>CM071618.1:4893540-7644040 GCA_036365135.1 Miichthys miiuy
AGTATGAGATATGAAGCTAAAGTTCAATAACTAACTCCAGTGAGTCATTTATTTTGAACCATTTAGTTTTAATTCCTTTGGGTGTGTCACTGTACCAAGCTAAAATAAAATAACATTTTCAAGGTTTCCTCATCCTAAATTGGGCCTCTCCTTAGTAATAACGCTTTGTCCACTCCTAATCTTTCCATTCATGGGTCTGTCCGACTCACAGCTCAACTATCCAACAAACGTTCTGAAGGATCACAGCGTTTCTGACTGTAATACTGAGCTCTGAGGTCCACATCGAGGAAGATTACTTTTGCAAACACATATTAATGTCAATAATTTATAACAGAAAGAGCAAAGGACCTAGGATACTTCCCTGTGGCACACCACAGTTGATTTCTTCAGCCTCAGATCAAGTGTTGATTATATCAACCCTCTTCTCTCTTCCAATGTTTCCAGTTTTTTGGGACTCTACCAGAGATATTGTGTCACATGGCGAGCAGCATTTTTTGTGTATTCAGTTTATGTTGACCAGTTGCATTTGAGCATTTGAAATCTTTAAATAACTCTAACACCTTGTCGTGTGGAGCCAAAGAGAGGCTAAATGAGTTCACCACCACACCCAGATGTACTTTGTATTAAAACAAAGTTTTAAGTTCTACACATCAACAACAAAAACAGATATTGATATTGTGATATTGTACAGGGATATTATGTTATCAAAATTTTACAGGCACAAGACACATGCAACAATAAGCTGTTAATTTATGAAGGTGTGAAAGCCAGACATGTAACCCAGTCTGCTCTGCCCACCCCTGCCCTGCAGTCAATCCGTCCGTGTGGACAAAGCCTCAGATAATATTAGATCGTTTCAATTTACTGTCTGAAAAGGAGAATTTCTCACTAATCCCACCACTGAAACAGTGATATGCTGTGATCCTACACACACCTTAAACAAAATCAGCACGTAACTGCACGGAATACAGAATGGGAAGAGGAAGTTGATTAAATGGCAAATATTGTTGTGATGGGGTATAAATGGATCAAAAGAACCAAAACGAAAGAGGACGTCTCATTCCCTGTGGATTTATGTCACATTATGTTTTCAGGAGGATGTATGGCCTTTGCTTTGAAGGACAGTGGCGATGGACGTATCGTCTCCTTCTAATCATCTGGCTTTTGCTGTTGGCAGCCACTCCACCCAAAGGTAATTAATGAGTCACACACACATAAAGACAAAGAGGGAGATGGACTAATTCACATATTAAAAAGAGGAGATACTATGGAGCCCTACAGTCCTGCAAAAGGTGGTATTTATTTTGTGCCAACAAGCTCCTAAAGCCTCTTATCTTGTGCACACAAGATAACACTAACAAGTGCCAACCCAACATGTAATCCTATGTCGATAAGAAACAATTCAGAATTATTAGATTTGGCAAAATGGTTCAATTAAGCACGTCAGAAAGCCTTCAGGAACTCAGGTGGGTAGACTATAACATCGACAGTATAAAACATAGACAGTATACTACCTCACCCAATGGATTCTGAAGAGCCATTATGAAACTCATTTTAACAGTGATTAATTTCACAGCCGCTTGGCTATGACGGAAAAGTCAGCATAGGGAAGTTGGGGTGGATCAAAGACTTTCTGGCAAGCTTTGGCAGTAAGTTTTGCATTAGTGGTAAACTGGTTTAGTCAAATGAATCATCATCAATGGGTTGGTTGTGCTTTTATGATTTGCTAGCAAGTTGTAATATGAGCTTAAGTTGTTAATATGTCAAGTCCAGCTCTTTGGTGCAATTAAACATGTATTCTTGTATTTTTAATCCATTCCAGCACTTGGCTATTTCCTTGGAGACACTAAGGCAGTGCTACATGGCTGCGAGGACCACTGGACCCTGCAGGACAGGACGGCCATGCCACTGCTCTTTCAGATGACTGTGTGTGTTGACATCCGTGTGACCGTCCCCGGACCCTGGGTGGCTTTCTCTTACAGCTCGGTCCACGCACCCAGACCTGAGCTGGGTCTGGAGGGAGACGATAAAGCGGTTTATGGGTGGCTGCTTAGGGTCCGACACCGATTTCCTGTTGAGCTGTCCCCAACGGAGTGGCATCGGGTGTGTCTGAGGAGGGACGTACCGCGCAACTCCTTTAGCCTGGAGGTAACAATATGATACTAGAGTTTCCAGGCAGACATTAATAATCTAGAGTTATTCTATATATCTGCGTGCTGTTAGCAAAATGTACATAACGTATCAAATGTAACTCACTGGAGAAAGTTGTCCCCAGTTATTTCACTGTTGTGGTTGGTCAGAACATTTAATTCAAGTATCTCAAATTTCTGCTTATATTTAGCACTTGAGTACATAAGTAATGTTACTTTGTGCCACTAAGTACGCCACAAGGTCTCCACAGAACAATGCCAAATTGTGTTTGCAAAAATAGATTCTTGTTTACAACAACTCGGTGAGTTTATCTTGCAGAAATAGCGCACATTGTGGGTGAGGTTAGACAGTGCACTATTAAACAAACAGTTTAGACAAGTACGCTGAAGAATGTGTAGTCAAGTTGACCTTTGGCTTGACACAGCAGAGTACGTTACAGTGAACAAAGATACTGTACTGCTCTGATAAAACCTGTTCCCTCATTATTCTTAGTAAGTCAGAATAGTCAGGATACCTATAACTTATTGTAGTTTAGGCCATCATTTCTATAAATATTACTAATATCTGGGAACTTGGCGACACTGACACTGTAAAACCTAAGAGGGCAAGAAACGCAGATAGGTTGTAAAGAAACTAATAAATCAGCAATTTCAAATTGTCTCTGTTTGGGTGTAAAATGTCAGGCGAGGCAGGACATAACTGAATCTATAAGTAGACCTATAAACTGCTTACAACTAAGCCACAACCTTTGTGGCTGTGAAATGAAGCTAATGTAAAAGGGACAAAAACTGCAGTTCTTCAAACGTCCACTTGAGGCTGGTTACAGAATGAGTCAGTCTCCATAAGTCCCCATGTTGAAATGTCCAACTTCACAGCAGAAATAAACATGTTTACAGCCTGGTATTTTTATAGCTAATTTCACCGCTCATTATGCACAACTCAAGGTTAATTTAACAACAGTCCATCTTTATTTGTTTAATGTTTAAATGTTTTAGGTTGATGGGAAAATGGTAGCAGCGAGGACGGTCATCGCTCAGGCCATCTCCCCCTCAGGCTTCCTGTGGCTGGGCTGCCGACCCAGAGACCGACCCCCGGGAGCCGCGCTCGGAGAAGTGGAGCTGTACATGTTCCGCATGTGGAATGATCTGGACGACCACGGCGTCTGCGAGGACGGCACTGTGATTGGCTGGAGTGCTCAGTACTGGGGCCTGACAAGTCCCAGGGCCAGACAGAGAGACCCCGACCTCCTGTGTGGTAAGACAGATATACATGTTCATCTTTTATCTAATCGATTCTAATTGTAGATGTCTAAATTTGGTGAATTTTGGGATTTTGTGCATGAATAACCTTCCTGACTAATTATTAATTGCATTTCTAACAGAATGCAAACAGAATTCATGATTTATGAATGTAAAAGACAGATAGTCATATAGAAGTCCTTCACTACTCTTCTAACATTACGTTTTTCTTTTTTTAGACACCAAACTGATTATTTCCTGCAAGAACTCCTCTTGGGTTTGATGCAGTAATAATAGTGCATGCAGAACATTACACCTCCTAAAAACTATCACCTCTAACACTTCGTCTTCACACAGTAGTTGTGCATGTTTTTAGAGCATGTTGGATGTTGAATGCTGCATGTTTTCATGTGTCTCGTAGACCACAGACGGTTGAGACGTGACGCTGAAGGAAAAAATGGTGTGTATTCACGTGACTTGCATTGCATGTTGTTGTGTGTATATTGTCCATTTAAGACTGTAAAATGTGTTTTTATCTCATCCAGATCTTATTTTCAAGAAAGTTGTGGGCAAAATTAAGAGTTAGGTGGAGAAAAGGATGGTTGAAGCTGCTAATAAAATGATTTTTGAGCAGGGAAAAGGGTAGATAGATTTGAAATTACACCACATTCTTAAATGCCATTTACCGTTTCAGCAATTACAACTGCAGGCGGACGGGTGTTCACGACCTCACCTGGTAAGCTTATCACTTTCAGACAGTAATAAGTACAGCACTTCCTCCTGATTATTGATTATCGTTTTCTTTTTTTTTTTTTTTTTTTTACCAGAAGTGCCTTCGACTACAACTACCTCAAGTCCCGTCATAGCTGTCACTCACATGAGCAACCAGACATCACAGGTCACAGGTGAGTGATGAGGCAGCTGTCAGGAAATGACTCGGTAGTTTATGTTGGTTGTTGATCAGAATTTAAGTGTCACTTATTTTTTGGGGGCTGTTTCTCTACCATTGACAACAGCACAGTCAAAAATGGACCATATTTCATATGCATGCTGTCTGCTTTGAGTATACTTTATTTTGTGAACACGCTATGTGCTAAAAACCTTCTTAGAATCTGTATGTAATGTAGTTTTGGGACAAATTTATGTCCATATAGGTAATTTCATAAATTAATCCAGTGAATAAACATGGTTTCATGCTATTTTTTTTGTTCTAATGTCTCTGTATTCATAGATTTTATCTCACAAGGCTTGTGCAATATTTTACATAATTCATAGATGATAGAAGAGATAGATGCAGGCGTGTGTGCTGCAGCATAATTTACAATGTTGTTTATGTTCCATGTCAGACTTTTGTCTTGCCTGAACTAAGTCCTGCTCCTGTTGGAAATTTCCCTATCAGGGCTCAGCTCTTGATCTCTTTTTCATGTTTGTGTATGCAAATTAAAAATGTTGGTCTATTATTTATAGTTTTGTGTCTTTTTCTTATGTTAAGATAACATTATAATTAGAAAACAAGTTTAAATGTTTAATTTAACTTTATTTATTATCTCTTACAATCAAAATGATAAAGTGAGGGAACCCAAAATGTCTGTACACTTTCATAAATGTTTACAACCTTCAGTTAAGCTGACACATTTAGTGCATATTTGTGCAGGAGCGTCTGTACAGCGTTGTGATACTGTTCTTCTTCTTCTTTTTTTTTTTCTTTCAGGGCCACAATTAGTAAATTGCGACATCAAACAATTCTGTTCCCAGAAAAGTAAGAAATATTCGTCTTTTGTCACATCAGTGTTTGATTTAGTCGAATTTCTGAGCTCACAACTTCATTTTTTTATTGTACCGCAGACGCTTACTTTTGGATGTCCATAAGTGTGGAAGCCAAAGGAGATAAGGATGAACAAGACGTCCAAAACTTGGTGAGAGTGAAAAAGTAGTTGGGTACCATTACTGTACGTCTCCAGCCGTCCATCGTGTCATACCTTTAATGGCTTTACGAGTCAGCCTGTTACAAACGAGTCTTGCCAGCAGAGGATTAGTTTGAAGGAGCAGCACATTCCAACGCTGTGACGCACCTGAAATTAATTTTGCCTTGAACTGTCAACCATTACTGTAAAACTGTGTGGAACACACTACACCAGCACTGTTAGAAATCTGGGCGATGTGTCAACAATGTTCCCTCATTAACTCCTTAGCTTCGTCTAATCATATCCATTCTCACGGTGTGTGCATGCATGTGTATGTACAGTATATGTATATTTATGTTCAGTTCACACACGGTGACAGGTTACTCTGTACTTCAGCACTTTAACTTTGAAATGAAACAATGGATTTGAGGTTGTACTTTACTTAAGGATTAAGTAATACTACATGATATAAAATACTCAGGAAATCTGGAAAATGTACTTGTATTGAAGTAAAAATATTGTTATTGCTACTATTATTACTAATTTTTACATCCTCATACTAATTTGTAAAGTAACTAGTAAAGTTGTAAACTAATTGTAGTGGGTTAAAAAGTACTATATTTCACTCTGAACTGCAGTGGAGTACACGTACAAAGTGGCATGTGAAGTGTAGTAGTGAAGTACGAATACTTTGTTACTCTTTGCATCAGTGCACGCATTTTCAAGATGAAGACCGGTCGGTGCACATGATGCAGGACAGACAGAACAAGATGAAACAGACAAGAGAGGCTGGCTGTATGTACGCCGCTTGAAGTTTCAGTTAGCTTTGCACAGAAACAGCAGGAAGGAAACCAAGAGTACTTTTTACTTTTACAGTTTAAGTTTTTCAGAGCTCAGAGTGTCTTTTACTTATGTGTGCTTTTGCCACTGCTGACTGCTCATGAGATTCTGACGTTGCTTCAGTCTGTTGCCGCTAAACACGAAACTTTGTGTACTGTACCTGAGCCGATCATGACTTATATTTAAGTAAAAGTTCAGGAGGAGGTGAGAGGGGTGGTGAGAGAAGCTGCAGTGCAAAAGTAGATGATTCATACTGAGTTTAGCTGAAAGATTTGGTTTTAAAGTTTGATTTGTTCATATGCTGAACACCTCTAGGCATCACTGGGAAAGACACATGAGATATCCAACAATATCATAACAAAGGGAAGAGATGAAGGGAGAACGAATAACTAAAGATATGATACTCATATAATAACTAGTCATCTAAAATTAGGGAACCGCGTATGAAAAGGTCTACAAAGTTCATCTGATGTGGACCTGAACATCGACAAATCAAAGGTGAAAGTCGGGACTTTAACCTCAGTCATTGTTTCAACTCAAATCCAGAGTGATGGAGCACATGGCAAACACAGCAAAACATCTGTCACCGTCCTAATATTTAGACTGTATGTGTTTAGCTCCCCTGCATTTCCCGCACAGCATCAGCATCTGTCTGCCTCTGTCTCTCCATCTGTCACTCAGGTGTCAGATGCGTTTGGTTGCTCCGGTAACATCAGTGACACAGAAAGTGACAATATGGATTTCTGTCAGGTCAGTCTGTCCCAGAAACAGACACCTTTTCACTTTTCACAATAAAACGCCCCTATGAGGCAGGCAGTTGACTGCGACTTTTCTCTCTCTTCTCTGAAGGCAGTCGAGGTGAACTGCGTGGCAAAAAGCAAAATAAGGTAACAGCGCATCAGCATGGTGTTATTTTCGTGCATCTTTTTCATGCTGTACCCTCCTCACAGTGTCGCGATGACTTTGTTTGCAGCACAACAACCTGCAATGTGCTGTTGCAGCGCAGTGTGGCTGTCTCGGCGTGTGATGTGCAGCGTGAAGGAGTCTCTGCACTGCAGCACGTTGAAGGCGAACAAATAAAAGTGGAAATCATAAGAGAGGTGGAGAGAGTCGGTGAGCGTGTGCATACCTCATGATGTTCACACATGCACAAAAACACGCTATGTTTATAGACCAAATTAGCCATTTTCAGAGAAAGCATGTTTCCCTGCTGATCATGCTGCATTTATGAAAACTGGTCTTAACAACAGGTCTGGAAACTGATGTCGTGCCACGGTCACATGCAGTCTTTCACAAACATGCAAAATACACCCATGTTTCGAAGCTGCTTATACAAAACTGTGTAAACATGCAAAACACCAACGGGACATACTCACACGCACCCTTAGTTAACTTCTCTACATATTTCTCTGTGTGTGTGTGTGTGTATGTATGCATCCATACCTTCTAAATATATAAATCTAAATTATATCCTCACTGTCAAGGTCTAAAGAAACCGTCCCTCAAAAGAGTGAAGTACAAGAACACAAAAACACACAAACATGTATTCCTGTACATGTGGGGACCCTTATAATTTAACGGTAACCTAATTTTAACCCGAGGACCACTTAGTAACCCTCACGTGGCTCCGAATGCCCTCACTTTCCAGAAATATCCTCACCCTCAAGATCCCCTAAACAGCACACGCAGAGTATAATAAGCTTGCTCGTGTTGATTTTGTTCCCATCAGGTCGATATCTTTGTGAGGACACAGCGCCCACAAGTGGCGGCTTCGTGAGGTGTACATCCACATCTTCTCTGGAGGATATCTGTCAGGCAAACAAAGCCTCCACGGTCACATGGTGAGCAACACTTAAGTCTTTCTGTATCTATACATCTGCACACTCTGTATCTTATCAATGTTTATCCACTAGTTCCCTCATCGAGCCAGACTCCAACCCGGATCCACAGCCTGTGTCAGAATCCTGCAGCGGTGAGTGATCAGAAACAGACGCCTATTGTTGTTACTTACCAAAATTCACTTCCTCTTCTGCTGCCGTAACCACGTCTGTCTGTTCCTCAGGGAAAGTGCCACGCTTTTGTAACTGCGCCGCTTTCTGTAATTCTCAAAGTAAGAAAAAAAACAGAATATTGTCTTCCTGTTTGACTGCACACAAGCCAAAAATATTTGTGTATGTGTTCATATATTCATCCACACACAGCTGCTAAATATGAAGTTTATACTTTGGTATGGTATTGGACATTATCTAAACTTTAAAAAACAGTTTAATATTTTGGGACATATATTTGTTGGCTTTCTTTCGGAGAGTTAAATGAGAAGAACAATACCAAACTCATGTCTGTATGGTAAATATAAAGCTGGAGCCAGCTTTGTATTAGCCTGAAGAACTGACAGCACCTAACAACATCTCTGAAGTTTAAAAATCAAACTGTTATATATTATATATATCTTATTTGTATGCACATTGACTTCCTGGGGCGTGGCCAAGAAATAGTTACATAGATACCCCATTGCCAACCACAACTTGTTGTTTTGACACCACTAGCTGCTTCCAGTCTATATGCTAAGCTAACATTAAGCTAACTGCCTCATGGCTGTTGTTTCATATTAAACGGACAGACATAAGTAATGGTTTTAATCTCATCTAACTCCCTGCAAGAAAATGTATAAACGTATTTCCCAAAATACTGAACTATTCCTTGAACTAAAACAGAAACGTCTCAGAGGGTATGTGTTTAAACTACTACTTCTTCTCTTCAGGACAGTTTTTTGCTACAAGAATCAGCATCACCAGTGATGCTGTCAATAACGACCTCCTACAAAGCTTGGTATGTACAGCACAGTGTGGTTGAAACAATGCGTCCTATTGTGTATATATGCTATGTACTGACTTTTTAACCTTATTTGACAGCTGTCACGGCATCGGTTATCTCAGTCGTGTGGCACAATGTAAGTCTCTATCGACTTTGTCACTTGACACTCATGTTGACCATATTAAAGCTTATTATCAGCTTGCTAGTTGTGCTATGTTTCATTGAACGCTCTCTGTGTTTTAGCTTCAATGGAAGTCAGAAGTGTTATTAGTAAATCTGTTAAGCGTTCATCCTGTTGCAGAATAAAATGATGTGTTACAAACAGTTCATGTGCATATAAATGGATTTTGATGGCGATAATTCTCACCTGTTGACAATAAATTGTTTCCAGATCAAAGTGCCAAGACGTTTTGAAACACTACGAGGTAAATAACATCAATTTGGTACTAACCCAAAACCTCAAAGTCGCATTGATCTACGCATATTCATCTAGAGTTGTTAATCATGCTTCATAAATTATTTTCTTTGCCCAGAAAGTTCATCTGGAATGCCATGGCACAGAGCAGAGGTAGAGATAATTCTTCCTGTCGTCTATTATGTGTATATAAAAAGTGCTTTAATCATACTAAAAACAGATATTAATGAGTTCCCCTAAAATTTCTGGGAAGGAAGTACCAGTACATATGACAGAAATTTGGCACACTGTTGAAGAAAATCAAAGCATGCCAAATTCCAGAAGTGCATTATTGTTGATGGTGCATTTGATAAATACCAGTATCTGAAGTTGTATTTTTTAACCCCTTTGCTGCTGATCTCTAGGTTGTTCAGCTGCATGGTGATCCTGGAGATGTCTGGACCTGTCGATATTTGCTCCCTGAATGAATCTCTGCAAGAACTCATTGGCAGCAACGCTAACATAACGAACGACAGGCCACTCACACACATGAGTTAGTCTGCAGTTTTTCCCCTGTTATGAAGCCTTTCATATATATATAAATAGCTATTGTGCAAGTGTGTTGTTGTTGACTGTGGTCTGTGTTTTACAGTGATTTGTGGTCCTCCTGATTTGTCTGTTGATACTCTGTTGATGTCCAATCTGACCTGGGTTGACAGTGACCTGCTGACCTCTAACGTGTGCCAACCTGACCCCACTCTGCTTGAATGGTAAATGTATGAAACATTTCTATGGCATTGGCTTTAGAAAACTGAATGTGAAGTTTTTTTTTACAGTCATTCATGTTGTTTGTGTGAAACCAAGGATGTCTCTGATGCTTATAGTCAACTTGATAGATGTGTGAGGGATTGTATGCACATAAGAGATCATTTGTGAGGTTTAGAGGTGTTACTATTCCTTTAAAATCTTTTGCTGTTCTTTGATTTATCTCTGAAGTTTTCCCTCCAAAATGGTCAATGTGTTCTTCACATTTATTTAATGGTGTAAAATTTACACAGTGTTGCTTTACACAAGGCACTGGTCCCGTACCAGTTAATAAAGTTTACTTAATATAAAGTGAAAATATGGGCAAATATATGTTTTGCTATGTCTCCTTTTTTTTAGTGCGGCAAATGAGGTACGTGCTGTACTTCTGAAAGAAAGCTGCCCTCACGCAACCCGGCAAACTACAACACAGCCTTCCACTCTGACCAAGACCAGCATCACTGCAACTCCTGTGACCAACGCTACTGAACACACGAACACAGAAGCTGGAAATGCTGCAGCAACTGAAAAGACAAATGCATCACACAGTACAGCTCAGCCTAACATGACCACTCCACTTGCAGCAATTAACAGTACACAGTCCTCAACAGGGGAACCTGTCCTCCAAACCAGCTCACAAAATACGACATTATCCTCTGTCAACTCAACATTACAAATCACGACAACTGCTCTTATTGATTCAACACTTAACACAACTACACTGTCTCCCGATCACATGTACAATGAAACTACATTAAGACCGTCTCCAAATGAAACATCAACTACAACAAGTAATTCAACAATTGGCACATTTACACCTTCTCCTACATTGGTGAACAATGTAACTACAACCACCAAGAATAACACAACAGTTTCTAACAAATTCACAAAAGCATATAATGCAACTACAGCACATAACACCAGGAACCTACATAATGGTACAACTACAACAAGTAACGCAACAGTTAGCGCATTTACAACTTCTCCCAATCACACAGCAGACTACAATGTAACTACAATCAAGAGCAACGTAAAACAACACAACAGTACAGTTACAACCAACACAACAATAAGTACGTTTACATCTTCTCCCAATTACACAATAACTACAACCACCAGGAATTACACAACAGCCTCTAAACATGACACAACAGAGTTCAACAAAACTACGGTGGACAGCGTGAACCAACAAAATGGCACAACTTCAACCAGCAACGCAACAATTATCACATCGACAGCTTCTCCCAATGACACGGTAGTGTACAGTGTAACAACAGCCTCTAACAATTACACAACAGACTACAACGTAATGACAGCAGACCAAAACAATGGTACCATTCCAACATTTAGCACATTTACACCTTCTCCCAATTACACAATGGTGAACAATGTAACTACAGCGACAAGGAAACACACCACAGACTCTAACAATTACACAACAGTGTATAATGTAACAACAGCCTCGAACACAACACAGTACAATGTATCTACAGCAGACAACATCAGGAACCCACAAAAAGGTACAAATACAACAAGTAACACAACAGTTAGCACATTTACACATTCTCCTAATCACACAGCAGGCTACAATGTAACTACAACCACCAGCGACATGAAACAACACAACAGTACAATTACAGCGACCAACACAACACTAAGCACATTTACTTCTTCTCCTAATCACACAACAGTGAACAATGTAACTACAGCCACAAAGAATTACACGGCAGCCTCTAACAATTACACAACAGTGGACAACATAACTACAGTAACTACATCTGCCAGCACCAACACAACAGAGTACAATGTAACAACACCCTCCAACAATTACACAACAAACTACAATGTAATGACAGCCGACAACAACAATCGTACCAGTACAACAAGTAATGCAACAATAAGCACATCTACATCTTCTCCAAATTACACAATAACGAACAATGTAACTACAGCCACAAAGAACTACACCACACACTTTAACAATTACACAACACAGTACAATGTATCTACAGCAAACACCAGGAACCTACAAAATGGTACAACTACAACAAGTAACACAACAATTAGCACATTTACAACTCCCAATTCCACAGTAGTGTATAATGTAACTACATCTGCCAGCAACAACACAACAGAGTACAATGTAACAACACCCTCCAACAATTACACAACAGACTACAATGTAATGACAGCAGACAACAACAATCGTACCAGTACAACAAGTAATGCAACAATAAGCACATCTACATCTTCTCCAAATTACACAATGGCGAACAATGTAACTACAGCCACAAAGAACTACACCACACACTTTAACAATTACACAACACAGTACAATGTATCTACAGCAAACACCAGGAACCTACAAAATGGTACAACTACAACAAGTAACACAACAATTAGCACATTTACACCTTCTTCCAATCACACAGAAGCCTACAATAAAACTACAACCAGCAGCTATGTAAGACAACACAACAGTACAATTACAACGACCAATGCTACAATAAGCACAGTTACATCTTCTCCCAACTACACAATGGTGAACAATGTAACTACAGCCATAAAGAATTACACAACAGCCTTTAACAATTACACAACAGTGGACAACATAACTATAGTGGACAACAATGGGAAACAACAAAACACTACAAATACAAGTAACACAACAATAAGCACATCTACATCTTCTCCAAATTACACAATGGCGAACAATGCAACTACAGCCACAAAGAACTACACCACACACTTTAACAATTACACAACACAGTACAATGTATCTACAGCAAACACCAGGAACCTACAAAATGGTACAACTACAACAAGTAACACAACAATTAGCACATTTACACCTTCTTCCAATCACACAGAAGTCTACAATAAAACTACAACCAGCAGCTATGTAAGACAACACAACAGTACAATTACAACGACCAATGCTACAATAAGCACAGTTACATCTTCTCCCAATTACACAATGGTGAACAATGTAACTACAGCCATAAAGAATTACACAACAGCCTTTAACAATTACACAACAGTGGACAACATAACTACAGTGGACAACAATGGGAAACAACAAAACACTACAAATACAAGTAACACAACAATAAGCACATATACAACTTCTGTGTACAATGCAACTACAGCTGCCAGCAACTACACAACACAGTATAATGTAACAACAGCCTCTAACAGTAACACAACAGAGTACAATGTAACAACAGCAGACAACATCAGGAACCTACAAAATGGTACAACTACAACAAGTAACACAACATTCAGCACGTTTACACCTTCATCCAATCACACAGCAGACTACAATCTAACAACAACCAGCAGCCATGCAAAACAACACAACAGTACGATTACAACAACCAACACAACAATGAGTACATTTACTAGTTCTCCTAATTACACAATGGCGAGCAAAATAACTACAGCCACCAAGAACTACACAACAGCCTTTAACAATTACACAACAGTGTACAACACGACAGCAGACAACAACAATGGTACCATTACAACAAGTAATACAACAATAAGTACATTTACACCGTCTCCGTCTCTCAGTTACACAACAGCTGAAAATGTAACCACCACGACTGTATCTCAAAATAATAGAACCACATACAATGTAACTACAGCTACTCCCCATAATAACATGACAACGTCGACTGCTGAAACTCTTAACAATGCAGCAATATCAAAAAACTCAACTGTGGACAACATGACGGCTGTTGTTGATAACACCACTAAATCCACAGTAGCTCCACTGAACAACCAGACTGCAAATCACACCACAGCGAGAGTGACTTACACTACAACAACCGGCAAAAATGACACCAGCTCCACCACAGCTGCCAATGGCAGTATTGATCACAATGAAACTGCGGGAACCGGCCTAAACCTGAGCACAACTGCAAGCAGTTTAACCACTGACCTCAACCAAACAACCAAACAACCAGCGTTCAATTTAACCACCATGGTGGCTTCAACCACACGTGGTCCACCTTCGGCCACAACCACTACTACTACTGGTACTACTGCTACTACTACTACTACCATCACCTCTACCAGCACAACCATTACAAAACCTGGTATGTATAGTTAAGAAGTCAACTTGCAGCTTGAATGTGATATATAACAGGACTTCTTGATAAAAGCCTTGACTAGTAGACTTAATCATTTGGTATATTGATTTCTTTACCTGTATAACACCGTACATGAATAATTGATTCATATTAGATACTGGAGCGACCTCCACAACCACCGCAAAGACAACTCAAAGCCAAGAGGCACAGGAGGAAGAAGCAAACGAGCTGCTGGCCCAAACACAGGATGCGTCTCAGCTCAACTCCTCTCAGGTGAAGCTGCCGATCTATTGAAGTATTAGAAAAAAGTGTTAGCATAAAACACCTGGACTGACAGGAAAAGCTGTAATCCCATCAATATATATGATCTAAGTTGATCACTAACGCTGTTGTTTTGCCAAAGAGCAATGTCAGTCAGATACAGGCAGAAAAACAGTAAAGTGGTTTGTTTCCATATAAATGTATGCCAACCACTGTGTCACTGGAGATGTCACTTGTTTTGAATGGTAGCTTTGTCACTTTAAAAGCAAACTTTATAATTTGATGGATGTTGCAGATGGCACAGTTGGCGGGGCAGTTAGAGAAGCTTCTGGATGGCCCCACAGTCTCTCAGGCAGTGGGACAAAAGGCCGTCAACATAATCAGCAACCTGATGGAAGGCGACTCACTGGCGCTCAGTGCATCTGCTAACAGGTACAACTCACACAACCCTCACCTACATAGACACACATATTCACATGCATATAATGTTTTTAAAGTGTTTTGTCTTCTTTCCTGTTGACAGGCTGATTCGTGTTGTAGATGATCTGGGTCTTAAGCTGGTCGTCACTGGTGACAAAGAGATCGTCTCTTCTAGTTCGTTGGTTCTGGCAGTGAATACAGTTGATGGGACCAACTTTCCAACGACATCTGTTGACATTTTCAACACAGATAATGTCCAGGTAGCTTAGATTTGTCCAGGTAGCCTCATGAAAGAACTACTGGTACAATCAGATTTGCTCGTCTCACTCTTAAACAGATAAAGAGACACAACTGCAAACAGGAAGAAACTTTCCCTTTTAACCATTTGTTAACCTTTTATGCACCCAGCTCAGTGGCATCAGGAGATCCAGGTTCAAGAGGTCAGGGTCTGCTCTGGGGTCTGTATACTTGCCTTCGTCCCTCACCATGGGCCTCCGTCCTGAGGAGCAGCAGCAGGCCAGCAGGGTCCAGTTCACCTACTACACCAAATCCGCCCTCTTCCAGGTACTTTACAAAGTATTAGCTGGTGTTGATTTAATTTATTCAAACTTCACTTCAAAGTCAGGGTCCAGATAAGATTCCTCATTTAAGTTCAACATTGGTTTTTAGTCATGTATGGTTAAATAGAAAAGGAAACAGCTGTGATACGTATTTTTACAGGATGCAACATTGGATAACCAAACTTCTGTCAGTCCCATCCTGGGCTCCAGTGTGGCCAATCTGTCAATAAGCAACCTGTCTGAGAACATTCGCTTTACCATTCGAAACATCAACCCTTTGCAGGTAAGTGTGGGCAACACATGCAGCAACCGGCAAACCTTTCAAAATAAAAGGTTATTTGTAAATGACATTTGAATGACCTCAAATGAATAGTTAAAAAATAGCATTAAAAGTTCCTTCAAGATGTTTTGCTCCATATGATTGCAGAAAAACTACACAGCCTCCTGCGTATATTGGGACTTCAGTCTGAATGGTGAGCATCCGCACACCAAATTGAGTTGGTTAAAAGCCAAATTGCCACAGGTATTAACGGTCCTGTTTGCTGTGCTCGTTTAGATGGTCGCGGAGGCTGGAGCTCCAACGGCTGCTTTGTTGTCAACGCCACACCAGAAGAGACGACCTGCAGCTGCAACCATCTCACGTCATTTGCAATATTACTGGTTTGTGTGCAACAGAAATTATGACTTTCTTCATGGCTGTGAGGAATGAGAAAGCTTACAGAAGCCTTTGCAATGTGTGTTCACTCTATATTTGTGTGTTAAATACAGGATTTATCCAGAGATGGAGTGATAGACCGTCAGCAGGCACAAATACTGACTTTCATCACCTACATCGGCTGTGGACTCTCTGCTATTTTTCTCGCAGTGACCTTACTGACATATCTTTCATTTGAGTAAGATGACTTCCAGACCCAAGCCTACTTAAATCAGAGCTTCATTTAGGAAACCTGACAACACCCTAACAAACTCTTTCTATGTAGAAAACTGCTCCGGGATATTCCTGCCAAGATCTTGGTTCAGCTCTGCATATCCCTCCTCTTCCTCAACCTGCTCTTCTTACTGGATGGCTGGCTGGCGCTCTACCCAGTGACTGGTCTGTGTATTAGCACCGCCTTCTTCCTGCACTACTTCCTGCTGACATCATTCACCTGGGCGGGGCTTGAGGCCCTGCACATGTACCTGAGCGTCATCCAGGTGTTCACGCCCTACCTCAGCAGATACATGCTCAAGTTCTCACTCATGGGCTGGGGTGAGTTACACTCCAAAAATAACGCCTTCCAAAACATTTGTTTTGTAAACCATTTTTCTTGAATACACTGAGATGGTGGTGCTGATTATACATCCTGGTCTTTGCAGGCATTCCTCTCATTGTGGTGATAGTTGTAATATCAGTGGACAAAGACAACTATGGTCTGGTCACATATGGAAAATACACCGACGGCACCACGGATGACTTGTAAGTTTCTTTTTCTAATAAATTTTCTGAGCCGTACAATACTCACCCTGTAGTCTTATTTTTGATCTGGTCAAATGGTAGAGGAGTGGTTCGATAGGAGTCAGCCATCTTTTGAATATTTGCATGAACATATTTGGCCACTGGAGAGCGTTATGGCATGCTTTGTCTATGGTGCTGAGCATATGGTGATTGATTGTTGTTTGGAGGTGATTAAACCTCCAGGGGGAGGAATATATGGTGGATAAATTAAATACAAGGTAGCTGAACCAAGATGAATTTGGCAAAAGATTGGCTGGGAGCGGTAAAGTCCTTAAATTCCCAGAACTTTAGGTTCATGATTAATTGTGCGATAGGTTAAAACAGGATGTAATAGTGTGCCAAAGGTGGTGAAAGGTCATAAACAGTGTTAGATCGGATTTCCAAAAATGGAGCAATGCTCCAGACAGGATTGGGGACTGAAGACTTGATGAGTAAGATCTGTTTCTCTGTAAATCTACAAGTCAGAGATGTTGCCTCCTTTCCAAAAAGAATTTCCAAAATGAACCCTAACCCCATAGCATGGCGAGGAAACGGTATTCCTTTCATTAAATCAGTCCTTTCTCATGACAGACATCTGTACTTTTCAACTGCTCATTGTTGTAAAAAAGGCTACAGTCCATTTAGGTGTCAGGGCCCTTGTAATTATGTTATCAGCCCCTTAGCATGGCTTAGTAGCACCACTAAATGGAACACAGTCGTCCTGAATATTGAGTTACGCCGCTGCTTTTCAATCATTGTCAAATATCCACTGTGAAAAGGCAGCATTCAGCTGAACATGCAAAAACACACGACATGTAAAGTAAATGCAAATTAGACACTGCAACTTAAATACTTAGCAGCCACCTAGAACTGCCGTGGAAACCTCACTGAACAACGCAAACCAAGTGAACATGTAACCCTCATCGACAGCCACCCAGAGACACGTATGGATTCGTTTTTTCAACATTTCCGTGTCTCTGTTTTTATCTGTCTCCATGTAGCTGTTGGCTGCGTAACGACATCGCCTTCTATGTGGCTGTGGTGGGCTACTTCGTACTGATTTTTGCTCTGTGCCTGCTCGTCTTCATCATGGTTATGGTCCAGCTGGCCCGGATCAAGAGGCAGAACCCCCAGAACCAGTCTCCTAACAGGGGAGTGATGACGGACATGCGCAGCATCGCTGGCCTCGTCATCCTGCTCGGCCTCACCTGGGGGTTCGCCCTGTTTGCCTGGGGGCCGCTCTACTTACCCTTCGTTTACCTTTTCACTATATTCAACACTCTGCAAGGTGAGACTGATATGAATTTATACACTTTAACCAAACCGTGTATCCCAAACTCTCATTCTTTACTATCTAATGTGTCCTGTACAGGTTTCCTTGTCTTTGTTTTCCACTGTGCTGTGAAGGAGAATGTCCGCAGGCAGTGGAGAACGTATCTTTGCTGTGGGAGACTACGATTGGCTGAAAACTCAGGTAGGCATAGTGGACAGATCAGGAAAGGTGTGACATGAGACAAGATGCTGCACGAGGTGAAAGGTGCAGGCAGGAGGTTTGTTAATGTAGTTTAGCTGATTTGGCAGTTGGAGCTGCTGCAAAGCTCATAGAGGCCATTAAGGTGCTTTAAAGCCCTCTGCGCCTCCTTCTCGGAGTCATAACTGAACAAACGGGCATGATACACATATTAGAGATTCAGTGTGACTTAGAATTTCCAAGCATATCATTATTTCTGATGTCCATGGTGAATAAACGTCCATAAATAAACTAGAAATGAGAGAAAAGACACTCCTTACAACTCCAGAACTTACCTGAGGATCATCGTCTGGACATCTATGTGTACATTGCAACAGGAACTGTTAAGAGCTACTTCAGCATGACTTTTAATGGTCCCAAAATGCAAGAATGTAAACAAATATAGGCTATAGAAGAAATGGCGTAACTCCCTGATTCCATGGCAACATCCCCATGATGAGAAATGTAGTTCCAGAAGTTGGAGCGTGATCATCAACCAAATAGAAATAAGACAAATAAAAGGAGTGACAAAAAAATCATATAAAAAGTTGCCTTCAATCGATACTGAATTAAGAAAACATATATTTTAAATTAGCTCATAAGTTATTTACTCTTCTGCAGAATGGAGTCGGACAGCCACCCAGAACACCAGGAATATCTCCTGTGCCACGGCAACCACATCAGCACCCCGCCACCCCTCACGAAGCTCCTCCGTCATCAGCGATGGCACCAACAGTAACGGTATGTTCACAGGCCGCAGTTTTCATTCGCATTTTCACACCGTACATACAATCGCATTGTCGCCGTGTTGTTCCCGCTCCCGCAGGCTCCGTGTTTCTGGACAGCGGAATATCTGACGGCACCGGCAGCGACGTCGTCCTCAACGAGATCCACAGACAGAATATGTCACTGTAAGGCGACTGTAACTACGACGAGAGGGGTGGTTAGAAATTAGTGATCTCCTGACGTTCGAGTAAACTGATCACAGGAGTAGACGCACACAGGAAGTCCTCGGCGTTACACAAGATGGAGGTTTTAAAAGGTGTGATGAAGGACGGACGATGGCCGAGGAGGTGCGAGACTGAAGTAACTTTAGCAACTATGAGAATGTCTTGAACTGAACTTGAAGTGTGGCTTGATGCCTTTTTCACATTTACAGTCGAGATATGAGCATAGAAATCAGACTTGTCAGCAGTGTGAAGTGTACAGGAGGTGACTGAAGAAATGAATTATTTCACCGTTATAGCTGTGACTCAGCGTTTGTGCAGACGATGTAGCTTGTTTAAGAGCTCTTAGAATTATTACTGTAACCATGACACACGATGAGACAAGTTAAGCTTTTAATTAGTCGCCAAGTAAAGACACAGTCAACATCGTATAGATCGTGAACCTTTGCTGTTGCTATCCTATATTTGCTTACTTTTTGTACGTTTCTTTTTGTACACAAACGCAAATGAAGATGAAAATGAAGATATTTCCAGTGTGTTTACAAAACTCCACTGATCATTTCCTCTATATTTCTTAGTAAAGAGTCTCCTTCCCTCGTTTAGGAGGTGTCAAATGCACTCTTGGAAAAGATTCTCTACCTTTTATTTAGAGACAAAGTGGATTGAAGGAAGGTCGATCTTAGTGCAAAAGTGTGGAATTAATTTATTACAAATTGATCATATCTGTCTCTGTAAGAGACAAATTCCTCCTTTAATGTGAGATGTTGCTTTATTTTGCTACAGCACAGTGTTGATGTCAGACTCAGAGTTGTTAGATTATTCATGTACTGTACGTTAGATCTTTTTTTTTTAAAGTATAAAATATGTGAAGTGTGGTCATGCAGCGTACTGCTACGAATGCCCTTGTGCAGGAACATGTGCATGAAAGAGATGATAATAAAACTTCAATTCATTACCTGTCCAGTTTGTCTTTTTCGAGTCAGAGAGTTTCACATCTACACGACGTGTTTAATCAAACCTGTTCAGGAAAAAAAAATCCCTCCAATTATGATCACAGTCGACTCCCCGCTCATCAAAGTGTTGTGTAACCTTCAGCGGCCCACCCGACGCCGGTCCAATCACAGCCTGTGAAGGTCGGCAGCAGTTAGCCATTAAAAGTTTTACATGAGTTCAAATCTGGGAATTGTGTGACCTCTGACGTGAACCAAATGAGAGCGCACGCTGTTCAAATTATGTTAGAAACGCAGATGTTACAGTGATTTGAATGAATTAATTTTAATCCTGATTCCAATGCAGTTGAGAAAAACCTGTTTGAACTATTCTAGAGATAAAAAAATCAGTGTGACGGTTGTTTCTAAAGACCCTGGTGTGTCTTTAACAGCTTAAAAAATAAACTGAACACTGTTTTTTTTTTGTTTTTTTTAGCCTGGTATGTCCAACTTTTATGAGAATTATTTATAATTGATTTTGAACTGATGACATCTTTGAAAAGTTACAGAAAATGACACATTAATTCTATTTGCCCTGCCCCTCCATAATCCATAATGTGGTCTAACTCACTAATTTACCTGAAACGTAAGTACCAGTTACATCACTGTGCAGGAACTGCTAATTATTTGTCATATTCATTCTTGCTCAACCAATATAGGATAATAACTTTAACATTTCCACGTCTGGCATAATAACAATGATTTATGCAAGTTAGGCTGTGGCAAATGGAAGAGTTACCACCTGATACTACATGTTGGTTTTAATGAAGTCAGAAGAGAAGAAAACATATTTTATCACTTGGTTTGGCTCTGTTGTGCACCACCGTGGCCCTCACTGTGTGTGCAGACATGCTCATCGGTCGATGTTCTACAGATGTTCATTAAATTCGCTGCTCCTCTCCTTCCTCCTGACTTGAAATTGTCAGAGCTGATTACTGGAGATTCAAGATCTGGAAACAGATTTATTGCCTCCATACTGTTTCATTTGTCTCAGTCTATTTATGTTGTTTGTATTAATTGTTGCAGCAATGATTTTGTCTGGGCTGACTGCAAGATATTTTGATCTCAACACGACTTGTAACTTGGACTTAAAACCAACACAAACAAATAAGCATTTAATGTGTCAGCATTACAGCCATCGAACACAACTTCTTTTGTATAAATAATAACATTATTGACAGATTTGGCTTAAAGGAGCAGTGTGCAGGATTTAGTGGCACCTAGTGGCATG
The DNA here is from genome assembly GCA_036365135.1 of Miichthys miiuy. NCBI lineage: Eukaryota > Metazoa > Chordata > Actinopteri > Sciaenidae > Miichthys > Miichthys miiuy. Next base: position 4,915,172 of record CM071618.1, read on the forward strand.
GAAGAGGAACTGCAGCATATGGAGATATAAAAGACTGATTTTAAGGTAACAAAGACACAATGATCCTAACTTTCAGGTGATTACACTCTAATGAAAATATAATTAAGCATATTTTATTACATTTCTGTCATATTCTGTAGAGAGAACTCACTAAGTCTCACAAACTGGACCTTTAAATACTTTACTGCCAGCTCAGACATCTTCCACTAGATGTCAGCGTAAGCCTACACCTTTTTAAATCCCACAACAGCAACTCTCATTCACACAGAGGAAGACGACTACTTCTCACCAGCGTTACTGCAGCAATTTCATGTTATGTTGTTGGCAAGAGAAGAGTAGGACTTCTGTAACAAGAACATCCCACTTACAATTCTGTGTCTCTAAATTCACAGACAAACCCCAAAAACTACCCAAAACAACTGATTTACATAATCCTTAAATCCTAATTTCCTTGTAGATTATTCATATATGCACATGAATCATGTTTGTCTGGCTGTTGTGATGCAGTCAGATTCGCTATCACATTTTAGTTTTTTTAACAAGCGGCATGGATGCAGCTGTCTGGCTCGCTGATCACACATCAGTCATGGGGGAGGCTTTTTTTTTTTTTTTCTCCTTGTCTGGAGTTTTAATTAATTTTGAAGGTTAACTTTTAGTGCAGCTGTGCGAGTGTGGCCTACATGCTTTTACAACCTCACTAATGATGGAGGGTGAAAGAGTGAAGGAATGCACGGATGCATCAAAATCAATTAACATTTCATTTCTAAATGGATGTTTTACGACTCATCTCAGGGCCCGGAACAACATACATAAATAAATCCCCTTCCCTAAAGTTCATTAACAAAGGACTGAGCCCTCCCCCTTCCCTCTTCACTGTGCTGTGACATAGACATTTGTGCCCTATCCTCTATTATCGCAGGCCATTAATATTTAATCCAGGTCAAATGAAAGGTCTGCCTCTCCCCGGGGGTTCTGCAGCTAAACACCTGACCAGCATTTTCATGCAAGTCACACCGGCAGTCTTTCATTTTGTTTGAAGAATAGTCTATAAAAGCCCACCAGAGTTCACAGATTTAAGGGATCTGATGTGTTTTTCCCCTTGTGCACTTTATTTTTGTAGTTTTAAAGTATAAGATACCTGCTTGTAGTTATAGTTTTTGAGGGTATTGATCATTGGCACATCAGCAGCTGTTTGTTGTTGACCTCTGGCTTCTTCAATCACTACCCCCACTCTGATTTCCCAGCTGGATTCACTCACATTCACATTGTTTATCACATCTTGTGTGCTTTTAAAATAAATATCCCAAAGCAAGGGTGCAAGCCGAGCCCCGGTGAAGTGATACAGTATAAATAAAGATTAGACTTGCATGCTTTTTATCTAAAATATGCACTTAAAGAAGTGCACAGTCGATAAGTGCTCTGTCAGTTCTGTTTTTGGCACTTAACCTATAACAGTTTGGGCTTTTTAAGCTGAGCCCACATTACTAATTCTGAGATACTGCAGCCCGCAGCCCTCAGATTGCAAAATATCTCAGTTTACATCACACGTTGAGATATGGAGATATTACATCTGCTCGTTTCCAAATGAGATGAAACATCACTGCTGCTCTGCCCTCATAAGAAGACCAGTGTCTGATTTATGAAAAATATCTACTGTTATCTAAAATCTGAACATCCATAATATCGTGTTATTATTAGCTTTTTAGATGTAAATTTGCGTGTGTTATGCTAGAGGTAGCTAATGTAGCCTCAAGCCGCTAGCCTCAAACAGGAATGAGGAATGGGCTGCAGAGGTCCGGTAAACTCATTTCTTACTGGATTTACACAGCTGTAAGAGACCAGCGTGTAGGATTTAATGGCATCTAGCTTGAAGTTGCTGATTGCAACCCCTTCATTTCCTCCCATCTTTGAAATGCGTGAAGAACACGGAAAGCTCTATGTCTCTGGGCAAGACACTGAACCGAGTTTCCTCCCCAGTCACTAAGGATGCAGAGTTGATCCCAAACCCAGATTGATAGGGAGCGTTGTGTCAGGAAGGACATCCATGCAGATCATCCAGCGTCAGATAGATGATCTCTGCGAGGAGATTAAATAGATTCAGCTTAAGCAAAACTACATATATAGTGAGAAATATAAAGAAAAACGTACAAAATATACTTAATATATGATATATTAATACACTTCTTTGTTATTGACAACTCAGCACACTCTTTGATAAAGGCCACAAGTGCGTCCTGTATGGAGTTGTTTTTATGCGCATCTCCCGAGCATGGCTTATTATCATAGATATAGAGGCAGGAATTGTGTCTGAATTACTATCTGTATACATTTGTGCAGCAATGGAGGGCAGTAAAACACAAGGAGTCTTTCATTTCTGTGTGTCTGCTTTGTGTGGGGGTGTGTTTGTCCATATTTTTTTATTTTTTATTATTTGATACCAGTTTTTTGAAACGTGTCAGAGAAATTCTGAACTTTCTGTTCCTTTTCTGCCTTGTTAAAGTCTGAAGTACATATAATCAGTGCTGCTCCATATCTGCCAGTTTTTTTAATGTAAAAAAATGTTACCTGTAGTCTCGCTTGCATAAATACTGCCGTTTTATTTGAAACCAAACAGAATGGCTAATTACATGCGCACACCTCTGCATCAGCACAAATAAAAGTATCTTCTGGGAACCATCAGATCAATGAGGCAAACCTTTCAATCAAATGTTGACTGAAGGGACTCACTGAATCAGCAGGATCTTCATTGATTGGCAAAGCAGGAATTTAAAGCCGTGGTTATGAGCTTATTGTCCTCCAGCTGTCACGAGCCATTTAAATTCACAGAGACGTAAAAGCTGTGTTCACGTGTTAGCTTGCATTTAAGGATGTTTAGTTCAGTGACAAGAAAATGAAAGCTTGTTAAAGGAAATGTAATGGTGGCAAAGTACAGTATAAACTCCTGCAAACATGATAAACATTTGTTTGGGATGCAAATAATTTGTCTTAATTTGAGTTCAGACATGCAAGTTTGGGATATGTACGCCTGTATGTGCTGGAAGCCTTAGCAATTAGCGTTAGCAGTTGTTGACTAATAGGTGTTTGTAATTTACTTAAGCACTTAGCGCTAGAGATTAGCATCAACAATTCACAGGCTAGTAAAATTGCTAATGGATATCATTAATGGTCATGTAGCTTTAGTAAGTCTGGTAAACTGTTTAGTCAGTGCTTTTCCATGGTAACTTGTGTAAGCTTTGATAAGCGTGCTAATGGTGGTGGGAGGGTAACTGGACGTAGCGACATTTGCAAAACCAACCAGCTGGTCCTCATTCTTAAAATCTATTGTCTTGAAAATCAAAAAAATGCTGTCTAAAAAAACCTTCTACTTCTACTGTTATTGTCATTTCTAAGTTTTTGCATAGGTAACCAGTGTAATTAAATGTATAGCTCCAGTTTCTGAGCCTGTGGCACGTTTTGGCAGCTAAACAAATAAAGATAGGAAGGCAGAAATATACAGCTAAACATGAGCATCTGTCGACATATCCACAGCAATTTTTTTTTTCTTATTGTGAGTAACAGCATACTCATAAAGCTGACTGTTCCTTCAACCTATTGTACATTCACATCCCAGACAAAGTGGTGTAAAAATCTACAAAGAGACAAACAGGAGAGGAAAAAGAAAACACAGTTACACAATACATTACGAGACAAGAGGTGTGTTGCCTAGTCCTGGTGGGGAAGTCTTATTCAATACCTATTTGTCCTGCCTGCATCTGGTGAAGAGGATGTTCATCACCGAGACCATGCAGGAGGAACAAAACTGAAAGCTTAGCAGTGCCAGTGAAGAGTTACAGATAATGTTCTTGCTTCTTTGAATCATAAAATATATGTTTCTTATAATCTGATGTGACCAGAGCAAGGAGGACAGATACGACTAATGTACAGTAAGTGAAGTAGAAGGAAATATGAATAGTCATAGACATGCAGACAAATGGTTAGTACAAGGCCATTCCTAAGAAGGCCTTCATGCAGATGGAGTTCATTTTATGGAATGAAATAATAATTTCCTCTTAATCATTTATAACTCTACAATCCAGGAAACATATCAGACACAAACGTTACAGTTTAAGACAGTAAAACCAGTGTAGAAGCTTAGCAATGTGCTCCTGTGGACAAAACACATTAAAATAAAAAGGCCCACCTATGTGCACGCTGTATTTCCAATGTCAGGAAGAGCATAAACTGAAGCGTTATTTCAATGTATGAACTGAAAACCACCACACTTCACTGACAGAAAGTGTTCTGCGAGGAGCAACTCAAACAACACGAACTATCTTTTGAATAACAGTTTTTTATAATAATAAACTACTTTACGATTGATGACAGTAGGTTGAATATATATAAAATATGCAATTTAAGGCGTAATGCATGTTGTTATCCAGGCACTCCAGTACAGAAGCCGAAGATTAGTCTGAGGATGATAAAATGATATTATAAGGATACAACAGTTGCTATAGTTGCAAGAATATATTTAAGCCGCAAGAATACTTTTATGTACATATTATATTTATATTTTTCTATCTCTTCTCACTATCTTCCTGTGGTTTTTTGTTAATTATTCATAAGGGATTATTAATATACTGTAAAATATGTATGCATCTTATATCTTTCTTTATACACATGTTTTGCACACACATCCGTAATGAATCCTAAAGTTGCAAAAAAAAAAAAGCATGTCAGACAAATAACTTATCAAAGTCCAAAACAAAAGCTTCAGCAGGAGGGCTAAAGAGAATACTCAGACTGTTTTATTAGCCGTCCTCGTCTGCTTCATGTTGTGAACAAACATGTTTTTGTCTTTTCATACCAGCAAATAAAAGAAATTCAAGAGCTCGAGCTTCTCCAAGAGAAGCTGTTAAAAAATTTATAGCACTCTTTAGTTAGAACGTAAAAAAGATCAAACTACTGTATGTTTTCTTCAATAAGTGTGACAGTAAAACCTCCAGTTACTCAAGCCAAGACGCCACAAATAATCCTTCCAGTAGCAGCGAGGAAGCTGCTAGATTGGCTCTCTCTCTCTCTCTCTCTTTGTGAGAACACAACACTCGTAATCAGAGGATGACATTTAAATCAAGCAAAACACACTCAGTGGGGAGATATGTTGAATGGATACGTGGCTCAAAAAGCAGAAACTTTGGCAGCAAGTGCAGGAAATAAAACTTGGACGAGTCATTTGGAGCTGAACCACCACTTCCAGAGATGCCTCTGTTATCTTTAATCTGTTCTCTTAATGATTGACTGAGTCTGAACAGAAAGTCGCTGGATGTCATGCAGCCGCCAAAACCACTCAGACTGCTGCAAATGGTCAAGTAATTCATTATCGGTAAAAAAATAAATAAACCACTGCCTTTTCAATGGGCCGTCTTTATTCTCAGCTGGAGAAACATCTACCAGTCAAGGACACGCCATGGGCAAATATTCACTTTTCTTTCCTGAGAAAGCGGAAAGATAAAAGTATTTAAGACGCAGCGTTATATTATTTTCTTGTTTTTAGTCTAAAAAAGTCACCAAATGCAGAAAACAAAACTTCAGGAACTCAAATTCCCGTTTTAGTTTCCAAGTACTCCCTTCTTTTTCTTCAAGGTCTCAAGGTTGGTAAGTATGTTAATTTGGCCCCCATTCGTCACTCTTCTTCTTCGAATTTCCCGCTTCTGCCGGTCACCTGACCCTGCCCTCCTCTTGCACACCTGTTGCTCCTTACCTAGTCAAGCAACACCTGTTCCTCGTTAAGCTCTCGTCTATAAATATCTTCCAGCTCTTCTAGCTGAGCGCGCGCCACAGCGCTTCCGTTTGCGGACCTGCTTTTGCGACGTCTTTCTGTATTCTGACTATACTGGAAATCTGCATTTACTTCAGCCTCCTCTGTCTGATTGTCTGCATTTGGGTCATTTTCACTGATGAGAAGAACCGCCGATGCACTTTATTTAGCTTTTTTTTTTCAGGTTGAGCATGTAGCATGCTCAAAAACACAACTTGAATTACAATGAAGTTCATAACAAGGACCTAGATTGGCCTTGGGTACCCTTCTTCGTGCTCGTTTCATTGCCTAAAACTGTTTGTTTTCTTTTTTCCTCTATTTTAATAGTTCACTGACATTCAAGAGAAGTCAAAACTTTTTTTTTTTATATATTTTGAAAGTGTCTACTTTCCTGACAAGCAGGCTTATTTAAACTTGAGTTGGAGACCAGAGGAAATTACAGCTTTCTTTAGTGCTGGCTGTCAGCACTAAAGAAAGCTGGGGAGGAGATGTGCCTTATCCTCTTGGCAGGGTGATGAAGAGATATTTGAAATGCAGATATTAAAACAACATCAATCCCGTGTGCAAATGCAGTCTAACCGTACGTTTTTGCATTAATCAGCCTCACAGATCTGCGGGGTGGTAGCCTCCACTGATGCAGCCGTTTTAACAGTGGGGAGATGCTTTGCCGGCACACTACACTCTAAATCCGGCTTTGTAAACAGAGCCAGTGTGAATTATTATACAAAGTTGATCAATCTAAAATGTCCAGTGGGTGAAACTTTCCGAAAGTTCTGGGAACAAGTAATTGTGATATTGATTGTTTAAATATTAATGGAAATGTTAATGAAACGAGAGAATTAAAAAGTAAAACGTCTCACACTGTATGCACAGTTCCAGCTTAAATATATCAAATTTTCAACTTGTGATAATTTAATATTCAAGTAGGTGTGACATTTTTCAAAATGTTCAGGAAATTTAAAAGTGACTTTCATTTATTATAAGTCCCATGTCAGGAAATGTTATGTAAAATGGTTAAATATAAAGTTCATTAGTGAGACTGGCTGTTCAGACTAAACAAAGCCGTGGAAACACTACCACTTCTGTCCACAGGGGCCGCCAGAATCAACCCAAAACGAAGCTCCTTGTAGCTGCTTTAAGTAAAAGAGTAGCTCCTTCATGGATGTGACGGTGAATGGTCAGTGGTCTTTTCTCCAGCATTATTTACACCCCACTTAAACAGAGCCTCCTTCTGTCGTTGACGCTGACATCTCAGCACTGCAGCTATGAAGGCTTATGAATATTTGACCTGTTCCCTCGGACACCCAATATGCTCTGGAAAACAGAAGGTCACACGAGGGACAACTTAGAAACAGAGTTCTCTGCAGAACTGTGAGTGGAAAGCGTTCTGAGAATGAAATGTCTCAAGGTGACTCCAAACTTCAGTGATAACACATAATGAGCTTAATTTTCACGCCAGCAGTAAATCTCGGAGAGTGTATGGGTAATTTATTTCCATATTCCACATCAGTGAGGAAACATATTGTAGCTGGAGGCACGGGAAAACTAACCTATTTATGTGATTTTTTTATAATTGCAAGTGTATTTTGAAACTGATTGAAAAGCAAATCAACATTTCAGAATAGTGACCAGTGTTCAGTCATTTTAAGGGAGTACGAACGACACTCTACATCATGCAATGTTTGGAAAACTAGAAATGTGTATGAGAAAATTGAAAATGGACACAGTTGCTGATTTGGAGATTTATTTATTTATTTATTTTTCCATATATGTATCAAAGAAGTGTGTGTATGTGTGTTTTGAAAATCAATAAAAGAAAAAAAAGCTTGAAAGCATACACATGGGTGAACCGGTGGTCTCGGAAGACCAGCCATATTGACTTAGCAATAAAGAACTGCAGGCTACATTGCAGTTCTGTGTTGACTTCTAAACCAACCCCGAGTCCAAGTTCAACTCTGACACAACAAATAAATAAATAAATATTAAAAAAAAAAAAAAAGCTGCTTAAAATCTCTCCTATAGGAAAGTCACATTATCTGTCCCTTGAAAGCCTTACCTTCAGGCGAGGCTTTTATAAATGGACTCTGGTCCTCTCCCTTGTGCTTGGCTTTTGGGATAAAAATAGCCCATCAATTGGACATGCTTACCGTGTCAGTTAGCAGCAGACATCTTACTAAGAGCGAGCGACAGGCGGCTGTTGAGGAGGAGGGAGACAGTCAGGAGAGCACAGAGGAGGGGAGTTAATGTAGAAGTTTTCATTGAAACTTGGCTGGAGCTGCATCTGCTTATGCTCGACTTGACACTGCCAAAAAAAAAAAAATGTTTACCTCACTGTACTCCTGAACCGACTGTACCAGCCTACATACACTAAAATATTAAAGTTTGGAGTTACAAAGATTTTAAAGAGCCATTGGTTTGTTTTTTTCCCCCCATAGCAGACCGAATAAAAGTGACAGTCCTTTCACTGGATGATGCAAGTGTTTCATTCTCCCGCTACTGCCTCGTGTGATCTTCTTGTTTGCCACTGACAACCACGAGCGCCGTCGTGAAATTCACACATTGCACATTTGATTTAGCCATGCCAAAAATAATTGAATAAAGAACTGTGTCTTTATTGAGTTTATAACATTTCTAATCAACAGACCAGTGTGTAAAATGTAGTTTTGTTCTTCTAATAAGAATAACTGTTTGCATGTTTCTATGTTGAACGCAGCACGGAGCCGAGAAAAAAGTCAGATTTATAATTATAACTAATGGCATTTTCAGGACATGGAAAAGGGCAGCATAGCAGGCGATAAAATCCATACCTGACAGTCTGTGAGAAAGTTTTAATCAATGCTGAATACTGTAATGAATATATAATTAGCTGGTGCTCTATTGATTAAGAGCAATTTCTCCACAGCCCTCGAGCTGATAAAAGCATTTCATTTCATTAAATCTTGGTACATGACTGTAATTTCCTAGCTAGTTGAACTGAAGCTGTCATTATATGGAATATAAAGCGCGCAGGCCGCCGTGATACTTTGTTCCCTGCAGCAGGATGTTGTTTTAGTACAGAGACGGTGATGTGCAGACATGAAAGCACCTGAACTAGATGAGCATATTCACTCTGCATGCTAAAGGGTTTTTGCTAAGTGGCTTTAATATCTTATCATCAGGCAGCTTTTGGGAGAAGAACAACTGCCTTTTAAAGAGAGAATTTCAACATTTTGGGAAAGACCACTCCCATGTCTGTCTGGTAGATATAGAAGCTGCAGCTTAGCTTTAACGCCGTAGAAACAGAGATAATAAATCCACCTACCAGCCCCTCTCAAGCTTAATAATTAACTTGTATCTTGTTTGTTTAATCCATAGGAAAACAACAAACAGATTACCAAGAAATATTTCTGCACACAACCCTCATGCAAGACATTTGAGAAGCTAATTGGTGCGCTTTAGAGATGCTGGTAGGTGGAACACGTATCTTGAAGCTGCAGTAATTATGACTTTAACACTGTTTGTTCCCGTCTTACAATCAGCAGCCAACGTTGGTTTCTTTTCATCATGATTGTGGTTATTTTTCTGACCTTATCCAAGTGTTTGTTGTTGTAAGCCTGATGACAAAGGTCCCCTAACCTCAATGAAATAGTAATATGAACCCAAACCACAATGTTTCCCTCTATCTACTAACCTAATTGTGGTATAACTGTCTATAAAAACTGACTCCAAAGGCATCAGATCAGAAATCATTTGCATGAATCACTCTGCAGGGCATGACCCAATGATGTACTTTGTACTTTAATTTGGATGACTTGTATTCTATGAACAGATAAAAATGGTATCAATCTTCTTATCTAACTCTTGGTTATCAGCATATTTCCCCAGAAAATATTAAAATTTTAAACTAAAATAGAAGTTATTTCGGCTTTTTCCTGTCTGATTCCATTTTACTCACCATTTGGAACTTTGCAAATATCTGGTACACTATATACAGTACAGTGTGTGTCCTCTGTGGTCTATATACAGAGGGGTCTAGTGCTCCAGAGGTAGGTTGGGCCCCTCAGGCCCCTGACTTAAAACCCTCAGGGGCCTCATTAAAGCTTAGACCTGAGCTTCTGAGTGAGGAGTGGAAATGTCTTTTTCTAGCCAAGGCTGGGAAAAGCAGAGTAAGTAAGAGTCAAATAGACAGCGCAGTGGAGTGTTATTACGGTGAGACTATCCATTAATGTCCGTCCGTGTTGCTCGTCTTCAGAAGAAAACCAAAGGTCAGCAGATTGCCGAGTTCAAAGCTGGCCCTTACTTTAGTCCTCTCCCTCTCACTCTTTCTTGCAAGCTTTTACCTTTGGGTTGTCGCGCTTGTTACGTAATCTGTTCAGATTTGATTTTCCAGGGCCAGAAATACTGTATATAAGAGATACTAAGATAAGCCCACATGTGCTTCGCGATAAAGGAGCTCATCAGATACACAACATGAAACATATCACAACTACAGATCTGATATAAAACACTGCCGTAGAGATGCTCTGGATGTGTGTGTGTGTGATGGTTTTCCCAGGACGGTAAATTAGGTCAAGATGGTCTTTATTAAGGGGAAGTAATTATCTCATCACTGTTTGATTATGGCACATCGTATTTGTTGTTTTGCTGTCATAGGCGTCGTTAGTGACTCATTATGTGCCTTTGGGTATGTTCTCAAGTACTCAAACAACTTTATATATATATATATATATATATATATATATATATATATATATATATATATATATGCATATTTTAGTGTGACATCTGCTCGAAAAAATAGTGTGGAATGAGGAGAGTTCATAAAAACATATCTGTGTTTGTCATGTTGCTGTGCACGTGCTTGTGTCTGAACACTTAGGTACAAATTGTAACCTTCATTCAATGGAGAGAGTTCTGTTATCCAACGTAACCATCCATTTTTCTGCTTAATCAAAAAAGTTCTAGCCAGTGTTTCTGTTTCTTTCTGTTTATTCTAACACAATTCAAAGAAAAGACATGGACTGATGAGGTCCTGGAGCGTACACATTCATTCAGAGGTGTGCAACAAAAAAGAAAAGTTCCAATTACTGTATGACCGTGGACTCCAGACCTCATTAGTCTGGCCTGTTTCAATTGACCGTCTGCCCTCCTTGGTTACTGTTGCTACACCTGTCAAGCTTTCCATTCTAGTACAAATGCAGTTTACAATAACAGTGACAGATTTAGCACTTGAAATACATTTTGAAACTGGTTTTCAGTGAGAGGTAGACAAAAATACGCCTTTAGCAGTTGAATGCAGAAAGCAGGTTATGAGCTAGCTAGCTAATTAAAGTAACATTAGGGACATGAAGAGAAAACCCACCACTGGCTGACTGTCTTCTAAATTTTTTACCTCTGCTAACAGTAGCTTAAACACATAGTGGTGCATCTTGATAGATGCATCTTTCCTGAATGGGGCGTTTTGTATCCTGCAATCCCACAACAACAATGTAGCTAGCTATTGATATATGTCTTGCTCATAGGCTGTGGAAGCTCTGGTTTCGAAACATGCTAATGTTTGCAACATAAACTTGTGGCTGGGGCCTTTCTTTGTGTACATCAAGCGCTTCCTCCCACAGTCCAAAGACATGAAGGTTAAGAGGTTAATTGGTGACTCTAAATTGAGCGTGAATTGCCCAAAGTCCGCCTCGATCCTGCAAAGGATAATAATTGATTATAGATAATAGGTTTTGTGTTTGGTTCGTTGGTTTTGGAAGGTGATAAAAACCCTTCAAACTCTTCAGGTGCTGAGTACCGCTCAAACTACATGCACATCTCTGTGACGTGTGTAGAAATCCAAGCAATCCAGCAACGTTCCGATTGGACAGCTGCTGTCAGAAGGAAGGGTTTAGAAAATGCTTAGTTTACCTGGACTGGTGTGCAGAGCTTAAAGTAAAACACAAACAGGTATGTAGGTGGATATCACGCAAAAGTATGTCCCTAAAGCATACTTTAGTATAGATCACCTTTAGAAGCTAAATATCTGGTACAAGAGCTGGTATCCCTCTTCTGTGGAGGGTTTGATCTGATCCCTTTGAAAATGTGTGCACTGCATTTCTAGACTATACGAGCCGGTTCTGTTTGGCTTTGGGCACTTGAGCGCCCTGAGCACTTCATCCTCAGGTTCTGAAAAAGTTGGGGATGAAGTGCCTTGCTTAAAGAAAACCCTCTCAAGTTATGCGATGACTGTCATTACGTTGTTACCTGCAGAGCAGAATATCTCCAAAAACTGCCACTTCATGCAGATCCTTCCAGCGAGGCAAATGTGGTAAGTGCTTTTTCCAAACTCGTTCGTATTCAGTTCCCTGCCTTGAGTACACACTCACCTTCTCCTTTCATACTTTCCTCACAACACATCACACATCTTCTTTCATTTGTAGCCTCAAATCCCTTTTGAGATTTGCCAAACATAGCTGTCTGCTCTGCCTTTTTTTTTAATCCCCTCTAACGAAACATCGTGCCTCGTGGCAATGAAAGGAGAAACCGGGAAAGGCCCGTCATTGATCAGGCTACAAACAGTCGTTGTCCGTGCTATCTCTGTCACATGTTCAATAACAATAGAGCATTTAAAAATGTGATCCCAAGGTCATCTGAATGGCTCTATGTGAAGTTCAAAGTCTGTCTCATGTTACTTTGATTTGGTGTGAGGTTACAACCCGAGATCTATATGACCTACATTGGCTCTCATTCCTAATTTGATCAGCGCTATCTGAAATGTTTAAAAGCATGTTCAAAGGGATTGTCCAACTTTGTTCTCTGAATCCTCCACCAAAGGTGTCCTTTCAGTGGAGGACATGCACACATATGCTCGCCTTTTACTCAATCAAGCAATTTACCTACAGTATGGACCCTAAGTAGCTGTGATTGTACTATATGGAAGCGTTCCAAACGTTTGTCTTTCCATGTTTTTCTGTGTAGACGTTCCTTGTACTGGCATTTTCTCTTTTCCCATGGGACCACGAGTTTTAACCTTTCAACACCCACCCCCATTTGGGGATAATGGACTATTTTTAACCATGGTTCTAGGTCAGTCGGTCAGTTGACCACTTTAGTCCAGATTGAAATATCTCAACAACTGTCAGATGACATTTTGTACAGATATTCATGATCCCCAGTGGATGAACATTGGTGATTACCTGTAGCACAACCATGAGGTTTCTTTCTATTTTATTCAAATGTATTAAACTATTGGAGAGATTGTGATGGAATTTGATAGACATTCATGGTTCCCAGAGGGTGGTTTGCAAAATTGTGTTCCCTGACCTTTCATCTTCATCCAAAACTTTGCTTTAAGACTAGCATTATGATTTTGAGCAAATCACTCTGTGCTTAAGCCTCTTGTTTATCATTAAACCCATGGGATTTGGGGATTTAAAAGATTTATTTCATTGTTGGACTACCAGAGGGAGCATTTAAAGGGGGAAAAAAAGTACAAGCAGCAGCACAAGATTAATCCAAAATCCAAGCGTGAGCTGTGGATCCTGTGTTTGCAAGTTTAGTTTGTTATAAGTTGTATCGCAAGTCGAAATGCAGATGTCTTAAATTATACAGTATGTAATAAATATTAACAGTATTTAAGGTAGAAGAATAGTACAAATCAAGGGGTCGCCTTAATGACCTTTCCATTTCAATTTATGTTAATTATTAAATTACCACAAACCATGAATCCAGTTATGAATAATATAGACTGACTGCATCCTGAGACTCAGCACATACTGCTCCTTTCACATACAGCTCCTTTCAGATCAGTAACCTTGTGCAACCTCCATCAGCTCGTTGCTCAAGGGATGAAACAAGTTGATTCTATACCTGCAGCGCTGTATATACAACTCTCGCCCGAAGGCGATGGCTTTTATTGTACAGATCTACTAAGTTACACCGTGTTATATTCCTTTTTTTCTCTCTCTCTCTCTGCTGAAGCACCTCTCCGCCTGCATTTTACAGTGTGATGGAGGTATTTTAAGTGGCTGCATGTCCTTTCTGTTGATTTAACGCCTCTCTAAAAACTACTCACACACTTCTGGGATTTTGTTGCGAAGGTTCTTCTTTTCATTTTTCTTGTCAAGCTGTGAAACTTTAAGTTTTTTTTGTTGTTGTTTTTTTTCCATAGAAAAATTGTGGGTCCCATCCTCCCCTCAAAATGTCACTTCCAGACAAAGATTTGTTGCCGAGCAAAAGCAAGGTAATTTGAAATGAAGGGCAAACATTTCACAGTAATCATGCTAACTTGAATATCACCAAAGGCACATTTTAGGTTAATTACAGTTTAATGGAGGCAAAATGTACTAATTATATAGACCTTGCCATGGGCTGTAATTTCATTTTTGCACGCACAAACAGCCAAATTATTTATTGTTTCCTCTGCGCTTTCATCCAATATTCCCCGCAGGTTAGATATCAAGACTTTCCCCAAACCTGCTGTGTTTGCCTGTGTTTTGGAGTGCCTCTTGTATAATACATAACTATTAATGGATTTAGCTCCTGGAGGAGCACTTGACCTGCAATTTGAAGAGGAAGCATCTTTGAGTGGAGAATTTACAGGTTGTCGTTCTTGACAAGGGTGCCTCTGTTCACGCGCAAACTGCTTAGTAAACAGCTCTCTCTTCCAGATATGACAAAACCCAATAGGAGATATATCAGTGTGCATATTAAACTTAATAGGGCTCATGTCTTGAAGCTGAGGCAATGTTTGGACAAAGACAGAACTGTCTGAGCTCCACAAAGCTTCTCGCTGTAACACCTTTTTTAGATGTTCAAGTTGAGCAATTCGGTTCATTATTTTAGGCAGAATGTGTCTTTTTATTTGAAGCTACACAATGTTCCCCCCTAAAAAAAACAATATGACAAGTTGTGATGATATAACTTGAAGCTCACCCAGAGAGTTGATTTCATATTCGTAGCCATGCACCCACCTGTTCTCATCTGTTTTCCAGCTTTTATCACCTGCTTCGTTGGACTTTTCTTCCATACTTTGAAACAGCTAAATATCGAGCATTTTCAGCCCTTTCCATCTTTTTTCATCATCCTTGTTTGTTTTTTATCATTTTCTTATTGCGTGTCCGTGCATTCCTCTCTCTGTTTTGTGGTCTATAAAACGGTTGATGGCTGAGGAGGGACATGTGGATACTAGTGTTTTAAAGTTAGAGAGAAAAATTGTGTAACCTTGTATAGGATCTGTTGTGGTTCATCTAAAGGCAAAGCCTCATCCCATCAGGTATCGTCCATCCCTAAGAGAGGCTGCAGGTGTAGGCCAGAGGACGGAGGTCAGCGAGAGATAAAAGTGGGTTTCAGTTTCAGATGCTAGCTGCGCCTGTACACACTATCTATTCAGCAAACCACGTCTGAATTATAGGCAGCCAAAAAACAGAACAAAGTGAAAATAGAGGTCGTATTATCAGGTTCCAAAATTCATGTAATTCAGATATTTTATTAATACCTTCCTCTAAACCGACTGCCAACATAGTGGTTTGTTTACCAAATCTCGGTGCCATCTTTGGCAATCTGGTGCAGGTGTCCTGCTACAGCTGCTTTTTGCAAACTGGATACAAAGCTAAAAGTTTTTTTTTTTTTTAACGAGCCCCTAAAATACTGAGAAATAGTTTGAGATTTTGGGGAATAAACTTATCTGCTTTCTTGCCGAGACTTAAGAGGAGAAGAGTAAGATCGCATTTGTGTTTATCCTGAACAAAGAACCTCTGAACCTTACTACAGCACTTTGTTTCTTAGTTGACATACTGGAGTCTTTGTGGTCAGACTCATTACATTTCCATGTACACTAATTTTCCACTATTATTCTAAATATGATGCAGGTCACGTAAACATAGTTTCTCTTTGGATATTCCTAAAGAAGCCAAAATATTCTGAATGTATCATTCCGATGAAGACGTGGGATATGCTGATATTATTCAGATTTTTTTATAAGCATTCTTTGGACACATACAGTGCATTTCGTCTTTTTCAGAATAAGAAAAAGCTGAAAAAGAATTGAATATTTCTTTTGCACGTAAACACAGTCAGTGACTGCCCTACAGATGTGCAGAAGACTTTGTGACAAAAAGGAAAAATACAGTGTCTGTCTTGTTGAAGCCAGATGTGTCTTTTATTGCTTTTTGTTTGAAAATGAAACACATTCCTGAAATTGGTTGCAGTACCTTGGACATACTCACACAGACACACATATTCTTGATTCATGTTTTCCCACCAACATGGTTGACTTGCTTCATTTCGTTGACTCAGCAAACCCGAAATCCAATGACTGTCAATAAGATTCCCTGAGACGGCTCACCACTTGGCAGAAAAACAGAAGCCAAAGTATGTTGCTCATGAATAAAAAAAATAAAAAATAAAATAAGTGTAATTCTTCCGAAAAATGGTTTCAACTGAGATGAAACGGTGATCATTTCTGCGAGTGTAGGCAGAGGTCTTCTTTGAGCTTTCTCTCTGACTGGCGGTTTAACCCCTCCAATTTGCAGTGCTGTGTAATGGCATGCAAATGGAAAAAAAAAAAAATGGTTTCTAATCTAACGCTGGGGAAAAACGCTGTCAGGCCAAATAGTAGGAAGATTGATGACGACTTACGTGACTGCAGTCAGCCATTAACATCCATTTCCCCTTCGCTGTACATGGAGACACGCGGCTACAGCAGTTCAATTTCGTACTAAAGCAACTAGGAACTAAATAACTTTTAATAGTTATGACTATCAAGCACTTCCAGACTATACTTGTTTAAAATCACGGCAACTTTTAATAGGCTTTAAGATTTACCCAAGACTACTGTAAGTCGCCCGGGAGAAATTCATGTTCTAAGCAGCAGGAATAAATGCTGGTTGAGGATGTTAAAATGGGTTTGATCTGACAACCATAATATCAAATTCAGGAAGACGCTTCTTTTAAAAGAAAGCAGACATAAACAGATAAATCTATAGGAGCTATAGCCCATCTATTATTCATGGTCTTTCCATAGGTCTCAGTCCAAAGGGCAAACCATACATATTTTAGCATCCTCTTCCTGAACTGTCAGTGTCTACACACCTCAGCATGGACAAAATTCTTCTCTTATCAAATGCAGGGGTCATACATTAACTGCAGTATATTTGCTGGACATCATTGTTTTTTGCAGAGATCCTTCTATGTTTCTCAAAATTACTCCCCTTTTACGCCAGTCATTTGAGGTAAAGTGAGGTTCTTCTTGAAATGTGTCCTCAGAGAGGTAGTGCAGTTTTTAATGGTCACTGTTTGGTGGTAAGGTTGCTGACCCTGATGACTTTATACCATCCCTGCCGCCAAAAGAACCAATATAGACCCAGGTAAACATTTTCCTAATTTGGAAGATGTTAAAACAAATTGTTCTGGAAGTAAAGATTAAAAGTAGCCTCAAACCTCGCAGGAATTCATTTCGTTCTTTGTGCCAAATAGCCGCGTAAAAGCTGGATTTGAAATAAGTGTACTCACAATGCATGCGCAGAAAGGCTCGTTATAACTCCAATTTCACCGTGATGATTGATTTTTAAGATTGAGCAGAGGCTGTGCTGGTCGACGGAAAGTAGGGCAGGTCACCATGGACAGTAAACACACATCGGTTTGTTTTGTGTATTGGAAGAATACTTTAAAACTGTGCAGAGAAACCACACCAACATTTGCAGATCAGTTTAGTCTTGTCAGAAAGAAGTACATTTTGGAGGTTTGCCAGACACTAGATAAAAAGGAATATAGTCTATTCTTTCACCCAGTGGTTTTTATCTCCAATGTGTGTCATCTTCTTCATGGGCCAACATTTTTTTTTTAAAGACTTCTAGTGTATTCCAGACTGATGCCAAGATAAGACAAGACACGAGACAACAGAAAACAGACAAAAGACAAGACAACAGAAAAAAAAAATGACAAGACAAGACATTAGATGAGACAAACTAGACAAGTGATTAAAAAAAAAACAAACAAAGAAGACAAGACAAGGATAAAAAACAAGACAGGGGGTGAGGAAAAAGACAGAAAGGAAAAGAGACGAGCAAAAAAAAAAATCAAGAGTAAAAAGCAAAATACGAGACAAAAAACAGTAGTTAAGAGACGAAAGACAAAACATACAAGAAAATCTATAAAATGAATTAGACTAGAATATGACTAAACATCTAGAACATAAGTAAGGTGACGGTAAATGTGTCTGAGAACTAGTAGGTATCCTTTCAGAAGCAGCAAGCCTACTTACTGGTTGGAACATTAAGTTCATCATTGGCACAGTTTCCCACAGTTTAATGCGAGTGTCACTGACGTTATGCCAGAACTACCTTAGTCGCATTATGTTGTCACCATCACTACTGCATTGTATTGTGAGATATCTGTGTCCCTGGAAATGGTAAAATGCTAAAATAATTGTGTAACATACAGGTTATCAAACATGGTAAAACAAAATGACATTCTCTGTTATTTCTGCCATTTTCCACAGCACTCTTTCCAGCTCTGCTTTGCATCCTGCAGCTCAACTCAAAAGAAAAAGTTTCTGCTGTGCGCTGTACCAATTTAATTTGGTGAGGTGCCCAGTCTACATCATTACTGCACAAATCTTTCTTTGAAGTGTGTTTTAATTCCACTCCGGGAGACGTTTCTTTCTCTTTCTGACTAACAGTTGAAAAGGTTGACCCACAAATGGCTCTTTGCTGTGATTTGAAGCATCAACAATTTCTCGCTTCTGTTAGTGGCTCTATCTATCTTGTTGATTTTGCTGACAGACGACGTTTCTGTTGTTCAATAATTGCTAAGCGACTGTAACGTAATGCCCATTTAGGTCATTAGGAGCCTCATATGGGTTTCCAACACACTCTATACGGAGGTTTAGATAATAAACTCCCAGCATGTTGGGTCACTTCTGGGTTCACCACTCTCCATTTCACTTAATTTGCAAACACAAGAATCAATGGACCCTCAACAGAGCCAAATTGATTGTTTAACACACGAGCAACAATTGACTTTAAAGATATTTTACTGTAATGTCAAAGATTTGTGTTTCCTCAAATATTCTGTTGGATACACAGAAAAAAAATCCACAGCCGTATAAAATAGTTTTGCCTTGCACTTTCATGACATGACTGACATAGTTTTTTTATTTAAAGTCCTTTGAATGAACAAAGAACAAAGTAAAGGCTTTAAGGGAACATGCTGATCACACTGTCTGAAGCTGATCAATTATATATAATTATTCTCCCCAGAAGGTCTTCGCAACTTGCTTGACAAACATTCTGTTTGCTGCAGTTAGTTATTGGGTGTTTTTCAACATCTACAATAGATGAGATAATAGAAATATACCAGAAAATATGTAAATCACTTTACGCGTGTAAGAAAATATGATTTAAGGTGGTATGAATGTGACATCTTCTTTGTGCCTTCTGAGACACATTAGCACTATAATAATCTACAATTTCAGTCCAGAACTAGTGGCTGGGTTGCTGTGAAATTTCTACATGCATTCATGTTCCCCAGAGGATAAACCCGCACCCCTGACTTTTTCTCTAGTGCCACAATGAGGTTGACATTTTTGTTTTTTAATAAAATATGTTGACAACTGTTGGATGGAACACCATGAAAGACATTCAAAGTCTTCAATGGTTAAATCAGGAGCAGAATTTAATATATTTATGGTCCCCAGATGAGTTAACAAATGACTTTGGTCACCTACTTCAGGTTATTAGCACCACAGGCAGATCATTTTTCACTTTTCTTGTAAGATTTCTTCACATCTACAGGACAGATCTGGCACAAATCACAAAAACAAAGACATTCATGGTCCCCAGAGGATACGTCTGACAGACTTTGTTGATGCCCTGATCTGGCGCCAACACAAAGCTGATGTAGAATACTATTCTATCCTAGTCTATTCATACTCACAACATGAAAAATCCCTTTGATACAGGTTACAAAGACATACCAAAGAACTTTTGTAAATGTTGAAAGAAGATTTCTGTGAATGATCAATGGCTGGTAAACCTTCATCATAACTACTTAAACGTGTTGCACAGCCACGTGGAAATCAGAAGTGTTTATAGCTGTTCAGAACAGCCGTGCTTGAAACAGAATAAACCTGCTGTGATATAAGTATGGGTTTAATAGCAGGCAGCCTTTCTTGGAATATTCTCGGAGTGTTGCATTCTTGTTGTTCACATGAAATAGATGATAGAAATGAAACAGAGCGAGAGCGAAGAGTTCAATCCCTGCTTACTTTCTCACCACGACACAGCTGGTCTGAAACATCAGAAATGTGACAAGGGATGAGGTTTCCAAAGGTATTCAACCATCAACAAGCAACTGTGAGAAAGCGTACTGGCCCCCACCTAAAGATACAGTTTGTCATTTCTAACACGAGGGGGTTGCTCACTTTAGAACTACAGCAGAAGATGACGATGTGAAGTAAGTAGGAAGTAAGTCAGCTAAGGCTCATCGCATTAGTTTTTGAAGGTCATAAAGTATCAGACAAATAAAACAATCAGACAATTTACAGTGCTTGACAGGGATCTTCAAAGTCAGAGGTTTCATCATCTGGGGACAATGAATGTCTATACAAAAAAATTCAATGGCAATGGCTTTGAGTAAATTTAGAGATATTCCAGTTTGGACCAAAACGGTGTCCCAACAGAGCAATATTTCGATTCAATTCTTAATAATCACTTTCATCCTCATCCTAAAGATGGCATCATTTAGTTCAGTTTAATGAAATATTGTGCAAGTGTTGCATTTAAAGTAAGCAAATGGGACTTCTTTGATCAGTTAATTATGAGACGTCAATGGTGGAAGCCTTGTCAAGTTTTCCTAAAGCAAATTGGCAACAGAGGGAATCACATAGACTGCTACGGGACTTTGTGTTGCGTTGAATGCGAAATTATGAGAGGAAACACAGTAAATGTGAATGTCAGAGGAACTGCTATCTGATTCGATGCTCTGTGCTCTTATTTTCCACCTTATCTTGCTAATTTTATTTCTCGTGCATAATCCATTTCCAAAGTGGGCTAATTGAATTTTTATGAGATTATAGCGCCCTTCCCAAGTGTGCTTAATTCCTTGATACTCCATTCTCTGTGTACTGTTTGCAAATGTGCCTTGTGCCATCACTCATTTCTTATTAATGCCTATTAAGATGGTAATCACAGGCCTCATTATCTCTGGAACAAAACAGCAGTGGCTCAGCAGAGTCTGACGGCAACAGACCACAGTTTGAACCAATATTTGACCAATCGAAGCAGTTTGACTCGCACCAATGATGAACGGGTCAAAAATCTTGGAAATAAATTTACATAATGACAAGGACTTTTGAATGGCAGATTCCAGTGTTGTGTATGATGTGTAAATCATGAGAAAAGGTTCTGATCGATGAAGAGCTGGGAGCTTAGCAGGTATTATCAATAGAAGACAAAAATACAGCGATAACTACTGTTTTAAATGTAGTCCTTTTTATAGTGTCAGTGGCACAAATAATGAGCGTGTTGCTGAACCTTTCTGTGGCATTTTCAGAATTAATGAAGCAAAATGTGAAGTGTGATGAGACTGCACTTGCAGTGACTGGTGTCAACTCTGATGGTGATAACTCTCGGATATATAAAACACACTGATATTGTAGCTTGGTGCAGAACACTGCAACAGAATTGGAGCTTGAAAAAAAAATGTATGTTACTTTATGTATTTTTCCTATCAGTCAGGCACCCTGCATTACCTGCCATGTCTACAAAAGTACAGAATACTCTTGGAAAATCTCTGTCAGGATATTTTTTGTTTAAAAAAACCTGTTTTTCAAACTAGCATGAACAAACTTTCTCATGCGTGCATCTGGCAGCAGTTGAGCGCCGCAGGAGGCTGATTAATAGATGCACCATCACAGCAACTTTGAGTCTTTTCCAGTTGAAACTGAGGAATTTCACAGTAACAGCAATGCACGGGTGTTAGGACAATTTTTTACATATTTATACATATTCACATGCGTTAACCTAATTTCCATGTTTAGAGGAAGAATGAATGTTGGACGTGTGTCAACCTGAACAACAAAATAGGCTGTTTGCCATCCTTTATTATCTTTTTGCTGATTTCCCACCTATGGTTATGGCTTGGTTAGGTTTAGGTAACTAAGACTGTGTATTCGCACAATGGTCATTTTCCTCTGATGTCGCACTGGAAAACAGTTGTACGACATTTGAGCTCTCCACCCTGAGTCATATAAAGGTATCACGTTTCACTGCATCCTGACTGATTGATCAGCAGCTGAAAAGTCAATGGATAGTGTAAATCCTCAAGGACCCTGGGTCATATTTCAAGGTTCTACATTCTATAACTCGTTAGCATTGACCCACTTTCTAGTTGATAGCGTCACTGGGACAAGATGATTCACATTCTAACCATACAACATCCAGCCAAATACTAGGTTTTAACCCAGTCTTGTCTTGTGTGTCACAGGCAACGGTCATTATTTTCATAGACAGAAGAGCTCGTACATATAACTGATATTATATAAGTGTTTGAAAAAATGACCAGTGCTGTTGCTTTTCTTGTTAAGATAGTCGCAAACTGAAAAATTTAAAAAAAAGTCGCCAGACAAGAGTAAATCTGGGACTGACTTTTAGTGGTTGGTGAGAGCTTGGTGTAATAAAAGGCTGAAAGACAGACGCCGAGCTGGGCTTCTTGACGTTGGACTAAGTAATTAATGGATTAATATTGGCTGGCTTGCTGTGTCTTGTGTTGTTGACTTTGCTAGTAATGATAATAAATAAACGTGTACAGCTGTCCAAATTTAAGTCAATGGTATTGCACACCCTAATTTTTAAATAATTGCACTTTAAATCAACAGCACAACATGCACTTTTAGATAATAAGACCTCACACTGAGGTTAAAAACAAACGGAAGATGAATATACCTCACAGTAGTTTATCGACAAGTAAAAGGAACATCAATCTACTTTATGCACTTAACCAGGGTGAGGTACAGTGAAAGACAAGAGGCTCTGTTCGCAGATATTGAAAAGCATTATAAATAGCCTGGGAGTTTCCATATAATGGTGCTTTCAGTAAGAATGTGCCAATAAAGCCATCTCTGGTGTCATAAAGAGGGCAGGCCTGCCCTCTTACAGACCGACTCTACTGAAATGGATCCAGCAGCCAGAGCTCCTTTTCAAAGACGAGAAAATGAAATACATCCAATTGAACTCGGTCCGCTCCCATGCTGAACTCCCCTCCTACATTTTTTATTTTTTTTTTCACACATGATCAGTTTACCATAATGTGAGTAATGTAATTGCTGCTTTCCTGGCTATGGTTTCCACCGCGGCACTCAATTCTCTCACTGCAGCAGCAAGACAGGAAACGACATTTGCATTTCCTGTGGTATGGATTAGTAAACGAGCAGGGCCTGGTGGTGTAAAAGGCGAGCATTTTCCGATACATCAGCTCGAAGCCTTTTAATTACTGCGACCACTATTATCTTTAGCTTCTATGGGTTTCCTCTTTTGTTTTAAATAAAGTATGCTGCCTCGGGTTCAGAGCTGTGGGTTCAGCAGCAGCATTAACACAAGGTTAGTTACAGATACAGTTCATCTGGAGAATTCTGTGGTCTCATGCAAACACTTTCATCTCGGTTTACTTATTTATGTAATGCGTTACATTTGTACTACACACTGTACGCCTGTGTGACAACTAAAACATGCTTTAAAGGTTCAGTCGCAAATTACAGCGCAGTGAGTCAGCATCATGGGTCCATGGATGACATTGTTGGTCTATCACTACCACTTCCAAAGTGGAATATCTCAACAACTACTGGATGTATTGACATGAAATTTTATACAGGTGGTTATGATCCCCTGCGGATGAATCTTACAGACATTGACAATCCCCTGATCTTTCCTCTGGTGCCTCCCTAAAGTTCACGATCACGTGTCATGATATTTGGTACAGACGTCCATCCTCCCATTTAACATTTAGCGCAACTATCAGGTCAGAAACATTTTGGTTTATTTCCATTCACCTCAACTTGACTTTGTGTTTAGTACAAATTCTAACGTGCTAAACTGGTGGTGAACATTGTTAACACTACGCTTGCCTAAAATCAGTATGTTAGTATCGTCATTGTGAGTACGTTGTCATGAACTGGCATGCACAAACAATGAAGTCCAACTCAGGATGAAGAGTAATAACTTGGGTGATCCTCAGCCTGAGATGTCTCAAGAAAAATAGGTGCAATTTTAACAATGTGTCTCAGTTTTACCTCAAACATGCCAACAATTCATTAATCTTCTCAGTTCTTGCAAATTTGTTCATTTTTCGCCGTGATGAGTACTGCTGGCCTCTCCTTTAAATTTGTGAAGACATAGGAACTGGTCCATTTTTTTTTTTTCTTGAAAACAATGACACTGTCAAAAAGGAGAAAAAGTGCACCGACTGCTCCGGCATGAACAGCAGCTGATGCCTGACAGCGACGTGTCACATAGCCTGTACGTAAACATGTGGGATCTATAATACCATATCCAGCAGGGCCTGCTACTATTATTAGGATAGAGAGAGAGATCCCCGATGCACAAGCCAGGAATAGAAGTACATTTAATTGAAAAATTGGAAATCTGACACTTTGCAAGGTCACACAGTGGGTTGAACTGGACCCTTTGGTGGGCTGGTTCTGATGGGGATGTATTAAGTTTTGCAGGTATTTGGTCAGAAACCAACCCATTGGACAAATGGCATTAGATCAGGGACGTCAAAGGGTTTTTGTACTTTTGTACTGTGAACATGTTAGCATGCTGACGTTAATAGTTAATGATATGTAAAAGGGCAAGTGAGTAAAAATCCCTATTGAAGGTCTTAAACGTAGACATTAATATTGAATGATAATACATATTACAACTTTCTCTCATGCCAAATTAAGACATTACAATACCTAGATGGCCCAATCATTGAAAGCTTGATTAGATTAGATTAGATTAGCTGTTTCTGGCTGTTACTCCTGAGGCTGTGTCGTTAGCATTACTTTAAAACACCCTCTGACTAATCATATTGCTTTATTACGAATAAATCTCATTCCACAAATAAGTAGGAAGACATTGTCATCACTGTCCAAATGCCATTTATTATCAGAGTTAGAAGCTCCAGTCCAACACCGATATTTGCGTCCTTCACTATCACTAATTTGGGACATTTAATAGTGGCTGTGGAGAAATATTATATTTGTCTGAATAAGGTAAAGCTCAGCGGAGAGCTGTGAACTTTGGCTCCCTTAAATTAGATTGAAAAAAGGCGTCTGCTTCACTGGAGACACTAAACAGGATGACGCCACCAGCTGTCACACATCTGTGTCAGGTTTTACAACCCATTGTGCAATATTATGAGAGAAGGTGTCAACACAGCCTCGAGCAATGGATGAAATATTAATCAGAGGAATGTGGAGTGTAATACATATACGTCCAAAACTAAAATTCAGTGTGAAATAAAAGCTTCTTTTGATTAACCAGAACAAGCCGTCAATGAAAATGACTGTCGTGCAATTTTAGATTTCATCTCTTGTAGAGACTAAGATATGTTCTTGCATAAACTGACTTTCAGCAGTGAAATGGCTTAATCCATCAAGAAAACACTGTTTACTCTTCCACACTCATCGTAATGATCTGAGCATTTCTCCTCTTCTGCAGCGAGTAAGCTTCGTATCAGTTTCTGAAATTTAAATCAAGGCCTGTCATGAAAACTGCAAATATTTTCTCTTGGATGTGAATTCAGCTCCCTTCAAGCTGCGCTGAAGACACCACGACCCGCTGTTCTATGAAGCATGAGTTCAGTATGTGCTAATTGACTACACACCATGCAAAAAAAAAAATGATGGTATGTCTTATCGTACGATTGTTGCTCACTGATAATGTTCTAAAACATCCGCGGTTTCCTTGCTGCATCCGTTTCCTGTTTACAGAGAAGAGAGACTTCACTGGAACTAAGGGAATTGGACAAATTTAATCAGCAATGGTTGCATCTGTTTCCCGCAATTCTGGCTCGACTCTCGAACAAGTCAAGGCACTGCCACTGTAGCTTGAAACACACTTACTGTAAGAAGATCACTGATGCAGTTGTTTCCAAGCTGCGTGGGCGGAGTGGTGACTGGAAGACAAGTTGTACAACATCAGTTCCAGAGAAGGAATATGAATGAAAATAAAGGAAAAGCTGTTTTGCCATATAATTAACATGAAAATACCATGTGAATTCCGTATAAAATAAAGGTTTTGTCATTAAATATGACACCGTTTTACTGTACAATCAAACAGTCCACTGTTAAAATCTTACTTTCCACATAGATTCCCTTAAAGTGCTAAATAAATAAAAGTTTCACCATAAAATATGACTGTGTTTTAGTTAGTCAATTTCTGCCGTGAGAAGCTTTGACACTGAATCTCAAAATAACTCTTCAGAAACAAAGAAAGCGTGTGGTTTTATGAACAAGTCACATTACATTAAATTACATTCATTTATCAAAGTTCAGCGAACAAGATCAGAAATATTGGATAATTCTGCAAAACTATGTATTTAATCAAATGGCGTATTTTTTTTAAATGGATACATTTAGGGAAAGATTGTGAAATATGGTTAACATACAGTATGTTTTAGGATAGGCAGCTAAAACACGTTAATTCTGTGCAGGTTGGTGAACTTTTCTTTTGCCTTGGTAGAAAGCCGGGTGCAGAATTTTCCATTGTGTACGTAATTCTTCAGGATACTTAGTTTTCCATCCGGCAATCAAAACCACCATCGCAACGATTGATGGCCAACCTGCTCCACCACCTGAGCTACAGCCAAACTGCAGCATGAAAACCTTCAATGACAAATATGAAAATCACCAAGGCTGAAGGTTTTCACATTAAAAACAGTGAGGAAAAAGTAGTCCGCAGCACTGAACCTTCTCAACTTGGGTCCCTGTACAATTGTCCAGCTTTATAAAGATGTCATGAAATGAACTTTTCTCGCAGCACTGCATCTCTGCTCAACTTTGGTTCTGAATGACACGGCCCAATGTGAAAAAATAAAGACTTCACATCAGTGTGTGGCCTGCTAATCTGTTGTTGTACAGTGTGTAGTATGCAAAGTATGCCAAGTCATTTAACAGCTCATACACCCACAATGACACAGAGAAGATTTCTGTAAAATATAGTATTTCTTTGGTGCGCATTGAAACATGAGCAGAGTACAGACCAAATCTATGTTTATTTGATAAATGATGTTCTTTGGAGGTCTGAGGGCTTTTATGTCTTGAGTGCTTTTCACTGGTAATTTAGGAAAGAGGTGCTTAGATGTGTAATGTACAGTATGTCAGCAGGAGAAGACACACCTCGGGGAACTGACAGTCCACTCACCCTCTCCTCAATGTAGGTCGCACTTTCTTTGGGATGTCGGCTCCATAATGGTGTTTAGCCGAGGGGGTTAGGTAACAGGAACACCGCCACAAAAGCTCAGTACACTCTCACACACTGTGTGTCTTACTGTAGGCTACTTCTTGGTCTAATTCTGCTGTTTGTACTTTCACTGCTTCATTGTTAGTGATTAATGATTTTTTTTTTTTTCAACCTTTCCCAACTTACTTCGCCGTTGAGTTTTATTTGGCTCCAGGCACTCCAGGGCGCTACTCCCCAATATACACAAGTAATTAGACAGGTATTTTCACAATAACTCCTACACTGCAGTAAGAGTGGCGTACATCCAGACCTTATGTGTGTGTTCCAGGAATACACGTGTGATATATTAACAAACATTAGCTCATAAATGAACGAATTTTGATGTTAAACAACACATGTTGACGGCAGAGCAGCACTCTATCACTGTCTACCTGTGGTGGAATGTAACTAAGTACATGCACTTAAATTGTGTACTTAAGTACAACAAATATACTTTACTTGAGTGTTTCTGAGTTTACTACTACATTTCAGAAGAATATATCAGACTTTTCACTGCATTTATTTGACACATAGTTACTAGTGTTTCTGGATATCTGCCTTCCTCTCCACGTGGTCTTAACTTGCATTTGTAGATACAGTGACAAACTGTGTTTTTATTGACAGTGGTTTGAAGTGTGTAGTAATATCCTTAAGACAATCCTTTAGTAAAGGATCTCAGTACTTAATCCACCACTGGCGGCTACACAGGATGCATTCAGGTGCTGTATTGTGTGTAGCTCACTCGTGCTTTGGCAGTCCAGCACAGCATAAAATAGAAGAAATTAGACTTTGAAGATTGGCCCATTCGATCTTGGTTGTGTGTGGCTGGATCATCTCCTGTGAAGACAAACCAGAGTGTTTTTGATCTGGTGTTAGCATTTGCTTTCGATTTGTAACTTTTAAATATGCTGGTTTAAGAGTTTAGCTAGATTTACACACCAGAGACTGTCAGTAGGAATCCAGAAATGAACCGGGGTCTCGCTTGACAATGCCTTGTTGCTCTGTAACAATGTCATGCTATTTTTGCCTCTCCTTAAACAAGCACCTGACACAAAAACATGATTTTAGACGTGGGAGTTCCTTTCGGGCTCAAACAGTCTCAACAGTTTTGAGGATGAAGAAGAAGATGAAGGCTGTATAAGACTGGCAGCAAGCAAAGTGATCAAGGAAATGTTTGAACAATGCATATAAACAAGGACATTGCAGTCAAATCTGTTGCATATCTGTAATAATATATGTGAAGCTGAGTTTAATTATGTTTAAAGGACGTGTTTTATTCGCCCTTAATGTGATAAGTAACATCCACTCTGAAAAGTTAAGACAAAATCAGATGTGTGGGAAATTATGGTCGTTAATGGAAATTAGCTGGATCTATCCTTTAAATATTTAGCCTCAAACATTTTCTCTGAGCCAGCTTCTGCCTAATGAGTGCGGTTTAGGCTCAATGGGAGCATCTCTAATGAATACTAAATGAGCCGTGTCTCCAACAAGTTTCCTGTAATAACGGGATATTCGGCTTAACTGGTTTGAAAAGATCGTTGACCACTGATGGGTCTCTTAAAAAGAAACTCCAAACTGAACGCAGTTAGCCTCTGACTATTTAGTTTGTTATTTGGCTAACTCAGCATCGTTCTGACCGTCATCAAAGAGATTCTAATGACAGAAACCAGATTTAAGTTTTTTTTTTTGTTCCTGAATCTGTGATATTTTATTTACAGGACAGCGTCTGTAACTTTCAGACCTTCCGTCTGACTTTTGTTTACCAAGGAAACTCTCGCAAGTTGACTGCTCTTAATATAGCTTCAACCCAACGGCATAAAAAATAAGAAAAATTACTCATATCCACCGCTGGTAGATCCCCCAACATTGTCTGCAGTCTGGGAAGAATAAAGTGTGTGAAATAAATCAAAGCTGTTTTTGCATGGATAAAAATACACTGTTATCTGACTTCTCAGTTGCAGTCTTTGACCTGTGGGATATTTACACTTCAAACGTGTCTACCTTCCAACAGCCATATTCCTAGTGGGGGTTGGGTCTTCTGCGCACAGGTTAGACCCTTGAAGAAAATAAGGCAGAACTGTTTGGATCATCCATCCTCCCTCTGGATGACTGTACTGCCAAATAACCTAC
Source organism: Miichthys miiuy (assembly GCA_036365135.1). Classification (NCBI taxonomy): domain Eukaryota; kingdom Metazoa; phylum Chordata; class Actinopteri; family Sciaenidae; genus Miichthys; species Miichthys miiuy. The sequence continues at coordinate 4,944,539 of CM071618.1, forward strand.
CCAAGCTGAGAACAGGGATACACAGAAGGTACTCGCAGCAGATAATTAGAGCTGAGAGTTGACATGCCTACGCTTTCAACTATTTATTGAAGGGAAATTTAAGATTGTCTCCATTATCTAAACGGTGCAACACGTATTATTTCTGCAAAGATCTTCTTCAGATAGCATCTCTGCTCTGTGCAGGGCCTAAAATGTCACTCCAGTTTCCATAAGTAACAAAGAGATGAGAGTATTAGCAGTCGACTGCCCGTCTCAGATGCCATTATGGCTCCCAGAGGAGCCATTACGGGAAGGAGAGAGAAACAGCAACGGAGGAGAAGATTGCCATTACTCACCTTGAACTGCAGTAAGTGAGGAACATCAATTACGCTGACAGAGGTTCAGTCGTCTCAATGTAATTCAAATAGGTGGGTAACAGGGGAGAATTGTTAGCCTATTTGAGACTATTAACGGTAATGAGCTCTACCTTACAAGTGGCTAAATGTAAAGAAGCACATTTCAATCTATTCTCCCGAGCTCCTTTTTTAACCTCTGCTCCAGGTCCATGTGCAAAGCCATTTGTTCTAAAGTTTTCTGTGCATTATTCATTCAGAAAGCATTCCTCAGTTTCATTGGGGATACTAGCCTAGAAATCTAAAGTATAAGAGTGCTTGTGACAAGTAGTTTGGCTGTTTGAATCCCAAACCGGCTCTTTAATTTGAATACGAAGCACTGCGACTTCCCTTAAAATGCACTGCGGAACTCATTTTTAATCATTAATTCAGTGAATATGGATGTGTGTCACATTCTACTTTTGCAAGACAAAAAAAAACAGTTGATAAAGTTTTGTTATAGTTTTCAGCTTCATCGTGAGTTAATTGTTGGTTGCGGGTGTCAAAAAAGCGTTTGAGGATCACAAGAGTCACCAGGATTCAGTGTCTGGCTGCCATGAATATGTGCATAGATTACGTTTTAGATGACTCTTGTGAAACATCATTATTTTTGATTTTTTTGTATCATAATCTCTTTGAATTTAAGCAGCAGTACATGTTCTGATATAATAACCATGACAAAACCATGAAAGCACTCCAGATGTTCTGATTTCACACATTATGAGGTAAAGCTAATCTACTGTTAGATGACGGTATGTTCAATTCATATCGAGATAATCTACAAGGCAAAAACGCAACTGGCACAAAAAGTGATGATATAAAAGGTCATTTTCTCGGAGACAGCGAAGTTACATACATGGTTTTAGGCCAGATTCATGCCAAATTCTGCAGCGGAAATGCAACTTTTTCCATTCAATTGAACAGTGGTACTGTGTTTTGGCTGCGGCAGGTCCGGGGTATGCAAAAAAAACGATCAATGCAGCGATCTGCAGCGGAAAGTTGAGCCAGATTCAACTTTTGGGCCCGACATCACACTGCTTGGGCCAGTCCAAACCCCTCAGCCTGAAGTATCACTGCAACTTATCTGAGTGGAGTTCAAGGACTATGCTGTCAAACAGTGACAGAAAGAAATTTTCTTTGGTTTGGTTCTTTGGAGAGACAGCAGTGGTTGCGACAAAGCCAGGGGAAATGGTTATTTTCTGATTGTTTGATAGTTATTACTTTCATCACAAATAAACACACCCACACCGCCACACGCTGCATTGAATCACCACAATGTCTCATTTGGACTGAAAACGACCTTACAGTGCACAGTACCAGCGAGCTGCCCAGCAGGAGGAGCAGTTAATCCGCAGGTACTTAAATGTGAAAGCCGGCATATTCCACCAGAACTGCCTTTTGGAAGTTCGAATAGCTTCAGGAACCCTGTGAACCACACACACCTTTCCCCATGTAGGATTAGGGGGTCCGTCTCCAACCGTTTTTATAACTTTCTAAAACCGACAATCAGCCATGCACATCCACCTCACGCTGTGATCAGTGAGCTGTGCTGTGCTGAGCTGTGAGGTGAGAAGAGAAAGAAAGCAGGTGTTTTAACTTCCCTCGCTCTCTTTTTTTTTTCCCTCGTTGACGATTGTTGCCACTTTTTCACACAAAGCAACACTATGAGCATCTTCTGAAAAGGTGTGCCATTATTCCCCTTTTTAAGTGACGTCACATCAGCCGGCTTTTCGCCTCTGCCTTCCAGTGTGACCTGAAACACCTTTGATTCTTCTTTACTTGTCAACAGCTGAAGCCTGAGGGTTTCCTGGCAGCTCTCAGGAGTTTGCAAACTGTGTAAACTGGCTCACTGCATAAAGATTTAAAAAAAACTGGGCAGAGGTTAATGAGGCTGCACAAGAATCGCTTTCAAAGGTGAAACTGTGCAATCTCATAAGGGTTTGGCTTCTCGGGAGGAATTTGAATCATACAGTGATTTACTTTCCTTGTCAAGCAGCTTTTAGAGTAATGTAGCTTCTGCTCCGTTTTGGAGATCCTCAAGCCTCCAGGTTCTTTCTCTGTGTTACGCCCAAGGGAGTACTTCTAACTCTAATGGATGTATCCACAAAAAAAAAAAAAAAAAGACTGCAGCAGATCCACTGAGGTTACAGTCAATGAGTGTTTTCCTGTCTTGTGCACTGTAATAGGTACAGAAATTCCCCACATCCATAACACACCCAAGACAGATCGGGCAAAAAAGGGGCCATGTTTTTGTCTTAAAATCTGCACTATCATTGCACTGGTGGTGAGAACAAAAGGTTCGGAGAGATTTTTGTCATGGGCGCTACTTTGGGAGAGCAGAATCTTTCATCCACATAGCCCTATCATACCGGGAGGCACCCAGTGAGTAACAACAGTGGTGAAAGCTCTCAGGGGAAATAAGGAACAAAGGAAGGTCTTAAAATTGTAGTGTGCAATAATGTACAGTCCAAATTCAGAGGATTATAGAGAGTGAATCATAGCTTTGTAAGGTTTGTATCTTTGCCAGCTGCATGTCTTTGTGTTCCTATCTGTGTTTGCGTGTAATTTATGCATGTGGGCGGTAAATCTTCCAGAATTTCGAATGCCACTTCCCTGTCATCCGTAGAGCAGGAGATCTTTGACATTATCACAGCACTCACATTAAAGTCATCATCATGACGACGAAATGTCAAATTGGGAAAAGCAACAATCCCCGTAAAATGTCTAACCTTTTTGCCGTGCGTGCTCAGTGTTCTCTCCGAGTCCCCCTGCTGAGTCTTTTCTCTGCAGTTATTCGGTCACAGAGGCCCTGTCTTGCAAATTTTCCTGACATTTATGAAACGCGATTAGCTGGGATTCTCACCATCTGTGCCAAACATACCTCTAAATCACATTATGCACGACACAGTAAACAAGCTTCCGCGTTAGACCCGAAGATCAGCATTGAGAGCATTTCGGTGTCCACATCATCTCATTTACTTTATTTTTTTTGCAGGTAGAGTGACAATAAGGCATGTAGAGCTTCAGCCCTTTCTGGTAAACAAATCTGAGGTTCACACCTTGTGCTCCTGCTGATCTAACAGTCAAACAGACACGATTTCAAAGATCCACAAGAAGTGGGGTGAGCCAAGGCTTTAAAAAAAAGACTTGAAAAGAATTCATAGGCATGAAGTTCAAAGTGTTGTAAATTTGTTTCTTTTTCTTTCTGAAACTGCTCCTCTGTGGGAACCCAGCTTTACCCCGCCATAGTGGAGATTCCTATATTTAGACTGCTACTGCCATTACTAATCAAGGGATTTAGAGGGTGTTTTTTTGTGGCAATTCAAAAGAAATCAGACCGAGTTGTCAAATAAGCACACTCCATTTAGAGCAAGGAGAGGGCAGCTCGATCCCCCTGCCAGCAGGATTACTAATGACAGATATAACAATGACAGAAAAAAAAAGAAAGAAAGAAATTCATGCAGGTGATGACGGCGTCCCCTTTGCATTTTACATGCAAGACTAGCAGAGCTTTGCAGCGTGTAGACAAAAGCTTAATTGGCATCCAGATGTATATTGGCATTGTTTCCCCTGTGATCCATGTTATTGATAGAGACTGCACGTAAGCCTCTGATGCACAGATCAATGGGCTCCCAGATGAACTCATTAGGAGTGGCTTTTCATTCACATCTATACTTACAAGATAGATACCAGATTAATCCAGAATGGGATAAAAGTTAAGCAACAAAGTTATTCAATGACCTGTTGTCTTATAGCACAGAGGTCACAGGTTTTATTCCTTAGTTTGCAATATAAATTGCATATTGTACCTGACAAAAACTTCTCAATACGTTATATTGTCATGTCTTTAGAATAGAAATACGAATAACATCACCTACAGTAAACAAACAGGTTAAATTTGTGCAGTCTTCTTCCATCTGTCTGTCCTCTACAGCATTGATAGTTTGTTCAAACATTTAAAGCTGCATTGTTCTGTATTTTTTATTTAAACAATGGACCAATGGATGTTTTTGCAATGCTCATCTCAATGGATCATTCTGGAAGTCCCTATTTAGAGTGCAGTGTTCTCTTATTTCTCTGATAAAACTTTCTGTTGGCAACTGTACATATTCATCAGAACCTGAAGCTGTTGAGGTGCACCTCAGGGTTACGTCCTTGGTCCTCTTCTGTTTGCCTTGTTTAAGAAAATAACACGGTATCTCCTATCACTTCTATGCTGACGATATTCAACTATACATGTTATCTAAATTTTCAATTTTGAATAAATGCCTGAACTTTATAAGAAGCTGAATAGTAATAATTTCCCACAGGGTACTCCTGAGAAAGCAGAGGTGCTTATTCCTGCTCATCTTCAAGGTCTCAATTCTCTTTCCTCTTTTGTTAAATCCTTCCTACAAACTATGGGTGTAGGACCAGGCTCTGATTTTGAACCAGTGTTTGATTCATGCATGTTTCCTCCAGCTGAGAGACATTGCATAACATGCTTTCATCTAACCCAGTCTCAGCTATTATAACTTCCGTCTTAAATGCTGCTGCAGTGCTTTAGACCAGGTACTCCAAAAGATCTCATGTGACAATTTCAATTTCTCTTACCTTGCTCCCTATTAAATTCCAATTTAAGTTCAATTCAGGTATCTTTTAATCACTTACAGAGTTCTGCATGGTCTAGCTCCTGTCTATACATTAGAGATCTATTGTACTGTTTTACCAGCAGGTCTCTACAGTCCTTTGATTAGAGTTTGCTGGGTGTGCCTCGATCCAGGCTTAAAACTAAACTCTTCATGTAATATTCAGGTGGTTCGCTCAGTTTGCTCACCTCTTCCTCATGTCCACATTTTGAAATGTCCTTGGGCAAGACACTGAACCTTGGGTTGCTCTCAAGCCAACCTACTGCATGCCAAATTGCTGGTCCCAGGATAAAATGTAAAGTGTAAAATATTTGCAATATCTGGTCCAGTTTTGCCACAAAGATGGAAATTTATGATTTTTTTTTTTGTTTTTCCTTGGTCTGTATTTATGTCTGCATTAATTTTGTGACTCACTTTGTGATGGTCTGGTATATAAATAAAGTTCCCCACTACTTAGACTTCACATAATATGACTCTGTAAATGCAATGCTTCCAAATCCTCATGCCTAACATGATTACAAAACATCAAATAATGACATCTGCTCATCAGTGTCTTTCTCAATCGACGCAGCGGGTGGCGACATGCAATATGTCGTTTGCTATTCAAACATTACAATGATATCCTCCAAACAGTGTCAGTGTGTATCCTATATATAAAATATGCTTGATTTCTTCTCTTTTTTTTTTTTAGTCTGCCACAGAGAGAACCCACACAGCCCCATGAATATATTCCATTTGATATTCTCTGGGCTGCTTGATCTTGATCCTCTGTCTGCTTTCCTGTGCTATGAATATATTACAAGGACACAAAAGAAAATAATTTTATTTGGGGGGGAAAACACAGGGCTGGATGGCACGGGAGGGGAGGATAAGAACGGCTGAGGAAGGCTGTGGTATTATCAAACGGTACTTCTCATAAGTAAAAGTAGGACACAGTTTTATCATTTTGTCCCAAGGCTAGCAGCTGTGACAGTGGTTACCAGTAGTTATCAAGCCACCGGCAACTCAATATATCATACATAATATTCTGGCATATTCACACTGCTGGTTGTATACCGCCAACACCCACAGGAAGAAGGTATCGTCTTTGATCACATGTCCATGAGGAGGTGTATGAGGTATTTGTGTAAACACTTCATTTAAGCTCCCACATGTCAATTCAGCAACATCTCTCACACACACACATACACACACAGAAAAATACATTATGTAAAATAGAGTTTTCCTTCCACATTTCTGCCCACAGCAGCATGCTAATCCTATCAAAGTGAGTGTGACAGAGGATGTTTTCACACTGATTGAAACCGTATGAACACAGAGGCTGTGTACAGTAGCTCGGAGGGACAGTGAGATGTCACTGATGTGTGTTGTTACAGTACTAACTCATCAGGGGAAAGGACAAAATGTTCTATTTGGTATTATTTTAATATTTCTTATTAAAAAAAAAGATATAATTATGTGAAGTATTTTCGTCCCTAAATAAAAGTAAATGAACTTGTTATCGGAAGATTAACAACTGTCATAAATATCACAAATATTTGTTATGATTAAATGACTTATGATCAATGACTACTGAGTCGACAACTTTGCCAACATTGCCAGCAATTGAATAAACTGGTGTTAACTAAATAAACTGATATGAATATATGCCACATGAAGGAATATATATATATATACTGATCTGGCCAAGCAAAAGATGACGCACAAAGGGGAAATAAGATGGACTAAATACAAGAGAACACTAACTAATGTCAGAACTAGAAGTATAACCAGCTAAACAAGGCGAGAGGTGTCTGCCGGCAGGAGGTATGTACTGCTTGTCCACTTCCTCTAGCGCGCCGCTGACAAGCATCAATTCTGTCTACCGGAGTGTGGCTGCCAGATCGGTCAGTAAATCTAAAAACAGAAAGCTGATTTCATTTTTTTTTTTTTTTGGATCTCAATAGAAAAAGGTCAACTACACTGCTGAGTAACTACACATGAGTTTCTTAAACCCAGCAAGGTGTGTTTGAATATTCATTCCTAATGAATTAATGCCAATGCTGGGTTACTTGTACACATATTTTATCCAGATGTTTGTTTATTGTAAATTTCAAACTAAGTCACTATACTATACTGAATTAGCATATTTTTTCATTAATTTTATAAACAGTTACTTGGATATACAGGCTTATTACAAAAGCCACAGCCATGATATGAATGCAAATCATACATATATGCATATATATATAATATATTTTAGAAAAGCAAAACAATTTCATCACTACTTTTATTTCAACACTATATTTGTTCTTTTTTCTTTTAGCTTTGATCTTGATACAACTTTGAGAGTCTCAGAAAACCTATTGCGACTGCAGTTTGAAATATATATTTGTATTTTTTGTGACTTTCTAAATCATACTCCTGACCCAGAGCAGACACAGCCTGTATGTGAACTGAAGGGAAATGCAAGCAAGCATTTACACTGCAGTCCACTCTGTGTGTGTGTGTGGGTAGTAATATATATGGTAACTGCAGTCTATATGACTGCAGTGATAGTCAGGGGTATAGGAGCAAAAAAACAAAAACCCACATAATTAGGAAGCTGAAACAGAGTTAGAAAATCCAAACGGTCTGTGAGATGGTCAGTGCTTGTGTTACAGGTATGTGTGGCCATGTGAAGTTTCTATACTGACATCGTTTTATACGCAGAGAATAAATCCCCCTCCGGCTGGCGAGGCAGAAGTTGTCTTTGTGTCATTCTTTCACAAAGACACAATGCAGGGTTCAGAGCGAATGGAGTGTCGGGCCAGACCGCCCACACTAGCATAAAATGTTCTTTATAAAGTGTATCAGAAAGAAGTGACTCACTTGTTTTGTTACCAGATTTAAGAAGGAAAAAAAAGTGTTTTTTTCCCATTCAGGAGTCAATGACTACAGAAAATCAAATCCATTTTGGTATTAAATGCCTCCAGTGTAAGCAATAGTACACGACGGGGCGAACAATGAAGCGGAGGCAAAGTCTTCTGAGTTCACTCGCTTCGATTTATGAACCTCTTAGAGTTTATCACCTCATTTATGGCCGCTTATCACAGGTGAAAAAGATACAAAAACACAATGAAATAAAAATAAATGTTCAAACTTCTAATCTCAGATTTAGAATAAATCCTCTCTTTCTTTTTTTCTTTCTAAAACAGAGCAGAACAGATCTATACAGAGCTGTCAAGGGCCGTTTTTCATCCAAAGACACGCAATATTGTTGTGCTAAAACCTGTGAATCTTTCTCTTTCACTCTATAAAGCCAAGGATGCACATTCCTTCTGCAGGTACACCTTCAGTCTTTTTGCCTCTGCCATTATGTCCTCAGAGGCTGCTGAGCCTGGTTACATTGCCTGCCCAGCTCCGGTTCTGGCATGACACTGCCTCTGCTCCCTGTTAGCATTCGCCTGCGCCCTGGGCCTGAAAACTTCCTCTTCCTGGTATCGAGATCGCAGTACAGGTAGCCTGGCTAACAAAGCGAGCTAACAGCAGCTACAGTTTGCAGCAATTTACTTTATCAGGAAACATTTTCTCCATAAAATATGATCCAGTTTTTACCAAAGTCAGTGAAATAGTTGGTGGTGTGTGACTTAGTAAAGTGTCATGTACTTCTCACAGGTGAACGTACCTGAAGCACAAACTCACGTAGTATAAGAACAGGCGTCATCAGGCTCCATACAAGTCAGTGTAGCATGATTTCAAAATAACACAGTGTTGCTTTAGCACTAGATTTGCATCAAAGTTTAACATTCTGGTGTTGTGACAGCCTCGTCTTATAACAGACAGGATCACATTGTTCATAGTCGACAGCAAATGAGGTGTTAATGGTGGAATCATTAGATCTACCGATGCCTGTGAATCATTTTATAGAATAATTCTGATGCAGAGACTCGAGAGCCAGCCGAGATGAAATGCCAAGTGGGTCATGAGAAGTTCCCATGTGGGCGGCTGGAAAAGCAATAAAGCAACTTCCACACACTCAGACATAATCTGCTGAGAGGATAAACTCTGGAAATGATGGTATCACTTGGCATAATTTCACTTGACTACGCAGACAGACGACAGCTGAAGCTCTCCATGCTCTGCTGTCTCTCCTGCATTCGTATACACTCGACGTATGTCTGCTTCTTTGATGTCTCTCTGGGCTATCTTTCCCACACTCTCTTCATTTTAGCGCGTGAGGCCCAGAGATGTATATTCAGGTTCATCATTATGATTTGCCAATAAAGTGGTCACCATGGTAACAACTCTGCGGCAGCCAGTGGCTATTCATCTTTCTTTCTGGCAAACGCTGTTTAATTTAACCCCTCGTTTAAGTTGGGAGCGTTCGGCGCAATCCATCACCGTTACTGTGCAGATGACACCGTGACATGATTTCTCATCAATATCATACATGAGAACTGCTGAGCCATTAAAACGCTGTGATAGGAGATAGCATAGCTGAGGGGAGGGTGGAGGATGTGAGGCGCAGAGGAAGAGCACTGTCTTTATCTTCAAGCGTTGATAAAAGGCTGTTTTCATTTCAGGACTGAGTGCCATCAAATCCTGCAAAGCTCCTCCTGCTAAAAACTTTTTCCAACTCTGTCGTTTTGATATAGAACAAATCCCGTCAGCGTGTGTGGTCAGAAATAGATCTGTTATTTGTTTTGTGTAAATTTCGAGCAAAGGAAAATCATTTCCTTCATGATTTTTTATTTTTTGTCCTTCAAGCAACATGAAATAAGTCAGACACACTTTTATCTCCTCTCACGCTCTCAGCTCTTCTGTCACATCTCCGCTAATGCAAACTTCAGGAGAAATGCTTTTGCCGCCGTCAAAGACTAATGGTACACGCTCCTTATTTTAGTGTCAGTGCAGCACATGTTGTGTTGTCTCTTCGTTTAAAAGCTAATGCGTTGGAGGTCACATCGAAGCTGTGGCTGTTTGTTTGTGTTTTTATCTCTTGAAACATTTATAATATCATATTGTAATGGAGCGTTTATCTTATTCTGATCTGAGAACGTTCACTCTTGAACATTGCAAGTGCTGTATGTGTCATGTCAGTGCATATACTATTTATAGAAAATCCAAATCAAGTCAACAGCCTGGCAGCGGTGGAAACTTCTACATTCAAGTACAATATTCAAGTTTTCTCTATTGATTTAAATTATATTTTTTATTTCGTTACATTTATTTGATTACTTTAGATGCTAGTTACCTTCAAAACTGAGTTAAGTTCAATTAAATGAATAATACCAAACTGAGAGAAAAATCTAAACTTTCAGATTTTTATAAACTTTTCATACTTAAAAAAGTTGTTCTGTGTATTGTTTCCTATGATAGTCCATTGTAGCTGTAAAGAGAATATCTGGTTGTGAAATTTACCTCCACTTCTTTTGGACAAAGGACAAATGACATGACCACCACCAACGGTTGTTTTCTCTCCTTTTTTTTCTTTCTTTGCTTTAATATGCTGTTTGCTACCGTTGTTTCCCACATGAGAGGTGTTATACAGAAACCTGGAAGCTAAATGCTCTTTCTCCCTTTGAAATGTCTCCCACGTACAACACATATAACGCAAGCACAAACCTCCAAAGACACATAATACCCCCCCACACACACACACAATCCAGTTACCCCTCACAAAAAAGAGCTCAGGACTTCCTCCACACTGTTTTTTGTTTTTTTTTTCAGAGGAGCTCCGCTACAGTATAAAAATACACGTCTCTGGGCGGGAATTAAATCATTTAAGTTAATATAAGTTGGCAATGCTGGGATGTGATTACATTTCCTCAAATTCTGCACTTAAAAGAAGAACCTTGACTCTCATTTGCTTTCTTTCTTCTCTCCAACAACACACGTTTTGTGTGCTGCTTGTGTTTGAAAGCCGAGTTCTCTTAACTGTGACAAAATTATCACGCCGGTAAAGTACTTCGAAAGTGTGTCAGTAAATTTCATACATTCAACTACACGTCGCTTTGCAGCACTTATTGCAACAGAAATGACTTTAATATTTAAATTATTTTAAATCATGCATGTGAGGACAGTTGTGAAAACAAAGACTTAAAATGCTCCACAGCGCTACTAGTGGTGAAAAGTTCTTCAAGGCTCCTTTAAGTCTGAGTCACTTTTACGTTGAATTAACTGTTGTTACTTGTCGTATCACTCGTTTTGCTTGAGTAAAAATTGGAATACTTCTTCCACGTGTGTGAGTTGAAACACTTTGTGCTTGATTTTACTACACCTTTATGCACGTTTTTTATGGTGCGACAGCATCTGACGATGTCAAGCTCAGAAAATTATGCAAAAAATAGATTAATAAATAAAGACATTTAAACATGCAGCTCATCGTGCACCCTCACAGTCAGTGACAGTAATACGGCTGAGGATTATAATGACGATAGAGGTTCGACCTAAACTCTTCAGCGCTGTGCAAGAATTTGTTGAACTATACGTTTCTTTAGTCTTAACAGCGAAGCTGTTAGCATATGGTACAATAACTGACTCAACAGTGCACTGACTTTGTAAAGCTATTAATGATCTGTGTCGAGGCTCTGTAAGAAACTCATTTGTTTTTGTGTCTTCCCTTCCTTTTTTTTTGCTGTTTTTTTGTTCCCTCCCCTCCGTCTGCCAGCTGGCAAAGTTACTGATGAAGCAGAGACGGAGGAAGCTGACAGCTCAGCTGGTGTCAGTGTCTTGGTTAAAGTGAAATGCGAGTGCAAGAAAGACATATCAGCGCCTCCTCTGCCTCTGCCGGGGCATTGTGATGACATCTCTGTTTCTCTTTGTCTTGACACATTCATGCCATACTTGCACTACAAGTTCCAACTACAGAGTAAATGATATGAATCAGATATTTCTTGAAATCTAAAATTGACAATGAAGCTCTTCTGACTTCCTAAATAAACTTTCAGCATGAAGCAGCTGTTCAGGAAGTGACACGAGCAAATGTTCACAATATTATCACACACTGTCTAATTACGCGTCGCACTATTCTAACCTACTGATGCCAAACACATTTTATTGTTAATGTGATGACTGTTTCCCCCCACACTTCTTGTCACTTTCATTCCTACCAAGTGAAACGAGCACAGTAGTCTTAACCGTGTGTGAGACCGACCGAGGCTTTCATTAATGCAGCGTCGTGTCACACAACGCTGCATAACCGAGAAAATAAATGTGACCTCGAAAAAGAAACTTCTGCTTCTGCAGTTTTTATGCAAATTATGCAAAGCAAAATGGATTAAGCTCTCGTGCATGTCTGCATACGCGCTTGGAGACACCGACCAGAGGCAGTTGATGAAAATCTTAACAGATTTGTCACATCTCGCATCATGGTGCAATAAACAGAAACAAGATATATATATATATATATATATATAGTCCTGTCTTTTGTTCATCTCAGGTGAAGCTGTAATCCAGCAGAGAGCTTTACTGTGGAAGTGTGAGCTCAAAGGCTGCAAAGAAAAATCTTTAGCTCCTCTTCCAACTGAATTAGGAATAATTATATCTCCTTGTCTGGGGCTGTTATCCATTTTCCTTTCTCAAGTCAATCAATGCACTGTATTTCAAAGCTTCTAAACCCCTGTCTTGATTTAATCTTAAATTGCTGTGCACCATATCTTCCCTGCGAGTGAGTAGAATCGGTTTCTTACAGTTGTTGAACGTCAGTTGCCATTGAGGGCCGACGTGATAGTGAATATAAACTCGGTTATCCTTTTTTTTCTTCACGTATCAAGAATTTGTCTCATTACGCTGTCCCCGCATTAGAGATCAGTGCACTTAAGTCAACGTTTCTGCCTGTCGGAAAATTTGTGTTTTTTAATGTTTCATGTCTCTCATCAATATTCTACGTTCAACTTTTTACCAAAAGTTAAAATCTGCCTATAACTTTAAAGATGAGCAACATTTTTCCACTTGACGTGATGATGTCATCAGGGTTATCTAATCTTGGACTCGGAGTCAAGTATTCATGATCCAGTTGCATTATGAGAAGTGTAAAACTTTTTTATTCATACTAAGGACCAAAAGGTAATCTCAACTTCTGCTGCTTGGAAAATCTGCTAACTTTCTGCAGTTTCTTTAATAAAGTAAATTCTCGTCAGGTTTTTAACTGTTGTAGCGTACTAGATTTATCCCATGTTAGCAGTATTTTCCCCAAAACATAATTAAGCAGACTATAGTTTAAACTCACACTCACTAGCTAACACTAAACCACCCTTTCACTGGCTGATCTGTGCATCCTGCCTGATCGGTACAGCACATGTGCAACTCTTGTTAGCTCCTTCAATTATCAGCAGCGGAAAAAACTATGTGCTTTTCTTAGTGTAAAAATGTGTAACTATTAGCCAAGGTAGCATTAATAACTTAACAAAACGTTGGCGCCACATTTGCTTACATTAGCTTATATGAAAACTGTGTTTGCTGCAACATAGTGTACGTGTATGTCTGACACGGACTGCATCCAGAAGACGTTAAAATGTGTTTAATCAATAAAATCCTTAATTAAGTGATCAGGCAGTGACACACCCAGATCATCTGGAGGCTAAGCGTTCGTAACTAGCTTGTAGTTTCAACATGTTTTCCGCTGCCATTGCTTCTTGTGGTCAGATTTGATAGCTAGCTCCATATATTTTAGTGACATCATACAACAGCCGCTAAAGAATCCTGGCACATAATTAACCCTTGCAATAGACAGATTTTGCAAAGAAAAAGAAACACACACGCAGCAAGTTTTGGCTAACAGCTGCTCTTTGGCGTCACTAACAGGCCGTGGAGTTTAAGTAGCAGAGGATAGGCTCCATCCTGAGGTAGCAGCTGTCAAAATGTGCATTGTTTGTGTGCAGGAACAAATCAGAGAGAGTGGAAGGAAAATCATGATGTAAGCAAATCAAATAACACATGGAACACCTGTAATGTTGCTATGCAATGAGCTAATCGACTTGCACAATCTCTAGGAGGCCCATGTTATTTTAAAAGCACAAACACCCTCACAGTTAATTGTTCATGTAGGACTCCAAAACAAAGAACGTGATTATGGAAATTGGTTTTCAGGGGCTTTAAAAACAAACTGCATGATGTAATATTGAAATCCAGAATCATATCATCAGATTGTAGCCCATCCATCCTCATGTCATACCACTCTGTCAGCCACTCTAGTGTGAAGGTGGTTATCACCAATAATGTGTGTTGACAATTCACGGGTTGTTCCATCAATGGGATTGAAAAGGCCGACTGATCTGAAGTAATAACTAGCCTTCTGCAGGAACGCCGCAGATTGATGGTGCTGATATCAGTGCGTCGTGAAGTGGAAAAGTAAATTATGACTCTCAGCACGCTGGGTGAAACAGGGGAATCTGCACCTGGATGCGAGCACCGTATGATAATGACGGAGCCGCGGTCACAAATGAGATTTGAATGAGACTTGTTAGCATTCTTGTTAATGGCTTCAACTTCACGTGCTAACAGCTTCACTCTCATGTGCTTCTGTTATCTGTGGCGTGAATTTATGCTGGTTTCAGTCGTGTTGCATTAACATGGATTGGATCCATGATATAAGAGCATAGATATGATTGTCTGCACTGACTTATCTGTTGGCGATGAGAGTTTAAAGAATACAGAAACTACTCAGACAGTAAAATGGGATCTGCTTATCTCAGCTACAGGGCCCTTGAATTATTTCCCTCACTGCCAGAGAACAATCTTAGGCTTTGATCTACTCTGATGAAGACCAAAACAACAGGATACATTGTTCAATGACTAACAAAGAATCTATTTCAAGTGCAACTTCTATCATTTTCTCAGTTGCTGGGAAAAAAGTACCTCAACCATGGATGGAAATTTACAGTAAACAACATGAAAATATGCCCAAAAAGTAGTTTGAAGACCGAGCATTGTAGTTTGTGCTTATTAACACTCTTTTTCTGTGACACTGATAGATTGTATTCATAGATTCCTCAATGTATGACACCATACCATGTTTTCGTTACCTAGCTGTTGGTTTTAGCATTTTTATAGCTTCATTTCTCCAGGCACAGCTGCAACAACACACCTCCAACTCAAAATTCATGGCAGCTTGGTCAGGGTCCCTATATGCTTCAATCTAGAACGCTGCAGAAGGTCAAGTTGATATTGCTGAGAAACATTTTAGGTTTTATGAGTTTAAACGGTCACAGTTTAGTTAGGTTTAGGAGAAGACGGGTTAGGGGTAGGGTTAACATAACAACACAAGTATTGCTACTGACTTTGGCGCATCAAACATCATGCCAGATGAGCGCATCCAAACGATGCCACAGGGGAACCTACAGCATCCTACTTTTGAAGCTAAGGGCCACAGAACCAGAGTGAGAAGGGGCTGCTAGGGGTGGCGATGCTGGATTGCCATGAACTTTGGTACAACCATCTGTGGTGCTCAGACGCCGAATCCTAATAATCCTAATGTAGCACCACCAGCAGGTGGAGGAATGGACGAATTGTAATTTTCATCTAGCACCCTCATCAGGTCACAGAGAGAAGTCTAAAAAGTGCTCACGTTGGCAAATTGCTGACTAAACCAACAGAATTATTGCAGAGCGATAATGTAGGCAGTCAGGCATAGCTAATTACTCTAAGTGGGAGCTGATACTGCCCCTAAAGCCCTGAAACATCAGCTGATAAAGAAGTTTAGAGACAGAGAGAGTCTGGACTTTTTACATTTTGTCTCAAAATTATATTGTCCTGCAGCATTCAGTGTCTATGGTAGTATCCATCTTATTTAAATGAATCAATCATCAGTGCGAAAATGACTTTTTTTTGTTCTCCCGACTGTCTTCTTGAGTACCAAAGGGTAACATATAAAGTATATGCAGTGTAGGCACGAGTCAAACTGTGTAGAGGGTTCTGTAGCAAAGTCTGAAAAGTCCAAATTAAAAGTACTCCCTTGAACTTCATCATCATTTATTTGACTCTCGACTCGCTAATGAAAGACGTGAATCAGCTGCATGTGCAACTCATTGTTCCCAGCGACCATCAGCAGATATCTGCACCGCACACATAATGACGAGCGAAAACCTGCAAAGTGAATTATTTTGACTCCGTTTTTTGCTACAAACAAAGTATTCCCTCATTGCAAATAGCAGTCAAATAGCTTTTCCCACCTGCGAGAACGGGTTCATCTCCTCTTGCGTACCGGCGCCATGATCAAAATAAGATCACATAGCTCATTTCCATATGTTATGGTGGAGAGGCCATGGGCTTCAAATCACTGCCTACTCTCTCTCTCTCCAGCAGATTCAGATGCTTGTTTATGACAATTTGATACTGACACAGATTATATTTCCTGCGACTATGGAGATATATCCAGCAAAGATGCGGGATTTCTTAGTCAGACATATTTGTAACTCTCGGGAGTCATCTATTATACAACCGCTGTACTTTGCAGTGACATATTTCACGGAGCAGATGAGATTGAATTTCCTCTGTCGACGAATATATACCGCCTTAAAAAGTCAGAATAACCCCAAAGAGTGCCCATTAAAATTTTAATTAGTGCTTTTTCTTGTTTACAAAACGCATGCATATCTATTACACACTGTAGGTGTTCCAAAGCACGGCTCATAACAATGCCACCGTTTTTTTACACTCTTACGAAAACTTGGTGCAACATCAACTCACAAGATGGCTAATTATACAGAGTGGAAACACAACAAAAAAAACACCTTTTTCTTCGCATTAGGTAACTTAACGAGCATATTCGAGGGAGTTCATTTTACAGGTATTGGATTTTAACGTGTCATTTTGAAGTCAGTGCTTTAATTCCCTCACCAATTAATCGCTACATTTTCCGCCAAATCTGTGAGCTTTCTTACTCTCTTTCTTCTACAATTATTATCTTCAGTCTCAGAGCGTTTGAAAACAAATCATGATAACTTAAGGCGCCTATTCCTTATTTTGTTGAGGACAAACAACTCTGGTCGGTGATTCAGCCTCCAAAACAGCTTCAGAACACGAACAAAAAGCAAAACTGTATTTAAGGCAAGCACACATCCATGTTGCCAAGTGAAGTGGAAACTGCTGTCCATAGACCGGTCCAGGATTAATTGGCATCCGATGTGTTGCTGAGCAGCCAGAGGTGTGTTAGCAGGCAGGATGGCAGGCAGCAGATGTGGACTGGGATTCGCCCAGCAGCTGCTCTAATCCTCTAAATCTCCGGGACGACCTTTTTTTTTTTTTCCTCCACTGCGCCCGTTTCAAAGTCAAAAACCAATTTATTCTGCAAAATTTCACTGCGTCAGTCATTTAACAGCCATGATGTTTTTTTTCCCACCCCCTCAGATAAAACACATTTGTCTTCAACTTCAGCTCATTCATGCAGCAATCATTTAGTTTTATCGATGATGTGTGTCTGTGCATGAATAAATGCAAACGTTCTCATGAACTGGCTCAGTCCGTTTCTAATTGTGTTCATCATTAAGAACAAAAATGTATTTAGTGTGCATGAAATTACTCTGATTATTGCGTCAAAGCTGGAACGTTCTGCAGAACTTCAGCCTCAGTGTTGTTCGTTAGCAGAGTCAAAATCCTTGACCGAACAGGAAACGTTTTAAATCATTGGTTATTTGCTAAAGTGCTGAAATAACACACTAAATTGACACGGGATGAACTTCATTTCACAAAATGACGTCATTTTACACGTACCCAGCAGCTTATTAACAGCCTGCGAATGGCTGTAGGCATGAAAATATGGTTCTTCAAAAGTTGAGCTTGTGCAGGATTTAGAGGGCTCTGTTACATAGTTTGATATTCATAGGTAACTCTTTATTAGTTCATCACCATAGAATAAGAATTGTTATGTTTTTGTTACGTTAGAATGAACCTCTGTATCTAAAGACGCTGCAGGTCCTCTTCCACAGAGTCCGCCATGTTTCTACAGTAGCCCAGAACGGACAAACTAAACAAACGAGACAACTGGTCAACCTACAAACTGGTCCTTTAAGAAGTGACCCGAGTCAACCCTGATAACTATTTGTATCTATCTATAACTTATCCTCTGCAGGGTGGAGGCTGACATTGGGCGAGGTACGTCCAACGGGTTGCAATTTCGTCACAGGGCTGACACATTCAGGCTCATATTCACACCTACGGGCAATTTCGAGTCACCAATTAACCTGCATGTGGAGAACACCATGAGAAAACCCACGTACTGTAGGTCGGCCCAGTGGTGCAGCGTTTAGCAGTGTTACCTCACAGCGATAAGGTTCAGGGTTTGAATCCACCAGCTTGCTATGTCCGCTCTGTGACTTCCTATGTGGAGTTTCCTGATGCATCCGCCCTGTTTTCTCCTTGTGTCGTCTGAATATCGAATGATTTGATCTTTTTCACTCTTTGGTTCTCCTGTCATGTTGTTTCCAGCTTGAATGCATCAGCTACCTTCCATCTGCTTCATCTCACACACACACACACACACACACCTTTTTTAGAGGGGGGACATTGATGCACACCAAAAATTTCAAATTGGGCCAACAGAGGTGTTTTGAATTTCTAAGTCACCGTCTGGGTTAGGTTCAGATTTAGCACTTTGTACAACAAACGCGTTGCTATTTTAGATATATTTAATTATTTCCTGCGTTCTTGTGTGGATGTGTGTGGAGTCCCCTCTGTGTCTGTGCAGCCATTCAGTCTCTGTAACAACTGGCTGGAAAGAAACAAAGTCTCACTTCACGGCTCTGTCAGCTTATTTTCTAGCATATAAACTGAATAATAACAACTTTCGCTGAGGACAGACAAAGTTCAAGTGTCTGTATAACTTGAGCGCATCAAACAGCCATAGGGTTCAAAGATTAGGACAGTATTGTGGTTTTAAACGCCGGCTCATCACATCCAAACCAACACAAATCAAACTTATTTGATGTTTCTCTCTGAAGCATCTGCAAAGCTGTTATTTCAAGTTTTTTTTTTAGAAACAGAAAAAGTGTCTTTAATAGCATTAGGATGCTATCAGGGAAGAAAAGAGCATCCGAAATGAGATTATCCCTACAGAACATTATTATGCATAAATCCATTATCTGGTTACAGCTACACGGAAAACAGCACACCATGTTAACATTCACAATATATAGTAGGAATGACATAAATACCTGAGCACCTGCATACCAAAAGGTTATCGAATTATCTGTTTCATGTTGACTCAGAGGATTTCTGCATGAAAGCCACCAGCCTATTCATTAAAGCCAGCAACTTTTACGTTTTGGCATTTAAAACTTTACTGACGGTTAATATTTACAGCAGCTTTTTTTATGATATTATGTTGCTTCTGCAGAATACATCTGGGTGAATGCAGCAGCGCTACAGCTAAACTAAAGCTACTGTGGAGGTTGCAGCTCTCTCCTTCAAGTGTGTTGGCTTGTAACTGCTCAGGGTTCTGACTGCAGCAGCTTCTCCAGTGGCTAAACAAAGTTTGGTGAAGTTTTTTATCAGCTACTGTATGTAGCTGCAGGAATGTTTAGACTAAAAGTTAAGGTATGCACAATTTCAAACCCCTATAGTGTTTTTGCTGAACAGATGTTAACCCAAGCAAGGTTAAAGGACAAGCCCACATATTTCCAAACCTGTCCTATTCATGCATTAAAGATTTCCTGTCCTAACAGATGCAGAAACAACAACGGAAGAGACGGGACACGTCTCCTTCTCCTGCGCAGAAATACATTCCACAGTTAATATGAAGCTTCAGCAGTCTAAGTTAATCAAATCATTTGTTTTATTAGCACAAACTTCCCCCGAGGGAAACTAAAAACACTGTAACTTTGGAAGAAAGACACTTGATATGTCTCACTCAGACTGCTGAAGCCTCAAATTAGCTGCAGATAATGTGTCTTCTGCACAGAAGCAGGACTGTGCATCACTTCCATTAAAAGCACATTAAAAAGCATCTTTTAGTGGCCAATAAGAACAGCAGGAAAAATAAATACAGCACACAGAAAAGCGTTTCAGTGTTCAGATGGGCACCTGACAGAACTGTGATCCTCTCCGTTAAGTGGCACTTCAAGAATTTTTACATCCAATCACATTGATGATGTTAACAAATCAATCAGACAATGCACAGGCCGTTTAGTAATATCCCTGCAGTAGTTGTCTTCACTTTAAAATAAAACCCTCAATCCTCTTTGTCTGAGACAAACACAAGACCAATAAAAATGCAATCGATTTCGAGACCTTCAAAAGTGATGTTGAGGCCGATATCAAGACCGAGATCGAGTAAGATCAAGTACTGCGATGCTGGACACTGCCTACGTGCAGCCCAGAGCATGTTTCAACATTCAGACTGACCATGAAACTTAAAACGCCATCTCTCCTCCAGATTCTCACCTTTTCTTTCTCTCGTGCTCGTTCCTTCATGAATTTCAGCCCTACAATTTTGCAGTAATTGTAATTTTCCACCCTAAATTTAAATTTTCAATTCGACTACGTCTTCGTCTTTCCATGGCAACCGTGCCCGTTTAACATTCACCTCAGGTTCCGTCTGAAACGCCTTAAAAAGCTGCACTTTTACATTACACTTCCAGCAATCTTCTCTGAATGCTGATTGAATGCACGTCAGGTCGTTCAATCTGTTCTCTGGACAAGCCAATAAATGCTTTTTATTCCAACTTCGACATTTGTCCTACCCGTGATTGCTAGAAGATTAACGTTTCCAACCCTTTAATTCTTCAGGCTTTTTCCCGTGAGTGTGACCATTTACCTCTGTGAGCGCGCCATTGTTCTTTTGACTTTCTACATTTGCAATGTGAGCACAGTCAATGCGTTCTATAGGGTTATTTTAATTTAAAGTCCATTCAAAGCCTCTATGATAGGAGTTACATCCCAGTGCATGCAAGTTTCTGTGAACAGATTGGCCCTTAATTAAATGCAATGGCCTCACACGGCACCTGCTGATTTCACACTAAAATCTGCAGACAGGAAAACATCATAAGCTCTGCAATCAATATGGCTGTAATGGAAGCGCCCATTCACTGTAGTGAAAAGGAATACCAAGCAGGCAAACTACTGTAAGTCAGCAGTTGTGCCAAATGGAGCATAAACACAACAAAAGCACGGCTCTTCGATGTGGCTTCAAGTTGAGCTTCGACACGACTCTTTTAATTCACACATCATTTGGTTAACGTCCTACTTTGTGTCTCTCCGCCTGAGCCCCTGCAGGGGAGGAAAAAAGCTGGCGGTGAAACGAATGAATGTGAAGCCGATGCCTCCCTCTGAGACGATCTGGAGGTCAGAGTTATCCCTGGAAGTGACAGCGTGGCTCAAGTATAGAGGCGAACCTGATACGTCCTTACCTGTCAGTGTGGGTTAGCACTGTCCACGCGCTGACAACCGGACTTCCACACTGACTGATGGTGTGCTGATAGATTCTGTCAACAGGCTGATTTAAAGAGCGGCGAGATGTCCTTTAAACAGAAGAATAGAGGTCTGAGATGGCTAAAACAGTAAAAAGTGTGTCCGTCAGCAGCCAGGTTTTCTATTGAAGGGCAAGATGGTGAAAGATGACCTTCTCCTGTCTCACAGCATTAAAAATATATATACAACCAGCCAATGTGCTGCAATACTGTGTTTTATAATGATAAAGACAAAACATGGATAGATAAGAACGCTTTGTTGCGATATTTATACTATATATTCTCTGACTGGTCCATTAAAGATGTGATTTAACGTCACTTTAAACAGATTTTAACCTTGAAACCTTGAAAGAAATAATGATTCAAACTATTTAAATATGAAACACACCTGCAGGACACGCTGTAACCGAGACTTCACATCCAGACATCCGTAGTGATCACACGAAAGCCTCTTCAGGTAATTATTAATCATGCAAAACTGTGAGAAAATCATGTATCAGATGCCAGCAGTGCGATTTTGGTGAAAACCGAAGGGTTGACACGCTCAATGTGGTGTTTGGCCGTTTAGATTACACTGTTTATAATGGGTTATTGGAATTCCTGAGATTTTAAAAGGCAAACTGCTGCATGGCCACATGTTTACCTTCAGGTTCCTACCAAGTACGGTACTGTGTACTCCTTGGAGTACTACCAGGCTCTGGGATGTACAGGTCAGTTGGTGGTAATTTAAACAAAAACGACAAAGAACTGTATTTTCACACAAGTTTCACCCACTTGATATTTTTCCAGAGGGTGCAGATGTACACACAGATGTGCCAAAAAACTGCTTAAGGATTCTGGGTACCCAGTTAATCAGTCTAAATGACACATTAGTCTGATTTCCAAAAGGCTCATATGAATATTTTGCTGATTTCATGCACACACAACCACCCAGTGGTATCTTTTTTTTTTTTTTTAAGGATTAGGGAACTACATGGTAAATCTCAGAGAAAGACCGTCCCTCTCCCTGAAGTGGTTTCACAACATCAAGCTACTTCAAACAAGCAGTCTCAAGTCTGTTGTACCGACATTGCTTGTTTGGACGGTTGCCTATACATGATTTATGTCTTGAGTTGAAAGAATATACAACACCAGCATATGTCTTTTGATCATTCATTAATGTGTCGGACAGATACTGTGTCGGTATAATTGACTGCCACAGGTGACAAATTGAAGGAAAAACAGAACAAATCACGCCTCCGCACCGGGCCGAGAGTCCCACTGCACGGTTCGATGAATATGGAAATAATGTGAATCACATGCTACGGCCTTCACAGTTGCCAGATCCCAATTGAACGCCTATGTGAGATGAAGGATGTGTGGCACGGCGCTCTCCATCACGCTCATCAAAAAACACAATGAGGGAATATCGTTTGAGAAAATGTTAATCTCTCCAACAGAGTTACGGAGACTTGGAGAGTGAAGCTCATTTACTTTCTGGTAAATTGCCCTTTAAAGCAACATTGTCTAACTTTTTACTATAATATAACAGATTTTAAATCATGTTGATGCTACATCGACATGGAATCAGGTGAATGGTGTGTCCGTTTTCTGGTTTTCCTTCAAGTAAAGTAAACTGCTGCCAACTGTAGCTGCTGTTAGCCAATGTTAGCTCGGTTTGTTAGCTGCCCAGACTGTGAACTCAGAGCACCGTGGGAGTGTTGGTATTTGTACCACAGGCGATTTGAACCACTGAGAAGAAGAGGAGGTTTTCAGGCCCCGGGGGTGCAGGCGAATGCTCGCAGTGATCGGAGCCAGTGTCGTGCAAGAACCGGAGCTGGGCGAGCGGACACAGCAGCCTTGTGGATATGATGACAGAGGCAGGAAGAAGAGGAGACGAGAAAAGGAGAGAGTGACGGGACAAGAGTAAATCTGGGACTGACTTTTAGTGGTTGGTGAGAGCTTGGTGAAATAAAAGGCTGAAAGACAGACGCCGAGCTGGGCTGACTGCTGTTGGACTAGTCAGTAATATTAGCTGCTGCTATGGCTTGTGTCGTTGACCTTGTTGATGTTTGGCTGTTAGCAAAGTTGTCGACTCGCTAATTTTTCTATCATAACAAATACACGTGCACAACCGTCTATATTTACGAGGCATTGAGCACTGAAACTGGGGTGCTAAATCACAAAAATATAAATATAAAAATACCAGTTTCGTCTCAACGCTGCTTGAATTGGACACCCATCTGTCAAATTCAGTAATCTCTAATTGGTCATTCCTCCCCACACTGCAAACCTTCTGGAAAGTGAGTGACAGGCAACTTCATTCCAGCTCGGCACCACCCTGTCCACCTCAACTGTCACACCTCAGTGGAAGCTCGCCCTTGTAACATTCATTTATTGTGCCATAATTGAAACTAAACAAATTCACTTCCTCTTGTTGACGTAATGATTGTAATTGTCACTAATAATTTGTCACTTGTAATTGTTGGTGTCAATCATCTGGACCTGGATTTGATAGAGGTCACCCTGTGTTGGTGTTGGTGCTACTTTAGACAGATCAACCTGAAACAAATCAAACAGTCAGGCAGTGTTATGTTTTTCCTTTTTTCCAACCTCCTTCATATATTGGTTACGGTGTACTGTCCCTACTGCTGTTTTCTGCTCTGGAGTGGGCGAGCAGCGTTGACAGGCTCCTTCTTCAGCCCCGGTGTAGTCAGTGCTGTCAAATGGGATGCGCTTGCGCAATTGCTGCGCACACACAACCCCACTTTCACACACACACACACAAACACACAAAGCTCCGTCAAGTGTGAGCAGGTTTGTGTTCAAAATCATCCTGGATTTGCGTGAACGCGACAGAGTTCACCTCAGAAATCACAGTTGGGTTTTTTGGTGGAAAAGTTCTACTCGGATTTACATTTTGACTTCGTGACAATCAGCACAGCACTTTGCCTGCAACAACAAACAGGAGATCTCTTTAAAAAAAAACAAAAACCTGTGGACTACATCTGGGAAAACATTAGATCATTTAATGCATCTCTGAATGCCAAACAAGCTCTTTGCAAGCCGATAACCAGGAGCGATCCGGAGCACCAGGTAAACCACAACACTCCCATCATCTTTACGTGCTCGGCTGTATGAATGTGACTCCAACTTTGAGGCTGTCAGAGGAAAACAAACAGAAAAACTGCTTGACTTTATTTCTTTTTTTCGCAGAAGAAGTTTTCGCCATGAACCAAACTGCGGGAGCCACAAATGCGTATCGCAGATGCTCCAAGGGAGGAAAGGTAAGAGAGACTCATTCAGAGAAGTTGGAGATTTGGATTGAAACACGCTGGTTCCGTGTGCACAGGCATGGTGCTGCTGCTCTTTGGGGCAGCATGGCAGCGACGCTGGATGTGTGCAAGCTAAGAAGGGGAAAAAGCTCTGGAAACAGCATTTGTGCGCGTCTGTGCGCTTTGGAGATGTTGTAAATTCAGTCCCGGATACATTTTGTTGGCTTCAATCATCAGTTTAATTACAGTGAAAGATGTTAGTGTTAGTGTTTAAAGCACATTAGATGATTTTGGGGGCAAGAGACGCCAATTTGTGTAGTCCACACTGCAGAAAAAGCAAGTTTTCCCCCCCTTAAAGCAAGAAATAATGCTGCAGATGACAGGTGGATGCTCACATGCTGCTCAAACATCTTCATCAATTACTTAACAGTCATTTGCTCACTTCCAAGAAGATGACACTGTACCATATAGACAACTGTTTTACCCAGTATGTGACCCACATTACAAGGCAGCTGCTGCTGCTGCTGCTGCTGCTGTGTGGATGTGTAGTCAACAGGGAGAACAGGAGGGCGAGTGTGAGAGTGGTGGAGGTGGGATGAAAGGAAGGCTGGTGGAGAATGTGAGGTGGGGGGGCGACGACTGCATGATAGAGTCTTTCCAGAGAAACCATTGGAGGAGCAACTCTGGCTCTGGTGTTTGTGTGTTTGTTTGTGTGTGTGTGCGTGGGCTGCTCTCATTCCCAACACATCTGGCTCTGTTAACATGCCACATCGGCGGACATGAAGAAGTATGAAAGCTTATTTATCACCAGCAGCTATGACGCATGGAATATCCACAGCAGGTTTCCCCCGACTGTTTATAAATATTGATTTTTCAGCTGCAAATGTTTGTTGAGTTGATGCGCAGAGATGATCGCAGAGTTGCTCGTTCACTCATGGAGGTGTTTTCCTCCTGATGATACAGGGTGTGATAGTTCACACTGGGAATCCGGAGAGCTCAGAAGAAAACACTTGTGGTTATGGATGAGAAGAGAAGGGAGCCTGTAGAATGGATGGTTGTGTAATCATGTACTGATGTGGCATGTTTCAGGTTTTAAGTCCGGCTTTGCAAAACATAAACGCCAAGATATGACAAGCTTCAGGCCATAAAGATTCTGCGAAGTCATGAGGAACCATGTTACCAAAGTCGGTCGGAAGAAGAGCGAAAACCTTGCGTGACGATCTTTGCTCTTCCTCCAATGAAGAAATATTCTTCAGCTCTGATATAAACTCATGCCAGCAGTGTTAAACCACGCTCATAGATCGTGTTGTAGCTGCCAGTCGTTCCTCACTGGACGCTGATTGGTCGTTGGCGTTCAGACAAAAAAACGCTCTCACGGGTTTGCAGCCTGCTGAAATGGATTCTTGCATGACATTGTGATCTCATGAGTCCAGTTGCCTCACAAGGTTACGTAAATGTAGCAGGCTATTTGTACCCAAGGGGTACATCTGCAGTTTTTATATGTTTTCTATCATCTTTACCGTCTCTGGTTCGACTAATTAAAGAAAGATCCACATATTGAGTCAGCTGTAACACCAAGGCCACATGTTGCATGGAGAGCAGTAAGGGCTCAACACTTCAAAAAAAGTTAGGTTAAGACTAATGGATAAGGTTGAACTAGTTAGGCTGGTTTAACTAGTGAGCCAGAAGTAATGAAGAAATGGCTGAAATAGTTAAGAAGTCTAACAGTTAGCTAAAATATGGCTAATGGATAAATGGCTGACATGAACAGGCCTATCAGACAGATACACGTAATTGAATACCGGTTGAATTAGATTGATAAAACTAATGGATATAAAGTAATCCATGAACGCAAACTTGATCAACTTGCTCTTGAACTTGAGTTCGGCCCTGTAGACGTACACGAGAACAGAAAGTTGGGATTCTCTGCTGCTGTTGACCTCCGTCTTTACTGTCCTTCGCTACATGTCTGTAGTGTTCCCCGTGCTGCTTGTTTGTATGTTCTGCAGGCTCATATCGTTCATGTCCGTGCTTTAATGTTTCGCGAGTGCCTTCGCTCGCTGCTCGTTCTAATTTTGGGGTGTTTCATCTCCTCTTGCACGTCAACTTTTGAGAGAGAAAATAGCTTCAGACTGAACACCTCTTTGTCTCCAGACTGCAGTGTCCGTTTCATTATCTGTCCCGCGGCCACTTTTAGCCCAACCGGCAGGATTGTATGCAATCTCAAACTGTTTGTGTTTTGTTATTTGCGCCCGTTTAAAGCTTCAAGGCTGCTGAGAATTTCTCTTTGAGTCGTCTCTCTCTCTCCCTCTCTCTCTGCGGAGTTTCTATTTCCAGTCATGTTGACAGTCGGCCACAGAGACATTTCATCGTGGATTAATGACACTCTGATTAGGTCTGCATGTGTTCTGCAGGCCTCCCTGCAGGATAAGCTTCACACGGTCATGGTCATCAGCTCATGACAAGCTTTGGCAGGTTTATAAACACCTGAAATGAGAGGAGAGCAAGTGTGGCGTGTCTTGAGATTATTTTAGTATCCTTGAGAATTCCATTCAGTGTTTGTAAAATGAAAAAAAAAACTGATCCTGTAACATTGAAAATGACTTTGAAGAAGTTATTGTAACCAGCACCTGCACCCATGATGCTGTTTAGTGGTGTACTTTCTATGAAAAAACATGCAACACCAAACCTATGTTTTGTCCTTTAGCCTCCAAAGACCATCATGCAGTGCAGCAACATCCTGGTGCCTTGTGGCGGTAATGTAATGTAGCTGCTTCAACTTTGACACACTTTTCACCTTATCACTCTCGTCTGCAAATACACAAATACAAGCACAGAGAGGAGTCCTCTCTCAGTGCGTTATCCGAAGGCCTTCTGGGAAATGTAGGAAGTCAGCAGCAGGCGAGACAAACTGTTTGTATGTATGTGCATGTGAAGGAGTGGACAAAACGAAACTTTACCTCAGAATAACCAAATTGCTGTTCTGCATTGATAAACGGATTCATCGATGAGTGATTGTAATAGTGAAAAATATCAAACATTCACCAGTTTTAGCTTCTCGTGTGTGAATCGTTGCTTCTTTTCTTTGTTTCATGTAACTGTAAACTGAATATCTTTGGATTTAGGACTGCTGTTGATAAAATAAGACATTTTTAGACAGCTCCATGGACATTTCTCACTGATTAATCAAGACAATAATCAGCTGATTGATTTATACTGAAAAGGCCCATTAGTAAGAATATCTATCTACAAGGATGGAAGTCTCTGAGATGCAGATACTTGCTGCTGTAAAAGCAGAAGTACTGATTCAGCTTCTGTACTCGGGTAAAAGTGAAAGAGTACAAGCTCTGAAATGTACTCTGAGTATGAAAATGGAAAGTACTCTCTTGGTTTCTCTTCAGTACAGATGTTTCTGTGCAAAGCTAACTGAAACTTCGAATTGGCTACAGGCTACCATTTCCACAGTAGAAAGTACAGATATGTATGTAAAACTGTAGAAGGTAAAAGTTTGTCACGATAGATAAATACTCACCTGAACAGTACAACGGCAAGAACCTGCAAGAACAAAGCATGTAGCAACACAAGAGCACGTCTGCGCATGCAGCAGCAGTATTATCGATTTGTGAGGTGAAAACATACTCACACTGACTTCATCATGTGTCTTGACTGTTTTTGGAAGGTCAAATTGAGGAGGTGAAAATATTGCAGCCTAAGATGAAAACAGTGTCTGGACATGAAATGACCACTAGATGGCAGTGTGGTACTGCAGTACATGTATCTATGAGGGAGTCTTTGAAGTGTGAGACTTTTTGTTTTTCTTCGTTTGTCTCAAAGTGTTTGATTGACTTCGACTTAAAACAGTCCACTAAATATGTTTTACATAATTACAGGAGATATTTTCTTGCCAGCAGCAGTTTGGCTGCATGATTTATTTTTGCACAGTCGTTGCACCGCCTTAATCCTTCACTGTCTCTTCTTTGGTTAAGCTTGATCAACCAACAGTCTTACCAAGATAATACGCACTAGTTACCCTGCTTATTCTGGTGTTTGGGCTGCTTTTAATAAATCTAGTATTTTTGCAGCTCGTAAGATTCCTCTGAGATCAATTCAGAGCTGAACTTATTTCTGACTCTATAGTTCCTTTTTTTTTTTCTCCTTTTGTCTCCGTCACAGCAGGCTAGTTTGATTATCTTGGCCTTGACAGCCCCGCAGTCCTGTGTGCGTGCACACAAAATCCCAATTAGCTTCCCCCCCGACTCAGTTTCACAACCATTTGCAACTTTGTTCCTCTCTGCATCTGCAAAGCCCAGAAAATTCCCCCAATTCCTCTGATTATAGTTTCATAATGAAAGTTTAATTGGTGTGGCTCAGTTCAGACACGCACAACTTTAAATTGACGCTCCCCTGTTATGAATATGCATTAACTGCTGCTGCCCAAATATAAATTGATCACTTGACAGTTTAGAGGATTGTCCTGTCAAATAATTAGAAAATTCCTGAGGCTTATTTGTCCATCTTTATTACGACATGGATTTGTTTGTGTGCTTTTTAAACTAAAGCTCATTTGTTTGTGCAGTTATTGAGCCCACATACAGAATACAAATAGCCAGTTATTCAGAGTGCACTAGTGCTAAACGGATATTTCAGGGAGCATAAGAGCTAAGCTGAAAGGTATTTGGATTGAGGGTAGACTTCTTAATTACCGCGGCTTTGTTGGCCAACAGCAGGGCAAACACCGGCACGAATGTGCCAACTATTGATCCCTGCTCTCATTACACTGCGGGCCTATTGTAATGCACGGTTATCACTCCAAACTCCCCTCACTGGAGTCTATGGAAATGATCATTGATTTCTTTTTTTCTTTTTTCTTTTTTTACACCCTTGGTAAAATGGCAAGAGAATGTCTGTCTCGATCATCTTTGCACTTTAAGTTTCTGTACTCCGCTTTGACTTTTTCTCTTCCCGAGGACGGAGGCCCTGACGCTGGTCATACTGAACCCAGTCGTAGCCTGGTTTGCTTTTGAAGTTGTCATCCAACGCATAAAAGCTGCCGTCTGGTAGCTCCCTGATCAAGAACTGTCTTTGTGTCTGGGGAAAAAAAACAAAACAGATACAC
The DNA here is from genome assembly GCA_036365135.1 of Miichthys miiuy. Taxonomy (NCBI): domain Eukaryota; kingdom Metazoa; phylum Chordata; class Actinopteri; family Sciaenidae; genus Miichthys; species Miichthys miiuy. The sequence goes on from CM071618.1 coordinate 4,974,272, forward strand.
CTTACGCCTCTCTCTGTGTATCCGTGTGGGAACTTGTTTAGAGAGCACACAATGAAATTACATTCGGAGCCACATCTGAGCGCTCTGCCCCTGTGAAATGAATAATGCATCGCGCAGAGAGAATAGATTTTCTCACTTTTAACACCAGAAGGTGAAGTGGTTTTTCTTTAATGTGTTGCATATCGCTAATTCTGCTGTCGTGGCATTTTCTCTTTCTGTGTGCACTGAATCATTAGGTTCTGCAGCCGTGCTCCCCTGCCTAAGCTCATATTGCACAGAGGAATTGAGGAAACAGGAGCTTTATTGCGGTATGTTAGCCTGGGAAACAAAAAAAAACAACCCCAAAACAACACCAACATGCAAACACAACATGATGCCTGAGCGCACGCACGGTCGAAGTCGGAACACTGTGTTGGTGTTGCTCGGCTACAACAACTTGGCCACGGCTCTGTGTTTTCCCGAGGATGATTGACACCGTGGGGAGTGTAATTGCATGAGTCACCGAGACCTCCCTGGCCCTTTGAGTGAGCGGTTGGCTCTGCAAAATGCTCGGGTCATGACAGCCCATCTGGTGGCGTATCACAAGCAGTCAACAAGGCCCTACGAGACAAATGGTGCCACAACAGTAAACAGCTCCCAACCGCCGCTGGTTGGGAGACAGACACTTGAGCCGTATCTAAAATCACAACCATATCCACCACAAGAGGCCTCGGTACCCATCAAACCAGGCTGGACTTTGGCTGGCTGAACCTTTATGGACATTTGATGCAAATAAGTCGAGACAAGTTCAGTCGAATATTGCAAAGTGCTGACACGCAAGAGCCTAGGGCTCCAGGTCAGGTTTAAGTTTGCCCTCTGCTGGATGAAAGAGTTCATGCTCTTCAGTCTCACTCAGCAAAGTCAGTCGGTTGCATAATGAAGCATCTGAAATGGTGAAAGCATTAATGGTTTCTTAATGGTGATGCTGAAATGAAGTGGTTTGCATCGTGCAGAGTTCAGTTTTAGGACTGTGGAACATTTAAATAAATGTCTTTTTGGAAAGATTTCGTGGACTGTCGGCAGCAAAACATGATTAGAAATGTTTATAGGCTGCAGTTTGCTTCATGCAGCGACAGACTAGCATTACTCTACTCCCTGAGAGAGACACAGCGGGGCTTTCCACTTCATCATGACCGCACTTATTCTAAAATAAACCATAATTTTATTCATACCGCCGTTGCTTTAACTTTTTTTTACATGAAAGGGAATGTGGGAATAAAGAACAAAGATCCTCTGTGCTGTTGTTGTGTTGTGGGCGCGTTTGATCCTGCGGTTGTAAAATGCCATACGTGCATTCGGAGATGAAAAAGAAGCGTCCACTTTCTGCTTCTCCGGTCACACTGTTTTATCTTTATCTATCCTAAACCCACGCAAGAGCGCTCAGGGCAAACTTATGTGTTGAGTGGCCTTGGTCGGATATCCAGAAAGATGTATACAAATAGCTATAGCTCTTCATGAGTTTATGCTGTCATGCTACAGGTGTTTTTATTTTTTCAACAGCATTGTTTGAGAAAATGTAGAAAGATGAAATATAAACGGATGACAGAAAGATCCACAGACACAAAAATGCCTAAACTGAAAATATTTGGAATTCGCCTCACTGCACTTACCGGATATTTCATTACAAAGAAGAAGTCTTGAAGAATATGACACATAATGACTTGTTAAAAGTGACAGTTATGCAGTGTGACAGACCTTTAAAGACAATTACTCACTCATCCAGAATGTGTCATTTTTTTTCCCAGTGTGTCAGCACGTCAGTTGTCAATGAGAACGAGCGCTGAATGCATTATTCCTGATTTGTCTGCCTGCACTGGAGGCACTTATCGCACTTAAAGACAAATATCTTGACAATAACACCGGAGAATTTTGCAGCAGACAACAGATCTTTTTTTTTTTTTTTCCAAGACATTTCCATTGCACAATTTTGTTTCTACCCGACTGTCTGCACCTGAAACATACAGGTGGGTGACAAATTTAGTATTCATCTCCCAGTAGCACTGTACTAAATGCTCTAATGCTAATGTTGCTAGCAGTGGAAACACAAAGTCTGCCTGTTGTTGTTCAACTGAGTTGCAATCTGGTGACCTTAGAGAGACACAGCATTTCACATATTTTATAAACTCATTAAACCAATCGGTGCCGTAATTTAGACTTAAGAGTTTCATTCTGTTTCCCAAATTGACCTCCATCTTGATATTCATCCATCCATCCATCCATCCTGATATTCATCCATCCATCCATCCATCCATCCTGATATTCATCCATTCATCCATCCATCCATCTTGATATCCATCTTGATATCCATCTTGATATCCATCCATCCATCCAACCATCCATCCATCCATCCATCCTGATATCCATCCATCCATCCATCCATCCAACCATCCATCCTGATATTCATCCATTCATCCATCCATCCATCTTGATATCCATCTATCTATCTTGATATCCATCTATCCAGCTATTCATCCTGATATTCATCCATCCATCCAACCATCCATCCTGATATCCATCCATCCATCCATCCATCTTCCATAACCACTTATCCTCATCAGGGTCATGGGTGATTCGTGATTTCCCAGTCGATGATGAAACGGGAGTTGTTGAGATAACTTTCACTCTTCTAACCGTTACTGCTGTTTGGTAATTCATTAAAAAACATCACGTTGCATGGTTGTAGGTTACACGTTTACATACAACAACAAAGTAGATCTCAGTTGGCTGTCAGTGCTGTAACATTTAAAAACAACGTTATAGAAGGGGGGACATTGTGAGTTGAACAATAGTGACTGAGACTGGAGCGTTTCCAGATTCAAGGCGTGAAACTCCACATTACTTTAAGCCTATTTGGATGGAATATCTCAAACACAACTCTTTAATCTCACAGAGTCGATGTCACGTTTAGTGTCAGCGGACCAGCTGCAAAAAGACTTCCCCGGATAACATCAGTAGCTTGTGTTCTGCTGTAGATATTAACTCCGCTATCCAAAATAATTGGAACAGAACAATGGAAATTCTGCGCGTGGGAGGATTTTTCCCTTTTAAAACGTTAAGGTTTGGCAGTCGGATCGCAGCACTTCACCAATCATCCCGGTGGGACCCATAACTGCGGCCGTGTCTTATTAAACAAATGCGCGTTGAGGATTTCCAGACCACGATGAGTGAAGTGAAACGCTTGGGCTGGCTTTGTGAGGCCAATACTTAAGTAAACGCAAACAGTATGTCCAGTCAGTTGATCGCTGTCTCTGAAACAGAATGCCTTTATTGCTCTAAAAGGTTTATTTTTAAGTTCACATTAGTCAGCCTTGGTATTGTGAATAAGAAAATCCATTAAGGCAGCTTATCAGCGCTGACATTTGAAGATGGATCTCTGTTATTTAATATTTTTATTAGCTGATTTATTGTTATTGATCAGAGTGACTTTTACATTCTTCTCATGTTGGGTTAGTAGAGCAGGAAGACATGGAACCGTTTGATTTATTTCCAGTGCAGCCGTTTCTGCACTTTGATGTCGAGAAAACCTCAAGCGTCTTCTTAGAGAACCACGAGGGCTCCTTACAAAGCTGGGAAGACCTTTCCACAGACCAGTTATATGGAAATATCTTTGGTGATACAATAATTCCTCTCCTTCACTGTAGTCGTAAGTGTGTTCCAGGGAATATCTAGGTCTTTGAAATCCTTTTTTATATCCCTCTCCTAAGCTCAGTCTTTCGGCAATAAGCTCTCAAAGACCTCATGTTAGCTCCTGGTTGCCCATGCGTGTCTCGGCACACTCGACATACACTGAGCAACAAAGAAACCTTCGGGTCAGATCCTCTAATTAGAATCACTTCGGTTTATTTCAGGTGAAAGCGTATTAACTTGCGATCAGTTAAACCCCGGCACACTTGCAACCCTCCAATTTTAAGGTGTGTTGAACAGTCGAGGAGTTTTAGCTTCCTGGCCTTTTTTTGTTTTCGTCTTGATTTTTGTGCCTTTTTTAAGTTTGAAATGGTTTCCTTGTTTCAGTCCAGAGGGTTTCTTTCGAATTCGAAACATGAACGGGTCGTGATGTATGTTTCTCTTACCTTTCATAAGATAAACTATCAATGTCTGTTGTGTTAAAAACAGATTTCATGTCACTGTGTGTTTAAATTGCCACTTTAATACTGAAGGGATTTTCATTACGAGCTTGAAAAGTGAATTTAAACCCTTCTACGGTACATATGCGGCACATAATCATTTGAACTGAGGCAGTTATTTTGCCCTATTTGGCCTGATTGCTTGGCACTCTGCTGGCTTGGCCGTGACTTTTACATATTGTTTTCCTCCTCCGTCCTTGTCTCGCTGCACTTCCAATCTGTGCAGCCTTTATTGAAATGTATAGCACGGCCCTGCCACGGCCCATTTTCATATAACCGACGGAGGCGATTTTATTGACTTATTGCAAAAAGCTGGTGTATAACCGATCGCACAAGCTTCATCTGTCCCCGCGTCCCTGGCAGTTAAAAAGACATGATTTGTTGCGTTAACTCCCATGGTGCTCTACATTGCCCTAAAACAAGATGCCGTTCCCCTTGACAATGAACATTCGCCGCCTGAACATAAACAAGAGTTTTATTGTGCCGCAGTCCGCGAGCGTCCAAATCAATGCTTTGTAAATCATCCTCGGGAAGCATGCAAACAGATCCAATACGTGTAGCCAAAACATCTGTGGACACATTGGCACATTAATACAGATGGATAAAGAGCAAAGAGCCGGTGCTGTGTACTACTGGCCGGTAATAATGAGTGGTTTTGTGGCAAAATGGCCGAGAATCAGAGAGATGAAGGGATCAGCGAAGCCATCAACCATCTTTTTAAATTCAATTCAAAACTTGAGCCAGTCATTAAAGTTTAACAAAAGCATAATACTTTCTGATATTTCACTACTGCTGAACCTCACCTCGCTGCCTGTTTGTATTAGTTTCACTTAATGGGTTTTGTGTCTCCAGAGACAGTGCAATCTAAAATGAGCAGCAAGCTGTAGACAACAGCAGAAAGTGGGACAGATATGCAGGTGCAATGTCGAAAAAAACAGCCCACTCAGCCCTGTCCTTTGGGCTAACCTGGTTTAGTGCATAGTGGCAGAGCTGCAGTGCATACAAGTGTGCAGGCTGTTGCATGATATTCCTCAGAAAAGCTGGCGCCTCAGGGATTAATCTTGTAGCGTCATTAACTTTTGTCTTAATTATAAAGTTAATATATTTTTTAATGAGTGCACTGTGGCACCAGAACTCTGGAGTTTAAAATTAAAGGCTACTCCTGAAGATTTTCTTGATGTCAGACATCATCCTTGATGCTATTTATGGTCGATATTTCTGTAATTACCTCTTTTTATATTAGTGGCGGTGTTTGACAAACTGGATGTGACACACAGGACAACCTTAGATGTATTGCCATGTCGGAAAACATTGATGACTGTCGTGTTTAGTCCTTATTAAAACAACTCGATGCAATGAATCTTCTCGGCCCAAGGTTTGTTTGGGTGCACTGTAAGAAGTAGACGCTCAAGGCTTGCTTTCTATTCCGGTGATTGATGCGCACATCATTCTGAATGGAAATCTGGGGCTCGTATCATTGAACGGACAGTTCGACATCATGGCGCTCATTTGCTTTCTCGCCGAGAGTTTGATGAGAAGATTGATACCGCTCTCGCTAAAACATGAAGGTAGTGTGAGCATTTGATTAGCTTAGCATAAAGACTGGAAACAGAGGGGAAACAGCTAGCAAGGGTATGTCCTAAGATGCTAAAATCCACCTACCAACATTTCTCACAAATGAAGATATTTGTTTATATGTGCAAAAAACAGTGTTGTGTAAAATCGGCATATTTAAAAGCTTTTAAGTCACGGACTATTTCTTGGCTGGGGGCAGTAATTTCCTGGAGTCTGTCCATCAAATGCATCTCACAGGTTGAGATTGGATGTTCCTGTCGTCCATCACTCTGATATTGACCCTGCACACACACATTTACAGCTGAAATGTACTGGAACCTCCAGGTCAAAGTGATCCATGAACGATCAATGAACTCCGCCTGAATTCCAAAAAAACAACACCCAAACTGCATTTGGCTCGTCGAATTGAAGAGATTGTAAGTGAGTCTTGCTGCTTTGATTCGCGGTTTTGGATATTTAAGACGCAAACGTCTGCACAAAGGGTGTCATGCTGTTACACTGACCGACCATGGTGATGCCAGTTTGATGTAATAACTCCGCACACATGCGTATGTCACACATCTGCTGCACACTTTGTACACATTCGCTTTCTTTACATGTCCTGTATACATCCAGTTTTACAGTGTTATTTACCAGACACTTTCCAATTTTCCCGGTGTGTACACAGAAGGCAGTGTGTGAAATGTGACACTAATTTGCATGCTGACAACGATTTCTAGTGAGATTACACCCAGCTGATTGATGGCCACGCTGTTGCCCCAGAAACCACCTTGGGCGATGTGATATGACTCTCCCGTTATCAGACACTAAAGCATATTCCTGTAGTTAATCTTCCCAAATGGGCGTTCACAGAAGATATCCGGCATCCACGGGCCTTGACTGGTAATGAAAGACAGCCTTTTTCCAGCAGCACGTCTGAATGCAGCTCATTTCAAAGCAGCCAAAACTACAGAGGATGACAGGAGGAGCTTTGCTGACATGTTTCATTATTCACTGATGTAATGTAAAAACTCCCATATGTACTGTAAAGCATATGATAGAAAATACAGTAAGTTTAAGTGATTTAATTTGATCGATAAATCATAATTTATGACGCATCGTCAAAGGACAGACTGTGTGATGGCTACAGACAGACAGACAGAGGTGTTGTTTGACAATACAGACAACAACACTGATGTTGGGAATTTTATCCATCAGTGGTCAGTTCAGTCAATGGAAGGAAAGTGCACAGGAAAGTCCAAGATGTCTTGTGCTGAAAGGTTTTTTGAAGCTTGATCAAGGAGAATGGAGGATTTATCAATACGCTGGCCTATCTGTGTCCATAAATGGTCACACTCAATGCATCTGTTGTATAAGATGTTTGCCAATTGGTCATTAGTCTCCAAACAAGGAAATATGTTTAGCCTTAGCTGTCTGATGTTGCTATCTGACGCTGTAGAGGCTTCTATGTCATTTACCTATCTGTTATCTGTATCTCAAGGAGAGAAGTCAGTGTCACTCACAACCTAAGATTTAACACTATACCTACAGTGACCTGAATATATATGTGTAGAATAGAAAACTGCCTCACAAAAACTTTTAAAAGTGGTCGCTGGAACTGAAAAGTGCCATTTTACCAGAGGCAGTGTTTTGACTAATTAAGAGACTTTACAGAGATACATCAGCCTAATTTGACAGTTTTTGACATGAAAGAATGTTTAAAAGCTTTATTACAGCGACCCAACCAAACAGTTTGATTAAACTGACAAAGGATTCTGTGTAAAGTAGAAAACACAATTTGCTCATTCGTTTGTGATGTTGATGGGTTAGTTGGACAGTCAAACAACTTCATTCACTTCGCTACTGTCTCTCAAACAGTTGACTACAACAGCAATATTTAAATGATGCAACAAATATTTTGGGATGTGTGTTTTGCTGTCACTGAACCAAAGGCCAATAATTGGTTGCCAATTTCTCAAAATGGTTGCCAATACCAGTCTTATAACTGTTATTGTTGAGCGCTGCAATAATGATTCCATTTCATATACTTAAAAAAATATACATAACAGAAGAAAAACATTGTATGTCTATGAATATATGGAGAAATCTTCCCATTTTGCTGCAACAGTTTGGGTGAAGTCCAGCAGTTTTCCCAGTTTGGTGTGGAAGAACTTTGCATGCCTGACTATCAGCCAGGCCTTATTGCCCAACCTTGCTAGTGCTCGTGTGGCTGAAAAAGGAACAAATACTTCCAACCAGTTCCCAAAACCTTTGTAGAAAGTCTTCACAGAACAGACTAGAGGCTGTTTCGGCATCAGCTTAATGTCCAATAACCATGTATGGGCGTGCCGCTTGGGTGTCCGATTAATTTTGGCCCTGTGGTTTAAAGACAAACATGGACTTTAGATTCTCCAGCTTTAAAAGTCAAGACCAGTCTATCACAACGTGTCCGATTAGGCATGCTGCATGAAATTCATCAGAGGTGCTGTGAAACTCTGTGGGCTGAATCTCCCTGATAGATAAACATGAGCCACTCAGGCACGTGCAACAACCAACTCCACAAAGTGCCATCAGTCAACCTTAATGGTTGTTAGCGTTACTGGGTAACCAGGTCTAATCGTTTTACAGTCTGTTGATAGTAGAGTGGGACATATATGTAAATGTTGATGAAGCTGAGAATCTAACGGGCTGAAAGGGAAGGTGTTTACTGTCTGTGAGAAGCGACAAGTGTGTGTGTTTTTTTTTCCACATTCCCACTCACTGTGTGTAATGTACCTACAGGGAGCTAGTGACCTGGAACTGCTGAGAAACCATGAATATGAATCATTTGCTGATACTTTTGGTCAACACTGCAATGAACCGTTTGCTAAACACTGAGCGGCAATCTTCCAATCTTAGCTTAGCAAGCATAACTAGGCACTGCAGGTCAATCGAGCTTTGAATTTCAAGATATGTTGGAGCGGTGTGCGTGGAATAGAGTGATTCTTTTTTGTGCCTTTTTTTAAGACAAAAAATCACAAAAGCAAACATTAAATCATATGTATATGCTTTAAGGTAAGATGTGTAAGCCTGTCTTACTTTACCTTGTGCTTCCAAGGTAAAGGAGCATTTTATTAACTATCTACCTTTGTCTGTGGGTTTGGCTTCAACAAAAGCCTTGTTCGTGATGTAGTATTTGCTCACTCTGGAAGCCATTGGGATTCTGTTAGAGTGTCTGCTAACGTTAGCAGTTCTGTCCCTTTCCAGCAACCCTACCCAGCATTCGCAGAACAGCCAAACAGAGTTACCTTACACCAGAAGTCTTGCATTTTTCCTTATCATAGGCCGACTTGTAAAGTTAGGACTAATTAGCTCTCCATGGTAATACTAGCTCTTTTATTTACATGTCTTTTCATGGAGAAGGTGCCATGTTTCTACCTGGGACATGTAGTCTACATTTAGCCTCCGTTTTTTAGCACAATATAAGAAGAAAAAGTAATCCAGGGGCAGTGTTTTGAACCCCTTCAGGTAGCCAAGCTAAGGTTAGTTGTAGTTGGCTACAGATGATGAAACTGTCATTTTAAAAACAAACAAACAAGCAAATAATTCATCATATTCTCTAAAAGGCATCTATTGACTGCCGTCACGGTTCAGTGGATATTAAATTTCTATCATATTTTTGTCAAATGGGTTTCTCAAGGTGATGCATATTCTTTTATTGACCTGGCACAGAGTTTTTTTTTGGTCAAAATAAAGTTTGTACTTTCACTTTAACACTCGTGTTCACATCCTTTTGAACCACTCAGGTGTGAGCTGTGAAGCCGAAAGCCAGCTGCTGTGCTGCGGGAACTCATCATCCGTCCCTGAGCGGTGCAGAGCAGGTTAAAGTGATGAATCTGATCCAAGTTCCTGACAAACGCCTGCTGTTCAAGGCAACTGTTCCATTAATATTCAGATGTGCTTACTGGCTCCATCATGGGGTGGAGGGAAGCAAAAGTCTCCTTAAGTTTGAAAATAATTACAGTAACTTTTGTCTCATACTGCCAACTACTACTGGGAAGGGACACTGAGGCAGTACTATGCTTTACAATTTATTTTATGTCAGATTTTATTAGGGTGTCTTAAAGTCGGTGCATTTGCAGGACTACAGAAATTTGAATTTTAAAAGACCAGAGTGCTTTTCTCCAGCAGGACTATTAAACAGGGTTCAGCATTTGCATAAAAGCTAAAATAAAAAGGCTTAAACTGCTTTTCTATAGGCAAACCCAAAATCATACACCAGCAAAACACCACATTAGTCCATGATCTTTCTAGCCCTCTACGGTGGCAGTGATGCTGCTAATAGACCCCCTGCATCGACGCTGCGAGATTAATGTCCGCTTTACATGCCTGTGCACCATTTTTTCCCTGCTCCTGAATTCATTAGAGATGGTAACGATCTGTCGCTCTGACAGTCCGGGCGGGAAGGTCAGCAGAACCCTCTTATCTAGATTATGGAGCTCCCCTCGCCAGCGGAGAAGTGCGGCCGGCATTTTTGTGAGAGAAATTCACAGGAAGATGTTTGAGATGCAAATCAGCGGATGGTCTGCGTACTGAAATAGTTGCTTCCTGCTGATCGGTAATGGCTACATTTTCAGCTAGCTCTCTATTTGCTTAACATTTATTGCTCTTTACCTGTAGCCACGTTCAGACTCAAAAGCACCTTGACCCACGTGTTTACACATTCGGGATTAATCTGTTATGAGGCAGTAGAGCAGCTTCTGCTATTTTCTTGAAACTATAGAGTTCAGGTGAAGGCTGTGCAGTCGTATTAGGAAAGGATTTAGTGGCAATCCCATTTTTCCGAGAGATTCTATTTAGTTTGACGGTGATGTTGCTTACAGTCATTTTATTCCTCTTTGAAACGAATCCAGTAGGCTGTCATTAAAACGGCAACAGTGACAGCAGCGTGGAGGATATCACGGTATCGAGTAATTAAGTTGATAATGAAACCATCGATTTGTCCTGCTGAGGTCTCGGTTGAGTTTATTGTGCTGGATGAGTACCGTCACCAGAATGAAGCTTGTTCTCTTGGACTCAGTCCACTGGGGATCGGGGCCAATCAATCCTGGATTTGGGCAAATTTTAATCACTTTTGTTTAAAAGGTTTCCTGCCTCGTTAAAGAGTCTTGGTGTGAAACACACCTAGTTCCAAAAGCACCACAGAAAACACTCACAAACGTGCTGTAAACACTCTACATGCACAATGATATGAAGAGAAGTCACAAAGACTTGGACTCTTTTGTGCATAATTTTGAAGTTATATAGCCATTTTTGGATTTTTCTTTAATGCAGGAGAATGTCAGTGACAGATCCTGTTGACGTGTATAGATGTTATTATGGCTCCATCTATTTCTTGAAGATTCACACTTGTAGAAGTTGATGCGCGCTTCAATAAAACAAGCTCCAGTTCTTCGTGTCCAATCAGAAGCCAGAGCTCTTTATTGGCCCTGATAAATATATTACCATGAAACTGTTGAGCAGCTGCTTCATTTATCTATCGCGTAGCATCTCTAACAGATGTTGCCATACCTCTTAATGGCCAGTAGGGGGCATAAGTAAAATAGTGGCACATTGTTTTATTTATGACTTTATTATCTGTCCTGACCGCCTACATTCCTGTGTTATCTGGTTACTTGTGTTCTGAACTTATCAATGCAGTATACGTAGAGTGACACTTCTTGAATAATCCCTAACGTGTGTCATTCAATATGAATCCTGACTAGCCTTTTTGAGACAGAGGTCAGTCAAACTGAAGATTTTCAATGTCATCTTCTGTGAACAAGATGAAAAGATATTTTGGGACTATGAGGGCTTTGTGATTTAAACCTCTCAAAGGGTATTCACCATAATTAATGCTTTCTTTTGACGAAGTACATTTCACTGACAATATTTCTGTACAATAATACTTCTTCCAACACTGGTTGTGAAATCCGTAGCATCTTTTACAGCCCCTGTTTGGCTCCCATTTAAATAAATCTCTCACTTCTCAGCGAGGCTATAACTCAAAAAAGGCAAATAGAAAAATATTTAATGTTCATAACTGGAATGTCACCTTGTGTTACTGAGAGCTGCATGAATAAAAATGGGAGACTTACCTAAACCTAAGCAATGTCTGATGCTTGATAGTGTGGAATGGGATGAGAAATGATTATTGAGAAATGTTTTGGAAGTGAAACTGTGGATTAAACTAAGAAACTATCTATAGCCAGCGATAATGTCCCTATAGCACGGTGTAGTTTATGTTCCTCAGCCCTCCGTTTGTCTGGCTCTTTGTCTGGCCAGACGATTATAAATGTTTCCTGGGCTGTCTCAGTCAGTCATCTCGGTGTTCTCAGTGTTTATGCCTGCAGCTTGATTCCTACTTTAGGTTTATAGGAGGTTGAAGAAGAGCTGCTTGTTAACCGTTAAATATGTTCACAGTCGAGTTAAAGTAGTTTGCGTCTCATGGGTATTGAAAACCCTTAATTCTCATTGTGTCTCTTGTGCCTGTCGTGCTTGGACTTTTTAGCACGATTTATGTCGAATGTCAAGGCTCAGTGCTAACAAAGACGTTGTGTACCCTGTATGTATGTAGAAAGTTGGGGAGGAGGAAGTTAGTTGGCTTGTAGATTGTGTGACTTTGATGCAGGAAACCAGAGTTTGTGTACCTACGCTAACCTCTTCAACAGACGGCGTCATCACACAACCACGCCCATAGCTCATGCCGTAGCTGCTAGTAGTTTGCTGATTGGTCCAAAGCACTGGACTTGAAGCCAAGACAAGATGGTTTCTCACATGATCTCGCGAATACGTGATCTCTCCTGTAAGTTGCCTAACCCTCCTCGCACTTGAGACATAGTTTATTTGGCATAACTGCAAACTTTCCTTCCACTTCACTGTGGTTGCCATGTGTAGATATTGTATGGCAACCTGTCTGTTGATGCAGTTGCAGGAAAAAAACAAAATTGCATTTAGATTTACTTCATCTTTGTATTTAATGATGGGTGTATTCACTTGTTTGCAGCTTTGTTATATGTTGTGACAAGTTAATGATACAGAAAACACAAGGATTTAGTGTTTTTTCATGCCATGTATGTAACGCAGCTCCTCTGCCAGCCGTTTATCGGGGCTCTCCACACTAGAGTCAGGCAGCAGCTGTCCACACTCCAGCAGTTTTTCTCTCCCCAACAGAGCTCCCATGCAGCTCGCTAGCTTTGGCTGCTGTCAACTGCCTATTTTTTTGTGGGAGCTTTACGGCGTAGTAGCTCTTAACCATCCCTGGCCGGCCATTTTCTCTGAGACTCTTAACATCAGGCAGCTGCTGCCTGCTTCTGTGCGGCCAACATTGTTGTTACAGATGTCCTTGGCCCGCCACACCTGTACTTGATGAATTTCAACTCGGCCCAGCGTGCCAAGAAGGGGAATAAACAACATGGTGAATTCAATATTGCACGTGTAGTACAGGCCAGCTCACGGGGTCGAGGGGAGTTTATGTGTCATGTTTGATGCACAAACCTTGATTAAATGTGACGTTATCAGCAAAGCACAGCGCTGTTACTTACAGGAGTTGTATGCAGTAAGTTGAAAATGATGCGTTCTGAAGGTTATCCTTTAAAGCCTTTGACAGAAAACTCCACGGAGCAGTTGTGTGTAGAAAAACATGCCGACATAGTAATGAAGCAACGCAGCCAGCTACCTATCTTTGCAACTGCCGTGTTCTCCCTCTGTCAGCAGTCCAGCTGGAGTCGAGGGAGCCCGATGCCCCCATTAGGTTGTTTTGACAGTCTTATCCACAGTAATTAATCCCAGGCACTTTTAAATGAGATTTATGTGAGACGTGCTGTTTGCACTTCCCCAGTTGGAGGAACCTTCTCTCTGTGAACTGCTGCTGTGAGTTTAGGACCCTCACCTTTTTTTTTTTTAATTTTTTTTTATGCAGTACAGTAAACACACACACACACACACACACACACACACACACAGAGTCTAAATTCTGAAGATGCACTTTCGGACTGATATTGATTTATAAAGCTCGACAGAGAGAAAGAGAGAGAACTGAGGCAGCCTTCATCTTGAAAGCTGGTGATGCAGAGGGCTCCGTCTTAAGTGTTTTTTTTTTGTTTGTTTCCAGCTGAAATAATAAATATTAAAAGTAACATTAAAGGTAGATTATTGCACATCTGAACGGTCTCAGTGCTCGCGGTATGTAATCCGCTTCCTTTGTTTATGTCTCTGTTGTGATTTGTTATCGATGCCACGAACGGAAATCAATAAACTTTCACCTGGTGAGCTAATGAACCTCATGTATTGTTAATTAAAATTCTTTAGCTTGATTTTTTTTTTTTCCGATGGATGACAAAATATTTTCAGTTAGTGACACCGCTGGTGCAACAGAAGGTGCAACTGCTCCTCATGTTTTGAGCGTTTTTATTCTCGACCTTAAACCCATTTGGCAGTTTTCTACAAAAACCGAGTTCGGAACAAATCAGAAATGGAGTGGTGAAGAAAAGCCTGTTCAGTTTAGATACTGGGCTACAAGCACAAGTCTTTTTTTCTCTTTTAAAAACGAGGCTTTACTCAATTAAAGGTCCAGTGTTTAACATTTAGGAGGCTCTGTTTACAGAATATGACAGAAAATTGTCTATAATACACATGGCTACATTTTCATTAGTGTATACTCACTTGAAAATAAGAACGATTGTGGCTTTGTTACCTTTTAGAATGAGCCGGTTATATCTGCAGACGCTGTAGGTCCTCTTCCCTGGAGTCTGCCATGTTTCTACAGTAGCCCAGAATGGCCAAACTAAACACTGACTTTATTGCATTTTTTGTTCATTTTGCAACCACCGTAGTTAATCCCTCACACGTAGAACAGGAGTTACAGTCCATAACCACACTACTAGATGCCACTAAATCCTACACACTGATGTAGATCATTGGTTACAAACCTTCTTTGGCTAGTGAATCTTAATAAATAGTATGAGTAAGATGCTATAGGTATGCAAAACATGAAAGCCTGCAGCAGTTTCAGTATATAACATTAAAGGAACATAAATATGAACAAATCTTATTTGGGGGAGCAAAATCTGTTTTTCTTCCCCAACCTGTTGATCCTCCGTGCCGTGACGCCTTCAGGTGTCTCGCCCCCCAGGTAAGGAACCACTAGACACTAGTTGGAAATTGGAAGTTTGATAATGTCTGCAGTGAGAAGTTTTGTGGAGAGTTTCCAAAGGGCCACATAATTTACACAAAGTGAGGAACAAAGTACTGAAGGGAGGGGGGGGGAGGCTCATGATGGATAATTCTCCTTCAATCATGACCTTTTTAAGCTTTTATATTTACCACGCATAAAAGTCACAATCAATCATAAGAAGACTGGGAAGTGATCAGATTTATAGGACGTGCACACACGTGCAGTTTTTCATCATTATGACCTAAATGCGCAGCTGAGCCTGCGTCAGTTTTCTGCAGGTTTAATGTCCATCACGTTTTTTAATGATCCCTGCAGCCGTTTTTTGGACACAGACAGGCTGTCAGTTCTGCACTGACGAATGCAACGAAGACGGATTTCAATAGAAAAACATCTGCGCATCTCTCTATTGGAGACAAGCGAGGCTCTAAAGTGGTTCATAAACCACTCAAACTTATCTTCCTCCTCACTTTAATTATTTCTGCCCGTGTGTGATTTACTGTTCCTACGCAGGGAAGGAGACATCGGCCAATATATTTCCATCAGTACACCGATGAGAGCCCACGTTGTTTTCCCTTCTTTCTTTTCTTTTTTTTAAAATCAATCCGTTAGGTTGTAAGCCCACCCACTTATGAACCGGCTCACTACCTAAGGGGTCTGGCTTGGAACTGGCGGGGACGGAGAGCTGACAGAAGCTGTCCAAAAAAAAAAAGTCTACAAATTGAAGCTTTCGGGAGCGGATCGGAGCCGCGGAAGGAGGAAAAAAAAAAATGAAGGAGAAGAGCCTGATTGAGACTGCAAAGATGCAGGGCAACGTCATGGTAAGGTGGCTTTTCGTAGCACATTGCATGACGCCGATGAAATCATTACGAGGCTTCATTAAAACAGTCTTGAGGAAGTAACCCGTTTCCGTAATCCACACGCGCTTTTGCGCACGAACGATGCGCTGGAAATGAACGTTTACGTTTGGTTCCGTTGGATCTGTCCGAACCCGCCGAGGTGATTAATGACAGTTCACGCCCTTTTCTCATTTCACGTGTCACGTTCCTCTCCTCTGCTTGCGACCCGAGGAGGACGTGAATCACAGTTAAAGGAGTTGGAAAGTTTGGCGCTGTTTTTTTTTTTTTTTTATTGGGCCGATCATCATTCAGAGTTTTGGTGTTCTTTTTGCCTTGTGAAGCTTTTGAGGGCAGAGGTAACCTTTTGCCTAAGGAGGGTGCCATTAATATTTTACTGCATCTAAAGCTGCGAGGTGCAGGATATATTACCCTGGCTGTCCTTATGCTGGGAGCTGCAGACAGCTATATTGGATGTATGTAGCAAATGTCCTGTGGGACTCTTTTCAGATATTAAGGTCCAGTAGGATGATTTTTTTTTTTTAAGGCGTTTGGTTCTTTCATTTTTTATTTGGGGGATATTAAACCTCATTATTTCATCCCCTCTGTGTGATCTTAACAAGAGTGAATCAGTGATTTTTTATTTTTTTTTCTGATCAGAACCAACTTTGTTTCCGGGCAGTTTAGTTTGATATTAATATTTTCGATTTGCCCCACGATTGCTTTATTTATAGCTGAATAAGCTGCGCTCCGCGAACACTCCAGGCCATCTTGGAAGATGTGGGACACAGCTGTGTGGAGTCAGGCCTTTCTAAATGGTTCCTCCACCAAAGACGCTCTTTTAACTCCCTGTGGCCTTATTTTCGCGTGGAGCCGTGCGACGTGTGTTTATCCCTTTTTATCCCTGCATAATGAAAAGTCAACACGGCTGTTTATCAGTCGGATTTTGGTCAATTTCCAAATCAGAAAGTCACTCGTGCTGAGCGAGACGTAAAGTGGATATTTTCATTCCACTTGGCAAATGTGCAGCAGTCGTATTTACATTGGACAAAGTTTGTTTTATGTGGACAATCTGCAGCCTGTAAGAAAAAAAACAAAACGTATCTGAAGATGTGATATTCATCAGACAGAAAGGACACTGAGGTGTTGGGAGCACTCAGGCTCTTGGAAGTTACAGTTACCGTTCATCTATTTTAATCCTCAAGCAGCTCAGTTCAGTCTTTTTTTCTTTCAGGTTGACAAAGGCGAGTGCAGCCAACAGATTATTTTCCCTTTTTTAAACAAAATATTTAGACATTTTGGAGAAAACACATGTTCTCTTTCTTTCGGGGAGTTAGATGAGGAGTAAAATGAGAAAAGAAAAATATTGATCACTGCTTCATAGCCCGAGGTAATGGCCTTGAATATATTGTTTTGTCCACAACCCAAAGATATTCAGTTTACTCTCATGGATGACTAAAGAAACCAGAAAATATTCACCTTTCAGAAGCTCTGTCTGTTACATGTGAACCTAAAGCCGCCGGGTGCTATTAGCCTAGCTTAGCTTTGTACAAAGACTCAAAGCGAGCTCGCTAATTTACATCATAGATCTTGTTTGTTCAAACCGTGCAAACACCAAAGTGTAAAAATGCTTCCTTTAGGTTGTGGACGAGACGTATGGACAAGCCAAACGATTGATTGCCAATACAGAAACGTGAACTTGGCACCGTTTCTATTGTTTGTGTTCGAGCAGGACCTCACACAGTCAGTTTTTCATGAATGCCATGACACACTTTCCAAGATATTCAGTTTAATATCACACCGACGGCGTTGATCACTCCTAATCCTGCTATTCATGCTAGACTTTCATGATTACAACACAATAGCAGCATTTAGCAAAATACTGGATATCAGGATGGGAAGCATCCCTCTTTGAGCGCAGTGACACCACAAAGATTCACACACTATTGACAGAAAATTGAAGCCAGACTCATTCAAGTTACGCCTCAGTTAGACCTTGACTTCTACTGAAAATGGTGGAAAGCAGTAAGCATGCATTTGCTGAAAAAGACCTCCACAATGCTTCCATATCTGAGAGCAGTGTGCTGCCAGAAAGACGGCATTTGTTGATCCACGTTGGCCTCTTCAGTGCGATCTACAGGACTGAATTAGGCCTCACTGTAGCTCACTCACACACACGCGTTCCTGCCTTTCATTTTGTGCCTGTGGATGTTGATGTATTCATAAATTCGCTTTGATTTATTGACTCAATCAGCTGTAACATTACTCCAGATCTAGGGTGGAATTTAGCAGATAACATCGAGAATGCATGACAGCAAAGCAGATGATGTGTTTTGGCTTCGGCAGGAACGGTTTATTGCACCAAGTGATTGCTTCCTGCACAATAAGCCTGTACTCGTGGGACGGAGACTTACTGTTGTGTCTCAGCGGGAAGTCCTCTCAATAACAGGGAGAATTCTGCACAGCTTGATTCCTGACTACCAAACATGGCGGTTGGACATCGTTGTTGCCCGTTGGGGATTGTGTCTGCAACTGAAACAGGTAGTGTTTGAAAATAGGTGACAAAACACCCCCAAGGTGTTGTGCCTGCACAGGAAATTGCAGCTAACCAACTCTGCATTCAGGGGTAATGACAGCAAAGATGTTACCATAGGATCCACACGCTATTATGTCACTTGCAATACGGTGCGGGGAGACCTGTATGCTTGCTGTCTGTCTGCTTATGTACGAGATCCATGCACGAGTGTGAGACCATCCGGAAAAGGCTCAGCTCTGGTTTGTATCTAATTGTTCTCTGACATGGCAAACATCCCACTTCAAGGGCACAGACGGCGGTGCTGTTCAACAACTAATGATTTGTTTCTCCGGGCTGCAAAGAAAAGAATCCCTCAGTCCATAGTATTTTATGGACTGAGGGATTCAAAAGACTAACTAGAAAAGGGTCCTGTTGTTATGGTTATTATATTTGAGACTGCTTTTGAATCGTTAGTTTGAGGAAACATTGGCAGCTCTCCAGTGAGAGCTTCCGTTGTCTCATTAACTCCAAAGTCTGTGTGGCTGCGTGATCCGAACATTCAGTTTAACTTGACTCTAAAGTATTATAAGGTCGCTATCTGGGTTTTCTTTTTTCCATTGTTGTTCTTTTGAGTATTTCTGCTAATATTGTCGCCGCATGATAAAAGTGGCAGGTGAATCTACAACTATAGCACTGTAAGGTTCCTGACGGTGTAGCTCAGTCTGTAAAGACTTTGTTTTGGAGCTGGAGGGTGTCTAGTTCAAGTCCAGCATGGACCACAGTATGGAACGTGGACTCGTAGCTGCCAGTTTATCAATGCTGCGGTGCCCTTGAGCAAAGTACCGAACACAGTTGCATGTGTATAAGTCCTTTGTGTGTGTGTGTGTGTGTGTGTGTGTGGTTGTATTTCTGGCCTATATATGAAAAAACATAAGTGATCCCATTGAGGGATCAATAAAGTTCATCTTCTTTTTCAGTCATATTGG
The DNA here is from genome assembly GCA_036365135.1 of Miichthys miiuy. Taxonomy (NCBI): domain Eukaryota; kingdom Metazoa; phylum Chordata; class Actinopteri; family Sciaenidae; genus Miichthys; species Miichthys miiuy. The sequence goes on from CM071618.1 coordinate 4,993,516, forward strand.
GATTAGAGCCTGAACGCTATTGGATTTTTGAGGAGTGATATTTTAAAATCAGATTTTCTTTTTCACAGTTTCCTGGTGGACAAAAAAAGTGCCACTTTCTAAATGACCTCAGACCTACTTTGCCATCAACACAGATGCAGCATATGCCAGCATACATCTGGACTAAGCTACCATCGGCTGATCTATCGAACGTTAATTAGCCTTAGTATTGTATTGCTGTGTTGTGTATGTGTAGTCAGTATCATTAATACGAATATTGTTTCAACGTCCACAGGGCTGGATGTAATTTTTCAATATTGGTTTAAATTTATTACTTGAGGTTTGGTATCGACACAGTATTAATTTTTCACCACCTTAGTGCTGTGGCTCAGGGAGACTCATTTTAAAAGGTTGAAAGATGATTAAAAGTCTAGAAACCGGTAGGAAAAAAAACACACACAATAAAGTTTATTTCAGACTTTCCTTTCAGATTATTTCAACTAAATTGCTGAACAATGAAAAGAATAGTTTTTTCGGTTGAAAATCATCAGAGGCTGTTAAATTTATGCGACCAGCGATGAGAGGCAATAAGTAGATAATACTTTGCTTTAAGCCAACATGACTGAGAACCGCTGCGTGAGTGGAATGTAAACCTCTGTTCTCTAACAAATGATGCAAAATCCTTTCATGCAAGAGTTAAATAAAGAACTAAAGAAATGAAAAATAGTCTAAAGTTATAAAAATGTTCTAATTTAGGTGCTTACATGAGCATTTAAATGAAGCCAGAGAGTCTGACAAAGCATTTTTTTACCGACTCTTTAATTTTTAGTACTCTTTGCTAAAGAAACAGGTCATACGCTGCATTGTCAGCAGTCAATCGATCAGAGGGTCTCAACATGAACGACGAGAGACTAATTGTTGAAGTGGAACAACACACACAATAATTTATGACACAACAGATCCTTTTTATAATCTCCTCCACGTCGGAGAAGCAAAGTCAGCTGTTTGTTGCTGTTGTTTCCTCTATACACAGTTTACCGCTATCGCATATGATTCCATATTGACCTGATAATATTGAATCATTGCCCAGCTATGTGGGAAACGCTCTAAGAAATCACTAAAGAGATGGTGAGAAACTACCACCAAAGCTATCAGCCGAGGCTAGATGTTGATGTTTTTAAAGTTAATATTATCTCACCAGACAACGGCAATAAGCTCAGTGTACAAACTGTCACCTCTGTTGAAGATCAGCCTAATTTGCTGCCCGTTATGTTTTCCCCAGAGCGCAGACTGGAAGCAGATGTGCTCCTGTTTACATCCTAAAGAATGCTCCTGTTTTTGCACCTCAAACAGCTGTTAGCCGTGTTACTGCCTTGTGCCGCCTTCAGGCTGATGAGTACATTTTCATGGAGGACCACCCTGCATGATTTGGTGCTCCACTACACAGTTAATGCCTTTTTCAATACAAACTTAACGGCTGCGGGCCAACTTGTAGGTGTTATGTCAATAGCTCACTTCACTTGTTTTCATGCCCGTCCATTTCAAACCACGTGAAGAAGAAGTGAAATCACAGCGCTGTTTGTCCACCTCCACATGCATGCTGCTTTATTGATTGCTGTGCAATGCCTGCTGCACCCTGCACCATGATTTTCCAGACATCTGCTATCTGTGCACCTGTTACCCACTGCCTTGTAGTGAGTGAGTGAGTGAGTCAGCATTACCATCGTGGCTCTTTTGACATTGTTGTTGCTGCGTTCGGAGGCTTTCAGAGAAAACAAACAGGAGCTAAAATAAGGTGTTAGACGTGTAGTAAAGACATTCTTTACTGCACCGTGATGGAAAGAAAAGCTTTACAGGCCTTAATCAAATAATCTGTTGACCACTTTGATTAATTAGTGGATTAATAAATTACATTTACAGTCATGTGAGAAGATATTTAGGAAAAAAACTCCATTTAAAATACTGAAACCAGCAAATATTTTGTGAATTTGCTTCATAAATGACCTAAAATATTATCCATCAATCAATAATCTAAATGTTTGTCAGTGGTAATTTTCTGCAGATCATCTGTGATCAACTGTTTTTTCAGCACCATCTGTGCACGGAGTGTTTATTCTTTTATAATCCGTAAAATAAAAGAACATTTTAAAGAAGTCTGATGACAGAGGGCAAGATGAGCACTCCAACTCGCACTCTTATTTTGAAATCCGTCCCTGATAGGTGGTCTGTGGGATGTTTATGTACTCGATCGGCTCAGCTTTCTGCTAAATCAGAAATGTGGGAGGCCTAGGGACTTGATTTATAGTGACCTTTATGAGGGCCACAGTTTTTCAGCGGTGCCAGCTCACAACAGCAGCATTTCATTAGGCACACTGGAATCCATCACGCTGGGTGTTTCCCCCCTTTGGCTACGTTTGTTTGTCGAGCAATCAAGCGAGGCATGGCAGATGGCTCAAGTTATCAACTTTTGCAGCGTACGAGCTGGAATCTCATAACAAGGGTTGTTAGATGGATTTAATTTAGTCTCATGTGAAGTCATCTCGTCTCCTGAAAGTAGTTTTTGTTTTTAATTGTTCTCCTGTTTGTCCTTATGTTTGCGAGCTAGAGAGGAAAAACACAAAATGAATGTAATCGGGTGCTGATGGAGCCTCTGATCAGTACCGGTAATTTAAGGATCAGTTGAAATTTCCAACTTTTAAAACAAAACTGTCTCAACAAAGACACTGTGACCTGAGATTTAGCTTTAGTTATGTTATATTGTCACACTTGTGTTTGATGTTTGCTCAAATCATCCATCTTAAACCTTTCTAATTTCATATTTTGAAAGTGTGTGATTTTATTTTAGGGAAATGTGCTGAAACAGTATCAGTAACAGGACTTCAACCAGCAGCTGGTTAGCTTAGTTCATAATAGGACTGGAAACAGAAACCAGTCAGCGTATTAACATGTTAAATCTCATTAAAAAAAAAAAAAAGACTGTACAACGAATGGATTTTGTCATGTTTGGACAGAGTTAGGCTAGCTGTTGATGCTAAGCTAAGCTAGCCAGCTGCTGGCTGTGGCTTCAGATTTAACAGACATGTGGGTGGTATCAATCTTCTCAGCTAACTCTTGGCAAGAAAGCCAATAAGCTCATTTTCCTGAAAACGAATCCTCTGTGATGCTAACACCAGCATGCTAACATGCTCACAGAAGTGAACAAGCTCATCTCCCAACACGTTTCTATAGTTACTCCTTTTAAGTTGTGTATTTGCCAATACACGTGGTGAATGTGAACGTAATGCCACTTTTATTGTTTCTTTAGCTGTGCACTAACGCCCAGTGATATTTGTATGGATGTTTTCGGCGTCAGTATCTGTATCAATCAGCATTATCTTGGCGTGAGAAAGCAGCCATTCAAAGACTCAAAATAACTGTCAATCAAACCCATACTGGTAGAATCCCAGTATACCGCACCTATTTTTTATTGTTGCTCCATTCATCTTATTCACACCACAGAGATAATTGAATTTTTAAACCTGTTACGGTGGCTTCACACTGTGTGCTGTGTCTTGTTTTTACTGCCTCATGCATGGAAGTGTCCCACATTAAAATCCTTGAGATGTTCAGAAGTTTTTTTTTATTTTTTCCCCTCCCGTGCATACAGTATCTGCCGTCTCTGTTGCACCCTCTCCTCGGCTCTGGGCAATCAATCACCACTTAGCCAGGCTACACCATGCTGAGTGCTCCAACGAAATAATGAGTATACAGTAGCTGAATATTTCATACAGCCCGCCCCATCCATCCCTACATTGTTTGCATCTTGAGATCGAGGACCCGTGCTAGTTAAGGTCTGATTGCTGCGATGTTCGTCTTTTATGAGGAGATGCAGTAATTGGGCTCGTTCAAGTAGTCGTGTTGATTTCTTTCTTCCCTGTTTTTATGTGTAGTTATTCATCATAGTGAAACTCAGATAATTCCAGTGTGCGGTATAAAACTGACAAGTACTGGACGCTTTTCATGAAGTACATTGATGAGGTGAATCCAGGTAAAAAATCTTTATCTATTACTGATATTTATACTGTCATGAAGGACATACAGAGCCTGTTTACATGTGACGTTAACATGCGTCTCAGATGACAGCTTTTTAAGTATGGCAGTTCACATCTGGCATTGAATGCATCTCCTCGTGCGTCTTGAGTGACCACTTGCAGTCAGATCTGAGGTGCGTTTAAACACCGAGCTGCTAAATGTTGGCAGGTAAATCCAATGATGGATCATTTTTCTTAAGATGAAGGTAATTACAAGTAGCCTGTCCAATGAGATGATTAATATCCCGTTTGTACGCCACATCGGACTCATGCACCATTAGCTGGGTTTTCATTGGCCTTTCAAACTGGAAAAAACATGACAGTTATGAGCACTAATTGTTTGACCACCTAAGACATATTACTGTGACTTTAATATTTGTTGTTGTTATTATTATTATTATTAATTTGACATTACGTGCAGTGATAGGACAAGGTTGGTAAATGTGAGGCTCTAGCCAGCAGACGGTTAGTTTAGATTCATCCAAAGACTGGAACCTGTATAAGAAAGTTATGTTTGGACAGTGTCTATGCTAAGCTAAGCTAATTAGCTACTGTCTGAAGCGTCAGATTTAACAGACAGACGTGACAGAGGCTTGAGGCTGATGGGGATGTCATTAGTTATTCAGGTGCAGTTCAAAAGTTGAAATTCTGACCTGATGATGGCACCAGATGGGTTTACTTGTTACAGTTTATTCAGAGGGGAAATATGAATGTCTGCTTCAGTTTGGTTTTTCTAGTGTAGGTCATGGACGCGAAGGTTTTCAGCAATCTCTGACTCTGTCTTCTTGGATGGAGGAATGGGGCTCGATGGGCATAGTTACATTTAAAAAGCCGCGTCCACTGAAATGTATCTACATTCGGAAAAATGAGATAAATGAGTCATCTATAGTAAAGTTTACATTCCCACTATGTGAGAAAAATGGAGAGCGTTCACCTGTTTGTCACATTAGAAGCGTTGCTGTTGTCTGTGTTTGACTGATCAAACGCTCTGACATAACTAGTCTAAGTTCAACCGCATCACTAAATAACCTAATAACAAAACAATGAAGGTGAAGAAACATTCAGCGTGATGGATTACACGTCTCGAGTGTGTTTTTAAAAAAAACAGTGCACTGAGATGAATGGAAACTGCCCGCAAGGAAGGAAATGAATCTGAAGGCGCGCGTCATACTTTGGAAAGTGGACAGCGATAATTGTATATGCAATTCGTAGTTAATGGGGTAAAACATCCATCGCCATCAGCGGGGTTCCTTTTAAAGCTCGAACACAGTTGAGATGTGGATCGTGCAAAAAGGTGCTGCGTCTGAAAAATCTGCTTGATTTGTATAATATGTCGTGTTTTCAGGCTGTGTGGTGAGGAAATGTTCCGACAGAGGTCTGGACGAGCAGACTTCACATGATAAATGGACGTCGTTGCAATTAGAGGCTAAATTGTCGGTCTGTTGTGCATGTGGTGGAGAAGTGGATCTGCGTGTACAGTAAATACAGCATGATTCTATTAAATATTATTAATACAGGTCTGTTTCTATTCCTGTCATTATCTCAACCGCCGTGAAGTAATGAGATGAAGACCTTTCTTCTCCTGAAGGCCTGTCTCCTTCCATCGCAGAGGAACTCTGTGTGTTTGTGTGCGGCATTAATGATGATTTCCCTCAGTAACACTCGTCAGGACTCTGACATGATAAGCTGGTTTCCACCACTTACTCATGGCATTGAGTGTAATTGCATCTCACAAGGCAGTCCGTGTGCACCGAATGAGCAAGCGGACAACTCGGCGACTCAATTTGTCTGAAATCACTACATGTCGCTACATCACTACGGTGTTTACCGTCTCGTGCGCGCAGATATAGATGTTTTAAGATGTTCTCCCGTACGGATAAGCGAGAGAGGTGCTGAAAGGTTGTGTTTTTTTTTTTGTTTTTATTTAATGCGTCTGTGGAACAAGGTAAACACGAGGAGAATTTAGGTGACTGATGGAGAGAGGCAAAACGAGCAGGACTGACTGACAGACAGAGGGGCAGATGGAGAAAGGAAGAAGGAGGGGGGGACAAAAGCACACTGCCAACTTTTTGACTTTCAAATTGGACCACACAGTCCAACATGATGAGGGAGTTTGGAAACCTATTAAAAACTAAGCTGTGGAAAACAATTCAGCCCAAATTTCTGCCAAGATTAGCCGCATTCTGTGAGACTGGGCAAATAAAGATCTTCTCCTCCACTTGGACTCTGACTAGAATATAACAGCGGCTGAAGGTAGAAGAATTAGCAGTGAGAGCACAGACGAAACAGAGTGGAGATGAAAAATCGTCCTGTCACGAATTTGCACATGGAAATCTTCCAGCTCGGTATCCGTTTGACATTAACCTTCAGTTTGACATTCAGGTTTTGCTCCTGTTCCCTGACGGTGCTCAAACAGCGCTCTTTCATTCGGGGCTTCCGCTGACAATCATTTAAATTATTGTTACAGTGTGTCACAATTAAATCTTAAAAATTTCAAAAACAGTGAAATAGAAATGGTAAATACTACCTCATATGTCTGAAACCCAAACATATTAAGTTTTCATTGAAATAAGCCAGAGAAAAGCAGCAAATGCTCACATCTGCGAAGCAGAAACCACCAAATGTTCGTCTTTTTACTTGGAAAAAATGAACTCAAATTACCAACCGATTACTGATTGCTCATCGCATAGCTCCAGTTTCATTTTGTGCATCAGTGGATGATACATTTATTTTCATATTTTCATTTCCCCGCACTCTAAAATGAGGCATCTTTTTTTTTTTTTTTTAAATCATGAAATTGCAAATCATCTCGAGAATCTTCGGCTCTTTTAACTAATTTATAACGATGAGATAATCCGCGTGGAAAAGGACATGTTGGATGTAAATGTACGGCACATTTTTAAACACTAACTGGGCGTCTACCAGTCTGCAAAGAGCCAAAGCTTTGCTCTGAGGTGGAGGTTGTGTTATGTGCTTTCCTGCTGCAGGAGTGTCTGTTGTTGGAAGCTTTATGATCAGCCTATAGCGCCATTTTCTCTATGCAGTTTTGCCATAAGGCAATCTATGATTAATCTGTGCCATTTGATTCCTGGAAGAGGAAGTTGGGGGAACTGCCGGCTAGAATTCTGGGTAATGATGTACAACTCAGTCTAACAGGCTTCTCAGCTCGTCTTCTCCAGCCTCCGTGCGGCAGCAGCAGGGGGGTGGAGGGCTGTGTGCTTGGCCGTACACGGGGAATTCAATTAGCCTTTTTTTTCTAGTCCGCTCTCAGAGTCTTGTCCATCTTGTAAGTAAGCAGCTTCTGTTACAACCGTGACATCAGACAGATGCCCGGCCTCCCTTGTTCTTGCGCTGTTGTTGTACTCCCTGTCGTGGGCCAGAGGTGCCATAGGCAGTTCCCCGGTTAGAGCAGTTGTCTAATGAGATCATTAAAGCTAGCCAGACAGAAAATGAAAAAGCACCTGTTGTAAAGGGGGATGTTGTGTATCCCCTGAACATTCCAAGAATATTACCTCGCACTGCATCGGGAGAGCGCTCTGCACTGCTAAATTAACTTTTGTGCATCCACGTCTTGTGCGGCTGATATATTATTAATTATAATATGGATGTTAGGGATTCATTTGAATTAATTGGAGGCCTCTTGAATGCCTCACGGACTGCCAGTTTCTCCACACCTTCGATGTAACACTAAGGGCACAATCACGCCACGCATATTTGAAGCAGTTTTTTTTGTTCCCCCTTCGGAGAGTTTCAGTTTGATTTCTTCAGACAATGGAAGCACAAAGCCTGGAAGACGGCTGAATGTTTGAGCTGTGACGTGGTTCGTTAAGAAGGCGGGAGGGGATGTAATCCCAAAACAACAACAACAACAATAAAATGAGAGGTTTGATGGGTATGAGCAGACATTTTTAGCCAGCAGTTACAAACGCTCGCAAACGCCGGAGTACTGAAACGAAGCGAGGGAGAGAGCGCGGAGTCAAGACGAGGTGAAATGATACATTTCTTTCAAGATTTATTATGACTCCCCCCTGCTGCCAGAGTCAGTAACTTCGCAGGGTTGAGGTTGAGGTTATCAAAACTCCGGCACATAAAACTGCTACAGTCGGTGTAAGTTTGCTTCACAGCGTCTTGCTTGCTTGATTTACTGTATTTCAGAAAGCCGTTGGCAATAAATGCCAATAAAAAAAGGTGGACAGTGAAAGTGTAAGCTGATTTAACGCCGAATGTTTTAACTGATGAAATTTGGTAATGAAGGACAGGAATCAATACCTTTTTAACCGCGTTTCTCATACTGTGTGAGCGAGTGATATACAGTAGTTCAGGAGTTTATTGCACGGTGCTACACACCCACCTACCAGTGTGTGTACTGTATATTACACGCTAATCCAGACACACAGCGCTGTAGTGTCTCATGCAGGCCACTCAGTGAAGCTGAATTAAAGGATTACAGTAGCATCCCAGGTTCTTTTGCGAGTCCCTACTGATTGGGCAGATGCTCGCTGGCAGGTATCCACCCCCAGCATTACGGTACGGGCCTGGTGCGTCCTTACACAGAAGTATTAATGGAGTGTAGAACAAGAAAGGACGTTTACAGTGGCTGTATTACAGCTGTGCAGAAAGCTTTCCTCGCCTTAAATGAAGTTTTATGGGTGACCAGTGGGTTCTTATTTTTCCTTCAAATGATGCAGGCGAAGGGCGTTCTTCTCGCGACTCGACCCGCCGAGGAGCTTTGCGATGGAAAACCGTCACTTTGGGAAATAAAAGCTGCTTGACCTTTTCCAACATGGCCTCTCAGGTTGCTTGAGTGCGCCAACATCACACTTCTTTAGAAGTTCTTGCAGCTTCATTTGCTTAAATTGGTGGCAATGCATGTTGAGGAGTTTCCCGTTTGAGAAAACTGTTTTGAACAGTTTATCTAAAATTAGATCGCAGTATGTTGTGCTGACTTTTAGCTGACTGTAGAGAAAGGCTCTTTTGGCCTGTATTTTAAAGCTGTGTTAATAGATTTTTTTGACCACTTGGGAGCAGCATAACAAGCTCACACAATATTACCTTATAAGATCGTTATGGTTAATGCATTAGCAAACAGTTTCCTATTTACAACTGTACATCCATAATCACCACTTCGCTCCTGCTCAGCTTCTGTAGCTGCTAAAAGCTTCATAGCTTGCTAGCATCTAATGTTTAATGCTGGGAAAGTACCATGCAGCTTCTCTGCTGCTTTTATTGGACACCTATGAGACGTATACCCGCTATGAGACTGGTCAGACTGAACCAGTATGCTAAAATTGCTGCAATAAAATCAAAACAACTGGCTGAAAGGTGTTAAAAAAGCTCTGCTGGCGCTGGAAAAAAAAACTGAAGTATTGGCTTAAATTTTCTATGTATGCTTTAAAGCCAACTAAACTCCAACTTAAAGGTGCCCAGTGTTGTAGACGTACTGCAGGGTGTGGTCAGTCCACGGTGACATCACTGCTGGGCGTGGTTATGGGTGCAGCACTTCTGACCACACCCCTCTGCAATGCTGCTTTAAATCAGATTGGGAACTGCTCCTCAGCCTGCTGTTAAATCATTCTTTAAAGAAATTACTCCATGTCAAGCAGCTCTGGTCTGCATTTACTGGGGTAAAAAAATAAATAAATAAATAAATAAATAAGGTCTCTGTGACTTGAGTTTGTGTCCCTGTTCGTCTTGTCTTGTGATTATAAACTAAAGCTGGCCACAGCGGCGTTTATGTCAGTATGTATTGATTGTAAGGGAAATACCTGGAGTCTGACATGGCCAATTTGTCATGAACCGTAGAGGCGCACACCCAATGCTGCTTTACAGGTCCAATTCATCACACCGTATTGACTCGCCTCAGTTTCTTCCTGGCCATCAATTATAATCTTAGGCAAAGGCATCAGCGCTGCGCTCAGACGAATCCTTTGTGTTTATCATAGATGTGTATGATAATAGTTTGAGCTTCTAGTTATTGACTAATCTGCGTTTAGCTTTGGGTTCACAGTAACTGCACTGAGAGGCATGCACCACATCTCACCTTGCATCATCTCCATGCTTTCCCCTTCTTTCTTCCTCTCTTAACCCCTTAACGCGTCTTCCAATATTTTACATTTACCCTTCGATACTTCTCTTCCAATGACAGCTTCTTCAAAGCAAACTTGTCTTCCACAAACCCATGGCATTTAATTTTTCAGAGCGAACAAGAGAGGAAAAAAGCTCCCTGAGTAGATTGATAGATTTGGGCCATAATGACTCGCGGCCTGTCAGGTGAGAGCGTGTCTCAGCGCCCCCTGGAGCCTCGGAAAGGTCAACGTGCCTCTTAATCAAACATCAGGCAGGCCATCCCCACTGTCAGCTGGACGTTGCTGCTCGCTCCCTGCTGAGTTTAAAGTTCACTCCCATCTGCTCCCGGAAAGTTACCCCGAGACACAAAATGGCGTTTGTTATGCTCTCATAAAGCTGTCGCAAGGTGGGTTTTGATAGCCGTTTACGACGGGGCTCTGGTGATGGAGAGGTTTTTATGCTCTCAAAATGAGCCAATCTTAGCTACATGTGATAGTGCATGTCAGTGACGCTCTAGGAGGCTTTCTTTTTACTGACTTTCACAAGGTATACTTTATTTATAGGATGTCATTGCACATTAAAGATGATCTTAATACTATGAAGGCGTGAAGGGGATGCGGTCTCTTTAGCTCATCACCTTTGTTCTGAAACCTTGAGATTAAATTGCTTCTCTCTTCACCAGTCGGGCATCAAAACATGTTCGATAAGAGAATTGTCACTTTTTCAAATATGTTTCTAAGCGCCGCAGTCTAAGGGTTTTTAGTTTAGTTACATGTGACAGTGTCTGAAGGTGTCTCTTTGAAAATCAAACCCATTCCTGCCAAGGATTTATCTCAATAGCCCCCTCCCCTGACTGAACACATTGAACTCATTACTCATTTATCCTTTGACACTTCGTCTTCTCTGGCAGAGCAAACCTCCTCAAAGAGATTTTTGAAAATGGAGTCCACTCCAGTTTCTAGCCTATTTCCAGATAGCGCCCTTTAATATGAAGACGGGTCCTTCATCTACAAAGCCTTGGCCAGGAGGAATGATACATTACTATGAGGCCTAATCAAGTTTGGTGTGGCTCATTGGTCCTCTGTGGGCTGCAGCACACTCAAGCACTACTATTTTCCGAAGGCAAATTGGTCGTGGGGATGATGTCCCCCTAATGATTGTTTCTAATGTAAAGCTAATGTACTGGTGATCAAAGCTTGCCTCTGGAATTTAAATTGCGTGAGTGTGTGTGACTGTGTGTCTGTGTGTGTGTGTGTGTGTGTGTGAGGTGGAGAGAAGAGGAAGATAATTGCCTCTCAAAAAGTTTACAGGAAAGTAATTAGGAGGAAAAGTTGAAAATGCATAGATGTGTGGAATATTAGCTGTGGTGGTGACAATGAATGTATAGTGGTGGGGGGGAAAAAAAGCAGCTTTTAATGCTTTTGTCAGTCTCAGTTAGTGATAATAAGGTAACGGGCTAAAAAGGGACCAAATAAAGATGATACGTTTATCTGAGCCTGGAAATTACCTCTACCTACTGTAGACTGTGCTTTCATATGGAGCTGCCACTCAACATTACGCCCCTCCGCTAGGAGCAACCAACAGTTTATTACTTGTGCAAATACTTAAATTTAAAGGTTTACACAACAAAAGAAAGGCAAAAGTAGTGAATCATTTCATAATTTTTCAGTTCAAGATGACTGAATGTACGATATGCAGGCAACGGACCAAGACTTTGGCATCGAAAGCAGTTTGGTTTCGGCTTGTAGTCTAAGTAGAGAGTAAAGAAGTGGAACGTGTTAGCTGTGCAATGCAAACTTTATTTGTCTGAAAACAGCTTTTTTTTAAAAAATGTATCTGCAGATTTGTTGATTGAAATTAACCCAAAACGTCTTTCTTGTCATTCTCGTGTGTCAAGTAGCTCATCTGACTGCAGAAGAAGTCTTGGATCGATTTATTCTTATCCATTATTATCCACTGATTATCCATTTTCTCGATATCCTCTGGAAGCCCAGAAACATCGGCCGCCGCCCACAGATGCTAAAACATCGTTAGCCAACGGGTTTTTAAGATTGATGTCTGACCAACGGTCCAAACCACGTCCAAAGATCAATAAAGTTTCTATCAGAATGATATAAAAGTAGCGATTTCTCACATTTAAAGGTACCGTAGAATGGTTGACATTTCTTCTTGATTAAAGTTGTTATAATCATTAAGTTTTTGACTATGCACAGGGGATTCACAGGAAATGATGCAGGGTTTGTATCTTACCGTTTACAGCCATGTCTGAGCTGTATTTAAGGAGCAGCGTGAAGGATTTGGTGGCATTTAGTGGTGTAGTTGCTCATTGCAACCGCACTGCTTCACCCTCTCTAGTGTATCCTGTAGAATCCTTGGAAAGAGAACCGTCTGTCAATATAAAAGTCTAATTCTGAGATGTGTAAAAACATATCAATACATATTTTCAGTTGATTATACACTAATAAAAATATTGTTATGTATATTGTATTGTATTTTTGCCATATTCTGTAAACAGAGGCCCCTAAATCTCACACACTGGACCATTAAGTTAGTGCTAATGCTACGCTGGCATTTAGAGTTAAACTGCTGAAACATGGGGTGGCTTTATTATAAAGCAGTCACAGGAAGCTGTTTATTTGTCCCTGGCGTTAGCACTAACCAGGGTCAAGGATGCAGACACGGCAGACTATTTTCTGCATTTAAAAAACACCGCTGTGTGCACATCGATCATATTGATTCACGAAAAATAAGAATAAATTACATTTGTGTCACAGGAACTTTAATATATTTCCATAAAGATGTAAACACATTTTTACACAGGTTTGCTCTCAACCTATAAAATATTTTTATATGAATATTTTAATGGCAGCATAACTTGCGTGTGTTTTGTGTCTTTGTGTGAGTCAAAGTCAAAATGAGCAGTGCCAGGGACGGCAGCCATATTTCTCAGCTGGCACTCTGGCTGCAGTAAAACGAGCCAACGCCAAGTCTCTCGCCCTCTCTGTCTCTCTCTGTCTGGCTCTCGTCCTCATCTTGACCACATCCTCTCTTCTCTCTTCTGCTCCCTTTCCCAACCCCAACCCCAACTCCACCCTCCCTCCACCCTTTTGCTCTTCCTTGCTTGCTCGCTCTCAGCCTGCTGTCACTGTATGCCAAATGTTGTTCAGACTACAGAGTTGTAGCATGGGGAGGGGAGGCACAATTAATCACCCATATTAATACAGTATAATCACATTTGTAGTGTGCACAATTCTAAATGGAAACACACCTTATACAGACTATAGAAATATGTGGACACACCTGTCCTCTTACCTGTTTTTATGCCTTTATTTTGTGGAAACAGTTTGGAAAACCCTTTTCCTGTTTCAACTTGTCAGTCCCCCCCCCCTCCATGCAAATAATAAGAAATGGTTTCTTCCAAGTTGGTGTGAGAGACCTGCACAGCCTTGACTTCATGGGCCAACACCTGTGGCTGACCTCGGTAATGATCTGCTAGCTGAATGGAAGCGAATCTGCAGCTACATTTTCTGTGGAAAGCCTGGAACCAGGAGAGTGGAGGCTGTTATGGCAGCAGATGCCCAAATAAATGTTTAATAACCAAATATGTGGGTGTAATTTTCACATGCTCTCGGCCATATAGTGTCTGGCAACACATGAGTTTGTGATTTCTTCCTTTTCCTCAAAACACAATAAGAGTAAAATGGAAAAGAAGAGAAAACAGAGCGCCGCTGAGAGAAAGGCTGCATGCACAGCTGGCTCTTCATAGATAAGGAGCTGTTTAGAAGAACTCATGAGGCTGTGCTTTATTAGTCTCATAATCGCAATCACAGTATCTTGCTAAATATTCAGGATTGTGTTGTTCCAAGTAGCTAATTGTGCAGCCAATTTGTTCGGCTCCAGCAAAAGCTAGATAATATACGATAGGAGGCCCACTCAAACACATCCTGCAGCTCGTAAATAAAAAAAAAAGCAAAGCACAGTCAATCACTTGAAGAAAGTTTGATGGACACGAGGCCTCACGGACCTCATAGTTTTTGGTGGAACATGTGCTCGTCAGTTCCCGAAGGATGGTTGGGTGAGATGAAGTTTGCCTCTGTGTTGTCCCAGGTCAATCAGCTGCACTGTAATTACTGAAGGCGCCGTTTTCTGCAACACGACAACAACAACATCCCCGAAAATTGCCGTCATTTCAGGGAGACGTACGAGAGCAAAGAAGGACCAAAAAAAAAAAAAAAAAGAAAGAAAGAAATCCCTCTTCTCAGAGGAAAGTTTAAATCGCTGAACACAAACCGGGGAGAAAGTTATTGAAGCGTAATGAACTCGCTGTAGATGTATTTTTTAATTAGGATATGCAAATGTAGTTCTGTCGACGCTCGTTGGGTTTTCATGTGCTACAGTAAATATCCAAGTTTAACAGATGTACTTGTCATAATGTTTTTTTTTTTTAATTAGGATTAAATTAAAATTGTTTTAATCCACTCGTGCTCCGCTGTAAAGCGAAAAACTACTTCAAGGAAGCAGTCAAACTAATAAGCAAACTGTCAATTGTCCACCCAGAAAAAAAAAAAAACTTTAGAAACAGTCGTTGTTAATTGGAACTTATTTTATGCATTTCGTGCAGCTATTGACGAGCAAAACATCTGTCAATATTAGAAGCGACGCTTTAACAGCTGAATCTTCACTTTAGTGTATGGCGCTCTAATTAGTCTCCAATTTAGGCTGCAACATAATTGCAGAATTGGCTCTTCCTCCGATGTACATTTCACTGTAAATAAGGCACTCATTGAAATTCACAGTCGAGGAAATGAATTCCGGGACTGTGTGTTGCTTCATCGCTAAATTGAGCAAAATGTGTTCTCTGGAAGGGATTTTCTTTTCTTTCTTTTTTTTTTTTTTGCAGTAGAGAGAGAAAAAGCCACATCGTCCCCGGGGAAATATATCAACATCTCTGTGGTACTCCTGCTAAAATGAACCACGGGGCGTTCCACGCTGAGCCTCAGTTCGGTTCTGTTGTGAAATCCAGACTGAGATAATGGCGTCTAGACAAATTTGTCATTGACATTTCGCATGTCTCTGTTACACAGAAAAGGAATACAAATGAATATGGCCGCCCCGCGAAGGCGGCGTTTGCACGGCGCTGGCTGCTGTTGGTGGAGTTTGTCAAAGTGCGCTGGCTCTCCGTTATCATTAGGGGAAGGCGCTGTGTGCATTCAGTTTATTGTTGTATTTGTTACTGAGATATAGTGACACCTGGAGTGAGGGATCGTGGAGTGTTATTTCTGCAGCGTGTTTATTCAGTTCTTATCAAAAAAACAGAGAGAGAGAGAGAGAAGGCTGCGGGTCGAGGCGTTGCAGATTGCTTTAATAAATGCAGCATGAGGAATCGTCTATATAGGTTTTGGCAAATATTTGCCTTGTTTTTTGACGCAGCTTACAGCGTGCATGACTTTAGCCTTAACAAAACACGGAAGATCCGAGCGCTGCCGTGCAAACCTCCAGGGGGGAAGGGAAGAGGGAGATCTCAAACTGTCAGGTTTATCTCTTGCATAATCGCTTGCACAAATAATGAATGATAAGGCGAGAACACCGACAGGGCTTCATATCTGCAAATGAAATGCTCGCCGCTGGCTGCTGCTGCTGCTGCTGCTGCTGCTGCACCGTGAACGAATATAGATGGAGGGGAAACCACAGTAACCTCTACAGGGACAAACTTTGTTAGGGCTTCACAAACAATAGCAAATAAGCAAATGTCTTTGCGGCCTGGTAAAGCCACAAATAGCTTGTCAGAAGTGTGAACAGAGCAGTTGCCCTTTATTGCTTTCGGTGGTGTTATGGTGCCTTTGAGTCTCTCTCTCTCTCCCGGGCCACAATAAACGAGGATCTGCTTGCTAACTCAGACCACGTTTACCTTTGGGGCCTGTGTGACTGAAATGCCCCTTTCATCTAGAAGGGATATGTCTGTCTCAATATCCCCATGGTGCTTATGGCACTGCGCACACAGAGGAGGAGGAGGTGGAGCGGGAGAAGAGATAGAGAAGGATGTGCTATTTCTTTGTCCACCATAGCGTATCCCCAGTTTGTGTACCCTCTTCCACCCCTTTCCTAATCTCTGGGGGGAAAGTGTGGAGAATGCAATCAGGACATGCGGAGGTGGATGGTGGTGGTGGTGGTGGGGGGGCATCTGGACCTGTCTACGAGGAAACAAGGAGATGGTTGACTGGCAGCACCTCCAACCCTTCTCCACTACCTTCTGTCGAGTGCCACCCGCCCCCCTCCCCTCGCTCTTCTTCCACTTGTACCTGTCAGCGATGCAGTGGTTGAGATCTCCGAGGTTCGCCGGCGCTATCCGCTCGCTGCTCACACAATATCTCTTTATCCTTCACCCCAGTGGCCCCCAAGATCGAACCCACACAGCAGAACCGGGTTTGTTATGCTTCGCCAACATTTTCTATATTCTCAAAGGCTCAACCCTGAAGTTTCAACTTTGTTCAACTCGGAGCCAATTTTCTAAAAACACATCTAATCAGTTTAGATAACATTTTTTAAAGAGGACTCCACCTGAAAACACAGAAAAGAAGCAGCACTCAGTGAAAGTCTTTGTCATTCAGATGCTTTTTTTGTTGTTTGTTTTTATGTACTGGCAGTAATTTTTCCTCCAAAAACAGGCCAAATCTAAAAGATGAGTCATTTCCAAAGAGAGTAATATGTAGTTGGATAGCAGAACAAATCAGGTTGTGGTGTCGGTCTTAAAGATTTAAAGTGCAATACTTCTGTCAAATCGGAAATTACGGGGACATTTTTCTTGAGCGTGGACATTGAGTAATAAGAGAAAATCTTCCTCCAACAGCAGCTTCAATAGATCACGGTTGCAAGATGTGTTTGAAGTAAAGTTGTTTGATTCATCTTCTCCGCAACTGGAAAAACTCGAGTTTTCTTATCACCCACTTTTGCTCGCGTAGACATTCTGAATCTGTTATTTTCTCCAAACAGGAGAACAACAACTGAAGTAGATGAGACTGATTGATGGAAACACCAAAAGAAAAAGAAAATCCGTCATTACTCCTGCTGTATATGAGAACTACTTATCGTTCATTCCCAGGATTTGTAGCTCTCCATCCAGGATGGATAGTTATTGTGCTGCTGCTGCTGCTGCTGGCCCCGAAGATAGCCCTGAAAGGTTCTGAGGGTTTATGATAGAAGGTCACGGTCACAGGGCGACGGAGGCAAAATTTAAAGTTATAGCTGCAAGCAGCAAATACAGTGGCCAGACTCCAGTCGAGAGCACCAGAAAGCTGTTGTGGAGAACTCTATCCTATTCCATCAATGGTCAGTTCAGTCAGTGGAGAAGAGAGTGCGCAGGAGTCCAAGATGTCTACTGCTGAAAGGTTTATTGAAGCTTGATCGAGGGGAATGGAGGATTTATTGTATCAATACACTTCACATCTCAATTCTGAAGAAGCTGTCCTCTACGGCTCGAGTATGCCCTCAGAACAGTGGCCCAATGACTCTATGCAGCGTTGCCAACTGCTCAGTAAGGACAGTAGCTATTCTGGAAGTTGCTAAATGACGTCGTCGCCTAATTTACATAATCAGCCACGTGCATGTGTTTGTAGTGGATGCTGTAGGAGAGAGGAGTAACGTCGTCGGAGAGACAAAAAGTGAGTACAAAGCAAATGAAATATGTTTAGAGCTACAAAATGAACTTTGTTCTGGGATCAGCCAGCGGCAGCTTTTGCGCATGCACGATTCATTTGCAGTCTGGGTGTGGAGGGGTGAACATCTCCTGCTTTGACTGCGGCTGGGAGGCGCTGATGCACGAGGACTGGGCAGCCTAGGTTAGGTTAGGTTTGTCACTGGTCGCTTTTTAAAAGAAAAGTTGCTAAGGGGGCCTGAAAAGCTGCAAAGTCGCTAAGTTGGCAACACGGACTCTATGTCCCAAATATGTTTACACCTATCTGTTGTGTCGAGGGAGTGAGGCAGCCCTATCGGGGCACCATACAGTAGTAATGATCAGAATGGAGCTCGCTTTCCTAAACTCAAACATACAGCTGCTCTGTATCTCAGTCTAAGACTTACGTTTGACCCTGTGTAACCCCTAAATGTGGCGTGCTAGGAAAGTTTTTTTTGTATTTTTACAGAATTCACTGTTGGAAGTTTAAAACTCTCAAAGATATCCTCATGGTGCAGATTAAATGTTTCAGATTTAATACTCTGAAGGCTGCCATATGGCCACTAATTGTGTCCAGACAATAGTCTCCATCATTTTTGAATCTCCATAATTGGAACATTTCTCAGAGAATGTTTGGCGTCTTTTTTCTGGTTTTTCTCTCTCTCGCTGTCAAATCAAATACATAGAAAGGAGATTTAATGAAATTAGGATTGAGGCAAACAAATGCTTGCTCTTCTCATGCACACGTCATTGTTGTTTGCCTGTTCAGTACAGACTATTAAAATCAAGTCATCTACCGCCGTAGAGCAGTACATTTTGTCTTAAATATGAGATTATTTATTTATTTGATCAATTTAAAACATAAAACAAGCTAGAAGAGATTCTGGGTTGACACCGGCGGTTTCCTGTAACCTCCACGAACTTCTCAAAACGCTAAACTACAGGACAAACTTGTTTTTAATCCTCTTTAAAGTTGGTTGAAATCCATTTATCTGTCCTGCATGCAGCTGATCTGATGGTGCAGCAGAGCAGATGCAGGAAACCACATCAGCAGGTAGTGTCTGACATTGCTGTGGGGAAATTACATTTCCCCCCTCCTGGTCCTGCTGTCATTCACCTTGAGTCGCCGTATGACGAGCCTTACATTATTAAACGCGGCGCACATGCTCCTACATCTTTCACCATATATTGGCCTCTTCTGCCTGGGCTACCTGATTGGCTGAGGTTGTCATCAATCACGTGCTGCTGAATTGAGCCTGGCGCTCAGATCAGTGGTCAGACTGAAGACTGGTTCTGACCTTGGACTCATCCCTCCTATCCAAATCAAACTCCACAGAGGGTGGAAGGCAGAATTCAATTCCAAAACTAATAGATGAGTATTTATGAGTGCTGTAAAGTCCTCGACCTAAAGCATTTACTCTCTGCCCATCCCTGTCTCTCTTCAGCATGGCATGAAATTAACTATATGCCAGTGAAGTGGGCTTTTCTTGCTCCAATTTCACTTCTGACAAGCTGAGGCTAATGGAGGAGGTGCCTCGGATTAATGTCTCAGCGTTTTGGTTAAAACACCCTCTCGTCTGAGTGAGTGGTCGACTTGTTTGTTGGTGTCAGTGAATTACTTTGCCCTTTTGCGTCGGGCAGAAGTCATCTTAAAAGGCAATTAGTCAAAAGGAGCATTGTCGCTCATCTATTCCACCCGAGATGGATTGTTCTGCTGAGTGCAGTATTGAGTTAAGTTCATCTCTCCCCGCAGACCTCTGATTAAATTAATATTTTGCCAGTACTGAGCTCTCTTGCTGCTGTTTAATGGGAAGTTTATCTTGCACTGAAGGTTTTATTTTTGACAAATTGAGGCTGATTGGTGCGGATGTTGTCTTAACTCTTAACAATTGTAGATTTCTGCCTTCTGGCTGTTTTACATTCTTGCCACACTTTGCTTAGTTCTTGTATTGTTTTTTTTGAATTCTTTATTCATATTTCAGACATGTTGGTGATTTTTTTCTTCTGGCTCTGTTTAGGATTAAAAAACGAGATCGAAAAGCCTGTATTATTAAATCCCTTTGGGGATCAAACATGAATGTTAATCCTGTTGAAAACATCAAATATTACCCGTTATTACATTTTATTGTTTTGTTTTGTTTTGTTTTGTTCCTTCTTTCTGTTTAGTTTTTGTATTTATTGGTTTGAATTTTAAAAAGTGAATCAGACGAGAGGGAAAAACAGCATAAATGTACAAACAGAAAACCGAAGAACTGACCTCAAAAGCGCAATTTACAGTGTTTGATTAGTTACATTATTTCTTTAAATTTTCATGAGCAGTTGTGCTCGTACAGAAAAGCAGACGCTTTAGCATTTTAGCATGCTAACATACCGACTGCTGTTCATCGGTAAACAGAAATAAATGAAAGGAGTACAAACGAACATATTACAGCTCATCCTCAGGGGGACATGAATGTCTGAACGATGTTGTTGAGACATTTCCCTCAGAATTATGAATGTCAGCCTCAGGGTGGTGCTAGAGAAAAGTCAGGGGATCGCCAAAGGCAATAGGGATCATCCCCTGGGGACTATGAACGTCTGAGACAAATTTTATGGCAATCCATCCAGCCGTTATTGAGATATTTCAGTGAACACCAAGGGGCTGAAGCAACCGACTGGTGGACATTTGGTGTTTTTTGAAAACAGATGGATATTGGGACTTTCAAACTAAAATTTGCAAAATTTAAGTGTTTACTTTAGCCAGTTATTCTGTTTTTTTTTTTTGTACTTTTGTTCCAATTAATTTGTTTTCTTAGCATCCTTTGTGATGAATCGTGCCTTAACAGCAGAAAACCCAGCAACTTTGTGCAAACACGTCAGATTGATGAAGTTCAATCTGTACTTTGTAAAACTTTTTGAGTGGAAAGCAATTCAAATATGATGAGCGTTTTAAAAATGCACAAGAATGAAGGACAGAATCACTTCTGAGAGCTGTGTACAGAGCTTTTATCTGCTGCGAGGCTATTGCTGTCCAGACGTGATTGATTGAAGCGCTTCATGACACTTTCTTGACGCTCAGCGTGGCGGAAAATGCACTGTAGGTTGAGAGCTCCGCCATATTGTGATGTTACTCTGTGTTTGGGGATTCTTTGTCTGTTTCTGAAGTGTCAGTCATTGTCCTGCATGTATTAAAAATGAGAAATTTCCTGGAGCGTTGCACATGGCCTCCTCTTAAGAGTGTACTTACTGACTCTGTTCTCCTCTAAACTGCCTCCATAGTAATTGAGATGAGCCACAAGAGAGAAGAAACTTGGAGCCAAGTCAAAACTTTCATCTTTAATTCACAAGCCGTGGCATGAATGCCATTCCAGACTTTCTCCGTCTCCCCAAATCCTTCCCAAAGATTCTTTCTCTTTGCTGTGTGTTATCTCTACATATAGACCCGACATCATACTCTGCTAGTGCTATTAATAATAATTCAAATAAAATATAACAGTAGTGGGTCTCTGAGACAGAGGTTTTTATTATGAGCAATGGGGCAATTTGGCATAGAAGCATGTGGGTGTTTAAAAAAGGCCCATCACTTATCTAAATAGCTCAGAGTCATATGCTGAATGTCAAGTTATTAACTATGGCTATAATACAGATTCAATTCAGAGGCCAGATTAAATTAGCAAAATGCTGAACTGCTTGCTAATCAAAAAAATAGAAAGCTATTCCGGATTTAATTTCAAGTGCATTTTTCACCGCGATGACTTCAAGCGACGTGTTTTTCTCTTCATGTTTTCCACCGAATGACGCTCGGATTAAAGCATCCACGACGCCACGCCTCTTTCCTCGCCAGATTTTCACCCTCGTTTCACCGTTTGAAAATCTGATTATGATTTTTTTTTTTCTTTCTGTAAGCAGTGAGTAGTCTTACCTGGCTGGCTCCGGCTCCATTCAGCTTCACCCTCGTAGACAATATGTTGGAATTGCCTTCAGTGCTTCTTCAGACCTCAGGGACTTTTTTCATTTTGTCTCTTTGCTCCGTTCTTGTGATCTTGGGGAATTGAAAAGTCAGTGCTCAATAATGGAATAAATGGGTTTAAAGGGTTGAGGTGTAGAAGCGTGTCCTTATCCACGTATTAGTTAACAGCACAAAACACTATCGGGCTTGTGTTTGATGCTCTGTCAACCATGGATTCTCCACCAACTGCAGATTTTTCACTCCATTGCCTGTTATTTTTTTAATATATGACTTTTTAATATACGACTTTTGGCACATGTTCAACTATTTAGCTTGGATTTTCTGCACTTAGACTAAAATCTGTCCTGTAATACTGAACTAATCTTTCGAATGAATGCGAATTATGTTGAAAGAAGCAAATGTAAAAATGCGTTGAGCTCCAACACAAGGATAAAGTTGAGATTTGTCTATCGATCAAATGTTTTCTGACCGTCCAAAAGAAGACTTTGGGCAGCAGATGTACGGCTGATACCATTTCATTACATGATTTGTTTATTCATCAGCCGTAATTCGATACACAAACACATAAATCAACCAGGAACTCAACCGAGCGAGTTCATTTTGTTATTTTAGCTTTCAAGATTGGAATGCAACTAATCACATGGTCTGTTGAGTCTATAAACCATAAAATACAAGCAATTTGAAGCGAGATTGTATGTCGGATAAATGCCTTTTCCTGTGGCGGCGGCAGTAACTCGCTGTGTGTGGAGTGAAATATCTGATGTCAAGGTGAAAAATGCTCGCCCGGGCACCTCAGCCAGGTCTCTACATGGACCAGATGGACCTGCTGAGTTTCTACAACATGACTTCCTGAAAAGTGTCTCAGATACGGATGATTTTGCAGGAGGTTTAAAACCTGAATAACCAAAAATGGATTCAGTTTAAATTCCTATGCCTGTGTGTTTTCTTCAGCTGAATCAAAAACTGAGCTTTTATTGGATTTTTTAATTTATTTATTTATTTTTCTATCCACTTCTCCTTGTTTCCTTGTTTTCCAATCTGCTGTCGCTGCGTTTGATGTTACTGCAAACCGAACACCTCTTCCAGTTCCCTAATTAGTTCCACATTAAAATCCCTCCAGCGTTTTCCGTTCCCTTCCCAGACTTTTATTGTGAAATATCTGCATGAAGCCGTCGCTAAGAGAAGCTTTAATCAAGAAGTACAAATTTGAATGATCTGAATGAATTAATCAGTGCGTATGAACAGTATTTCTGCAATGTAAATGAGCCCATGTTTTCCATGAATGCCATTGCAGTGCTGCTTTTTTCTTCGTGTACGCGTGTGTGCCTGAAACGTAGCCCTTACTCTGAGAAATTATGTTCCTATATTCCCAAATTGTTTCTTTTTTTTTTTTTGGAGTGACTACAAGTGCCGTGCCAAAGTCACAAGGTGTACTTGGTGGATTGTGTTCAAGCTGACATCAGAGAACAGGTTTTACATCCTGAGTTCTCTCTCTCTGCAAGGTTAAGGCATAAACATCGGTTAAGGTTGGGAAATATTGTGGTTTCTGTTAAACATGAATAAATATCCTGTGCCTTTAAGTCACTGCAGACTTTTTCTGTATTAAACCAAGACCACAATCTTACCTTAACCATTACCAAGCGCTGCAAGTACCTAAACATAATTTCAAGTCTTACAAATGCTGTAGCTGCTACTACCGGATATTATATTCCAAGTATAATCGTATATATAAACTTTATTTGTAGGAGTCGGGCTTGTGGAATGAACAACGAGGCAGAAAAAGTCCAAACCACCACACTCCAAAGATGGGGCATGAACCTGGACAGTACAGCCTCCTCCACAACCGTCTCTCCGATCTTTCCCCAAGAACACGGTGTCTTTTGCGTGTCTTTATAACATGAATCAAAGTTTGGACAGTCCTCAAAAGCATCGACAGTGTTGGACTCAGTCTCGCACTGAAGGGTTGACTGAAGCGGTTGTGTGTGTGTGTGTGTGTGTGTGTGTAGAATGAAAGAACAGAGCTTAAGGAAAAAGTTAAAACCCTGCCTAATCTAACACGTCTACACTCCTGGCCAAATGTTTCTTAAAGCCAGTGTGACAGTTCGATCGCCTGTTTTGGAAAGTTTTCCAAAAGTTTGCCGATTTCAGCGGCAGAAAAAGGGTTTCATGGCCGGATCTGTACTGACGCAGACACTGACCTCTACAGATAGATCAGGTGTTGGCAAGGATGTGATTGATCCATACTGAATACATTTTCTTAAACAACTCAAAAACACTTCCATGTGGTGTCTTATACAGATTTTAGATGTTGGTTGGTGCTGGATCGGCAGGAGCGTGCAGAAAAGGTCAGATCAACGCCGTTTGTGATCATAACACTGTTTGCTGCTGGCTATTGTTGGAATAGTTGAATTTTATTTGAGCTTAGCTCCTGAATTGTCTTCTCCGTGCCATGCCATGGCATGGTGAACTACTTCTCTGTTGGAGCAAAAAGAAAAGAGAGGTCAGATGCATTTCTGTCAGCCTTGTGATGGTTTTCATCAGTAGCAGCTGGGTTTGTTGTTCCAGCTCTATTCTTGACTAAATAGAGTGGCCCCTGAAAGTTTGCAGAGTTGGACCAACATTGACCAAGCAAATTAAACTTCCAGAACTTTCTTATCACAAAAGTTTGTTCTACCCCGAGTTAAACCATTCAATCTTTTTCAATCCTGGCCCGGGTGTCACTCTTGTAGTCTTTCACTGCTTCTCATTTAGTGGCTGCTGGCCTGGCTAGCGTTGGACTAGTGTAAAACCAGTCATTCCATTTCTGCACTTTGGCTTTGACCACGCTGTAGCTATAAACGCTACATAAATTTAGATTTGTACCGCGCCGTGCCTCGGACCAATCTTCCAGAGAGGTGGGGGTAATTTACGAGGTGCGATTCGTGGCACGAATACATCACCCTCGCTTTATTACAGCCCATCACACAAGGGCTGATTAAATTGATCTGCAGATTGGTGGACAGCAACAGACACTTCATTCACCTGGAGATCTGCAAGAACACAAACTCTAATATGAGCTGCATTGTCGGATATCCAATCACTCGAGTCATGCAAACAACTTCTATTCACGTATTTGCTATGGTTCATTGCGTTTTGTCAGCACAGACATTTCTGTTTTTTTCCCGTCTGTTCTTATTTCCGCCACCCTCCCCTCCGCCGTCTCTCCGTCTCTTTGCCCACCTGCCAAATCCAAGTACACACACACACACACACACACACACACCTTTGCCTCACTAAAGCTGCGATGGAGATGTAAAGAACGCTGTTTGGCTGTGTTTGCTGGCAGATGCCTCTCCCATGGCCAGCCCGACAGATTACGTTTAAACCTTCCAATTTAGTTCAGGTGCTGAACCCGCCCAAAAACAACAACAACAAAAAAACAGCCAGCCTCTTGTGGGGAAGAGCTTAACGGGGGAGGGAGAAAGGTAGGGATGAGACTGAGAATGAATCAGGGGGAGAGAGAGAGGGAGAGGGAGAGAGAGAGAGAGAGAGAGAAACACAGACAGTCTGCAGCTACTACAAGTGAGAGTTCGAGAAGACGACTTGTCTTGGGGAGACAAAGACTGATAAACCTTATAAGGGAGCAGAGTCAATGAGAAAGATCGAGAGGCTGTGAAAAGTCAAAGAGGGATAGGCAGAGCGCTGTGAAGGAAAAGGGGGGAGTGGAGGAGGGGGGGCAGAGAGACAGCCGAAGCGAGTGAAGCCGGGCAGCACACATCTCCAAAGAGCCCATCTTGGCGAATGGATCACTGCGCATCAGACCGAACCCTTGTCGCTGCGTGATTGATTGGCTAACGTGGAAGTGTGCTTTGGAGGGTGCTAGTCAGCTGACCGGGGGCGTGTGGAAGAGGTCTCCACTAATCCTCCCCACTTTAGGTGAAGCCTTCCACTTTATTCGGGCACTCGTCCAGAGGACTTTCTGTGTGAAGAAGAAGAAGAAGTGTTTGAGGATCTGTTGCTGTCACTCCAGCCATGTCAATGCTAATTGCCACCCAGCAGATCGATACCACCACCTCCAAAATGGTAAGGATGGAGCTCGCACTGTAGTATGCATGCTGAAGCACTGTTGAGCTGGATCTTTGGATTTGACTGCAGCTCAGTGTTAGTGAGCTGTGTCTCTTCTTTATTAGCGCCATTAGGCCCGTGTGGTTTGCATGACGCTAATTCACTTTGAACAGACTTGTGTTCTTGTTTTTTTTGCTGCCAGTTGTGTCAGTCGTATTTAATAACGCTCTTATTCTGATATTAATAGCCGGGTCAGGCCACTGGACTGTGAGTGTTATATTGTCCGGGTACAGTGACAGAAGGGCTTTTTTTCGATGGCTGCCTGGGGCTCTCCTTCATAACTCACTCACCATCTCTCAAGGCTCCTGGGCTGAGGTCGAGGACACTAAATCAGCCTCTCCACCTGTCTTGTTAAATCAGCCTCCCTTTGCTCATCTTTTTATACTTTTATTTACTTATTCACCCCCTCCTCACATGAACCCTTGGTTGCCCATCAAACTTTTGTCACATCGGTGGGGTCTGATAGAACGTGGCTCGAGCCAGAAGTGTTTTTTTTTTTAGTGCTCGTGTTCCTTTGTTTGGGGATGAAATGTACGCTGCTGCAACACACTTTTGACAAGTGGCCTTGGCTGGCCGCAGTGGCTTGTTTTGGGAATTACACAAGTTTCAGATTACCTGGAGGATATATGACAAAAACGAGAAGTTTGGCACTTAAACGCTGAGGTGGTTCACTTGTAGTGGAGATGAAAAGAGATCTCTAGTGGCGCTCTATTTCAAAAAAATGTGGCCCCAGTGCAATTAAGGCAGTGCGTGTAAAATAACATGATTAAAGCGAAGCAGCATGTGCAGCACCCGACAACACATTTCCATTCATTAAAACAATTCACCCCTCCACGAACCATATGTCAAGAAGTTACACAAGTTGTACGTAGGTACACATGTTGCATGTTCACACACATTTTCGAGGCATGAAAGAAGAAAGGTTTTCAGAACACCTGGTAAAAATGTGACGTTAAAGCGAGTGTGGTTATATTTTTACTTGATAAATCCTGATCATGTGGTACCATTTTCTGCCTTTAGGAATTGCTGATTATCCTGTGATGACTCATCCGGCTGCTTTTCTGCACATTGGATTCAGAAAATTTTTATTTTCTATTTTAAAGAAATCAAGCACAAACTTCTCCATATCTGGTGTGGTTTTTTTTTTCCCCCTCTCGGCTGAATCAGATAAACAGCAGGTTTTGACACAACCTTTCCAACCTTGTGCAAACAGCAAGGCCGTATATTTGCTGCGCAGAGCTCCTGAGAGCAACACTCCCAGAAAGTTATTAACTTTCAGCTTTAATAGAGAAAACGCGCTCCGTGTTTGTTTGTTTGTTTGTTTTTATTCGTTCTGTTAATTGCTCTCACAGTTCTCTGCATGATCAGCACATTGCTCAAATAAACGGGGCTATTCATGTGAGAGTTTGTGGAAATCATTGTGGTATTATTCATCTTTTGCATCGCTGACGTTTCTTGGCTGCAAAGTGCGTTGTTCTGTTCGTGTGCGCACGCGTTTCTAAAGAGTACTCTGTTTTACTTAACCGCCACTCCTAATTTGCTGCAAGGTGAGAGGCATCCCTGAGAAAAAAAAGCAGTTAGGAGAGTGGGCTCTCTGCCAAAGCGGAGGTGTATATCTTAGCTGCGGTTGTCCTTAAATTGCTAATCTGAGATATCAGCAAAAAGGGCAGTGTAATATTTCACACTTGGCTCTGTAGCTCATACTAGACAAATCAGCAGAGCTTGCTTCCTGATGTAAGGGGCAGTATATATATTTTTGAAATTAACTTCATGACTTGACAGGGTCCCTCCCCGCTCTGTGTGTCTCCGCTTTCAGCTTTAATCCCCCTGGTTTCAGTTCATCAACTAGTCGCCACCAGTGCACTTTAACCATGATGTACTGGATCCAGCGCTGTCATCCCTCGTGTCCTGGAGCCCCGGGGTCATCGCCTTTTTGATACCTGCAGATCAGATGATTTGCAGCCCGGTAGCAGCAGGCTCTGCTGGTTTTTTGATGCACCAGATTTAATACAAAGTCCCCCCCCCCCAAACCAGTTTCCCTTCATACCTCCCCAGGCAGACAGCACACATCACTACTCTATGTTAAGATGTCTCATTTCCCACCTAATGTGTCTAATTCCAATCACTCCGTTACATTAAAATGGTTTCCAGCTCATGAACTATTATCCCTGATGGAAATTCCTCACTTTAAACACTCGAAATGCTTTACTTGCTAAGTAAGAAGCCGGGAAGGCGAATGTGTAGCAGACTGTAGGAATGTGTTTTAATGACATTTTGATATAAATGTTATTGGAAAAACACTTGGCTTATGTTACAAATTCCACTCAGGTTTCGTCCAGGGGTGGAGAAATATTCGTGTGCTATGTAGCAGATTAGTTCTGTGAAAACGGGGGATATATTTCCTCCAAAAAAAAAAAAAAACCTGGCAAGATTTAGTATTGATTCTTTTTGAAATGACAGATGATTGACTGCAACACACGAGCAAAGGCTGAAATATGAATAAGTGATTTTCTCTGCGGACATTTGTCTCTGGTGCAGCTCCGCTGTGGCATTTAAGTCCTACTTCTCTTCAAATAGATCAATAGTTACTTAAAATCCACAGTTTTTTTTTTGTTTTTTTGTCATTCACACAACCTTTATACTTTGAGCCTGAATACCAAACAAGATGGAAAAAAAAAAAAAGAAAAGCTGAGTTTAGAAATGACTAATGTGGAATTGAATGTATAGATTTTTGAAGCCCTGGCTAACTCGCTCTGGCCAGTTCACTTGGCCTCCAGTCAAAATTGTGACTGGAATCCTCGAGTAAAACAAATTAAAAAGCCATCAGATAATGACAGCAGGTTGTTGTAGTAATAACAAAGCTTTTTTCACGAGCATAGATCCGAGGTGTGTGTGTGTGCGTACGTATACTGTACGTGTGTGGCAAGTTTAAATGGCAGCAGTCCAGGTAAAGCAAATTTATCTGAACTTTTCATCCTTGCCGCCCCCTCTCTTCACACTCTTACACTTTTCTTCTTTCTGTTTGCACCCTTTGTTCATTTCCTGTTCTGTGTCCTCGCCATGCATTTATTCCGTTCTCGCCTTCTGTAAACCTCTCACAGTTGTAATTTAAGGACATCTGGAGGTACAAATAAGCAGTGTGTGTTGTGCTGCAGTCCGCAGTGCTTGCAGCAAAACAACAACTAGAAAAACTGATAGAGTAATAAGGAAGGGAGCTCCAGCCACACGCCTGAATTTTTACTGTTCTCTAATGCTTTTCACCTAATAACTCTTCCTATGAAGTGACTGGTATGGTATTAAAACCTCTTAATAAGCAGCACTGCTGCGACTTGGTGGGCTCGTGCTGAGCAGACGGACATTATTCAGGCCCGGATAACTTCCATCTAAAGTAACAGTGGAGATCCCCAAAGCTTTTAAAGCTTACCAAATATGTCAGACTGAATTTTGGAGTAAGTGTGAATAAAAATGTGTCTCTGTGTTGAAAAATGCATCTCAGTGCAACATTATATAGCTTGAAGGAAGATTCATAGCAAGACACTGTGTGGAATACAATGATTCTGACAACCCCGGAGCTCCTTCAGGTCAAACAAATATGGAAAAACTGCATGTTAAAGGTCCAGTGTGTAGAATATATTTGCATCTAATAGCTATATTGCAATCGCCTCACATCACCCTCACCTTCTTAAGAGAGAAACAACACTTTAACGGCTCTGTCTGGAGTCAATATTTAGTTTGTCTGTTCTGGGCTACTGTAGAAACATGGTGTTTCAACATGGCAGCCTCTATGGATGAGGACCCGCTCCCACTGTAGATATAACAGGAGAATTTTTAACAAACATAAAAAGATTCTTGTGATTATACATGCACGAAAACATAGTTATGAATATTCCCCAAAGTCCCCAAATCTCAAACACTGCACCTTTTTAAGAGCAGAGACAAGAGTTTACAGCTGTGCTAGCGGCACTTTGAGCTAAATGCTAAAACATGATGAACTCGACACATGCTGATTTTTAGCAGGCGTAAAAAAATATTTAGCACCGTCTCTTCTCCATCTTGGCTTAGCATGTTAGCATGCAACCCTTCCTAAGTGCATAAACTCTCAGAATACTGAACATTTTGTTGGTTTTTGTTCAGAAACGAAAAGTCTTGGAACACAGTTAGACCCGATGATGGTGCTAAATGCACTTGGTGTAGTCCTAAGTGGCACATGATTGTCTATACTTAATTTTTATGGAAAACTATTCTTACAGTGACAAGGTTAACACTAGCTAGCTGATGTTTAGCAAAGTTTACCATGTTGACCATCTTGGTTTTAGCGTGTTAGCATGCAGTATTTAGCGTTCAATTTGATCTGATGTTGGTGTTAAATGAAAAGTGAAGGGACCA
Organism: Miichthys miiuy; assembly: GCA_036365135.1. Lineage (NCBI taxonomy): Eukaryota > Metazoa > Chordata > Actinopteri > Sciaenidae > Miichthys > Miichthys miiuy. The sequence goes on from CM071618.1 coordinate 5,023,739, forward strand.
AAGTTATTACATTTCATCATAAAGGGAAAGAAACCATGTTTTATGACATCTGTCAACCTCATTGCTGGAAGCAAAGTCATTAGGATCTTGTCTTGCAACCAAAAAATGCACAAAATGTGATGTCAGTCCGTCCAGTAATTGCTAAAATGGGGGCCAACAGAGCCATATTGCTATCCCTAGAGCTATACCGTTAGCATGGCTAAAACAATGTCTTGAAAATCCTTCAGGGAAACCTGTACCATACTGTACCTCCAATGAAGAGACGGAACAAGCTATTACAGAATATATATAGATAAGATTTTAAGAGGGAACACAGAGAGAAGGCTGTACTGTTGAGACAGCATTTAGATAATTACGGTTATTATTTAGAAACATGGCGCGACTCACGTGTGATCCACGGGAAAGCAGGCGTAGATTCAGCAACATTTATCAACCTCACACAGTAGCTAGTCCTTTTTTTCAACTTTGGATTTCACATGCTGCTTTTTTTTTTTTCAGTCCCTGCGACTGGATTTGCCGGGATATTGCTGAGCCGCCAGAATGACAAATCAACCCTCCGCAAACAGACTTTTTTTTTTTCTTTTTCTACTGGACCACCATCTCCACCATACGTGAAATTATTCTGCTGGCCCTGTCTGGGAAATGGGATCCAAGTCAACAGAGAAGCATGAGATAACTGAAATGTATTTTTTTTCTCTCTCCTTCCCTCTCAGCCTTGCATCTGCAAATTACCTTTGTGCCTCTTACACTTTCTATGTGCTCGATGTTTCACCCACCGTTACGGCTCACTCATGGCTCTTTTCTATTTCTTTCCCTTTTTCGCTCTCCTCCCTGCTCGCTCTGTCCCTCTAAATTTCCTGGGGACTTTATCACACCCATTTCAAATAGGATTGAGACTCAATTTGCCATGCTTCATGTCACTTTGCTGCGGAATTCCACACTTGATATAGACACATCATAAAAAACTGCAGAATGAGCAAAATATGACTCGTCAAAACTTTTTTTTTTTTCTCCTTTCCTCCCTCCGGCTATTTGTCATTTCCGAGATTTGTTTCTCCGCCGCGATGCTTTGATTCGTTGGCGCCGTGGCATTGGGCAGATGGAGGTGTCGATCAAGAAAAAAAAAAAGGTGTTGTCGTCAGATTGCCGTTGAGACGAGTAGGTGGTTTCACAGCAGAAAGTGACAGCACCTATTAATTTGGCCATTTAATTTTAAGTCCAACAGCTTCAGGCTCCAGCACCTTCAATCTCTCCCTGTCATTCAAAACAAGCCTCTTGCCAGCGGCCACAAACACTCCCCCCCACACACACACACACACATACACACACATAGAAGAAGCTAAAAAAAAAGGCTGAAACTTAGCCTGAGAATGCAAGAAGCCTTTAAATCCATCAGACTTATATCTAACCACATTTCAAAGTGCCTCCGCGACATCTCTACGATACTTAGGGACAGATGTAAGGGTGTGTAAAACGACTGCAGTTTGCAAATTGGGTTCTCTTGTCATAAAGTAGAGGTCCAACAGACCTGAATATCTCGGATAATGGCCAGATTGATCCTCCCTCTGTGAAGCTCGGTATTGAAGGTGGAGGTTTTATGACAGTATTCTCAGTGAGAAATGGACTGCAACAGAGAAATGTGACACCACGGTAAAAATTCATGAGTTTTTTTCTCTCTCTCTCTCACCCGAACCTGGTGCTCCTGCTGCGAACGCCTGCTCCCATCACAGCTTCGAGAAAGAGGGGAGATGTCTTCAAGGTCAAACTTGTCTCGTGCCTCACATCTAGATGGCAGACTTCAGCGCTCTTGTCTTTCTTTCAAGTGGCTAACACTCCTCAGGTAGCATGTGTGTGCATTTAATTGGTAAGAAACACCATAGGACTTCCCTTTGACTGAATTTTTCTTGTTTTTGAACATGTTACGTCTATTTATTCATGTTTTGAGATTTTGGTTCTCCTTGAAAGAAATAGCCCAGAAGAAAACCTTTCACCGTGAGGCCTGTCGATTATTTGAAGTAATGGGGCACCAAAAAAAAAAAAATCAATTCCCTGTGCACCAGAAATGGATTTCCATTAACTTCCATTGTACTGGGATGCAGTCAGGAATCTTGAAAACCTGAAAATATCTCCCAAAGTATGCATGGCAACAGCCAAACCCATAAAAAAATAAATAAAAAAGCAGCAACCGCCCGAATATTCTCATCCTGTGAGACCTCCATTTTAAATTCTAGCGGAGTTCTCCAAAATTCCCAAAGATACCCAGATATACGAGTCTGACATTTCAGAAATGTGCCTGAAATTATGCACAGTATATTTAGAATATTCACATTTGATGGAGTGCTGCAGCCATAAGAAACATGGTTTGAATGTTTCACTCAATGCAGGAGCTAACATGAGCAGACTCACTCATTACTTAAAGCCACTTAAGGTGAAATAAAAGGGGGGAAAACTTGAAAAGCAGTCTGTCTCCTTTTGAGTGAAACAACCCTTTTAAATCTTGATCTTCTTAAATCTCAGGCAGTTTTTTTTCCTCTAACCAAAGATATCGATCCTCTTGTTTAATTCATGTTACTTAAAGCTTGTCAGGATGATTGACCACCTCCCTCTGGCAGCATTAATTGCTGTCTGGCAGTCTCGCAGCTCTAAAAAGCGCTGGCAGTGACACAGCTTCTGGAAATACTGTGGACGGTGACCCGACAAACTCCTTCTGCCACCGTCTGCTGTGGCGTTTTTTTCACACCACCTTCATTTTATGACGGAGGAAAAGGATTTAGAGACTGCGGCCGCCCCTCCGAAGTAGTTCCAGTCCAGGGAGAGACATGTGGCTTGATAAGTACAGCTCTCTCGCACGGCGGCATGAAATGAGAAACTATCCATCATAAGTCATGGTGGTGGTCGGTTGATGGCAAATGTGAACTCATGCGTGTGCTTTGAGTTTTATTTTATTTATTTTTTATGCGGAATTTGCAACATTGATGTTTTTTTGTTGAGCAGCAAGTAAATATTTAGGGCTGCATTTATCCACTAGATGGCAGTGTTTGTTTGGTTTTAGAGCATTTAATGCTTCTAATTTAACTCTGTTGAATATCTGTGAGTGCCAGAGTTGCAGTTATTGTTCTGTAGTCATGTATGTTTCACCTTAAATTCCCTTTTTATGCGTTATTAATGCACAAAATTAGAAATTAAGCAGAATACCGGAACAATTTCCTGTTACTGGCTTCCAGGAATCCCCCCCACAAAGTGACCCACCTGGGAAAGTTGCTTCCATGCAAATAAAACATAGCTGAAGCTAAAAATGCACAATAATGCGTTGAGAGCTGATTCTCGGCCGGTGCTCCCCCACAAACAGAGGACTGTGGCTGGGATTAAAGCACACAGCTCTGCCCTCTGCTGCTTCAGAGAGCACACAGCCCCCCCGCTGCATTCAGCTCTTCATAGGTAAGCCTTAGAAATAATCACATTCAGTACTTTTCATGATCTCCATCGATACGATGGAGGTAATCTAATAAGGTGATGTGGCTCGAGGGTCAAGCCAGACTACACAGCAGGTCCGGGGAGCGCGTTGTCATTCATTTTTACGTTATTAATAATCAGTTTGAAGATGTTCCACACATTCAGTCCACCTTTTAAAATATACTCTAACAGTACCCTGAGGATTTCCTGCAGTTTGACAAATCTTGCTACCCAGCCTCTTTTTCTTCTTAATCATATCACTACAGTGCCTGAAAATTGAATTGCATTTCTGGGTTCTGTGCCAGAGTCTGAGATGGATTTGATGTGCAGAAACACATGGCAGCGTTTTTTTTTTTTTTTTCTCCCCTTTATGAAACCTTTCTAGGAAATCAATGGTAAAATATTTTGCAGAACCACGGCGGGGCTCGGGGTCTGTACTGTCTGTATACGTGGGTTTGCAGCTCTGTAATCAAGTCATGTGGTGGTCGGGTGTGTTTTTAATCTTTTTAGGAAGTCCTCTTAATTGAAAGGTAAATCCAAACTGGGTTGTTTCGCTGCAGGTAGTGCGGAGGAGGAGGTTTGCATTTCATGAGGCTTTAAGCTTCTCCCCCAAAGTAGTTGTGTTCCTGCAACTTTCTGTTCTGTGGGCTGTGATGAGTGGATGAGTTATCCTGAAATCCCTGCAATGATCAGCTGGTTAGGCGGACAGAGGGAGTGTTCTGCATCCTGCGAGGCCAAACAAAATTTAAATCAGATTACAGATTCTGGGTCTGTTGTGTATAAAATGACTCTTCCTGTGCTGGGACTGCAAATAAAGCTGAATGATGTGGTATCAGCCCAGCCGGCGGCACAGAGCAGCAGTTTTTTTTTGTTTTTTGTGTAACTTTTGTGTGTCGAGAGAGTATTATAATTATCTTTGCCATCTGGACTCAGTTTCTTACTTTCGGAAAGAAACAGATAAACTGCAAATGTTGTTAATCGAGTAATCGCTGCAAAATATTCAGAGGTTCGAGCTTCTCAGATGTGAGGATTTGATGCTTTTCCTCATCCAATATGATAATGAACCGAAGATCTTTGAGTTTTGGACTGTGAGTCAGATAAAATAAATGATTTGAAGATGCCTCTTTGACCTCTGGGAGGTTATATAGAGCATCTCTCATTGTTTTCTGACATTTTTCAACAAAGCAGTTAATGATAATGGAAACAATCATCAGGGTTGTGGGTTAATGGGGGATTTTACACACAAATTTTGGGATTGACTAAAGATCAAAAGGGGATTAAACACCTTTTGGGTGTTTTACTTTACATACTGGTTATTCCTCCTGATACTATGACAGACAGGGACTTGATGTCTTTACTGAGAATTCAGCTTTTTAAAAGCGAAGAAAACATTCACAGCTTCCTGCTTGAAGCCAGACACGGATGATGTCTTAATCATGGAGAAAATCACAGTTGGAAACAGAAGTGTTTACTGAAGGACAGTCCCAATTAATACAGACAATGCCAGAACTCTTAATTGTCTATTTTGTCCTTCATTATTTGAATCACTTCTACTTTAAGCTGTATTTTTATATATTACTGTAGTACACTTGAAGTATGTTTGGCCAATGCTACATCATGAAAGAATGAGGGATGTGTGTGGACATGATTGCATGCTAGAACAAGTGTAATTAAGTAAGCATCTCCTCTTGTGTGTTCTCGTCTTGTCCGTATAATAATAAATCAGACCGTAATCATTAGTCGCAGCCTCACGCAGATGCTGCGCATTATAAATCTCCAGCTCTAAAATCCAACTTTACTCTGTTTTCGGAGTTGTTAAAAAGTCTCATGTGTGCAGCAACACTTCACTTCTGTCTTCATTTTAATGCACAACACACCTAAAGCCTGAACTTTATTGTAATATTTTATGTTTTATATACTGCTGCCATTGTAAATTCCCACCGGGTAAGTTGCTGTGTTGGTGGAATTAGTGGCACAAATGGAGCATCGCTTATCTCCTGAAAGCTGGAGACAAAGAATAAGATTGAAGTCTCGCTGAGGGACGCGAGACGTCTTCATTAATCTTCTTATTTTATGGCCTATGAAAACAGCCTCCCTTGAAAATGTGCCACGGTTGTCAACTTTCTCTGCGCTTTTTCCCTCCACGTGGGGGCGCTCTTGTTCTCCGCACGACGCCACACCTCCTCCTCTGTGGAGCCAAATGGAGGCAAAGATAAGAAACTAAAAGAAATACTTGAACCCACTCCGTCTGCCAAGTCACGACAAGTGTCGACCGACAAAACCTCTGACATATGTAATCTGTCGATGTTGTGCGCTGTGTGCGTCGCAGCTGTTTGCTACATCAGCAGCTCTTTGTGCTCACTTGTGAGGCTTTTTTTTAGTTCCCTGAACGTTTATCAGCGGTCACTTTCCTCTCCGCCACGAGGGGAAGGGAAGGAAGGAGACTAAAGGGGGGGGGGGAGGTGTCTCAGCTGATGCTGGTTCCTCTTGTGGTGGTTCGGGTCCGGATCCATGGGTGCTTTATACAGTCTTCAGTAACCCACAGTGGGGTGTCTTTGCATCAATCTCGCATCAAGTTGGGGGAAAAGTGTGCAAAACTGCGTCGCTGCAGCATCGGTGAGAGGCGACCGGTGAGCCTGAAAGTACGTGATGTGCATCCTGAACACAGCTCGGAGTGATTATTCTTTCTCTTTTCTTTCAGTTGAAGCAGAGCATCCTCTAATAGAATTACACCAGCCATTACTGATTGACCTCCTCTAACTTGGACTTTTTCTTTTGCATTTATTGATTGAGAACAGAGACTCGCCAAGTTTTTTTTTTTCTTTTTTTCTTTTTCTTCTCTTGGACAAAAGAGTCGAAATGGCGTCTTTATATCAGAGATTCAGCGGAAAGATCAACACAAACAACTCCTTCCCCAATCCTCCAGAGGCGAGCCACCTCCTCGGGCAAGGTGTCGAAGGAGGGGAGCGGGCGATAGAGAGCCAGCGACCCCGCTTTCAGCATCAGTACAGCCGGCGCTGCGAGGACGAGGATGTAAGCTTAAACTTAAAAAAATCAAAAAAATTTTTTTGCTTGTCAGATTACATGTCGAGACTGTTTGACTTTAAATGATACACATATATCGATCTGTAAGCCAATAAAAGAACGAGTCTACTTAATGCCCCTTTGCTGTTAATTACAACTCCCACCCATTCAGAGGCAAAGTTGTCAAACTTCTGCGTCATTGCCTCAATTGGTTGGCTTGTCTGTCGATAAATGACGCGTCGGTTACGTCTCTTTGTGGAGCAGCAACACGCTCCGTGGCGCTGTCCTGTCACTTCATAAATCGTTTAAACGGCACGTCGATGCTTTAACGCCGCACACCATAGTTAGACGATCCTCCCTCAGTAACACCCCCTCTTCTTTTTAATATTCTCCAAACATGCTGCGCATTTCACCCAACATTTTTGCTGCGATGCAAACCGCGCAAAACGCTCCTAAAAATCACGTCTGTGCGCCCTCAGATGATGAATCTGTGGGAGGGATTTCTCCGACATTTCAGGGTCACCTTGACCGTGTTTATAATCCGTGTTTTGAGCACGTGCTCGTGTCTGAACCGTTGCCAGGTAAAGGACGGGGCAGCCTCGCCGGGAGCTGTCTGTGGTGCTGAAACACTGACTGAGCGGACTCACCCCGCTGCTTGTCGCTCTCCATGGTGCTGAAAACTCACCTCACACTCAGCACCGGCAGCTCTCATGGGGCTGATTCTAGTTCCCTCACTGGCCATAATCACTCATCTTCTGTAGGGATTTGGCTTGGGAACCGGAGGGTGGACTGGTAGCTGCTGAGGTGCAAGTTCACCTCCCTCGGGCTCTGCCGAGGTGCCTTTTGAGCAAGGTACTGAACACCTAACTGTTCCCAGGGCGCCGTTCTGTGTGGCTGCCCATCACTCCATGATCTCTCTAGTCCATAAGCCCTTTGTGTGTGTGTGTGTGTGTGTGTGTGTGTGTGGTTGTAGTTTGGGTAAAATGCATGTTAACATGACTGAAAAAATGACTTCCCCTCCAGGGATCAATAGAGTTTCTATTCTATTCAAACTCAGATACCGAAGTTTGAAGTCTTCAAAGTCTTCACAGAGCTGCCACTAGGTTGATACTTTATTGTCCATAAGAGGAAATTTATTGAACATCCAATACTGCACATTTCTCTACCCATATTCCAAGCGCACGGCAGTCACCGGGGTGTTTTTGATAAGAGAAACTGCAGCAGACAAGACAATACTCCCGTCACAGCGTGCCCGTGTTTCCAGGTCATAGTCGTGCATCTGTGACTGGATGGGAGCAGAATGAAGGATGAGTTGAAGGGGTGTCTGGGGTCATGTGCTGTACTGCGTGCTCTGCGTGTGATGGATTTCTTGTTGAGGTCTGAGTGGTTGGGGGCTGGGGAGGCCAGTCATTTTGGAGGCGCGGTGCGTTTGTTTTTATCGGAGGCAGTTAAAATGCTCCGAACTAACGAGCGCTCTTCTGGTCTCCTTTCCTGCTCCTAAATTAGCTTCTACGTTTTGTCTGGATAAGCTTGTTTCATCACTATTGCTGTCCAAGCTCGGACTGTAGTCACTACTATCCTCATTGTCTCTATTAAAGCTATAAACAGACGTAAAAACACAGTTAGGAGCGGGTTAGAGTTAGTATCAGGTCACTAAGATCTTCAACAGTTGGTGACAGCTAGCTTGAAACCTCTTTTTTTTGGCCCTGATGAAGCTTATTCTTATAGCAGCAATGTTTGGTTACTGACAATAAGATAATAGCTAAATAGTTGTTGCTAGCTGTCTAGCATGGTAGTTAAAGGACTTAAAACTGAGCATTTCTTAATCTTTGTCGTTATTTTGGCCATATTCTGAGCACCGGTCGTCGTAGACGAGTTAGGAAATTACTTTGAAATGACTTTTTTTTGAGCTATTAATGCATAAAAGTCCAAATAAACCCAGATAAAGTAATAAAAGTTTATATTGTTTTTAGTATGTTTTTCTATCAGTGACCTCCATCCAAACTTTCTTCTTCTATACTGTGTGTATTCGTGTGTTTTCGTGCTCTCTACCCAAATATCCGCGTCTCAGGTATTGCATGTTAGCTTGTGTTGCGGACTCTACTTTCTACAGTACGGTTGAGAAAGTAAAACACTGGTTGAGGTCTACATGAATATAACATGAGGCTGTTTTATTGACTGGTGGTCCTGTCTTTGTGTCTGTTGGTGCAGAGAACTCCAACGTAATCTGAAATCAATACAAACAGTGATGTATAGTCCCTGTTCATCAACCCGAGAGCGTGGCAGGAGATTGTGCATAGGAGAAGAGCTTTGTCAGATATGAAGACTTCTGAATACAGGTCATAAAACCTCTGTTGTATCGTCTTATTGGTCCAGTTTTCAGGCTCTGCTTAATGTATATACTGATATACTGTATCGATATAGCCCTCATGTGCTAGTCCTGACTCTTTGAATGTCAATCCAAGCTTTGGCATCCATCCAGCGGCGTGGCCTTAATGAGGGAGTCTGTTGGAGGTGACATTTACATCACGCTGTGTGGATGAGAACTCGAGTCCACTGGGATGAAGAGCTCATCCACTGACTCAGCCTCCCTACAGGGCCACCGCACAGCCCCGCTCTGCCACTTCAATACTTTATCCACCTTTTTCCTCCTCAGCTGCTACACCCTCCTTACACAGCACTCGTGTCTCTTTCATCTAAGAGCGTTATTTTTATCTGAATTTGCAACAGATTTCTATACTGTATCACTGAAAGATGTTTGCTTGCGATGCTTGAGGTGTCGGGTTCATTACAATCTCTGCATAAAAGTGTCACTTAAACACGTTAATTGTCAGCCCCATGGCCTCCACACCTTTTCTATTTCTGTCACTCCCTCTCTTCCCCGTCAGTAAGTTTCTGCATGTTTGTTCTTCTGTGTAGTTTCCCTCCAAGATTTCAGTCATATTTGCAGTTTAGCTTTGAATTCGGAATCTCATAAAAATGCAGATTGTACGGAGTTCACCGTCCTGCTAAAGGACACTTGTCTATTAATGGACACCTTTCCTGTTCCAATATTGAATGAGTGACCTTTCCAAGTTACAGATCTACTTTGCTAGCTTATAAAAAGTTCCCCATGCCAAAAATTGGTATTCTTATAATGAGCCAACGGTGGAGGAAGTACTCACATCATTTGCTTAAGTAAAATTTACAGATACAACCATGTAAAAATATTCCCAAAACATTCAAAACCTGTGTGAAGCATTTAAATGGTGTAGCTGCCTGAGGTCAAACTAGTTTTAACTAGTTTACAGGTAGCTAGTTTAGTCCAGGGGTTTCCAAACTGAGGGTAGTGCCCTGCAAAGTGTCACAAGATACATTAGAAGGGTTGTGAGAAAATAAGATGAGAAAGAAGCAAACATTTAGATCTGTTACACTTGTTAGGAACTCATAGACACCTCAAACACTTTAACAATATGTTACATTTTATCATGTATGTGCATATAACGTAACATTTTAATCTGAAAAGTAACTATGGCGGTCACAAACGTCTAGAGGAATAGAAAGCACGATATTTCCCTCTGCAGCGTGGTGAAGTTGAAGTATAATGTGGCATCAAACGTGAGTAAATGTACTTTCCACCACTGTAACACGCAAAGCAAATATAAATCCTAGTCCCTCTGGTGTCATGCGTGTTCATGCGTTAAAGGACGGAGCTGCAAAGTGGCAATATGTGGGTGGAGAGGATGAACAGGTGGGTGCATTGACACAGTATGTGCAACGTGCTTTGTACTGTGTGATCCCTCTTGCTATATATCCTGTCGTGAAGGCTCAGTGGCTCACAGGCAAGTCGGGAAGAAGCTGTCACTAGCTGTGTGACCTCTTGAAAGAATTACGTATCGTTTGTTTTCAGGCTCGCTAGCTGTTGTGCTAATGACTTGTTGATTTTGTGGAGTCTGCCGGGTCTCAGCTGAGGCAGCTGACTGACCAGTGCATATATTCTACTTCATATAGGAACAGATAATCTATGTAACACACACCGGTATGAATTAATTGCTGTCATTACAGTCAGCGTCGTTAAAAAACAATACAGACGTTGCGCTTTTCCAACAAATTAGCAGCAGTGGAGCCACCGAATTATCACATCAGATTGCTTAGTTTAAACTTCCAATCACATAATATGTTACTGATCAGTGTTTGTTCTATACGATGGCTCCAGATAGAGGACTTAGCCTCCCTCAAATAGACAATGCATTTAAAACAAGTCATTAGCGCCTTTGTTTGGAATGAGCTCGGCGTTTTTCTCCATCGCGCTCTAAATCCTTCTCATGTCAATACATTTGATGGTGATCTTAGTCTGAAATCCTCTCTGATGATGATCCCCGGCTGGTGAAACAACTCATTACAATCTGATCAAACATTTTCAAAGCTTTCAGTCTGCAAGTTATCTGCATCTGCTCTGTGTGCCGGCGTTCCGGCGATGTCTTATCTGCTTATTGCCCAGTATTCTGCAGCCTTTCACCCTCATTTGGTCCAGTCCAACTCTGTTGTAGAAACCGATGGTGTGTAAAGCCTTTTTGAGCCTCTGCTCCGCCTTATTTCAAATAGGAAACTACACCCGATCTCATATTTCAGCCTCATTAATTAGCTAACCCCTCCAATGGCATTTACAGCAGCGAACAGACAAGACAAAAATCATAAATGGATCTTTACTTTCACCATCAAAGCTTTTTCCCAGTGGTGTAATTTTGCTCTTCTCTACAGAGCCCATTACAGGAGTAAACATCTCTGTTTTGTTTGTCTCTGCCTCGTACGATCAGCTCAATCGTAATGAGACTCAGGAGATGGCTGTCTAGAAATCCAAAGTTTCAAACATCTTACACACAGAGAGAGAGAGAGAGGTGGATTTTGTGTGATGTATGTGTGTTTTTTTTTTTTACACTCCCAACTCATCTCACTTATTCTGCGGTCTAATGGCTTTGTGCCTGCACTTTGCATTAAGAAGGATGAAGGAAGAAGAAAAAGGATAAGTCTACCACCGCCACACATTAATGCACACACACCCTTTGTTGCTTTATCTCTCTGTCAACACACACACACACACACACACACGTAAATGCACACACGGACTGGGTATGGATTATGAGGCAAACCGAGCCCAGAAGTGCCCCTTTTAATAAGCCGGGCCAATATCAGATTTAGGTTTTATTATAACACAAATAATAACGATGAAGAACAGAGAAAGGAGAATAGTAAACGTACAGTACAGTGTATAGTAGAATGTGTTTTTCGCTGTCAGCAGATATAGAGGTTATTTTGGGCTATAATAGGGCTTTGAATAAGTCATGGGAATCATTTTTTTTCCTCACAGTGTAGATAAAAAACACTTTTTCTCATATTATTTTGTCCAGTGCCTATAAGTTTAAAGCTTTTCTACACTGCTCTCCAAAGATAGCATGGCGGTGGCCTGTTCTCCAAGTCCTATCATTAACACACAAACCGTCAGGCCTATTACTTTGCATTAGGGCGCAGTAGTGTGTATGAGCGCTGTGTTATTTAAGCTAATTTCTCTGTTTTAATTACCGTCACTAACACCATTCATACTAATAATATTCGTCCTTCTCCAGCGACCCAGTTTGTGTTTCATTAACTTTCAGCACTTTGGTACACAGGCTGATTCATCGTTTCCTGTCGGATGTAATCACTTCAGTTTGCGTTGGTTCCTGTGCACCATTGGCGACGAGCGCGCTGTGACATAACAGCAGTGTGACGGGATAGCCTGCCGTGTGGGTAAACACACTGTAAGCGATGCACGCGTTTGTGTAATTGTTTGATATCATAATATACGACTGACAACAGCATGAATGAATAGTGTAGTAAGCACTCAACCTGGCACTGAGTTCTATATTTGATTCAAATGAGTGTTTGTTTTTTTACCATGCTGGTTGCAGAGATGGCAGTGTAGGTCTATCACTTTGGTGTCAGCAGACGTTCATGTCTAACTACTAGGGTTGCAAAAGGGTGGAAAGTTTCCAGAAACTTAGGCTCAGGAATTTTGGAATATTCCAATAATGTAAACAAACTGCATCATACCCAAACATAAATAGAAAGTAGAACTTTATCAAGTTTGAATTATTTTATTGAACGATATTATGTAGTCCACCAGCTCAAATGTGTGTCTTCAATAGTCTCTGTGTGCTCTGGGCTCTAAAGTGTGGTCCAGGTACAGAAATCACCTGTGCAGGTAGAGGGGGCGTGGCCTCAATAGCCCTGCAGTAAGCAGTGTGCTATGTGCATGTGATAGCAGATATATTCAGGTGTACTTGCGTGAAATCTGGTTGTTTTAGGTCAAGATTAAGCTAAAATGTATTTTCCCACAACTATATTCAAGTCTCCTGTTATAAGGGGCAAACCTTCAATTTGTAAATTCTCGGTTTATTTCCATAAATTCCTGTTAATTCTCATGGAAAGTTTCCATGGTGAGCGTCTGACTTTTCCTTGTTCCACCGTGAGGTTGACATCTTTGGTTGATAGTGACTGCTCTATGGATGGCCATGATTAGCCTCAGCTGTGCTGTGTGTTTAGTGCTGAGTATCCTTCCTAGTGTGACAAACACAAAAGGCCTCCTAAATATTACAGACGGGACCTGACATTAGCATGTTAGCATTAGCATTTTTAGCATGTTAGCATGCTGACATTGAGCAGCTGCTAGCCTGGCTGTAGACTCTTAACCACTCAGATCATGAAGCATTTCATGTCGTGATCAGTTCAGTTAGAAGATAACAAGCTAATTGATAGCCACGATCCTGTGCTATCTGAAACAGCACCTTTGCTCGTTTCTGCTCCCTGAATGAGTGATATTAGCGGAGGTCGTCTTTGTTTCGGGTGACCACTTCTGCTTCAGTACATGGTGCACAGTGGGAAACGCTGTAATTGTGACACATGAGCCGATTAGCATTATTCCAATCCACATGTCTGTAGCCAGTGTCTGTCTTCTATTCCCAGTGAACCGCTCTTAATCAGTGCAGAATAATGAACTGCTCCTCGTCTAATGCTGATCTGATTATAGGAACAGTGTTTGTCAGGTTTTGCCTTAATTTGTGTTGATTAGTAAATAGTAAGTGAATGATCGATAATGGCTCTTGAAGGATGGAGTCATCAGTCTATACACTCGATACTGGGTGGCAACCGGAGATGTGTGTGTTTGTAATGAGCGTGTGTGTGCCTCTCAGATTCGTTCACCAGAAAATGAATGAGGGCCGGGGGAATAACGGGCACGGAGACTCGTCCAATCAGAAAACGACAAATGTAATTGTTTCCTCTTGTCTCCGGTCAACAATAACAGCGTCGGGCCTTCAGTTGATTACTGTCATCGTCTAAATCTTCGGTGACAAGCCCCTTTGACCTCCAGCTCTGTTTCCTCATCTAGCTAATTTCCCCTTCATCAACAAATCCTCAAACACTTCATGCTGATCGAACATGACACGCTCGCGCGTGAAACCATTTTCCCCAGTGATGAATTATGCAGCCAGCGGGGTGTAAAATGGCGGTATGCTTTATTTATCATCGGGAAGCTCTTGCCAACCAAAGCAGGTACACATTAAGGGTGGTGGTGATGGCGGGGACTGTACGTGGATAAGTTGGCATCCTCATCTGAAGCCCAATCACAGCGGGCTGATGGAGGTCACGTGATTAGATGGAAGAGAGCCTGGAGTTGATTTTAATGTGAAAAGAAAGCACGATATTTCCCTCTGCAGCGCGGTGAAGTTGAAGTATAATGTGGCATGTTTGCGTATATTTATAATGTAAAGCAGGGTGCAAAAATAGATTTGTGATGATTGCAGCTCGTTGTTTTTTTGTTTTATTGATGCTTCTTCTTTAAATTTGTCTTGCTGTGATTAAATACGTGCAGAGGGGAGGGTCAGCGGCATGAGATAATCCTGTCCCTGAAGGGATTTGCAAAATAACAACAGTTTGAATCAAATTTGTTCTTCCAGAATAAGATGATATGATTGCTGCACCAGAACAACATTTTCTGCGCTCTTCCCTCTCGCCGTGACTTTTTACCACGCCTCCTGGAATCTGTGTTTTGCAGAAAAAGGAGAGACAAATGCTCAGTAAAGGGAGAAAAAGCTATTCATCAACAGCAAGGTTGGCATCATGTGTCCCACTGTCGACGTCTGCAACTCTCCCAACTGGTGCTGCATTCCTCTTTGTGTTGCCGCTGCTGTTCTGGCAGCTTGCTTGACGATAACAGATGGCGGGCATTAATAACTTCATCCCAGCGTAAAATGAATTCATATCCGGCCTCTTCACGAGGCATTTTCACCGTCGGGACAGAGAGAGAGAGAGAGAGAGAGGCAGGCGGAGGAGAAGGACGGGGAAGGCAGTCACAGAAATGCTCCTCAACTGGGTTTTAAGCAGAGCTCTCCCCCTCTCTCTCTCTCTCTCCCCTGCCTTTATCCATCTCTCTCTGACACATGCGCATGGCTGTACACAAATGCACACACACACACACACAAGCACGAGCCTTAAGAGCTGCGCTGCTTTTTATTTTTATGGGTCAGAAAACCAGAGCGCTGATTTAGTCATTATTTATGACCGGACGCGGTATTTCTAAGATTAGGGAGGAAAAAACAGCAGAGAGGCAAATAACTGCAGGTGAACAACAAGCATGTGATTTACATGTCGGACATCAAACTCATCTTAACACGACTGTTATGTGATGCCTTATTCTGTGGTGCTCGCTAAAAATCATCTTATTTACCAGTTTGCAAAAGTTGTTGTTCGCGCCGCGGGCTTCATTTTAGCCAGCCGTGTTTACTTCGGCAGGTTTGGTTTGATCTTTCGATGCTCTTCTTCTTCTTCTTCTTCTTCTTCTTCTTCTTCTTCTTCTTCTTCTTCTTCTTCTTCTTCTTCTTCTTCTTCTTCTTCTTCTTCTTCTTCTTCTTCTTCTTCTTCTTCTTTCAAAAATTGATATAGAAATCTGTTTCATGTGACTTGACACAGAGTACTAAGTCAAAGCATCTCGCGGTGAATCAAAGGTGATCTGCCAAACATATGGAGCTGTGTGGGACCAAAAGTCGACTTCTCATAGTGTTTTGACATGTGACACTCTTTAAATCATGATATATCCTTTTGAAACGGATGATGACACCTCGCTTGCATCTGAAATATAGCGTTTTATTACAGGATCTGTCAGTGTTTCTCAGCCACATTTGAGGTTTGAGAGAGAGTGTGAAGAAGAAGAAAAAAAAAAAGCATCACTTGAAGTGCCGCAGGTGCGCCACTAGAGGCTGTCCTGTTGCTGTCTCAGAAAGCAGAAAGAGGTGTATCATTTCCAAAGTGCCGACGAGAAGGCTGAAACCTATTGTTCTGGAAGCAGGGTCTGCGGGGACCGAAGGCCAGTCCTACAAAGTGAGGTTAAATCAATGATACAGAGGATGAGGGATGATGAAAGGAAAGTACAGACACAGGGACGGAGGGAGGAAAGGGACAGCGACAGACAAGATAAAGCATTTGCCTTAAAGGCAAAAAAAGGGCCAACGGAGAGACACTTGATCAAAACCAGAGGCAGATAATTGAATAGTGTGTTATGTAATAAAAGATGAATAGTGTATCTGAAAGACAATAAAGAGAGGATGTGACCCCGGCCCGCTCAGACTGGAGGATCACTGCAGAGGCCTGATGGGCATTACTGGATGGAAGGAAGTAAAAGCACCTGATTTCCTGCCTCACTGGCACTGCGTTAAACGGGGGGAAATAGTAAAAACAGTGGCAGGGTTTAAGGTTTGGGTAATAATGTATGCTCTCATCTTTGTGTAAAGACTTTGGATCGGAGAGATCAGCTGAAACCGACAAGTTACCTGCAGCTGTTAGTCATTTGAGTCAGCATGTACTCGCGGTACTAACTAACACGACACGTTTACGTTGAATCTCTGACCTTCACCAAAGAGATCTGCCCAAAATATTTGATATGGAAATAAAGGAAGTCATTTCATGAGTGTAATCATTTCACAATGTCATATTTAGCAATTGGCATTAGCGTTTGACTGCCAGCCTTTGTTGCCACCGGGTCAGAGACACTCATCATCTCCGTAACTTTCATCAGACACGAAGAAATCAGTCATTAAAGGAGCAGAGGTACAAAATGATCCACTGGCAGCAACGTCATTAATCTAAAATAAGAGTACATGACATCAGCATAACACTTTAACACATAAATAAATTACACACCTGTCCCCGAGCTGTATTGGCTCTGTGTGAACAAACAACACTCTGTTCAACACATTTGCTCGAACTGTCACTGAAAAATCCGACTGTAGCAGGCAGCAGTAGGAGATCTGCAGTGTGCGCCAGCAGCCGGAAGATGCTTCGACTAAGCGTGGGTGATAAAATAAAGGTGGGATTACACTTGTATGCGCAGCATTTCGTCTTATCTGACCATCGCCTGCTGAGGCGAGACGTGGTTGGTGCGGGATGTGATGACGAAAATCAGTCGGCTGGTTTGAAGCCTGTCGACCGCTGACAGCATAAAGAATGGACAGCGTATTGGCCCATAGGTTTCTGGAGAACCGCTTTGAAGCTGGCCTCCACCATGTTGGTAGTCCTGCCAGCAAAAGATGGAGATCATCAGTGGACCTGACACGGACCAAATGATGTCCTGGGTGCTCAAACAAACCGTCTGTAACTGCACCCACCTGTCAATCAAAGCGGACATGCTGTTAATTGTCAATAACTTTAAGCCATAATATAATTTGAACGGGTACCGGGCTTCACTTCACAGCCACGGAGGTTGCCACTTGGAGTCAACTTGACACACGCGTTTGCTGTTGGTTCAGGCTGCAGCGTAGCCTGTTCAACTTCACCAGCGTTGAACTGGAAGCACGATGAGAATCTGCTCTGCCTTATGTCTACAAGCAATCACATTCCCCAATCTGACAGTATCCAATAACATACATGGAGCTAGAAAAGTCTGTATAGTAATAATGGTGGATGTGAACCCCACAGTGCTGATATTAAACAGGTAGATGCGTATAAAACAACCCTTAAATGACATCAGCAGCGCCATAATTCCACATACCTCCTCTGTAATATAATTTACCTGAAGACATGCATTACTGTAGTGTGCATCTCCATGGGACTGAGTCAAAACTCAAACTGCACAAAGCTGATACCCGTTTTCCTGCATCTTACATTCAGAGGGAGCCGACATGCGTACCAGTATCACAACAGCCACCGAACAACTGTGGCTCGGCAGGTCGTCCGCTAATTGCATGCGCTGACAGTTCGATCCCCAGCTCCTCGCGTCCTTGTGCAAGACTTCCGACAGTTAGGCCAATTCTGGCAAGCTGGCTGCCATCATTGAGTGTGTGTGTGTGTGTGTGTGTGTGAATAGGTGAATAAGAGGTGCACTGTAAAGTAATTTAACAGCAACTTATAGCAACTTACAGCAGAAGCTAGTTCTCTCCAGCAGTACATACTTGATGCTTAATGAGATGTCATGCACAAAGAAGTATTAAAAGTTATCTATGCTGCAGCTGAAGAACATTAAATGAATGTTAACACCTGTAACGCCGTTCCTGAAAGGTATTCTGGGAAGATACCGTGAGTCAGTGTGAGGATGTGTGATCCTGCCGCTACATCGGGCGACTTTTATGACGATTTTACGGACAAAAGATCTGACAAACTTGACAGAATAATAAACGATAAGATTCATTATTGGTTCAGTCCCATTTAGAGGTACACGAGGCAGGTTGATGGACAGTCGGCACAGCAGAATACAGAGCGCACGGGGCCGTAATATAACAGAAGAAGAAGAAGAGGCTCAGCTAGGTGCCGTCTTACAATGTTTGCCTCGAGTCTGTGGAGACTGAGGTGACAAAACGTGTGTGTGTGTGTGTGTGTGTGTGTGTGTGTGTGTGTACAGTACAGGCTATATATATCATAATTGTAGGATAGGACAAATGTTCAGACAGTGCATTCAACTCAGCCCATGAACTGATCATTATTCCACAGGAGACACTGTAGAGGGCAGAGTTTCCTTGCGGGTAATGACTGGTGACAGACACACTGGTTTACACAACACCACACACACACACACACACACACACCCATCCACAAATGAACAAAAGCTCGGCGCTGCTATTTCTGCACTTTCTCACACCCGGGAACAAAAACCACTTTGCTGTTGTCTCTTCCAAACTTTGCTTTTTCAGGTGGATCCATTCCGCCAGGTGTCTCCGGCTGGAAAAACGCTTTTTAAATGCTGAAATCTCAGGGGAGCTCTGACACGTCGTCTCTTTGATGTCGAGACGGAGAAGGGGGCTGCAGTTTACCTCCGCAGTTCAGAGGTGGGTTAGGAATAGGGAAGCTGCGCGTCTCTTGATTGTCAGGTTGCTCTGAGTCGAACATGGCAGTTCTGGATTCACCTGTGATAGAGAGGAGTGTGATTGTGCATTATTAATGCGGCGGCGTCTGAAGAAACAAAATGTTGAGATCATACACAGACAGGGAAGGATTTCTTGAGTGTTGTGTTCGTGGAGCACGTTTACAATCTGCAGAGCTGTGTACTGCAGAATTTTCTGTTCCCACATGATGCAGAATTTCCAGTTTCTCCTTTTTTCATGCCTCCACGCAGGAAACAGCCATGGCCGGAGGCATTATGTTTGTTTGAGTTGTTTATTCATATCTCTGTATCCTTTACGGCATCTGGCTCACTTCGACTGATCTGAATTTTTATGCTAAAAGGTCACTGTGACCTCACAAAATGTTTTGGCCTTCATATGCTAATTATGATGAAATTTCACACAAACAGGGTGAAATAATGAAGCAGTGACATTTTACATCCAAAAGTTCAAAGGTCAGCTTCTTCAACGCAACATCATGATGTTCTGCAAAACACTTCTAGCTATTATTCAGCACCGACAGGAGGGAGGATTCGGTCAGATACTTCCTGAATTAGGTGCCCACCTTGAAACTGTTGTCCTATATATAGATCTTCTCTGCTGCTGAGCTGAGTTTATGTGTGTGACGCAGCTACCTTTGAGACTTTTGTAGCATCTGCAGCAACAATATTTGAAGCGTTGTGTAACTGTCATGGCTACAACTTTGCGGTCTATCGGTACCAGCTTAATTGGCCAAAAATGTGAACACGTACAAGGAATTTGACTCTGTTTTGGTTTTTGTTTCTCTCAATGAACTGAGAACAACAAAGCTGAACATCCCTCCATCTATCTCCTGTAACTGCTTGTCCTTATTAGGGTTTTGTCAGGGTGGCTGGAGTCAATCCCAGCTGGCATCGGACAAGAGGCAGGGTACACCTTGGACGAGTTAGCAGTTCATCACACGGCTGACACACAGCTACGAGCAATTTAGAGTCACCATTGAGGAGAAAGCCGGAGTTCCCGGAGAACATGCAAACTGCAAATCAGTCGTCTCAGTGAAGACGGTATGTTTCTCATTGAATCATTCATGTCAATATTCTGATGGCTTCCATTTCACCAAATAAATCCACATTACACCTTAACCTATCCAGAGCACAGAGGTCTGTTTGTGCCCAGCTGAGACGTGGTAGCTTGCCTCTGGCGGTGGAAGCCGGACGCTTCCACTCGAGTCACCTGTGTGATCCGAGAGAGGCTGGAACTGAAATGGACTTTCTGTTCTGTTATATTAAAAGTTAAGATACAGGCTTTTTCATAAAATGCCTGCAGAATGTTCTGATTTGTTTTCTGTTGGATGAATGCTGAGCGAAGTTCCTGTGCCACTTTGTTCAGTTTGTGTTAAATGCATAGCAACAACATAGTTTCGGTTATATATCGTGTACGTGATGTAATGTCTGTTTGTGTTTATATTTTTCTTTTACAACGTTTCACATTTATGGTGTGTTACTTGTTCTTTTGCGTTTAGTGTCTGTTACATGTGTAGCGTCTTCAGGGTGACATCTGAAAACGTAAATTCACAACTACCTTCGTTAAATTTCTTCATTTCAAAGGAAATTAAAGGACAAACCTGAATAAATGAGTGAAGAAACTCATCCGTAGGGCGCGAGGAGTCACTGAATGACTCGAATCATGTTCACTGGACCTCACGGTCACCACGTCTCAGCCCAGTTGAACACCTTGGGCTGACATGTTACACAGACCTCTCCGCCGGCATCATCAGAACACCAAATGAGGTGTTCAGAGTAACAGTGCCAAGCTGCATTGAAGCTCTGGTGGCACTTTACTGAGACGCTTTGAGTTGTTCTTTCCTTTAATTTGTCTGCGTATCATATGAGTCTGGACAGACATGGATATAAACTGCACATTGAACGCTTTGTTGTTTTATCTTTTTCTCTATTTCTATTCATTAACTGACAAACAAAGGTTACTGTTCGTCCTGCCTCAGTCTGTAAAGTAATTTTTAAAGCGTAATTATTCATCGCTGCCTCTCGCTCTCTCGCTCCTCTTTTGTTTTCTAACAGAGCAATTGCACATCATAAACGTCTAAATCACACTCACCTGCTTCTCCCTAATTTAGCGTCCTTGGTGATTGCGAGCTGAGCGTCGTACAGTATGTTTCTCATTACGCTTTGTTTGTACGGCTGCTAGGATAAATATCAGACAACGCCGGGAGGCAAGTGTGCACGTGTGCTCGGAAATAATTCTGCGATCATTCATTTAGATTCTGCTCTTGTTGAAATGATACTCACCTACAGAAATGAAGCTCATATAAGAGCTCTCACTGACGTATAGTGTTAGTTAATAAATTGAGGTTTGTTGCTGGAGAGCTTCTTGTGTTGGCCAGCGTGTGTTTATCCTTTCATCCATTACTGAGTCTGGGGTTGTTTCCAGAACTCTTCACAAACTGGAATTGCCTTTCTTTCCTTTCCACTGACCTGTTGAGAGCTCGTGAATAGAACCGAGCCCTCGATCATCAGCGCCATCCTTTCCCTTTCCCTTCCTTCGATCTATTTCCTTTTTTTTTCCCCTCCCTTCTCATTGCTCGCCTTTTTGACCTGGTGTCCTGTTGAATGGTGTCGGCCCACTGAAGCGCAACATTACATCAGCAACCTTGTCTCTTGTCCCCGACACCGGCTCGGGGTCGTGTCTGTGTGGACCAGGGGCTTTACACGTCTTTGTATCTCAGATGAAATGAGTTGCTTTGAGTTGAATGTCTGTGCTTAAACCTTGTTATGCTGGCTGAGGTGAAGCTTCACTGCTACATTTCAGTTTACTACAGACACCCAGCCATTTTGGCAGACACCCAAACATCAAGTGGAGGTCTTATTCTGTTTAAGGTTTGGAATTTTACTGTAGTGTTGCCATCAGACCACAGGAGGAGACTGCAGCTCTTTTTTAGATGCCAGAGAACGTGAATGCACATCATGCCAGTATACCCTTCAGATCGCTTTGATTTGTTGCACAATTCTGCAACGCTTCAGTACCAGTGCAGGACGTTCTGTTATCTAGCAAAGGGAAGTGTGTCATTTTAATTTTACTTTCTTTAACCAAATAAAAGTTTAATTTTTTAGGAAGAATCTGCCCAAGAGGGGCAGCAGAAAGCAGTTTTACAACAATGAAACTGATTTTTATTCACCACAGGTAATCCGCCCTGAGAATTTAAAATCCTTTTGTACATTCTTCCAAGAGGAAGCTAATATAAATTATTTAAAAGGTTTCTGTTGTTCTATTGGTTTTGAATTCCACACATACAGAATGTGCTCCTTGAGTTTTTTTTACCATTTCAGGCTTACAGTTGATTTATTTTTCGCCCTGACCACTTTCTAGTGGTTAGTTAGTGGTTTCTAGTGGACTAACGATGAACTTACCCAAATACAAACCTCAACCAATGTTACAGGACTGATTCATTCAAATACATTGGCGTTTAACTCTGTTGTCATCAAACACAGAAAATTCTCTATCAACATTCAGGCAAGTGGCAAGTCTGGCAAGTCGGTCCAACTGCGTCATCCTTCCAATTTTTTTTTTTTTTTTTGTAAAAATCGCCTGCGAGAAATCTTATCTAACAGACGATGGAAGCAAATGGTAATCCCCGAGCCCTGGCACGCTGCAGCGAGAGGGAAGCACATTGAGTTCTCAGCTGCTCGGATGGAGTTTGGATGTTCTCTCTTTTGTTTGCATGCTGTTGCTTCACACGGTCCAACGTTCAGGAAGTCCATTTGGAATGGAGGCATCGGATACGCATAGCCACTTCATGTGTCTTGAGCATATTGAACAATTAATACATAGTGAACTAGCTTAATGTAATTGGTTTGTATACAAATGGTAAACATATGGAAATGCTCTTTGGCAGATGGGTTGGCAGTTTGATTTCTATTTGGCTAATTAAGACACATTTGTCAGACCAACAGGTGTAAACGGAAAGTGGATGGACTGCGTCTGAATTTGGTCTGACTTGGTGCCTTAAAATGTGAAGTCAGTGATATATAATAGACAGTGTTAGTGCTTGTACCACAGGTGTTATCGGAGGTTTTCAGGCCCGGGGCACTTGTGAATGGTGGCGGGGAGCCTCGATGGACATAATGGCAGATGCATAAAGTCCGAAGGTGATGTTGACGGAGGAAGCCAAGACGAAAAATTGAGTGACTGAGCATGAAGCCTCTAGACAAGATTAAATCCGGGACTGACTTTTAGTGGTTGGTGAGAGCTTGGTGAAATAAAAGGCTGAAAGACAGACGCCGAGCTGGGCTGACTGCTGTTGGACTAGTCAGTAATATTAGCTTGTGTTGTTGACCTTGCTTGATGGCTGTTGAAGTTGTCGACTTGCTAGTTATTGATCATAAGTAATGACGAGCACAGCTGTCAATATTCTCTGAAACTGGGGGTGATAAACTGTTTCTAGGTAATGTCTCTTTAAGTTCCCGGCACGTCTCACCTCTGATGGAGCAGGTGTATTCAGCCTACAACTTCAGTTTCTCCAACACAGTGAGGGTCCTGCTCACACACGTACGCAGCACAGCTCTATGGCAAAACAATGATGTCGTATTATTTTCACATTTGCCCCAGTCATAGATCAAGATCTTATCAAAAATGGATTTTTCCCTCCATGTTTCATCTCTTTGGATGTCCACCACCTTTGAACCAGCTATTAATAAAACAACCTTTATGGCGAGCTGCCTGCCTCTCTCGAACAGTCTTCACATGCAGTCTGTTTTCTCACTCTAACTCTGCAGAGATCACGCGTCCACACATACTGAACACATGGCATGTAGAAAGCAAAGACATGTTGTGAGTCGCAGCCTGTAACAAATGACCTCGGCCCTTTTTTTTTTATTTGTTTTGAATCCATACAGCCATTACTGGACATTGTGAGGTCGTGACTGGGCTCACAGCAAACGCACCTCCCTGTATGTTTGTGAAGAATTACTCTCCGATATGAACCGAAGGGAACGGGGGGGGGAAAAAAATGGTTTTTATGTTTTATTTTCAATGGAAGATATTGCTTCTCTGTGGCTGCAGAAATGTATGTGCTTAGAGCGGAGCCGCCTGGAAAGAGAATTTTATTTGAACAGTAGTAATAGAAAATAATTTGATGGAACGGTCGTATTGTGAAGTCGGTTCATTTTCTGAAAAGGACTCCTGGTTGCTGTTTGTGAAAAGGCTGAAAAGCAGAAGGTGGGTCATGATCATGATGTGCATTCACTGACTGTCTGCTGTATGTGAAATGCCACATACACCAGAGGGACTGCAGTATTCCAACCTAGTCTCTATAAGAAAAGGATATGCTTTCTGCTACACTGTAAAAAAAAAAAAAAAGTTAAATATCATGTTTTTACTTCCAGTGTCCAAATGTTTGACGTTTTTTGTATAACACAATGATTATAGTATGAGGAAAACAGAAACAAACCCACTTATGTGCAAAGAATTGAGAAGAATGAGAGTTTTGCAGTTTATTCTGCTTTTTAAACAATATTAATTTTGATGGTTTCCATCCATCCGTCATGTTTTGTACCCACTAATCCTCATCAGGGTCCAAGGGTGGCTGGAGCTGATCCGAACTGGCACTGGACACCCTTTGCCAAGTCGCCACTAGTTTTTCTGGTTGAATCCTACTGTTAAAATGAAACAGCTTAACGTGAACATTGTCCAAATCATAACAAAATATTTATGACCTCAAAAGTATTTTTTTTTTTATCTCCCTTGGTAGATTTCAAATCGGCTACCAATCTGTAGCGTTCTTGATGCTGGAAATGACCCAGTTTGAATTTTTCTTTGTGGTTTGTATCTTAGGGGTTTTGTTTTTTTTTTTCATCTTCCAACAACACGGTTCATAAATACAAGGCTGCAGCCAACTCTCAAATATTGAATGTTGGATTGTCCTTGAAAGCAGCTCAAAGGAGAGCTGGCAGAATTGTTCCTCCTGGCGACTACATTACCGCACGACGACAACAGCAACATCATTACAATAAAGAGGACAGAATTAAATTTTCATGGCGTAGTAAATTTAATGGAAACCAATGATTGACTGGAATGTTAGAAATGAATCTAAAAATGTATGCCGTGCTCCTGATAATGGGATGCAAAGCATACCCAGACATTGATCTTGGCATATGAGTAACATGCAGGGCTGATTCTCTTGTGCTCCTCAGAAAAGGTCAAATTAGTTGCGAGATATTGCATTTAAATCCTTCGCCGAGGAGGAACTGAGGCCCGTGAATGAGACAGTTATTAACTGGTTGCAGCATCCTATCTGTGTGGTACCAGGGGATGAGGATTTGTAAATGAGCTTTGAGCATCTCGGGCCTGCAGAAGTTAGATCACTACAGTGCCGACGCCCCGGTGCGATGACCGTTTGGCTTGTGTCAGCACAATCTACAAAGCAACACAGTGTGAAACGCACAGGGACACAGAAACACGCGTGTAAGCAAAACCTTCACGTACTCTAGCACAGAAGTGTCTGTCTTTTCACATCCGAACATGCTTTCAATCCCCGCTTGGCCTTGGAGGACGCGGCTCCCTCGCCACCTTTTGATCCGACAGGAAATAAAGTACAGACGAGACATTAGTGACACTTTGGAGATTTCTGCATCGTGTGCGCTCACTCTGGCGGTAACACCTCAGAAGCATCGACGTGTTCGCTGCCCGTCTTGTCGCGCAAGTTGGAGGAAAATACGCCCGACCGCTCCTCTCCATCCCAGTGGATTTTCTTCCCAAGGGCCACCAAGCTGAGCGTTCACTGGACCGTTCCTCCAGAGTCTTTCAAAAGTGTCACTTTCTCATGGTTTCCTATTTATTTCCCCCTCTCTGTAGCTCTCCCCTCTCTTTCCTGCCCCCTCCCTACCCCTCACTGTGTCCTCTTTGCTCTCCCTCGCCTAAGCCCCTATCTTTATTTCTCCTCTCTCTTTCCTCTAGTCAAACAGACAGGTTGTGGCCTCCCCAGTGTTCCTCCCCTGCGGTAGTTTGTCTTTTTTGCTCCATCTGATCCATTAGTAATCCATTTCAGGGGCTGTCAGCCATATAGCAGCCACAGAATGCAGCTTGCACGGTTTATCTGTCACTGTTTGTCAGCTTTGCGCTGACCAGTGAAGGCCTTGGAGGGGGCTGCAACAGTGGCCGGACACAGCCTGAATTATATACAGTACTGATAAATGCTGTAATGTCCGGCATGTCAAAGTTACTCCACCACATTTGTCTGACAGCTTTATTTACTTTCTGTCCTCCTGTACGGTGAAAACCACGCATCCCCAAATGTGATGATCTTAAATGTTTCTGAAGGATTAAAAGGTTCATTTATGGGTCGAAAAATTCTCCTACTTCTTAAACCAAATAAACTTTAAACTTTAAAATTTAAAACCCTCTCAGATTATCTGGAAGATGCACCGTCGCAAAGCTGCAAACAGGTTGTTTAACTCATGAAAAGTCAACTTTTTAGGGATGAGCTGCTCTTACAGGACAGCAATGCTAAAAACATCTGATGACCTTATAGCATGTGATGTATTTCTGTGGGTTAAACCAGCCGACACACATCTTTAATGCAGAAGTGATATTAATCCTAAAATATAAGATATAATTGGATATTTTCACTGGTAGCACTTTATACTACATGATTTTACTCATGTCAGCGTTTGACTGCAGGACTCTTACTTGTAAAGGAGTATTCTCACAGTGAGGTATTGATTCTTTCACTTGCGTTAAGGAGGTGGATGCTTCTTCCAACACTGGCTATATTTAAAGTAAAATACAATACAGTGACTCCTGCACTCTATGCTATAATTTGTACCTCCCCTCTCATTTTCTGTCATCATGCTAGCTTTTGTTTTGTTCTTAGGTCTTGTTAGGTCGTGTTTGGTATTTGGTAAAACCTTTTTAGAAATGCAAAGCCGAGTGCTCGGTCAGCTTAACACGCAGTGAATCCAAAGAATCTTAAATCCAGACAATGAAAGAAAAATAACATTCATAATAAAACACTATTTTCTCAGTTCAGTACGCTCTTATTAACATCCAATCATTAAATAGCAAGAACAGGTACGCTAAGAACATGTCAAAGTTAATATATATAAAAAAATCAATCATAAGAAGATAAAAAAAGGTTAAAAAATAAGAGCCTGCATCTCCTTTGGCCCGGGGTGGGGAATTCTTTGGTCTTAGTTTTGGTGCATGGTTTAAAAAAAGGCTGAGCTACCTATTTTCTAAAAGACAGCAGGTGATCTTAAGAGGCTGTGAAGGATTACAAACCAACACTGAATTGGTAATGAATCGCCACTCGTGGCCCCAGCGGCTAGCAGGAGATACCTAGTGTTGCTTTAAAAGGTGAAACAAATGTTCTGTATTATCTCTGCCCTGTGAGGTCAAACAGCATTGTAACCATACGCACTGAATGTGAGCTTCTAATACACATTTACAGCGTGTGATGGTGATTTTGTCGTATGTTTTCTAATCTAATGCATTTATTAGATACCGTTAAAAGACAGTTTATTGACTGGAAGTCGTTTAGTGGCAGACTTCCAAAAGACTTCCAGCTGTGAGCTTGTTCTGGACACTGCCTGCCTTGCTCATAAATGTGTTTTAGGATTGGAAGCATTTCAAACTGAAGTACATTTTAATGTTTTCACGAGTAACCTTCGGGCCAGAAGAGTCACTGATAAAATATTCAAAATTCAAATAAAACTCTGCGCTGTGTTTACACATCAGTAAGGTTGCATTAGATTAATGATAGCCTGGCTCTCCAAAATTGGCAGCTTCAGCTTTAACCGCGACCGGCGTTCTTTCAAACGCATGTGTGTGGGCGGATTGCTCCGAGTGAACGCGTAGGCTTTTCATTATTAAATAGTCTTGAAGTGAACAAAATAACTACAGCCGTGGAGCGACCCACAAAATTTGCACACAAACACTCGGTTAACACGGGTGTGCCGCGCAGAGTGCAGAGGTTCTCTGCTCTGCTGGAGCCTTCCGGGCTCTCTGAATATATGAAGAGCCTCGACTCTCATGCATGCGGGCAATTAATGCTGATTAGAGTGGACATCGAAAGCAGATTCATCATGTTTTATTGGCTCTGCCGTCACGAGGGATCGGCTGTTATTGTTAGACTTCTGCTGCGATGAATCATTTCCCTTAAATCTCCCATTTATCTTTAACATGTCTTATTAAGCTTGTCTGACTGTCGCCTGTATGTTTATGTTCTGTGTAGCTGCTGTTATGGCAGCCGCTGGAAGTAATAGGCGTGAAAGGAGTCCTAAAAACACTGAAAAACATGGTGTAGGACTGTTTCTCACTCTGCACAGCTGCACATTTTCCATGCGGGCACTCTGCTCACGCCCACGCTCCGAACCGCGGGCTTATGATCTCGAATCAGCCATTTACCTGTCGGTACACCCCACCATGCTGTGGCTCTAATGGCTGAATAAACAGTTTAGCACTGATTGTTCCCTCAGTGGCACCTCATACGGAGGTGTTGAATTACATCTGTTCACCCTCCATCACCTCCTCTACACTCCCGCCGCATCTGTATCTCCAAACTCCTCTCGCTCATTAGCTTAAGCCCTCTAATCGTATTGTTGCGCTGATAAGGCTATGCGTCATGCAATTTGAATAAGTTAAGTAGCTGTTTATGAGGAGTCTCCAGGCGTAGGTTGCCTCTGAGCAGAAAGTGAAAGCTAATCTTTGCCGTCGACTTCTTCCGGCCTCCATTAGGGCCCGTTAATGTGTGGGCCATGCAGGAGTGTTTGGAGACAGAGGGACTGGCGGTTGTTTTTTTGTTTGCATGCAGTCAGTTGCTGGGAAATACACAGTGTAATGGCTCTGGGTGTGGCAGCTGCCTCTTAAATGGGAAAGGCTGGCGTGCTGTCGTAGCAGACAGTGGCTCGTTGGTGGAGCAGCTACAGCGTCCCCAGGACAGCAAGTGGGGGCAAGTTTAGCAGGTGAACTGAAGTTCCACGAGCCGCTTCAGAATGATGTTCGATCATCCGCTGGGGACACCGCTGGGGCTTCACAGGAAACCCTCCAGGGTGGAGTCGGCCAAGAGGTTGTGGAGGGTGAGTCTGATTTTTTTTTAAGTGATGGAAAGGAGCTCTTGCAAGTGTGTGTGCATGTGCAGATACGTGTGTGTGTGTGTGTGAAGCAGGAAGTAAAAAAAAGCAGTTTTGTATGCAGTGTGAAGAACATGTAGCCTTTTAGAGAATCTAAAGTGCATCAGTTAAAGAGCTTTGTGAGATCGTGTGAGGATTCACAACCTTGGGAACATTTAGAGAAGCACGTCCTATCAAGACGTCTTCCCCTCTACATCATCTGAGAGGGAAACGACAGCTATTAGGTTACCGGTGTTTCAAGGAAAGATCACTGCAAAACACGCTCCTTTTAAATATCTTTCAAATCCTGCTAAAACCTTTATTGTTGTTCCAAGAGCTGCCCCAATCCCGCTGATAAAGACTTGTCCTTATCGCTCCCAGGAAATCAGTCTAATGAGCCCGTGCAAGAACAACTTCTGCTCCCCTTTGAAACGCAGTCCTCAGACAAAAAAGAAAAGTATACCTCAGATCAGGCTCGACTCGGAGAGAAGCCAGCCTCAAAGTTTGTCTATTTCTTTAAAGGTTATCCCAGGAGAGGTGAGAACCTAATGAAACTGCTGCACTGTCTGGAGGTAGGACCAAAATGCTACGGAGGGTGTTTGGAACACCCGCTGGAGCCAGTCAATATCGCATTCCCCCAGGACGATGGCTTTAAAAGGGTAAAGACAGACTCTTTCTGCAGAAAGTCGAGGGCAGAATACAGATGCATGTGGTTTATGCGGCTCGGCCATGTGGCTCCACAGACTGAGAACTGGAGTTAAACCGGGAGTGTGTGTCTTGATCCCGCTCGTCTCCGTAGCTTTGTTTTATTTTCTTCCAGCCTGCATCAATCTTGCCGCCTTCAAACTCCCGGGAGCTTTCCCTTCACTTTAATCTCTATCACTCATGATGTGTGTGCAGGCTAAACTCTCCCCCATCTCATACTGTCGACCTTTACACTCCACTATTTGGTCTGCACTATGTAGCGCTCCACCCCACTTGACTCCACTCTGTTGAGTGTCAATCAGGACAGGTCTGCACAGACGACTGGCTCCGCTCTCTCCACCTCAAACTTCTTTACTTCATTTTTACCTTCATAGTTAACATTTTCCAAATCTGAAATCTGCTGTTTTTAATTTTCATAAAAGGACACGTGCACGTTCACAATCTGCTGAAGCATATTTTCTCACGCTGTGGTGAAAATCCCCGGCTTACAATGATAGTTTGTGTGAGGGAAGCTTTCACCTTCCACCTAAACCGAATAAATCCTTTCTGTTTTTTAAACTTGTCGAAGGCTAAAAACAACAAATTTTATGTGGAAAATAAAGCTTATATCCACAGATGGTGAACCAAGAATCAATATCACGCAGACCTGATGTTTTAGTGTTTTTTTGTTGGTATCTATGTGGTTTCCTGCTTTAAGATACAATCAAAGGCCAGTTGAGTACTTTAACACTGATGACTGATGTTGTTGTGTAGACATTTAGCGGCATTTCAGTATGTTGTAGAGCTAAATATTGTTACTTAGCTCATATTATTGCCTTGACAAGTATCCAGATATTTATTTCTCAAAGTAATAATTTTAAATTTTAAAGATATTGTGAATATCCAATAACCCTAAAAGGTGAAAGAACTATGACTGTGTTTTCCTGTGCTGTTGTTGTCGTATTTCAAAACCTTGTTATACACCTTTTTCCGTGAATTTCTCCAAAATAGAGCAGTATTTTATATCACAGACTGTTAAATTGTACAGTAAAACACCGTAATATTTAATGGCATATTTTACGGTCTGTCCTGGTTTGACAGTTTTTCACTGTAAAAATCCAGAGACATTTTAAAAAAAGGAATAAAACACCAACCTTCAACGTGAAATCCACATTACGAATATCCTTTTACCGAAATATTAGAAAAGGTTAGACTGTATTTATAACGGTAAAATTCTGGCAACCATAGCTGCCTGTTTCTTTTTTACAGTGTACGTCCATGTTCTCTCTTTAAATTTCACACACACACAACTGTTTTAAGCAACTGTCTATTTACCATTTTCTAATTTAACTTTCAGTCTTTATCTCTGGGCAAAGCTTTCCACCGTGTTAGTACACAATATTCTTCTTCATGCTACATATTTCTGCTTCGCTTCACATGCCACATGGCTTTTCCCGCTAACGCAGTGGACAGTTGTCGATTGGCTCTTGAGTGGAAAATGGCTGAATACCGTGGAAATCCATATTTGTGTAAAGATGACTATCTACCCACTACGACTTCAGAACTGCTTCACTGCCTTCACTGTTCTTTAATGGAAGCTACAACTTTTTCACCCATCTCAGTCAATCCACCACAGCATCCCTTTCCTGTCACAACACATTAACCTCCCACTGTCATCCTCTTCAGAACTAGAGTCCGTATTAGTCGGCGTTTCTGATATGCCTGAGTGGATTCAGACAGGAAGCTTGAATCTTGCTGATCATGTAAGTCTCTTTGTCTCCGCTGGCAGTTCATAAAGTCAGTGAGGTAGAATGCAAGTCATTTCAGGGTCAGTCGAGTTTTCTGCACTTCATCCCTTAGAGCAATTGTTGCCCCCCTCCTACAGACAATCTGCTGTTACCTCCGCTTTTATATTCGAAGTTGCTAAGGGAACACGCAAGTCATTCCAGGGTCATCTAAGTTTTCTTTTCCTCATTTATTAAATTTGCCGTTTAATTCTTCCTCCATCGTTACATCCAACGGGTCAAAGGCAATTCTGTTTCACATGTGCAGTTTTTAATAAATGCGCATTCTGTCCATGAAGTCTT
Organism: Miichthys miiuy; assembly: GCA_036365135.1. Taxonomy (NCBI): domain Eukaryota; kingdom Metazoa; phylum Chordata; class Actinopteri; family Sciaenidae; genus Miichthys; species Miichthys miiuy. Next base: position 5,055,470 of record CM071618.1, read on the forward strand.
CTGTCATTCATCCATCACCTATCATTTCTGCAGCCTTGTCATGTCAGAAACAAACAGTGCTGAGGCAGTATCTGTGTGTGGGTGGCTGTGTCATTAGATGCGCTGTCCCATAACAGAAAGGTCACAAGTTCAGTCCTTCCAGCAGCCAATCTGTGCCAATCAAAGAGCTGGATACTTGTTGAAGAACTCTCGAAATAAAACACTTTTTCACCTGTTGTCAAAAGTTTAAAGTCTGTGTGAAGGCAATTCTGAGATTTCTTTCAAAACACATTAAATATGTTGGAATACAGTTGCTGAAAACACGTGAACGATATATCACTGAAATGTGGAGTTAGAGGTTAAAACTGTTTTTCACCAGTTTTTAGTCCAGGATTTTTTGTGGGCGGTCCTTAATGGGTGGCTCGATGACACGCTGAGGCCACCCTGAGCAGAGAGATAGAGATTAATTAATCTTGAGTGTTTCAAAGTTAGTCATATCATTTTCTGAACTCATCTGACACGTTTCAGTCGATTCAACTCAACATTTTTGGACATCTTCCAGTTAGAAATGAACAATGTCTTGTTAACAAAACGCACTCGGACTCCTGAAGAGCTCATGTATTGATTCGCTAGTTTGCCGTTTATACTGCGGCTTTATTTTGTTCAGAGGTCCAACGAATTTTGTATAATCTCCATTTGTCCTTGCCATGTTTTGCTCTGTTAAACTCTCCAGTCAAGCCCCTGCTGCATATCAAAGGTCAACATCAGTTTCCTTTTTGAGCTTGTTTCCTACTTTCTGTTCTTTGATAACCCCAAGGAAAACCACAGCTGCCTTGGAAGAGAAACAAGAGCTGAATTTGAGGTTCTCTTCTGGTGCACTTATTTTGTGCGAACACAGTCCAGCTGGCATTGTTCCTACCTACCTTGATGAACTGAAGTGCAGGAGTAAAAACGTCCGGTCCAAAACTTGCTGAATTATGAACAATGTGTCAAAGTTTAGAGAATAGAGTGTAAAAGTTTTGGCAGGGGAAAGTGACAGAGAAACCAGAATAAATGCAGCCAGCCGACATATAACTCAGTTAAATGTAGCGTCAAAGCCCGGACCCACCCTACCACTCTCTGTCTCTGGACAGCTCACCTTCAGTGACAGTTTTTCATAGTACAGTGAACATGAGACACATTTGAAATCATAGCATGACTTGGTTTCAGAATATTTGGGCTGTTTCACAGGAAATATTACCAGTCTGTTAAACCAACCCTTTCTTCTAAGCTAAAAAATAGAGTTCTAGTAGAGCTCTAAAAAAAACACTCCAGTGGAGCTAGTTTTTATCAGAGTGCAGAGACTAATATTCGTACAGATGAACACCGTATTCAGTAGATGATCCAGGATATAATGATTTGCAATTCCAACTTGCTTTTCACCATTTCCTCCCCAGATGTGTGCATTTTATGCATGGCTGCTTTCTGTAATTTGACTGTAGCCGAGTGCCGACGAGTCTGCCATGTACCTTGTCTTGTCTTTATTCATCAGCTCATGAAAACAGGAACAATACATTTTCCCTCATTTATCAATGCCCCCCCCCCTGTTTTCCTCTCTAGCTCTCTCCCTTCATAACTCTCTCCATCTTTTGTTGCAGCTGTGGGGATGACTGGGAGGTATCGTGTGTCTGATTGCAGAGATTTAGTAGCAAACGCCATTTCAGTATGAATTTGGAGCAGGAGAACGGGCTAATGGCAATACAAACGGAAGGCAAGCCTATCATTGGCTCCTCATAAAACTAAGTTTGATAAATAATGCTGCTGAAGCAATTAGTCAAATCATTGACTAGTCAATCAGCAGAAAATGAACAGCTGTTTTAATTGCAAAAGTGATTAATCATTTAATGGAACACTTCAGTGATACAGCAGTTTTCAACCTCACAAAAACAGTTGGAGGATTGGCAAATACAAAACAGTTGTGTTTGGATCTCTCTAAAAGCAAATATATCTTAGCCTTGACCCTTTTTTTGTTTTGTTTTTTTGTTAACCCTCTTCACTCCACTAGAATTCTCAAGTGTTGCTGCACTAGACTGAGTACCCTCACTTAAATGAGAGTTTCTCCTACTCAATCAACAAATCTGAAAAGCAGAAAAAAAATTGGCAATCTCAAGTTATTTTCATTTTAAAATAACAAACACAACGTCTCCTCTTTAATTTGATACCAAATATGTGGCCGAAAGTAAAAAATAAATATAAAACTGTTGTAAAAAACTAGGTCAGTCCTCCCTACCGACTCTTCGGCGAACTGTCCCCCAGAAAACAGCCTCCAATCTGGACAGTCGAGCCAGTTATGTCCTGCTGTTTATCTACAGTGGTTATGTGATGAAATTCTGAGCAACCCACATTGATGTAACAAACAACAGTAATGTGGTAGTAGGTCGTGTATTTAGGAACATATTTTTATAGAAAGGTTGGCACGACCAGGTTAGTCCTCCCTGCCGACTCTTTGGCGAACTGTACCCAGGAAAACAGCATCCATTTCAGCATAAGAGAGAATATCAAGAATCAGTTTCACCCTAAAGGAATAAATACGATAAAATTATTTTTTAATTTAGTTGCATTACGCGTCACATCTATTTCACCTACCTCACCATTACTTTATAAAGCGCTTTTACCACCCTCACAGCTAAAACATTCATCATGTTTCAGCTGAGGGTTGTAGGGTGTTGTCCTTCCTCCTGTTTTGAGCTATAGAGGCCATAACTCAACTGAAATGGGTCTGAGAATTAATGTGTACAGGTAATTTATGACCCACTTAGACAAGGTGCTTTATAGCCTCATACAGTATTTATATACACTGTATATTCAACCTCACTCTGAGGATATGGTCAGATAAGGAAACCCAAACCATATGACTGTGTCTGTGGGTATTGATGGAGCTATAATGAGTAGGCAGAGCTTTTAAGGTGTCACCTTTGGCTGCATTGTTGGACTCTTATGGTGTAAGTATCTTGACTGCGTTTTTTAAAATGCTCTCGTACTACTTGATTTTACTATTTTCCAGGAATTGAAGTCATTAATTTTTAACCAGAAAACAGTCAAATAAAGCAGAAAAGGAGATCTGATCGATCGGCAGATTGCCTGTGGTAGTTACTGTGGTGGAGTATAATGGAACGAAATGTGAATTACAGTATTAGCTGATAGTCATATAATGGACAGGTATATATTGTACTTTTCTTCAGCACTAAATCTGTCACATCTTCTGCTGTCTTTCACCACAAAACATACTCCCGTTCACTAACTAGAATTCTTCTAATGTTCAGTTAAACTCTTCCTGTACACCGAGGTGTACCAGGTGAAGAAGTGGTTGCACTTTAAGCTGTTGGAAGTGAAGCCTATGTGGAAGTGCCAAAAACTGCAGTTCCTCGAACGTCCACTTGAGGCTGGCTCCAGAAGTGAGTCAGTGTCCATAAGTCCCCATGTTAAAATGTCCAACTTCACAGCAGAAATAAACATGTTTCCAGCCTGGTACAAAGCCCGGCCCGCCTTATGTCCGTCGATGATCCACGTCTTTGCCGATTTTTAGATTAGGCAGGATTGCCAACATGGCGGTGCCCAGCGCCACAGATGGGTGACGTCACGCATACGCTGTCCATTCTTTATACCGTCAGTGCTTTTGACTGTGTTTGTGCTGTATGTTTGGGGTCGTATCTTCTTTTCTACTGCTGAGTTTTTGATTGGAGGTAAACCCATCAGAGTTTCAGAAGAGGATGATTGCTGTAATCAAAAGGGTTCAAGAAAAGTCGACTTTTTATTTTGGACGCGGACGTCATTTGAAGGCTTGTGCACAAACATGGGTGCTTGAGAGAAACATAGTGATTCGTTTAATATGACTATTATGTTGTAGTGATTAAAATAGGGCTTTAGAAACGTACATTATTATGACTTTATCAAGCCAACAGGTATATATAGAAGCAGTGTTGAGTTTGTGTCAGCGTTTAATAAACATAAAAGCTGAAAACAAAATCAAGTCTTGGTAATATATGATAAAATATACTGCACTTAACACAAAGGCCTTAGTCTCTCTGCAGGAGACATAAATAAATGCCTCTCCCACTATAGGGGTGACTGACTTCCTTTGTTCATTTATCACAAGGCTTTCTGCTCTTACATCCACGACCTTATAAAGCTGCCAGACAAATAGACTCACTTCTTAAAAGTAAATGAGTTTACAATCACCTAACCTGTAAGTGACACCATAATGAAAACTAACTTGAATGTGACTCTATTGTGCGGTGTGCAGGTCTGAGACTGCTGCTGTGCTGCTATTGAGAGTGATATTGCAGTGTGAAATGTTAGATGAGGTGGATGTCTGGGTGAAGAATAGGATCAGTGCAACCCTTTTATTATTCATGAGCAGGAGGACTCTGGTCACTGCAGAGAAATTTATTAGAGGGCAACTCCTTCAACCTTTACGCAAAGCAGGCAAGAGTCATCCAGGCTGTGAGTGTCTTCTAGCCACTTTGTGTGTGTGCTTAAATGTGTGTTTGTACAAAACGCAGGTGGTCTGGGAATTTATGCCAAGCCGAGCCTTGTTTCCGGCTCTGTGCTCAAGTCTAGTGGTCACCATCCCTGATCCATCTGATATGAACACAAATGCCTGTTTTGTTGCTGAGATCTCAACAAACGCAGTCATGGATGTAGCTTTAGGGACTAAAGAAATTAAAGACTGCTGTCTTTACATATGAAGTAATTTAGTTTTTAACTACGACACTCTGAGCCCAGATTATTAATAATGGAACAGGAACCCACACACATAATGACTGAACCGCGTGAAAAAAGTTCATATAAAAGCTCTTGTGTTCCCATAATTATAATGTTGCCATGGATTCAGTTAGTTAACACTACGCCGTTATTTTTAACCTCAACTAGGGAATTCGGTACATTAAAAGTATGCCGAATAATCTATTAGCAGTTCTTGTTTGCAGTGTATCCATGCATGCACGCACACGTGTATCTGGATTACTTTGATACTTAACTCCCATTAAAGGAGGATGTTTTCTGTGTAATCTAACCGAGTTAAATTCATTGGCATTTTTCTTTGCTGGATTTTGAGTCTTGAGTCGTCATTGCTGTTGTTTGTGTTATTATTATTATTGCATATTATTCCATTATTCGTTTATGTCAGTGATCTGCAGAACAATTGAATCCACCAGCTTTGAAAGCTTGCTTCTTGAAGTTTTACTTACTACTAATCTTTGAGCTGACTGCGTGATTTAAAAAATGCTAATGTGCGTCTAAAAAATGACGGCTACTCTGTGCTTTTATCATGTATTACAAACGAAGTATAGTTCAGCATAGGTCAAAGCTGAATCAAGAAGTGCGTCTTCAAAATGTGGACAGTTTGGGTAAGAATTTTAAGGCTCATCTTCATTTTCACTTGGTGTTAATGTTGTGCAGGTCTTGCCATGTCCAATCCGAGTAATGAAGTTTAATGTCATCGCAAGCAAAAGAAATGATGGACAAAGCTGTGAAAATAAGATGCTAGTTGTTTAAAAAAAATTCAATCCCCTTTCAAGTTTCCCACCCTTAAATGGTTTATTCTCTTTTTTGTCACAGCGCTAATAAGATTCTTTGTGAACGGCGTGATAATAATGAGTGTGAGCTCCGTTCTCCCTCCATCTGCTAATAACATCCTTTGATCAGTGCGTGGTTTATATAAAAAAACTTTATTTCAGTGTGCTTCGGAGATGTGAGATGTTCTAGTGAGTGTGTATTGTGTTTCTTTATGCATCCATAACACACACACACACACAAAGCAAGAGCAGCACGAGATGTGGACATCAGAAATTGATGAATACTTCCCAGCTCTGCAGTTACGCTCTCATTAGGCGTTGTGCACTTGCAGAGATTTCAAGGTAATGTGCAGATTATTAAAGATTAAATTATTAAGATTTAGCAACAGCATTGTAAATATTAGATGAGCAGCAAAGAACACATTGGTTTTATGCTGATCTAAAATTGTTTGACCCACTGTGGTGTACTGCCACACTGAGACTTAAATCTCCTCTCTGTATGCATCGCCGGGCTAACTTACAAGAGAGACCTTTTATGTTTTAATCAAATATTCATGTCATAATGGTTTAGATGACAAAGCTTCTTTCTCTCTGCAATGTTAATGGCACATTTGTCTGTTCTCCCCCGGCCTCTGTTGTGTGAAAATTAGACAAGCTGCAGAAAATATATTGTGAAACAAGGTCCGAAATATCTAGTTTACAATAACGGCGCATTGTTTTGATGGGGACAATATTATGAAAGGGACTTCAGCGGGGCTTGGTAAACAACACTTCCCGTTCTCATCTGTACAAAACCACAAAGTATTTTGTGGTTTTTGAATCACAACTCCAGCGGCTCCCCATCTCCATGTCAAAGCTCTGTCATCAAATGTCAGCGTCCTCCGGAGTGAAGTGGGTGTTTTGGTACAGATCGAATCCCTGTAGGGGGTTTTGTTTTGGACTAATTTGCGCCCACTCTGAGAGGCACTTCTGTGCGCATCTGCCTCCAATTGAAATTTATAAAGGATGCACTGAAAGGAACAATCCACTAAAAAAATCCACACACTTGGCGAATAAAACAAAACGGCAAAACATCCAATATAAAAACATATCAGCTTCTCCTGCGCCATCACCCACTTCTCCATATGTTGGAACAATTGCTAAAGCGACTACGTCAGATGGAATATTAGAGCTAACGTGTGAGTAGGCGTTGGCGTGAAATCAATATGTTGTGGAGAAGCAAACAAAGTGGAACATACTCGGTGCACAGACTGCACGATGTTTCTCGAGATGTTTTAATACTTCGTGACGTTTCGAGAGGCTCTTGAATTCTTCTAGTATGATGATGATTTTTGATGGTTATGCATTGTAGTTGCTCAATGGCAGCATTGTTTGTCGATTTTTACAATTCCAGACAGAGAGAGAGAGAGAAGAATGTAAGGATCTCTTTGTAGCATCTCCTGATTTATATTAAGATCCGGTTGGAAAATCAGTGATAACTTGGGTTCAGATCTTAAACGAATCATGACTAAATGGATAATAATCAAAGTTAACATTTTTGGTATTATTTATTAAGTTATTTAACATGCTAATCTGCTTAATCAGGACTGTGTCTTGGTAAGATTTGTTTGTCAGCCTAAGCAAACAACCCAACCACTGCCATCTGATATTGGTTCAAATGAGAAGAGCGGTGCAAATGAAACAAATACAGAAATCATGTGAAATAACCATCACTGATCTAATTTTGGCAGAAGGATTCTGTGTTTATGCAGGACCCCGTTACTCATGGTAGGAAGCTGATTAGGAAAGAAGGAAAAAAAAAAAGTCTCCAGCAGCAGCCTCCATCACCCTCTGTTTATTTATATTTAATAAAAGCCCATTATCTGCCTGACACGTTAGCAAACCATTATCGCAGGCTAACCTGGAGCATACGTGTGCACAGGTGTTAAGTCCTGGCTGCTGACTGTGCTTCAGCAGATAGCAGCAGAATTAGCGAGGGGCCGACGGCTGTAAAAGCCTTGTTGATGAAACTGCTGAAAGGTGATAAGACCGTGACCTCAGATGGGCCGAATCAAACAGATAGAGCGCGGAGGGTGGCGCCTGCTGATCTTGAACGCTCTCCCCTGATGATACCGGGATGCATGATTCATTGCAAATGGAAAGATGAGACAAATCGGCCAGATTTGATGCTCGCTTTCATGTCGATCATGCTGTCACATCAGAAACGAAGGCCACATGCTGGAAAGATTTTTTTTAAATTCATGTTGACTTAATCTTTTGATTAAAGCCTGAATCCATATGTTATCACATTATTGCACTGGCGGTAAGGAGGGTATTTTTTACCTCCTGTCTATGCTGAGATTTGTGTACATGGAGCATCAGTTGTGAGAGCTAATCTACTACCTCTGTTTGCTCTAGGAATCTATTTCCCTTCTGATCCTCTAGCACAGCTGCAGCTTCAAGCATCCAGGGTATAATACGTGCAATTGGCCCAAAGCCTCCCAACAACGCCATTATGCACTCTCTTTCTGGCACCAATGGCTAATAATTATTGCTCTCCTGCTGTAGCTTAGAATCCATTTGATGGAAAGGGTTAGAGAGGGAGTGGGAGGTGGACTTCCTGTCTCAGTGGTGTGACTGAATCAACTCGCAACCTCTGGGAAATTATTCAACTCAAACCTACACTTGGCTTCAATTCCAAAGATGATTTCTTTTCTTGATTACAGTATCACAGCTGCCTAATGGCGTTTTCATAATTACATCAATGATGAGTTGTTGTAGTCGGGGCAGTCGAGGAAAGAGTCTTTCCAGCCAGGCTCGGGGAGAGTAGTCTGTCTTTCTTGTATGTCAGAATGTGAAAGAATGAACGCAAAGAGACAGAACATGTTGACAAAGAGTGATGTTTTGAGTCTCTTTCAGTTCAACAGTTTGCAGGTGGTGGCTCGAACTCTCACTCTTGTTTTTGTGTTTTGTTGTTTGAAGTCCTTTTATGTCTGTTTATCATCATCATGATCATTTTTTAACTGTCGTTGATTGTTTTGCGTCAGTTTGAAGTCCCTTCGTGTCTCTTTGTAGTTGTTTATATTTGTCAGACTTCAATCATTTTGCAATCTTTTTGAAATAATTTTGCGTCTCCTTGTGGTTGTTTTGTGTCTGGCATCACTTTGTAGCTGTTTTCATCCTTTTGTAGTTACTCATAATTCTTGTAGTTTACTTATTTGAATCTCTTTGTGGTCGTTTTCAGTCATTTGGCATCTCTTCACGGTCTTTTTGCAGTGTCTTTGTTGTCATTGATTGGCTTTCCAACAAAACACATTACCTGCCCCTTCCTGCAGAGGCAGTGGCCCAGGATCCTCCCAACCCTCCCTTGGGCCAGGACTTAGTGATCCATTCATGCATATTTCACTACATCACACCAGGTGCTTTTAAAAAAAAAAAAAAAATTAGCATATGCTTCTCTGTGACACAATCTGATTATCTCCTTCTAGCTGCACTCCCTTTAGATTTGCAAGATAGAGCATCAGGTGAGGTGTTAAATCAGGATTTATTTGAACTGCAAGAACTGATACTAGCATCAAATACTCACGGAAGTTCACTTTTCACTGCTTGTTTGCAGGACCAAATTATTTTGCGCTAGAGAGCTAAACAATAGCTAGACAGTGAGTGTGATTTTTAATGAAAGCACAGCAGCATCAAATCTAAAACATTCATCAGCATTCAACAGCCTAATCCTTCCATCTCCTCCCGAGCCATTATTCTGTAGTGTCGGTGGAAAGCATTTATCTGAAGTCTTGTCTGTCCTCCCCGGATGCCTGCGTCTTCACTTCAGCAGCTTGTATTTCTGCTCAGCAAGAAGCGATAGAGTCTCACAGGTCCTCATTGACACTTTGATCAACCGACCATGCACTGTTTTGATTTCCCTTTGATTTGACAGTCTGAGTGCACTGTTTCCCTCCCAGAAGCACACCTTGCTTGCTGACACGAGCTGTGCATTGGTATTTCCAGACTGTCAGAGCTGTCCAAATGCAGCTGAAGCTGTCATTTTAGTTTCAAATACTAGTTTCTGATTTATGGCCATCATTTTTTTTTTTTTTCGCCTCTGAAAGCTTAGATCTGCCAGACTGTGATGTGTGAACCGTACTGTGTCATTCTGTCAACAGTCCAGACACACACAGCAAGAACTGGCAGAAACAAATGCTTCAAATTAATCGTTAGTCTCCGATGTTAATTTAGCCAGGGGTGGATTTTTACTCTTTTCAAACAATATTTAACTAAAAAAAATGTGAAACATATTTTTTTACTTGGTCCTGCTGCAGAAGTTATGTATTAGTAAGAGCAGGAATGTGTACTCGCTATTTACAGAATCAGCTGTAAATGGACAAATTGGCAAAGCCAAACATAACCCTGCTATTTTCTTTAGTTTACGCTCTGGTTCTTTGACAAAGGTTGCTCATTAGACCTGCTTCCCTCTTCACAAAGCGGTGAATAATGCAGTTTAAGCACAAATTCTTCTGAATAAAATGCCGTGCTAACAATTAGAACAAGTATGTAATGTAATTCATGTTTTTTTTTACCCTTACCCTCCTGGTGTTTATAGTAGTTTAGAACTGCATCATCCCCTATTAGATTAATATGCTAATCATTTTTTGTACTTTTTTAAGGTGAAATATCCAAATCCTCTGATTTTAGCGTTTCAAAACTGAATATTTTCTGGTTTCTTTAGTCCTCTTTGACACTAAACTGAATAATTTTGGGTCATGAACTAAACAAAACATTTCAGGGATGTCAACATTGGGCTTTTTTCACCACTTTCTGACATTTTTTGACCAAACTACTCACTGGAAATAATCTCTCTCTGCAGTCCTATAGTTTCCTCTCTATAGTTTCTCTTTCCAGAAGAAAGTCCACTCTTGCCTGGACTAAAGAGGAGTTTGTAAAACAAAAGCAAAGCTTCCTATAAACTACCTTTATCCTAATTTAAAGTCTGCACATGAACCTCCATTTGTCATGACTCCCTGATAACAGCACGCCTGGCTACAGTAGCTCTTGTTTCCTGTCTTGTTATCTGTCTCTCATTCTCTCTTCTGCCTCCTGATGTCAGACTTTGTTCCTGTCCTTCGCTCCGCAGAGCCCTGCCTGCCTGCCGGGCCTGATAGTTGTCGCGGGATGCATTTGCTCTCCAATCCGTTTCAAGTAAATTAGTTAGGCAGGTTTTTGCTCCGGCCGATCGGAAATCCTTCTGCAGCTCGTGTCCCTTGCTGGGGAACAGTGGAAGGTCAAGTCATCTACCCCAGGCAATCGAGCAGCTGGCCTCTTGTTTGATAGGAGGATGAGTACTGCCAGAGAGAGAACTGGCTCCTGGCAGTCAGAGTTGCTCTCTCCTTTACCAGCTCCCCTGTGTTCTCCTCTGCTGCAAACAAAGCAGGTCATTATGTCCTATTATATTAGGCAACTTTACGACAGTTAATAATCAGAGAAGACGTGACTCTACACAGATCTTATCCATCAGTCTGTGACAACCAGTTAAACCTGTTAATTCATAGGACTGAGGGTAACGCTGAGGTTTTGTTACTGATTCTTTGAGAAACAATACACATCATATCAGAGCTCATTTTCATCCTTTCAAAGGAGCTTGTCATTCATTGTGTTGCTCACAATGGGAAACAGCCCCCGTAGAGAAAGACACACTATCGTAGACATGTTCTCATCGCATAAAAACACTTTGTTTTTGGACTCTGGACATCAACGTGCACGTCGCCATCACACAGCTTTCAAATGAGTCTCTGACGCCTGTGGAGACTGTTGTTGTGTGAGCCAGTCGAAGAAAGGCTCGGTTATTATCTGCACCTTTTCACTAACACACATCGAGCAGAGCAATCTCAACTCTCTGCTCAATGCCATCGCCACTCTCTATCACGGCGAATAAAGCACCATGAACACAGCCAAGCCTTATACTACATAACGCTCTGTTTTCTCTAAAAACACAGTCTGCTGCCATGACCTCCGCAGGCAAGTCATTCCATAATCTATAGGAGCACAGACACAAGTTAGATTTAACCATAAACATATGGTGAAATCTGGCACTGAACCGTAAATCAAAACACAATGCATCAACTATAAACCCAGCTTTGCAGATAGACCAACATGTAGTCAAAACATGCGAAGACTGACTTTAAACTTCATCGTTAACCCAAAAATTAACCATCACCTGGAATTAATGTTTGTGAATGTGTGTCAATCTACTGATATCTAATAAATCTATTGAAATACATTCCCGTAACCATTAATCTAAACAAGGAAAAAGGCTCGACTCCAGTTTTTATTTGGTCATTTCGTGATTTCTAAGTCAGTGTGGTTGTGTCTGGTTTTGCATTCTCTGGAATGGAAATTTCAGTTTGACACCCTGTAGCCAGACCTTTGCCTCAAGTTCACAGAAGTTGAGAGTCAATAATAAAAATAATGGGGAAAAAATGATATGTTTAGAAGTCCATTGGGAGCTATTTTGTGATTTGAATTTGAAAACACCTCCCGAAACAGCATCCTGGTTAAGATTTCTTCTCGTGCACAGCAGAGTCTCCATAGTTGCCGCTGCGTCGCCTCTCTTTTTATAACCAAGTTTCTTGTTTGAAATATTCCCAGACCTTCGTAAACTCGACAAAACAGAAGTCTACATATGAGGGAATCATTCAAACATCAAGCACACGCACATCCCGGGGGTTCAAACGGATGACACTCGTAATATCTGAACATAAAGTCATCACAAAGAGTCTATTTATTCCGTTTTATTGCTTTGCTGAACTGGCAACGAGTTCTTAGTAATTCTGCCGGTGTGCATTAGTCTTTACTAGAATTCAGTCCATGGTCAAGTTCAGTTTTTCACCATCTACAGAAAATCTCCTTTTGAATATACCCATGCACAGGTATTCTTTACCATATGCAAGTCATAATCAACTCCATTCAGGACAAATCCTTTTTATTGAAACGCACTTTATTACTGACGTGCAGGCACTGAATCAGAAAAGCTCGATTAAAAAAAAAAAAAAAAAGGGTTATTTTGATAACGGATCAGAGCTGTCGAGGTTATTCCGTTTGTCTTTGTCAGAGTCCGCCCTCCTTACCCAGTTGCTTATCTTCTGTCTTAGGAGATGAGAAGTTTTAATGAGTTATTTTATTGCCCGTTTCGAGGAAGTATCCCCCTGCTAGCAATCTCACCTTTTTAATATTTCAAATCATCCTCATACAAAGGAATACTCCACGGGTATAAGCCACGTATCTGCAATACTTTTGCTTCTATAATTACCTCTTAAATCAGCTCGTGATCTAAGCTGATTTGTCCCATCTCCAAACCTGCAGACAAAGTCATTGACTTTTAAATTTAACAGTATAGATCTGTTTTGACTCTCGCCTTTGGGATGCAGACAGAAACCTGGTTGCAAGCTTTACTTTTAGATCCTCGCTTTTTTTTTTTTTTTCTCGACGCTTTGTTTCTCTGCTGCACTATTTTGAAGTAAAATAACGAGACACATGCGGTACAACACGGCGAGGGTGGCTTTTGTTAGCTGCGCTACTCAGAGGGATGTGTCAAGAAAAATATAAGGTACCAGCGTCTATAAAAGAAGATCCAATTACAGTGTTTTCCTCTCTGGGCATCACAAAATCCTTGTTTCCTAGATGCGTTGTTGTACACTATTTATTTGACTCCCTTAAGTGCAAACATGCATCAGGCACCCCATCAGCGTGGCGTATGTCCGTACAGACTATATTCAAATTTCCCCTGTGACACCAGCGTCCTACCTGTCAAAAAAAAAACTCTGCAGCATAACCGTTTATTCTTCTCCTGCCCGGGTTTGAGAGCGCTCCCCACCGAGCTCCACTTCTATCTCAGCGCCACCATGCTCCGCCGGCCCTATCGGAAACTCCAAGGGCATGGCTAACACGGCATAGAGGCTCGGGCAGTGACAAATTCACAACAAAGCTTTTCTGTGAGGAATGAAACTACCATGGAGGTTGAAGGAATGAGAGGCAAGTGAGGGAGGAAGAGAGAGAGACCTGGTGTGATGAAAGGACATGTGGCCCACCGTGACAAACGTTCTCCCGACATGATTTATCACGGTCTAGAGACTGAGAGAGAGCAACACACACACACACACACACACACACACACACACACGGCAGCTCCAGCTCGACCAGCTCAGTTGTGGATAACACAGAAAACTATTGTTTGTTTTTTTTGGCTTTTATATGTGCCACTTTTATGTATTCAAGTATTTACTTGAGCCACAGCTTCACACACTGTACTTCAGAGGCCGTAAGGAGGCAGGGTCGCTCTTAACCGCGAAGCCCATGAGTTATTTTGGAGAAAATAAGCTTAATGTTAATGCCCGCCATGGAATAAAAGAGATGCTTGCACCATTGGGAGTCGCATTTCTCATTCAGGCACAAGAACAAAACTGCTGAACCGCGCAGTTTGGTGACTTACTGTTTATTGAATAAGCTTTAATGGAGCATACTGCCATAACGCTGGGCCAGTTGCATATAATTAAGAGGTGGGTTGTGTATTTTCTGTGTTTATGCTCTCACTAAGGTCCATTGTGTTTTTTTTTGCTTCATAGACATCATGTGAATTGTGATCCGAGCTGGACCAGTGAGTGTGACTTCTTAAAATGAAGCAATGTTTGTGACCCCTATGCACCTTTTTCCTACAATTTTAGAGGCGGAGATGCATTTCGGTCGTTTCGGGCGCAGATATCTAGTCAACCATCTTATGACCCTTAAGTTTAGTCTTTAGTCTTCTTGTGAGGGTCCAGGTTAGAAACGGTAGGATCTGCTCATACATTTTAGACTTAAAAGCAGAAGGCCTTTGTGGTAACAATAATGTTTTTAGTACAAATGAGTGAAATGTATTTTTAGACTCTAGAAGAACTCATGTTCAATTACTGCATCATTGGGAACATGATGTTCCCTCTTGACACCAGAGAAAATCACAGGGCGTTTTCACTTTGTTGCTCATCGTTAGAGGCAAAATGACAAAATGGAAAAAAAAAAAAGATTTCGAAGTGCTGGAAAGTAACTAAGTACATTTACTCAAACTTTGTGGCGTTTGCAGTTTCTGTGGCTGATTAGACCGGTCCTGTTGGAGTCACGCAGGTATACAACAGGACACTCACAAAACAGCAGGTACTAATAGTGATGATGAAGTTGTTTTCCAAGAAACTGAACAGGAGTGAGAGAGTTTTAGATATCATCATGTACGAACAAGATAAAAAAACAACCACAGGGGACTTTGATTTGAATTTAACACTGTGGAGGGGTATAATTAATGTTTACTTCTGATACTTAAAGTACATTTGACTGATGATATTTCTTTTTCCTCCTCTGCTCAGTTGTGCAGTTTGTATCGTCTTCTGCAGCTCTTGAGATTCCACCTTCACCGAGGCCATAATCCATTATTTACATACGTAGCTAAGTCAGCCCAAATAATAAAGTTTTTTTTTTAATTAAAAATTTCAAATTATTAAGGTTTCGAGCACCACTGGTGTCTGAAAAGAATTTAATATTTCTAACAAGATTGTCGCCTCATGTTACCTGAAGCTGCATGAGTAAGACGAGTTCAAATTAAGCAACGTCTCACACAGAAATAATAAAAAAGATTGGGAAACATTAGTGCAGACACGGACTGAACACTGAACCTCATTACTTGCAAGTCTAGTTATTACTGCTATTATTTGAATAGATCAGTTCTCAGATCGTCAGTAATTTCCTGTATGGTTACATCAAAATAAAAGCTGGAGCCTTCCTGCACCTTACAGCCACAGATGTTGCTGTCTATTTGGCGCCGGCCTCTGCTGCATCAGTATCAGCTCATACTATCGGTTTGAGGCTTGGTCATGTGATGTGAAACTATAAGGAAGCATTAAAGGGCCAGTGTGTTAGATTCAGTGTCATTTCCCTCTCCTTCCCAGCGTGAAGGAGGAACTATGGTAGCTGTGAAACGCACACAAGTTTGTTCAAAAGTGAGTTCAGTTTGTCTGCCCGTGGTTCGACATGACGGACTTGGGCTAATTCTAAAATAACAGAAACATAACTCTTGTTATTTTCAGATGGTTATACGTGAAACAAAACATATTTTATTCCATTTGTGCCGTATTCTGTAAATGGAGCCCCCTAAATCTGACATGATGGACCTTCAGGGGAAGGTGAAAAACACATTTTACACTAATAGCATACTTTCTTCACCTTCAGTAAAGCTGTCAGCCTTGAAGACTACAAAATAGCCCCCCCCATGCTGCAATTAAGAATAATGATGTGTTATTAAGAAACTGCCATATAAAATGGATACTTTCCAGCCATACCAATTTATAACAATCATAAGACTCTAATGACATTTGATGCGTGTTCAAGATAATTTCCTCATGGCTTCAGCTGTCTCGCTCACCGTCTTAAAAAAAAAAAGGGAGGAGGGGAGGGGAAAAACAGCTCATTGTTCTGGTGTTTTTCTCTCCCTCTTCTCGGTGAAAGGGTTCTGGATGTGGCGGTGAAATGCACCGTTGGAGATGTCCATTAAGTGTTGCTGAAATCTATTTCAGCACACTGAAGCTTTTGATGGTGGCTGGATCAGTATCAGGGCTTTTTTTTTTTTTATGGCCTGGTGCTGAAATGTGTTATAGTACGTTGGCCTTTTAGCGAGGCTCTACATGTTTTAGCAGGTGCTGTTTTGAAGAGTGTGCTATTATTCCAGGTGTAGCAGGGAAGTGTCAGGCCTTGAAGGAGCGATACGATGGTGAATCAGCCACTTGTCGTCTTCTGGAAGAGCATGTAAGATCCTGTTATTTGCCACAGTTACTTTGATTGCTCTTTTTTAAAAGAAAAGAACATCTTGTTTTGCAGTGCGCTGCATACTAACTAATGTAGCTGTGATGTTTTCAGATTTTCTTTTAATCAGCTTGAAGATTATGTTAAAAAAAAACAAAGCTTCACAGTCAGATCAGTTTCTGAAGCACATTATGCGACGCAAAACACAAAGCACGATCAAGAACAAACAGCATTCATCGCATGAAGCAAACACCGTTGTCATGACAATGGAGCCTTTCAAAAAAACAGGATGATGTCCACGCGACACCTGTTTAAAGAATATGCCATTAGCATTCATTAGCTATGAAGGGACTATGAAGTGAGGGGACTAAAAGAACGGCATAAAAATGCACACAGACTGAGACTACAGCTTTCACTGCGCATGCTTCGGTTGAACGTATACGACTTTAGGTTGTACATACGCAGAAAGTACCAGAAATAAAACCCTCAATGCTCGAGATTATTGGAAGAACTGATTGGCTCCTGTCTCTCTTCTTGAGGGTTAATCTCCAGCAGAGAGGACATACTGTACATAGAGAGTATGCTAATAAGGGAAAAAGCCGAAAACTCGTCCACCACCACAGGCGTGCTCATCAGCCCCGGTGCTGCAAACACAGGCACGGTCGTGGAATCTGGCTCTGTTGACATTTCACGGCTGAGTGGTGTGAAGGCTGATGAGTCACACCTGGCGTAAAGTACTGTACGCCGCCAAGAGGAGAAACTGCATCCTGATGCATCCCCCTCTCTGTCAGGATGATGGGTCCGAGCTGAGTATTTATGTAAGGACCTCACATAGAGTATTCGCAGGGAGAGGGAGCAGGAGGGAGAGATGGAAAAGCAATTACTTTTTCTTTTTTTTTTTTTTTTTTGTCCAATATCCTGATGCTTGCCATCATGTGTCAGACCAATAAGACTGGAAAAATCGAGGCACATAGTCCTACGACGCACCGCCAGCTGGGAAGCTGGAGTCTCAGAGTGTGAATCGCAGACCTTTTGGTCTTGCTCTGTGTCACCTTCCAGAGTAATCACTTATCCGTCCCCGCTCTCTCTCTTCTGGGGGCGATATTGGTCTTATTTTGTGAGCGAGCTTCTTCCATCACATCCTATATGAGATCTGTCTGCATCAAAATTTACGTTCCGAGACACGACGCTGCAGCCCACGAGGAAACGGATACCTCCTTTAAAGTATTTAATCAAAACAAGTTATGGGGTGTTGCAGCGCTGAACAACTTTTGTTTTTGAAACATCCCATTACACTTGTTCCCCTGGCTATCGTATGCGCTGGGGGGGGCTCGCTGCATTGAAGGGTTTGATATAGGAATTAAAGTAACACTGATAGATGGCTTCGGCCATATGCAATGACAGAATATGCTCTGGGAGAATGGAGCTGGCTATAACTGAGAAAATACATTTTCTTTTTTTTTTTTTAGATTCCATTTTCTCCACAAATGGGTGTACTGGGACGCGTTTTATGGATGTGGCTGTGTGCATGCATAAGCTCAAAACCGAATGAGGAGCATATTTTATGCGTTTGGGTGTAGACACTGAAAAAAAACACTATCATTGGTTTAAACAAATATTTAATATCTCATAGTTCTGTTATTTGAGTCGTTACTCAGAACATACCGGTCCGTTCTGCTCTGCTTGACTGCAATTTCTAACTTCCGAGAGTTTCGACGAGAGACCTAATCAAGAGCACACCAGATTTCCATGTAATGTTCATGATCCCTCTCGTACCCAGTGGTGTTAACAGGGATTTAACGCTTTAGTTCTCCAAATATCTCAATTAAAAAAAAAAAAAAAGCCGTACAGGCAGAGCACACGAGGAAACAACTGTTTGCGTAACGTAAAACTCAAAGCCTCGGACAGACTTCGCTTTGGTTTGTGCTTCTGAAAATTAAATACAGCAAAGGAAACAGAAATTGGATTCAATCTGTGTAACTCTTTTCAGAGCAGCAGCCCTTCCCTTTTCACCTCATCTTCTCAATTTGAATGATCAGAGGGTGTATGGGTTCATTTCTCAGAGCTTCCACTTGATTGCCTTTTTCATTTCTATCCGTTTTCTCCGCCTCTTTAGCCTATGGAGGCTATTTTAAAATGATGCACATGTGAATAAGCGTCAGAGACTCTTCTGAGTCAGCCAACCCGTCTATTGGCTGTGCTGAAGCAACCTAAATATAAATGTCAGACTCAACATTCGCAGGGTTAATTGGAGACGCCTCTTTAACAGTAGCAATTATATTTATCTACATAATCATCACCCATTGGCCATGATTTTGTTTCCAGTAATTACAGAACTGTAATCAGTGCCAATATAATGCATCAACACATAGTATTTTAAGATTATGGCATGTATTGATTAGGTTGAAGTTTTAATTATGCAAAAGCACTTCCAGTTGATGAGCTCGGCTGCTAGCTTGGCATTAAGCAGTGAAGTGATGAGGCAGAAGTGAGCGGATGGCTCCATCTGTTTGGGTTGGTTGGCACCGTCAGTCAGTCACTCAGTTACTCAGTTAATTCCTGACTTTCCAAGAATGTGTGTTTAAACAGAGCCTAACCCCCAGGAGCATTCATCACCGCCGTGTCTTGTCCATTTGTCAACAGCACAGAGGCATGAGGTTTGTACACTCACTCTGTAACTCAGCCGCAGTGAGGTGGTTATTGTGTTCTCGGATGCCGCGGTCCAACCACACAGCATCCGTCATCAGCCAATAGGGCTTTGGCCCAGAGTGGCCGTCATTATTTTGGAGCTGATTGATTGGCTGTTGAGAAGTTGTTACAGTTTCATACATCATGCTCTTGATGGTAAACACGGGCTGAGCTGTTGGAGGAGGCTGCTAATGTCGTTTTGGGCCACAAGTGGATGTTGCTGTGAACCCTGGGTGGGTTTTCCATTCTTTTTCATACGTCAAAGATGCCAACACAGCCGTCGAAATGTAAAGATTTCTCTGATCAAAACATTGCAGATCTGTTTGGTTATACAGTATCTTCTGAAACGCAACAACCTTTTCAGTGAGTTTTAAGCCACTATATCGGTGTGGCTCAAGGAGTGTTGATCTGTCTTTCAGTTCAGCATTTTGGTCCAAGCCTCTTGACTTTGGTGATTCCTTTATTTCTCACCATCTATTTTTGTTTTTAGTGAACTGTCTCAGCAACCACTGGCTGGACTGACGTGTGTTTTGACCTTAACGTGTTCCTCGGTATGACTTGTAACAACTTTGGCGATCCCTGTCTAAGATTTAGGGTGCTGTATTTACAAAATATGACAGAAATGGAATATGTTCCCTTAGAATGAGCCTTTTATATCTACAGGGTCCACAGATCCTTTCTACGGTAGCCCTGAATGGACAAATTAAGCACAACTCCTCTTTACATGCACTTCATGACCACCATAGTTTGTCCTTCAAGCTAGAAAGAAGATATCGAGGCGATGGTGCCATTCTCAGGTCATTAGCGCCATGCATGCATGGCAGCCAATCCCAACAGTGTATGAATGGGTGACGTTTAGCTCAAATCACAGCTGAGCTGCTAGCATGTCTGTAGATTCTGTATGCTGGTAGATCCAACTCAGCGCTCACTTTTGTTATGTAGAAAAACTAGCTATGCTGTTGTTCTTGACATAGCTCGCTGCACAGAGAAACCCTTTCTTTGGAGACTGTCAACACCGGTTCATGCAAATGTGGAGAAATCGCAAACAAACGTGAACCTCACAGGGCAGGTGGAGTTAAAGTGAATTACAAAACAGAATTACACAATGATATCTCATCCAAGGGTGTTTTTTTTTCCTCTGTGGCTACCGTTTTAAAAGGACGGGCCTCTTTCAGTCCGTTGTGCTCTGCCGGTCACATGAAGCAACGCTGCAGACGTTCATTTGGGATTCCAGAGTAATTGACTCACTGAGCTTCCACCTGATTTTAATTAACCATTGTTTCCCAGGGAACTCCAGTGAAGGAATCCTGCTCAGCCCTCACTTCAAAGCGCCAAAGATTAGCCTGATGATGACTCCCTGATAGCTTGAAATGAATGATATGAGCTGAGGTGAAGGTTGGTTGGTCTTGTTTCTAAGGATCTTCATCCCAAAGTCTTCACCACTACCTTTCCACTAGCACCCTTTCTGTCCTTATTGTAAGGATACTCAATGGAATCAGTTTGGTTAACCAAATCCACCCCTCTATAATGTGTAATAATTGCTAGAAGATATTTAAGCTGTAGCTAAGGAACCTTTACTTTAAATGAAGATGATGATTAATTTACTCACAACCTCCTTGAAGCTCAAAAGTCATGAGCATCAACTGCTGTAGATGCTGCAGGAATTCAAGGAGTAGTACCAGACTTTGGCTCAACCCCATGATGGAGGCTCCTACACCTCTTATGGGTAAAGAAAGTCCTTCAGTGTCCGTCAGTCTCCTTCTTCTTCCTCTTGTAGAGGTTTCTTACCATCCTTTCAGGGTGTATTTGTGTTAAGATGTATGTGATAAATGTTTCATGTCCTCCTCATTCATCATTTTGACATGCACACATCTGGTATAACTCTTGTCGGACGCCCAAGACAGATATATTGGTGTTCTTCGTGAAGCCTTAGGATGAGTACCAAGTTCAGAAGGGGACCCTAAATGCTGATTAGATCTATAATGGAGTTTCCTGATGTGGAGTTTGCCAAACATGTATTAAGACTGTATCTTTCTATGTTAAACAAGATTGTCTTGGGTCACCTCAGCGCTGATATTAAACCGTCAACCGAAGATCAACTTGTTGCCTGTTGTGTATATTCAACTACTTGTCTGTTGGTCCAGAAGATCCTTCCTAGCACTACATGGGTATCCTACATCATCTCATTCACTGTTACCTAAAATCATTTCCAATTACCGTAGAGACCGTGCGGGGTCAAGGACGACTTGACCAGGGTTTCATCATATCTGCGTAGCTACGTGACCTGCGCTTGATCAGCTTCTAGCCAGATCAGCACTTAAATGTCACGGTCTGGTCAGGAAACTCACCCTGTATTTGGGTCAAATACAGTCTTTTAATTCAGGTACTTCCCTGTGGTGGGTTCTTCCGGGTAGCTGGTGCTCTGGACTCCTTGTAGTATCTGGTAGTTGTCGAGTTTCTTCTTGTTGAATCTCTTTGATGCCCATTTTTCCTTTCCTTTCAAACACCATGCAGCACATTCGGTTGCAAGCTTGCAATATAGATAGTCAAAGTGGAGACTCAGGTATTAATTAGCATTAAGTACATCTCAGAACAAATCAAACTCATTTCCTTGTGGTGTGTACAAGGGATTGCAAAACACATTTTGTAGATGTAATTACTCGAACAAGCGCATGAAAAGAAGTTTGGTTCTTATCGCCAAACGTAGACAACATGAGAGGCTCCTCTCAGTGCCGCCGTAAACTGAATATTCGAATCACGTTTCAACCTTTCACTCTCCAGGATTTAGTTAAAAACCTCAGACTGACTGAACTTTATTAAAAGCACTCTTTTTTGCCTCAGTCCTAACAAGTTCTACTTTATTGCAACTGCTTCATCTCCCTGGATCATAACTTTTTACAGCCACTCATGTCTTAAACATAATTTCAAACACTCTCAGTGTTATTACTTCTGCCGCTGCTCTGTGAGTATAATATTAAATCTACAGTTACATTACATTCAGGCCACTTAGTGTTTCAATATCACTAACGCAACAGTGCAGCAGCGCATTAGTCATAATGCAATGCAGACGTGGTTATATCCAAATTCTGCAGAATAAACAAATTCAGCGCTGCATTGTCTCGGACAGATTTGATGAGATGAACCTTTTTTATTTTGCAAAAAAATAAATATGAGTATCATCGATTTGTCACTGTACGTGATCGAAATAATGTCACAGTGTCCTTCTGGTTGCAAATGAATGTTGCATGAGTTTATATTCCTCATAAATTCAGCATTAAAGTTTCAGCACTTAATTTCAATGTGCATTTTTAATTGCTATCCACTCACACTGCAACACACACACACACACACACACACACACACACACATGCACCCCTCCTCCTTGGGCTGACTTGCAAACCAAGCGTGTGTGTGTGTGTGTGTGTGTGGGCGCACGCGCTTGTGGAATATTGAATGGCTCACGCAGAGTCCCGCATCAGGCGTTTAAAGAAGAGATGCGCTCTCTCTCTCTCTCTCTCTCTCTCTCTCTCTCTCTCTCTCTCTCCTGTCTCCTCCTCTTCTCTTTCGCTTCCACTGAGTTTTTTTTTTTTTTTTTTTTGGTGCCTTTTCTCATGTTGAGCAGCGCGTCCTTCCACCACTTGTTATTTCACACCTTGGCCGCAGCCTGTGGGCGCCCGTGAATAGATTCTTCTTCTTCTTCTTCTTCTTCTTCTTCTACTCGTGCTTACCGGTTCTCTTCTGCTCGCTGCACCGGTGTGTCTTTCTCTAATTTGCATTTTATTGCTCTCCTCCTGCCCGGGGAAACAACAGTTTCTCCCCGCTGTATAGGGAATCATGACCACGGCGAAGGAAGGCAATGCACCATCGAAAACGGCTCAACAGCAAGAACAGGTACCGATGAGCTTTTTCCTCTCACTTCTATTAATATCAACACAAACCTGTGTCGCCTTGCTTTGCTTTGGCCAACACTGGCTGGTATTTGCATGCAGCGCTGCGGTGACTTTTTCTGACCGCTCGTGATGGTTTTTTGGAGAGAGGCGGGGAGGGGGGAAAAAAAGACAATTTGGTAGCCTCCGCTCATGATAGACATTTGGACTCAACTGGAAGTGGTAGCCGGTGTTGTGCTGTCAGTTCATCACCGCTGTATGATGATCACCATCATTCATTCAGCTGTGATCATTATTCGGTGACTTTACGCACGACAGACAACGAGCAGTTTGTGTTTTCCATCACATCCAGCGCGCTTCACCTTGCACCAGGACACACAAATCAAGCTCAATTAGCCCAACTTGAATCAGATCGTGTGCGTTTCCAAACATAAAGGCCCGTGAATGTGTCACCGAGGGCTCAACGCCGGCAATTTTTTAATCGCGTTTTAAATCATCCTGACCAGCTTTGCGCGTCTTAATTATCTAATAAAACGCCTCTTTAAAGCGCCTGACCCCTTCAGATGAGCTCCTGTCTCTCCAGTCTGAAAGGCTGGGAAAAAAAAAACACTGTTGCGTTTCAGTGTGTTGGTGCAGGCTGCAGGGTGGCTCTGCCTCTTGTTTTCTTTGCATCTTCCATCAGTGTGTCGGTGATGATGGAGCATCTGTTGACCCACCTGCGTAGAGGTACAAGAGCCTCACAGCCTAAATAATGGAGGCAAGAATGGAGTTTTTTTTTGAGTATTAATATTTCATTCACTGTTTTTTATTTTATTTTATATTTGTTCTCTGTTGATGTTGATGTCTACAGAGCGAGCGCGATTGAACAATAATGCAGTTTTGTACTCCCACAGGAACAGCCGCACGTCTTTTGAAAGTTTGTGGATTAGATGAAAAATGAATTTAACTTTTTAAACTTAAAAAAAGAAAAGTACATTTCATATGTATAATGCAGCATTTACACCAGTATACCTAAGCGCTCACTCTTTTTCTCTCCAGCGTCACCACTGGGAAAATGCTCAGACGGACAGTTTTCATTCAGTCATATGTTCCATTTCATCCAAGGACAAAAAAGGGACTCTACTTTTAGCAACCGTCATGATTTACCTTGATATTTTCTCATGTTCAGACCTTGAGCAAGACCTTGAAAGCCTCGCATGTTATGTCACTAACTTCCGTGTGTGGTGACTGCCTTTATCCTGCTGCTACGTGTTCAGCCCGGTGCTCACGTGCAAGAATTTGGTTTTCCTTTTCTTGTGCTAGTCTGGCAACACAAACTTTATTTGACAGTACAGTGGAGAGAGACAGGCAAGCTAGTTGAAAGATAAAGGATAGACATGCAGCAAAGAGGTCAGGCTCGAACCCGGGCGGCTGGGGTAAAGACTTGATGCCCGTTGTTACCAGGCGAGCTAGCGGGGTGCCCCTTCAAACTGTAACTTTAGACGCCATATGTCACTGCTAGCCTCCACCTGTGCGCTCCACCTGTCTAAAGATGACAGAAAAGGTTAGAGGAACACTAGGCTCCTATCCTGCCAAGCAGACAATCTTCCCCCGCTGTGAATCAGCTGAAGATTGTCAGTCACACCCTCAGAGGCGGCCAAAGGTCCACCCCACCCTGCGTATTTCGCACATGCAGGACTGGCTGCAGTTATGTAGACACAAACATGAGCGCTAATATTCCAATATTACATCATGCTGACAAGGAGAACGTTTGGTGCTTTCAGCTTCTCCGGTGTAAGGATTTGCTGCATTTCCTCTGATGGACGTTTTTGTCAACTGAAATCAGTTAACCGTTGATTCTTTCTCCAACTGCTTCTACAAAACATCTTCCAAGATCGTAATTCCCAAGATCTCAAGGTGTGACGTCTTTCAAAGACTTGTTTTGTCCAACCAAGTGTATTAAACTGCGTTTGAGGGGCTGGAAGCAGAGAATATGTGACATTTCTGCTCGATAATTTATTCAAATGATTCATTTCTGTGGTTTAAATCGACTAAACATTCCAGCACCAGACTGAAAAAGGAAGGAATAATCAACAGACTGACCAATAATTAAAATAATGTCGTCTTGCAGCTCTAATCCAACTTGTAAGCTTAATTCAGTCACTTAATTTTAAGGATTTAGAGCAACATTGCTAGTTTACACCTGCAGAAGCCGATTTTTTTTTTTTTTTGCTACTACCGACTAGATTAGAGAACCGGTGATGCTGGTAACACAAGTAAATAGTAAATGGTGGCTGTCAGTGGGATTTCCTGAGCCGTGAAGCTCCAGCAAAGTGAAAAATTGCTTCAAGCACATTAGGTTGTAAAATCAGCAATGTAACATAGACATGCGTTCATGCACACGGGTACACAAGTTACATCTGGTGTATACACACACGAACACGCACACAAGCATATATACAGCCTCTGTGATTACGTGAGGTCCTGTTGTGGCCTCCTGATTGATGGTCTGCTGGCAGGGCGTATGGTCCAGGGACAGAGGACGCAGATAGAGGGCAGCTCACTAGAGATAGCAACAGCAGCAACAGCCCTCCAGTAATCAGCTAGACGCAGCACACAGAGACAGAGAGTCACACCACTAACCCTCATTACTGCAACAGGGTGGAGGTTCTCAAGGTGTGAAAGGTCGAGTCGGGGTAGGGTGCAGTAATGCACTTACAGAGGCGAGTCCACTTTGGACTCATTTAAAGCTCTCAGGTAGCGTTTTTGTTGACAAAAACACGCATTTTAGACCAATTACAAAGAGTTCTGTGATTGGGGAAACTAAAGATTTGGCACAAAAACTTAAACATCTCTGATTCGGAGCCTCTCCCGTCTTTTTTTGGTTGCTGACTTGGTAAATATTTCTGTGCTGTGAACAGTTTAACAATGTCACATTGCATGAGGAAACTGGGATTTTCCAAGCTCAGATTTCTGTTACTTCTCACAGGCGTTCGGAGCGCGGTGCAGCTTTAAAGCTGGATCACAGCGCCCGACATTTAACGGGGAAGACTTCAGTGGAAACTCCTCCGCCATCCAGCCCAATAATCTGCCTTTTTCTCCGCATTCTGTGTGACTTGCGAACTCGGGGAGCCCTAGTGGGTAATGCATGCTAAAAGGAGTGACTTAGATACCGTGTGATCCGAGCTGAAAGGCTTTTTTTTTTTTTTTTTTTGTAGCGTTGCATACTAGCAGAGCAGTGAAAGAGAATAGACACTCAAAGAATGCATTAATTAACAAGCTATAGCATAGGTTGGATGGTGGATATTACACACTTTGTAGCTTTTTGTTGCTTCTAAGTCACATTTTCAGTTCCCCGCAGCATTTGTGATACACGAACATGCCAGAAAGAGCTGTGTGTTTTTGCTTGATTAGGCTCTTTGCTGGAAGGTGACCAGAGGAATCTTGCGTCATTATATGTACCAAAGGAAGCACATGGCTGTCTATATCCCCAGCAGGCCAACAATGAAGTTAAAAGAATAGAATTTGGTATTCTATATTTTGAAAGGGAAAGGTTACTAAATCTTTTCCTTGAAGCATTTTTTTTTTCAGTTCCTACTTTTCATAAACTTATGGCGCTTGTAGGATACCGTGATAACCTCAATGCATTCAATGTCATATAAGTCTTGAGTAAGATTTTCCAGGATATTGAACAAAATGCTGTTTATTTGAAATGCTGCCTGTCTGCCATGAGCTGATAAATTCAAGCATAAAATGTGAAAGATGCTCACTTCAAAGTTAAACCGAGATATTGACAGGAGGCAAAAAAAAAAAGAAAAGTCAGACAGGAACATGCTCTTTCAAGATCCAGGAAGGGTTTAAATATTGAAGAGTCGATTGTATTTGACTTGAGCATTTTTGTGTGTGTGTAATCTTGCACTGAGAAAACAAGTGCGGTTTTAATCAGCCGTGTTTTGTTTAATTCACCTCGCTGTGGTAGAGCCCGTTGCCTCAGTGGCATGCTGATGAATAGCTCAAGTGATAAGTGCTTAAGCAGATGTTAATTAAAGTAGCAACTTGCGCACAAAAACGCAGTGGGACGACGAGGGGGATCGTCTGCACGGCACCTGCTATGCCATTTGTGTTTTTTTGCATGAACTCGGCTGCAGTGTGAAGCGTCGCTGTAGCACCAGAAAGCAGCGCTGGTTCATCGACCATGAAAGTGTCCAAACCATGTTGCCAAATCAATTTATCCAATTGGAATTGCTGTGATTGGTTGATTCACCCATGCTCAGTTTTGGTTGCCCTTGTTGGCAAATTCTCGCCGATAACCAATAGCAAACCACCTTGGCTGTGCTAACCTTTTACGCACAGCTGAAGCGTCCAAAATGTCGGAAGCTAATGCAGCTTATTAGCTATTTTGAACCACCGCTCAGTTGGAGAAGCAACCGCCCAACAAGAGACGTGATTTTAAGGCAGATTTGAGTATTTTCCATCGTTTCATTCGATGATGAATGATGCACAGTCCTGAAAACAGACCCGCCGAGTCCAGGGATAACACTTTAAAAACGGCCGATTAGCTCTAGGGGTGTTCCCAGCTGGTTGGCTTGTTAGCGGATAGCTCACCAGACACGGTGGTTTACCAATCTGCCCGGAGAGTTATCCCTATAGCTCACCCAGCTTTGAAGAAGAGACCACCAGCTGTTCCCCCCAGTGTGAGAAGCTCTGTGTAAAGAGTGTAAGCAAAATGCTGAAAAATGTAAAGTGCAAAAAAAAAAAAAAATAGAGACTTTATTCATCTCCCATGAGGTGGTTTTACATATGTATGAGGTTACATAGAACTCATCTCTGGATCTCCTCTGCATAATTTTGAATTTCTGGTTCTCTCACCAGGTTCTACCTACTTTGCTTCCAACTCAGATCGACATACTAGAGTGTATTTCCTTTAGGCGATACACAGATTTAATTTCAAACCACAAGCCTTATGCATCAGACTTGTTGGGATTCTTACCTCGCTCAGCCACATTTCTCCTGGTGGGGAATCAGGAGGTAACACAGCGTTACTCCCCCGCCACTCTGTTGTACCTCAGCACCGCCACTTGTTAATGAGAGAGATAAGCCAAAATCGGTTGGGAAAAGCAAAGAGTGACGAGTTGAGTCACTTTTGGTATGAAAATAGATAATAGGCCAGTCCCTTCTGTTTGCAGAGTGCCCTTGACTGATAAGAGGGAATAGAAGATTGATTTAAAGGAGAAATGTTTTTTTTTACCATAGTTCATCTTAAGGGCAATTATGAACAATCGAGCCGTGATGTTAGGGTCTGAAGTGGGGATTAGAGGCGAGATTGCCAGGCAGCCACCACGACGATTCATCATGATTGTTGTCATGATTTAAATGTTCTTCGCCGAAATGGCTTAGAAACGCGTGGGAAGCGGTTGCTTTAATAAAGCAATAAATATTCAGCGTCTGGAGCAACGGTCAAACTAAATGTCATGACAATCCTCCATCTCGCTAATAGTCGGTGTAGACATCAGGTGTGTGTGTTTGTGTCTTGTTTGTGTGTCTGTGGCTGTGTGGAAACACCTCAGGAGGGGGTTTCCAAACGGGTGTGTAAAACCGGCTCATTTAGGGAAAGGTCAGCATTTTTTTTCCTGTCAGGTATCTTCCTTTGTTGTATTCTAATTGTGTCTCTAAGCTCTGGAAAAAGTGGAATATATTTATATTTATATCAACCTGAGTGGTCATACTTCCATAAAAAGCAAATGAAGAATTTTAAATCAAAGCTTCCTTTCTTATCTCCCTTGTACTCGGGCGAAAAGCGTGGTTTCATAAGGAGGTAAATAAGCTGAATATATCTTTCATATCGTACAATAGGATTTTGAAGCAGAAATTCCCCGTCTCTGTGCTTGCAGGTGCGTTTTATACGCCGAACCAAAATAGTGGGCAAAGTCGGTGAGTCAAATTAATCATGCTTCACACTGTCAGTGGGTGTGTCGGCCCGTATCTGCGTCTGTGCACCACATACAGCGAGTGTGTGTCAGTGCGGAGGTTTAATGTCTTTGTGTGTGCTCGTCTCCGTTTGCGTGTGTTTATCTGCGCCTCGCCTCCAGTCCATTCGAGCTGTGTTTTCTGTCCTTATCGACCCGCTGTAATTAGGGGCCCAGAGCTGCGGAGCAGGAAGAGCGATCAAGAGCCGCCATGTTCTGCCGAGCCTCTAATTGAAACGTTGAGCGTTGCCAGGTCTACCGCCGGACCCCCTCCCTCACCCCCCTCCTCGGGGTCCCCGCTGTCGTCTCGACGCCACCTCCACGTCGGTGACAAACATTCAGAGGAGCGAGTGCTAGTCACGAACGATAAGCAGCTGATTGCCTGTAGGCTCAGATGCGAATTAGGAGGAGCCGGTGCTGCAGCTTCATTGGACATGCTGCTAGGGGGCTGTTTGTGTCGGGGAAGTGTGACAGCTCAGAATGATAACACACCACCGAGGTCATTAACTTTGTCTTACTTAAGCTCCGGTTTCATACTTTGTCCTTAGCGTCTGGTATAGGTTGTTGCAGAGTTGTATCTTTTTCCTAAAAATAGATACAGATGCACCATAAAAATCCTCCCCACTTGCCTTTTTAGTGACGGAAATTGTCCGATGAGGCGACACATAGAGCCACTCAGTAGCCTGCAGGAGGATAAAGGCTGTGCCCAAATCTTGGCATCTGGCTGCTGTGCCTGGCACAGGCCTAGAGGAATGAGCTTGCTTTTCAAAGCCTGGCCCAGTCTTCCAACCAGTGTTCCTGCTGACATTTATCGCCTCAAACCTTTAGTGTTATTGTTATGGCTGCAATAATTCTCACTGCCGCAGAATACTGATGGCGCTCCAAATTGACCAACTGGAGGATTTTAATGTGACAGCTCATCACATTATGGTGATGGGAGCGTGAAAGTAGGCGTCTCGCTGCAATATCATCCTTCTCTACTTGAAAAGCACGCGTCCCTGTCATCTGTCTGGCAGCCCAGGACAGAGCTGACAACATATCTGCTGGCGTTCAGCCCACTCCTGCTTCCTCCTCCTATATAAAAAAAATAAATAAAGTCTGGGTGGAAGGGAATTGGTCAGAGGCGACAATGTCAACCCCCTGCTGATTTTCCACGCTCAAAATATTGGCAGCCATTACATGTCTCCTCAGTGGTGTTTAGTGCCCATCCCTGATATACTGACTTTCATCATGACATTTCCTGGGCGCACTCCAAATGCCTACCGGCAGCCTAGTTTCTATGGAGATGCTGCAGCTTTGTACAAAGAAAACACACATGCACACACACACAAAGATTAAAACAGACAAAGTGAGTGGGGGGGGGGAATGATATTAATTCAGTAATTGTGTCACCATCTTGTTTGTGCTTTTCTTTTGTTAACCGCTGAAATTGAATCAAATGCTCGGCTAATGCGCGTCTCATTTTGGCAAATGAGCATGCGGCCCTAATTTCCAGAGTGTTCCAGCAAATGAGCGTCCGACTTTGTTCGAACATCAAACGCCACAGGAAGCTTGATTGGGGCTTTTGATTTAAGCTATTGTTCTGCTGATATGAAAATGTGGTACATCGGCACTTTGCTGGAATTGGTATTCCATGCAGAGTGCTAATTACGACAGAAAGTCAGTCACACACACACACTTTCTAAGTGTTTTCATAATCTATTCATTTCCTGGAAAGGCCCCGCAATTCACAGCTCGGTGGCATGCGCATGTAGAAAAGTCGATTACAAAGTCGAGAGTTTTTCCAAAGAGTTTATTTGTTTGATAATGATATATCATAGTCTAAATAAAAACAACCAAAAAAGTAGCCCACTTAATGAATCAGCCCGGCAGAATGTATCATTTATTTGCGTGCTACGACCAAGCAGCGATGGTAAAAGAGTGATTCTACAGTAAGTGGCAGTTACACGGCGTGATTGAATCTTCCTTCTTTACCATTTCGGAGATTAGAAGTCCACACAGTCCCCGGGTTTGCACTCTTGAGTTTATTATCTCATTCCAGTGATCCTCAGGGTGCTGTCAATTGCCACTGAATTATATGCTCTACCTCTGCTTATATCAGTGAAATAAAGGTTCCTCCCCAACTCAGTCATTTGCTATCTTTTTAGAGAAGAAGGAAAAAAAACTGCACTCTTGGGTAACCTTTGGGTCTGAATGAAGCTTAGACAGCTCTTCAATGACTTTTTATATCACGTTTATTATCAGCTGTCACTGACCTCCTGAGTTGCTTCAGGCCAATAAGATATCAAAATTAACAGTAATGGTTTCATTGAGTGATTCCACTATGAATAAAGACACACTTGCCTATGTAAGTTACTGGCTTCTCGGGCTGTAAGGGCGTTCACTCAAGTACCTTTCACGTTTTATCTCCAGATTAAATCTTCAAATACATGAAGATGTTGAGTTGGAGTCGACTTAAGTTTGAGAGAGAACCTAAAATCTTCAAGTAGCGGATGAAATACAAACACAGAATGACATGGACGGTTTGATGACGAGCACAAGTACAAGAGGAGGTGGAAGCACAGGAGAATAACGTTAATCAGAGATGGTTGAATAAAGTGAAGCACCTCACATATTTTTAAAAACTGGTCTCGATCTCAGTGTCTGTCTTCAGTCTCATTACAACAAATGGAACCAAACATCAGTGGATCCTGTCAAAACCAAACCACACTACCGCCCCCAACTATCCTGTACTCTTACCCATGTTTCCAGAAACCAGGATATGCTACCTAGAGTAGAAAGTGATCCACACCAGGATGCTGTGGCATGTAAACACCTCATTCAGGATTCAGAGATGAGCGGCTGAGATGGTGGAAAATCAAAGCGCAGATGATCAGAAACCTGGATGCTGTTCTGATCATATATACAGTGATGCGAATAACTAGATTTCTCATGTTTCATGTATATGCCACATCCGAAGATGATCAAAAACAGGATAGGAAACCGGGATGCTAGTGTGCATGTAAACATGACGTGAAGGTTTTTGACTTTCTGTCCTGTCCTGCTGCATGCTAATAAAGAGCCAGGAAAAATATGAAATCAGAAGGTAAACTTGGAACATATATAAGACAGGAAAGAGTATAAGTATACTTATTTTAGGCTGCTTAGATAAGATAGATTTTTAGATAAAAATATACTTCATGATTTCATCACTGGTCTTCTGCCTTGTGTTATGGACTCATGGTGCTGAATGCACAGCTCCTGTAAAGTGCACTTCACTTTGCTGAAGTGGTTTCCATCTCTCTCTCTCTCTCTCTGTGTGGATGTTTGTCTCTCTTTCCCCACCAAGTTTGAAGACACGTCTCTGTCTCTCAAACTTTGTGACGAGCTTCCACTTGCACGTATGTGGTCAGCAGTTTTGCTGTCGGTGTTGTTTGTGAGGCTGTGCTGTTTGGCACCTCTTAGTTCTTTGGTTTTCTGTTGTTCATGGTCTACAGGCTCGGGACATTGCTTTTCAGCCAGGTGTTATTCCAACTCGACAACTTTGCTAACAGCCAAACATCAAGCAAATGCAACGACACAAGACATAGCAGTCAGCTAATATTACTTACTAAATCCAACAGCAGTCAGCCCAGCCCGGCGTCTGTCTGTCAGCCTTTTATTTCACCAAGCTCTCACCAATAATTGAAAGTACGTCTTAGATTTGCCTTTGTCTGTATCCTCTTTCCCTTCGGTCTCTTATCCTGCTGAGCCTGATTACATTGCCTGCTTTCCCAGCTCCTGTTCTAGCACGACACTGGCTCTGTTCCCTTTTTTTCTTTGTCCAATGCATTAAAAACAATCAGGAGAAGCTGCAGTTTTACAGTGCAAAGAGGATCTTCTTTAGTTTTCATAAGATTCCCGTGTTGTGGTAGTATTTGATTCGAGGCACACAGTCTTGTAAGAGAGAAGAATTGGCATCAATAAGTGAACAGCACCTTCAAGCTTTTTTTTTTTTTTTTTGGTGTGTGTTTGCCAATGGAGAACAAAGAACATGTTGAAAATCAATTCTTTTCACACCGAGAAAGTGTATGCTGATGCCTTCTTTGTGGCAGCGTAATGCATTAGTCCATTAAGGCCATTGAACGGGAGCTTTCTGAATGCGTTCCACACTGACTTGATGCCAACGATTTTCAATGGAGCTTTAAAAACATGCATTTTTTATTCATGTTTACCGTGCTGCTACAGTCTGAACGAGTGTTTGTGTGTCTTAAGTGTGACCAGGGTTAGCCTGGCAAAAATGATAGCACGACAATAAACAGCCAAGTATGAGTCATAACTATTTATGCCTTGGCTTAATGAATACGTTTGGTGCCAGAGGGAACATGGAGCATGACGCTTTCACAGCAGGGAAGTGTGACGTCTAGACCACAATGACAAACACTTAATTTCCTTTCTATCAGTCTTTTTTGTCTTTTCCTCCAGGCTTCAAAGATATCTGTGACAACCAGCTCCCAAGTTTGATTTGAAGTTGATAGTTAAATACCAACGCTTTCATCACTCTGCTCATAATAGTGTGCACGTCTTCTCCCTTCATGTTTTAAGTCTCATGCCTGATATTAATTCGCATATTCCACATCTTATATGTCCTCTGCGGCTAAACTGTAATGCCCTTTCTCCTTACATGTAAAACAGTAAGACAGATGTCTCATTTCAACATACAAACCTTCTTTGTGCCAAAAACATGTTTTATTTAAAAGCACACTTTTGTTTACAACATGTCAAACATACATTTTCAAATTTTTTGACATTTAACCCGATCGTATAAAGAATAGTTATGTCAAGAGAAACGTCGTTCTCTGGCTGACTTCCTGTTGACTCCACAGTTCTCTCATACATACAGTATCTTGAGGTTGATGGGAGGGCGCTTCAGCCAAAACCAGCCAAAAATCTCAACCACAGCCTGAAAAAGTTTCCTCGGTAAAGCTGTCTAACTCTCAAGTTGAAGCTGTGCTGATCACACTTGGGATGAATCCACAGAGAACCCGTGTTGCATTTTAATGGGGCTCCACTTACGTCAATAGTGGTAGTTGTTTTGGGGAATTTTTAAGAAAAACCCTTGAATAAGGAAGACTGGATTCAAAGTATCAAAGTTTAAATTGAATTTATTATTCTTGTACAAGAAGGAGCGTTTAACAGTGCAACACACAAAAGGGGTTACAGAGAAAAAGGCTCCCCGAGGAGCTCTAACAGTTGGTTCTTATACATTTTTTTAAAAAATGGGCTGTCTCGGACACCTCCCACCTGATACAGATAATATCATAACATCCTTTTTTGGTTTTCTGCTCAGTAATGAGCATTATGTTTTATATCCAAATGATACTCCCCTAGCCTGTCTCTCCTGTCCTTGTACTACTGATTTATAATTATTCCCTGCCAGCCTCAGTAAATCACATGCCAAATAAGGGAAGTATGCGAGACATGCAAAAGACAGGATACACACACACTATCTATATTAAAACATCAGCACCCCAGTATAATCCTAGTTTTTATAACAGTAGTAGAGCAGCAGCCTTTTATATTCAGAGTGGATGAGAAACAAGTGTTTGTAGCTGTTGTGATGTAGAAAATATCGTGCTGCCTTTTATGACACCGTACCTCCGTATTTTCTAAACCGTATTACGTGGACATTCGATGACAACAAATGTATTATTTCTCATGTGCTTCCTAAGGGTGCAACCATGTAATTCTACGACTTGTTTGTGCCGAAAGTCGCAGTGAAGGACTTGAGCCGCTTCTCTGAAAAGAAGCAATGCAATAAAAGCAATATATGTTATAATCTTATCAAGCTTCCCAGTATTAGAGCTCACGTTAACCCACAAATGTGCCGTGCCGCCCTTGTGTTCTCATTTGATGATAAGCCCCCGTAGTGCAAGGAGTCGGGCTCTCTCTGTGTCCACCCCACATATCAGAACAGGGTCACCGCTTTACTGCCTGGGGATTCTTATTGGACAATAATAGTGTCTGAGATACCCAGCAGGTGCCTGAATAAACCCTCTAATAGAGCAATTATTCTCAAACAAAAGGTCACCTCAGGCGTGACGACAGGCCCGGAAATCAATAAAGCTCCCAATTACGACCAAAGCACCGGGCCTATATTTGGTCTCCGGCCGCCAGCCTTCCAGGAGAAGATCAGATTTCAAGGCAACCTCATTCCCTCAGTACGTCTTTGAGATTAAGTTACCAAATTTTATTTCAGGAGTCTTTGCTTCGCCCCCTTTTAAAAATGCATAAATGACTCTGGCCCTTCTGAAGTGGTCCCCTTGATAGCAGACACCTAGGGAGTAATGTGGCCTTCCTTTTCTCAGCTCACATAAAAGATTAGAATTCCTTCCCCTTCAGTAGGAATGTTTAAGCTCACGACAAGAAAAGATATTCACTCAAATCAATCATCACACACACAAAAACAAAAACAGTCACATATATTATTAGATTCATGAGCTTTAAAGTCCTTCAGTGGAATGAGTGTCTCAAACTTCAGGTATGCGCACGAACCTGGGATCTGTTTTCGTGGTTATTTGCTCTGAAGTCAACTAAGGATGTTAAATATCCCCGTCAGCTTATAAATGAAGACACGGGTATGCCGGTGCCTTCTAGATGCAAGCGATAACCATCCAACCTTTTCATATAACTCACAGTGAGCGTGATAGCGATCTTGTGCAATGAATCAAATTGAGTCCAGCGGTGGTGAGGGAAGTGGCAGCGGCACGAGCATCCAAGATGTCTCCATAACCCAACGTAGACAGATTGTACAAATCTTAAAGGAGAACTGAGCTGTTACTGTTTAAAGTTTGTAGAATAAATATGTGTTCTGAGTCTGTCAGACCAAAGAAGAAAGTGTTATTAACCACCCAGCCAAATTTGGATGATTAAAAATATCGGCAAGTTTATGAAATTAGGTGTCAAAATCAGGTAAAAATGAATTCTCAGCTCCAGGACTGTGGGGGCGTGAAGCCATCTCTATCTCTGTAAAATATCGTTCAAAGTATTTTCACGTGTTTTCAACTATTTTTAAAAATATTGTACCGTAGCAGCGAAAGGTGCAACTAAAACTTTTGAATCATGCAACACTTGAACTTTCCATCGTGGTTACAATCAGTGCTGAAAGCGGGCGATGGGCTTCTCGACTGGCGCTCAGTAGCATTTAAAAAACATTGTCTGTCTGCGCTTTGTGAATGTTTTTCCAAAAGCGAACGTGCATGAAATGTTCTGAAACATAAAACAACGTCCAGCATGTTCCTGGCATTGGATTTGCACTCGGAGGGACATTTTCTCATTCGCCGCTATGATGAGCGTGACGATGCAATAGCCTCCCACTTTATTACCTCTACTTTCACTGTGAGTGTTTTCTGAATACAGACAGTGGGAAAAAAAAGGTTGTGAGAGTGGACGGTAAAGATGCGTCTCCTCTGCTGCCTGAACTCATCACAAAGGTGTGTGATTCTTACCGGTCGTAATGTCCCCCACAACCCCCACCCCTCATATTGCATGGGGCAACATTGATTTTGAGGGAATGGTTTGTGGTTTGGCTGGCCGGTTGAACAAGCTATTAGAGTTTAGTGCAAGCCTGTTTTATTCAAGGTCATGACCAAACTAAATTTGTACTGGACTAAATCAGAAGAAGTGCTGCACTTAATCTCAGGATAATTCAAGTTGCTACAAAATCATTACACTGGCGATCCAGCCTCTTGGTTCTTGGTTCAGTGCAGCTTTGTTTCTGCACGCTGTAATTTTGATGTTATATTCTCTACAGACCTCAGAACTTATGAAGCAGCCGTTCTCTAAACAATAACTGCATTATTTAGTTAAAGGCACCTTCCTGTACCCACTATCGAACGTTCAGCCTGTACTTGTCATTTCCTACACTTCTAAATCCAGCCAGCAGCTATCTTGCGGAGTCATAATCCATCTTTTAAGAGATCGATGATTTCTTTTGTGTGAAGAAATACTTACCGTGTTCCTCTCAGGCGCTAAGTTTGACAACTGTTTGACAACTTTCCAATAAGTAGCTCTCCTGTAGTCTGTGTGCTCCCGAGAACTGTTGAATAGATTTAAAAGTTCATGTTCTGTCTTTTCACAAATAATATTGTTATTTTCTGACGCTGGCGTTGTCACAGCGGTTGCTTAATGATGCCTTTAGAAATGCCTGCTAACCAACTTCATTGTGGTCGACAGCGGGAGTTTAAGTTTAACCTTTCTTTAGTTGATTGAAAAGAAACGAAAAGTTCTTATATTAAACATTAATATGGTTCAAATCTAATCAATAAATCTTCCCAATTTTCAACTCTAGCTTTAAAGAACTTTGCGTAAAGATCTGAGGGTTGGTTCGCAGTTTTTAAGACTATTATATATCGCTAGAACTACTGTAGGTGTCAAATAAACCGAACAAATTCACAACCCTGTCTGGATGTGTTATGAGTAACAATATCTTAGATTTATTAAAGTGTGTTATCCCGCCATCCCCACAATTAACGGTGGCCAATGGAAAATATAATTAAGCCACAAAGTGAAGTTGTTATTTCAAATGTATTTATTGCTTGTTTAGTTAATTATGACCTCTCCGCTGTCCCGTTTGAACAGCGCTATGGATTCTGGCATAATTAGATGACAAATTGACAAAACAGCATCGATAGCTTTACCCTCTTGTAACTGACATACACTATTGACTCCGGTGCAAGAGGCATTCCGCATGAACAAAAACCTTGTTAGCCTTTTTTTTTTTTTTTTCTGTGCATATTGACATCAGCATACACATGAGTGCATACAATCCCCGCCGGCTTCAGTATTATTGCGCAAAAAACTCAGACTCTCTTAGTGTAGCTCCCACCAGACAGACCTTCAGTTCATGACCTCCTAATTCTCATCTTCTGCTACTCCTCTTATTATAATAAAGGAGGAGAGTGACACATCCCGATCCAGTGACATGCAACCCTTTAGATTTGTGACACATTCTTGCAGTATTGTGTTTGCCTTTTCGGTATGAGAGAGCAAGGGATGTTTCTTTGCCACAGAATCTTCATCCTTGTCAATAGCCTTTGTTTGAGTCAATAACAGACATGAGAGGAGATTATACTTTATGTGATACTTTCATCAGCATTAGATGTGCAGTGAGTGCGGGTTATGATTATGTTCTCGTCTAAATGGAAAAATGACTCGCTCGTCAGTGTCTTTTAGAAGGAAAAAACTTTACGAGCATTTCCTGCTCTTCCTCCCCTGTGGTTAACCATGTGGCAGAGGTTAGATGTTAGACCACTTATAAAAAACATAACAGTCATGGTTAAGGTTAGAGAATACCACTTTGTGGTTAAAAGAAGCCACATTGGACACAGCTTTTTAGACTCAACTATGAACTCTTCCCTCAGGTTTTATGCAGAACGTCACGCTGCACTTTACACGAGTATAAGAGGGTAGGGAAAGGTAAAATTTAGCTTTTGAGAATGGGATTATTTGAGAGGATCCATACCACTCTCGTGAACGTGGTTTGCGGATGGAAGTGGAGCCGGGAGGCAGTTAGCTTAGCATAAAGCCTGCCATGAAGTCTAGCTGTGGGGTGCTACTTTTTAAACAACCTCTAACGCTCACTTATTTTGCTCCCTTTTTTACCTCCAACAATAGAAATCTAAATATGAAAGGTGTGATTGAAGGGGTAATTATGCGCTTTAACTCTTCGTTGGCTAACAACAGCCAGGTGCGGCGACTTCCTGGAGTCTTGTTGTTGCCGCCGTGAGGTTGCCAGGCAACCGCTGTTGTAGCTGGAGTTCCTCTCTGCAGAAGTGTTGGCTGAACTGCTCTTCAAGAAATCACATTTCTCCCCCTAAAAGATCACCTCCAGTGCTGATGCTAAGCTGGGCTAATCGCCTCCCAGCTCAGGCCTTGTTTGTAATGCACAGTAATGAGAGTGTTGCACTATTCATGTTAGTGTTTAAACAAATTATTTATCCAGAAAAGTCTCGTTAAGGAATCTCAGAGGCCCTTCCACAGTGAGCTTACCTTTACTTATTAATGGACACATTATCCTTATTATGAAAAGATTAACCACCAGTTCTGTGTCTCTGTTCGGATTTGATGCACTAGCAGAGGCTAATGCACACATTTCTCTTCTCCCCGACACACTCACAGGAGACACACCATCGACCTTTCTTTCACTGTAGCTTGACAGGAGAGCAAACTGCTCCCCGCTTGTCAGGAAGAGAGCACTTTCTCTGGGCTATTTTCGGGCGGAGGCAACAACAGCAAAGATGGTAGAGGGAGGGAGGTGGGGGACAGGGAAAGAATGAACGGAGGGTGGAGAATACATGTTTTTCTTTATTGAAAAATCAATTCTGCTTTGGTTTCTCACCTGATTCCTCGTCATATTAAATTTAAAACAAAACGCTGCATCGCAGCCATGAAACACTTGGCATATTTCATCCACGTGTTTGTGTGTGTGTTAACGTGAGATTGCGTGGCTGCAATTATACTAATTATGCTTCTTTTCAAATATAATTTCCACGAGGTGGAGAGCAAAAATATGTGTCTGTGTGATCGTAGCACTTTGACACTCACGCTGTCATCCGTCTGCATCCGGTCAACTCTTCCGCCTCACTGGCGATCCTCGAGCTTCTGCATCAACACTCATTAGCCGTGGCCCACTAAGCATGTCCGTCAGAGGCGGCTGGCTCCTCCGTCTCCATCGATTGCTGCGGCTGTTTTGGCGCACCTGATAATTCGTTCGGGATCACCGGCTGGTTCATTGGTGGCTGTTGTTTGAGAATTATCCTCATTGCGGTGCCAGTAATTGTCTGCTCGGCAACTGAAGTGGCTGGCTCGAATTGAAATGTCAAGCTTTGCATCTGGAAAGGCGATGCGAGGAGACTCTACAGAGGAGCGTTAAGCTGTATTGACGGGAGTGGCTGAGCTATTGAAACCATATGATTGTAATGACTGCTTGTAATTGTCATCACTAGCGTGATGGACCGGAGGACGGCGAGCACACAAAACAACAAATGAAACGGTCGTCTACCTCTGTCGCTCCAGTTTGCTACTGGTTTTCTCATTTTATACTTTGTGAAGAAACTTTATGCGCCTCCTTCACCTTCACAGTTTTTATTTCATACATGCACTGTTTCCAACGCATGCCACCTTTCATCTCATGCACGGAGAAAAGCAGCTCGCAGCAAGGTGATGCAGACCTCTAGTTTAAATTATAAATGGCCGAAACACAGAAAGGCAGAAGAGCTCGTCTGATAGGTTGTAAAATCCATAAATGGGAATATTAAAGACTTGTGTTAGTTTTCTTAACATAGCCAAGGTAGAGTTTCTCTGCTACATAATAGAAAGAAAGATGACAACCTTGCTTTCTTTCACATGGTTTGCATTTAAGTGAGTCTTGTCAGCCTTGAAAACTTCTCAGTTCACTTCATTTAATTAGTGTTTTCCTGCTGTATGGATTTGTAGCGATACTTGTCTTTGTGCTATTTTCTTAACCTTTACTTAACCACAGCAGATGGACACAGTAGTAGTACAGTTGTATTCCTGCCTGATTCACATTCACACAGTTGCGCGCACATCTCACCTGGGAGCTGCCCGGTACAGTTCTACACACTGAAGCTGTACTGTACCGAGCAGTCAGCAGGAGCTATCAGGGGTTAAGTGCCTTGACTCTCACTTTGCTGTAGTTCTTGAAGGTCGTTTTTTTTTTTTAATTCACTGTCTTCGCACAGTCTTTTGAAGCCAGACGGGAGATTAAGTTAAGATTAGACGCCCAAAAAGACGACTGCATCGTCAGTATGTTAATCTTTAAACGATTATTTGGCTCAAAGAACGGACTTAAGACGTCCTGCTCTCTACAGCTGGCTCTGTGGTACTGAGGCAAAGTGCAAAGCACAGTGGTGCTTTGAGCTAAATGTTAATGTTATCATGCCAACACACTCACAATGCCAAGCGGGTAATGTTTGACTTGTTAGTTGCAAATTATTTGCTAATTAGCACTTCGCACAAAGCACAGCAGAGGCTGAGGTATTGGACAAACCTCAATATTCACCTAATGATGGCATTTTATGTAAAAATAAGTGATCAGCAAAGTCTTGTTTGCGTGAATCATTTCAATCAAAACCATAATTTTCAACTGTAGGTTGGTGCAGGGGATCATTAGGATATATATTGTCTGTCTAGGATGGATATCTGGACCTAATCCCATAACAATCCATCCACTAGATGTTTAGTCTGGACCAGAGTGGTCTGACCAACACTCAGTGCCATCCCTAGAACCATGGCGCTAGCATCCTCCATCTTTACATATCATTTCTGCCAGAATGTAGCTAAGTACTGCTAGCGTCCTAACCCTTAAACCCTTCTTCAGCAATTCTAAAACAGATCTTTGGTCCCGCCTCCTGCTTTACCATTGGCCAGAATCTCTCTTTCCGAGCTCACTGACTGGCTACCTGCCTTCAGCTTTTACTGGTTTGAACCGTTTATTACTACCAGGTAGATTTTGTTAACAGGAAGTGCAGTGTTTGGGTAGCCAATAAACGAGCTAGCACAACCCTCCCTCCATGAGATGGATAGGATGGTGCATGGGGATTAAGAAAGAAGCAGTGTTTAGACTTATTTGGGTAAATGCAATGCAATGTTTGGGACATGCTGAGCAAACAGATGGACGAACAATTGGATTTTGCTGCAGGAGTGGTTTGAGAAGTTTCTACAGACTTTTTTTTTCCTCTGTGGAAACGCATCATTTCTGCAATCCTGTTCTAACTGATTAAAACCAAAACAGACTAGAGCCTGCATCTCCGTGAAAAAAGAGTGTTTCATACTCACATCTTTCCAGGAAAACAAAACCTTGTCATTATTTGTGTAATGTCCCAGTGAAATCAAACAAGACTTACCAAAGGAGGGGGGAAAAAAACGCTTTAAGAAAGAATTTTTGGCAGCAAAAAAAAATGTATTTGTAGATTCAGATTTACACAACTTTTCACCGCGTTGCAACAGTAAGCGTATCTGTAGTCCTGCTCCTTTCCCCCTCAGTTGGTGCTCAAGTTCATGCCCTGAAAACTTGATGAGCTGTCAACATTCAAACAGCATGCAACCAGGGACAGGGTGGACTGGCAAAACCCCTTCAGGCACAGAGGAGCAGAGAGATCCTGTTTCTGTCAGTGTCCACCTCCACTGTCCACCATTTCACCCTTGTAGTTGTGACTTTTTGGGGGGCAAAACATCCTCTTGAATATAGATATTCAGGTGGATGATGTGTATTTTACCAAGACAATCAGACAACACGGATTCAGTTGAACAGCAGAGTTACGTTTTAAAGTTGTAATCCTTCATTATTTATGATATTAAACTGCATGTTTGGTATTATTTATGGACAACATGAGTTCAGCAATAGCTCCTTTATGTACACAGCATGTATGTACACATACGTAGTGTTTTTTCATTGTTAGTGGAGGAGACTGTGCTGAATTTAAATTACCTACCCATACACGAGGGGATTCACAAGAATTGAGGCAGCATGTAGCACAGACAGTTTGTAATTGTATCTAATTGATGCGAGTCGCGCTGTTAACTGTTCAGTCAGCTACGGCTGTATCTGTACTGCTACACTTTAAAATGTGGCCAAACATAGGGGGGAGGGGGGCTTTAATTAAGATCAGACATGGGAAACAAAATTTGTCTGCAATTAAGTGCAGCAATTTTAAATATCGCAGGTAGTAATAAAACAGGAGGGACCGTAGTTAAGCTGTTAAATGAAGAGCTGCAGGCAACAGGCAGCACGGCTCCAACTTCTCAGCAAGGTCGCCAACTTCGCGGAAGCCTGCCGTCAGTCGGGAAACTCTCGCCGTGTGCAGCATGAAAGGGTTAATTTTCTTTTCTTTTCTTTTTTTTTGCCTGAGATGGTAGTTTTGGTTTTCTGCTGAGGTTCTCACGGCATTGAAGTTGTACACAAAAGACGCTGTCAACCATTTCTATAGAGTGCTTTGACATGTTTGCTCTATAAAGTGCTCTCAGGCCATATTACGCCGCTGCCATATGTATCACATCTTGTCACAACTCACGTTAACGGTACAGTTGATAGTGTCTGCGGATGTCTCGGTTATAAAATAACTGGAATGACCTTGTATTGCTGTTATTTGTACACAGCTAATTGTTCACTGGACCATTACGGCATTAGACGGGGTCGTTAGGCAATCTGTGATTCAAAAACAGAGCCTGAAGCATCTAAAAGAACACATGAACGCCTACCTACAGACATATTGCATATAAGAAAAGCACTTTGTGCTATGCATGTATTCATGCCGCAGTTATCACGGTAATAACCTGTAACGTGAAGAAGTCGTGCAGCGTTCTCTTCAGATGAATTCATTTCACACACACACACACACACACTTCAGCCAGCGCTGTATCGCATAAGGGCTCGTGTAATATGCAGCTTTGTATGTTGAACACAAAATCCTTAATCAGCAGTTATTAAATAAATGCAGCATTGTTATAGTGTAGCAATTTAACAGTCACTGTTAAGTCATTCAGCGGCCACTCTCGCATGCAAAGCACGTTCTCCAATTTTCAGCTGAATGGCATGAACAATTGGGTTGCGGCGGTAACAACAGGTGGCCAGAGAGAGGGTAAGTGGTGAATTATTATTACATTTGTTATGGGTTTTGGGGTTGCCATGGAGATGCAAGAGACCACACAAACAAAGGTGATGAATGGATGGAAACGTCTCGTGCACACACACACGCGCAAGGGTTTTTGGGGGGAATTCATCACAGATTTTGATATATTATTCCGAATGATTTCTTTTTTTCTTTTTTGGAGTCCCCTGAGCTTTTATGGAGAGTGTATTTGAACAT
This sequence comes from Miichthys miiuy, assembly GCA_036365135.1. Lineage (NCBI taxonomy): Eukaryota > Metazoa > Chordata > Actinopteri > Sciaenidae > Miichthys > Miichthys miiuy. The sequence goes on from CM071618.1 coordinate 5,099,161, forward strand.
CCACCGGGCAGTCAGTGGTGCTGTAGTGTTCATAATACATGAAAGCACCCATCAATTGTCCTGCTTCTTCTATCTCCCGCAGAGCAACAGTGACTGTGTTTGCAAGTGAAATAGCTGCCCCAAGTGTTTTTTGGGGGTTTTTTTTCATTGCAGGAGAGAAACCAGGTGATTTGATTTATTTAAAAAAAAAAAAAAAGCTCTTAACTATCAGACATTTTTCATCGTGAGAGCACTTCAGCCAAACATTATGCCAGTGATAAGAGGCTCGAAGTCTATTCTTTCTACATGAATGTTCATATTTTGTCGGAGAAAGCGATAAAATAACAGCAGGCCAGAATACATTAGCCTGGGTAAACATCAACAGGAGCAGCAGCCTCTTTTTATTAGACCCCTGCGCCTGGAAGCAGTGGGTTGTGGGGCATTTCATTTCCAGGAAGCGAGAGCTCGTCTGCCGGGTGCATATTGTTTCCATGACGGCAATTTATTTTGCCTGAGTGGCACGACAAGTGTGCCTTATGGAATGAAGGCTGATAGATAAGAACAGTAGGAAAGATACTTTTCAATTCTTAATGTTCCCGAGAGATGCAGCACTCACTGGCACTGCCGCTCGGCCACATTGAATACCAATCGCTCTGGGTGTGGGCCGAGGGACATGCTTTGCTTTGCTCTGCAGTGAAATCTTCCCGCTGCCCCGGCTTTCTCTCTGCCTCCCCCCCTCTCTCTGGTCTTCTGTATTCTCCACAGCTCTCCTTCCCCACGGCGGCTCAGATGATGTTCTAGTTAGTTTCTGGCTGGTCGGAAAGTTTCCAATGCAAAACACTTTACAGACTGTTTGACCTTGTCAAGTGAGCCTGAACAGCAACAAGCATCTCATAAAATTCAAGTAACTTGCAGAGTTTTGTGGTAACTGATCTTCAAGTACCAGTTCTTTTGAGTTGGCGATCTCTGACTGGAAGGTTGGCTGATGTCCTGTTGACCTTCACCTCTCAGAAGCAAAGGTGTAAGACACGAGACATTTGTTCAATAGCTGCAAACCTCTTAGGAACCACAGTAAAAAAAAAAAATCATCTGCTGAATCTGGAGTATTCTAATTTGTTCCCATAAATTTAAATTCAACCCACGTAGCAAAATACTTAGCCAAATTAGCCATGTTGTGTTCATCCGCGGTGCACCGCTTGCCCCACTTGAGTGAAAAGCTAATGTTACTTTACAAAGTATGCAAACAGCCTTTATCCATCCAAAATTTCCAAATCTATAATTATCCATTCAGCACAGCTCTCTAGTTTGTTTTTTCCCCTATTTTGCAAGAGAACAATAACTAATAACTGAGCACAGAGAGCGTCGTGGTCAGCATGAGTCAGACAGACAGCAAAGCTCCCCGATGGAGTCCAAGACACGGCCTGTTGTCTTCACACATTACAGAACAGATCATTACAGATGAAAGGTTACATTTTTTTTCTGTGCTCTAGTGGTAGTTTTAAATCCAAATAAAGAGCCGCAGCCTGAACCGAACTCTGCCTTTAGAGAAGCGGTTGAAAGACGCTGCTATCAGACGACTAGACATTTTGTTGGTTATGTTTGTGTCGTAGTTCTATTACCTTTTTCTTTTTGATGAGTCACGGGTACAACGATATGGAGGATGTCTTTCATCTGCAATTAACTGCAATGTCACAAATATCATTAGGACACGGGGACGCTTGTGTACTATCTTGGTCATTTTATGTCTCTAGTTGTCATTTGATAATTCAAAAACAGCCATCTTCTTCTGTGCTTTTATCCACGCTGTAAGGCAGCCTGATAAATACCTTGTGCACAAACACGTTGATTGAATGAAGCAGAGACACTTCCAGCAAGCAATTTTACATTTTTCACATGTGGTTGTTTGTTACTCGAGCGCCTACTTGATTGATTAGGTAGCGACGGAACACTCTTTGCACAACTTAGCTGAAACTGACAGGATTTCCCACTAATTACATACATACATGAATTAAAGCACACTTTGCTGAGAGTACCCCAACCAAAGAGAAAAAAAAAAGAGTGAGGCAGGTGTTAGATTAACTCTGCAGAGTTTGACATGTACAAATGGCCTATAGTTGACTTTCTTACACACATTAACTGTAATTTAACACTTCCGCTTTGCTTTCTAAAGTGTCCTGTGACAGAAAAAGGCTGTGAAAGCTATTGACTCCAGCTTATTTTAGAGTGTGTCACTGGCAATCCATACAGATCCAATTTAAGTCAGAGGTCTGGGACTTGTCAGTGCTTCACGGAGTCAGCACATCACACATTTGCACACAGGGGGGTGTATATGGCTTCAGATACTTGGCTAATGGTATGCTGGAGCATTTCCTGGTGCTGCTGTACCTTTTTGAATAGACATCTGTCATTAAAGCGACGGTAGCACACACCGGTCGGACAGAAGGATGACCGCACAGTTCATCGTTTTCTACCTGCAGAACTTTCCCTCTTTCAGCTTGTCTTTGGCGCGTACTCGCAGTTCTGACGAAATTAAGAGATGAAGGTAAAAAATCTTTGATTTAGCAGAGCCACGGTAACGTTGGCGGGTGCGTTTCGTCTCCTTTGACAGATGTGCAGACACTCGCTGCCACAGGAACAAGTGATGAAACAAGGAGAAATTCTGGCTGTATTCTGCATTGTTCTTGTTTTCTAAAGAGAAGACTTACAAGTTAAGACTGACAAAAAGCATTTGCCTTCATGCATTATCCATGAGAGGAGCAGGAAACACTGTTTTTCCTCATGGTTTTTTTTGCCTCATCACTTGTTCAGCAATGTCATAATGCATGTCCACCAGGCAGAAGAGCTACAGCTATAGGGGACGCTCACCACTGAGAACCCTAATCATCTGCACTGTTTCCATAGCGATGAGGGGAAATGATACACAATAGATGTGATTAATTGCCTCGAGAGAATGTGCGCTTGCATGTAAATGGGCATTTTGTGTTCGGCTGCATTAGAAATCACACATAAAGTACATATATTATCAGTTATGGGACTGGTGGTGAGCTCTGGGGTTTTGTTTGATGCCATAAATCAGATTCCAGTTCATCACATGCAGATCACGTCAAAGTGTGCTCTGCATCGGGAGAGGAAACATTCCTTCAGGTTCTTTTCTACAGTGTTCCAGCAGCTATGTGCCATACACACTGACTCATCCTCTGGCTGTAGGTGTTATATGGTATTTTACAGAGATGTGATTTAGTGCAAACTCTGCAGAGAGAGGTCAGCTGGCGGTGGCGCCCTCCCAACATCTCTCTAATGGACTGGAAGAGATTCACTCGCAAATCAAACAAACCAGGTGGAAGAAGCTCAAGAACGACACACACACACACACGCACACATATATATAGACACACCGGCCAGTTGGAAATTAGTTCTCCTGCCGTGAGCAACAAATAAGATGACTTGTTTATGTAGAGTCCTACTGCTGCGCGGCGCCGTATGACAACAAGATTATCCGAATGGGTTTGGATGCAGCGTCGGTGGGTTTTTTTTTTGACCTGTGAAGCACAAAACTGGAAGAGATTTTTGGAATATTTTTTATTTTTTATTCAACAGGCTGAAAAGTCTGCGAGAGAAGAGCAGAAGAGAAAATCCATCCATACTTAAAGCCACTTAAACAATAGGAGAGGATTTGGATTTGAGATTAATCTGCTCATATTTTTACAAAAAAATGAAGTCCGTTTGAGGAGGAAAGAAAGAAAGAAGCAGAGATTGTAAATCCCTCGATTTGAGGATTAAAATCACATCTCTGCGTTAAAAAATGGCACCTTCGCTGTCTCGGCTTGTAGAGAAGTTTAGTACAGTGTGGAAGGGAGGTCAGCGCAGTAATTAAAACTACTATCGTGAAACGTGTATAGAATTATTCATGATATGGCATTTTTTTTATTCGTGGTTTTTCTTTGGGTTTTCTTTTCGGCCGTCACGTATCACCTTTTCCGCTGCACATTTACAACCTGTGTCAACTCGTATTATAATCTATCACTCCTGAGAGTCATGCCGGATTATCGTCAAGGTTGCTTCTGTTTTCTAAGTTGATTGAAACCACTTCAGTCTTGAATAACTTCACGCCTCTTTAATTTCGAATGTTTCTGTCGGCCCTCGTGTCACAGCTCTGAGCTTCTTCTTCTTCTTTAAGGATAAGTGTTAACTAAATATTTTACAAATGTGTCCCATCAGTCGCCCTCATCAACTTCTGTTGCCGCTCGCTGTATCGGACATCAGACCCGTCGTGCTGAGCGACATCACTCTCATTATCTTGTGATTTGCATGTGTCGTTGGAGAGCCTGCGCCCGACCGGAGGTTACAGGTTTGATCCACTTAGTGGGCAGCGTGTTTCTGTTAGCAGCGTTGTGTCGTCTCGCGTCTATCAAAATGTCAGCGAGCGAGCTGACTTGACTTGCTTCTCTTTGGATAAGTGCACAAATTAAAAGCTGGCCGACTCATTACATTCTGTTTGCTTTTAGCAGAACAACACGCTGCTCTCTGCTGCAGTCTGTTGTCTTTCCCCTCCTCTCCTCTCCGGCATCTCGGTGATGTTTTCAGGCTTTATAGGTCCCCAGCAGCTCCTTCCTCCCACCCTTACATCTCACAATAGCATTCTGCTATCAGTGCATTATGATGCATGCCTAATGACAATGTGGTATTTTTGGTAAGCTATTAACTTTCTGTATTGTATAATTAAACTGCTGGAAAATATGCAGACATGCACGTGTGCAATTGCGCACAGAGGCCCTCGGATAACAGATACCCTTATGCTATAGCTTTAATGTATTCATTGAGAATCGGAATTAATGACCTATACCATCACTAATGCTGGAGCCCAGAGGCGTTATGATTTCATCCTCGGGGAGAGAACGCACATAGCCCTCACACGCATACAAGACAGAGTTTGAGCTATTAAAGCGGCAATGGAAGCGTCCGTTTCCAGTTTAGCGTCCCATAAAGCGAGCGCAAATGGAGCAGTTACTCACATCACACCCAGCTTTGCTTGTTCCAAGTCGGACTGTCTAGTTTCTCTCCCTTCAAACTCCTTCAGCTGTTGATTCATTTAGATCACACTGAAAAAGGGCAACTAAAAAATTGGATTATTATTTCTTTGGTGCTAGTCAACACGTGTGTTGATAGTGTCCTCTGGCTATCGGGCCGTTCTAATGCAGATGAGTTGGAAAATGTTGATCGTCTGAGCAGCTGTGAGTGCTGCAGGGTGCTTTGCAGGTTGTTGTTTTTTTTGCCTCTCACGCTATATTCATGCCCAACCGCATCGTAGGGGCTGTATGCAGCACAGCAAAAAGTACTTCCTGCACCATGTCTGCTTATTTTTATACAGTTTATATTCTCATTAAAAGACACTAGAATGGAACATCAGCCGCATGTAATGCACAGACAAAGAGACAGCGTTTCTTTTGTGTTACTTTCCACTATCATGCAAGGCACCGATGCCCTTGCTAGTCAAGATGTGGGCGGCTGCATTTTGAATGAGCTGGAGCAGCTGAATGGCTTTTATGTTGAAGTAACAGCCTATAGGACAAGTGTTTTGAAATCTCTACGGGGTTAGAAATCGTCACTTTAAAAAAAGAATAATAATAATATGCAATAATAACAGAAGGCTGCTTTTGTGAAGGCGAGAATGGAAAAAAAAATTACCAAAGACTCCCCTGCGTTTTTACCCGACAGGTGGTCCTAAAAGATCAGGACGCTGAATATGCGCAATCTGTTGCTTCTGAAACTCTTTCAGCCTTTTTCCTTTGTCCAACAAATGGGAAAAAAAAAAACGAACAAACAAGTGCACCAGTGATTTCTGGGTTCTTTTTTAAATGAGAAAAAAGTGAACTAACAGTTGCTTGTCCATTCAGAGGGATGAAACGTCTCTGTGTACTCCAAACTGCTGGATTAACTTCCTAGTTGTTGACTTTCGAGAGACATTGGCACACTTCATTTTACACTTCTCCCCCGGGGGGGAATCAACACTGATGATTCCTGTGCATGCTCTGCAGATTTAAACATGACAGCTTATACTATGGACAAGAAAACACCAGCATCTCTCTTGGACCTGGATCCATACTTTTTTTTTTTTTTTGGCTCTCTCTGTCATGTTGTGGTCACGCTTCAAGCTCTCCTGTCAGTACATTTTCCTTCAGCCTCCGAACATGTTATTTATTTACAGTTCCTCCCAGCTCCTGATGTCTGTCTCCTCACCGCTCATTTCATACCTCATCTCTCCTCTACCGTTAGTCACCTGTAATCACCCCGTCATTACTTCGGCACATAAGGTGTAGCTAATTAGTCCAATCATTGTTAGAATTACAGATCAGAGAGGCATGATCGGGAAGATTACGTAAGTGGTTACCAAGCCAAAGAAAAGCAAAGAAGTGACATAATTTCTCGGTGTGATTTCTCTCTTTTTGGCTGAATTGTTTTGGGATCCAATTATTCGTACGCTTCAGCCCGAGTGAGTTATAGATCCTCACAAGAACGCTGCCCGTTCGCTCTGTGAGAGGGAGTGTTTTTTATTTATTTTTTGGATAGTTTCCAACGTCAATACGTTCCCGCTGAGACGCTGATCTATATGGAAATGCTGTTTGACATCGACTCTTTAGTCATTGTAACAGTGCAATAGATCTTTCAGCACTGTTGCAGAACTTGGAGAGAAAATAGGAGAAGGAATTACAGCTGCTGCCGACTTGTAGCGTATAGTGTGTGTGTGTGTGTGAGAGTGTGTGTATATGTTGGCTTGTTCTCTAGTTGTAGAGCTTAGCGTTTACTGTCATTGGCCAGTCCACTGAACATCTGTCTTCCCTCTACTAGACGGCATCACTTCCACCACAGCACGGAAAGTTTGGGTGACCTGGAAATGAGTTGTTTGATTTTGATTTCGACGCGTCACTGAGCAGCCGCCTCGATTCTTGTGTAGATAATGGAACAAAATTGCACAGACGTTCAGATTTTTCTTTTGCAAATTGCTTTTGCTACACGGCACGCGTCACGCTGTGAAGCCCATCCAGCGAGAGAGCCCTGCTTTTAAGTTTAGGTTGTCCTGTAGTCTGCACACACACACACACACACACACACTGTAGATGCGATTGTTAACTTTAACACACTGCGATGGATGCCCAGCTTTAGATTGTGTTACCTCCAGATTTACATTGAACCCATAAACAGTCATCGCTCAGCATCGCATGAGGATTTCTGCCTTGTCTTTTATTGTGCCTTGCACACAGCGAGCACTCTGTCATGCTCACTTTACGTCCCATTATCGCGTGTAAGTAGCTCCTCTCCGTAGAGCACTTCTTCTATAATTTTGTCACCATTTTCCATAATGTAAATCCCTCCGCATACTGTATCGACCACAACAATCAGCAGTGGGCTTCATGCCACTCTCTCTCTCTCTCTCATAAAAGCTCCAGTATAGGATTTTCAGTTGTGCGGGGGAAATAAAATAAAGATTGTTCCAGAGAGAACAGCTCAGCATAGAGTTAGAGAGAATAAATCACGTTGTGGACTGTCAGCTCATCAACCACAATTCTGTGCTTCATCTGTTGATGATGAGAGACGACTGAGTGGACTTTTGTTGTTTATAGGTCAGTTCATTTGGCAATAATCTGCCCTGATTACTGCTGGAGACTGTTGAATTTGGACCTGTACAAATGTTGACTTATTGTTTAGTTTTAATGAGCTGGAGCTCATCTTTTGTTGCCGCTCAGCCCATCGCCAGGTGGTTCTGTTTTGTTTTGTGGGCACGAACTAGCTGTTAAATTTTGGGTGTCCGGCGTTCAGCAAAAAGAAATCCTGGTTATTTCCTGTATTGACAATGTTAGATGACAGAGAGTCCGAACTATTTCAAGCTTTAGAAAATATCCGGTACAAGCCTGACAGAAAGCTTTTTTTTTTTTTTTTTGAGAAACTTATCCAATAACCGATCTTAAAATTCGGTGGTGTTCCCTGCTAACGGCCTTGTACAAACCAGACATCGCAGTTGGCAGTAATAAATCAGTTTGCATTCAGGTTGTGTCAGATTTTGGCAACTATAGAAAGGTTTTTTTTTTCTTTTGTTCCAAGTTGAAATGCATTATAAATTTGCTGATTTTGACATCTAAATGGCTTTGCCTGAATATTTACACGTATATCTCCAGCCTATTAACTGAAAAATATAATTGATCTGACAGAAAGTTAAACTAATTATGATGGCTACATATGTAAATAGTAATTTATCATTAAAATATGATGGAAACTGATTGTTTATGGGAAAGCACAGTGGTGCAATAACTCCAGGAAGCAGTGGCTCTTCCAAGCTCACAAAAAAACTCATCATGTTTACCCTCTCCATTCTGTCGTAAGCTTCTTGAATCCCTCTCACTGAAAGCAGATCAGTCATCTGCACTCAAACTGAATAAACATATTACATATTCTTGTTGTCTCTGACCAAGGTGCTGTGCCTCGTGGCTGTCGCAGCTCTGCAGTATGGCGATACAGCTAACTAACTGATTCCTGCTCTAATGAATGTCAGTAATGGGCAGTCTGGTAAATAGCCGCGATTGGTCTTATCTGTAGGCTAATGATGTCTCGGGCTCCTTTCAATTAAGGTGGGAATGAGGTCACTAAAGGGTTTGCTCCATAGCTCAGCCATTGAGCGTCATTAAAGCTTTAGCGTGTATTCATTAACGCTCTAGCCACAGGTCCCCGAAGCACACGCTCTGTCTCGCTCTTTTTATCCTCCATAAACTAATTAAGAACTTATTAATCCTTCACTAACTGTTTGGGCTTTGGATCCTTTTCTGTGCACGTCCTTCTTGGTTGTGGTTCTGGCGCTGGTTTGTCAGCATGGTAGTGTCCACAATGTGTGCATGGGTGTGAGGTGGAAAACATTCAGGGACGCTTTTTGTCGTAGAAGTGAAACATTGAGCCGTGGGGCTTTTTTCTCTCTGGATGCTTTGTCCGCTTCAACACCTCAATTATGAGATCTAATACAGTTGCACTCACATTGGAGTGAGTTTTAAGATTTCAGAAGTGTTAAAAGTGTTTTTCATAATGACCAACCCACAAAACTCAAACACAGTTTTCTCCTCTGCAGAGATTTTAAGCAGTTTGTAGCACAACATTTTGGTTAATAACTGCTAATGAAGCAGCTGTACGCTACCTGCCAAGCACTTAGCAGCAGGCAGACAAAATTAGCAGCTAGTTAGTGGAGAAATGTGAACACGTAGCAGCTAAACACGGATGTTTTTCTCAGGATTTGGTGGAGACTAAAACTGCTCATATAACTAAAGATAGATATTGAATATTCCACTTGTCTTGTGACCAGAAACATAACTGGTCTTGAACGCTACTGTATGTCAGCGAAAGGTGTTAGCAAGAATTGTTTGCTAAGGCTAAAAACAGCTAGCTAGCGAGCCTTGCTGTTTTATATTTGTTGCCTCCGTGAGCTTTTTTGCATTCTTAATACTTTTGGCACTATATTTCAGTCCTATCTCACATTTTCAGCACTAGTATGGTTATTATCATGAGAACAAAACATGCCACACTTGTTTTAGCTCATATGAAGCGAGGTGCAGAACTCTACCAGTACTCTTTCTGAGTGCGTTTAGCTCCATACTGTAAGTTTAGAGCACGTCGATGTTCATCCATAGCTGCTGACTGGACTGTCTTGTACTGTTACGGTAATATATTGTAAAAATGTTGCACAATTTTTTTGCTGAACCTGTATAGCCACCTGCTGCACATCACCATGTGCTAAATGCATTTCCCCTGCACGTTATTTGATTTGGGGATGAGGAAGAAGCCTAAAGCTCCTGTTGTACCTATTTTATATCCTGCGGTGATACTTTGTCCGGTGCTATATTCATTCTTTAAAATTCAGTTTTCACATATAACAATATTAAACTGAAATAAGTCCATTTGTCTCAAAAAATCGCCTCAAGGTTGCTCATAACTCTGACTCCCTTTTTCCCAAGCCTGAAGCTTCTCTCTGCTGTTGCCAAGCTGTTGTCAAGCATGCAATTCACCAACGTGTCGTGGGCTCCATTTTTATCTGTCACATTCGTTTGCGGGTGATAGCCGCTGATGCTCGGCTCATTAAGAATTCTCCCCCTCCTCCTCCTCCTCCTCCTCCTCCTTCATGCTGCTGCTGTTGGTGCTGCTAATGCTGGCGTGCCTCCTTGAGGAACCGAGAGGCTGCGACTCTGACTCATGTTCGCCCTTGACTCACACCCTCGTCGTTCCTTTCCATGAGTTTGCCATTTACTCTACCTGTGATTCTTTTTCGTTTCCCCACTTTAGTCTCTTCGGACATCTGTCTTTTTTTTTCTCAGCTCTCACATATTCTTCTGTTTTCAAATTTTCTTCTGTTTAGACCTCACCCTTTGTTCATAACTCACAATCTAAATCACTCCCAGGATGGTGTTTTTACCGTCTCTAACCATGCCTGTTCTCCTCCTCTCTGTGTCTCTTTGCAGGAGCTGGTGGGCAGTAACCCTCCGCAGAGGAACTGGAAGGGAATAGCGATCGCCCTTCTTGTCATTCTGGTCATCTGCTCGTTGATCGTCACCTCCGTCATCCTGTTGACACCAGGTACACGGCGCAGGACGAGGACAACATCATACGCCGCACATCGCTCTGTTTACACGCTGATTATTATGCACGAGCATGCCCATTAGGTTTTTGCAATCAATCTCACCCCCTAACAGTGCAGACGAATAGCGTGTTTGTCACTGTCTCTGTCCTTGTGTGTGGTCCGCGCTCTCGTGGAAGTTGCTGGTGTCACCGGCCCGCCGTAATGTCGCAGTTAACTTCCACATGGGCGCTCTTTGTCGCTGTAACGGCCACATTTAGTGAAGGTCAGTAAACCTCATTGAAGTCAGCTTGCGCGACGTTGCTTTCTTCATAAACACAGTCCCCATCTGTCTCCTTCACTTAGCCCGTTCTCCCTGCGCACACACACACACACACACACACACACACACATTGTGGACGTTTTCCTTAGTTATTTTAAGGCATGTGAGTTTGATTTCAGAGTGACCTTCAGGTTTTCTCTTTGCAGATTTACATGAAAGTTTAATCAGCAGGCCATCTGTTTATATTCAGTCTCATAAAGCTCTTTGATATTGTTTTATGCACTGCCAGAGCCAAATCAGTCAATACAGCTTCCAGTGTGTGTGCCCTATAATGCAGTTACAAAGACAGTAATCATTTCGCCCTTGTTTATGATTTTCTGTCACAGACAATTGCAGGTAATGTTTCCTCGGATGTCGGGGGCGTGGTGGCAAAGCAGGGTCAGCAATTATTAAAAAGAATTCAGTGTTTTTCTACATAATCCCTCGAGATCTAGACAGGTGTCGGAGTAAAAAATATCGCCGGCGTACACCTTAGCGCGGCGGCAGGTGTCAAAGCAGTGAGGCCCTAAAACGCCTAGTCGCCTCCCGCCTGTGACCTGTTCCTGTCCCGGGGCGTTTGTTATGGACTCAGATGAACCGGAGCTGTTTAATGTGCCACTTCCAAACAAGGCAAGCCAGCAGGAGTCAGGCAGAAAGTGGAGGGCCGGGCAGGTGGCGTCTCCAGCTTGTACCTCGCCCTAATCCGTCCCCTCCCTGCACCGACTCTGCGTGCTCAAGCAGAACCACTGTTCCGCTCCAAGTCTCGACACAAGCCCGGTTCATACAGCAACTGTGAGGCCTCCAGCAGACTGCCAGCAGACTGCCCGTCAAAGGGGCTGTTCTTTTGGTATTTTAGAGGCTTTTGGGATATTAAAATATGCTCTGGCCTCATCCGATGCAGTTTTTGAATATTGGTGTGGATTAATTAGGTATCCATGCCAAATGAGATGAGCTTTGGGACAGTGCAGCTCCATGAATCATTCCTCAAGGACAGTGGTTTGTTAGTGCAAAGTTTATTTATTTCACTCTTTCCTGGAGTTATTATATTTGGGAGAAACTCTTAATTAAATCCCCTGAATGTGCAGAGTCTAATATATTTCTTGTACTTACCAAGTTAAAGGAAAAGGTTACATTATATATGCATGTATCTTTAATCTGGGATGTTCAGAACACAACAAATGTTGGTTTTTATTGACTTGAAAGACTTGAGAGAATTGACTGAACTAAACCTTTGGCATTTAACATTTACCTCAATCAGGGCTGTCGCTGTCTGCATACCTTTGTGTACTGCTGGTCTGGGGCCATTTCCTGGTTTGGTCTTTCTTTGTGTTTCAACGAGGCTATGTGTCATGCACACAACAACTTTGGGATAAACTGAACTGGACTGTGAGCCAGCCTTATTGCCCAACATCAGTGGGTTTACGAATGGTCTTGTGGCTGAATGCAACCAGATCCCAAAATCTTGAAAGCCTTCTGAGGAAGTAGAGGCTGTTGTAGTAACATACCAATGCCCATGGTTTTGTAATTTTGGGAGCACTGTCGCTCACATCAAGAAGGGTCATGGTTCTAATCTCAGCTGGGGCCTTCCTGTGGAGTTTGCATGTTCTCCGTGTTTGCATGGGTTCTATCCAGGTAAGTCCTTGACATGCACTAGGTAAACTGGTGACTCTAAATCGCCCGTAGGTGAGAGTAGTTGTCTGTTTCTACGTTCCCTGTGATGAACTGTTGACTTGTCCAGGGTGTACCCCAACTCTCGCCCTAAGTCAGCTGGGATTGGCTGCCGAAAATGGATGGTTTTGTAATTCTGGGAGTGCATTTGGAACAACTTCCATTTTTCAGCTGTAGCAACTTTTTTTGCACAACCCACATCTCAATACTTGAAATTAGATATTGGATTGTACTTAGTGTTCTTAACAAAAACAAAAACTTCTTCTGTACGCCGTGTACATGCACATGGAAGGAGAATCAATAAACTACATTTTTCCAAGTTAACAATACTGTGGTTTGCCTAAACTGTGTATTCAAATTATGAAGAACCTCTGAAAAGGGTTTTGTATTTCACACACTACAGAAGATGATCTCCAAAGAGTCTGTATCACTTTCTATTCTGTGTGGAAATGGAGTCTATTCAGGCTCCTGTCTGTGGAGAAATTGCTATCTCTGCCTCTTAAGATGAATTCCTCCCTGTATGATTGTGAAGAAAATAGTGAGTGTGTGGCAAGGCTGCTTTGATTCTCAGGTACTGATATCTCAACTGATCTCATGCTTATCTTTATGTGCTGTCTTATCAAAACCTCTACTGTATCTGCTGTAAATCAGTCAAAAACTGAATTTACACTGCCAAAAGCATCTTATCAAGGCGGTTCAGTCAGGACTATTTTTTTCTATTTCCAATTGCAGTAAGTTATATTTAGCAGTGTGGCTTCCCGGCCCTCCATGCGCATGCATGAGAAGCTTAAGGCGGGGTACAGAACAGAGCGAGCATCAATGGCAACAGAAAGGACATTGAATGGTTGTAAAGCAGTTTGCAGAGGAAGGAGCAGGCTTAAATAAGGCACCATGAATGATCTTTGCCCATCGGATGCTTGAAAGGAATCAGATGAGCAGTCAGCTTGGCCTGTGGACTGTTAGAGGTCAGCCGCTATCCGATGATGAAGCTAGGATTGTGAGCTGAGCTCGACTCTGTAGCCTGTCTGAACAAATGCTCAATTTGAGCCTATGATTTAGTCCGAAAGACTAAAATCCAGCATCCTCTAGTGAATGTATCACGAGAACCTTTCGGTCAATGTCTAATTTTTTCTAGTTGAAGTAGAGATAGCACCTCCTGAATCCATCTCCTGAAGGGCAAGCATTTATTAGATTCCAATTCGTTAAGATCAGCCTACGAGTAATGAGGCTACACAATGCCATTGCTCTCTTTTGTGTGCTTGTTGTATGTATTTCCGAGGGTGTGACACCAAATATAGCTGTGGACTGATTGCATAAAACTGAAACGCAGTCCAAATATGGAGGACCAAAAATCAAGTAGGAAACATGTGACCCAATCTTGATTCACTAGCGAGGACCACACCATCAAGGAGATACGTTTAAATGATCTATTAATAAAACGAAAAGATTGCGAGTGAAGCGTGAGCTTCTTGTACTTCTTCGGTCTGTTGCTGAGTTGTGGGGAATCTGCCATAGCACCAGGCACGACAGACCCCTCAGGACCAAACGGAGAGCAGGAAGGAGAGGATGGAATAAAAAAAAAAAGGGTGAGCAGGAGAGGTGCAGAATAAAAAAAAAAAGAGGAGGAGAGGGTTAGGAGGGTATTTATAGGAATGTCTGAAGTGGCACGGCTGAGGTGTGGTCCTGCTTTTGAAACTCTGCTCACAGCTTCAAAATAAGGAAGAGTAAGGCGAGTCATTGCACCAGAATCAACGCAAACGAATCTCGATTCGAGAAATCTTTTAAACAAACTGATTTTCTTCACTGCTTTTAAGATGATGAGACATCAAGGGCTTGAAGACAAAAACAACTTGATAGGAAAGGGATTTTTTTTTTTTTGACATTTTGCACAGCACTGTTTAAGTGCTTTAGGGAGGATTTTCCTATTAAAATGCAAAATCAGTGCAATCGTTTAGAAGCACTTATTTTTGCTGTAATTACACATCAAGGAGAGACATTTTGGGAACAAAGGCGCCTCACTCCGAGCAGCAGACTGTGCCAGTTCAGCTCATGTGAGGAGTTATGAGATAGCATGTTGTTTCCACTCAGTTAGGAAGGTTTGTTGATGGATGCTCCCCTGCCAGACAAGCCAGCCAGTCTCTAACTGCTCCTGACAACCACTTTGTTCTCTCACACTCACATACACACACACACACGCAGAGTGTGTTTCCGTCTCCTTCTCAGAAAATCTGTGCATGCTGTAACCGATAGCTCCATGTTGCTAAGAGGTTGCTCTTTTCTCTACATCAATACAACTAGGTCAGATGTTCACAACTGGCATCTGGGTATTCGTCAGGCTGACTGACAGCGTGACAGTTAATTGAAACTGTGGGAGGATCGTGTTGCATTCATTCCATGCCGCTGAATGCGAGCAGTCACTGAGATTATTGCATGAAGCTGGCGATAAGTTAGATCGCTGTCATGACCAAGTGGCCTTCCACAATGTCTTGTACATCGATGAGCATGATCGCGTCGCCTGGTTTTAATCATATTTAGGATATGACAGAGAATATACACCTTTCATAGAATATACCTTTTATTTTGCTTCCCTTTCTAAGTAGTAACATTCGTCAAGTCTAAAAAATGCTGGAGTCCATGAGAGTGTAAACTCTTTGCAGGTTGTCAAACCCGCCAAATTCACACACACACACACACACAAAAAAAGCCCTGCCGACGGAAATACCTCTACAGTTGGAGGGATGACCTTTCTGGCTTCATCAAACATTCTGCTGGATTTGGCAGGTTTTACTCTATCACTCCTAACAGAACGTGCATCCTCCGTTTTGTTGGTGTTCGTCTCTCACTTTCAGTCCCAGCGCGGGGATCTTTATATTTCCTTTAACCGACTTTAATTACTGCATGTTAGGGTCGGGGTAGATGTAAGAAGGTGCCACAGAATCCCAGTCAACTAACATATTCAGGTTTCTCCGTGACAATAAAAATTTCTTGGCCACTAGGCGGCAGCGAAATAAGCTTTTACTGACATATCATCACCTCATAAGGAGAATATGTTCTTCCTATTTACACACCGAGCAGAAACGGAGCAACGTGAATCTATTTATTTGGTGGTGCACTGACATAAATCCGATACTAACTCTCTTTTAGCTCTTTTAGCTAAAGCCTAAGCTTCTGTCTTTGGTCTCCACCAGCTCCTGAGGGAAATATTTGGCTCTTCAGCTCCTAAATCTTTCACTATGTTCACCATCTAGTCTCCTCTAACTGCTGTTTGGTGCTGAGATGGTAGTGCACATTGGGTTTTTAGAACTTTTAGAGCTGGAAAATAATACTACGAGCGCTACGTGTGACAGAAATCAAGTTTTTCTTTCAGGTGACGAGTATCTGAAGCAGTATGCTGTATGCAGAGCGCAGTATGATTAGATAGATTACCTTTTCCTTTGTAGTCGACGCCGCACACTTACTGTACTTGACACGTAAAGACCCTCAAATTATCTGACAAATTTCCAGGTTCAGTGTTCAATCAAAACTCCCTCTGCCTTCTTGCATTGTATTGAAAAGAGGTCGTGCCACATTAGCATATAAACTGCTCGAGTGAGCTGACCCTGCTGGCGCTGACAGTTCGATTTTTGTCAGACTACTTCAAAGTTTCTGCCGATGATCACAGCACTTCTGTGAGGTTGAGATAAAGACAAACATTAAAATGGGGTTTGCCTATTAGAGATTGAGCTACATATATAAGAAATGTCATTTTAAATGTAAACTCATGAGTTCATTTTTCCAGTGATTGCCTCTGTGTTCAATCCATAAATCTGGTTATCCTTTACTGATTATAAAATCAGTATTTATTCCCTTTAAACCTCGCCATCTGACGAGAGGCTGCAACTCATGAGCGCTGTTGTGTTTCCCTGCAGTCTATGCACAGTCTGGTGACTCTGATAATCAGACTCCAAACTCAAGCGATGCACCAAACAGATGCCTTCAAAGGTGTTTTTGTCCCCCGTGATGAAATCCGGGAGGAACTGAGGATCAGTCGGCGTCTGTCCATCTGTTAGGCGCAATATGCCGCACGCAGCTCACACATAGCTGTGACGCTCACATGCGGAGAGTGATGCAAGTCATTGTTGCGTCCTTGCAATTACCAACCATTTTGAAAACGGGAAAAAGACATTTAAAACTTGTGTTTACTTGCATCTTTACTCCAAACACCAATCAGTGTGTTCTGTTTGACCAAACCAAGACGGTCGGCGCTTTCTCTTTCTACTCGTGAACTGAAATGATTTATTGATTAGTCCTTTGCTTCACAGCCTGGGCAAGGAGACATCCACAAGACGATGCGAGATGAAATTTAACACCTCATTTACACCTGGTATTAAAATGGGATATATACTTTTATATGATATAAAGATATTAAACTATCCGATCTCATCTACACCTGATATTTTTAATGCAGGTGAGGATAAGCAGTTACAGATAATGTATGTATGTACTTGTAAATTATCTTTAGTTATAGTGATGGTCAGACATAAACAAACTGTTTAAAGACATTACTTTTGGCTCTGGGATCTTTTTTTTATGACATTTCATAGACTAAATTATGAACTAATATATTTTTAAAAAGTCTTAATTACAGCTCTACTGGCCATTCAAATGTATTTGAGTTCAATGCCTGTAGTTGAAATGCAATAAGCATAACAGAACTCATTCCCCATGATCTGTTATTAATATTTTACACACTCGTTAGATATTTGGCTGTCATTGAAGCGTGAATATTCGTCTTTGGTATTATTTTTTCTGACGTATGATCTCCAGTTGTAGAAAAATCTCGCACTGATCCAGAGACTGACATTAATTTATTATTTTCTTTTTTTTATCAGTAATGTGACGGCGTTAACATGACAAGAGGAGGATGTTTAGTGTCATTTAATGTTGCCAGCCTCCGTCTGAACCTCCTCCATCCTTCCATCCGTCTGCTCTTTAAAGATGATTTCTCCGACAGCCGCGACGCACGGATCAAAGCATGTGTCAGATTAAAATTAGGGGACGTGGTCACAGTTTGCTGAGGAAACATTTGGAGCTCTTCTTTCTGGCTCAGTGGTGCTGTAGCACTTTAGATAACCTCTCCCTTGCTAACACGGGTTTAGTTCTCCCTCGGTCCAGCGTGTCCATTACCAATGTGTTATTAATGCCGAGCCCCAGTTTGATCAGTCATTGTGACTGAATCATTCATGGTGGTTTGCAAATGTGAATATGATGTGACGTGTTGGGAAATGGTTCTTCCTTCACTCCTGTTAAAGCTTGTGTTATTATTGCAGGCACATATTGATAGCATTGCATTTTTTTTGTCCATTAACTACCATCGAAACAAGTAGCAGTGTGGCTCTAGGGAAAGTAACGACGGTCGCTTGGTCTACCGCTTTGGTCTTGACTGAATTATTGGATGGATTGCCATGAAATTCGGCACAGGCGTTACATCTTTTGCGTAGGTTGAATTGTTAAGATTCTGGCTTTTCTTTCAGCTTTCAGGCCCAGTGTTTGAAAATGCCCTACATGCTAGAAAATCGGCCTCTATGTGCCTCCAAATAGCTAAGTAGTTAAGAGTTCTCTGTATGTTTCATTAGAGCTGTAAAAGTTTTACTTTAAATCTGAGTCACATAGTAAAAATATTTAAATCTTAGCCAGGGTAAATACATCACGACTTTCAGCTCTCTGGTGCCACGCGGGATGCAGCTTCAGCTGTACTTTGGGAGCAATGTGAGCATGTTAGCATTTAGCACTGCTTTTAAGTTTCACTGTCTGTTCTTAGTCTTGTTAAACCGCGTCACAGCTTTGCAGGTTGATGAATTCATCTCTTAAACCTCCTAAAGCCTTTGCTCCCACCTGATGTCAGTATGGTATTCAAATCGACTTGGAGATTATCTGGTTTTCATCCGTTTATAAAACTCTTGGTAACTCCAGCACAAGCTTGCGAGAAGCTTCACAGCATCTGAGAATTTGGATCTGGTTGCCAAACATCATCCTTTTTTAATGCGGGAAGCTTTCATATTCACATTCATGCACTTCAGAAAAGCCGCAGTTGCTTAATGATAGTCCAGGTTTTATTTTCCTACATCTGTGAATAAACTGTTTCCATCTGTAAATCTCTGATATCCGAGCTGCTCACTTGCACTTAAATGCGTCATGTAAAAGGATTTAAAAGAAACCACATTATCAACCGCATTACCAGCCTTATTATATCATATGTCTGCAACTTGATCACACATGTGATAGATATAATGCCTCACTTACACAGAGTGAAACCGCTGGCTGATTGGAAAGTAGCAAAAGCTTTCACCGGTCTGAGAAACTATAATGCAATATACTTTTTAAAAAACGGTCGGGCTGTGGTGTGAATCCAATTTCATTGCCAGATAAACATAAAAAAACATCAGGATGGTCTTTTGATTGTTCAGTTCTAGCGGTTTTTCTTCCTGAACCAGCACGGTCGGTCCGGCCTCGCTGATCTTCAACCTCACCTAAAAGCATTTTTATTATTCTGGGTTTCAATAGACGGTTATGGTGTCACATAATGGTCCGCCCGCTGATGCTCAGGCTTTTCAACACTGCACAAAATATAGAGAAGCATTTCTAAATGTGGCTGCTTTACTTCCTTCCCAAATCAGTTTGACAGGATAAAAATATAGCCAAACATCTCTTAAAGGTCCAGTAAGTAACATTTAGGAGGATCTATTGACACAATGTGGCAGAAAGGGAATACAATACTCATCCCATTGTATTATTGTGTTTTCATAGCTAGTAATAAGAATAATAGTGTAAATAATTAATAGCTAACTATTATTAGTTATTATAATAGGAATAGTTGTGTTCTTGTGAGCCCCTTTCTACAGAAAAAAAATCATGTTGAGCACCTTTTGAGAAGGTGAGGCGAGGGGTATTCCGTTGGTTACAATCTGAACTGTTCCACACGCGGCCTTTAAAAAAGTTGCATCTCTTCCAGTAATTTATTTTGTCACTATTATGTAATTGTAAACTTATTTTACGGTATGTTTCTTTCTACTTTACGACCATTTCGTCAAAGTTCCTCTTTTTTTTTTTTTTTTTACTTTATTCTTCCTAGTTTACCTTATTTTTTCTGTTGTATCTTTTGTTTCACCTTTTTTGTAATGTTGGCGACATTTTTGTTTTTATACAAAGGCTGATAAAGGTATTCAAATTGTAATGTAGCTCTGAGACACTGGTGAGCATTCTGGTGATCCATTTTCTAAGTCGGATTAATAGTTTTCTCCTCTATTTTTGAGTTTCAGCGCTAATTAAAATCGATTTCTAGCCAAAAGTAAGACATGAAAGTGACTTTACATAACTTGCTAATACACAATATCTTGTACCCTGTGTGTAGACAGCATGGAGAAATGAACATGAATACTTTTAGTCCTGTTTGGAACATGTGGTAGTTGTAGTACACTTCATTAAAACAACACCACAACAAATGTTCAAAAAAATCACCTGCCAAAACCTTTTTCAACAGATGGAAGAAAAACTTTTTACATCTCGGCACAACCTTTTTTTCACATGTTCTGAAGTCATAAACACGAGAGAGAAAACAATTTAGATCAGACTTCTCTCGCTTCCATAGTTACCCAGATAATATTGGCTCATTAGTTTGTTAATCTTTGTTTAAACAGAGAGAGAACTGAGTAAGAAAAACAGATAATAGAAAGGTACTATGAGCACAATTTAGATACACTACATCAGACAAATTAGTTCCATAATAAAGAGTGCAATGTTCAGCAAAGGTTATTAAATTACTGTTTGGATCCAGCAGCCTGTGCTGTAAGCTTTTTTTTGTTGTTGTGTTTATCCTGCTTTACTGCTGATCTTGTCTCCATTGTCTTAAAGAAAATCATATTTCTGATGCTGCTGAAGCCAAAATTCTTTTTTACCACACATATAAAGTGATAGACAGGCTTAGCCAGGGGGATTAAACATCACACATTAGGAAGACAGTCTTGTAGCTGAAATATCACAGCTTTGATCCTCGACGCGTCCATCAATGGCTACGTCGGCTGCCAAGACGTCCAATCCCTCAAAACATCTCGAAGTCAGTGTTAAACTAAAACTTACTAAAAATGAAACTTAAGGCCGAGAATGCTCTTGTTATACACGAGGCATCTTCCACACACGAGCCGTTAAAGGCGTCTCCTGACATATTGCCATTTGCTTTTTTTATCCTCCCACCACCGTTATATGGAGCTGAAATGATGCATATTGTGTAGCGGGAGATGATATGATGAGCATTGATGGATGAAATTAGGCTGAAATGAAGTGCAGGAGGCATCTGCTGTAAATATGCACGTCTGAAGCTGCACTAGTCTTTAATCAAAGGCCTGAGGGAGTTCATACGAAGCTCTGATTTGTTATTTTTACCTGTTTGTTCCTATCTCAGCTGCAGCCTGCAGGTAAAATGTGGAAGTGGATGTTATCTTCTGTCTCGGCTTGTGAAATTATTCTTATCTTTGTTTGGTTTTTTTGGTATTTCACCTTTTTTTTTCTTTCAGAATGTTGAAAAAAATTGTCCAAATGTTGCGTTTCTGCTCCAGCTATCAAACAATTAAAAGCTGCTTTGTTTTGAACCTGAACGGTGTCACGTTACAGCTGTAGGCAAAAGTATTTTTTTTTTGCTGATGCCTGATTATCTAATAGTGAAATCATTCACCCTCTCATCGGAACAAGCTGCTTGTCGTTTTTCTTTAAAGACATTTAAAGTCATCATGTGCACCACTCTGCACATGCTTAATTACTCCTGCACTTTTCTCTGTCGCCTGTCTAACGGACGCGATATTTCTGATGATATCTCACTCTTAACACTCCTCGGCTGTGGAGAATTCGAATCGCTGCTTAGTTCAGGGAGTGGAGAGCAAGTGCACAGGAGTCCAAGATGTCTTATGATGAAAAGGTTTATTGAAGCTCCATCGAGGAGAATGGAGGACGTGACGCCGCCTCAGTTCTGGAGAAGCTCTCCTCTCTGGCTCGACTATAAGCCCTCATCACAGCAACGCAACTACTCTGTGTCCATAAATGATCGTTCATCTACAAACGTGGAAATATATTTGCACTTTGGTGGTCTGACTTTGTCGTATACCGTGTATCTGTTGTGTGAAGGGGGTGACCCAGCCCTGTCTTTGACCTCTGTTATCATAGTAATGATCAGCAGTAAACACAAGCATGAAGCTGCTCTGTTTCTCAAGGAGAGAAGTCAATGTCTCCATAACAGTCGAAGATTTAACACTGTCCCTATAGTGACCTGGAGACATGTTTGACCCTGGGTGACCCCATACTGTATGTGGCATGCTAGAACAGAAGATTGCCTCACACATTTGTGTTCTGATATTGATGTTTTATGACCTAAAGTCTTACATTTGTGCTGCAAGGTTTTTAAAAAGCTTATAAAGTCTCTTTTTTTACTGTTCTACTCACTCCAGGATGTTATGGAAAGATAAACACCTCCAAGTGTTTCTGTAATTGATGCACGGGGAGTTGCTGAGTTTTCTTTATGCTAATGTTGTGGTTCTTTCCTTCGGCAGGTGAGGATGACCGCTTGGCTCTCCAGGGCAAGGTGACCGTTGGAGACCTCTTTAGGAAAGACTTCAAGGTTCACGACCCCAATGCCAAATGGATAAGCAGTGAGTAATTCCATTAAATTTAAGCGTTTGAATATGTGCATCAAAACTGCTTAAACATAAAATATTCTTATGCATGCATCGCTAGAACAAGAGATGTTTTTTTTTCAGTTGTGGGAAAGGCATGGGAATATCGCACATACTCATGTTAATCTTGCACTTTTTACTGTGTAAACAGGCAGCTGTTTGCCCGCACGTCGGCAGAACAACTTCATAAAGAAGAGTCTGCATCCCAGTTGATTAAATTTGCTCAGAGCATCTTAAAACCAACTTAATAGGCGACTTTAAAAATCCTCTTTCCTTCGTAGAGTCTTGTTGGCCAATGGGAATCCTCTTTGCACAGAGAAAAGGAAGTTACATTGAGGATGAAATGACCTGGAAAAAGGAACAAAATCAGCAGTTGGGTTGACACATGACACAACACAGCTTAAAACTCATGCCTTATTAGTGATAACTGCTAATAATATTGCACTTATTAAAGAGTTTTGATGTAAGTAGCCTCATTATACTAAGAATATTGCCGCTAATTATATATTTAATGTAAGGTTGACGTTGCAGCTCAAACAGCAAACATACTATGTACTGAGATGTTACTTCTTTTACGCCATCTGTCCCGCCTCTGTCTTTGTGAAACTGTGTTCCTGCACGTCGTGCGTCGTCGCTGTCTGACACTCCTGCAAACAATCCATTCCACATGCTTCAATAGCAACTCAATTACCTGTAACCACAACCCTCATTTTTCTGTGATCAATGACGGCGTGTGGTGCGCTGCCGTTGTTTCAATTCATCACCAGCCGAATTCAAAGGCTTGCCTCTTTTTTGAATAGTCAGGCTGTGACAGTATCAACACTGACAGCGCCGCAGGGAGCCAATAAGAAGAAAATTATGTTCATTTTGCATTAAGGTAAAACAGTGACTTGATGCAGGCGCACATGCCTCAGCGCAGCACTGAAGAGAATGATCACAGCTCGGAGATGTGAGGGGATCTGTGCAGCTGAAGGATTAATGACGTGGATTTTGTCTTCTCTCGTGCCCCAACGAAGCTGTCTCCTCCGATCACGGGATCTAAGATGGCTCCTGGAAACAGCTGTTAAATCTCTGCCTCTCAATCCTGACACCACAAAGCCTTTCCCTCCCCCTGTGATTGGCTCTAATTAGAAAGCTGAAAACCCCATATTTATTTGATTTGTGACAGGGAGCTGACGTTCCTCTGGATCCCAGATGAAGAGCCGGGTCAAGTGTCTGGCCTGATTTTGAGTGTTTGTTATAGCTACAGGTCCCCATATGTGCTTAAGGATGAGACGTCTCTCTCGTGTGGCTGATTCGTCGCCTTTAGTAGCTGTGACCCACGAACGTTTTAGACAAATCGATCGCACTTGAGCGTTGGCGAACAAACTGTGGCAGCATCTGGAAACTAACATCTGTTCTTCAGTGTTCTCAGCTGAAGCTCAAACGGGAAACAGAGGATATATATGATCCTTGTGGTTTGCGAATATGAATTATTCTTGTACAGAATATACCCTTACATACTGTAAGCCTGTGATAAAATGCACAAAGAAAAAGAGCTTTGTGATGATCTATGCATGCAGCAGCATCCTCCATGAAACAAGACTTGTCATTAGAAAGCAGCCCGCTCTTTCATCGCCTCCCTTTTTTTGTGCTGTTGACAGTACCATCCTTGATCTGGAGGTATTTTTAGTGTATCATTAGGTACAGCTGACAAGGAGGAGAGAAAGGGGGAGAGAGCAAGAGAGAGAGAGAGATCCATCAGCTGATTATTTTGTCTTCGTTAGTCTGTCATTTTTACTAGAGCCGGCTCTTGACCAACCTGCATGCTTTCACGGCTGTCTATAGGATTTGCAGTAATGGCTTGCCTGGTTGGGGGCTGAAATTGATTTTTTTTTTTAAACCTAATTTAGCCCAGTTTTATGTTTCCCCTTCCCCTGGCTGTCTCCACCTATCAATCAGTTCCCCGGAGACAGACTGAATATAACCTCTGGAATCCTTAATGATCGTCACATAAAGCTATTTTTACCAGAAGAAAACAGTATTAACTTAAATATATTCTGTACTTAAGTGTCATTAGGTGCTCTTTAACGGCCCTTCTGAGTGGTTGCAAAGGTTGTGATCCCTGCCCGTGCCAGCCGATAGATCGTCATTTTAAAGGATAATCTTGATTTATTACAACTTTCCTTTAGTCGTTTTGGCTCGTTCATATCTGAGTGTACAGCAACTTCAATGTAAGTAAAACTCAAGTGAAATTCGAGCAGTCAGCAGTCATACTGGTTTTAAACAAGCCTTCATGTGACTGAAAACCAGGTCAATGGAAAACTTCCAACTATCACGGTTTACAGGCCGACCTTGTCGGTCATACTTAACATAGTTTTCCTACACGGTGGATCATTACCAACACTCACTTTCTCTTTATTGCACCGATCCAACAAGGGCAGCATGTTAAACTTTTTCCAACCGGCCACCAGAAGCCGAACAATGGCTGAATAGCAGCACTGTTCTCCTCCTCCTACACACCCAGATTCAGGTTTCTCTCTCTCTCACCAAACTAACTATTAATTGCCTTGTTAAACTATCCTGAAGCACACTTGATTTGAATGACGGATGGAAGCAAAATAAAACTTTTCTCCACTTTTCCGAACAATCACCGGCTGGTTTGGTCGAAAGGAACCCCAGCGGGTTAGATGTAAAAATATTCCTGCTCTCCGCTGTGTTTGCTCTCACTTGTTCTTCAGCTCAGTGGGTTTGTACTGTGCCACTGAACAAGTCTGTCACTGAGTGGTGGGCTCTCTCTCCGACTTCTTCTCGACCAATTTTAATTCCAACAACGTACCCAAAGCATCTGCCAGCATTGATAACAAATCACGTGCTGGAGTTCTCTTTTTTACCTCATTTTAAATCTGTATATCTCTGTGTGGAAGTCATTGGGATCATTTTTACGGAAAGTAACAGGAGGCCAGAGACTGCACCCATTGTGACTGAATGAATATGTATAGATTGAATTTTGTAATGGCCTTGATAAAGACACTTTATTGAACCAGGATCAGGAACATCAGCACATACCCAGTCTACTTAATAAGGTCAGTATCAGCACAGATATGTATTAGATCTGTGAATTTCTTAAGTGGTTTCTATAATCTGGGTTGTTTGCAAACAGTCTGATTGCTTCTTGTCGGGTTGCAGTGATGTTGCTGCATTCCAAGATCTCAGTCTGGGAGTCCAGATCTTAATTTGGGAGTATAATGTTGCCATAACTAGTAGAACCCAAGGCCAAAGCATCAAGATGAGTCCACATTGAAATAATTTGGGAATTATCATTTAATTCTGTGATGTGGTTAACACAAGATCCATAAACCACACCACCCTGCATCAGTATTCTGGTCATGTTCTCAAACCATCACTATGAGTCTGTGCGCAGTTAGCAGACTCCGCCGATATCTCACACATGCCTGTTTTTTTTTGTTTTTTTTTACCACTCCATCTGAATCAAACAGGCACGGCATCAGCATCATTGTCACACCACCAAGGTGAAGCCGGCCCCCACGGGACACGACGCCGGCGCTCCGAGCAGCTGCTTGCCATTTTAATGGCCCAACGTTTCCTCTTGTTTGCAGCTCCTGGATGCCTCTTGTCTCGCCGGTGTTTGTTAAATACGGTGGAGGGGGAGCCATTTGTAAAGCAAGTCGACCGATTGGGACTAACTAAAAAGTGTTATCGCCGTGACTTTGAGGGGGACTTGCGAGTGTGATTTAGATAAGAGTGAAGCATAGTCGTGTTTGCTTTGTCGGTGTTTGTGCACGCCTCCGTGCATGTCTGAGAATGACCTCGTTCCTGGATGATGCACAACCTCTCATCTCTAATGTTTATGTAAAGCAATCGCTTTGGAGAAGATTAGCCAGTTGTCTCGTTCGCTTATTGACGTTTCATAGCTCTGCTCCCATGATGCAACATGAGTAATGATGTGAATGTCATTAATGGAGTTCTGCGATGGGTCTTTTTCTTACCAATGAGACATATCATACGCTCACTGTTCGCAGCGTCCAGCGTTCGATCAGCCTTTGTAAACTGGTAACATCATCTGAAGCAGCAGGTGCAAATATCCCCTTTTGAGATGGCCCAGTTTTTACCGCAAGCATGACTAATGCTTAATCTGAGAGGACGTCTTGGCACGAACTCTAATTTCGCCGTCCCTCTCAACCTCGGGAAAGTGATGCGACAAGTTGTGTCAGAGACAAGCTGTCACGGTATACTGGTGTTCAGTGTTTTAACACCGAGGGAGGCGTAGAAAATGCAGAACTGAAGAGGAAAAGCAGACTCTGGAATCATACGTTTACTTCAGTGCGTCTCATGATAAATTCAGCAGTCTCTTAGCTCCTTAGCTGCTAATGTCAAGGCAACGTCTGAGGAGTTGGATGTCATCTTTGATCCAAGTTTTGAGCAACAAAAACTGAAAAGCAGCTATGTTATTCGTGTTTCATCCCAGCTTAAGAATTTTGGCTTCCTTTCTCCGAGTGACACTGAGAAAGCTCTCACAATTCTCAGCTTGATTGTTGTATTGTGTTGCTTCTTTTCATGGAGAGAAGCACGACGCAGCTCGACATTGTGCAGAATTCTCAGTGAAGCTCTTGATCAGAACTTCAAGTAGGGACTAAATTGCACTCATTTTTTGAGTTACAGTCGAAGTTAGATCTCTTTCTTAAGATGAGACATTGGTCTGAATAACTCAAGAGGGGTATCTCTGCAGTTGGAGGTCAAGGGCTAAACGAAAAGCATGAATTTTCAGAGCCTTCACTGGCAAAGCCCCGAGGTTTTGAAACGGTCTGTCTGCAGGTCTTTGAGTGGCTATACGAGTGTTCAAGTTTAAATCATAACTTAAAACCCAGCTGTACAAAAACTCAGTGACTACTGACTTTTTATTGAGCCCCGTACAGAAGCTAACAGTGCTGTAAGATCTGAATTCAAGGGCTGGGTATTGAAAGCTTGACAGCAAATCTGAATTTTAGACTGCATTTATTTAAGCTGTATATGCTTATGTCTCATATACTTGAAAACTTTAGCATCTTTTATTAAATGGAAAAACAAGGTTTGTAGAAAAAACGTGTTTATGTTCCTCAAAACAAGAAAAACTAGCTGTAAAAAACACCCTATAATCTCTAACCATATAAATATAGGTTAGAGGCTTATTGGTAATAGTAGCATATTTGTCTGTAGAAATGATTTTCTCTGGAAAAATACTATGATCATTGTAGTTTTTGGAACAATGGGTACTTGATGTTAGATCGAAGTGGACAAAATCATCAGTTTCAGTATTGACACCCTCGACCAACCAAGCCATTGTTCACAGACACAGCTAGTTTTTATTCATTTATTCATTTTTAATATTTTCACTATTATTATTCAGGGCTTTTCTATGCCTTTATTTGAAGAGTAGCAGCTGAAGACAGCAAACTGGGAAGAGAGAGAGAGAGACGGGGAAAAACATGCAGCAAAGCTAGCTCCCTAATTATGGTTTGTCCTGTTAGCTGGCTTCTTTTGGTGTTTACAGTTGACTAATAGTCTCTTTTACATTATTATGTGTTCCTGTCCTATTCCTTCCCTGTCTAAAATCTATTTCCTATTACTATTATTATAACAGCAACAGCAGTAGAAGTATTTTCATGCATTTAGCAATGTTTTACAGCCTGCCAGTTCAGTCCCACAGCGAGCAAAGCTGCTTTAAAAAAAACAAAAAAAAAACAAGCACCAATTGTGTTGTTTGTTTCCGCCTGCAGAGAAGAGAGAAGGCAGAGATGATGTTAATTAACAACACACCACCTTTAAAAGCAGACATACTGAACGCTTGCACATGCACACAGACACACATACAGTGCTAACTACCTTGTTTGTGATATACTTATGGGTTCACATTTCTGCTCTGGGAATCATCTGTGTTGTTATGACAAATATGCAGTAACTACACGATGAGGTGTTTTTGCAGCAGCCACGTCTTCGCTGCAGCTGAGTTTCCCAGCAAGAGCTCCTACAATCCACCATCCCAATAATGCCTACTGCACATGGCATTCACATCTAAGCCGTGAAATGGACTTACAATCCTTTTGAATTCACTTTAGCGGCCTTATCTCTTAGAACTCATAGCTTAACTGTGTTTGCGTAACGCAGCTGAAAGGCTGTGAGCGTCCCTTCACAGCGAGAGGCCCGCCGGATCATTTTGTTACAGCGATTCTACAAACACGTTCGTTTATGAATGAATAAACGAATCCACGTGTACATGTAGATGTTCTGAATCGCACGGTCGTATGATTAGGTTTGGGAATTATGAATAATTATTACAAATCACTCCAATATGGAAGTATTTGACCAGTGTGGTAACTCCTTCGAGAGCTCGTATCATAACACTGAAGCAGCCTTCCTGCCCCGCTCATTGCTATGATGTTTATTGTCATTATTATCATTGCTATAATTGTTATTTTACGGGCGCTAGCCTCCCTAATGATCCTAATTATTATGAGCAAGGGCAGGTCTTTTCAAGTTCAGTGATTGGTTTGCAAAGAAACACATCACGGCTACACTAACACACACACGAGGACCGTGGATGATGAATCAAGCAGCGACAGAGGTTATGGATTTATGAGGACTATAAGAACAGCTGGCAGACATTCGTGAAATGACCATCACCCCAGAGGCAGTGAGTCAAATGAATGACACAACGACTCGAAGGATTAATTGCAAATTGAGGTTACAGGTTACAAAAAGCACATGGGTCTCAGCAAGTTGATGGAGGGCTTTCTGAGAACACTTGCGTGCTCCCTCTGGAGTCATCTTCGAAAAGAATATGGAGTTATATGAGCGTTTGGTGAGTTTATGAGGACTTAATGTTTAGCTAATCCTCTACTCAACTGCTTCTAGAGGTAATGGACTTAAAATGATACGGTCTGACTGCACTGGAGATTGTGTCGTAATCACAGAGATCTTGAGGCTGAGTTGAACCACCTGGTTTCCATGGACAGGTGGGCTCCTGTCTTAAGGCTGTTACTCGTTTCTTGTCATAATACTGATGCTAAAGTTGGCTTTTCTGGTTATGGTGGAATAAAATTACAAAAACTGATTGTTAGGCTTTGTCGATCTGCAAACACATCTGGGGTCCTGGGCCATGCATACTGTTTAAATATGATGCCTTCATGGCATATTTAAAGCTTATTCTTTTTTCATGCTTCCTAAATGCGCCTGTTACTGGGGCGTGCACATCATTACCTTGTGCATTTTGTGTTGTTTTCCTGGCTCTCTTCGCTGTTTTTGCCTCCTCATGTGGGATCGTCTCGGGTTACGTTGTCCTATGTTTGAACTTGAAGGAGGCCCGATTCATAAAAGGTTTAAAGCTAGCTCATCCGAGCGCATAGCTTAATGTCATAGGGGATTCTGACAGCAAATACTGTATCAAGGTAAGGAATAATTCTCACTGAATTGGTTTTAGTGGCTGTCTTCCTACTTTGAGGGGTGAAGAAGGTATTTGAATCAATCTATATTTAATAGGTTATTTCCATGACCCTGACGTGGAAGGCCTGGTGAGAGGAGTGGAAGTATGTATAGAGCTCTTTTAAGTTTAGACCTTTGCTTGGACCCTTGGTGCCTTAAGATGTGCAAAGTCCAAGTAAAGTGAATAAGACAGGAAAAAAAAGCATTTTCCGTATTTGGAAAAAAGAAATGACTTGCCAATGTGCCTTTTTTTTTTTCTTCAACCTTAATGGTGAACTCAGAAGCGAAGGGAGGTGGCGAGCAATGAAGCCACCGGGCACACGCTGATTGGCATTCTTGATAAACATAAATGATTTCCACTGTGAAAAGTGGCCAGCAGCAGGTTGGCAGTAGCCTTGGGTGGTTTCATACTTTGTCAGCAGGTTCTTGCTTGAGTTTTTTTTTTTTTTTTGCTCATTTGTTTGCTCTGCCTTTCAGTTGATAGCGTGCCCATTTTTCATGCCAAAAATAGAGTTGAAATTTTGAGGTTTTACAACAGTAGACACACACAAAAAAAAAAAGGCACGGATATTATGTGGAATTCCCTTTCACGAACAATCCAAGAATGAAACTAAATTATTGGAAAAATAAGGAGGGGGTGGGTTTAATTAAAACTTCTACTGAATTTTTTATGAACCTATATTTCACCACACATCTAAGCCAATGGGTAGCAAAGATTTAATGCTGTATTACTGCATTGGAGACTCCATTTTATTTAGCCACAGACAGACACCATAATTCTCCCCCAGTAGCTCGTGTCGCTTTTATCAGACCAGTCATCATCTGCGGCCTTGGGCGTGGACAAATGACCTGGAACCGACAAGAAAAATCCAGAATTTAACATTGCAACCCTGCCTCACCTCACGGCTAATAATATGGTCCACAGAGACTACCACTTTCAATCCCCAGAGTGTGGTTTGTAATCACATGGTGATGTATTATGTAGAGGTTAGGGTTTAAGGTTAGGGCCATTTAGTTATTATATCCATTCCCTGGTTTGAAATTACTTCTCTGTTATCAGTTTCTGTTTTTTATACTCGAGACAAGAGAACATTTCAAAGTAATCTGCTCCTTCAGTCTACATTTTAGGACATAAACAGATATTTTTCTTGGCACTAATCCAATTAGTCTGTTACTTCTATCGGGGAAATGTCTATTGAGCACTCTTGCAGTGCTCTCTTGGAGTGTTTTTAACTCTCCCACCTGGAACAAAACACACTCAGGAGAACATTAAATGTACTGAATGATGCGACTACAATTGTGCCTTCAAGAAGGGGTCGAGGGGAATGGATGAGGAGGATTGAGAAGACAGTAGAATGAACAACATTGTGAAAAAGGAGTCTCTGAACAATTACAGTGCTGTAGAGGGTTATTTCACTTCTAGAGACGACTACTGTAGAGTCGATTTTCCTTGAAGTAGTATTAACTATCCTTTCTAGCACTATTCAGTCTTTCTAATTAAGCTGTCATATTGCACACGAGGCTAAAAGGCTCGGCTGAAGCCCTTGAAGCACTAGAAAAGCGTGGAGTGCAGGATCAGACTGTCACATCAGGTAAAAGGACATTTTGGTAAGATTGTGCAACTTATTCTTGTAGTTTTAGCAAAGTCAGTGATAACAACATTGTACACATCAAATGTGATCAGGTCAAAGATCCTACAGGCTTTCAACAAAACAAGAGGTCAGCCAGATTTAGACAGAATGCTCCAACTTCTTAGTTCATCTTTGATCGGCCATATTTATCAGATTTTACATGTTTTTGTACTGTCATGCTGTCGTAATGTAGGGCACAAAGTGCTGGAAGGGGCACTGAAATGGCCCAATTATCATCATGTTAGAAGAGTAGCGTAATTCCCTTGGGGAATTTGTGTTATTTAAAAGTTTTTTGGGGGGGCACCACAAAGCAATTACGCTTAGGGCACCAAATTATCTAGCAGCGGCCCTGTGTACTGTGCAATAAAGGTTTAATTCGACATTTCATTTTCACTTTAACCTCCAAATAAAGTACAGATCATCTTTATAGAAATTATAGGGCACAGCATGGCGAAATTAGTCAGATAAGGAAATAACTGTGCTTACAACATTGAAATGCAAATAAAGAACTTTGTCTCCTGCCCCTCTACAAAATCTGGCACAAAGAAGGTCCATCGCAAGAAATAAAGGGGAACCAGTTTTACATATCAAAGTCTGTTTACAGGTCTTGGAGGGTACATCTGCATATGTGGAAAAAAAGTTATATATAAAGCCTTTTGTGGCTCAAGCGGGAGCTGCTTGAAGTCTGATAAATTGCCTCAAGTGATCGTGTCGGTTGGGGCTGAAGACTAAAAGTTTGAAACCGAAGAAAATCTGGGGTGTTGGCTTACCAGACTCCCGTAGCCCGCTCCTGCTCTCTGCTTGAGGCTAGCGGCTTGATGCTACATGAGCCGCTTCGAGCATTAACCAAATCTCGCATTGAGTTGTCAGCAGTTGTGGGTAATGTAGTTCCCAGGATTTGACGACGATATCTCCGCTTCTGCTGCATCGACATTCATCCTTGTTTTAACGGTCCTTCTTGTGGGCCGACGATGTTATAGGAGTGCCATAAAAAGAGCAGTGAAACATGAAGGCACTTTGTCTTCAGTCGCACATAAATCACATAACAACCAAACTTTTCTATTGAGGGAGACCATTAACCTGCCTGTCCCCATAGCTAATGTTAACTTAACTGTGCACAGAGATCATTAACTTTTGGTGAAATCCTGCTTTACAGACTTCTGCTTTCCTGCACTGCAGTTGTTGTTGTTTTTTAATGAGACAATATGATCATTATAGATGATTTAGGCTCAGCTTGATTGCAACCTTTTATTATTGTCTGATTACTTGCTGTGTCATTGCTGCCATGTTTCCAAATCTCAGAGGTTACTTTAGTGAGTACAGCGTTGTAATTAACCAGTAGACCTACATTGTAATCTACAGGAATTATTTAAGTTTCCAGGTTAAATAACCCTTCTAAAAATATGTCTCTATAAAAGGAGGTCTATAGAGTTCAGTCGTACAAACTCAATATATAGCATCAGACCTTCTCTCTCACTTTCTCTGTCACACTTGAATGTGTCACCTCGTATCTCTGCCTCCCTGGAGTGAGGCTGGGTTAGGGCTGTGCCCAGGGCAGGAGGCTGTATTAATAAGACATACTGCCGTGGAAAGGTATAGATCAGAGGAGAAAACAGTGCCCGGGCTAATGCACAGCGAGTGAAGGTAGAGGGGGGGAAAAGAAAGAGTAAGAGCAAGAAAGAGATAGATTGAAAGGGAAGACATAAGGCCTAGGGTACTGTGAAAGAATAGATGGCTCTCGGCCTTTAAAAGAGCAGAAAACAAAGAGTTGGGGAGGTGAAGGAGGGATGATAAGGTCTAAAATGATGAACTCAGCAGGAGAGCTTATAAAAGGGCAATGATGGGAAGGATTTGAGAGATCTGAGATATATGTGAGGTGTCTTGGGGCATGTGGATAAAGGAGAAGATCAGCGATTCGGTACGGAATAAAGATGAAAAGGGTGCCTTGAAGAGATGGAGGTCTCGAGTTTAGAACGAAGCCCGACCATGATAACAGAGTAAACCACACAGCAAAATAAAGTCCAGTCATCCTCTCTGACCACAGATTTATCATCGCTTTTGCACATCCGAGCACCTTCGTCTGCAATTAGCATTTCACATATGAAAGAAGATCGTTCATCAGGATATCAAACAGAGTCAAACTAAAATATTAGAGCATGGTCGGGGGGGGGGGGGAAGCAGCACTCTTTTATTTATCCCTATGATTTCCATGAAAGTCCATTTTATACCCTTGTTAGTATGCAGATGGTTTTTAACAAGGAGACAAAAGCTGTTGAGGGGGCGTTTGGCTATGCCAATCTAAAAATGTCTGAAACTGCTCTCCCAAGCACGTTCTGTATTAAAGCCATTGTGATGGTAATTTTGTCACCTCTAATGGACAATTAGATATGCTTGCAGATAGAGAGCACTCTGCATAACAATCTCTGGGTGCTAATTACCTCGCCAAATGGCGTGGTTGCTTGTGCGCCTATGGATCACTAAGGCAATAAGACAGAGCAGCAGACAGATTGAAGGTGAAAGGGGGCAGTCGCTGTATTAAACTTATCCTTTCCTGATGTGTTTGTGACTAAAGCTTTTGGATTCAGGCTCATTGAAAGCTGTACCTTTTCTGTGGTATTGAGTAGGTAAATTCTAGAGTACTTTTGTTAAACTCAATCAGTGGTTGACAAGTGCTCTTCAAAAAAAAAAAAATGATGTTTTCAGTTTAAATGTCAAGCACATGTACAATGTGGAAAGTGCATTAAAGATGTATCAAATTTTCTCTCCTTTAGCTTCTTATTATGACTGAAGTGGTTCTGTATGTTCAGTTAGAGATGGTTTGGTCCTTTCACATAAAAGATTTCTGGAGGCTTTTTTTTTCTGAGCTCTTTTCACAGGTTCCAACTGGGCGCGCTCAGTTGGAAAAGGGCAATGTCACATAGTTCCATGCACCAATCAGGATCATGCATTATTTAAATTAAATCGTAACAACGATTTTTGGGGGTCTGTTTTCCGTTATAACATCTGATCAAACGGCACCTACATATTCCTAATAAGATTTGAGATCACCCAATGCCAGCTAGGATTGGCTCCAGCCGATGGATGGATGGATGGATGGATACGGATGTTTTCTTACAAATACTTTAACTTTTATTGTTTCCCAGTGTTGTAGAGTACTCAGTTGTCAGTTTTCAGGAGCTAAAAATATTTTTTACAGTGCGATAAAGCAATAGTTTACTGTATCTGCAGCAGAGTTGATAGTCAGTGAGATTTTCTCCACCAAACGTAGTTAAAATTGGTACAATAAACAATGAATAACCAGTAACTGTAGATGATGTCAATATAAAATTTCAAATTAACAGGTTAGATTTTTTTTTGGATGTGGCTCAGGAGGTAGAACGGGTCATCCACTAATAAGATGACTGGTGGTTCAATCCTCGGTTACTCCAGTCTGCTTGTCAAATTGTCCTTGGGCAAGATACTGAATCCTAAATTGCTCCCGAAGGCTGTGCAATTGCCATTGGTGGCAAGGTGTATGAATGGTTAGCTCCCAAAAACTGATGAGTAGTTGGCACCTTGCATTGCAGCCAGTGACATCAGTGTAGTGCTTTGTGTGGTCAGGAGACTAGAAAGACACCATATAAGCACGGTCCATTTACCATTTACAAGGTTTTAAATCAAAGTTAGACTCTCAACAAGACAACGTAGCCTTTTGGAAACACAAGTATAAATCATATTGGGTGTTTATTGATAATAAACATTGATAATACATTTGCGGGTCGTCTCACAGACTGACCTGCGGCTGCAACTGTCTGGGAAGCTCAAAGTGTTTAATCACGCTGTGCTTATAACAAATGCCTGCTACTGTCCAGGCAGTTTATAATTGAGTAGGGAGCACTTGATTTGGCGTACCAGAACAAACGATTCACACATAACCAGGCTGTAGTTTTGCAACTGATAAAGTTTGATTAATTGTTGGAGCCAAAAGCTACCCATGCCCTGCTTTTATATCAGAATCCACCACACATATTATTGGCACTTAGTGACCCATTGATAATTGTTGCACGCCTTCATAAAAGTTGCACTTTTTGGTGGCTGATGGATTAATAAAACTCTCAAACGAGCCTAATTTAATACGCCTTGGATATTTAAAAAGGTAATAAATGGAAGCATCCCCTAAAATTTAATTATGTTGTTAATGCTCTAGACAGCTAATAACTTCATTAACATTGAATATTTGCTCTTCCTGTCGTGCCAGAAGTTGTTATGTAATGTTCAATGGGTAAATGTCTTGTTTCTGGTGCCAGACAATTTCCTGTTTTACTGCAGACATATTGGACATCGCTTCCTTCTTAGTACTAAGTGATCTTTAGCTCCCGTTGTCTCCTGTCACAGTTACATTTGCTCTCTGCAAGTTGAGTGTCCGCCGTTGGATGTAAGGAGCTTAATTATTGCTCAGTTGTGTTTGGACCGGAAAAGGGCAGTGAGCGTGTTTGAGTGTGGTCATTAGGGTAATTATGTCTGCGGTTTTAAAGATGATATTAAGAAATATCTTAAATTAAAGTCTCTATTTCTCTCTGTCTCCTTGCAGGTAATGAGCTCCTGTACCGTAACCGTGAGGGCGATGTCGTCAAGTCCAACGTGGACACTGATGAAAAGACCATCTTGGTGCATAACAAGAAGTTTGTAAGTCTTTCATCAGCCTCTTTATTTTCTCTTACTTTCTTATAATCGCAGGGCTAAAAAACTGACCACAGCTGCCCATGGATTAAATTAAAACTTTTCTTCTGGTGTCAGCAAATCAAAGTACCCGAAAGCATTTTTTTTTATTACAAAGCTCAATCAAATGATCCATTATTACTGTGAAGTGTGAACTGCATCGTTAAAACTTGGTGTTTAGTTATGTGGGGAAACGTCAAGATGGAGATGTACCGTCAGGGCCTCAGCGGCTCGGGTGACGACACACAACATTATGTCCGACTTCAAATCATCAAGCCTAGTGCAAAGATTAATGCAACTCCCATTTGCTCCAGGAGCTGAGCGATCCGTCAAACGCAGTCATTTAAAGACTGCTTTAATGAAAAAATAGCACGCATGGTTAAAGGTCTCATCTTTTTGTCTTTTTTTCCCGCCTCTCTTACATCTGCCTTCGCTTCCCAGGAAATGTACAAAGCCAGCAAGTACGAGGTGTCTCCTGACATGAAGCATGTGCTGCTGGCCTACAACGTTGCACCGGTGAGCTTCTCATTTGTTTGCTTGTTTTTTGAATTAGCACACTGACAGCCAAATATGTCAGTCGCCTCCACTGGAGGAAGAGGAGGGGAGAGGGAGAGAGAGGAAGGAAGGATGGGGAGGGAGGGAAGGAAGGAGAAGAAAGTAATCATGGCAGGGTGTGAAGGCCTGTCGCACACCGTTGCCTGTCAGCGATGGCGTCGGGGGCCAGCACAGCCGAGTGGAACTGTAGCGAGGGAGGCAGAAACACAAACAAACCCCCTGGCACCACTAGGCTTGCCGGCGGGGAGATGAGATCGACAGAAAGAGCAGGAAGTATTGGAGAATTTATCATTTCTGTGCGATTCTGAATAAACTACCCCAACTATATCTGCTAGCACCTTGATATGCATCACAGCATTTCAGCTCCTAATATAAGTAGATCAAATATATTGAATCATTTCTCTACCTGATGTCTGTGTGTTTACTTTATGAGTGTGAAGAATGCTGGCAGAGCTATAACCTTGTGTTATTACCTGAGATGAGCAGAAAACATGACGACCCACTAGAGATGCCTGGCGTGTTGCACTGCACGCGTTTGCATTTTGTTATTCCATCCGAACCTCCATCACCTTGATAGATGACAGTCATTCCTCCTGTACGCTCACTGTAGCAGCACGCGGCCTGGCAGGCGCCCGCACGCCTCATCTCGATGTGACGCCGTATGGATCATGTATGTTCATAATAAACGCAGAATTTACATAACACATAAAAACCATCCGCTGTTTGAATGTGTCTCTAGTGGGCAGTGACTTTCATACGCGCCTGCACTGTTCATAAACACTGCATTTGTAGTATACAAGATCGCGCAAATAATCAGTCGTCATCTGTCAAGAAATTCATAAATAAAAGATGTGGAAGATGGACGAGTGTTAGGGATCACTTCACATTTTTAGTGTCATTGTAGTGATGTTTGGTCCAAATAGCAGCTATAGCAGCTTCCAATTAAATACAAGACAGCCAATTATGTTGATTTAGAGAGTAATTCATGCGGCAATTCTTAAGATTTCAGTCCTGGTTGAGTTTGTGACACCTTGTTATCGGTTGGTTACAGAAAATGCTTTTTATTACTACGTGTCACAGAATTCTGCGAGCAGCAAAACAAACTATTTGGCCTTTTTCCATCATTCTGTGAGCAAGCGGGATCTGATTTTATGCTGCACACGAAGTCTCCAAACAAGCAAAAGTCTTTCCCTTCCTCAACAGACATCCAATTTGTAATACCGCGAGTATATAAATACTGCAAAACTTTCATCAGTAGGCCATAGGCTCAGTCGCCATTGTGTTACCTCATTAGCCGATACAGCCGATGGTTAGCGACAAACATTTACATGAGGACGTTCGAGGCTGCCATTTTAACACCAGGCTGAAAAGCAATGTTCTCCGACCTCTCGTGGTTTAAAGCGCCAAGGCTGTTTGACCTGTAACCACGCCTGATAGTGATGTCACAGTGTACTGACACACCCAAGAGTACGCTTGTACATCAGTGCGGCAAGGGGAGGTCGGAAAAAAGCAAGATTTTTAGGGGATGCTAAGTTACTCTTTCACTTTTCGTCTTGGTTTGTAATATGGAGCAAATCTGTAGCAATATTTTAATTGCTAACCTCCGAATTCAATATTGTAAATCCTTTTTTACATTCTTAATTCAGTAGTAAGTCTTGTTTAACTGTGACGTCCACAGAACAGAAAAAAACCAAGGTCACGTTAAAACTGTCATCTGTTTCACGCCAAGTTACCTGATTCCTGCTGCCTCTTCTTCCAGGTGTACCAGCATTCTTACACGGCGTTCTACATCATCTGCAGTCTGGAGACTCCGTAAGTAGGCTGCATTGTTCCATTCATCCTGTTTTTCATTATCTTATCCTGTAATATCTCACCTGACCTCGCTGCCCGCAACAGCGAGAGCGACTCGTTCCCACCTGTTCTCGCAACCTGTTCTCACGGCGCCACCTACAAAGCACCTCTGATATCAGCTACACCGTTAAGTCCTCCACCAGTGCTGTCGTTGAAGTGTTTTTTTTTTTTTAATGTTGTCTGTGATTTCAAATAGCAGCCGATAGATAGAAGCCACACCATCTACGGATATTACATCTTTTACATCTTAATAATGAGATGTAATGCTATCTCGTTAGAGATTCACTTAGGGGGAAGGTGCTGCAATGCACTGCACAGTGCTGTAATAGTGATAGCAATAACACTGCTTTGTCATTGGAGTGGGGAATGAGGCACTTTGCAGTGTCACTTGTAGCTCTCTTGTCCTTCAATGATGAGCAGCGTTGGTGAAGTGTGACAAGTCGGCTCTCTTTGCTGCAATGTACCTGTCTGATCTTCATTACAAACGTATGAAAAAGTCATAGAAAATATTAATTATGACATTTTAAGGGCTGCATCTATATAGCATCACAATTCACCCATTCACATGCACACGCCCACACTGATGGCAGCAAGCTACCATGCAAGATGTTGTTGGCCTGACCTTCGCGAGCAATTTGAGGTTCGGTGTCTTGCCCAAGGACACTTCAGCATGTGGACCGGAGGAGCTGGGGATCGAACCGCCAACCCTGGGACCAGTGGACAACATGCTCTACCTCCTGAGCCACAACCGCCACAAACTGGAATAAAATGGACAGAAACACACATTTTTAAAATGATACCTTTTAATTAGCCTTGTAGCGTTTGATTTAGCTGCTATTGATCAGCAGCTAATACTTATTATGGTCATTTTGTTCAGTAAGTAGACACCTTACTTATTTCCCTTTGGTATTACTTCAACCCCAGGTCACAGCCCTGTCAGCAGCTCTTG
This sequence comes from Miichthys miiuy, assembly GCA_036365135.1. Taxonomy (NCBI): domain Eukaryota; kingdom Metazoa; phylum Chordata; class Actinopteri; family Sciaenidae; genus Miichthys; species Miichthys miiuy. The sequence continues at coordinate 5,138,555 of CM071618.1, forward strand.
TGTGCAAATCTATTTGCGTGCTGCCACCCAGTGGTAGTGTGCTGGAAGAAAAACAAAACACACACCTCAGCTGATGACCTCATTCATCCTCAGCTCCAGACAAAGACATAGAGGCAATGGCACCTCTAATTCTGCAGCCTGCACTGCGCAGCACTTTTCCCAATAAGGAGAGGTGACACTGTTATAGAGCGCTGGTATTTATGGACGCGCTTAAACCTCTGTTCTGAGATGTGCTACACTTGTTCTTCTGCTGCAGCAGTGCTGGGAGCAGACAATCACTGTGTGTAATGTGTCTGCACTTCTATCTGATAGCATTGTTTCCTCTTGTCTGTCGCACCTCAGGGAGACGTGGAACTTGAACCCTCCGGAGGTGCGAAATGCTCAGCTGCAGTACGCAGGCTGGGGACCCCAGGGTCAGCAACTGGTAAGAAATACAATCTAAATGAAGTCCCTGCTCTCATCTCTGCCTACTGACTAATGATGTTTTAAAGTTAAGATTCAAGCTATCTTTATTGATTAAGATATAACCACTGAAACTTATTAATACGGCTCTGCAAGAGGTGGACAAGTACAAAATATGTCCAAAGCCCTAGAATGCAGCGTCCTTTACTGCTGATTTGTAAAGTTAATCGATATAATTAATTATTTTAGGGGAATTTATATCGACCCTCTGATGGGAAGAGCTGGAATAAGTAATGAAGGAACTTGTTTAAACCTGCATTAACTTCTTTTTTTTTTTTTGGCTACTTGAGGCAGCGAGCTGTTAGTACAACACTGACAAATGATCACCTTCTAACATTAGCAGCAACATTAGCACTTGTGTCTATATCCACGTGATGAATCTAAGTTCAATAGTCGCTTTGCTTTTAGCTCTAAAATGCTCTCCACCGACTCCTGAGGCAAATATCCGACTCATACGCTCACCGGCTTAGCCTGTCAGTCGGTAGCGGGCAGGATGAAGGAAACTGCAGAGTTGTGTGATAATCAGTCACCTCCTACATACATGTAGTCATGTGATCAGCTGTCAATATGAAAAAAATCATTCTTGCAGCTTTAAGGTTACTTTGCAGTTATGTGCTGATGCTAATGATGTCAAATCTTTTGAAGATCCTAGTCTATGGGGGTGTGTCAAGCCTTCCAGTGGTGCGTTCAAGGGCTTATTGTCAAATTACAGCGTCAGATATTTCAGGTAGTTAACCTTAAACGGTTGAGTAAATATCAGTGGTGAAAAGTTCGATCATACCTCAGGTTACAGTTGGGGTCGTGACACTAGAACCTCGGCTTCACAAATCAGGTTGAGTTTATGCCTGACTTCCATCATTAAAACATCCTCCAGTGGCTTTTTCACCGGTCCACTCGGATAGATTGATGACCACCAGAACACAAATACCTGACATACAACACGGTCACCTGAATGCTCCTTTGCGTTGACCAATTGACCAGTGCGCAATGGATTATGGGATACCGATGGCTGCCAAGGATTCACAGCTTGCATCTTCCACATTTGGTGGAAATACAGCTGCATTTCTTGGCGTTGCATTTGGAAGAAAATCTGATGTGGGCCGGAGTTTGTTAGCACATTAAGACAAATTTAGTGTAGAATACAAAGGAAACTTCAGAGAATCCATCCTTCGATTAAGTTCTCAGATAACCTTTGCATTTCAGAGGCAGCATTTTCCTAAACTTGAGGGTATGCTAGAAGTTTGGATCCTTGAAATCAATCCCACAAACAACTTTTACCCTCTGGGTTTAAAACCATCCAAGTTATTCACAGAGATTTCCCAGTAAACAAATTTCAAATTAAACACCATTGTTTGAATCACGAGGGGCAATGGTCCTTGGCGTCTCTTCCAAGATGAGTCATTTCCCGCCTCCATCATCACACAGTCGAAACTTGTCAGAGCATTAATGAGCTCCAGTCTGTTTGTTTGCAGGGCAGACAGACTGTAAGTGATAACATCCTGCAGCACAGTGCTATTAATTACCTGTTATCTCGTCAGAAGATTAATTAACACAGTCGCTAGATTGATATAGCCCCAAGTTTCCCGCCATTAGTCATGAAGTGGTTTTTGCTTTCCATCAGGCGGGTCATGTTAGCATGAAACTGAGCAGCAGCTGCTTTTTTCCTGAAGGTTCGAGGTGTCCTCTGTCGAAGAGGAGGAGGTGGAAGGGAGAGAAAGGGGAGTGAAACAAGCTAACAGTCTGCAAACCGAGGCATGCGCTGTCATATTTAGACACCTAATACACATGAATCAGCCCACCTGTTGCCCTGTTCCCAAATCCCTTATGCACTTAATTAAGTCTAATTTACTCCCCCATAGAGATTGCGCACATACATGCCCATATGTACGCTCACAAACACAGCCGGCCGGCCACATGGTGAGCTATTTGTTGGGCTAAAAAGTGAGTGTAATTGCGTACATGATTGGCATCTTATTATTCACAGAGGCATGTGTCTGCACCAAGATGTTTCTTACTTCTTTTATTAAGTTAATCCCCATGTGAATGGAGGAGTTTATTTTCCCTGCCCCCGTAGGCAGCTATTCTTCAACGTAGCTGACACACATTCACACAATCAAAGTTTGGACGCTCGGCCCCAGGAGGCCTAACCTTTATATTACATTAGAGAGAGATAGTGTGTGTGTGTTTGAGAGGCTTATGTTGTCTAGAATATTCTAGCATTTATGTATTGTACAAGATTAAAATATGTATACTGAAAACAGGTCCCTAGTATATTTCAAGATCCAAAAATCTGGAACCTACACTTCCCATAATGCATCTTGACCGCTTATTTCTTTAGATTATCGCTATCTGGCCAATGCTTACATCTTTTTGTGTATTTTCTAACACAGGGTTCATGCTAAGAGCCTACATGCCATGCTCGTGGCGTTGTGAGGCTGGTTTTCTCAGCATTAGCATGCAAACAAGCTCACACTGACAGTGTATAGTCTGTTGTTGGTGAGATATTCCAGTCTGGACCATCGTGGTGGCCTGGCGCACTGACATTGCCATCCCTAGAGCCACACTGCAAAAAATGGACTCCAATCCCAAACCGAGACACACGGGTGATGTCACACAGGTTACGTACCGTACGGGTTGGTACTTGTTATAGAAGTGGAATAAAATGTTCTCATCGCGTTGGTGCAGTTTCAGCGTGCGTGGCATCGTCGTCACCGGCACAAACAAACCAAACTAAAGTGGCAAAGTTTGTGTAATCCCTTCCAAATGTTCTCGCTGAGGATAAATCTGAATCCCAGCCATCACTGGCAGAGTTCTACCCTTCTTCAGAGAACGGGGCCGGGTCTTCTCTCTCTGTGTGTGTGTGTGTGCTGTGGCCTAGATTAGCTTCTATACAGGGACTCCATCTGCACCAAAGTGACACCAAACCACAAGGGCCCCCAGATCACGTCTTCTCATGAGAAACTAATTGTGACAGATTTGTGTTACCTTTGCAGAGATGCGGGAGAAACCTTTTTGCTAGGTACTAAAGATTGCAAAATGCATAAATTCATGTTTTCTTTGTAGCATTGAACCTTTTTTTTTTTTACACTGTAAAAAGAAGTAAAATCCACATGCAGCTATCATAGACAGTATTTGATTTCCCGCTGTACACCGTCACATCATTTAGACTTCTCAGTGTGAATATTTTCTTGGAGAATCATTCACAAACTGATACCTGCTCGAGGCAGGAGAGATTCCATAATCCTTGAGATACTGAGCGAACCCTTTTCTGTAATAGCCTGAGATTGATTTCAGCGTGGCATTAAGGCTGTAACATTTTAAAATTCCAGCCCCAAGAGCTGCCCCGCCCTACCGGAGCTCACTGTGGGTGCTGATGATCTATTATTCTCTGTAATGAAAGAGTTGACCTTCAGTTATCTTGAAAGCCCTGCAGGCCTGCGGAGGAGAGCGTCAAAGTCAAAATTCGGTCCCAAGGTTTGCCGTCTTATCAGAAATTGAAAAGACTTTTTTTTTTTTTTTCCCTCTTTGTATCTTGTCAAAAACTTCCGCTCAATGAAAAGCGGCCGCTGTGCCACTATGTGTGATCTCTAGTGTGTGACAGGTGAAAAAAGCGCCATGCTAATATGTGTTTAAACCCAGGGGTTGGTCTTAGCTTTGATAGCATGACCTCTGCCATACCCCGGTCGCCCACCTGTGATATAACATGTCAGTATAAATACCAGACTGTCCCGAGGCTTTCTCTTGCGCGTGTTGGTAATAATAATGATCTAACAGCTTATTCACTATAAGAATATTCCCTGTAGGGAGGTTGTCAGTCAGGGTCAGCCCACAGATCAGCATCCAAAGAGCTGAAATGGATTCAATATCTTGACAAGGGCACTTGAGCAGGATGGGATCCGCTTGAAAAGGAGCTCTTATCGTGTGTTTTCCAGTTTAAAGATGGCTGTTGAGTTTTGCCTTTCTAAAACCTGATTGAATGTGTTTCCTCTCTTTCCGGCTCTTGTAGATATTCATTTTTGAGAACAACATCTACTATCGCTCAACAGTGGAGAGCCGCTCCATTCGTCTGGTGTCTACCGGCAAGGAGGGCGTCATCTTCAATGGGCTCAGTGATTGGCTGTACGAAGGTAAGGCCGTAAAATGATGCCATTAAAGGGGAATTATGGGGGTGTCGTGCAGCTCGGTTGGTAAAGCAGCCGCCCCATGTGCGGAGGCTCGGTCCTTGCCGCGGCAGCCCAGGGTTCGAATCCGACCTGTGGCTCTTTGCCGCATGTCATTCCCGTCTCTCTCTCCCCACATTCCTGTCACTCTTCAGCTGTCTCTGTCAGAAATTTAAAAAAACTTGAAAAGGCAAAAATATCTTAAAGGGGAATTATGCTCATTTCCTTCCTTAGATGTTAGATGACTGCTATTCATATTCTTCTGATGAAGCTGCAGCACAACCAGGAGTTTCCAGTATTTATGCTAAGCTAAATGTCTCCTATTTCCTGTATTTCCCCAAACTATTCCTTTAAAATGACTCGGCTTCATGAGGACACAAATATATTTTACGTACACCCCAGATGTATTTATCCATGCATTATTTTGTCAGCTTGGCTTTGACAGAAGGCAACAAAGTCAAACAACCTGCAGCTCAAGAGCTCACAAAACGAAGACCTCAGGAAGTCAGCCAAAGAAATGGTCCCACACGTAATCCCATAAATCCCCAAATTGTCATTTATAGAGTTTGGATTTTGTGGGGATTATACAACCAAGATATATAACATTTTGGTAAGCTGTAGAGATCCTCGTACAGCAGAGCGTGTTAACTTTGGACAGAGCCAAGCTAGCTGTTTCCCCCTGTTTCCAGTCTTTATGCTAAGCTAAGATAAGATGGCCACTGGCTATAGCCTTATAATTTTCTCTCAGAAAACTATTCCTCTAGTCAGGTCACCATTGTCTATGAAGTCACTGTAGGTCAGTCGTTTCCAGCTTTGAATTAAGGACCTCTGAAATGGGTCACAAGATGAACCGAAGAGACCGTGACATGATTTCCAGGGTAGGAAAGAAGACAGAAAATAGTCGCACGACACAAAATGATGCATTTTTTTTGGGACTTTTTGATAATCTTTGCTTGTTTCTTGTGGAAAAACTGGATACTTTTACTTCAGTAGGCCTCTTTTTGACCAGATGTTGGCATGCAACGTGCAAAGAGATGTCCGAGCGCACAATGCTTCATTTTTTTAAACTGACTTCAGCCACGAGGACAAATATGCAAAGAGAATCTCTTTTTCTCTCCTCTATCTTCCCCTCCAGCCCATTATTTCAATTTGAACACTCTGCAGTTACACGTGTATTAGTGAGTAATGACATGAGACATCATGACTCTCCGGCGTCTGAAGTCACATTAGTATTTTTGGCGTGCAGCCCTTGATTTCCTGCAGGTAAATTAAAAATGGAAACTCTTGTCTGCTTTACACAGCCCCCCCCCCGAAAATGAATGAATGTTCTACATGGGTTGATTTGCATTAATTCAGCTGCGGCGGCATGTGTTGTACACACTCTGATACAGATGTCATGGCGCTCTCTCCGAGCGTCGACGCCACCGATCAAAGAATCACCTGTGTGCCTCGCAGTCAAAACGGGACGGGTGCTGTGTTAGCATTCAGCTAATGAATTTATATCCGCTGCGCTGGGTGCACTCTCTGCTCCAGTGGAACAGTGTTTTAATAACAGAGCAAGTGGGAGATGGGGAAAGCACACAGATGTAGAGATAGCAGAAACGGAGACAGCTTGTGATGCACAACAAGCTGTTAATCCTGGAGTTAGAGTATAAAAATACATATGTGCTTTATGATGTGAATGGCTGCCATCGAGGAGCATTGAGAAGCTGTGACGCGTTATCTGAGGTCGCCAGTGCACCGGGACAAAACATGTGGCTGTTTCCCTTTCAGGACTGGGTCCGTTGCTTATTTAATGTTATCAACCCACAGCGCCGCTTATCTCTACATTAGCCAGCCTGACATTGGAAACCAAGTCCATCCTTCAAGAGCAATATCCATGCTCAGCCATTTAAACATTCATCAGAGCGTTATTGCAGTGTCTGACCCCTCGACTCGTATTTATGAGCTGCTGAAGGCTTGGTAATTTACACTCATCGTTTATTGACCAGATAAATCTTTCACTGAGAGATAAAACACAGAATCAGCTTCATAACGTTGAGATAAAAGTGAAGTGTGGAACAACAGAATTGCTTTTGGTTTATTCCCACGTATATATATCTTTCCAAATGTACACGTGTGTTGAGATTCTTCCTCGAGTCCTGTTTCATTATTGTGAGCGATCATGTAGTGGAATATTTGGTGCTAACACTGTATTATTATAGGTATTAAAGATATTTAATTATTCACTTATAACATGACAATGATGACAAAAATTCAAGATATCAGACATCATTTGTCTTAAGATAATCAGATGACAAATACATAAGATAACATATGTAACAGTGAGGTGTTTTCCCCCTCGAACCATAAAACATTGATGTCTTAAGAGCTATGTACAAACACTATATGGCCAAAAGTTTATGGACACTGTTGTCTGTTGGAGTGTTTTCCATAGTTTGGACTCCAATTAAGAGAAATCATACCACAACATCTTTAGATCAGATATTTCCTGTTTCACCATGACAGCGCCCAGGTTCACAAAGAAATCCGTCCCACTGATGAATTAGAACACCCAGTGTGACCTTATCGCTCCAACATCAGTGCCTCAACCTCACTAATGCTCTCGTGGCTGAATGTGAGCGGATCCCTGCGGAAAAGCCTGAAACCAGAAGAGCGGAGGCTGTTATCGCAGCACGATCTCAGCATGAGCTGTTTATAATGGCATATGCGCGCCATGTTCAGGTGTCCACAGCGTCACAGTATCCAATGATTCTGATTCATTTTCATGTTTTTATTTCTTTATGTTGTCATAATGTGCTAAAAGTCCTTTTTATTGCTATTAATGATAAATCCCCTTTTCATAAATATATATATAAGCCTGTAAACAGACTTGGCGTTGGCCCAGCGGTGTTGCCAGCGTCTGCAGGGGAGCTTAGAAGCCATGCCAGGTTGTGTAATGTTTACAGTCATCAGCGAGACTGCAAAGCAGAAGATTTTCCATGCTAATGACTCAGGCTTTACTCTGGCCAAGGTCAAGCCGAGGCTCAGACTGCTGCTGAGGGGAAAATGAGGTCTTACGATCTGACTGTCGCTGCGAGGCAGATTTGATGCCGAGGTGAAAGGTTGGCAAATAATCTCCCAGGCTTGACTGTCCTCTGGCTTGTTTTGCTGTTTTAATCCATGAATGTGTGTGTGTGTGTGCATGCAGGAGAGACAGAAGGAGATAGGAGAAATAAAACAATTAAATAGACGCAGCCAAGAACCCCGTCGGCTGTGTGTAATAGTCCAAATCGCCTCAGGAGAGTCTCAAGTGTTTTGTCATCTGTCGCCTGTCTGATTATTGAGGCTGTACTGATGCACATCCTGCAGTGTGACGCAGCTCAAGGAAACAAATGTTTATTGGGCTCTGGTGCGCTGAGATAAAAACCCGGCCTCGCTTTGATTTGAGTCATGTTTGCCCCCATAGATGTTTGGCTAGATGACTTGTTTGCATCGAGAGGCTTTTTTTTTCGCAGGGTTGTGTCTGTTTATCGCGCTGTTTGTGACAGAGTCTGCGGGGCATCGAATAACCACATCATCGACTCTTGTGCGCTCGAAAGGGAAAGATTAATAAAGGGAATAAAAATGTCGGTTTAAGTTTGGTGTGAACGCGAGCTGAAACTGATGTGAGGCACACAGTTGGAAAGTTTTTTTTTTAGTGCATCCAAGCTGCAATGCCTGTAGACCGTCACACTTTGAGAAAGTCAATAATCATTTCTTTGCAATATTTACTGTCTGTGACGTTGTCACTGCAGGGTACTAATTTGGACTAACGGTCACTTCAGATCTTGAAATCAAGTCAGCGAAACAGAATAACATTGTCAATTATCTAAAAGCTTGCAGTACTTTTTCAATATCTATTGATCAAACAATAATAAGTCAACCTGGTGGACAGGAAGTGGTGTGTACTTTGTCATCTTTGTTAAAGGGTTACTCCACGTGGAGAACTGAATAGCAGACTTATAGGGGGAAACGTTGGATCCTACATTTCCCATAATGCAAGTCAGTAACATCTATTAGACCCCTCCCCTGCCTCCTGAATGCCCTCTTTTCACACACACTGTGTGTTCCTGTCACACATTTTCTCTCTCTCTCCATTGATAACTGCTGACATCAGTTATTTTTTTTTAAAATTGGAAATTTCCTCTTCAGAGTGTCCCTCTAGGTTGAGAAACTTTGGGGGGGAAATTTGAGCATTTTTTCCTGTCTGTAGATTTCATTTCTAAAGTTTAGCATGAGATTAATGCATCATCTGCATATTTAAACATTCAATAACCAAAAACTAATTGTCTTGATGTAAGTAATCAACTGTGGAAGTGATATCTATTAGCTAAAGACCAAAAGATCTATCAAAAGCACATTTAACTTTCTGTCTGTAGCATTGCAGGGTAAATATATACACAGGGGCTATATCCTCCATTGTTTTTCTTGTCTCCCCTTCCTGTTTGCTTAATATAGACCTGGAAAGAACCAGAAAAAAAGGCTGTAAAAGCATTTTCACCCTGCATCATCTAACAGCGTTGTCTTTGGACTGAGCCACAAACTGTAGACGAGGCTCCGAAGACGCTCAGCAAAAAAAAAAAAATCTCACCTCGCTCCGTCATGTGCTTTTCTATTCTTGCTCAATTATCACTCGCGCTGTCACCTCAGTAAGCGCAGCGGTAACAGTACAGTATTTATAGTAACAGCTGCTTCTCTGACATGTTTCTTTTTGACACGTTTTGGTGGGAAACAAGAACGTCACATCATCAAACCAATAATCTGCTCATCAGTACGCCGGGAGGACGGCGTGCCTCGTCTCCACTTCTCCATATCATAGATGCTAGGATCCGATGTGGATTCGGGTACATTTAATATGGCAGTTAATTAATGTTGATGAGCTTTTCTAAGTGTGATTGGTAGAGGTGACACTCGTGGTGTCATGGTTTCTGGGTTGGACTACGGGAATATTCAGAACACAGACTGCAAAGGCGTTGAACCGGTGTCCTTAAAATCTGCATCAGACAATGAGAACTGAAGAAAAAAAAAGCTGCATTTGTTTCTGTGCCATAGTGCTGCTCTACTTTTTATAGTCCGAGCATGTGACACTGCTGCCCTCTGTTGGAAATGTGCGGTCATGTTTTTTTAAAGACCGGAGCTGTCACCGTGCAGATTGAGTGTCCATACTTTAAACAAGAAATGAACAAAATGCAACCTGCAACCTTTGATTTTCTTTCTCATCAGTTCGCCTGCCTGCCTGCCTGCGTGTGTCACCTTGAAGTCATTATTTCTTGACACTTGACTCATGCCATCTCATGCATTAATAATGTCCTTTACTAAATGAATAATGTAGTCTGCACAGCAGGGTGGAGGATGCGGAGAGAGGAGATCCAAAAGCTCACCGTGGTAATCATCACAATGAAGCGGCTAGAAAAAAGAAGTCACAATCTCATTACTTAAGAGAGAGAATATGAGAGTTAGCTCATCATTACATTCCCTCTTCTCATTACTACTTTCTTGTGCATATAAAGGGATCCTTCTAGAACCTTTCTCCTTGACTAGAAGAAGGTGACTGGGCGTCCCCAGCCGAGCGGATCTGACAGCCTCCGTGGTTCCACTCACACGTGGAATGCTTTCTTTTAAGCTGCTGTTGCTGCCGGTGGTGGTGAAGTCAGCAGGCAGCGGATGAAACTGGCCATGCGGGAAATCATTTTTTATTATTTTATTTTTTCCCTTTCCGTCATTTGCAAATGCAGCACAATGCTTCGCTGTGCTGTTCATCATCAGGCGGTGAGATCCAATCATTCCCCACTGAGCTGTGCCAGCAGGGTGCCGGTGGACACTCCAGGCAGGCGAGGAGAGCAAAGACTTACTGGACTAAATGCTGCTATTAGTCCTCTTTCTTCTTAGAGGTGTTGTAATTGGTTTACCGGTGTCCACCAGTGGAAAGATGCACATCGCTTTTGCATTAAAGAACAAACGCACGTGAGCGTCTGTTTGTCAAATGATGCTGCGTATCAAGTAGTTCCACCAAGCGTGCATAGTTAATGAAAATGCTAATTGGTAGTTGATGTCTGTTAATTCCCCAAAGCTAGCACCCAGTCCCACAGATAAACAAGCATTAATGAAATTTTAATTGCAAAAGCTGATTTAAACGTAGCTGGTGGCGCGACGACAACAATAAGTCCAAATGTGTGCACGCCATCCGCGTCGTCGCGACAGACTTCATAATGAAGTAGAATTGTCACGGCCGTGCTTTATGCTGTCAGAAAGTTCCCTCAGTGAGCGTTTATTTGCATAATTTCTTAATATCTCACCGTGTGTTGACAGAGAAGGGTGTGTGTGTGTGTGTGTGTGTGTAAAGGACCGAGACTGCTTTTATCCCCCATTATGTTCTATCTGTCTGTCGAACAAGAGTGTGTGTGATTGCAACATCATTTTAGATACACACACCTGCCCGTAGAGGGTCCTGGGGGAATAAGTCTGTAATGAGTTGAAGTGAGTTTCTTGCTGAAAATGGTACACACACACACACACACACACACACACAGGTAATGACAACCCAAAAACAAAAGTTGAAGTACACCTGGTGAGAAATCGCTGTTGCTGGTTCATTCCTGGGAAATGTAGCCGAGTTCTATTTTTGGTCGATAGGCTGCGGCGAGATTAAAAGCTGTTGTGATTTATGACCTCAACATTTGGTGCTCGGCATGTGTGCGTTTTTTGTGTGTGTGTGTGTGTGTGTAGGTTTAAGAGAGAGGTAAGGAGTGAGTGAGTGAGTCCAAATATAGAAAACAGGTCAGGCGAGCATTAGTATGCTATATTGCTGATAGGGCAGAGAGGGAAAACTTTTATTTTCTCGTGCTTTCACGTGATTCTTGGGGGAATTATTGTTATTTTTTAAAATATTATTTTCATTTTTTTTTGTAATGGTTTGGTGAACTTGCATTTTCTGGTCCTGGGTACTGTGTGTGTGTTGGCACGTTTGGTACCTGTACAAAGGCCAGTGAGACACACCTGCTCCATAAACAGATATCTGCGTATGAATCCAGAATCTGTTGGCAAGTAACCACATTTTGGTCTGTTTGTAGTCCAAATGGCATTGACCGGTCATGTCTGAGTACGCTTTGGTTGCAACAGTCCATGTGGAGAGCAAAAAAGGCTGAACACATTGCCCAAAAAACTAAATTCAGAACCCACCGTCTACCGTATGATGACGATTTAGCTTTTTATTTGTTTAAAGTTGAGACAGAAATGTTTCTTTCTTGTAATTCTCACACATTCATTTGTTAATCGGAAGGAAGTCTTGGCCCAGATATCCGTTATCCGTTTTCCTGGCTTCTCTGGAAGCCCATATATACTGGCCACCGCCAAAGAGAGCCTACATCGGCGTCACACGACAGCTGATGGGTTCTCAGACTGGCCGATAAGAGACAACATTTATGAATTAACAGTTTACATTCTTCCCGTAACACCTTTTCATTTCTAACCCTGACAAATAACGACAGTATGATTCTGTTGGCCTGCAGCCATGTCATTAACTTGTGTCTCCGCTTGTGTGTCGAGTTTTTATTCGCTGTCGTTATGATTGATGGTTATTTTTCACTCTTTCAGAGGAGATTTTCCAGTCCCATATTGCTCATTGGTGGTCTCCAGATGGTGCCAGGTTGGCTTATGCCACCATCAATGACACCCTGGTGCCCAGGATGGAGCTCCCGATGTTCACCGGCACGCCTTACCCAATGGGGAAGGAGTACCACTATCCTAAGGTGCACAGTTTTGTCCTCAACACCGCTTTGATGGCTGTTACAACATATTTTAAACATATTTTAAAGTTCACCTCTGCGCTCATCCCGCTCAGGCCGGTGAGGAGAACCCAGTCATCACTTTGTATGTCGTCAACCTGAATGGACCTCTGCACACCATCGAGATGAGGAGGCCTGATGATCCCAGGATCGGGTGAGGCATGCAGACTGTCAGATGATTTAGATCATTTTGTTCATCGTCGTATATTCTTTCTTGTGTGTAATCTCTCCATGTTTAGATGCTATTTATGCATATTTCTCATGTTCTTTGAATTTCCTTTATACCGTCGTGCACATCGTGCAGACTGTCTGTGGATTCTGTTTCTCCAGTGATGCATTTTTACTTAATGCGGCCGCGTGTTTGGTTCCATTAAGTTTAATCCCCCCCCCCATTTGCTCTGTTCATATTTATACCCAATTTTTATTCCTCCTTCGCCGTGGCTCATTATATTCCGCTCTAATGTCTCAATTTCTCTGCAAGAGATCATTAATGTTTCATCCCTTTTAAAAATTCCATCATAATCTGCAATTAGTAAATGGAAACGTTTTGGCACTTTCTTTTGTTGTTGTTCATTGTTTTATGTTCTCATATTTTTGTCTCTTCGGTGATTGATCGTCTGCCCACTGACGATGCTGATGCACAGGCAGTGTAAACGAGGTTAAACATTGTTTAATCATTTCTCCGTGTTTTTCAGGGAGTACTACGTGACCATGGTGAAATGGGCCACCACCACCAAACTGGCCATCAACTGGCTGAACAGAGCCCAGAACATCTCCATACTCACGCTGTGTGAGGCCACAACAGGAGTCTGCACGAAGGTAAACCTGTGTCTGTGTGTGTGTGTTGTACGTCTCAAAAATAGTCCGGACTCTTTTGATACAACTGAAAGCTGTCAATGTGTCTCTACAGAAACATGAGGATGAAAGTGAAGGATGGCTGCACAGGCAGGTGAGAACACTGACGCACATTTATGTCATGTTTGGAGCTGTTGATTGAACACTAATTTCATCCTATGAAATCAAACATGTTGTGTGTTTTTGTCTTCAGAATGAGAAGCCGCTGTTTTCCAAAGATGGACTGAAGATCTTCTTCACTCGTGCCATTCCTCAAGGAGGCAGGGGCAAGTTCTTCCACATCTCCATGTCCATTTCCCAGGTAAGAGAGTACAATCTTAATCTTTTTAAAACACACAGTGGCTTTAATATTTTTTAAGTGTTTCATGTTCTAATTAACTCTTGGTATTTCAGAGTTTATTGTCTTAATATGAACATGTCTTCATAACAATGAGTCGCCACTTTCTTTTACTTCTCTGTTTGTCTCCAAAGCCAAACACCAGCACAGATACACTGCAGTCCATCACGTCTGGAGACTGGGATGTCACCCAAGTCCTGGCCTATAATGAGGACAGCCAATTGATGTGAGCACCCACAAAATCTATGAACATGTCAGCTGTCTTTGTCATAATGAGGAAACATGAGGTGACTGAGCTAGAAACATAGACAATGAAATGATTAGAAGACAACTTGTTTTATTGGAAATCATGTCAGATATGTTTTGCTTGTTCCAAAATATACAATTTAACTAAATATAGGAGAAGAAAAACCTTGTCACTGTATAATTTATATTATTATTATTTATATATAAAAGAGTCTTACATAAATAACATATATGTAACAGTGTTCGTTTTAATCCAGATTCAAAATATTGTCATTTTTGTAAACTTTACCAATATTGGGTTTGAACTGGGTGTGGTTATGTTTGAACATTTATTACGCAATTAACCCGAATCATAAAAACAATCCATGTCAGAAAACCTCTCTGCTGTCACTCAATCCACCTCGAAGCAAGCCAAAGCTGGCAGAATTCATCTTCACTACATGAAGTGCAATAAATAAACTCATAAACTGTCAAGAAATGAAATACTATAATATCTGTTTGTCTTATTGAACAGAAAAATGCAACCATCCAAGTTTCTCTCTTTCTTCTCTAATTGCAGTAAAACACACGTCATTCAAACACAACAGAAACACAATAAAACCTGGTTGGACTTTCCAATGTTCCAACAATCACCAGCTCTGGTTTGCTCGATATAAATCCTCAATTCAACGAGTTAGATCTGAAAATATTCTGGTAAAATCACTGTTCTTGTAAAAGGAGTGTGCTGTGTATATAAAGGCTTCAGTTCCCCGTCAGAAGGGCCTGTGTGACAGCACAGTAAAGTGGTGAAAATATACTAAATATGGCAAACACTTATACTAATACTGATGTTTTTTTTAGGCGGCTAAAATAGTTTCGCTGCTGCCTCCTGTACAGTACACTGCTTAGCTTCTGTGGTACTCACGGGGGGACGCTGTCAATCAAAACGGGCCCTGCCCCGCCTACACAGTCCTGAGAAATAGTCTGAACAGGATAATGAACACTTTTCCAAAGGAGATAGTTATGAATCTTTATTGTCACTCAGATTTTTGTGGATGCTTAATGAGACGCTCAACTTTTTTTACTATTTGAAGCTACATTTGCAGAGGTGTTAAAATTTACGAGAGAGACGACGGGCTGAGTGTTTTAGCACCAGATACAGGGCACGACCAAGTTTATTGTTTAGCGTCGAGACTGAATCTGAATCTGGGACTGCTTTATAGCGCCGACGCTGCCGTGCTTGTCGTGTATTTCGGTGAGCCTCGTGTTCTTCCCGCTCGTACTGTTCCGCACAATAAACCTCTCAAGACCTGTTCGGTGCAACAGCGACTGCGTCGCACCCGTGAGGAATGTGACTCATCGCCCCACACCTCCCCCCCCCATCACTACCAGATTTCACACCCACACTCCGGGCCACAAGGCAACTGTGATCTGACTAACACACACACACACACACACAAACATTGTTACTCATTGTTCCCAGTGTTGGAGTGACTCGGAAAATCTAAAAAAAAACTTTTCCCAAAGGGGGGAAAGATTTGGCCTACTTCTGTTCTAAAAGGATTCGTTCCCCCCAGTTTTTCCCGCATCGTTCATTTATGAAGCATCTATTCTGGTGACTAGTTGGGTCATTGCATGTGCAGGTGCTTTTTTTTTTTCACCACCCCCTAAGCTGAGAGGTGAAAAAAAGGAGACTAAACAATGATTTGTTTGTGTGATTTGTAAGTATGTTATAGCTAAACTCATATCATTTCTCTGTTTTTTAATGTAGATACTTCTTGAGCACAGAGGATGGACCGAAGCGAAGACATTTGTACAGGTAACGGCTGTTTTTATCTGTTTTGTTTTTTTTTATCAGGAGGAAGTGGGGAAAAGTATTTCAAAAGTTGAATGTCCTCTTCTTTGTTTCCATAGCGCCGACACGTTTGGTTCTTTCAACCGCCGCTGTCTGTCGTGTTCCTTGTCCAACGGCTGTGGCTACATCAGCGGCTCCTTCAGCCACAACATGAGCTATTTCCTGCTCAACTGCCAAGGTAGCTAACACCGTATCTTTAACCTCTTTTTCGACTATCTTTGTCCAACACGTCCACTTTATGTAGACGCATATAGGCGCTATTTTATTAATGAGGTTGTAAAGTGCGTGGCAGCGAGGTCAAACCACAAACCACTCGTCCAGTTTGGCTGCTTCAGGTGTAATTCTGCAGTCTTCCTTATACACCAAGCACCTTTAGCTCAATACAGACAGAGTTACTGCATCCTTTTTATTGTCGCATTAAAGTTTTATTTTTGATGTCAATCTAAATGTGTTGAGTGCAGCTGTGAAAGAAGTGTTTCAATCATTTGCTGAAGTAAAAGTAGCCGTACTCCACCATGAAATCACTCCCTTCAAAGTAAAAGCCTTGCATTCAACTTATTTCAAAAGAAAAGTACCAAATTATTAGCCACAAAATCTACTTAAAAGCTGCTGATAATGGAGCGACGCCTGCAAGCTCTTTCGTGCCTCCGCCCTTCACGATCATCCAATCCAAACACACCCTCCCAGTTTGGCGGCCTGTTTGAGCTGCAAACATTTCCCATCTCTCCATCTGCTCTGCCGACGCCATTACTGCCCTGCATCAACGTCAACATCACCGCCATCCCAGCATGCACCTGCAGGCTCCGGGATATTTGCTCATCACTCCTCAAAATCTCTATGTATGCATTTCTGAGCGGGGTAATGAGGTCGGAGCCTAGAAGCCGAACTCTAACTGTATTCTTTCTATG
Organism: Miichthys miiuy; assembly: GCA_036365135.1. NCBI lineage: Eukaryota > Metazoa > Chordata > Actinopteri > Sciaenidae > Miichthys > Miichthys miiuy. The sequence goes on from CM071618.1 coordinate 5,155,162, forward strand.
GAAAAACATATACTGGTATATGTAATACAATAAAAAGTATCTTTCCCTCTGAATATAATGGAGTTTAAGTATCATGAAATGGTACCCTGTATGTAGTAACTATTACTAACTACAACTATTCAGCATTACGCTCTAATTTCTGCGTATTTCTGTTCTGAACTTCATCAAAAATGTGATATTGTGCTCCAAATCTTTGAGTGTCTATTCTCCAGTTTTTTACTGAAAAAATAAGAACTCCTGTCTTTTTTTTTCTACCTTTGATCCATACGCGCTGTGCTAGGCATGAAAATGCCAAAAAGAACAAACAAAATGATTTCAAGACCAGAAAAATGTCAAAATGTCACAGCGCTGTCTTCAGGCTGCCGCAAAAAGAGTCAAAAGATCCATGTTTCCGTGTTTTCAGTCTGACTGAGACCTTGTCGCTTCAATATTTAATCACTGATCCCATTTTTTTTTTGTGTCTGTCACCTCTGGACCTGAATCTGAATCATCGCCGAGCTCAGATCAAACAGGAAACGGCCGTCAACAACCCCAGAAATCACTGATTGTCAGCGGTCCTGCACCTCATACATTTGTAATACGCCACCCTCCTCACATCCTGCCTCGAAGACTTCATATCATGAGGTTATAATATCATTACCACGAGGAGGGAAGAAGGAAAAGGAGGCTGTGAGCGAGCCGCTCCACTGTACACAACCACAGTGTTCCCAATTTGCTAAGTGCAGCGATCGCGTCATCTTCCGTCCCTTCTCTCTCCGATTTGAGGTTTTAGGGCTTAGGCATGAGGGACTTTGCCTGCTGTTTGTCCTGTTTGTGGCCTAGATATGGGAAATCTATTTTAGCCACAGCATTTCATAAATTGAATAAGCACAAAACAATGTCTCTTTGTTTGAGAGACAAAGATCTGGGATGTCTCGCTCTAGCTCTCTGGAGTCGACGTTGGCATCATCGTGCATTAGATGATGAACACAAACAAAAACTAAATATGTCATTGGAGCTATATGTCACAACGGTTTATTACATTATATATATATTACATTTTCCATGTGTCACACCTCTGGCATCTTTCTTTTAGGCCGGGACATCCCATTTGTATCCATCTACAAGACCCAGAGAGACGCCGAAAGCGAAACGCAGGACAGAGAGAGTGAGTATCTCAACCGACCAAATCGTCGATTTGCATTTACAAGACCCTAAATTACGTCGGAGACATTACGAGTGACCTTGTGGCGCAGTAGTGTAATAGCTACATTAAAAATGACCTTGTCAAGAGAGCGTTTCTGTTGCAGTGCAGAATGACCACCTGTGCAATGAGTCACTGTTTGTCTACAAGCCAAGTCCTGCATGATGCCAGTAATCGCATTACTCCTGACGACGGATGTCCTCATTAAATTATGACCTGCCCAACAGCTATATCAGCATAGTGTAATTTGATTACTACTGTGTGTGTGTGTGTGTGCGACAGTCAGTGTTATCTTTTACCATTATAATGTCCCCGCCCTAAAGAAGTCAATGAAATATTATCAGCGTAGATTATTTGATGTATTCAACTGAGTGTAACGATGTTCACACACCAGACTACTGACATATTTAAAGTTCTGTTGAAATGACATTCATATAGTATGCAAAGTGTCGTCATAGCAACAAAATCAGGATGTCATAATTGACCGAATGCTAGCATAAGCATGCTCGCAATACCGGCGCTTAACCGCGTTCACCATGCTCAAACTCACTCAATGTTCAGCACCGCGTTGCCATGCTCAGTCAAGGCAGACGACAACTGTTTTTTGTCTTGTAAATTTCCACAAGGTGTATTAGGATGGGAAATAATTCCGAATGTAAGCAGTGACCCTGCGAGATCCCAAGTCTCTGCAAAATCATCCAAACTCCGGGACTTTTGACCCACATTGGTTGATGATGTGCTGTCTTACAGGTATTTCAGAAGTCGATAAACTGGAGACCAATGAGAACCTGAGGCTGACCCTGGACTCCATGCAGATGCCCAAAGTGGAGTACGAGGAGATCAACATGGATGACTACAGTACGTGTCACAGTCCACGCATACAAAGTAATCCGATAGCTGACAGAAACCTTGTTTAGGAGTCACGTAAGAAGCACCTTTTTGACTTGTAACCCTTTAAAATCAGGCAGTTTGTAAAGCTCAAACAGAGACTCCCCTCTGATATTATTCCATTTGAATTACTGTATTTTTACCTGAAAAGGTAAAACTGTCCCGGACTGGAGAAAATATCTTCCTCTTCTGGCAACTGGAGATAAGACTCTTCACTCCTCCATACCTGTGATATCACACACCATCATTTACCTTCTCCACTGACTCTAATCTGTTCATTTGGATTCAGCAAATTTATGAAAAATGCACTTCCAACTATAACATCTTCCATAATCCTCTTTTTTGGATGCAGATGATACAGAATCTGACTTTTCTTTACTTTTATTCACGATAGTCATCGATAACTGGTAATTAAAGGTAACGATGGTTAAAAAAATATACGTGACAGTTTGAATGAATGAGCGAGTGAATTTATTTTGTGTCGACAGCCTTGTCGCTGCAGATCATCAAACCTGCCGGCTTTGTGGCAACGGCGCACTATCCACTGCTCCTGCTCGTGTATGTATGAGCGCATGTTTGCACACACACACACACACACACATCTTTCATGCATTAGCAGCACTGACTCATGTCCACTTTGATTTCAGTGGAGATGAGTCTTAATCAGGAATATGAATCTAAAAAGCGCTGCTGCTTTGTCCTCGACTCCACCGGATAATAATCACACTGTGAATGAGGAGACTTAGCCTCCTGTCCACCCTGTTCTTTCATTAGCATTCCTTTCCTCGGGCCTTTAACTGTCTTTTACTCTGCAGCTCAAATCTAAGCCTTTCTGAATTTGGCCCTTTTGTGCTCTGTGCCTGGATTTCCCTGTATGCTCATTTTTCCAATTTTCTGAAAGTGACCATGACGGCTTATCTCTGAAAACTGTGCTGCGTTAGTCGATATAAAGTCCAACTTGTCATTCAGTTTGCATTTGAAGCACCTACAGCTGTTGTATAATCGGACACTTAGGGGTATAGTCATTTTTAAAATACATTTAATGTCAAGTTATACCTGCTGCATGTTCAGCTCACCAATATATTCCAATATACTCTGATTCTGGTCTGTGGTCGTATTCGTGCAGCGACGGGACACCCGGTGGCCAGATGGTGGCAGAGAAGTTTCACATGGACTGGGCCACGGTGCTGGTGAGCAGCTTCGGTGCCATCGTGGTGCGCTGCGACGGGCGAGGCAGCGGCTTCCAGGGGACCAACCTGCTGCACCGGATCCAGAAGAAGCTGGGCGTGTACGAGGAACAGGATCAGAAGGACGCGCTCAAGTATGCAGCGTTTTCATCTTAACAGAGTGAACATGCATGTAAATAGCTACTTGGGTGCCAGAATTTGCTTTCTCACCACACCTTTTTCTAAAAAATCCAATCAGCATTTAGAAACAACCGAATTTTCCGGAAATTTCAACCAAAATACAGTTTTACATGTAAATTTGTTGAATTTTTGTTCTAAATTCAGGATAGCTAGATTAAATCCACAAATATTACCAAACAAATAACATGTTTATAAAGCTACTTTCCAGATGAACTTTACATGCATGATAAGAGGTTTGAACCTTTAAATTCAGAATATGCTGTCATTACCTACTAGTTTATGAATGTTCATACTTCTATATCTTTATGACATATGACAAAAGCTCTAAATAATAATCTTATTAGGTTTTGTAACAAACCTTTGCTTCCAAAAGCGATGTTGAAGAAATATGTTAGAATTTTTAGAACAGTTTATACAAAATGGAAATGTTGTTATTTCTATGTTCATCTTCTGCAGTTTTCTTTTGAAAGAGCCGTACATCGATAAAACCAGAGTCGGAGCTTTTGGAAAGGTAAGAACATTCTCAGAATCGTGCACCTGTTTGTTGGAATATTATGCTGTCGGAGTGTCAGTTTGGAAACAGGTTGCAGTGCCTCCTAAAGTATAGAAAGGCTGCGGTTAGTTTGATGTGCAGTGATGGATTTCTGTTGTACCTCAGGTGTACGGAGGCTACGTGACCAGCCTGTTGGTCAGCGGTGAGGAATCCCCTGTAAAGTGCGGCGCTGTCCTCTCACCCATCACGGATTTTGAGTTATATGGTAAGCTGTGTTTGTTTGCAGTGATTTTTATCTGTATGCTACAGTCTCTGCTGTATGCGGTAAACAAATCCTGAACCTCTGCATAATCATACAGGCTCAGGCAGAAAGCATTCAGAAGGTAAAAGGCAGACAGGGATTGCGAATCTAGCACCTTTACCCCTGCAGCTGCAAGTCATTCCACTAACTGTGCTAGACACGTATGTACTCTGCGTGAGCCTGTACACCTTATCAGTGTGATGGTGCAGATACACCTTAGAAACTCAATCATAACAGTGCCAGGCAAAGTTAACTACACCAGCCTCACCTCCGCCACCAAAGGATTGAAATGTGTGAAATGTAGAATTGTGTGTGCATCGGGGAAAGACACGGAGGACGAGAGACGGAGCTCTTGTAGCTCCACCGAGTCAGGAAACTGCAAATTAAGGAGGAGCCGGGCGTCGCGGTGTGACTGATTTCCCATCTATTTGATTTCTCTCGCTTTGCCGGAGGGGGTGAGAGACACGCCGTGACACTGTATAAGTTTGGAATTGCAAATGAAGGCGGTCCACAGCAGCTACGAGACTAAAGAATATGTAGATGGGTGAATATATTTGAATATGGAGGAGGAGAAACCTTGGAAAGGTGTCCAGAGAACGAGACAGAAATGACACATCAATCTGAACTTCTAATTTGATTTTGGACCCTCTTTCCCTTATAGCCTCTGCCTTTTCAGAGAGATATCTCGGACTGCCTAAACCTGACCCAAGGGCATACACGGTAAGATTTGATTGTTATGTTTCAAATTCCAGATAATTATGGTATTATATCATTTGGTCTAACGTGTTGCTGTGTGTGTCTCATTTACTCCTCAGATGGCAAATTTAGCGCACAGAGCGTCTCAGTTTGTGGATAAGAAGTTTCTTATTATCCATCCAACGGCTGACGGTAGGAGGTTCGAATGGTTCAAAATCTTATGAAACAGAAGGTGTACTGTTTCTGACATTTAGTGTGTAATTATATTTTTCCCCAGAAAAAGTCCATTTCCAACATACAGCGAAATTCATCGGCCAGCTCATCAGTGAAAGGGCCAACTACACCTTACAGGTACGTGCTTTCACGTTGGCTCCTTTTTTAATTAAGACCGCCACTGATCCAATTTCTCGGCTTTTTTTTTTTTGTTCGCCCGGTTCAGTTCTCCTCCAACCTTTGGGGAGCTTTGTGATCCCGGTGGGATCCCACAGCAGGCTGAGGATTAGCCCTCACAATGCCTTCATCCCACATAATGAGATTATGAGACCTTCTTGGGCATCCTGCATTAACACCGAGACTAATCCAATTAAGACAACAATGTACTGCAGCTGAATGTTCATTGGAGCTTATTACAGACTGACTGGTAGTGTGCGCACACGTTTAACCTGGTTCTTTGTTGTTCTAATAGGTTTAAGGTCAACTCATATAAACGTGATAACTTAGTTACAATGCTCCCATGACCCTAAAAGGACCAGTGGTTATGGGAAATGGGTGGATGGACTACTTCTAATTGCTGTTTGGTACTAAGTGTGGCACTAGCATTTAAGTAAAGGATCTGAGCACTTCAACCACTGGTCAGTGTCCAGGTAAAACTGATTTTAGTTTTGGTTCTCAATCATGAAATAGTACAGACTATTTGTGTAATCTCAACTTCGATCGCCAGAGTAGCATGTTTTTATTAAAGTCCGTGTAAAGTAAGAATAAATATGTGTTCTGAGTTTGTCAGACCAAAGAAGAAAGTGTTATTAAGCACCAATTTGAATTTGAATGATTAAAAATATCGACAAGTTTATGAAATTAGGTGTCAAAATCAGGTAAAAAATGAATTCTCAGCTCCAGGACTGTGGGGGCGTGTCCTCTGAATATTCTGAAGCCACGCCCACTCGCGGGAGCAGTCGAGCAGCCATTTTGAAGCGACTGAAACGTGTCAGATGAGTTCAGAAAATGAGACGACTAACTTTGAAACACTCTGAGCTGAGATAAATTCATCTCTATCTCTCTGCTCAGGGTGGCCTCAGCGTGTCATCGAGCCACCCTTTAAGGACCGCCCACAAAATCCTGGACTGAAAACTGATATATTATTGAAATGTGGAGGTTAAAACAGTTTTTCACCAACTATTTTCCAACATATTTAATGTATTTTGAAAGAAATCAGACTATTGTATTCTTTACTGCGTCAACTGGTTTACTCTCAACTCTTAATCCTAAACCGTAGATTGGATTCAGGAAGCACCATCAAGTGCCAAACATAATAAGTCTCACCGCTCTCAGTGTTTTAGAGTTTTCTGGAGTGGAAAACACATTTTGCATCTAGATTCTTCAGGCTCATTATTTTTTGGTCGTGACAGAATCTTCTATCTCATGTAAAGTAATGAATTTTGCTTTGGGGTAAAACATCTTCACCAGTAATTATTCTTCTCTGCCCGTTATCTGTGCAATAATTGGTATCCACTGATATGTCCGTGACAGAAAATACGGCCAAAAATCTCACCTCACTCATGTCAGTCTCTTCTTTGTGTCTCAGATCTACCCAGACGAAGGCCACTTCATTCACAGTGAAGCAACACGGCAGCACCTCAGCCAGTCCCTGGTGAACTTCTTTGAGGAATGCTTCAGGCTACCAGAAATAGTGTTCGAGGAGGCGCTGGAGGAGGAGAGCGAAGACGAGGGTTAGCCTGGCCTCCTGAGACTCACGTGGCCCCAAATCCTTCCCCACCCATACGTCTCGCCTACCGTAACTTCCATCCTGTCCCTGTGCCCAAGCACAACACCGACATACAGTTGTCCACAATATGCAACTCTCACCTGTTCTTGCTCACTTCGATTTGGTTTTGCATTTGGACTCCCCGTGTCCGCATGCTAAAACCCGAGACTGCCTTTCCAGCAGAAGACGATCCACACCTACATCCATTCATCTTTTGCCCCGACTTCCAAACCCAAAAGGCCCGTCTAGAGACCCAACAAAGACTGACGACACGACGCGATGTTTTGGAATATACTGATGGATTTAACAGCAGGATGGACCGGCTCCTCAGAAGCAGTGGAGAGAAAGCATCAGCTCTCACACAAACTTTCAAGCTGCGAGGAGAAGGAACACCTTATAGCACATAACTGGTGGGCTTGTATATTTAATGAAAATCAGACGCCTGCTGAAAAACACTGGTTGTTCGTAACGGGTGACTGGAAATGTGCGGCTACAGGAAATGTTACTATTTTTAAAGTTGTGAAGAACTTCCATGTTGGACTGTGGTTGTGTCTATTGTTCTTACAGTATGTAAAATAGCACACAAACATTCACTCGGCTATTACGGATATATTTTCTTTCGGTATTCTTCATGTTTGCCCTGATGTTGGTTTCATCTCGTAGCTTCATTTTATGTATTTCAGCGATGCTGACAGAATTCTCTAACTGGCAAAGTGTTTGGAAGAAAAAGAAAACCCGCCACGGGTTTATTAATCTTTATTTAAGAGTTTTATTGTGATGATCCAGTTTTATCAAATGTTTTTTTTTCCCCCCCCAAAAAAATGGCATTAACTTGTTTTAGTCACTGTGCCTTACTTTGTCAGAAAACATCCTGCTGTGGGACTGCATTTATGAACTACAACCAAGCTAATTTTCTAATAATAGTTTGACATTTGGGGAAATGAGCTTAGCTGTGTTCTTGTGTTAGAAGAGAAGTTTGACACCCGCTAAATATGAAGCTACAGCCAGCAGCTGTTTAGCCTAGCTTAGCTTAGCTTAGCATTAAGATTGGAAGCAGGGGAAAACAGCTAGCCTGGCTCCTGAGACCAGGAGTAGTTTTTACAGATATGACAGTGGGATGAATCTTTTCATCTAACCGTCTACAAGGAAGCGAATGAGCACATTTCCCAAAATGGCAGCTATTGTTTTAAATCTATAACTTGAAAAAAAGATAATTATTCAAATAAATTATGAGAGCTACTTTCAACAGTTAACACTTAATTGAGAAAGTGAAGGGATTTTAAAGTTTCAAAGAAAACCGTACGACATCATTACACCGAGCTGAAATGTACAGAGTCTGCATGCATTATACGATGTTTAAGGAAAGTAGGTGAAGACGATTTATGATCAGTACCGGTGTTTGTTACTGAAAGTACCGTGTCACTTACACTTAAATCAGTAAAATACATTGTTTAAAGTTGATTAGGATTAGTGTTACACCCAGAGAAATTCTGCATTTGTATAGGTGGAAAAATTGTGTTAGCTTAAGAGTCCAAATGAAGACGCGCCAACATGACTTACCAAACGATGAATTCTTCAGGCACAAGTTTAATTATACTTTTTTTTTTTAATTATTATTTGAATGGCCATTTGTGTTACGTTTCAGTGCATGTTAAGAGGTTATTTGCAGCACTATCCCCAATAGCTCAACTCCACATGGTAATTTTGACATCTTGAATGTTTCTTACTGGATTGCATAAATTACATTTCCAGTAGTATTGTGATTGAGATCCCAGTCTCGTCAGCTTGGTGTGTAAATGTTATTCAAATATCATTTTATTCTAAAAGAAAAAGAAAAAAGAATCAATATTACCTGAGTGTTATTTGTGCATAAAGCATTTTGGAAGTTACATTTGACTATTCATTTCTGTTCTCCTGTTGCTGTCCTTGAACTGAAAGTGGACTTTATAAATGCCAATGGCAACATCGAACTTTCTTGCCAGTGGTTGAGGACTTTTTCAAGACACTCAACTTTGTTATCCAAAGCATAGAAGGAGATTAATGTCAGATTGTGGCATGAAGGTAAATGTTAGAATAAAAGAAAATGATATTTTATCAGCCTTCAGTCTTTTCTCTGGCTCATCTGTTTCGTTGCTCTTGTGAGTTTTAAAGCTGTGTATGTTTGTTTTTTTTTTTGGGCCACTTGGGGGCAGCGGAGCAAGCAGAAAACCAAACATTGACTTGTTATCACTGTATAAAGTTGTTAGATTATCAGACAACTGCCTATTTACACATCTTGCAGACTTTAGGCAACATTAGCATTCATTTGGAGCGATGTTTCTGGCAACCCACTGAATGTTAGGTCCAACATTTACTCTGTTTTGGTCTCCAATAAATCCTGAGAGTAATATTCTGCCTTTGTAGTTGTTAAATGTTCACTGTCTTTCACTGTCTGGTGCTGAGCAGGTAGTGGAAAGTTTGTTTGTCGGAAAAATATCTTCCTGCTGCGGCTGGAAACAGAGTTAATGAGAACAATGTTTTCACATGAAACAGGCTCATTTGATTATTGCTAACAGAGCAATACATTTATATTTCATCATCAAAATGCAGCTTTAAGAAATTCTCTTATGTTGTTATGCAGGGTACAAACATTCAAATCTAGAAAAAATCCTTAAAATATCACTACTGTATGTTGATTGTCTATAATAGTATTTCATTACAGTAGTCACAGGATTATTTTGCGTGCATAGATTTGTCCGTTTTCCAGTTTACTGCTTGTTTTAGTTGCAGATTCAACAGATGAAGTGACGAGATCACGTGATCGAGACAGCTAATCAGCCGCTGAAAAGGAAGAGCACTCAGAATCAAATCAGAAATAATAGATTTGCTCGAAGACGCTCCTGGTCGCAGTGTAAACAGGACTGTAGTTGTATATCAGCGCGTTGCTCTCGTCTTCCTTGGATTCAAATCTGTGCAAGTTCTTCTTGGCTGTAAAGACAAAGATCGGCGCGGGACGTACAGATCAGAAAGGCTCTATCGTGCAGGGAGTGGCTATTTAATTAAGAAAACATAACGCTGTGTTCGTACCTTCATTGACAAAAAAATCAGCCGTGTAGAAGGTGGTCTTGATCGCTGACGGGGAGTGTGGAATGTATGGCCTCGTCCACTCAAATGCATTTTTCTCTGGATGCCACTGTGTCCCATAAATTGGGTAATCATATGCTGCCAAGAGAAAGCGCCCATTAAAACTGTTCCCTTCAGCACGACTCTGCTGTAAACTCATGCTGCACTGTAACTACCTTCCATTGTTGACACAAACTCTGTATCTCCATCCGTATTTGTGGAGAGAACTTTGTAAAACTTCTTCAGCTCTTCAGTCGTGTTATAAGTCTGAAAGAAACAGAGAGGTTAGCGAGCTTTCTCTTCGTCTGCGGGGCTCATATTTCATCACAAACTCAAAAAAACAAAAGTACCGCTGTACTCAGCCGTGCTGGGGTTATGTTTCCCAACATAATAATGTAATGAATAACATACCAACATTGACACACTCCACTTGTGAGAGTTGTCTGTTAGCGGCTCCGAAGCCAGATCTTCCATGAGTTCAGCTGGGAAGCCTTTAAAGATCCTGCTGTCTTTGGCTTCTGGAAATGGGTCACAGCATTGTTATCATTATATTCAGGGTAGAAAATATAAAAGTGTGTTCACATTTATTCATCTAATGATTATGTAGATGACTCATTAAAGAGTTAAGATTGATAAATTAAGATGGAAAAATTCAAGAAATTAGATGTTTATTATGGTTAGAATTAGGCATCCTGTACAACTAGCTCTGGTCGTGATAATAAAGCAAAACATTTTGGAACGATCAACATGAAAATCTTCTATTAAGACAGAGTCCTACCATCAGTGAAGTCCAGAGGTAACGCCACACCGGTTGTATTGGTACGCGTCAGTAGCAACCTTCCAGTCGTCAACTGGGTCAGCTGCTCAAATCCAAGACAGGTTCCCCACACGGGGAAATAGTTGCCTTTCTTGTTTGCCTGAAACGCCGCATGCAGCATGCAGCATAATCCAGCATCAACACACCAAAAGCAAACAGTATTAAACAAGTATTTTTTTTTTTTTTTACCTCAATAGCCATCTCATAAAAGATTTTTGCAGCCCTTTGATAGCCAGATGAGACGATGCTGGCAGCTCCGCCTGGGTAGAGGATCCTGCGAACAAAGAAACAACACACAGAGACTGAGTCACAATTTGCAAATGAACAAAGAGGTCGTGAACAAAACGATCTGTATCTTTTTTTTTTTGATAAAAATACACACAGCAAGCGAAGAAAATAACAGAAAACCTGACCATTTGATATGCCCGTGGCCTTCAGATGTGTTTTTAGGTCAACGTGTTGTCAGGCTTTTAGTAATTTTACTTTATGTTTGGAAAGTGTCAGCAAATGTTTGTTTCATTTTGGAATACATCTCCACAAATGTTGCATAATGGCTCACAAATTGGCGATTATATATTTAAACACATTATTACCCGTTAATGGACTTAAACAGCGTCTTATACTCGTCAGCCGTCTTGTTAATCCTATAGAAATAAAAAAAGGACAAGGTTAAAGGTTTCAGGTCAAACACACAAACAGGGTGTTACACAATCTCTCGTGTGCCGGAGGAAGGATAGTCTGGTCGATAACTCACATGACAGGAACAACCCTTGCTCCTGCTGACTCCAGGAACTTCACATAAGAGGCAGCGATGTAAGAGGTGTAATTTTCTCTTGGTGTGCGAAGCTCCTGAGCCAGAACACCTTTTAAAAAGAAAGACACAAACAGTTGAAACAGTTACATGACTCGACACTTTCCAAAACAACAATAGGTAGTTGGCTTTAGAAAATAAGTTTGACATAATGCCACAGTACTCACCAATGATGGGTCTGTCGTTGGTATTGGCTGAAGAATAAAATGGTAGACACAAAAGAAAAATGCAAAACGACAACAAGGTCATTTTTCTAAACCTTCTGACTGAGGTGATGATGTAACAAAAAACAATAAAGTTGTTCTATATACTGTAAGTTTTGCCGGAGATTTGACCTCTTTAGACTTATCTCACTTCTCAATACTTCTAGGAAGTAGGTGAAGCTGTGCTAGAAACCCTGACTCTGCCACAGTACCAAAAAAACAAAAATACCACAACTTTTTCCAACGGCAACCCAACAAAAGCTCGTTCCAAGCTTGTCAAGTCGAGTCGTACCGCACAGAGAAAATGAAAGCGGTATGTTTAAAGTGACTGTAGCAACTGTAACCCCCGGCCCTTCCTGAAGCCCCCTTTTTCTGTGAGCCAATAAGGTTTGAGAGCATGACCGCCCTCCTGAGGTCCCAGTTTTGTGTGAGCTAATGAGGTGTGAGTACAGTAGTAGTGTAACTTATAAAGTAGGCCATCTCAACAGCGCAGTCCAACCAAAAATCTGAGGCAGGAAATGAGCTCAACTCATCTTTATTTATGTAGCACTTCACAAACAACACAGTTGATCCAAAGTCGGTGCTGTACAGAAAAATCGAAGTGATAGACATAATAGTAGAAATAATAATAAGAATGATTGTAAAAGGCACATGGTCATAACAACAAAAACTTAGGTAGAGAGACTTAAAAGCTAGTGCATAAAAGTGTGTTTTAACTCTAAATCTCATGTGGGAGGAAGATAAAGACATACTTTGGAGGCAGTGATAGGATAAGCCATGACCCCATTACACCTTAGGTCCTGGATCTTTGGTCAACTGAGTTCAGTTCTCGCACAGTGCGATATGGGAACAGGAGTTCTGTGATGTAAGAGGGCGTAAGTCCATTGAACAAAGACAAACATCAGGATTTTAAAATCAATCCTGTAGCTAACGGACGGCCACTGCGGAGAGGCAAGAACGGGAGTGATGTGTTAAAACTCTCACTGCCGCATTCAGAAGCAAGAGGAGACGGGATAGAGTGGACTGAGCGATAAGGCGGGAGAGGATATGAAGGCGTAGATGACTGTCTCCAGGTTAGACATGCAGAGAATGTATTTGAGTTTGGAGCTGCATTCTTACGACCTGATTGATTTGTTTATCAAACTTCAATCCAGAACTGACTGAGGTGACAGATGAGAGATGATGTCGGTCAAATACTTTGGTCATCCAGGACGTTGACGTCGGTTAATTGTTGTTATTTGGCTTTTTGGGGAGTTAGATTTGTGTAGCGGTGAGATAATATGTCATGTTTTTGAATGATGTGGCCTAGCAGAAGCAAAGAGACGAACAGACCAAGGATTAAACACCGGAGGAGATTGGGACTAAGGAAGATGACGAGTTTCTAATAGCGACTGTTTGATAAATATGATTAAAACCAGTTCAAGGCAGTACTTTAATCAACTGTGGTTAGATTTAGCAGCAGCCGGTTTCACGAGACACGCCAAAGAGCAGCTTTCTGGCAGAAAATCCGAAAAACAAACTCCCCCAACATAAACAGCAGGCACGGATCCACGTTTACAATCCAGACTCGACGCTTTCACAGAGTCTGCCGTGTTGCAACAGGACGGCAGACTCTGTGACTTTCACATTGTTGGGCACAGCACACACACACAGGTGAGGCAAGGGGTATTCATTTGTTCAACCTCACCGCTAGTTGCCATTAAATCCTACACTGGTAATTGCGTCGTTAAAATGTAAACCATAAACATTCAAATGATCGAGGTGAAATTCCTTAAAATATCACTTTGTTCACTGTCTGCAATGACATTTAAAAACAGCTGCAGCGGTCACAAAGCATGACGTCACACTTTTTTACATCTTTGCAGCATCAAGGATTACTGTGCATGTATAGATCTGTCCTGTTTTAATCATACTACTCGGTTTAGTTTGCAGATTTAACAAATGAAGTGAGCAGCAGAGACAAAAATCAAACAATCAAATTATCTGCAAACATTCGCAAGTCACGTGACTGAGAGGGCCAATCAGCTGTTGGCAGACATCAGAAGGATTTAGAAATAATAGATTTGCTCGAAGGCGCTCTGGATCCCGGTGTAAACAGGACTGTAGTTGTATATCAGCGCTTTGCGCTCGTCCTCCTTGGACTCAAATCTGTGAAAGTTCTTCCTGGCTGTAAGGACAGAAATGGATGGAAGATTCACAGATCACGAAGGCTCATCTGCTTACTGTTTAATTCAAAATTTAAACATGACGCTGTGTCCGTACCTTCACTGACGAAAAAATCAGCCGTGTAGAAGGTGGTCTTGATCGCTGACGGGGAGTGTGGAATGTATGGCCTCGTCCACTCAAATGCATTTTTCTCTGGATGCCACTGTGTCCCATAAATTGGGTAATCATATGCTGCCAAGAGAAAGCGCCCATTAAAACTGTTCCCTTCAGCACGACTCTGCTGTAAACTCATGCTGCACTGTAACTACCTTCCACTGTTGACACAAACTCTGTATCTCCATCCGTATTTGTGGAGAGAACTTTGTAAAACTTCTTCAGCTCCTCGTTTGTGTTATAAGTCTGAAAGAAACAGAGAGGTTAGTTACACCTCGCTTTCTCTTTGTTGTAATGTTTAATCACACACTAGAAGTACTGGTATACTCAGCAGAGCTGTGATCCTTGCATTGCACTAGTGAATGAACTCTTTTTAACGTACCAACACTGACACACTCCACTTGTGAGAGTTTTCTGTGAGCGGCTCCGAAGACAGATCCTTCATGAGTTCAGCTGGGAAGCCTTTAAACATCCTGCTGTCTTTGGCTTCTGGAAATGGGTCACAACATTCTGATTAGGGTTGTTGCAACACTGACGATCATCAGTTATCATACAGTTATGGTTACAGACTCTCCACCGTACCATTAGTGAAGGTCAGAGGTAACGCCACACCGCTTGTATTTGTATGTGAGAGTAGTGACTCTCCGCTTGTCAAGTAGGTCAGCTGCTCGAATCCAAGACAGGTTCCCCACACGGGAAAATAATCGCCTCTCTTGTTTGCCTGAAACGCCACATACAGCATGCAGCATCATCCAGCATCAGCTCACCAAAACGTAGCATTAAATGACTATTTTACACTTTTACCTCAATAGCCAACTCGTAAAAGATTTTTGCAGCCCTTTCATAACCAGATGATATAATGCTGACGCCTCCGCCCGGGTAGAGGATCCTGTGAACGTAGAAACAACACACACAGAGACAAGGTTTGCAAAGACGTCATAAATGACATGGAGGGGGTGGACAGCATAATAGAAACAGTATCGTTTTATATGCCTGTGGCCTTCAGAGTAAAGCTGCAGTCAACTAATCTTGACATGGAAAAGATTTTGAACGTTCTGCTCGCTGCAGCAGAAATCTGACCAGTTTGGTCGGACAAGAGCAAATCGACCAACCAAAAGGTGTGAGTCCTATTATAGGGAGAGTTTGTTACAGCTGACACTGAGACAGGCCTCGATCAGAGTTCATTTTCTCCTGATTGACCCGTTTGAAAAACATCATTTTAATGTCAGAATGTTCAGAAGACGTGTGGCTCGTGAAAAACGAGTCCAATAATCTGTGATCACGTTCACTTCTCCCATTAAATAGACTCAGGAGCTAGTGCTTGTCTCCTATAGGAGAATACATAAACCCACGTGATACAGAAACAGTCTCTAATAGGACACAAGCAGTTCCAACCAAGCAGTCTGCCAGAGCTCGTGCAGAAACCAGTCGGTTACAGTGAAGTTAGAAATCTGAAACATGTTTTATTCTGTTCTAATTAGCATATATAAACTGTGACCACCTGTTCTGATAATTAAATCAACATATATTTAACAAATATAATTTGTAATTTTGCTTAAATATAACATAGGCAAAACTGTATTTTTGCACATGCCGTTTAAGCAAAAATAAAAAATAAAATTGCATTTCATTGCATGACCTTAAAAATCACAGAAAAAAGTGAAGCCTTCTTATTTATCACAGTCCAGCCCTGTACATTGAGGTAACTGAAACATACAGTAAAGTGTCATTTCATTTGTTTCATTTTGGAATTTATTTCCAAACATCACATAGAGGCTGTGACTGATAAATTATGTTATAAGACATGATTTACCCGTTAATGGAGTTGAACAGCGTCTTATACTCCTCCAGTGTCTGGTTAATCCTAAAGACATGAAAGGTCAAATACATGTTACATAATCTTTTGTGTCCTGGAGTGATGACAGTTATGAAGTTTGGTCGATAACTCACATGACAGGTACAACCCTTGCACCTGCTGACTCCAGGAACTTCACATAAGAGGCAGCGATGTAAGAGCTTTGGTTTGGTTTGGGGGAATAAACCTCCTGAGCCAGAACACCTTTAAAAAATAAAACAACAACAACAACAACAAGGATCAGATGATCGGTGGTTCGATCCCCGGCTCCTCCAGTCTGCATGATACTGAACTCCAAATTAATTAAAAGCGTCAGCTAAATGACTAAATGAGTAAATGTACATTATCTGAACATGATATCAGAGTAAACAATGTGTTATTACACTCACCAATGATGGGTCTGTCGTTTGTTTTGGCGGAGGAATAAAACAGTAGGCACGAAAGAAAAATGCAAAGCGACAACAAGGTCATTTTTGTAAAAGTAAAGACGTTAACTGAGGTCATAACGTTAAAAAAATAAAATTAAATAATTCTATATTACAAGTTTTTTCACAACTTTTCTCAAAACACCCCGGAAGTAGTGACAGAAACCTTCACTCTGCTTCACCAAAAAAAAAAGTATCAGGTACTATCCACAGTTTTAGCCAATGGAAACACACAAATGGACGGTGCCAAGCGAGCCGAGTCGAGCTGAACCGAGCCGAGCCGAGTCAACACAGTCACAGTGTTAGCTACAATTCCGCTTCCGTGCTAACGACATCGTCGTACACACAACACTTCCGGTACAGTTCCTTCCAGAATAAAAGCATCACGATTAACCTCAAATGACCACGAGCTTTAAAAAGGTGCAGTGAGTAAGATTTAGGGGCCTTTACTTTCACAATAAGGCAGACATGGAATATAATATTCAAAACCGTGTTTTCAAGCATGTATAATCACCTAAAAGTAAGAAGATTTTTACTTTTGTTGAGGCCGCCATGTTGAAACATCGTGTTTCTACAGTAGCTCAGAACAAACAAATTAAATACTGACTCTAGACATGGCCCTTCAAGTGTTGTTTCTCCTTTACAGTAAGAAGGAGGAAGGTGAGGGTGATGTGAGGAGATTGCAATGTAGCAATTACACCACTAGATGCAAGAAAAGTCTACACACTGGACCTTTAACGTTAGTTAGCTGGGACTAGAAATCATCCCCTGGAGTAGACCCCATGTATCTCCATGAAAATATAGATAACATGACCAAAAATATATTTTGAAAGCAAACTGCATTATATATATATATATATATATATATATATATATATATATATATATATATATATATATATATATATATATATATATATATATATAGTTCCTTCAAAATAAAAGCACCATGTTTGACCTCAAATGACCTTGACCTTCAACAATTAAACAAGCAATATGTAGTTCAAGTCAGACATTCAGCACATTTTCCCCTTCTTCGCTTTGCTGACCATGCCTCAGCTCAAGATGTCACATCCAGTTTGATCACTGACTGTAAGACGGTTTATGTTTACACCAGCAGCAGCCAGTTTAACGTGCAACCGGCCGACGACGTCCTCAGCCAACACCCGAGGGCGAGCAAGGATCCAGGCGAAGTCGATGTGAAAAAGTCCAAAGTAGTCGGAGCAAGAGTACACCAGAGCATATGACTGGTAGTCTGTGGAGAGTACCAAGTAGGGAGAATCTGGAAGACCTACAGATACAGGTAAACAGAGTAGTGTAGGTATTGTTACATTATAATACTAAAACATACTCAAATTCATCATCATATTTACCTTTAAAGAAGCTGACACTCAGAATAGCAGGTTGAGATGAGTTTTTAACTTTGGCAACACCTTCAATTGAATTGATCTTCCCATTAGATCTGAGAGAAAGAGACAAATGCAAATCTATCCATACTTATTACATATGCAGAGTGAAGGGTGATTTGTTTGGGGTGTTTCTCCCAGCAAAGAGTGTTTTTATTTATTTTTTATTTTTGTCCTTACAGCAGCTCTGCATTGCGAACCTTGACCGTCCCATCAGCGAGAGGACTGTACGTAGCTTGGTTACATTTTCCTTTCTCAAAAGCAGCTGGGAGCTTCTCTATTTCATACCAGGTGCCCATATACTAGAAGGAGAAGAGCACCAAGGTTGTTAATCATGATGAGATGGCTTTTCGTAGCAATTAATTCATTAAGACACTAAATCTCTACCTGTTTATATCAACTAAATCAGCTTAAATATCGAATACAACAATAGCAACACTGCACATGACCAACATAAAATCAGTACACAGAACAATATTCCTTCAGGATTTTACCTTCGTAACGTTGAAGTCCTCTTGAACAGATGGCTGGGGGCATTTGCCTGAGTGAAAAGACTGACTGTGAGCCGTCGCAGCAGTCAGGACGAGCACGAACAGGACCTTCACATCAAAGTTAGAATAGTCAATGTGCTTAAACTGGCTCCAGTCTTTTGGTTAAAACCAAAAAAAAGAGTGCAGTACCTGGATTGCCTTCATGTCCAAGTTGCCAAAAAGACTCAAAAGATGTTCCGACGTAAAGACCTCTATGCCGTGTTTGGAGATACAGTAAGAGCACACGGGGTTACTCCAGCACTACTCTTATTTAACAGCGTGGTCAAGCTGAGAGCTGCTTGGCAAGGAAAGGAAAAACACTTTGGAAGGAAAATATGTTTGAAGAGCTATATTTGGGTAGTGTTTACAACACCTTTGACCCAGAGTGAAAGAAACAGATCTAAAATTACACTAGGTAAGATAACTCATAACAGTATACTGCTAATAAAACTACTACAACGCTTGAAGGGCTATAACAAACTCATGGCTGTAGATTTATTTAGCATTTAGGGAACAAAATATAAAATACACAAAACCCCAATTAAAAGTTATGTGAAACTAGGAAATACTGTACAAAAACTGTTTTGAATGTCAAACTTTCTGCGTATGTGGTTTGAGCTGGCTCCGAAAACTTTGTTTTTATTTGCTTCTTAGTGGATCGTGATGTTCTCTCCTTTCAAAGATTACAGTAATGTACTCGTGGCTTTTCGCTGGAACACTGTGCACACTTGTTGTCTGTCTCTCTCCAAGATGCTGAAGGATTCAAACCAGAGCCCAGCTGGTTGATTTACATAGCCTATATTTTCATATTTCACCTGTTGTTTGCACAGATATATAGCTTTGGTGTGGATGTATGCTGTATGTTGGCCAGTAAGCACCACAACTAAAGCTTGGTTTGAGGTAATTCATAATAACTATCATTCTAATACCAAAAAAAACCAGCATGATATTGTGTGGAAATGTAAACAGAATAGGTTATAATAATCTTAAACAATAGCCTGTTCACACATCACAGCACTTTTCCTCTTCCACTACGTTCACCAACTGGTTGCTAACTTTGTCTGCTGGGCACGAAGAGCAGCAGAAGCTTTTTTTTTTGTTGCCTGATGAGAGTGGTAAAACAGAAAAGTTGTGTGCTGTATAACCAAAACAATCAGCTGAAAGACCGTAAAGATAATTAATGATTATTAAGGGCATCAAGAGGAAAAACCAAGAGCAAGAATGTGTCAGTGTCAGATGTGTTGGAGTTATTTTGTGCAGAAAGGTAAACAAGAGCGTGTTATGAAAAGAGAAAACTTTATTCAACAAAGCACCAATATTTATACAGAAACGTGCTCTCACTTTTCCCCTTTGAATTTCTTTTTATAGGATTCTTTTTTTTTTTCTTCTGCATGAAAATATTTAGCTTGTTTCAACAATTGTATCTCTAAACTAGGTGGAAATTCTGTTTGGACTCGTGTCAACATTCGCCAGAAATCAATAAACGTAATTTTTTTTAAAAAAAAAAAAAAAAAGAAAGAAAGAAAGAAAAAACTGTACAAAAAATAGAAAAGACGCAAAAAAAAAAGTGAGAAGAAACAGTTATTTGACAAACAACAAACGATAAATTACATTCTTAAATTTAATCATCTGATTTTATGTTATGTGCTGTGACGGTATAAATAAATCAATGAGTTTAAATTAAATAGACTATTGAGAGTTAGAACTGCTAAGACGTGAGATCACCAAGATGAAAAGCTACAACACAAACAACACCTTCGAAGAGGAAGATGTCGTACTTGAAAATATTTTTTTAAAATAAAATACAGTGCATTAAAAATGACTTTGGTGGCAACACTGGCTGTCTTGGTCATCCCACTGTTGGACGAGGGACTGTGTAAGTTATCGGAAAAACAAATCATTGCCCTTAAAACATCGAGTAAACTGAAAAACTTAAAAACTCTCCATGACAACCTGTAAACAAAAACAGTGAAAGTAGCTCTTTACGCTCCCGTCACAAAAGTCTTTGGAAATCTATCATTTGTAAAGAATTGCCACATTTCAGGACAGGTGCAGATTCCTGCAGCCCCTCAATCACTGTTTTCAGTCTGTCACCACAAAGAGACAAACTTGTAAAAAGAGACGTCTTACGCTCACACCTGGGCGACTATGTGGGGACCAGTCTGTCCACTTTCCTTGAGTAAAGGTTAAAGGTGCTGCATGTATCATTTTAACATTAATAAACTCATTACCACATTCTCTATGAGACGTTATTGTCATGACTAAGTACAAGAAGACTGATATCTTCCATCAGGCTCTGTGTTGCATTTTATATTATGTGCCACCAGGTTGAACGTGGGAGGAAATCTTCTGGATTGCCTTACAACAAGGGGACATTCCTTTAAAGGTGTAAACTTGGGAAAAAGCAATCCACAAAATAATTCCAGTTCCACATCGTAGCATCAACTTCATGTTATCTTACCCTTCAGATTATATCTTTGCTGCTGTCGAGAGCTGTTACTGCTTCTTAATAACGTTATCGCTCCTCAAAAAAGAACACAGAATGACAGCGTGTTAAATGTGGTCCTCAAAATGGTACAAGTAGCACCGAACTTGTTCTGAAAATGACGTCCTTTACTAAGAAAGGCACTCAAATCTTTTCCCAGAGTGCTGAACATTTATGGCGGTCCTCGGTGGAGTGGTATGAGAGGCGGGGTGGCGTTTAAAAGTTTTTGTGGGTCTCAATGCAAAGAACAATGTACTGGTTAGAACAGCTCCGTGTCTGCTGGCCCAGGAGCAGACCTGAAGTCAGGCTCGATGACTGGCCCATGACAGACATGTGGTCCGCTCGCCACGTCTCACAGTGTTTGTCCACCACTCTGAGACCCCTACTGGTGGAGCCATGCCAGATGCTCTTCTGGGGCCTGAGAAATAGATGATATAAAATATGATTATGACAAACAGAAATGACAACAAAAGGGACAAGCAAACACATAAAGAGTCGATAAAGTTTACTGACCAGAAGGGGTCAGCTAAAACATCTCGGCCGTCAAAGGAGTAGATGGGTATTCTGGCGTCGATTGGTCCCCCGTCACCGGTGAAAATTGACCGCCAGTTCCTAAACATCACGTCTCCCTAAAAGAAGACACACAGTGGGTTAGAAACAGCCAGACGTACTTTGTCTGCCGATGGTTCCTGCATGGTAAAAGTTAGTCTAAGTGGTAGAGCAGAGAAGAAGGCTCACCCTGAGATTGGTGACTGGCAGAGTTTCCCGGAAACCAGGAAAGACCACATGGACCAGGTCTTGCCTGTGGGAAGAGACGAAGGCACGGTAGTTTGGTGCCAAACCCATGGCCTTGGCTTGCTCGTAACACAGCCGGTCAGCTGTGTCGAGTCCCATCATGTCGCCAGAGTGGGGCTGGTTCAAGGCCACCAGGTTGAGCTAGAGGAAGAGGAAGAAACATATCGTGTGTCAGTGTGGGATACGAGGATAGTCCTGATTAACTGTAAGGTTAAGAAATCATACACAACACCTCAGAGTCTTGAGGTGCAAAGGTTACTCTTGACCAAAGATGACACACATTTGATACGTGTTTGTGAGTCTGCAGTAGAATAATCAATACTACAGCATGAAGAGTCAAATCAAGCCAGTTCCGTTATATTGACACTCACCCTTTCGTTAACTGAAGTTATTCTTTCCATTGTGTCTCCTCTTATTTGATATGCAACTCGAGGCTAAACGAATAGTTGAAAAGAGATATTCAATGGATAAATAATGCACACACAGTTCCACATAGCATATTATATTGTGCAAAAATAAGCAGTAAGTACCTCATCTTGTGGAATAATGTTATTGGAGAGGTAGATCAGGCTGCCGAGCTGTTGAGAGAAAACACAGAAAAATCTGTTGTATCAGAAGTTTCTTGTTGGCTAACCAACAAGAAAGCCTGAAAGAACTTTTGTAACAGTTTGTAACATGATACGATACAGGCACACATTGTTTTGTTTTTATTCTATGAAAAGCTCTGAATTTATATCAATATCAATACTGCTGTACACTGCCTGATTAATTATTGATCGTCTTCTCAAACAGGGAGACTGGCCTTCAACAATGATTCAGTAACTAGTGATGTTAGAGTGCTGATTCACAGCCTGTTAGTAAGCCAGAGAAATCAGACTAAGAGTCTACAGCACTCGCTCATGCACACATAATTTGTTCAATTTAGACAACGTCAAATCACCAAACTCACTCAACGCTTCACTGAGCATGAAAAGATCCACGTAACAAACAGAAAAGCACTTAAACTGCTACTACCCCCTTATATTTGCTACACCAATTAGGCCTTGACCTAGATACATATTTTTTCAAGAGGTGGCAGCTCTGGGGTATGTTTCTAGATACTATACATTGCAGCTGAACGTACCTGGATCTCTTTCCACCCCTGGGAAACCTTGAGGAAGAGATTTCCTGTTGTGGTGACGTACGCCATAGTTCCCTCTGCATCCCTGGCGGTGTTCTGCATCATACTCTCACGGGTCGAAAATGTTTTCAGCTGAGAAACAAATAAAGAGAAGAATAATTGTATCTGTGGAGACTTTACTGTTATGGTATTTTACAGCAACATTTGATGATTTCTATGTGTCTGCGGTGTGTAACGCTGCACATGTTCATGGCATGCTGATGTATTAGTTCAACAACCTGCCCAGAAGAAACAAGTTCACTTACAGATGATGCTGTGTTACCAGGAGGTCCAGGTGGTCCAGCTGGTCCAGGAGGTCCAGGAGGACCAGCAATGGTCAAAGCAGAACCATATCTTAAGGATGTCACGGGGGGTCCCGGAGGCCCTGGCGGCCCAGGAGGGCCGACTTGTCCTGGTCTACCATAGCCTGGGATACCTGGTGAACCTGGCACTCCGGGGGGGCCTGGTGGACCAAGCACTGACTCTCCTTTGGGTCCCTGAAATGGGTCAGGATTAAAGTTATCAGATGATTTGGTATATTTCTGGTCACAAAGATGACTGTATCCATGATAACTCACCACAGGTCCTGGTCTCCCTGGGATACCTGGTCGCCCAGACAACCCTGACTCCCCCTTGTCTCCCTTCTCTCCTTTAATGCCCTGTTCACCTCTTACCCCCTGTGGTTACATGAACAGGCAAAAGACACACCTTAGTCTGATGGCACATAAAGGCAGCATGTCCTTAAAGTCACATTTTTAAAGCTCTTCTTTTACTCACCCAGCCACTGCGTGGAAAATATGTGTCTGGAATGGAGGAAAAAGAGGAGGCAGTTAGAAGAGTAAAACATAGTCCCATAATACTGTGAAATCTAGTTTATCCACAGGATGGTACTTCTTGTTTTAAACACCAGGAAATATTGGAGAAAGATAAAATCAGGTCTTTAAATTCACTTATTGAAACGCATTTTTTCGGTGGCATTTATTGTTTTTATGTTATTAGACATTTTCCATTTTCAGTGCCTGTACAGAGAGCTGAGAGAGCTGTTAGCCGTTGATTTGATGACTCACTCGGTGGCGCCGCCATCCCAGGAAGTCCTCTCTCTCCCTTTTCTCCTTTTAGTCCCGTCTGACAGTTACCTTGGAGACAAAAAGCCCAAGCTTAATTGCTTTTTCCCTCGTTCTGACTCTCTGATCTAGAGATTGGCTTTAAAGTGAAGGAAAAAAAATAACTTGATATTGCAAGAACATTAAACGCTCTTTGTACCGCTGCCTTGAGTATTCTGTATAATCTATTTTGAAACATTTAGATAAAAGTGATTAAAACAGATGTCAGCTTTTAGAATTTCTGGCAAACAAAAGAGATGATCCGACCTACCGACTGAAATTGTTCCATTGGGATTAAGCTGAAATAAGAGAGCACAAACAAACCAACCAACATGGAGTCAGTGATGACAAAAGCTTGTGCTACTTTCAGAATAAATATCAGGGTAATTATCCAAGAATGGAAAATCATCTTAATCGACGTGCAAATGAAACATGCAGATTTGTGATTTTAGTACTACCTCATTGTTTTGGCAGTGAACCTTCACCTTTCCAGACTGGACATGCACCATGCAGGAATACTTTAGAATCATCCTCAAGTCGTTCTGGGTGACGAAAGGTTAGCTAGCACCGGCGTTACACAGAGCAACATGCACTTGATTTTACTCAGAAGGAAACAGAATGAAATATTTTGTATCGGAAGAAGTTTAATGAAGCTTAGCGTTCACTTTAAAGGCCTGCGCAAACGGTAGTTTAATCTGGTCATACATCATGTGTGTTACAGGAAGTGAAACATGCACATCTCATAGACACAGACAAACGAAGATATGATTTAGAATACAGGTAGAAGTAGGAGGAGGGCAGATTGTGTAAGATTTAATTGGCCATTAGAAATGATGTGCATTTGTAAAAGACATTTTAGAGGTGACCCGGTTGCGTAGACAGAAACTTACGGCCATTTTGCAGTGTGGTCTGGGAGGGATGGGGAACACTGTCTTCAGAAAACAGAGGAGGAGAGAGGACAGTGAGCACATCTAAACAAATAAAACACACCTGATAAACTGCGTTAATGAATGTGTGTGTGTGTGTGTGTGTGTGTGTGTGTGCTTACTCCTTTGGGGCAGTTAAATATTCCTGGGCGACCCGGTAGACCAGGAAGGCCAGGAGGTCCCTAAAAAAAACAGATGAACAAGACAAGAAAACATTTTTTTTTTAAGTATACAGTGATTAAAATGTTTAAGTACACGTTTGATTTGCAGATTCTCAACCAGTTTATTATATTATTTTACATATACAACTCACCGGCAGACCTATTGAGTCCCTCTCTCTCCTTTCGGTCCCATCTGGCCTGGACGACCCTACACACACACACACACACACACACACACACACACACACACACACACCATCCAAAAGCATTTAAGTTACAACAACAACAATAACAACAACAGCAACTTAGATTGGATTTAACTTTAATGATGTCTGCAGGGACATTTGGGAAATTGGGTAATCTGTCGACAGAGTCAACGCGTGATTTCATTTAACGTAAAGCGCATCAAACAGCAGGTGTATTGGACAAGGATTCTTACTTGAAAGGAACATATATATATATAAAACATATGTTTAACCTGAATCTACTGATCTACAGTTAATATAAGGAAGTGTCAGTGTTCACTTTTAATCAAATTGGCTTGAATTATACTTACAGGTCTTCCAGGAAAACCAAATTCTCCTTTGGGTCCTGGTGGTCCTATAGGGCCCTGTTGGGAACAAAACAAAGTGACTGACAGGATGTCTTGTATGTATAGCACCTGCATCCATACTTGTTGAAACAATTGGAGTAAACTGTATTCAGAAAACCTGATTTGCTCCAAATACTCACTTGAATTCCAGCAGGTCCTGGTAAACCATTATCTCCCTGCAAATAAAGATACATTTGCACTGATTTGTACACTTGTAATCATGATTATGGTTGTGAAGAACATGCAGACACAGAAGAACATAAATACCAAACCTGGCACAACAACAAATGTAGAATATGAGGGAAAATATCTGGATTTTGAAAAGGAGAAAACAAACAAACAACAAATATAACCTTGACTCCTTTGGGTCCCACTGGACCAGCCAGGCCGGACAGCATGGATCCATCTGCCGCGATGACATACCCCGGCTCCCCCTTTTCACCCTGTGCGGAAACAAACAAACAAACCATATGTAAACAGAGAAGAAAGCATGCATGTGCACAAATATTAGTTCAGATATCATACACATACTGTATGCGAGCAAATACAAGATATGTGCTTACCTTCAGTCCTGGAGGTCCTTGAACTCCTGGCAACCCAATGTCACCCTTCGGACCCTGCAAACATTTAGAAAAAACAACTAAGACAAACTAAGAAAAGTTAAACTGATTTCTCTACGTGCTGTCATATCCATGTTTGTGCACTCATTTGTGACATTTACTCCTGTTTGAAAAGGGAACATGACAGCTGAAAGCATTAACTGGAATCAGTGCTGTAATAAAACAACAAGAGCTGTCAGAAAATGCACGTTCTGTTGTCACGGCGTCAAAATCATTTGAACTGTGATTCAAGTTTGTCTGACACTCACAGCGGCTCCCTGAGCTTCAAAAATCCCTGAGAAGTTGAAGGCGCCATCTGTATCGTTGAGTAGAAGCTGAGGCAGAAGGAGAATGTTGTCAGTGCGATCAAACGGACTCGCTGAACAAATCAATCACTCAACTTCTGATCCCTCAACAAGTTGGTAGAAAAGTGGCACAAACACTTTTTGTAACTACTTACATCCTGGAGGTTGACAATGGGTCCTGGTGGTCCAGGTGGACCTGGAGGGCCAGGCAGAGCGAGCCCGTCACGTCCTGCCTCTCCCTGAAAAACATTTGACATTTTCAGCAAATGGCAACATTGGAAGCTCTGAACTTACACTAAACTCTAAAAGTACACAACTGCGTGCACATGTTGGAGTCGGCTGGTGGTTTTACCTTTTGTCCTGGATCACCTTTGTCCCCCTTTTCTCCCTGTAGATGACACAAAACAAGACACATACATAGGTTGTAAATGGTGAGACAGTTTACAGATTGTTTCCATTACCAGATCTGATTAAACTCTCAGTTTTTAAACCATATTTCCACCAAGCAGATAGTAAAAATGTCTCTGAGACACATTTTAATGAAGTCATCTGTTCATGTATTTTATTAGTCCATCCATTCACTAACCTCTGCCCCTTTTACTCCCTCCAGTCCTGGAAACCCTGGTGGTCCTGTAGCACCTGGTTCCCCCTACAGATACCGCAAAGACGCATTCACATCATGTCATTAGTCAGAGATAACATGTTTCCATCAATTCATTTCAAAAGAGCCCCACGTAATCAAATTAATATGACAACAAAATGACTTCATTTCTGCCTACTTAATTAGTTTTGCTGACAAATAATTACGGTGAAGTCAAATTCTCTGCAGTGTATTGCGGTGCTTCATTTCTGTAGGGAGGTAACTCGAGGACACGAGTTCCCGCTCTCCAGAACAGCTTGCTGCCCAAAAGCTGACATCCCTCTCGTCACCATGTGGCCTTTCACTTTACAGCTGTTTACTATGACCTAAAAGTTCCAGACATTTAAGAAGCTTGTCTGATCCGTGCTGAGATGAACCCGACATCTCGAAAACGCACAACAAAATGACAGCGGGAACTGAACTTTACAGCAGACTCACCTTTTCACCCGGCTTTCCTGGGAGGCCGGCTAATCCGTCTTTACCCTATGACAGGAAGAGAGAGAGAGAGAAAAATCAACATGACGACTTACCTGAATTTCAGAATTCAGGATATAAAAACGACGGAATCAGCTCAAGAATTGATTAAGTACATTTTCCTGATACCATACTTTCACTTAAACGTACTGCAAGGAGTTTATAGTTGGTTATTAAACAGTCTCCATTTAATACTGACCATCAGTAAGAAGTTTGGCTATTTCTATATAATTATTCTCAGCTCCACAATGCCTGCCACTGGCTCAGATTCAGTCATATTCAGCCATCCATCATCTGTAACCGCTTATCGTCGGTCAGATTCAAAATCAGGCAAAACAAAGTGGTGAAAACACTACCACTTTTGTCCACAGGGGCCGCCAGATTCAACACAGAATAAAAGTTCCTTGGCAGCTTTAAAGGTTCAGTGTGTCAGAATTAGGGCACTCTATTTACAAAGTATGGCAGAAATTAATTAGAATATGAATGACTTTCTTTTCATTAGTGTATAATCATCTGAAAATATTTAGATTGAGCCTTTTATATCTTCAGACATCATGGATCCTTTACCATGGAGCCCACCATGTTCAATGTTTAAAACCAAACACTGATCCTAGACACAGCAGGATCTGAATACTCCTATCACAAACACACAAATATCACTCACCTTGGGTCCTTCAAGTCCTGGGATTCCCGGAGGACCCTGTGTCACAAAATACAAGTGAATGTAATAACAGTTGACAATATGAAGAAATGACATGATAATGATTGATGTTATGATCTTAGGCTTCTCTCCTGCTTTTTATTGGATGTTGTCACTCAATGCATTTCGTACCTGTGGACCTCTGGAGGGCACAGCTCCAAAACCACTCTGCATCCCAGATCCTTCCATGTCCTACAAATATATTCATAAATTATGAGGTTATTGTTAGTTGGTGGTATGAACTATTACTTTAAGCACAACTCCTTATGATAAGAATGACACTAATGTTGTCTGTGACCGGTTGAGCAGTGCTTTAAGTAGTAGAGCGGTACCTCAAAGTCCAACATGAATCCTCTTCCAGGGGGACCTGGTGGCCCAGGAAGGCCAGGTTGACCTCTGGGACCAGGCTGCCCTTCTGGACCCTCTGAGCCTGGTAGACCTGGAAACCCTGGAGGACCCTGATCTCCCTGCAAGAGATGTAATATAATGCTTATTATGAAATCAGTTGAATGAAGTAACTAAAAGTACAAGAGGGGACAGGTAAAAGGGTGTGGCATGTTGGATATGAAGATGTTCACCTTTGGTCCTGGTTGCCCGTTCACGCCAGGCTCTCCCTGTTAAACAGATAAAATAACAATGAACTACAGCGATGACTGGAGAGCGACTGCAGATCCTGGTTCGCCCAAAAAGGCAGAGCGGCTGCTGAAACGCAGACTTGTTTACACTCGAGCCCCTTAGCTTTATTAGTCCACGGGGTCAACTCATTAAAAGCTTGGCTCTTTGTGTTAGGTGGTTATTTAGCTGGTGTGTAATTGTTTTTGCTAACAGAGCACTAAGAGGCCTGCTCAAGGGAAATCAGAGTGAGCTCATACAAAAGTCAGAGTGGTCACACAAACAAGAGGTAGCTCCTGGTTGGCGTGCTGCACATTCACATTTTTAAAAGGTTAACAAGTGGACTTAAAGTCAGCTTTGTACGTTGTAGCAGTTTGTTTTTCCACGGTAAGAATATATATATCGTGATGATGCATGCTACGATGCAAACTAACAGCCTTCAGCCTCACCTTGTCTCCTTTTGTCCCAGCAGGGCCTGGATCCCCATCTTTTCCATCAACACCCTGCAAGAGTGACAAGACCACATTTACATTTCAGATTTTTAGATCTTTTCCAGATGCCAGTGGGGATTCTGAGGAACTCTGCGCATTCACTGCACAGTTTTCATGGGTTATTTTTTGCAAGCTAACAAGAGCAAACTGGTTAACATGAAAACAAATTAAAACAATGCTAATGGGCTCCCAGGATCTGAAGTGAATAAACCTTTTGTGCACCAAAAACAGTGCTGCAGTAAACCTGTGAGTAGTCCATTCACACAGTTAGTAAAAGCTTCTGACATTTTAAAGACAAAAGACACATTTCCCCCAACAGATGCTGCGTTTAAGACCATGTTCTGAAGCTCTTACAAGAGGTTTTTTTTTTTGCCAAAATGCCGTTACAGCAGCTCCGGGATAATTGGACTTTTGGTAAGTGGGTGCTTACTGAGGGGATGATGCTGTGAGGCAGTAACATTTACAAGTAATACCTCATTCAGTGTATGCATACACTTCCACAAGTCTCTCAATCACACACACGTACACGCAGTATGTTTGCACATTGATCAATAATGTGCTGCAAGCAATGGCAGGAAAGCAGAGAACGAACATGGGTTTTTAAATAAAGTTGGGGGGAAATACTGTCTTTTCAGGCCCCTTGGATCTCATGGGACCACATGTTAATACCTGACCAGACCCTGAACCAGAACCAGACCCAGACCATGAACCAGAGCCACTAAACCACTCTTCAATCACCTGAAAACAGAAGCTAGTTTAAATGTCTATTATCACGGACAAGCTATTACCCACAATTAAAAGATGATGCATAAGTTACAACATTTTAACACGTTCAGTGTTGGGCCCTTGTCGCTCAAAGGAATCACTAATTATACTTAGAAACTTGTCTTGCTTGTCTAAAAGGGTCACAACCTGGTGTTTCTACAGACGCGTGGAAGAACTTCAATTCATGTGATATTTCTACTCGGTGTGATGAAGAAGGAAAACTTACAGGCAGTCCAGGTTCACCCTTTTCTCCATCCTTTCCATCGTTCCCAGGGGTTCCAGGAGGTCCAGGAAAGATGTCTTCAGATGGGGTTCCTGGTCGCCCTGGCTCTCCCGGTGGACCAGGAGGTCCTGGAGGCCCCTGATTGAAGACAAGGCGAGATGGTCGGTGTTAAAATTTTAGAGAGAAAGTTGGGTTGCATCAGACGCTAAATATGATCTAATGAGAAAACGAGAAAAGTTCACTCACCCTAATAATCTCTGCATCGCTATCGAAGTCTTCAAATCCTGACCCCTCCTGATGAAAACACACCAGCTGGTTAGTTTATGCCCGAGTCCTTGATATTCCTTTCAGGAGTCATTTAACTCCCGCGGATTCATAATTACTTCTAAAACATAAATGCTTCAGCCATAAAATGAAATAATCACCACGGCAGGCATCAGTTGTTTCATTTTGGACCAAAATCTGTTTTTATAGTCTCATTTATGAATATTACTGCTGCATAAAAACAGCAGTGAAAACAACAGATGCAACACAATACACGAACTGTAGCTGTGACTTCAGTAGAAAAAAACAAACAAATGATCGGAGTTCGTGGATGAATGAACATAAATGGATTCAGTTATTTGGGATTAATCTAGTACAAATTAAAAGCAACTGGATGACTCTAAAACTGGAAGGCCAGCTGCGTTATGTAACTGAATTCAATAGCAGCAAAGACGACTGAGTGTTAGTGCTGCATCTGCAAAAACAAACCAGTTCAACATTTATAAATAGCAAAGATAAATGTGCATATACAGACAAATATCAGTATAAAATATTATAGATTTCAGCTTTTTTTTTAGAACAGATCTACACTGAAGTCTAATATTACTCAACTTTAACCCGTGGCTGGACTTTAAAGATCTGAAACAACCTACCAGGAACATGGCAGACTTGCTAGCTCGACCCGGAGGTCCAGGCGGCCCTGGAGGACCTGGCAGTCCGACACCGGGATCACCCTGCAGGGAGACAGCAGATGTCTTTATATTCAAAGCATATAAGTGACATGTCTGTAAATAACCTAAGTATTTACATTCTCACTATATTAAAGTCCAGCTATTATGATATTAAAAGCAAGGTGTCGTTTACCTTTTCTCCCTGGGAGCCAGGCTCTCCCTGTAGTCCTGGGAATCCTGGAACTCCAGTTGCTCCCTGGAAAAAATAAGTAAGTAGTGATATCAGGAATGAGGCTCTGATGTTACTGCAGATCTGTGACCTAGATCTAGTGGTGAAGGTCTGTGAAGGTAACTGTTGGATCATCATTTAGTATCAGTAAATACATAAAGTGTAGCTCTCTGAAGTAGTATTTGCATGCTGAAAACAGTTTCCCCCAGAGAGACTAAAAAAAAAAACAATTCCCACAAGAAGGAACCTATAAATCTACAAGACTGGAAGGACTTTACTTACTGGGACGCCAGTTTCACCTTTGCTTCCCTGGAGAAAAGACAAAAATAGAAAACCTATCTATCATTTCATCTTTTGGCCTGTTAGTAGGACTGACCTAAACAACAGAACGTGCTCTAAATAGCTCTTTGGGTGTTTAAAAGTTAAAATAAAAATTTTGAATTAGGCAAACAATCAGATAAAACTCACAGGCTGTCCATCTTTCCCAGGAACTCCAGGTGGACCTGGACGTCCCTGTGGTCCTTGCGGACCTCGGGGTCCGGGCTCCCCTCCCTCGCCATCTCCCGAGGCTGTCCCTGGAGGGCCGGGCGGTCCTGGGGGACCAGAAGGACCTGGCTCGCCTCGTTCCCCTTTTTGTACTCGCGACACCTGGCGGGACTAAACGTAGCGTAGACTCAGTGAGCGATTCATTCATTTATTCATCTCACTGCAATATAACAAGGCATAAAACTGTGTGCAGTTATACGAACATGAACTGAAGGAAGCCAGCGGAAGTATTTTTGGCTTTGTTAGATTCCAGTTAAAGGAGCCAATGAGCAGTTATTATATAATTTCATCATCATAACATCATAATGTTGGTGACTCCAGCTTTCTTTATGAGTTTTCCCAGCAGTGACCACAGAATGACTCCAATGATGATGATGAAGTCTCTGTTAGGATTTCAGCTCAATGGTTGGGGTTTATTTTCTTGCCAATTACTTTAAATTAAAACACTTAATAAAGCATTTTTTTATTTATATTGGACATTGGTTAACAGCCATACAGTAAATGTATTCATTATGATATGTGATGTCTAAATTATAAAGAAAGTCACCACTTACAGTGTCGAGGACGGAGGCTGGAGCACTTGTTGGAAATGATTTTGCTGTAACAGAAACACAAAGTGAACACACTAAATCAAATGCTGGTTGAGTTTTCGATAAAAGAGAATCATATGATATGAAACCTTCTTTAAAAGGACAGAAGGAGACAGAGAAGGCTGCTTCCCTGTGAAGGATACATTGTCTCCTGCAGCACCATCTGCTGGCAAATTTTGGGAAATACAACACAGGAGAAGCAACCTGGGTTTTCTATCACAGCATCACTTCTACGTCAGCACACACACCTAAAATAAATGCTACCGTGCACGTGTGTGAGAGAAGTTTTTTGGCTCATTGCTGCCGTTTGTTGCCACCAGACGGAGACAGATTTACTAAAATATGAAGGTAAAAATAAGATTTGTGTTTTTCCGTTACCTCTTCCTGTTGTCGTCGCCACCTCCTGTCCAGATGTCTCTATGTCTTCATCATCATTGTCGACTGGTGACATCTCCGTGGGTGGAGCTTGGACTGGAGCGCTGTAGGTGGGGTCCTGGTCTGGGAAGGGCTAAGACCAAAACATGACAAAAAGGTCATATCCTGACAAAAACGTGCAAATGGAAGAAATGTAGGAAGTGTTTTTTCTGCCATCGTCTTATAAGAAAATGTAAGATGGTAGATTTTTTTTTAAATGGCAAACAGGGCTCCCTCAAACATCAAATTCAAGGACTTTCCAGGCTTAATTCCCTCAGATTCAAGGACTCAACACGGCATGGATTAAGGTTAATTATACAACACTGCAGAACATAAGTAAATAAAAAAAAAATCTGTTTTTGCAAGTCTAATTATGTCATTTAAAAAAAAAAAAACCTTCCAGGCCTTGATCTTTTCCCACCTCAAATTCACAAACTCTCAAGGATTTCAAAGACCCGTGGGAAACGTATAAATGAGAATGAACTAGCAAAAGTTCTGAGAGGCATAATCTGAATGGAAATAATTAGTGTGCATGTGTTAATAGGGTTTGCTTTTATTAATTCAACATTTGTTTATATGACTTATTAAACAAGCATGCAGAAAATAAGAGGATTAACGAGCTCTGTGTAAAAATTATTATTATTTTAGCCTTTGACTTCTTGATGTATTCATAAGCAGAACTCTCATTATCCGTTAAGACCCGATAAAACAGATGGTAGGAAATGTTTTCTTCCAGATCCAGCTACAGTGTCAGACTGAAAGAAACATTGCACCAAGCTGACTCACAGCGGCGCATTACATCAACATTATTTCTGCAATATTTTTTACACGATCTGCTGCAGTGAAAAAAAACAAACGTCGTGACCTCAGGCCTCGCTGTCCTCTTTATGAATGATCCATGGGAACGGATAGCAATGAAAAAGCAATAACTCCTGACTTTCCTGCATTGGATTTGGAGTCTGTCTTCTGACCGTCCTGATGTGGCCGAGCAGGACATTTTTCAAATAGCTCAGAACTGGCAGGAGAGGAGCTATCAAACATCTGGAGAACACAGCATGCTTCCAAATCTTCAGGTACCATCAACCAGAGTCAAGGAATATTTATTTTATTTTATTTTTAACCTGCCTCTGGTGTTTCCTCACTGCAAGATGATGAGACGGCTCTTCCTCTGTTTATAATGGGGTGGGGTTGGCGGTGAGAGGTGGGTGTTGGGGTGGAGGGTTGGGATTGGGCAGGGGTTGCTGCTGGGGTTTTATTGTGTGAAGCACTTCGTGTATGAAAAGTGCTGTACAAAAAAGTTTGATTGATTGATCGATAATTGAGAAATGATACATTTACCAAATTTTAGTGACAAGAGTTGGAAAAAACCTAAAATTTTTTTTACTATAACTGTAAATGAGTAATTTGTGAGCGCTGTCTTTGACTGTGACTGCACTCTAAAATCGTTTTACTCCAGTAAGATGAGCTGAAATGCGTCTTTCTTGTCATTCCCGGGTTTGAAGTTGCTGAAGTCTTCACTTTCCCCACACGCTACACTGGAAGAACCTTGCTGTTGCACCCAGAGGCTAAATCATCAGGCGATAGCTGACGGGTTCCTTTAGTTTGTGTTTGTGCATCTATTTCACGGCCGGGTCAGGGACTCTCAGTCGATGCCGGTTGCCTGGCAATCTCGAGGTTACCAGACTCAAATTCTGGACCGAGCTGAGCTACTGCAGCTGCTTTCAGTCCTTCAGTTCACCTGAGGTTACTGGTACCAAAAAAAAAAAAGTGGAAGTACTTATTGAACTAAAATAATCTCACAGTCTGTCCACCCTTGGCTCTCTTCTGTTGCCCTGTTGTATGCTTGTTTTCTTTTGCACAGAGCTGGCAGGGAGCAGCACATATCACCATGTTCCAGTCTCCACCAGGCCTGTGAGGACAAGAAGCTGTGTGCTCTTTGGTTCAAGTCCAATCTAGCTAAATGGCAAGGACGGAGGGATAGTGTGGTGTGTTTGAGTGTGTGTGTGTGTGTGTGTGTGTGTACACACCATGTTGTATTCTCTCTCCTCCACAATCTTCTTCACTTCGTCTCTTCCTTCCATGTCTTCATAAGCGTCATCACCACTGGCGTATCCAGAAGCCTGAATAGAGAAATGAAAGCATTTAAGCCGCGATGAGACATGATTGTGCCTCTGGGAAAGACAACATGCATGAAACTCTGACATTTGCATCATAGTTGGGATACAAAATGTATAAAATCTGGATTTCAGATGGACATAGGCATAACTCTTGGAAAAACAGATGCAGCAGGTGCAAGCGCAGGTTTGTTTTTTTGAACTAGCTAACCAACAGAAGTCAAAAATCTAGTGATCCGGTTCATCCTGAAGGTGTTGGATGGGGTTGAGATCAAAATCAGTCATATTCTTCCACCCCAAACTGGCAAACTATTTCATTATGGAGCTGGCTGTGCCATGTGGCAACAACAAAAGGTTTTTCTGAAACTTCTGGAAGCAAACTATTGTCTAAAATATCACTGTATGCTGTTGCATTGTGATTCGTACCATCTGGAATAAGACCAAATCATTTTGTCCATATTTTCTACTGTAGTGTACTTTTCCTGCCACTAGATGGAGCAAAAGTTCCATGTTAGGGCGTTGTTTGTATTCTGACAGAAGCTCTGTGTGTGTGTGTGTGTGTGTGTGTGTGTGTGTGTGTGTGTGTGTGTGTGTGTGTGTGTGTGTTTTCATGCTCACATAAGGATCGTCCTCCTCACACTGGTCATCTGGGGCCGTGGGATCAGACTTGAGTACCAG
The DNA here is from genome assembly GCA_036365135.1 of Miichthys miiuy. Taxonomy (NCBI): domain Eukaryota; kingdom Metazoa; phylum Chordata; class Actinopteri; family Sciaenidae; genus Miichthys; species Miichthys miiuy. The sequence goes on from CM071618.1 coordinate 5,191,075, forward strand.
CTGCTGGATGGAGCCCTGGAGAGAGAGAGGAGTGGAGGACGAAGACAGTCCCGTGTTATGCTCATTCTGCCCGTCATTAAATTTTATCGGAGCTTAGCGTGTGTTTCCCACACACACCAGCCACATACTGTGTCTTTCTTTCAGCATGACAGTTTATCTATCACTCTCCCCCTCGTTACCCAACGCGGCATCCAGCACATCTGTACAAACTGACACGGACAGACAAACATCTGGCGGTGAGACAGGTGTCTCATGCACATACAAACAACTTCCTTCTCATCTTGATCTTAAAAACACCACACTGCACAAATCATATGAGCAAGATTCACATTGAAACTTGATTTGCAGAATTTTAGTGGAACTGTACCATCGACCCTTTTACCAGTGAATAAAACAAACTTTAAGTGTCTGCTACAGTACACTAAGGAGAACCGTCTTTGGGCTCGGTAACAGCTGTCAGACATCGTGTCCGTGACTCGATAAAAGGACCTGCAGAAGTGTTAATACTTTGACACTTCACAGAATTTAAGCTGACGATACAGACAGTAGTGCTCGGCCAACAGGCCAAGATTAATGGGTGGATGCTCCTTGATACAGGAGGTGCATGAGTGCATACCATTGATTTATTTACATGGTTTATTGTGTCATGTTTCTAGAAACATTCAGCAACATTTCCTTTGGATGGCTGGCTAGTTAAACCTGCTTGCATCACGATTACTTGGGACCTAACTGAACTAGTTTGGGGTGTAAAGTCATAACTAATGCAAGTGGCCAGTCAGCGATCAAAGAAAGACGCTTTCTGGTGTGTTTTTCCAATTATTCAGCAGATGAGCGTGTGCACACATGCAATTGTGACGGGAACTTTAAATCTTGAGAGTCAGCGGGGTCCGTCCTCTTATTAGATCAGTTCAATTTCAGCCAAGTTTATTGATATTGAGTTCAGGCCAGAGGACAAACACCTGTTTTTAATGGAATGAAGCACAGTCTATGAAATTTAATGATAGTGAAGGAGTGAGAAATGCAGAGAGAGAGAGAGGGAATGGGTGGATTTGAGTTGGGGTAGCAACCAAATGAGAGACATCTGTTTGTGCAGTAAACAACACATCTGAAATAAACAAAGAATGCGCCACGCAAACGTTTCCACTCCTCTCAGACGTCGCAGCTTGTGAATTCCCCCGTAACGCGAGCCACAACGACGCGGACGAATGATTTAACCGGTCAGCTCGTACAACTTTCTGAATTATATGAATGTAAACACTTTGACGGCGGTGGAAGGATTCGTCAGCGCCAGGCTGTTTGAGTGACACATTTACACACATAACTGCATCCAAAGTCAGAATGCATGCACACACACACACACACACACACACACACACACACAGCAACATGCATGCATGCACACAATTAAAAAGGAGGTAGGGGATCTTTAAAAGCTCATATAGCCGCTCGCACTGGAGGGTGAAATCACATTGTGGGGACAGAAAACAGTCACATATGGGGACTGACCTTTCATTTGGGGACCTAGTGAACCATTTATTTTAGATTTGGGACTTGACTTTTGGTTCCTACGTCGTTTAAGGTTCTTCTTGCATCTTCTCTGCTCCATTTCATGAACGTGGTTAATAACTATGAGCTGTCAGGATGGTTAGACGAGTAGAGCCATGAGAAAACACAATTGGCCCGTGTGGCGAAGGAGGGCGAGTCATGTCTCCTCAGAATCTGGAGCAACACTTTTGGCTTGGCGGTTTACTCAAACTATTTGGAACTTAAGTAAGCTTTGTGTGAGAACTGAGGTGACCCAGGACTGGGCGAGGTCTGACTTTGAGCCTAATTGTGAGGCAACTGACAAAGACTGTTTCTAATAAAGGCGTCTTAATTCTGTAAATGCATCCCTGTGGAAAAATTCTGAATGGTTGCTACGCTTGTAAATCACTTTGTCGGAGGCAGTCTTGGATATGAATGAAGGCTGTTTGTGTATAGTTTGCAGTCTGGTCAGTGTTTGGGAGTTTTCAGATGTTCAGAGGTTACGTACTTCTGCGGTACTGTTCTGTGTCTGCAGGTGCTGGCGCAAGCCATGTTGAGGAAAGTGTTGTTGCCAAAGCAACGGAGAGCAGGACTATTTTGCTGCTGCTGGCAGTGTGTGTGTGTGTGTGTGTGGCGTCACAGATGCAGCTGAGGTCAGAGCACTTTTAAATGATTTTAAAAAAGGAACTATGACACATCATTTTACTACGCTTACAAATTACGTCGGATAACATGCTGAGAGACTCTTTTTTTTTGCCACAAGGTGTCACCAGTTCATTTCATTTTAACAAAATGTACCAAGACTTGTGGTGGATAGTGTAAAGTGCTGGATTAGGTAGAGATTCTTTCATTAGGCAAGTGTTTTGAGGACTGTTATCCTGAATTAAAAAGACCTCTGCGTGTTTTCACTGTTCAGCCATGCAAAATTGTTCGAATACTACCTTTGGAAAAGGGCATGAAACCCAAATTCTGCACCTTTAACAGGGAATACTTCTACTTTTTGGGGGGGGGAATAAAAGTTGACACTGTGAGAAAACTATGTCTACATACAGCATTTATGTAGCTCAAAAAGTGCATGCAGAATCTGTTGCAAGAAATACTCAACACACTTGCACACATCATGAACGTAAACATACTTGACAGTGTTTTTCCTCAGTGTTATGGGGAAGAAAACACACTCAATAGCCGAGGGAGGATCAGAAAACTCATAAAAATTGTTTTGCACATGGTTTGCCGTATCTTTGTGTCTGTTTTTTTTTTTTTTATTTCTCTCTCGCGTGCAGATGCTGCCAGCCACGCACAAACGCGTGTTTTAGTAAGCAGAAACAAGTGAACAAGTCAGTGTGTGTGTGTGTGGGGGTATTTTCGTACGTTTGTTTGCATGTGTGCGATCATGTGAAGCTGTGCGTGAGTCTACTACTGCAGAGTGCTACTACTGTGTGCCGTGTTACTGCTCGCCCTGGGACAAGAGGACAGATCTCTCTGACGGAGCTTGCCAGTTCAAACAGCGAACAGCTGGAAAACGACAGTCACTACTGGTCCTCTTTGTCTGAGAGGGGAGGAAAGAGGGAGAAGGAGAGGGAGGACTGCGTGAAGAGAGGGAAGGGAGGATGGAGCTCATTGGCAAGAGATAGAAGAAGGGGGAAAAAAGCTACAGAGAACCTGATGTCACACAGCTTATGGTGGCTGTACTTGGACAGGTCAGTCGTAGCTTTAGAAGTTCACACATTTAAGCACAGAAAGGAGGTCGTCCAGTGGACTCAGACCGGCTCACAATCAGTCAGTTGCTGCAGGTAATGAGTGTTTTGGGGAAAAAATGCAATGATAACGAGCTTTGAAAAGAATAATTTGATGGCAGAGGTGAGGGAATGAAGACCCAACAACAAGTTGAAGCAAGTCAGCGACACCGGAAATGCACATACGCTGTTTTCTGCTAAACACTGTCTGTCTTTCCACTAAAGAATACTGAAACATCTCACTTTCTTTCCTAGTTAGATGAAAGGATGTCCTAAATGCTAAATATGGAGCTAGAGCTAGCAGGTAATTAGCATATATTAGCTTAGCGTAAAGACTGGAAACAGGAGGACACCGCTAGCCTAACCGCTAATTCTTTCTCGTAGTGGTTTTGTTTGAGATAAATTGCTACTTTAGCAAAGATAGATCAAAATGAATTTCGTTCCCATGCGGCTTTGACAGAAAGTCATCGGCAAAGACTTGTGGGAGAAAATAATACATTTTTATCTTCATTAAAATGACACTAAACTGAATTGTGATACTCTAGAGACAACAACCTCCTGATGTCTTTGTGTCCCTGCCAACCCACAAAGCCACTGTGAAGTCAATAAAAATCATCCTCCTCCAAAACATCAAGCGGTCAGATTAAGGGTCATTTTTCCTCTATAACATAAACACAGATTTGAAATGATGGCAAAATGAAATGATTCTGACCTCCTCGGCGTTAATACCCACGTCAGTGTTAGTTTGAAGCCTCTGTAGGTGAGAGACCTATTTGAGAAATTAAAGAAAATGGACTCCCCTTCGAGACCAAAAAAAAAAATCCTGAATAAACACATTTTCTTCCTGCTTGGCTCGATGGATTTCTTTAAAACTCTCCTCAGATTTCTCTAATAAAAGCTTAATGAGAGGAGAGAAAAAAAGAAAAGAAAAGATAGCTTGGCTATAAGAACTTCTTTCCACTGTCCTGGACGCAAAACATCTTGCAGTTTGTCCGTCACATGGAGCTTACATAACTGGAAATCAGAGGAGAATGAGGAGGACAAAGGTTGCAATGCAGCGCATTGGAGGTTTTTTTTGACGGTCACGGGTCATGGATTTTTCTAGATTAGCCACCGGACACGAGTTGATTTATGTGGCGTGTTTTACAACATGTGCTTCACTCTTTTCTCATTAAAATAAACACTTTCATAATGCTTTGGACGAGATTCAGATTCGACATCTTGATTGAGAGCGAAAACTGAGATACATAACTCTGTTTGCTTATCTGATAGGAACATGTTCTCCCTCACATCTCCCAAATATTAAACCCGAACTTCATAATATGACGTTAAAACTACTTTATCAGGTTTAAGAGTTTGTGTACTTGATGTAACTTAAACACATTAGGTAAGAAGGCAACATTTACTTGAGAAGTCTTCTGGGTGAAAGTCCCGTGTTTGTTTGACCTATCCTTCCACCCCACCTCCTCCGAATGTGGACTTCTTTGTCTTTTTACTACATCAACTGACTTCGACAACACCTGAAACCATTCAGCTGCATGAGTCCAGACAAGATGCCAAAGAAGGGGTACCTACAGAGTCATATTTTGAAGCGTAGGGCCACTAAGTGGCAGCATTTGACGCACATAATTGGATGTTATTCCCTTTACACTAAACTATTTTCTCCTCACCATCCCTCCTGTTACACTGGGACAAACGCAGCCCTTTTTTTGGGAGCCGCAAAACAGCAAATCATAGATGATTGGAAGGAAAGTGCCGGAACATTTACTGGTTTTGTTTCTTTTACAAGAGCGCTGAGAGCAGAATACAGCATCGCATGCGTTACCACCGCTTCTCCTGGATCAGATTTCTCATCACACTCCCTCATTATAACCACACAGGGGTATTTTTAACAACAATTACGCAGGAGTCAAACCTCCACCTCTTGCGTCCTTACTATTGTTTGAATCTACTCGTTTTAATTAGAGAATTGGCTTCAGCGCTCACAGTTGCACTCAGCGTAAGTCATTCAAGATGAGAGATCAGCTATATTCCAAACAATGTAAATCACATACAGCTTTATCATTTATGAGCTCTCACAGGATGGAACAGAGCTCATAAACACATGCAGTCACTCATTCTTTGTGTCCTGTGGCGGTCATAAAGCTGCCAACAAAGACTATTGTGTTCACGTCTCAAATGTAAAATAGGCAACGTCCCAAACGCCACGTTTGTTTTCTGCAACCAGAAACGTATTTGACATCTACTGTCATCTCGCTGATATGAGGAGTGAGGAATTAACTGCACAGCAATGCAGCTTTTGCACAGGCCTGACAAGCGAGACACAGAACAGGAAACTCTTGAAGCTCCCCGTTGCAAGAGATGATCATGTGCACAGACAGACAGAGTAGTACGCAATAGTATCATCCAGACTCACCACAAACCTCGCCAGGCCCGTACCCCCAGCGTTCCCCACGAAGATGCCCGAGCTGGCCTCAAAGGTCAGCGGCTGAGGGCTCCTGCTGAAGGCAACTCGGTGGTACTCCTCACAGTCCATGTAGAGACGCACCTGAGTGACGAGGACACATGCTTATTTCTAATCTATGACTAATAGAATAGAAAACAGTGACATGCTTTTATTTTATGACAACATCTTCACATATTAAATAAACATCTGTGGAAGATAAAAGTTCTGCATGCAGCCTGTTTAACACTCCTGTGTGGAAGATCTGAAACCTTCTCCGACTTTGGCGACTTCTCTTGGCAGCAAATAACACACATACTCAGTTTTCACAGTGAAGGTCTAATTTTCGTAGAACACTATTAAAAGTCTTATCGTCAATAAATGCCATAAAAAGAATAAAATCAACAAAGTTGTCCGTGCATCCAAAGGCTGATCTATCTCGTTCCTCTGTGCCATAGACCTCCAGCGCCGTCCAAAACTATTAAAAACACATCAGTGAGCCACACTGTTGGACGGGGTGTCATTATATTTGCATTATGTTTGGGTAACATTACAGTGAACGCAGGCGCACAGTTTATTTTGAGTCGATCCCACATAATTCATATCGTCCCACTACTGCGAAGTGCAGCGTGTCTAAATAGTCCACCAAAAATACATTATTTACACTCGCTTGTTTGAGTAATTAGTCTGTTTTACATAACATAACAGAACATAATAAAAAAAAAAGTTCAAAGTTCACAAAAATTCTGCTTGTTTCTTTCAAAGTTGATTATTTTCACTTTGAGAAACTGAAAACTTTCACAATGTTTCTGGAAAACTTCTTTCCAACTTTAAATGCAGTGTAGAAATCTGTGGATCCAGATACATGGATCATGATTTATTGGTGTTGAAATACAGATGGACACAGCACACCCACCTCAGCTCCCTGTACAGTCAGGGTAAACCTCGCCCATCTTCCTGTCAGGTCTCCCATTTTGAAAGAAGCTGCTTCCTGGGTCCCGCTTGTTGTTCCCGGGTCGGTGTAATACAGTATGATTCTCTGGGAACCGTCCTCTACCTCGGACAACGCAACACCCAAGTGTACGATCTTGCAAGAAGAAATCAAGAGATGTAGAAGATAGTTATCCACTTTGTTTCTTTACACGAAAGAAGCCACAGATGAGTGGAGTTAAAAAGATTTACCTTCTGGTAAGCATCTGTAATGGCGAACAGCACACCGCCACGCCGCGTGGTCGGTTTAGCCGTGACCGTGAGTGCAAAGTCATTGTAGAACGGGTCGGGGATGAATGACTTTGTGAGGCGGCCGACGTTGGCGTCCGGGCCGAAGCTGTACGCCGGGTAACCCTCAAAACCTGTAACGAAGGAGACGGACGGAGGAAGGGGGACGCCGATCAACTCCGTCAGGTCCAAGTCTCCCTGAGAACCGCGCTCTGCAAAAAAAAAAAAGCAAGAAGGACAAAACCATGTAAGAGGACGGGAAAAGAAAAAATATTTCTCATGCAACAAAGTGCATCATTGCTGAAAAAGTCAAACAAAGGAGGTAGAAGACGACTGATTGCTGCCATATGGAAACAACATGGTGTCACGGGTTAAACTGAACAGCACTGGTGCATTTCACGAGTTCGCTGTCTACTGGTGCCAAAAACCTCTTTTATCTCAGCCACCGAAATTAGTTTATCAATGATGTATGACGAATCCTGTTTGTGTGGGCGCACCTGCAGCCAAATCTCCCCTTTAGCCGTCTTCTGAAGTCGAGTGAAAATCTGAATTTCTGAACGATTAATTATCTTTCCTATAGGCCGACATATCTGGGTTCAAAGGTCAGGGGAAAGGTGCCTTCAAGGGGCAGCAAAGCACCGGTTTTGCCATTCGTCAGGCAGCCTGTGTTTGGCAACATGCACCACTTAAAAGATGTTAAATATTCACTCCACTTAAGTATTTTTAAATAGATTTTTGCCCTTAATATTCCCAAATAATCTGATTCGTAGTTGGCGTCAGGTAGCGGGAGCCCAGACGAAATATAATGAAGCTTCCATGTGTAATGAGGTGTAGTGTGCTCCGGGTTTGATGGGTACTTGAAGATGACAGGGCACACGATCCATAGAGAGAAGCGGTGACGGGGTGGTCTACAGCTAATTTTTGCTCATTTTGGAGCCCCCCAGTGGGTCATTAAAATATTCCACAGGACAGACTGTGGGAGTTGTAGTCGTCTTGTAATTTTTCAGCAATCCTGAATATAAACCTTATTTATATGAATTCATTAAGCACAGATATTCTCCATGAGCACTGAGGATTGACAACATCTGGGAGCTTTCAACTATTCTTGCTTGATATTTTACAATTTGACAAAATATCAGATACGCCCCATAAAGTTTGCCAAGAGGGTGAAAAGGACCTTCCATCTGTGTAAAGCCCCCACCATCATCATCATCATCATCCTATTCTGTAAACTTGCCATTACTGTACGCACGGCTGAATGCACCCTCGACTGCACACACACACACATCTAATCCTCTCTCCCACAGACACGCGAGCACTTTGTGAATGCCCACCTACCACAACATCTCCTTTCCAACCCCCCTCTTGCTCTCTCTCTCTCTCTCTCGCTGTTAGACACACACATGCACACTCACTCTACACCTGGTTCTCCTTAGTGGGAAGACCCCTGGAACAATCGTCTGTTCTTTTAGAGTGTATGGGCAGCGGGGTATAGAGGGGTGGGCATCTGGAAGGCATTAGGTTAGACTAATACACACGTGCTGCGCAGTGGCAGCTCCTGTAAATTAGGCTTACCACGTGCCGTGTGTGTGTGTGTGTGTGTGTGAAGAAGTGACAGTCAAAAGAGTGGGAAAAAGAGACAGACTGACACAGAGAGTGCAAACAACAAGACTTCCATAAGCGTGTGTGTGTGTGTGTGTGTGTGTGGCCAGTAAGGCTCCCCACAGGAGGAGAGCCACACTTCTTCCCCCCCCCATGCATTAATTGGATTAAAACCTCTGCAGGCTGCTGCAACTAACACACAACAAAGAAGAGCAACTCACACCATTCTGCCGTATAACCTCCACTGTAGCTGAATACTGTAACTAAGCTGGATTACAGTATAGAGCTGCTTCTGTTCAAACATGGTCTCTGGGATAGTTTGAAAAAAGAAATATTTGTTTTAGCCACTAGTGATTTTGGATGTTACACAAGGCCTAGGATTTACGGTTTGGAACGGTTCTTCTCAGACCTGGTATTTAAGAAAAAAAAAAAACGTTTGCAGGTAGTTTTCGTCAAGATCTCCGGTTACACTGAAACAGCAAGCAGTAAATCTCTTCCTCATCTTTTGGTGAGAAGACAATAAAAACTGTATTACAGGCCAATATCTGATAAAGAGCGGCACAGATAAACACAGATTCATGAGAACGCTGGCGCCGCTTCTTAACTCGTGACTAAGCAGAGGGTTAGTGAGAGAATCCGAAAGGCCTAAACAGAAAGAAGACGATGTTCCTTCAGATTTTCCTGGCTGGCTGATGCCAAAAGCTGGATGTGATTGTGATTAATACATTACACTAAAGCAGTGTTTCCAGAGTGAAGGATTCAGTAGCATCTAGCAGTGATGCACAACGCGTGGAGGTTCTCCGTGGCATCTGCAGATAAAAAGCCTCATTCCAAGGTAAGAAAAAACATAACTATTCTTAATTTTGGGTGATTATACACTCATGAAAACATACTTTTTCTATCATTTTGTTTAAGAGATGGACCCTTAATTGCAATCGAACTCAACAGGAACAAAACAAACTACAAGTTTTTTCAATGCTACAGCACAAGTGCTTCATTTTTATTTCTCATAAAATAAACTTAAGAAAGCGTTAAGTGTTGTTGTGACATTTCAGGCGTTCATTTTATTAAGCTGATGCAGTGAAAGCTAAAACAAGCTCGAAGACATATTTTCCAAATATTCTCTGACCTATTTCTGATTCAGAGAAACCTGGACTCAGATATTAGTGATTCGTCTCTTGGCTGCCGCACGACCAGAGCTGGCTGTCGCTCTATATCTCCTCAGTGTTGTCAGTGGTGAAGTCCTGCCAAAGCCTGTCAACAGTCCCGCAGCTCAGCCTGTCACTTCTCCTCGGCCGTTGCCCGAAAGTGACATCACTGCAGGTGTTCCTCCACTGGGTCAGAAATTTAACAGCTGGACAGATCGCCATGGAAACTAAGGCACACTCTCTGCACCCGCTCGAGTTCTCATGATGCAACAGGAGCCCACAAGAGCGCCGTCGACTGATTTACAAACACCGGATGATGCGCGACCCAAGGCAAACAAACAGCTGATCGCGTTGAAAAAGATTTGACTGTATTTGATGAGTAATGATCGGCATCATCTCAGGAATACCGTGGAAATGTAAAACATCCCAACGCAAGACCATGTCAGCTGTGAGAAACTCGTGAGTAATTTGGGTCAGGGTGTGACTTCTTCTTCTTGTAATCAGGCTTGGCTCAGTCTGAGCACCACCTGCACTGGAAGAGGAAGGCTCGGGAGATCCACTACATGTCCCCTAGTGTTAGCGGTAATAACTTCAAGGTGTACAAATGAAGTACAAGCTGCTGCCATGTGATTAAGGCTTTGAGTCACAGAGGAATAATGCTGGCTTTTGTGAGGTGAACTCCCTTTCTCGGGAAGAGGAGGACGTGTTGGCCAACTGGCTAGCAAAATACACAAAGATGTGACATTGAGAAAGCAAGATATTCAATAGAAGGCAACGAAAACATTAAAATGTTCACAATTTATCACAATAAAACACTGTTCTGTTAGAAAAATGTACATTTTGACACCATAATGAGGGTTAGTCTTTCTTGTTCCAACATGAAAACTGCAGTATTAGGAAATAACACTGAAGTATAGACAGGATAATTGTATTGTGTGTCTGTGTGGGTGTGTGTGTGTCTGTTTACAGGGAATTGTAGTGTTTGCACGCCTGCCTCCTTTTGCAAATGAGCAACAGTCGATCCAAACCCCGCTGCCTCCGCAGCGCTGCTTCTTAAACGGGTCAATGTGTTTTGGGATCGTGAGTCTCCGACTGAGAAAGTCCCCGTTTGACACACAGTTATGGCAAAATCCTGTTATGACTGTTACGGTATTAATAGCTGAAAGTACAGTGGCCTCTTGAGAAACACGGGGGATTGCCATTTCAAAAATGGTGCAGCCTCTTTCCCTTTGGAGAGAAAAGACCTTCCTAATAACTGACAACTGTACAATAGTAAGTGCAGTCGAGTTTGAGTGAAACAGGCGAAACCAAAAACGCCACATCACTCACTGCACGAGTAAACAAATGAACTGATGCCAGGCTTAATATGTCAGGACAGATGGAGGGGAAACTTTAAACGGATTCGCGTGGATTGTGAGCCAAACTGTATTTATTTATTTATTTTTTTAAAGAAATGGTACCAACAATGAGCCTCGACTCTCCTGTTTGGAGACAAACAGGAGTATATCTATAGTATCAATAGCAAGGCTGTCCTCAGGGTGGTTTAACTTAAATAAAAAACCTGAGTGAACTCAACTTCAAGACAAGTTTTATTTCAACTCATGAAGCAAAGTAAGACAAGTTGTTTAATTATTTATCACTTATTATTTAAACTTGATACCCTGAGTTAAAGCAACTAACTGTATCACATTATACAATCAAGAAAACGTACATTCTCTTGTCAGAGAAACTTACAGTTCTATACTATGTCAACTCACGTTTAAGTCAAGATAACAGATATTCATACCAATTACATTTTAAAGTTATGTCTACTCGTGTTTTTAAGGCAGCAGTTGAACTTAAGTTTTCAAATTAAGTAGACTGTTTTTAATTTTTAATCTTACCTCAACTAATAATGGCAGTTTCCTTAAAGATAACACTTAAACTTAAGACTCATCTGTTCAAAAAATACTTATTTGAATACTTACAGCCTCCATCTCCACATTTCCACGTTGCACATCGGCCTAATTAAAGCTATTTTTTACTAATTTAGATTGATTAATTGCTAATGGCCATCTGACACTGACATGTGCATCAGTATGGCTCGGTTCAGAGAGACCACGGAGCTTGTTGTTTGGCACAAAACTCAAAACTTTATCCAAAGCCGTCCTTCCATCTATCCTACATACATGATGTAACAAAACATATTTTCATTGGTCAAAAATATGAACTGTAGACGGAAGAGAATATGCACGTTTGATAGAAAAAAAACTCCAAATCAATTGCTCTTTTGTAGGTTTGGTCACGGTCATCAAATAACAGTTCTAGCTCAGTCCTAGTTTTGGACTCTTATGTAAAGATACACTATTAGAGCTTGGTCAGAAAGAAGGGGGAAAAAAATAGGTTATAATAAGGTGGTGATGATGGACGCAGTATTTGGAACGCTCCAAATGGTATTGGCCAAGTCACTAAGCTGCCAGGCAGTCCTCGGAAGTTTGTAATGAGCTGTCACATCTAATGAAAGACCTCAAATGGAATCTAATCAAACCTCAATCATCTATAACTCCACATCAGATACTCAGATAGGAGCGTGCTCTGCAATCGAACACACACACACACACACACGTGTGCAGACGTTCACACGCACACTTTGCTTCGGCATAAAAACACAGAACAAATGGCTCATAAACTTTTTATCCAAGTATTTAGAGATGTAAAAACCTCACTGTTAAACAGCAAATCCTCTGCGGCTGTGGCCTCACCACATCTTACAAACACACTGTTCCCTCTCCCAGAATCTCCCACCTCACTGTAATCCTGTTAACCCTTGTTTGTTTCAAAGACATCTTCAATCAAAAGACTTTGAAACGCTGGTCTAAAAAAAAAAATGTCATAATAATGGCTTTAGGGTCAGCTCTGCTGGGCCACATTAAACAAAGACAAATAAAAAAGAAACACTGATTTAATAATAATAATGTGAATTTGTTCATTTGTTACTTTGTGCCAGCTGCTAACAATTGCATTACCAGGCAACGACAACTTGATTTTGACACAAACAAACACAATTTCATGTGAATTTCATTAAATCCGACGGCTGCTTTGACTGTCGGGAATAAATCATAGACGTGTATGATTTAGACAACGCTGCTCCTCATTTTCCAAAACTACAGGTAGAGAAGCAGATGTCCACTCCAGATCTGTGTGTTTGAACAAAGTTAAACGAGCAGTAACCAGGAAGATTTACTCCCAAAATCTGTCCATCAGGTAGACAGACAACCAGACACCTCGCGTCCTTTCATGCGGTCGCTCGCTGAGTTTGACTGACAGGGCAGAGGTGATGTCAGCCGTGTGTTGTCGCGGAAAGCAGGAAGCTTCTCGGTAAATTGCTAAGACCACACACAGCCTTGTGTGTTCAACTCGACGACGTGCACAAGCGTGCGTGTGACCAGGTGAGGCTACAAGGCCTAGTATTTAGCACTAAGCTGCTCTGTTAGCGTCGCGCTAAAGCGCCAAGTCAGCCCGGTCATTAAGACAAGCGGAGCAGACTTAAGTGTTACACTCTTGCTGTGATCAAAGCCTCTTGGCGCTTAGCTCAGCGATGGATGGATCTTGTTCAGGGTGATGTCAGAAACAAAAGCACTTTTTTTTTTTGTGCAGATTGCTGATGGCAGAGATTAAGCTTGTTTGCATTAGTGTAGAACAAAACAGACTTCAAGTAATCATGTGTTCCTTGTCTTTAGGGAGGCCTTCAAATGTCGAACATCGTTAACAATGAAAATATTACTTGCATGTCCTAGAAAGAGGGAAAGATTGTACTACTGATGCGAGTAAATCTAATTCTCACCCTCAAAATATACATTTTTATTATCTTTCTGAACTCCGTAGACTCATACAGATGCTAACCGGTGTGGCAGTATATTTTCATTATACATTATGTAAGCAAGGAAGGAAGTGAACCCCACATTCTGCCCAAGTCCACTGAAAGATATCGTCTGTGTTTGAAATGTGCTATATAAATAAAGCTTGCCTACAGCCATGTCCCATTGCCTCGTTCTTTAGATTTATTAGGGTCCGAAGAATGAGGCAAAAAGGTAATATGTGGCTGTCATGTTCAAACTGAAAGCCGACATTCATTTATGTTAGGAATGAGGTAGCGCTCGAGTATGCGACTCTCCTGTATGTCAGGAATGTGATAGTAATGCTCAGATAGGAGCGAGAGGCCTGCGTGGCTGCCATGTGCACAGAAAGAGATAGTCTAACACGTAAAGAATGTCTCAAAGTCAGCAAGCTACCAGATCACTTCAATTTGCTGAACCTTTTCAGAGAGGTTTGATCCAAAACAGACTGTTTGTGGTTGATATTGCATCAATTTATTGATCCCAATGGGAAAAATGGATTACGTGGTGTTGCAAGCACCTTTCTGCAGATACCGAACCATATGAACCACACATGGAGATAAATACGGTGAAGGCATGATTTGTATGGAATAACTGTTAAAACAGTAAGCTCACTCATAAAATAAAAGCGTCGTTTCTCTTTTTGCATCTGCAATGGAGGTGAACTGAGTTTCTTTTGAAAGCAATGCATCTTTTCAGGATCAGTGTCTGTTGCAAGAGTCTCTATGGAAACTGTTGACAAATCTATCTCCTTGGCTAGATACAGCTAATGTGTTTTTTTGCACTTAGCGTGTATCTTCAAGCCTAAATCGCTGTTTAGAGCTGCAACAGAGAGCCGTAAATTCACCCCGAGATACTCTTATTTAGTCCTTAGGAAGCACAGTTACAATGGAGTCCTTCATATGCTCGGAAATGCAAACAGATATCTGGAGCTGCCATGTGGGGTTTCCAAAGTGGGAAGTTACCTAGTTCAGCTTTAATGTACAGCAGAAGCATAAAAGGGGCTTGTTCTCAGACCGGTTAAATTCAGAAAATGTCAGAATGGTCAGGAAGCTCACTTAATATAAAGAGACAGTATGTGCCTTTGAACCAAGTTTGCTGTGACCACTCAAACACCTTCGCAAAACAGTTCAGTTCATACACAACCGCATAACATTATAGCAAGAAGTACAATATTAAATACGTTGTTTCTGTCACACACTCGAGTGCAAACATTTGGCTCCAGCAGTCCTCATAAAGCAGGACATTTTCCACAATAAATCCAACATGAGATCATGCTCTAATGTCCTTGTAATGGGACATCAACGCAACACAGCACAGCTGATTATCTCATAAAATGGAAAGAGCATTTACAGTGATTTAAATTTCAACTGCGTGTGAGATGAACCAGATGGTTTACGAGAATCTGAATAAGCTGTTTCAAAGCCGCAGCTGGAACAGAACCAAGCACATATCCCCAGGTATTTTAACTCATATTTGGATAAATCTCTCTCTACCTCTACAGCATTTGACCATGCTTATCTGGGCAATGGTCGTCAAAAAAAACAAACAAACTACTAATTTGAGGAGCCGATTAGTCGAGAGAGGCCATGAGGGAGTTTCCGGGTATTTCCTGCTCAAATTTTATGAGATCATTACATTTGGGAACTTTTGAATTTCAGTAAAATTGTGTATAAAATGTTTCACGAGAGCTTTTTTTCCCATTGTTACATGCCACAGTCATCAGTTGACATTGTGTCGGTGTGCTCCACATTCATAATGGTCGGTTATATAAACAAAGTAGCAGCTGAGAACAAGAACCACAGCAATGTGCAACCGTTACTGACTGGAGAAGGAATGAAAACCCTGTCTGCAATAATTTGCCGTTACCAACAACATCACCACCAGTCCCATCCAGATTCTATCTGCAGGATTTCATAACCAAATCAGTTTTCCATGACACATTATTCTCTTGGCTCAGTAGCTGTGCTCTACAAAGTCTCAAGCACCAAGACTGACTCAACCAAAACTCTGCCCATGTCCCCAGTTAACCCCCGTGCAAAGCTGTGGAGAAAAAAGGGCTACTTCAGCATTGTGCTGGAGGCTGATTATTCAGACATGAGCAATTAGTTCCCGGGGTGGAAAAAATAAATAAATAAAAGAAAATGCAATTACCTCGTCGGGTAAAAGGAAACGAATCATAAACATTAAATGTTTTCAGGGAAATTCCACAGTAGCCAAACCAGTATAAATAATGCATGATCCTGCTGGGAGAACATGATAAGCTGGATGACTAATATTAAGTGGCCTTTGCTCGTAGACCGAGTAATACAAATCTCTGTGGTTTGGGTCTTCAAACAAAGTATTGAGGACATTTCTCTAATTATTTCAAGACTGAAAACAATTCAATAATTGTATTTTTCCAGTGGGAATGATGATATTATGCCTTTCTAGCCTTTGCATGTGTTAGTGCACAGACAGCTTGATGAAAATCAACTGTCTGCAAAAGGACAGATTTCTACGAACTTTCAAATTCATTTCACTTGAGTGAAAAAAAAAAAAAAAAAAACACATTGCGATTGTGGCCAAAACAGACACACCTCTTTGTGGTGTTGTTGTTGAACAAGTAAAACTGGTCCAGGTCCAATCTGCCAATTTCTGCTCCAAATAAATGACTCTCTGTACCCACCGCAGCAAAATGAGGTAGTGCATAGTGTCTCATTCTTATTGATGCCAGCTGGAGGATTGAAGCCACCAAGCGAGACTCCCAGATGTGAGGAGACGGGGATTTAATATTGCACAGATTGTGGGTCTAAGTCAGATTCTGTTTGTGATTTTCATGGACAGGCTCATAGGTGCAGTTCAGAAGTGTCCAATTTGGCGATCTCAGCACTGTATCTACTTTTTGCCAGTGATGTAGTTCTGTTGGCTTCATTGGACCGTGACCACTGTGCATTGGATGACAGGGTAAGTAGTCCTCCTAACATAAAACTGGATTGCCCATTACAAGTTGAAATGAAGCTGGTACCAAAAGCGAATGAGAACAAGTAACTCAAGATCTTGTTCACAATGACTACAGTGGCAGCAGTGATGTAGGTGTAAGTTGTGATCATGTCACTTATGATCATGAGTTCTAGGTAGTAAACAAAAAAATGAGATTGTGGAAACAAGTAACCAAAATAAAGGAATAAAAGGGAATAAAGTCAAGTGGTTCAAGCTTCTGATCATGATGAACAAATGATCTTGCAAGCCTTCCTGTAGAGGTATTGTGGCCACCTCCAATCTGGGAAAGAGACCTTGGGGTTGATTATATATCCCATGTATACTTTCCAGTACCTCAAAATCATCCAATCATCCAGGAAGAGCAGTAGATATGACTGGAGACCCTTTGAATACTACAGAAAACAGATGAATAAAATGTATCGAATGGTACCGTTTCCTGTACTACTGAAAAGGAATACACCAACAGGACAAAAGTCATTATATGCAGTAACTGCTGTGGCTGTTGGCAGTATAGACGCGGTGTATAGATTGTGACATCAGCTCTCATAGCCAAAGCAAGTAAGCTTTACTGCTGTGGATTAGCAGGATTAAGGAATCATTTGTCATCAAGTTGGGTTTGTCCTTTTTGATGGGAGTGGATTGGGAGGTTCATCCATCATCCATCCAGACCAGCTATCTCTGGATCGAGTGCTTTGTATTTTCCTTTTAAGGCTCAGTTTTTTGATTTTTGATTTTCTGCCAGTGGCAAAACCCTACACCAACATGTTTTTGTATGTAGGAAATATGGCCTCGGAGACCATATGTACATAAGTTTGAAGCTGCAACAATAAATGTATTGCAACATAAAAATCTCGCTTAATGTAGCTTTAAAAAGGTCTCTTCTTCTATAGCTCCCCTCACACTGCACTACACACATCCACATACAACGGGAGCTTTATGTGCGACAGGTAAAGTGAGGTCTGGACTGGGGTAAAGGGCTGAGCGGTAAGCAGAGCGGATTCTTGTTTTTCATCCAACATTCATCTTGGGGAGCAGGGTTGACTGTCTCTCAGTGAAGCGGACCAGCTTCTTCTTGGCCGGTGGTCTTACAGACTGCTGTCCACTTAATGTATGATAATATATACAGTGGAAATCTATTACTAAATACACCAACTTTTGGTTTTAATATGCGCCTTGATCAACTTTCTCCTCTGTGAAAGAAGGGTCACTTCCAGTTTTGCGCAAATGCAAACAGTTCATGGACGAGTGCAATGGGATCCAAAGCACTAACATTTTATCCCAAAAATAGCAGTAATTTCACAATGCAAATATGTCAGAACTAACAGAATTAGTTCTGATTATGTCTTGGAGAAACAGAAGTCTGCCTCTACGTTTAAAGGCAGCACCGCTGTAGGTTTCACAAGGGGTTAAAGGTCTCAGTGTGACTCCAGTAGACCGTAGAAGACAAGCATATACTGTAATGACTTCCTAATGACAACAGTGTAATTGTAGCATCCAGGAGGGATGGGGGTCATTGCAGATCAGGACAGAATAAGCCCATAGGGCCATGATTTATGTTGGTGGCATAGTCAATTTTTCCTCTGTTCTTTGGTACAGGCTCATGAATACCTTTCATACTCTTCCCATACCGTGTTACTCACTCAAATAATTGTTGCTTTCTATTAAAACATTAAACTAGGCAACAAAACAGGTTAACACAGACTTCAAGAATCTATTTGGCTCGGTAATAGAGGAAATGGTTTTGCGAGTCTGGCAAGTCTAGACCAGTGATTCAAACTTTGGAGTGTGCCCATATAAGCCAAAACTAGACAGGACCTGGGTCACTGATAAGGGACTTTTTTTCTCCGTGCCCGAACAAGCTGGCAGGTCCAAGGCTGGAATAAGCCAAAGGCCAAATAGTTTAGTCGGTTAGGTCAGTGGAACCAAGCAGTCCTCCTGTTTGTCTCCCACAAAATACACATATACACACACACACAGCCGCCAGCTCCCTGCTCTTTCAGAATTCTTATCTTCCAACTTAATATGGGGCACCAACTTGGCAGCAGCGGTAAGAGAACAGTATCACCTTTGTAAAGCGGAATATTTGCTGTGTTTTTTCTTAATTTTTCACTTAATGCTCCTCGGGTTACTTTTCAGTACAATGTCAGAGTTACATGCAGTTGTTAAGTGCATGTTTCTGCTGTTTAAAAATGGAGTTGAAACTGTAAAAGTAAAGAGAAACCTTTGTATCACTATAGTGCCACCATGTTCTTTGCCCGTGTATCAAGTGTGTAGGATCTAGTGGATTTCAACCCCCTCACTTTACCCTCTTCTTTCTAGTGTGAAGGAGAAACTACAGATTATGCTTCCTAAATGTACTTAGTCTACAGATCATGCAAGTGACATTTTAAGTACAGTAAATTTTGAACAGTTAAAATAAGATTGGCCTGATAAACGAGCAAGATCTATTGTTCCCAAAAAGACCCCAAGCCATATTTGGAGCTTGCCAATTCAGGAAACACATCAAACACAAGAAAAATGTTCAGTAGTTGGAATAAGATTTCATGCAGCTTACAGAGGGATGCTGGTGCAGAAATTCTTTAACGAATAAAAACATATCACATTATACATGACACAGGGGGACCAAATACAACAGAACCTGGTGTTTTTAGAACATCTGGTTTTGAACTATTAGCAGCCTTCCTCCAGACGCTGAGTTCACGTAGGGCTTGACTTCACTAAATCAAACCATTGTTTTTTAACTTGGAGGTTTTTTTTTGGTTTGTTTTTGTTTTTTAAATCCCTCGTTACCATTTGGATCTGTTAATATACAAAGTGATGCCTAATAGGGTATCACACATTTTGGAAGGACTCTCTCTTACTCTGCCTTCATGTTAATTAAAGCCACTAAAGGCAGGTGGTAAAAGCGGATGTCCACAGGGGTCAGATGTCATGGGGCTCTGTGTAAATGGCATGTTGTGTCAGCTTACCCCAAGCTGTGTTTAACCAGCTGTAGAAACTACACTCTGACCAAAGTGTCGGAGGAATGATGGGCTGACAAAACACCCCCTTTTTTTGGCGGCTTGCCGCCACTGTGTCCAGCCGTCAACACAGAACTTTTGGAGAGAAGGTGCAAAGCCTCTTCCTGATTGGAAGGTGGGAAGAAGATAAACTGATGATTTCTCAAATGAAGTTAATGTGATGAATGAGCAATAGGATGCAAGAGAGAAAAGAAGAAAACAAGAGTGAGTAAAGGCGATAATGTGGATGAGAAAGACAGAAGCAATCAATCATCAATTAGAAAGGAACAAAAGAGAGGAAGGTTCAAAGCTTCTTTTCCACTTAATCAACAAAACAACTGGGAGCTTTTGACATGGCTCCTGCTAAAAGACAAATAGGAGGAGAAAAGGAATGGAATTGCTGACTGCTTGGGTAAAAAAAAAAGAAAGACCACGAAGGAGAAATAAAACAGAGAAAAAGAGCAAGAAAAACTTTAAGCGTAGCAAATGTGCTAAGGTGCAACTGAAGGATCAACATCTGCAATGAAACATCGCACTTTGACCCTTTCATTTTTATCCATATCAGCTCCTCAAGCCATAAAGAAATCCCTTAAGATCCTCTTTCCTTCTTTTCCAGTGGTGAATGCCAAAGTTTTGCTGTGAGACGAAGGTTTGGCGTGTTTATATCCATCACATAGGAGATACTCGTGTAGCTTATCCAAACGGTTCCTACAAAGGGAAGGTGGAGGGGGAGGGCTGAGTAATACCATCTGCCTTGGCTCTGCTTGCTGAGTTGTTCACTACAGTTTGAAGAGTGGGCCCTCAGCCAATCCGCTTGCAGTCCAGTCCATTCATTGACTCAAGTGTGGCCACTTCCATGGCGCCGGTTGACTGTTAAGAGTCTTGACTGACTCAGATAAGAATGACCTGGATGACCTGGATGTCCTCATTTGAAGTTTGAAGCTGTTTATTCAACAGATATATTCCTTCTATTTATAAAGCCATAGACAAGCCACAGTAAGAGATTGTTAATGATAGGGTAACAGAAGATGCATGTTTTTCATCTTCTATCTTGCAAATATGTAGATGCAACATATGTAGGGAAATAGTTTGGTTTTGTCAAGTAAATTATACAGTTTGTTGGCAGTTCTGGGTTTAGCACATGCCAGAAGAATGGTACCTGCCTGGAGGGTTCTGGAGTCTGGTCTGGCGTGTTTTTTTGGGATTGTTTTCAATGTTTGGCTTACAATTGATATAAATCTTTGTGCTGCATCATACAATGATACTTCAGACAATAGCATGCTTCAAACTTATTGGCAACATTTGTCTTTCTGGTGAACTTGAGAATTCCCATGTGCACAAAACCAGACCAGAAAAGATATGGTTTACCCAGTTTGGTGTGGAAGACCTCGACTGGTCTCCACAAAGCCCTGACCTCAACCCCATCCAACCAACACCTTTGAACTGAACTCGAATGCCAAATGGGGGCCCAGGCCCTGAAGCTCAACATCAGTGCCTGACCTCACAAAAGAAATGCTTGTGTTATAAGCCTCCTGTGATTTGAACCTCTACTTACTGTGACAACTTTGTGTATTTTTGTTAATTATCCCACCAACAGCTCCCATTGCAAGAGTTTAACTTTGTTTTCTCTGAGGCCTGACTTCACATCATTTACATTTCTAGTTAATAGTAAGTAATTCTGCCTGTAGCTACTGCACAACAGTAAACGTGGATAGGTTTTTTTTTTCTTGGAAAAGACCAAGGGAGAAAACTGTTTTGCATTTCAGGAGCCAAGAGCAAATATTTCTTGGAATAAATAAAGGAAGAACTGTTACCTGTAACCTAGGTTTCTCTACCATTTCTGTCAGATAGTGCACTGCTCCTTTTATGCTGGTTGACTGCCAAGCGATCTCTTGAGAAGTACAGTGAGCAATTACTCCTGCTGCCAAAAGGGTGCAGATTACCACAGTAAGCAAAATCCTGCTTCAAATAACCTCTGAGCGAATTGCGGAACGGCGTCTTCTTGCATCCAACCTGTCTCAAAATTCATTGGACAGTTAGTTGCTAAATTAGGTCAAAATGCAGTCAAGGTTCACCTTGGGAGGAAATGACCCCAATACTTGACCCCAGTGTCCTACAACCAACGAAGAACACTCAGCAGCTGTCAGCATCATTTGTCAGGCCAAAAGCAGGTCAAGCGCATTGGCTTGTTATTTCAACTTGAAATTCCTCTTGTCTCCCAAGTGCTTCATGCAGTGTGGCCAAAACAAAGGCCGGTCCTTTTTAGGAGCACTCATTCGGAGGTGGACAGACATTTATTTAATAATTGTTTGCAGACAGGCTGAATTTTTCTTGTCAGGGGAGTCGGACATGGGTGGTAACTCAATTCTTGTCTGGGCAAACTAAGAAAAGTATGCAGAGTTTAGACAGTTCTGCAGTTTTGCTTTGACATGCAAGAAGAGGATAAATGGAAGTAAGAGGGGGAGAAAGGGTGAGTATTAAGTCTTGATGACACAAAGGAAGAAGGGAAAGCAAATGGCAGATTAAGTAAATGTACACTAAATAGAGAGCAAGATATGATAGAAACGGAGGTGAAAGATTCACCAATCAAAAGATTCCTTGTTAACAGCAAATACTTTGATCTACCAGCTCTTATCCACCTTGTAAAATTTTAAATGGGCATTGAAAGGATGACTAATGTTTTTTTTTATAGCACATACTCCTTTAACTCCTCAATTTTCATTTAAAGAGGAGAAAAGGGGTTTTGGTTTTAAACAAACACATAAAAATAACACAGCCAAATAACAACGTGTCCCAGCTTCATAACTTAATTCCCAACAGTCCCTTTTCTGATGTGCCCTGTAACGGTCCTGCTCCTTAGTACCTCCAAAGCCTCTGCTGTGATATCTCTGCTCCATCTGCTGTTCCACATGATGGAAACATCTGCACTGTTTTTACAGTCAAGTCTGGTAGCTTCCAGTGTGGTTTTATTCGCCATATGTGTCCCGATTACTCCACAGGGAACCGACTTGCGCATCTCCACAATGTCAACGTCTCAATGAAAAACTTGCATTGTGTTTAGCCTGATGACAGATTTTTGAAGTGATACCATGGGTGTTGGCCCAACAGATTGAAAAAAAAAAAAAAAAAACTTTTGAAAAGCAGAGCTGTGAGGTCTTTCCTTTAAGTCAACCATTTTGACATTTTTACAGCACAGATAAAACAAATTGAGTAAAAGCTATCAATTACTTATTACTGGCTCTAACACCTGGCACTTGATGCTGTTAAGCATAAATTTTAATGTTAGTGGCGGACATGGAAAGAAGCCAGTGAGGCTTGACTTCTGAGTGCTGTCTTTAATTGATGTTACAGCAAAGACAGATTGTAAAGAAGAACATGAGAGTACCGAATCACACAACTAACATCACAACTAAATGAGCACTGGATTCCACCTTGCTTTTCTTCAATAATTGTACTGGCTAATCATTTCAATTGTCACTGTTGGAAAAGTTGTAGGTTTAAAATTCACCTGAACTCTGAAAAGAGAAGTATATGCCATCATAAACTCTAGACTATATCTGTCTCTCATGATTGTCTTTCATTAACTAAACTGACCATAGTAGTTCAAGCAAACTTGCCACTGTGTCTGAGTGGAAAATCTGAAATGATAGTTTGATGACCCTAAAATCTGCTGCACTCATTAAACTGGAAATAGTTATTCTACTCCTGGAAAGTCCACAAACACGCACACACACACACACACACACACACACACACACACACAGCAACAACCTCTCTTTTCTCTCTAAAAATTAATAGTCCAGAATCAGCAGTTTGATTTACAGCGTCAGTGTTGGAGTAACTTGATCCAGAAGCGAATGTTACGACTAAATCTTGGTTCGGGCTCAAGACGTATGCTTTCAGGCACATGTGTGTATAATGTGTGAGTTCTTGCATGGGTGTAAAGCTTTTCAGATTTAGAAGCTGGCCTCTGTCCTTGCTAACAGTCATCCTGTAACAGAGGAGATTGCGCATAGCTGTTAGCTTCCATAAAAATCCTCAACAAGTACCTGCTGGCACCATGACAGGCTCTTTGATCCCAAACATCTGACCTGAAGTTTGTTTCATCATCCAGGATGTAATTTCACAGAATGAAGATCTCATCCTCTGCACACACAGGATCTCAAAAAACAGGGATTTATGACATGATTGACCTTGAACTGAATGACATCAGCTTTAGTTTTCAAGATGGTTGAAGATAAAGTTGTCATGTTTGTTTTATTGTTAGCCTTTGCTCCACATAATCAAGTGCATTTCTGCTCTGGGCTGTTCCATGAAACAATGTATTAGAAGTAATGTATATAAATACAATTTCCAGAGTAAATTGGTTCCAGCCCCACTTCCTTGTACTGACAATACATACAAATTGCTAACAAATGCGGAAAAACCAAAACACCTGTTGGGATAGTTTGGTATGGATGGCCACATGTCCTGAACGGTAAGAAACAGATCTTATTCTGAGATGCTCAGATGTAAACATGGTTATCTTTGCATCTGTTTGTTTGTCACAGTCATACTAATCTCCACAGTCTGACATTACCTGATGAGAAAACAATGAAACTGATGGGAATGTGTGTTTGAAAGAGTTGGGGTCAATTTAGTATCTGTTCAAATGTTAAGTATAAAAATGTTATACTTAAAGAAGTATTTTAATCTTTCATTACCTTCACTGTCACACGGAGTTTTAAACTTTCCAGACCCATTTTCTTCAACTTCACATTATGCCAATGCCAATAATTCCAATAGATGTGGCTTTGGGGACAAAAATGAGCATCAGACTGGCATGCATCCAGATTTTAACCATGCCGTCTGAGAAGCAGGTTATGAAGTTTGTTATGAATGGAAATGCTCTTCAACCTATCTACAAGAGATTGGTATCTTATAGCCATCAGTTGCTCATGCTTCAAAATAGTCAAAAAGTCAAATTGGTTGGTTTGGGCGGCAGTAGCTCAGTCCATAGAGACTTGGCTTGGGAACTGGAGGGTGGCTGGTTCAAGTCCAGTATGGACCAAAATATGGAAGACGGACTGGCAGGTGGAGAGGTGCCAGTTCAACTCCTGGGCACTGCTGAGGCGCCCTTGAGCAAGGCACTGAAGCACCCCCAACTGCTCGCAGGGCACTCCTCACTCCACCATCTCTCTCCACATTGCATGTCTATGAGTCCTTGTATGTGTGTTCGGGAATTAAAATAAACTGAGTGAAAAAAATTTCCCCGTTGAGGGATTAATAAAATATCTCTTCTTTTTCTTTGGTTTGCTCAACCTCTGAGGACTGTTGGTAAGAACACCAGAGCAGGAAATCCGCAATATAGTTGTTTACAATTCCACAACATTCTTTGGGGCATGATAAATCCAACTGATATTTTCTAGACAGCTTTTTCAGTTATGGCTGACTGCTGACGCTCAATGAACATGGAAGAAACATGTTTGTGAAACCACAATCCTTTCCCATCATAAAGTAGGGAAGACCTCAATCATAACCCTGACGAACACCATATTACCCTCCACTTCAGACCTCCAGGCTTACAAGCCAAGGCTGTAATAATAATAATACTGTTTTTCCCTCTTTTCTTGTTCCAGACCATTACAGATACATTGCATCATCTGTTGGAAACTTCACAGGAAGGCCTTGAAGCTCCTCAGCAAACTTCATGTTCAACACACTGATGATGGGGAAGGGGTGAGCTGTCAGATTTACAATCTTGCCATCAAAAGCATGTCTTAAGGAGTGAGATGAGGAATAGGAAGGATGAAAGGAGGGTGAAAATGCAACTGAAAATGCAAGTGAAATACATGTTGTGACATTTCCAGCTGGCCACTATAACGTCTTTCAGAATTAATGATACAGCCTCCTAGTTTTATTTGAAGATATTTTTCCAGCACCCAATAATGTGCAGTCATCTTCACTTTTATGTAAGTATCCTGTCTTATTAAACCACGTGTTTTGTTCATGTGCTTCTCCTGACCGCAAAATCCTGACAGAAAACTGACAAACCCAACAAGAGAAAACGACTCCCACTCAGTGGCTCTGGCTCACAAAAGGTGACTTCAGTTCCTACAATCCCTGGCACTGATTCCCCTATTCCACAGGTGCTGAGTTCAGCTGACACGTATCACCTTACAAGTCTTACTCTGTTGTGTTCAGCTAAGCCACAAGACGGAAAAGGAAAATATCAAAACAGATAAGATAAAACTTGTGCCAAAATTGGGCGTTCTTGCCACGAGGGTTTGCAGTCAGGTTATGCTCAATAATGCATCAAAAGCAAAACGATTCTGCAGTTAGTGTTATTTGCTGAGAGGAAATTGAGTTCTTATTTCGTATCTGCTGCCAACAGGACAGTTATCAAATCCAGGGTTGCCAAAGTCAGAAGGCAGAAATCTCTCCAGGCAACCACAGCGTTGTGTTAAATTGGTTCGCTTCCCTTTGGCTACATTGCCAGGTAAGATTAAGCTGTTAGGAGTTTGCTGATCAGGGAATATACAGGACATTGTTCAAATGGAAAGACGAGACTTTTTGAGAGCTGATTAAGTTTATTTCTGACCAGGGACTTTGGAAAAATGTATTTTTGCTCTCAATTCTCTTGCATAGAACTAGACCACACATCTATGAAAGCAGTTTATCAACACAAATCAATACGTCCATTCTAGAAGTTCAAGATTTTGATATAACATATGTACAACGATGGAAGAGGCATTTTACATCATATTTAAAAGAGGAATTTAAATCAGAGCAGAAAACTACTGGATTATAAAAAGCAAGGATGCCAAAAAGAAACAGCTGTAATGGATTAAAAAAAAAAAACAACATAATACAATTGACTAGTTAAAAACTGTATCTCCCTTCAACAGAAAGCTCGGTTTGCCAGACAAACCACAGACAAAATTTACCAGCATTTCACTGCAGTTAATTTCAGGTTCTGCTTGCCAGATACATACTTCCAAACAACATGATTTTCCATTAAAACTACTGCCTTCAGCTCCCCAACACGGCCAAGTTTCATTCAGTTTTTATGGGTAGCACATCACTGAACCACGAGAGAAGTAGCTGTTTTTGAGAAAGCAAATTACTTCTTACCAGGATCACTTCTGCTGAATAAACAAGAATCAGCTGATTATGTCATTCAAATCCAGTGCAAGCAGCTTGACAATTGACAGAATCTCAGTTTTACTGCTTATTTTGAGCAAATATTTAAAAATGGACTGGAGTGTTTGATAGCATCACCATGACTCATGACTTATTTGGATAGAAGCTGCTGAGACAAGCAATCACATTTTTTGGAGAACAAGGGCTAAATAAGGACTGACCTTTGCTTTAATGTCTGTGGGAGGAAAAGTTAAGAGTTGAATGCTATGCAGGGGTGGTCTTATAACAGTTACAAAAACTATGTCTGGTCCAAATTGGATAAGCAATCTCTTGATCCCAATAAAGTGGTCATTAGTTTTATTCCTTTCTAAACTAAAAGCCGGACCAAAATATACACATGGTAACCAGACATCCAGTAAAGTGTAATAAAAACATCAGGACTGTTTTCAGGGACTGAATAGGTGTTGAACCAACTCTCAAATTTGAAAGCTTTTTGGAAAACTGATCTGTTTTTCTTTCGACTCAGGTCAAAAGACGCTGCTGAAAGCTTTAAAAGGGGCCTGAGCACCAGACTGGGATGTCTGGTGTTGCTGGAGGGGCAGACTGATGACAGCATTGTTCAACCAAGGCCTGAAAAAAAAAAAAAAAAGAAAAGCTCTGCACTCACCTAGAATAATATTTAAAGGTTTCAGCTACTAGAAATCTAAAATTGTTCCAACAGCCTCAAATTACCTTACCTTAATGAAGAACTTAAGATGTTGCTCAATGTCCTGCTTGCAATCATTGACCGGCACACTAACGCTTACATAATTTAATTTCCTAAGAGGTTCCCCAGAGGCAGAATTAGTTCAATGGTCATCATTTTCTTGCTCTCAAAACACATGACGATGAGGCACGAAGAAAGAACTTAAACTCACCCATTTAACAAGTGTTTGAGAACACAATGTCAGTTTGATGATATCTCTTCCATTTTATTGCCTGACTTAACATTTAGCAACAAAAGTATGTGAGATAATCCACAAAGCTCTGAGGTTAAATAAATCGTCTTTAAAGTAATCAACATGGCTGATTGCTGCTGCATTGTTTTGCCTGTCAACTGCAGTAAACAAACCTGGTTTTCATTTTAAACTGGGCAGCTACCAAATACTTCTTTATGAATAAAAAGGATCAGCAGAACTGGGCTAGCATATTTTCCCAGTAACGAATCCCTGTAAAGATAACAATACAGTTTGCAATGAGAAAACACACCATATCTTTGTTGTGTGATTTTAAGCGTTTCAGATCCACTGAAGGCGGTGATGTACAACGGGCTGAAGTGAAGTAAAGAAATGAAAAACACCCAAAACACTTTGTCTCATAAACACTGAAGTTGTTTGGATGGATATTTAGGATTCCTTTGGGAAACTAATGTGAGCTGTTTTGACCAATTCAATACATTTTTTATTGCTGACCATCGACAAGTATAATTGCAGAGACGTCAACAACATAGAACGTGTCATGACCTTCTGATGAGGAACACCAGAAAAATGCAGTCCATATCCCATCACATATCAACCACAGCCATATGAAACAAATCTATCTAATCTATTACAAGGCCACCAAACTAGATGTTTGCCTCCATTTCTGTGACCACACAGACTTGAGGTAATGCAGCCTTCGGGTGGAGGGAATGAGAGTGGGAAATAATAAGACAAAGCACGAAAGT
Organism: Miichthys miiuy; assembly: GCA_036365135.1. Taxonomy (NCBI): domain Eukaryota; kingdom Metazoa; phylum Chordata; class Actinopteri; family Sciaenidae; genus Miichthys; species Miichthys miiuy. The sequence goes on from CM071618.1 coordinate 5,219,429, forward strand.
GGTAATTAAAACAGCAAGAAAAGACAGAAGGTCAGGAGGAGAGACAGATGTTTGTTGATGTTTACTCGTCAACAGCGGTGAAGCAATAAAGGTAAACTGAGACCAAACCATTAATTATATTTGTTCTGGGATTTTCAGGAAGTGAGTCGGCAGTGTGCTCAAAAACAACGCAGCTGCAGCCCAGCTGAGCGCACACACACACACACGGAGACACACATGCCACAAAACCATCATCAACACCACCACTAATCCCACCTCCCACTGGAAAACAATCAGGATCAGCATCCTACAGATGCTCCCAGGGACGTTTGTGCCATCTTTTGCTAGAGGCTATCGTTGTATTGATCTTACGCTTGGAAGTTGCTAAAGATAAATGACCATTCTTCAGCAATTATAATCAAGTTTACCAGTAAAAGTAACATAATACAAGCACTTCATAATTTCAGTAGGAATCAAGCAGATGTTCTTTAGCCTGATCCAACTAAGAAACAAAAAAGTTGAACAAAAAAGGTACAAAGTTCAAGTTTGTGCTGAAAAGTTTAAACTTGAAACTTTCTTTGAAGTCTGCTTTTTGGTTTGCTGATGACCAGAAGTCATCCATCAACTAGACAGTAGACCAAACCAGAAAACCAGAAAAGTTAAAGGTTGCGACAACATACCAGTGACACTGCTGAGCTGTGACCTAGTGTAACCTTGTGGAGGACTGTTAAGTGTGAGTACAAACACATTATATTCACCCACGTTCATTAAAAGTGATTATTTCATCTTGCAAAAATATTTTGGACAATTTGTTGTGGAAGAATTCGACCCTCACAGAATCCTGAACCCGACCCTATCAAACATCTTCAGAGCGAACTGGAATGCCAATTGCGAGCCAGGCCTTATCACTGAGTATTAGTGGCCGACATCATTAATGATCTCGTGGCTGAATGGGAGTACATTCTTGTGAAAAACCTTCCCAGAAGAGTTGTTCTAGAGCATATTGAAGCCTATGGTTTTGGAATGATTACATATGGGTGTGATGTTCAGCTGTCCATGTACAGAATTTGAATTAAAGCCACAATGCTCCTGGTAGTGTTCGACTTTATGCAGATGATTAGCTACACTTCTAACAAAGATTATCCATGTTCAAAATAAAGTGTTACCCTTAGTTATGTGGCAACAGGCAGCAAAACCTCCTTATCAGGAACACTGAAATCCTGGTTTAGAGGCAACAGACTGATCAAACAAGCAGAGATCAGTGAGTAAAGGAGGGTAAAAAAAAAGGAAAAAAGGAAGCCTCCATTAATCTGTTCTCACCGATGACTGCTTCCCTTCCTGCAGCACAAACACATGCAAATTCACAATCATGTACACTTATTATTAGGAAAACATTTAATTTACATCATCTATGCGTAATTCTAATTTTGCAAGGAATGGGGTAAGTTTGGGACACTGAAATTCTTATTTCTTACATGTTTTTGAGCCACACACAGCTGCTCTGCACTCCATGACCTCATTAGAAACTCAGATGCTCCGTTACAGTATGACAGGACATGTCCTCTCTCTCTCTGTGGTCTCCACACAGCTGAACAGACACCTGCTTGTTTCAACTCTATCTTTCCACCCTGACAGACAATTTCCAGACTGTTAGAAATTCCATGTTTTTGCCCATTGGGCTTCTGTGGTGCAAAAGCCAGGAAGCCCGGCCGCTCCCAGAAAAATAAACATGCTAATTCAGTCCACTTTACATTATCATAAATTGAAGTTCTGATGCACCTCTAATCCCTTCTGATGTCAAACCTACAGTATGATCACGTTATTTCCTACAGGAATGCAGGAACGGCACATTTTATTCAGTGCAATTACCTCATAGTACACAGGAGGCACTGTGTGGTTCAGTCACAACCATGCCCTTTACAGCTGTAACCATGTTTATGTGCTGTAATGTTTCAGCGCTCAGCTACAGAGGAATTTTCTTTTCATCCTGCGTCACATTAACTGTTGCACTCACTCAAACCTTCAACAGTCTATTATTGGCCATTCAACAACGTGAGCCACTGGCAGTTAGGAGCCACGTCCGGGGAACTTCATTAGTGGATGTTGAAGGGATAGAAAGTGTTTTCCCAGCCACTTTGTTCCAGCTGGTGTGGGGCTTATAATTTATCTTCGAGACAGGCCTGCTCCTCTAAGCTTTAGTGTGTAAATACACTTGTTCAAAGGTCGAGCTCCCTTGTTGCTTGGCTCTGCAGCAGACACTGCAATTAGGTTTCTATGTGTGGAGGCTCAACACGGTTATCGGTTGAGAAAGTCTGGCCACAGCTGAAAGACGACACAAGCAACGTGTCAAAACAGAAGCGGGGAGTATATCTGGATCCATTGTTGAGCTAGATAGTGGAAAAAAAAAGTAAAAAAATCAATTAATCTGTTTAGCTTTGGTTCTGTGTTGGCACAATGCAACATGGGCCCTCATCATCTCCTGAAAGAAAACACAAAACTGTCTAAAAGTATGGTTACTCGACCACTTGCGATGGTGCTGTGAGAGCTTTAACACCATTATTTCATGGCCATTTAAATGTATGATGTTGTTCAGTGGAACCTGTTGGACAATCCACTCAGACATATCTACACATCCACCAAAGTCCAAAACAAAGTGCTCAAGAGATAAAGTTTGCTGAAATACTTATGTTAGAAAAAAAATGTTATGTGCCAGTTATCGCGAAACCATGTGGAATATCAAAACTCACAGGTCCAGATTAGCTATGTAGGTACCAATTTCATACAAAGAGACACAAAGAAGATTCATCTGGACATAGAGAATCCAGGAAAAACACACTGTTCAAAAGTTCTCGGCCAAATCATAGTATTTGTTGTTACAGTGCCACCATCTGATCATTTTTGTCTGGATAGTAGGCGAGATTTCCGACCCATCTGTTGAGTTTGGGAACTTTGGCTGTTATGGTTTCCTGAGATCTTGATAGTTTTCGGGCAGAAGAATCCAAAGAGATACAAAAGGGGTTCCAGCAGCTTCACTTTTTTTTGGATTCTTAAATACGTAGATGTATCACAAATGAAGACTTTCCATGGAAAGGCAGCATAAACAAAAAACAGCAGCTAGAAGGGAGTCAACGTGGTGTTCCGTTTGTTCTGGATCGTCCAACATTAAAATGAAGGCAGAGGGAAAAAAACAGTTAACCACATCAAACGGAGCGTCCAGGACATTTGGTATAAAAGCTCTTTGATGGCCAAGGCTTTGATTTCATTGAGTGATGACTGATGCTCAGACAAGGACAAATTATTTAGAGGGATAGCTAGGATATGTTATCTCAAGAATTCAAATTTGTTAATATACCATCAAAATTCCCCACTAAAACCACTTTGTCTTCTAAAACTCTATTATGACTGAGGAAGAAAAACTATCCACAGCTTTCTTTAAAAAGGTCAGACAGTAATAAACCATAAGAGTACAAAGGATGGAGGTCAAAATGACTGTTGGCGTCAGACCTTTACCCTCACGCAGAATCCATCCTACTCAACACATCCTGTGTTTGTCCTCTGCTTTCATGCTTTGAAGCTTTGAAAGTCATCCATCTCATCCAGCACATCATCTGTGCTCACAGTGTGTCCATGACTTAAAAATAGTGGCTTGTTTTGTCCAGGACAAACTTAGCAATTCCTGTTTACCCTTCAGGATAAGTCACGTGTTCTTGGTTTGGGGTTTGTTTGGGGTTATTCACAGATACAACTGTCAAGCCCCGAGACTGTGGAGCAGCAAAGTCTCAAGTCAGCAGAATCCATTCACACTGAAAAATTAACAGAATCAACAACTTCGGGAAGTCACAAAAAAACAAATTGCGACAATTACAAAAACAGTGAAAGAAATTCATTAGGAGCCATGTGAAGATGATAACAGCTGTCGTTATTGGACCAAAAGTTGGCAGTTGGTGAAAGTAAACAGGAATAATCTGGGATGCAGAGACATGTGCAACACACACATTCACACACACAAAACCTGCATTGCATCTTGAATCAGTTTGAGCCTGCTGACACATGAAAGTGTCAAGAGCCACACAAAGTCTCCCATGTCACTATCGCAAGAACAAACAAACAGAGATATGAATACTGTTTACTGTTTAATGTGTTAAATAATAAAATCGGTTTAAATTTAGGAGAGCGGCTTTGAATGTTGTTCTGAGGACTTTATAACCAAAACGACAAATGCATACTCCTGGGACAAGCCGGATAAAACGGGCAAATAGTTGCTAAACTGAGCTCTGGCCTTGTTTGTCTACCTTGAGTTAGACTCACACAAGGACAAAAATCCTCATCACCAATGATTTATCTTGCCAAAAGCTCTCTTGAGACAAACACTAAGACAGCTCAATCACTGCATGAGATAATAATCATCAAAAATGAGTGCAGAATATTTGTTTTGTCATCGTTTTGTAGCCAACAGTTAATCATATTTCATGTGAGCATCTGCTAAATGTCTAAAATGTAAACATTTTTTTTTTTACATTATTGCCTCATGATATGACAGAAAGCAGTTTTCATCCTGAATGAACTCATACAACTCACTTGTATAACTGAGTATAAACACACATCTGCATGGTCAATGCAGCATCTGGTCACTTTTACCTAATGTTTAGTGAGTCATGATCTCCTTTGGTTGTTTCTTTAATTGGCGGCAGCTTTGGTGCTCAGTGCTCATCGTTGACTGCTAAACCTTTCATGAAGTGATACAAGATATAGGTTGGCTCACTTGGATGGAAACAAACTGGACATTAATCTACAGGAAAAACGTCACAGACTTTAAAAGTCTCCAGTGATGTGTGTGTGTGTTTTTTTTTCTCACTCATTCATGAAATCATTGTTGGACAGGACTGAGAGTCTTACTGTGCTCGAGTTGAAATTACACTTTTAATCAAAACCCGACACGATACCTCTGTGCAGGGCTGCTGTCCAGATGACCTACATCAAACTGAAGCCAAGCCAGAGTCTCATTAAGTTAGAATCGAGACCAAATGGACGTGGAAGGATTTACACATTACCTCCTTAAACTCAGTGTCGTCTTACTTCTGTTGACAAATCTATAACGTGGAGCCAATCCACAGGTGTTACTGCACATGTTCGGCTGGATTTATGGTGGATTTTGGGATCAATAAATTAAATAAGCATACAGTATTTGTGTGTGCAAAAATGTTTTCAGGTATACAGCTTCTGTCTGTCTCCATCTCCTTATTCTATTTTTGTATAACCATCATCCCCGCCTTTTGTTGGGACGCAGAACAGAAACCCTCCGGCACTCTTCATCAGCTTTTTCCCCTAATGGTTTCCAGAATCTGGAAACAGAATTGTTTCCAATGTTTCACAGCGGCAGCCGAGCGCACACACTTTTCTGAACTCAAATCAAAAATGCAGACAAGACAGTCTTTTGTATTTATTAATATGATGTGTGAAATGGGTGTATCAACCGTTTCACTATATTTGTGCTCTTATAATCGAGTGCGTCCAGTTTTTACATGATTCCGAATAACTTCTAACTTCTCTACATATCATTTTTTGAAAATGACCAACAGCTGCAGTGACTATTCTAGATTCTCTAGAAAAGATGGGTTTTGTAAATCAATTCCACCATGTGTACACCACCGTGTAAAAAGCTCAACTCTACAAAGATGACTTCTCAGTCGGCCAACTGCTTCAAAGTCAAGTTGACAGTCCAAGTCCTCCTCAATGCAAATCACCAAAGTCTCGTTCCCTTTATTCATTCTTTATTTTTTTTTAAAAACTACTAGATTTTAGGACAGTTTTTAAGCTGGTTTTGTTTAAGTAATAACTTATAATAGCATAATGGCACTAATAACACAGTATACCTATTAATGGTTAATGAGGTAGCAGTCCAAGGCTGAAGCCATGTGTAAGTCTGTGTCTGTGTGTGTGTGTGGGAGGGGGTGATTCAATGCAAGAACCATGTCTGAGTGAGTGGGTGAGTGGGTTAGCAGGGTGAGCAGAAGGTCAGGGATGGTTGGGAGATGAGGAGCTGGACAGCCTTTGGGGACAAAGGTTGCCCTTCTCCTCTGCGTCTCTCCTGAGGGAAACAGGACATGCCACCACAGCGCATGCTGCCATGGGCTTTTCCTGCCTGCATTAAAAACGAGTTCCCTGAACCTGCGCTTGAATCTTTGGTTTGGTTCAGGACCAGTGGTGATGTAAAAGGTTGGTGACGGCGGCTTGTTTGTGACGACGCGAGTCGAGCCCCGCAACAGAAGAAGGATGAATGGAAGAACTTGAGGAGGGGAAGGGAGAGCAAACACACTCAGTTGACCTTTCCTCAACAAACAGCAGATAAAAAGAAGAAAGTAATGAGTAAACGCTCCAAATTAACTTGAAGCCCATCAATGACCCAAGACTCAAATGTTCTGATTCACCCTGTGTATGATTCTTGGCTGGTAATATCTACAAACACCCTAACATGCACTTCAATCATCTCTGAGGACTCGCATCATAATCATCTCCGTCATTCTCATTGCCACCCTTGTCCTCATCATCATTATCCTCATTGTCGCCCCAGTGTAATCATCAGAACTACATTCTCCAAGACTCACATCATTGGCCACGTCATCTAAAAAGGCAACTGCGTTCTGGGAATTCACATTGTCCCTTTAGGACCATTAAAAACACGAGTGTTTGTCAATAATTACCATGTGTACGGCAGATGAAGTGAAGTGAGAGTTGCACGCTTGCATGTGTGTGTTCTTCTTTTGGGTGTGGTATATAGGCGCATGCAAACGTGTGCATGTGTGTATATGCGTGCACAATGAGCGTGACTGTATTGTACACAGTGTTTAACATGTCACTCATTAGTCAAGATTAAAGCGGCTTACAGCCAAAGAGTACGCGTTATGATTCTTCTGCAGAATGACTGCAGCAAATCAAAGTTGATTTGTTTGCTTGTTTATGTAGTTTTGAACATCTTCGATGGAAAATATTCCGCTGGTGTGTCCCACCATATATTCACCCATTCATATGCTTACATACACATTTATTAAGTGGCGTATTCATTCATTCATTCACTCATTAAATTGAATTTTCCGTCTTCATCCATTCATGTAGCCATAAATCCTTTCATTAGCTCATGCATTTAATCCTTAATTGTTCTGCTGAGGACTCCATCCATGCATGTGTTCATTCATTCATTCGCTTAGTCACGGATTTCTCCACCATCATCATTCTGCTCATTAATCAGAGAACTGTTTTGATGCAATGAATCGTTGAATGAATGCATTGATCCGTTCGTGGACTGTTAAGGTGTTCATTTGGGATGCATGCTCCGTGTCAGATTTGGTTAAACCAGAGGTGGAATATTAAAATCATCCATCTTGGCTCACTACATCTGAGCCTCTCTCACCCTCATATGTGCAGAGACCAAGGGGTACAAGCTTCTTTTTCTGTACAAAAATGTGAAATTATCGGTTATCAGTGTTGAGAAACGGGTTATTATCCCCATCACAATCACATGCATCCCTGTCTTATATATATATATAAAACCAAGCTCAACACTGATTTATAGGAATAAGTCTTGCCAACTGTCAGTTGTGCTGCCACCACCTGAAACTAGTAACATGCACAAGCTGGAAGAAGCAGCGTGCACTTTTTCACACTGAGGAAATGGATTATATCAGCTTTATTTCAAGAATCGTGCACAGAAATGTGAATGTTGCCACGGCGACAGCTCTGTTTTCAAGAATATTTACAGCACGCAGCCTGGAAATATTTGTCCCAAGTGCTCTCTTTCTGGCAAGGGAGCCAGCATGCACACACACACTTCTCCCCCTTCTTGAAAAAGTGAATCATGACAGAGGATTATGAATATGGCAAAAGCACAAACACAGTGAAGCCTCTGGCTCAGCCAGCCACTGAAGGATCTGCAGCAGAGGAAACTGGACCATGAAATCACACTTTAAAAACTTTTTTTTTTCTTTAGACACATCATCCATGGTCAAGTTCTGCCATGTTCCATTTCTACAACTTCTTTTGAGTTGAAACTCCCTCCCACAGGGTCACGTTTCACTACAGCTCATAATTAGAGACAGGATTTAATTGCAAAGTCGTTACACTTCTTTTAGCCACAAGTAGCCAAAGTGGTGTTTAATTGAAAATGTCAGACTCTGAAAAATAAGCTCTGTGGGGCCACATTAGCTAAAGAGACCCCATAATTATTGGACTGAGTACAAAACAATGCTGCTTTTGTGACACGGAGGTCCTTTGCGGTGATCATAGGTCAACATATCCACACACATAGCTGCAAATGTCAATCTGGATTCCAGCACACTGACGAAAGCAGCGATGGCATATTGGCCTGTCTCGAGGCCGGCGTGAAAACTAATAAAATGAAGCTCTCAGTCATAACTGACAACGACCTTCATCTCTGACAAGCACCCTCCAACACACACACACACACAGTCAGAAATCAGTAGCATTACATCATCTTCACGAGCTTAATTACGCGGTGCTACTGATTGCAGAGCATGTCTGTCAGTGTGCACGTTGTGAGGTTTCGCCTGTTTCCAATTGCAATGGAAAAGAAAATCTGCAGGTTTTTTTTCAGCGCTAATTGGGAACACGTTGAAGTCACCCTGATTGATCCCATTCATCACGGAGAAAAGTCTAGATTTAAGCTGTAAAAACAGTCTGCAAAGACAGCAACGCACTGCGCTGCGCTGCACAGGGGCTCTGAGAAACACATCATTCAAGTTATAATTGAAACCATCATGCAGCACAGAAGCCACCAGGTATCTCCCTTATGAGTCACGATGTCATGAAGTTCATCTGGAAAGGAGGAAAAAAAAGGTTCCCAAAAGTTTGGAGTCACTCTTCACATGGTTACCACTCAACTTCCAGGATAAACAGTGTTATGTACAGTGACGTTGGACCCAGTCCAATCCAACATTAACGAGCCCATGGGATGTACTGATCTTATCAAATGGGGAGCTAATGCAAAAAAAAACTCAAACCCCTAAAGACTTTCTCGTGGTCTTTGCTATGTAGGCACTAATTATCATCTACATGTAGAGTAGAACCAAAATGATCTGCAGTGGAAGCTATGATATCGCTTTAATAATAATATACCACTGGGACTACTCCATGCTTCTAAATATTGAGTTAATAAAGATGTTGGTTTGCCTTTCTAAATATTTTGTAAGCTACAACATCACTATTTCAACATTATTGTAACAATTTATTAAGTTCATATTGTCCTGATCTATCGCAACGTTCATATGATCTCCCAATAACACGGTCTTGCTGTAATTTTGCTGTTTAAGCATCTTTCCTCATCGTTTCCCTGTGCCTCAATGAAACACTTTCAGTTTCCAGGACCAGAGCGCAACAGATTGACCATTCATATTCAGCACATGAAAACTCATGAGCCAGCAGAAAGTTCACCAACAGCAGAATACAAAAAAAATACACATGATGCAGAAATAAGCAATCAACAGACAGTGAGTGCACATACCGTCCAGCAGCTGATAGGCAGAGGAGTGATGACAGCAGAACCACAGGACTAGTAGAAATAATCCAAAGAACCGGGGAGGATTGCTGTATAAAGAAAGAAGTGAAAAGTTGTAGAACCGACTAAATGTTGACTTAAAGCTGCTTCTTCAGAGGAAAACACAGTGCCTTTCATTTACCGTGAAGCCATCTTCAGTGATGGTGAGCTTAGATCCAAACCAACGTTGTCCTGTTCATGTGTGTTAGCCTTAGTAAGAGAGAGAGAGAGATGGAGCCCACTCTGCCTCTGTCTCTCAATCGCTCCCAAACTAAAAGCCTCTCACTCTCCTCCTCCTCCTCCTCTCTCCTCCTCTCTCTCTCTCTCTCTCTCTCTCTCTCTCTCTCTCTCTCTCTCTCTCTCTCTGGTTCCCAGTCAAACAAAGGCAGCTTCAGTGGGGCAGACTAGAGGGGCCCTCGCAAAACTGAAACCCGACTCCTCGTGTTTCTCTATGGACCACCGCTTTCTAATCCAGCCCTCCCCTCAGACATCACAACTCCAAATACAAATTAACACACTCCGGTTAAATCCTCCTCCACGCCTGCTCCTCCACCTCCTCCTCCTCCTCACTGGTGTGGTTTCTCTCACTTTCCCGGTGCTTTAAAGCACTTTTCTTGTGTGTGATCTTCACCTGTAGGAGGAAATGCCTCAGGAGCTGCAGCATCAAATGCAAAACTTTCTTTTTAAGTATAGACAAAAAGTTATCATTGGATCAAAGTAAATATTCAAACAGCTAAAAAAAAAAAAGCTTAGGTTATCACTGGCATTACAGGAATGTGTTTTCTTTGTGAACTAACAACTTCTAACCATTAAATGCCAATTGCAAGTAAAATGTTTAAAATATTACGTTTGAATAAAATCATTAATCCATCCTCCATTCTCCGATGCTTACTGGTGTTCCACTCATTGTGGCAGCAGGATAAATAAGGTAGCCCTGGATTACCTCTATCCAAGCATGTCCAGCTCCATTAGGAGGATCTTGTGGCATTCCAGACTAAATTGGAAATTTTATCCCAGTCTGTTGTGGGTCTTTCCAGGATCTCCCAGTTGGACATGTCCAAAATTCCTTCACAGGGAGGGATCCAGGAGGCAGCCTGATCAGATACCGAAACATCCTGAACTGGCGCTTATAAAAATCAATGGAGCTTCAGTTCTACTAGATGTCAAAGTTCCTAACGAAAAATGAACCCTAAATGTATTTTGGCCGATGCAGTGATCTCATTCTTTTGGTCACCACCAAGAGTCATGATCATACGTAAGGGCAGGACATCAGAAAACAGTAAAGCTTCACGTTCAGTCTACAGCAGTCAGCCACTCCAATCCCCTGTTGATGTCAAACTTAATTTTCCTGTCCCACATTAGCAGACCGAGAGGCACATGAACTCAAACCAAAACCTCAGATTTGAAGTTGACGTTTATCCAAACTGCCCCTAACTGCGTGGTGGTAGTCAAAGTCGCATGTCATAAACAGGACAACATCGTCAGCAAAGAGATGTAATCCTGAGACTACCAAATTCTACAATTTTCAGCTGCTATTGCTATTATTCTTGCAACAGAAATGCTGGCAACGTACAACCGTGGCACAAAAACTTTTAACTCAATTAAAAATTCAACACAACATTTTATATGGACTTTTTAAGTGGGCCTTTAAGAACAAAGAACACACTGAATTGTGGCTAGATACCTGGACATTGTTTTTAAGTGCATCACACAGTCATGATTCAAAGCATGATGAAACATCTCCACGGGAGATGAAGCCTTTACTGATTCATCTTCCGCAATGTCTGGACTCAAGATCATTGGTGCAATGGTGCCAAATGGAATCTGCCTGCAACAAACGCATCTCGCTGCAGGAGCCAGTGTGGTAGAGGGGAGGACTGATAAAGATGTGTTCAGACCTTGTCTCTGACAGCACAGATAGATAAGAGCCTGTGAGTGATGCTGTTAGAGAGGCGGCATCAGCGATAAGATGTCCTCACTTCACTGCCCTCACACAGACTGACCAACGCCGTCAGTCTGGCGACATTCCTTCTCAATGCTGTCTGTAGCTAATGAGCCTTCTTCATATTCAAAGTCACCCAAGATCAGATATGTGTCTTTGTCTATCAAGTCAGGATATGAAGGGAAAAAGTTTACCAACCGCCTTGACAGTCGCGGGGGATGGGGCAGCCTTTTTGGATCCATTTATAGGATTTCTACGTATTGAAATCTTCACTCCCCATTGTGGATGCCAATGCGTAATCCTTCTGCTCTATCATAAACAGATTTTTTTTTTTATACAAAAAGTATGTCTTGGGTGTGAAGTTTGAGATCCAACAGGAATCACATTTTTAATCACAGAAACTGAAGTGCAGCATAAGAGATTTACAGTAGACACCGCTGAAATAATCAACGTTTCACTCATAACTCAAAATGTCTGACAAGTGTTTCTCTTTTTGTAAATATCTTGTCTGCTGCATGTCAGTTTTATACTCTATGCACATTCTCTGAAATTAAAGGCTGCAGTGTTGGAGGTGGAGTTCATTTGTGGTCTTCCTAGGCGCTGTAGCACCAGGACTATGTGCTTCAACCAATAATCTGTTAGGTTTAGTTAAAAGTCTTTGTCCCGCAAGATGGAAGAAAATGGATGCAGGTGTTCTTTGTCTCACAGGTGTCCAGTTTAGTCACCGTTTCTGAGTCAGGGCAGATGATGGAGGTCTGTTTTGATAAAAATAAGCTCTGAACTTAGAAATTCACACATTAGAAGAGTCTGTGTTTGGGTTTCCGTCTACATCTATACTTTAAAAACACAGCTGGATGGTGGAGGTCGAGTTGATGCACAATGCCTGCAAAGCTAGCAACTGTTTGTCATGTTAGTCTTATGTAGTGTTTTTGTATTTTCCACACCTGAAACATGGGACGCAAAATACTCTTATCAAAGTGCTGTGCTGTCAACGTGCCGCCAACCTTGCCGAATGAAGTCTTTGCTGCAGTATAAAAACAGTCACACTGCATGCATTGGAACATAAACTAGCCACTAAAAGTAATACAGGCAGTGATTACATTTATTTCGAAGTGTACTGGCCAGTGCAAATTAGCTGTATATAAACTGAAAGTTTCCTCGTGACAACTGAAACAAAAAGTGATGAATCATCAGTTTATAAATACGTGGGGAAAGCTCACATTTCTTGAATTGATGTTTGTTTTTTTTGCAAAATCTCAAGTGAAACAAGTATATTTTGAGGGTTTCCAAGATTACTCTACACCCACACTCAGGCTTTTAGGTGAATGTCCTGAGATCTCCATAGTAGTCTGTGTATTTGGAAGTAAACAAAGTGGAAAGCCCACTCTTTGTGAGAAGAGAGACCAGGAGACAAAGAGCAACAGACTGTTTCTATGCAAAGAAAACAGTTACTCAGACAAGGGGGGGTGAAAGCAAAGGATTTCAGCATGTGGGTGGCTGCAGATTAAGTAAGGTCTGGTCCGAGGTCTTCATGGAATGAGTCAGTAAGATACCAGACCGTCATCGCTCTGTAGCTGCTGATTGTGAGAAACCAGCCTGAGCTGCCCCAGCTGACATCAAAACGCACCAAAGAGCAAAAAGAAAACACATCTGCAGTGACTGGCTATGAGTCCGAAAGGGGGCATTTTCTTTTTTTAAAAGGAATTTCCATGTTGTGAACCTAAAGCAGACATTCAGAGATGTGTTAGAAGACGGACCCACCAAGAGTTTAATTCAATAAAATTCATGGTAAAAATAATAGACTGTGATATGAAACATTTTGGGGGAAGCAGAAACCAAAATTGACGATGACTGAAACTGGTATCTCAATCCTGGATTTCCAACTTAAACTGATGATAAAGGACATAAAAGCAAAGTGTTAGAGTAAAGCAGAAAGAGACAGGTAAAGCATATAGATGTAGAGTGAGAGGAAGCTGGAATAGGGCCTCAAAACAGTCAACTTATGTCCGGACAGCAAAGTTTTCTGCGCTCATGTTCGAAATATTTCTTATCATGGAGGGTAAGATTCCCAGCAGCACCTCTGGCCCACTGTGGGTGTCTCAACAGTGATAAATGCTGTGTGAGGAGAATGAACACAGGGATGCTGAGCAGATTGGGTTTCAGTGAGGTGGGTTCATACGTACACCACCTTACAGCTAGTCTTTCAATCACCTGAGTAGCTGTATTATCAGCCAACTCCCAACCAAACCCTGTCATCCTCACGTTCCCGTCAACATCATGCATTTTCCTGCCTTTTCTAATCAGTGGCAGTGCTATAAAACTTAAGTACTTAATGGTTTATGCATGTAAGGCATACTTGTGTTATACAGAATGAATTTCAAGAACAAAACAAAAAAAGTGTCTCAGCTAGAACTCTTGCCATGACGGTTCTTAAATAATTCATCCATTCATCTGTTTTCTGTTAAATGTCTCATGTTTCCTGTTAAAGTTTGCAGATTTGATGCCATCAGCCAAAACTATACAAATGTAAGGTCCGTGCCACAGTTCACAATGCATCCAGGAATTCACACCAAGTTGATGTAATCGGTTCCTATTACAGGACATTATGCGTACAGGACGCACAGCGGTTTTGTACAATAACCCACATCGGTACGGATTATTGTCGAGTGGTGACATTTGGCTGGATAGCCAGAGCTCTGTAGAAATGTGACTCAGCATCTATGGCATAGTGACTTTTCCATGATGCATTACTAACATATTCAAAGTATGCTGCATACTTATGTTGGCTCCAGAACAGCTCCATACAATATAACCATTATGTGAAAAAAACAACTTTGAACATTGAAACTCTGACATGCTGAAATTATTTACATTACTGCACAATCATAATCATACGATAACCGAGCGCATAGCAGGGCTAACAACCATTTTGATTGTTGAAACGAATAATCGACTGTTCAGATTATGAATCACACAATTAACCCGCTCGAATGGCTCTTAATTAGCCATCAGCTTTAAGGTTGTAGCTTGAAGGTTGTTTTAGCCACGTGCTAACTAAAGACAGTTAAGAAAATGAAGCGAGCATTTGGAACGTGAACACAATCGTTGCGTATAATAATTATTTGCTACTTTCAACGGCATGAAAAAGTCACTGATCAAGAGAAAACGTCGCAGCTCATAAAGCGAAGTAACGGTTTTTAACTTTAAGCTAACTGGCTAGCTTCCGGAGAGGAGCATCTACATCAGATACTTCAGTATAACCGACGTGTTTCCATGCCAAGCGATTTTTGGTTGAGTTGTGAGAGAAATGCTCCAACGCTTGGGAGGTTTTTGGTTGTGAAGGTGTTGCCATCACGCCATTGTTCACTCCAGTGAGCGGTGTCACCAGTGTATCAATGGGAAGCCAGTCAAACAGCTTACTGGAGTGAAGTGAACAATAGTCACACACTAACGCATGTATGAATTAGTTGCCAACTGATTTGGTCATCGATTTTTGTCGACTGAGTTGATTATTCATTGCGACTGTCGTGTGTTGCAGCTTTGCATGTTGAAACCGACACTTTGTTCTAGATTTTTGTGAAATAACATGGCTCCGTTGTGTTTTTAGGAACTCATCTCCCCCCTCCTTTTCTTTGCGCTTCACGTTTCCCTTCACACACTCCCCGTGACTGACACGGACTCCTGAGATTTAGGAATAGGGGGGTCCGCAGCGTCATGAAGCTTCTTCACAAAGCCGGAGGCGTGTTGTGGGTTCAAAGTTCACTCTTCATCTCCGAGGGTGGGATCATGGTTGAGCTGCAGTATGTGGTCGAGTGTGTGTGTGTCCCAGGTCACACAGAAAATAATAAGTGCTTCTGGTGTTTTTTGAGCTGAAATTCAAACGCAATGCTAACAAAAGGAGTAGCCCAGCTACTGAAAACAAGCAAGGGGTTCACTATTCAGTCTCCGAGTGATTGGCAGGGACATTAGCTACAAGGTCACGCTGCTTTTTAAAAGTGAAAGATGAGCTTTAAATAAATGGATTTGGACTCTGAATAGCCTGTAAAGACAAAACAGACCTATATATATATATATATATATATTCACTCACGGCGGGTTTGGAAAGAAAGGTTTTGATCCAGACCACAAATACACAGATAAATAAAACAAAATGTGCTGCACATTGACATCAAAAGTGACAGTAAGCCAGGGCAAAAACTTTATACGGCAAATATGTTATGTAATAAAAATGGATTTCCTTCAAGTCACGCATGGCAAGTTTTCCCTACCCTATCCGTTTTCACAAGATTACGTTAAAAAAAACTTGGACTTGTTGCTGTTTTTCCTGACATGTGTCACATGCAGACTTGTTTACATCTCTTTTAAACTAGTCTACTTCACGTGTGTAGCTCAAGTTCCTCACAGCATGACACTCGAAAAAAACAATACCCACATTGGAAGTTTGTCACATTGTGAAATTTAAACATTTTCTGTCTTCAGGCCGGCTTCGGTTCCTCTGGTCTGTGAATAAAAAAGTGTTTTTTTTTTCCAGAGTTAAAATACAGCCAAACTTCCATTGAAAAAAAAAAAATATTAGCTCCACTTTAACGTTTCCTTTCCACTCTTTTTACTTTATAGGAGCATAGCTGTGCTTACAGGTGTTTAAACTGCTGGATAAGAGAGCATGCCAAGCAGTGAGAGATGCCAGTGTTGTCAAGTTGCATTTTAAATGCCATTTATCTTACTGTTCCAGTTTGGACGTTATTATGCTCTCCAGGTGTAATCATCCTCACAGGTGCTCCTGGCTCCGACTGCGGAGCTGTAAAATGCCAAAAGTTTGACCTCTGAACAGGCTGCCCTTGACCTTTCAACAATGCACAAAAGGCTTACACACTGTATGCAAGCCTGTGTGACGATAGGATCGCGTCTGAGAGAGATCGGGGTGCAGTCTGAGCGGTAATTATGATGTTAAATTGTCACACTGGGTTAGCGTTTTGCTTGGAATTTAAAGAGCGAATGTAAGCAGCTTGAATGTAATGGAACTGTCAGTCAGGGGAGGATTCGGTAGCAACAGCAGCCAGATATTGTTCATTCATCCTGCGCTTGGCTGTGCAGCTGGAGCTAGGAGGGGAAAATGAAGTGGAAAACTAAGAAGTCCTAAACATGATGGGTGTTTCATTTCGAGGGAAAAATATTGTAACATTTATGCTGGAGCCTCAGTCATGTGCAAAATACTAATCTCATGAGGAAATGAAACTCTTTCAAAGTAAAATCTACGTACTTAAATAGAAGAAACCTCAAACGTACTTACATTACCTCTATGACTCGTGTGTGTACTTTAAAGTCTTGTTTTAGTTGCAGATTCTTCTTCTTCATACTAAAAGAAATGGAAGTGTGCTTCATCCAAAGAATAAAGTCTGTCCTTGTCTTCACCTCCTCTACGTGCAGGTTTGTGTGGTGCGTTAACCAACAGGCACATTTTTGAGGACGTGGGCTGCATCACTCGGCCACTCATGGAAAAAAAAAATTTCCTATTCAATTTTTTGTTTGATGCAAGTGATTTTTCAGTGGATTTACCCTTCTGGCCACCAGAATAGAATAAGTTCAATAACATCTGAATGTAATCTAATATACGAGCCAAACATGTGAGATGAAACTCAGAGAAATTTATGGACGGTTTTGCCTAAAGCGTTGGCATATAGATGTTCCTATACATGAGATTGTGTGTGAGCAGGGGAGGGGGGGAGACATACCTTTTGTTTTTCTGAGGATCTATGAGATCAAACTCAGATGTGCAGGTGATTAACGTGGGTGAGCCGCAGCTGGTTTCAATAAGCAGCAAAGGATTAGGTGCATTCCATTTCCCCTGATCCTCATCAATTCACCTCACTAAAAATGCTTCTACGTTATTTACATTATTATATGTTTTTCAAAATTAAATATGGCAGCAACGCTTGGCATCTTTTTAAGTCTCGGAAGTCACTCCTGGAGGCGTAAGTCCAGGTTGTTTTTTGTGAGACCGGTTTATAGATTATCTGTTAAATCAAAGTACAGACACGATGCACGAGTTCCTTGTCATCCGCACCTTGGATAAAGTGTGGCACCTATGTGGGCTGTAGACAAGCTTAAGTTGTGCACAAACATGTCTGAAGCTACAAAAGGATAAATACGGCAGCGTTTTGCTGCCACACCAGAAAAATATAAAACAAAAAATATCGATATTATGTTATAAAAGTTGCGTGTGTCCCCGTGTCAATCTGCACACAGCAGCTGGAGCTGGCCGATCGTAAGCACAGTCAAAAAGGGAAACATATGAGTACATAAACCAGGAAAAATGACTAAATATGAGAAAGTTAGAAGGCAAGTCTGGTGGGCGAAGTGCCCCGCTTCTGAAACACTCCTCGTGGGGTTTGAATTCGCCTGGAGAGCGGAGCAAAGCAGTGTCGTGACAGCAACATGATGGAGATGTGGCTTTACATTTGGCTTGTTTGAGCATTCAGCCCGCCTCGGGTCCATCTATGATCCAAGTTTTGGCGATGGCCAGAGCGTCACAGCGGTTCTTGAGAAACCCCACAGATACTACGTCCATTCTTTATACTGTCAGTAACATGACATGAAATGTTTAACGTGTATATACTTCTACAATGTGTTTGTATGCCGTGATAATGTGTACAAATCTTTTCATATTAAAACATAATACTCATCCTGTTTTCTTTTTCTGCCATGCCAGTAATACACTTCTGAAAACAATCACTGAGAACGGATCAATGGAAATAAAATGAAACAGTAGGTAGGGGGAAAAACATTCTTGTGGTTCAGTAACGTTATTATTTGTTTCTAATCTTAAACTGTTTTGTTTGTTCAGGTTATTAGAGCAAGCTGGGTGTAACTGTGTGTTTTGGATAGCTACGCAGAAAGCTAATATATCAAAACAGATTTGAATCCTCCTGCTTATCACTAATACACACTCTGCTAGATAAATCCAAACACAGAACTTAATCCTGTTTAAAATAACAGCACAAACTGATGAACTCTTCTTACAGAGAGAGAGAGATTATGACAAAATACAGTATAAACACCTTAACAGAACAACAGTTTGTGTGTTATGTGAATCCGTGAGTGCATGTATGTGCATACATAATCATGAGCGTGTGTGTACAGGTGTTGCTGACTCCTCCAGCCCTCCCGACTGTCCGTTCATTCCACTGACGTTAAAGAAAACACGGCTGGTAAACACAGGGACGTGGTCAGGCCTTAAGCCATGAGTCTGCCTCTGCCATATTTCACTCCGTGGACAGGAGAATATATTCACTGGGTTTTCTCACATACTGTCATCTGTCTGCCAAGAAGCCCAACATACCCGCCATTTTTTTCCCCTATAAAGCAATGACTGTTCAAACATTTTTATACATCATCACCTTCCCGGGTCTAGGAGTGCGAGAAACACAGTCAAGAAGTCTGCTGAAAACCAACTCTCTTTGAATTAAACTGTATATTTATGATCATCATATCTCCCTTAGTTTCTCTGTTCCTGTTACTTTCCATACAAGATCACTTACAAATGAAACAAACAAAACACGCGTACATCTAAAAGCTCGACCTCGCCCTTTGCTTTGAGCTTATTTCCACATCAGCACATGTAAACACGCTCATTAACAAGTTTGGGCTGCTGGGATTAGTGCTATTTACGAACATACACATTGCAATCAAAGAGTTTATTCTGAATTACAGTGCATGGTCTCATGCCTCAAAATCCCCCATTTTCATAACAATAATTTTCAAATGTTGCATCGAGAGAAATGAGCTAGAAAAGTTTAAAATCCCTCCATTTCTCTTCTGCTTAGTGTCAGAGACGGAGACATGATGAATCAATTACGTACAGTGTTAGACGTACAGAGATTACACCAACAACAAGTTATCTGGGGAGAAAAGCCGTCCTTGTGCACACAATTTGGAGAATGTTCAGGAAAAGACAGAAAATTGGAGCCAACTGTTGACTGCTCTTTGTTCCAGGTTGGCATTTGTCTCGTGCACATCGCTGGCAATCACGCATATTTAGAGGCAAAAATGTTGTTCAAGGTGGGGGAAACTTTCTGACCTTGTGAGCGTGCAAGTTTGACTGCTGGGAGGCGTCTCATCCAAATGTCTGGTATTAAAATCCGACTCCCCTCATGTTTGCTGCCCTGACAAAAGCCCCTGCGGACCATAAATAATCCCTGTCACTCCGTCCAGTATTTCCATTCAGATCTCGGACAACAGGCAGCTTGGGCCGTGGGTGGATCACATTTTTGAGCATCGATCAAAAGTCATTTTTCCAGATGGAGAAGGGGGGGATTCAGAATTTCAACAAAAACAAAAAAAAATCCACTTTTTCACTGAATCGTATATGTTCTTTTCTCTCATGCTGCAGAAAAGTTTTGTCTGGACCAAATTCAGAGCTTGACACTGCACCATGCAGAGATGTCGGGGAGAAGCCGGGTGCAAGTCTGGGTTACTGAACGAGCCAAGAAAGGGGCCGACTGACGGACTGATAAGAGCCTCTAAATGAAGGTTTTAGTGTGCTCTGCTCAACATAATGCTTATATTTTAGATTAGATTATAGCTTAATGAAGCTGGACCTTGCTTATAGAGTTTGTGATTCAAACAACAGACGTCTTATTGATGTCTTTTATGTTCATTTCCCTCAAAAGTTTCTTAGAGAAAGTTCACTCTTTTTGTCTGCAACATTACATCGCTACATTACGACAATATTGCTAGGCTGGCAAACCCTAATGGCACAGCATCAACTGTAAATAAGCATAAAAGTCTCAATAAAATTACTTGAAAACATTGACCCAATCGTCGTGCTTTCTTTTTCAGACTGCGGTCACATTAGAGGTGCTACTAACTGTCTATACAAACAAAATACATCATTAGAAAGCTGTTGCTTTAGCACTAAACTCATCACACAGATTATCAGAACATGTCCATGCGAGTTGTGTTGGAGAAGAAACAGACTGAAACTGCGTTTGGATAAAGAAATGGTCAAGCATCTGCATCAACTAACTACTTCATTCCTGGGCACCTGTCAACGCACTGGCATCTTTCTGGGATCTTTCCGAGGTGATGTAGGGAACTGTACCAGTACCAACCAACGCCCAAAGCACAAATAAAAAAAAAGACACTCCTTTCTTTCTCCTTCTTATGCAACTTATGTACAGGCTGTGCCAGTTTTGGTAATGATTTTATGGTAACTTAATCAAACTCTGTGACTTATGAGGTCAGTTTCCTTCCTGCCAAACAGAAAGGCCCTTTGCATGCAAAGAGGACTGACAATCAACAGCAACACCAGCTGAGGTCATCCGCAAAGTCTGTCCCAGATATCATCACCGGATCTATGTCAGTGGTTGGTTTTCATAGCTGTAAAGTAACATTTTGCAGTGTTACTTAAAGCCTGGCAAGAAGACAACTCCTTGTCCAAGTAGAAAAGTGTGATGTTAACCAAGGGTGGAGGCAAACAATTTTTTTATTGGTTAAATTCTTTGGAAAGTTTTCCTCGGATGGCAACTCTGTTACTGATTAGTCAAACGGCTGGAAGAAAGCATTTCTAAGTCTGATGTGTCTTCCCTAACGAGTTCTGAATATCTGCGAGTTGTCTTAATTGGGGCTAATTCCTTTTACAATCTTGGAAGTGCGTGATCACCCAAATACTATCAAGATGCTAGATTTTGTTTTTCTGCTCGAAGAAACCAAAAGTTGCCTGAAAAGAAGGACTTGACGGCAAATAAATGCGCACATGAAACTGTCAGAGGAGATGCGTCCGAGCTCGTGGTTTGATAGTGTTCACGCATGAAGGATTTGCTTCGTGCATGCGCACACACGTACACACCTGTTCACCCATTGATGACACTGGAAAATAACCAAAAACAAAAAGAGGCCTCTTCTCCTAACCACGCCGACTGATGGCTCCTTTGTTCTTTGTTTCTAGAGTCAGTCCTGAATCCTTGACCACCATTCAGCTTACTGTCACCACTATATTGCACCCTGCCCCCTCCCCTTCAAGGACATGAGTGCATATGGCGGTGTGTTATTGTAAAGACTGTGAGGTAAGAGCACGATGAAACTAGTCTGGAGGCCAACTGTCTTCTCTTTCCTGAGAACGGGCAGGTGAAGGAGGGTCGAGTTTACAACTTTGGCAGCCAATAAAAGTGGATGTCTGATTGCAGGAGGATTAGACAAGGGTTTCTTTTTTAAAAATGGAGGTCACCTCTGGGTCGAGGTTGTCATCAGTGCAGCTGACGTTCATCAGCCTCGGGAAGACTAATTCACAACTTAGAATATAAAGTTAAGGAACAGATGCTATGATAGAAATGGAGTGACCCATTTGGGCGATATATTACACACCTGAAGAGCAAAACAGAGCATGATGAAGGCAAATATTCTTACAGAAGAAACTGGATTTATTGACTGGGCTATAAAAATATTTGTTTCACAGTTTTATAGACAGTTGGGCTAAAATAGTGTGTATCCAAAGTGCAGCCTTTTCAAACACACTCAGCAAAATGAACACACGTGTCCTCACTTTAACGTCAAACAGCCCTTAACGGCCAAAAGGCAGAACAATTTAACAAGGAGTTAAATGGACTGCAGGAACGGAGAGAAATCTCAACACTGGTGATCTGAATCTAACTAATCTGTGACCATGTGACGACGAGGTTGAAGGCCTTTTGGGAATCATTGCCAATCAGCCTATTCAGTTGTTAGGTATGAGGACGTGCTGAGTGCTGCTTATTCTGTGCAGAGTTGTGGGTGGCTTAAACTTACCCCAGACAACATTAGGTTGTCTTAGGTTGACACATACAGAGTATTTACATGATATGTTTGTTGATGGTTAACATGGCAGTTAAAAATGAATCTACCACAGAGAAGTGTCGCTATCGTCAGCCGTCAGATCACCAAGACAGAATCCGACTACAAAAATCAGTTTCACAGCGTGCCTCTTGGAACGTTGCTTCATTTTTACTTCACAAGTGGAAAGCATGTTTGTTTTTAGTAGCCATACGTTTGCAACACGGATTATGACCGTGATGTAATATGAAGACACACACAGACGTCACTTACATCGTTGTTTTCATGGCGCTCTCTCCACCTCTCACTGTGCTTTCACTGCTGACGAGTGACCTCTTCTTTCCCTGATGAATGCATCACCGGCAGTCTCTTTTAATTTCCATTACACACACACACACAAAACACAAACAGCGTATACATGAAGATGAACCCATACAGGCAGGACATGGAAATAATTAGCGCTTCAGAGGACGTCATTCTCCGTTTCAGTAGCGGTTTGTCTACTCTGATTTTGGTCAAGGCGAGGAGTCAAGAATAAGCTTCATACAGAATATCTGATGAAAACTGAAGTCTGTAGCGGAGTCCGTGTTTTACGTCAAGGAGTAAAGGTAATGAAATGTTATGTCATAAAATGTTACTTCACATTAAAAAAAAAGATCCAGTGTGTAAGATTTAGGGGCAGAAACGGAATAAAATATGCTCAACTATGTTTTCATTAGTGTATAATCACCTGAAAACGGGAACAGTTTCGTTTCCGTTAGAATGAACCTTTATCTACATACCCAGTATGGACAAACTGAACACTGGCTCTTAGGGCTAAAAAAAAAAAAAAAAACTATGGTGGCCTTTGTGGCCAAACTAGGAAGAAGAGGGTGAGGTGAAGGGATTGCAACCAGCGATTACTCCCCACATCAGAAAAAGCTTACATGGATTTAAAATTCATTACTTTTAAGCCATACTCAGAACAACATGGAACATTTGAACGTGTTCATCTGCTGATGAAGATCATGTGACGTCACTGAAAGCTCTACAATAGCGACTTAATGCATCCTGACTGATTTATCACTGGGATTTTTTATTTTTTTGCTGGCAGACTGGCTGACTGATTGATTGACTATGTCACTGATTAATTGATTGACCGACTGACTGACTAATGTACTGACACTTTAGTTAGACTGGAACATTTGTTTGGTGACTAATGCTTTACTTCTTGGCAAACCTACATGTCGTATAACATTTCAAACTTCACGGTGGTCACAACCTGCTGTTGTTGGGTTGTTCATTTATCTACTCACAATGTTCTGACAGCACTTGAAGGCATCGTTAGACTGCTCTGGTCTCAGAGGACTCTCAGAGCAGGGATATAAACTGCAGATCATCAGTCTCTATCAGGGTTTTTTTTCCTGTTGGCTTCAGATTAAGTCCTTTTTCCAGAGAAGCTCCATCTTAGGCTGCACCAAAACCCCTTGTGTTGTGGGTTTTCCAGGATTTGGGATTGAAATGGGTGTATATTTCCAAACAACACAATCAATCCACACTGCCATTTTGCCAGACATTATGCTTTTGCCAGGCATTATGTAAATGTATTTCCACTAGACTTCTGGGGTTGCTAGGATTTGGATTCGGCTGAGAGGGTTTTCTCAGAGGATGAGAGGATGTACGCCTCCATGCTGGCAGACATTTTTTGTTTTTTAGCAAATCAATTTAAAACTTCTTCAGTTTGCCGCTTTGGGGATCATCTGTCAGGTTGTAACAAGAGAGGAGCCCCAGGTTGCCAGATCTGGGGTTGGACTAGCACTTTTTTCCCCACATGAACCCCTGATGCTTTTTCCTGCGCTGATCAAACGACATGCCTGTGGCTGCTGTTGTTTGACATGGAACACACATGGGCCCACTTACTGAACAGACATTCACACAGACTCATAAAAAAAAAGAACAATCAATGAGCCCTGGGTTTGATTTTTGTCATTTTTCTTTTTCCTGTCCAGCCCAGAGTAACACAACTGGGTCAGAGGTGACTTTAGTGTCCTGTTGTTACGTTACCACCTTGAAAAGTTTTAAAAGTGGAACATTTCTTTTCCTTCAAGCGATACTTTTAAATGCTTTGGTCAATTTAACTGCATCAAAGTGAATATGAATCCAGCATCACCTTTCAAAACATCCCTGTGTTCATTATAGAAAATGTGACTTTGATTATATAATCTTCTGAAGTGGAAAGAGATTTAAAACCTAATTAATTAAATTTGAATGAAGGCATTAGTTGAGTCAGGGATACAGATGGTTATGCAGTACAGTAGAGTAATTGTTCGGTGTGACCCAGACTTTCCACTGCTTTAACAATAACAGAGTCATTAATCTCCGGTATCCCATCTTATCTCTCGCACCAGAGACTACAGGCTAATACCTCAGTGAATGTGTCACTAGCCACATCCTGGTTTGTGTGTATGGGAAGGGAAAAATTGGGTAGAGGTTGGGGGGAGGCTATTTATCTACATTAGCCAGGAATTATATCATCAGTCAGCATTAGATCCATATTGAGACAGATGTTTAACTTGTCCTGTCCACATAACATACTGTGAACATCAGGCTGTAAGCCGTTGCCACTGATTATTGAGCCCCCGAGAAAAAAAAAAAAAAGACAGCTACTGCTGCTCGAAGCATGGATGGTGACAAAATACAACCCATTGTTCTATCATCTTCTCAAGGACAGCCAATTTGGACTCAAAACGCAAGTTCAGTTGAGTGTTTCTGAACTTCTGCACCTGGGAAAGAAAGACGTAAATGTGTTTTGACATTTATTAAAATCTATGACCTAACCATACGTACAGTAAATTACAGCAGCAACACTTCCCTCATGATGGCTGATTCCTCCCAAATTTCAAGATCCACATTTGTACAAAAGGTTTGGTCCAGATAGTCCATCACTAACCTTGATGATGGAAATTATGCTGAAATACGATTAACTGACAGTAAAAACCTACCAGGAGGTGCTGGGGCAGTTTCAGATACATCAGTCTTAGCAGGGGGGTGTCTGCTATTCTAACTCAGTTACTCATTTCACTAAAATGCCATTTAGTTTTAGTCATGTACTTTCATGCAGTATTTAAACATCTCTAGAATTTACACACTCAGCCTTCCTGGAAGCCACGTGTATTATAATAAGACTAATTTACAAGATCTGAGATTAGCAACTCTAGGTTATGCGCTTCCAACACTGTATATAACACTGTCTCAGGGTCATTCAAAGTTATGATGCTGTCACTGTGTCATCTATAAACAAGCACAGAATTTGGCAGCAAGGTTCTTGAGTTCATGCTTGCACAACACCACCAAATTTGATTTGGTTTGGTTTGGCAATTGCACCAATGCAATTAAGTGTGAGTCAAACTTGTCCACCCCTAAGACATCTGCAGCCAATGACAACAAAACGTTTTGGAGAATCGCTGACGAATGGATTACTTTAGGGTGTTCCAGATATGTGCCTAATTTTGGATTGGACCAAATAAAGTGACGAAAACGCCAATTAGGGAAAAGTTCAAACAGAGACGCAAAGTCAATAAGAAATAAAAATAAGAATAATCTTGCTTCTGTGATTTACAATTAAAGTTTTATTTTCCAAGATTTCCAGCAACTTTCTACACATTTGAGGTCCTTGCTGTTCATCTAAAGACCGACATGAACATGAATGACGAATGACAAAGGAAAAGGAGTGGCAAAAATTGTTCCCACGACCTCTTATTTCACAGTCCATTACAGTTCATTCCACACCATGAGCTACATTTGCTCCATTAGTGGTAGGATTACCCATGATGTCTTACCTCCCCAGTGTATAAATCAATTCCTCCAAGGATTCCTATCTACTGCTGGCAACTGATTACTGTCTTTTAATATTTAAAAGGAAGAAACACCAAATCCACTGCTTGGAGACTTTTACCCACTCAGTGCAGCCTAAAGATTTATTACCTTGTTTTCTATATGAAGCATGCAAGATTCACGAGGAGCTTTGGATTTGACTGAAGACCCTTTCAAATCCTTCTGGGTTTATTAAAATGGAGTGCCAAAGATGTAAACAACAACAACAACAACGTCGATGTAAGTTTATCATTGCTTTGTAGCACAAAATCTGAGTAACTGACAAACTTCATTGACTCCACTTCAGTGATCACACAGTGGAGCAAAGTAGTGCTGAGAACATTTAAGGAGCTTCACTAGGACTACAAGTCAGGTCGACTATTGACAATCAGCTGGGTTTAGACTTTCCAAGGAACTGTGAGAAGATTTGAGTTGAAGCCAAAGTTTAATTTGAAACATTCTCCACTGATTAATCAAAAGCAATGCCAGAAAAAGGAGAATTAAAAAAATGATTTGATGATGACTCCGTCTACATCTGTAAATGACACCTCATACCTCAGAAAGCACCTCCCGTTCTTCTTTCCCCTGAGTCTCCTTTTTCTCCCTCATCTGTTGTAAGACTTTTTCAGATAGAAAATAAATCAGCCAGTATTGCCTAAAAGGATTTGGCTTACTCTCTCTACTGTATGTGATTGTTTGACAGACCTATCGCCACACTTTGTTTTTTTTAGGGTTGTGTTTAGCATTTAGGTTTTTCAGTGCCACACTATGAAATAGAATCCAGTTATTGTGCTTCATTCCAGGCAATAGTAGGGGAAACACTGGTCTTGAATGAATTTGTTGGATTTGAAGTGGAGATGCAGCGATCAACCCTTTTTTCCTATTAACCACAGTTGCCGTAAAGTACCAGCGAGTTAAACCTTGGATCCCACCAGGGATAGCTCTGTGATATCGCAGCCATGACACTGTTTTGGTCCAGTCTCCATGTGGCTTGATATCCCACCAGAAGCATTTCAGAAGCGGAGTGTGTTGCCTGCCAAACTTTAACTTGTTCATATTTGGTCTTTTTCCCCTTCTGCCATGAGTAAGCGACCTTGCCTGGTGGAATTAAACTGCAAGAAAACAGTAACTGACTAACAAAGCATCACGACATTCCTAAATTTAACGCTGTAAAGCCTGTAATCTATCCAAATCCACAATAGTTGCATCCCTAACTGGAACCCAAGAGACCCCTGAGTTTTCTGAACATCACACACTTGCATGTAAACACAGTATGGTTATGTATTTGCACACACGCTCACTCAGTCACCCCAAATGTTACGATCAACTTTCTCTCCTCTGTGTATCTACCGCTATCTCTCGCACAAATGCCGACATGCAAGCGTTACAGGCGTGATAAATCCTGCTCATGCAGTCATATGTAGGACGCCGTTGGTGCCAACTGTCATCTGAAAACCTTGAGCTTTTCCAGACTGAGAGCATTCCTCTGGACTAAAGACAGCTGTGTGAATATCACTGCATTTGGTATTGCTGCAGTGAGGACCATCTCATAGTGTTTAAAGAGCTTGACAAAGCTGTGTGTGTTGGTGTGTGTGCCCTCACCCCATAATCAACAGATCTAAGTGGCCTGGGTCTTCTCAGTGGGGGTGTTAAGGATTTTAGGAAGCTGCTTCCATGAACAAACACACTCCCCACTGTTGAGAACACCAGGGAATCTGCACACACACACACACCTTTGTGCAATGGTAGTGGCACACAGATGTAAACCAGACCTCAGCTGGGTGGCAGGGGGAGGGACGCTCTTCCGGTAGATGAAAACTAGTGTTTAATGTGTGAGTGTGTGTGTTTTACCCCGCTTTGATGTTGAATGTTGATGGAGAAAAAGAAAAGAGGGAATTAGGCTGGCGATTAAGAAAGTTGTGGAGGATTCACTGCACTGTACCAGCAGGGAAAAATCATAGCGGCTACTCTAAAGTGTATTAGCTGACATGTGAGCTTGACACGCCAACTTTTTTATTCCATTTCTTAGATTTAATCGATGTAGTACTGGTTTGTAGCGGGTGTCAAATTTTGATTTTATATATCAAAAATGTATCTAAATGAACAGTTTTCAATTTCAATTATTGAATCTGAGCATATGGCCTCAGTGTGGCACAATCCAACAAAGATGGCAGTTATATCAGACTTCATATCATGTAGTTTCTTTTTAAAGATGAATATAAATAACCAATAAAACCGCTGCTGATCTCTACAAATGTTTTTGTGTTACACAACGTTTAATATCAGTTATGTTGGAGCTTAAAAATCAGCCGTTGCAGAACTTGGTTTGACTTTACAGGAGAGACCCTAAAAGCTACGGCAAGCAGATTTTAACAGTATATTAATGGAAAATGTCACATACCAATTATTGTCCACGAATAAAGTATATTTAAAGAACCGTTTTTGTGCTTAGTTCCACTTTCCCTAAAAGCTTCTGTGTGCTTTAATGGATAAAAAAGGGGAATATAATTGGTAGCAGAGCAGAGCACCGGGACTGTCCAAGAAGAACGACACTGAAACTGAATCACAATGTCTAGACAATGCTGTCAAGTTCAAGTCCTCTTCCACTGAAGAGAAAAAGAATCCATGAACGCTAATCAGTGGAAACAATGTGTGCCAGATGAAGACAGATATTTAAATAAAAATGGATTCTTGAGCTTGGGGAAAGGTTGCTTTGTTTCACTTGAGGAGGACGGAAATCCTGACACTTTTATGTGCCATTAATCCAATATCAGTGGAAATTCACAAAAGACATTGGTAACTGATTGGCAGTAAAAAAATAATGACATGACTTCCAAGTGTCAAAACACTGTCACTTCCATTTGGCGTCGTGTGAAACAAATGTGTCATCTTCTCTGCTGCTCAGCGTGTATCAGACAGTGAGACAAAGCCACAAACTGGCCTCAAGGCAGTTTCTGGTGGGTCAAGACCAGTGTGGTGGGAAATGTGATTGTGGGAAAACGTTGACCTCAGATGCAACTGGTGTTTGTGGTCCTATTTTTAAAAAATGACTGCAAGTTTAAACCACTTCGAACATTTAGAAGACTAAAAATGAAGGTTTACTTGCAATGCATCAGTACTGAAAACTTGTGTTTAAAGCCTATGTACAATATCAAGCAGAACATTCATAGCTGCATCCCTGGAGAAATGATCCAAAAGACCCCTGACACACAGGCAAAGTACTCACTCCTGTCCTTTACATAGTTTAAGAATGAAAATCACCTCCGATGTGAACTTAAAATAGAAATCACTGCAGCTGGTTCACTTGGCCCTATTAAAAAGGAGAGTAATCTGTTCTTATAGGAAGCTCTGCTCCGATGACTGCCTCGTTATCTGACTCCGTGTCTTCCTGCAGGATTTTTCCAGCCCACCTCTGAGAGGAAACAGCAGCAGGAAAAGCAGGCGCTTACAGCTGACAGGGACGGAGTGGGACAGCGCAGGTGGTCCTTCCATTTGACATGTGGGATGAAACGTGACATACGAAAGCAAATATAGAGTATTAAGCTTTTGTTATGATGTTAACTAATTCCCTAATCTCTGAACTCAACCTTTGACCTGGCCTTAACCTTAAACTGATTTGAGAATGTTGGAGATGGAGAGAGAGAGAGAACTGAGACTTTTAGTCCAACTGTACACTTTCAAGACAAACCGATGCAGTGCTATTAATACAGCCTATACTGTAATGTAAAATAGAGGGTAGCAGTGGCCGTTCTGGCCCATTTAAACCACAGGGGACAGTAAATTAAACCCTTAAGTCTGACTCAAGTCAGACTGGTCCAAATCCAGAGACTGCTGCCATCATTTTACAAAGTGAACCTTCAGATTCGAACCAACGTTTCTCGCAGCAAACCATAAATAGTCAATAGTAAACCCCTGCAAACATTTAGACAACATATCTCAAAAGAAAGTATATTTTATCATCAGTTCATGTTTGCATTATTTTAATGATTTAGCCAGTGAGTTGTCTTCCACTTTCTTCTGTCTGATATAAAAACAGAGAAAAGCAGCAAAACCTCCAAATAAATAAGTCTGAATCAGTGAGTGTTTGGTGTTTTTTGATTATCAAAACTTGTTTCAGCACTAGAAGACACATTACGTACACGTGTACCGCAAACATGACTAACACACAGCCCTTCACCGTCCTCTTAACATAGCCTGTAGCCTATGTAAAACTTCTGCACAGGCCAAATCCAACGCAGTAAATCTGTTCTTTCATTTATCGCCTTTGTGTAGACAGCGAGTAATAATACAGCAGTTTCCAGGTAAACAAAGCGCAGCGCATTTAAGCAACACAACTTCCATCAAATCAACAGCTGTGCAGCAGGAAATATACAGCCACAGCGGGTCATAGAGCAACCAGGAAAAAAAACACCAAAGAGCCAAAACACAGACAGAAAGAGTGTGTGTGTGTGTGTGTTTACTCACGTTATTAGAAGATGAAGGCTGCTCTCCGAAGAGGTTAAAATCCATCATGTCATATAATCTCAACAACTTGTTTGGTATGATTTACTGATGCTTCATACTTTTAATGAAAAGACATCAGGTTCAGTTGACTTCTTCTCAGCAGCCTGGAGCTGAACCTTCATTAGTATCATTGACCACACCTGTGTTGACCCTACTATTTCATGTCAAAATGGCTGCTGTGTTAAAGGCCCGTTGACCTTTTACTACCACACACACACACTGACTGAAGTGTAGTACCCGCTGCAAGCCTGGGGCGGCGCTGTTTCACTCATTTGAGGACACTCAATGAAAAAGAAGGAGGACGTGACAGAAACACAATATTTGTGTTTTCTTCATATTAAAAATCCCAAGGTTTGTTTTGATGTTAGAGGGGACTCGTTGTAAGAAGTTATGGAATATTATAGTAAATTATTAAATAATAAAATAGTGGATTTGTGGGGTCGACACAGGCCTTTAGATTCTCCCTAGAACAAGAAGGGATTGGCTGCCAGAGAGTGTGTCGCCTGTAGGTTGTGTGGCCATTTTCCCCATTTTCCATTGTTTTCAATGGGTATCTGGATTATATAACAGATTCACATTCACACCCAAGGGCTCAGATAATGGGCAGAGTCAGAGATATAGAATAATATAACCTGGCCCAAATCTTTACAGAACAAAAGGATCCAAACCAGTCCTGAAACCAACATGTTTAATTTTGTTTTCCTGTTTTGTTCTGTAAAACTTTAAGCTCGTTAGTTAGACTAGTTCTGTTATTCCCTTGCAGCCACATGCACATTGTTTGTCAGCTCGCCTTTGGCTGTAATCTTTGAGAAAAGAGGTCTCTGTGTGCCAGTTACATATATGATACAGAAGTGTGTGTGTGTGTGTGTACACGAGAGCACGTTGGCAAAATCGGGATTGCTTGCGTGTCCGTATGTGCATGTCATGAAAATGTGCAGGAGGAAATATATGTGTGTGTGTGTGTGTGTTTTTAGACTATTCGTGTGTGGCTACGTCTGTGCCTTTCTTTCATTCATTTTTGTTTGTTCCTGTTTACTCTCTGGGCAGCTCCAAAGTGCGGACCATTAAAGGCAGCCGGAAACATCCTTTCCAGGACTCAGGAAAACAGATAGAACCTGTCCAAAAATCAGAAAGTAGTTTTCTTGAGAAGAAGTCTGTTTTCTCAAATGCATCGCAGCGCTCTGTTACCTTTTAAGGAAGCAGCAGCAACACAAAGCAGCGCTGGACTGGGACAGTAACTTGAAGTGATTATCCATTTTCATTTTCAAATTTTCTGTGGACAGAGATTCAGTGATCATCTGCGAATCATCAAACTGCGGCCAATACCGTAATATATTTTTACTTGAATCTTCTTTTAGTTTCTTCTTTTTCTAGTCACTCGTGTCACTTGTTGAAATCATAAATTATGGCTGAAGCCAAGAAGGACTTTTAAAAGTTGGAAAGACAATATTGGAAGAAGACAGTTGGTGAATATACTGTAATGGATAAAGAAGGGACAGTTATAATGACTTCTAAATTTGACATGGATATTATGAGCTTACAGTTGATTATT
The DNA here is from genome assembly GCA_036365135.1 of Miichthys miiuy. NCBI lineage: Eukaryota > Metazoa > Chordata > Actinopteri > Sciaenidae > Miichthys > Miichthys miiuy. The sequence continues at coordinate 5,251,610 of CM071618.1, forward strand.
TTCTATGCTAAGTAGCTTCCATGGTATATCCTTTCACATTTAAACTCAGCAGGTGAAACACAGTTATTTGCCTGCATTGTTCTGAGGTTTCTCCCTCTAAAAACTACTTAAGTAAGTAGTTGTGCTACTCAGCACTTTTCTGAAAGTCCAGACACAAAGCTTGGTGTACATTTAAAAAAAAAAAGATTGCTTGACGGAGTAGCAATTACAATTAAATACACTGAGGACTCTAATGAATGGAACCAGGAAACCCATTTGTGGTTGTTTTACTCAGGCAGTGACTGATCAGGAAAAAGACAGGAAGTGTAGTGTCTCCAGAGCGTTGAAGCCATTTACGTCCTGCCGGTCTTCATATCGGTTGACCCACTTCCTTTTTTTAACACTTAACTTTCCATCCATGGATCTGTAAAGTTTAAAACTTTCCCAACAGACAGAGAAAGTGATTTTTTTTTACCTTTTCCTTCTTACCATCTTACCCTTTCTTCTTCTTCGCTGATATCATCGGGTAGTGTTATCAATGAGTCATCGGGACAGGTCGCCCCGTTCACCTCATGAAACGCTTGCCAAGCACTTACATCAAGCTCCCATTTGAAATGAATCAAGCTGAAAGCAATGGGAGGAGCACGGGCCTTTAAGGGAAGGAATCCTTCAGGAGTTTCCAGAGCTGGCTGTGATGCAGACAGTTTCTAAAACTTTGGGATGGAGGAGGTAACCTTGACTTATTATTCTTTTTCTCGATGTGACTGCTTTCATGTCTAAAAGCAGTGTTCCTCTTATAAGCAGGCTTTATAATTAGACGAGTAGCCAGTATGAAAAATATATTAATCCAACGGTTGATGATTTGTTTGGATTGTCTGATCAGAGAAAGCAAGAAGCTAAAAAAAAACAAAAAAAAAAAACATTCCTGGCTTCAGCGCCTTTAATCTCACTCCTCATTCTCTGATGACGGACAGTAACTTTATGAAGTGCTTTGACCTGTGTGGCTGCTCTGCTCAGGTTCTGGGGCTATCGCTTACAGGTATGAATGCTCCCCCTATCTTCCAAAACCTCCACATAAACCCCAACCACCTTTCCCACAGGGATTACTATGTCTGTGTGTGTGTGTGTGTCTATGTCGGAGTGTGTTTTTGCCTGTGTGTATGCAGGGGTGTGAGTCCATGTGTGCATCTGTTGGCTATGTGTAACTAACGGCATGGCTGGGGTAATCTCCATGGTAACAGTGAAGGACTTTTGAAAAGCCATCCTAATTGTGACTGATGTGAGAAAAAAAGAAGTAAACCAAGTGAATCACTGAAACATTAACAACGCTGTGAGATGTCAAAGATCTCCACAGCAAGTTTGTGTTATATTTCAGGATGAGGTTTGCAGGTTAGCAGAGGTAGCACTCTTCTCCCACTCAGCTGTTCTTTGGCTGACTCCAGACACCGGCTACATTAGCAGCAGTACTTAACAAATCCAGGGATTTTGCCAAGCGGGAAGTGGATCCAAAATGGAAATGGAAATCCAGCTCTTGATGCAAGCCAACACGTTCAACATCTAACTAAAATATATGCAGATAAAGAACGTGTCCAACTTGTGTAGCACCTTCCTCCGTGGTTGGTGTTAGGTCTTGGATTAGGTTATGGTTAGGTGCAGTAGAGATAACTGTGTGGGGTTCAGGTTCAGGCAAGGGGAAACATATATCAACAGGTAAACAGACTTCGATGCAACACTGGTGGTGCAGCGGTGTTTGAGTTGGGGCTAATGCTCCTGCAGAAGAGGGCACAATGAAATGTTGCAATTAAAAGAGAGCCAATCAAATCAAATGGTGGGAAAAACAGAGACAATATGATGGTGATGGGAGTCTAGAATCTGTGTTTCATGTGTTAATTTGAAGCTACAGTTTCCTCATCACCTCACAAATATCTCGTGTTTTTGTCACCAGTGCTGCCATTTTTCGTCTCCTCAGAGGAGTGGATGATTCTTTGGAAGTTTAAGTTGCACGTTTCATGTATTTCATAATTAGTTCACTAGGTTTCCTTTGCACCATGCACGTTTATTTATGCACAAACTGATGGAAATGCACCTTCTGACTAAACTTTTTCCAACCTCTTGTTTTCTTTTTGCAGACATTGTGATGATGCTGCTCCAATAAAACGAACATGCATATCCTGATGCATCTCATTTCGTGATTTATTTAACTGTGTGGTGACAACAAGATTGAGATTTGATCCAGTATTGAGTAAGAGCACTGCAGCTGGCAGCCATGAAACAGGCTACAATGTAACCCTCGTCTGTGCCCTCTTCATTGTCCCAGTTTGCCACAATGACACAAAAAAACACAGGAAAATAAGATCCAGGTTGAAAAACACTGAAGTTACCCTTTAAATATGTGGCCTCTGCTGTGTGAATTACCGCCTCTGCTTGTTCTCCCTGAAGCTTAATATATTTTGGCAATAACATTGCAGAGATACCTTTTAGTTGAGACATCCAACCACAGCAACTCGCCCGGCTTTAAATGGTCAGTCTGGGACATTACCACCTTCAAACTACAACTCTTTGTCTCTTCTTTCACATGTTTTCTCAGTCAGACTAAATATGGGAAGTTAATATGCACACATACAGTAAATCACTCTGTGAATGAGATCAGCGTGTAAGCGCCCACACTAGGAGAGCACAACTGTCACCTCTGCTAACCGTGATCCAAAAAAACTGAAACCTGAACACGGTCACAGACAATTCACGTTTTAGATTCAAATTAACTGTGTCAAGGGGCCTGCGGGGGCTCACTCCCGCTTCGGATGTTCTCCGGTTACGGGGACGTGTGGGTGCTTTCACTCCATCAGGCCAAAAAACGGACGTCCTGATGACATCTGCAGGGAGTCGCCCACCGGTGTTACTCGACTCATGTTCCATCTCCTGGATTTTAACATATGTTTGACAAAACGTCCCACTGATGTGCTGGATTAAAGCCTCAGATCTGCAGAAGAAATCCACATTTTGACCATGACCAACAACCTCACTGCCCAACTATGGGGCTCATTCTTGATGTAATGTGGTTTGAGATGAGTAATTTCACAGTAACTTGACATCAAACATGTACAACAGTCCTGCAAGAAATCCTTCCTGCTTTCAAACCTTGAAATATGACTTTGCCTGTGAGCTGTTTTGAGGGACATCCTCGTGACTAACAACCTTGAAGCTTGAGATCTTCACGGTGTCAGTGGTCTGAATGTCGTTTAAACGCATTGCACTGTGTTAGCTGCTCTCTGTTTTCGGCTTCAGGAACAAATCTTTGACGAAAGCCTCTGAGCGTCTCATACCTTCACATGCAAATTGGGCTCTGTTGGAATAGTCTGCTGAAGCAGAATAATTGATTCAATCTTTTTCTCCGAGGTACATCTGAAGATTGTTTTGAGAATTTTTTCCTGTCATTACATCCAGATGTGATGTGTGTAATGTTGCAATATGTTTTAATTTCAAGGTGGCTCGAAAATACCCAGAAAATATCTGGACTGTGAGAGAGTGAGAATATATGGAGATAATTTAAACAGATTATATGGAGCAGTAATGCTTCACACTCAACTATGAACTCTTTTAAAACTTCTAATCTCCACTGAAGATCATAAAGCATTGAGAGCTCTGATATCTGAGGTATGGCAGCAACCTAACACGGTGGATACGTGGTAGCTGGTCTCTAACAGCTGCTTCCTTCCAGAGGCCGGACAAACGTCCCATTTAAAATGCCAAGATCCACAGAGAGAGGCCAGACTGAGGAACTCCTCCCTGCCCTCCAGCCCAATATCCTGATGTACTAGTGTTTCCTCTAAATGTTGCTTCTTGGGAGCTGGGGAGGCCTCTGAAATAGCATTTGGAGCTTTATGACAATGAAAGCCTGAACTAAAAAACAAATGATGCTATTTATGGGGTATTTTTATGCAGCAACTTATCAGAAACAATACCATATTATACCATGAAAGCTTCAGCATCAGTCACAAAGAAGGAGACTATTTTTCTGATAAATGTACAACTTAATTAAGACTTTAGGCATGGGGAGTGTTTCACAGAGTCGTTGCATGTCTGAGTTCACCCCACAGTACAGTGACCTCCCTGTCAGCCAGAGCAGCCTTGAAGCCCAACAGATTCAAGGTCACATGCACACATACCACCCTTGAATCTTTCGCATTCCAGGGGAACGATATCGCGCAATACTCACCATCAAACGCAGGATCAAAGTCAGCTTGTGATACACTCAGCGCTCATCCTCTCAGAGTCAGGACAGACATCGAGTTTACCTCCATGGTAACAGATAACAAAACAGTTTAGTACTAATAAGCATTACTTTTTAAATATCTGACTTAAAGCCACGTCTTTATTTGCAATTAAAGAAACTTTTAGGCTGCGAGTTGATTATCTTTTAACCAGATGTACAAGCTTAAATTATTCATAGCAGTTTTGACTTTTCATGCTTTTCTCATCATTTACTGACAAACCACAAACACAAAAAGATGAAATGAATAGTCCAGCTGTTCATCTGTTTGGTAACTTCTGTTGCACTGATGTGAATTCAGTCACTGCGTTCTGCCAAACAGTGTCTCATTTAATTAAAAAAGGAAACTTGGAAGAAAAGTTTGTAAGTAAGATACCACTCTTAGATCTTTGTCTGTGCTAAGCTAAACTATGCTAACTGGCTGCTGACAGCTTAATAGCTACCATACAGATATGAGAGTGGTATTGATAAGAGAGAGAGAAGACAGCAGTGTAGCTTACTCTGGTACTGTGCTTCCTTTTTGAGGTACTTGTACATCATTCTTCATACTGCGCTACTACTTTTTTTTTTTTTTTATCTGACAGCTACAGTTTAGTTACTTTACTAGTACACTTCACAAACAAAACATTAGCTTATAAATATAATGTATTAAATCAATAGTTTCCAACATTTTTGGCTTGTGAAAGCACTTTGGTAGTTAAAACTAGATTCACCTTGAGCAGATACAACGCTAAAAAGCTGCTTACGCACTGATGCATCAGTATTAAAGTAACAATGCGTAGAAGTTGTGGATGAAATTGCTTTTTGCAATGAAGCGTTAAAGAGTCTAAGTATTTTCCAACAACGTGCTAGCTGTGGTCTTTCTTGTAATTGCTTTATCCCTGTCAAAATCTCAGTCTGTGTCAAGTATTCTCTCAGTTTTTTTTTGTTTATCATTGCCCCATTAGAGCAGTGGATGATGCAAACTGTGATCATCACAACACTGTTGCTAACGAACTCTTCCAATGTGCAGTCTGAGCTTAATTAAAGAAAGTTGCACCAAACGAGCTGTTCTGTGCCTCCTGGTTTGGCTTTCAGGTCAAATGAAACACAGCACCTTTTTGACCAAAAATGGTCATTTCAGCGCCCCCGAATCAGACATCTCTGACCATAACATGCCTTAAAAAAGGAGGCATTTCCCAGCACTGGCCACAGATTTTCTCACATGATTCACCCTTCTTTTCCTTCTTTATATCCTTAAGTAATCAGGACCGTGCTGCAGAAGGGGGCGAGTGTAAGAACAATGGAATTTAGATTAAGTGACACAATCTTCCCTTGGACGGTACAACGAGAAGGACGCTTCCTGTGGAGTGCTACCACAGCAACGCAGACAACATGCACTCCACTAAAGAGCGGAGGGATTTTAATAGCAATTACATGAGGTGGAATTCCTTTAAAATATCAAGTCATGGTACGTGGTTCACCTCTAAACAAAACGTGCAAAAGATGAAGATATGATGGGGTTCAATAATGATCTTTCACATGTTCTTCTTTTAGAAACTGCACTAGAAAAACAATCCAGCTTTGGGTTCGTATCACTTTACTTTTTGCATGCGCATCTATAAACTCTGTAAACACTAATGATGGTAAAGTATACGTGCATGTCAATCTCCTGTAAAGTTTTCCAGAAACAGCTCATTGCTGGCAGGAGGTTCACAGCCTTATCATAGAGCGATGTTTTATTCCCTTGCTGCAGTGTCATAGAACGGGAGGCATATGGTACACTTGAAATGAACCCGAGCACTTAGCATTTGGATTAGTCATCTAATGGCCCAGTCATATACAATAGGTTGGCAGCTAAATGCACATTAGAGAGAGTTATTAATGTCTTATTAGCCAAAAGAAAACTCAATAAAGCTGCTTGTGTTATAAACTGTTTAAACTAAATGTTTCTTCCACTCATGAAAGGTCATCGTTTAAAATGTATCTCTGATTTTGTTCATTTTATGGACAGCAACCAAGCGGCAACCTGTGCCAAAAACTGCAGTTCCTCAAACGTCCACTTGAGGCTGGCTACAGTCTCCATAAGTCCCCATGTTAAAACACTTCACAGCAGAAATAAACATGTTGACAGCCTGGTACAAAAAACAGTTTTGGTCTCTGTAGCTAATTTACCTGTTTATGATACCTGTTCAAATTATATTAAGGCTTAAAGTTATGCAGAAATTACAGCGTGGCCACTTTGACTGACAGGTGGGTGCCATTGCAGGTGGCTTGTTTGAGCACCCAGCCGTCATTCAGCCCACCTCAGGTCCACCAATGATTCACGGCTTTGCCCATTTGGGAGGAGGACTGCCAAGATGATGTTGGCCACACTCTGAGCTTCATAAACCCATGGGGACGTCACAGATATGGCGTCCATTCTTTACGCTGTCTATGGCAGCAAGCAGCAGAAGTTGCTTACTGTGGCTTGTCTACTGGCTTGGATTGGTTGTGATTGAAGATAATCACAGATGACTTTTAAGAAAATTGAGCAGCGGTGAAATGGCAAGTTGAGTTAATTTGTTTGTTTATGAGCTGAAAAATAGAGGTTAAACTTATTTTTGTCATTTGTTTAGTGGCTTGGCATTATATTGGCACAATATTAACAAAAAAGCATGGACTTTTGTGGCGGTTGTGGTAAGAAGGTGGCGCACACTGATGGTGGAAACTACCCCAATAATGTGATATTGCTGTATCCATTTTCAGTTATACTTGTATAAATAAAACACACCACAGAAAAACACTTAAACACATCAACATTTCTCAACATTTAAATGTGGCTGATTCAAAATCTGCATCACACTAATGCGTTCAGCTCAGACATGATTTCCTTTTAGGGTGGAGCATCAAAGCAAATGATATTCACTGAGCGTGAAAAAAATGCCTCTCTGATGGCTAATTATGTGTCAGATAAGGTCAGTGGAAGATATTGGTCAAAACCATGTTTTTTTAAATCACATACAGTTTTCCAGAGAACAGCGAAGCATAGCCGCTCACAGGAAATCTTTTTGGTAGAGGGGCTTTCCAGTGTTGCTATGACATTAATGACCACAAATATACTTTGACCCCAGAGTATATGTGCATGTGTGATGGAGGAAATTACACATTTAACATGCTGACTTGGCCAAAGAGGATTTGAAGGTTTCTCAACTTTTGGCCACATGCTTCTGTTGTCTGTGTATTCACTTGTACATTTCAGAATATACAATCCAAAAATGTCTTTGTTGCTGGCTTGCATGCGTAGCTTTGTCCTCCCCACCCCGCTGAATCACTTTGTCCACTAATGAAGCAGTTTGGGGGTCTGCCCATGTGAAATTTCTTCTTTTTTTTTTTTCAATCCTGGTCCACAGAGAAAAAGTTAATGAGTTTTCGGGATGACTCACCAGCACACCATCGAAACAGTTCCCCGTCCCTGTTCTGAGATCAGAACAAATCTGAGCTAAGATCTTTTTTTAGGTCAATTAAACATGAAAGATTCCCTCGTCCAAAACTTCATGGGAACATTTTGAAGTTTTACATACAGGGGGAACCTTACATAAAAGAAAAACATTGCATACAGGAGATGAAGGCATTTTTTTTTTCTTGAATACAAAGACCAGAAAGTGTCTTGGGAAGGCTTTTAATAATTAGAAGCATAAAGAAATTCCCCAAAGGATATCAAAGGCACAATGGTTCTGGTTATTCAGTGGCCAGAGTCTCTTGTTTCTTTGTAAACATATTTTAATTATTCAGAAGGCTTAAAAGAAAGAAGAAAATCATATTTGCTATGTCACACTAAAGTAATATGAGTGAGAGTTTCTAACATTGGCATGCTAACATACTCACAGTATGTGGATGAACACTGTCGGGGAGTGGAGCCAGTGTTTTGCGCCAGAACCGGAGCTGGGCAAGCGGGCTCAGCAGCCTCTACGGACGGAGTGACAAAAAGCGAAAAGACGGGATGGCTGTTATGTCTTGTATTGTTGACCTTGCTTAGCGCTTAACTGTGCTGGCAAAGTTGTCCACTCGTTGAAGAAGAATGAAGAACCTAAAAGCTCTAGAAAAAAGTGCAAAGACACTGCAGCCTTTATTGAAGCATAGGTCCATAATAATCCACTTATTAATTCAGGCCCCACATGTCATGCTGAGCCAGAGCTTTGCATGTCTTTGTACTCACGGGTTGTCAACTCCCAGTGGTTTACACGGCAGCTGAATCATGCTGAGCATAAAGATCAGCTGCTTAGAAATACGCTGGGTGAGAAATACAAGATATGACGGAGGAAATAGAGACATTCTCAGTATTAAACGTCACAGTCGTGAGACCTCCAGAACGATCGCCACCAGCAGTCACGGCGAAGGACCTCACAACATGCTGACACACTACTGTCGTCCCTCTCTGTGCCTCGCCTGGATCGTGTAATTGTGGAAACTGGGAACCGCCACGGAGTGTGCACCGGCCACTCGCCAAACCACATGATAAGAGCCTGCCGCCAGGGGAGCGAGCTCGTGTTGGAAGTCACGGGCTGGCTGTGCTGCGTCATTCAGAGGACACTAATTCAAATTATACTGTGCCTACCATGTCTTCCCACAAGTCTTAAATAATGGTCTTCAGTCTGTGTTCTTCTTATTTTGCTGACTCTGCTGTTTTTTTTTAATCCTGATTCGAAATGTTTAACCAGGACAACAACATTTCTAGATTTTTGGGTTCCTGTGGGGAACAGCAGGTCTATTGCTATCTCTGTTCATGCTGTCCACCTAGATCTCTGTGAGCCGCTGTGGGTGCTGTTTGATATGTAAAGTATGACAGTTTGTGTCCGCCAAAATGAATCCCCGGGAAACATACCTATCCAACACTAATGTTTACAACAGCACACTCAAAAGCTTTCAGGAACTGGGTGTGGATCACTATCATCTATATTCTGGTAAATCTCTATATATTTATTTATTTTGTATAAAATTCTCCTTCAGCATTAACCAAAATGACTCTTTCAGCTAGAAAACAGTACATTACCGCACTCTTGAGTGTGATTATGGAGCGTCTGTTGAAAGTGGAAAAGCTCAACTGAAGCTGGCAGCTTAAATGAAACCAGACGAAGAGTTTGCTTTGTAGAGAAGGAGGAGGGAGGGAGGGAGGGGGTCTGTATTTTCTTGGGTGGCATTCAATGCTTTGTGAACACTTAACAGTTACAATGAACACACAGGCTGTCTGCGGGCAACACTATACACTGAAACACTTCCAAATGGAGCGGAGAGGGTGAAGAGAGAGAGCTGCAAACGGAAACTTTTTAAGTCACAGAAAACGAGACGTCACAACAGAATAGAAGAGAATAAGGACAAACACGTCATGAAGGGATGAGGGGTGACAAAGTGAGAGTTGTTGTGTGAGCTGATGTTTTCTTTACTGCTTCACGTCTAAGTCCCGCAGCTTGTTGTCTGATGTTTTCAATGCCTGATCACTCAGCAGGTCAGGAAATATGCTCAAATATGTAGGTTTGTTTGTTTATGCTATTGTTGGATTAATACCTCGATGCAGATTGGCTGGATATTACCTCAATTGCAGCTATACATACATACATGCGTCTATTATCTGTAACCGTTTATCCTCATCAGGCTCACGGTGGCTGGTGGCCAGCTGACTTTGGACGAGAGGTTGGATACACCCTGAAGTCTCAAGTTCATCACAGGACACATAGATGTATTTTTCTACAGCAAGCCTACAGCTCGTGATGTCCAGTCCACTCCCTGCTTCGCTGAGACAGGTTAAAGACGTAGCTGCCTTTTCTTGAGGACTTACAAAGCAGCCGGTACCTTCCACTCAGGATTGAGTGAGACATGAGTGACTATAAAAGCTGCGTCAACAGTTTTTAACTGACATTCACACCTATGGCCAGTTCAGAGTCAATTCCAGCACACAGTAATTTAACATTCAACTTTTATAGCTACACTTTATACATTTACTTCTAGTGGCAGTGCTACCTCAGAGGTCATTATTTGACTCAGCTACAGGACTTCAATACGCTACATCCATCCTCATATCTAAAGAGCAGATGGGAGCACCGTCAACACTGTTGGATGGAGGGTCAGGGATGAAGGCGTAAAGGATGAGAGGAGAAACTGGGGTCATAGATGGCTGGAGAAGTTTGGCGATGAACTTTTGTCTGCTGGTGGCGGGAAGATGGGAGGGAACCAGGAGGGAGGAGAGACTCTGAGTGGGGGAGCTGTCGCTTCATCGCTCGGGATAAGAGCCCCAGTGGTTCCTGTATTTGGACAAAAGAGTGAGAGAAAGAGAGAAAAGGGAGGAGGGACGTGAAAACTGAGTCAAAGAAGAAGTGAACAGATATAATATAACAGTTATAATACTTATATTAGTCTTGCAGGCCACTGTGGTTCAGATATTTCACACCAGATTACAGCAATGTACACAATTTTAAATAATGCATTAACTGATTTAGCTCTGGTCTTCAATCTCTAACCATCTGTAAATGTCACTGGACTACTTCTGTTCACATGGCTGTGAGATGACTCATCCGGGTGATCTGCACAATATCAGCTATTCCCACGTCCTGCACATGTGCTAATAAATTTCCTCCCAGTGTTAACACAGATGCACGATGAGGGAAAAATAACGCAGGAGATACGAAGATGAGTCACGGCCTGGAGAGAATGAAGGGAAGATGAGGTGAGGTGAAAAGCTTCAGTAGCATTTGGAAGAGGGATGACACCAAACACGGAAAGGAAAAAGGGGGGAGATCTGGAGGAACTGAGAGGTTGAGACTGATGAGTCAGGTTCATTATGTGATGAAAAAAAAGGAGGAGGGGAGCGAGGGATGAGAGAAGAAGAGGAGTCCAAGTGTAGAGGGAGAACAAATGAGGGTACTTGAAAGAAAGGAAAGGGTGGAAGGGTTCAGAGGAGGCCACGAGTGGATGAGTGTAAGAAAGAAGAGTTTTTGTGAGAAAGGTCAAGGATCTGAATAGGCAAGTGGAGGGAAGACAGAGAGGAGACGGAGACATCCAGGCCTTCAATTTACAGTAACATGGTGGCATGATTTTAAATATATGACAAAGTAGTAGCTATATTTATACGTTTTCTAAGTTTGTGCATGTGAGATTCTCATCTTAAATTAAAATGTCTGACGGTGAAGATTGAATGCGAAAGACTGAATAGACAAAATAGGAAGGGAGTGAGAGATGATTTAGATGTTTTGAACGTAAGCTGTATCTGCACTTTATGAACAGTGGTGGGACAGAAAAGAATCCCATGTGACGAGCTGTTCGTGTTTCTAAATGTGAAACAGCATCTCCCTCTACTGGTTACAAACAGCCTTTCTTGCCCTTACTGTGTGAGTTTAGGTGGAGAGTTATGCAATGAGCAACAAACACCTTTAGTTTGTTTTAGTAAGTTAAAGTGAGCAGCTGAGGAGTAGAGGGTGGTTGGTGGGTTTAAGAGTTAGTGTCCGTGGGGGTCCGGGGTCTTGATGATGAGGCCAGATGCAAGTGTGTGCAGGGAGGTTTTGAGCAGGCTGATGGAGGTGCAGCTGTTGGCGTATAAGAAGAAGAGCAGAGGAGAGAGGATGCAGGGGATCTGATGCTGATGATCTTAGAGTCTGAGACAGGTTTCCTCAGCTTCAGGCACATTCAGACAGGAGAGCTTGACCTGTAGCTGACCCGGGATGACGGTGTTGAAACATTTCAATAAGAATTTCATGCACAAGAGAGCTCATTTTATTTGTGCCAGATCGTATTTATTAATTTATTACATTAATTTGTCAGAGACGATACACAAAAACATGAATCTCGTACGAGCAAAAGAGATTTATTGTACCAGATTTAACTGTCCCCAGTAAGGTCGACACAAATATTAATTACAACTATTTTATACATGTTGCATGTGCAGAAAGTGAGGTCAAGTCTATCCACGTTCTACCACTTTTATTACAGTCTTGTTTAATTCAGTTCACCAGCGGTGCAACACACTGTTTTCTGCAAATGAGGAAATCTATCCCAGAATATGATAGATTCATGTGAAATGTGAACATATACTGTACCTACAGGAGAAAAGAAATACAGAGATAACCACAAACTAAATCCGGTCTCATGTGCAGGTTCTGGCTCCAGGTGGCAGAGGTGTTTCAAACATCTCAACACAAACAGCTTTCTCATCACTTCCACTCAAATGACTTCCAACTGATGAGAGAAGAAGACAGACAACAGAAGTCATAAATCAGAGACAATGAGAGGACAAATACAAAGATCAGATCTGTTGGTACAACAAGTTGATTGTTGCTCAGACCAGCATGGACTGACTCCAACCCTCTACTGACCTCAGAGTCTGCAGACTGCACTGTGGACTCTCCACAAGATCAGACAGCAGCTTCACATCTGAATCCTGCAGCTTGTTTCCATTCAGGTCCAGCTCTCTCAGATGGGAGGGGTTGGAGTTCAGAGCTGAGGCCAGAGAAGCACAGCTGATCTCTGACAAACTGCAGCAACTCAATCTGAATAAAGAATACATTTATAAATTAAATAAACATTAGAAAACAATGTTCCTGCTTGAAATCATTTAATGTTTAATAGTCTGTTCAGACCTGAAAAGGGGTTAGAAAGTAGGTTACTTAAAATAGATTATTTATTGAATTTATTTATTTTTATTTCATTTTTTAAGAGGTTCACAGTAAATTATCCAGTGTAGATTTTTCTTGTTAAGTTCTGGTTTTAAGTGGGCAGCTCTACTCAATGTGGATCGATATAATATCAACCAGATGTCTGCAGTTTAGAGTCTTTCACATTATGTTAATCTCAGCACAAAAGAAAAAAATGGAGTCTGACCCCAGAGTCTCCAGACTGCAGTGTGGACTCTCCAGAAAATCACATAGCAGCTTCACTCCTGAATCCTGCAGCTTGTTTCCTTTCAGCTCCAGCTCTCTCAGGTGGGAGGGGTTGGAGTTCAGAGCTGAGGCCAGAGAAGCACAGCTGATCTCTGACAAACTGCAGGAATTCAATCTGAATAAAGAATAAATGATGTTGATAAAAATCCATTTATAATCCAATTAGATGTGTTCAGGTTTTAAATGTGCAGCTCAACATTACTATGTCCTAATCAATGAGCTTTTCTCTAAAATGAGTAGAGTGACTTTGTCACTGTGTTATTGTGGATCATCATAATGTCAGCCTTCTACAGACATCATCCAAACATCAGCACAACATTCGTACAACCATTAATGTCAACACAGATTAATAACATGCTGCTGATCTCAGACATGAGAAATACTATATTGATACTTTGATCTCCTGTCTCTCTATGTGTGTGTTATAAAGGATAATAATGATCAGACAATATTAACACATTGAAAATCAACAGAAACCAAACAAATATTTCTTATGCAAGTCAAAACAAATGCATGTGTACAACTGTTCATATTTACCATGGTTGTACTGGACTCAAACTTGGGGAGCTAATTTGCAAAAATACCAATTTCTATGTAGTGTTGCTTTAAACATAAGATCTAAAATAGTAACAGGGAATCAGGGAACTGACCTCAGAGTCTTCAGTCTAGAGTGTGGACTCTTCAGAAAATCACACAGCAGCTTCATTCCTAAATCCTAAGGTTGTTTCCACTCAGGTCCAGCTCTGTCAGATGGGAGGGGTTGGACTTCAGAGCTGAGGCCAGAGAAGCACAGCTGATCTCTGACAAATTGCAGCTTCTCAATCTGAATAAAGAATAAATGATGTAACTTTAGAAGACAATGTTCCTGCTTGAAATCATTTAGTGTTTAATAACCAGTTCAGAGCTGAAGAAGGTTTAGAAAATAGAAGTTTAGAAAATGGAAACTCCAAACACCTGAACCAAAAGGATACAGGTTCAACACTTCAAAATACAAGAACTGTCACTTATATTAATAACATCTTAATACCTGAAGAAAGACATAGTGACTTCACCTCTGAATCTCTGCTACCCCCACCAGTGAATCCATTTGTAAAAACTCATGTTGTGCCATCAAACACAAATAAATCCCCATCAAAAATGTATTTAAGATTTGACTTAAAGATGTCAAATATGTTGGGATGATTTTTATTATTATTATTATTATTATTGTAATTGATGATGAGAAATATAAGTTGAAAATGAAGAGTAGAAGAAGTTTATAGTGAATTTTCCAGTGTAGATTTTTCTTGTTATATTCAGTTTTAAATGTGCAGCTCAACATTGCTCGGCCACAGTCGTTGAACTAAACCACAGAAGAAAATAGACTTCATCGTTAAGATACTCAGTGTGGATCAGTATAGTATCAGCATGATGTCTGCAGTTTAGGTGTCTGACCTCAGAGTCTTCAGTCTACAGTGTGGACTCTCCAGAAAATCACATAGCAGCTTCACTCCTGAATCCTGCAGCTTGTTTACACTCAGGTCCAGCTCTCTCAGATGGGAGGGGTTGGACTTCAGAGCTGAGGCCAGAGAAGCACAGCTGATCCCTGACAAACTGCAGCGCCACAACCTGAATAAAGAATAAATGATGTCAATCAGTTTTTTTTTATAGCAAAAGATCTCTTGAGATTTGTGCTCAGACAAAGAAATTTAAAACTTTTGTTATTAGTACACATTGTGCAGGAACAAAATACACAAACTGACCTCAGAGTCTCCAGTGTACAGTGTGGACTCTCCAGTCCGGCACACAAAATCTTTACTCCTGAGTCCTGCAGGTTTTGAATACACAAGTCCAGCTCTTTCAGAGAAGAGTTGGACTTCAGAGCTGAGGCCACAACTTCACAGTAAGCTGCTGAGATCGAACGGCCAGAAAGCCTGTAATGACAAAGAAAATGAAATTATAAAAGTATAATTACAAATTAAAATACATCAGTTCATTAGCATTTTAAGTTGTAAGTAAACCCTCAAATCACTTTGAGATGAAAACCAGTTGATTGATTGAACTGCAACATCACCACCATGCTACTGAGAAGAGTAGTTCAACTAGTAACTTTGCTACTTGTAGTGACGTTTCTGCCCAACACTGAATAACACAGAATAAATGCTTGAGTGCATTTTGCTAATACTGATGGCTCCAACCATTCATGATGTTTTATAATGTGAATCACATCTGGACTTACACAGCCTTTCTGCAGTTCCTCACAGCTGGAATCAGTCTCAGTCGTCCCTGGTCTGATGTGTTGTACTTCTTCAGGTTCAGCTCATCCAGAACCTCCTCTGACATCTGCAGCATGTAGGCCAGAGCTGAGCAGTGGATCTCAGAGAGTTTCTTCTCTGATCTGTTCTCTGACTTCAGGAACTCTTGGATCTCCTGATGGACTGAGTGGTCGTTCATCTCAACAAGACAGTGGAAGATGTTGACGCTTCTGTCAGGAGAAATACTTGTATTGTTCTCCTTCAGGTTGTTGATGGCCTTCTGGATGACCTCTGGACTGTTGTCTGTCCGACCCAGCAGGCCTCCTAACAGTCTCTGGTTGGACTCCAGAGAGAGGCCATGAAGGAAGCGAACAAACAGGTCCAGGTGACCATTTTTACTTTTAAGGGATTTCATCATCGCTCCCATTAGGAAGACATCCAGGGTTGAATCAATGTATTTTTTCCCAAGAAAGCCTTCAGGACCTTTGTGTTCCTGTTGGTGTAACAGTGGAACACGTAGACTGCAGCCAGAAACTCCTGAACGCTCAGATGAACAAAGCTGTAGACTGTTTTCTGGAAGATCACACTCTCTCTTTTGAAGATCTCTGTACAAACTCCTGAGTACACCGAGGCCTCTGTGACATCCAGACCACACTGCTCCAGGTCTTCTTGGTAGAACATGATGTTTCCTTTCTCCAGCTGTTCAAACGCCAGCCTCCCCAGCTTCAGAAAAACTTCTCTGTCAGCCTCCGTCAGCTCCTGTGGACTTGTCTCATGTCCATCATCGTACTTCTTCTTCTTCCTCTTTGTCTGAACCAGCAGGAAGTGTGAGTACAGGTCAGTCAGGGTCTTGGGCAGCTCTCCTCTCTGGTCTGTGGTCAACATGTGGTCCAGAACTGTAGCAGTGATCCAGCAGAAGACTGGGATCAGACACATGATGTGGAGGCTCCTGGAGGTCTTGATGTGTGAGATGATTCTGCTGGACAGATCTTCATCACTGACTCTCCTCCTGAAGTACTCCTCCTTCTGAGCGTCAGTGAAGCCTCGTACTTCTGTTACCCTGTCAACACATGAAGGAGGGATCTGATTGGCTGCTGCAGGTCTGGAAGTTATCCAGATGAGAGCCGAGGGAAGCAGATTCCCCTTGATGAGGCTTGTCAACAGCAGGCTGACTGATGACTTCTGTGTGACATCAGACACGACCTCTTTGTTGTTGAAATCCAGTGAAAGTCTGCTTTCATCCAGGCCGTCAAAGATGAACAGAAGTTTACAGACAGCAAGCTCCTCTGCTGTGACCTTCTGTAATGTTGGATGGAAATCATGGAGCAGCTTGAGAAGACTGAACTGCTCATCTCTGATCAGGTTCAGCTCCCTGAATGAGAGCAGAACCACCAGACTGACATCTTGGTTCTCCGAGCCCTCTGCCCAGTCCAGAGTGAACTTCAGCGCTGAGAAGGTTTTCCAACGCCAGCGACGCCATTGGTCAGAACGACTCTGATGTGTCTCTGTTGGTCAGGTAAGGCTTTAAAGATGTCGTGGCACTTGATCGGAGTGTCATGGAGGGTCTCCATCTTGGAAGCTGTCTCAAGCTGCCTCACCTCATGTTGGGTGTTAACCTCTTCACTCTGTCCCTCTGTGATGTAGAGCTCAGTGTAGATCCTGTTGAGGAGGGTTCCACTTCCTGTTTCATCACTTCCTTCAGTCACACGTTCACATCTCGTCTTCAGACTGATCTTATGTTTATCTAAAACCTCCTGCAGGCCACCACTCACTGAAGAAGAGAAAAAGTTTGAGACAAAACAAAGAAATTGTAAAGGTGCTGATTATTTTCACCTTTAAAAACCATCAGTATGAGAAGATATAACATCAGAAATACTTTTCTCTCTCTCAGTCTGAGCCTCATCAGCATGTCTGAACAGCTACTGCTTTAACTTTTATTTTTGCACGCTATATTAACTTCTTTTGGCTTACATTTGGCACATCACTGTGCCATTTTTAGCTCAGGAGAATGGTTCAGGCTCATTCTACATCCAAGCTGTAACAGATTGCAATTTTCTAAGTACTTACCTTGCACATTGCTGGTCTGACTGTCTGCCAGCAGTCCAGGTCTTGTTCTGGATCTTTCTCCACACTGGGGACAGGAGGAGTCTCCTGATGAAGCAGAGGTGATGCACTGTTTGCAGTTGTTAGAGACCGGATCCTTCATGAAGTCCTGACACAAAGAACAGCAGGATAGCTTCTCCTCCACAGGAACATGACTCTCCCTGTGAAGACATTTCTTTATAACTAAAGTGATTTTGACTGCTGTTGAAGATTCGATCACAGCAACCCCAAACCAGACAGGCTCCAATAATGCCATGCAGCAGACGCTCTCCCCAGTTGGTCACTGTGAAAGGACTTTTAAGTAAAACCTTGCCTGGATTTTAAATTTTCAGATTTTTGAGGGGTGTGGAATCATGAGTGAAGTCATAACAATGAAGGCTGAGGAACGTCCTAAATCAGCTTTTCTAGCTGTGGCAGATACTAAGAGGGAGATTTACACGAGTGAGTTCTCACAGTAAGTCGTTAAATTTAACTTTGCAAATACATTTTGATAGATATATATAGAAATGCTAAATCAACAGAAATCACGGCATCCACAGATGACTGAAAATGGGTCAGTTTACAGTAAAAACAGTCTCTTACTTTGTGTCAGAGGGTCCAGGTTCATCACTGAAGTGTGGAGGAATACCTTTGGACCAGTCACTCTTCATAGACAGACAGCTGGATACCGGAGACTCTGCTGTCTGTCTGATGTACTGAACTCTGCAAACACCAAGAAGCAGACAAAGCCATCATGGAAGATCTTAAATACACAAACTGACTGCTTCTGTTGATAATTAGACAGTTTGAAAGTTAAAAGTCTTCTTAGATCAGATTACAACTTTTCCAGGTGACTGACAGCTGTCATGGATACGAAAAGGAAGATGAGGACTTTTTACAGTAGTTTTAACAAATCAACTGTTGCCATTAATGACAAATTAACCTTTATTGTCATTTCTGTACAGAATAATATTATTTGTACTGTATTTTTTTGCTGTATTATGTTGCTTAATAGATAACGTTTATGCCCATATTTGAAATACTAAAAACAATTTCACATGGTAATTTTAAGGTAAATCTTATAAATTACATTAAAGTACATTTGTTACAAGAGTACAAAGCTGCACTGCTCTTGAGGTGGAAACTTCCTGGCCACACCCAGTGTGCACACACAGTACATGACAATAAGTCGGCAGAAAGCAGAAAGAGTGAGGGCCGAGTCGGGAATAAGTCGAGCAGGCAAAGTGTCCGACTGAAAATGAGAGATTATAACAGTGTCTTACTTTGTGTCTGAGGCTGCAGGTTCATCACTGAAGTTCATCGGATAATCTTTGGACCGGTCACTCTTCATAGACAGACAGCTGGATGCTGGAGACTCTGCTCTCTGTCTGACGTACTGAACTCTGCAAACACCATCAAGATATTTATTTTTTTTACTCATCACATGAATCCTTGATAAATTATTTGCCATTAGGGAAGCTCTAAATACACAAATGACTGCTCCTGATAAGGTTTAAGAGTTTTTATTTGTCCTCTTAGATCAGATCTGACAGCGGTCACGGATAAGACAACAGAAATCACGGCATCAGCAGAGGTGACGGAAAATGAGTCAGTTTACAGTAAAAACAGTCTCTTACTTTGTGTCAGAGGGTCCAGGTTCATCACTGAAGTGTGGAGGAATACCTTTGGACCAGTCACTCTTCAGAGACAGACAGCTGGATGCTGGAGACTCTGCTCTGTCCTCCTCTTCCTCCTCACAGTCAATCATCTTCAGGATTTCAGTCAGTCTGAGAGGTGAAACATTAACACTGACTGTGAGCTCAGAACAGAAGAAATAAGAAAAACAGGTTTGTTCAAGAGGCACAGTCAAGACTCACTCACTCACACACACACACACACACACACACATAGAGAGAGAGTCACGTTATTAAGGGGGGCAAAAGGAAGGGCTGGCTGAGGACAGAACAACACAGCTCAGGTATACAGCCTAGGGGCATGGCAGACTGGTGGAGAGACACACATTAGAATTACAAAATAAATGTACAGTATCAGGCCTAATATTTGATACTCCTAGTACAAGTTAAAAGACAGAAGTCTTACCTGCCATCAAGTAAACCGTTTTGGACCAGCCTGTCTGAACTCTGGAAAAATACAACCTGCCAAGTGAAAGTAAAATTTTCTCTGCTGATAACAGGTTTCACCCTGCTGACAATACCCGTTTACGTATGTCAACAGCCTGCATTGTCTGACCAGTTTGAACGGATCAGTGTCAGGAAATCAAACACAAGCACACGTTTGTTAAACTTGTAAAGAGATATCTACACCAATACAACATCCTATTTGATTAAAATAATTTAATCTGATAACATATCTTTGTGTTTTCAAATACTGTTATGCTTGGCCAACACACACATACTGTCTTAAGGCCTATGGCCGTAACAAAACACATTTATGTAAAATGACAATAATGATCTGTAATTTAATATGCAGCTTATTATATAAATGTTTGCGTCCATACTAACTTGAATTTTCTTCTAGGAGTTTGGCCAGTATTTGGCTCAGCTTCAGGACATATAATACACTACATTCATCTCCACGTCTATAAATCAGATGGGTGAGTGTCACTTTAGGACCACTAGAGGGAGGCACATTTCAAGATGAAGGCAAATATTTTCAAAGGAGATAACAAGGACCCTACCAATATGAATATATGTTTAGACAGGTTTATTGCAGGTTGTGGCTGAAGGTGAACCAAGATGATGTACTGCAGGAGGGATGAGGGATGAGAGAAGAACTTGGGGTGCACGATGAGAGAAAAAAACAGAGGAGACATGAGGATGAGTCACGGCCTGGAGAGAATGAAGGTAAGATGAGGTGAGGTGAAAAGCTTCAGTAGCATTTGGAAGAGGAATGACAAACACAGAAAGGAATCGAAGGAGGAAAGGAGGGAGATCTGAAGGGACTGAGAGGTTGAGATGAGTCAGGTTCATTAGAATATCTTTATTGTCATTGTGCAATGCGTAACGAAATTTAAGTGCCGTCTTCAGTGCAGGAAGAACAAAAAAAACATAGTATAAAACATAGAACTTTAATGCTAATGCTAATCATATAAAATCTGATGATTTTTTAAAAATTCAACCAGTAATTGTAACATGTTTGGCCTGCAACTACTTTTTTAAATGGAGTATCTAGTCAAGGCTTGTTGTCAAATATCAGATGTCTATGATTTGTTAGCTGTTTCCCACTAAGGCCCAAGAAAGTAAAATTAACCGATATTTCTTAAATAAGCAATTGACTGCATCAATCGTCACATGGGATCATAACATTGTTTATTATTTTTGCTTAATGCGCAGTTTAAAAAAACATTTCAAGTCAGGAACAAGGAGGCTTATTTAGTTTTAGCCCAGTCTCATTAATTTAATGAATTACATATATTTGTCAAAGACAATATAAGAAAAAAATATATAAAACAAACATTAATCTCATACGAGCAAGGAAATTTATTGTACTGGATTTAACTACATGCTAATGTTCATCTGCACTCCCTAGGCGGTTCAACACAAACACTGATTTCTACTATTACTATTGTTTAATAATGCAATCTCCTATAGGATGTGATCATATATAATAATAGAAAGACAGACTGCAGAGTCATCCCCTCTTGTTGTGATTCCTCTGTCAGTCTCTGCTGGATGAAGCTCTCCTCTCCACTCTACCTCCCAGTAACATGGCCCATTCAGAGCCGATACTGCTGCTTCAACCTCTCTGGATCATCAGGACTCAGCTGATCCTCACTCGACACGACCTCCTTTCAGTCAGACTATGGCAGAAACGACTTCCAGCTGATGAGAGAAGAAGACAGACAACATGTCATGAGTCAGTGTTTACAGAGACAATGAGAGAACAAACACTTTGACATCAGATCTGATGGTCTGACAGTTTGATGAATGAGGATCACTGTCTCTGTACATCTTGTGATGCTGTCAGCTGTCCTCAGCTTTATTTCCTGTAGACATGAACACAACAACAACAGTCGTCTTCACATCAACTCAAACACATGATCACAACGAGCTTCTGGCTCATCTGATTGGCTGACTGTTCTCTCTCTCTCTGTCTTTCTGTCCAATCCTGAAGCCTGTCACCGTTCTCCTCTCACAGCTTCACTGAGGAAAGCAACAACTGAGAAGGTCGGAGGTTTACAGGAAATACTGGATCTGTGCTTTGATACTAACTGTGTTTAGTACAATACTGCTGAGACCAGCATGGACTGACTCCAACCCTCTACTGACCTCAGAGTCTGCAGACTGCAGTGTGGACTCTCCACAAGATCAAGCAGCAGCTTCACATCTGAATCCTGCAGCCCGTTGAAGCTAATATCCAGCTCTGTCAGATGGGAGGGTTGGACTTCAGAGCTGAGGCCAGAGAAGCACAGCTGATCTCTGACAAACTGCAGCGCCACAACCTGAATGAAGAATAAATGACGTAAGTTTAGAAGACAATGTTCCTGCTTGAAATCATTCAATGTTTAATAATCTGTTCAGAGCTGAAGAAGGTTTAGAAAGTAGTTTCTTTGAAATTTATTTTTATTATCGATTATTATTTTTATTTTTTGTATTCATGCATTTTTGTGTTATCATTTGTTTCAACAAAAACATGGCATGGAATATGAGCTAAAAAGTTTAAGAGGTTCAGAGTGAATAATCCAGTGTAGAGCTTTCCTTTTTTCTATATTTAGGTTTTAAGTGTGTAGCTCAACATTGCCCTGCCACAGTCAATGGACTACTGGATGCTCAGTGTGGATCAGTATAATATCAGCCTGATGTCTGCAGTTAAGTGTCACCACAACTTTCACATCATATTAATCTCAGCACAGAAGTAAAAAATTATGTCTGACCTCAGAGTCTTCAGTCTGCAGTGTGGACTCTCCAGAAAATCACACAGCAGCTTCACTCCTGAATCCTTCAGCTTGTTTTCACTCAGCTTTAGTTCTCTCAGGTGGGAGGGGTTGGACTTCAGAGCTGAGGCCAGAGAAGCACAGCTGATCTCTGACAAACTGCAGTCCAGCAATCTGAAGAAATAAGTGGATGATGTAGATAAAAATCCATTTGTAATCCAATCAAATATTGTGGATCATCATAATGTCAGCCCTCAACAGACATCATCTAAAAAAATAAATAAATATACAAGCTCGGCTCAAGCATCCCCAATCCTGGCGAGGATAAGCAGTTACAGAAAATGGTTTAATTAACATAGATGAATAACATGTTGCTGATCTCAGTCAAGTCAGGAGAAAAACTGTATTGATTCTATTATCTCCCTCTGTCCAACTATTTCACTGGTTTTGTTTAAACTTGATCATATTTTATGGAGAAATTATCTTCTGGTTTTCCCTCTGATGTCCTCTGGCTGTTCAGCTTCAACACTTTGATTTACAGAGCTTCATAACATTAGTTTAATTTGTTAGCCCTGGTGGCATACTGGTGTTTGTTTGTTTAATGTTCCTTTAATCATATAAGATCTAAAATAGTAATAGAGTCAGTGAACTGACCTCAGAGTCTCCAGTCTACAGTGTGAACTCTCCAGAAAATCACACAGCAGCTTCACTCCTGAATCCTGCAGCTTGTTGCAGCTCAGGTCCAGATCTCTCAGATGGGAGGGGTTGGACTTCAGTGCTGAGTCCAGAGAAGCACAGCTGATCTCTGACAAACTGCAACGACTCAATCTGAATAAAGGATAATGATGTAACTTTAGAAGACAGTGTTGAAATTATTCAATGTTCAATAATATGTTTCGGAGCTGAAAAAAGGTAGAAGGTAGAAGTTTAGAAAATTGAAACTCCAGACACCTGAACTTAACAGAATGCAGGTTCAAATCATTGAAAAACTGTCACTTTTAATATTAAATTTTAAATATTAATGACAACATGTTAGTACCTTAAAAAGATGTAGTGACTTCACCTCTTAAAGTCGGCTACCCCCTCTAGTGGCTCCATCTATGCAAACTCATGGTGTGTAGCCAAACACAAAAAAATACCCGCAGAAATAGATTTAAGATTCGACTAAAGATCCCAAAGTTTCCAAAGAGCTAAAAAGACGCCAAGATAAATTTTCTTTAAATGTGAACAAAAGACATCAACAATTAGGAAAAGTGGAGTCATAAAATGAAAGAATCTTCAGTTTAAATCATTGAGTATAAGCATCATATAGCATGTCTGGACTTTAGTTTTACCACAACTTTCACATCATATTAATCTCAGCACAAAAGTAAAGAATGCTGTGTGACCTCAAAGTCTCCAGTCTGCAGTGTGTACTCTCCAGAAAATCACATAGCAGCTTCACTCCTGAATCCCGCAAGTCGTTGTGACTCAAGTCCAGCTTTTTCAGATGGGAAGGGTTGGACTTCAGAGCTGAGGCCAGAGAAGCACAGCTGATCTTTGACAAACTGCAGAGACTCAATCTGAATAAAGAATAAATGAAATAAAAACAATCTCATCAGAATCTAATTAGATGTATTCAGGTTTTAAATATTCATGCAACTATAATTAGAAAATCAGATAAAGTCACAGATCTGCCACAATCGCCCAATTTATACAACCTCATGTTGCGCAGCAGAACACAACCTGCCCCCCACACAGAAATTGACTCAAAAATGTCAAATATGTCAGGATGAATTTTGGAAAAATGTGAAGAAAAAACATTTTCTTTTCAGAATAGTGGCATCATAAAATCAAAGCATCTTTAGTTTAAACTGTTCATACATTCATAAACATGTTAGAACATTCAAATAGTGATTGAAAGAATATTCTTTTTTTTACATAGTTGAAATATGGATTATTTATTATTTGGATTTGTGTATCTTTTTTAGACATAAATGAGGCAAGATGAAAATGAAGAGTTTATGAGGTTCAGAGTGAGTTGTTATAGTCAGGTTTGTAGCTCAATGCAGCACAGGTAGCTCAATGTTGCTCTGCCACTGTCAAGTAAATAGACTTTAGCATTCAGATACTCAGTGTGGATCAGTATAATATCAGCCTGATGTCTGTAGTTTAGTGTCACCACAACTTTCACATCATGTTAATATCAGCACAGAAGTAAAAAAAAAAAAAAAAAAAGATGTCTGACCTCAGAGTCTTCAGTCTGCAGTGTGGACTCTTCAGAAAATCACACAGCAGCTTCACTCCTGAATCCTGCAGGTCGTTGCAGCTCAGGTCCAGCTCTCTCAGATGGGAGGGGTTGGACTTCAGCGCTGAGGCCAGAGAAGCACAGCTGATCTCTGACAAACTGCAGCTCCTCAATCTGAATAAAGAAAAAAATGTAGATAAAAATTCTTTACAATCCAACTCACAAATCCCAGACTTAGCGCTGCAGTGTTCGTTGGGTCGTTGAGCCACTGGGGGTAAGGCTAGTGTACTTTGAATCAGAACACCTTAGGGCGCAGGTTGATGATCGACATTGTGGTCGTGTCATCAGATATGTCTTGGAAAGTTGGGTAAAGACAGGAGCAGAGCTGTTAACTGATCACCACCTGGTGGTGAGTTAGATCAAATCCTGTGAAAGAATGCCAGACAGATCTGGCAAACCCAAATGTGTGGTGAGGATAAACTGGGAATGCCTGGCAGAGGCCCCTGTCCTTGAGGTCTATGGGGGTATAGAAGGAGTTTGGGGAGACCATGGAGAAGGTCTTTCAGTTGTCCTCAAGGAAGTTCTTGCATTTCATGTCCAGAACTGCTGACCTGGACTCGGGATATTGCTGGACAGTGGAAAGAGCACTTTGAGAAGCTCCTGAACCTAACCAATACATCTTCTGTGGAGGAAACAGAGCCTGAAGACTTGGGGGAAGCCTTGCCCATATCTCTGTCAGAGGTCGCCAAGGTACTCAGGATGCAATGCTATCAACATTTGTCTATTTAAGAAAATCGGACCTCAGATTTAAAAAAAAATTAGACCTGAAGGAAATTTAACACTTTTGTTATTTATACAGTATACAAGGTACAAGAGCAAAATACATGAACTGACCTCAGAGTCTCCAGTCCACAGTGTGGGCTCTCCAGCCCGGTACACAAAAGATTCACTCCTGAATCTTGCAGGTTGTGAATACACAGGTCCAGCTCTCTCAGAGAGGGGTTAGATTTCAGAGCTGAGGCTACAACTTCACAGTAATCTGCTGAGATCGAATGGACAGAAAGCCTGTGTTGACAGAAGAAAATTACATTAAAAAGTATAATTATGATGTAAAATATATCTACTTCATTTGGAATTTAAAGTGTAAGTAAACCTTCAAACCACTTTTTTTTTTCAGATTTAAGCCATGTGTTTATGGTATTTAGTAGTGTAGTTGATCGGTTAATGTCCAAATCTTTGTTTCAGACCAGCAGAATGCTCCAGTGCGCTTCAGAAATGCCTTGGAAAATGATGCTTGTGTGGTCCTACTACTCTACTTGATCAATAAAAGAGCTAAGCTACTGAGAAGAGTAGTTAAACTAGTAACGTACAGTATAAGTATATATTTAGAGTCGAAATCCACCACTACAATTTTACTGAATTATAATTGTGTTCTGAACTACCGAACTGATGGGTATCAGCTTTTACGATGTTTTAAAATAGTAATCACATCTGGGCTTACAAAGCTTTTCTGCAGTTCCTCACAGCTGGAATCAGTCTCTGTCGTCCCTGGTCTGATGTGTTGTACTTATTCAGGTTCAGCTCATCCAGAACCTCCTCTGACATCTGCAGCATGTAGGCCAGAGCTGAGCAGTGGATCTCAGAGAGGTACTTTGATCTGTTTTCTGACTTCAGGAACTCTTGGATCTCCTGATGGACTGAGTCATCGTTCATCTCCATCAGACAGTGGAAGATGTTGATGCTTCTGTCAGGAGAGATATCAGCTCTGTTCATCTTCTTTAAGTTGTTGATAGCACTCTGGATGATTTCTGGACTGTTGTCTGTCTGACCCAGCAGGCCTCCTAAGAGTCTCTGGTTGGACTCCAGACAGAGGCCATGAAGGAAGCGAACAAACAGGTCCAGGTGGCCATTTTTGCTTTCAAGAGATTTCTCCATGACTTTCCTCAGGAAGACATCCAGGGTCGAATCAATGTATTTTTTTCCCAGGAAGTCCTCCAGTACCTTTGTGTTCTTGTTGGTGTAACAGTTGAACAGGTAGACTGCAGCCAGAAACTCCTGAACGCTCAGATGAACAAAGCAGTAGACTGTTTTCTGGAAGATCACACTCTCTCTTTTGAAGATCTCTGTACAAACTCCTGAGTACACCGAGGCCTCTGTGACATCCAGACCACACTGCTTCAGGTCTTCTTGGTAGAACATGATGTTTCCTTTCTTCAGCTGTTCAAACGCCAGCCTCCCCAGCTTCAGAAGAACTTTTCTGTCAGCCTCCGTCAGCTCCTGTGGACTCTTCTTATGTCCCTCATCGTACTTCTGCTTCTTCCTCTTTGTCTGAACCAGCAGGAAGTGTGAGTACAGGTCAGTCAGGGTCTTGGGCAGCTCTCCTCTCTGGTCTGTGGTCAACATGTGGTCCAGAACTGTAGCAGTGATCCAGCAGAAGACTGGGATCAGACACATGATGTGGAGGCTCCTGGAGGTCTTGATGTGTGAGATGATTCTGCTGGACAGATCTTCATCACTGACTCTCCTCCTGAAGTACTCCTCCTTCTGAGCGTCAGTGAAGCCTCGTACTTCTGTTACCCTGTCAACACATTTAGGAGGGATCTGATTGGCTGCTGCAGGTCTGGAAGTTATCCAGATGAGAGCCGAGGGAAGCAGATTCCCCTTGATGAGGTTTGTCAACAGCACGCTGACTGATGACTTCTGTGTGACATCAGACACGACCTCTTTGTTGTTGAAATCCAGTGAAAGTCTGCTTTCATCCAGGCCGTCAAAGATGAACAGAAGTTTACAGACAGCGAGCTCCTCTGCTGTGACCTTCTGTAATGTTGGATGGAAATCATGGAGCAGCTTGAGAAGACTGAACTGCTCATCTTTGATCAGGTTCAGCTCCCTGAACGAGAGCAGAACCACCAGACTGACATCTTGGTTCTCCGAGCCCTCTGCCCAGTCCAGAGTGAACTTCAGCGCTGAGAAGGTTTTTCCAACGCCAGCGACGCCGTTGGTCAGAACGACTCTGATGTGTCTCTGTTGGTCAGGTAAGGCTTTAAAGATGTCGTGGCACTTGATCGGAGTGTCATGGAGGGTCTCCATCTTGGAAGCTGTCTCAAGCTGCCTCACCTCATGTTGGGTGTTAACCTCTTCACTCTGTCCCTCTGTGATGTAGAGCTCAGTGTAGATCCTGTTGAGGAGGGTTCCACTTCCTGTTTCTTCACTTCCTTCAGTCACACGTTCACATCTCGTCTTCAGACTGATCTTATGTTCATCTAAAACCTCCTGCAGACCAGCACTCACTGAAGGAGAGAAAAAGTGTGAGACAAAACAAAGAAAAAAAACGTGACTCTGCTCTCAAAAACATAACACTTCTGATTTTCAGGTGATTACACACTATTGAAAACATACAGCCCCCTAAATTTTACACACTTGACCTTTAACACATGATTATATACATTTTTACACAGTGTATGAACTTCCTTTGTCTTACATTTGCCATTTCTATGTGCTATACATTTATCTATTTTTTGGTCAGGCTCATCCTACATCCAGAACATGGTCATGAAATGTAGCAGGTTACATTTTTCAAAGTCTTACTTTGGACAGTGCTGGTCTGACTGGCTGCCTGTAGTCCAGGTCTTGTTCTGGATCTTTCTCCACACTGGGGACAGGAGGAGTCTCCTGATGAAGCAGACTGGTCCCAGTATGCGGTGATGTACTGTCTGCAGAACCAGCGTCCACAGCTGGTAGAGACCGGATCCTTCAGGTCGTCCTGACACAAAGCACAGCAGGACGGCTGCTCCTCCACAAGAACATGACTCCTCATCCTCTCTCTGTGAAGACTAAAGAGATTTTTCATGTTGAAATAAGACATATAAGTAAAACCCTGTGTATATGGAGCCAAACCTGAGCTTGGATTTTGTTTTCAGGTTCAAATTTTATTTTGTACAGTTTCAAATCTTGTTTTTTTGGTTTCAGACCTTTGGGCCTTGAGGGCTAGCATCAATTGAGAGGGGTGTTAAGTCATGAGTGGCAGCATAACAAGGAAGGCTGAGAGCCTTCCTCAATCACATTGGCTTCAGGAAACATAGGTACATGAGGAAGCATGACTCAATATTTTCAGTACACCATATTCATGTGACTGGAAGGAAGGAAGAAAAAGGACACCAGTTATTTTCAGCAAGCTGTTTAGACGTGCTCTTGGCTTTAATCACAGTATGAACATAATTAAAAATGCCAGACCGGGCAGGTCACCAGGCATCAGACTGACAGTGTCAGAACACAGGTAAGACTTGTTAGGTAAGTTTTGACAAGACTTCACAGGTCAGGCCAGTTTAGTGTAAGAACTCTCACTTTGTGTCCGCTGGTCCAGGTTCATGACTGAAGGCTGGAGGACGACCTTTGGACTGATCACTCTTCATAGACAGACGGCTGGATACTGGAGACTCTGCTCTCTGTCTGATGTACGAAGAGAGAGAT
Source organism: Miichthys miiuy (assembly GCA_036365135.1). Taxonomy (NCBI): domain Eukaryota; kingdom Metazoa; phylum Chordata; class Actinopteri; family Sciaenidae; genus Miichthys; species Miichthys miiuy. The sequence goes on from CM071618.1 coordinate 5,280,651, forward strand.
TGAACTAGGTGATATATATATATATACTGCTCTTTCTCTCTGACATGTTGCTCCTCTGGCTACACCCAATGTCAGTTACCTTGTTTACAGCTTAGGTGACAGATAGCTGTCACAGATAGTAATGGTTTGTCTTTGTGTCCCAAAAGGTTTGTTAAATTTTAGCTTACAAAGTCTTTTTGGTAAAAAAATGCAATATATAAAAATCAGCAGAACTCATGGTATCAGCAGAGGTGACTGAATGAGTTAACTGTAAAAACAGTCTCTTACTTTGTGTCCGCTGGTCCAGGTTCATGACTGAAGGCTGGAGGACGACCTTTGGACTGATCACTCTTCATAGACAGACGGCTGGATACTGGAGACTCTGCTTTGTCCTCGTCTTCCCTTTCAGAGTCACTCATCTTCATGGCTGCTCTCTGTCTCTTCACACAGTCGGTATGAGAAGTAAAACAGTAACACTGACTGTTAGCTCTGTACACAAGAATCAAGAAAAACAGGTTCGTTCGAGAGTCAAGAATGACTGTGAGAACAGGAACACACACACACACACACATTCTCCAGTGTTTACATCCAGGAACATTTCTCCTTAATTATGAAACAAGTTTTACAGGCACATAGAAAACCTGAAGACAGAAGAGTAAAATGAACAATGCTGATTGCTGACAACAGCTTGTAAATTCTTGAAAACATAGTTTCTAAATTAAATCTAATTTAAATGTTCAGTGTATCAAAATGTTCTGAGATATAAAGACAAGAAAAACACTTCTTGTGTCTGACCTGTTGAAAAATGCCACCAGCTTTGGCCAAACCAAGTAGCTCTTCTTGCTGTTGCCGTTCTATTGGTTACATTTTGCTAACCTCTTTTATAGGCCTGCGTCTGGTTGACTTTTGATTTAGTTATTTTTGTATTTAGTCCATCTTGTTGACCTCTTGTGTGTATTCAGTTAACACCTTGTTGAACCTCTTTTATTGGCCTAGTTAACTAAACCAAAAGTCAACCAAAATTCAGCCTGATGTATTTTATATATTTGGAAACTTCAAGATCAACGTTCTGTTGGTTTGAATAATATTTGACTGGCTGCCAGTGGGTCACCGAGCTTTAGATTCATTTCCTGTAAGCCAGGCTATTTATGTAAAACGAGTGTCTATCTACAAGAACTTTAAACAAAGAAAAAGGGTTGGGTGTTGAAAAAAATGTTTAGGTTGGCAGCCTGTGTCGTCAGACCGGTCTGAGCAGATTATTATAAGTATTTACAGTATAGTCAGAAACAAAGTCGGGAAATAATATTTTTGTTAAGCACTGAGGTGTCTGAAAGGCACGAGTCGTCCAGGTGGGACCAAGAGAGTAAGATGGGAAAGCAAGAGGAAGCTGCCGTCTTCATCCATCCAAGGTTATAAAGTCTGGATGCAGATGACAGCGATCCTTCCATGAGGTGGGACAGGCCAAACCATCAGGAAGCCCTGAAAGAAGAAACAGAGGCAGGCCAGCACAACAAACACTGTCTTAATGCCTGGGACTTACTGTAATAAGCATTTTGTCAATTTAACAAATAAAGTTTTGTGCCAAATTTAGCACTCTTTGATGCACACATCACAAAACTAACATAAAAATCTATTTATTTATATACTGCAGATTCTTTTTTTGTAGATATGACCAAAAATATATACACACATTTCATCACAAACTTTTACATTTTATTACGGATCATAAATATGCAGAAGCACACAATCACAGTAGGAATTATGAAAGTTATGACTCTCAATATTTGTAACACTGGGAGAACAGGAACAGAAGAAAAGCAACAACTTTAAATACCATTTACATCCACACAGTTATTTCCATTTACTCCATTTTGCAATGAATTTGATTTAAATGTGTAGTTTGTCCCACGCTAGGCGGTGAAATAACTATCAGCACACTGAGAGAACTGTCAATCAAGCTTTGTCCAAAAACAAAACGCATGAAATCCCCTGTATGGAGGACCTTTAACGGGGCAGAAAACAAGAAGGTAACATATTTAAATGACAAAGAAAGAACAATAAATGAAACAAGGCCAATAAAAGACAAAGAACGAAACTCACTCTTGTTGAAGATGGAAACAACTCCAGTGTCATATCATAACAAAAACTATTTTTTTCTTCATTTTCAGACTAGATTTATTAACGTCAAGTTAATATTGCATGACATCAGACAGGATAATATTCTCAGTGTAAGTCACACTGAATTATATTAACATGTTTCACAAGTTTCATGTCTACATGTTCTTATACAGATTTGACTGATTATGAAGCCAAGAAGGAGTGTTCAAATTAACTTCACACAATGTTCTTTTCTGCATGTCTCTTCTGTGTCTTCCAGCATACAGTAATACTAAATAAAAAAAAATCACTTTTTCCAATTAAGAAAATATGCCGTTCTTATACAGCTATGCTTGAATTCTCTGACTCAGCTACAGGACATATAAAACACTACATCCATCCTCACATCTCTAGATCAGATGGGAGAGAGTCACTTTAGGACCACTAGAGGGAGGCACATTTCAAGACTTTTCAACTGCAGGAGGGATGGAGGGTTGATGGATGAGAGGAAAACTTGGGGTGGTAGGTGGATGGAGGAGTCTGAAGACGTTAACACAGACGCAAAACACAGGAGATATGAGGATGAGTCACAGCCTGGAGAGAATGAAGGGAAGATGAGGTGAGGTGAAAAGCTTCAGTAGCATTTGGAAGAGGAATGAAAAACACAGAAAGGAATGAAAGGAGGAAAGGAGGGAGATCTGGGAGGTTGAGAAGTTGAGCTCGATGAGTCAGGTTCATTATGTGATGAAAAAAGGGAGGGGGGGTGGTAGGGAGGTACAGTAGAAAGAGTAAAATGAGGGTAGTGGAGGGAAAAAGAACGAGAGGAAGGGCTCTGAGGAGGCCAAGAGTGGATGTTACAAAAAAAGAAAAGACAGGAACACACAAGAGGCAGAGTGCAAGAAAGAAGAGTTTTGTGAGCAAAGTCAAGACAGGAAAAACAAACAGGAATCTAGCGTAGGTTCCAGAGGGGTCCAGGTTCTGGAGGATGACGTGAAGGGACACAGACAACAGACCTGTTGGCTCAGTAGAACTACAGGGGATTTAAATATTTCACTTAAGCTGCTAATCTTATAAAATCTGATGAATTTTTTAAAAATTCAACCTGTAATTGCAACATTTTTGTTTGAGTATCTAGTGGAGGCTCGTTTCAGATTTTCAGATGTCTGTGATTTGTTAGCTGTTCCCCTCTAAACCTATGCATTTCATTTAAATACTAAAACTGTTTGAGGCCCAAAGAAGTAAAATGATCTGATATTTTTTCAATTAAGCAATCGAGCAGTTAATTGCATCAATCATCACACGTGGAATCATAACGTCGTTCATTCAGTTGTTTAATATTTTTGCTTAATGCAGCATTAAAAATCATTTCAGTAACAATTTCATAGGGGGGTTTATCATATCACCCAAACTCATTTATTTAGTTTGTTTAATTTATCTATATACACAATAAAACATTCTTCTCATACGAGCAGAAGAGACGTATTGTACCAGATTTAACTACTTGCTAAAGTCAATATGCAGTCCCTAAGCAGGTTGACACAAACACTAATTACAATTATGATTATCCTCATTCTACCACTGTCATTACAGCGTTGTTTAATTAAGTTAACACACCGCAAATGAGGAAACCTGTCCTAGAATATAATATTAGATTCATAGAAAGATTCATATGACATAAATATACATGTAGGAGCGGTCAGTAAATCAATGTGCATTCTTTCATAGTGTCACATTAATACTTCCTTTTGTTGCATTACAGCAACAATAGTTTGCCCTTCCTCTCTCTAGCCAAACACACCTGTTCACCTGTGCTCAGGTGGCATCTACATCTAGAGTTCACCACCTCATTGCATCATCATCATCAAAATAATTTCAGCAATATCATTCATCATTGTGAAAGTGCAACAGAAAGAAATACAGAGATATACACAAACTAAATACAGTCTCATCTCAGTCGAGGTCCTGGTTCCAGGTGGTAGAGGTGTTTCAGTGTGGAGCAGAAGGAGTCTCAGTGTAGTGTGTAGAAGGAGAGAGCAGCAGCAGAGCAACTAATACTATGCCACATATAGGGATGATGGTACACTTGTGTCTGACAATAGCGCTGATCTCAGAGCAGTTCAGACTGCAGCACTGCAGAGAGCCATCTCCACTTGTTGTGATTCCTCTGTCAGTCAATACTGCTGCTTCAGCCTCTCTGGATCATCAGGACACAGCTAATCCTCCCTCAAGACAACCACCTTCCATCACTCTATGACAGAGATCATCAATTCCATCTGAGGATGAGAGAAGAAGACAGATAACAGAAGTAAGTCAGTGTTTACAGAGACAATGAGAGAACAAACACTTTGAGATCAGATCTGATGGTCTGACAGTTTGATGAATGAGGATCACTGTCTCTGTACATCTTGTGATGCTGTCAGCTGTCATCAGCTTTATTTCCTGTAGACATGAACACAACAACAACAGTCGTCTTCACATCAACTCAAACACATGATCACAACGAGCTTCTGGCTCATCTGATTGGCTGACTGTTCTCTCTCTCTCTGTCTTTCTGTCCAATCCTGAAGCCTGTCTTCTCCTCTCAGCATGGACTGACTCCAGCCCTCTACTGACCTCAGAGTCTGCAGACTGCAGTGTGGACTCTCCACAAGATCAAGCAGCGGCTTCACATCTGAAGCTTGCAACTTGTTTCCACCCAGGTACAGCTCTGTCAGATGGGAGGGGTTGGACTTCAGAGCTGAGGCCAGAGAAGCACAGCTGATCTCTGACAAACTGCAGCGGCACAACCTGAATGAAGAATAAATTATGTAACTTAGTGTTTTCTTTGTTGTTGTTGTTGTTGTTATTGTGATAATTATGATGATTTGATGTCTGATAGTGTTGCCTGATCTGTATGGTATGCCCTTTGATTGTTCATTGGAGCAGGAGGGCACACAAAAATTTTAATTGCACAGCTATGAATCAATCAAATCAAATCATTTTGTTTGAAGTTGATTTTGTTATTCATTGTCCTTCAATAAATAAGGACACATGAGAAAGCATTTTAGCTTTAAGATTAAGATCAGTGTGGATCAGTATAATATCAGCCTGATGTCTGCAGTTTAGTGTCACCACAACTTTCACATCATATTAATCTCAGCACAGAAGTAAAAAAAGTCTGACCTCAGAGTCTCCAGTCTGCAGTGTGGACTCTCCAGAAAATCACACAGCAGCTTCACTCCTGAATCCTGCAGGTTGTTGTCACTCAGCTCCAGCTCTGTCAGATGGGAGGGGTTGGACTTCAGCGCTGAGGCCAGAGAAGCACAGCTGATCTCGGTCAACCTGCACCAACTCATTCTGAAAAAAGAATAAATGATGTAATAAGATTTTAGAAGAAAACGTGCTTGTGTGAATTCATTGAAGAAGGTTTAAAATGCAGAAATTTTGAAAATAGAACATCATTTAAAGGATGTAAGATAAAGATGAAGAGTCTAAGAGGTTCACAGTGAATTATTCAGTGTAGATTTTTCTTGTTATATTCAGGTTTAAATGTGCAGCTCAACATTGCTCTGCACAATCAATGGACTAAACCACAGAAGAAGAAAATAGACTTTAGCATTCAGATACTCAGTGTGGATCAGTATAATATCAGACTGATGTCTGCAGTTTAGTGTCACCACAACTTTCACATCATATTAATCTCAGCACAGAAGTAAAAAATGATGTCTGACCTCAGAGTCTTCAGTCTGCAGTGTGGACTCTTCAGAAAATCACATAGCAGCTTCACTCCTAAATCGTGCAGCTTGTTGTAGTTCAGGTTCAGCTCTGTCAGATGGGAGGGGTTGGACTTCAGAGCTGAGGCCAGAGAAGCACAGCTGATCTCTGACAAACTGCTCCAACTCAATCTGAATAAAGAATAAATGATGGAGATAAAAATCAATTTATAATCCAATCAGATGTGTTCAAGTTTTAAACATTTATTCTATAATTATGAAATCAGACATGTTACTTTTGTGACTTTCATTTCCATGTTTCATAACAGTTCATAACAGTGATAATCATGTGTCATATCATGAAAACTACAAAGAGTAAGACTTTTCTATAGAAATCCAAAGTGGCCAATATGAATTTTTTAAAACTTTCTATGCATAACACACACATTTAAGAGGCTTTGGATTCTGTGGACTCTTTCATAAAGTAACTAAAAATTCTATTTGGATAGCCTGAAGAAAATGAAGAAAAAAAACTCTGTTATTTGGTAGATACAGAATACATGGTACAGGACCAAAAACATGAACTGACCTCAGAGTCTCCAGTCTACAGTGTGGACTCTCCAGTCCGGCACACAAAATCTTCATCCCTGAATCATTCAGGTTTTCAATATGCAGGTCCAGCTCTCTCAGAAAAGAGTTCAACTTCAGAGCTGAGGCCACAACCTCAATGTTAGCTGCTGAGATCGCATTGACAGAAAGCCTGTGATGACAGAGAAAATAAAACCTCAAGTATAAATACATCTAGTGCATTAGTATTTTAAGGTGTAAGTAAACCCTCATGTTGATTGATTCATACCCAAACCTTGACAGTTTGGGTCACAGTATTTGAATGACACATATTATTGTATAAATATGCATAGCTAACTCCCTCTATGGGTTAAAACTTGGCTATTGCATTTGAATTGAGTGATTCAAATTAGTGAAAGACTGATGAAAATGTTTTTTAATGCTAATCACATCTGGACAACCTCAACGTAAGCTGCTGAGATCGAATCGACAGAAAGCCTGTGATGAGAGCGAAAATAAAACTTAAATTATAAATACATCTAGCGCATTAGCATTTTAAGGTTTAAGTAAACCCTCAAATAATTTTTTTTTTCAGATGAAAACTAGTGTATATGTTGATTTGAAACTTGCATTTGAATTGAGTTGTTGCTTGATTACAGAGACAGGTGACATATGGTGGCAGCCTTCGTCACCAATCACCAACTCACATTTTCACCAGCACATTTAGAACATTTAGAAATCCTCCATTCAGAGTTTTTATTTTTTATTTAAATGGGGCTAATACTGACTGGCTCCAGCCATTCATGATGTTTTATAATGTTAATCACATCTGGACTTACACAGCTTTTCTGCAGTTCCTCACAGCTGGAATCAGTCTCAGTCGTCCCTGGTCTGATGTGTTGTACTCCTTCAGGTTCAGTTCATCCAGAACCTCCTCTGACATCTGCAGCATGTAGGCCAGAGCTGAGCAGTGGATCTCAGAGAGTTTCTTCTCTGATCTGTTCTTTGACTTCAGGAACTCTTGGATCTCCTGATGGACTGAGTGATCGTTCATCTCCATCAGACAGTGGAAGATGTTGATGTTTCTGTCAGGAGAGATATCATCACTGTTCATCTTCTTTAAGTTGTTGATAGCACTCTGGATGATTTCTGGACTGTTGTCTGTCTGACCCAGCAGGCCTCCTAAGAGTCTCTGGTTGGACTCCAGACAGAGGCCATGAAGGAAGCGAACAAACAGGTCCAGGTGACCATTTTTACTTTTGAGAGATTTCATCATTACTCCCATCAGGAACACATCCAGGGTTGAATCAATGTATTTTTTTCCCAGGAAGTCCTTCAGTACCTTTGTGTTCTTGTTGGTGTAACAGTTGAACAGGTAGACTGCGGCCAGAAACTCCTGAACGCTCAGATGAACAAAGCAGTAGACTGTTTTCTGGAAGATCACACTCTCTCTTTTGAAGATCTCTGTACAAACTCCTGAGTACACCGAGGCCTCTGTGACATCCAGACCACACTGCTTCAGGTCTTTTTGGTAGAACATGATGTTTCCTTTCTTCAGCTGTTCAAACGCCAGCCTCCCCAGCTTCAGAAGAACTTCTCTGTCAGTCTCCGTCAGCTCCTGTGGACTTGTCTCATGTCCATCATCGTACTTCTTCTTCTTCCTCTTTGTCTGAACCAGCAGGAAGTGTGAGTACAGGTCAGTCAGGGTCTTGGGCAGCTCTCCTCTCTGGCCTGTGGTCAACATGTGGTCCAGAACTGTAGCAGTGATCCAGCAGAAGACTGGGATCAGACACATGATGTGGAGGCTCCTGGAGGTCTTGATGTGCGAGATGATTCTGCTGGACAGATCTTCATCACTGACTCTCCTCCTGAAGTACTCCTCCTTCTGAGCGTCAGTGAAGCCTCGTACTTCTGTTACCCTGTCAACACATGAAGGAGGGATCTGATTGGCTGCTGCAGGTCTGGAAGTTATCCAGATGAGAGCTGAGGAAGCAGATTCCCTTGATGAGGTTTGTCAACAGCAGGCTGACTGATGACTTCTGTGTGACATCAGACACGACCTCTTTGTTCTTGAAATCCAGTGAAAGTCTGCTTTCATCCAGGCCGTCAAAGATGAACAGAAGTTTACAGACAGCGAGCTCCTCTGCTGTGACCTTCTGTAATGTTGGATGGAAATCATGGAGCAGCTTGAGAAGACTGAACTGCTCATCTTTGATGAGGTTCAGCTCCCTGAATGAGAGCAGAACCACCAGACTGACATCTTGGTTCTCCGAGCCCTCTGCCCAGTCCAGAGTGAACTTCAGCACTGAGAAGGTTTTTCCAACGCCAGCGACGCCGTTGGTCAGAACGACTCTGATGTGTCTCTGTTGGTCAGGTAAGGCTTTAAAGATGTCGTGGCACTTGATCGGAGTGTCATGGAGGGTCTCCATCTTGGAAGCTGTCTCAAGCTGCCTCACCTCATGTTGGGTGTTAACCTCTTCACTCTGTCCCTCTGTGATGTAGAGCTCAGTGTAGATCCTGTTGAGGAGGGTTCCACTTCCTGTTTCTTCACTTCCTTCAGTCACACGTTCACATCTCGTCTTCAGACTGATCTTATGTTCATCTAAAACCTCCTGCAGACCAGCGCTTACTAAAAAAAGAGACAAAACAAAGAAAAAAAACGTAACTCTGCTCTCAAAAACATAACACTTCTGATTTTCAGGTGATTACACACTATTGAAAACATACAGCCCCCTAAATTTTACACACTTGACCTTTAACACATGATTATATACATTTTTACACAGTGTATGAACTTCCTTTGTCTTACATTTGCCATTTCTATGTGCTATACATTTATCTATTTTTTGGTCAGGCTCATCCTACATCCAGAACATGGTCATGAAATGTAGCAGGTTACATTTTTCAAAGTCTTACTTTGGACAGTGCTGGTCTGACTGGCTGCCTGCAGTCCAGGTCTTGTTCTGGATCTTTCTCCACACTGGGGACAGGAGGAGTCTCCTGATGAAGCAGACTGGTCCCAGTATGAGGTGATGCACTGTCTGCAGAACCAGTGTCCACAGCTGGTAGAGACCGGATCCTTCAGGTCGTCCTGACACAAAGCACAGCAGGACGGCTGCACCTCCACAAGAACATGACTCCTCATCCTCTCTCTGTGAAGACATTTCTTTATAACTAAAGAGATTTTTCATGTTGAAATAAGACATATAAGTAAAACCCTGTGTATATGGAGCCAAACTCGAGCTTGGATTTTGTTTTCAGGTTCAAATTTTATTTTGTACAGTTTCAAATCTTATTTTTTTGGTTTCAGACCTTTGGGCCTTGAGGGCTAGCATCAATTGAGAGGGGTGTTAAGTCATGAGTGGCAGCATAACAAGGAAGGCTGAGAGCCTTCCTCAATCACATTGGCTTCAGGAAACATAGGTACATGGGGAAGCATGACTCAATATTTTCAGTACATCATATTCATGTGATTGGAAGGACGGAAGAAAAAGGACACTAGTTTTGACATTTCTTTGTCATTTCTTCACAGGTCAGGCCAGTTTAGTGTAAAAACTCTCACTTTGTGTCCGCTGGTCCAGGTTCATGACTGAAGGCTGGAGGACGACCTTTGGACTGATCACTCTTCATAGACAGACAGCTGGATACTGGAGACTCTGCTCTCTGTCTGATGTACGAAGAGAGAGATTGAAGTAACTGATATATATATACTGCTCTTTCTCTCTGACATGTTGCTCCTCTGGCTACACCCAATGTCAGTTACCTTGTTTACAGTCCTGTGCGCGCTCAGATCTAATCTGCTCGCACTCAAACATGTCCCGTGCGCTCTCAAATTTTTTCTGCTCGTGCTCAAAACAGCACGTCCTCTCAGGTTGAAGTGTCTGCTCAGACTGAAGGCTGGTCTGTTTGTAAAACTGCTTCTCTCTTAAAATACACCAATTTACCATACTAGCCAGCTATTTGAATCGTCACCTATTTAAGACGCCAGCTTATTTATGTATAATTAATCTTAAGTAATCCTAAAAAGAGTTATCGTAGTTTAGATTTTCTCTAATTTTATATTAGCGGGATATATTTCATATACTATAAATACTCTTAGTGGTATAACAGTGTCTGAGCAGGCACTTCAACCTGAGAGGACGTGCTGTTTTGAGCGGGAGCAGAAAAAATCTGAGCGTGCACAGGACATGTTTGAGTGCGAGTGAAATGTTTGTGTCCAAGCAGAAGAAATGTGAGCACAAGCATGTGATGTTTTGAGTCCAAGCACACATTTTGAAAGAAAGCAGCAGAAATCTGAGCGCGAGCACAAAATCTGAGCATGAGAAGGAGAAATCATGCTCTCAAACTGAAAATGTACGCTCTTGAATGAAGATAGGATAATTCTTCCATAAAAAACAGTCTCTTACTTTGTGTCTGAGGGTCCAGGTTCATGACTGAAGGCTGGAGGATGACCTCTGGACCGATCACTCTTCATAGACAGACGGCTGGATACTGGAGACTCTGCTTTGTCCTCATCTTCCCCTTCAGAGTCACTCATCTTCATGGCTGCTCTCTGTCTCTTCACACAGTCAGTATGAGAAGTAAAACAGTAACACTGATTGTTAGCTCTCTACACAAGAATCAAGAAAAACAGGTTCGTTCAAGAGTCAAGAATGACTGTGAGAACAGGAACACACACACAGACACATTATCCAGTGTTTACATCCAAAGTGAAAGTTAAATCTTCTCTGCAGGTTTCTCACTGCTGACAGAAATCTGTTGGCAGCCTGCATCGTCTGACCGGTCGGAGCAGATTATTATCAGTACTTACAGTATAAATACTTTTGTTTTCAACCAACCATTTGAAACCATTCAAGCAACCATTTAAGTGAACTCAAATGATTTCTTAAATGTAAGCAAACTATACTGCATTATGTCAGCAAAGTGTGAGTGTTGTAGGGTGGTATGGAACTGTGTGCCAACTTAAACTATGTGTAACAAGAAACAAGGCGGCGCTAAAAATATTCACAAACCAAACACGACCGAAGTGAGTGTCTGAAAGGCACGAGTCGTCCAGGTGGGACCAAGAGAGTAAGATGGGAAAGCAAGAGGAAGCTGCCGTCTTCATCCATCCAGCTTATAAAGTCTGGATGCAGATGACAGCGATCCTTCCATGAGGTGGGACAGGCCAAACCATCAGGAAGCCCTGAAAGAAGAAACAGAGGCAGGCCAGCACAACAAACACTGTCTTAATGCCTGGGACTTACTGTAATAAGCATTTTGTCAATTTAACAATTAAAGATTTGTGCCAAATTTAGCACTCTTTGATGCACACATCACAAAACTAACATAAAAATCTATTTATTTATATATTGCAGATTCTTTTTTTGTAGATATGACCAAAAATATATACACACATTTCATCACAAACTTTTACATTTTATTACGGATCATAAATATGCAGAAGCACACAATCACAGTAGGAATTATGAAAGTTATGACTCTCAATATCTGTAACACGGGGAGAACAGGAACAGAAGAATTTTTCATCTTTTTCACAGCGTTTTTGTTTAAAAAAGCAACAACTTTAAATACCATTTACATCCACACAGTTATTTCCATTTACTCCATTTTGCAATGAATTTGATTTAAATGTGTAGTTTGTCCCACGCTAGGCGGTGAAATAACTATCAGCACACTGAGAGAACTGTCAATCAAGCTTTGTCCAAAAACAAAACGCATGAAATCCCCTGTATGGAGGACCTTTAACGGGGCAGAAAACAAGAAGGTAACATATTTAAATGACAAAGAAAGAACAATAAATGAAACAAGTCCAATAAAAGACAAAGAACGAAACTCACTCTTGTTGAAGATGGAAACAACTCCAGTGTCATATCATAACAAAAACTATTTTTTTCTTCATTTTCAGACTAGATTTATTAACGTCAAGTTAATATTGATCTATATTCAAAATGCAAAGCTGCACAGGAGTAGGCATCAATTTTTCCCCTTAACACTGAAATAAAACGGATCAACAAGATTAATCATTTAACTCTAGTCTAGAAAAAAAACAGCCTTTCTGATTAGACCTTCATTTAACAGTAAAAAAAACACACACACACATACACATGTAGACATATGAGTCTGATGTCTGACCGTGATTTCACTTTAACAAAGCATATTAATCACTACCGGTATTTGCATATGCTTGTATTAAAATTCACATTTACTCAGGTAGGATTTGGTGATGATGATGATGATAAGTGAAATTCTTCAGCCTCACATTTGTCACATTACATGTTACCTATTCTACATGTATCATTTGCTGCTGCAGTTGTTTACATGTTTTGCTTCCTCTCATCCTTCATCTGTATTTTCCTCGCTCGGCAAATTGTCCTTCCCTCCGGCAACATCCAAAATCTGTGTGACTTCATTTGACGTTTCTTCTTGACTTCTGGCTTTCTCTAATCCTCTGACTGCGAGAGTGAGAGTTTGAAATTAAGATTAAAAAATGTAATTGAACAAGTTTCTCTCTTTGCACCAGATGCATCAAAAATTAGAAACAAGAACTAACTAACTATACTGACAGTTAAACGACTCACTTTTGCAGCTTAAAAACACCACCATCCCGTATGACATACACAGGAAATAGCAGAGTGCAATGATGACGTAGATGTAGATGTACTCAGAGTCTGAAAAGTAAATCGGAAGTGAATCAGAAGTAGTAACTATCATTCAAAGCTCAACATGCATGACTGAAAGCAGCAGCATCAATCTATCACAATGGGTCAAGTGATTTTGGCTGGGTTTTTTTAATTACAGAAGTTTGACAGTTTCCAACCAGCCTCACTAAACCAGAAATCACTGACAACTTGTTGAGGGCGACAAGCTTTTTATTAATATTATTCATCATCTGTACTTGGCAGTTTGCAAATTAAACAGATGATGTGGTTCTGTCGGCTTCTTCAGACAGCGAGCAATAAGGCAGGTTGGAAGTGAGCCGCCCCCCAAAGCAAAAGAGTTTAAGTAACTCAGGGTCTTATTCATGACTTTGTTGGAGGAACTATATTTCATATAACCTGGGAATGCCTTGTGTTGCCCAGGAGCGGCTGGAATATTTTGCTGGGGAGGGAAGGTCTAAAACGCTCTACTAAACCTGCTGGCACCAAGCCTAGATCAGCAGATAGAAATGATGGATGGATACCTACAGGCAGGTACTGGTATTATCTTTAGAGCCCTGTTTGTTTAGCCCATATTCTGCCCATATTCTGGCATCCATTTGTTTAGCCCATATTCTGGCATCCATAGAAGAATGCTGATGTCCTGCATGTGATGTAACCATGGATTTACAGACACCATCAGACAGGATAATATTCTCAGGAAGTGTAGGTCACGCTGAACACACTTTCGCAAGTTTCATGTCTATGTGTTCAAATTAACTTCACGCGATGTTCTTTTCTGCACGTCTCTTCTGTGTTGTCCAGAGCAATAAGTTAAATTAACAAGCAGCACAGTGAATATTTCATTCCCCACCTCCTCTTTTAATGTCCTTACCATGAGCTACTGTGACGTCAGTCCAGGTGATGTACGTTTCTTCAGGTGTTCTGACCTCACAGGTGTAGGTTCCCTGGTGCTCTGGCTTCAGGTCGTGCAGATGTAGGCTTCTCTTCGCTGAAAGGTCATTGGAGACATGAGGTTTCCACTGATCCCAGACCTTCACTAATGACTTCTGACCAGTGAAGGAGATTGATAGGATGGGATCCGAGGATCTGAACCTCCATGTCAGATTGAAGCTCTGAAGGGTGCTGGGGGGCAGACTGCAGGGAACCTTTGAATTGCTGCCTGGAGAAGCCAGGATGGAAGCTACAGCAAAGAGTAAGAAGTTGGTTTTCATAAAGTTTAGTTAAAGCAACATTGTGTAGCTCTTGTACCTTAAAATATCAGGTTTTTCTGCTAATGACACCACATTGTGATCAGGTAAACGGTGTCTCTGTCATTCCCACTCTGCGTCCCATACTCCAGTTCTTGCACTATGTAACTTTGTGTTCCTGGTACAATCACCCATGAGAAGTACATAGCGCATTATGGTACTATAACCAGGCTAAGCAGCCTCTAAGGTCACAACATTCGAAAAGAAGACAGAGAGAAGCAGAAGACAGAGAGAAGAGAAAAAGTGAGAGTGCCCGCGGAAGAAGCCGCCACACAAAAGTAAATCTGCAACTGACTTTTAGTAGTTGGCAAGAGTTTCGTGAAACAAAAGGCTGAAAGACAGACGCCGAGCTGGGCTGACTGCTGTTGGTCTAGTCAGTAATATTAGCTGGCTGGTGTGTCTTGTGTTGTTGCACTTGACTGATGTTTGGCTGTTAGCAAAGTAAGCAAATACAATCAGAACTTTAGAGCAAATATAACAAACTCACCTTCGTGTTTCAGGAAGGCTGTTTTTTTGCTGGTGTCGCTGGTTACGGAACAAATGAAAGTCTGATTGGCAGCGTCACATTCAGTCAGCCTGAGTGAACTCTGAATGTCGTAGAAGCCAAATTTGTTCTTCTGACACTTTGTTTGGTTCGGAGGAGTTTCGTATCAGTTGGAGGATCTGTAGACCAGGTGAGTGTCGGCTCTGGATAGATACCTTCAGCTCTACAGGTAACTGAATCGCCATTAAACTCAATGTCAATCTCCTGGACCAGAGCTACAAAAAAAAGTAAAGTTAAGACAAGTTGCAAAACACATTTTTATTTTTGCCAAAACATGCCAATAGGACGCGACTTCCTTGTAGCAGCCTCACCTTTTACAACAAGAGTAATAACGCCAGACTCGTCAGTTCGGGGTGCAGTCATGGTGATGCAGAAATATTTGCCCTGGTCGTTCGGTGTTACGTTTCTCATCACCAACGATGCGTTGCCCTCCAGGACCTGGTCTGCGTATAGGTCTGTTCTTCCTTTGTACTTATCAGCCGGCGAGTTGTGGCCAACCACAAAGCTGGTGTTGCCATAGCGCGTGCAGCTCACCACGGCTTTCTTCTTGTACCACATGACCCTCGCACCTTTGCCATCGGATGGGAACTGGCATGGCAGCACACACTCCTCTGAACTCAAACATGTGATGGTTAACTCTGGGGACAGAAAACAAATCAGGAGGTGCGTGAATTTAGACATAAAGACTTTATTTCTAGACTTCACCTAAAATGCTGTGATGACCAAACATTGGTGCAGATTCAATAGTAAGAACTAAGTAGAAATAAAATAGTAAAGAACCTCAGAATCGTACTTCACAGGATTCTGGTGCATGTATTTAATTACAACCCATCACTGCATATAGAATTACAAGTACAACGAGACTGACAATAGTCAGTGGCTCCCATGAACAATGAAACAGGTATTACTTGCTGTGATCATTCCTCCTGTTACCCTATACCGACCATTAAACAGACAACAGCCACAGTCCTTTTTCTGTCTGTATACAAAGTGTAGCTGAAGTTAACAGAAGAAAAGGCCGGCATGAACATAAGAAAAGACGATTACAGCAAGTCAAACCTGTTTTTAAGATGTGCGTATTGTGCCTAAGTCAGACTTGTTGTACAGAGTCAAAAGCAGTTAAGCTGCTGCAGAGAAAAACTGTGTTGTCAACACTGTAAATGTTAGAAATACATTTCTAATTTTAAAGAGCATACATCCATTCATTCATCATGGCTGCTCACCTTTTCCTTCTGCTATAGAGAAAATCCACAGGAGAGAACAGAGAAGAAGCAGACGTTCGTACACTGCCATACTTTTTAACAATGATGATAGACGCACAAGTGAAATCAAATTAAACCCCCATCGAGCCATCCAGCAGGGTACAGCAAGGAAGCAACGTGACCTGAATGTGAAACAAGAAACCACACCTTGACTTTTAATCCACCCCCTCCACCCCGCCAGGTCTCTTCATCCCTGTCCTAGTTTAGTTTTCTTTCTGTTTCTACTTACATTCATATTTCTGATACAGCCGCCTCCATCTCGCCCCAGGCATATCCTTGTTTGCTCTGTTGTGCGCAGAGGCACCTTCCCAACCCACCAATCAGAGGGAGCCAATCTACAGACTCACCTTTATTTAAACCAGGACCGCATGACCATCAGGGCTGCTCGTGTTCTGTGTTTGAGCTCGCTTTGTTTGAATGACAGTTTGTGAATATCAACAAGTGTGTTAGAGAGTTCTCTTTTTGTTATGCTTGTTTGTCTGTTCGAACAGCATATATATATTATAAATACATAATTCATTTCACATATTAATTGGTACATAAAATATGAAGGACTTTACATAAAATGCATTAAAAATAAGATTAAAGATAAGGATAAAGATTTTTGGTAGAATAAAATAAAGAATTATTTTAATGTTTGTATAATTACCATTAACTTTGGCACTTGTGTTCAAGCACAGTTTTAGCTGTATGTCTGAAATATTCATAGCAAGTTTGAAATGATGGAAATGTTGCATTATGATGTTCATGAACTGCAGAACTGCAGAACATGATGTGGTTGCAGCGCCCCCTGTCAGGCAAAGACTGAAAACAAAGATCATCAAGTTCAAGTTTAACGCTCATATTAAAAAATGACAGTAAAGCTGTCATTTGCAGTGAAACTCTGTGTTCATATATACACACAAATACCTTAGAATGAACCTTTTATATCTTTAGACGTCATGGGTCGTCTTCTGCAGAGGCCACCACGTTTCACTGTCATGTTTCTAATGGACAGCACTGACTCTAGAGCAGTGTTTCATGTTTTTCACTGTAGTTTCTCTTCAATACTTGTCATGAGGGTGAAAAGAGGGGATTGCAATCCACAACTACACCGCTATGCCACTAAATCCTACACATGGACTTAACTACTTAATATAGTCAAGTCCAGTGGGCTTTAGTATCATTTTAACCATATACACAGTGAAATGAGTGTTCGCCAGTGTAAGTAGTAAGTAGAATACATATCTTGTTCTGCCTTTAAGGGTTAAAAAGTTCAAATGTTAAGTTAAATACATTAATCATTGGGCAGGTTTAAAAAGTCTATATTCTTTGGTTGTGAAAAACCGTGTCGGAGTGAGTGCTCTTTTCGTTAGTTCCAGCTATGCTGTGTTTTTCTGCTGCATGCTCAGGCGAGCACGTGCAAGCTAAACAGACTACTGAGATAACATTGTTGGAGTTTTGGAGATGCTAACTCTTTTAATTTTGTTAATTGATTTGATGCTAATTGAAATGTACTTATGCAATGCCTTGCTTGTACAGTGTTTAAGTAAATTGTGTTTCTAGTTTTATGGATTGAGTTGGAAAATAGTCAGAAAGTCAAGCCTTGTGGGGTTTTGAAGGATTCTGTCTGTTATCTGACTGTCTAGCTTTGCATAAGCACACGCACTGCGAGGGCAGTACATATCTAAATCAGTAAACAGTCTTGAACAGTGTAATCATATCAAAAGTGGGAGGAGGTGAAGTGCTGCACTTAATCTTTTAGAGCAACTCTGACTAATAAAAGCCTCATCAGCTGGTTTCTGCAAAGTGTGGACGTTTGCAGCCAACATATATAAAAAAAAAAAAACATGATCTTTATCATCAAATGCACAAAGCACAAAAACACATGCCTTCATTTTTATTTCTTAGAACTGCAGCAAATCAACAAAAAAAGCACAAGAACATCTACAGGAAGGAAGGTCTGAGGAAAAGTGTCTGAAATAGAAAAATGTAACCGCTGTTCTTTCACAGGAGCAACATGGTGTGTTCATCTTGGTTCATTTGCTCCTATTGTAAACATAGTGCTGTTTAAAAGTGAAAAATATGACACTGAACATCAACGGAAAATTGTGTGTTCACAAAGATCCCCTGCACCGACCGGGGAAAAACAAAACAAAAAAACAGTTTCTTGACCTTTCATTTTTAAAATTTTAAGCTGTGGAAATAAACTGTTCTGTGGCTCAAAGTGTGTTTGTGGCTCAAAGTGTGTTTTTATCTTCATTTCTATTCTTTAGCACCGTAGTAAATCAAACATAACCACCAAGTGGTAGCAAAGCTGCAAATGTAAAGGAAACCAGAGTTGCCTCTGTTCCAGTCCACTAATCTCTGTGAGTCTATTTTATTATATTATGATTATTATTATTACTATGAACTATTACTTTTTCTTTAGCAGAACATCAGGACATGAGTTAGTGGACGAACAGCATGCTGCACTTCATGAGCCGGAGTCTTTCAAACCATCAAATCTCTGCAAAGTATATTGTAGTCTAAAAACAGTGTCAACAGCCCCCCATATCGCCCATATCATTTCATTCTTCATTCTTCATTCTTCATTTGTTCCACGCAGCGGCCTCATTTCCGTCGCTGTTACAGGTCCTCTGCAAACAGAATTAAGTAAAATTCTGAGAAATCAAACTCAGACCTCAATCTTTCATTTATGTGTCTTGAGTACGAATCAAATCAAATTTTATTTGTATAGCCCAAAGTCACAAAGTACATTTGCCTCGGAATCATCACCACAACTGCGTCTACTTGATTTGGTTGTCTTTTTAACTGAGATAGAAGTTGATTTAAAGTAGATCTTAACTGAAGGGAACTGATTAACCAGTTAATAGAATAGAGCTTTATTTGTTGCAACAAGGCAGGAAATTTTCTTTGTTTTTCTTTTGCTTTCTCGTCTCACCGTCAAAACAATAAAAACTGTGAAAGCAATAGACATGTTATCAATTAATGTGCAATACACTCGAGTAACATTGAATTCAGTGCAGGAGAAATACTTACCCAGCTACTTGAGTCGCAGGGTTTCCAGGCCTACGACGTCTTAGACAGAATCCTGTCAGTCCTCCAATTATTCCTAGAACCAAAGTGCCTAAAACCACTCCGATTATGATTTTTTTTAAGTTATCTTCATTATCTGAGTCATCTGAAACAGAAAAAACACTCTGTTAATTAAACTTTCTACAAAACAAACTTCTACAAGTGCAATGACAACTACTGAAGCAATAAAATTAAATTACAGCCAGGCAAAAGATTTTTTTTTTTCTTTGAGACTCACAATCATTATATTTTGTGTTTTTGTTTGATATATCACCGTCACAATATTTTCTGATCACTGACAGAACACTGACGTGCTGCTAATGAATAATACCTGAGGAACTAATTTATCTAATTCTATGCCCATGATTGAAAATAGCCTAATGCCATGTATTGACTAGAATATGATTATCCAGTCATGCAAAAGCTCACTTGGGCTTCAAAGTAAGGACCTTAAATACACTATGTTTGTTATTATTATTATTATCATTATTGATAAGATAAAAAGTGGTGCTTCCATCATCGTCCCCATGGATTGCTCTGATGAAGCTAACTAACTGCTACCAACAAAATACTGCTCACCACGCTTTCCATCAACTGAGTGTTGGGTCGGAAAGTTGAGTTGGGTAGAACTAAGGGGGACTGATGCTGGCGTCACTGGAGCTGCATCTGCATGGCAAGAGCAGAACAATCATCATCACCCATCAACACCAGTTAATACAAACAACATACTGGTTGCTATTAATACAGGATATGTGCAGTATGTGTATAATTGTCTGTACATTATTCATATGGAATATGGTTTCTAATACTTGTTTGTGTGGCTGTGAACAAACACAAAACACAAAAGAAATCAGACAAAATGTTCATCCACTTTCTCATTCATTTTACCTCGAGCAGCACAAAACTACAGCAGCCTCCAACGTGCTCATAAGGTTGAATCAATCATTAAACCAGTCTCAACAAATACATTTTTCTTCATGAAGGAGGATTTATCACAGCACTGCGGTACTTTTAGCTAGGTCTACCTAAAACACACACCAGTTCAGTGTTTTTATGTGTGTACTTAATATATGCTTGTGTTTTCTGTGTGCTACTCACACCTTCCACTTTTAGATTCACAAATGAAGTTGCTGGGTCTCCTTCGGGGATACTGGTGTGACATTTGTATCTGCCCTGGTCCCCAGTCTCCACCCGTGTCAGCCGGAGTGAAGCATTTCCTCTGGAAATCTGCTCCTTGAACAATGATGTCCTGTTCCTGAAGCGCTGGTCCTGGTTTTTAAACTGGTCTTTGTCATAGTAGTAGGAGTGAACAGTTTTCTCTGTGGTCATGTGAATCCAGTGGATTACTGTATCATTGCCAGCATGGAATTTACATGGTAAGACGCAGCTCTCCATTAAAACACAGGTCACGTCAGTATCTGCAACATGTGGCAAAGACATCCGTCAAAATTCAACTGAACTCAAGAAGGCTTTTTAAGATCTCTTAAAGCCTTTTATTTATTAATGTTCCAAACATATTTATTTACATTCACTTATATTTGATACAAACATACAACAATAAGAGCATAAAGGCAACACAACCAAGAATCCAGCTGCATAATGACTTCTTTTCATTTCAGGGTGCTGAACACATACAGAGGAAATCAGAAAACTAAATTCAGTCCTGTTGTCCTCTTTTCACACAGAGGAGGAACAGCATTTCTATTTAAATTAGTCATATATGCACATATGTACATGTAAGCGTCTCACATGAAAAACTTTTTTCATGGGAGGTGTTCACATCCGCGCTTTGTTTGTGGGAATTCAGGAAATTCAGTTTTTCATCCAAGAGTTGTTGGCTGTACTCCAAGTTTTAAGTTGTGTGAATGTAGCACAACAAGTTCTACAGCTGACAAGATAATGCTCTTAATCCTTTTCAACTTTACCAGATTTACTTTTTATACAATCCACCTGTATCATTTTGTTTGCATCTTAAGTAAAGTAATCAATTTGGACTTTGATAGATCTAGACAACTGACATTTTAAAACCACGTGCACACAACAGTGAAACTATCCAAATGGCTGTCTACCACTTTCCTGTTGTGCTTCCTTTCGCTGGTAACCATGGCAATAGTAAATGATTCATGTTTTGGAATCAGATCAGATGATGTCTGATTACTCACCTCCTCTCACAAGATCACGCAGGAACACCAGGGTCGCCACAAACATGACACCGTCAATCCCAGTACTCCTCATGTTGAATGTCCTCTGTTCACCCCGTACAGTGTACTTGACAGAAGTGCCAAGTGTGAAGCATGTGGAGGTTGTTCATCAGGGAAATATTTGGCTTCTGCAAGCTTGGGTGTGGTCAGGTTTGTACTCCTGTCAGTCATTAATAGCATTTTATTCTCCCTGATCAAGAATCACAGTCCAACCACAAGACTGAAAGGATGAGAGAAAAAGAGGAGTTCAAGACGAGTCAGAGTACTGGAGAGAAAGAAGAGGCAAAGTGTGGATGTAAAGAAAGGGGCAAGGAGAAGGAAATAAGTCAGACTGCCAAATGTAGGCTTGAGAAGGGAGTTAGACTTTCAGGTTTCTAAACATGAAACAGGACCTCCCTCTGCTGGTTACAAATGCACCTTTTAGTGCCCTCACTCACTGAGCAATACACAAGTTCAAGTTTAACTGTCATTCAATACTAATTTAAGACAGCAGCAGCGACTAAATAATTGTTGTTCTGTTGAGTTTGGTTATATTTTGTTGACCTCTTTTAAAGGCCTAACTTTGGTTTGGTTTAGTTAACTAGGCCAGTAAAAGAGCTTCAACAAGGTGTTAACTGAACAAACTGACTTGAATACACACAAGATGGACTAAATGCAAACATAACTACCTAATTTAGGTATCACAGTCGTTGGCGATCATGTCAGTCCAACAGCACCCCCACATCCCAACAACATGATGCAGTGTAATGAAGATCTGAGTTCAGTGGCAGATCTGCTATTTATCCCCCCCCCCATTGGTATTCAACAGAAGGCTGTCACTGTCCAGAGATCAGTGGGGAAGCTCGGCAGTAAGTTAAGTAAGTCTGAAAACTGTGTTATCGAAGGAATTGTGGCAAAGTGCATTAAACTAACCTGCAGTAACCTGATGTGTGGTATGAGATTTAAGGCCCTTATCTGTTATTTTTCAGGCACTCTGTACTGTTACTGTTACTGGCTTGAATGTCTTTCTACGTCCACATTCTAAAGTGTTACATCAACGTCCTGCTCTGCAACAGTTTGCTCCGACTGTGATTTGTGATACCACTGCAGGGTGAGATCATATTACTGTGAATCTCTTCCCCTCGCAGGATGTAATGGCAACAGTGTATTTCATTTAGCATTCTGATAGCACCACCTTCTATTATTATCCTAGAGCGACTTGAAACATGTGAATTAAATTGTATATAACATGGGGGAGGCAGGACACATTAGTCCGGGTTAATCTCATTTCTAGTTTACTGATGTTATTAGTTATTTAGTTCCATCACTATTAAGACTTCTTTTTACTTACAATATATCCATGATGACCATTATTATTTCTTATGTTTTCTATTAAGTATTACTGTCTGATTTTACATTAGTTAACACCAGGCAGTGTCAGGAGTTCTCCCTGTGCAATAACCCTGTGTCAAAAACATCCATTAAATCCAGTTTTTGTTCTTTGAACATGTAAATATTATCACTCATACACAATCTACGCATGCTGTTTATACTGTAGCTACCTGCCTCATGTACATAAAGCAACTCGCTACGTTTATTTTAGCATCCTTTGCACCAGTGTTGTAGTCAAGACCGCCTACACTGAGACCAAGTCAAGACCAAGATCAGAGTGTATTGAGGTACAGAAGTATAGAAACCAGAATATGCTTGGCCAGTGTGCAACCCACTCTTACAAGATAGCACAAAGTCAAGACCAATGACAGTATAAAGAAGTCAAACGGGATTAAACACAACAATTCACAGTCATCTTGAGGAATTAGTGCGATAACGGCTCGTGTGTGATTGTTGTCTGTATATTTGTGCTTCTGAGCAGATTAGAAGGTTTGTTGATGCCGCCTGTGCATAAAAGGTCATCTGAGGTTTCAGGTCACACAAGTGCGTGCTTTCTTTCACTAATGTTTTTGTTAATGACATGAATGATGAGTATTTTTCATGAACATAATTAGCAAGGATAGCTCAGGAGAGACTTAAAACAAGTGTATCCATGGAAGCTAAAGTTCTTTGATTTGGTTACTTTGAAAGTCTGTAGTTGTATCTTTGTTTTCCTGCTGTCCATGACTCATATGCATCTTAGGGTTTTTCCAGTAATTCTCTGGCAGCAACTGTGAAAGTGTCAAAAGTAAAAGTACTCTTCATGCAGATAATGACTTCACTGATGGTGTTTTATATGACACTGAGTCATGTAATTTAAACTGTCGAGGGCTTGTTAGACTTGCTAAGAAATAGTCCAGAAACAAGACAAGATGTTTAATACACCAGAATTATGAAAATTCAATTATTTTACAAAGTATATTACTTCATACTGAAAACATGGTTGGGATATTCTTTTCTTAATTTTTTTAAACAAAAGCGCAACAAGTAAAAGTTCTGCATTGAAAATCCTACTGCGGAAGGTACAGAAGTACTATCGGCAAAATAGTAAAAGTACTGCAAATATGCAAATATAAACAAACAAACAAACAAATAAATGCTTACATGTACGTGCATGACTAAATCCTGCAAACCTTATTTTCTTTAAATTGCAGTAAAGATTATATTTATATTTTATTTTTATTAATATATTTTAAAACTAAATGAAGGACTTAATGACATGCATTGACACAATAAATACATTCATCTTATCCTGTAAAAAACTTGAATGCAGTGCAGTGAACACAGTATTTCTCTCTGAATGCAGTACAGTAGCAGTACAAAGGGAAATACTCAATAAAGTACAAGTACAAGGGATATTCGTTACAGTAAATACTGTATCTGTGTACTCCTCGCCGGTCACGTCCGCCTTTGAGCGTGCGTACGTGACTAATCATTACGATGTGACGTAAGGCGGAAGCGCGATAACCCCTTATAAGGGCACCGTTGGAGAAGCTCAGCTCACGAGCTAGAAGGACGTCGCGCGGGGTGTGTGAGCGGTCATACAGGTGAGGTGACCTTTATGTTTAATAAGAAGTCATAAAGTCAGCGTGTTGTCGAGCTCCGTTGCGTTTTTCTGAAGTCTGAAGTGAACCGAGAAGACACGGAGCGCGGAGCGTGCATGCTAACTCACATTAGCTCCCTCACAGATGATGCTGCAGATGTCATCTGCCCTCCTTGTAGCATGTGTACTCGACTATTGTTTCATTGTGAATCCATAATGCGGTTGTTAATCCACAAACATGTCTAACTGTCTGTTCAGATTTTAGGTCAGACAGCCAACATAAAATGTGTCTGGAGGTTATACGTGGAGTCGTGACATGATGCAACCTTACATATCTGCATCCTAACAGTCTGTGTTTCAGTCCACTGTCATCTGCAACACTGTTTGTCTGAAATGTATTTCAACTCTGGCAGCTGATGAGTGTGTTTGCACTTTATATGGACTATAAGGAGGCCTGCATGATGACCACACACACATCAGTGATAATAGAGCTTAACACGTGCTGGATTAGTGAGAGTTAATGTAATAAAAACCTTAAATATGGTTATTAAGCAGTGGTCTATGGAGCTGACAATTAATCATGTGAATAAACAGAAAATTATTTGGCAAAAACGCAGACTAATATCTCTAATGTGACGATTTGCAGGTAGATTTATTATGATAGTAAACCAATATGTTTTTTTTTCATTCAGTCTTATGAAATTTGTGCTTATTCCTTATTTCCTGTGTGTGTGTGTGTATCATTCTGAAGTGAAATATATTTAAGTTTTTAGACTACGACTGTAGAAACATTCAATCAATCTGCAGTTAGTTTTTTGTGTTTTAACTGACTCCGCTGTGTCTGTAACATCTGAGAAAACAGTGAGAATCGATTAGACTAGCGTCTAGTCGATGTAATAAATTAGTCTGCATCCATTCTAATAATGAACTGAACCACAAATCAACATTTTCGGTCTCTCTGTGTGAATTCTCTCTTTGTCTCTTCAAAATAAATCTTTTTGTTTTAGATTTTATAATTGCCTTTTTGTTTACTTTTGTTTTCTTCGGTAAATATTAAAAATAACCCTCTGCTCAGGAACGAGGAAGTTGTTTGATTAACCGTTAAATTGCGTCAGTAAAGGTACGAGACTTGTGTGAACAGACTTCTTCCTCTTCAGCTCTGACTGACGCCTCGCCTCGGTGTAGGTGTTTGTAAATGAAACAAACGACAAAGATATCGTCGTGTATTAACTGGAAACAAAACCCGAAGATCAAGTTTCATCTTTTTGTGTGTGTGTGTGTGTGTGTGTGTGTGTGTGTGTGTGTATATAAAGTCAAGGTCAAACCAGTTCTTGGAGCACTTAATCACAATGACTCTAGCATTTATTAAAATATTTTTAACTAATTATTTGACCTATAGTCAGATTATTATTATTATAATTATTATTATAATAATATTATAATAATAATAATAATAATAATAATAATAATCATAATCATAATCATCATCAGGCCTTAAGCCACCCAGATTGTGACACATCTCAAATAAATAAATAAATAAATAGTGTCAGCTTTAACGTTTGCCATATGGTGTTACAGTACAGGAGCAGTTCATGATCATATCACAGCGTGATGAGTTTTTTGGAAATCCGTTGTAAAATTGGGAATTAAAATCACGTGACAGGAAAGTTTGTTTTCATGTTCATCTCGATACAAATCTGTTCATTTATAGACACACACACACACACACACACACACACACACACACACACACACACACACTCTTACTGCTGTGTATGCTGATAAACCGTAGCATCGTGTTTTTATGCTGTTTGGGGTTCAGCCTCGGTGAATAACGCTCCGTCTGTTTACAGGGAAACTCTCCACCCTGCAGACCCAGAGGAACTCTTTATCGTCTGAAAGGCAACTCTGTTAGACTCCCCAGGCGTCTTCTCCCTTCCTCCACTTCCTCCCTGATTCCTTCAGTCTGTCATCGCTCCTTCTGCGTTCGCTCACAGCTTCACCTTCTCCGTCTCCCTCTCTGTTTTTAGGGCAGCAGCAGCAGCAACGATGGATCGAATCAGGTCTGCGTTCAGTAACGTGGTGAGTGTCACTTGTTTTTATGCATTTATTATTAAAACAGAATAAAGTGGCAGTGTGTTTTGCTCCTTTTTTTTTTTTTTTTTTTGCACTGCCTGATAACAAAAATTTTGTAACCTCTCGGCAGCACGTCCTCCCGTGCAGCTGTGGGATCAGGAATCTGAGGAATCTCACGTAGCTTCTCTTATTATTTTTCCGCTGTAGATTAAAAGCGAGCGATACAGCAGGTTCACGCTGCAGCCAGCGGAGGACGGAGAAAGGCACTTTGAGGTCAAGCTTGATGATGCCACAGAGCCCGAGGGCCAGGCGCACGGCTCCCCGAGCTTCAGGCCGGCACCTCTGCAGCAGAACCACCGTAAAATCTGTTACCTGGTCCTGGGAGTCCTGCTGGTATTTGTTACCGGTAGGCCACGCTCATTTTTATCATCCCTTAAGTCATTTCTTTATGTCAACATGCCCCTTGTTTTTTAATTATTGACATTTCTGATCTAAAAATGATCATTACAATTTTTATTCACTGTACCTTTGGTTCCCACGAGTCCTTTGAAAGTTTGAGTTTGGGGGAGGGGGGGGGGATCAAGGCCTTTAAAGTTTTTGAAAATAGAAATGGGTCTTAAAAAAGTGCTTGAATTTGTGCACAAATAGACATTGAAGTTCTTTTGATATTTTTCTTTTAACTTCGGTAAAGAAGTAATGTTACGCTGTCTGTGTGTGTTTTTTATGTCATTGTTTCACGACAGTTAGTGTGTTCTTGTCTCGCTTTTTAATAAATGTATATGAGCTTCTGTAAAGATGCTAGATCTCATGAAAATTCTTGGTGTTGTAAAAGCGTTTCACTTTGATCCCTGTCTCAAATGATGTCGTGTCCTTGAATTTGAGAGAGCTGGGCCTGAAAAGCTTAAAGCTTCTTTACTTCAGGCGGGGAGTTTATTTGTGAAACACCTTATGACAACAAGGTAAGTCAGAGTGCTTTACATTAGACTTAATAAGGCGTTAAGGCAACATATATAAACCAAGCACAAGGTGATGTATGAGAAAGAGACATGAACTGTGTTTAAAAGGGTAAAATAAAACAGAAAACTTAATTTTAATGTAATAAAATGCAATTTCCCTCAAAAGCGTTGCACCGTATAGGAACTGAACACTGCATCTCCATGCTTTGTTTCATCTCTGAGGACAGACTTCCCAGAATTGCACCATGTAAAGGAGATGAGAAGGTGACAGTTGCTCTTGGTCTCGGTCCCACACAGATGTATCGTTGCCCGAAATCATTTAGTGCTTTATAAACCGACAGTGTTTCAAAAAGGATTCTCGAGTTACAAAGTTAGTAGTGAGTGAGTTAGAAAGCTGCTCTAAAACCTGTTTTGTTTTTCATGCCTTTCTAAACCTGTTCTGGTGTCTCTGCACCGTTTTATCCTCCAGGCTACCTCATTGGCTTCATCAGCCACCGTAAACATCAGGAGGAGCCGGTGAACTGCACCACAGACCTGGAGAAGGAAGAGAAAGTGGAAAGCGGTCAAGCTGTCGCTCAAGCAGCTCAGGATCAGATGGACTGGAAGGACGTCACCCAACTCCTCGAGCAGAAACTCACGAGCCAGGCCTTTGACAAAACTCTGAGGTACGCATTCATGTACACACCTTACAAATCAAACAAACTGCTCATTCATTGGGTAAATGATTTCAGTTAAATGAGTAAGAGTAGTTCTTCCAAAGTACACCCTATGGTACTGTGTTTCACCCTTTAGCTCCCTGTGAGAAGGAAATGAATGAATAAATATGAGACGAGCGAGATCAGAGAACATTTTATTTTTAGAGTGCAGACGGTCAGAATACAAATGAGACAAGAAAAGGTTACAAAGCATGTTATGTAATGGATGATACCCAACAAGTTCCATGACTAGCGAATGACGACGAGCAAAAGACCCAACCACAGCCACACATGGATTTAAATAAAATTTGCATAATTCTGGCTTAGCAACTATATCTATTTCAAATATGGTTGAACAGATAACTCTAGATCCAAGCCAGGGCTGAGAAATGTGCTCAAAAGTAAGCTTGAGGGACGAGTCATTGTGAGGAGACATTTCTTGAAATTATGTAATAGCGCCTGACCTTTTTATAAGAAAGTTCATCTGTGGCTTACCTTTTTGGTATGTAAAAGTCATTTCAGAAGACTCCTAAGACAAAGTTGGGTTTCATTTCCCTGCAGAGACTTTGATCTGCCGAGACGTTCAGCGGGAAGTGGCGAAGACATGAGTCAGGCGAACCGCATCTTTGAAGAATTCAAGAAACTGGAGATGCAACCATGGACCGACATCCACTATGTTCAGCTGCAGATGCCAGACAGGTTTGAAGTGACTCATTGTTGCACTTAAAATGAATCAATTCTGTTTTGTTTAAGAAGTCAGTTTGGCATCAGGATGACATTGTCCTGCTGTGGCCGCTGTATTTTAATTTTATTTCTGATTCTACATCATGATCCTAGAGTCTCTAGAGCTTTTTCTCAAACTGTTTTCAGGATGTTTTTGGTTCTCGCTTATACTGTTGGTTGTTTGTTCATCTTAATTGCCAGCGAGCGTCCAAATCGTGTCCTTTTCGGTTCAGATGTCTTCAAGCCGGAAGGCTATCTGGCCTACAGCGCTCCTGGGAAAGTTGAGGTGAGCAAAAACGATCACACTTTTGTCAAAATTTTTTTTGTTGCTTTCAGCTCTGACTTGTGTTTTTTGTCCGTAGGGTAAGCTGGTGTACGGCAACTACGGCCGTCAGGAGGACCTGGACGTTCTGCAGAAGAAGAACGTTGAGCTGAAGGGCAGCGTGTTGCTGCTCCGAGCTGGAAAGATCAGTTTCGCAGAGCAGGTACGTGCCGTTTGGACCCCTTCATACACCTCGAAGGTCTTTTTCAGGAACTTGACTAAAAGCTTGTTTCTGCTTATTCTTCAGGTGGATAATGCTGCCACAAAGGGAGCTGCTGCTGTTCTCATCTACCCCGATAATGAAGATTACAAGTTTGTAGCAAACACTCCGCTCTACGGACATGTAAGTTTACCCATACGAGATCTGTCGCATGTTGTAAAAACGACCGGTAAAGTCGGTAAAGTTTGAAACCACTTGGTACAACATGCCATTGTGTCTTTACCATTCAGGTCCATCTGGGTTCAGGAGACCCCTACACCCCCGGGTTCCCCTCGTTCAACCATACCCAGTTCCCCCCAACTCAGTCGTCTGGCCTCCCTAAAATCCCGGCCCAGACTATCACCGCCAACATGGCCACAGCTCTTCTAAAGTAAGACCACCAGCAAACATGCTCACTCACACACACTTTAGCAGAGCCACAGTATGACTACTAAATATATTTGGAAGCTACTTCTAGTTGCCACAATAAATATTTACACTGGTACTTTGGTCAGCAGTACTAACCTCGAGTAGGTCTGAGTAGAATTTTACACGGCACGACTGAACATATAACAAAAATTCTCAAAAATAAACACCATCACTTACATTTTCACTTGTTATGATGCGGGTATTTACCAGACTTGTATGTATTTATTTGACTGGAGCTCTTTGAGCATCACATCATGGCTAGACTACAGTTTTCTATGCAGCATTGTCTGGAACTCTGAAACACTTTGGCTACAACCGATCCAGTTTCTGCAAAGCACAAAGCGGCAGATGAAATTTATCAGAAGATCAATACACAAGCTTAGTCAGCTCATCACAGATACAGAATTTCTCTAAATAAAGAACACAAAACTCCAATCAGCAAAAGTCCTGTTAAAGGAAAGCTGTCTAGTGTCTACAGCACTTCTCAAACACTTGGGTAAACCTGCAAACCAGAATATGTCTGGGCTTTGTTCACCACCTCCAATCAGAGATTTCCACATAGATATAAAAGGAGTGTCCTCCCCACCCCACTTAGCCACGGTGTCTGACCTTCAAAAGTGATTGAACCACTTCCTCATACTGTTTAAGAAAGCCAGACATGAAAGTGGATCTGCTGTTTGCACACATTACCCTCCAGAATAACTGAATTTTGATGCATTCCCACAAACAATGCAGCCTAGTACCTATATTTTAGACAGTTCAGTGAAGTTCCTGCGTAATACTTTTACAAAATGAATTACCCTTAGGATAGTTTAAAAAAAGTACTATCTCCTCTTTAGGAAAATCGGCGGTCCCGAAGCAGACTCGAGCAGCGGTTTCAAAGGTGGCTTCAGTTCGCTGACTTACAGCCTGGGAGGCAGCGAGAACGTCACAGTCGAGGTGAACAACGTGCTCGTCAACAGGGAGATCCACAATGTGTTCGGTGTCATCAAAGGATTCACTGATCCTGGTAGAACTGACCCTCCTCTCTCCACTGATCATCTTAAGGTTTTTATTTTTCCTTTTTTCACCGAACATCTAAACATTTGTGGTGTCTGTATGTGAATCTGCAGATCGCTATGTTGTGCTGGGAGCTCATAGAGACGCCTGGGACAGAGGTTACGCCAAAGCTACAGTCGGCACCTCCGTACTGATGGAGCTGGCCAGGGCTGTTCAGGAGATGGTGGAGAAAGGTGAGAAATATAATAGTTTGCATACAATACACAATTCAGGGATTTGAGGCTTTGTTACTGTTATCTTTTACAGTTTCATTTGAATATTGACACCACAAAAGAAGCATTTATTTCCACTGAACATGAAAATCCAGTGACGTTCCATCACTGTTGAGGAGGCACAACCCTGAAGTGTCATAGTGTCTCGGTGCTGCATTTCTTTAAATATTCTTCTTTTTGCCAGATGGGTTCAGGCCTAGGAGAAGTCTGGTGTTTGCAAGCTGGAGTGCTGGAGAGTACGGAAGTGTTGGCGCCACCGAGTGGTTGGAGGTCAGAACTAAATTTGAAATTTTGATCTGGACGTACAGGATAAAAAAAGGAATCTCTGCCGTACAGATGGGTTTTTTTTTTTAACACGTCTGTATTTCTCTTTTTTTTTTTTTTTAGGGTTACATGTCCTCTATTGACAAAAGTGTCTTAACCTACATAAGCCTGGATGGAGTGGTCATGGGTGAGTACGCTTCACACCTGCAGTTCACCTCTGTACTGAAATGTTTTCAGTGACTGTCAGTTGACTCGCTTTATTTCCTCACAAGGTCGGGGAAGCTTTGTGGCCTCGGCGAGTCCTTTGCTCTACAGCCTCCTCGAGAGAACGATGAGAGGGGTAACGACGCGACAACACTTAACAGCTCATTCTGCTGATGCTAGCTCTGCACAAACCAGCAGTGTTTGTATTCACTCTGTCTCTTCTTCACAGGTGAAGAGTCCAGTTGGTTCTCAGACCGTGTACGAGATGATGGGAAAAAGTAACTGGGAGGCCAATGTGTAAGTAGATAACCAGTAAAGGCAGGATTTTAAGGGTTAGTCATTATATTTGTATTTCATACTTGAGTTTTGGTACCGATTGAGTCGAAATATGCTTTGCTGTCTTCAGCCGTCTTCTCAAATAAAAGCAAAAAGCATTTTTAAAAAGTCTTAGAAGCATAGTCACAAAATCCACGTAGAAAAAGTCTGTTTTCATTTCAGTTCAATGTTGGCGGCCACATTGGTAATCTGTGAATATTTATCCTCTAAAATTGATGTCAGGCTCTTAACTTTGTCTAAACACAAGCAGCCAGACGGGAGCGCTGCCTGATTAAAATCCACATTTACATCTGATTTAAATCAGGAAGTACGTGAGATTCCAAATCAACCATTCATTGCTTGTGTTTGATGTCGCTTTTCAGCACTCCCTAAAGATGCAGTATGTTGCTGTAGAGAGAGGTTGTTCAACATTTTGTTGCTAATAATCATGTATAATAACTTCAGATTACTCTGTTTGCAGACTGAGGCCCATGTCAATGGACGACCCTGCCTATCCCTTCCTGGCCTTTTCTGGGATTCCCTCCGTCTCTTTCCACTTCATCTCTCCCAACGTGAGTCTTGAAGCAAAACAAACTGATATTCTTCTTTATGTTCACATTTGCCCAAACAAGTGAAAGCAGGAATGTTAACCTGTATGAAGGTCTGCTGGTCGTGGAGATATTCAGATGTCTGCTGGCATGTAGCTGATTCATGTGTTTTGTGTTTAAAGACTGAGGCCTACACTTACTACGGCACCAACCTGGACAACATGGATCACCTCAACTACGCAACCAACCATCACACCAGTGAAATGACGGCGCTAGCGGCACAGTTTGCTGGCCAGATGGCTCTCCGACTGATCCACGACCACCTGCTCAGTCTGGATGTGAACCGATACAGCTCCATCCTCACCAAGGCTGTCAGCCAGGTCTACAAACGAATTAGCCAGCTCTCACGGGTCGGTCTCGTGCTTTTGATGATCTTGTTTGGTCGTGTTTTAATTTTTTGACATCTAGCTATAAAGACCAGAATATATTCGTTCTTAGAACTCCATGTTGAGGTTTATTTGACTCTTTGTTCTGCAGTCTGGTCAGCTGAAGGAAGTGAGTCCCATCTGGCTGACCCGAGCACGCGGATCCTTCCAGCGAGCTGTTGACAGCATCA
This sequence comes from Miichthys miiuy, assembly GCA_036365135.1. Lineage (NCBI taxonomy): Eukaryota > Metazoa > Chordata > Actinopteri > Sciaenidae > Miichthys > Miichthys miiuy. The sequence goes on from CM071618.1 coordinate 5,313,530, forward strand.
ACAAGGACATCAGCAACACAGAGTTAAACGACAAGGAGGCCTGTCGGCTCCTCAGCGACAGGATCATGAGGGTAAGACTCATCACATGCAGATTTGAAATGCAGTCCACAGTCCAGACTATAGTGAGCAACAGTTGTGAAGGCTGGTTGGAGGTCAGTTCATCAGAGTGAACACAAGAAAGTCTGTTTACGAGTTTTAATACCAACTATATACAAACATCTGTCACTCTTCTGTTGAGTGCATCAGATGTATGTATGATCATACATTTACTAAAGAGGCAAACCGATCAGTTGGCAGCATCATTTATCGATCCACGATTTAAGTTCAGAAATAAACTTTCCTATTGCTCGCCCCATTTGTATTTAAAATAAATGTTTTCACGAACATTTCTACCAGCAGGTCTGTTTAGTAAGTTGCTTAAAATGTTAACATTAGTTCCACAAAACTCCTGGAACTCTGTACCGAAGTTTTACTTTTATTTATTATTCTACAATACCCTGCTCTTATTATTTTAGTTTTTTTTTTGTGCCTAATGTATCATGATTCTCAGAGGTCCTTGAAAGTATTCGAATTTGAGGCAAACAAAGCAAGCCCCTGGGAAGTCTTTGAAAATGGACATGAGCCGTTGAATCTGACATGAATTCATATTTTCTAACTTATACAGAGCACAGTTGAGAAGTGTTCACACATTCGAACTTCTCTTTTTTTTTTTTTTTTTTAAATTGGCGGTGAGCTTCTGTAAATTCTGTAGTGTAGTAACAGATATTTAACCTTGATCTGTGTCTTAAACTGAGCCATGTTGAGTCCTTGAATTTGAGGGAATCGGGCCTGGGAAAAGTCCTTGAATGTGTGGGAACTCTGGTCTGTGCTCCTGAGCTGTGTCTGACTTTGGTAAAATAGTGTGATGGTGAACATAGATCTACGGCTGGATTTAGAAAAAGGTTCTTAAGTTGCCGTAATTACTGTTGGAATGAAAAATGTAATATTCAACCAACAGTCTCATCACTGTATCTTTTTAAATATGCCAGAATTGTTGTAATGCTGCAACATCTTGAGAGCCATCTTTGATGTAATTCTCTGGTTTCTGGTTCATTTTAAACATGTGAACACGTCACAGGTTTATTCTGTATTGTGTATCGTTCGTAGGTCGAACACACCCTTCTCTCTCCGTACGTGACCCCCATCGAGACTCCCTTCCGTCACATCCTGTTTGGCCGAGGCTCCCACACTTTGGCATCCATCGCCCAGACCACCGACATGGAGCAGCTCCGCACCCAGCTGGCCCTGGCCACCTGGAGCCTGCAGGGATGCGCCAACAACATGGTGGGAAACATCTGGGACATCGATGAAGAAATCTAAGAAGAAGGGGGCCGGGGAGTTGTGAGTGTGTGAGTGGGTATGTGTGTGTGTGTTGCAATGAAATTCCAGGTAGAGCAGAAGGAGGAGCTCCAATATCAGCACTTAAGCACAAGCTGTCAATCATAGGTCTAAGCCCCACCCTTTTGAAATAAGGCTTCTAATCAGTTTTTTGGGGGTCTTTATTCCACAAAGATCCAGGAAGAGGTAGAAAAATATAAAACACACGTAAATACTGTGAATTAAATACTTGAAGAATATAAACTACTGACAGATCTGCCTCCATGCCAACACATCGGACCAGTCGAAGCCTTCGCTGTGACCTCTCGCCATCAAAAAAAAAACAAAAACACTGAGAAACCTTATTTATACTTAAGTTTTTTATCAGTGGCAGTGCCCACTATAAACTTATCGTTTGTCTTTTTTATACGACGTTATCGGAAGCAGTGCCTTCCATAATTATGACGGTTATACTGTCTAATCCTCCAGCAGCATCTGCTACAGAAATGACTCCTCAACTGTTGCTGACAAAATGGAGCCCCTGATTGAAAGTGAGTGATTTATTTTTCATCGTATGAGAAAGTGCCGCACACCGTCAGCACTTCGCTCATCGAAATGGTTATTCAAAGGGGGAGAAAAGAGTTTTGTCTGTTTCAAAACTAGACTTAAAAACAGAGAGAGCTGAAAATTTTTATTTGTGTACCGCAAGTCCAGATATAAATTGAAGCGTTTGACTTGATTTATTCTGCGCTTGATGGCAAAATGCTCAAAAAAAAACAATCCAGAAACGTGAACAAAACGTTATCAGACCCCCCTCTTTTTAGCGCAACACTTGAGCCGGTTGGCTCCTTAATTTGCGAGAAAGCCATTTATGTTGCACAGTCTACTTTGGAGCAGTTAATAATATGATTAAGTTATCGGGAGCAGTGCCTTCCATAATTAAAACCCATTATCGGGAGCAGTGCCTTCCATAATGACAAGCAGTGATGGTAGTTTTTGCCTACCAGTGTGTGTGTTTTTGTGTTTTACATGTGTATTTATCGGGAGCAGTGTCTCTCATATTTCACTTGAAGGGTGGAACAACTTATCGGGGACAGTGTTTCCCAGAGTTTTATACTTATTTATTAGTTTTTGTGTCTTTATTTTTGGATCGTGTTTGTCTGTATGCGTGCATGTATGTATGTGTATGTGTGTAGGCACAGTCCTCCAGCTCACATTTCTGTATCATGCTCTGACCTTCCCGCAGCAGAGTCTGTTATTTCTAGTCTGTCGGGGCTCGTTACCTCCAAACCTCGCTCGGGGTTTATTTCTGTGAACGCCACAGATGCTTCACCTACGTATTAAAAAAAAAAAAATCATTCACCAATCATTCCACAAGCCACGACAACTGTCTTTGCATGTGCCGCACTGTATTTCCTCTTCGCTGCATGTTACTGTAATGCTTTACCGAGATGTAGCTCAACAGACCTGCACCATATTACACATTAAGGTTCAACAAATGTTTATTTTTTAAGCACGAAACAATATTTCTGTGTCCAGAATGTTGTTTTATTTGACCATTTTCTTCCCAGTAAAGTTAGTGCTATTCCCAGAATATTATCAGGCGTCAGAACAGGAAAGAAATATATAACGGTAACGCTAAATGACGCCCAGAACGTGTTGGTACAAGTTATTTAATAAGAAAACATGTTTCAGTCAACCCTATTGAAACATTATATGAGCGCTATTATAATCAATTTAACAAACTTAACGAGGTCTCTTTCATGATTCATATTCTTACATGTATGAATACATCTGTTTCCTCGTGTCACTTCTGTTGAGTTTCATATTGTTATATCCTGTTTCTACTTTCCTTCATCTGTCTCAAGAAATGAAAGTGAGGTTACTTCATCCTGAGGGGGGGGGGGAGTCGGGTGGTTGGGAAATGGACTTTCTGCTCTCTGTAACACTGTTAGGATATGTTGAAAGACTTTGTTTCAAAACCTCTTCAGTATGATTGCTGTACTTCACAAACTTCCTGGAAGTTTTGTTTCTGTGATCTCCATGTTCAGCAGAAAAGTGAAATAAACCCTTTTGGCTTCCAGCATCCAGTAAATCCATGTCTGAGTTTAGTTTCTATCGTGGTAAACAACAGGAATTTACATCAAAGGAGCAGTTTGTCCCTTTTTATGTTTTCATATATATATATATTTTTAGGCTTCATATTTTTTTAACTTCCTGTTATGTGCTTTTCAGATTAAAAGCACTATTTGCATCCATCTGTGTCATTATCAGGCAGAGTAGTACACCAGATTATTTTGTGATTTTATTTATTTTTTCCACCAGCATAAATTGTCTTGCTTTTATCCATTATTAACAAAAAAATGCTACAAATCTGGAATTAACAGGATGTTTTTTTTTTTTTTTGTAAATATGGTTTATTTAATGTGTGTGTGTGTGTGTGTGTGTTAACCATGAGTAGATAAATGTATATATTAGGAGTGAATGGAGATAAATGCCTTAAAGTGTTTAGTTGTATTTAATTTGTATAATACCATTTGAAGTGTTTAAGGTTTGCTACTATGAATATTTAACAGTATTACAAATATAGTTATTAATTCAAATTATATTTATTAAAATGAATACATATAAAAACAGCGGGGAAATCATTCACATTTAACAAATGAACCATTTTTGTTTACTTCAAGGGCGTGCTTTTATTGTGAAGCCTGAACCTCCGAACAGGAAGTAGAATTATAACGGTTATTCCGTTAAACGGAGCGCTGTTTCTGCGCGTGAGGTTACGCACTGTGACGCTCATAAATCTCGGCACGCGCGCTGGGGCAGAGTCCCGGAATTAACGGAAGAAACGGAGAGATAACGGAACCGTTACACTTAACGGCTTCACGATAAACCGCTTCTCGAGAGCTGAGAGAGCGGCGGACGGAGCTCGGACTGACCCGGAGGAAGAGGACTGGTCCCCCCCGCGAAGCACCCGTCTTCACAGGTCGGTACGCCGGGGGTCTCTGAACAGGCAGCTCGCTGTGTGTCTGGAAGATGCGACATGTTGCACCAAAACAAAAGCCAAAAAAATGAATGAATGAATGAAATAACGATGAATTCACTGTCGTGCTCCAGGTGGGAAACTGCTGTTTACTCACACACAGACAGGTGGGAACCTAACGTGACCGAGAGAGAGAGCAGATAATCAGCTTTGTGTGTGTGTGTGTGTGTGTGTGTGTGTGTGTGTGTGTGTGTGCAGCAGCAGCTTGATCAATTAAAGTCTTTGCTCCATTCATTAGAGATGAATAGATCTCCAGCCACCATCTTTCCCTCTGTGCCTCTGTTTCTGTCTCTCTTTGACACATTTAAGTTTAATTCTGTTAAATATGATTAATATTATTAACGTTTGATAACGACGATAAACAAACACACTGTGTGTGTTTATTGCTGATTTAAGTCATAAAAATGATAAATTGTCTATTTAATAACCCCCAGAAGATATTAAGCAGATACAAATCAAAGCCTGTACACTCTTATATTTTATTTGTTTAGATCTTTATTTAGATATGCACAAATTTAAAATTACAGATGTTGGCACAGAAATTCTTAGTTCCAACATATATAACAACATTACAGAGAACAGCCTGTAGTAAAATCTACATGTGCTGTAGTAATAAATATATATCAGGAGCCAGTGTAGTAGAATATGTAGTAAATATAGTTAAAGTATGGCAGTAGTATAGGGGTTAACCGTTCAGTTAAATTGTCTATATTCATTATTGATTAATCTGTCAATAATTTATTTATTTTTGGTATAAATTGATGTTGAGTTGTTTGGTCCCAAAGCTCAAGCTGACGTCCTCAAATGTCTTGTTTTGTCCACAACCGAACAGTATTCAGATTACTGTCATGGAGAATATTCGCATTTTTTCCTGACAAATACTTCAAATACTGCAGAGCAGAACACGAAACAGCATCTATAATACCATAGCAACCTTATTTACAACCGAGGCAGATCAGGTTGGATCTGTCATAAGCAGTTACATAAGGTAACTGCAATTACTGCCGTGCACAGAGACATACATATAGACCATTAACACAGCAGAATGTGTGATTTGATTATAGATCGCTCTCCAATTAAAGCCGTTACTCTGAATCATAAACCTGCCAGCGACATGCAGCTGAATCAGACACTTCTGATGTTTCAACACTGCCGTTCCCTCAAAAATAAGTTGAATTTTGACTCTCAGTAAGACTTCAAATCAATCAGTGTACTCCAGTCCCTTTTTTCCCTTATGAAATCCACTCATGTACACAAATATTAATATAAAGAAAGAGGGGATCTCAGTGCCTTCGATTGTAACTGCGACTTTATTTAGACCCGAAGACTTGATTTGTCTTCAGATATTTTAGCTGAAACATTCAAATCTTTTTTTTTTTTAAATACTAAGAACAGCAAAGCAAATCAAAGGTCAAAGAGCCCTTTAAGCCGTACCACACTGACAGCACTGTTCAACCAGAGTACAGAAGCGCAGCACAACCCGCTGCATGGTATCAAATATTTGAGTGTTTTAAAGGAGTCAAATTAAATTTATGTTAGATTAAAAAAGGAAAGTGTGTGGGCCCTGTGAGCCGCTCAGTCCTCCCCCACATAAAACCTGCTATCAGCTGCCAGCTCGGCCTGTTTCTTCGTCTGTCTTCCTCACTTTGCTTCAGTCTGTCGGGGCTGTGACTCTGCTCTCGTCTGCTCAGAGACAGATGGAGCTCAGAAGTTTGAGTACTTGCCGTTTATAATAATTTGCGTGAAAGATGTTTATCTCACGGTTTAACTTCATTCATTTCTTTTGTACCTGTAGATGTGAAGTTCCTCCACCCATGGCCTCCACCAGGTGACCTCCAGCGACCTCAGTCACTCCTGACTGCAGCTTTAAACTCCTGATCCACCAGAAGACGTCCTCAGGGTGAGTCCAGTTTAACACACTGACTGCAGAGAAGACTGGCTGCCTAACACATCCACAGTGATGCTGGCAGTAGTACCCCCCTGGTAATACCACAGGAGTGATGCATTTTAATTTGACTTAAAGGTCCAGTGCGTAAGAGTGTGTTATTATATTTTGTATTTTCGTCTCTGGCACATACATGTTGTGGAGTAAAGGTACAATAATTGTAGTGGAGTAAAGGTATAAAGTATAAACTTGACCGTACAACTTTCCCTCTCCACATTATACTCTGTCTTGATACTCTTAATACTGATTTAACAGTAAATGTACCAAATGTCACATGTCTGATGCTGTGATGACGGCAAAGCTGCTCTATTCACACACCGCTCCACTCTTCGTGCCAGTGAACGTAAGCTAAATTTAACTGAACTCTATCTAGAGCATCGCCTCGATAAAACCCAGAGAGACGAAAGCTCTGTTTTCATGCTCATATAGGCCACAGATGCGCACACACACCAACACACGTGAGATGTACAGATACATACTGTGCAGTTCATGCACCAGTTAGCTGCAGATGTCGCTAACGGTGATAGCTCATTTCCTCTGCCATTCCGTTTTTCCTCGACCTACATTGTTAAATTCTGTTTTATTATATTTTACACTTTCGTCCTTGTTTCTAAATGCTCAGCAGGAGCGTCGCACTTTTCAAATAAGCAACAGAGTCACATTCATGTTAGCTCACAGGATCAGGCAGATTGGATTTAAGTGCACATTTTATCTTTATCAAAAACTCTGTGCAAGCAGTGGATAAGCTTTTATTAAACATACTGACTAAATACATTCTTAAAAATCACTTCAGTCACTCAGATCCTGAAGAAACGTTTAACAAGCCTCCAATTAAAGTAGCAACATTTGACAAAATCAGCATTTTATCTCTGTACATTCTGGGCAAAGTGTTGTTTCTTTTATTACATTACTAGTGTGTAATTCTAATTTTTGACTAAAACATTTTCAAGATGTTTTAGTCAAAAAACATCAGAATTGCCTTTGAAATGGAGTGTGTAATCCTCACACACACCCCGAAAAATCACAGCCCTCTGTGTGACTGCTTTGAGCTAAATGCTAACAAACGCTAATGTTTGTCAGGTATAATGTGTATGTGTTTTCTATAGTTTAACATGTCAGCATGTCAACATTTGCTAATTGTACTTGACACAAATCGATTATTAGTTTTTCATTATTATTTAGTTCATCTGTTATAAAATAAATAAAATATGACCAGATGATGGCGCTAGAAAAAGAATACTCAGGGGATCATGAATGTCACAAATTAGCATGAGAAAGTAAGGCTGCAAGGAATAATTATTTCTCCTTAATAAATCAGGTTTGTCATTTGGACATCTTTTAATTTCTTGTTTTATCCAACCAAGTCCGACAGTATTCAATTTTTAATAATCAGAAATAGAATTGGAATTAGCTTTATTGGCCAAGTGTGTGTACAATGTACAGAAATAGACTAAGAACGAGGATAACAAAGCTGAACAAAAGGACTTTTTACACTGCATTTAGCCCAAAGCTAAACGCAGTCTTAGAACCTTCTCCGCCCCAGGCTACGATAAAAACTAGCTCCAGGCTAAAGGAGCTGTTAGCTCCAGGCTAAAGGAGCTGTTAGCTCCAGGCTAAAGGAGCTGTTAGCTCCAGGCTAAAGGAGCTGTTAGCTCCAGGCTGAGACTTCCACATGGGAACAATCCTGGCATGTTCCAAAGTGGGTTACCCTGATTTTAGCCTATAGGGCTTGCTGACCTTGCTGTGGAGCAGGGTTGGCCCTGTTTGTGGGCTATCTAAAGTAAACAATACATATAAATATAAACACGCGTTCCAACAGATATTTAACCCAGGTGTAGTAGAAAAGCAGTGTGAATCACAGCCCTGTGCTTACAGTATGTTAACCACGGGTTAACAATGTGTGTGTGAAAGTTATTTCAGGGTCAAGTCTTAGCCCTGCAGCAGCCATATAGCTATTATACACATACAAGTAGGTGAAAAAACATATGCATATATAATGATATAACATACTTTGGTATAAACAACAAAGTGCTTCCATAAAATGTGTGTGTTTTAATATTTGACATTTTTTCTTGCTAAATGTCTAAAAAAGGGGCTGAAAACTGTGAAAGATGCCAGTCATATTTTCCCAGGGCCCACAGTTATGTCATACCAGCAGCCTGAAACACAAACATTGCTCAGTTTACACACTGCAACCAGCAAAATCAGCTCAAAGCAAATTTACTGCATCATACTTCCATCTTTACTGCATCACTGCTTCCATCTTGTAAAAAAATGCTGGGAACTGTCTCCCCTATTATTTCTCTTTGGCCTGACCGTTCATCCATTTACCCATCCATCTGTCCACCTATTTGTATCTACATTTTCTCCCCCCCCTCCCTCCTCCTCCTTCCTCCACCATCTCCCTCTGCCTCCCTCTCGTCCTCTTGTTAGCGCTGCTGAATTATTTAATATCAGACAGTGGGCTCAGCTGCTGAGCCAGAAGAAGATGTAGAGCTAAAGAGAGAGAGGGGAAAGGATGGAGAGAGAAAAAGGGAAGTATGGAGGCGTCGGATGCTGCAGGAAGCCGTGAGTCAGCAGGGAGAGAAAGAACCAGTGGGAGGGGAAGACAGAGAGAGTTTATAGATAGCTTTAGGTGATACGGCTGGAGAGAGTGGCGTCAAATGCCTCCTGGTGCGTTTGTGTACGTGTGCGTGCGTGCGCCAATCGATTGAGCAGAGAAGGTCACCGAGCCGAGAGGAGATTAGCAAACTGGACTCGGAGAGGCAGAGCTAACGCCTCCCCTGAATAGCAGCTAGAGAGAGAGAGAGAGAGAGAGAGAGACAAGGCAAAGGACGAGAAGAGCTGCTACACTATGGGGGAGAGCTATATGTATCAGCGACTCCCTTACACCAGAGGTGAGGAGGAGGGGGAGGAGGATGAAGAAGAGGAGAGAGACGGGAGGATCAGAGAAAGTGTCGGGGCACAAATGGTAAAGTCTGAAGTTGGCAGTGATTCTTCTATCTGTACAGTGTGTGTGTGTGTGTGTGTCTGTGTGTGTGTGAGTGATTGTGTGCATTCTGTGTATTGATGTGCTGCAGACTGTAGACACTACAGATGAATAGTGTAAACATCTGAACACAGATATATAAGACGTGGTAACAGATGTCACCATGAATCAGTTGATTGCTTACATGAAGACAGTTATTTTTTGTATCACACGTTTTCTGAATGGGTATGTTCAAATATGCAAATGGTGCATTAACTAATTTCAATATGCTCATTCGCATACATTTTCAGATTCCAAAATTCTTGTTTCATTTCGTCGACATGTGTGAGTCAAAGGTTTTTACAAAGGGAATTTAGGATATCTCTTTTTATTGCTTCAAAAATCTGAAAATACTGTCAGCAGCCATAAAAAAAATAATAATTTCCGCCATTCTTTCAGGAATTAAATGTTATATAACTCAAGCTATGAAAGATATATGAACAAACCTCTATGAGAAAACCTTCAGAATATAGAGAGGAAGAGCAACTAACATCAACATTTAGACAGTTACTTTTTGTATTTTATTTTTGTTACATTATACGTTTAAATATGCAAATGATGTATTATCTAATGGTAACTTTTGGTGACACAAATTGACAAAGTGAAGTGAAATAAATACCTGTTTTGGGGTGTTTTCTTTCCACTAGTCTGGATGAATCTGAATGTTATGGAAGCCCCAAATCTCAAAACATGATCAGTGCATGAAATAAACAGGTTTTTATCCGTCTCTTAATTTAAATGGTTTAGTCTTCTTAGTCATCCTTCAAACAAATCAACAAACCAATAACTACATGTGACCACACATCAGCACCAAATTTAACCAAAGACTGATTCGTTTTTTAAGATGTTAAATCATAAAGCTTCATTAAAAGGCACCTCTGGTAAAAACAAAACATAAAAATCAATAAAATAAGTTTTTTTCTTGCATTCTTATCCTGTGATAATATCGTGACAGCTCAGATTTAACTTACTCTTAAAATGCAAATGAAATGACGGAATAAAAAAATAAAATAAAATGTCCAATGTGAATAAACATAACATTTCAGAGGCTGAAACCAGCAGATGTTTGGCATTTTCCATCACCACTGAAGCTCCCAAATGAACCCGTGGTATCCTGTTTGTTTAATCCGTAAAAACCCGAAGTGTAGTTGTAAAAGGTTATAGCTGGGTAAAATGTTTTTTATGTATTGAACTGATGCTGGAGTCTGTCATCAATAATTTAGAGTAGCTCCTCCATTACCACGTCACACACACTCTAATCATAACAATGGTCTTCATTGTTAAACAACCAGCATTGCAGATGAAAATCTGACATGACTCAGGAAGAAATTCATCATGGATGAAGTGTTCTATTAAAATAATAAACTATTTTATTTATTTGCAGAATTAGTCACGTTCACTGACATGCTTCCACGACCATTTGTCAGCGTACGTGTCCTCACATGTATAGTAACACGAGGTGAATATTTGTGTGCAGATGCAGTGTGAGGAGGGGACGGAGTGGCTGCTGGAGTTGCTGACAGATGTGCAGTTGCAGCAGTACTTCCTGCGGATCCGTGACGATCTCAACGTCACGCGACTCTCCCACTTCGACTACGTGAAGAATGAAGACCTGGAGAAGATCGGCATGGGACGCCCGGGTACGCCCCATTTCCTGTTTCCGTTTTACTCCAGACGTCTAGTGCATGTTGAACACAAATAATCTAAAATTATGGCCAGATTTTTGTTTCTTCTATCCTCTCACCTCAACACCACGCCCATTATATAAAGTAAAACTAGCTCCGCCCGCAGCAGCTTCAACAGTAAATTGCTGTTTTTTCAATTTTCAGTGTTTGTGATTGTGTCGGTTCAGGTCAGAGGAGGCTTTGGGAGGCAGTCAAGAGGAGGAGAGCCCTTTATAAACGCAAATCCTGGATGAGCAAGGTGCAGTACACAAACACACACACACACACACAATATTTTGCAAAGACAGTTTTTCAACCAGAGCTGATCCCTCCGAGGAAAAAATGTCCTCACCGGGAGAGTAAAGGATCACAAATTTTAAGCAAATTTCTTCTATCCTGTAACGGACTTCCAAGGCTGACAAAATGCTCACACATCTGCAGGGTGACTGTGTCTTTTTCAGTGAGATTTTATTGCTTATGTCACATTTTTCTAAGTGTTCTTACTTGAACATCTTGGACTGGTGTGTTTTGTAGCTCCATAAATAAGTCAAATCAATAATCTTGTTGTTTATGAGCACAAGAAGGAAAATCTCTGACTGGTTTCTTCTTCTGGGTCCGTAGGTGTTTCCAGTGAAACGACCCGACACAGACCTACAGCAGCACCAACCTCAGGGGGCGTCGTCCAGCATCGTCCCGGCCACTAGCGAGTCAGCAGCCTCGCTCACCTGCCTGATCAGAGAGTCGGAGCTGCAGCTGTTTGAGCGACTCGGAGACGGCACGTTTGGGGTGGTGCGGAGAGGAGAGTGGACCGGACCCAACGGCAGAGTGGTGAGACAGTGAGACACAGTAGAGAGTAACAAAAACTTAAATTCAACTTTAGAATTTCTAACTTTGAAAGATCCAAACTACAAATCGCCTTCTTTTGGTTGTCGTCTCTCCTTTTCTGTCTCTCTAGCTGTCGGTGGCGGTGAAGTGTCTGAAGGCAAGTGTGTTGGACTCAGACGGCCTGGATGATTTCATCAGAGAGGTGAACGCCATGCATTCACTGAGCCACCAAAACCTCATCCGCCTGTACGGCATCGTCCTCACACAGCCCATGAAGATGGTAAAACACACACACACACTCATTCTCAAACACACAGACCAATCAGTCTTTTATTTCCATATTGTGTTTTTGTGTGTAGGTGGCTGAGCTGGCCCCTCTGGGTTCCCTGTTGGATCGTCTGAGAAAGCGTCAGGGTCACATCCTCATCTCCTCTCTGTGCAACTACGCAGTGCAGGTCGGTTAATACCAAGAAAGAAATACACACAGGAGGAAGTGGAAATGATAATTTCATCAGACATTTGGTGCAGTGCCCAGAGATTTACTGTTCCTGAGAATTTCTGCTGATGAAGTTTTACAGTTTAGTCCAAAAAAGAAAACTGATGCTGGTTCCACAACTGACTTTTTCATGTGAAATGCGACAGGAAGTTTATGTAGCTGTCAGACAAATGTAGTGGAATTAAAAGTCAAATATCTGAGATGTAGTGCAGTAGAATTATTAGTAAGTAGTACTGTGTATATGTGTGTAGGTGGCGTGTGGCATGGCCTACCTGGAGCAGAAGCGTTTCCTCCACAGAGACCTGGCTGCCCGCAACGTTCTGCTGTCCACCAATGACACGGTGAAGATCGGAGACTTTGGCCTGATGAGGGCGCTGCCAACACACACCGATCAATACGTCATGGAGGAGGGCCACAAAATCCCTTTCCCGTGGTAAGAAGAGCGTGTCGTTTGTGGCCTGGCTCCAGACCTCAACATTTTTTGTTCGACTGACTGAAACAGTCATCAGCACTCTTCTCTGGATCTCTGTCTTCGTCCTTGTCTCTCTCCAGGTGTGCTCCAGAGTCTCTGAAGTCTCGTACTTTCTCTCATGCGTCTGACACCTGGATGTTCGGGGTCACTCTGTGGGAGATGTTCACCCACGGACAGGAGCCATGGCTGGGTCTTAATGGGAGCCAGGTGCATGCATATGTATACACACACATCTTTCCAGTGGGATTTTCCACTTTGCTATGAAAAAAATGCATATTCTGCAACCCACGAAACTTTTCCACCATCTTTGAATTTACCAGGTAATTATAATTCTTCAGTGTTCTGTTATGTATGTGTCTGTTTGTAGATCCTCCACAAGGTGGACGTGGAGGCCGAGAGGTTGTGCAAACCAGACGACTGTCCTCAAGATATATACAACGTCATGCTGCAGTGCTGGAGCCCGAAACCTGAGGACAGACCAACTTTTGTCGCCCTCAGAGACTTCCTGCTCGAGGTAGCACAGTAGTTTCAGTCGAGATGAAGCTGAATAAAGGCTTGTAGTTACATCATCAGTCAGCAAATATGCCTGTAACATAAGCTATTTTCAATAACAGAACTTGTAAACTGCAAGAGGGACAGCACAAGTGCTGATGAGGTTCTACCTGCAAGCTTGGCTTAGAGAGAAATTTAGATTTCTTGTTCTCATTCTGTGTCATACTAGTGAAACAACTTACAATACATTCAGCCACGAGCCTCCTAAAGCTTTCCAGATAAATTCATGAACAAAAATCTAAATTTCTAACATCTGGTTCAATGGCAAGTCGCCCTCGAAGTAGGGGCTAATTAGCGTAAATGGCTAGCAAGCAAGGGGCTAGTTTCTGTGTTTACTTTTGGTCGGACTGAAATAGAAGCATTTAAAAATTGTTTATGCAGATTAAAGTTTATTTGGAAAGCTTTAGGATGGCTGCACTGCTTGTCTTTGCATTTCCTGAATCTCTACTACAGAGTCAGGGAGTGAAAAGTTAGCATGACCTGAAATGTGTAAGTAAGCACAGAAAGCAGCCTGGATTAGCTATTGTAGCAAATACAGAGCTAGTTATGGGACAGATTGTTGGTTAACCAAGTTAGCTGTTTGGTTAGCCAGCTAACAAACTAACACCATTCATAGTCTAAATAGAAATGAGCACAGAAAGGGGCCTCCTGGATTAGCTATTGTAGCTAACAGGGAACTACTAGCTAATCACGATAGCTGTTTGGTTAGCCAGCTAGCAAACTCACATTATTCACTCGCAGTAATAATAAACATTTATTACTTATTGTTTATGGCGTGACTCTACCACAATATAAGTTACTAGATATTACGAATATTTGCAGAGCTTTTACAACAGAGGCAGCCGGTGTATGAGGTTAGCATGGTAGCATTAGTGAGAATAGCCACAATTATGAGAAAAATGGTTGAAATACGTTGACATTTTCTTACAAGGTGGTCCACCAAATTATTATTTTTCATTGCAGCTTGAGAAGCATTTGCCAGCTTGCTTTACTAAAACAATTAAGCATAGCAAATTAGCATGTACTGCAATTAGCATATTGTTTTTGATAGCACACTTATGGTTAGTGGATGAAATAGGCTTAGCTTCTGTAAAACAAGCCAACTCCATCAGTTTCCACTCATAAACACCACAGAATTTAACTGGAGTGCCTCTTTTACATTGTAGAGATGTCAAATAAGGCACTCGTAATCACTTCATCTTCATTTTTCTCATTAAAAGTTCTCTGCAGCTCTAAAGGCTGCCTCTGTGGTCAACTTTGGACTAAATTTATTAACAAGAAAGGAACAAATCATATTCATTACTCAGATTTAATGTGTTATAGTTTGTCACAAAGTGATGTACCGGCCCAATAAAGGACATCGGGTGGAAAGAAATAAATCACCATTATGCAAAATGACATGAAGTGTTTGTCTCTATGATCCTGCTGATGGCAGTAATATGTCATCTAATTTGTGTCACCTTTTGCTCAGGCTGTAAGTGTGTATGTGTTCTGCAGACTATGCCTACAGATATGAGAGCGCTGCAGGACTTTGAGGAGGAAGACAAGCTCCAGATTAAGATGAATGACGTCATCACCATCATAGAGGGAAGGTCAGTGCGTGGCTGTTTGTTATACACACACACACGAAGGTAGAAGAATGTCACAGTCTCGTACACTGAGCAGTATGTTAACTATTACTGGTTTGAAAGCCGTGTGTGTGTGTCGGGGAAGAAAGAAGCATTCCTACATGACAAATGCATCTTTTGTTGGGGTTGGATTCTTTGCATTGTGGAAAATTACTGTAATTACTGTTCAGTTAGTGGCTCATTATAGAAATATTGTAGCTTCTGGTGACTGGACAGACACACATCCATTTAGTCTTCTGTCTGTGTAACGCTGCCCAAATGAAAACCCACAAGCCAACTAGATATTACTTAATATCCGCTGTTAAATGAGCGTATTCATCTGACAGAGACATTTGTTCATACCTCTTCGTTTGTTTATGTGTGTCTGTGTGTGTTTTCAGGGCAGAGCACTACTGGTGGCGAGGTCAGAACAGGGGGACGCTGCGTGTCGGTCAGTTTCCACGTCACGTGGTGACATCGGTCGCTGGTCTGTCCGCTCACGACATCAGCCGACCGCTCAAACACTCCTTCATCCACACTGGACACGGAGACACGGACCCTCACAGGAGCTGGGGACATGCAGATCGTATAGACAGGTCAATAACAGTCACTAAGAGAAGTCGCCACTTTAGTTTTATTCATATCATGTAGTACAGTATAACATATTACCAGTATACATATAGTACAGTTTAATATAGTATGGGATTATAGAATGAATAAGGTTTTAGTAATATAGTATAACATAATATATAGTGTAGGACAACAGTATAGCCTGGAACATGAGCATAGTAGTATGTGTAATGTTTGTATTAAAGTACTTAATTCTACTTATATTTAGTGAAGTACAAAGGGCAGTTTTCTCTCTGAATTGTAGTGAAGTTTAAAGCAGGATAAAAAAATACCTCACAACTACAGTACTTGAGTAAATGCATTGTAATCCAATTATGAATTATAATCCAGTGATATATACATTGTTCTGAAAATATCCAGTATATATTTTGATGCCAATACTTAAGTACTTTTAAAGTATTTTTATACTGTGGTATTGCTTCTTTTAAGTTCTTATTCCACTTCTGTCCACTGGAGTGCAGCAGTGCGTCACCTTTAGTTCACCAGCAGACGTTGTTCAGGTTTTTCAGAAACAACACTCAAATCCAGAGAAACCTCAAAACTGGTGCAAGAATGTAAACGAAAACATGAACTTTTGTTTTCAAATTACAAGTTCTTCATCAACATCAGAATCATTTGGATGGCTATAACATTGCTGTTTATATTTATATATATCTACAGATATATCTACATCTTTTTTCTCCAGGGTTTGTAATTCCCTCTTGTCTGCTCCCTTTCAGTCTGTATTTGGGGAACCCCATGGACCCTCCTGATGTTCTTGGAATGGATTCAGGCATTGCAAGGCCGACCAAACTTCCCAACCGTGCCAAGAGTAAGTGTTTTTGTTTGTTTGTGTCATGATGATCTGTAGGAAACTCTTCAGTTTGTGTCACTTTGTGAAGCTAAATGTCTAAAACTCTCTTCATCAGAGCAACCTCCTCCTCGTCCACCTCAACCTGCCGTTCTGCTGAAGAGTGAGTTCTTCTCCTCTTTTTCTGTGCTGCCTGTCCTCTACAGTCCCACCTTTAAATACCTGCTGCTGTTGTTTCCTGACACTCACGTCTGCGTTTGTCTCCAGAGCCGTTCTACGACTCTGTGATGGACGATTACGACGACGATGACGACACCAGCACTTCGTCTGGGCTGAAGAGGCTGGGAGTGTCCCTGGGTCTGAAGCTTCGGCCGTGGGAGGGATCCGGCGTGCGTGCGGCCAAAAGCGAGGTGTCGCTCATCGACTTCACCGATGACAGCTTCAGCTCGACCACGCCCTCGCCGCTCACCGAAAGGCAGGCGGACGAGGACACGCTGAAGGTACAGTTGGAGAGTGAAAGTAGTCTGACCTGTCACAGAATCACAGAAAATACTTGTTGTTTAAGACTTATGACGATTTAAAAAAGTTCAAATACAAGTTGTGCTGCATTAATAGGCACTAATTGATAGCTGGGACAGTTTTTTAACCATTTGAGCTGCCCAGCAACCAAAGCAGAGACTTTTCCTCACAAGATTTCCCAGCTGATCTCGTGATACGAGTTACCTTTTGACCTTTCGGTTCACCCGTCACCGCCGCTTGTGCATGAGTGTTACAAAAGTCCTGTCAAAGCCCTCAGACTACCTCACGCTGTCACATCACACTTGTGTATTCTCAATAGGAAGTGGTCTGTAGCGTCGGCTTAGAGATGTCACGAATAACCTCTTGTCCTTGAATGTGCCTGAGGCAGGTGCATTGTGATGGATGTGCGCTCCATGATTGATCATGTGCACATTCATGCCTCATCTACAGTATCCCTTCGACTAAGCTGTCGTTAACTTTAGAGTTTGGGTTTGTTGTTTTTTGGCCTCGATGAACGGCCACTTTGGTCCAGACTAAAATATGTCAAGAACTAATGAAGCAGACATTCATGTTCCTCGGAGGATGACTTTGCTCTTGCCTCGGCATCTATGGCAAAATTTGCAAAATCATGTACAGGATAATCCAATCAAACAGTTCCAGTGTTACATCAGACGAAACACTCAAAACAGGAAGCCCGAGAACAAATTTATTTAGTTTTTATTTAATCAGATTCAGCAATAACATAAAAATGATCTCTGTGTTACATCTGGATGAAGATCTGCTCCACTAGCTTCTGTAACAGTCAGTCATTCAACATTTCAACAGAAATGAAGCATGTTCTTGACAAACAACATGCACAGTATTCGAAACTGAAACTTGTGACGTTAACAAAGTTACAGAAGTAATTTGTTCCTGCCTCCATTTGTTGTTTTTCTTTAAATGACTTTATGTCATCGTTGTATTCGTTGTTTGTTTATTGTTGTCTGATGGTTATGTGGTTATGTGGTTACTGCTGGCTGTCCAACAAACTGCCCCTTTGGGATAATTAAGACATCCTTGATCCTCGAGCACATAAAAAACTACAGCTCCCATAAATCTTCTGTCATCATGACTGTCGTCTGTAACCATGAAAGCCACTCATTTTTAGCTGTAATCTCTAAAACCTCCCACAGCCTCTTTGTGCTGCTATTGCAGACATGTCTGAACTAAATCTGACCCTCGACATGCCCATGCACTCACCTCTTCACTGTGAATGTCAAGGGCTTATGGGAAACGGTGTTCCTTTAAAATCTTTCAAAAAGCCAAAACAAAGACAAAACATTCACTTCTGCTCTCTGTGTTATATAACTCTCATCCTCAGGACACTCCATCCATCCTGGACTGGCCTCTCCCTCAGCCATCTTACGACGAGGTTACTACGGAGCTCGACGACCAATCAGAGGACCAGGAGGTGCGGTCTATCAACAAGGGATATGCTGAAGAGACCGCGGTCACGCCCAGTGGCTCTATGGCAGGCAGGAGCGAGTCGCAGTCAGCTGACCTCTTCCAAGAACTACAGCGAGAGGTAAAGAAATTTCAGTTTAGAGATGAGTGTTTAACACACATATATCTATGCTGATATTTGTCTGTCTTTGTGGGTGTAGGTGATGGTGAAGCTACAGGTTCCCATGGCAACAGGCCGCTCTCTCCCATCCTCACCCCTACCCATGCCTCTAGCTCCACTGGGTCCACACCGCCAGATCTACTTGCCTCCTCCCTCCCCCTCCTCCACCTCCGCCGCTTCCTTCTCTTCCTGCTTTGAGGACCGGCCGGTGCTGCCTCCCCGCAGCCCCGTCCCACCGATGCGTCCCTCCAAACACAACCTCTCCAGCCGCCCCGCCCACCCGCAGGCGCGCTCCAGCTCCATCTCCCTGGGCGACCAGGAAGACACACCTCCTCAGATCCCACCCAGAGACCACGCCTTCTCTCAACCAGGCTCCCGCTCCTCCTCCCCCCTCCCGCTGGTACCTCCGCTCTCCTCCTCCCCCGTGGCCTTGCCTCCTCCTCCGCTCTCCGTGTCCCCACGCCGGGCGTCCGGACTCCTGGGTCCACTCCTGTCCTCCAACTCGTCCACCTCCTCACTGCCTCAAGTCACATCAAATTCCACGCGTGGTTCCTCCTACTCATCCAGCTCCTTACTGGAGCCTCTCACCTTTCGTGAGGGGCGTGGACTTTCCTCACTGATTGACAGCTCTCAGAGCTCTGCTCCCGCCCCGCTGCCAGATCGGCCAGCTTTTCTGGAAAGGTGTGTGTCAAACTGTCTTACCTCATTCACTCCCGCTACAAAGTTAGTATGATCGTGACCTTACATCTGTGGTTTTCTAATCAGATACGGAGCAGCCAATATGGCAGCAGTCAAACCCATGATGCAGAAGCCCGGCGGAGCCAAACCCAACTCTTCCTACAACAACAACAACGGGCGAACTGCAGCTCCCAGCATGCAACAGGAGCAGAGCATCACACAGGTAAACAAGAGGGAAGTTACGATTGATTAAAAATGGAAACAGCGCTCAGGCCCAGTCATGTTTCTTTTAACTTTTATCCTCTATTGATTAATAGTTCATGGTGTGATTGACAGGTCCAGGGAGCAGTACACGGTGTCACCCTGGAGGAGTGTCAGGCAGCTCTGCAGACTCACAACTGGAGCATCCCTCAGGCTATAAATCATTTGAAGGTACACATATTTGTCTACATTCTTGTTCATTTTTATATTACTATTAAACTCCATCGGTGGTGCTCTTGAATAGATGTTACCAGGTAACTTAGAACAGAAAGTAAATAACGTTTGCATAAGTTTAAAGCAGGGAAACTGTGATCACCATACATAAAACTTACTTAGAAACACAGCACCTGGGTGAAATGATGATCATTATTTTTGTTTTGTTTTACATAACACACAATTTTAAGCAAGAATTCATTGGCAATGGTAGAAAAGTAGATGATGCCATTGCTCAACAATAAAATGGAGTGAATGACAAAAAAAAAACAAAAAACAGGGTGAGTGAGGCAAGGCAGACAAAAAAATTATGCAATCCAGGCAGAGCACTTATGTCAGTGTTTTAAATATTTATTGCAGCAATATGCATTTGGCTTAAGTGGCAAAGACAACATTAACGGATGTTGGATGTTGCTACTCAGATGTTAAAACTGCATGTTAAAGTAGAATTATATCAGCTAAAATACTTTTAAAAAAATACAGATAACAGAACTATTGAACAACTTAGTGCCTAAAATGCCACTTCTCAGCGTCTGTTGTATTGTAGGTGGAGCAGTTGTTTCGTCTGGGCCTGCGGTCGAGAGCCGAGTGTGAAGAGCTTCTGCAGCGCTGCCAGTGGAACCTGGAAGAGTCCAGCACGCTCATGCTGGACACATACGGACCACATCGAAACTTGTAAGTAGAACTAATCTGGTAACACAACAACTCTGGTAGACAACATAACCACATATGGAATGACGATGTTACTCCATCTTCTCTTCTTTCCTCGCCTGCTTCTCAGCCTGGTGCTGTTAAGACACCCAGTATGAGTGACCACATGCTGTCAGAGCCTCTAAAATGTTTGGCACCAGTGACTAGAAAAAGTGGAACTTGTTAAAATCATTTCTCAAGTCATTTTCACATTTTTATGTAATCAAAACAAGCGTGGTGTTCCTCAGGGGTCAACCCTGGGGCCTCTTTTATTTTCTTTGAATGTTTTTCCAAGGTTTGTTATGCAAGTGACACTCAATGGTACTTCACTATTGCTCAAAGTTTTTATTTTTGACTTTGTTTAGCTTGACTTCTGGTTTTATGCATAGTTACAGATAATTGTTTATCATCATTATTATCGTGAAACCTTGAAACTAATCGCACCATCATAATCTTAGTCTCTAACAACACTTCTAGCTAAATGCCTCATTGTGTTCAGCAGCCAGTTGCTTTGGTGTTTTGCAGGTATTGTAAAGTCATTTAACTGGAGCTTTCTTGCTAAAAACAGCTGCCTGCTGTGACTGGAAACAAATTAGCTCACCCTTCTCTGGCACCATGTTACATTATTCAAGAGAATTTCTTGTATAGTTTAGTTGGCACTATTACTGTTAACTTAAACTTAATTTCTATTAAACAAACTTCCTTTCTTTTAGTATGTCCCACAGGCGTGCTTTCCTTTATTTACCATGGTCTCAGAGCCAGGCCATAACAGTGAACAAAACAATGAGCTAAAAAATGCAAACATGAAAACTCTGTAGAGATGGGTGATACATTTCTGTGGGTACATTACATTCACAATAAATGTAGCAATTAGTTCCATCTTTAGTATAAAGAATATTTATTACTGCATCCTTAGAAGTTTCCTCTTTTACAGTCTCTATCCTTTAGCTGGAAAAAATATCTTGCAGATTTGCAGTTACAACACAGATTTTCTAACAATCCCTCACACATGATGCCGTCTCTCTATCTTTCTCTCTCTCTCTCTGCCTCTCAGGAAGTGACAGCAGGAGGAAATCAACTGCAGATGAGCTCCTGATGTCATTTGGATCAACACCCCAATACCGACCTGCTTGGGTGACTCATCGCTCCAAGGACTCTCGACACAGCGATGCTTTTTTTTAATGAACTGAGGAACATATAACAACATATGTGCCTCGGCTTTATGTACTGTGAATACCTGCTAGTACCTGCGTCATACACATGCATGCTCATTTGTAGGTACCAGAGCAGCTTGTTGAACGAGTCACACCATTTACTTGAACGGTTGCTATTTATGTTTTTTTTTTATTATTATTATTACATAAATCATGAGAATTTATGTTTCCGCTGGTAGCTAATGCAAACTTCTACTGGGTGTGAATTTATCTGTGAATTCATGTCCACGCCTAAGCTTACGTTTCTGTACAAACACTGTAAATGCCCATGCCTTTTTTTTTGCTGTCAATGAAGCGATATAAAATCAGGGAACTGTCAGCTGACGTTATAGTTGTACTGTTTTTATGAAAATGTACAGATGAGATGCTGTATCATATATAGCACTTTAATGGGTGTGTCGACATATTAACTGCTGGTCAGAAGATGATAAAACAATAGTAATAGCTAGTGAAATGAGGAAGATACTGATATAAACAGCATATCAGGTATTATTAATGTATCATTTGTGTCTTAAAGCTTTTTGGGCTTTATCAAGGTGTGAATTATGAAAGGATCGATGCATTGAGCTTTTTTAGTTTTGTCTTATTGTAGGCAATAAGATGCCAAAACAGAAATGTGAAGATATCTACCATCTCCTTATGAATACAGGGTATTAGTTACTGAGTTGTACCTCCACAAATTAGATATTTAACGAACCTAAAAATGGATGTTGAGTATTTCTTCCTATGAAAATGACTGCTGCATGATAATCATAAACACACGCTGAAGTGCTTAAATGTCATTCACCTTGAATAAATAGGCATCTGTTGTGTGAGTGTGTGTGTGTGTGTGTGTGCTTAGTGCTGCAGATATTGATCATGAATCACTTTGGGTAATTATAAGCAGCTAAACAGACAGAAATGCATAATAAATTGTTCATTCTTGCAGCTATTTTGCCTGGTAAGAGGCCGTGCTGTCTTCTCCAAGACGCTATTTAGTCAATACAATTAGGAAAGTCTGTGAATTTTCTGAACAAGTGGGCAGAAACGTTTGTGTTTGCATCAGTGTGTGTGTGCGCGTGTGAAACACCCTTCCCTCTTACGCTCGGCTGTAAGCTCTTGTTGTCACGCTGCTGTATGTGACGCTGACTGCATTTTACTGTAACATTAGAGCAGCTTATTAATGAAAAATGCAAATATGGCCTCTACTGTTTTATAATAAAGCGAAATTTGAGTTATTCTCTTTTCAAAACCGTCGGTGTGTGTTTCATTGATGTCGTGAACAGACAGCAGAACATTAAAGTTTCCTCTCAAGCCCATTGCAGCAGTTGTGCACGATTTTGGTATTTTGATGGAGTTTTTTTCAGAGGAAACTGGACTGGATGGCTAAAGATGAACAGTGTTTCCTCTTCCTGATGGTTTGAACCCTCCTATCTCGTTGAGTGATTGTTGTCGCCTGCTGCAGCCTTCATAAGCTGAGTGATTTCAAGATGGCTCCCTCTTGCAAGGCTCACTTTGGTTGTTTGGTTTTTGTTTAGTTTAGCCTTGGTTCATGTTACACATAGATGAA
The DNA here is from genome assembly GCA_036365135.1 of Miichthys miiuy. Classification (NCBI taxonomy): domain Eukaryota; kingdom Metazoa; phylum Chordata; class Actinopteri; family Sciaenidae; genus Miichthys; species Miichthys miiuy. The sequence goes on from CM071618.1 coordinate 5,336,665, forward strand.
GTTAGCATAGCGCCCAACACAGAGTTATTCTTTCTTCTTAAATGGTTGCTGTATGTATTGTTTTTCGCCCCAAAATTTACTCTTGCAGGTGGCTTCTTGCTCCTTTTCTGTTCGTAGGTTCCTCCTTCCTCCGTCGTCCTTTCACCTCTTACATTATGTCCACACCGGTTACATTGCCTTCTTGCACAGCTCTAGTTCATGTTCCAGTGGTCCAAAACACCAGTGGAACAAACGCTAACACTCCCCTGGTCTTCTGCGCTCACAATCCAGACAGCCCAGCTAACAAACTGAGCTAACAGCAGCTACATTTCACAGCTTTACTTTACTGTCCATCAGGAAACTCCGCAAATCACGCACCTCTGTCATTTCAAAAGTTTTCACTCATATTTAATATCTTCCTGAAGAAGAAAGTCTGCGTTCATGTTTCACTAAAACCTGTTTTTAGTCGCCAAACGTCCTCCAGCTCTGAGCAGAGTGTCGGGTTCAAACAGTCCTTTCTCTAATGGAAGTCTTGTCTCTTGCTTCCTCGTGGGATCAAACTTGTGACCTTTCTATTATGGGACCCCCAGACGGCCGCACCCCCCCCACACACACACACACACGCACACCACTGTCTCCCTCGCTTAGTCCCTCGCTCTTAAATTGATCGCAGTCGCGGTGCATTGTGGTCCAATTGTGCGGTGTGATCTCAGGATAGCACGGTTCAGCAGCCTTCTCTCTCCAGACGCTCGCTCGGCACTTCTCTGCTACAGCAGTAAGCACTCTGTCACTTTCGCTGATGATGCATGGGACACACACACACATATATACTATAATACACACACACACACACACACCTTTTGTCACACAAACACGCAAATAAGGAGATTTTTAGGTTGATGGAACCAAGAGGTGTCACTGTGAATGAAATGAAAACGTGAATTAATTTAGAGGATAAAACTCACCAACTGTGCATTTATCTTGGCGTTTTGAATGGTGGGTGGTTGTCAGCGCCACTTGTTACTGAATGCGCTTGACTTGATCGAGTTTAATGTTGTTTGAATAAAATCGCCTTGCCTTATCGGACTAAAACCTAACAAATGTCATTAAAACTCTATCTACAGCAATCATCTACATTTGAAGGAAGGAAAATATTTGTGTTGTGCTGTGTGCTGGAGTGTGTAGAGATCCCCCAAGGCCTTTCGAGACATTAAGCTTGTGCATGTAATCAATTGTGATTTTTGCAGATTGATCACATGGGACTCAGCGGGGGGGACACAGATCAAAAGGATGGTTGCTCAATAAGCCGGTCAATAATATTGATTGACTAACTGGACAACTGACCCACTGATAACTCCCTCTCTGTACAAGCCTCCTGGATTGCAGCAGCTCCACACAAACAAGTCGACTTCAGAAACGAGTCTTCTCATCACTGTCAGCTGCCAGAGCGATGCGCTTCATGAACGGTGTTTTCTTCTCTCCTTGCTCCTGCTTCACATCAGACCTCAAAAAAAAAAAAAACTATAACACATTATTGGCAAGTCTGTCAAGAAAGATGATGTTCATTTCTTCAAACATGGACAAGCACCTGGGAAATTGGTTTCAAGCTTTTCATTACGCCATTTTCAATCAAGGATACATTTTGATCACATATCAATTTTAGTTGAGTGGCAAATTAATCAAAGCCGCCCTCGTGTTTTTCAACCCCTGTGATTGCATATCGACAGCTACCTATTAACTCGACATAGATTTCTATGGCGGGACAATACAGGGTGAAATTACAGAACGATTTTTACAGATTTCCAAGAGGCAACCTTTGGAACTCAGTCAATATGATTGAACATGTTCTTAAATATCCTCCAGACACATTAATGTATGTTTGTGTGTGTTAGGCATAGCTGGGAATATGCAGGTCTAAAGATGTCTCGGCTTTCAGGTTAAAAGGTTTCCAGTTAAAGAAGTTTTAAGCTGCTTCATTAGATAGTGAGAGATTGAGAGATATACTGGAAATTCAAGGGAGAAAGAGAGGGATGACATCCAGCAAAGGATGGTCACCGTGGAAGGGACTTTAGCCTTGACACACGGGGTGCACGCTCCCAGCAAGCATTAAATCTAGACCAAATCCACGCTTACTGCATGTGTGATCAAGTTTGTTGACTTGGTGGTGTTTTCTTACAGGTAAAAACTCATTGCAGTTTCACCTGACTTCAGAATTGTTTACCTCAGCTTACACTTTGCCAGATTGTCTTTGTTTCTGTCAGTTTTGTCTGTTCTCGACTCACTCATCTCCTAACTACAGACTGCGTTGTCTGAGTGGGTTTCCTCTACGTATTCTTGGCCTCAGAGCTTGTGAATAGTTAGGACGGGACAAACTTCTCCAAGAGGATGAATTAAGTGTAACTTAATTTTCAGTTCTTCAGTTTCTCTGCATTCCTGTTCATTGTTTTTCCCATGTGAAAGTCTGAGCTGACGTCCCACTCCCTCTGTCTGCCGTCTGTTATCAGTAACGTAAATGTGAAAGTTTGAGAGAGAAACAAACTGAAGCCAACACTCATTAGACTAATCATGCCATCCCCACATTGTTCCTGGTCTATTTGTTGTTGCTGTTGCAACTGTGACTTAGAGGACAGACAACTCGGAGACAAACAGGACTGCAAGTCTGTTTGTGCTCCTGCCAAAACTGACCAAACACAGTCTGGCAACCATGCCTGACTAGAGCTCTAATGAGTGTAGTTGAAGGGGTCAACAAGAACAAGTAACCAACCACAAACATGTCCTCATAAATGAAATTAAAAACTAATAAAGAGTAATAACCTATTTTTTTGGTTATGAGTAACCTGCACAAAGAGTATCAAGTCCTTCCTAATGATCAGTCTGAGTATGAGATACCCTCTGCAGACCTGACACATGGAGTCAGTGTTACACCCAGAATACATACACAAAGTATAAAAGAAGACCAGACAAACTTGTCTAATGACACCGATGCACGTTTGCATTGTGCATCCCATGAACGGGTGTGTGCATCCTTCCTGCTCTTCCACTGTCTTAGCTTACAGCTGACAGAAAAGCCTGCCTGTTGCTCCAAAATCATAGTTTAGTTTAACTGTATCATTGTCAACTTAAGTCATAAAAGAATCATCATTACCACGTGATTATTGACATCCTTACTTTTATAAAACATGTTTAACTTCTTAGGAATATGATTTGATGATATGATGTAGTGCAGGCTAGACACTGAGTGAGCTTGGACACACAGCTTGTCGTTTGAATGTGTGCAATTTATTTTGGATAGATGAGAACTGGATTTTTTCATGGAGCAACTCCCAGAAAATGTTCTTTTCTTTCACAGAGCATCGCAGCTGTTTTAGGTTTTTTTCTTTTTAACCACCAGTTTGCAGGTCTACATGTGGTGACTAACACCTCAAAACACATGAACTTTTGGGGCGGCGTTTAGCTCAGTTGGTAGAGCAGCCGCCCCGTGTGCAAAGGCTCAGTCGAATCCGACCTGTGGCTCTTTCCTGCATGTCATTCCCCGTCTCTCTCTCTCTCTCTCTGCATTCCTGTCACTCTTCAGCTGTCTCTGTCAAATAAAGCTTGAAAAGGCCAAAAAAAAAAAGAAAAAAACTTTTTCCACTAAAAGAGGTGTGAGTTCAGGCGACAGCCATATGGAGAAGCCTCTCCGAATACAATGGATCATTATGAGACCGCGGAAGAAGCGGCACATTGTGCTAGACTCGCTGTCAAAACTGGGCACTTTTTGTTTATGGCATAACAAATATCTAACACAACTCTTGTGTGTGTAATTAATGGGTGCAAAGACTGTGACAAATTCAGAGCATGCATCATTGAAATAACAACGACAACAACAAGAGCACATGTCACGGGTTGCAGAGTTGAAATCCTGAGGCAGACCCTTTGTTGATGCAAAAATTTGAGCTGGCTGAGGTTGGGGAAGGCAGCATGATAAAAGCGCAATGCAACAAAGTGCAATGGAAACACACATGGCGAATTAATCATGACGTAGCGCACATGTGGAGCAGTGAGGAGATGCAGTATGTCCTCCTTTCGGCCACCTGCTCCTCTTTAGTCAATCTTATTAGCAAAATAACGTTACCAGCTTCAATCCTGTCATTTTAATTTGCCTCATGCGCGCGTGTAGGACACAAGCACGGCGCGCTGAAATCTGATTTAATTTGATCTGATTAGACTGAAGGGAGGAAGTAATCGGCCACCTAAATATTTACAGAAAGAGACAGAGGAGAGGCAGACGCGGCGTAAATGAGTCATCCTCGAACTGGGTTGAGATTGATTGTGTCAAACTGAGAGGAAAATGTGTTCTCCCTCAGGAGAGGTAAGAGGAGTAAAGGACAGAGGAGACGCAGAAGGGTTCACCCAAAAACACACAAAAGGTGCATCGACTCTAACATGGCATAAGTAGCAGGCGTGTGTGTGTGTGCGCTGCATCTACTGCGAGTAATGAGGTAACACTCGAGCTCTCAGGGGGGTTCCAGAGACCGGCCGGGCGGCCTGATGTTTCCCTCTAGAAGAAATCGAGGCCGGCCTGCTGCGTAACCTCATTCAACTTTGTTGTGCAATCTCGATCGGCACCTGCTTGAGTGCTCTTATGAGCCCTTTATGCACACTTCTCGTTAGATGGCGTGGCTTTGCTTGAGGGAATTGAGGAAATAATGTTAGTAAGAGATGAATGAAGAGGTTAGAGATAATAAACAAATAAACAAGAACAGCAATGTCAGCAGAAATGTCAGCGATATCTAGATTATCTTGCAGTGTAAACTGAATCCAAATATGTGCGCGGACACACTTCATATTGGAGCTTTCTCTTGTCTGCTCATCACATGATCAGCAACAGGCGATCTGATGGACTACAGATCACATGACAAAAAACATTTCAATTTCTTCATCACCACATGCATGTGAGGGAATCCATGTCCAAAACCTGCAATACTGTTGGCTGGATTTTGGAGATCAACCACAGTTCATTGCTTCATTTCTTTTTATTACATTTATTTTATCATGTTTTCTTAATTATATTATTCTTATTCATATATGTGAATGTGCTGTATTGAATGTCTATTTTTGTGGTTATGTTGCGGTAACATTTCCCTGTAAGGACAATTTTCTATCTATCTTTCTGTACATTGCCTGCCTGTTGCAGCCTGCTGTTTGACCTTCTATCTTTGTTTTCCTTGTTTCTATTTGACCAAATAAAAAATGTTTTACCTCTCGACACTCTAAGTTTCCGTTTGAGCTCACCTTCCTAAGCTACTTTTAAGAACTATTCTTATTTTTTTGTTGCCGTTGCTGCCGTGCGGATTGCTTTTGTCTGCACCTGTAGTCACTTATAGAAAGATGTAGGTTAGCACAGTTAGGACTAAAAGGACTAAAAATACAGCTTGCTAACTGAAGGTGAAACCAACCGGCTGGGACAGAATTATTATTAGAAACCATTGAAGTGTTGCAGAGGTCAAAGCTGTGACCTTTCACGTTTGTTGCATTGTCTTTTGACACTGCTCCCTGATGCGATAAACTCTGCGTGCATTGGTGGATTAACAAAGAAATAACTCCAGGCCTGATGTTATTGATTGGCAGATCGATTGGCTTTGTTTATCCCCTGTTAAGCTTTTAACTGATGCTCCTCTTCGTTTGTTTATCCACCTGAGGGTTCTTATCTCATTCATCAGTTATGAGGTGGACCGTCGGTATAATCCATGCACAGCGCAAACACACTGACAGGGCTGACCTTTTACAGTAATGATCCTCCTAACATTAAAGTCAGGTCAGGTGTGAAATCTCACTTAAATTCTGTTCCTTACCCTCCCCTGGGCGTCTGCTGTCACTCTGTCATATCACTAATCACGTGGAAGGAAGTTAATGTAAAGGTGCTGTAAAACATGGCTTTAGATAAAAGGGGTGAACACAACATGTGTTAAATGAAAGACAGCACAGGGGTTATTCCACATTTGCCTAATGGAGTGGAGTGCAAAACAAATTCTCAAATTAGTATTTTGTGTTCATTAGGTGATGATTTAGGCTCCTAAACTGATAGCTGAGAAGCCTAGATGAATAAAGAACAATATAAAACAACAATTGTTTGCATTTTAACGCACATTTAACAGTCAGAACCCAAAGTACATCCAGTCATCACTGGGTATGTCTTAAAATGATAACAAAACTGTATTAAATCCAAGTAGATTAAACTGTCCACATCCTGAAAACATCTTTATTTGATATCAGACTAGGCTAGACAGCTCATATCTTACTGACAGCACTGCTGTGCTGTGGGTGTCGCTGGACGCGGCCTCAGGTTTTCCCACTCACCTGTCAAAATAGACGATTTTCACAGCAGCCGTTTTGACATGAAACCGTAGGGCAAACGCAGGTGTTACCAATGATACTAATTAAGGTTTCATTCAGGTCAAACTGAGTCAGGAACTGAACCTTAATTACTATGGTTGGAAACACCTGCACTGAACCGCCTAGCTCATGTCAAAATGGCTGCTCACCACCTGTTGCTCGCTGCGGTATTTAACACCAGCTCGACCTCCCAGACTACATCAGATCGCTCAGTCTACTTTTATAGTAAAAAAAAATAATAATGTGTTTGCACCTTCGGTCTGCTAAATGTTTAACTTAACTCTACTCACTGAGAAGCAACTAAATATATGAGAAATGTATGATTCTGACCATTAATCTTAATATATCTGATATTATGTGTGTTTCTTCACATCTTTATACTTGCAATTTTAATTTATTTTATAGTTGCACTCTTCTACTTTGTACTGCAACTGCTGCATAACAATTAAAGTTACATTTTATCATTACCAAACCAACAATTTCTACTGTTTAATCTCAAAGAAGAGCGTTCCTATTAAAAAGCTCGTTTACTGCCTTCTTCCTAGTTAAAGATTTTGAGAATACTGTAATGATTTTATGATTTAAATGTTTTAATAGCTATCTATGAAGCGGGTGCCAGTTATGGATCAGGTGAGTAACAGAAATGTAAAGGTTTGCAGCTGCTGTGCATCCTCAGTCTTTTATTATGTAAACGTGTGCATCATTTCCGGCATGCAGAGACTTGAAGTGCTGAGAGCTCAGCAGTAAGACCAGGCTACAAATGGGTTGTAATTACAAATGGACAAAAGAGAGCATGACGAGTGTTCCTGTTGACTGATGACATCTTTTGATATTGATCATTAGAACTTCAGCCTTGAATACATGCATCTTTAATTCCTGCTTATTCCTCAAGGTTGCATGAATAGAGCATGTACAGGTTGACCATAGAATAATAGACCGTGAGCATTTTCACTTAACCTTATGTGACTGGTTGGTGATTGACACATTTAGACTGCATACAAATTCCCCCGCTGAAAGGTTCAGGACCAAAACCTTTCACAAAAGCGCTCTCCCACCACTATACAGACCTGAGTTTAATTCACAGCAGCTGTGCTCGCATGCAGCGTGGTCGGGTGATACATGAAACACGGTTTGGTGAATTTTCTCTTACTGTTGTGGCATGTTGTACCCGCGTTTTCTATTTTCTCATTTATTTCCTGATCAAAAATACTTTTTCATACGCTCAGAATGAATGAGGAATGAGTGACCCGGTCATAAATTCCCCATGAGTCACCTCTGATGGCCCACAAGGGAGCAGAAATCACATTCAACCATGAAAATATGACAAAAAAAAACTTTGAATAGGGTTAAATTTAAAAAAAAAGAAGAAAGGACTGAAAAGTATTTCCCCAGCTCATTATTAATTTCAGGACTGGAGGCAAAATGCCCCAAGACCTTATTAATTTCTGACCCTGATGTTAACCCCATCTACAATTTAATTGGCTGTGAGATGAAGAGCCTGCAGATTGTGCACAGAAGTGGTTTGTAGTTTCTTATCCTCCACATCACAACTTGCAGAATTGAGCCGAGATAAAACATTGTGGAAAGTAACGACTGATTTCTTCTGCATCTGAAAAAACATCATGCTGCAAAGAGTTCCCTGTTCCCTTCCGGTTATGATGCTTTTGGAGACAACTGTATTAAATCAGAAAGGTCATGTTTGACTGGAGTAGGGGTTGGATAAAATGCACCTCTGCCTCCTATGTGTGCAGAACTGCTGTACGATAAGCTAAACACAGCGAGTCACCTATGGGGCAATTGTGAAAATGAAAACATTAACATATTGATATATTGATTTTGTTTACAAATCAGCAAAAGCTGACACCATAAACAAGAGTGGGTTGTAAAAGTCAACTAGCACAGCAACAAAAGTATAAACTAGTGTTAGCTGTCAAAGTCTACATTGGAAGTCCAGCACAATAACTGATCTAAGTCAGCCTACGGAGTGAAAATGAAAAGGACAAACAGTTACTATGAATGTTGCGTTAGCTTCTGAGAGCTAGTATGGCTAAGTTGGGTAACAGTAAACTGATTGCAGAAGAACAAATGTCCAAATTAAATGTGACTGCACTGGTTTATGTTGGAATAACAGATGCTCACATGCTTCAATGTGAGGATTTGCTTCTTACCTCTGATTTTATATGGTTGTGAATTGAATATCTTTGAGTTACAGTTACCTTTTGCTTTAGGAACCTGTGGCTTGTGGTATTTATTACTTATTCGGCTGTGGCTTGGAGGTAGAGCGGCTCGTCCACTCATCAGAAGATCGGCGGCTCCAGTCTGCATGTCGAAGTGTCCTTGGGCAAGATACTGAACCCCAAATTGCTCTTGAAGGCTGCGCCATCGGTGTGTGAATGAGATGTGTCCTGTAAAAGTGCTTTGAGTGGTTGGAAGATTAGAAAGGCGATATATAAGTACGATCCGTTTATAGTGTTTTTTTCTTTGATTAATCGAGAGAATAACCAGCAGATTGCTAATGAAAACAATAGCTTGTTAGTTGCAGCCGTACATTGAGAACAGATTGTACATGTTATGTATGAATACATATTATTGTTTTCAAGGACACCAGAAACATATGTACTGATTTGTTACAGCACCACTTTGTAATTTGCGTGACAGTTATGGTTTTGGTGTTTAGTTTCTCGTGTAACTTTACTTCCTACCATTATTGTGTTTCCTACCAGTCTTTCCCACCTAATTAGATTCACCAGTTATCCTCTCCTATCCTGTGCTCCTTTGTCTCAGTTGTCTTTGTCCATGTATGAAGTGTTCAGGCTTCCCCTCGTGTCTTCTCCATGTTATTTGGACTTTGGATTATTGCCTCACATTGCTGTCTGCTTGGTTCCTTTTGTTAAAAATAAAATCGTTTGAACTGCACAGCTCTGCCTCGAGCTGTCCTGCATTTGGGTGAAATCCCTGGTGATCCTGCTACCCTGCTCACACTGTGATAATGATACAATATATATATTTTTAAATAATAAAATGTTGGAGAAAATGGTGTGATACATCCATATTTATTCCATGTTGGAGATGAGGACATTTTCATAACTAGTTCTAAGTGATCATCTTGGATTTATTTCAAGGATCCATCACTGTTTGTCTTTCCTGATCGTCATAGCACATTTCACCCAACAACACTCGACCGGACTTATGTCTCCTCTCCTGGTCTGGACTGTAATCACATGCCAGCACTTGCCAGAGGTCAAAGTGTCATCTTGTGGACCGGAGATTGGAGACCGAACTCTCCGTGTGTGCTGGTGCAAGATGGTGGCTAATGGTGTGGATAAATGGATACTGATGCTTTTCCCAACACAGCCACTCACTCAAGGCCAAATGAGTCCTCTGATGGAGCGAGACAAAGAACCTGAGAAGGACAAAAAGAAAGAAAGGGGGAAACAAATAAACACAACTGCCTTTAATCTCCTGTCAATTTAACCCATCTTCTTCAGTGAGAATTAATCAAAAGAATCTTTTGATTAAAGGATATTTACTTCACCCTCGCCTCCTGCTCTTTTTCCTTTGCTACCCTTTATTTACTTTCTTGTTCAATCATAAATTTATTGGCCAGACAGCAAGAAAACCACGCAAAGGGAAACCAAAAGCATTTCACTTTGATCTCTTTGATGAAAAATGTCTTTGGTTATTTGCAGTTTGATGCCGGGTTGGTCTGATAAGGTTGGTGGTCGGATCCATACCCTAAGTAAACGCCTTGCATATATAATGACTGACATTAGCTACAGAGACCAAAACTGTTTTTTGTACCAGGCTGTAAACATGTTTATTTCTGCTGTGAAGTTGGACATTTTAACATGGGGACCTATGGAGAGGTTGAACCTCAGATGCTGCCTTGGAAAACACCCACCAAGATGTTTAGATACTTTTACACATAAAGAAAGCGAAACAAGAAAAGACCAATAAAAAAAAGATAACGTTATAAAACTCCTTGACAACATAAGAACCAGGTTATTGGGAGAAGTTGGATTAGCGCAGCATGTGTTCTTACATACACAATAACCTAATTATTTCCAAAACATGCATTTACATGTAGCAGACTTCTTCCCTATCCCCTCTTATCTTTGAGGTTTCGTGTTGAAATGAGATTTCATGACCTTCTTGGGGTCCTTCTTCTAAGCTACCTGACCTGTGAGCCATGTAAGCCACTTTCCAGCGCCGCAGTCACACCTAACACCCCACTGCCATGACAACCCTCCCTCCTTTTAAAACAGTTAGCTCCATATGTTGGTCTAAAAATAACCTATACCGAACAGAATGATGTATACACAAGCTTATTTATTGAAAATAAGAATATTAAGATAGAGCTCTGCTGTCTGGTAATTAATCCAGTCCTCACAGTGTTATATAATTAGCTCGCCCATAGGCTCAGAATACCCTATCCACTCTATTGATTTGAGTCAAGGGTGTAAGAATACGTGTTTAGCGGGTATAATGTTCACTGTCTTAATTTAATGTATTTGCATGCTAATTAGCATGAAACACAAAGTAGGTATGATGTGAGGCTAGCGTGGCTAACAAAGGGGGGAGAGCCTAAAAGTTTAGTGGGTCAAATAAATCTTAAAATGAGGAAGCAAATACAGTTTACAGCATACTAGATCATAATTTAAGATCTTTATCGACTTGTTTTGTTTTAAAGAAGTGGCTGGCACAGCACAGACGGTGGCGGTAACACACAAAAACACGCCAGCTTTTTACAGCAGGACAATCAGGTACTTAAAGCAAAGATTCAGCTGAGACGTCAACATGCAGTTTTCTCGCACAGCACACAACAGTTAAAACGTTAGGATTAAGGAAGGACAGAAGTCAGTCCTGCTTTCCATCCTTGCCCTCTAATTGATCAAACCAACCTTCGCCTCGAGGCGGGAAGTACTGTTAATCCCGCCTCAACACTTGTCAGTCATCTTGACGAGTTTGAGATGACATCTCGCCCGAGGCTGAGGTGATCAGCGCCAATGAAGATGTGGCGGCGGCGGCGGAGGAGGCAGCAGAAGCAGGAGGAGCAGATGGTGAAAATTACAACATCTGCAGCTGACGCTGAGACCCAGGTTTTAATTGGGCGTTGTCTGTGGCATATTTAGTTTAGATTTTTTTTGGTTCATCCTGTTGTCTGCCATTAAAATGAATCCTGTAACTACGTTCTTACAGTCATGCCCACCTCATGAAAGAACATTAAATATAGATTCATTTGTCTACATGCGCCTACAGTCTTATAATAAAAGTCTACTTATATTATTCATGTGAAAAAGTTGCATATTAAGGCTTTGATTTGAAAATAATTAATGCTACAGTGAATCCACATAACTCTTTGTTATCTCACATTGCCTCTTTGACATGCAGACTCATCTGAACATCTAATTTTCAGTTGTGAGGAATAAAGCACCTCTTTCATACCGAACCTGGACTTTTATACCAGAGGGCTTACAATGAAAATAATCCCAGCTTCCACATTCCTCTCATTCTTTTCATCTCCTGTGCCCTTTTCACTGGCAGTCCACCTATACGACGCAGCGCTTTCATGCAAATATCTCTACCTGACACACGGCCATCTTCACTCTTCAGCTCAATTAGCACACGTACAAAGACAGAAAGCTCGAATTACAAGCTTTTAGAATAGACACTAACACCGGGGTGTCTGGAACAACCCTGTCGCCTTCCTATGTTGCCGTGTTTACCTCTATTCACTCTCCACCTGCGATCCTGTAATTCGTTTTTTCTTCTCGTGCTCCTCTTTCCTGTCTCACTCGCTGCACTCTCAGCTGAAGTCGATAGAATTTATGGCACTGCTCCTGCTGTTAATGAACATTATCGGCAAAATGCCACTTTAATTAATCGGAACAATTAACTGACTAAACGTGCAAATATCACACTAAATAGCTAAATGAATGATTGACCCACGTGAAAACGCTAAAAATCCACAGAAAACTGCAGATTTGTCAAAAAGTTTCAGGGGTTTTAATCCATCTCATAACCTTCAGCTATCAAAACTGCCATGATTTGTTACACGACATGCTGAGGTAATATTTGATAAGCGATTCAGCAGATCAGATTTAATGAATTCAGACTATTTGACCTAGAGATGCCAGTGATAAGCCTCCTGTGACTGCATCCATATTTTACCCTCATCTCCATCCATTACTGCTGTATTTCTTATATTATGCAACTAGCATATTATGTCACAAATCCACTTAATCAAATATTAGTTATTATTAGTAGTATTAGTTTTGCTATTAGAAGAGTATCATCAGAACTATTACTGTATTCCAGGAATTAAAAGGTACAACATTATTTTTCTGTTCACTGTTCCTCACCAGAACACGTTGGGCCTCATGCAGGAACCTATATACGACCAAATTTCATCTTATTTTTGTTCGTATCCATAATTTGAGAACATTTCACGAGTGTTCGAGAGCACTCTTAACAAGATGAGAGAAAAAAACATCTTGTTTTCACAGAGCACAAGTTTTAAATTTGAGTAACATTTAAAGAAAAGAAAAAAGACACATAGAATCTGAATATCTCCAAATTTAGATAATTACAGGTGGGCTTACGACTAAACCATGGGATATTACTGCGTGTCTGTCAGCTTCTGCTTTCAGATGCTATGTCCATCCCGTCCTTACACGAAGAACATGCTTTGAGAGACTCCACAGATCTATTTGATGACACGGATGAATTGTCGCTGAGCCGTTTCCGAGTGCCAAGAGGACTGCTTTTAAATTCTTGCAATACTCCGGAGCTTCAACTTAGGCAAAACCAAATCCTCACACCTGCATGTACTACAGTTATTGTGCATCCCTCTGCTGACACAGCATTAACAGCGTCACACATGTTCTGCCACCGCTGGGTTTTTGATTTTTTTTTTTTTCTGTACTGATGTTCTGGAAGAAGTTTATTTAACAGTATGTCGATTTCACTACTGCTGAAGTTTTTCTACTTTGAGATATATATATAGAGAGAGAGGAGTCCAGAGTGGTGAACGCACTCAGCAGTTTTCACCACCCTCTGCGGTGCTCACTGGTCCAAAACAGAGCAGTTGCCGTAGCAGTCTGTGATGCAGTTAGTAAGAACGCTCTCGATGGTGCAGTGGTAGGAGTTCAACAGAATCTGAGACAGCTGGGCCTTCTTGAGTTCCCCCTCAAAAAGAAGAGATGCTGGTGAGCCTTCATGACCAGAGTTGACGTGTTCAGGATACAAGAAAGCTCCTCAGAGGTGTGGACATCCAGAAACTTGAAGCTGGAGACTCAACCTCTGTTCCATTGATACAGATGGAGATGTGTGTGCCGCCAGGTTCGTATCGGCGCACCCGGTGGCCAGGTGCTGGACCTCTTCCTTGTTGTCACTGATGAGGCCAATCACTGTTGTATCTTCTGCAAACCTGATGATAGTGTTGGAACCATGTACAGGTGTGGAGTCGTGGGTGAAGAGGGAGTAGAGGAGGGGGCTCAGACCACAGTCATCGACCACTCCATCAATCGTCAGTTGGGTGGTGACTGTTCAAACAGCCTTTTAGTCAGTCAGTCAGTACACTGCTGTAGGGCAAGAAGTCAGTCAGTCAGTCAACTAGTTGGTCAATCAGTGAGTTGGTCAATTAGTGTTCCTTCACCTGATCACCTGCCTGCCACTCCCACCTCATCAGTGCAACCACCTTCACCTGTGTTCCCTCACCTGATTTAAACCCACTCCTTCCACTCCATCTCTGCCAGATTGTCTTCAGCAGCATGCTAAGCTCTCACGCGTCTATCTTCGGATTGCTTCCCCGATTTCGACCCTGTCTCTCCCTGACCCGTCCTCGTCGTCCCTGCCCAGGTAACCTGACCGGCCTTCCGTCCCTGACTCCTCTGCCTGCTCGCCCCTTGTCTGTCTCCTGTTTGCTTGGATCCCCTCCCCTCCCTGGAGGTTTCTGCTGGAGAGTTGGACTGTTTCCTGTGGACCTGCTGTGGATTTTTGTGACCCTGTTTGGCCAATAAAGTGAAGTGTTCCAACACTGGTCTCAGTCTGTGCTGTTCTTGGGTCCAACCTCACACCCATTACAGCTTCATTAATTACAGAAACTACATGCTCTGATGTAATCCTGTATTTAATGTAATCTGACACTGATTATGTGTTCTTCATTACTTATGCCTGAGCCTGATTCCATTTACCCTTCACTTACCTCTGAGCACATCACACATGACACTACACACACGCAACAGCGTGCAACAAGTCGTCCTCAATATCTGATGCAATTTCCTCTTTTAACCAACCAGTAACTAGGTGCATCCTCTCTGCAGGTTTCACCAAGACAGACACCATCCAGTTTCAATTTAACATCAGCTTATCATAAAATGTTGGCTGGCTTTTTACACTTCATGTTTTTGTGTGTGTACACACATTTCAGTTTCAAACAGGGGAGTGAGATTCAATTTATTTCTGAATTATCTGGGTTTAGCTTTGTAAAAGGAGCTAAAAAGTCAGGTTTGGAGGTGAAATGAGGTTGGTTGTCACACTGTGATTCTTTTTGATTTTTGTCTTGCAAGCTGAAGCTTTGATTTTAATGTCAACAAAGCTCATGCTGACAAGTTTCCTGAACCCACACACACAAGACTTCTGCAAGCAAACCGAATGATTTCCGCTTCACACATGAACATCAAGAAATGGTTCTGTTGAAAATGACTTCATAAACTAATTTTACTGCTGTGGTGCTCCCGTAATCATTTCATAATTCTAATAAAGACCCATTTCTTCCTAGATGACTGTTGTTTCTCTAACAGAGAAAACAAAATGTCACAAAAGTTCCAACAACTTTAAAACTTTTTGGCCTTATCCGTGGAATAATATCCGAACAACCAACCTTGTTGTTGAATTACTTGTTGAATCTTATTTATATATTTATCAGTTTTTTGTTACAATAAATGGACTCCATGTGATTTTAAAAAAGTAGGCAACCCTGTGATTTTTAGTGCCAAGTTGTAAAGAAAGCAACCAGAGTATGAAGTGATAATATTGCACCCTGACCTTCATTGTACAGCTGTATGTATAATGCATAGATTAAAATGAGATCTTTTTAATGGCGGGGATATTAGTCCTTTGAGAGACAAAAGTGCTGGGAATGTTCCCTATTCTTAATTTTTCACACTTTCTATGAAGCAAATTTCATTAAATTAGCTCATTTTGTTTAATTAATAATTCATCTCTCATGAGAGGTGCAAAAGTGCATCTGTTGGCAAGGTTACATTTGAAATCAAAGGAAAAAGACACTCATATATGAGCGAGCTGGAGAGCAGCATGCCTTTCAGTACATTACCCGCATAATAAGTACGCAAGGCCTATCATTTTATCTGCTCTCACCAGAAATATGACATAATTAGTCCCTTTTGTATAAATGCTTCAAACATATGAGTTTACTCTTTCCGGATGAGTGGTTGCATGCAGTTTTGCAAATAATGCAGTCCAGTCCTTATGTCCTCATGTTCAGTGAAAGGTGGAGGTTAATGGTGTGGAGCATTGGTTGACTCAAGAGGGAGAATATGAAGTAGATAAAGTACCCTCTGGGATGCCTTTTTTAGTGGAGAAAATGTAATAAAGTTCTTTCTTTGGTGCTTTTCCAGTGGAGAAAACACAATAAAACAACTTCTTGGGTACCTTTTTGATTGGAGAAAATGTGATAAAGAGCCTAGTTGGGTACCTTTTTTAGTGGAGAAAATGCAATAAAAATATCATCTAGGGTGCCCTTCTAGTGGAGAAAATATGACTGTTCCTTCTTGGGTGCCTTTCCAGTGGAGAAAATGATAAAATGCCCTCTGCCGTGCCCTTCTAGTGGAGAAAATAAGACCAAGTGCCTTCTTGGGTGACTTTCTAGTGGAGAAAATGATAAAATGCCCCCTGGGATGCCTTTCTAGTGGAGAAAACATGGCAAGTGCCATATAGGCTTTCTTACGTGATAGAAAATTGTCTCATTTGCCTTCATTTGTCGTTTGTTAAATAGTTAATGGTTACCCATTAGAGATGTATACATCTGAGTCACAAAGTAAACCTCATTGATTCATAAATCATTTGCTTTAAGTTTATGTTGAGTTAACGCTGCCTGCATTACGTTCGCTGGCAACATTTTGTCCAAAGCAGAAAGTAATATAATGTTGTATGGAGAGGTGGTTGGGTAGAATTGGGTGGGTTTAACTCAGGGTTTACTTACTTATTATTATTGAACAAACACCATTATCTTCTCTTAACCTCAAAGAAATAGCTTTAGTCGCAGTGACTTCACCAAAACAGTTATATGAATCACATTTGTAAAGGGTCACACAATCTAATTTGTCATTCCGGACTTGTTCTACTGTTAAATTGCAAAGGAAATATCTCATCTATATGCAACAGCTTCCTCTTTCTGCTGATTTAAGCCTGCAGAATAACCAAGAAGACCCTTTGAAATGAAATGTGTCTGTGTGTTCAAAGAAGACAAAGAGGAAAAGACATCTGCAACAGGTGCTGTAGATGCAATGTGCGTACTTGCATAGAATAAAGATGGCTGAGCCATTGATTGCCCTGCTCTTGGCCATTAATTACATTCCCTGACCCTTGACACCAAGCTGTGACCCAATCACTCTGACACTGGGAAATACAGATCGATCTATCAATCGAGATTTACTTGGTTTGAAATAATGATTGGCCTTTTGGAGTATTTTAAATGAGCTCAGGAGAAATCAGTCCTTGACCCTCAGCCTATACTTATCTTTCATCTTAAGGACTCTCTCTTCTTGTCATGAGGAATCAGTGATTTCTTTTAATTAATTGCATGTTCAGTAGTGCAGCAGGCGATCATGACGGTTGAGTGGAGTCTTGAGCTTTGAATGCACCTGTCACACAGCTTCAAAATCAGTTTCCTTTCACTTGTAGTGTCTTTTATCACCAATAATACTGTTAGGCAATGCTTTCATTGATGGTGGTTTGTGACTATTGCACACATGCGTACTTGTACACACACACACACACACACACACACACACACACACACACACACCATCCCCCACCACTTCATGTTGAGGGTTTCAGTCCACCAGCGCGTTAAAAAGCGCAGTGGGTGATAAAAAAGCGAAGGCGCACTTAGCGCGCCGCGCAAGCGAAGGAGCGCACCTCTCCGGACCCGGAGCGCAAGGTGAAGGGGCGGATCTAACATGACATCTTCTTTTTGAATCCTCACTCATTCTCCAAGAATCCATGAACATCTACTTTCTTATTTAAAAGCTTCCACACGCGGTGCAACAGAGCGCTCCCCCCCGTGCGCCTTCGCTTCTTCAGATGGGTTGACTGAGTGATGATCAGCGAGACCTGACGGTCGGTGCAAACTTCGGCCCGGTCCAAACTTCGTGACTCACTGTCAGCCCGGTATGATCGTTTGCAACGTGAGCCTAATCTGTACGCACTGTCCCGGCGGAGGAGATGGCGGAGTTACGGCGACGGACGCGTACGGGGAGGTATCCGGTTCTGTCCCTCCTCCGACCCTGAGCCCGAGGGGGCACCTGGTGGTGGCGGTGTGCCTCGGTTTCATCGGCACCGTCGGGTTCCTCAGTAACTTCCTGGTGCTGGCGATGTTCTGCCGGTACCGGACTCTGCGCACGCCCATGAATCTCCTGCTGGTGAGCATCTCTGTGAGCGACTTGCTGGTCAGCATGCTGGGCACTCCGTTCAGCTTCGTGGCCAGCATCCAGGGGCGGTGGCTGATCGGACACGCTGGGTGCGTTTGGTACGGGTTCGTTAACGCATGTTTGGGTAAGCAGCTGTTTTCATTTTGTCTGGCACGTTAGATCGGTCAGATTTGAATCTAATATTGCCTCTTAATGTCTTTTCTAAGAGTTGAAAATGGGATGAAATATTGACTTTTCTCAACAAATGTTGCTGAAAGTGTAAAAATCTCGTCTCCTGTGGACTGAAAGCACCAAAAGTCTCATCTAATTGTCAGTAATTCATCAGTTCCTCGTCTTTAAGTAGGAATTTAAGCTCCAAAATTGACTAAATGCATGGTTTCCAGGCTTATCAGCAGCACTCTTCCTTATAATATGTCATTTTCTTGCTGTAGCAGCCTCGGGGAGCATGAAGAAAAGAACCCTCTCAAATTCTGATTAAAATCCATCTCATTCTGCAGTTAGTTTAAATTAAATTCTAAATTATGCTCCAGCTCTGCTCTGAGCCTGCAAACTGAATTCCCTCCATGAATAATATGATACGTTGATGTGTCATAAGTCAGATTTAGTCTCAGAGGTAACTTTGAAGGGAGGAAAAAATCATATAAAACATGGAAAAAGGCTTTTCTGATCGTCTTACATAATAAATCTGCTCTCGTCATGCTCTCCTTGATGCTCACATGTGTGCACGCATGGACAAACAGCTCTTCGCCAGTGCTGGGATCAAACCTGTGACCTTTTCTGTTTCAGGACAATCACTCTAACGACTGTCACAAACTAATTACCGCCCTCTGCTCAGACACTAGGATGATGAGTGGGGGGGGTGCTCATCAGCGTTTTCATGCTCTCATCGAATAGACATTTTCCCTCCCTCTCTTCCCGAGAGTGTGACTGCAAATGTAAGCGAACAATCAATCTGTTAATAAACTTAAGTACGGGCATCAGCTCTCCTTTACTCACCTCTTCATCATCTGTCTGTTTCTTTTAATGCTCTCTAGAGTGGTGTTGTAAATCTGTTGTTTTTCTCGTTGAAGTCTGGACACGAAGCGCTGTAAGATGCAGCAAAGCGCATCTTAAATCTTTTCATTTGTTTTCTCTGTGGAGTCATGCAGTAAGGTGTTGGCATTGCTTTCCAATTGGTTGTATTCTCTTCGGATCCTTGACTTTCTGTAAGATCCCTCTGATATGTTTTGTTTTCTCTCTGGAGTCTCGACTCGCAGTGAGATGTGAGGTGTTGCTCTCAGGTCAGTTGTGTTCTGGACCTGAAATCTGTTTTCTATCTTTTCATCAAATTGAAGGATTACGGCTAACTCCTTCAATAACTCCAATATACAGCTCCTGACAGGGTCAACAGCTTTCTAATACAATCATGGATGCTACAAGCACTTCTTTCAAAACACTGACATTCCCCACACACGATCTATGTCTGAATTGCAGTTTATCCATAAAACTTCTGTGATGAATTTTGCACGGTGTTTCTCGGTGGCGCTTGTTGTAGGGGTTGTATAGAATAAACAAGCAATAACCAACAGCATCAAAACTGTATGTGAGAGAATCAGAAGCTCAGTGTCAAAAAAAAACCAAAAAAAAAAAAACCTTATGAGATACTTTAGAGGTTTTATTGTGGAGTGAGTTGGTCATTGGCACTATGGAGTGCAGAGGTGGGCACCCTTAGCATCAAATATTCATGTGAGTTGTGAATGATTGATGACAGTTGGGTCAGAATTGATCAGATAGTAGACAGAATGAAACTCAGCCCAGGCTGAAAATGTCTAGAAATGACCTCCAGGGTCAAGTTATTTCACACTGTACTCTGGGTGATGGTGCACAGTCATTATTTCCGCTGAAACCATCAGTAGAAGAACTATTTTTATAATCCATTATTTTTCAAGCACAAATTCAAAACATTCACCGGTTCCTGCTCTTCCATTGTGATGATTTGCTGCTCTTCTCAGTTTAATAGCTCCACAAACTGAATATTTTTGGGTTTCGCTCCGTTAGTCAGACAAAACAAAGCAATTTGAAGACGTCATCTTGGGCATTTCTGCACAAGACATTTTGTACATTGAAGATTTAATACGTTAATATAGTATGGAAGCCCCAAGCGGTCTTACATTCAAACATTTTATTTCCACTGTCTCGTGATAACAAGTTAATTTCATTTGTTTTCTCATCATCCCTCAGATCGAGAGTTATTTAGGTCGAAATAACAGATCATTTTCTCGAAATCTCAAGATAACAATTTTTTTTTTTTTTTTTGCCAAGATAACGACATAATTAATTTAAGATCTCGAGAAAACCAAAAAAGATAGTCTGTTATTTTAAATCATTGCAGGAAACAGTGTAGTGTCAGGAGTAGGAGAATGTTGCAATTGAAACGACTAAATGTAAAATGTTCAGTACTTCTCAGCAGTTTATTGTAATAATTATAGAATGAATGAATTAATGTGATCTGGATCAGGATTAGCATGGATTAGCCAATTAAAAATGATGAATTGAATTCAAATCTTTTGCCAGAATTGATACTTGGCCATGATGAGATGATGAGCTTATGAGGAGGTCTGATGGATGATCACTATTGAAAATAAAAGTTACCTTCTAAAGATGCAAAAATCCCCCAAAAAGTGAAACTGTACAAAAAGCTACATAAATACAACAACTGAAGTTAAATGTAAATTGATCAGTCAGTCTGTGCAGAGATACAGGATCACTTACGGACCTCATGAAACAGAAACGGACCTAATCAGGTTGGCAGCACTGAAGTGAAAACACAACTGAAGTCTCTCCTTTAACCTTCTTTCTGCCAGAGAGATGGAATCTAGTTCATTTGTTAATTCCCTAATGAGACATTGTCTGCCCCACTGCAATTACCCAGACTGTATCGAAGCTACTGTACCGTGCAGTCAGGGCTTCGTCAGGTCACTAAGGCTAGAATAAGATATTCTTCATGAGGTCACAGAGAAGTCTTTCTTTTCTCCTGAATTCTCTTTCAGGTGCAGGATGTGTGAAAGTTATAGGTAATATCTGAAAGAAAGACAGCGGTTATTAGTTGGCAGTCTTTTGGGTGCTGGCATGAAGAGAAGGAAGGAAGGAAGGAAGGAAAGCAGGAAGCATTTAATGGTTACTTAGAGAAATCTAGACTGAAGACAGCCTCTTAAGACTTCACTTAGTGAAGACGGAAGGACTTTCTCCGGCTTTTGTTGGTGAAACTATGTGGAAACAATTAGAGAGTTAAAAAAAAACCCCATGCACAAGTCATGTACTTGTAAACACTGTCCATACTATGCAGTATATGTTGCTGAACATGATACTTTTACTGCCATGCACACTTGTAAAGAGTCAAAGACATCATCTATTTCCAGGATGACGTCGTCTGAGAAAATCAGGTTTCACGAATCCCGAATACGATCATTTATATACAGTACATGACATTCAGGATGTCAGATTACAGCAAACGGACATTATTAACCTGGTTACTTGCCGTTAAAGTGCGTGTTAAATTCTTCCTTGTGCAGCATCTTGGTAATACTGGTCTGAAAAGTTGGATCTAAAACAAGAAAGAAAGAGGAAGAGGAGAGAGAAACGAAGGAAGTAGACAGTAACAGAGAGAAAGAGGAAGAGGTTAATTCCAAACACGAAACAAAGAAAAGAGCGGGATGAGATGGAGGGAGAGTGAGCACAAAAGCAGGAGACAATGAGAGATGATTAGCTCCTGTGCTGACTCAGGCCTTGGACATTGGGTCATTCATTTCACCAAATCTGTTTCGCACCACTCCGGAGTTGGGTGAGGAAGAATCAGGCTTCAGGTGAAAAACCCATTAAAATGCATGCTGGGGAACCAAAGTGGGCCATTTTGAATCAAAGCCAAAGTTAGGGACTGATACATTTCCCCCTCTGAATCCCCACCAGGCTCAGAGTAGAGTCTGTGCAATCATTACAGGAAATGAATGAGAAGTTGTCCTGCTGCGGAGGTAGCAGACCATTAATATTAAAGAAATCCACCAAACCAGACAAGAGAAGGAGAAGAAGGAAGTCAAAAAACAAAACATTCAAGCCACACTAATCTTTTTTTATATTAAAATCTTAAAAACAACTGCATAATGTGAGATTATTTCCAGCTCTACAGACAAATTTGGCTGATTTAGCTCCTTGTTTAGCTTTAGCTAATCCACTGCATGCTACCTGCACAGCACCAACAACAGAACAAACAAGTAAGGCACAATGCCATCTCCCGATTCCCAGTTCTCTGCTGACCTCGCCTAATTTTACCATCCTGCTTTCATCCATGAAAAATGATATCCAGTAGCTGGTGAACACCGCTGACTATGAAGCTAAAGAGACATATATTTTCCATAAAAAGAAAGAGCTCATCAAGTGACCAGAACTGTTTTTCTAACAAGTTCACCATATCAACTTTGTTAATTGTTGCATTTTCCTTCTACTGCCACTTGAGTGGCCAAAAAATAATTGAATGCAGCTTTAAAATAAGTATTATTGATTTGCTTTCTGAAGCCCTTGACACAGATTCAATAATTCTTTATAACTTGTCATTTAATCTTTTATTATTTAATGCAGAATGTTAAAGAACTGTTTGACTCATATGCTTTACTTATCAGAGTGCATCAGTGATGATCTTAACTCTCTTCATCTACCTGCAAGGACACGCACACTCTTGACTGATATCCAGTGTGTACAGATTTACATAAAATAATTTCTATTACTCTCGAGACTGGCACTCTTTGCTGTTGCTCTCCACACAGTGTGCGCCCACAACTCCAGACCCGTCAGTCATTATACACGAAGGTGCCGTGATTACCTCCATTACACTGAGTCTGTCACAGACAGAGACTTTGATTAGAGTCAGAGTACCCTTGGACCAGCACTTCAGGCCGTACGTGCTGATTAGCTCTGATTTAAGACTCCGTCACTTCAGCAGCAATTTACTGCAACAGAACACCTTCATCGATTAAGCAATTAACTTGTAGAGAAAGACTTCATGTGGCTGCACTGTCGTCTGCCTCCTCTCCGATGGATCAGTGTTACTGTGCAGGTTTGTTTCAGCGTGAACGGGGTACAGCCGCTGAGGATATAATTAGCTCGGCGTCTAATTTTTAAAGTTTAATTGAAAATGTGATCATGTTTGAACATAAAAAATATGTATTTTATATTAAATGTGCACTTTTTTCATATTTAGAGCTGCAACAGAAAATCAGTTAGCAACTGTATTGATAATCGATTAAGTGTTGAAGTAATCTTTCTAGTAAAAGTGCCAAATATTTGATGGGTCCAGGTTCTTAAATTTGTTGTATTTGCTGCTTTTTCTGGTCAGTTAATCACGACATGATGATGAAAATTACCATTAATAGTATTTGTCTTGGTATTTTTCTGCAAAATGCAAATAATAACCCTGATTCATAAATTAAACAAAATTAGGAAAAAGCCAGGATAAGACGTCCTTACATAGATAAATGTCAAACCTCTCCAAACCCATTAGTCAGACAAAGAGAACAATTTCAGGTAAATACTGCAATTGAGTTTGTTTTCAGGACTAAAGGGATCATTTTAGAGGCACTATTAATGTAAACAAAATGAAAGAAAAGAAGCAAACGTGGACAAAAAGCTGCAGAAGTTTAAGTTTGTGTTTATTCTGAGTTGTAGGACTCCATAAATAAGCAGGAACAAGAGAAGTTCCTGTTTGGAGCTGTTGGTTATTGACTGTTGATGCTGAAGACCAAAACAAGCAGAACTCTTGGATCCAAGCTCATTGTCTTGCAGTGAACGCTGCTCATAAATTTGACTTTACTTTGTAAATGCACCATATTGTTTATTTTTCTCTTCCTCAGGCATCATCTCCCTGATTTCCCTCGCCGTTCTGTCCTACGAGCGTTACTGCACCATGATGGCACCCACTATCGCCAACGGCAGAGAGTACCGCCCGGCGCTGATCGGGATCTGCTTCTCCTGGCTCTACTCTGTGGGCTGGACTGTACCTCCGCTGCTGGGCTGGAGCAAATACGGACCCGAGGTCCGGCACCACCTGCTCGGTGGACTGGAAGACCCGGACGCCAAACAATATCTCCTACATCATCTGCCTGTTCACCTTCTGCCTGGTCGTGCCGTTCTGCGTCATCTTATACTCTTACGGCATGCTGCTGCACACCATCAGACAGGTGAGATTCATGCAAATGTAAATGTTATATAAGGGAAAACATGAAGTTGAGTTGAAAGAGAAAGTGTCAAATAGATTTGAGATAGGAAGTGTATTTATTAGTGCTTCAAAAGCACAGCAGCAGTGCTCTCCTTTATCTGAAAGCTGATCCACTGAGTTCAATCAGGAGCTGTGACGTTGACAGGAGAGGAATGAGTGAGTTCATACATTTCAAAGATTTGAGTTTGACAGCTGAGAAATGAATCCACACGTCAGCTGATCGCAACAACCTCCATCTCGGCGAAGTAGTTTATTAAAGCTGCCAACACCAATTTATTCTTTTGTCTTCGCTGCTTTACGCCGTTTGTAACTCACAGAGTCGCTTGGGACAGACGGCCACCGTGAGATTTTGAAGCGTCTGAAGCCATGTCCTATTACCAGAACGTAATTTACACCTTGAAGCCAGAACAGCAGGCGCAAAAGAAGTTAACACACGATCCAATATCTGGACGACAGCTGAATTCAAATCCTCTAATTTGTCTTAACTGGTAAAATACCGGATTTTTATCCTGTAATCCAAAAAGAAAATGCTGTTTTTGAAACTAGTTTTTATTTTTTTAAGAAGCACATTTCCTTAGAAATCACCTGAAATGAGGTCAAACAGTTTGTTCATGTTTCAGGAGAAATAAATGTGAGAGGGAGCGAATATTCGTATGCTGGAATATATAATGTGAACGTATCTTTACTCTGCCACCCTCCACCTCAGCCTCTTTAGCCTCTTTGTTGACTTTACTGAGATTTAAAGAAAAACCTTGTTAGTTGGTCAAGTTGTTTGCAACTCTAACCGAAGGGTTTGTTAGCAGGGTGCTCTTTATATAATATGAAGTTGTTTGTGCAGTACAATAGTGGCGAGCTTACTCTGAAATAACTCAATAATAAGTTGAGGAATAGTTTAAGAATAGGAGCAGAGAGCAGCAGAGTCTTTGTCCACAGGCTGGTGTTAATGACAGGATTACAGACGACCGTCTTCATTAAACTCTGCTGAGGCGCTTCAATAAGCCTCAAGGCTAGAGACCTTCACTCCCACTGTTAGCTAATCACAACGGACAAAAACTCTTAATTTAGCTGTACATGTGTGTCTGCGTGGTGTACCAGCATGCCTTTGTGTTATTTCTTTGTACGTGTGGGTTTTAATGACCCGAGGACGAGTTTTCTACGATCGCACACAAATTATACACGTTGGTTTTTGAAAGTTAGACTCAGTATAACTTGAACTATAAACGGTAAAGGGTAATAATGTGATAAAGGGTTTGAAAAGACAAAAGTTATGTAATTGACCAGATGAATGAATAGATAAATGACTTTATATCAGTGTGCTTGTGTATGTAAGACTGTAGGTAGCAGATGTCGGAGCTGACCTTGTTCTTCTGCTCCCTTTATCCTGATGATAAATGATCTCCTTCATTTGTTAATCTCTTTAGCGGCTACATGCATGCAGAGTGTATCTAAGAATTAGGCTTGCCTCAGTGTTTGGTCGTGCGTCATATGTCTTCTCCTAACTTTGTGTGGTATAGTTAAATGTGTTTGTTCGCGTTCCCGTGAACCACACAGTCCGTTCCTGCCTGTGAGCCCTGGATGTTGATGTGTTGATGCTGTTTGCACAAGAATTTAATTTGCCACATCATTTGCTGGTTCATGTGCCACGCCACTGTGGGTTTCTGAAAATGAGTGCAAGCACACAGTGTCACACAAAATATTAAAATTAGAGAAACATAACTGAATAGAGAGTAAGATTTTCTAAATATATCCCAAAATAGTGTTTACTGGAGGAAATGAAAAGAAGATTACCTCTTTCCTTTCTTTCGTTTCTTCCCTTAAAGCACCTGTAACAGTTGTATGAACATTAAATGGTGCATTGTGCAATGTCTGTTGGACCACAACTTTGGTCTAGTCTGAAATATCCTCTAGAGAGGATGAGCTATATTGACTTTTAGTGATCCCTGACTTTTTATGTAGCGCCTCCAGCAGCTTACATTTATCACTTATTCAGTGAAATGTTGCAACATTTACTGGATGGACTTGTGCAAAATGTGGTTCAGACATTCATGGTTCCAAGAGGATACATTTGAGTCTACTGGTCCCCTGACCTTTCCTTGTCACCTCTGGGTTGACATTTATGTGAAATGCTCAACAACTATTGGGTGGATTGTCCTGAAAGTCATCCTCGTGATGAATTGTAACATTTCGGTGATTTCTTTTCGTCAAGATTTCGTTTTCTCCGATACTTCAGTTCATGAGAATAATTCACGTAAGACATGTACGACCACACAAAGAATCTCTGTCTTGTCTTACAAACACTTTTCAGTTCTCTAGTGGATAAAAGTACAGAAAGTCTGATCACTGATATAAATTCACAGCACACATTGTTTTCTTTCACTATTTTTTAAAGATGTTTGTGACAGTCAGAACAAAATATAAATTATGTTTAAATCACTCCAAGGGAAACATCTGCAAGGAAAGCAAGAGACAGAGCCCTGAAAACAGTCAAGTGACCCAACAAAGATTATGAAAGAAAAAGAATCAGCGATGGTGATTTATGTCTTCTCAGGAACAGAGCCATTGCTTCCTGCTCAGTGCAAGAGACGATTTTCTTCTATCTGTAGTTAAAGTCCTGACGCAGAAGATGATTTTCCATCATGCCAGACACCTAAAATTAATTTGAGCAATTTTCACACACTAGGAATCGGATGTTTTTCTCCATCGCAGTCTGAATTTGACCTTTTTAGACTGATGAGATTGGTACATTTTCCTCATTTGGTGCAGTTTGCAGAGTGACAGCTGAATTCGCATCTGCTCGAAGTTGTCATTAAACACCTTGAGATACAGGGAAGAGGAACTGAGAGAGAAAGTGACTCTTCGGATTGAGCCGATGATGCGTTGCAAATTAATTAAACTGAGAAACTAAGGAAAGCAGATGTAGTGAGAAAATCTCTCAGCGTCCTGCTTCCTGTCAGTGTCAGATTAAGATGGGTGGCAGGTACGTTGATGGATCCTCGTAGGCGTAGAGAAGAAGATTTACAGAAATAAACCGAGAGATAGTTGAGAGTGAAGAGGACCGTGGAAGAGTTATGGATGTGATTTTTTTGGGTTTATCAGCCACTTTTTCCCCTCAGTTTTTAACTGCAGCGTTAGATATGGTCACACCAGCCTGTCTGTCAAGATTATTCAAGATTATGGTTCATGTGTGTTTGTGGATGCTCTTTCTACTGCTGAAGAAGCCCTAAAGAATCTTTACTGACACTTTATAGATAAATGATGTTACTTTTGTGCTGGCAGGTTGTAAAAATCTCTCTGTAAGACATTTTTGCTTCATGGCATCTTGACGACAATCCTCATAAAAGTCTTGACTAATGACTTATTAACATTTATCACTGCTGACTTGATGGGTTAATCGAAAGTGGTCACTATGAGCATTTGTTATTTAGTTTTGACTTTAGTGTTGGCCAGATTTTCTAAGCTCGAAACTCAAAAATTGCTCTATAAATGGATTTCTGTTGATCTATAGTATTATAAGGTATTAGAGTATATAAGTATTAGAAATGATTTATTAATATTAAAAAAGCCATTACAATTTTTAAACCCTTTTGGTGCCTAATGAGAAATGGAGTAATGGAGTACTTGGAGTGGATTTGGATTTCTGGTGTACCTCAGGGATCAACCCTTGGTCCTTTAGTTTTCTTCAAGACATGGTTTGATATTTAGGTTAAAAACAATGAATCTGTGTCAATTTGGCCCTCAACTTTAGTGTTTCGAAAGTAGTGGAGCGTATAACTACGTTTAGTTTTGATGTCAGATTGTAAAACATTGTTTTTTGGTTGATAAAGCCATGTTTGTTAGTTTTTTCAGAGTTTTCAGAGGGCCTGAAGCCAGACAGATAACTTTCTTTGTCTCACAGCACATTGTACAACACACAAAATTCATAGCTACCAGTGATCCACTTCAGGCTATTAAACTATCATCCAAATTAGCAAACTGATAAGAAACTCATTTCATTAAAACAAACATGTTGCCAGAATCGTAAAACAAGAATCGCACAGATAACCGCTTCGGTTAATGAACTGATAATCATTCTAATCATTTTCATCTCACAGCTTTATTATGATGCGATCATTTAATTGTCTAATCTTGTGTGAAGATCTTTGGCAAAATTGTTAATTAGCCACAACAAAATACAAATTTCCGTGGAGAAAGACAAGAGAAAATGCTCAAGGTGAACAAGATTGGCATCGGATGGGGAGTGTGTTTAGTTTTGCTCTGCTGTCTGGAGTGTGTGTTTGGGTTTGCATGTGTGTACTGTTGCCTCTCAGCAGCCTAGGTGTAAGGTTATGTGGGGGTAAGATTATCTCCTGCTTACACAGCATGCGTTTTTCACACTTGGAGGGCACACATCTGTGCACACTCATGAGCTCATCCCAGAGTTCTGCACAATGTGATTTAATCTCTTCTCTTTCTTCGGGCTTTAGCAGTTTTTTATTCTCATTATAAACTTTGTTTTCATTTGGTCTTCATAATCATTTCATTGTTTACATCTGCATCAGTGCTTGTAATACGGCAGCAAAGCTGTTTTCTCTGCTCCGTAATAGGTCCACTATAGTGTCTAATCGAAAGAGTAAGCACACCACAGTGTTGACCACATAAAAAAATACACATAGATATTTAAATCTTTTATTTTTCGGTGTTCCAGCTGACTTACTTTAAAACAAAATGGTCTATTTCGAACAATATATTTCACTTACACAAGATAAAACAGAACCTTTCCCAAGGGAGTATGGCGAACATTTAAATTTAGACAATCCACCTTCATGACCTAAATATTTCAGTAATATATAAATAAACAAATAATGAATAATTAAGGCGACGTGTCATTTACTTAAATCACCTGGAAACTCTGAACAAATGAAGAATGCAGGTTTAAAACACTTCCACATTGGCTTCACTTCACAGACTCGGAGGCTCTATCCACTAATTATAAACTGTCACTGATCCAAGCTTTGAGCAGTCATGTTGGGACACAACATTAATTTCTACCTCGGCTCAGCTGAGAGTTTTAGACGCAGCTAATAACTGTTAGCAGTTTCACTTTCCTGACAGTGTCATTGCCTTTGCATCTGACACCTTATCTCATCCTGGGACCACCACTCATATCTGTGTCCGTCCCTCTGGTTTACACCAGTCCTGGTTCTCGCTGACTACAGCAACGGCGGTTACTTTCTCACTATCTTGTTCAGTCTCAGGTGGGTGGAGTGGTCTCAGCCATGTGTCTTTGTAAAAAGAGAAAGAAGCTGCTTCATCTCCGACTGTCCTTGTACATAAAAATATGTTGAACGTGAAAAGAAAACTAAGATTACTGCCAAGATTTACACTTTGTGTGAATATATCTACTAATGCAGCATGAGAACTTTTGGGCATTGATCGTTTCATTGATTTCTCTACAAGTAATTAAGCGTTTTTCCCAAAATGTCAAACCATTTGCATGGATTGTTCCTTTTACTAACTCTCTTATGCGCAGCATCACTGATGTTTGGCAAACCAGCAAGACGATGGAGCAAGCATGTCATTGTTCATGGGACGGTGCCTGGTCCATTATCGACCCGAAACTGTCGCGTGTCCTAACATATTATACTTTTTGTCACATTCTCTGCATACTGTTAAGAAAGACTCCAGGCAGAGGCCTGAAATGTTCGCGTGACAGCTGACACAGCACCTGTCACCAGGATGGAGAGGGTGCTGTTTGCTCAGATTTAGTTCAGCAAATCATTGATCAAACCGTGCAAGCGCAAAAGATTGAGAGCTTATGGAAAAGTTGTCTGTCTTAACAGCTGCACATTCAAGCTTCTTTGGGATTTGGTAGGACATATTTTGGGTCGTAGGCTAACTCATTTTCCTTTCTAATCAACAACCTTTGGCTTATTTCTAAGCTAACACACACACCAGTGCGTGTTTTAGTCTTTACTTTTGTTTTTTGTTGGCAGAGAATCACCTTGCAGAGACTTGAAACCTTTTTCAGGTAGTGATGTGTCAAATTGTTCTAAATTGTTCTCCTCTTGGTGAGTTATTAACTGTGTAACTCGCTGGCTAGCTACCTCAATGACCGAGCAAACAGTGACAAACATGAGTGACATGATGGTTGTCATGGACAACGTTATATTAGAGTTGCATTTCACAATTAGTTAGCAACTCTGCACCGCTGTCTGCTAAATTTCTCAGGTGTGGGATCATTGAAGTCTGTCTTATGTTATAAAACCAACAAGATAAGGATGCACGTCTTATCTGACACCCCGGCAAGCTCGCCTCATGATTAGCATCCTTGACCTGTGTCACCAACTGTTCACTGAGCTGAGGAGAAATGCAAATGAAGAGAAACTACACCAAAATACTTCAGCGATGAGCGTTATCATTTATTATCTTCACTCTTTCCCCTCGGCATCTGCCCACTGACTGGCTGATATTAGACCCGCCTTCTCGAAGTTTGGCAACTAATCAATCTGTTTCCAGCACAATGTAGTCTGTTGATGTATCACTCGATCAGCCATCTATCAGTTCTTGGATATCAGAACATCCTTGAAACGTCCAATGAAATGTGCTGCGCTGGCATTTAACAAACATAAAACAGATTTTTTAGCAGTTTTCAATGGAAACCAATGGCTACACCAAGGCCACCATGACCTAGCCATAATAGCTTTTAGGCAAAAATATTAAGTTGATAAGAAAGAGAAATATAAAAGTCAACTTGAGAGATATTTTTGGGAACTTCAAGGGGCTGATG
The DNA here is from genome assembly GCA_036365135.1 of Miichthys miiuy. Taxonomy (NCBI): domain Eukaryota; kingdom Metazoa; phylum Chordata; class Actinopteri; family Sciaenidae; genus Miichthys; species Miichthys miiuy. The sequence continues at coordinate 5,367,704 of CM071618.1, forward strand.
CCCAGATTTATACACCTTGTATGACAAATTAGCTAAATTGCTCATGATACCTGGTGACTGTTTGAGCAGACGGTTACTTCCCCAAGAAGACAGTTGGCGCGAGTCGCGCTGGATATGTCTCTTCTTGTTTCCATTGATGCATGAGTCCAAATGATTAACTTACAGCCCAACACCATCCTACCTCTTCCTGACTCTCATCTTATTTATTTAGATTTTAAAATCATATTACCCAATTTCTTTATGTGATATTTATATTGGCAGGAGATGATGTGATTGTTTTTAAATGTCACTTGAGCATTTGCAGCTCCTGGAAATGAAAACTTTAATAGATTCAGTTCTGGTTATATATTGATTGATGGATTGATTGTATGTGTGTCTGCTCTCTCTCTCTCGGGTGATAAGAAAAATCCTGTTTCCAGCAGAAACAGACATTGAAAATGTCTTTTTTTTTTGGAAGACTGTGGTATTGTTTTTGCAAATTAGTTTCCTGCAGTGGAAGACAGCAGACTGCAGTTAAATCTACCGCATCACTTAAAAAAGTGTCGTCCTTCTAGGCAGCGCGATTAAAGAACCAGGGGAGGGGTGAGTGTACCTCTGCACCAGCACAGCAGGAAGTCTTCTGACACTGACTTTATTGAAAAGTGTTCACAGCGACTTGACAGTTTTGAAGTTTTGAAGTTGTGGCAGTTGGCTGTGCAGGTGATTTGCATTGTCATAAATTAGTCAGATCTCAACTTACATATGTGATACACACACTCCTCATACTCCCCTATGCCCATTGTAGATTAATATTCATGTATCTTAGTAACCATAAACACACACTTCAAGGGCTGGTTTCCTAAAATTATCTTACTTATCTGTGTACCCCACCCTGTACCCATCCATGGATGGATGGATGGATGGATGGATGGATGGATGGATGGATGGATGGAAACTATGTTTCCATGGTAACAGTCAGATCCTGTGATTAGGTCGAAACACTCCATGAAAAGACAAACGAGGAAATAGATAAATAAACATTTATGTAGATGTAACATCATTCCGAATGGGTCGTCCTCCACTTCGATAAAACGGCAAGAAGGTCATATCCAACGGTAGTTTCTGTTTTGATTGCCCCTCATTAGTTTGATTCTTTTCACATGGATTTATATATTTGTGGATTTTTCCTATTACTTTCACTCGACACTAATTGATTTGAGACAGACGAAAATATCGTATACCTCCCAGGTGGATGTGCAGATGAAAGGAAATAAGAAGAGCCTTTGGTTTTCCCATGAAGTTTTGTTGTTGGCTCTCTTACAGAAGGATTATTTGGAGCTGGATCTATTGGACACATCTTCAAACAGTTCAACGTTGGCATTTAGCTTTGGCAGGCAGGCAGAGAGGTGTGAAAGTCTGACTGATCTGCAGTGGAGACGCAAAACAGAAGAGGCTGAACTGCTTTAGGTGTTGACGAGGATCAACGCGACGCAGTAAAGTTGTGTAATGTTCAATAATAAAAAGTCATGAAAAAGTTGTAACATCACGAGAAGAGAGTTTAAAGTTTACTGAGGAATAAAGTCATCATATTATGCAACACAAGTCAACAAAAAAGTCTCACTATTGTTGTGTGCAATGCATCAATAATGTGTTTTTACTCTCCCAGGTCCGCAGTGTGAGTTCAGTGGTGACCCGCCGCAGAGAGCAGCGGGTGCTGGTGATGGTTGTCACAATGGTGGTGTGCTACCTGGTCTGCTGGCTGCCTTACGGAGTAGCAGCTCTGATCGCGACCTTCGGCCCTCATGACTTCCTGACCCCGGAGGCAAGCATCACGCCGTCTCTGCTGGCCAAGTGCTCCACCATCATTAACCCTTTTATCTACATATTTATGAACAAACAGGTGAGGTGTTCTCTGTCACTCTTCTCATTGGTTCCTTCTTCTTCTTCTTCTTCTTCTTCTTCTTCTTCTTCTTCTTCTTCTTCTTCTTCTTCTTCTTCTTCTTCTTCTTCTTCCACACCGGCTTATTTATTTAAATGTTGTGAGTTTTTATATGTAGCCTACTTAAAGAATAAAGTATGTAAGCTTTATATCACATTTGTATGATGCCACTCTGTTGTCTTGTGATTGGTAGGTCTATTTATCTGCTCACATATTTAGTCTGAACTTCACTGGGTGGAAATAGTTTAGATCCAGTTTCGAGCTTCAAGGCTTAAAAGTCTCTTATCAAACCTTCTATCATCACTTTTACTGGTTGAAATAAACAGCAAGAGACAAAATAAAATATAGAATGAGGATTTGGTTTATTGCCAAGCAGGTTTTTACGCTCAAGAGTGACAAGAAACGAAGTAAGAGAAAATAAAAAACAAGCAAAGGGAAAGTGAAGAATCATAAATTTTGAGTTTGAGCCATTTTTCTACAGCGGCCTTTTATATTTTTCATTATTTTTCATGCTTGTGTACGCAATCTGCAACCACACCCCTAGATGCCACCAAACCCTACACACTGGACCTTTAATGTTTTCCCCTGCAGGCTGGTATCTGTACTCGGCCAAAAATAATTTTTGTTAGAGAAAGAAACAGAACGATACATGTTTAAATGGATTAAATGTGGTAATAGTACTTTTACCTGAGTAAATTCGAGTCAGCCATTCTGTGTCTAATTATCTGCTCTCCTTTATTCAGACAAAGAACCAGACACCCAGTTACATACATGTGATTCACACCCAGGGGAGGTTAATGGAGGTGGAAGCAGACCTCCAGTCTCCATCTGCTGGGTCCTCATTTACACCTTCAGAAGGAACACACAGACTCCCACGTCCAGCTATAAATAAACATGCAAACAAACAGAAGCACACAGATGACAAACAGAGGTGTGACATTATTATTACAGTGTCAAAGTCGTAAACAGTATTGACACATCAACACCAGCCATCACCTCCTGTGAGGCTGCGATACACAATCAATGACATTCGAGGACACATGAAAAAAAAACAACTAAAGCTGAAGGAAGTAATCTGGTTGATGCCGCTGGCCTTCCTAATTAACAGCTGAGTGAACTTCAAGGTGCTTTATGCAGCATTCCACTGTCAATAAATCATTACCACAGTCATTAGTAGATTAGTACAATAACTGCAAACAAATATGAGCATCAGAGAGAGGACGGCTCATGCGTGACTTTTATCTCCCTGAAACCTGCGCACAGCTGAGAGACGAGCGCCCAAAAGACAGAGGCAGGTATCTGAGAAATGAGATTAGACTACAGGAAAGGAAGAAAGAAAGAAAGAAAGAAAGAAAGAAAGAAAGAAAGAAAGAAAGAAAGAAAGAAAGAAATACAAGGAGGGAAGGAAGGAACAAAAGGAGGAACAAAGTCAGAAAGAAAGGAAGGAAGGAAGGAAGGAACAAATGGAGGAACAAAGACAGAAAGAAAGGAAGGAAGGAAGGAAGAAAGAAAGAAAGAAAGAAAGAAAGAAAGAAAGAAAGAAAGAAAGAAAGAAAGAAAGAAATACAAGGAGGAAGGAAGGAACAAAAGGAGGAACAGTCAGAAAGAAAGGAAGGAAGGAATGAAGGAACAAATGGAGGAACAAAGACAGAAAGAAAGGAAGGAAGAAAGAAAGAAAGAAAGAAAGAAAGAAAGAAAGAAAGAAAGAAAGAAATACAAGGAGGGAAGGAAGGAACAAAAGGAGGAACAAAGTCAGAAAGAAAGGAAGGAAGGAAGGAAGGAACAAATGGAGGAACAAAGACAGAAAGAAAGGAAGGAAGGAAGGAAGGAAGGAAGGAAGGAAGGAAGGAAGGAAGAAAGAAAGAAAGAAAGAAAGAAAGAAAGAAAGAAAGAAAGAAAGAAAGAAAGAAAGAAAGAAAGAAAGAAAGAAAGAAAGAAAGAAAGAAAGAAAGAAAGAAAGAAAGAAAGAAAGAAAGAAAGAAAGAAAGAAAGAAATACAAGGAGGGAAGGAAGGAACAAAAGGAGGAACAAAGTCAGAAAGGAAGGAAGGAAGGAAGGAAGGAAGGAACAAATGGAGGAACAAAGACAGAAAGAAAGGAAGGAAGGAAGGAAGGAACAAATGGAGGAACAAAGACAGAAAGAAAGGAAGGAAGGAAGGAAGTAAACAGTAAAGAGGGATGAAGTAGGGGGAAGGAAAAAAGAATGGAAAATGGAAAACTAAGAAAAAAAAGTATGAAATGGAGAAAAAGGGAAGAAATGAAGGCAGAAAGAAACATAGAAAAGGAAGAAAGGAGGGTAGGTAAAGGAAAGGAAAGAAGGAAGAATGAGAGGATATACACAAACAGTAATAAGAAGAAGGAAAGTAGCACGAGGCAATGAGGAGGGTCAGAAAGTCGAGGAAAGGTTAGAGATGAAAGGTGACGGGAGGACGAGTGTAGGACGAGACTCCTTTGTCCTAAAAGGTGACGTTAGCGTTGAGTTTTGATTAGCATGTGATGTTCCTATCAGGGAGCGACAGTGTGGCGGTGACCTTCTCCTTCATCTGTCGAACACTCTTTTATCTGTGTCGTTTTAGCCGTCTGTTGGACTCTGTCACTTCTCCGCTCAGGAGACATTTAACTTTCTTTGATGACTGACTGCAGTTTTTTCGCTGCATGTTCGTGTGTGATGATCAAGCTGCTAACTGAACCTTCAGATAAACGCACGGGATGCTGCACTGTGTGGCGCTTTCAGTCTTCAGTTCCTCCCAGCCCATAACTATGGCAGCAGTGTGTTGAGGCGAGTTGAAGACTTAAAGCGCTGCTCAGATTCTGAGCTGTCGTCAAGAAAAACACGACCTCCACAGCCTCGGAAGACGCTGCCACCGCCGGTGTCTTTGTCAGCTTCAAGATAGTCACATGAACTGTTTCACGACATCTTTTGTAATGTAATGAGGAAAGAAGGAAATGAGCAAAGGAAAGGAAAGGAAGAAAAGGAAGTAAAGTAAAAAAAAAAGTTTAAAAACAAAGAAATAAGCAAAGAAAGACGGAAAGAAACAGGAAGAGACAATGTAAGAAAGTTAGAAAAAAAAGAAAGGCAAAGATAGAGAGAGAAAGAATGGAAAAAAGAAAGAAACGTATGACAGAAAAAGGATGGAAAGAAGGAGGAAAGGACATAAAGAAATGAGAAAGAAAATTGAGGAAGAAACAAATTAAGAATATTAGAAAAAGAAAGAAAGGAGCAAAGCAAGAAAGTTAGAAAAATAAGCAAAGGAACAAAGAGAGAAAGAAAGGAAGGAAGAAACGTATGAAAGAAAAATGACTGAATGAAGGAGGAAACAAAATGATGAGAATACGAGGATGGACACTTTAGCTTGTTTGTCTGTGTGTATGTCTGAAGACGGATCCTCACCTCTGGTCTCCATTATCACGTCCATGCTTTATTTGGTGTATAACTTAATATTATAAGATGTAAACAACCTCTGTGTCCTCAATGGTAGCTCGAGTCCTGGATACAACATGACATTTCATTGCTGCTTGTCCTGAAACACCTTACACGTGCAGTAAGTGTGTTTTTACTGTAACATGCAGCTCTGATCTCCTTTCTGCTTTCTGGTGGTGTGACGTTAACGGAGGTTGGCAGCATGACGAGAAAGAAAGCATGTGTATTGTTTAGTAGGAGTTCACTGCAGATACATATCGCACGCAAACATGTCACAGTACCATCGAGTGTCCTTGGGCAGATTTAGAGTGGCAGGTGAGGATTTGGTCACTTCACAGTCTTAAGATCTCAATCTGTGCCTGGTTTTTTTTATCTGTAATCCTTCATGACGCCAGCTCGTCCTCCTTTTTTTTTTTCACACTTTCCACTTCACACATTGACCCTTTTTGTTTCCCCCAGAGGTTTTGCTTTTAAACCAACACCGTTTGATTTGAGAGGGGTGGGGAGATGAAAATTAATTGGCTCATGTATACGATGAATTGTCAGCCGGCTGCCTAAATATCTTAGTTAAAAAGGCAGCACAAACTGTTTCATGCAAGCACGGCTGTTTGATCTGCGGCGCCCTGGGGAAATGTAGTAGACTTTAAGTATACGTGTGGAACCAGAGAGTATACTAAGTACACTACGTTTATCCAGGGGGGCACGCTGCCTGCTGGACTCCCAACGTGGAGGGAAGAAGAAGGAGCTGCAGCTAAATGTGTGACATGTACTTCGACCACTTTCACTACTGTACTTCAAGTACCTTTATCCTCACTGCTAACCCAAGAACTGTTAATCATAACAGGCCGTAAGATGGACGTATATTAACCCTGTATGTGTGTATGTTTCTGTGTAGTTCTACAGGTGTTTCAGGGCGTTCCTGAGCTGCTCCATCCCCGAACGAGGCTCCACCTTAAAGACATTTTCACGGCCAACCAAAACGCTCCACGCCGTCCGCCAGGAGAAGGAGCACCACCACCACGTGTCGGATCCCGCGCCATCCACAGCCCTGCCCATGCCAAACTCCGTTCACGAGCCCTCGCAGAAAGGAGAGAGTCGCGGCGCGGACTGCGTCGCTACAAGCCCCAAACCCAAACTGATCCTGGTGGCTCGATACAGGGAGTAAAAACAGAGGAAGAACAACGGGAGATGAACGTTTACAGAAAAGAGAAGGTCTGCTGGGCGATGTGGGAATCCTAATCCTGGAACAGGTTATCGGCAAACAGGGATGCACACAAAATGCCAGCCAGTTTACCAAAGGCACTGTATATAAAGCAGGAGACCGGTGCCAAACACAGTCCTTCATGTTCAGATTACAAACTTCTTTTACAGACACAAAAATAGGTCGCGGTATCTTTGTTACGTAACTTAATAATGTTCTTTTTCTTTATCTTTGAGGAACATTTTGAATATTTCATAAACTGGTGTTTTTATTTGTGAAACAGGCCAATGAGGTATTTCGTCGGCTCAAGTGTGTAGCTACTGTTAGCAGGATTATTCTTTTTTTGGCGATAATTCGGTTGAAGAAGAGGGTAAGCATTTTTTTTTTTTCCCTGACCCCATTTCCATGCCTGATATTTGAGGATTTGATACAGAGTATTAAAGATTTGTTTAACAATTTTATGCAATGTAGAAGTGGGAATGTTTCTGTTACACCCTCGTTTGCACTTTGCTGCATGTTGGGCCCGCGGTCATCGAAGCTTGGACTGTGTTCACGTCCATCAAAGGGACATTTCACCATGTTATAAAGGGACATCTGAAGAGATTTCACCGTTTTGTCTTGATGTTTCTGCTGTTTCTCTTTGTTTAGTGGAAACGTGGATTCGTGTTGTCTCTTAATTGTATTTTTCTTTGCTTATGTAACACATTAAACCATGTCACAAACAGATTTAACTGTCTCAGTCTTGTTCGACTTCACCCAAAGTGTGCGTGCGCGTCCTTCCTTCAGAAACTGGAGCTCGCTGTCATTTTCTTTCTCTTCCCTCTCAGCTATATTCACATGTTGATTAATCCATGAATTATTAACACGGGCATTATTTACAGGGAGGGAAAGCAGATTAACGGGCTAAATTATAGCTTTCGTCTCTGTGAGAAACAAACAGCAATCGGCCGTGTTGGAGCAGAATATAACAACTGATGAGCCATGAATGAATAATGATCTGAGGGCAGCATACAGACACACACAAACAAACTCAAAAGGCAAACAGTCAATAATATGTGTCTGGCTAGCGGCGCACATGTGGGCAGCAGCAGCTGCTCGGAGCTAAATTTTAGTCTCAGAGTTTGGGTGAAGTATTTATTTTCTGTGTATTCAAGTCCTGTAGGATTTAACAGTGGCTCAAGAAAAGTTTGTTGTTTGCGGAAGCAGAATAAAGTTTCAGAAAACTCTCCTGCTGCACAACCCACCTGTCGTCTCCTCAGTCTATATGTTCTGTAAAGTCCAAAGAAGTTATATTTTTGGCAGAATGTTGATCAATATGCTGTTTCTGACTCAAAATATCAGTAGCTTTTCCACAGGTGAGGAGTCCAGAGACCTGTACTGCCAAGCAGGATTTGGGATTACCAAGATCACTTTGGGTTGAACCCTGCACACGTAACCTGCTCCAGAAAGACAGGTTATATTTGAAATAAACCACCGACAGACCAAGCAGTTCCTAAAAGATCCCGTGGAGCTCAGTGCATAGATCGTGAGAGGATCTCTCAGGAGGGAAAGAGACCGGCAAAGCCCTTTGGCTTTCTCTGATGACTTATCTGTGTCAGCTTGAGCTGCAGTGTTGCCAACGCGACACCGTCATGTGACTTTATGCCAGTTTCACGCCATTGGACAGTGGATGTCATTGAACGCCACGTGATTGCAGAGTTGATCATTTAAAGGTTAATTAAATTAAATTAAATTTAGGTTTAATTACCTTCAACAAAGGTAGTTAGCTGATGAGGCATCAGCATTAGCTTGGTCTTCAGGTACTTTCGGAATATTATGCACCAAGTTGGACCCTGTCCAGTCATAATTATGACTTTAAAATGATAGTTTGGGTATTTTGAAGTGGAGTTGTATGAGGTGTGCTGTCACATAACATGGTAAAGCAGTAAAATATTCTTAATATAGCATACACATAAAGCACATCGTGGATCTCCACTGACTGCCGTCTAAATTTGCAAAAGTACAACCCCACGTCAAAATACTGAACTATCCCTTTAAGGCTGAGCTAATTTTAACTACTGCTATATGCTGGTGGGTAGATTCATTCATCTCTCAGACGTTGTATATAAACTGGCCCTGCCCTTTTTTTACTATAACCTCTCAGAGCTGCTTTGTGTATGGCTATATGGAGTGAACCAGCCAGGATCTTCTCACCTGCATAGACTGGACTGATTATCAGCTCCAGACATCCAAACAACAGCTCGACCCTTTATGTAATACTGTACAAAAAGAAAAAAAAGTTACACATTTGTGATGGAAGTTCACATTTTAAATCAAATTATACTGAAAAGCTGCATGAAATAGATGTCTTTTTATTTAAAGTCGATCATCCATGTTTAACTAATTAATACACTCCTTTTCGCACTGGTCTTTTGACGTATTCAAAACACAATAAAATCCTTTCATGTCACTGCCTAATGTTGCAGATAAAGAAAAGCTCGCTGTGTTCGTACTCCCGGCTTAGTCCCTCAGATTTGCTCCATACGTGTCCTTACTTGGCTGTTTACAGGTTTGCATGTTCTTTGAAGCACGGCCAAGTTTAATTCTTTTTTGCAGAAAATGACTTGTCACCCATCCTCGGATCCCGTTTACGCCTGAGAGATCCAGATAATGAAGTAACACAGCATATGAGAGAGGTTCCTGGCAGGATAATTATCACTATAGCGATGAAAATTTGTATGATACTAAAGAGAGACTTCACAGCTGGATACTTTTACACTCTATAATGTCATCAGGCTATGATATTTAATGCATGCTGCCCCCATTTTAGCTCATCTCTCTGCCTTTCTCCTGCTGCGTATAGGCACCTACACATGGAGACAACAACGGGGAAACTGTTTTGGTCAGTAGGGACACAACTTTGCAGCAAATTTCTGCTCCGGGGCTCTAAATCAGATTAACATGGCCACGATTTGGCCTATTTTTTTTCTCTGAATGTTTGGAAGCACTAATAATTATCTTAATTTCACATCATTTTGGCAATTGCCATCAACATTTACCAAGTTAGAAAGAAAAAGTCTGACCAAATAATGGAATAGCCCCTTTTTTATGATAATACGGTGCTACAGTTAATTCATTTCCACATATAGTGAGTGCAGTGGCACTTTCAGGATCCTCTTCATCAGAATGATAAAGAAGCACAGATTTGATGTTAGTATTCACCGTGGACACTCCCCTGGACTCCGCAATGATTACAACAAATGTAGATAAGCATTCATCCACTCATTGAAGATGAGTCAGAAAAGATAAATGAGCTCATTTTCAGTGTCTCAGAAAACGCCTAACGTAGCAGATACAATAGGAAAACACCTCCATTATTAACAATTTATTGCTCGACATGTCCTTAGTGTGTCCCTACTCTACCTCTGTTGTAATTGGATTGAGCAGAAATGTCCTCATCGCATGGAAAGTGAGTGCGTATCTCCACAAAATGCATCCTCATTAGTGGGATAATAAAGAGAGAGTTTAACATTGGTTCTGTAATCGTTGCATGCAGGATGAATGTCCACGTCGGTCTGAGTAAATGAAACAGTTTGCAGAAGAAGAACTGAAATTATAAGGACTGGATTAACTCTGCTGCCACAGCAAAGTTCATCCACGCATCTACACAAAATAGTCAGTTGAGTGTAAACCTACATTGGTTTTTGGTCAACCATATTGGAGCCTCGAGTTGTCGCCGTCTTTTTTCTGTTGTTGTTGTTTGTTTTGGATCCAGAAGTGACCATTGGACTTGAGTACTGCAAGTTGGACTGTGCTTGGATTTGACTTAGTTATTTTTAACTTTTTGACTCCTGTCCCATCGCTGTCTCTCTTGTGGAGCAGCTCATAGAGTCATTTTGTGGATGATATAACACAGGTAATAATCTGTGACAGCTCTCCAGCTCTCAGTTACCCAGAAGGTCGGCCATGTCAAAACAGTTTTTCACCATGACATTTCAGCATTTTTTTTAAATTGTTGGTGTGACCAGACCTTTAAACAGTTTAACCTAAAAAAAAAAAAACTCTTCATTTAAGTTAGTTATTGTATTTTGACAAAACGTTTTGAAACATTTTTTGTTATTATTTTTAATCTGGCTCTTTACTTTCAGGTCCACTATTTAATTGAAGCCAGGTGAGCTGCAGTGAAATCAGCCAGGTGCTCAATGTGTGGCAGCTGCTGTTGGTTGGACTAATTGGACTCCATCAAGTTAGTCGGATTTGAAAGGGGCTAAAATGGGTGTTTGATTCTTATTTATCTCATCTGTCATAAGCAGAGACATCTGTTAATTAAATACTGAAGATCTAAAAGAAATGCAAAGAGTAAAATAGCCAATGAAGTCCTTTTGTTGGTTGACTCACCCCCCGTGGCTACTGCTTTTGGTACGTTCCAAAATGTCTTTAAGTTCAGGGTTCAAGTCGTGAAAGGATTTTGTCTCTGGCCATGAAGAACTCTAACAAGTTAAACTGAGTTTGTTTTTGTATGAAACTTTTTGTTTTATTGAACCAGGTCTGATTTTATTAAGATTTAATGGGACGTGAGTGTTTCTCTGGCTTCCTGTACAAAATGAAGGCTGTTGGAAATTTGTCATGACTGCTGTGAGCTATGAGTGCATGTCAAAGTCTGTTTACAGCACATTGAAATTAAAGGTTTAAAGCTTTCACTGTTTCACAGTTTAGTATGCATGTGTGTACTTTTATCCACTCTGAAAAGCAGTCTTTTAATCCGTTTGCATGATTTCAAAAACAAATTCCTGGACATGTACTATTGTAGGACATTATTCAACACTGTGTGTAGGATTTATTGGATTCTAGCTTCTATCTTCTGATCAATATGGAGAGGCTCTGGAGAAAACACCACCCGACACACACTGGAACGCTGATCACACACCAATAGCTGTCCATGGGGAATCCAGCTAAAAGCTACTGCTCACACATAAAGACCTGTAATTACACTTTATGGTTTATGTTGTGAGGGTAAAGAATTGATTCTTCCAGTCCTCTTGAGCACATTAGCTCTAGATGGGGGAAGTCGGATTATGGATGCTTAAAATCTGTCAAAAGTAAGTAATAAATGGGTCTATTTATGGTAAAAATAACAAATTAAGAATTGAATACACATCAAACTGTGTGCACTGTATATAACAGAGGGAGAGATGGGAAACTGAGTGAGCTTTAAGACAATGAGAGGACAGATAACAAACATGAAAAACAGCTAAGTCAGTTCAGATAAGTCTTCAGAGATGTTTTGCAAAAGAGGACCAATTACATAAATTCCAGCGTGCGATAGCCGTCTTCAGTCATGAATCGATGACTGCATCCTGGACAGGTTACACACCAATGTTTGCTCCTGTTCTCTGCCGTGTGTTTTCATTTTGCTTCATGTTTCCGCGTCTTTGATGCTGATGCTTCTTGCGTGTTTGCAGAAGCGGTGAAGGCGCGTTGCGATCGGCAAAAACACATTCTTCAACAAACCATACGTTTCTGTGTAAACATGATGGGATTTACTGTTGCTAAGCTAACGTTTTCTGGTCACTTTCTGTTTATATAGCTATACTTGTGATAAGATGCAAATCCCAAGTCACTGCGCTGTACACTACGTCAACAGCTGAGCTATATTTGTTATTGGATTTAGCAAGCTAAGTTAGTAAGCTATATTTCCAGTCACACAGCTGGTGGTTGCGTTATCTGCTGAAATTTCACTATAACTATCCTGGAGAAAGAAAAGGGAAGAGTTTCATTGAATATACCAGATATCAAAATGTGCAGGCTACATATTTACTTAACGAGTAACACGTGTTCATATCGGGGTTAACTGGGAGGAAATCGCCTGTATCTCTTACATTTACAACAAGGAGGCTGTGAATGGTTTTCCCTCCTTGTCTGCTCGTATTTTGAGTTTAAACTCTACGCCATGAATGCTGAGTGGGCATATAATCAACTCAAATTACCTAATTGGCAGGTGGTGCGACAAATCTAGAGGCTTAAGTTTTAAGTGCACATGGGTAGCAGATTTTAAAAAAGAGATTTAAGCTGCTGTTTGGACCCGGGCTTTAAACAACTCAGATGCTCACCACCTGGGCTGGGCTCTTGACGAAGCTGCCTTAATTAGTCAAATTACTGCTACACTGACTCTCCAGTGAGCCTACAGCAATCTTTCCTCTTATGCCTCTTGTTTGACTCCATTCAAACACACAAAACATCTTTTTGTCTGTGGGTGCATTAATTATCTAGCCAATTAATCCAAGATAATGACTTAACGTCCTCCAACCTCTTGCTTTTAGAGCGATGCCTGCTTCATTACACTCAGTGTTAGCATGAAGCTACCTGCTGTGAAATGACCTCCTGCTGTGTTTTTGTTTGTTTGACCAGCAGGTTGGCCAACCGCTCAGCAACAGCTCTTTAAAAACAAACGGACACAAACTAAAGGGAAGCTTCTTCGTATCGCTATTTTGCAGCATTGACTGCGAGTGTCATAGTTTAGTCCATGAACTCCACCTGGATCCAATGTTGTGTGAGCATGTAAAGAGCCTGAAAGAAATTTCAAATTCAAGTTCCCCCTCTTGATGTCGAATAATCGAAGAGTATCGAAGGAAATCGATGTTTTTTTAACAGTCCATCAGACACCTCTTTTGAAGCATACTCGAGCACTGAATCTGCTTTCTTCCTGTTTTTGGTCAGACAAAATCACGCTTCACAGCCGAATCTGCTGAAGAGTGAAACGGTCTCAGCCGGTTAAATCTGTTCTGCACTCCTCCGTCATGCAGTCTCATGCTTCGGTGTTTCTCACCGCTGTTTTTTCCATTTCTGTCAGACAGCTGAAAGTATAATCCAACGACTTGTATGCTAAAAGTATTTATGTAGTAATATGATGCTGCACTAAGATGTTGCTCGAATCACTTTGACGTTACAAAGTTGTCTGACATGAGTGATTTCAAATATGCCAGAGAAATCTTACATCATCCAAGCTAGAAAGCCGACTTCATTGCATTTCTTGCATGTAACTGTGGGAGCTGAGTCTAAAACCTCTTCTTGAATCTCAGCTTGTCATGTTCTGATTTGGTTTGTGGTAGTTGTGGGATCTGCGACCACATTTTTTTTATATTGCTGACAAGATTTGTCAACTGTCAACTTCAGTGAGGATTACTGATACATCTTTCATGGCATCTTATCATTAATGGGATTTCTGTGGCAGAAAATGACCACTAAGCTTTGCAACCTTGTTTTGTGATTTATTTGTTGGCTTACAGTGGCTGTGTGCTGCTCACCTGTAATCACAGCTGAACTTGCACACGTGCACATATTATTGTACATTCATGCCCTCGTTTTGTGTCGATATCAAAGGGCACGTTGAGCGAGTAACACATTCACACTCTGGATCCACACGTGGGTACGTAACACACACATGCGATATAAGCACAGAGCCGTGTGACGCTTGTTTGTTGTATCTCTCACCTTTTGTCCTTCTCTTCATCCTCCGGCTGATCGTGACGACGAAGAAAATTAGGCTGCTCTTCCTCACCTTGTAAAAACATCCTCACCGATATATTTGACCTTTCTGGGCCCTGGCTGAATGTGGACGACCCCTCTCTAGCTTTGCCCTTTCCTGTTCCATTGTTCTCTTGCTTATTAACCTTGTAAGGGTCGTAACACACTGTCACACAGAAATGGAGTGGAAAGAAAAGACACTCTGCCGTCTGAGGCAAAATGTAATATAAAACAGGCAAGAAGGCTTCCAGGAAAACGCATAATATACAAAAGCTTCAGTGCTGCTGGCAAAATATAATTAACTAGAAGGGTGCTTGGAGAATGCAGACCTCTGCTGAAGGCAACCGTCCAGTGTTTGCACGATATGCAAATCTGTAAGCATAACCACTCTGCAGTATGTCACACAGCTGACCTATTACGCAATGTTAACGAAAGTGAAAAATAATTTGCCCCGCGATTCGGATCCACTCCGACATTTCCTCCTTAGCCCCTGCTGCATCCCCCGAGTTTCTCAGAAACTGGACCAGGAGTCAGAACCTCGCTGGCAGAGGTGCAAAGCTTCCAGCAGTGCCCCAGGTTCTGTATGTTTGGTCACACGTGTACATTTTTATATAATTATTCAGGCCGACTGACGGCGCCACAGCATTAAAATTCAGATTTCATGTAAAATAACACATTTGAGAGCGAGTTTCGCTCGCTTGTTTTGATGCTTACCAGCTGTGAGCATCCTGGCAAACAAACACGAACAAGACAAGGCAAGCCGAGCTCAGCTGGACTGATGGATCCTGTGGTGAAAATTGTCAGACTTAATTGTGCCTTTTCTCATGTAGACGATTCTTCTTCACTTCTCAAAGATTTGAGAAGTGTGCTCAGCATGTCTCCTGCTGCTGTTGTTGTTTTTCCTTGGGATATGGACCGGAGTCCTCACTATGGATTTGTATCTGGGGGATTAAATCGGGGGATGAGGGGAGTAACAATATTAATAAATATCCACATGACAAGCCTTTTTTTTTTCTTCCTGGAATAACTTGTAAACAAATGCAGTACACCTGCCGCCGTCTGTCGAATAGTTTGACGTGTATTGCGGCAACAAAATATCTCCGAGCCTGTTTCATAACATCATCACATAAAATCTAATTTTATTTGTATAGCCCAAAGTCACAAAGTACATTTTGCCTCGGAGGGCTTTACAATCTGTACAGGGAGTGACACCCTCTGTCCTTAGACCCTCGGTTCGAGTGAGGAAAAACCTGCCCACAAAAAACCCTTTTAACAGGGAAAAAAGGTGGAAGAAACCTCAGGAAGAGCCACAGAGGAGGGATCCCTCTCCCAGGGTGGACAGACGTGCAACAGATGTCACGTGTACAGAACAAATCAACACAAACATATTGTACAATTACAATGACTGATAAAATGATTACAGTAGCAGTGGAACCTGTGATAGAGATAGACACAGATGCACAGCAGCGGCAAATCATAAACTAACTATAAACTGTAATGGAGATATGGTAGCAATAATGACAGTAGTAATATATGTAGTGGACGTCGTGCAGGATCACAGCAGCAGCCACGATCCATGAGAGCCTGCTGGACGAGAGAGCACAGAGACTCCTTTAGTTATTAACATGCATTAATGAGACATGTATGTTTACAGATGGTGAGAGAGAGAGAGAGATTCTGTTCATGTTCTGTACTGTGTGGATAAAGTGAATATGGCTGAGGAGCAGGTAAACAGTGGCTGATTTATGCAGGTACACACATCCATGACGCACCTGTCAGACTCGTACACACTCTCATTCCACTCTTCACACAACTGGGAGAAACGGCAAAGAAATGATGTGTACTGTACGAGACGGCGAGGGAAGGGACCAGCTGCAGACAGGAACTGTTCATTGATTTATTGGAAAGTGGTGATACAGGTAAGGGTAGCAAGTCCAAACTGAAGAAGTCGGAAATCGATGTTGGAAAGGAAAAGTGCACGTAGAAAGCTGCTGGCAGGCAGCCGCAGATTAGGTTAGGATATCTACATTTCTCCAGTGAGTAAGAAGATGTCAGTCAGGGCTAAAGTAAAAGTGATAGCAGCCTGTTATACTTTCTTCTACAGTCTCCTCTCCAGGCTGAGATTAAGTTCAAACCTGCTTAGCTTTTAAAACAAGGCCTGTTTCAGTGCGTGTAAACTGTTAACTGGAGGGGCACGGAAAGAGGAGCTAGATCTAGGAAGGTTGAACTGATCGTTTATGCAGCAGAGGTAGATGAGGCAGATGAGGGTGAAACTGGAGGTCACACACTGGGAAGGATGACAGTGACTCAGGCTCAGGGGTCGTCTAGTAATCAGAGGGTTGCTGGTTCGATTCCCGGCTGCTTCGGTCCAGTTGAAATGCGTTCGAGCATTTGTCTGTGTATCGCCCCTGATGAGTTAGTTGGCATCGTACACGGCGGCCTCCACCATCAGTGTGTGAATGGGTTAATGTGTTAGCTGCTAGTGGTTAGCGGTCAGTTTATGATGCTACTTTGACACACAACACAGCAGACTTCATTAGAAACACTGGTGACATACCAACATTTGAAATATGTTCATAAATCAGAGGATTAAGTGCCTGAAGCTGAGTCTGGAAGCTCTTTCAAAATGGATAAAATGATTCATTTGAAAATGCGCAACAAATGCTCACTGACGCTCTGTGTTGTCTCTCTTATGTAAAAGGTTTGAATAACAGCCTGTTTAGCTTTGATGAGCTCCACTTTCTCTTCCCGTCAAGGGTTAAATGTGAAGGGCCTCAGGAGAGGGGAAGGAGGGGGGCCATCTGTTGGCTTTTTAAACAGCTGCTGCTCAGATGCACGTGCACACACACACACACACACACACACACCATAGCATCGTCGCTCCAGATGGCAAAGCTTCATCAAACATGGAAAGTTTGGTACACACTAACAAAATTCAGAGACACACACACACACTCACACATTCAGATAAATTTTATTAGACTTTGTCACGCCGGGCAAATGGCTGCTCCACTTTCTCGTCCCTTCAGATAGTTTTCACAGCGTTCTCTTAGCTTTCTTTCCCACTTTTAATTAAAGCAGACACTAGAGGAAGCAGACCAAAATGCTACTAATGTCCTTACTAGATGGAAGCAAGGATCATTCCCTAACACACACGTGGCAGTGTTTTAAAAAATATGATTAATATTTAATCAGACGTGCTGCTAGCAAGGGATGAGCCCCCTTTTTTTTTTTTTTTTTTTTTTTGAGTGGCGGGATGATGAATGAGTGCTCACGGCGAAGGATGGCAAGATAAACACCACGGCATAGCCAAGACGACAGCGGGGGGTGGGGGGGAGATCTATCACATCAAGGTTGTCACGACAACCTGTCGCCGGTCGTAGCCAGGCGACCGCTCTGTGCTGCTCGCCTCGGAGAGCCGTGGCCCTCAAGAAAGACACGACGCAGGTTCCAACTAATCACCAAGAGGAGGAAACAAAGGGGACAAAACAGGAACACACACTCCCGTGTGTGTGTGTGTGTTGCCTTCAAAAAAAAACTCTCCTGGTTTGTTTTAACTCTCAACAACCGGATGAATGGTCGCCTCAAACAGGGAACAGAACCAAAATTACATTTACATAATAATGTCTGCATGTGGATCGTATAATTGTTTCCAACATACCTAATATCACCGAGTAATTAATAGTAATTTTCATGCAAATTTGGTATGAAATTAGTTCATGGTTTTTTTTGTCTCTGAGCGACCCTGTTTCACAACGATAAGACAACACTACCCCACCTCCTTTCTGTCGCTGTCTCCACAGTTTCTTTTCCTCCCTTGTTCTTGCTAACAGTTTGTCTCCTCGGGGGGGCCAAGAAGAGCCTTCATGACTGAACTAGAAAGAGAAAAGAGCCAAAGAAAAGGACAAAAAACCTACATACACTAAAAGATTGTGTCGTTTTTAAATGCTACATCAAATTTATTGAGCATATTCTTCAACTCAACTGCAGCAGGAAGAAGACCTAGACATGGAGTGCGTCCATGGTAATACTAGAGTATTTAGTTGTGTTTTGATGGGTTTTCATCCTGCAGTGACTTTGCTCTTCTTCCTTTTTAATCCGCTGCCAGAGCAGAAGAGCGACCACATGGTCCTTAGGTTTTGATGAGGGTGGCCAATAGACCAGATGCAGAGCATCAAATGATTACAAGCCCACATAGCGAAAGCAGCGCGTTGGCGGCAGCTGCAGTTTCAGCGCGCAGGTTGAGTTCAGGCACATTATCGCGTAGCAGGAGGCCCTTTGTGGTGTTCAACCTCCAGGTTTTCTACACCTCACCACTTCAGTTCACCAAACAGGGACAGCATTGTAGACAGAAGTCAAGTGGCGGAGCATCTCAAGATCTTTTGGTCCAGGTTGAACTTGTATTCGTCGACATAATCTCTCTGTTGCGTGGACATAAAGAACACGAGGAACTGAACCCGAACGCAGACAAGTAGGAGGAGGTGCAGATGTAGTATAAATGATTACATAACACATAAGTCAAAGAACTAAAGGTTATGGACAGGTTCAGGTCAGGCAGGCTCAGGTTAAAACCAGTCCAAAAGTCCAAATGTATGGTAACACATAACACAAGCACTAGCTGAGCATTTGACATAGAAAGGAGCCAAACTGACCGTGAGATAAGAGACACACAGATAAATTTATTAGTGAGATAATAAAATAGTGAAACTGATCAGGAGGGATGTACAAAATCAAAACAGGAAGTACTAACTTCTCTCTCTCAGTCTCTCCTGCGGTTTCTGCAGCATACAGCTCGATGGTAACCCCCGGGTTTCTTGGCATCCCTTTCCCTGAAGTAACACAATCTCTTCCCAAATTCAGCTTTGGTTGGTATCTCTCCAAAATGTGTGGAGGCATGCAACACTGCTGAGGGGATTCCTACAAATTTCTATAAAAAGAAAAACTTGAATTCTTGATATAAGAATGAAACCCCAGACCATTTAGATTACAAAGACAAAAGTCAGGAGTGACAAAAATCCATACGAGGGGATAAGTATGAGGGATGGTATCCGTGTGACGCACAGAAGAAGCAATACGGCTCCAGCAGCGAGCTTCACTGCTTTGGACCCCTAAAAATAGAAACTATACAAGATAATAATTACAAGGTAAAGTGACAGTGTTGTGATTAATTGCAGCAGAGTCAGCAAGTCTGTGTTAACAATGAACACCAGACTAATACGCGATTAAAGTAAAGGTACATCAAGGGATGTTTGTCTGGAACATTAAAGCAACACTGTGACTTTTGTAGCAGAAATTTAGCCGCTACGCTAACATGTAATCAGATGAATTGTGTCTCCGTCAGTCCCATTCCTGCACCTGCTTACCTTCTGATGTCCTCCAGCACCGCCTCAACTCCCCTTCCTTTCCTGACGACAATAAACAGTAGCTGCTGTTAGCTCAGTTTGTTAGCCAGGCTGTCCAGACTGTGAGCTCAGAGCACAGAGGAGTGTTAGTGTTATCCCTTCACATCACGTCATATAATCATTGACATGCGCTGGAATATTTCAGTAAATGAAGGCGCTCTGTGAACTCTGTGTGGCCCGAACCTTTTTTTTTTTTTAACGAAGAAGCCTGCTGTGTGTCTGTTCTCACCCTCTCCTCCTCCTCCTCCTCCTCATCAACTCACCCACTCTCACTCCCTCATCTTTTTTGTCTTCTTTCCATCAGTGTGTTTCCTCTTTTACTTTACGATCAGTCACTAGAAATGGACCCCTGCATGGCGTCATTCCACCTGGTACCAATTTTCACCTTGAATACAAGGTGAAAGAAGGAACAATTGTGAGTCACAAGTGTCTTTTATTGATAGATAGATAGATAGATAGATAGATAGATAGATAGATAGATAGATAGATAGATAGATAGATAGATAGATAGATAGATAGATAGATAGATAGATAGATAGATAGATAAAAAAAGGCCTGATGGTCGTCATTTTGAGGTAGAGGTGTAAATGATGTACAGTAATTAGTTTGACAGTGTGATCTATTGTTAGTCCTCAACAATAATGAGCACTGACAGCAGTGACATCTGCCTCGTCTTCTCCTGTACATCTGCAGCCACAAGAGGGAGTCTTGGCTCAACACTGTGTGTGTGTGTGTGTGCATAGCAGTGCAGGGGGTATGACTTTGTCAGCAGCTGGAGGTAGACTGACTCAGATAGTCATCCCTAAATATATCTGTCACACACAAACAGATGAGACACACGCCATCATCTCACATGGATTTGTCTTCATTAGGTTCTTTTTACTGTCGTTTGCCCTGCAGGAGTCCACAAACAGACGTGAAGGCTCTTGATCTTCTCTCTCTTTAAAGCACTACGTTTTATCTTTTTTTTTTATTCATCCACAGGAAACGCATCCTCCAATAACTCGTACCACTACCATTAGTGTCACAGAAATTTGGTTTATACTGTATTTTATACAGTGGTGGACTGGGCATTAAAAAAGGGGGAAACCCTGGATAAAATTAAAATAGTTTTTATGTGAGTATAACTACTGCACCTCTGTAATAAAACACACAGGGAACTATTGGGAGGACACTCCAGCGGACACTTTATCACATTTTATCTACCACAGAGGGCACTTATGCTGTATTTTTTTGAACATGGGGGCACTTGGCTCTACTTACCGAGACTATGCTGCCCCTCGGTGTCTAACAACAGATGCAAAATGCAGTTTTACCTCAAGTTCAAGGGTCTTTAAAGAAGCAGTGTGTAGGCTTACCTTTTAGAATGAGTTTGCAGATACTCTTCCACCATGTATTTACAGCAGCCCACAACAGAGCTAATGTTGCACCAGATTAATTTGCCGTGATAACAGTTTGAGTCTCCAGTCAGGAACTCGTGCATTTTCAGAGAAGGTTCATTTAATAAAGAGAAACTATGTTTTAGGGCAGAAATCAGATAAAAGAACGGGAGAGCACAGACGATAACCGGCCCTGTGGACAGAGAGACAGTGTCAGTAGAAAACAGATCAAACGGGAAAATTTATGGTGAAAATGACAGAAGATATAATTTCAGGTTTAATCTGGAGGCACATTTGTGTTTGTGCAGTCCACGAGTGAAGGTGAGGCAGGATGATCTCAACAAGGACTCCACGTTTTATGAGCTTCCTGATGGAGCCACACAATGAGCCACTGACCATAAATCTTTGAACTTAGACCCGCTCTTCTTCTCCAACAATCTCATATTTGCCCCCGGTTGAGAAGTGTCTGGGGCAACTGTTGGCGAACGCCACATTTTAACTTATGTGTTGCACTCTTTGCACTTTTACTGTTGTTGATGTTTTTCTGGCGACACTTTGTCATTTCACAATGTACTAATTCATGTGTACAGTATCTTTGGTTAAGGAAGTATTCAGCTCTGTTACTGAAGTAAAAGTACTAATATCACACTTAAAAATGACTGTTACAAAATGTACTTAATGAGAATACTTTACTACTTGTAGTTGTATCATTTGGTCATCTTAGAATAAATCTGTCAAGAGTTTTTATGTGATGACTGAAGGGGGAAAGCGTTGATCCGTAACAGTGTTGACATCTTTAACATCCTCTGATATTCTTCCTATAAACTCTATATGAAGGTTTTCAAAGTGCATGTTGGTTCAACTTTTTAATAAACTGAAGGAGAGTTGGAACTTTCTTATCTTTTAGTTTTTAGAAGGTTGTTTTCTGTCGGATTTGACATTTTTGAACGTCTGCATCGGCGCCGCCTCAAAGATTGGGTTGGCATTTCCAGATCTGCACCACCTCTGTTTCAGATAATAGATTAGACAATTTACCTTCTACTTCCTCTTGTTTTGTTTTTATATTCTTTTGAGTCAGAATAAATAGTTTTACTGTCAGTTAAACAAAACATTTAGCTTTCAGTTATCTAAGATGTCCCTTGCTTGTAATATTACAGTAGAATTAAGTAAAAGTTGATCAGATACTGATACATTTTTCACACATTGTACAGTTCACTGCAGACGGGAGTATCATCCTCAAGAGTTGCTTAAATCATACTTAATGTGGAGATGAATGCAGGCTGCCCTTTACTCCGGATCCTCAGTTAAATGACACAATTAAAGTCAGACAAAAAAAACGTAACCTCTCTGAACCACTAACCACGCCTGGACCCGTTCACCACATCTCTGGAGATCAGAAGCCGCAGTGACTGTGACAATGGTGGTAGAAGTGGCTGGTCTCTGAAGTTTTCTGCCACTGTTTGAGCACTACAAGAGCTTCCCTGCAGACTTCTGAATGTTGCTCTTAATGTGTCTGAGATGGATGAAGTCAAGCCTGTGCTCTCTGTGACCTCTCGTCATGCTGCGCTGAAGAGAACCAGCATGGTAAAAGATGAAGTCGGAGGGGCAGGGAAACCCCTCTGCTTATTGTTTGACTTTGCGGTCAACCTGAAAATGAGCTTGTTTGTTCTTCTGGTATCACACCGAGGACTTGGAGAGACCTTAAGAATGAATCATGAGTCAAAGAAGGTTTGCATTCATCTTCGCTTATGAGTCAAAGCAAAAACATGTTCATAGCTTTTGTTAGTTGTCACATGACTATTGTAGATGTCAAAAATCAGGAATTTAAATGCAAAAACAGCTTTTTAGAGCTTTTTATTAGAACATTCAAAATGAAAAAAAAAAATCTTTACATAATCCATCACTGACAAAAAGCAACAAACAAACTGAGATGCATAGAAACAGAAGCAAAGCCAAGCATTAAGAAGTCATTACACATTCGAGTGGTTTGAGGAGATGGAGGTGAAAAACAATAGGCCAAAGCAACAGGTCTAAAGCAGCTAAAGGGATGAAAACATTGCTGGAACACCCTCGGCTCTCTGAGCGTGCTCCTACAGCTGGAAGCGTTGTGTGAAAGTACGTGCATGTACTCGCTCATTGGGTCCACAGACTTCTCAAGTCCCATATCTGGTCCTGGTAGGACTTACTGCGCATGAGGCGGTCAAGGGCTAAGCAAGAACGCACGGGACTGTGTATTCATGTCCATCTGCATGCGTGTGTGTGTGTGTGTGTGTGTTGGCATGTTTATTTCTTGCGGTAGTCATCTGCATAGCCTCTGTAATCCTCCTGATCGGGGTATTGGTCTCCGTAGCGCCTCAGTATGTCCTGGAGGCTGTGCATACCTTGTGAGAGTGGCTGGTAGGGGATGTGAGGCTCCTCTTGGCCGCTCTGGTAGGGCTCTGCCTCGTACTGGTCTTGTTCCTGCTGCTCTGGATGCTGCTCGCTCTCTGCTGCCCTCTGGTTGTGGTCCTCCTCAGCGTAACGCTCAGGCTGGGCCTCAGCGTGGGTCTGCTCGGGCTCATAGCGACGCAGGCGGCAGTCAGGGTCATGTTCAGGGTCGCAGTGTGGATTGGCAGGCTCGAGGACTCCATTTCGGGTGCCGTCAGCGTTCAGGTGAGGCTCATAGGCTTCGGCGTTGTAAGGAACGCGGCGATGAGCTCCAGAGCGAGGCTGGGGCTTGTTCAGTGGTTTGCATTCTGGATCGTAACCCATGTAGCAGTCATAGCCCTCCTCGGTTTTACCTGGGAGCCCCAGAGGGTGGCGCTCCTCCTGGGGAGGCTCTTCATAATTGGGATTGGCATAAGGGTACTGCTGCCTGGGAGTGGGAGGACCACGGCGATGCATGGCAGCTGCCGCCTCACGGATTGCAGCGAAAGGATCGTTGGGGTTCAACTCTGGAGCAGCCTCCATGCGTGGAGCATATGGGTCATGACCTTGAGCCTGGGACATGTATCTGCGCAGCATGGCATATGGGTCATTAGCAGGAGGAGAAGCTGGGGCGCTAGCCTGGCGGTACATAGCATAGGGATCAGTAACTCTGTTAGCATAAGCATCCCTAAACATGGCATAGGGGTCGTTGTTCTGCTCAGCAGGACGAGGAGCAGCACGGATGGCAGCAGCCTCATCAGTTTCCTCGTTTTTGTATGTCTCGGGGGGAGTAGCAAACTTGGTAGCAGTAAGAGGGTTGCAGCCTTCTTCAAACAGAGGGTTGCAGGATCCAGGGCCAGCAGGGGCAGGGGGGTTAGGGGCACGGGGTGCCTAGAGGAACACATCAGAGTAAAAACACCATAAGTCATGATAATGGAGGCATAGATACAAACAAACAGGAAGCAGCTGGTAAGTTGAATTCATACCACAAGGGAGGCAGCGTAGGCACATCGGGGATCGCGTGGATCACAGTTGGGGTACTGCACGTAAACGCCAGAGGGGGCTTTCTGCACCAGTTTGGGTTTGCAGGTCGGGTCAGTCTTGGGGTCACAGCCGAGGTGAGCGTAGGAAGGCAGAGATCCGGCAGACGGTGTGTATCCGTAAGCTGCTCTCAGGTGGTACTGCAGACACTCAACGTCTTCAGCGGAGCAGATACGCATCAGCTCGGCCTTCTGCTCCTGAAGCACGGCAAACACAAGCAGATATGGTACCTTAGTGTCTTTTTAAACAAGAGGTGCACTTCCCTGCAAAGTACTGAACTACATCAATTCTAACAAATAAAGTTGAAAGCATACCTTGGAAAGGAAAGGCACTGCAGATGGAGCGTAGTAGTAATACCCAGACTGCGGGTCCTTGGCTGGAGCAGCAGACCGGACGTAAAGAGGGGCCGGGGCCTTGGCTGGTGCCGGAGCAGGGGTGGCAGCAGGGAGAACCAGGGGCAGGTAGGGGCTCTTGCCCTGAACCAAAGCAGCGTACAGGCAGTAGGGATCTTTGGTGGGGTCACATGTTTTCACTGGTGCAGGCTTGGGGGGCTCTGGTTTAGGCCTGCTGGTGTAGGAAGCCACGCAGTTGGGGTCATCAGAATCGGCACAGGACTTGTAGACATCCCCCAGGTGGCGCAAGTAGGCCTTGTAGGAGCGACGACCCTCAGCACGGTTCTTGTTCTGGAGGTAGGCCAGGTACATGCGGTCCATCTCCTGAACCTTAGATGGGAGGAGGAGTTTAGTGGCGAGCCGAGATGATTCATGGGCACAGTAACCCTATGATCCTTGTGGCTGTGTGTGTATACTTACTGCCTCCTGGTTGCCGTTGTCGGTGAAGTACTTGTACCAGTTCCAGAAGTCGGAGTGCTGTTTGTACCAGCTGATGTTCCTGCGATTGCGGATCAGCCTCCTGTGTGACTCTGCAGCAGCTGACTTCTCTCGGATACTTTCTCCAGCTGAGGCGAGATAACAGAAGAGGGAAGGCAATGCTGATCCAGAGGCTTCGGCACTCTTTTTGGCGTCAAATTCAAGGACTTTTAGTTTTATAATGAGACATTCAAGGCCTCGAATTTGTTATATTTGGAAGGTTAGACATCATTAAGCCCTGATTGTTTTTACTTGTCAAGAAAATTGCGGCTATATCACGTTAGGTATCTATCACAGGGTGAAGTGTTTGTGAGGCGCGGTGATGAATTCGGGTGCTACTCTTTAATCAAAAAGTACTTTCATGGACTCATTTTTCAACAACTTTCATGGCCGTTCACCCTCGGTAGAAACAAACATCAACGTGTAAATATATGTTAGATGAAAAATCACATATTTACCATCTCCTTTTAGCTTTTTCGCAACTGGTCCAGCAGACAAGAATGCTACAAAAAAGAGAAAAAGTTGCTGAGGTTTAGATTAGACCTGGAAATTGCTTACTGTTTGTAATACACAAGTGATTATTTATGACATTAAACCTCAAACGCTTACAGGCAGATATTATTCATTAAATAGGACAGGGGTAATTGGCTCCGCCTGGAGCGCTGGCGACTGCAGCTCTTTGAAAGCGCAGCATGGGGTTTGAAGTTACAGGCTCACCTATAAAATCTACAAAGAGCCACGTGTGCACTTGTGCGTCTCGTACGTGTACGCATGTGCACTGTTTGACCCCATGCAGCTCAGGGGAAACGGCGAATTCAGCTCTGCTCCGGGTTTCTTTCATCTCCACGGGGAAAAGGTGTTAATGCCTTACAGAAGAGAGGAGGAGGAGGAGGAGGAGGAGGAGGAGGAGGGCTATGACGGGAACAGACGACAAGTTTTTGAAAAGAAAGATCCAGGTGGATAATTCAGGGTTATGTGACGCGTGTTGAAAGTGGAAAAACATCAATCTCCTGATTTAAAAAAAAAAAAGAGTCTTGATAAGCTTTGATGGAGTAATCAGGAATATGTGATACGTTCACTGTAGCGTGTAAGGCCACAGATGAAGGGTAACAAGCGGAGGCGTGAATTTTCAGAGAAAAACAGAATCAAAGAAAGAAGAAGAAGTGAAGGTGACCTGAGGTGATGGAGCGATATGGAGGAGGAGAAGGAGGGTGGGCTAAATGATGCTGTCTCAGTGTATCCGCTGTGGTGGGGTTTTTAGGGGGTTTATGAGCCTGTAAAAAAGTGGCTGGCACATCTGGAAACAGCAGAGCTTTAAGAGGGCGGAGGAGGAGGAGGTGATGCTGACAGGTACTACTTTTTTACAGGAGCAGAAAGGATGAAAGAAACGTCTCCTCCTACTACTCTCTTATTTCCCCTCTTTTAACCATTTTTAAAAGGAAGATGAGCCCTCGCTCCTTTTTGCAAATATGCCAATCACAAACTTAAACAGGTGGTGGAGGAGCAACCTTCCTTCACGCTGAAGCATTATAAATGATATATGAACACACACAGGGAGACACATTTTATGATATACTGTACATGAACCACAGATGAGTTACGATGCTGATGGCGTAAAGTCTGTGTCCATGAACCAGTCAAGGCCAGAAAACCCTTAGCAGTCCAACCAACCCTTAACCTTAAACAAAACCTTGAAATATAGATTATGACGCTATAACTCATGTAGAATTTATATATCCAGAGTTTTAAAGAAACAGGGTAACAGTGAGGCTGGAAAGCAAACAAACAAGAGATAAAGCATGAAAAATGGAAGCTTCATTTCCAAGTAATTTTTACTCTTTAAGAGCTGTAGTTTGAAATATATGATCTGCTCACAAAATATTAATCTCTAAAGTACCCAACAGGATATAAAGCAGTTACTTACTTCAGTCTGCTACAACAAAATGTCATAATCCAATACTGTAGCACAGATTCTGCTACCTAATGAGTACTTTTACCTGATTACTTTAAGTACATTCTGCTTCCAGTACTTTCTTCTGCTGTAAAAGACGACGGACAGAAAACTGATGATCCCGTCGTGTGAATGGCTCAATCAAAGCTGTGATTGTCGATATGATTAGCTGTCTTTTTTTCAACGATGTGAAATTGCTGCAAATTTTCCTCATTTTCTTCTGTCCCTTTCAGTATTTTTCTCATGGAACTAAAGCTCGAGCTTCTCATTCAGAAAAACTACACACGCGCTCGTTCGGTGACTACAAAATCACAGTATGATTTCGGGATTGTCTTGAGGTGAAAGCTTTAATTATTTTCTTTTATCATCAGTGTGTACCTGTGTAATCTGGACTTGAATGATTCATACTTTGCCCATAGTGCAGTGCAATAATCGGAACATTTCTCACACTTTCCACCACTAATAATCACAACGGACACTACTGTACGAGTCCCTTCTTTTCATGACACTTTATACTTGTACTTTACTGCATTTCAATGGGAAATATTGCACTTTAAAAGTCACACAAAACATGATAAGCTTATTAAATATGTTTCAATGTGATAAATTACATGACAAAATTAGTCTGCAACAAGTTGCATGACTGGTTCTCTGTTTTTAGATCACTATAAACTCAATATCTTTGATTTTTGGACAGCCTGGAGTCTCTGATGAATATTTTCTGCTATCATATCAGATAATCGAGAAAATAATAGATTATTTGATCATTAAAAAAATCATTAGTTGCAGGCAAACGAGAAAATTGGCCTCTGCGAGTGCTGTTTAGAGCTAATTGGGTACTTTTGATCACTTTACTTGAGTAACATGTTCAATACAGCTTGTAATGGAGTATATCTGCAGTATGGTACTGCTACTTTTACTCAAGTACAGGAGTAGTTCTTCCACTCTTTGGACAGTTTTAGTTAACCATGAAAGCCATGTATATAGATGGCACAATAGTTACTGTCTACATGGTGACAGATATGTGTGTACTCACCAGGCAGCAGCGTCACAGCCAGCAGAGCTGTGACGAACACACCAGAGAAACTGGTTCTCCTCCTTCCAGCCATGATTTCACCTCCTCCTCTCCTGCAAATACAAGCAACATCCAAACCTGTATCACTTTCAGAACATTTCTGCCTTACGTTATTTTTTACTAATTCTTCTTACAGCTGCAGATCTTCTCAAATCAAGAGCCCCAAAAGATGTTTGGTTACCTGCAGGAGTGTCCAGTAGTGCAGATAAACTATATAAAACTCTGGTGGAAGGTGTATTTCCACTCCGATCACAACCTGACACCCCAGACCTGTGCTAGTTTTCACCTGGAGAGCCTGCTGAAGTGACCCCTGCAGCTTGGAAGTGAACTCTGACTTGAAGGTTTTTAAACAAACATGTTGCCACAAGGCTCCCGGCTGAGCTGAAGCTACTGGTTTGTCATCATAAAAACAGAACCAGGTGTTCCTCAGCAGTCAAACTTGACTTCAACCCGAACTTGATCTCTGGTAAGTACCTGAAGTAAACAGAAGTGCAGAATCACCGCAGAGTCTCTTACCTGTGGTTATCTTAGTGGTGTGGCCGTCTGCGGATCCAGATGTGGACTCAAACGAAGCCTCACAGGCCGGATGACTCAGTCCACCTGGGTTCAAACACTAAGTGTGTGTGTTTGTGGGTGTGATAGAGCTTCCTGTTGCACCCTGTACCTGCGGGCCCTTCTGACAGACTGCCCTGACGGACGGATCGGGCATGGTTTTAAACCAAACACACACGCAACAAGCATTCATTAAGATTCACACAGAAAAACACACACAGGGACCACCTGAGGGCGTCGAGGGCCACCTCAACAAGATGCCTGATTGGTCCGATGTTTCAGAAAGTTTCAGCCAATCAGAGGCACCGTAATTAAAGACAGGAAAAGGGAGAAGGTGGGAGGGTTTGAAGCAGAGATGGAGACGTGGAAGGATCTAAGATAAGTTATCTTAAGGTGTTTTTTTTATTTATTTATCCTTATAATTAATCTATGAGTCACATTTAAGGATATAAATCAGACTGTGGGTAGTTTGGGGATGTGATTATCACTCCCAAGCAGGAAAAAAACAAAAGACAGAAAGAGGACAGAGGAGAGAAAACATCAGGAAATAATGAAGGAGAGCCGAGGTGCCACATAAGCAACTTCTCAGAGACCCTCAATGAGGGCCAAACCACAGCTTCTGTCCAAACCTGAGCACATACACGCAGGGACAGCTGGTCTACACATGAGGAATTTGATAATCTACAGTTTCCTCCTCAGTTTAACTGTGTTCAGGCATGCCAGCCTTGTAAGACGCACATACAGTGGTTTTAAGCGGGTCTCTGCAAAAAGCCATACAGCTCGCCATGTGATGCAATATCAGCACATCTGTAATTCCTTTATGACGCTCAGAAATCTTATGAGGTTTCTCCTCTGGGGAGGTTTTATTAGTTTATGCAGAAATTGAGATTTTGAAAGTAAATTAACTTGAAATAAACCAGACAAGAATCGTTTTTATATATAATTTAGAGAGAGGACATGTGTTTCTATTAGTTTTGGATGTTTTGAATTTGGAAAAATGGACACAAGGTGAACGCTGTGCACACACACACACACACACACACACACTGACTACACATGCTAACTTTCAAGTACTCTGTAATATCATGGCTGTTTTTTATCATTCAGATTAAGGAAAATCTTGATGCAGATTTCCTGTTTGTCACATTAAATATTCAAAGTAAAAAGTTTATGCATTTCTAAACACGTTTTGTTCATCCAGACAGCGTGCATGTGGTTTTATCAGATTTGACTGAAACAGTAATTCTTACAGTATTGCTAAATTATGATTGGTGCATGTCACATCATTTTTCCAGTTGAGCCCCGCCCACTTCAAACCAGCCAGAAGAGCACAGATTACTGTATTTGTTTTTTTTTGTTTGTTTGTTCACGTTTTATGAGAAATTTCTTTATTCATGTAAGAACCTGTTGCCCATAGAAAGAAGCTGGTTGATAAATAATGTTTATAGGCCCTTTAAGTTTTGGTGCAATAGTGGAAGAAGTGTAGATTTACACATCCTGCATTCATCAGCTAAATGTACTTTAAGTAGCAAAAGTTATCATTTATGCAAAAGACCCATAATATTCTATGACTGGATGTGTACTGTCTGTAATAATACATCATCATTTATTGGCTGATTATGTTTTGTATTAATAATATAAATCTGTAAAGTAACTAAAGCTGTCAAATGTAGTGGAATAAAAAGTCAAATATTTCCCTCTGAAAATATAAAGTAGGATAAAAGTCAAGTCCTTTAATACTCGAGGAAATGAGAGTGAACTTTGCTACATGCTGACCAGCCTGCACGGCCCTGACCTTCGCTTTGAATGAGATCAGTGTAATGTTACAGCGTCTGCATGCTTCAGCTGCTCTGAAGCCTGTTTCAGTCTTTGAAGGAAATTCTGCCAAATGTTTACAGTCCTAAAGTAAATGCATGTGCTTCCTTACATGTATCTTTTTAAGCCGACACATGCAGCTGGTTTACGTGGACGCTTTATCTGCTCCATATTTTCTTTTTTTTTTGCAGCCCCCTTTTTCCTGTCCCGTCGTGTCTGGTCCAACTGAACATTTAGTGGTCATGTTAACACTGTATCTCGTATGTAATTAACGTTTGCCAACAGGTGTTTCGCGGAGTCCGCAAACCTACAATCCAGAGCGGGAGCAGATTCAAACACGACGACGCCAAAACCATACTCATAATTTTCTCTGAAGCTGGAATGTGAGGGATCCTCAGAATTCACAGACACCTGGTTCACCAAGAGCGACTCTTTTTTTTTTGTGTGTGTAAAAACAAAGACTTTATTTCAGTTCATGACATGTCGGAGGAGGGTGGGCGGCTGTACAAATAAAAGAAGTCAGAATAAGCCCGGTTTCATGGGGTTTTTATGTACACTAACACACAGGTGTTCAGAGGCTGTCGTCATTGCAGGTCATCATCGTCGAACAGATCCTCAAAGTCTGCAGGGGGGGAAATAAAAGACAAAGAAAAGAGTTAGAATAAGTCCAAATGTTTCCCCAAAACTTCTAAAATATTGTCTGCTGGCCTCTTTGACTTCGTTTGCAGCCAAACATGGGAACTGCATCCACATATGTTAGCATTTCTTATAAAGACGAGCTACCCGGGGTAGGAAATCACTAAACGCCGCTCTTTATGACCTTGTTCTCATGGCTCTGTTGTCTTAAATTAATGTATTTGTTTACACTCCTGGTACCAGGAAACAAAGACTGACCACAGATTGTTTCTTTACGCGACAGCACCTGAGGAAATTTTCCACATCGTGACAGAAAATAAGATCTAAATAATATCCTGTAGGCTGATTTCTTCTTTGCATGTCTACACGATAAATTCTGGAGATTAGAGCTGACATGATTAGTGTTTTATTAGATTACTATGTTAAGCTTAATAGGTCCCCTGGTGCTTAATCTATTTAATGATCAAGTCATTTAAAAATCCAGCTCCTTAATTGGCTGATTTTCTTTGTCTTTTATGAGATTAAACTAAATATTTTTGGGGGTTTGGACACAACAAAATATCTGAATATGCAACTTTGACTGATTGTGATGAGCATCTTTTAAACTCCGTCCAATATTTTCTTGATTTATTGAATAAGCCGTGAAAATTTCAGAGTACATAATAATGGAAATGAGACGTTTGAGGTCTTTTCAAGCCCAGCGGCAACATTTACTTTTGCTTAGATGACAACATATCCACAGATGGATTCTACTTCCTGCCCTGAACGACCAGACAGACGGTGCTGATCATCTGAAGAACAGGCAAAACGTAGCATACGACAGAGTCCTCATCTCGTCCATAACTGGTTCACCCTGAAGACACCTCCTCTGCGTTGTGGTGTTGTCGTACACGGTAACTCGGGTGCTCTCAGTTCCACACAGAATGTTTTGCTTCTGGCCGTTCTCTTCCCTCTAATCAACGGGGAGTTTTCCCAAAATACCAGGATGAAAGATGGCCGACGTTTACAAACTGTACGTGCCATCACATCAGATGTCCAGTACACCATCTGCTTATCTTTACTGTAATGCATCTTCCTCTGACCTGCATGATCTACTTCAGGAGAAGCGTTACTTTGACCTCTAACATGCTCGTGTAAGAAGCTGTGAGTCTGTGGTTGATATGATTCTCCTCTGACCTTTGAGGCAGTCTGCTGAAAGTCTTACAGAAGCATTTGTTAGTCTGTATCCACTGTTTCTTGCAGGTTTTTTTTTTTAAATCTGCTGAAATGTTAACGGACTGAAAGTTAAACTCTTTCATGTCTCTGCGGTTTCTAAGAACAGGACATGTTTTACCGAATAATAAGGGAAGGTTCACCTACGACTTAACAACCTGCCCCTCGGCTACCCATAACCCCATGCGACTTTTAATGCACTCCAGAATCAGGGAACTTTTGCACACCTTATGTTCTGAAAGAAACTCATGCTGTCCAGCTGACCTTGTAAAAGGTCTTAACATTGTTTTGTTGACGTCGCGGGCAGAGGGACGCCCCATGAGGGCACAATCAGACACAATGCATCGCTGCTGTTTTTCCATTCATCTGAGCGATCAGACAGGTCAGATCTCTCCACGGTCAGCCTGAAATGTCTCTGAAACTGAGACCATCCAGGTGGACTCGCTAAATCTGAGGCTGACATTTGTACTGGCCGCGTCTATTTCCGACTACAGCTTGTGGTTCCATTCATTACTAGCATGAACGACCGTTACGGGACTCAAACGACTGTTAGTGCCACGAGCTCGAACACGCCATACATGAGAATTCACCGAATGGCAGTTTTAAAGCGTTAACAACCCGAGTGATCTAAAGGGGTGTGTGTGTGTGTGTGTGTGTGTTTAAAGCAGCTGACTGGCGAGGTGTCCCGCTGCGTTTCAGTCTGACAGCAGCTATAAACTCACTTTACCGTCCTCCTCCTCTCCTCTCTCCTCCTTTCCTCTCTCTCTTTTTAACAATCAGCTCTTTTCTTCCTAGGTCATGTGCCGCTGAGCCAAAATTGTTTTGCCTGCAGCCGACGCTGCAAGACGGAAAACAGATTAGGTCAGTGTTTTAGAGCATCCTCTCTGTGTGTCTGGTGTTTACAGGGGAACTCTGGGATTTTTGTGGGTTCATTTGAGAAGACAATGTGGTTAAGACAAGAAAGTGGCTCCCAGTAAAACAGTTTCTCCTCTCCTCAGCTTAACGTGGCCAAATGTTCAAGTGTTTTACCAGATTTCTGTTCTATTTTTTTTATATTTGCATGCTGTCACACGACTACTAAAATCCAGGAGATGCTGAGGCTCAAACACGACCACTCGTGTCTAAAACAGCGTCTGACAAAGAAGACAGACGGCAGCAACTCATAATGGTTCACTTGCTTTAGTCCCCCACAGCTGTCACACTTCTCTGGCGGCATTTATTCCCATGACCCACTGAGCGGCGTCCCGTCCAGTTTAAACTCAAAGGAAATGATGGACAGGCATCAACACAGGAAACCTCCGTCGGCCTTTCAGATGTGACCCTTAAAAAGGGCAAATTAGGATTTTACTGCTGCTTCTGCTGCGTCGCACCATGTGGTTCAACCATTTTTAGCCTCAGCTACAGATGCAGATCAATGAGTTTGAGTTGAGCCACGCAGGACATGTGTTTCTGTTCAACCCTCCATCGTACACAGCTCTGCTGACTTTCTTATGTGTTTTTTTAAAGAGGTTGGTTTACCGTTAAAGAAATCAGAGTGCACCGCTTTTTCATTGGCTGCCAGGTCCATCAGCAGGCCGCTGCTGCCTCCTGCCTGTTAACACACAGCAGTACAAGTCAGACACACACACACACACACACACACACAAACATTAAACAGTCTAATCATCTTCATCCGACCAAAACCTGATTGTTGGGCTAAGAGGTTCGATCGTGCAGAGTTTTCTTTGTCAGACCACTCCACTACATTTCTATATGAAGTCATCAGAATTAGCCCAATTTTTACCTGCAGCTGCAGACACACACATAACATTAATATCACTTACAATCCATTAATGTGCATTATTCTGAAATGCTCCTAAGTGCTTACTTTTTTGGTATATTAAATACATTTTTATAGCAATACTTTTGTACTTTTACTAAGGCTGATTGCAGGACTTGTACTTGTATTTCTACACCGTGGTACTTTTACTATAAAATATCCGAGTACTCAGAGTACTTCTTCCACCACTTAAAAGTACAACATGTACAAATATAAGTTTAACATGTACAGCCATTAACATACATGTTAATAATTGTTTTTAATAGATATGAAACAAACAAACACGCCTTATGTGTATGTTTATCTGGTGGATGGACTTAAACCTGATTTATTTTAATGTTAAGACAAAATAAACACGAACTGAACTATGCTGTAATTGTAATAATTCAGTTTAAGCCTCTAAAGGCTGCAGACAGTCCGTGTCTGACATTACAACTCTAACGTTACTGAGCTAGCTGGTTAGCATTATCCTTATTGTGTCTATTTGAAGGATTAAATGTTTATTTTGCTCCGTATCTTTGAACAAACCTCGTCCAGATCCACGTACGGTCCTGCTCCTTCAGGAAACATCTCGTCCACCGCGGGTTTCATTATGTTTTCAGTTCAGGAGTAAAGAGTTTTAAAAAGAAGGCTAGGCTAGGCTAGGCTAGGCTAGCTTGTCGGCACACGTAAACAAAACAAACGTGTGCAACGTTAAATTGTGCTCGGCTGTCTCAGCTGGCCTGACACAAACAGTCCGCTCTTTAACTGAGCTGTATATAGAGTGTGACAGGAGCAGCTTATCTCCAATAAATAATAATAATAATAATAATAATAATAATAATAATAATAATAATAATAATAATAATAATAATAATAATGTTAAGAGAATAAAGAAGAAAAAACAATCAATTTAATAGTTTGATATTTAAGTTACGTACTCAAGTATTTGAGTTATTGTACTTACGCACATCAGGTAAATGTATTTTACACCTCATTACCTTCTCATGTTAATTTCATCTCTTCTATTCTGTCCCAGGAATTTGGAATAATTAATAAAATGTAGTAATAAATTGGTAAATTGTGTAAGTAAAGGTAACACTGTTAGATCACTGTACCACTACCGTATGGAAAAGAGCATGGATTACATGGCTATAAAACCAACAAAATAAATATATCTTCACCAAATATTTAACAGTACGATTGGCAGATATCCTGACATTAATAATAGCTAATACATTTTTAACTAATTTATACACTTATTGTGAATTTTATGGTGCAGTAAAGACACTGCTGTTTATTTTTTTAATCTTTAGTCCATGAAAAAAAAAAAAGAGAAAGAAAGCAAAAGAAGAAAAATTAAATCATGAAAATGAGACATTTTAAGAGGATTAAACTAAAATATAAAAAAGGAAATTAAATCATTTTATAGACCCCGTTACATATTTGAAAAATGTTTTATTTATTTGTGGCTCATTACATGAAGTTATTATACAATCCTACAAACTCTACATTTGTGTTACTACATATGTACGGCTACGCTACAAACAGCAATATATTTGCTGTGCTATGCCTTTTTCTCGCCTTATTTCATGTCTAAATTAACTTCCTCATCCTCTTTCCTGACTGTCGAAGTAAGAAAATGCATTCCTGTTTATTTTACTCCTCCCGCTCTTTTCCTTCCCTGCTGGCCCCTCCGTCCAGCTCCTCTCAGTGTTCATGTCCAGCATTGGTCTCATATCCCAGAGTGTCTCCGAGGTGCTGGTGGGCAAAGAAGGCCCGGGCCATCTCGTTAATCTGGTTGTAGGCGCCGATGGATCTGAAGTATTCGACGTAGTTCCAGAAGTCAGAGGTGGAGTAGGGCCAGTAGGGAACAGCTGGTGGTTCATCATATGGTACTGAAAGACACACAGCAGGTTAAAGGAAGGACGGGTTGTGATCAGCCAGTGTGTTTGAATATTTGTTGTGTGTAGCCCTACAGAGTAGTACGTCTAAAAGGCAGTTGTGGAAGAAGAATCATGTACACACTGGAACATTTTACTCCTGCGTTCAAAACTTGACTTGAAGTGTTGAAAATAAAGGTACTCATTCTGCAGTAGAGCACTCCGTGTCAGTGTTTTACTACTGTGAACTTTGTTTTTGGATACATACACGTTGCATTTTACTGCTGAGCTAATTTGAAGTACTTTACGCCTGTGAGGAAAACAGCCTGTTTTCGGCTTTGTGGTGATGCATTCTCCAGTTAATCAAAGAGAGTTTTAAATAGTTTGTTTCGCTTAAGAAGCAGAAGACTTTTCTGAACACACAAAGGAACATTTCATCCTCAGTTCATCAGAAAAAAACACATTCAGGGTCATGGCATTTAGAGACACAGGGCAGGACAGAAAGGGTATGAAAAACTGTAAAGTTGCCTGGCAAAGACAAAGCTGATTCTTTTTTTGGATTTCAAGTTAAACGGAGGAGGAAGTGCAAAAGATAGAAAGCTGTAATATCTGAGGTATTTTGTGTTTGTCGAAGGAAAAAGGAGAGAAGAGTTATTTATGTACAGTACCTCCTTCGGGGATGACTCTGGCCTCTGTGAGGAGAGAGAGAGAGAGAAAATTAACATTCCCAAACATTCCAGGCCTTCCCAAATACAAAGACGGGATTCAAACGCAGAAAACTGAGCTTTTTCCCAGAGGACTGCAGGATACCTTCTCCCTCCTCAAATATTATTGCTGACCATTTCACACACACTCTCTCTCACACACACACACATGAATGATGTATGAAGCCTTAAGAATTCCTCATCGGACAGAGTCGTCTTTGTGTCACACGCAGTCGCCAAAAACAAATGCTCTCCTGTAGATGCAGCGCCATCACATCTGGGACGATCGTGCGTGATTCATACGCAGCTATTTTGATATATGCATGTATAAATACTTCATCTCTACGTGTTTTTGCTGTGCAATCTTCAGTTGCGACACGCGAACTGTTGCCTTCAAGAACATTTCAAACCTGAAGTATAGTTTATAGATTTTTAAAAAAGGAGAAACTCACCGCTGAGGTGGCAGGCAAAAAGGCAGAGGAGAACACTCAGCCAGACCAACAGCTTCATCTTGCCTTCCTAAATGAACAAAAATTCCCATAATGCTCTACGTTTTAACCCAACAGTCATATCAGTGCATAGTAATAATCCCTAATTCCTCAAAAAAAGTCATCATAATTTAGTAAAACGATGTTAAGATTATCTGAAATTGTGGCAGATGTTTACCTGTAAATGGTTTGTGAAGCCGTGCAGAGAGTTGCTGCTGTTCATCTGCTGGTTCACAGTGGTCTGTGGTGTGAGGGGCTCAGTGGAGGAAGAGCCAGTGGACCTCCAACACACACACACACACACACACACACACACACACACACACACACACACACACACACACACACACACGTCTGTATTTACACAGTGGAGTCCTTCCTTGATATTTCCAGGTGGTAAAAATCTATCCGTGCATGTTTGTTTTAACCTCTTTCTAATAATAATAACAATAATACACAGATTATAACTGAGAATTACCTGAGTACATGTTACACAACAGGATAATTCCAGACAAACCAATTTCAATCCAACTCTTTCCCACTGGAGAAGATTTTGTCTTTCACAATCAGCAACAATCAGATTGCAACATGAGTTTTCTACTCTCGGTCAAAGAGCAGTCTTGAGTTCATCATTTGGGAGTCAATGGTGATCCTGTCTCAAAGGGTGAAGGGTTATAATGCCTTTTGGATGATGTTGGCGTTTTTTTCTTTTCACGGAGCTGTGAAATGGTCTAAAATGACAAGTATACAGTGAAGCAGTGGAGGAAGTACTATTACCACACTGTGAAAATCCTGCATTAAAATCTTACTGAAGTAAAAGTATGAAAGTATAATCAGGAAAATGTAGTGAGGTACTCGGACATTGTTGTTGTTTGTAGGTTTTACAAATGTTGCAGCAGA
Organism: Miichthys miiuy; assembly: GCA_036365135.1. NCBI lineage: Eukaryota > Metazoa > Chordata > Actinopteri > Sciaenidae > Miichthys > Miichthys miiuy. Next base: position 5,405,857 of record CM071618.1, read on the forward strand.
TTGAAGTAGTTTTTGTCGCATATGAGAAACAACATGGTGGTAGGATGGTGGGAAAATAATAGAAATCAAAGCAAATAATTCAATAATTGCAATAGTTTGTTAGAATTTTGTAAAGGTAACTTTTATTCATCAATTATTCAAGTTAAACTGATTAAAGTAGATATTTCGCAATCAAAATCTAAAATCAAAAAGGCAGCAACAGCAGTGAAGTCCAGTGTGTTTGATACGATAAAAATAATTTCTCCGTCCTGTTGATCAAGTATTCAGCCGGACCTGTGGAGTCGAAGTCACCATGAATCCCTAATCATCCTTGCAGCCTGTCTGGTCTGTGGACTGCATCCTGAACAGGTCGATTCCTTCGCCGATCAGCAGGTCTTGAGCGTATCGCACGGTGTCTGGAGGCAGGAAGCGTGACCGGCCGAGGATCCAGGCGTAGTCGACGTGGAACAAGCGGAGAACGCCGGTGCAAGAGTACACAACGGACAGGCTGGTGTAGTCCGTGGACAGAATCCAGTAAGGGCTGTATGGAGTAACTGGGAGCAAAAGTCACAGAGACATAAGAGAGTTTTACAAGGCTCAAAATGTTCTCTTTCAGATTCACACTTATAAATAAATGCAGGTATCATCTGCATACTGATGAACAATATATATATATATATTTATACAAGGCTGTGTCTATAGTTATGTTAGTTAAATGCTAATATCAGGATGCTAACATGCTCACATTAACAATGGTAACATGCCAATGCTAACATGTATAATGTTCACCACCTTAGTTTAGCATGTTATTTGCTAACATTTGCTAATTAGTCATTAGTTTTGCTGTAGGGCTGCAACTAACAAGTATTGTCATTATTAATTAATCTGAACGGTCACCAAAATCATTGGGATTCATCCTCTAGGAATGATGGAAATTTGTACCTCATATCATGGCAATCCAGCCAATATTCACTGAGATATTGCCATCCCTGGAGCCAGACTGCTGGCATGGCTAAAAAATAAAACTGAAGTCCTGATAGATAATCCATCAAAGTTTTAAAATGTGAACATTGTGGCTCTTACTAGTTGTCCTGCCTGAGAGGCCAGACTCCAGAGATGTAATGCTCAAGTGGGCTGATAAAGGACATAAACATCCACTGATGACTACGTGCAGCAGAATAGATGATTTGCAGACAGACAGACTGGCTCATTGTCATTGAAATTACAAATGCAGTCAGCCGATATATCATCATTCACAAGGTATGTGTGCAACAGGATGAACTCAAACAAGGTCGGTCATGAGTGGAAAGTCTGTGAAAAAAGTTGTTTTCTGTTAAAAGATTATGATGATTTCAGGTCTAGCATTAGTAGACACCTGATTATCTCTAAAAGATGAGACAGCAAAGATGGCAGAAACAACAAGATGAAGAGGAGTACTTACAGTACGAGAAGCTGACTCCAAGTTGGGCAGGTTCTCTCTTGTCTGGAATCACTGCTGTTCCCTCTGCTACCCTCACTTTGTCTTTACTGAGAGACAGGTGGAAACAATTCAATTTAAAATGTGCTACAGCCTCTGAACACTGAGGATCAAATCAAATGTTCGGTCAAGTCCAAATCAATAATGGAAATCATCAATACTCACTAGAACTGAGAGTTTAGCACCTGAATGGTACCGTCCTTCCTCACGGCGTAGTTGGCCTCGATGCACTTTCCTTTCTCGAAGGATGCAGGAGCTTCGCAATCTCGTACCACCGTCCCAGATACTGTTGACAGAGAGGCTCCATTAGTTCTGTGTAGTTCACTGCACGGTGTGTATAAATGAGTGTTCTTACGTGTGTTTACCTGTTGAACGTTAAAGCTGGGCTGCACCTTCGGTTAGGACAGGGACCCCAGTGATAGGTCTGAGCTGACACCAGAGGAGCAGCAGCAGGAGAAGGTAGACGGCCGACATCGTTCTTTCAGAAGGGGAGACATCAAAGTTTGATAACTACTGCACAACGTCCTCTTCGTCATTATGTTACATTGCCAAGTTCTGGCATGAACTGACTCCACTTGCTGTCAATACATAATGCAGTTTAAATTGAATTAGACGAACTCACAATAGAGATTAAAATGTATGAAACAGATTGTTAGTGAAATGTTTTCTGGCACAGCATCAGGGAAATTCTTGTTAAAATGTTAAACATCTGAAAGTAATGTAAGGTTTGAGTAAACTTTAAGTTACTTTTTGTATAGGCACATACTGCTGTATACTAATCTGTACTGTTTTTATGGTTTATTTTGTGTTATTTGCACTTTCATTTGGGAATTAATGCCAAATAAAGACGATAAATCACACCACAAATGATTCCCTTTATTCATAATGTTGTTAGCTACTTAAAAAGTGTGTATATAGGCTTGAATACGGCCGTGATAATGACATGTTAAAGGGTTAAAATGAACCCTTAATGCAGGGTGTTATGCATTACGTTGTTCTGCTGTGAAATGCAAAAACTCTCTGACTGGACTCCTGAGAATCTTTTCTTTTGTCTCTTTTTTTACACAACATCACATGTTGCCACACCTGTTCGTCTGGTTTCACGTAACAGCTTTATACAAGCTGTTTTTGTTTTTTCAGTGTGCAACAATAAAAAAACACCTTAAAATAATGAACTTCAGCCTCATGTTTAGAAGTTAAAGCTGCAGTTATTGCTATAGCTATTGTTCATTTAAATATTATAGTAAAATACTGAAGTAGGACCACACAGAGAGAGAAAAGTGTTTGAAATTAGACTTAATTACAAAAATAATCCTGTTAATTCAAAATTTTATAATAACTCCCATCAGATTAACCCTTTCTTACCTGTCAGGTGTAAAGGTGAGGTCAGGTGGAGGTCTGAGGCTGCAGCTCGCTCTGTCCCAGCTCCTGCTGCTTCTTCTGCTGCTGCTGCTGCTGCTGATGATGATCAAACCTGTCTCGAGCTCCCACGACAAACACAGAGGTGTCTTCACGCTCACGTTACGTCACTCCGGCGGCAGCACGAGGCAGCTCGTTAGTTAAATTGTCACCACGCGCACATTCCCACGTTGTGACAATGCGGACGCTGTGTGTGTGTATAAGAGTGAAACAAATGGTCTGGAAACTGAATGAATAACATGTGTAAGCACACATTTATTTAGTTTTTCACTTTTATAATCACGTTTTATTCTATTTTATTTTACAGTTTAATGTTATATTATTGTTTTATTTAATTTTCTGTTTTATTTGCAAAATTTTATATAATTGTTTAAATTAATTATTTATTGTATTGTTTTGTTTTAAGGGGTAATCTATATTTATTATTGTTGTTTTATAGTCATAAGTACATTGTCGTATAGTGTCATTCTCGATCCAACCACCAGATGGCGCCAGAGTAAGAAAAACATCTAACTCCATACAAGCAGCATTAACTTTAATACATTTTGTTTAGTAGTTTTTATATTTAAATCTTTCTAGTTCATGTCCATGCCGATTCAAAGCCTCCGCTGCACTGACTGAATATAATTTCTTCATAGTCAAAGTTAAACATCTTTGCTCCACATCCTCAAAAACACCATCAGGACGTGACCTCAGCGTGACACAGTGTTATTCATACATTCATCTGCTCTTGTTCTGCACCTCCCTTCATTCTTATGTCAACCTCAGTTTTTTTTTATTATTATTATTATTATTATAGACAAAAAGTAAATTGTCAGCAGACCGTGAACAAACCAACCCCAGAAAAAACAAGTTAAACGGCACGCCCTGCTTATTATCACATCAGGGATTCAACTTGAGACGTGTAGCTTCATAGACACACAGATAAAAAAACCTTCAAGATCGTGATAGGTCCACTGACTTTAAGTTTATGTCAGATATGTTCAGAAAAGGTTCATGTATTTTTAGCAGGAATTCATTTATTTGAAAGAAAACTAATCAAAATGTGTCAAATTTATGACTGTTATATCACTTATGTTTATACTACTTGGAATACTGCAATATTTATTGTCTCATGACACTGAAACTAAACAATTTCCACCTTAAAAGCTTCACTATAGTGTACTAAAATATTACATCTTATATGTTTACATCTGAGAAGTGTTGAATTGGTTTGTCTCTAAGATTTCGAGGTGATGCAGCCACATTTATTCCAGTTATGATGGATGTTTACTTTCCTGTTAACATGAATGGGCTCATGTCACTCAGTCAATGTGAAGTTTTCAGTAAAAAACAAAACAAAAAAGGATGAACATAAATCTTTTTGCACTTTAGAAACATTAAGAAGTTTTCTTTCCGAATGTTTCCGGGTATAAAACAATGACACCAGACAGACACACGGATCTAATAAAGATGATTTATTTCCAGTGTTTGTTGAGGGAGGGCGTCGCACCCATGTTTTTTCTGTACACAGGCGAGATGTTTTAGAAAACATTGTCTCATGCACTTTTTAAAGATAAGTTTGTTGTTTTTCTCCCAGGTTTTAAGCGCCCATGCACTCGAAAAATACACAGAGGGGGGAAGGGGATGGGAGGTTATTATATATAAAACTATAATAAAAACATAGACACGGACATAAATCTGAACGCTCTGATGTCGCTGTGAGTTTAACTAAACAACAGACAGGAAAGACCACGAAACAAAACAAAAGAAATCTCTGGAATGCCTGTGAGGTTTTTTTTGTCTCCTAAAAATGGTTTGAAAAATTTCTTCTAATCTTGACAACTGTTGGTAAAAACAGTTTAAATAAAAGAGAAAGAAAAAAAAAAAAGAAAAGAGGCACTTTTTCTTGAGATAAAAACAATTCGCACATATGTACAGACTTTTGGGCTATAACTGGACACAGTTTGGAAATAAAAAAAACTACTGTACCAAGCATTACATACTATAGTATCAGCACTTCATTACTGATTTTTCTTCAGTCTTTATTTGATAAACCTATAATAATCCTCCGGTCCTTCGAGCTAATATCTGGCTGTTGTGTGACTGTGCTGTGAAAAAACAAACTTCCCACAGCACCCAGCGCAGAAAGCAGCCTTCGGTTACATCCACATACTTCAAGTACAGACAAAAAAAAACACGTACATGTTGTTTTGAAAATGACAATATTGTCAGAAGCATCTAGTGTTAGTCCAAAGAGAGTAATACATTCTTCATACCGCTTATAATAGGAAGAACTGAGCCGTGATTCCTTTAAAAAAGGCTTCCTCCTGCATTCTTCACTAATAAGTTGACCCTTTTTAGTGCTGCGTAACAATCCAGAGTCCACGTCCGTCCTTTGAAACATCACATGTCGACAGCAAAGTCACATTCTCGCGTTAGGGTAGGGTTCGATGGCGCGGGAGGAAGTCGCGGGACTGTTCCAGTTTGACCAACAAGTCAGTGGAATTACACACATAAACATCTCTTCAGCATTATTCCAGTAACAATCACGTTAGCCTATTTACAGTATGTACAGTAGATACATAAAGTATACTTTGTAGAAAAAATATTGTGCAGTCACCTTGGAAGCTGAAATACACACATTCGTACATTTACGCATTCATTCGTGTCCGTACAAACGCGTTCACAGATACTGGTAGAACCGTGAGCGGACGACTTGTGCTCCAGACAGTTTGTGTGGGTGGCGTCCGCGCCGAGGCTGGCTTTGTTTTTGCCTTGCAGCCCGCTACCGTTAACGTGCTCCCCCGATAGCGGCTGCGCGCCTGGTGACGCAGAAGGAGGAGGTCTTTCCGAGCTACCTCCGGGCATCTGGATGATCGCCCCGGTACGGCTTTGGCGCGACTCAACGCCGAGTCGGAGCCTCTGCACCGCTCTATAGTGATCCAGTCCCGGATGGAGAAGTCCTGAGAGGAGCATCTGGGTTTGAGGCGGTCCAGAGATGACAGTTCGGCCGCCTGGTCCACGCCACCCTGCTCCTCCAGTCGTTGATGACCGCCAGCTCTGCGAAGTCTCTCTGCCCGCCCATGGTGTGCCTGCGGCGGATGTTCTTCTTCTTCCCCCGAGCCTCTGGAGTTCGGTTCTTCTGGGTGAACATGTCATCAGCGGATGTGCGTAACCTGAATTTGAGCCTCTCTGTGATCTTAAGGTGCCAGGCTGGTTCAGGACGCTCCGACTCGCTGCGTGAGGATGAGCTGAGGCTGCTTGTCGACCTCCCTTTCTTCATCACCTCCAGGACTCGAGAGAGACGCGTGGAAGACTCCGCCCTACCCTCACTGCGCTCCCCACTCCCGGCTACACCCTCCACCGATGACTCGCTGTCCGTTTTCTGTCTTAGGGACCACCGTCTGGACAGGGTGTCGCACTCGATCATCTTGTGTGATGGGAAAAGGCGCCTTGCTTCCAGTTTTGGTGTGCTGCTCCTCTCAGCTGCTCCACCTCCTCTTGGTTCGCTCTTTTCCAGACTCTGCTCTGGGCAGGGCGACTGGCTGCTTCCACCGCCTGGTGCAAAACCGGAAGTCGCCGCTGTCCGTCTCCATCGGTCGCCCTCGCTAATGAGCTCACTGCGTTCGTCATCGGCCTCTCGCCGCCCTGCAGCTCCGGACTAAGTGCGCTGGATTCCGCTCCGGTCAAGAATGTGATGGACGAAGTGGTGGAGTAGTCTGAGGTGATGGAGCTCACCTCTGCGCCGGCTGACGCCCCTGGACCTGCGCCCAGCCCGACGTTTACTCCCGCGGGAAGATCGATGGACGTTCCCACAGTCCACTTTTTCGGACGCGACCGCGGCACTGATGCTCCGGAGCTCATCGTCCCGAGGTCTGAGGTGTTTTCATCAAGCTGGGATGGAGGATCTGACAGGGAGGACTTCCCCTGAGGAGCTGTTTGGTAGCTGGACATAATCGGGGATGGGGAGGGGGAAGGCGAGGGGTGCCTGGGTGGAGTCTTCTCCTTCAGGAATAAAGAGTTTCTATGCTCTCTCTTGACTTTAGGTGTGAGCTCCACAGTTCTCCCGTTCTCTTTCCTCTCCTCCGGTCGTACTGGTTGCTTTGCGTTGGGTTTTGCATTGGGGCTAGGACGAGTCTCGCTCTGCACTTCAGTCTGGAGGCCGTGGTGGTTCGGCTTCTGGCCAGAGATTTCCTTCTTGGGGAACACGGCGTCCAGATCATCATCTGAGCTGCTAGGCTGCGGCTTCTCCTTTGACTTCTTTCTTTTGCGACTGGCTGCAGCAAAGATGGAGGAGACCAGCAGCTCTCTGCTGCACTGGTCCTTCCCTGAGCCCCAGGAACCCTGCAGATGGGGGGAAAGACGAGGGGAGGATGACAAAATGAGTATTTCTGACGCAGAGGAACACAAAGGAGCACGTCAAAGAGAACAACAAACCCTTCACCCCTGCCTGGAAACTTAAACCTATACTCCACCTGCTCCCGTGAAGCAACACAAAACCAGAGAAGTGAACAGAGAGGAACATTAACAGGCGTCATAAACAGGGAGCACATTGTTGTTTCCATGCCAGCCTCAAAGCAGAAGCAGGAGAAGCGGTAGCGCAGCGTGAACTGAAGCATCCCTGCGCGAGCCTCAACAAAAGCAGCCACATAACAGCAGCGCAGTGATGAAAAGCACCTGCTTCTGAATCATGTTTCTCTTATGATACATAATCCTGAGCTTTCCCGCCACAAGTATTAAATTCAGTGTGTCATGAAGCAGAAATCTTATGAAAAGAGGCTGTGGCTCACTGGATGTACAACAGGTTTTGTCTGATCTGTACTGACAGACGACTCATAAACTGGTCAGTTCACCCAAATCACAAAAAAACAAGTTTTCTTAGTTAAACCTCCAGATATCTGTCAGCAGATAGTCTGTCGAGGTTTTCAAATAACCATTACTGCGATTTCTGCGTCCATCATGATACTTTTGGATATGAATACTAATATCTGTGGTACATTTTGACCTGGTTACTCTGAATAATCCACCAAACAGGCTGTCAACAGCTTTCAATCGGACTATTTCTTCAGTAAAAAGTACTTCCAATGGACTGAAAGGTCCGAGAGTAAATTTCCCAATAACAGCAAACTTATTGAGTTTTATTGAAACCTTCGTTGCTGATAATTGTTGGACTGTCCCAGATCAAAACTGCTGCCAATTTTCCCTTAAAGGTCCAGTATGTAGGATTTAGTGGCACCTAGTGGTAGAGTTGCAGATTGCAACCAAATGAATACTCTCCCATGCCTCACCCTCTGCGTGCAAGCATGTAGGAAAAACTCTGGCTGGCTGTAATTCACATAAAAAGCAAAAGGTCATTTCTAGATCAGAGTTTAGTTTGTCTGGTCTGGGCTACTGTAGAAAAATGGCGGTTCAACATGGCGGACTCCGTGGAAGAGGACCCGCTTTCGCTGTCGATATAGGGCTCAGTATAAGACAATAAAAACAGGTGATTATACACTAATAACAACATACTAACGAATATTGTATTCCATTCCTGCCAATAGATACTCCTAAATCTGACACACTGGACCTTTAACTGTACTTATTTCAATGCTGTATGCATACATATGAATTCCCATGTTATTGCAGTGGATGCACATGTTACCAAAACTATCTGCATGGCTCAAAAACACGAGATTTTATGTGAGGAAAGTTGTTTTTTCGTGTGATTTGGGTGAAACAACTCTCTAAGTGCAGTTTGTGATATTTGATGCTGACGCTGACCGGAGGTGGAGGCGATCTTTCCCGCTCGTCACCTACCTCCCTGTCATCCTACACACTACCACCTGTGGCCTGAGACCCGCACACACACACTCACCTTTGATTTAGCTGAGTCACTAGTCGGTGAATCTGTGGACAAAAAAGAAACGAGAGGGACAAGTTAGAAGATTTTTTTTTTTTTTCACAACGCAGACGGACACATCGAGGAGGTGCGACGTGGAAACATGAATCAGGGAGGAAAAAAAAGGAGAAGAGAACCATGTTGATGAGAACACAGAACACACTGATGAGCAACACACACACACACACACACACACGAGCAGACAACAGGCCATGCTTCACACAGGACAGGACAAGATGAGCTCTACGTTACACTCAGGTCCACATCGTCTACGTGGCATGTGACGTTCTTTCTCCAAGTTGGACACATACCCGAACATCGAGTCCAAGACGACCACGGATATTATCTTTCCTCAAAGTTTCTCAGTGATACTGAGTGCAACTTTAGCAATGAACACAGCGAGTACATTTAACAGCAGCTGAACAGCGAGGCAGTTATGTGCCATGCAACACAAGGATGGTGACTGATGTTAATAAGTTAATATCCACGTATGTGAACCCTATCGTCTGAAATAAGGTTTGTTTTAACATTTCTTCCTGTCTTACTTTGAAAGTTTCTCTGCAAAACTCTTTTTTATTCTTGTAAGAAGAGAAGACACAGTTCTCAAATATCAAATGTGATCTAAACCAGTGGATCCCAACATGACAATAAATATCTTCTAACCTGTTTCTGTCACCGTGTGCGTCTCCAAAACGGAAATTCTTTACAAGCTAGTCAAAATAGCTTCGTTTTCTGCTTCGTGACGGATCTCCCAAAAGGGTTTAAAAATCTGTGCAACTCTAAAAAAAAAAACACATTTTTTTATTGGACAGCAACAAGGTCCATGAGACTGTTTTTATCTGAATATCTTAAAAACTGTACAGTATTTCACAGTATTTTACAAAAAAAAAAACGAGCTCATCTGGTGTCTGGCTGAGGTGCTGGAGCTACAGGCTGTCAAACTCAAAGGAGAAACGCCTTCACACGCTCAGATCTGTGCAAAAATCTTCTTTATTCAGCAAGCTGTCAGTCAGAGAAACGCTTAGCAAGTGAATGTAGCAGCACGTAAAGTTAACAGAACATCTCAAAACACTCACGTCAGTCAGTTAAACCTGTCACCAGTAGAACTCGTGTGGCTTAAAACATCAAGGGAACTGTAGTCCAAGGTTTGCTGGACTACAAGTTAAAGAAAAGTCCTTCTTGCTGTACTAAAAAACTCACTAAATAAAGAAGATATTTGCACAGATTTGAGTGTGCAGGGGCAAAAAGAAAACATTATAGAAGAGTCTAAGAGTAAATAAATCTCACGTGTATGTGTTCGTCTTGCAAACGCTAGATTGGAAACCACTGGTTTAAACACGAGCAAAGAAAACAGTCTAAAACTGACAAAATTGTGGCTATCTGATCAAAGATGAAGCGCAGACTGTCAGTACTCTGTGCACATTTTGATTCATTACAAAAGCAACGTGAGGTGACATGAGCTGCCATGACATGACAACAGTGACACGGTGATGACAGAGACGACTATGGACGAAACCAAAAAAAAAAAAGAGAGAGAAAGTGACAGGGGGGTCACAGAGGGGCTAGCTATATGAAAAAGAGAGGACACTGCATGAGAAAGAGAGTGTCAGCAAGGAAAACCTATAATCAGTCCTCACCTGCTCTATAATCTTACATCATCCTTCGTTTCTAGCTAAAGAAAAATTTGTTTTTTTTGTGTGTGTGACATAGCCGAGCCCCCCTATACACCCCTTACAATACAGATGATGGCACGATTATGCAAGCGCACACCGACTGATGACGTAGAAACCATACCATGCTATCTCTCCCTGGCAAGCTTGCGAGACAGTGAGGAGAGACAGCGGAGAGCCTTTCAGACAGTAGCACCGGCCTGCGTTAGGTACACTCTGATAGAAAACCTACAACATCCGGACACTGCACAGTACCGTGTAGCCGCTTCGCTTCCCCTTTTCCTCGCCGTTTAACGCTTTAGTTTCTCTTTGGCATTTCTTAAAAGAACTGCGGGTTCCTGCAGACTAGGCAGCTACACTGGGGGCAACAATCCTCCTTCTTCCTACAGTTCCAGCTGTCCATCACGGACATTATAGAGTCCATCAGTGTCATCATGGTGTGATAGACTCCTCCCACTTGGCCTGTGTCAAGATCAGTATGTGTGAATGCTGGGAAAGCCTTTAGGACACCCGACAGAGCCTCACTAGAGACAGAGGAATCAGAGGTCGCCTTTCACTGTAAAAACATCTATTTCTGACGTGGGGAAAGAACATGCCGTATTAATGCAACAGTAGGCAGGATAAAGGAGGGGGAGGAAAACACAGCCCGGTTGTGAGGTTCGATCAAAACGAGGTATTGACGAGCAGAGGGGTGATTAAAAAAAGGAAAAAAAACATCTAGACCTAGGAGACGGAGGAGGAGAGGACAGATCTCGTAAAGCAAATGAACAAGCGTAACAATTTATTGCATCCTTTCATCTTTCAGGGATGCAAATAAATCGCCCACTGAAACCCACGCAGGCATTTGGACTCAACGTTAGCCATAGACATTTCTATCTAGTGGCAACAGCCAAAGGAAGCAAAGGGGAAGCTTTGGCCTATTACGGGAAGAAGCAGCGTTATCATCATCAACATTAGTCACCAGTTTTTTTTACACACCACGGGTTCCTCTTTGACCACCAGCAGAGAAAAAGGGTAGAGAAAGGTTAACCCACCAAAGAGTCGGTCTGCCAAAAGGCAGCGTGTTACCTGATACTTCACCCTGCGACGCCCACGGCCGATGTTGGTGAGCAGGTGGTCGATGTTGGGGACGGGCTGAGACTCCACAGCGCTCTCCTCCTGGGACACAGTCTGAAAGGAGCAGATGGAGCACAGTTAGGACCAGATTCAAGAGGAGATTTTTACGGGAATATGTGGTCCCTAAAAAGCTAAAACACATACAGTGAGCTGCACTGGAATATATTGAGGATTGTCTGAATAAAACCAAAATGTTGTATTTCTGGGCTGGTTTTTATGTGACTGAATCGCTTATATTTATTTGCATTTGCACACCTACATACCTAAAATTGCCTCTTTCGGGACAAATAAAGTATTTTATATTAAACTGACAGAGCTGGAAGAAGGTAAGTTAACGGCAGTGAAGCCTGTACCCACCACTGGATCTCCGTTTCCCTCTTCAGTGAAAAACCAGTCATACTAGAAGAAAGAAGAAATATAAAAAAAATAAGCTTTTGTCTTCACGTGTGGTTTGGTTTGATGTCTTTAATAGCAGTTAAAGATCTGATGCTCACATTTTGAATGAGGGTCTCCACTATCCTGTACTGGTCGGGCATGTGTGTCACCATGTGGGTCATGTTGTCCTCGGTAGTACGCACCAGAGTCGGACCAAACACGATGGCCAGGTTCCTCGGTTCCATCTAACAAACAAGAAAACGGGTTTTTGTTGTACATTTGCAATTCTCTGATCAAAACTCAAGTCTGAATGAAGATATTAAGAAGTCACCCACCTTATTCTTCTCTGAGTTTTCAGCCACAGTTTTGAGATGAGCTGAGAGGAACTTGAGAGTTTCGTAATGATGATCTGGCAACTCACGAAGCTGCAAGTGCAACAGATGTTTTATTAGGACTTGATGAGGTTACAGCGCTCCGATACATGGTGTACAGCTGACAAAACAAAGTGATTTAGGAACAGATACTTCAAATAACAAATGAAATGAACTCACCAGCCTCTTGATCACTTTGAGTCTCTCCACTGGGTCCTCTGTTCTGTTGGCTTCTATGAAATCTGCGTACTTATCTGCAGGTAGCAAAGAAAAGTTAGGCACTGGAGGTAAAGCACTGGGTTGTAGTTCTCATTTTTGGCCACTAGATGTCATGAACAAACCTACCGTTCGTGAACAGCGGCTCTGGAAGCTTACGGAAGAAGGACTTGAGTAAACTGCTGATCACGTTGAGGTCTCTCCATTTCTGCAGAGTATATTCAGTTTTGTTCAACATGCACGATCATTTCAGGCTAATGCACAGGCACTCTCAATGTGACACTTCAAGGAGAGTTTAATTAAAGTAACACCGGATCGATAAAGCCACTCACATCGCCCTGGATATCGATATCGTTCATGCCCTTGTTGTTGAGCTCCTCCTGCATGTTGGAGATGGCAGCGTTGTTTCCCGGGACTCTGTAGATGCCCGTGTACTCCAGCCCTCTCTCCTCCACCAGCTTACAACAGACCTCCACAATGAGAGGCACAAACTAGAGTACAGAGGGACAAAATGATTTCCTGCACGCACATTCATTCCGTTTGGTGTTTCATTACGAACAGAAATCAGCACAGACCTTGTTGTTCTGTGCAGGAGGACAGTCGTCCAGCCTCACTCCAAACGTGACTCCAGGTGACGGCTTCTTCTCGAAAGGTTTCCTCATCAGCCCCGGGATTCCCTTCCTCCACGTCCCTTTATCCTTGGGAGGGCTGGTGTCATCTGCATGCACGGTGCAGCAATGAGAATGCATGAGTATATTTAGCATTATTAGTCAAAAATATAACGCAACTGTTGTTTTTTTCCATGCAAAAGACATCAAATGATAAGAAAAACATTCTCTTCCTACCTTTGTGCATGTTCTTCCTCTCCTGCTCAGGTTTGGGTGAGTGTGGACTTGTTGCTTTGGTCTCTCCTTTACCTCCCAGCAGCGTATGTCTGATGCTCAGCGACTGGCGTGAAGGTTTGGGCGACGGCTCCGTCTTGCTGCCTGTCGGCTGCGCGCGAGGCATAAGAAGCGAAAATGAGCTTTCAAATCGGAGGCGAACTCATCCAGCGCCTGCGTGAAGTTCTCCCAAGGTGTGAGGACCTCCTCGTCTCCTCCCCTCCCACTTACCTCATCAAGGTGTTGTACTCCTTGATCTTCCTGCTGATGAGGTCATGGCTGGTGAACGCCGCGTTCTAAAAAGAAAGGGAAAAAGGAAGGAAGGGAAACAATGGGACACAATAGGTGATAGTTAAGGCGCCAGGTGCAACAGTTCCCTTCACCTCGCTGACTATAGACTTTTATATAAGCTGCTGCTATCAGGTGACACAGGTGAGACCACTGGAATGCCAAAGTGTGGTTCGAGGAAAGACGGATTAAATTTCTAACGGGGGCACTGCCGGGGCACACAGTGGTGTGAGTAAGAAATATCCAATATATATATATTGATATGATGATAGGTCATATTGTGAATGTCGGCCAGTTCTCTTATTGTATTTCTGTGAGGTTTGCACGTATGAATATTCCAGCAAACTCTTTAAATCACTCATTTTAACCTGATGAAACTGTTCATGGGCTGCAACCAACACTTATTCCCTGCCATGTTTTTTACTGATTAAACGATTCATCATTAGCTCAATAAAATGTTAGGAAATAGTGAAAAATGCTGATTATAATTTCAAAAATGCCCATTTTGACCGATTCAAATGTTGTTTTGTCCAACCAACAGTCCAAATTTTCAGCTCACAAAGAAATATATAAGATATAAGACAAAGAAAACCAGCAAATATTCACATTAGAGAAGCTAATCAGTCGACTAATCTCTAATTATTTGCATAATCCACAGCCCTAAAATAGCTGGACAAGGCTTCCTGTCTATGGGCAGTTTATGTAGTTTATTTGACAGAGATAGCCAAAGAGTGACAGGAAAGCGGGGAGTGAGAGAGGTGGACGACACGCAGCAAAGGCTTCGTACATCCGGGGCGCACACTCCACAAACTTAGCTAACTAAAGTTTTATTCACAAAAAAGAAGAATTTTACACCATCAGAGTTATTAAAAAGGTTCGACATAAAGTTAAAGTGGGCCAGGAGGAGGCTAACGGGATGTGACGAGGACAATCATACAGTATGTCAGGTGTTATGACAGAGGAAGTTCACCTGCAGAGCGACCCTGAGGCAGCTGCTGTCCTACACCAATAAAATCATTTAAATTAGGACATTACAACTCACTACCTATCTGTACATGATTCATACTCCTGAAAGGTGCCACTTAGGATTAAATCTTTGAACCTCACCTCCTCATCCAGGTTGCTGTTCTCCTGTATGACTCTGATCCAGGCCAGCATGTCCTCTCGGTCCTCAGCCTGGAACAGGAACTCGCAGTCCGACGTGGTGAGCCGCAGCACGTTCTTACGTTTGGTGTCGCTGTACGAGATGTCGATCAGACAGGCCTTGATGCTGATCGGCAGAGGCTCGTCCACACCTTGGCAGTTGGCGTGAGCGTGCCCTTCCTTTTTGTCTTTATACAGGCAGAGGTAGTGGCCTCTCAGAACGGCGTACATCTGTTTCCACGGGCGCATACCGCCTCCGACGCGCTGCGGAAATAGGTCATGAGACACAGAGTTTTTTTTACGGAGCATAATGGAGACAATAAAACTGTAATCTTTCTCTAAATGTGCCTATTGTTGGCATCGTACATAATCACTGCCTTGGGGACAATATGGGAGACAATATGAGACCTCGTACAAGGAGGTCAAACTGGTCAAACAGGTGAAACGTACAGTTCAGCTTAAAGTCAGACAAAGGCAGAGTTATACAGCAGGGTCATGCTTTCTGTGTCAGCGTGTGATGTTATCCGATGTGACGGATCTGTCTGTGTGCGAGTCCACACCTTGCCCTTATCTGTGTTCAGCTGCTTGAAATGCAGCAAACCCTCCTTGGTGGCGTCGCAGAAGACATCTGATGAAGAATCCCTCCTGGACCCCGAATCTTCAGACGACCTGTCCACAGCCTGCACGGATACGTGGAATACTTTTAAGACAAATCTCAAGGACGATCGTAAATAAAGACCCCACAGTCGTCCTTCAATCAGTTATTTTATTACCAGGAAAGCTTGTCATAATGTATTCGGTTTTATCTTATGGGTGTGAGCTTATCAGCTGATAAACTTTCAAACAGGAAATGCAGATAAACCAGCCGTGGCCAGGTGAAAAATAAACATATATATATGGATGGGACTCACCTTCCTCAGACTTTTCAAACCAGGTATTAAGGACCTCCTACATGGAAGAGAAAAGATGTAATGAGTGAGAGGAAGAGGATGAAGTTTTGTTCTAAAATGAGATATCTGATCTTTGTTTCATCCATAATCATGTGTATAAGGTGATTTTCCTGCTGTGAGTCTGACTTACCCTCTGCTTTCTTCCCGGTAGTTATCCAGGCCTTCATCGCACGACTTGGATCGCTCTGTTTTAGTACCAGAATCTGACTCAATAATTGTGAGACGGAGAGAATCTATTAAGAGAGGGTTAAACGATGATTTGTAACTGTTCATAACCTGCCCCGTGCCACTCCGTCCGTAACGCTGCTGCTTTAAACGTCAACGTACCTTGGTCATGTGACAGCTGGCGTCGGATGAGAGGGGATGGAGAAGTGGGGCTTGGCGGGATGGTGGTGATGATGATGGGAGCTCCGGATATCACAGCAGAGGCAGGAATGTGTTCGCTGTCCTGGTCGGTGCTGGGACTAGATGGTTCATCTGAGGACACGAGCAGAGGAATTCAGTTAGAGGGCGAGAAAACATTGAGCGTTTTAGGTCAGGTCACTGACTATTAGCAACCAAAAAAAAAAAAAAAGAAAGAAAAGAAAACCCTCCCCGAACAGAGATTGTCCAATCATAGCTTAGCAACCGTAACTAGGCACAGCAGGCCTGTCAAGCTTTGGATTTCTCCACATGTTGAATAAAGAGTCTCTTTTATAACAATAAAACTGTGTGTTTACTCATCATTAGCTAAATAACTACATCAGTTTGGAGGTTATAGGTTAGTGTAGTTCAAACTTTCTCTTGTAACGCTAACATCAGAGTCACAACAGAGCTACATATGCAAAAGTATGATATGATATAAGTATTTTCCTTTTCACACTTAGCTTATAATATTAAGACTAACTCGCTCTACACTATAGACAAATATTGGCTATGTCATTTTCCCATTTACTTCTACTGAAAACCAAATGGTAAATGGACTGTACTTATATATCGCCTTTCTACATATCTCATTCACACACCAATAGTGCAGCCTTTGGGAGCAATTTGGGGTTCGACATGCAAGACTGGAGGAGCCGGGATCGTACCACCAATCATCTGATTAGGGACGACCCGCTACCTCCGAGCCACACTAAACGATGGACAAAGTCAAGCCTCTGTTTCCTGTTTCTGGCTTGTTTCTTCATCATTTTTAGGGCCATGATCACACAGCTACTACAAAGCGTAGCATCACTCTACAGTGTCAAAAACAGTCTGCATGGAGTGCTGCTTGGGTGTGAAAAGGTGTCCTCTGGTGCTCTTCAGTTTGGGGATCCAACTAGTTTGAAATTGTTAAAAGAAATCTGAGGCACTGACTTTAAAAGGTCTTTGATATCTCTAACGGAAGCTAACGGAAAGAGTTGATAAAAATCGGTGACAGTTGTAATTTTAGCCGGAAAAATCAAGAGTCACTGACTGGAAGCGATAAGCCTGCTTTTGTCTACCTCCGCCTGAAATCAAGAACCAGTTGTTTCAACGATTACTGAGAATTTCAGGTGGTGAATCAGCCACTGTTATCACTGCAACTAACGCGTGCAATGAGAGGGCGGAGCTTATACAGAACTTAACGCGACAAGTTCAGCTGTAGCCTGCACCAGGAAATACATTGCAAATTGAATCATGCAAAACAAAACAAAGCCCTCTCTGCAAACTTGAATAAACATTCCAGCAGACAGCTATAAAATGCCGCGATAAGGACGCACGGGGGTGAAACAAAGTCATGCAGACAGAGACGCAGTCAGTCGGTAGAGATACGTGTCCGTTCAGATAAGCTGGTGCACACCTCAGGGTAGTCAGCTAACATTACATCATCACAGGCAAGACTGTCTGATATGCAATATCAGCAAAATGGCAAGCCCTAAAAACAAATTAAGAGACTCAAAAAAAGAATGATATCTGCGACTGTGGTGACGCGGAGGGCGCCAAACCAAATGTAGCGCTACCTACATGAACACTGTTTGGAGAGTAAAGCTGAGCAAAAAAAACTTTTTTTAAAAGTATGTTTTAAATTATAAATCCATCTGGAGAAATGCATCTGTTTTTTAACTTTATAAAAAAACACACAGAGCCTTCACACCGCCGTCAAAAACAGCTAGAGCAAAAAATATCTAAATGATTAAATTCCTCCGAGTGCCAATGCACTGATGCAAATCTTTCAATGGCACAACTTAATGTGAAACATCTGATCGTGCTTGTTAGTTGTGTACAGATCACTCTCTCTCTCTCTCTCCTCAAACCTCAAACACATCTCCCAAGACACTGAAAGCCTCATTTCTGCCAAGCCTGGCAGATGTGTACTTCATTTAATCACTTGTTTATATACCTCCGATCCCGTTTCTGGGAAGACGGCGGCACTCAGTGATGTCTGACACGTACAATTACAATTTATTTTTCAGGATATGTCAGTTGTAGACATCAAGATTGACTTAGTTTTAAACAGATGATGCTAATCCATAAATATTCATATTGGTTACACGTTTTGGGAAATGTGCTTACTTTTTTTTTTGCTTTGATTTAGATGAAAAGATCAATAACGCTGACTCTTCTTTTTCTGTTAAAGCTAGAGTCAGGGGGTGGTGAGCCTAGCTTAGCATAAAGAATGGAAACAAAGGGAACAGCTAGCCTGGTGCAGTCCAGAGGTAACAAAATCCAAACTATGTGCCAGACTATTGCGATTAGGCGATGACGCGATTATAGATTTTGATGAAACGATGTTAGTCTGAAGGAAAAATCCTGGTTTGCATTATTTTATTCAACCATTCAACACTATAGATGCATAAAATCACAGTTTTAGTAAATATTAAATAAGGAATCTCCAGGCGTTTGAGGTAATTATAAGCTGTTTTGGTGAGGCTCCCTTTCCTGCTTTGTTGCTGTTGATTTACATTAAACCCAACTCTTAACTCACCGGTACTTTACTGATTAAATGTCAGAAAGACTCGATGTAGTTGAGCCTTTATGGTTACAAAACTGTGACATTTTAAACTGTGGTTAATAATAAGATCGGTTAATCGTTGCATCCCTAACGATCGTACAATCTTTTAACGTTCGGACAGAGTCAGGCTAGCTGCTTCCCCTTGTTTCCAGTCTTTGAGCTAAGCTAAGCCAACCAGCTGCTGGCTGTAGCATCATATACAGCGTACATATTTCCCTGAATATCAAACTGCACCTCTACGCTGCGCTCAAATGTAAAACTTTAACTTTAATCATCTTACATGATCACTGTGGAAAAAACATTTGCTTTAATGATTTCAGGAGTTAAACACACAACACTCTGAAGTGCTAAATACTAAATCTAATCTAGATCTAAATCTAATCTAGACGTTGTGTACACGGTGTTAAACGGCCGTTGGAAGAGCAGGATGCGATTCACCCCTGCAGGTTCTGGGGCACTAAGGGAGCACAAGAGCCGCTCTTATTGGCTGATGATGAGTCACCGATAACGACATAACGGAGGACGCGAGGTCAAGTTCAAGCACGTCAGCTGAGGAGCTGGCAGAGATGTGAAAAGGCAGAAGAAGAAACCAAACAACAACATTTTATAGGCTGCACATAAATCCAGAAGGATTTCTCCTCATCGTAAACATGAGGGAACGTGACAGTTTGCATGTACTCGTGTGTGCGCTGTATTGCAAAATGTCTGGCAGACACCTAATGTACAGCAGTTGTTCCGCATATTGTTTGGAAGTGCATTATAAAATCTAATTGAAGCAGATTGCTGCAGGAATGTTCTTATTTTTCTGTCACAGTACATTAGGACAAAGGAATTGGGTTTCTATGGCTGTGCAGCACCGGGGGGGAAATATGAGACATTACAGGGAGTGGGATGTATTGAGTACGAGTGTGTGTGTTTCTGTGCTAAATACGTCACACGGGCGCCTGCAGTACGGTATCGCGCCGTCACGTAATCACACACCTCACTGGATGTCATCCTGAGTTCAAAATGCCACAAGGAGCAGCATTCAAACACCTATACGACACAGACACACTCTGCCCTGAGTTTTAAGTCATGTAACGACTTCTTGAAGCGGAAGAAGACACGCTGAATTACACACACTTTTTAATAAATCCAGCTCTATTCTAACAAGCAACAAAATTCCCGGGGTATTTCCTGCAAGAGACACAACCCTCCCATTACTTCTGATGATCCACAGCATATTCAGGATGACATTTGGACACAATAGATTTCCTTGTAGTAGTGATAAGTAGGGCAACAATGGACAGGCTTACACTTGATTTTCAATGCATTTTTGAGACTAAGTCCTCAACGCCTGAAGCAGGGAAGGGAGCTTCAGGGTGTTTTTTAGTAATTCAGTTCCCATGGAGTCAGAGAGAGAGAGAGAGAGCAGCGTTCAACATAGTTTTTGTGGAATATCCACAAAACAGGGAGATACTGGAAGTGAAACCACATTTATGTCACCACATAGCAAACAAGTCCAGTCCCTGCATGGAAGTCCCACCAAGTTCCAGCTTGTATGCAGAAAACAGCACACTACATAGCTACGCTAACTGCCTCCAACACGCCATATATATATATATATATATATAAATATAACACAGCATACACAGACACACACTCTCTTCTCTGCAGCTGCAGCTCTAGTGAATATTAGAGGCATCGGAGAGGCTGGCAAACCCAAGATAGAATTTCACGATGGAAATACTATCCACCCTATGAAAGTAATGCCCACTTGTCATGTACATCTAGTATATAAAGGGCTGGGGATCATTTTAGTTTTTCCACACAGGTGCCAGCAGAGTACTCCAATTTCCGTAGAGAAATCCCAATACTTTTATTTGTTAAATTGAGAAATCTAAAGATAGGAGACACTTCTGATACTAGACAGTTCAGATCAGTTATGGGTGGGGGGGGGGTGTACTATAGCAACTGGCGCCCTCACGGCCCTGCGTCACACACCAGTCGACTCAGGAAATATCTATGTCGATGTTTTAAACGATAAAATAACGACCAATGAACTAATTCATAAGAAGCCAACAGCAACCCGAACCCTGTTCAAGTCGCTACAGTTCATTAATCGGCTTAATCAGCCGGTTATTGGCTTTTTCCTGCTCCAAACTACTGTTATATCAGTCTTTAATAATCAGCTACTTCTACTGTTTCTTTTTAGATTCAACAAAATGAGTCAAACTTCTTCATGCAGGATTGTGTCGTCGTCTCAGGACGGGGACTTTCCCTCAACGAAATATTCTTACCATTTCCTTATTTACACAAGGAAATATCAAACCAATACATAAACATGATTAAGATCTGGCTGCTGAAGGCTCAAAGTCCAACTTTACCTGGATATGTCAGAGCATTCATGTTTTATACGATCATGATGTGAAGCTGGCACAAATTCAAACTGACTCTGGAGTCTGCCGTTGCTTTTCATACATAGCAAGCATTCTTTTCCACTCGCACAAACACACGCTGTGTTTTTTTCCCCACAAGACTACACTGTCACTGCTGTTGCTATAGAAACGGGAAGAGTTTTAAAATGAAGGTGGTATAGGGGTGGGCGGAGGCTTACCGATGAAGGGGATCGAATCCAGGGAGTCATCCAGGTTGTTGGAGCCAGACTTTTGTCGTGTATCTCCAAGCCTTCGTAGATGCATCTCCCTACAGCTGTCATTAGACGTCCAGCACATAGCTCCATCCGCAGAGCCTGCCTTCACCAACGGTGGTGACTTATGAGTCACTCCACTCCGGTTCTCATTAACAGCTAATACATAGGATGGAGGGCGAATGTGGGCAGGTCCAGAGTTTTTGTCCCTTCTTAGAACAACAACTGTTGCGTCCGGTCCTTCTACGCCTCTGCAAGCCCGCCATTAGTCCGTGCAGGGGCATTGGCTTTTGGCTTTGGGTGACAGCTCCATTAGTGGCGGAGGGAGCAGAAGAGGAGGCAACAACTACACTTGGTAGTTGTCTCTGCATCGGCAGTTTAGAGGAGGGACCAGAGCAAGAGGAGGACCTGGCTGCCAACCCAGACTCAGACCTGCTCTCCATTTTCAGACTGTCGGCCCTGCCTCTGAGCTGCAGGTGTAGAGGGGAAGGGTAGCCCAGGTGGTTGCTCATGATGTTAGCTCTTTGGTCTTTAAGAGGGTCTGTGGTTTTAGTGGAGGATAAGGCAGGTGGAGAGTCTGAGATGGAGTTTTTGACAGGCAGACGTGACGGCCTCATAATGACACCGTCTGTCCTGGGTGTTAGTGCAGAATCCATCGTACCTTTAGTAAACACGGGGGCAGCTAAAGGCGAGTTAGATAATCCACTTCCTCGCCCTTCTTCCTCCTGTCCAGTGAGACTCCTGTTCAGATGAGGTAAAGCTCTCAAACCTGCTCCCTGCCTACTCGCTCTGGCTTCCTCTCCCCGGCACAGCAGCAGCCTGTCGTCCAACCCTGCCCTGTCTCCAAAGACAGCCCCGCTCGGCTCTCCAGGCTGCTGCCCCAGGTAGTCACAAGACCGTGCCCTGGGTTTGCTGACCCCGGTTGGTGTGGAAAAAGGTAGAGCATCCTCGAAGCACTCGAGGCCAATTCCTTACTGGTATTGTCTCTGTTCCACCTCCAAGCCTCTCTTGGGAGGCGCTACGTAACGGAGTCACTGCAGTACCCTGGCTACTTGCATCCACCCCGCGGTCATTGGAGGTGCTTCTCCGTCTGATCTGCGAGCCCAGTGCCACTCTTTGACTGGTGCTGGGAGGAGGCGCGGCGTTGCTGGGCGAGGCGGAGCTGGAACTGGCAGCCGCACGCAAGCTGTCCAAGCGCTCCTGGATCAGCGGCAGCCGACGTGTGCAGCCTCTTGGCGCCTATATAGTCCTTGTAGGTGGTGTAGTTCTTCCAGTCAATGTTCTGGTGTGAGAGGTGGAGGGGCTGTGAGAGGGCGAGTAGTGGTTGCTGCTGGGTGAGATGGCAGTAGAGAACGTGTCTGGTGAGGCAGGGGTGATAGGCGCCCGTACAGGTGGAGATAACGTGTCGGGATAGATGGCGCCGGGTCTAGAAGTTGAGGAAGGAGTAAACTGGGGTTTCTGTGGAGCGGGGTGGAGAGGGTACTGCAACTGTGCACCCCAGGTACTGAGGGGATAAGAGGTCTGGGTCTGCCTGAGCCAGAATCTGCTGACGGACTGAACCGGTTTTCCTCTGTCCTGTGGCTGGGTCCAGCCCGAGCCACCCGGGACCCCTGTCAACTGGATCAAGAGGCATGGCCACCGTCCTGACATTCGTTACAGACGCACACCACCGTCTGAGCCTTCGACGACGGAGGAGATGGCGGGACAGGGATTTCCACCCGGTAGCTATTTTCCATGGCCCCTCCTCGCCTTCCTGGTCCCTGAGCGGCCCTCGGGGTCTCGCTGACTGCGACGGGCTCCGGTGTCTGAGCCATGCCAGCAGCCTTAACCTCTATCCGAGGGTAGCAGATGGGAGGGGGCTCCGGGATGTTCTGAGCATTTCCACTGTACGCCTCATTTCCTTTGAGGTATGCATCCTGGGAATACGCCTGCAAGAGATTATAAGACATTATGTCACTTCGGTTGCTGAGGTTGGAGCGCTAAAATAGATCACATTAAGTCCCATCCAGGGAGAGGATATATAAAAGACATGAAGGCAACAGGGAGTGCTGTGGTACTTCTTCTATCGCTAGATGACGAATTTACTGCCACATGTCACGTCTCCTCTGCTATTACAACTACAGTATCAATCTTTTGTTTCTAAAATACCTCAACGGCACCACAGCAATGTGGTGAGCCACGTTTGAAAGCAGAATACGGAGCGGTTAAAAACACTAGTGGCGTTTCTTGACACGAGTCTTTGTGTGAGCTGGTGAGATTATCAGCAAGGCAAACAGTGTTACAGCACTCCCTCAGAGAACTGTAAGTGACAGACTGGATCCAGCCTGTCTATAACGACAAAACAACAGCATGCTTAAAAAGTAGCCACCGCAGCGCCCTGGTACTCTTTCTCCAAATCAAACACAACTAACGCTCTGTTAACGGTTTCTCAATCCTTTCCTAGGAGACCGCAAACAAATGTTACAGCATGCCATGATACAAATTAACTGCCCTGAGAAGCAAAAGAAGTTAAAAACATTGAGGGGGGGAGGATAAAAGGGACAGCCAGAAATGCAATGGGAAAGAAAGGAAGGCTGGAAAGTCCAGAATAAAAACCACAGAGCCAGGAGTGAGGATTAAGCTGGCAGGGGCTTACCCACCTTTGGTATCGGAGAGTGTGCCCTGAGGCATGAGGAGAGGGTGAACGGGGGACGCCTCTGTCTGCCGTTGGCAGCTAACGCTACTTCTGTCAGCATGGCTTCACAACTCTAATGTCACTGTAGCGACTAAGGTACTTTCCTTGATTAAAACTAGAAGAAAAACACTCAGCTCTGTCTACTTAAACGCGCTCTCTCCGGTGAACGATCACCACGGACGGCTTCGGAGATAAAAAAAAAAAAAAAAAAACCCACTCCCGTTCTCATGCTGGACACGCTGTATTTCCTCATCCATTCAGCGCACAGGCTCTTGAGAAAATGAAAGGGAGAGAGTGGTGGTGTCGGACTTTAATCGATAGCACTCTACCTGAGGTGTCAGGTTACTATTGCAGTGCACAGCAGTGAGTCTGCTGCTTGGTGCCTCCCTCTAAGATCTGTCTAAGTCGTACAGTTAAATGGAAACTAATTTCCTGAATACGGAAAGTACAGAGTGGAATGTTTGAAGTCTGCCGTCATGAGAGGTTTTGTTTTTCTAGCACACAACCTGCCATTCAGGAAAAAGACACACACTGCAAAGGAAGGGGGCGTACACTTGGGATTTTAGGTGCTTGTCAGCTTGTGCATGTGCAAATAAAAGCTTGACACATGAGCCGCGAATCATGAAGAAAGAGAGCTAAAAGGAAATTGGTTTAGTTAGTATAGTTTCTTCTTACCAGAGCTGTGATATCCCTTGAAAACTGCAGTCCACAGGTTAGAGAAGGGCAAGCAGAGAGAAAAAAGGGAATAAAGAGAAGTGAACAGGTGAACATAGAGAAATGAGAGGCACAACGCCGAGGACGGAGGCGAGAGATGCGAGTTGTCAGACGGGCTAAAAATACATCCCACGCTGAGCGGAGGCATCACAGTCGGAGAGGAAGAAGAAGAAGAATAGAGGCGTCCTCCTTGGACCTGAGTATCTTCTGAGTTGATGCTCATCCTCATAATTCCCTCATCTTACTCTACCCACAGCTGTCACATGCAAACATCTTCATATACCCTGTCACATGCAAACATCTTCATATACCCTGAACATACTCAGGATTTCTGTCACTCTCACCTGCTCACTATAGCACCTCCCATCCCCCTCTCTGCTTCCTCAAGCATTTCAGTGCCACTACAAACATCCCCTCCTCTCTGACAGCCTCTCGCTCATCTGTTAGATGCTCGCTCTATCATATGTTCGCTTCTGGATAAGCATAACAGCACGCTTGCTTGCTTGATCTGCACTAGCTTTCTTCTTCCCTTGCTCCCTCGCTCGCTCCTGTAAACAGTGAGCTGAGAGGAGTCAGCTGACTGAGGCTGCCTCTGGTAGTGAGTGGGCTCAATGTTTCCAAAAAAAAAAAAAAAGACAGAACAGACAAACATGAACACATTAAAAAACAAAAGATACAGCTACAGACACACAGTGTGCGTCATCCATCCATCATTATTTCAAAAGCAGCACTCAAACTCTTCTTCATATATAAACAGGATGAAAACATTCGCAGAGCAACGTTCAGGATTTTAGCTGATGAGGAATAACTGTGTATTTTACAGGAATAACTTGGTTTTGATTCTCACATACACGTCAAACAATATACCAGATTGAATACTGAGAAGAAAAGAGATGTAAATCATATAAAAACAGTAACCTTTAACAGGTAAATTACCCTTAATTTGACTTTGATACGAAGGGTTCATAGCACATTTGAATCTGAACCCGTAAATCTGTCTAATGGCAGCCAGACTTCAAAGAAAAAAAACAAAACAATCCCCCTAGATTAAATTTAATTTTGCCTCATGTTTTCCTCAATGGGAGAAAAACAGCTAATTGCTTCATTTGAATCCTTCAGCCTTGTGAGCGCTCGGCGCTCATTCCAAAATGCCAGGAGCAAGTTTCTGTGGCTTTCGCTGAGCTGCGGCCAAGCTAACAAGCTATGTGTGGAATTTAGCAACACAGTGGGATCTGACTCAGTTTCTCTGCACCGAGACAATTTCCAGAAAGGAGGTGAACAAACGTGTGACGACTGGTTTCTGACGTGGCCTTGACGTTGTTTTTAAATCGTCTGTGGGGCTTTGGACCCTGACTGATGCCGTGGGCTGGCTGGCTGGCTGGCTGGCTGCTCGCATCACTGAGCTCCTCAGCGTGATCGGCCGTGGGTTTTTTTTCTCACTGAAAAGTTAGTCAGTCCAACTGCGAGGATGAGCAGGTGGTTTGGACAACTAACCTTACGTACCCGGTCAGGTGAGACCGTCTAAATATCAGGCTGTGTTGTGACCGTATTTCATATCTTTAGCATGAGATAATCACCCACACTTTACCGCTGTCATGTCTGGTAATGCAGTACAATAAAATGTTAACGGTTCACTCAGGCTTGTATCCATCAGAATCAATCTGCTAAGGTACAGACAGCTTCGTCGACACTTCCTCTCCGAGTCAGACGGCGGGCATAGAAAGTTTTCTTGGCTAAGCTTGAAGGAGTTGTTTCACATTTTAAGTTAAACGAGAAGATAAATATCAGTCTGGAGTCATGATGTGTTTAAAGCCTGGAAATATGTGGAATATAGTTAACATGGTCCAAAGTCTAGAAACACACTTACTGATAACATAAAAGCTGACCAATTAAAATGTTTGTTTAACCACACACACACACGGACATTTGTTGTTGCTACATGCTTGTACTATGTAGCATCCTAAAGTCTTGTTATCACAGTGAAGACATGCCCAGCACAGCTCTTAAACTATATTTTAAATCTGGTATTAACACTGCGAATGATCACAGATCTTTTAAGCATGGTTTCCTATTGTACAAACAACAAAGAAAAAGAGCATTTGTCAAGCACACTTGCAATATTTACTGATGAACGAATGCATACCAGCTGCAAAATGTCCTCATCCTTTGGCATCACGCAGAGTTCCAGTGAAGCATCGCTGAGGGAAGAGACGATGTGGGGGATGAGAGAGGAGAACGAGAGAGAAAGGAGAGAGCGTTAACACAAAAAGGTCTCAAACTGCGGACATGTCTCAAGAGAACAAGTTTCACGATAAGAAATCGAACCCTAAAGAGCTGCAGTTTAATGAAGTGTGAGTAAAACGCATGCTTGTCAGCAGTAAGTCAGTGATTTTCTCTGGAAAGCTGGACGTGTTTCACAATGTGAAACACTCAGAGTTTCACTCCCTTCCCTTTACAAAAGAAGATGATCTTACCTGTTCTGGATCAAGGCTATGACTTGCGAGTACGTCTTCCCAATGATGCTCTCTCCGTTCACCTTCACTATCCGGTCCCCTGGATAGAATTAAGAGAGCGAATTAGAAACCAGCTGTTTACAGCTAACATCAACATGATAAATAAACTCTGCGGGTTCGTGTTTCTCGACTCAGCTGTTCAGAAAAATGATCTGGAGTCCGGTCGATACGGTTATTGACCGGAGGAAAACCACTTTGGAGTAACTGCTTCCAGTATAAACACACATCTGTGTTTAGATCAAAAAGAGGAGAACACCAATACTTGTTTATTTGAATGACCCCGTGTGAGGATCCATCTCCATTCAAGTTTTCGGGAGATGGCCATCTTACAGGAAGACGAGGAGAGGGGAGAGTTTAGGAGGAGAAACTGGATAATTGTGGGAAAACGGTGCACTCGCCTGTCCCAGGAGAGGAGCGTGAACAGATAAAAGCAGACAGTTTAGAGGGCTTGTCCAGGCCACTTAACATTTCCTGTAACGCAGAGTGTTAACCTGGCAATAACGCTGACGGCACAGAGAGCAGCAGAGCTTCGGCCGTCCGGAGGAGCTGATTCGCTTTCTTGTCAAAAAGGGAGTTTAGCGTTAAAGGTATTTTTACCCTGCTGAAAATAAGACACGATCAACGCGCTCATAATAGAAAAGAAAGTGGGAGAAGGAATCAAGGGAAGGTTGGAATAACAGTGTGCATATTACACTTTGTTCAACCTCCCACAAAGGAGCCATCTGTTATTTTGTAACTCGTATCTGTTTTGCCTGGCAGGTTACGAGGAAGTGGAATTACCTACAGTACAGACGTGAAGAAATCTTGGCATCGGACGGCGCTCTGAGGTCAAGATGTGAGACGGGCAGAGTTAATCATGAGATCTGCCGGTTATCAGAAGGAGTGCAATGATCTCCTTAGAGACTGAGTGTGTGTGTGTGTGTGTGTGTGTGTGTGTGTGTACCTGTGCAGAGTCCAGCTCCGTGGGCGGGGCCTCCCTCCTTCACTTGCTTGACGAAAATGGTGTCCATTGGCTCCAGACGGTTCCGCTGTCTCCCTGGCAACGAGAGAGAGAGAGAGAGAGAGAGAGAGAGAGAGAGAGCACATGCACCGAGGCGATTGGTCACACAGTGAGGAAAGAGCAGAAGAAGAAGAAGAAGAAGAAGTAGGCCACATTTCACTGGTAGTACAACTGCAGCGACATCAATGCACACATTTCCTGCAGTTTTTGCACGTGTGTTTGTGAAATTACAGGGCGATGATTCCTCACTCCACGCCGACCCTGATTTTAGTTGTCAGCAAAGTCTTACTCACACATGGTTGACGCGAACGTTCCAAACAATCCCAGAACTCGCCTGCTATCGTCTGATGAGGATTGAGCCTGATCTCATAAGAGAAAACAGATAGATCAGGTCTGCGACTTTCTCCCGTGCGCGGTCATTGTTTACAGTCCAATCAGCGAGCTGAGATGCGAGGATGGTCATCTCTATAAACAGATATCTGTGTATGAAATGCTAAATTTCAAATCACTGACTGTTTACTACTCAGACTACAATCGCAAACTTGTCTTTGCCTTACGTGATCATAAACAGAAAATGTTTTGAACTGAACAAGATATTTAAAGACTTCATCTTGTGACATTTAGACCGAAAGATGAACCGATTAATAAATACAATAGTTAGCAGATTAATCAGTAACAAAAACGATCGTTAGAAGCTAATGGAGACGTGAATGTTCCTCACTGCCTAGTGGTACATTCAGACATTTAATCATTTATCCAACGCGACTTACAAAAAAGGGAAACAATCAAAGAACAAATGCTGTTTGTTCAATTTTATGTTCCTCTGAAAAATGAATGCAATCAGACAAATGGTTTAAAATGTCATTAAGAATTTCCTGAAGCTGAAGACGTCGTCAAAAGTCTTGTTTTGTTCGACAACGAGTTCAACAACCAAAGAAAGAATAGCATCAAGGGTGAAGCTGGAACTCAGGAGTGTTTTTAAATGATGAATCGATAATCAAAATATTTGTGGTCTGAGACAAATAATCTACATCCTGATCAGTCTTTTCCTCGTCCTATAACCTCCTAAGTCTCTTCATTCATCCGTCCCTTGACTCTGTTTTGCTGTCAGGTTCGTCCTGAGCTGCAGAACAGGACAGTGGGGAGAGGTCAGAGCATGCTGACAAAGCTTGGAAAGAAAAAAAAAAAGCCACGAGGGAGTTTGGTTTCACATGACAGAGGAAGAGATGGCTCGCCGTGTCGTGTGATGCGCATGGGGCGAGCTCTGCGGGGAAATCCAGCAAATGAAAGACGACTTAAAATCGCTAATAACCTCTCCAGAATGCATGTGTAATATGCAGAGTAATTATGTGTGTAAAGAGGGACTGACTGCGCTGTTGTCTGCCCCTGAACCTCACTCGGAGTCTCAGTTGGACTCAGCTGCCTCTTCCAGCCGGCAGCCTTTTGAGGAACATCAGAGCATCTCACGCTGCTCTTTCCTCGGGGAACGGCGACTGAGCACGCGTGCTCTTTTCACGGATGCCCTGCTTCGTATGTGCACAGCGTGCATTCATGACTCAGGGGTACGCAGTGATCTGTGGAGCTCTGAACAGCTGGACTGGAGCAGATGTGTGTTTAAGTGTTGCTGAGGAGCAACTTACAAAACCTGTAACATGAAAGCATTTCCTCCAAATCCGGACTATTACCAGCTTTTTAGGTTTCATTGTGATGTAAGCTCGTCACCTTAGATGTCCTTTGAATGTACGCTCTGCTGCCTCCCTCTTGTGGCTGGAAATGTCACTACAAATGATTTAAAACTGCTTTAACCTGTAGATGAACTGTCATCTAAGAGCAACAACTTCGCCAAAGTGACGCTGTGGCACATTTACACATTACAAAGATCTAATCATCACTAAAACCTTTGCTAGAAAGACATTTCTAATCCAGAAAGGTCGCAGGTTTGATACCCATCATAGCCGATGTGTCTTTTTAAAGAGTAACTGCACTCCTGACCTGCTGCTTCATTGTGAATTCATGATTAAATATACTAAAAACTTTGACTGGGATGTTGAAGGGAGAGTTGCAGGCTTGTTTCTGATCCAGCAGAAGGCAGTGCAGCACATGAAATGACTCTCTCTCAGTGAGGAACAGTGCATAAAGGCCAACACTGTATTTACATTCACGCTCTTGCTAGTTATGATCTAACTGGATGACCTGGTGACTCTGTCACAGCACTAAATGCACTGATGCATTCAAAGTTCAGCATCACTGACACAATGTAGGACAGCACTGACCGGAGGTGGAGATGTCAACAACTGCTCCCCCTCCTCTCTCTCTCTCTCTCTCTCTCTCTCTCTGAGCGGACGGGACAAATTCCCAATCCCGAGCCAATCTCACCGAGCTCCAACTCTGCAGCACAAATTGGATTCTGGAAGTTTCCGTGCCCTGCAGCTGGATGAACAGGATTAAAATGTTGAAATCTAAAGCTTTGGACATTTTTAATGCTCCCAACTGTCTTACTGAAGCATAAAGTACCACGTGGATTAATGAAATACATCAGCCAGCCTCTAAATGACAAAAAAAAAAAAACAGTGACAGTTGAATAACCTCAAATACTCTTGGGTCACTAGTGGACAAAGCACTCAATACTCCACACATCATTATACACTACAGTGAGCGGCGCTTGATGCAGAACTTTTACTCATTGCAGCTTTTACAGTAGATGGCACACATGTTTCACGTTACGTTTACCACATCAACACCGTTCAGTACAGCGTCACGTAAGCTGCCAGCGCAGTAAACTGTAATATACTAATTGTATTTTATGCTCGTTTCACTTATGTGGTGAATTCTTTCCCGTTTGGCATCTAAAGATTAAAATAATCAAAACAAATGTGAGAACAACTCTCTGACCCTCGTTTAGCACGGAGCATGGAGCCGGTTTTCTACGGTTGTTAAGTATAAACGATGCCGACTCAAGCTGCCCCACAACTACGCACTGTTCACATTATCGATTATTTTCTCATGGAATGTCTCAAAATATATAAATTCCCATGATCCAACAGTCAAAACACCAAAGATGTTCAGTTTATTATCACAGACGACAAAGAAAAGTGTCAAAATCTCACAGAGAGGCCTGAACCAATGACGTTGACTGTTTTTCTTGCAAGAAGACAGAAATAATTGATCATACTTCAAAATAAGTTGCAATAAATTTTGTGTCCACTGCATCTCCCATAATGTCACACAATCATTCAATCTAAATACAATATCGCTGAAAGCAATGACACAACTTTGTCGACTTTAAGGGCTCTTTCACACCAGAGCTGTTTCAGAGTTTGTTTCCTCGGACAGTCCGCTTCATTTGGGCAGGCGTGAAAGCTCATCCGAACTCTGGTGCGGACCAAACACGCAAACTTTGGCCCGCCTAGAAAATGTGGGTCTCGGTCCGCTTTGCAAGTGAACCCTGGTGCTGGTTCGCTTACAGTGGGAAAGCACACGGACTATCCAGTGAACCAAAGATCAGAAAGCCAATCGATGAGCCAGGTTTTTTTCTTCTTGGTGCTTTTTTTGGGCAATACCGCCCAAAAATGTTGTGAAAGCAACATACGAATCAGAAGTTTCTTATTGTAGTCTTTGCTGCTGTGGAGTTTTTGTGCTCTGGTTTGTTGGTTCCTTGCATATTTTTTGATTTTCCCAGCACAGAAAACACCTCTCTGTGAACCACAACTCATTGCAATAACATATAAAGTTGAAAAATGGCTTTTCAACTCCTTTTACTTTAAGTTTTATACAACCCTATCTGGTCCAATCTAGCAGTGCACAGTCAGTGACCGTCCACTGGCTGGGTGTCAGCGCTGCTCTCTGGTCTCAACAGGCTCTGGTTTTGGCAGCGGTCCCCGGCTGCACAGCTGGGCCCGGTTGTGTCGGCCAGCTCCCAGCTCCCCCCGTTGTTTTGGGTTAGATAATGTTATTCTTCATAGGGCTGGGCTCGCTGCCCGCTCACTGCATTAACCCTGGCGTAATACCTCTTCGTCCAGCTCGCTGTTCTTTACCGTGCCGCGTCGCTCTCACGTTTGCAGGGCCACGCCCGCATACAAATTCACCAGGATACAAAAATATCCAAAAAATCTTTGCAGATGGGTTGTTTGTTTTTCTCCGACTTTCCCAACACTTCAAACACTGAGGAGGAGGAGGACTGTGTATGTGTTTAGATGGCTATCAGGTCTCTTTCAGCAGAGAAATATGAAAATGGGAGGCACATAATCCTGGCATAGTGTATTCCCCCATAGTGTGGGAAGGTCAAAGCACAAGTACACTTCACATAAATACATAAACTCCAACTTCCTTCAAAAGCACAGCGTGTTTTAGGCTCAAACTTCTTCTCAAAGAAACTGGACTGCTTGAAGACGGCAGATGAAGCTATCGTGAAAATAAATACTGTAATTCTGGCTTTGTCTCTCAGATTCCCATGAAGACGCACTCTGCTCGGTTCACACACAAACTAGTCCAAACACAACTCTTCTTTGAAAGCTTAAACTCTGCTGAAACACCTGCGTACCCGAGTCCTGACCTCGGTAAAAAATACTTAATAAACCCACATCCTTACAAACTGCGTCAATAGACTTTGTCAGATGGAGAGAAAACGGCTCGTAGGTGCCGGTCTCAGGAGGACAGGTCCCATTTCACTAATCGCTGCACTTTGTAAACACCCACGGCTTTATGTCAGGAAACCTCAGCACACACTGGGGAGGGTACGTCAATACACCGTGTCATCACTGGAGTCAGGAGTTTGTCCTTACATGCAAGTAAATAAGTAGCACTACTGTTTCTAAACAGCAGTGACACAAAGAAAACGGGGAATACAGCCCGACTGATTCTCTATTTTTTTAAGACAGGACTGAAATTTATATTTGAGAGTTTAAGCGTAAAAGAACCTGATAGAAATGAAACAAATACGAGAGGATGCATGAAGATGAACACGCGGAAGAAACGAGAGATTTTGATCATTTAGATGTACAGCTGAATAACTCAAAATTATTCTCTAGCCACGCTGTAGCTCCTCAAAAATTGTTGCTTCCATGTAGGTAATTGGTCAACTTTGGTTGCTTGTGTTTCTTAGCAAGTTGGAAAAAGGCTGAGCTATCGTCACATTTTCAGGAACACACGTCTAGCTAAAAGGCGCGGACCTTCTGTCCCGTGAATAAACGGTGTAAAGAAGGCAGCTGGACTGAAAAGTCTCACATTCAGTGCTCCTATCACAAAGTTAATTAAAGAGTGTACAGCCATTTCAATATAATTAGAGCATGATCACACACAACATCTAGTCTGACACTGAACTTTAATTAAAAACCCGTGACGGAAGTTTTAAACGGTTAATTTCTCTGGAACTTAAATTAGCAATAACGAAATGAAAACGCTGCGTGTAATACTTCTGCATTACAAAGCTATAAAACTATAATTAACTACAATAAACTATTTCTAAATTGAGTTTACTCTTGACCTTTTCAAACTGTATTTTGACTGTATCCCACTGTCTGTTCAGTTGTCATGGAGACTGCTTAGTTTTCATAAGTATATATATATATATGTCTCTTCACATTCTTGGGTCATACATATATGACCACCTGTTGTTATGCAACCGAAATTCCACATTTGGGTCTTGTGATGACAACAGATCTCCATGACAACAGAGGAAACTCCACAAGAAGTTAATGGTGACTGAAACTCTGGAAAAAGCTAGTAAGTGGACCTTGGGCTAAGATTTCGTTCTTAATTTAACTTTCTATAAAGAATATTTCTTTAATTATTGGCCACCACCAACACTAATAATATATCTATGATTAGATATCATGGATTGTGTGTAAACTACAAAAAATATATGATGTTCAGCTGTTTATGTGCACTGATCATCTCGAGTCACTTCCTCGACCGTAACATTCCTAACCTGGGAGAGCCTGACACCACTGCACATCACAACAGTGTCACACACACACACAAACACACACACCTGGTGTTTTTTCCACCACACACAGGAAGGTGGTGCCGCACTTTCCATCACTTTTTTTTTTTTTTCTTAGGAACTCCACATACCAAAATCCACCCAGGGGAAAGGGGATATGTACTGACATTACTCTGACCACACAGGGGAAAAAAAAAAAAAAGTTTTGTTTTCTTTTTGTAAAACAAGCCAAACTATCTACCAAGGGAGTTGAAGTTCAATTGAGGAACAAGTGACAAACATCTGGAAACAGATGGGGTGTTTTAGCTTAAAATACTGTCTCACTTCAAGAAATGTGTTAAATGAGCCAACTGGATGTGATACTCTTTAGAGAGGGCGGTGTATGTTTTTCTAATCTTTCCGAAACCAAAAAAACACGTTACTCTGCTCCAACATCAGCTGCAATCGTTAGCACGATAAGTATGTTATGCGTTTAAAAGCCTCGATGACAATAGCGCATTCACTCTGTAGTATTTCCTCATTGTGTGGAGCCGGTGCTGGATGCTTCTTTATCAGAATTCAGGCGAAGGTTAGCAAATTTTGGCAAGTTTAGGACTCACGGCAAACACGGCCAACTTCACCAGAGAGAGTGTTGGGTTTGCCAGACACATCTGTTAGTCCTCATCCTGAAAGCCTTTGCTCTTGTAACCCTCAAAGTGAAGTCATACAGTTTGAAAACACGAACGAGTATGGAAGCCAAGCAGCCAAATGGGATTATGTTATGATGAAATATGACAGTCTGAGCTTGTATTTTTCATAACATACATGAACTAACTAGCTCTACGATTCGATACAGGAACAATGCTGGTTTGGTGAGGATGCTAATACAGCCTCAGCACTCAATACGTCTTTTAGCACGATATTATGTGTAGCCATCAAGTGCATCTAGATTAGCCGGGAGGCGGAAGAAGCAGCACATCCAACATGGCGGCATTGAGCGCTGCATATTTTCAGCTTGAAGACGGCACTTCAGAAACCTGCAGGCGACGTCACTCTGTCCATTCCAGCAAAAATGACATTTGCTAGTACGGCTGGGTATTGTTTTATTGACACAGATATAGATACCGACACTACTTATCCACACCGATACTTATCGATACTCTTACGTGTGAGCACAAACTTTCTGTTGGCCTGTAAAGTTGTTTAGCAGTTGTTTAGTAGTATTTGTAGCAGGAGCTTATGGATAATTCTGTTAGGAACTGGTACCAGTTTAGTACCGGTTCTGGATAGAGATAAGAAGCCTCCTTTTGCCTTCCGCTGTCTGACATCTAGAACCGAGCATTTCAAAGATTACCAAGAATCCGCCACAGTTATCACAGTAAACTGCATAAGTGCTGTGCGAGAACAAAAAGCTTAGCAACAGGCATAGCAACAGTAACCGTGCAGAGGGGATGGGGGTCAGCTGTAACTGGATATTTGCCTTTACAAAAAGGGTTTATAAGTTGAGTCTTAATGTTAAACAACCTCTATGTGTGTGGGTGTACGCCACACAAACAAGCAAGCTGTCGGCTCAAAATAAAACATCTGTGTGCAAAACAATGGTTGGAAAATCTACATGCAGCCAGAATTAAAGGAAGTTATTAAATTTATCTGGATTTCGGGGAGTTCACTGCGAGGCCTGATGGTAAGAAAACTCAAAGTGGAGAAGCTGTAGACAGGAAAAGGCAGAAAGAACGGCAGAATTAGAAGCAGAGAGAGAAGAAGAAGAGAAGACAAAACTTTGGACACAGCTTTGTTAAAGAAGGTGGGGCATTAAAAAGCCCACTGGAGAATACTGGGGAATTCTGTTTGCTTGTGCTACATTACGTTCCCTCCGCAGACTTTATGGGAAAGAAGCAAAAATCTGACAATAAAGCTGGTATCTGCGGAGGAGAAGTGTTTCACGTTGAATGAAAAACAAATATTTGAACAGATGGAACTTTTTTTTTTATGTTGCTTCTCTTTGCCTCTTTGCTTCGTGAGCACAGCGCAGAACGCCTCATTCAGATTTTACCCTTCAGAAACTTGCTAAAATACACATCGGAAGAGACACAGAGAGATACAGGAAAAGGGAGAGACGCAGACAGAAGAGGGAGGGAAGAAGGGAGGAAGTGAGATAGAGAGGAAGATTTGGGATAACAGCCGCTTGGTATGTAGACGACTGCTGCGAAAGGAAATAAACAGATCCATAGTTGACACACACACACATTCCTCTGTTTCTACGATGCATCTTCATACTGTATATCAGTGTTTACGTTTGTTTATCTGTGCATATACGTCAGTGTGTGTGAGACTATCTGTCTGTGTGTGTGTGTGTGTGTGTTTTCTCGAGGTTTGAAGTGTTTCCAGCGGCAACACCCAGCTAGTCAACATGCGGTCAGCAGGCGCTCCCCCTCCTCCCCCCTCCTCCTCCCTCCTCCTCCAAACACCAACAGCCTCATCACACACTGGCCCGCAGTCAAGCAAATAAACTGCAGTGCAGCGCTGGAGGCCGGCGAGTCTGCAGAGAACATCACAGACCTGACTCGGAGAACGCCGCAGAATGTAACTTTACGCACATGGGATGCATTATCTGTCTGAGTCTGTGCGAGACCCCCGTGTTTACGGTGTTTTCCGGTGATGTTATGGGTGTTTCGGAGGCGTATGCCGCCTGCTGTGGTCAAGACAGCTTGTCACATATAGCAACAATAACATCTTTTTTAAAAAATCATATTGGCCTCCGTCTCTGGCTGCATGTTTCACGACAGAACGCCAATGAAGTTGAGAATTTTAAGCCAACAACAAAAGTCCTTCAGAAACTGTAAAACTCGACCCCGGCTAAAGTGTATACTGTAACACAATGCGATCGAAAGCTCCAGAACAGCTACTAAATGGACCTCGCTGTTTCCAGTCTCAGCTGTGGTGAAGAAGGCGAGAAGAAAGCGAGCCCTACCAATACACGAAGCAATATGTTTTCTGCCTCTGGAGACGGGGAGAGGTTGAATAATATTGTCTTTTGCCTCGCTCTTCAGGGTTTTTGGTTCAAACTGAGAACAAACTACTATTACTGAATCTTTTCATGGGAAAAATTACCCAGTTGTTCATCTCCTTCAGGTAATTCAGCTGGTTTTTAAATGGTTTACGATGTAAAAAAAAAGAACTTTCCAAACAGGACACTCTGATCTTTCAGACATTTGATTCTCATTAACAATATAAATATTTATTCTTGAATAACTCTGCTGCCCATATTTTGATAATTGATTCACTGTTTTAAGTCATTTTTCAAGCAAAAAAATCCCCCAAAAACTCCAGTTCTGACTTCTTAATTTGGAGATTTGTTTGACTCAAACAACACATTTAAAAAGACGTCCCGTTGGGCTTTGGGGACGTTTGGTTGTGATTTTTCACTTTTTTTTCCAGACATTTCATAAATCAATTAATCAATTAAGTGAAAGTACTGATGCTTCAATTTGTCACTTTACTGATGTGAACATACTACACACTGAATCTGCAGGAATAAGTCTGTAGTACAGATCTGGGATACAGCTTAGGCTGTTTAAATGGCATCCATCCTAATCTGATTAAAATGTAAAAAAAAGAACTTTTCCAAAACACAACAGGACACTCCGATCTTTCGGGAACGTTGACATTTAATTCTTATTAACACTATAAATATTTATTCTTGAAAACTCTGCTGCCCTCGCTGCTACCAGCTGTAGCTTTTCATAGGAATTCCTGTCGTTCCTCGTATCCATTCCTGACGCCCTGCTACCTGTATCTGAGCGGTAAAGAAGGATTTATGAGAGGCTGGAAGGAAGCCAAGTTGCTTCCTAGAGGAGGAGGAGGAGGAGGAAGAAGGAGGAGGAGGAGGAGGAGGAGGAGGAGGAGGAGGAGGAGGAGGAGGAGGGGGTTTGCTGTCCAGATGAGGATCATTATTCAGCATCTATGAGCTTAGCAATGAATGCTTACCACATACTATTTAATGACACACACACAGTCACAGTCACAGTCACACATGGGTTTTACGACTTCTTTCAGGTGAGAGTCACACAAACGAAATTCAAGTTCATAAAAGTGGAAGAATGTGTAGCCATGCAGATTCCCTGCAGGGTTTCCTCCTGCCACAGCAGGGCCCCGTGTGTGTGTGTGTGTGTGTTGTTTAATGTTTCAAGGCCTGTGTTGAATGAGGCGGCTGGACGTGGAGGGATTAAAACGGGTGAGGAGGCAGGAGGCAGGGAGGAGGGGAGGGAGTGTGAGGAATGTGACACCGAAGGCCAAGAGGGATGATGAGGGACACTTACAGGAATCTCTCAATTTCCCTTCGAGAGCCGTTTAAGAGTCAGAAGTATGAGAAAGTGCTGCGCTCAGCCTCATCTAACCCGTTGGATTCTTCGCTTTCACTGTCCACTCATGACATAACAATTCACTGAATCACACCTGCTCCAGCTTTGGGTTCATTACAAGCCAAAAAACATCTCATCTCCGTCTTTGTTCTATTTATTAAAAGACAAAAAAAAAAAATGGTGCTTTAGCCAGAGATGTTATGACTTTCCTGTTCCGAACGCAGAGTTTCGATACACAAACTGGGATACTTCACTTGAAAACACAAAAAGTGGATCTTTATTTCAAGAACAAAGCACTGGATTATTTCTGGATTATGTGCACATGCTTTGTGTACAGACGTGAGATGCGGCGCCGTTTAAGAAGAAGCCTTCTGACAAGACGCGGCAGCATTCATGCTGAGCTGCAGACGTGAGCTGAATACTGAGGGACTGGAAGGACGAGCTGGATGCTTTGAGGAATGCTGAGGCCTCGCCAAGCTATAACAGCGCAGCTCCGACTGCCACTCGGAAGAGAGGAAGGACTAAAGCTTTAAAAAGCCGCCTGACAGCCTGCAGAAAGGACTGCTTCACCTGCAACATGTTGTTTACACTGGCCTCGGTACCATTCCCGCGCTGAATCAGTGCATTTATAGAGCTTTTAATGGGGCTGAATTGACAAATCTAATGAAATGTTTAGACAAAAGGCCCCAAAAATGCATCAATTTGAATCCAAAAGGAGTGAGGATACATTAGAGTAATGGCCTGTCAATCATAATTTGATGCCCATTCTGAGGGGTTACTGAAGGATAAATGGTTTCTATGCTCGTCTTATTGCAACACCTGAGGTCCCGGACCACAAAGCACGTCTCTAAAGAAGCAGTCATTTAAACAGAAAAGGGCTGTTTTTCAACACTTACCTCGGCTGCCGTTCTCTTCATCCTGGAAGGAAATAAAAAACAGAAAGGAAATGTCAGTGGAGTTGTGATTTTATTTCATTCAGGAGTTTCCTTTGGGAATGATTGCTTTATTAATGGCAGTATCACGGAGAGATGCATCATAGTTAACTTCAATACCATGTAAATATATTTTCAAAAGGTTGTTTTACATCATGAAAGTACAGATAATTCCTCTCACACCACTGCCAAACCCTCCTCAATCTACCAATCCCATTGGTTGGTTGATCAACGGACAACAAGTTTCATAAGCGATTAATCATTTGAGTCATTAATCAAGAAAAAAAAGCCAAATATTTGCACCTCTGAGCTGCTGAACTGTGACAATTTTCAGCTTTTCTTTGTTTTACTATCGCTGTAAATTTATTAAATTTGTGTTTTAACTTTTAACTAATGCAATACTCTTCATTCGTTTCATGAAAACAAAAACCCCCAAACAAAAAGCGCTCCAAACCGAGCTAACAGGAAAACACTAGCAGCCACCACACTATGAGATCTGTTCACAATAAAGACCAAACATGTACTTCATCTTCCAAAAGAAATGAACAAAATAAATACTTCTAAAGCAGCTGTAATCAATATAACGACGTCAAATGACAACAATATCTTCACATACAGTATGTCATGGTGAACACAGCAGTGAGAGAGACAGATATTTCCCTCAGGAGATGGTGGAGACCAAAAACAGAGAGTTCATACTGGACTTATATCCACCTGGTGAACACAAACACAACTGCAAATGAACAGGTGATGGTGATATGTTAGTAATGTGTTCATAACTTGTTTCTGTCGCCCCCCAAGTGGCCAAAAAAAAAATGCAACCGCTTCATCAAAACAACATAATTGTTCAAAAATAATGGTTAGTTACAGCCAGCTGATTAAAGGATGACACAATCCATAGAGAAGAGTGTTCATGATCATTGAACACATTAAAACTGTGGCTTCACGATCGCCGTGAACTTCATAGCCATGTTTGCGTCTTTTTTTTATTCTTTTTCATTTCCTCAACACATAAAACCTTTTTTTTTTTCCTTCCGAGCGTCAGTTAAGATCACTCCCGCTTTAATCCGCCTCCCCTCAGTGACACATATGTTCTCCATGTATCCTTAAAGACTCTCTGCTCTCCCTCCCAAGGCTTTTCTTAAGACGCTCTGACCCTCTTCAAGCTAACCCCAATATCCTCAAAACTGCGATTAATCAAGAGCTCCAATCCGAGACGCTAAAAGTAATTACATTGAAATGTGATGAATGTACAAGATGAGGACGACTTCTTCTTTTTTCTGTACCCTCCCCTTGTTGGTTTGGGTGACGTAATGGGAAAACTGTTTAGGGTTTTACAGTGAGTGTGACCTGATGGATTGAAATTTAAGGTTTAACTTTAAGAACATTTCCCAGAAAGAACGCCACATCAGCCTTAAGACAGTCACCCTGAAACCAGCTTGTTTTAGCTGCGTAACTCCATGAATCAATGTCACAGAAGTAATTAGATGAATAAATGAGAATCCCGACTTCTTACGCAGGAGACTAAAGGCTGAATCCTGCTTTGTCAGGAGTTGCCAGTGTTTTAAGATGAATTTACTGCCTTGATTCAGCGTGGTATGCGTCTTAAACCGCTGGGCTTTGGATTTTCAGCTTCTAAGAAGACAAACTTGCTAATGTCAGTTCAATTCAAGTCCAAACAACCTTCATATCCTTTAATTAAGTCATAGCAAGATCACACAAACACACAGTGGTCGCACAAATTCGACTTAAAAGTGTCCAAAACAACATTGTGACACCCAAGAAGGCCTCTGGGACAATCTGTCTGTCTTTTGGGTTACACAAATGTCTGAACATCCTAACTGTCGTGCCACAGTTTCTCTTTCAACATGCAGGACCAAAGCCAAAAGCTATAAACAGAAAGGCACTATGCTAACTTTGTAGGAAATCCTCCTGTACAAACTGAAGAGGTTGTCAAAATACACTTCAGAGAAAAGTAAACCCAACTTATCCTGAATTATCACTTACAAAAACTAATAATCAGGAGGCCACGATAAGCTTTGAGAAAGCTGACTCGAAACACCGGCACATTTTCCCAAAGACCTCTAGCCTGTGCCCAAATAATACCAAAGGTCATATTGGTGGTGATGATATCCAGAGGACGGCTGGCAGACCTCCCAAGTGGGATCAAACAAGTCAAAGAGGCTTTGTGTAAGTGCATATTAATATTAACAGATCAACAGTAACATTACTGTGGTTTAGTATGCTGTTGGATGACTATTAAACGAATCAATAACATCTTAAACAGATATATATTGATCAGATTTCCGAGTGCTTTTGCTGCGTCTACGATAGATGCCATTTAAAACAGCCTAAGCTGCATCCCAGTTCCACGCTGCAGAGTTATTCCAGCAGATTCAGTTTGTCGTATGTTCACATCAGTAATGTGACAAACTGAAGCCCGACGAAAGCCCGACGTGATGTCTTTAAATGTGTTGTATGAGTCAAACAAACCCAAATATATCAGTGTATTATCACGTAAGCAGCAAATTCTTAAAATAAAGAAGTGAGAAATGGAGTATTTGGGTATTTTTTGCTTAAAACAGTGAATCAATTATCAAAATAGCTGCTGAATGAATAGAGGTATGAAGTAGGAGAAACTGTTTTGAGCTCCCCTGGTTCTAGAAGCACAAATCCCATTCATTTTTCCCGTAGACAATGTTGGAGCACTTTTTACGACTTGGATCAGCATGAAACTCTCCTGGTTAAATCATCAGTATAAAAGATGAACAAGCGTGTTCGAAAATATCTGTTTTTTTAATTCATGAAGGTCGAATGTACAAACATCCAATCACTGAGCTTAAAACGGAGTTACATGGGCTGCTAACGACGCAGAAGCTAAAATTTAATGAACTGAAAACACAACCTGTAGCTTCACTTTTAAATTCTGGGTCAGTTTTAATGAATTCAGCAACTGTGGTGTCATGTTTTGCAACTATGAAGCGTTATGAATTTGCTCTGATTAACACCTCTAAATGGCTTCGATGACCGAGACTCCGGTATTGTATTTTGTGCCATCCAACAAACTGGTGGCCACAACATAAACTTATACAATAATTACAGATTTCAGGACAGATCCTAACATCCTGAGGAGCTCCTCACAGGATGATCTAAAGTGTTACGGACCTGGAGCACATTTCTAAAGGTCCCAACAGCACTAAAACACTGTTTGTGTTAGCGCCGTTCAAATCAGCAGCTGAACGTCATGAATCTGATAGTTTTCCTCTTGTGTCACACAAATCAGAGGTTTTCTAATCACCGCAGACACTAAAAAGCTAAATAAAGTCACATGTTATGATAACAATCTGCATCGCTGACCACTAGTTGTAATTTTCGCTCTCCTGACAGCAAATCCGGAGTTAGCACGGAGGACAGTCAGGCCAAATTTCAAAGTTTTTTAAGCAGCTCTGACACTTTATAATAGTATTGGGTTGCAGCAGGAGTGCAGCTGATGCAGAAGTATGGATCAGTTATGAAGTAATACATTTCAGTCCCAAAAATCCAGTTTTCCTTAAACTATATGTCAAAATCAAGTTTTATTTCCCC
The DNA here is from genome assembly GCA_036365135.1 of Miichthys miiuy. Taxonomy (NCBI): domain Eukaryota; kingdom Metazoa; phylum Chordata; class Actinopteri; family Sciaenidae; genus Miichthys; species Miichthys miiuy. Next base: position 5,448,889 of record CM071618.1, read on the forward strand.
AAACAGCTGAAAAAACGTTGTGCAGTCTGAGATTATTTCATCTGTTTCTAATACAATGTGTCTTTAAGCGAAAGCGAAAAGATTTTCATGACAGTGTCTTAAATTAAGTCAGATCCTCCTGCTGACCCGAGGCTTACATCACTTGATTCAACCAAAGTTTATTTACTTTGGAAACGTCAGTATATTTTCTTTCCCCGACTGTCAGAATTTCTTGCTTATTTTAAAAATTATTCAACTCTAAATTGTGTTATGATGAAGTTTTGTTGTTTATTTTGGTCCTAGTGTCGTCATTAAGGCTAAGACACGATGTTCTGTTACCTTCAGAGAGTTGTGGACGGCAGACTCGGGCGGGTAGACGATGAAATGTCGCAGCGTGAAGCCGAAGCCCTGGGACGTTCGCCGCAGGTGAAGCGTCTTGGGCCCCGGCCAGGAAAAGGCTCCTCCTCTGCCAGGAGAAGCGCGCCGATGTGTCGCTCTGATCGCGCCCATCCTTCTGCTTGGCCTGAAAGGAGGACAAACAAACAGGAATGTCAGTGTTGACCTTCACAACGTACAAAACTTGCTACTAGAAGATTGATACCATATCTGAGCTGTAGCTTCATATTTCGCTCACAGACGTGTGTGGTAGTGATTTTATGATCCAACCATGCTCATGAGTGCAAACTTTTAAACATTTTTGTGTCTGCTTGTGACCTGTCATCACAGGAAGTTGCTTGTTTAGCTTTACCGCAATGAGAAGGTGATACTGGTACAGGCTAGTGTTTAGCTCTGTTGTGGTTTGAAACATACAGTCTTAGTATGGTGCTGTGAGCAGTTCACTCGTTTTTCTTCCTCAGATTGTTTTAATTTCAGAAACAAGTGAAAGTATGAAGTATTTAAAAAGCTAAAAATGTATAAAAGTCAGAGAAAAACAAACATATTCTTGTGTAAGGGAAATATTTTTCTCTTTCTCTCCCCCTTACATCGTCATCACCTCCCTCAAATTCTGTCTTGGGACCCCCGCTTTGGGCAGTCTTGACAAACGTTGCTGGTAAATGATGCACCGCTCCCCAACAAAGAAATCAAATGTGGTTGTGAAAATAATGACACATCAACGAAAAAAACGGCCATTTCCACGCGCTCACTGCTGCGAACAAACTCACGTCCACCAAAAAAAAAAACCCCAAACAGTCAAGTCCATTCACTTCACCCTTTGGTAATTGTGCAAAGAAAAAGTGGCAAAACAAAGAAAAGTCTGTTGTCTTGATCTAAAAACACACACAAAAAAAAATCCCCTGCTGGTGATTCGTCACGGTTATGAAGATAGGTTATGTTGTTTCTACTGAATAACAAGATGTCATTTTGTCAAGGTTTATGCTTCTGGGAATAGGAAGAGAGAAAAACTGGAGGGTTTATTGTTAAAAGGTTGTCGGGTGTGAAGTAATAGCGCATAGCTACATGACATATCGGTCGTAGACTGTAACCTGCTGAAAAAGGCTGTTTTTGGACGCACTCAGAAACACTACGGCAGATTGAAATTTTCAGAAAACAACAACATCATCGGTTCGTCGTGGGATTATTCTACTGCTCAACTGTTATTTTCTGGACTTGATGTGTAGTTTTGGACACAAAATATTCCCTTTGTCATCAACAGTTTAACAAAAATGGCCTCAAACACCAGCGAAACCGATCTCTACCGCTAAATGGTGAGAAATCTAACACCTTCGCTAGAAGCTGTTGATTAAGACGTCAGATGAGTCTCAGCTTACGTCGTGTTCTTGCATATACACACACACACACACACACCGTACTGTATACAGCTTGTCAGCGAATGCAGAAAACATTCGCTTCTCTCAGCACATCCACAGTATCCTTAGATGAAAACTGTTAAAATGTTGGTGACAGAGGCCAAAAACGCAGCCAAATAATTTTGCTCCTAAGTTGTGGTTCATGTCAGCGATCACATTATCTGTCAGCATAATCAGGGTTGTCATTTAAGCCACATTTGCGCTGCCCAGAGCTCCACACAGCCGTACATATGGCTTCAGTTATTGCACATTTGGGGCTTTGCTGGGCTATTTGGCGTGTTTGCATGATGACAGACTTATCTTCTGCATTCCTACTGTGACTAACGCGGGGATAAAAACAACCCTTTAAACGCTGGCAAGCTCTTGGCTTTTACGTTCATATGCATACATAACGCGACACGTGCTCCGCATCAGCGCTCGTTCTAAATGTTCTATAATGTGAGGCTGCTGTAAGTGTTTACGCTGATTCAGACTGCAGTGCAGTCACTCTGGTGTACGTTCATGACCCTCGCCTCTTGAGGAACACACAGAAATGCACGCACACAAACAGAGGGAGCGTGGGTGGCCACATATTAGATATTATCTTAGAGATTGCATCATGATGAAGGGCTGCAATGATTGTTTTCATGATTAGTTCATGTAGGAAATAATTCTCTAGATTAATCGATTAATTATTTGCTTCCCAGGGTCCACAGTGACGTGATCAAATGTCACGTTTAACAAAGATATTCAGTTTATTATCATAAAAGTCATCAAGTGCTCATGTTTGGAACCAGAACAGAAGCTAATGCCGGTGATTTATTTTAATTATTTTGTGATTTTTGATTAAAAATAACTTTAATGGCCAAATTCCTTGTGCGCCATGAGCTAATCCCGCCGTTCTAGTCAATGTTCAAACCAAACCGAAGTACCGTGGAAGCTCTCCGCTCAGCTAGGTCGAGAATACGGGTCGTTTTCAGCCGCGTCAATCTGCAAAGAGCAGCTCGAGCAGACAGGAAGTCAGACACAGAAACAGCACAGAGAATCCTGTCGATTTTCAAAATAAAATAAATAAAATAACACCTCGTGCAAACTTCCAATTGTAAAAACAGACAAAAGGGAAACACTGCGACGTGACAGAGATGCCTGATTGCCTGAATTAATTAACAAATCATTTCATCTCTAGTATAATGTGGGATTTTTGTGACCCAATCCAAAATATTTTGTACTTTCAGACACGAGTAAAGCTGAACTAAACGGTTAACCAGCGACTCATTTCTAAAAATTATCATTGCTCAGTCACTTTTCATGCAAAACTGCCCCAAAAATCTTGTTCTGGACTCTGAATTTGAAGATCTGATGCTTTCCCTTCTCCTAAACGATCTAACAATCTAATATCTTAAAGAGCTTTGACTGATGGTTGGATCAGTCAATCTGAATATGTCACAATGATCTCTGGGAAACTGTGATGGGCATTTTGGGACATTTTCAAATAAATAAAGTATCGTTTTATTGAAGAGTTTGTATTTTTTGGTGACAACAACAACACCACTCTCAGGATACATTATTAAAAGGCTTCAACTCCATTTTTAATCTACGTTTGTTAGATTATTTTTATTTCTTTTAACAATTTACCATAAACACGGAGCAGGAAATATTCAATAACTCTCAATCACGACGACTCCATACTGAACAGAAACACTCTGACCTCTGCTGCCGCTGTGAGCTGTCTGAGCAGCGAGACTTCTGTCACATCCATCATCAAAGTAATGATGGAGCCGAACCGCTGCACCACAGGGTGTGCGTTAGTGGTTATTGCTAACACAACCATAGTGACTCCAGGCTACGAGCGCCTGCCAAGACTTTCAGCCTTAGCCCGAGATCTCTCCACAGGCTCTTCTCCTACCAAAATACATCTTAGGTGTGGATCCAAAACAAAGACGTTCTCCCCAATCGCCCCTCTGGCTTCTCTATCCGCACCTCTCTCTCCTCCGCCTGTCTGGGAGCAGCAGATGTAAGGGCCTCCAGAGAGCGAGATGGGTGTGGGCCTAATGGTATGACTGGTGAAATCACCACCAATACCCAAATGGTGTCGAGCTGGACGTGAGCCACAGTCTACAATGTAGCTTGGAGAGGAGCGGAGGAGGAGGAGGGGGGGGGGGGAAGCTGGCACTGTAACTCGGCTGTTTGTTTTGATTTCATGCTTAAAATTTAATGTCGTATTATGCAATAGCTAAGCCATTTGGTTCAAATGCCCCGTGGCTGAGGTGAACACACACACATTTTCCACCTCTCTTTCTCTCTCTCTCTCTCTATATATATATATAACATCTTGAATTATACAGGAAGGGAAGCAGCAGCAGCAGCAGGGGAACCATAGCTGCTATAGATTCACACAAAGACGGTCATATTCAAAGGGTACAATACTGTAAATCTGCTCCAAACACGCTCCATTACCTGATAAATACTACTCAATTATGCATGCAATCTGTTCATCAAAACATGCACCATTATGTGCACGCTGAGGGTTTGATCTGTGTGTTGCCATATGGTGCCGTGGCCTGCGGGATGATGCATTTGCATGCCTGCCCTTTGCTTCTTTATGTATATGAGATGAGGAAGTTGAATGGCGATTACTCGTCCGCTCTGCTTTTCTTTCTTCTTCTTCTTATTTTTCTTTTGGGTGTCTGTGAGTCACCCCTCAGCAGTCTGACCTCATGGATCTACCTCTTTCACTCCCTCTCGCCTTTTCTTTCCAAGCTTCTCTCCCTCTCTGACCACAAACTTCAACATTAGTCACCCCCCCCCCTCGATATACCGTTGGAAAATACGCTTTCGAGTCCTTACTTTGGTCCATCACTGATCTATGGCTTCATTCAGTCCACGCTGCATGTAAAGAAATGCTTCCATGTGAGAATAAAACTGAAATATCTCCGTCTGACAGCGCACGGCAAAGTGTCACTCTGAAACCACCAAAGAGACCAACAATAAACGAAACCTAAAACCCAAACACACACACACACACACACACACTCCAATTACAAAAGATATCGGTCAGTGAAACAGGACTACCCTGCCGCTGGAGAGCTGGATGACGCACACAAAATTCCTCAGACAGCACAACAAAGTGTAGCCGCCCCGAACCTCTCCTCCCCTCTAGAATGCTTCCTATGCAAACCTATACCAGACAGATATTGCTTGAATGCCGTGAAACTCTACCACAACGTGCCTCAGACCTCCTCACAACCTTCAGTTCACAAGGATGCTCTGCCATCTTTCTCACACATGACCGTCCTTACCCGAGATCGCACACAGTTCTTCCTGGAGGCTTCCCTAAGCCGAGCCCAGGACACGCTGCGGTTGGGACTGGTGAGCCCCAGTTCCACCTCTCCCCAGTACGCTCTGGCCAAAAGCTGGAACCAAAGACAGTACGGCTCTGACAGGCAGCCGTCCACCCCGGCGAGCCGAGCCCAGGGACAGCCTCCGGAGGACGGGGAAGGAGTGAGGGAGCAGCAGCCTTCGGCGTTCACGTCCACATCCCGCAGGTCTGGGTGATCCTTCAGAGGAACCGGCTTACAGCCTGGAGGTAGCCCGTTCCTCTGGGCCAGCATGGCATAGCCAGGTCTGAGGTGTTGAGACCAAAACGGCAGGAAACTATCCTCGAAACTGCTTCTTTCGGTTCCTCTTTTCTTCTCGACAGTCTACTCCGAGCTTTTCCTCGAGTCCATGTTGCACCTTCTTCCTCCTCGGTCCGTCTTTAACTGCTTATTCTGGTCTCAGTCTGGAGAAACAGGGCTGTTCCTCTGGGCGTCCCACAGACACATGATGTTTCCACTCAGCCGAGAGGAGAGCACAGCGGCTGAGTGCACTGCAGAGAGCGCAGGCCGACTGACTGACGCACCCACCCACTCACCACACAAAACTCTCTCTGAAGTATGCACACACATTCACACACACACACACACACACCAGGCAGTGAAGTGAATTCTCTTCCTTTCCTGTCTCCTCCATCTCCCTCTCTCTCTCTCTCTCTAACTCACCTCTCCGCTGCCAACCTTTAAAAGTTTTAGCTCGCCAAGCAAGCAAACGCTAACAGGCTCACGTGTCGTAATCAATAAATCATAAGAACAAATGAAAGGAGACGACGAGGTCTCACACACACACACACAAGTTAAATATGAGGAAAAGTTTTTGGGAAAGCGGCACAGAGGTTGCTATCTGCGAGGAGACAGGAATAACTTGGATTGTTTTCACAGCCAGTGGAGGAAGTCAAGTGGGGCTAATACAGATAAGGAAGCATACGGAGGATCTGTGAAATCTATAGAGGCAGCTCATCTGGCAGCTACAAAGCCCCTGATGCCTGGGTGGCAGGCTTTGTGGCCAGAGAGTGTACCAGGAGTTGCATAAACACAGAGCGACTCCTGTTTATGTATTTATTTGTTTACTCAACAAAGGCCGTGCAGATAAACATTGTTACATAAGCATAAGCAATGCAACAGATGTAACGCATATAGGGCGTCGAGTTAAAGCGGATTTGCAGGCCCAGCCCTGGTTAGGCTTTTAACTCATTTTTACAACATCCAGAGTGCAAGCTAGCTTATTTAACTGATGTCCAGTGTGGAAAAGACAGACGCTGGAATAAAGATGATAAAACGTCAGGGATTATTTCAGGTGTAACGTCATGAATAAAGATAGAAATCATCCAAAACAGGAAAGTTTAAAGTTTATCCCTTTAAAATATAAAAGAAAGATTGTTCAAGCTTTGTGCTAAAGCCACACTTACATGCCTATAGATAGTTTGGAGGCACTTCAATTGTTCCTCTTGCCCATAATAGCTGCAAAAAGACCTAAAAACTGCCCATTCATTGAATATTAGGTTTGATTTTTGATGCAATACCTACCTCAACCTGAGTTTTCACCTGAATTTATAAAAACTTTACTGAGTGACAAAATTCTGACATGAAATAGAAATATAACGATGGTAGGAAAAACAAACTGAATTGTAGATTTCACTGTAAATGATACAGAAGGATACTCATATTTAGTCTGTCTGCAAGATCATACTTTGTTGTGACAGAAAAGTCACATGACTATCACATGTCCATCTAGAAAATTTTTAGTTTTCAAAAGTAAATTTTGCAGATAGGAGGTTTTACATGTAGGAAAAAGGTATTATACAGAACAGAACTTTAATTACTATCACTGATAACAACTGTATTTATCGATTTCATGTCAAAATGGCTGCTGTGAAAAGGTTTGTTCGGTATAAAATATAAACTGCAACACACCTGCAGTCCACCTGCACAGGTGTTTTCACAGGTGTCGCCTGATTTGACCTCTTCTCCTGATTACAGGCTGTTTGATTGACAGCTCCTCCACTGGTTCGGGTTTTATCTATTAGGGCGGGACGGTTTACACTTTTATCTTGACTTGAGGTCTAATTAGTGATTGAAAACACCTGTGATGCTGTGCAGGGCCTTCGAGCACAGCAAAATAACAAAACTTTGACCAGACTGACCTGTTCTTAAACTCAATTTGACATTAACCAAGTATTATCTGGCTTCACCAACAAGTTTGTGGACGATATTTAACAAAAAAAGTTCAGTTACAAAGAGCTCTTGTATCTCCAACTATGCTGATCGTCTACGATCTATGATCACATGGTCAATCCCTTATCCTGTCCGATAAACTAAACTCACCTTGACCATGACAGCGACACCCTACCTCCTCCTCCTCTGAACTAAACACTAAAGCAAACATCTGAATCTAAGCTCCCCCATCTGCAACCACCAATTTTCCTTTCGACTCGCCTTGTTGTATTATGTAAGACACCAGCCTTGCCACAAGGGAATACCTCCCGAGTCTTTCGAGGTAAACGAACCCCGCAGAGGCTTGGCAACCGCCGTTATTTTAAGAGCGGCGAGATGGTTGGGAATCCTGATACCTTTTAGTAAATCTCTCCGGTGGAGAGCGGGGCCAAAACATCAGTTTAATATTTAATCACATTTTCATCTCAGGGCTCTCTGGAGCTTCTGCGCCGCTCCAACAGCAACACCAGGACTGCGCTGTGGTATCTCCTGTTACTAAACGTTGAATAGGACTGTGTAACGTCGCTTAAGGGCATCTGAGTCTGTATTTACTCTCTGCGCAGAAGTGTCCCCATAAGTTTAGCGGTTCACCTAATGCCCGTCCATCAGCAGCCGTCGTGGTTTGTGAAGTCGCTCTGGATGAGAGCGTCTGCTAAACGGGCGAAAAAACGTAAATACCAGTCTATTTTGATTCGGAGGAATATTTGCCATCCGAGACAAGCGGCGACCATGAAAACAACATCAGGAACCCAGTCGTGGAATGTTCCCTCTCAGCGTTTTTGTTATGAGCATCTTGTTACCACATTCACTCGGCTCGATATAGCGTGTGGTATTCTGTATGGAAAAGACGGCAGAAATAGAAGTCGCCAAACAGTCAGCCAGTTGACACACTTGACTTGTAGAAGCCAAAACAAGGATTAAGTCTCACAAGAATGGCTAGACACGAGAACCGTACAGTCTGCTGGACATAAGTGAATTTGTGAAAATATGTGTTACAAGCCCACATTACCATTAGACGATACTTCTTACCTCTACTGAAACATTTCAGGCTTATACGGTTTCAGACCACATCATATATATATATAGTCTCTAAATTCCTCTAAATCTAAAACACATGATAAGAAAGAAGAAAAAAAAAAAAACATCCCTGAGTGGAATTCCTGTTGGCGAGGAAGTGGATTCGGTGCCATGCAGACACAAAAACTAGACATGCCGCCCAGAAATATTATGCCGTTGTCGTGGCAACAAACCAGACCACAACAATGTCGCCGGACCGGTGTTCTTCTCCGTGGGCGCCCGTGTGATTTCATGCTTTGTGTGTGTGTGTGTGTGTGTGTCTCTCTGTGTACGTGTTTATATGTGTAGATCAACACGTCGTGAAGACACCAGCAAATAGTGTTGAGGCCCGTCTCACTCCTGCAGAGATGTCACACGTTGTTAGAGGTGAGGATGGACAAGCCGCGGCTCGATGTGCGAATACAAAGCGAGGACAGTGAAAGGAAGGAAATGTTTTATGTGTTCTGGATCGAGCCGTTTCTTCAGTGGGGAAGGAGGATCATGTTTTAAAGTCTGGACACAGCTTTAAGGATAATTCAGGTCATCGCAGGTATTAGCTGCAGAGTAAAGTCTTGTTCTGTCATATGACTGTAAACAATAGAAGAGCTCTGTTTACAGAGACGTTTCGTGGCAATGTTCGCTCCCAGAACACAAAAGAAAAACCAGACCAACACCAAGACCTGTATATACTAACCCTGTGTGTCATCTTATACTTCTTGGGACATCAGACAGCTATCCAAATTTCACAAAAGCTACGTGTATTCAAGGACTGAAGTCCAACTGGATGTTGAAAAGGTGGCACTTTACTCCTACCAAGTGTAACTACGTCAGTAAATCTGTGGAAATAGCCACTTACCACGAGTCCCAACGTGTCCAGTTCTTATAATAAATCCATGGTCTGCACATGTGATAAAGGCAGTTGGAGTTACACCACCAGAGTGTCTCTCCATCTAAAGCAACATTAGCTCCAGTGATTTCAACACATACAGAAGAGTTTAGAGCTGCTGAAACATTTGAATCCTTACTAATTACTTTTAATTGTTGAAACTAAACTGTTAGAGCGCATTCTTCTGATGTTCTGCTCTCTAACTGTTTCAGGTGCATTACAGGTGCTCTACAGACTGGAGGAGGGCCAACCCTGATCTCCATGTACCCAAGAGGGACTGCTATCAGATTTGAGACCTGGCCAACGAAGAGGCATACAGTGTCAGAATACAAAACACGACAGGAAATAACAGGTGTAAAGGGGGATTAATCTGTTCTGCAAGTAGCTGATTAAGTCAGACAAAAGGGAAATACGTTATACGCGAAACCCCCAAAACCCAAAGTGTTCACAATTTGCTTATTTTGGCTGTCCAACAGCACAAAAACCAGCAGCAACAGGTTAATGGGACGAGAGCCGTGTTCAAACACACAATAAAGTGGCCACAGCTCTTTAACACCAGCTTGGAAAATGCTTTGAAGAAATTTATGACATCACACTGAGGTCTAAATTGTAAGCAACGCCGTCCATCCCAGAAAAGCAACAAAAACCAATAACAGCAGCGTAAGGACCAGTTGATAAGATCGACTCGAGCTCGGCCAGAGACGCCTGTGAAATTCTACCAGCGGGTGTTTAGGGTGGTACTATGTACAACTAACAGACGGAGGGTTTACTGGTGTACGTGTTGTCGCTCTCTCTGCACATTTCAACGACTGGACCCAAACGAGTTGTGTTATTCGGTCTTGGAGTCCCCCTGCTGATAATTGTGCAAATGGCCTTGTGGCTTCACACAACATCACATGCAGGGCCAAAGACAACATCCAGACTGCGGCTGCGGTGAAATGAAGACATCATGAAGGAATCGACAAGCTTTTCAGAGGCTGGCGTGGGGTTTTCTTTTAAGACCACTCGTGGGTCTTTAAGCCGAAATTATTATTTGCGGTGGTGCTGAAATCCCATTTGGAAGAGGCCAAAGAAGCAGAACTGGTTGGAGAAAGAGTTGCTGTTCTGTCACAGACAGGACGGCGAAAGGTGGAGAAAACGCTGGGACCTTTCCATAATGACACTTTTAAGCACTTTTAACAGGCGTACTTTGATGGTGCACTGCAAGGATTACGTTGTAGCCCGTTGCGCTGCGGCGCTATCACTGAATCTTGGACTTAATTAAAAATCGTTGCCCCGTTGGACATTTTGACACAAAAACATGGGAACATGAGGCTCCCAGGTTTGGAAAATACTGTAGCTACCCTTTAAAGATCCAAACGCAAACAGCCAAAGTTGTGAAACTCATTTCAGATGTTTACATTTCTGAAGAACACAACACAACGAGAACCAGGTTGTTCTATCATGCCGTTTTCATAATCCACTCAAATCTTGGAGTCGAGGATTTATTAGATGATTATTTGCAGCTCTGATTTGTGTAACAAAGGGGAAAAAAGAAAAAGAAGTGCCCGTGGTCTGTAAGCAGCTGACAGGATCTCTGGATATAGATTAAAGACACAAGGCACCAAAAGGCCTCTAAAAACTACAATAAGTTATGTTGAAGTCTCCACTTGGCGTTCATGTGTGACCGACTTTATGTATCTGCCGCTGTGTGTGTGTGGTAGAAGAAAAGAGAAAGTCTTGCAGGAGGATTAGACTCGATTCGGGGTGGCTTTTCAGGACTCCTGCCGGGTGTAAGATCTAATCTGGACATGCTGCATCTGGGCTCCGCGAGGTATGGCTTACTGTAACAAAGGACTGGCTAATGAGGGCCAGGGAACAGACTGCTCCCACACCAATGCACACCCATAAAGCCCTTCTTCATACAACCCTCAGGGGGTACCGAAGGGTATGAACCCCACAGTCGGCTACCCCGGTGGAGGCAGCAGGCTGCCCGGCGCTGATCAGGCGGATACTGGAGCAGATTGATCTCGTTTCAGCGCCTCAATCCGAGTGTAGGAGGCAATAACGGAGTCAGGTACTGCATATGAGGGCCTGTAATATAATTTTACTGCATTCTCGTCTGCCGATACACTCCGAGGAGCAGGAGGAGCGTGTTTTGGGTGTACACAAACAAAGCCAGACTTTCCACTCGGAGGCGAGGGAAGAAACTGAGACAGTAAATGAGGAAAAACAAAGTGAGTGAGAGAATCTGTTTGCAGTTGGGAATATTATAAACAGTCGGCTTAAAGCAATGAGAGAAATATGAAATCTGAAAGAGGTTGCACGGCAAGCTTTTCTTTTGGACTTCAAATCGGATAAAATCGCAGCCGCAACGCAAAACATGTCCTGATGAGGTTTCACGCTGTTTTTATGTTTACGAAAGTGCTGAAAGAATTAATAAACGAATCATCTGAAGTGCCTGTAATTGATATTTTTATGGATCAAATCGCATAGTGATTAACTAACAGAGAATTATCACCTCAATTTGCAGCTTTCCTGGGCTTTAGAGAGCTTTACGGCGAGTTTCAGCTCTCCGGTGCAGCTTTACTGTTTTATTCACCCTCTCTGCTCTCACAGCATCATCTTGGGCTGCGATATTCAGCTGTTTTCACTGAAAAACCCACAAACATTTGCCTCAAATGTGAGGATTTAAAGCTTCTCTTGTTCTTAATCAAGGAAGTAATCAGCAGAGCAGCGGATAATAAAACTAATCACTGGCTGCAGCCGTGGATTGATTAATTGATTGTTGTTGCAGCCCATGTTTCATGTTCTATAGATGCTGGTGTTCAATGCGCTGGAGGCGAAACACACTTTAGCTGCCGCTGTCATTCATTTATCCTGCTGTTGACATGCAACATACAAGAAAACAGATACTCATGCACCAGATTTCCAAGAGTTTTCCCCATTTAACTAAAGAAAACATCATGCCACAACCAAGCTATCGTTAAAAAGTCCTCGTATTAAAACCCTCTAACAATACAACGACTGCCTTTTCTCATGCATGCCTTCGTTGTGAGGAGGAAGCTGGCAGCGGCTTTCCGCTCGTTTCAAAAAGTATCCAACTCAAACATAAGTCATGACGCAACGACGACTCCAAAAAAGCTACCAGTCTAACTCCCCCCCGTGAGTCATGCCCATGACATATTTACGAGCCAGCGTATCACTTCTCTTCCACTGGCAAAAACAACTATCAAAATTCACAGTTTGCTATGGAGACCATCTGTGTGGAGCACACACACACACACACACACACACGACAACGCAGAGCTTCCAGGAGACAAAATACAGGGGATTTCCTTCAAGATGGAGCTGTGGCTGCAGCCAGGAGAGCTTGTGTGTTGGACACTCACCCCAAAAAACGGGGGAGACAAAAGCCCGAGCCCAGGGGAGATGGAGGAGGAGGAGGAGGAGGGCTTTTTTTTTTCTTTTTTTTTGCAGGAGCTTGGCGTATTAGCGAGCTCCCCAGTGAAGGAGCACTGCTTGATCTGGACAATTGTCTCCAGAGGTCCCTTGACACTTCCAGACAAATGCCTCTGCCAATCAAGCATTCAGTAGCTTGCTCATTCACTCCTTAGCAGCTGCTCTCGGACAGCAAAAAAAAAAAAAAAGGAGCAAATACGTTTGCGACCCCACCTCACACGCCGCATCTCTCCTCATCACGGTTTCCCTCGGAGAGATGCCGAACGGCCGAAAAGAGGCGAGATGACAAAGAGCCTCGGATCATCGGGGAGCGCTAATGAAGACACACACTCATACTCCTGTCACACTGACACAGTGATGGCAGATAAGCCGTGCGTGTGAGGGCGGTATCGGTGCATCATCTGTCCGGCCTCCGAAACTCTGAAACACTGCTGGGCTCAATGAGGAACGCACATGATGATTACACTGTTATTATAGCAGCTAAAGTTTATCAAAATACAGAATCTTAAGTCACCACGTTCTTACATTTTATAGACTAAACAAAGAAGAAGAGCGCTCCGTTAATTTAACATCGCAATCCTGTACCACTGACTTACGATGGAGAGACAAAAGGCATCAAAATCGATGCAGCAGAACCGGAGATATCGTCATTCTTGTTCCTTGTCAAAACCTCGGCGCCTACATTACCCACAATGCAAGCCGACGCCCGACAAAGACTGGCGTGTTAAGATCACTTTTTTCTGACTTCAGCCCTCGTTCATCGCTTCATGCAGCTCCCTCTGTAGCCACAAAAGACGTTCGACTGAAGTTTGAGGTGTAAAATCAAGTTCAGGTCGAGTTCCATTTAAAATAATCCAGAGAACAAACAACAGATTAATTGACATTAAAACAAAATAAAACAGAAATAAAATGTTCCCAAACTTGAAGAGTCATGACACCCCTAATAACGGATATAGTGACTCTATAGTCGCTATACGTGAAGTGAATCTTCATGAACATCATAGAAATCACGCTCCGTGTACAAAATAACATTTCATCCACACTGCCAGCTATGTGCTATGTCCAGCGGAAGCACTTTTTAATAAACTTAATCTCTGCAGCTCGTAGCGAATGTATTTATACCAGTCCTGGTTTAGACGTGGTCTCAGCTGCAGTAGCAGGTGTTGCGTGAGTGACTGGGGATTAACCTGCGAGAGCGGTCTTTATGAATGGGTCAGATTTAACACGTCAGACACGGGGTTTATGTGTTAAAGTCATTCCAGAGGCTGAGTAAAGCAGGATTCACCCTACATAAGACCACACCACTATTCCATCCAGAACACACCCAACGCCGTTAACCGCCCATGTGTGGAAAGTCCACGTAGACATCATCCGTCAGACGCCGAGACAAACACCTGATTCAAGACGGCAAGGCTGCTAAAATACGAGAATAGGACATATAGGCTGAGCTGTCCACCCTGAATGTAAACTGAGTCACTCGGGCTTTCCAGCCGTCTGAAAGGCTCCTTTAAGGAGCTGTGACACTGCCGTTAGCCAGCGTGTGCTTCATCATAAAGAGCCCATATAGCAGCGGCGTAAGCTGATCTGGCAATTCCCTCGGCTGTGGTTTGAGGTTGAACGGCTGCAGGCTGGAGGATGGAGGGTCCAGTCATTCCAGTCGCATGCCTGACGGACGCATAATTACAGCGTAATGGGTGACAACACACATGGAGGTAGCTCTCAGCATAATGAAACCTCATTTATTAAGATGCTATTCATTAAAAAAAGGGGATGAAACAGTCCAGTTTGTCTCTGCGGATTAACGTCTGCAGCAGGCATTTGTGTAATTAATACAAACATGGCCGCGTGATGAAAAGTAAACCAGGCTGCTGCTTTAATGAACGGCCGACATGCATTGACCAGCGCTGAGTGCAATCATGGTATGAAAATAAGCGGCGCTTACATTGAGTAGGGTCCTCTGCTGTGATTACACCCTCTTAAAACTGGATTAATGCTGGGATGAGATTACAGTGAATTTGGGGGGACAGTTTTACGTGTTTATCACGTGTGCTTCACGCTTAATCTGCAAGATTTAGCTTGCCACCAAAGCATATTTAGATAAATACAATGTAATACCATGTAGAGAAAGAGTGAACTAATAAGTGTGGGAATCTTTGGGAATCTCTCGATCCGATTCAGAACCGATGCCCGATTAAAAGACGACTCTTGATTGAATATTTGAGAGTACGCAGCCGCAGAAACATGCTACAGTTCTATGTATTATAATAGTAACAATCACCTCATTTGTTCCATCAGCGTGACGTTGGCGCTACAGCTAACGATCATTTTCATTGACGCGTTATCTGTTTTTCCATTAATCCATTTGTTCTTTGGTCCATAAAATATAATACAGGTCCAATGTGATGTGATGTCTTGTTCTGTCTACAACCTATAGATATTCAGTTTACTGTCATAGAGGATTAAAGAAACCAGAAAATATTCACATTTCATGAGCTGAAATAAGAAAATAAAAGACTTTTTTTCTTTAAGAAAAAAAACGATTATCAAAATAGTTGGCTGTTAATCCAATAGTTGACCATGAATCCATCCCTATTGCCTGAAGCTGACACGTGTAGTGCTGAAATAATTCATGGATGAAGTACGCAGATGGCCGAGGCTTAATTGACACCAATTGGAATAATTGAATAATTGTTTAAGTCAATTATGCAACCAAAAAAAAAAATGTAAAAATTGCCAATTCCAGCTGGCAAATGTGACATTTTGCTTATTTTTTATGAAAAAGATTTATATATTTATTTAATTTTTTTAATTTTTTAATATTTATTTGATATAATAACAGTATAGAGCACGCATAGAAACGCCTGCAGCTGAAATCAAACTCACAACATAGCGAATGAAGAGTGCGTTAAACAACTCAACCTTTTCCGCTAATAATATTATAAACTTTGGGCGCTTGTAGATAAAATAAGCTACTTTTCATACATTATACGATAAACAATAATTAGGTTATTCGTCCTCATCCTCAAACATGCAAAAGCGAGCACCGAGCACCTCTGACTGCGTCCACTTAGGAAATACCAAACGTCGTCTCTTGCTTGCAGCCGGCTTATTCTGGTCGACTGGTGAAATATTCACAACTGCCATTTAAAAATTCATAAGCGACTGGAGAGATGCTCCCATGCTCTAAAAATACTCTTTTACAAGCGTAATGGAATATGAAATATTCATCTTGATATGAACCCTTTTGCCATGTCTGACATGCCTCGTGTTGTCACACATGCAGCACGCTGTGGTGGACTGTTGAACACGCTGCATCCAAAAACAAACAGCAGCTGCTGTTCTGCTGATTGTAATTATTACTGTAGAAACTCATCCTACATGATGAGAGGGTAGCTCCGCAGAGGAAGGACGGGCCGCACAGCACTTTTCCGGCTTTTTGTGTTTGCCGTCGTGCTAAAACAATGAAAATTAATCAAAAAAATACTTTGATTCTTGATTTTTTTTGAGCAATTTAAGTCTCAAGTGTGATACTTTGCTGCATTTCTCTGTTTTATATCACTAAAAATTTTATATATTTGAGGTTTAGACTGTTTTTCGGACAAATAAGCAATTTAAAGGCTTCACTTTTGTTTTGTTTTTTTATTTTATATTCTGTTCTGGTCCACTTAAAAAAAAAAAAAAAACATTTTAATCAGCAATACTAACGCCATTGCGTTTCCGTAAAGGCATTCAGTGGACTGTAATAGATTTGGTATGGGACAGATCTGGTATTGGTTATGAAGAGAGGCGCTCAGCGCTGGAGCCAACGCTGATGAGGGCTGTGGGACACGCCCTTTACACACACACACACACACACACACACACAGCCCCAGGCTGACCAAGAGCTGTAAATTACACTGCTATTATGATCCAGAGAGGGACTGCGAGGGAGAAAATGAGAGAAACAGACAGAAAAAATGAGAGGAAGAGTTCATGAAAATGAGTCATCGTGGATGCTCGTAGTGTCTGACAGAGGAATGATGGTCCTTGGAAAACACCATGGTGCTTTCCTCTGTGTTCACATGTCCTAAGCTGGAGCACCTACAGTACTGTAGATCTGCCCTCCCTTCCTCGTTTCCCCTCCTACTTCCTTTCATCCTTCACTTTCCTGCCAATAGGTGTGTCTTCTGAACTCCCGTCCAGCCTCCCCCTCCTTTCGGCAGGCGCCTTTGCTGCACTCCATCAGACCTTCGAGTTTTAGCCGCAGAGCCTTCATCAATTAAGACGTCGACGTTGCGCGCCCAGAAACTCGCTGAGTGACATCAAGTTGCATCTAATCAAATGGACCACGCTGGTGTTTTGGATGTAAAACCTCACAAGCCGCTGCGAGGTTCAGCAGATAAGCCAAAGTGTTTTTGTGCTTCCAATAAACAATTACTTGATTAGTTGACAGAAATAATCAGCGGCTATTTTGATAATCAGGAAACTGTTTTAGTTCGCTGGAGTTCACATTTGTTGCTTATCTCCATTTTCCAGATTGTTGCTGTAAGCCAAATATATTCAAGCTTATGGACAGCTGGTTGGGTAAACGAAAGACATTTGAAGACGTCAACTCGGACCGTGGTAAACTATGATGGGCATTACTTTTTACCATTTTCTGACTCCTCATAGACTAAAACGATTATTAAAAATATGGCACTGGTTCTTTCGTGTACCACTGGTGGCTAACCCTAACCGACCCTAACCCCTCAAAAACCTGCCTAACTGGTGTGTGCTACAGTTTGAGAAGCTTCATGACGTTAATAATAATACCCAGGATAGTGAGATCGTCCCAAAGAAGATCATTCTGAGTTCATCTGGCAGCATCTCAGAGAGGATGCAGGTCTGATTTATGTTCCAAGTAATTCTGTGGATCGGCGTGACTGTAATCAGAGAGCGTTTTTAACATCTTGTCTGAGCTGCTGTCTAATGTCAGCTGGTGTTTCTCACTGAAGTCATCGCAGTGGTCCGGGGGCCGGGTGGGAACAAAGATGTGGATAAGAACTTGACGTAAGAAGCTGGGAATACAGAAATGCAGAAAGTCGGACGCTAAGGGTCAGCGTCCACGGAAGAAAAGGGGCGCCGGGAGTAGTGAGAGAGATTCAGGGTGAAATAAGGGAATGCAGATAATCTGAGAGCCTCGGGAGTTGATGGTTTGGACGCTGCGTAGCTGTTTCTAGCGTCAGCAAGCAAGCACTGCCGTTCAGGGTGGGGTTCAAGAGAGTTCATGTGACCCTGCTGCAGACATACAGACAGACGTGGGATTTATACAGGGCGGGGCAGGTGTGACCAAACAGTCATGTCCTGTATTAGCTGAGGAGAGAAGAATGTCGTCTTTCAGCTTACGGGGCGCTAACGTCACTCGGTGGAGAATAGTTCTGGGGCTGCATGATGTTGATGAACAAGTAGCCGGACACGTGTGATGCATCGACACACATCTTGGGTGCAAAACCCATCTTGTTTCATTCAAACCGAATCGGATGAAAGCATTCCTCCGGTGTTGATCGTTTACCCCGAGCAGCATCTCCTTTAACAGCTGACATCAGAGGCTCTTTACAGGCTGCAAGCAGACCCTGCTTTTTCTTAAGCCTGTTCTCCGTGTGTCCGTCCAACAAAACCCAGTTATGTAATGAGGACCTGGGCCAGATGAGCTGAAGAAAAGACTATTTAGCTCTCCACCTCTCTCCCCGCGGCGTGGAGCAGCTCCGCCATTATTCACTGGAATGTTTGTCCAGGAGGGGCCGAGACCCCCAAAGCCGCCGGGCTGACGAATCAGTGCTTTGTGTGTGTGTGTGTGTGTGTTTGTCTGTCTGTGTTTTCTTAATGTGTAAAGGGTAAATGAGTCCAAGTTGACTGATGAGTAACCCTTCATAGGAACCACTTAATAATGAGAGTTTGGGGTCTTTACTGATTAATTTTCCAGTCACACACACCCTTTACTTAAGAAGGCACTTGGATTATATATTTTCATCTACTTAAAGATGAGTTTTGACACCGTCAGCAATACAAAATGACTGTTTACTCAATCAGCGTCTGTGGATGTTAATATTTCATCATGGGCTCACCCTGTAAAGACGCAACACCGACTCCAAACACCGCAGTCCGCACAGTGTGTGTAGTTAAGTGAATATAAACATCTCTCTGGGTGCAATTACTCATCAAGCTGGGTGATACAATTACGTCAGGTAGCTAGCTTGTTGTTATAACATTTGTTCTTCATGCATTAGCAGCATGAAGAATCATCATAGCTATTCTTTTTTTAGGATATTTTTGGGGCTTTTGGGCCTTTATTTGAAAGTAGCAGCTGAAGAAAGTGAGGACGAGAGGGAAATGAGATGCCACAGGTGGGAATCGAACCCTGAACTTTCAGACCTATCCTTGTGTGACATCTGACTGCAGAAGAAAACTCATTTGCATAAAATTTCAACTCTCCCCTGTCGTCGAGTCCTCGACGTCTCCTCCAGACGTTTTCTGTCATACCTCATCAACTCATTTGAAATGAACGACTATCCTGTACGTTGTTGTCGCGCTGGTGTGAACGCACAAAAAAAAAAGTGTAAATATAAACAATTTATGATGCGGCGTCAACCCAACAGACACTCGCAGGAAGCGACTAGGTTGGTCTCCAAATGTTTTCCTCTCTGTCTCTCTCTCTAGCAAGGAAGTGTGTCATGTTGATCAAACCTTTCGGTGTTGTTTGGGAAGTTTGGGGGTTATCGCTACATACTCTGTGCAGATTTGCTTTCACGCGACAGACACGGACGAAAGAAATAGCACCGACATGCCATTTAAAGGAGTCTGGAGGACAAGATAAACACTTCCTGCTGATACGAGACCCTGAAAAGCTTCAACGGATCAATTTCAAAAGGAGACGGATAACGATAAAAACCACAGCAGGAAAACAAACACGTCCACTCAGTCGCTTCATTTTCTTTTCTCCCGGTCCTAAACTTCACCGGTACACACTGTTTGTTGAGGGAAAAAGTTAGAGCACAGTGTTAAACATGCACAAGACTGTCCTTTATGACTAAGCACATCTTTAAGACCACCAGCAGAAGCCCATTACACGCTCTGCTGCACAAAGTAATAAACACACACACACACAACATTTCTTTAAGCATCCTAATCGTCTTGTTTGAAACCACTGCAGGCGAAGTGAAATATACAAATTCTCTTTCACTTTCTTGTCCTTTGACGGGAAACTGCAGCACACACACACACACACACACACACACACACACACACACACACACACACACACAGTGTAATAATTATAAACAAACACAGTCTGTCGCTCAAAGAAACAGCTTCGATCAAACACAAACAAACTGAAGACCTACAGGCAGGAGGTTAAAACTTGTAACGGGTCACGTGTACTACTGTGTTCAAAACTGTGACTTAACTGTGACAATGTGGCACATTGAGAGAGCTTAAGTGTTACTGTAAGAGGTAAAGAGAGAGAGAGAGAGAGAGAAAGGGCTGCTGGTGGTAGTGCAAACCCAGATTGAGGGCCAGATGGCTTCACCGGCAAACTCCACAGACGGCCACTTGCTGGTGTGGGTGTGGGAGGAGGGGCAGCAGTGTGTGTCATATAGGAGAAGAAGTCAGTGATGATGATGATGATGGTGGCGGTGGTGGTGGTGGTGGTGGTGGGGGCTGAGCTAGAGCAACTGATTAAGCATGAAATCTGTTTCTAATCTGTTGGAGAGAGTGGATGATTTCTACCCACAAAACAAGAGGTGGAAAACACAGACACACACACACACACACACACAGACACGCGCGCACGCACGCACACACAATGAGCTTTCACTGGCAAGTAAAGTGGGATTGGATTTCAAGGTTAGGGCTAAAGGTGAAGGGTTACGTGTGAGCAACACCAGACAAGACACTTTGGCTTAATGGAGACTTGAACAGATGAAGCCGCTGCCTCTTTATGTAATGGTGCACTGACTCAGACCAGTGTGTGTGTGTGTGTGTGTGTGAGAGAGAGAGTGCAGACTCAGCAAACACACCTTTTATTCGGTACACCTGCTGTATCTCTGCTACTACTCTGGGCAACCTGGCAAAAGAAATACTACAGGTCATAAATCTGCAACAAACCACAAATGTGTTTTATTTTATTATTTTTTATATTACGTCTGGCTTTCGATGATTTTGAGGACTCATCAGGTCGATCCTGGACATCAAACAGACAGGACTTCTTTTTCCTTTCTAGCTATAAATGTATCCTCTCATGAAAAATACTATTACATCACAGTAAAAAGCTTCCTGCCTTTGACTCTCCTGCCAACGAAAAGGAAGTCAGAGGAATCTAACAAGTAAGAGGGCTGGGGGTTGCGACAGGGCAACAAGTCGTGATTAAACGGCTAGAAAGGAGAAAGTGTAAGAGGCACAGAGAGTATCAGGAGGTTAGCTCAATCTTGAGCTCATTAGTTCAGCACTTTGCCAGTCTAAATTCGCAAATCGAGTGCAGGACAGCTTGGTAGTCTTTAAGCTGCCATCAATGAATGCCCGATGTCTACCTTATAGGTGCAGCCGCTCTAATCCTGTTAGGAGAGCTGAGAGAAACCTCACTCAGTCAGTCAATCCCATTGACAGGAATGTTCCGCCGTCGTGTCAGGAATAGTGGCAGGAGTCACTCCATGTCCCGGCTCTGCTGAATGAAGCCTTCGCTGCAGCAGGACCAAATGTTGAGGATAAGTTTTCCAACCAAAAGGAAAAAGAGGGAACAAGTCCTCAAAATTTAAATAGTACGAAACAAAACGTTGTTCATCTATGATCTTTAGAACTATTACTTTCTTTTGTTAATATTAGGGAACCTTTGTCATGCTATAGTAAGGTTAGGGAGCTTCCTCCGCCGGGTGGCCGAGGAGGGAGCTCGGAGTAGAGTTGCTGCCCCTTTGTGTCGAAAGGAGCCAGTTAAGGTGGTTCGGGCATCTCATTAGGACGCCCCCCCGGGCGCCTTGGGGCGCGTCCAACTGGGAGGAGACCCGGGGCAGACCTAGAACTTGCTAGAGGGACTATATAGCCCATCTAGCCTGGAAACGCCTCGGGATCGCCCAGGAGGAGCTGGAATGCGTTGCTGGGGAGAAGCACCCTGCTACGCCTGCTGCCACCATGACCCGACCCCGGGTAAGAGGAAGAAAATGGATGGATGGATGCGTCATGGTTTAAAAACAAGGAAGCGAGACAAGACCAGCAGTCTGTCGTGTCAAACTTGCTAAGACAGGAGGACGGTCTCCAAAAAAAAAAAAAAAAAGGGTACTCATACGGACTTCTCTCGTCTTCCTCTGCCTGCCAATCAAACATCATGGGGCAGCTGGTCGTGCCACATTTTGGCTCTAAACCACATATCTCAGCGTGGGGGACAGGAACCTCTCTGCTGGGGACGAGCTCGGAGGAACAACTCAGCACTAATGTTTAGATCCCATTCCACTCCAAATATGCGAGACCGTCCCAGACGTTTCCTGCGGAGCGGATGTGTTGTGACCTTCACCCGGGGGGGTGTGCGCCGCCCTGCGAGTATTAACCCAACAAGTCCTGCGGTGAGAACGAGGCGACGTCAGCCCCCCTGTAACGTGAGATCTCGCCGGTCACTGAGAGAGTCGACGAGGGGAGGAAAGGCGAGATTAGTACTACGGTATCCAGGTAACGGGTCGTAAACACTGTCAAAGCAAGAGCGAACACGGCGCAAATCAAAGCACGGGACTGTGTACGGATGTTGACAAAGACCAGCTATTGTGGTAGTTAAACAACTGAAGGGAATTAAATTACTCTGTGTGTTTGTATGCACGCTGTGTGTTGTTTTGGCTGAATATTACACCTGCCAGCAGTGATCTAGCTGATCTTTTGGACTAACTTCCTGTGCTTTAACTTAAAAGATAGGATGCTGACTGAAGAAGATGCTGGTACATCCACGATTAGTGCAACTCTGTTTAGGCTGACACACGCTGTGCTGTCAGATTCACGCACATTCTGCGCATATTTTTGCATTATAGCCCACATGTTCGAGATCAAGACATTCTGTACTCGGTGAACTCGGTATTACAGACGTGAGAGGGAAAAAAAAAAAAAAACTTGCAATGTACACCTACATCTTTCCTCAGACTGTAAAAGCACATCCTGTGGCGATGCTCTCCAAAAAGCACACAGTGCTCTTTTCAAAACACTCGGAGCATGCAGCAGCAGCAGCTCGACTGATGGAAAATGTTAGCTAGTAAAATGCTGGAAAAGTGAGAGCCTTAAAAAATGCATGCGCTGAATATGGCACGGCCCAGCGTAGCTCATGCTGTCCAGCACGGGTCTCTGAGGAGGGTGACGCAATACAGGATGGGGAGGGGATGTTGAGGAGAGAGCGAGAGAGAGAGAGAGAGAGAGAGAGAGAGAGGGGGCAGAAATATGTTGACTATTACGAGCTCAGGCTTCTCTCTCTCCCCTGCCTCCACCACGTCCGCGGCAGTCCCCACCCAACCCAACGCTGAGGCCCATCTGGAGTGCCTCGTGACCCAACTGATTAAAAGCAGTTGGGGCCTTTCGGTGAGATACGGCCAGAGGAATGTTGAGACTGTGGAAAGGCCCAGAATAAGTGCGTCTGAGAGGTGTGTGAATTTCGACAATGCGTATACGCGATACTCCAATGTGTGCATGCGTCCATTTGTGGGTATCACATGTGTGCATGCGGCCACATGTCCATTAGAGGACAGACATTAGCAATCAATCAAATCAGAGAAGAAAAAAAAAAAAAAGCCCTGGAGCTCGACTGATGGATGCCCCCACTGGGACTGCCGGGATGGGCTGGGCTGGGAGCATCTCTGCACCTGAATCACAGCTCTAAACACTACCGTTACTTGACCCCATTAGCCTTACACAAACACACACACACAGATATATTGCTTCGGATTACAGCCATCAACCTCTACAGTAAGCACAACTAGTAGAAACCAAACGTCTCCTCCACTTAGGCTAAAATGTCCCGTCCTGGCTTTCTACCCATCCATCTGCGCTTCATCCGCTCCAAACCTGGCAACCAAGTCTCGCCCCTCCAAAAACCAGAAGGTATTTACTAGGCGCACCCGCAGCGTGGCATCAACCTTGTCCACCGGAGGTCCAAATGGAAACCAGGCGAGAGAGTCTCATCTCTGCGGATGGAGCATGATACAAGAGCGCACACGGTTGATCTTTACTGCTCTCGTCCCAATAGGGGATCCTCAGTGCGGTTAACGTCGAGCTTAACATGTGTTTTACTGCTTAATTGAATAATGAAGCGATGAGAGGGGAGGAAAAACCACACGGCCGACGACTGCACCGAAAGGCTGCCAGGAGAAGGATTGTGCGGTGGAGGCCGAATACTTTGGTTTTAAAGCGGCCTTTTTTTTAATAAGCGCTGTAGCTACATGTCTGTCAGAGACACTTAGATTATCTTTCGTACACGCCAAACCTAAATCCTCAAGGAGCAAAGAGCAAACCTGACCCCTTTTGTCCCCCGCTCCATCACGAAAGCAACGAGCTTTAAGTGTAGCATCGTGTTATGTAATTAAATCCATGCTTTATAATTTAGTTTGGCTAATAAAAGCCAATTCAAGCTATGTTAACTGGCGTTTGCACTAATGGAGCCTTTTCACAGTCCATCTGGCTGCCTGTTTTCTTCCCGTAACTGTTGTTGCTTTGTTTTTTTTCCCCCATACCTTGTGTACACTGTTTTGAATTACATATTCAAAATGTGGCGCAACAGAGACTTCTTCTTCATGCATATTATTCGCAGGTGTTTGATGCTTTTCAGGATACTGACACAGACAACGGAGACATTTAGCAGCTATTTTGTCTCCCGATCATAGAAAGAGAAGACGCAGATAAGAATTTCAACCTCGACAGGAAGTGATGACACAGTTACACCCTCGTCTCCACCTCAGCTGACCCTCGGCGTGTCAAAAACCGACGGTAGTCACAGCAAACAGTATTAAAAAATGAGCAGTGTTCCATTCAATTCACAGCCTGGAGACACACATTCCACTTGTTGGGTTTCCTACTACTTCAACACATCATCCTGTAATGGAAATGGCACCGGTTCGATTCCCACAGCAGCTGATGTGTATCCCGCAGCCTGACACCGCCTCCGATTTGCACAGACAAACTCTTAAAAAAATGTAAACATGAATAAATAATAATAATCATAATATCACCCAACAGCAACAACACAAATCATCATTAGGAGGAACAACACGTGCGGGACCATATGCAGACACAAAACAACACACACACACACACACAGAGAAGCCATTTGGCAGATGGGTCAGAGGCTGTGAAGGAGGACTCGGAGCAGAACTGAACACAGCGGGTCTCCAGGCCGTGATGACCACACCCAGGCCCAGCTGGAAACAATAAAAACCTCACAGTCCTCATCTCTTCCTCTTTTCCCTCCATCTCACGTCCTTTATCGCTGCACCTCGCAAACAACTTCAGGATCTCAATCTTTAGCCTCGCGTCTCTTTCACCCTTTTATTTTTGTGTGTGTGTGTGTGTGTGTCTGCCTTTATCAGACTGTTTTCTAATCATCCCTGGGCCCCATACAGCAGAGAGGGAGTGTCCACTGCATTCTCCATCACCACAGTAAACACTCAGTCAACTAGTGAGCCATTCTCTCTGGCATGCACGCACAGGCCCCTTTAAAAAATAAAAGAGCCAAAAGAGAAACAGCGAGGGAGAAACAGATGGATGTCGTTTGTGTTATAAAGACAGACAATGGCAGCGGAGTGGATTTCCTCGGGGCGGGCGGAGAGGTGTTACAGTTTTGCACAAAAAAAATAAACAAATCTGGCACCGTCCTTCCTCTGGTGACCTCTGCTGCGACACTGTCACATTGGTTTTGCTCGCAATTCATCACCGTTGATTAGTGAATCGGGGCTCGGCCTATCTCTGTCACGCTGTCGGACGGGCCGTAGGTGCGGATGTGCTCTGAATGCTAATGCGGTGTCGTCTCATCAGCATCCGAACAAAAGCGGCGGGTGCGCCCGGCTGACACGGGGCAGGACGAGAGAGAGAGAGAGAGGGCATCGTTATCACCGTCTGAATCGCCGCGGCCAATCACGTGCTCTTGGCACTGAGCAGGCAGCCAATTAACGCCACTTTTACTGCGGTGCCTCGGGGCTGCGTGAGGGAAAACAGGAAAATATGCCGTTTTATGGAGGAGCTGGAGGAACGGACGTGATGTTTGAAACTATACTGCGAGCAGACTATTCTCCTGAACTTATTGATCCATCCATCTCAGCTAAATGAGATTGTGGAGGACAAGCTGTGATGGCAGGAGTATAGAGAGAGAGGGTGACCGACACACACCAGTGATCTATGGATTCTCTGTCAGGGCTCTGCAGAGGGATTATTCATCCCCTCCCTCCTCCTCCTGCTGCTGCTCCACCCACTGACTGTCTTGCATGACGTAACTGCTCTTAGTAGGTTGATCGAGTTTAGATGTGGCGCGCAATGTCGCAGCGTTCAAAACAATGAGACAAACAAACAAACCAAATGTGAAAATAAATAAATAAATCACCATGGCAACCCTTCTTTTCCAGCGTGCCGGAGAGAGAGTGAGAGACAGAGAGAGAGCCTGGGGTGTTAGGCAAAAGAGCCAATGTGCAAACGCTTATAGATGAAAACACCTTCTAACAAACACAGTCACACATGCACTCTTACACACACGTGTGTGTGCAGCTCCACCCACCAGGCGAAGGCTCCTCCCAGCCCTGTCTGCATTGCACCAAAGAGAGCTGCATCTTTTCCAAGCCAGTTTTTCATCATGCAGGGGCCAAAGAAGACCCAGCAGCAGCAGCAGCAGCAGCAGCATCCAGATACTTCTTATTCACATCCTCTCTCTCTCTCTCTCTCTCTCCTTTTCCTTTCTCTGGCTACAAGAGAATAGCGTACTTGAAATATTATAGGAGAAAAGGCGCCATCCTTTTTTCTGTGTTACCAAGGTTACGCACCAAGGACGAGGTGTTTCTGCGTGGTTTCGCTGAGCGAAGCCTCCAGAGACTTTCCCCCTCAGCTCACCACCATCTCTGATTCTGCCACACGTGCAGACGAACCTTTACAAACAGCATCGCTGTATGTTTACTGCAGCTTGTGCACATATGTCATAGGGATTATGTGTCTCTGCGTGGGGAAGGGAGGGAGGAGGAGGGGAGTGTGAGAGGGGGTTACTGTGGCAGCATGAGGTGAATCAGCATTCTGTTCACGCCGCTTTTTTTCGCCACAAACTCCAGCCAAACTGCTGAGGACGGCGGCTCGTCTCGCATTCACAGCCACGGGCGGACGTGCAACGGGCCTACGGTGATGAAAACGTGGTAGTCTGCAGCTGGATGGAGTGACAATGACAAAGCAATAGTAGACACAGGAGGGATGTCTTGTGTTTCTTGCTGCTAGAGGATCAAATGTGACCTATTTCTGAAGTCGAGTAAACACTACA
Source organism: Miichthys miiuy (assembly GCA_036365135.1). Lineage (NCBI taxonomy): Eukaryota > Metazoa > Chordata > Actinopteri > Sciaenidae > Miichthys > Miichthys miiuy. Next base: position 5,476,105 of record CM071618.1, read on the forward strand.
AGCTGTGTGTACAGCACAATCTCTGGCATTCTGACAATGTTTCTTCTTCTTCTTGTTCGATTTATTTTCTTCTGGATTAACATGTTAACGTAACCCTTCATCTGTTTACAATCATTAAGCACAAATTAACTAACGTGTGTCTCCAATAAACGCTGATTTCTTCTTGTAACAAGATCCTGTCAGAAAGCTTCGGAGGTGCAGGTCAGAGGTTCAGGTATCTCACGATGAATCTGCCCTCTGTGTGTGTGAACATTAACCCGTCTCAGTGGGAGGCATCACTTCGTAGTTTAATGCCTCAGTACATCCAAACTCACTGACGCAACACGAGCTTTGCAGCTCGTCCGAAATGCATCTTTTGCTTTCATTCAGATCACTTCTGCACGAATCAGCACAGACTGCTGAGACTCACAACGCCATGTGGACACAGCCTCATTAAGATCTCAAGAGAGCGAATCAAATCCTTTTGGATCGATTGATTTTATGCCTGAGAGACGTCAACATCAAGGTTTGGATGTCTCGTGTTGAAGACAAGTGTTTTTCCCAGAGGCTGAAAAGATAAGCCTGTCAGTTATCGTTGACATGCTGACACTGTCACAGCTCAACAACGCGCACGAATAAAACCAAACAGAAAAGAGCAGACTGACTCGAGCATAAAGGACTTCCCAAAGGGAAATATGTGCCACATAGGCAGCACATGTGCAAGAGCATGCGGCTGATTAAAAGTTCTGATGTCTGCTTGGGACTGATTTGGAAGTTTCTCTCCTTCCCTTCCCTCCCTTTTTCCCGCCTCGCTCGCTCGCTGCCCCTTGGCTGCTTTCATATGCTAATGGACGGGGGCAATTGTGTGGGCCAACAGCCTGGAATTCCTCCGCCACAAAGGAGAAATGGAGATGGAAGGAGAGAGGAGAGAAAGGGACAGACAGACAGAGAGAGAGAGAGAGCAGACAAAAGTGGGCTGATGCACATCAGAGGCCCAAATCACCGTCCAAAGAAGGGCTCGCTACAAGAGCACAAAGACCCCAAGGGTGGCTTTCTACTCTAGTGTATGCTGATGTACTATGCTAGTTTACTTTTGCTTAGGGCTGCAATAAACAATTATTTCTAGTTATTTAGTCATTTGCAGCTTATTTCCAGGAAAGTGACCAATGTTGAGTCAAAACGATGTCAGATATTCTAGAAAACTCGGCAAATATTAACATCTGAGAGGCTGGGATCAGTTGTTTTGGCATTTTTGCTTAGAAAAGTGACTTTTATGATTAATTATAACACTTAATGATTCATTTTTCTGTCTATTGATTAATCAACCAACTGGTTTAGCTCTTTAGCTCTTCCTTCCAACAAACCTACTACTATCTTTGGGTTTTGGGTTGTTGGGTCACAATTTTCTCACATTTTATATTTTCATTTTTTAATATATAATATTTATGATGATTAATCCATTCATTATTAGTCTATAGACAGAGAAGAAATGCTCATCCAAACTACCAACGTGAGGCTACGCGAGTCCAACGTGACATCTCTAAATGTCTTGTTTTGTTTGACCAAAAGTCAGACACCAGACACATTTAGTTCATAAAGTTATGATGAAGAAAAACAGCCAATCCTCAAATTTCAGAACTGGAACAACAGTTTAAAAATTTACTGAGATGATTAATCGATTATCAAAATAGTTTCCAACTATTTGTCTTACAGCCGAGTAAAGGATTCATCGCCTGTTTCACGTTTCAGCTTTAGAAACAAGTAGCCTCAGAGATAGTCAAAGAAATATTCTACAAATTAAATAATAATACAAAAATGATCACTACATATAGCCCTACTATAATAACATCGCTTTATTTTTGTTGTTTCCTGCCTGCCTTGCACTGAAGGGCCCATGTGCAGCACTTCCTGCTGTGTTGGGTGTGGTCCATCACTACAGGGATGTCAGTTGAGGTGCCTACCAATGCTCCACTGAAGGAGGACATCCCCCCACATTAAAAGCTCACAGACAAAGAGAGGACATATATACATACACACCTCCTCACACCCAACCAGCCACCTCAACCCGACAACCCTTCGGAGACAGAGAGCAGGTGGGCCAATTAGAGTCCTTGGGGTCCCCCCAGCCGTACCCTCCACCCAGATGCGAGCAAAGCCCTGTATAATTGGTTTCCTCATCTATGAATTATTAATCCTGGTTCCTCTTTGAGGTTTTTGACAGAGTGGGGTCATGACAGTGTGCCCTCTGACACTCGTAGTGTCCTGTTTAACCCTCCCGTGCTATGTTAAAACTACTCGTCATTCAAGAACGTACGCGGCAACCAAGGGTGGACTGATGCTATCTAGGATTGCGTCGGAGAAGCAAAAGTTGGTGGGAAGCATCAGTTTAACGGGTAATCCGTTGACGTCGTTGCCAGTTGGGGATGAACTGGTCAAAAATCTGGATGAGATGTTATTTTATCTGTTAGCACAAGATGGTACAACCTCTGTTTACTGGGTAGCGATGCTTTTAGGGCTGTAACTAACTGATTAATAACTCATCTGGCTCATCATTTCAGCTCTTTGTCCATGAGAATGCTAAAGATCATCCTATAACAAACCAAATATTTTTGGCAGGCCAGCACATTAATAGAGCTGTTATTGGTGGCAGTGTTGTTGATTCCCTGGCTCCTCTCTCTCCGTCTCACACCAGGTGTTGGCCTGTAAATATTTCATGAGGCCTCTGTGCTGCTGCTACTGGCGCACAAAGGCCGTTTTCAGCGCCTCGGACAGCAGAGGCACTCTGTTAAAACAGAGGCCTATCAGTTCGGGGCTCGGGACGCAAACAATTTTCAGCGCTGCTAAAATTAAATTAGGGGAAGGGGCATACCAGAGCGGCAGCTCTGCCGCAATGTTTGACACGGCAAGACTTCTTTACTCCTCACATCAGGCATTCCACGGCAAAATGAAAAAGGGGAGAGAGCGGGGGTAAAAATGCGCGAAACAATGAGCTGCCTGTGCGAGTTTCCAAGTGAAAAAGCCGAAAAGGCATGACAGAGATATGAAGTGTTTGTAAGGGTGCCAAGTTGACTTCTGTGCATATAGAGACAAACGGATACATACAAGATAGAGCCACAAAGAGCGCTGTATGATCGAGAGAACGTCCACATTCATGTGATGGGATTCAGGCAAATACATCATTTTCCGAACATAGGAAGGTTTCGACCTTTGCACCCTTGCACTTAACAACCGATCACATTAAAAATGAACATCCTCCAGAGGTTTTTTTTTTTTAACCAGCTAGACTTTGATCTAAGGCTGCATCCAAGAGTCGGCCAATAGGGTGAATAATTACTTACTGAAAGTTGTGTTTTTTTATTTCAAAAGCGGCTAAATGAGGCAGTTTACTACAACAAAGACTCTTCAAGAAAGTGAATCTGACTCGGAGCCAAGAGAAAGAGTGATTTGTGAAAGAATCACTTGTTGAATAACTTGATAAGACTCATTTCGGAAAATCGAGTTTAGTCTCGAGCCACCTGAGGCCGCATGAGGCACCCAAGTCTGCGAGCCGGGACACTCAGAGGTCAGCGTGCCTTGCGGTCCAGAGTCTCCAGTTCCACACTGCACTACTCAATGAATGTTGGCTATTAATACACGAGATGTCAGGGATGCATTTTCGTGAAGAGGGGGTGGAGAGGAAGCTCATAAAAAGGGTGAGGAAGGATCACCGAAATGTACAGGTAGAAAAACCTGCTGCAAGAAGAACAATCACAACAAACACCTCTGTGAGGGTAGCCTGATGTTTGGAGAGGCTGGAGGTTACTAGTTTGATGCCCCAATAGCAGCCAGTTGTCCTAGGATAAGAAATTAGAGGCCTTAGTGGTCACAACTGCCCCTGATTTCGGGGACATTCATCAATAAAACAATAGTATTTAAATACAAAGAAACGCTTCTTATCCAGTCAGTTATTAAAAAACAGCGAGGGAACTGACCTGATTGTTCCAGGCGCAGTACAGATCACAGATCAGACTCCAGTTGTTGTTAATCATACAGTCGAGAACTTTAAGATGAGCCATTTTACGTCGCACTGAAGAAATCCAAGCTGCCCAGACACCTGCCCCTCAGCTGTGTGTACCAAAACCCCTGCTGTGCCCGGCGGCACCCTGCTGACAGCGACGCTCCCGCGATGCCACCTTGACGGAGAGGAGAGGAGGGGTGGGGGGAATCATCAGCAGAAGGCAAAGGGTGCATCGCCGTGCCCATCTGCAAGCCCAGCGGGCATCCTATCGGCTGTGGCCATCGCCCCGGCAGTGCTTCATTAGCAGTATGTTAATGACTTATGCTGCACAAAAACTCGAGGGATTATCTTAGATGTAAAACAGCTTCCTCAAGAGTAAGATCCAGCAGGAAAAAAGTCAAGAGCAGACCTGGTTATCGGCGTGCAGAGAGAGATGCATCACCATGGTTACGCAGCAGAATGCAGACCGACCGGTGAAGGAGACGAAAAAGACGATGCACTTTTTCCTGTCGCCCCGTCTTTGCGTGTTGTTAACGCTCCCTCTTTTTTGTGTCTCTCTCTGTGTCTCTCTCTCTGTGATGCTGTCTCGTCCCAGCTGGCTGTGCCTGCCTGTGCTCGCCTCCGCGACGGTACCAGGCTGAGGGAGGCAGCCCAGAGAATCAGAGCAGCAGAGGCTCACTTTATATCATCAGGCCGCAATGCAGGGCGCACGACTGGTGAAGAGCGGATTTCCCTCTTCACTCCTTCTTCCCGCTCTGACTGGTCTGTTATTAAAGCGACCTGAGGCTTGTCACACCTCAAGAGGTTTAAGCCGTCCTGCCTCCAAGTCCAAACCTGACTGATTCTGCACTTTACTGGCAATGCGGGACTCTACCCCGCTTTATTTATTTCATTACTCTGCAAAAAACAAAAACCCTTCACCTTCTTTGCAGGGGGAAGACTCCCTGACAAACAGCATGCCGCAGCCCCCACCGCTGCAAAGCGAAAAGTCAACTCAGCTCTCTTACAGTAAGTAAATGAACATTAAAGACTTCCTCTCGCCGTGGGATGCAGACGAAATCAAGCTTCTGAGAGAGGGAGAAAAAAAAAACGCCGGAAACGCATGAGGAGAGATTCAGGAAACTACTGGATGCCAGTAAATAGTTATCTGGGATTGTTTATGCTCCTTCCACCCTTTGATGCTGATGTATGACATCCAGATGGTCGCGATTGTGACATTAGCCGTGAGGTGGCTTCGCCAGTGAGACGCTCTGGGAAACGCCACGACCACTTAGGAAAGTGGAAGAAGTAGCCTGGGGTGGAGGAGTTTAAGGTATTCATACACCTGACCACGGTGGATGATGCTAAAACCGCTGTGACAGCTGCACAGTTGCACAGGTGCAGCATCACGCCGCCGTAAAAGACTGTAAACATACATCAGAGATAGATATATCACAAGGTAAAGACAACTTGAGTGAATGCAGAGCCCGGGCTTTGTGTTAGGTCGAGAGGCTACGCACACAGTCTGGTCAGAAAGGTCAGCCAAGTCCCACAGGCCACGCTCGGTGTGACCAGACATGGCAACCCTGGGCCCCCACAACACAGGTCATCACTCACAGCACTCCCCGTAACTCTTTAAGCTGAATGATGTTCCCCATTATCAACGCAAGAAGTGCTTCTTCTCACAGTGAAGTTAAGAAATAAGAATGTCAGGCCTGTTGTAAGGAAAAACACGAGCAAGACGAATTCTCAAGACTCAAAATTAAAATGTGACGTCAGTCCTAAACCGCCCAGCTGTCACTTGGCAAAATAAAACAATCTCATGCCATCTTAAAACCAAACACCACAAGAAGTGCTGCTTAAGAAGTCAGAGAGATTAATGCAAGCAAATCTACCAACATCCAGCAACGTCATGTTGCAAAATATCTAGGCCAGGCGACTCTGACAAATAAATGCAGAGCGACATTCCAAAAACTACCTTTGAAATAAGATCGTGTGATTAAATCTATAAAACACTCACAATGTAGTGTGTAAAAAGGATTTGCTATCTATAAAAAGTGCAACAATCCATGCAGATATTTGGAATTTAGTCCAAATGATCTCATGTTGGAATAATTGAAGACTTAATAAGCTCCAACCGTCTACACGGTAAACTGCTGTGACATCATGCAGCAACACGCTGCCCCCAACGCAGGCCGAGTAAAAGCATGTGCCCTGCCCCCACGCCCAACACGCCAATATAATCTAATCAATCCTGAGTTATAGATCTCGTGGCGCTCGCTGGACGGACACACACACACACACTTCTACAGTAATCAAAACAACAGCGAGCACATGCACATTTTAAAGATGTGGAGGTTACATCATTTCAGGCGGAAAAATAGATGAGGACGCCACGGGAAATGTAACATGACGGTCATGAAGCTGATTGAGACGGTGGAAATATTAGTCTACAAGCTTTTTGCACTGCAGTCCTGTAGGTGGAGGTCAACATCAGCTGTTGATGGGATCCAACATGCAACTCAGATTTGTTCGTTTACCTTGGTTTGAGTGCTTCTAAATGTGTAAATATGCTACCTAGTTCATTTGTTTCACTTTTGGCTGCCTGTTTTTACGACTAGCAGTTTGCACTGGGTGCAACCCGGATTCTCTATGCCCGTTCTGCCAGCTCGAGCTGCTCTGTGCAGCTTAGCCTTTAGTCTCTAAAAAGACAGAAAAGTTCCAGGGATTTAACATTATGCTTGTTCTTTTGTACAACCGGCAATTGATATTAGATTTTCAACGATATGAAGCTGAGAAAAGCAGGAAATCATCACTTTTTTTGGTGGAACAAAGAGTTAATCGATCAACTGTTGGTCCAGAAGTAGCAATATTCCCGTTAGCGCTGAGCGACACCACATGTAGACAAAATATGTTGCTGAAAATGTATTTTTCACACTTCTCTGTGCTGTTAGCTCTGAATATAATCCCAAAATCTGTTGTTTTATGATTCTTTGATCCAAATAACCCTGACAGCATGTTGGCCTTTTCTTCAATGAGCTGTTTTATAGCCACAACTGCTTGCCTACAATTAATCATTTGTGGTCGATTTGGGGGGGAATAACTGTCATAGATGACTCACTTTGAGCTCAGTCTTGAACTCGAGAAGCTTCCACAGCCAATCGGCTCTTGAAACATGAGTGGCTCTGCCACTCGGTGGCTTCTCTGCCATCCATTCATGAAATCACTCCTTCATCGGGGTTGCCCTTGTTCATTTCCACTACTGAGGCTGACAGGAAATAATGTGGTTTCCTGCCAAGAACCTCAAAGCCCGCACTAACACGGCCGGGTTAAGATATGTCCCGATAACACCTTGTTACATAAGGGGTCAATTAAAAACAAATACGGCTCACACACTCGTGGTTTTACGCACATATGTGAAAACTCTACGGCGTATATATTTATAATGTAGCAGCCACTACACAGTGCATTACATAATTAGTGAAGGATGATGAATACTTCCTCGAGAAATTAGCTACAGAGATGAAACAAGTCCTTATGCTCTCCACACACACACACAGCACTGACTAGTGTGTGTCATATCTTGGAGCCAAAGACAGGGGGCAAGTGTTTTGACGGAGATGCCTCGGGCATGTGTAATGGATAGCGTCTCAGCCTCACTGAGCATTAGACTGGTTCAGTTCTGCCTGTCTGCCTGCGTCTGCAAACCTCCTCCCCTCCCCGGCCCTCCCAAAGTCCCACCTCTCGCCATCTTCCCATCTTCTTTCCGCCCTCCCTTTATATTTCAGGGGTGGTGGACGGGGGGGGGCATCGAGGCAGAAGGGGCGGTGACACTGAGCCAATTGGCAAAAGACAGACCAAAAAAAAAAAAAAAGATGGCTTTTTTTTTTCCAGTGATTAAACTCTTGTCTGCCCTCTTCACGCTCCCTCCCTTCCATCCATCCATCCATCAATCATCCATCCGGTTGGAATAACGGCATCTAGTGTGACTGTGGCAGACTGAGGGATGACATGCGGTGGAGCCATGCAGAGCACGAACGTCACCTCTCCGCAAGAGGAAAGAGATAACAGAGAGAGTGGGGGCCCGCCTGACACACACACACACATATGCACGCATAGTTTGGTTGACCTTGAGTCCGACACAGCACGCGTACACGTTTCCCTTTTTGTCTTCTCCAGGAAAAAAATAGCCACAATAGCTGGGAAGTTTAATTCCGATAACCGATGCCAAAACACACACACTTTCAGTTTGACGGTGGTGAGTGTGTGAGGCATGCTCGCGGTTATTCCCGAGATGCTTTCGTCTCTCCGTGAGTGTCTGTGCTAAGACAGAACGCAGGTCATGTCCAGGTCGGCGTCTTGTTTGCTCAATAGGGGAAGAACCCCAATGTGGTGCACGACACACATTTGCTTTTCAAATGTATGCAAATCAAAACTGTTTTTGTCGCCTCTCTGATTGATGAACTGCCACGGCTCTAAACGCTGATAAACGCGTCGAGACACTGTAATCTCTCGAAGACTAAAAATAAATCAGACTTTTAAAAAAACGTGAGATCATGGTGAGCTTAATTAAAAGCTGGGATGTGACACTGGAAATGTAAGTCGCCTCTTGACACCAAGTGTTACCAGCTGGTTACGCATGTGGAAAAACCAAGAAGAGTTTTCCTTGTTTCCACGCTCACATGGTACAAACTGACCACTGTCGCATTCCCAGACCCCTAAAATGATACCGTCCTGACCGACATGTTAAATATTCTCTGCTTGTAACAGCATTCGAAGACGATTCCAGTGCAGTGATTCCCCTCTCCGTCTTTCCACGGGTTAAATATAGCATCGCTAAAAACACGCGGGAATAGAGGACGGTGAAAGACAAGCATGTGGACGACGGGGAAAGAGAGAGAGAGGAAAAAAGAGCAGAGGGGTTTATGGAGCTGGGAGGGTTTATATATTTAGAGCAAAGCACAGAGCATCACCAGCACTCACAGCAACGCCACTGGTCTCATCCGCGATGTGATCAATATAATGTTTCACTGACACTGACGTTTTTCTTTCCTATTTGCCTTTTCCAAATTTATGTGACAGACTGAAAGACAACCAGTCAAGTGCTTAACCATATACTGACTCACAAATATGATATCTGCAGTTTTTTCCAACGCCAAAACCCCACCGGACACGTCTCCGTCACGTCGTGGCCGGGACGCTGTCTGAGTTCGTTCTCCACCAGGACAGGAGCGTCTCAGAAGTGTTTTGCCTGCCAGACATTGTTAACTTGCTCAGATTTGGTCATTTTCCTTGAATGAATATGCTTTTAAATATGCAACAGAGTTCGAATGTTTCCCTTTGGCTGTTTTCTTACAATTTGGAGGTTTGCACTGGGTGTTTTATTTTGAAAATCGACCGGATTCTCTCTGCTGTCTGTGTGTGTGTCTGACATCCGGCCAGCTCGAGCTGCTCCGTACAGACTGCGTGTTCCCCACGGAGCAGAGCGGAGAGACACTTCTGGGACGCTTCTGAAATGGACCATGGCGGGGCCGGTGAGGCTTGAAACATTGACTAGAATGGCAGCGAATAACTCTGCCGGCTGCGGCGCACCAGTTGTTTGGTCTTCCAAATGTCTTGTTTTGTCTGTCCAAGAGTCCAAAATATTCACTTTACAGTGGATTGGAGAAGCTGTAAATTAAAATTAAGTCTCTTTCACCTTCATGCAAATTTCCACTATTTTTCACCATTCGATGGCAGATTAATCAATAAAGAAAACAATCGCGGTCGCAGCAGGAAAGTCACTTTGTTATTGATGTATAGTTCCTCACTGAGCCTCAGCTGCTTCATAACTACGAGTCGTACCAGCGGGTCGAGTGAGGTAGAGAATGTGAATGAGGCCAAGAGGGAGACAGACAGAGGGAAGCAGACGTTATACATGTGGGTTTTTTTGTCTTAATGACCGCGGCAGCTGTGCCTAAATTACCCCAGCGTTGCTACCATCGCTTTGGCAGTAGCAGAGTGTGTGTCTTGGGGCGGGGGGTGGTGTTGGTCTTAGAGAAGACACCCCTTGCAATCTCCCTCATTAGCGAGCCGGGATGATGCAGTAGAGTGGGTGGAGGAGGAGATGGGGAGCCTCCTCAATCCCGCCTGGGGTCTCTCAACGTGCATTAGACCCACAGGGAGGGAAGGGAGAGGGACAGCGGCTCATAAGAGCAGCGAAGCTTGAAAGTTGGCCGAGATTTGTGTTTGTGTTGTAGGAGGCATCAGGTAGATGAAAAGACCTGCATCGCTCTCGTGTCAAGCCCCAGGCTGCAAATAATCAGCGTAAACACCGCCACTGACTCACAGGTGACTCACTTCTTCTGCAGAGATGTAGAGAGGTGTGCCAAAATTGATCTGGTCCTCGGGTTATGAAGAAACTTACGGAAGTCAAACTTCACTTTTTAAAATCAGGGCGAGTTAGCGAGCAGCCACGCAGCTGCAAAGTGTCTTTCTCGTGCATGTTTCAGCCGATTTAAAGCTGACCAAAGCCCGAGCGTGCCAGAGTCTGAGAAGTTAGCGGAGAAGCAGCTTGTGTTGGGGAAGTAATTGATGCATCTTTGACGCTTCTGCTCGACAGCTGGGAGTTTGGTAGGCCGTGGTGGGAGAGTTAAGTGATGTTACGGGAAACATTAATTAGATTGCAGAGACGGATGTGAGGAAAACCACACCGCAGTGGCACTTAAAGCGTCCGGTAGTATCGAAAACTACTCACTCCTGTCTCTGCATCTCACTTTCTCAGATTTCCTCATCTGGCCGTACACAAATCAACGAAGGAACGACGCTGCCATAACCAACATCGTTTGCTTAAATATCTGCATCCTGCCTTCCTCCTTTACTCCACTAACTGCTCAGGTTGCTGCTTTACCCCGTTCCCAAACATTTATGTCGTCCATCCTCAGCTAGTTCTGACACAGTAAGAGGATTAGAGCACACACACACACACACACACACACACACACACACACACACAGATCTGTGTGTTGCCATTTTCTGATGACAGATTAATCCAAAACATGCCACCGCTGCAGTGCTGTTATGACATGTATCAAGCCTCGCTTGGACTGATGATGATGATGATTGCGATGATGTAACCGTCGAAGCTACAGTAAGAGGAAAAGGATGAGCTTCTACAATGTGCCATTTATGAGAGGGCTGGCAAGCAGACCCACAAAAGAACCCAGTAAGATTAGCACTGCAAGTATAAAACTCTCTTTGTGCACTTAAACAGTTGTCAGAGGGGGGAAAAAAATGAACTTAGTCACCCCACGAACACTGGCAGATGTGACGTTTCTGTGCAACACTTAGCTCACGCTCGCTCAAACTTTGCAGCTTCTGCGGCACGTCACGGGTTTTCTGAAAGTGAGAATACCTTTGAAACTGCGCTGATGAAGTTACAGCTCCTAAGTGGGAGTCTGGTGGTTCACAGGTGACAGTTATAACAAGTGAATCCACATGCAAGCGTTTTTTTTGTTTTTTTTCTCCGCTGCAGTCGAAGTAGCACAGAGCTCGCATTGTGTCAAAAATAGACGTTCCATAAGAAACCTGGCAAAAAAAAATGCACACCGTTTTAGGATTATAACTCCCCTCCTGCCACACTGACACACCGCTAAACCTCACACACACACGGTGTTTAATTAACATAGAGATACCTGTGAATGCATCAGAGTAGTTAAAGAATAAACCACCATCAGTGGATCCCAACAAGCCTTGGATCCACACACATCTCTTGTCCAAAGTCCTACCTCGCAAGACGGAGTCACGGCTCTGTGTTTACTCTCTTCATTGTCCCGTGGTGAATCACTCCAACGTGCTGCCATCATTTCATTTCAAACCGCTGAGGGGGAAGAAGTCCTTTAGAGACCACATTGAGGTGGAGGAGGATGAATCCAGAAAAACAAAAACAAAAACAAAAAAAAACAAAAGAAAAAAAGATCCTAATCCACACCGTCCTCTTTCTTCATGTCCATCAGTGTCTGAAATCTAAACACAGAGCGCACCTGTTAATAATAATGAATAAAACAGATGAAGAAGTCACAAAAGGGACACCGTGAAATAGAGAAATGAGAAATACTATAGTCATTAAACGTCACATCAAAGCTGCAAGAGGGTGGTCAACCAAGGACAGCCCCACATGCCTCTGAATGAGCATGATACTCAAGATATTACAGCAAAATCAGGACTATTTATGTCTATGTAACACCTTAAACTTGTGATATCATGTGAGCATTAATTATAAAGTGTATTTAAATCAATATAAAGGGAGATTATGGTGTTTTTTTCACATGATATTGCAGCCAATTAATCTCCTATTCAATTACTACACAGTGCCTCTGGCTAAAAGTGAGTCAAGGCAGGTGGATAGTTAATAATTTAATAAATATGACAAGTGACACCTCCGTAATATTATTTGCACACAAGGGAGGGAACAAAACGAGACTCCCTCTCCTCTCTGTGCACAACAAGACATTCAGGATTGCTTGCAGCCATCATGAATTAAGCCATAAGCTAAATATAAGACATTAAACACAATAACAAGGCTGGGAAAATGAAAGCTTAGCCTCGTTAGCGTTGCTGTTGACAAACACAAGCCGAACCAGGCGGACGACAGGTTGTTGCTGTGGTTATAAATGTGCACACGTACCTGTTACAAACGCAAATGATAAAACCAACAGGCTGTCCATGTTTTGTTTTTGTTTTTTTTTTAAAGGGGTGAGCAGGGTGTCCGTTGAAAAGCCTCCGTCGAGCCAAAGATGGGTTAAAAAGGGCTGTCAAAGAGATTACAAAGCGGGATATTCAGTCTCCGTTTGGAGCTACGCTGACTGACCGCTGAGGCTCGCTACCTGTTAGGGAAAAACACGCTGGAAAAAACACGGTAAACGCCCTTCAGCGTGCGTTTCTCCGTCAGGGAGACCCGACTAGAAATAAACCTCCAGTGTTCATTCATTTCCCATCGTTTCCGAGCCAAACAGAGTCCAAACAGACACACACGCACACACAAAAAAGTAATACGGTACTCCTCCTACGTGGTCCCGGTTGGCGCCGCGACAATCTGTATGTAGATTGACTGACTGAATCCTCCCAGACTCTGCTGCTCAAGCCCCGCCCACACGCTGGGCCTCTCCGCGTCCAATCAGGTGGCCAGTTTAAATTTGGAATTTTGAAGCGGGCCAATTGGAGGTGTTGTTACATAACGATTCTAATAAAGAGTGCAAGCTGGTCCATTCTGGTCACTGGTCTGGCTGCAGTGCAAAGGTCCCCATAGCTTCACTTATTGTGGCCTTTTATTATATATATATTCAGTTAAAAGTATTTTACTTAAAGGTGCAGTGTGTAAGATTAACATGGAATATAATATTTATAACTCATACATGTATAATCACCTTTTGAGACTTTTATATCTACAGTGGGAGTGGGTCCTCTTTCATGGAGGCCGCCATATTGAAACACAGTGTTTCTACAGTAGCCCAGAACAGACAAACTAAATTATGACTAAACAGTCATAATTAAAGGGTTGTTTCTCCTTGAAGGTGTGGGTGATGTGAGGAGACAGCAATGCAGTGATTAGTCAACTAGATGCAGCTAAATTCTACACACTGGACCTTTAAGTACTGTCCTTGAGTACAATTTTTAAGTACTTTACGCTACTCTATTACATTTCAGATAGAAATATAGTAATTTTACTCTAGTACGCTTATTTGACAGCTATAGTTACTTTACATTATAATTTTTCATACAAATTATCTCTCAGGGATTGCTCAAAAATTTGCTCCAAAATGCTGTCTATGCAATAATCTTATATGTCTTCCACCCTGATTGAGTGTGCATGTCATCTTTCCTGAAGGAACTTGGTCTTTTATGTTATATTATGTTGTATTTTACTCAACTACAATTATAAGGGACTTTACTTCAGTTTTTCCATTTTATGATACTCTATTACATTTCAGATATAAATACAGTGCTCTACTACATTTATTTGACAGCTACAAAGCCATACAAAGCATGGCTTACAAAATATTGTTTGAAATAGTTCCAGCTGCAACATTAAATGCAGTTTACGTAATAATAATCCAATACTATAATATTTATGGCAGTATTTTGATATTTTAAGTACATTTTGCATTTTTATAATGTTTAAATGGTGCTATTGCTACTTCTAGTTAAATTCCACTGACTGTGTACTCTCTATATTATTGTTAATATGTGATATCATCCCTCTTAATGTAATTCTTTAGAATTTAGTTTGTTCTCATAAAAGGAAATACTATTTTTATACTAGCAAATTATAAACTACATGTCGCCTGGGAAACTGGAGTAAAAAATTAAGACAGGTTGATCGAATAATTCTGTTACACTGAAGAAAGTACACATACTTAATTACTGTACAGTTTTTAGATACACTCTATAAGTGTCCCTTCTGTGTAATGAGTACTTTTGCTACTTTAAATACTTCTGTACGTCTACCAGTAAGATTTTGGATGTGTGACTTGTATACCAAGTTATAATACTCTTCTTCCAGTAATGGAACATGATCAGTGTCAATGAAGTTCACAGAGACACCCTCACACAATGCGTTTAAATAATCAGCTATGAGCCCACGAGCTGATAAACACTTTATTCCCACATTAAGCCTTTCAGACCTTTACACTGAGCAAATGAAATCACAGGGGCGTCATTGTGAGGGGCCCTCAGGCCCACACATATGCTGAACTCTCCAATTTCCTAACGTTCAACTGGTGAAACATATTTGCCTATCCATTATCAACTGTAACAGCAGTGTCCTTAACTTTATTATGGTGACATGTAGGGCATGGCAGCCACATGGGACTCCGCAGAGCATGAAGAAAAAGGGCAGCACAGCTGATCGGGACAAAGACAAAGGCTGACAGTGTTCTGTTTGCAGGCTACTCCAGCAGCACAATAGAAGACAGGACAATAGGACTCTTTTGACCCGTAGTGTGGTGAGGTTTCCCTGGTTTCAGAGAGGAGCTATTGTCTAGAGAGCTGGTGCACCCTCATTCAGACAATGGAGAACTTAAACTGATGTAAGTAGGACTCTGCATTATGTGATAGCATGAGGTTCATATTCATTTAATGCAATTTGTTTATTAAACTCATACCACATTATTAATGAGGCATCTTATTGATTTGACATAAAGCGTGATTGTGCATCAGAAACAAAACTTTTCCCAGCTAAGCGTTTGACGTATGGAGGATTGCTGGTTTCCCACAAGAACAACTCACAATCTGGATTACATGCGTGTCTAAAACATCCACAAGCAAACTATAAAAATGTTTTACTGGTTCACCAGTTTCTGGAGCCAACTGTGATTTTGTTTCTGTGGTGCTTTCCTAAAAAAGCACTTGGCCCACTTGAGTTAAGAGTACATTCTGCTTTGTGCAGAGCACTGTTACAGCCTGGGACACACTGTGCTGTTTTTTATGAATGGCAAAGTGAGAACAGAGGATTTCAGATCAATGAACGGTGAACAAAGCTCGCTGAGGAATTGTAGTAGGACTGTAGTCCGCTCTAATGACTGATGCATGACTACTGTACAGCTTAAGGTGCTGTTATGTTACATTTCTGTATGCTTTGCTCTCTTATTTTACCGTTATTTCACAAATTTTCGTCCAGATTCTTCTCATCATTTCTGTTTTGTAGACGCATTTGCATGAACATTCACTGCTAATTCCTTTATGCCAAATGTGTAGCCGCAGAGCCGCAGTGACTCAAACACTCAGCAGATTACGAGCTCACTCGTGGCAGCAAAATGTTTGGCTGGATTAGGGCATCACATGAAGCCCTGGTTCAAAGCCCAGCAGAGTTAGGATTAGGACAGGTGGAAATGAGTCTGCAGCACAGCGTGCTCGCTATGTGAAGCAGCTTTTCAACGCGCCTTCATGCAAACTACCCATCAGGTAGAACAAAGACGATATAAATCTTATTCATAAAGGGGTTTTTAAGAGTTTAAGAGGATGAGGCTCACTTTTCACTCCAGGTTGGATAAGTGGAGCTGGCACTGAGTTTGATGATTGGATGAAATCCAGCAGCAGTCAATCTATCAAGCCCTCTGGCCAGCCAGCCCCTAATTGGAACACAATGAACACTGCAGAGGATGTTCTTTCTATTTGTGTACCAAGGTGCGTCAGTGAAGCAGTGTTTATTAAGTTCAAAATGGGAATGAGGAGTGTAATCTTTTCAATTCTGGTCAAATAAATGTAAATCATATTATACCTGAAGCACACGAGTATAAAAGAAGTATAAAACAATTTAGCTTTGATACTAAAGAGGTCTAATCTTAAAAGAATAGTTCAGCATTCTGGTAAATATGCTTCTTTCTTGCTGATATTAAGGAGGAGATGTTTAGCTTAGCTTAGCATAAAGTCTGCAAGCAGGAGGAAACAGCTAAATCTGTCCACAGTAAACAAAAAATCTGCCTACCAGCACCTAAAAACAAGGTAAAGGACTCCAGGAAGTCACTACACCTGGTCAAGAAATAGTCTGGCACATAACACAGTGTAAACCCTGTCTTTGTGTGAAGCTAAGCTAACCGGTTGCTGGCTCCATCTTCTCATCTAATGACAATTCTCGATAACGCGCCCCTTGCTAAGAAGCTAAAAGCCAGAAGACAGTTAACTTAACCTAGCATGAAGACCATCTAGCAGCACCTTTAAAGCTCACTAACTGAAACATTATGTATTATAATTACTGTATATATTTGTTTAATCTTCACAAAACTCTAGTGTATGACTCCAGGGAGTCATTGCACCAAGCTAACGGTTTTCCCCTGCTTCCATTCTTTATGCTAAGCTAAGCTAACTGCCTCCTAGCTGCACTGTAGCTTAATATTTATTAGATATGAGAATGGTACCATTAATTTCTTGGCATATTTTCCACTGTTATTCAATAAAATAAGGCTTTGGGAGTAAACGTGGTCTATCTGTTGTGCTGGGGATGTGAAATGAAATCTCCACTGCTCCGTCTCTAACTACAGGCTTCATATGACAAATGCATGCATGGCCATTCAAATGTACAATTCCGTTTTGTTCCCTTTGTGCTGAGTGAAGTTTACCTGTAGCCTACTTTCTGCAGTCGCCCCCATCCTCTGTTCCCCTGACAGAGCGCTACAAAGCCGCAGCATGTGAAACCTGCAAGGCTTTTTGTCCCATCTCGCTTTCACCAAACAACGCATCAAGGTTAAGGACAATGGCCTCTGGGTTCCCAGGGCAGTGTGGGGGGCATTAGTGCTGGGATAAGTTAACCACTACCGCCAAGTGCTGATGTTTTATGATAAGGACACACAGGGTTGCAGGCGGAGGTACAATGGAGGTCTTTGTGGCCGGGGAAAGCTGTGTAATTTGTCAAGTTTGCCGAGCTTCTCTCTTACTTATCTCACTCCGTTGCACCTTAGGGGTCAAGGACAAGTAATAAAACCCGACTGAATTTAGGGTTTCTCTAAATGTATTAGTGGAGGTGTTGTTTACCACCACCACCGCTGCCGCCGCAGATGTGAAACCTGAGAGCATTTTGAAAGCACAACATGGAAACTGAGTGCTCCAAACCTCCAGGATCCCTCTTTTGTTTGCACTCACTCATTATCCAAATAGCAACTCATTTATCAGGTCATTTAACTTGGAGAGGCCGTGTAGCTGGAGGTTGAACCATTACCTTTGGCTTGAGAGGGAAAACACACAGTATAATTTGATATTTGGATTATACAAAAATAACTGGAACAACCACCGGGACGACAATACATTAGTCACTGCAAACCTTGTTGGTTCATATGGCCGTGAGGGACGTTCACAATTATTGCGACATCTCTCAGATGGGATGTTGTCTGAAACCTCTCCAAATAATGCTTGTGCACAAGCATTCCTGTTATGTGATGTGACGGCTGTTTGGAGTTTCAGGTGATTAAGAATCAAGAGTGCGTGGCCACGTGATAACACTCCCCGAGTGCAAGCTGTGTGAGGTGAAGCATGTTCTGGTCTGTCTGTCGGCATGCGCAATTGACTTTCTAAGTCACCCCAACAATGGCAACAGAACATACAAAATACCTCTGTGTGTGTGTGTGTGTGTGTGTGTGTGTGTGTGTGTGTTTGTAGTTCAGAGCACTCAGAGTTTAATTGCAGCGCTATAATCCTTGTAAAAACACAACTGGCTCAGTGTTTGTTTAATGTGTGATTCAGTGGAATGAGGAGGGTTTTTTTTCAGTATTGTAATTCTTTTTTGATGAAAGAACTAATGGGTTTTAAATAAAATTAACATTTAAAAAAGGTTTTGTTTCCATTTGGTGCATAGTCGCTGGATCAGTAGCGACTTGTGGTGTCATTTTCAAAATAAAATATACATTTTACCCAAAGTCTGAATGTCTATGAACGTCTGTGAGATTACATTTCACTGTAACAAGTAGTTATATGCAATAAACAGACACTCCAGGCTTAATTTTCATGTCAGCTCTTTCCAAAATTCAAATTTCCAGGAAGGCCCGATTAAAGTTGGGAACAAATAGATAGTGTTGGTGAGGAGGGACGCTGCCTGCTGCACCCACTGTGTGTTTTCCATGAGTCAGAGTGGGCGTCATCCGGGCACCGGTATGCCAACGTCCATAAGCTCTCTCCATCTGTCACCAGCGTCCTCCTCCTAATAGGCAGCTTTCTTTTATTTATCCATTTTGTGGGTTTTTTGTTTTTTCAACAAAATACAAAGAGGCAACGATTACATCACATTACACACAGTTTTTTATTTATTTAAAAGCACTTTCTGAGGAATTCTCCAATGTTATGATGGCATGCTGTGAGAGGAAGAATGTTCTTTTATTTTAAAGCACTTACAAATATACATAGTTTACTTTTTTTCTTCAGGTCCAGTGTGTAGCATTTAATGCCACCTAGTGGTAGAGTTGCAGATCGCAACCGAATGAATACTCTTACATGTCTCACCATTTCTTCTTCTAAGCATGTAGGAAAAACTCTGGCTGTGAAATTCACATAAAAAGCAAAAGGTCATATCTAGATCAGTGTTTGGTTTGTCTGCTCAGGGCTACTGTAGAAAAATGGCATTTCAACATGGCGGACTCCGTGCAAGAGGACCCGCTCTCTCTGTAGATGTAAAGGGTTAATTTTAAGGCAGCGAAAACACAATGATTCACATTATCAGGTGATTATACACTAAACATATGTATGAATATTATATTCAATAGATACTCCTAAATGTTACACACCGGACCTTTAAAGAAAGTAGCACCAAGAGTGACCATTACAGAGAGACAATAAAACTTTACTTAAAGGTAGTTGTGCGTCACTTTATTTCTTTTAATTCTTCTCAAACTTTGTACTTCGTCTTCCCAGACTTGCTGATGACGCAGATATGCTGAAAGAAGAAGAAGAAGTTGGAGGAATAAGCTGTACATTTCAGTCTTATCTAAAAGTTTGCATCTGACAAAGGCAAAAGATCACCCTTCGCTATGGAAAATTCCAGCGTGTTCTGAGAGCCTCAATATGCCGTAAACAGCATGAAAAGATGAGGGATGCAATCATGTGAAAGCAGGGAAGGTAATCTACAAAGATATGACATGTTCATTAATCTAAGTTTGGGCTGTCCCAGGGGTTCAACTCATATTTCCTCTGTAGGATAAGGACAGATAAGAGGGGAAGCTTTAACTCTGCCTGATAATGGGATCCTAACCTCAACATTCCACAGGTCAGCCTCCTTCAAACCTTCGTAATGAATACCACCCCCCTCAAACATGCACTAGAGACACACACACAGTCGTACAGTACATACAGTGCATGCGGCACAGACAGCCACATGAATACACACACACACACACACAAAGCGATGGGAGTCGATCTAGGCTTAGTGTTTCACATGAGTCAGAGGTAAATCTGAGGCCACGTCTTTGCAGATATAAAAATGACAAAGTTCACATAAGTTTGCACTTACTAATTCCAGACTGAGAAATCTGACTTGAGAATAAGATGTCAGGGGGTGCGACAAAAACAAACAGAGGATAGTTTGCACTCCTGACTCGAAGCTTGTAGAGGATTACTCTCAGTTTAAAGTAGTCCGACGAGAAAAGACAGAAATGCTAGACGTGTTTCACAGATGCAAAAGGGGGTTGATTTCTCTTGGATGGTGGAAAAATGTAATCATCACGTAATCATGATGCCAAAAATCATCTTATGACTTGGCCAAGAGATGAGTCAGACAACACCCTGAACCCCGAAAATCATAGTTTGCAGTCAAAATAACAAAAGAGTTGATGTGCAAATTGATCGAGGAAAGACAGACCTCACACACACACACACTGCACACACACACACACACTACATGCATAAGTGATTTGAGCTGCTTTGCATCCATGTCAAGTCTCCTCAGGCAGGGAGGATACCTGTTGGACGAGTTTAGGTTTCAAGGAGAGGAGTGCATCTCTTTGATTTGTGGTGTTTACCCCCCTTCTGTCTCTTTCATGTCTTTCTCTTAGCTCTTCAAAAGGTCATGTGCCGTGTGCAGCAGTATGTGTACACTCAGGACTTACGTTCAGGTCACGGAAGTATTCGTTATAGTCCAAGGCGTAACCGACAACGAAGTGGTTGGGGATTTCGAATCCAACATCTATCAGAGCAGACACAGAGTTACATGATGTGAGTAGATTCTGATTTTTAATTTGAGGAACACTGACATAAAAAGAGTTTTGGCATGAACCCAAGCTTATCTGGAAACAGCTTTTTTCATGTTTATCAATGCTTTAGACTCAATGAAATCACAGACTTCTCTCAGCTTTTCCTGGGATACTCCAAGATAACAGGAATAGCTGAATGTAGCATCACCACCATTGGTGTCCAAATGGACATTCTGAAGGTGTGATTTGAGCTTATCACCTGCCAGATTATCACTATTATTGCCATTCAAAGAGGAAGCGGTGCATGGAGATGTGGTGGGACCAATAAACAGCGACTATCGTGGCTGACTGACAGGTTTGGACGCCCACCAATCAAGAAAACCCATCGTAAAACTTACAGCTCCTAAATGGAGTAAGACTTCTCAGAATCACCAAGAAGACATGTGTGCTGTTGAGGCACCAAATTCTAAATACAAAAAAATATAGACTCAACAGAAAAGTTGAGACTATTTTCTGAGATGCAACAAAGGTCTCCAGCTGAAACTGAATATGGGAACTTGCAGTTATGTGGTACACTATGTGTCTTAACCATTAAGCTGCTATGACATGACCCAAAATTGCTACTTTCTGAATGGCATTCAACAGAGTTTCACATTTTTTTTGCAGCCACAGCAGCAAGTATCAGCAAAAAACCCTTACTAAGCAACTGCTTTAGCTTTGAGAAACACTGGAAAACATGCATCTGATTCACTGTAACTGACTTTAAGATTATTAAACCTGTATAATCTAATAACGTGAGAACAATAAATGATATTACAACCAGGGGTACTTACAGTCTGTCAGACTTTCAGCCATGTTAGGGACTCTCTTCACCAACAGTCTGAAACACATGAAATGTAGAGTTACAGTGCAATACCACAGCAGCTAACCATGACCTAGGTCTCGAGTATTGAAGTACTATAGTTTTTTCACTTTAGCAGATCCAAACAAAGGACTTACAGTTGACAGAACATACAGTTAAAGAGGAGACAAACTTTCAAACTTTCTGTGATCTTGGGTTGCATAGGAACAGCCAACGGACACGAGACAGTAACTGTGGACAAGCGATATTTTCCTCTCGTGTTCGTCACACGCTTGGCATTTCCGCTGATGGTGAAAAAAAAAATGGGCTCACCCTGCGACCTTGACCATCTTGGGTTCAAAGGTCTCCACATGCTTCAGAAGGGCCTTCATGGTCTTTCCTGTGTCAACTATGGCCTTAGGGAAGGGAAGAGCAAAGGGAAGAGGGGGCGAGGTGAAGAGGGATGTTTAAGTGCAGAGTGACGGCCAAATATGCAAATCATAGGATCGTAACTTCATTTTTTTTTTACCTATATCATCATATTAACAAAGAACTAATGAGTACATGAACTACACATGATCCCTTCTATAGTTTCTTGGAGTAAACAACCCTATTGTGCTTATCTGGCTTGAGTTACGACTGAAACACGAGACTTTCTTTTCTTTTTGTCCTTTTGTAGACCAAAAAAAAAAAAAGAGACTGTGGCTCTAACAATGGCCTCTCAATCAACATGACACTAAAAGAAGTGCATAACATCAAACAAGCTGGAAACTTGAAAGACTAGCTCAGTGGATTTAATTCATTATTTGCACCTGAGACTCACCTCAACAATGAGCACACACTTTGTAACATGTAAAAGAAAAACACACAGAAGAAAAGAACATTAGTAAAACGTCAAAAACAAACAAAGGCTTGATTGTCTCTGTGAATTTTTACAGTTCTTACAGACGGTATCTATAGCAACAATGTTGGCAGCATCTTCGGCGCCTTAACAACAACACAGACAACTCATTCTCTCCTACACAGTGATGAACATCTGTGTGTCCACAGTGAGCAAAACTCGCTTCGTCCGGGTGTTGCAGCGTTTCAAATGACTCCTTGTTCCCTTGGCCCGGGTGTATGGGGCTCTTTGTGAGCCCAGTGGAGAGTATCTATGGTTTGGGGAGAGAGATCGGAGAGAATGCAAGCAGCAGGCCAATGTTCTCTGTAGTCTACACCTGAACACTGTTACACAGCACTGAGAGAAAGTCAGCCGGGACGTGTAAAAACTCAAACATAACTAACCTGTCCTGCTGCATGCTGCACACTGTAAACACGCTGTACGGCCAACTATGCAGTGGCAATTATTTGACGGCGTATGGCATCATTGTTCGGGAATTTATAGTTCCCATCTGATCCCTGGATCACGAGCTCAGCGTGACTGTGGTTCAGTCAATCAATCCTCACTCTGGCAAAAACATTGGTGATAATCAATCATTGCTAATAACTGTAGGCACCGACCAAAGCTAAATTAAAACTTAACAACTCTGATTACCGTAATAACACTTGGGATTAAATTCACAGTGACACAGGGTGAGTAAGGATTGCACGCTCACGCCACCTCACTCTGTGTCTATGCTGCCATTATATTGCCATTATCATTAGGTTTTAAAGGCGCGGTGTCACACTTCTAAACTACCTGGAGCTGTGACTCTGATGAACATATATGAGACTTTATGGGAGGTTTGATATTCCCACAGGGAACAGGACTGTAACAAGACTTTTAATGATTCATGTTTTCTGTACAAGGTGGTGGTCAGCCTTTCAGTTTTTACTCCCGCTGACCTTTATACCCGCAGCGAAATGCATCTCAGCTATAGCACATTCTGGCATCTGAGTCGAGGGGGGAATGCAACATCAGTCTTTCCCAGGCAAACGTGTGTGGGCATATTTGCACAGCCATTCACATGAGAAAGTGCAGTGTCTGTCGTACGCCTATCTCGGAGAATAATGTAGTGAGAGCAGGTCATTCCTCATGATCCCGTGTGCTCTACAGGCTACAGGCGGGGATGAACAGTCAGTAAATCTGCCTCGAAAATAAGGGTGGTTGTGAGGAGAAAGCAAAGGAAAGAGATTTTAAACAATGATGCCTGTTAATTGAGAACCAAACATACATCTGTATTTTATTAGATTAGCTAAATATTCAGTGTATTCTCAATAGAAACCCTCCTGAGGGTTTAACAGACAGCTCCCTCTTGAGGCTCAGTTAGTTTCTCTCAGACAAAGAGTTCAGCCCCGTTGACATAATATCCAAAACCAAGTGGGAAACATATTTACCTTCCCACGCAGGAAAGACAGATCCCGGCTTCCTATGATGTGCAGCTCCTCTGTCGATTGGTCATTCTGTGGGAGGAGAAGACGAAAATGGAAAGACGATGTGCTTTTTTCCTGCATCATTGCTGGTTTCTTTCTTAATCAACAGAGACTGTTCATATGAGATCAAGACTCATTACAATAAATGCTCTGTCAGATGAGGAAATAGTGTTTCTCAGTGATTTGGCTGCACTGCACGGCACTGAAAGAACCGTCTGCAGCATTAATGCCAGACAGAAGACTTTTTTACAATAACCATGAATGAACAATATTTAACATAAACAAAGACAGGCTCTCTCTGTCCCTGAAGCACAGGGCGAAGCTTTGAAGAGCGACAGCTTTGAAGTTTGACTCAGCCGGCTACAGATGCATCACTTGGATAAGAGGAGCAGTGACATGGACAAAATCCCGGCCCTGGGGGCAGGTCACATGACTCCATCATGACCCGTGAGATTGACTAACAGCATCATCGCTCGCACACTGTTCTCTGGTGGCTGTACCAGAGACCGCTGCTCGCCACCATGTTGTTTGTTGACATGGAAATGTAATTATGTTATGAAGACTGGGGCTTTTGTACAGCCTCGTTACATTTTATATTGATTTATTTTCATGTATTTATCAGTATACCAATTCAACATGTAGTTTTGAAGCTTATAACAGTCATGTTTACCTCTATTTATGTGACATTTTAAGGAAATGTATACAGAAGTTTTTTATATTACAATAAAACACTGTAATATTTCAAGGCAAAAACTTATATTATATTACTTATATAACCAAACAGTGTTTCTTTTGATGGAAAAAATGTTTTTATACATATTTATACGGTAAAATATGGAATAAAACGCCAACCTTAAACGTGAAATCAACAGTACGAACATCCTTTTACGTAATATTAGAAAGAATTATACCGTATTTATTACGGTAAACTTCTGTAACCACCACACTGTATCATATAAACAACTGTTTTTTTCAGTGTTGTCTTCCTGTCCTCAAAGGGACAGATAAAGTTGTATTGAAATGACTTTAATACACTGTTATTAATAATCATGCAGCCCTGTCAACTCCCTGCAGGTGTATTTTGATTGTTTTGTCTTATTAAACAGTAGAAATCTTATTATTTGATCTACTGTCTCATTATTTGCCTTTAAGAAAAGCCCTGTCTTTACAACATGACCTCAGTGTGGCCTAACTGATCCAGCAAAACAAAAAACAAGCCATCATTTAATTTAGGATTCCTCTCTTGGAACGGGAATAGTGAATCCTCCCCTGTGCTGTAGAGGCACAGCTGGAATGTGACCACATGCAGTGACATGTAAATCACAACATATTGGCTGTGCTAAAGAATAATAAGTGACCGTGGTGATGATTTCAAAGTGACGTCACTGTAAACACGACTACATTAATTCCTCGGTCTATATATTCCAGGTGTTAGGCAGTGTCATCAGCTGTTTCTCTTGGCGGCAGCAGCAAGAGCACCAATAAAAGCAGTCTGGTATTTTCATGACCTTGAGCTCTGCAGTCACACCTGCCTGAATCCTCACGAAACATGAACAACAGTGACATCTGGTGGCAAAAGTCAGACACAATAGTGATGTTAAAAGGGAGAACGTGTCTTTGGTGGATAATATGTAGGGCTGTAACTAAGGATCGTTTAGATTATGGATGAATCTGTCATTTGTTTTGTCTCTAAAATGTCCAGAAATAGTTCCAAGGGTCCAATTTCACATCCTCAAATTGCTTGCATGTCCATCCAACAGCCCCAAACACAAAGATATTCAGTTCACCATGATATAAAACTGAGGAAAGCAGGAAATCCTCACATCGAGGAGCTGAAACCAATACAGATTTGGCATTTTCGCCCAATAAATGCCAGGACTATGTAATTGTATCATACAAACAAATTATTAGAGAACCAACAGGAAATGAGGGGAGAAAAAACATGTGTTCCTGGCTGGACTCGACAGTTGCAGTTCATGACCAGCATCTTAAACACCGAGGTGCCACATCAGGCACAGTTCACCTACCAGGTAGCTCTTCAGACGGATGAACTCCACCCTGGTCTCCAGGTACTTGTTGGAGTTGCGTCCGAGAATCTTAATGAACTCCACCAGGTCTGCGCAGAACTTGTAGCCTCCCTTCAGGACGCACAGCACCATTATGTTGTTGTCCCCAAAGTCATCCATGATGTAACGGGCCAGACGCTCTATCCTGCGGGAGAAATCACATCAAGACAAACGTAAATGAGCAAGAAATGATGTTTAAAAATCACTTTACAGGTGTGTTTGTTATTATATTTTACCTGTTCATGACTACCCCATGTGGAATGTAAACACTCTCTATGTCTTCGTGGTAGTGTTCAGGGTAAGTGAACAGGTCCAGACTGTATCCTGGCCACTCATCTTTAATCTAGGACAGACAGTAAGATTTAGGAATGGAAGTGCAGCACTGGTAAGTCTTCAAACTGCCACATGCGAAGTCCTGTTTAAGCCCTGAAGTGGATTTCCAGAGTCTAAAAGAAATATAATCATGACTGCTACTGGTATTTCTTTGCATAATAATGAGAAAGATTGCTGTAGGAAGTCACGTTGAGACATTTTAAATCCTGGGAATCTTAAAAAATAAAATTCAAAGCGTCTGACGACAGAATTTTAACAGAACTGTTGATTTTTAGCCTCAACACTACTCAACAAATTAAAGATTATGATTATGTGTCTTAACTTTCTTAATGAAATAATGACTTCAAGGAATTCAGCAAACGTCTTCTTACAACTAATAACTGAAAATAATCATTCTCTGCTCATGTTAAATCTAAAAATGTGACCTAAATTTCTGACTTAAGTGTGTGTCCAAATGATCTTTGTGTTGAACATACCACGATTCCTCGTTTCAACCCTCCGTTGTCCATCTGTGGAGGTGTTGACAGGGTGAAAACAGAGAATCAGGACAGGATACAGGTAGCTGTGACCTTCAGTGGAAATACACACAGTTTACTGAACACACACTACAGGAAAAAAAGCAGCACAAGCAGAGGAGAAGCTACTTAAAGTTTAGGTTGTGTATCTAGGAGGAGCACTTCCTGCATCTCAATCCATTCATTCAAACCTTAACGTTACATTCTGCCTGTGCATGTTAACTGCTGAGCAACATTTCTAATCCATCACTGCCAAAGCTTACCGCTTACTTACTGTTTTTTTGTTGCCTTCTTTTTAACAAAACCCGAGAGAGAAAGAAGAGAAACTAAAAGACACCCGGAGACGTCTCGTCCAGCCGCGTGTGCTGTGGGATCACGCCTGAGTCATTTGCGTAAAAAGGACAGCGTTGTTTTAGCCGTGGTGAATTACGGGGATAATCAGCTTCATGTGATGCCATGCTGGCCTGTGGCCGCATCACAAGAGGCTGAAGGAGAGTGGACAGAAACAAATGAACAACAAATACTCCAGTTCAGATTTGATGCAGTAATGTTTATTGAGCCTGAATGAAACTGATTTCCACACGTGAAGGTTACACAAGGTCAAACATGTGCCTGGAGGTCACTGTAGGGACAGAGTTAAATCTTAGAGTGAGATGCAGAGCAGCTTTGTGTTTGAGTTTAAGGAAGCAGACTGATCGTTACTATGGTAACAGAGGTCAGAGGATATCTGTCTTAACTCCCTCGACACAACAGATACATAACGTGGAAGCCTCTACAGAGTCAGATACCAATGTCGGACCACTAAAGGTGAACATATTGAACTTATGCTGTAGGAGCATTGTTGGAAGAGCCAGAGAGGACAGCACTGAGGCGGCAGTGTACTGATAAATCATTCTCCTCGATCAAGCTTCAATAAACCTTTCAGCAGACGACATCTTGGACTCCTGTGCACTCTCTGCTACCTAAGCTGACCACTGGGTTTTCCTTGTAAGGTAGGAAGGTGATAAAAGAACAAACAAAGAAATAATTGTTTGTAACTATCTGAAGCTAAAAAGTTTACTTCATTAAAGTGTAGAAGATCCACTCACAAAATCATTCAAATACAAATTTTCCCTTAAAATTACATCATATTTTAGAGCAAAGGTCTTCAACCTTTTTCAGCCCGAGGACCTCTTGGAAGAGACAAACAGAACAGGGACCCCCACATCTATGTGTCACATTTTAACTCTGGCCTATGTTAACGTTTATATTTACTTTATTCAGCTTTTATTTCACCTTATCAACATATTTATATACTGGGTTATTAGCCTGTATGTGTTTATGAGTGATAAAACGTCCATGCATTTTTATTGTTGGTTATTAAATGCCAATGTGCGTCTTTGGACATGTCCACTGATTCATCCAATTGGAGTGCAAATGCCTCAGCTGTTTTATCTGCAGCCTCACATTCACCATTAATTTGGTGAACACTGTCAGTTATTATGAACTGGTAGACCCCCTGCAGTATCTCTGCGGACCCTCTTGGTGTCGTGGACCCCTGGTTGAAGACCCCTGTTTTAGAGAGAGTACATCACTACTAGATGATTATAAAGAAAGAAAGAAATCCACGGTCATATGGCTCAACAACTGGCCAGACTGCCGTTAAATTTGTGATGAATTTTACGTCCCCAGGAGGTGAAAGTGTGATCTTTCATTTATCACCAAATTCACGTCAAAGCTTCTAATGTGATCATTTTTATGTTGTGCAGTTCACTGAAGTTCAGAGTCTCAGTTTTGTTTCATTATTCATATGAGCGAACACGAGAATACATAAATACATCATTTTATTTAACTCGAGCTCGTGTGATATCTGAATTAAGGCCGACGGTCTAGAGACACGCAGTACAGAACATCCGATCAAAGAAGAGGTTTTTATGTCCTAATTATTGGATATGTAGATGGTCTTGAACCTCTCGAAGAGTTTGATGTCATTCTCCAGCTTCTTCATCGCCACTTCCAGGCGATCCTTGCGGGACTTCTTCGACATGTTGTCTGTGACGAACGAGAGGCCCTGGTACTCGCGGTGCAGCTGATCCCAGTTCTTCTTCAGGGTCTGGATAGAGGAGCAGATAGAGAAAGCCATCACTGTCATAATAGAGTCAGCTTTATAAGGTCAGGATTCAAGGCTTTTATCAGAGGGATTGTCTATGTTACGGGGATAAGAGCTCCTATAGCAGATCAGAAATACATAAAAGTGTTGGACGTTTTCTGAGAGGTGATTCAACACCTCTGATTTTAGCGTGCATCGTCTCCAAGCCTCCTTTTAAATATGTACAAACAATGATCAGCTGTGACGGACACACTGAGGCCATTTTTATCCTGATTCATTAGGACTGAATAAAAATATTTTCACATTCACTTCCTGTGCTCCTTCGGTTGTTCCAGATGTCTGTGTGTTCCCCTCCGGCTGTTTCAGGGAACGAACCGTCACTGTGCAGCGATGTGTTCGAGTACCTGCAGGATGACTTGACGCTTCTCGTCAGACAGGTGATTCATGGCTCCCCGCTCCCTCTGTTCTCTCACAAAGTTGTCATACTCCTCCTGAGCTCGCCGCTCTTCTTCATTGCGCTGCTGCAGGTAGTCGGGTACTTCACCATAATGCTGCAAACAGAAACAGGAGACTTTAGACAATATGTTTACAGGGGACCTAATAAAACATTAAATCAAGCCCCAAAGATAGATCAATAAAGAGGGGGATATATTCACTCATGGTTGTGTTACAGTATTTTATGCTGAGTTAACAAACAATGTCAAATTATTCTTTGTGTGAAAAAATACCTTTTTCTTGATGTACTTTGGGACAAGTCCTGAATTCTCGAGTAGCTGCTTGTGTCCCTTGCTGGTGTCCACGTAGGTAGGCTGGGGCTTCATTGGCACAGCTGTGGCTGTCTTTATAAAGTCTCTCTTGGTGTGAATGCCCATGGGTGGGTTGTCTGTCCTCGCAGGAACTGCTGGTTTCCTCACAGTGCCGGCGCTACGAGCCTTTTTCGTACACTCTGTCTCTGAAAGAAGATTTAAAAATAAAGGTAAATAACACAGCTCAAGGACACACCCACACGCTGGTCAAATAGTGTATACCAGAACTCACTTTCAGGCAGCTTGGGCTCTTTCGAATGCTTCTTGAGGTATTTGTCGGGGGATGGCACGTCTACTTTTGCTGGTCCCATCGTCCTCATCGCGTCCTTTGCTGACTTTCTCTCATGAATAACTATGGGCCTGTACTTGGACACATACCTGCAGAAACAGCACATTGGAGAAAACAATCATTTTCAGAGTCATTATGAAGAAAATAACACACGATTACATGCCAGAATAACAGTTTGTATGAAAATACAGGACGCTTTAAACAGGCAACCACAATAAAAATGTTTCTTTTTACTTTTAATTTCTATTTGTATCTAAAAATATTTCAAATATTAGACTATTAACTAGATATTATTGAATTTTATTTTATATGCTGTCAAATGTGGGGCCAAATTTCAAAACTAAACCAAACTAGAGGTCGTCAACAATTGTTTTAACTATTTTTTTTAGTTATTTCTAAGTACTATTAATATACGTTATTATATATTTACCTTTAACAAGCCCTAACTCTCTAGTTAGCCTCTAACTAACCAGTCTCTGTTTATTAACTAGTTAACTTATCCTGATGAAGCTACCACTAGGTTAATTTGAGCTAATGTAACGTTACCTTGATGTTTTCTCAGTCTGAACTTCTTCCCTTGGAATGAGATTGTAGACGCTTTCTGGTGGATGCACGACATCAGACATTTTGAAGGACTTCTTTTAATTATTAAAAGACTAAACAAAGACTAAAGTTTCGCCTTAGCTGCGTGGCTAATTTGACCGAGCTAACTAACGTTAGTGTGATTTGTTTGACAACAAAGCTAGCCGGCGGGTTGCTAGGCAACTGTGGGAGCAAGTGTTACATTCCGGGACAGTTGTAAAAAGATACATTTGAGGTGTATCTGAGCCGCTTACCTGTAGAATACACAGACTTTATCTCGGTTAATAGCACCTGTTTTACATATACAACTCAATTTATTTATCTAAATACAAAAAAATGTTTATTTCATTCCGCTACGCCACACACTAGCTCTGTGCCGCTTGATTTATACAAATCATGAGCTAACACCAAAAACAAAAGTGCAAGATTATATTTGCTATTATTCTTACTTAATTTTGATGTATTTGATTGTATGTATTTGCATAAAACTCGCTATTTCTATATAAATGCGAGTCCTGTAGACTTCATAACACGGGAGTACAATGTTCCGGGGAGTACGTGAACGCAGCATGTAGCTGGCTATTTCTAGCAGATTCCGCGATGCGAAAAAGTTAGATATATTTACGTTTTTCGCGCTTATATGTCGTTAAATATGTACACAAATTGTTGCGTTACACGGTAATAAAACGTGGGAAAAAATATGAGCTGTTTCTTCGACGTAAACGCCCGCCTTGGCACGGAAGAGTCGTCATTTTTGTCCCTCCGGGCTGGCCGTAGTTGTTTGTGTTGATTCAGTGTGCGCTCACCGTGCAGCATGCAGCGCAGAGTTTGTACTTTGCACGTCAAAACAAACCATATAGTCATCACAGACTCCACTAAAAACACATGATCGTGTTTGAAGTGCGGGAATACAACATTTCACGTGAGTGTTTGGCTCATTAAACGTCCTTTTTTACACGCTTTGACTACTGTCCTGGCTGAAAGACACGTGTTAAGTTACCTTGAAGCTAGATAATAAACATATTAAACATTAAATTTCCTCTTTATCATTGCTACAGGAGAGAAGCCTGTCATCTGACTCCTCAATGGGTTTATTGAATGCACTCAGAGCTGTCAGATGCCACCTGAGTCCCCTCTCAACATCAAAATCATGGCTGTCCACCAAAGCCTCCCTGCTGGGGGACAAGAACCTCCTGCTCATGGGCCCTCCTGGAGCAGGGAAGACCACAGTGGGGAGGATAGTGGCCCACAGGCTGGGACTGCCCGCCGTAGACGTGGATGACGACGTCTTGGAGACGGCGTGGAAGATGCCCGTGGCTGCAAAGCTCGTGGAGGTCGGCGGGGAGCGTTTCCTGGAGGAAGAAGGTCAGGCTCTGTGTAACTTCTCCTCCTCTGGGTGTGTCGTTTCCCTCACAGGCTCCAACCCTCTCCACGATGCAGCGATGCAGCACGTCAAAGAGTCCGGGTTGGTCGTCTACCTGGACGTGGACAGCGAAGACATCATCCGGAGGCTGGCGAGGATGAAGGTGAACAGGATCGTGGGGCAGGAGGCAGGGGTGTCCATGAGGGACATTCTGCGTTACAGGAAGCGGTTTTACGAGAAGTGGCTTGATGTGCGGGTGCTGTGCGGGACGGGGGACACGGTGGAGGAAGTGGCGGAGAAGGTGGTGAAAGCTGTGGAGAGATATCAGAGCCACGCTGCAGAAACCTACGTCTCAACCCGGAGTGATGGCGTGGAGTCGTCCAATCAGAAAGCATACTTCAGTGACGTGGTAGTGGAGGGTCTGGCCACAGATGGAGGCCTCTATGTTCCTAAAAACGGCTTCCCACACTTAGATGCTCGTGAATGGCTGAGACTAGCTGACATGTCCTACCCAGAACGAGCGTTAGTCTTACTTGAAAAGTGCATACACCCGTTGGACGTCTCTGCTTTGGATCTCAGGACGATGATATTCAAAGCATACGGGTCCAACTTTTCCAGCGAGGCTGTGGCGCCTGTAAAACACCTCATCCACAATCAGTACATTCTGGAGCTTTTTCACGGCCCCACCGCCTCATTTAAAGACCTCGCCTTGCAGCTGATGCCCCAGCTCTTCGCTTACTGCCTCCCGCCGATGTGCAACTACCTCATCCTGGTGGCCACCTCTGGAGACACCGGGAGCGCCGTGCTGAGCGGCTTCAGCAGGCTCGGTGGCACCGACAGACACAGGACCGGGGTGCTGGTGTTTTTCCCAGAGGAAGGCGTGAGCGAGATCCAGAAGCTTCAGATGACGAGCTACAGGGAGAGCAACGCCAGGGCCGTCAGCGTCCTGTCAGACTTTGACTTCTGTCAGAGAAGCATAAAGAGGATGTTTGGAGAGTCTGGGCTCACCGGGTACCTCGCTGTCGAGTACGGCACCGTCCTCAGCACTGCCAACTCCATCAACTGGGCACGGCTGTTGCCACAGGTGGGTTGATCGCTGAGTAGGTGACTCTATAATGTGTCTTTTTGATGACAATTTTGTGTCAGGCACTCATTAATCTCATAGTTATGTTGAGTTTTTGTCAGGAAGCAGCTTTATCTTACGACATGACAGGAGTCTAACACAGTTTTCTCCTCTCGCAGGTGGTGTACCACTCCTCAGCCTATCTGGATCTATGCAGAGACGGTGTTATCAAGTTCGGGGAGCCCGTTGATGTTTGCATCCCTACTGGTAACTTTGGCAATGCCATGTCAGCTGTGTACGCCAAGCAAATGGGCATCCCCATAAGAAAAGTCATCTGTGCGTCCAACCACAACCGCGTCATCACCGACTTCATCACAACAGGCGAGTACGACCTCCGTGGACGGCCTCTGATGCTCTCCCGCTCCCCGGCTATAGATATCCTGAAATCCTCCAACCTCGAGAGGTTTATCTACCACGTCTCAGGCGGAGACGGACGCCTCGTCCAAGAGCTGTTCACATGTTTGGACGCGCAGCAGCACTTCCGGGTTCCCGAGCATCTTCTCGGCAGGATACAGGAGGAAGTGCTGGCCGGCTGGTGCTCTGAGGACGACTGCTTGGCCGCCATCCAGAGCGTTCACGCACAGACGGGCTACATCATGGACACACACACCGCCGTGGCTAAAGTGGTGGCTGACAGGCTGCAGGACGGCTCGTGCCCCGTGGTGCTTTGTTCCACTGCTCACTACGGGAAATTCGCTCCCGCTGTGTTCAAAGCCTTACAAATCCAAAATATTCCAGAGGATCCCGTTGAGCAGCTGAAGAAGCTCGAAACGAAGGCGTCCGGACCCAAACACACAGAGACATGATGAAATGCCTGGAGGAGAGAGGCAGCAAGGGACACAGAGTTTGTCAGGCAGAGTACAGTGTGCTGGTAGAAGAGGTGGAGAGCATGATACAGGACTCCTTCTTGAAAGTTATGTAGGATTATTTGAGCTTTTCTACCTTTTAAAATAAATCTTATTTTGAAAGGACGTCTCTCCTTGGTGCTGTTTTTATAATTTTCTTGTCATTTTTAACATTTAACATAATCTAAAACATTTATACAGTGCAAAAAAAAGGTAAAATCTACCTAGAAAGGGCAAGAAATGAAAGAAAAATGATTAAATATTGATTCAAAAGGCCAAATCCGGCCTGAGCCTGCAGCAGCGAGGGAAAAAAACGAATGAGAAATTCACTCTGATTATTCTGTAATCGAGCTCTAAACTTGTTTTCTAACTCGATTTAAAGTCTATTGATTATGCAGCGTTTCTTTACATCATTATCTCGAGCCCTTGGCCCACTAGATGGGGGTGGTGTTTACCTCTCGGCCACTGCTGTGTGGAAACACCGGTGCCAGCATTCCAGTTACAGTATATGAGTATCGCTGTAATGGGTATTAATTACTGGCACAAGGTCAAATAAACAGTGTGTGTAAAATCAATATCAGCAGTCAGGGAGATAATCATCTTCCTGTAACTAATAAAGTGCACCGTGATCATATATTTCCAGGTTTTCCTTCAACTTTTAACTCTGCCGACGTGAAGCCACGCGGCGGATCTCACAGCGTGACATTAAAATAAAGCTAATGAATTGAGTTTCACGGGCCACTAATTGCCCAGGTGAAGCTCGAGCAGCTGCTGCGCTCCTTCTGCCGGTGTCCGCCGACTCATTAACCACCTCGATGACGATTATATTTTTAATAAAAAACCTTTTGAACCGCCATGTTTCTGCCCTTTTCTGTTTCATGAGCTTCTTCTTAGCTGCTAACACTTTAAAATGGCCGCTTTGTTCGCTTGAGGATTAAAGGAAGAGTTTGACATTTTGTGAGGGAGTTTACTGGAAGTGGCTCAACTTTCAGCTCACTTCATGACGAATTTATTTATTTATTTATTTATTTTACTGGAATTGAGACATTTCAGATCCTGTTTGGCCAACAAAGTGCCACTGCTAGGAAGCTACCATCTATGAAACTGTGACATTTACTTCTAAAATACGTCTTATTTTGTGTTATTTAGCCTCTTATTTGATCAGATACAATAAATCATAAGCCAGATTGTGATTAAAACTGAAGGCAACATGAAAATAATTTACTCAAAGGTAAAACATCTACAGATTTAAGTCTAGAGTCTATTTATAAGATGCAAACAAAACCTGACAAGACCACATCATTCAGAAACATTGTGTAACACGGAGCTGACCGGGGTGACCCCACACACACACACACACACACTTCCGACGTCACACCATCCATAACGAGAGAGTCCAGAAATGAATCCCGTCTCTGTGGCTATCAGTCGAGTCATTTAAATCCAGGTGCTGCCTCAGCAGCCGCGGGGAAGGAGGAGGAGAGCGGAAGATAAGTTTCATAGATCTCCAGGATTGCTTATGACTGCAGTTGTTAAAATAGATGGAAAGTCAGGCCAGATTTGACAAAGCACTCTGCAAGCATGCCCTCTGATCTGGATCACTGTCTCTCCGTGTCTGCTAGAACTGAGAGGAAGAGTGTCGCCTTCACTTTCTTAGTTTGTCTGTTATACGTACACTGCAAAGTATGAACAACATGTGATTAATAAACATCTCATGAGCCTGGCTACAGGAAGTTGCTCCCCATTCAGCCACAAGAGCGTCAGTGAGGTGTGTTCCCGAACCTTAGCCAAGTGTTTGTTAGGTTAATGAAGGCTTTCAGATCATGCGTCCTTCTAGAGGGAAGTTACAAGTAAGGTATACAAGTGATACTTTATGTTGAAACAGGAAAAGAGCTTCCCTGACCTGTTGGAGAAAGATCCAACTGCAGACGAGGTGACAAGTTTCCATGCTTTCATCCTTCTTCAACGTTTTTTTATTTGGCCTGATCGGCAGGTCTGCAATGTGAAGCAGATTCTTATATAACACGTCCTTCTGAAATAAAAACCGAAGACACGAACCTCTGTCATCAAAAAGGTCGGGAAGTACAGGTCTGAAAATACATACATACACAACCGTATGTAAACAGGTGTGTCTGCAGCCTTACACGGTGTATATATCATCTAACAGAGGTGGAAGAAGCATTCAGACCCTTTACTTACAGAAAAGTAAAAAGTAGCAACACCAGACTGTGAAAATACTCCATTACAAATAAAGTAAAGTCCTAACACCGAAGTATTATCAGCAAAATGTCCTTAAAGTATCACAAATTTCTCATATATTGCTGAGAAATGACCCCTGTTAGTGTTTTACCATTATATATTGTAATAGTGGATTACTATTATTGATGAATTCATATGTAATGGATGTATTGTTGAGTAGTTTGATGAACTCTTTAGTCTATATTCAGACATATGAAGTGGAATATAAGGTATAAGGGAGTGCAGGTACATACAAAGAAGAACAAGAAGAAGAAGCATGAATAACCAGAGATAAAAAACACAGCAGGAGCATGTAAGGCCTCACGCTGGGCAATCCAAGCAGCAGACCTACAGAAGTGTGTGTGAGGAACGGGTTCACCGTACTGTACACCTGTATGCAGCCGCTCGGTTTTCTTGTCAGCGGACAGGGAGATTGCGGCCTCTGTGGTTTGAAGTGATGCATTGCTCTTGACAGAATCAAAGACCTGTGCTGTGATGCTATTGGTCAAACAGACAGAGAGAAAGAGAGGAAGGTTTCTGAGGCACGTCAAGATAAATTACGACCTGCGCTTTTTTTTTTTTTTTTTGAATCAGCCCTGTGACTGTACGTTAGTGTGTTTCCATGCTTACAGGATGACAGATCACTTTTCTGCCATGCATGAGTGTTACGTAACGCGCGGTCACATACTGTAGGCTTCTCTGTACCAACTCTGTGCTTGTTCTTTCTCCTTTAACTGCATTGGCCTTATTAATCAAGCTGCTTGGCAGGTGAATGTGAGGAATGGGTGGGTAAGTGTGTGAAAGCGGGAGGAGGGGGTAGTGTGCAAGTTCATCTATGTGTGAGTGTGTGTGTGTGTGTGTGTGTGTGTGTGGTGAAGGGAAAGAGAGAGCCAGCTGTTGCTCAGCACCTAGTGGCCCACGGCTCGGTGAGCAAGGATAATTGCAGGTACCAGCCTGTTCCCATCTCCTTAATGTGAACCTGCGGCATAATGGAAACCGCTCTTTCACAGTGGAGGGAAATAGATAGAGGGAGGCGGAAATTAACGCATCGGAGGGGTTTGGAGAGAAGATCCGGTGAACCGGCTTGATTTGAGGCTGTGCTCCTGAGATCCCTGACGCTATGGTTTCTTTTCTTTCTGCTGAAATCCACAAAGTAGAACTGAGACACACAGGCATCACTTTGATTTACAGAACAAAGGAAACGTCAGTTTATTTGCCTTATTTCCTTCAACATATACTTATTTTATTTAAAATATACTGATACTGTAATGCAGCTGCATCAGCTTCTTCATTAAAACAGGGTCTCCTACGACATTCGGAAGGGGTTCACATCCACCATATCTTCTTCTTCTTGCACTGGTATAATTCATGATAGTGTCACCACACAGACAAGTAAACAACTGCTCAACACGGGTCCAGGTGTGCAGCCAGGCACTTAGAAATCCTGAGGTACCTAAATGCAACCTCTTTACCACTTACAAATATGATCAGACAAGAAAAAGAAATGTTTTTTTTCTGCAGGACTGTTGGAGATGAATCCTTTCAAAACTATTTTGGACTCATCTAATTCAGTATGTACGACATTCAATATGTATTTTCAACTGTAGTTCATCCCTAGGATA
Organism: Miichthys miiuy; assembly: GCA_036365135.1. NCBI lineage: Eukaryota > Metazoa > Chordata > Actinopteri > Sciaenidae > Miichthys > Miichthys miiuy. The sequence goes on from CM071618.1 coordinate 5,513,770, forward strand.
CAAATATAAAACCTACAAATTCTCAGAAAACTTCAAATCTGAGTTTGAAGTTTGAAAATTTTGTAGATCTATTTGGTTGATCTCATGTTTCAATAGAAAAATTAGATGTGAGGCAGTCATATTAACTTCTGCTGCTACGACTGAGGTCCCTGCCTCATTGTATTTCTGATAACTAGCGCATGAAACTTCAAGTTTTGTTACATTTGTATAGTGTATTTATTTTTTTAATTGCACAGTAATTTGTTTTGGGAGTCAAAATGTCTCCATTGATAAAATAAATTGCATCAGAGTCATTAGCGCTGGTGTCAGTGGAATTTGCGCCGTCCCATGATGGTTTAAATAAATGTTATTTCTGAGGCTTTTCCCCGCGTGCCAAGAATTAAGCCCACAGAGCAGATAACTCTTCTGCTCCTTGGCACAAAGAAACGGTCACATTTAGAAATCTTGGCGTCAAATGCTGGCACTAAACACACTCGCCCACCACTGCGAAGATCGGAGTGAAATTCTGTCTGGGTCAAACACGATTGTGAGAATTCAAGTGGGAAGTCAGTGAGGGAGCATGGCCTGATCCAGCTCATAGGCTGGTCTGCGCCATCATGAGGGCAGCAGGAGAGTCTGTAATGACTGCTAGATTAAAGAATCAACAAAAGAAACATTTGTCATTGTATTATTATCATATTATAGCATCATATATACCTTTGTACATACACATTGTGCAGCTTCAGTGGTCTCTAATCTGTTAAAATGTGCCAATTACACGTGAAGTGAAACATACTGATGTGTGCGGCTCAGTTACAGTAAAATGGACGACGTTTTGGTCACAGGATCAACTTTTTAAAAATTATCCATGGTCTGTAAAAAATGTTTCCCCGTCTCATTTTCTGTTTGTTTCCTCTCACTAAGTTCAAACTCTGAACTCGTCTGTGATGGATTCATGACCTCATGGATTAGTTAAAAAGAGAAAAGAAACAAGAAACTTTTAATCATGGTTGGCTGTGAAACTAGAACATCCTACACTTTGTGTTTTGTTTTTTGACATCATGACCTTTTATTATGAATTCAGCTGGAGGATGTAAGATTTTCTTTATTAACACAAAGTGGTGGAATACAACTAACTAAGCTTTTAGCACAGAAAACATGCACATGGCACAAATAATCGGCAGATTAATTCATCATGAAAATAATAGTTACTCACAGTCCTAATAATGCATCAAGTCATAATGATCTAATGATATAATATGTTAGTATAACAGTTACAGCTACATGGATCTCTTTAAGTACATTTTACTGATTAAATTACATACTTTACTTTTACTGAAGTAACTTTTTCAAGACGTTTTATGGTACTTAACTTGGATCTGAATACTTCCTCCACTGCTGGAACAAGTCATCTGATGTGATCTGACAGTATGTGCACGTCTTTGTACATGTTTGTGTGGAATTGCCTTTTTTAGACCATCTTATTAAGACTATTATTGCATGGTGAAGCGTCTTTCTCCGCGATCAATGGTTCCTTTCTGGAAGCAAGAGCCAAACAATCAGCCAACACATCTCAACATCGTGTTCACCCGAGGCTTTCCTGCTAATTACCTACGACAGTAATTCGCACCCCGACATACCTCCGTGAAGTGTGAGGAAGAGGAGGAGAGAAAAGAGAGCTAATGAAGGTGTCGACAGGAGCTCGCCACCAGAAGATGATTGTTATTGGATCGAACTCATTTGCACTTTGATGCAAACCCAGAGCTGAACAATACGCATCGGTGCCTCTCTGCTTTAAACAGTCTTTGATAAGCACACAGACAAAAAGCAGCGATTCAGTTCATGGTGAACAAAATAACTGAAGGGTCCTGAAACAAATTACATCTAACTGATGCCTCCATCAGGCTTCTGGCGACCGTCTGCCAGGATCTTCTCCTCTCTGGGATGAAGGAAAGAGAATCCATTTCTCACTCAGAGAATGAGAAATCAATGACCCCGAGATGGATCCGTGTGAAATGAGATATGAGCTTTGTCTCGCAGGACTCAAGGCAGGGCTCGGATTGACAGCTGACTGACAGGGGTTAACTACCAGGAAGGCCGACTAGCTTGAAGGTGTAAAACTGACCCTCTCGGACTCTCACTCCAAATATATGTGGAAATGTTTGAGATGTTTGAGCTCAGGGTTGAGACATGTAAGATATTCCTGTAACTGACGGTTCACTAAGCCCCACGCTCCTTCCTCACTGCTGCTACGCCTGTCAAGCTTTCTGTTTTCGTACAGCGCATATGCAGTTTACAGTGATATTGGTCAAAATTTGTGTTTATTGAAACAATAGATCCTCGATTTCAGTCAGGTAAAAGTAGCCGCTCAGTACTAGTTTACAACCCTAGTCAAATTGTGCACCTATAATGGGAGTAGCTCATTCCATATGGCACTTATCTTGGGAAGGTTCAAGTCCAGCACGGATCACAGTATAGAACATGAACTAATATCTGGAGAAATACCAGTTGACCTACTTGACAATGCCGAGGTGCAAGGTACTGAACCCTTAACTGCTCCTGTGGTATTGCTACGTGGCTGTCTGTCAGCCCACCATCCCTCCACATATGCATGTCTGTATGTCTTGTATTTGGGGCCTGTATATGTAAAACTGGATGTGTTTATGTAAGCTTTAAATAAACAATTTCCACCAATAACATGTCATTCACCCGTAAAACTTGAAATTTTTAGCGGCACAGAGCTAAGATTTATTAGATAGCCAAGAGCACGGCTTTCTCAAAGTCTTACGAGTGCTGATAACTGCAAAAAATACAACTTTCTAACAGATTTGGGTGAAACTGAATCACTTCATGCGAGTGCTCTGCCTTGAAACTCTGTGATTTACAGAGCTTCAAGGCAGAGAGATAGTTTCTTTGTGCAAGTCATATAAAACACTTTACCCACTTTATCATACACTTTACCCACTTTATCGTACACTTTACTCACTTTATCGTACACTTTACTCTTACAATCAGTATTATAGTAGTGTAATATATCCTATTTACATAGTATTTTTTATATCTATTTATACAGTCATACTTTAATATAGTTGTCACAACCTTGTACAGTGTATAGAAGAGTCAAACATATTTTCCATATTCTATTTCAGTATATTCAGTATATTTTGGATTATACGCATATTTATATTTTTCTTCTATGTTAGTATATTTTATATTTTATATCTTTTTTACTTAACTTTTTTACAGTATTGTATTTGTTCTTTAGCTTATTTCTATCTGTTACACACTTTTAATGCTGAGCTCACCGGTTCCTCTTGTCCAACACATTTCATTGTATTGTTGACGCTGTGTTAACTTGCATATGATAAATATAAACCTGAAACTTGAAACTTGAAAGCTGTACTTGTTGCTAAAGTAGCTAACCACAAACCCCTGAGACAGTTTGACGACAGCAGATAGATTACAGTAAGTTTTACAGTTAGTCAGCTACTGATGCTAACACTTACATCTGAGTGTATGAATACAGTTTAATAAATTCCTCCCACACATTCCCACATTCCTTCAAAGGCATTCCTATAAGTCCCATTTCCAGGAGGCCACGGCTTTTATTGTTTATCATACAGCTAATTACATTTACGGTAACTGGGGCATACTGATAGTGTCATTATCACAGTGGTTGACCTTTAATCTCCATCGCAGGCAAACAAACATCATGTGCAGTAAGATTCTTAGTACTTTTACTACTTTGTTATCTCAGTATTGTTGCACAGTTGTCTTCTGTAACACCAATCAAATGACCAAATACACACTGATTTAGTTATTTAGTTACTTAGTTGTGACACGCCTGTGAATTCTTAAGTAATTTAATTTGTCTGTGATTTCCTGTAAATTGTGTCAAAGTCCGATTTTTTTCTGGTAACTCATATAATGTCTGGACTTAATCTCTTTCCTCTCAGTATGAGATTAACAGTAATGGTACTTTCCCAGTTTGTTTTATTTTCCGGCTGCAAGGTAATTATCAAGCCTTTATGGCCAAAAAGACTCTAAGGACAAGTATAAATGCTTCTTCCGGTGAGGGCTCAGCCTTTAAAGGGATGCAGCTCCGTCACATCTGTGTCAACCCTCCTGTATATATCTGAAGATGGGCTGCAGACGCACCGACTGCCTCGCAAAGCCTCTGTCGGGCCTTTTTGAAAAACTTGGATCCCTCATCGGCTCATGTCCTTTCTATTTTCTTGTAATTCCTCTTGTACTCACAGCGGTGCTCAGCGGAGGCTTCGCTTTTCTCAAAGACAGGGAGGACAATGACTTTGAGCGGCAATATACTCCCAAGAAAGGACCCTCGAAGGCAACCAGGGAGTTTGTCAGGGAGAACTTCCCCTACAATGACTCGTTGTTTTCAGAAGAAAGGTTGTACAACCGGGGAAACTTTGCATCCCTCATTGCTGTATCAACCAACAACTTGAATGTGCTAGCAGATCCTGCCTTTGAGGACATCATCAGACTCAACAACAAGATCCTTAATATCACTGTGTACGATGGGACACTAGGATTCAATGACCTGTGCGCAAAGGCCAACGGAGAATGCGTCTCAAACATCATCCTAGACATCGTCCGCTCTAACGAATCCAGCATCACCTACCCTGTGCACACATACAGATCCAGCCCGGTGTTCCTGGGTTCTGTGTTAGGCGGGGTTCATGCTATCAACAACTCAGTCACGAGTGCCAAGGCTGTAAAACTCTTCTACTACTTAGATAATACAGAAAGCAAAGCCAACGCCTCAAAATTATGGCTGAGAGGATTTAAGAAACTTTTATCCGAAGAGGTGGACAAGAAACACATCGACGTACGTATCCTTGCATATTTCCTTTAAAAGAAAGAAAAGATGCAACATGTTTGATAACCTCTCTTTGGTTGAACTAAGATCTAACAATGATGGTTTAATTTAACATTCAACAACTACAGCTCCCACGAGGCTTTGACAGCATACCAACCAACGGCTCAAAGAGAATCGTGAAGATGTTTTAAAGTTGTTTTAAAGAAACATTGCAGAGATGTACATGCAGGCTTAAATCTTGCTATTTAAGCTAATTAATTGAATAATTGGAGCGGTTTTGTTGTTGAATGGTTTACTTTTGAAAATATCAGATCATTATGTGAAGGTCAGATGTAGAAAGGGATTCAAAAGGACACCTGCATAGACCACAATCCACTGCAAGGCTTTTGAACAGCTGTTTTAGCTCTGTTTAAAACCTGCAACCAATTCCCATGAAGAAAGTTTGCTCACACTTTTCATATTTTTTTATGCATTTAGTTGTCCACTCATATTTTCAGCACACTCTGTCTTCCTAAGTGATTATCTCAAGGCTCTTTTAAAGTCTTCTGTTCTGGTGGAGGAACACAACCAATTCAACATTTCATTTTATGTAGATATAAAGACATTAACTCTGGTCCTTTGTGTGTACTCGCGAACTAAATACACTAAGTTTACGTGTTTGAAAGTCAATCTGGAAGGAACAGAGGCAAGTTGAAGCATTAAAATGACTCCTTGGATAGATTTAACAACACGAAATGGGCTGTAAAAGTAAATAAAGGTGAATTTTGTCTCACAGCTGAACATGCCGTTCACTGAGAAGCATTAGCTTAGTATCTAAAATAATAACGTGTGAATAAAAAAAGCATATAGATGCATTTTCTGAACATATTAGTCACAGCGTGTCTGCTCCCACTCCATCTTCCTCCCTCCTTTTGAGATAATGTGTTTGGCAAGGTTGCAGACTCGCTGCTTTGTCCTGAAATCCAAGCGCTGCTGTCACACTGTCCACGTCTAAACACTGCTGTCTTGATTTGACTTGAAGTGTTCACGTTGGCTTCTTTCTTTCTTTCTGCTTGTTCTCTTTTGTAGGTGTCTTACTACACCTCCAAATCCAAGCAGGAGGAGATTGACAGTCACACCACAGATGGCTTCCCTTTATTCCTCATCACTTATGCCTGCGCCATCACCTTCTCGTTGATATCCTGCCTGAGGTAAGAAGTGATCAGTGACTGTCACACAGTGAGCGATTTTCCTGACTGCGGGCCAAGTCCAGGACGCAGAGAGCTGCTGTTTATCAGAGTGACTGGTAGACAGGGTACATGTAACGATTTCAACATTCCTGCAGGGTTAAATTTAAATTTAAACTTTATTTATAAAGCACCATGCATGCAAACGTGCATCCCAAAGTGCTTCACAGAGCAAAAACAATGAATGTAATTTAGCAAAAATAGAGAACACATAAATAAAACTTGGCCATACAATAATAAAATGTTAGAATAAATAAAAACCAATAAGAAAAAGGTTTAACCTCTTAAGCCCCAGCCTCTTTTTTAGGCCTCTGCTCGAAAATGACATGACCGAAGTATATCTGCAACTACAAGGTCTATTTGAATAACTTTGGTGTCATAATAAATAAATGAATGAATAAATAAATAAGTATTCTTTGGCTGCTGGTTTAATGAGTTTTTGTAATAGAGCGACACTGATATGTGCTTGTAGCAGAGCTTCTCCTGTTTCATTTAATGTGCAATATGACTGTATTGTTACATGATTAGTACAGTGTTTCATGCTTTTTGTTTGCGAAGTGACCCCAGGGTTCCCCGATTGGGGTTAAGCTTAGACTTAAGAGGTTAAGAACCAGTGCAAGGAAACCAAGGACCAATTGGACAAGACTAAAAACTGTAACAGTAAAAACAATAAAATATTAAAAGTAAGTTAAAAGAGCCTTAAAACAGCTTCAAAAGAGCAGTAAATTATGAAGCAGCTCAAATAAAAGCCAGTTTGAGTTTCTTATTCTTACAGAGCATTGTTGCTTTTATTTGTTGCATGATTTCGATTGCTGATGTTGCAACAACACTCTATCTTTACCTCCTTCACAGATTTGACAATGTGAGGAACAAGGTGTGGGTGGCTGTCTTTGGCGTCCTCTCCGCTGGCTTGGCTGTTCTCTCCTCTTTTGGCTTGCTGCTTTACATCGGAGTGCCGTTTGTTATCACGGTCGCAAACTCCCCTTTCCTGATACTCGGTGAGAGAAAAAAGCACCCTCGACTACGATTTTTGTTCCAGATTATAGTTTTAGGTTGTCCATCAAGTAACATGCTGCATTTGTACGTACAATGTCTTTTTCCAGGAATCGGCCTCAACAACATGTTCGTCATGGTGTCCGACTGGCAGCACACCAACGTTAAAGACCCAGTGTCAAAACGGATGGCTCACTCCTACAAAGAAGCTGTCATGCCCATCACCATCACCGCCCTGACCGACGTCCTCAAGTTCTCCATAGGTACCACGTCAGACTTCCCGTCAGTGCAGTCGTTCTGCTTGTACACCACCATCTCCATCATATTCTGCTACATCTACACCGTTACCTTCTTTGGAGCCTTCCTGGCTCTAAACGGGAGGCGAGAAGCCAGCAACAGGCACTGGTTTACCTGCATGAAAATACCGACAGACAATCTCGATGATCATTCTAAGATACACAACATCTGCTGTGTGGGAGGCAGCTATGATAAGGATACTGGAGCAGAGAAAAAACAGCCAGTGAGTAACTTCTTCAAGGATTACTATGGCCCGTTTTTGATCAAACCCTGGGTCAAGGGAGTTGTAATCTTCCTTTATGTGGTATATTTAGCTGCAAGTATTTATGGATGTTTCCACATACAACAAGGGATTGAGCTATATGATCTGGCAGCTGATAACTCCCATGTTACGAGATTTAACAAGAAGGATAGGCAGCATTTCTCTGATTACGGTCCATCTGTGATGGTTATCATGAGTGATGAATTCCCGTATTGGGATATATTCTCGAGATTACAACTTGAGGAATGCATGCAGAGTCTTAAAGGGCTCCCATTTGTAGATGAGGATATCTATACATCCTGGTTGGACGCCTACATATCGTATGGTAAAGAAAATAGTTTAAACCTTGAACATAAATATTACTTTAACAAAAATTTAGCACCATTTTTGGATTTATTTCCTTATTTCAAGCAGGATGTGAACTTCACTGGAAATTCCATCCACGCATCCCGGTTCTTCATTCAGACTATTAATATTGCCAATGCCAGTCAGGAAATTCACATGCTTAAAGGTCTTAAAACCACCGTTGAGAGATGCCGTGTAAAATCTTTGTTAGTTTATAACCAGAACTTTATCTTCTACGACCAGTACGACGTAGTAGTCAAAAGTACGATTAAAAACGTCTTTGTCATCACAGCCGCGATGTTGGTCGTCTCTCTCTTGCTGATCCCAGACCCCATCTGCTCGTTATGGGTGGCTTGTTCGATCACTTCGGTGACTGTCGGGGTAACCGGCCTCATGGCGCTGTGGAACATCACGCTCGATTCCATATTCATGATCATTTTCACCGTCTGCATCGGCTTCACCGTCGATTTCTCCGCCCACATGTCTTACGCCTTCGCTTCGAGCAAGAAAAGCTGTCCTAATGACAGAGCCGTGGATGCTCTCGCCAGTTTAGGCTACCCCATACTTCAAGGGGCCTTTTCCACCATTTTAGGGGTGTCGGTGTTGGCTACGTCTGAGTTTCACACATTCAGGATGTTCTTTAAGATCTTCTTTCTTGTGGTGCTGATTGGGATGGTTCACGGCCTCAGTTTCATTCCAGTAATTATGACAATATATTCATGCCGCTCAGATAAAGATAAAAATAAAGACGAGAGTTTGAAAATAAGCAAACTATGACCGAAGCTGATCACATGTAGTTAGGTAGATTTACCAGAAGATCCATTTCCCTGAATATTTATGGAAGAATGTGTATAAATTAAAGTGTACTGTATTTAGTTACGCTCATTTGAATGCTATTTTTGTTGTCTTTTTTTTAACAGATGAGCTTTTGATGATGTTCAATGATTTTTTGTATTCATTGTTATATAATGTAACCATAGTTAATTGTAGTTTATGTGTCACGTGACAATAAAGCCTTGTGTTTCATACTGAACTGTGTGTTGTACTGTAAAACTGACTTACATAGAAGTTGACAGTAAGAAATAGCTGCTCTAATACACTCATTCAAACATTTATATGCCACACTGCGCGGCCAGTCATCATATTATCATTAACGTGTTGATTAAAGTAGAATACATCTCGTCAGGCAATCTGCTAAACTCTGAAATAGTCACTCTAAAAGTGCGAAATACAACCTGCATTGACATATGATATATAATAAAATGGCACAATTTCATTTGTTTAATTTAATTTGACATTTCTTTCAATGATGTAGAATTAGTTAAAAGGTCTATAGATATTGTCCAGTCATGTTATAACTGGGTCACAACTTGGATGTGAATTGCTGGTTAAATCTCTCAGCAATCTGCCTCATATACACAAAGGCTATTTGAACATGCGCCATTCACAAATCTGAAATTTGTCATTTTAGCTTATTACAGTGATAAAAACTTATTTGTCCTTATATGAACCTGCGCTGTCCTGATCTGAACTGAGCATGTGACCATCTGTTTATTCTAACAAAAACATTTCCTAGAAACACTTGGACATGAAAACTCAAACATTATCAGGACTGTGTTACCATGCGAGGTCAAGGTGACCTGCCCCAGGTGTTGTTATTCTCCAAAGGCCAAGAGATGTTGAAAGTGAGTCATGAAGCCAAGACAAGAAGTAAGTTGTGTGGCTCGATTGTTCTTGGTGTATTGTTAAGCAAGAATAAACAATCCCACTGGAGTTGTCTTCTCTTCAGATCGAATCTCGCCTCCTCAACAATGTGTGGTCAGGGTTCAGAGGCAGCATGACTTATGTCCCAGAGAAAACTTTATACTTTTCAAATGTTGCATTATTCCAAACTGTTTGAATTTCCTGGAATATTTAATCCCAGGAATTAACGTTGAAGACATACAGTATCATGGTCTCCAGCTGCCATTAAGATGGCTATGCTCACCTTGGTCGCTGTCATCATCACTGATGTTTTAGGATGCATTGCTTTAATTTTGCTCCCTGCAGCAACATCAAAATGGAAAGAGAAAGGAAAGAAATGTTTGTCTAAAGCACACATACAATTCTTTAAATGGTGATCCACAGTCTAAACACACAAACCAGCTCCACTCCTGCAAGGTTTTGGACAATACAGCTGTTTTGGATACACTGACCTCACATTTATATCAAGTTTTCCTGATTATTTTCTATGCAGCGATGGCAGCTGCTGGATTTCATGTCTCCAGCTGTTTGTTTACAGATATCAACATTTCAAGCAAACATCCTTGGATGCAGCAGCTGCATGTAGGTTGCTCAAGAAAATCCAGGAGGTCTTCAGGTTCCAACTTCCCAGCATCCCCCGGTGGCCGCCGTGCACGCAGGCGGACTCCCAACTCTGTCACCCTCCGTCACGCCTGTCATCCTCACCCTGTCCTCCTTCCAGGACGAGATGCCTCTAGCCCACACAGCGTGACGTGACATGCCCTTACACCCATCAGAGAGACAGAGAGAGAAACCGTAGAGTTTGAACTAATAAGAACGAGGGGGGCTGATAGATTGGTGACAAAGAAATAAATCAGATCAGCCTTAATAAAAACCCAGATCCTTCAGTGTAAGTTTTGATCGGATAACACGCGAAGGAGCAACAGCTTGCGTGAAATATAAATGAGTTTATTGATTAAAAACATGTCTCAGTTGAAGGGGAGGCATGACTGAACTTCCACATCACAAGTAGACCCTGAAGGTTTGGAGAAATGTTTGACAGGATGACTTTTATTTTGCTGAAAGAGAAAACTCAGTGTGAGGAAGCACCAACTCAAAACCCTAAAAACGGTAAGCCTAACCCTAACTTAGCCATGTTTGTTTAGAAAGATGACCATTCTCTCACACATACAGTTTGTTTGTTGAATTTATTTAATTTCTAGTTCCAATATCAGTTGAGAAAGATGAAGAATTGTTTCTTAAAAACACATTTAAAACCATGACATAATGTGGAAGCCATCTTGACCTTGTTGGTTTGAGCAAATTAAGAATACACCTCTCTATTCAAGAGTTCTGACCTGATAGGCCGGTTTGAACCAGGGAGACGGGCTCTCGTGCAATATATGAGACAGCAAAGGGAGAGATTAAGTTGTCTTTGATGTTTTCTCTTCCTCATGTTGTATCATCCTACCCTGCACTTCACCTTGCAACAATCAGTGTAACGTGTCGGAGATAAGAAGTCCATGTCAAGGTCCAAAAAGTCAAGAATAGAGTTTAAACCTGAGGTGGCTCCATAACCGAACTGAAGACAAAGTGGCTCCGGACGTCATATTAGTCCATTCCTGCGCCATAATTTACAATCTCATACTCGGAGGGGGATTTCTCCTATAAGCCTGCAGCGCCTCAGGGCCCAGGTTCAAGGTCTTCACATGAATTCTCAGCACTGTGAGTCTCTGCTTCAAAGGTTGATGCAGCCATTTTGGCTCAGAAGATCTTTTTGAGGGTTTCCATCCCTCCGACACTTCCAGAGTTCTTATTGTTCCCAAGATAGATGCTATAGTGGATGTTCTTTTACTGATTAAAGATAATTTTACAAACTAACACCAAATATTGAGTTTGAATATGAAATATAACGTTCTTTTGGCAACACAAAAAGCAGAGAAACACACAAAGTCGTCTTTGATTTGCCACTTTAGGGGACTTCTGTCCCTTTGTGAGCTTCTGAGTTATTTACATGAGACCAGCATTGACTAAAGTGAGTTTTACTGTGCCACTGATAAGCATTTACTGCCCCAAAATGATTGTGTTTGGACTCTTATGTGTATTTTGTGGCTGGTAAAGACTAAATTCGCACCTTTTATGCTGTAAAATCAGAATGCTGGATCTCTATTTATTATTTAGTCACAAGATTTTGGAACCTGGCTGCAGAGATTTGCTCCCATTCGCCACAAGAGCATCAGTGGGGACAACTGTTGGGCGATACGGCCTTCATCAGCGTTGCAGTTCATCCCAAAGGTGTTGGACGGGTTGAGCTCAGGGCTTCGACACCAACCTGGGAAAAAAGCTTTTCTCTATAGACCTTGATTTGTTCATGAGGGCATGTCGAAATTTGAAACAGCCTTTCCGAAACTGTTTCCACAAAGCTGGAAGCACGCAATCGATCACCGGATGTAGCATTATGACTTCCCTTAAAGGCCTTTAAAACATATGTTCTCAATTATCTTTTTACTAAGAGCAACAGGAGACTACGTGAACACCGTGGCCTGTCGTGGGCGAGGAAGAGGGTTGGAAAAATGGCGATGTGACGTACTTCATGCACCAATCAGGATGTGAATCAGGAGCTGGTGACACATGTTTGGTCACAAACAGTCACTGATGACGCACAAAGGTGTCAGACCTAAAGATGTTTTTTATACCTTGATTTTTGCTTATTATGATGATGATTTTTGATGTGCTTAATACATAACACAGGAGTACACAGACATAAGTGCAAAATATTTTTAAATGAAAATAATCTCCATCCATCCATTTTCTCTAACCGCTTATCCTCATCAAGGTCGTGGGTCGCCGATTCATCACAAGGCTCGAACATAACATACTGGGAACAAATAAATAAGTAATTATATACAAAAAATAAGTGAAAATAAATGAGTAAAAAGAGGAAACAGAGGGGTGGTCAGGCTGTGGGGAGTCTGGCAGAGCTCTTTTTGAAGTGTCAAAGTTGTTTGATCCATCTGCTAAATTTCTTTAAACCTTCTCGGCTCACATGTTGTACGATGGGCGATCAGACTTTAACCATTTTACTGTGATTATTTCATTTAAGTGCTGCCGTCAGTAATATCTAATATTCTTATGTATACGTTTTTTTTACCTCTTCCATTGATGCCAATTGATATTAATCTTAGTATATGCCATATTTCATCGCATATTAACATATAAGCAAAATGTGGCGATCCTTTTTTTTTAGTGCCCTGCTTCCAGGAAATAATCCTGTTTTGTATTTATACAGAAATTGAAGTTTATTCATTATTTACAAGATTATTTATAGAAATAAACCAAGAAACAAGAAAATATTTCATGCTGAACATTGGCACTATTGACTCCAAGGACATATAATAAAATAAAATAAACACATAAATAAAATCAAATCTCCAGGATGATATGAGTCATGCATAGATAGACGTTCGTGTGTTTTCCTCTGCTGTCTTCAGCAGCAGAGGAAAACTGAATTAAATGAATTAATTGAGTCATTTTAAGCTGATCAGCTGTGAAAAAACAAAACAAAACACTCCTGGGTGTCAAACTGAGCCCAAATCTCCATCAATCGATCTAAATGAACGACTTAATGTTGATAAATCACCGGACTTTATCAGTTCCAGCCCCGGACAGCTCCTGTCTCCGCTCCACACAAACGCTGCGTCGTGATTGACAGAAGAAGCGACCAAACGCGGATCAATGGCGCTTGTGGAGCCCTATGAGATGATGAAGAAGACGGGCTTTAAGCGCACACAGATCCCTGATCTGTGTGTGTGTGTGTGTGTGTGTGTGTGTGTGTGATCGTGGCTCTCTGTAAGGCCTGTACTTAATGCTTGTTGTGGTCGGAAGAGGGCGGAGTGCGTTTGTCATCCAAGTGAGAAGCTCCACTGAAAAATATATAAATATAATAATAACCTGCCCCCTTTACCCCTCCCTCACTCACTCCCTCCATCCCTTGCTTCCTCCCTCCTCGTTTTGATTCAGTCTGTGTTGCCTGCACGCAGGAGGAGAGAGCGGAAAGCCAAGACAGTGAGACAGAGAGAGGAGAGAGAGACAGAGAGAGACAGAGAGAGAGAGGTGGGGGGGGAAACAGCTGCAAGCGGATACCCAACATCAACAAGCTGCATGAGGCATCAGTAAAGAAGAAGAAGGAGGACAGAGAGGGGGTTCCTTTGCGTGTTTTTCCCCCTTCATCTGCCTTCTGTTTGCAAGAACAGAGGCGTGGAGCTCGCAAGAATATCCTACAAGTGGTGAAGCGATGCTTTAGCGGTTGAATTTCTTCCAGCACGCCCGCCCAACGACACTGTTTTATTCCGAGGAGCAGCGAAATCAAACATCTGTGGACGCTTTGACGGTGGGAGATGGCTGTTTTCCGGCTGTCGTTGCTGCTGCAAGTGGGATTTGTGATCGGATCAAACCACAAATACGCGCAATGGTCAGCGCACGGGGAAGATGCGAGAGCACAGGAGGCTCAGACGCACAGTCGGCAGCTGGTAGCGCATCTCCGTGCGCCTCAGCATCCTCCTCCTCCTCATCCTCTCGGAGGGGAGACGGCGGAGCTGCCGCAGAAAATAGAGGAGCATCTCCCCAGGGTGGTCACGGCTTTTCTGCACACGGGCGACTCGACCACCTTAAAGCACGCCAACTGCTCGCGGAGGTACGAGCTCACCTCTCTGCGGGGAAGGTCACGAGTCACCCCGCATTACTCCATGAGCAGCGTGTTGGATACGGTGCTGCACGCCACAAACTTCCTCAACATGATCTTGCAAGCCAACAGGTCCAGGGAGCAGAGTCTCCGGCGAGACATTGAGTGGTACCATGCCTTAGTGAGGAGTATACTGGAGGGTGACGCCAAGATTCACCGGGCTGTTGTGACTTTTAGTGCGGATTCATCCGTGGAGGGGGCCTCGGTGCTTCTCCAAGCAACCAGGGCCGGTGGAGAGATAGTCCTCCAAGATCTCTCCAGCATGGCCCACCATCACCTGCACAACCGCACCGCAGACACAGAGTGGTACCACGATGTGAAAGACAAGAAGAAGCCCAGTTTCAAAAAGAGGGTGCTGAGTCAAGATTTCAGATCAGTTGACAATTCTCTAAAAAGAGGAGAGAGTTTTATCCCGGACAAGACGCATGTCAAATGGTCTGCACCCTACCTGGAGTGTGAAAATGGGAATTTTGTCCCCCGTTGGCTTTTGACCTTATCGGCTGCTTTCTATGGCCTGAAACCCAACCTGGCTCCTGAATTCAGGTAGGCACACCGCCGAAGCCTGAGCAAGAGATGTTAGAAAAGCTGCTAAACAACAAGCTCAGTCATAAAAAAAAGACCAGCTGTGACACCTTTATATAACTACAGATGTGTTAATATCAACCTGCAGGTGAGGTCAGGTGGGTTTAACCACCTACACATCCCCAGACGTACCGCCAAACAGGGCGATCACCTGCCTGTCTTTCCTCCCCAAACATACCGCAGCCTCCCACTGGCCTCCCCCCCCCTGTTATATGAGGGGGGTTTTCTTCTCTCCTCCAGTCTGACAAGGATGCTAAAAATAACCCTGGATGTAGCAGTGGTGGAAACCTCTGGCTGCAGGCCCTAATTCATTTTTCAAACTCACTCTGCTGCATGCTTTACTACTCAGGAAAAATGTCGTGTGCCCCTTTCTTTTCCCTTTCTACCGCTAAATCTGTGATGAGTCAGACCCTTCCTGAGATGAGAGGCAGTTTCAGACTTACATCTGATGTTTGGGTTCTACAATCCATGTCCTAAAGCCACCCCTGCTGCAGCCTGCTTGTGTAATGTGCCATGTTTATGCCCTACTGGTCCTGATGTGCGCTGGAACAAGTCAAGTGTAAAAGCTCCATATGATCCTGACCAACATCTTCCCAATGAATATTTAATCCAGATCACTACTTGTGTGTGTGTGTGTGTGTGTGTGTGTACCGCCTTCGATGAATCTTTAATTGATACACTCGAGTCGCTCACACAGGCACGGATTGCAAATGAGTCAAAACCTGCAGTGATTATACTGTAATAGGCTATCAGCTACCTGGTGTTATCCCAGGCTCGAGCCTCTCAGAGCAGCTTCACTCACTTAGTCTCAGTCTGCTACTGAAGCAATCACACTCCACCGATGAGGAGTCAAACCTGGTTTACACCAGAACTTCAGTTTACATTTAGTTTATGAAGCCAGATTTATGATTTATTTTCCTTCTGCGGCCAGTGGAGCTGATTTGTTGTCAATTTTTTTACCCCCTCGTGCCTCCCTCATAAGATCGAAGGTGTGACACGCGTGGGCGTTGTGGTATTGTTTAATGTCCCTGGAAAGTGGACTGCTCAGCGCCACTGAAAGAAAAGTCCAGCTGTGCTTCAAGGAGCAGGAGAGCAACATCCTGCATGAATCTGTTTCTCATCGATCACGTATACTGTTATTAGGAACCCCTTCCATTGAATACTTCATGTGCATAGTTTCACATGTTGGGAAACACGCTTATGCACTTACTTGAAGGAGTTAGATGAGAATTGATACCACTCTTCCATATATACACACTAAATATGAAGCTACAGCTGGTTAGCTTAGCATCAATGCTGTACAAAGATGTAAATATTCTATAAATACCCTTATTAGCCTATATAGTGTGGTCTCATTATCTTAGTTTTAGGTTTTATTACATTTATTTACATTTGGACAAAGCCAGCCTAGCTGCTTCCCCCTGTTTACAGTCTTTATGCTAAGCTAGGCTAACTAAGCCACTAGCTGTAGCTTCATATCTGGTGCACAGAAATAAGAGTAGTATTGATCTTCTCATCTAATCCTCGCCAAGTGAATAAATGTATTCCCTAAAATATCAAACTGTACCTTAAAAATAAGTTTTCAGTTACAAGATCTTCAAAAAAGGGAATCTCATGTTCACTATTTTGAGAAATAAGTCTATTCACTGTCTTGTGGGGAGCTAGAGGAGCAGACTGACACCTCTCTTTATGTTTGCACGCTAAATATGAAGCTCCCAGCAGCAGCTAGTTAGCATAGCTTAGCATTAAGCAGAAGGAAACAGCTAGCTTGGCACAGGGCTCCATAAAGTCATTGAAACAATCTGTCACATAATCTCCGTGAAACTACAAATTGTGTTTTTTTTTTTTATAGTTTGTTTGGTTTATGGATTAAAACTGAGCCAGGCTAGCCGTTTCCAGTCTTTATGCTAAGCTAAGCTAACCATCCTCTGGCATATCTAGCGTATATTTAGCTGACTTTGGCAGGTTTCGTTCTTCATATTATTGCCTTACAGAGATGATAGCGGCATATTTTAAGCACCTTCTCGTGTCCTTTTTTTTTTTACCACACATCATCCCTCTCTTGGTTTGTTTCTTAACAGTCGTCTTTCAGATGCTTCATATCAAAGTAGCAGGCAGCGCTTCCTGAATCCTGCATCCTCTCTCCCCGTACCCTGCCAGATAAGAAAGAGGAGAGGACAGGATAATATAGCTGCCTCAGACATCAGCTCTCCTCCGTTTCCCCTCCAGATGAATACACAATCAATACAACAATGAATTAATAATGAAAGATGTAGAACAACAACCCTGCATGGGCCATCTTGATTCCAGCCCTTTTAAAAGCTTCAGTCACTTCCTGTTTGGGGTGATGATGTTGCCGCAAGCAAGGTGACTTGTTTCGAGTTTTTTTTTTTCCTGCATCTGGAGGTACTTAGAAATTTGTGCGCATTTTGTTTGTTGAGCACGCAAAGGTGCTAAACAACTCATGTGACTTGTCAGAGCAGGAGTGCATGGACATGTGTTTGTGATAGATCGACCTGTTGTTTCTGTGAAGGTGCAAGAAATCGCACCTCTCGCACTTCATCTCTTCGTTTCCTGCCTGTCTCTTCAGCTGCGCTCGAGTCACGGGGGAGGCAGCTTACACACACACACACACACACACACACACACACACAAGAGGACTGGCTGTTTTCAAGCGTGCACAGTGCGTATTTGTGTGTGTGTGTGTCATTTGCAGAGGTTGAGACATTGTTCTGGATGATCCGTGCCGTCCTAATTGGCAGACACATCCTCGTAATAAATGCAAAAACACAGTTTGAAGAAACACCCAAAGTGGGAATACACAGAAGAGGAAGCACACGCACACACTGTACTTCAAACTCACCTTTCACAACACGGATGTTAATTGCCTTGAGGGTGAAGCTCAGGCAGCGTGCAGCAGGAGTATGATAAGGCGAAGTAATTGAAAGCATCTTAAAAAGTACAACGAAATATATCGATTTTTTTCAGCAGATTCCTCCGAAGGCCACGTAGGTTCTAATTAGATGGCAGAATCGTCTTCATTTACGCTTGGCTTAGCGCCCCATTTCGCTGCACGAGCAGCTAAAGTCTGGACAGTCTGACTGCTGTGGGACGCCCAGCCGTCTAACAAGAGTGGGAGGCCTAAAGCTCCAGGAGGGAGCCTGCAGCATCTGCTTAGATGGACAACATCCAGGAACAAATAGGAAAGGAAACCCCATGAATCCTGGGCTGAGCATGATAATATATGATGGTAAACTGTGATGAAAGAGAAGATGTAATCCAGGAGCGAAGCTCTTTGAGACAAGATGTGCGCCTGAAATGAGTCTACCGTCGTAGATTTTTCCACTGAGTGCAACCTGCAAAGCAGAGCAGGGGTAAAGATCCCCGAGGTGCTCCAGTTGACGTCATTGGGACTCCGCTGCTCAGTGAGGTGGCCTGTCAATACGACGCCTTCCAGCCAGTAAATGTCAGTAGGAAATCCGACGACCAGCCTCTCTGCCTCGCTGTAAATTGATGTTATATTCCTAATAATGCGGCTAATGATGGGAATAATCTGGCTGATACTATTGATGTAACTCGGCTGCCTCTCAGAGGATTATAAATCTGTAATATCGTTACTGTAGGTTTATCCTTTAGTAATCTGGCGTGAGAGAAACAGAGCTGCTGTGTTAGAGGACGATGGAGAATTTTCCGGACGTGCTTTTCATACTTTTTTTAATGCCATCATCATGAGATCATGAGCAAATTATTTCAAGGTTCAAGGTATCTCCCCAAGGGGCAATTTGTGGTGAGCAACACAAACATAACATAAATAGCACAAATAATACAAACAACCAGTAAATGAACAATAAATACATGCCACAGAACAATTTCACAATGAGCTGTTGAGAAGGCACAAAGGAGTTCTTATATCTGTTAGTTCTGGATTTTGGTAGACCAAATCTGCAGCCTGATCATAATAACATAAAACAGGAGTTAACGGGGTGAGTGGGGTTGGTCAGGACTGACTTATTTTAAGAGAACAAAGCTTGTTTTCTCGTGATAACGAATTCATGCATCTCATTATCTCGATAAAACAAACGATCTCTGGAGATAATGAGATCATTTATCTCGAGGTCATGGGATAGTTTGCTCTGGTTCATTCGATCACACCTGATTTCAGCCTTCACCAGCGAGTATATAGTGTATACTATATTTAGCGAGTTTTCAGACCCCTCTAGCAACTCTTTTTCAAGGGGCTAAGCGACAAATCTAGTGACTTTTCCGTGCTCCCCCGTCCCAAAGCACTCACAGGCGGCCCAGTCCTTGCATGAAGCCGCCGCTGGCTGATCCCAGTAGAAGGTTCAGTTGTTTGGGTGGTTTATACTCACTTTTTGTCTCTCTCGCGACGTTATTCCTCTCTCCTACGGCGTCCATTACAAATACATGCACATGGGCGATTATGCAAATTAGTTGATGGTGTCATTTAGGACTTTTAGGAAAGCCAATAGCTACTTTCCTTACCGAGGAGTTGGCAGCACTGGCCTTCACTGTCATGACTGTCGGGGAGGAGGCATAACGTAACAGTAAGACTGATGTGTTGATCGATAATGGGTCTAACGTTTTCAACTTGAATCATGCTGGCACGGCATCTCATCTCTGATAAACATTAATAATATGAGGAAACAACCTCTGTTTTTTCGTGATAACAGGTTGATTATTTCGTCATCTTGAGGTAGCAAAGCTGTTATCTCGGAATAAAAACAAAAAAAAGCTTGTGAGCTTCATAGAAATTTACTTTTAGGTTTTAGACACCATTTTAAGACATTTGATACTGCATATATGTAGAGTGCTGTTACGGCAGATATCTCTTTGTCCTTTAGTTAATTTAGTGTATCTCGCTATAATATTTCCACAGAGGGATCATAACAATTTCATTATATCCTATCTCGTGCTGCATCCTGCTGTCAGCAACAGACTACTGTATGATTTTAATTTAAGGGTGGAACATGGAAGAGAAACATGCATGAATTCTTAAGGACATTATAAGATGATATTATAATTATAACGGTTTAATTCTGATGCAGCGTGTCATCATCAACTACAGTCAGACTATCCATCAGCTAATGTTCTCCTCTCAGCTGTCAGGTTTCCTTTGTCAGCAGCTCAAAATTATTGAACGATCTTCCGGCTCGGTGTTTTGTCCTCAGAGGAGTGCCTTTAATGACAAGAGTGTCAAGAGTCCAGCTCTCATTAAAAAAAAAAAAAAAGTCTTTATTTGCTTTCTGTGACAACCGCTTCGCCACGGGTGCTGTCTGTTTTGATGACCAGCGACAGAACTCAATAAAATGTCCCATGTTGCATTGAAACTCGGGTAGACAAACCAGCATCATGGCCAGCGGCTATACTCACATTAGCTTCTGTCCGTCCTGTCATCTTAATGCATTTCCATCACATAAGAGACATTTTCCTCGGGAGGGCTACGCGGTTCTTGCGTTGTGATTGCTCCGTGACATAATGCATGAACTGTGCCCTTCTAAAAGGACGCCAATATGTACTTGTCAAGACGAAAGGCAGGAGAGACGTGTGCATGCAAGTTCATCTGGGCGTGCAAGTCTTCTGGCTACATGGATAAGCTAAAGGATAATGCTTAAGCTTGTGCCGGTCTTCCATGTTCATATTATTCTTGGTTTATCTGCATCTGACGTCAGGGCTTATTCCAGAAGAAACCACCGTATTCTTCATTCTCTAAAAATATAAATAAAATAAAATAGCTTTGCAGACGATATTGTTATTTATATGCCTTAATTCATTCAGTGATTTATATATTTAAATTCTATTGTACTGTGTATGTTACGGTCAATTACGTGACACCCAGAGACGGAAATTGAAAATCTACAACAAAAACAATCATTTCAAAGATGTAGCATTACAAATGGGACGTTTTAGTTGTTGCATACTGTTTATTAACTCTAAACAGGATATGAATATGTAGTGTGTTCACTCTGTAAAAGTTAGATCGCGGTCTTAATCTGGTTATTTTATGTGTGGTGTTGAGTAAATAAAAGAAATAAAGGGCAACTCACAGCTACAGTGAAAATCAAATGAAATTCAGACGGTGATCCGAAAGCTCCAGGAAAGAAATAAAATAAAACATTATATATAATTTGGTTTGTGTTGGTGAAGTCAGTTTAATGTTTGCAACAGTGTTGGGCAGGCTACTTGAAAAAAGCAGTTACTCAATGACAAACTCATTACATAACTTTTTATTACTCAGAGAAGCTCCTTTAAACAAGCCTCCACACTCACATCATATTTTCTACATCAAATATAGAAAACAATTAATAAGCTGCCAGCGTATCGTCAGTGTTGCAAGACTGGGTAGGACTATCTGTGGTTACAGATATATTTTATATACATACAGTACATGCATTGCTGCCCATAAAGTTAGAATAAAATATGATTCTCATGAAATAACGCTGATTTATTCTGATTTGATCAATCCCTTCCAAAAATATCACAGTGAACGTTAAACCAGAATTAACCTGATGTGTATAAAAAGGAATAAAAAGAGGTGTGTGTGTCTAAAAAACTAAATTATTCCAACGTTATGAGCAACAGTATATATTTTATTTATATTTCCCCTGATGATTGGAGAGGTTGGGCTACTTTTTGTTAGCCCAATCCAGCAACACTGCCTACGCTTTGGAGGGATTTACAAGACAGCTAGTTTAGCTTAGCCCTATGCTAAGCTAACAGTTTTTTCTAAAGCTAGTTTAGCTTAGCCCTAAACTAAGCTAACAGTTAAGTTATGGGGTTCACACCTGAACAAATTTAAGTAATTCCTAAAATGTAATCTCAACAGCGGCTGGCTAGATGCTAAGAAGAAAGAACATGTAACTTCTTTTGGCGGCAGCTAGCTGACTTAGCTCCCCTTTTAGCTCGCTAAGCTAACGTAAAGCTAAAATGGATGTTGACTTAATAACAGCTAATTTTATAGTATGTACTGTGTACTGGAAAGATATCAGGACACAGCTATCGTTAGTGAGTTATGCTATCCTTTATTAAAAAAACATTAATGTAAAAGACATTACATATAAGCCGCTAAAAATGATTAGCTAAATTGCTCATATCGGCCTCATGTTATCCCACCGCGGTGTCCATTTAGTCTCATGACAGATAGCTAATAACTGTTAATAGAATAGATTCTTATGCAGCGGCTGAGCTGGTATTAGTCTTAATCTATTCACTGCTCTTCATTGTTTTACCACGTCTCTGTGCCGGAGCAATTGATTTACTATGAAATGAATTTGACAAAAATCTCTTCTCGTGTCTCTTCTGTGCTACCGTTACTTGAAATTCAGACTTAACCACGGCCTCCTGTTCTTCACAGAGCAGCTAAATGGGCAAATCAATCTGAGAGACCATTTTCTGGGCCTGAATAGAGACATACAGCTGAAAGCGTATATAGGCCTGACATTCAGTATTCATTCATGAATACATCAAAGACTGACTCGTAACAAAGAGGGCACACGGAGGCCTTCATTGCAAGAATGTTTTGGTATCCCTTTGTAGCCGATAAGCAATTACCCAGATATATCTACAGTCAACTTCATAATGCTGGGGCTAACATTAGCACAGGCTGACTGGTCTGAGAGACAGTCCAGAGCCCCTGATGGTGGGATGCTCCTCTCTTTGCAGGCCTGGCCTTTAGACCCACAAAGAATGGAGGATGAAAAGAGAGAGCACTCTTTTTCCCGGGGCACCACTATCTGCTCTCTGTGATAATCCTGTCTTTATGCCCAAGGGCCTTGATGGCCACCATGATGCTTCTGCCCATGTTCCTCATTGCCACTCTCAAATTATGAGCCCGGCCTTTGTGCTTGGACACACTTTCAGTCGCTGTCCACCATACACACTCACGTTCTTTTCTCTTTCTTCTTTCACAATCTATTTTATACGCCATATGTCCACTATGGCTGGGGGATGCTAAAGATTGCCTGGAGAGTTGGAAGCAGAAGCAAAAAGAGGAGGTGATTGTGGGAAATAAAGAGGAGAAAACAGGCTATTTTTTCTTTGTATAGACTCTCGGCTTCACGAGCAAAAACCCAAGCAAAGCGTTAATGCTTGATCTGCCAGCGAAACATACATTTTGATGAATCCTAAATCCGAAAAACCAAATGATCCTGTTCTCGTGCTGTTACAGTGTGACTCTCTCCGACCCTTATTACATAACAGAGAATTGAAACGGAGGTAATTTCTCAGCAAAACAACCAGCAGTGCAGTGGAAAACAGCGAGGTCAGTTTGCCCCAAGGCAGGACCGGAGCAGCAGTTATTAATAACAGAAGTACAGGAAAAGAGAGCGTTGCACTCGCCCCGTGTCCACTGGGAGCTGGATATAGTAAACCAGCTCCTATACACCTGGAGAACATGCTATACCAGCAGTATTCGTATATGTGTGTGTGTGTGTGTGTGTACCTAAGGAAGTGGAAGCTAAATGGACAGAGATATAAATGGCTTCTGAGTGATGTCAATGATTGGATTTTATATCTTGTATTAAATATTAACAGGTATCGAAATGTTCTTTATTACGACGTTGTCAATATTTAAAGGAACTAAAGACGTTGGCATAGTAAGTCGTCAGTGTTGTCAAATTGTAGGAATATAGACTTGAATATAAGGTTTCAACTGTTTGTTTTCACCATGGACTTTTTATTTATCCTGCGAATTAATCAACAATACCACTGACAGTATGAAGAATGGACGGCGTAAGCGTGACATCGCCCATAGATTTCTGAAATATTCTTGTTGGCTAATCTAAAAATGGGCATAGACGTGGATTATTGTTGGACCTGAGGCGGGCTGGATGAAGCCTAAGTGCTCAAACAAGCCACCAGTAACGGCACCTACCTGTCAGTCAAAGCGGCCACTCTCTTAATCCTGCATAACTTTAAGCCTTAATATAATTTGAACAGGTGAGTTATATATAAATTCACCCTCAGTACAGTTGTCATGAACGGGGAAATTAGCTATAGAGACCAAAACTGTTTTTTGTACCAGGCTGTAAACATGTTTATTTCTGCTGTGAAGTTGGACATTTTAACATGGGGACTTATGGAGACTGACTCACTTCTGGAGCCAGCCTCAAGTGGACGTTTGAGGAACTGCAGTTTTAGACATTTTTACATAGGCTTCACTTTACAACCATGGAGGTTGCCGCTTGCAAAGAGATCAACTTCCCCCGGACCCTCGGATCTTCAGGGGCCTTAATGTCCACATACTTTAATATGCATCACAAAAGTAAATATTAATTATCGTATTACCCGCCTTGTCTACCTGTGTCAACATTTTATGGTGCATTTTGCTAAATAAATGTGTGTTTAAGTAAATTACGTGAAATAGGAGGTCAGTAGGGGCCCATACCTCTTTTTAGCTCATAACAGACTCGGAGTTGTGCCGATATATGAAAATAACGGAGACTGAGATTTGAAGAATGCTGTAAACTTCTGAAAATCTTTGTGAACCTTCATCTAACTGATTCTTACCAATCTATTTAATATTCATTTCACATGTTCAAGTTTAAATTCAGGCCTAAACAATCACGCCTGTACCTTTTCTGCCATGATATGTCGAAATGTCAAAGATCAGAGCTTCCTGCCATCTCCTCCTCAAAACCGAGCAGTAGATGGGACGAAGTGTTTACATACCTGCATGTCCCAGCTTATATCAGCACAAACAAACCCCCAGTTGTCTTTTTTTTTTCTAATACCTGGGGGATAATCCTGTAATCCATTTACACGTTCCAACTCATAGGCGGAATATTCTGGATAAAATCTTTAAATGCATTACGGAAATCAATCCAGTGTCAGTCAGTGTGATGATGCTCTCTTCTTACAGTCGCTGCTCAGGTTTATATAAGTAACCCGTTCTGAGTTGTGTTGACTTTATCAAAGCATCAAAAACAGACGACTAACACAGCAAATAATAAATGTTGCCACACTTTATGGCATGTTTTTGTTTTATAATCGGAGGTCTGCTTTGCTTTGACGCAGCTGCACTGTGATATACTCAGAGATCCAGAGGGTTGTATCATTTCCATGATAATTATGACTAAAATAATTCACAATAATGATGATTATCACAATATCTATACAAAATTTGAAAAGAAAATGCTATTAGTCAAATTTATCTTCAACTTTTATTGTGTAAAAGTTAATTAACACCGGGAATGTGAGCGGGAAGAAGATTAACATGGTATCAATATCCATATATCACAACACGCTTAATTCCCACAGTAACAGCTGAACAGCTGTTGCACAGTACAGTTATTTAGTGACGTTTGAATTAGTTTGTTAAAACTGCACGAAGAGTTGAATAAAGTGTGAAGAGGATTGTTCATTTAAGAACCAGGTAATAATGTTCTCCATTAATGTCTGTCTGAGACCACTAAGGACTCTTTAACAAAGCGGCGCTGGGGGCAAAATGCATTAATAATACAAATCATAGCGTTCTAATTGAATCTTTATTAGCCAGTGATCACTGGTAGAAACTTACATTTACTCTAAAAGGGGGGAAATCAACCCTGAAACAGAAGTGACGTTTTAGCCCGATTTTCTCTCCCGGTGCTGCTCAGACACGAATCCTGGAAATCAGAAGGCCAGAATTAGTCGCTTTTTAATCCCATAACAAAATAAAATGTGAATGTTGATGCTCAAACAAGCATCAGAGCAGTTAAAGGTTATTACAAAGTCAGTCACTGATTTATTGTCAGTGAAGCAGCTCCAGGTTTTGCCTGATTAAACAGATTACAGCACTGATTCAGCTGCTGGCTCTGGGGCAGAGTGTTGTCTTTTATTCATGCTGATCAAACTGTCTGACGGTGTGTATTCGCTGGTTTCTGTTGAAGACTACAAGAGAAGCTTCCTTTCCTTTTGTGTCAGTCGTTCATGTGAGCGTGCACGGCATCAGAGATATCTTTTTTCCCCCCACATTATCTGGGTGTCATTACACTCACGAGCGATGGCTCGCACGTCTTACACAAAGTTTTAAATCAGTATAGATTTTCTAACAACACTTCGCCTCGGGCTGCGCTCCATTTTTATGTCAGCCAGGAAGGGAAAGCCTGAACGTGGGCTCAGGTCGCCGAGAAACAGTTCAGGGGTTCTTGTTGAGCTGCAGATGTCTGAAATGTGTTGTATTAACTAACTGAATAATAAAGAATTTACTTATTTTTCTTGTATATACTGCGTTATAATTGGTTTATCCTGTGTGACCTTCAGGTTCAGAGATGGCGACCTTCTCTTCATAGAGCTTTAGGCAGCTAAGTCAGTGTAAATCCTCCGCAGCCCTGTTGTAGAAGTTTCAGCTGGCCCGACATGGAGCAAAGACTCGAGCCTTTCCGAGCCACCGTCGCTGAGTGTTTTGTTGTGTTAAGTGATCCATCTGCAGTTTATTGTCTCTCTGTCAGGCTGAGTTTCAGCTGAGCAGGAACAGAGGTGATTAAAATGTGAGCAAATTTCTCTGTTTCCCGAAAGGCACATTTATTTTACGTTTTTACAGTTACTCAACAACCCATATTCTCTTTGAATGAGCCTATTATGTCTGTGGTTTGTGTGGCTCCCATCCTCTCTGGCGAGATGTAAACTGGAAGTCGAATGTTGACCTGGAGTCAGTTTGTGAGCTTTGGGCTACGACTTGAATTATCTATTAGCAGCTCCTGTTTGCAGCGTACTCATTAATGTACAGACAACTATCGCTTGAATACTTCAATACTGAAGAAAACTTAATGATTCTCAGACAAATTCAGTCATAAGGAGTGCATGTTTTGAACCTCACAATATGCGGCTCTGGTCGCCGCCATGTGGGCAAAGACGTGCTCAAACAAGTCACCTGAAACAGCACCGGACTCAGTACAGTTGTCATGAACGGGGAAATTAGTTATAGAGACCAAAACTGTTTTTTGTACCAGGCTGTAAACATGTTTATCTCTGCTGTGAAGTCATTTTAACATGGGGACTTATGGAGACGGACATGTTCTGTAGTCAGCCTCAAGTGGCTGTTTAAGGACATGCAGGTTGCTGCTTGATTTTCCTATGATCTTTAAGCCGATTCATGTTTATTAGTAATGGACATTTGTTGTAATAAATCTAAAAATATGTGTATTGTGTCGGAGTTACGACTCCGTTAAAGCGGCACTAAGGGTTTTAAGCACCTCGTCTACTTGCCTGAGCTGTTACATTACACAAAATTAGATTTGAACACCAGAACCAGGATCACAACACAGAGAAATGTCATGATCTGTGAGGGCTATTAAAGTTATTACAGCTTCTTCTGAATATATTTTAATTACAGCCTTAAATATGATAAACATGAGGCATTTCTTTTTACTGTTGTCTCTTAATTACTTAATCGCATGCATGTTTAAACACAAGATGTTTTTTATTGGTGAATAATAAATGAAGAAGGCACGGCATGTTCTGGATCCTTTTGTATCAATACTTTTGGGAATATCGAAACCACAAAATTGATTTCCAATCAAGCATTCATCAAATTCCCAAAACCTTATGTTCACGAACAATATAATTTTCCTAATTTACAGGACACAGCCGCATGGACAGTCTTAATTCTCCAACAGCAGGGTTAATGGTGTCCTCCTGTCTTGCAGGGGCGTGGTGCGTGTTGACATTAATCTACAGGATGTTGATATCGACCAGTGCTCCACTGACGGCTGGTTTGCTGGAACCCATCGATGCAATACGACCACTATGGAGGTGAGTGTGCCGAACACGCGGATTAGACAGAAGATTGATTCGCTCTTGAAAACTGAACTGTAGCATACGCGTTCAGTCACATCTCCACGAGGCGCTAAATGGAAAAGCACTAAATCTGTACATCTTGTGATGAATAGACGGTAAACTGATTCTTTAATGATACAGTTACAGCCCAGCCTGTAACGTAACTAAACACGACAGGTCATATTTTAACATTACGGACATGAAAGTGTCTCCTTTAAGATAAGACAGGGAATTATTTTGACAAAGCAGATTAATATTTGCGTGTCAGTTACAGTTTGCTTTGCTCTTTGTGCTTCCAACTGATGCTGTGCAAAGGATATATAAGGATAATATCTATCCTTATAAATTAAACCTTCGGTGTGTCAAGGTTCCAGTTGAAAACGCTTGTGTGTGAAGCTTTGTTAAACACACCTGCACCTCCTTCACCCACCTTATTACCTCTATCAAGGTTACGTTGTCATGAAGGATGATGTGATCAGCAAATGGGTCTAACTGGTCCAAGGTTCTTCGTTTGACCACTGTCATTTTTTTTTAGACACCAACAGAGATACTTGATTCCAAATCTTAAAGAGAAGAAATAAATATGTTTAACTTAAAGTGATGGGGATGGAAGTAGAGACTTGGAAACACGTTCAGCATTTTGGCAGAGGAGAAAATAGCCGTGGCCATTTTCATACTGATGAAAAATAGGTTGTCTCAAGGCCTTGGAACATGTGGGCAGAGCTCTTGGACAGGATGATAAAACTCGGAGTGCTCTGCTATTTTTAAGAGGATGTCAAATATCCAAATCTTCCATTTTTGAAATGGAGAACTGTCATTCCTTGTCATTTTCAGCAATGCTAGCCAGAAGAGAAAGCAACTAATTAGCAGCGAATACAACTTGGAAGTCAAAATATGGTTTCATATAACTGTATGGCTATTCACACACTCATCAAACCTGTTAGCAACAGTTGCCAATTTACATATCCAGCAGTTAGGGAGTGATGCATGTATAATAGTTGCTCTTTTAGCTCTGTTTTTGGTCTCAACCAACGCCTGAGAGAAATATCAGTCTCTGTAGCGGCTAAATGTTCCACTATGGCAACTATAAAGAATGGACGTAGTCTCCATGACGTCACCCACAGTTTTCTGAAGAGCTGTTGAGCCTGTAGCGGCTCCCAGCTAATCCAAAAATTAACAAAGATTTAGATCTAAATGATGCCTGGTTGCTCAAACAAGGGTAGTGCAAAGTTGTGGAAAATTTCTGGTAAATTTTAAGAAACTTTCCATGGAAAGTTAACCTGGGGAATTTGGGAAATGTTCCAAAATGGAAACTCTATGTGAATTATGGAAATTTATGGGAATTAACTGGAAATTGTGGGTAATTTAAACAAAATGTGTCGTAAACCACACAGTTTGGTAGCAAATTAACACATTTGCGACCAAGGTTGACCCCATTTTATATACAAGTAGTCGTGTGTTACATTGCTAATATTGCTAATATAATAAATATTTTTAATCAGTACAAACAGGAGAGAAATAACAATCATTAGAACTTAGCCTAGCAATTAATAATGCCAAGTTTTCCGCATGACATCATGCTCTGCTAAAACTTTTCTATTTTATTTTTTATCACAGGTCATAAATGCTTTCAGCCTGCTTTTATAGTAAGAGTGGCTAACAGCTAGCCTCCTGGTCGATGCTTCTTACTCGCCTGCTTCGGCCTCGTCGTTAAGAGCGACAGATTTCGAAGAGGTGCTGTAGATCAGACTGCTTCATAATGCATGTGATGTAATGGATTGCAGTGAGCCTCTTTGAATAATTAATCACTCTCTTTGTCTGAGTACTTCCACCTCTCCGTGGACAGTCAATGCCAGAGACGTTTGACAGTGTGTATGTGTGTGTGTGAGAAATATTGTTACTGCTATAGATTTTAGCTGGGTTTGCAAAATAATGATCTCTGTGTGTTTACAGTGCAGGAGTGTGTTAGGGGTATGCTTGCTTACAGCTGAATGATGAAAGCTGTCATGGCATGTTGCAGGATGTTTCTTGTCTTGCGTAACAGCTTTATTACACCGGAGTGCTCATTATCATCATATCTGCTTGATAAACAACACAGATAACGGAGAGCGGCGGTGATTTTAACCACCTCGTTATCTCTTATGAACGTGTAGCACAGAGTTTGTATTGTAATTCATAAGTTACGCAGTGAGCCTTCATATTCTGCAAACAGCAAATCATCTTTGTATCTGCCTACCTTACCCGTCCCAAAGTGCACGACCAGGTAAATCAGAGGTGACGTGGGAGGCTGATGTCTCTCCAGCTATGAATAGAAAGCACGACTGAAGTGTAATCAAGTCTTGCAGATATTTGTGTGTGTGTGTGTGTGTGTGTGTGTGTGTGGTAAAGACAGCACTGGGAGGGATATCCCGTATTTGCAAAGTGGGATTCATTTTCGTTACAGCTGTATTTCTTTTTCTCGTGCAGGTATTCCCTCTGCATGTGCAGCAATTTAATGGGTTTCTTTGGGGCCATTTAGATAAAAGAAACACTCATTTCAGGCTGCTATAGATCCACATAAGGAGTATTTTCTTTGTTTTATTGGAAACAGTAAAGTTCATTTAGTTGTTGTTGGAGCAGTTTATTTATTTCCATTCCAACAGCTCCTCTTAAAGGTAGACTTCTCTTTTGTAGCCACGACTTGGACGGGATTTGCCCATCACCTATGAATCGCTTTCATCACACATCCACTGTTGTACTTCTTCTCCGTAGCAGCGCTTTAAGTGCCACCATTCCGACAATTGAATTTGACAAAATGCAGCCGTTTCAGCGAGCCGGCCAGTCGTCTCCATGGCCTCCCTTTACAACCTGCCTCTCAAGCTGCTGTTTGCCCAGCCAAGCATACAGGCAGCCCAAACTCAGATGGAGGCAGACGCTATGGATGACTGATTCGCCAGGCGAGCAGAGGAAAGGCAAAACAAAATGAGGCTCGGACTGTTGACAAGAAAAATACAATATCCCAGACAGTGTCAGAAACCTATGGCAGTTTGAAGGCAATGCTTTTTTTTTTTTTTAAATCCAACAATTATTCACAGTTTTCTTTTATTCTGATGATATTCACAAAACCATACTTATAGCTCTCACGTCACTTAATCTGCAATGTGTCTTATTTTCATTGAGTCCCGTTGGACCCGGGTTTATTTAAATGTTAGACTGGTCCATTACCAACTCGATGTTCTTCTTCACATGGCTCGCACTGTCAAAACATACCTGTAACTGCTTGTAACTTAAGTTGTTCTACTGTTAGCTCAGCTCACAGTGTGTTTGTGTTGATGCCTACAAGCGTGAAAATTGATCCAGTATTCGTTAAAAATAAATGTTAAAAAACAAAAAAAAAATAGTGTCTTTGGCTTCAGCGACTTTAATAAAAAGACAAATTCTTGGAGTAAGTTTATTTGTATCAGAAACAAATTTTGTGGGGAAAATAAAACTTAAACAAAAATAACTAAACTAAATAACAACTAAACTTACAAACTTGTCTGCTAGAAGTCATGTTTGTATATTACTAAATTAATTTATTATTAATAAAACACTGTATTTAAATAACGCGCTGGAGCCCCAAGTGAGTTTTGAATGAGATGTACAAAGTGCAAGTTTACGTCCAGCCTCTGATTAATTTAGGCAACAAGAACATTTTGAATTAAATTGTTAACAATGCTGTAGTCACTATGTTTAGTATCAGTATTTTCACGACTACGTTATGTTTCCCTCACAACGTATTTCACAGCGTGTTCTATGTTGCTATGAATCAGCTGTTTTTTTTTTTTTTTTAAATAAGCACTCTGTTGCAAAAAGTCAAATTCAAATTTATATAATTTATCAAATTTAAGGAACTTGCAACTGAGAAAATCAGCTAAAGTACACCAACGCTGCTGTCTAGGACAATATATAGCAATCAATTTTATTATAAACTCTGACCGCATGCACTATACAGTACAGCTCTGACTTCTGCCAATCACGGTGAAACTAGATGAGCCAAGCATGGCACCGACAGAATATCAACCACAATCTGGACTTAATTTCCTGTTTTAAATGTGTATACATGCTGTGTGAGGCTGACGTTTCCTGTCTCCCCCCCCGTACCTCTCATCTCTCACTAATGGCACTTCCATTAGTGTGTTTCACCATTCTTCAAAAGTCTAGGACTTTGCCGCCCTGGGGGCACCTTTTCATACGAAAACGCGGCTGTGGATGATGATGAATGTTTCAATCAATTAGCTTATTGCTCAGAACAAGTGGTGGAGCCCTGGGGGACTGTAGCCTGTGAAAGGCAGTGACACATAACCTGAATGATTACTCCAGCCGGCACGACAAGGACTCCTGACTCTGCTGCGTTTCTTGGTGAGAGCTGCCGAGTGAGAAGAGTGAGGACCGCTGGTTAGAAATGAACATTTATGAACTGATACGAACACATCAGACTTCGACCATACGTAGCATCATAATTCCAGGATTGTTGTTCAATCCCAGTTGATTTGTAGAGTCCCAGTTCAGCCATGCTAGCAGTGACGATGGTGTCCACCATTTCCTCGCTGAAATATCTCAATGATCATTCAATGGATTGCCATGAAGGTTAGTGCAGACATTCATGGTCCCCAGAGGATGGATCCTGCTATCTTTGGTGTATTTCCATCAGCCTCAGCTGTAGTTTGTGGTTAGAGCTAATTAGCAAATGTTAGCATACTAACTCCAATGGTGAACATAAGCATGTTAATCATGTAATTTTGAGTATGTGGGCAGCTGGGGCTAACATTTAGCTTAATTTAGCCACACGGTTGCTATCAATGGCTGTGTTGGCGGACTCTTATGCTGTGCCTTAATTTGGATACTTCTGTTAGTACACTGTGTGCTTCCTACATTTGTATATTGTGGTATTCACCCAAACTGCTTCACCGTTTTCACAGTGCCGTTGGTCGCTGCTCCTTCAGCTACGTAGCCAAAATGGCAACCATTGAGGGCAAGAAATGTCCAGCGTTCCACAGTACACTGTATTCTGCCATAACTGACAGTGTGAATGCACTTATGTACTTAAAATATCAAGTATAAGTATGGAAGTATGCACAATGAGACATACCTCTAACCATTTTACTGGCCAGTTTAGTTTAACTGGAATCCAGTTTACGGAGTGGACGTCTACAATGATATACAACTTTATACCCTCTTCTTTACTTTTCTTCTTCTTGTCTTCGTTTTCTGCCTCTTCCTCTTCTTCTTGCAGTAACTCCAGTCTACATATTCACACATTTCGGAGGTGACACTGAAGTACAAATTCACTTTCGCTAAAATATTCTGTTCAGAAATTTTGGATTCAAACTCTTTGGCAGATTTGAATTATGATAATTTAGTCATTTCACTCATTCCAGCGCTGAAGCTAACAACCCATATGGCTGCAAAGGACTGACTGTCCACACCAAAACACACGCACACACACACACAGAGGTGTCAAACCACTGTGTGGCCAGGGAGATTTGATGGTGTCTGTGTTTTATACACTCAACAGCATTTGTGGTTTATTCTTGCCTTGCTGTGTGTGCTCTGTCCATTGTCGAAAAGCGAGTGGATATTCCAGCGCCGTCTGTTGAATCACTGTTACATCATGACCTTGGTTCACAAGGTTGTCCTGGCCCGGCCGGCTATCATCTCAATCACACACTGATTTCTCCGCCGTGCACCTTGTGCTGCTGAATTAATAACGCCATCAGTGTTGAACAACTGCTGCCACCCTCCTGCTCTCACCTTCTGGCTCTCGCTGGTTGTCCATTTTTGCAAACAGAAATGAGCACACAACACACACCCTTGTCGTCTATTACATTACATTCACTCATATTCATTTCCTGGAGGGTTACTCTAACCCCAATCAGGGCCACTATAGTCCTCATTGTATCACTTACCATAGCCTAAATAAATGGGTGACATTGTGGGGACCAAATTTGGATGTTTCTATCTAGATATTAAAGAAATATTTCAAAGTGAGGACTACCTTTTTGTTCTCTTGTTTTTGTCCCCACAATGTCGCTATGTGATTACATTTCATGACTTTGATTTTCATCCTAAAAATCCACAGAGACTTTGGACAGTCAGGTTCTTTAAGTGCATTTTTATCCATTGCTATATGGCAAGCTTGGCTGATGCTTGGAAGAGCTTGTGTATCGCTAAAAATATAATGTGACAACGCAATGAAAAGTTGACCTCAGTGGATCAGTCATTACATACGTTCAGCACATGACTTAAATGTTACTTAAACTTCTGATTTACTTAAGAGACATAAAATGGCAGCAGATGCAAACATCAGATCTGTGTGGAGCAATAAGGAGACTGAAAGGTTCCTCAAATTAATACACAAAACAATATTTCCATCATGTTTTCTACATTGTTTTTGTTCCTTTGAGGTTTAGCCAGAACCATTTAGCATAAATACTGTTTATCTTAATGCAGATAACCCCTAATATTCATATAAAGTGGTTTGGAAACTTAAATGAATTTATGGAAACTTCCTGTTCCCACAATTGGCACGAGTGATCTACAGTTTTATGTCCCTACAATGTCTCTATGTCAGTTTTTTGTCCTCACAATGTGACAACAACTTCAAATTTCGGTCCCCAGAGTAAATGTGCGAATAGATTTTTCCAAGCAGAGAAGCTGATAGATCCACACGGAAAGTAGCTCTTTTATTCGCTGTGGCATTTCAAGCACCAACTCTAAACTAAACTTTACCTCAGACATGGATAAAAAAAATCCGTCCACTGTCCATTAGCGGTGATCTTTCACATTGATTGATTTAGTACTGTAGCTGGAATAAAAACCAAAAAGGAAAAAAAAAGCTGATTGGCATTAACCCCAGCGATGACCTCCAACCCGAGCCATTCGTGTCACGCTTTGTTTCCAGGATTTATATCTCATTGTTTCTTGTCCTGCAATCTTTACTTGCAGCTGCCAATAAATTACAAAGATTAGACAAAAGGCTGTGTGTCGTATACAGGCAGCTATTATAAGAAGTCTTTTATCTGCAAAGCAAAACACACAGAGAGGGTTACAGAACAACATACATTTCCAGGATTTCCCTAGCATAAGAGCGTTCTCAACCTCTGGCTCTTGTTTTGAAGTTGGCCTTAGTTTGGTTGGTTCATTCCTTCAGCATGAGAACGACGCATGGCAGGTCGGATTGATGGGATTCATTTAAAACACTTTGAAAACTGATTGCCAGCTGAAGCTCATTAATCACAGTGGCACAAAAAAGATTGATTTGGGCATCAGACATGTTGCTTGATTTGCATGCAAAGGTTTCAGGCCTCATTCTGCCCCATAATGAGTCGTCTATTGTGTTAGCAAACTGTCATTTATTTCCTCCAAATGGAAGATACACACTGTGAAAGAAACAGCCAGTATTCCACTGCTGAAAGTCAGAAAAAATGTTTTTATATTTGCTTTTGTTCACAAGTAACTCATTTAAGGGTAGTTATGTATCCCAGGACACTAATAAACTCTAATTTAAATGTGCTTATGAAGTTGATTTGCTTTTGTTTGGACCCACAATGCAGAGACGTAGGTATAGTTTTAGTCTTAAGGAGTTTATTACCAGAATTAAAAGCAGGTGGTGGTGGTGGTGGCTGAGAGCAGATTAGAGTTCACTGGAGAACACAGGCTAAACAAAGCAATGCACACCGCAGAGCTGCACACAGGGAAAAACACCTAAAGGTCCCATTAACTGCAGTCAGAAAACACACAAGTAACACTGGTCAGTTACCAGGAGTTCAACCAGTATGGAAGGTTTAGTTGCAGTATATTACCGACTGCAGTGAGGTATGAATACAGGATAATCTGGCACAGGTGGAGTGTTTTGACCAGGCTTTTGTAGCAGGAGTGATTGTAGATGAGACTAGCCACGTCCAACACACACAGAGAGAACAAAACCAAGCGGCAAAACAAGAACAACCATCACATTTAGTCTTAAAGGAGTTTCTCGGCATTGTAAACATGAGAAACTCTCCAAGAACTGTTTGTAGATATAGATAGAAGATATCTCCGATATGTTACCTTGACTTAAATTTTATCCCTGATAAATAACAATAAAAGTCCATCCATCCACCCATCTTCCATAGCAGCTTATCCTCGTCAGGGTCGCGGGCGGCTGTAGTCAATCCCAGCTGACATTGGGCGAGAGGCTGGGACAGGTCGCCAGTTCATCCCAGGGCTGACACATAGAGACAAGCAACCTTTCACAAAGAAATCCACAAAGAAGCCGGCTGAGGGATTCGAACCGGGCACCTTGTTTCTGCAGCCCTAATAATGAATACCGGAAATTTCTTTGTTTAACGTGTGATTTTGAAGTGAACCTGCTCGTTTTGACACAAAGCGTATAGTTTTATGTCACATCCAGATGTGTCACTCTTCACTGGGACATGATTGTTCATTTGACATGCCCTGTGCTCCGTTACCTCCAAACATTTGCGAATGTGATACACATTAGCCGAGCGACGGTGAGTAATGTTTATCTGCTTGTTGCTCTGACAGCTTCCCGCGTCCAAGTGTTCCCTCAACATCATCCAACAAAAAAATGCTTACCCCTCCATCTGCAGGTAAAAATAGCTCCTCCACCACCACCTCTGTTTAAAACATAGCATCGTAGCCGGGCAGGGATTTCCACATCTAAAGAGTGGTTTCACACCGAGGCCACGACCCTTTCAACCTGCTGATCTCATTTCAGCAATTTGGATGGAGAGAAAGAGCTCGAAGCGGCCTAATTAACCACGTTCCTTACTATGTTGCCTATGTTCAGGAGCCTATAAATAGGGTAATTGCTAATTATCTACAGTGATCTCACCAAAGCTGTGATTATGCCTCTGAGTTGATAAGGGTGCTTGATAGGAAGGAAATAGAATACTGCTACGCAGTATTTAAATTCACCCTTCAATTTGAGTGAATCCTTTTGTGAATTACGCAGCATTGTAGTAACGTACTGTAGTAGAGACCAAAGTCCTGCTCAGGACCAGGAAAGTAAAAAGAAGTGAGTTTCTTATCACTGAAGAAGAAAGATTGATTGAAGGATGAACAGATGGACGGAGAGTTACATCTTGGAAAGAGTTTTCGGTGCTGGAGAAAGAACCGCTAAACTTTTTTGAATGTTTTTTTAATCCATTATCATGTCATGCCAGCACAGGCCGGGTCAGAACACTTTCATCATTAAATATCCAAAAAATATTCAGTTTGTCTGCTTTTCTGTCATCCAGGATTTTGTGTCACCAATCACTCATGTACAAAAATTCAAATCCCACATTGGACAGCAGTGAGATGTTCTGTGTTTCTGTCTCCTTCGGGGTATCGTAGATAAAAACATCAAGGTTGAAGCCTGTTGGTCATAACGCGGTGGGATGAGAGATCACAGGACACTTCTGGTTTTAACTCTGGCCCCCCCCGGCCCCTCGGCGGTGCAGCCTTTCCTTATAACCACTGTCTCGCTAATTGGCTCTGCGGATAATGCTGGAACTCTGAATTTACATGGAAACACTTTGAAGACTTGAGCACACTCGCCCGCGGGCACAGTCTTACATCCACTCTGCCCAGCCTTAGCTGGCACACGGTAAACCAAGACAGAAAGCAAACACTCCAGTCCACGGAGGATGGGGGAATGTAGAGGTAACATTTGTCTAGGGGCCCATGGGATTGGATGTGAAATGAGTACAGCCGCTTGCTTACAGAGGACGGAAATAGACAGAAAAAGAGTGAGGGACGCGGACGGAAACATATCATGACGGCAGCATGGTTTACATACACAAAAAGCAACCTGCCTTCACTTCAGTTCAGGTCTGATGAACCTGTTTACATAACCCTAACCATGCATTGCACTCTGGCATCCATCCACAATCCATCTTCCATCACTTATCATGGTCCATGTCATGATGTCTGCAGGCTAAGCTTCGCTTCAGCGACATCCTGCTGCTCCTCCTGGGAGATCCTGAGGCGTTCTTGGACCAGTAGGGATATAAAATCCCTCCAGTGTGTTCTGGGTGTCCTCCCAGTTGGACCTGCACACCTCCACATGAGACATTTCAAACTGGGTCCTTTCAACATGAAAGCACCAGGGTTGTAGTCCGAGCTCCTTGCTCATATTGAAGCTACTCACTGTGAACCGAAGGGTGGTGATGATTGATGGCTACCCAGATCTCATGATCTGAGCCACTGACTCCATAGTACACCCACCACAGTAAATATAATATTGTGGAAAAGTCAGTTACAAGGTCAACAAACAGACTATTTTTCCAGGATTTTTCCATCTGTAGTGTTGAATCAAAAATTTAATCCCAAAGTTCAAACATTTATTCCGTAATATCATTTGTCCTGGCAACCAGAGGCGTCACTAGGTTGTGTGTATATAACTTGGCTTTCTCCACTTTCTAATCATTACTCTCAAATAAAAGCTCAAGTTAAATAAGTCTTATACGGTGGACCTTGACTGAAATGTTTCATATTTCATATTTCCATAAAATGTCAAGACTGTCTGCATCACAAATGACTCTACTCTGTGAAATCCTTTAGACCAGGGGTGGGCAATCAATTTTCCCAAGAGGGCCACATGAGATACTGCAAAGGTCGTGGAGGGCCAGACCAATACTCTGAACTCAATCCTGCTAAATATTAATTTCATTGCTTTATAAAATGCAGTAAATATGGTTTTGAGCTGCTACTGGTAATACATGCATACATGTTAATGTGGAGTAAGTCAAATAATAGTTTAACTATTTTAGTTACAACATCAATAACACGGTTCATTTTTAGCACTGACTTACACACACACCTCCTGATGTATAATACAATGAAAAAAATGCCAATTTCTGTTCAGGGTTTATTTCAGTAAATTTATCCTGCATCTTCTTCAGTAGTCCGACATTTTCCCCGTCAGATCTGGACAACCATCCGTGGTAACACCTGCCAGCATTTACCTCTGTAAACAGATCACTCCGGTCTGTCGTCCCTTTCATTGATTGCATTGCTGCCAGCTCCTCCGTTTCCTTAAATTCCTTTGTTATTCCACGGACAAAGATGAGTCCTCTATCCTTCACGTTACAGTTTCGTCTGAAGAGCTCGAGCGTGAGATGCCATTTAGCAACAAGTCAACTGTCTCTTTTGTGCAGCGCATTTCTGTGCAGCCAGGTGCGCACGCACGTATGTACGTAAATCGCCTTCAAAATAAAAGCACCGATCGTACTGTATTGATTTCTAATTTCTGGGTAACCTCACGCGGGCTGAATAGGTACAGCCAACGGGCCGGATGTGGCCCGCGGGCCGCCTAATGCCCAGGTCTGCTTTAGATTCACCTTTCCAGTAGAGGTCTCTCCCCTCTCACTCACTGTGCTCCTCTGCCCTGACTCCTACAGGCCAATGGGGGGTGATTATTATTATTATTATTATTATCATCCACTGATGATAATCATACGTGAATGAGCTCAGCTCCTGTTTCACGGTGTGCATCCATGCGTAAAGTGAGAAACACAGCTGAAGTCACCCCAAAGATAAATGGTAAAAGATAAACAACCAGGACCTTCACAGTGCATTTCACACTAACCAGCTAGCTAAGTAGCAGCGTTCTTTTACAGCTGGACTGTAACTTTTGACCCAAAACAACAAAGTAGACGTGCAACATTGTCTGTAGTGTGCAAGCCAGGTTTTTATTTGTCAAACATGGAGCGTTTCATTAATTACATGCTAACGACGCCACTGCTGGCAACAGAATCAGCTTATTTGAATCACTCCTGAGCTACATTTGAGGGCGACAGAGATTTCAGGCTAGGAAGAACTAATGCGGTTACTGTATATGAGACGAGTCGTGCAGGGTGAGTGGAGAACGGCGGCAGACTTCGCTGTTCTTCATCACTTCATGACTCTGTTTGTCGCTGGAGGCTGCAGTGTGGATGTCAGAAAAACTTTGTGCACGCCTCATCCCTCTTTTCTTTTCTTTTTTTTTTAAAGCACTCATTGTCCTTGTTTTTGGCACGAGCGTGCTCATATAAAAGAGCGCCGAGAGAGCCTGTTTGCAGGAATGTCCGTTGCAAGTCGCAAGAGTCAACATCGCTGTGCATTTTACCGTGTAAACGTGAAATAAATATGTGCCCGGCTGGTTCACTTTGACACTTACATAAGCTGTGAATGTGATTATGAAAGCAATATCCCACCGGTGTCTGTTGTGTGTACTAGTCTCAGCCTGATGGCAATGTTAAGCTCCCTTAGGCCAGAGTGTTTATCTCACTGGTGTTTAGGCTTTGGTCTTTGGACTGCACCCAAAGCGAGGCCCCTGCTGTCCGGGCGGCTAGCTGCTTCGGCTAACTCCTGCTAGTTGACCTCGTTTAAAGGCCTGGCTGCGCTGTCTGGCTGTCCCTCTGAGCACAGAGCCACAGCCATCCAACTCCCTGCAGTGTCTGTGTGTGACTGTAGATACTTTTTGTGTGTGTGTGTGTGTGTGTTTGTGTGTGTACGTCTGAGTTAGAGTAATGCACAGCCTTGAAATTCTGGTCTGAGCCAGATCCAGCACCAATTTATTTAGCTCTGTCCCTGCCCAACAGCTAAAAAAGCACGAACCTGGCCAAAAGCAAATATACTGACGTCAAAACTTATTCCTCTGTCTGTCTCTCGCTTGGTTTCCCTCTCTGTCTCTTTAGCTCTCTCTCACATACACAGTGCGTACTAGTTCACTTCTCAGTCCTGCTGCTCTAACATTTATCAGCCAAATGTACAGTGTATTAAACCCTGTATATTCTCACTGACAGCAAATTAGTCAGAGGATGGTGTTAGGGAGTGTAATATTAGACTTAATTTACTTTATAGTGTACTTTTCCTTTTATTGACACAATATTCAAATATTTTTTTCATGGTTTTATTATATTTCTGATGTCACATGGAGGAAAAATGTCCCACTGGACTGAAAATCTGTGAAAGTATCACACCAAAGCTGCTGACACTGACACGGCATCCTCAAATTCACTCAAGTTAGCAACAATAAACATGCATAACAACCACTGACAGTATAAAGAATGGACGATGTATCCGTGACGTCACCTATAGAAGAGCTGTGTGCTGTTTTGAAGCTCAAAATCTGTGGCTTTAGACGCTTCCGCAACTTCATGGTTTGAGTTAAACCAGGTATCGCGCTATAACGTGTAACACAAACACTGACACGGCATCCTCAAGTCCGCACAAGTTAGCAAAAATTCATATGCATTACAGCGTCAGACTTTCAAAATAAAGCTGTTGCAGGTGGTTAGGTTCAGGATAAATCATATTTTTTACGCCTGGGCGAGGCAAAACGTGACGCTCGTGACATCTCGAGGGAGAGTGTGTATTTTCGGAGCAGTTGGCCTTTTGAGGAATGGACGTTTGTTTTTGTGATAACAAAGGGGCTTTTCAGTCCAGTGGGACTTCTTCTGGACTATTGGGGCTTTGGAATAATGGCCTGTCTGAACAATGGCATTGCACCGTTACATTACTCACAATGGGTTAAACTCCAAAAGCTCTGGAGCTTACACATCCCTAAACGCGGCTTGATGGTGTGTCTTTGTTGGGCCCTCCATGCCTGGTTAATACTAATGTCTCTCCGAGCCCAAGGCAAGTGAAATCACCAAGATTATTTTCTCAGACATTAAACAACTCTTTTTACGTGTGGGATAGTGCTTCCTGCGAGGAGCTACTTTATTTCAGTGTGTAAGATCCATGAAAATGTACGTAGGTCTACGTGGGTATTTATTTTATCTAAAGAATCTCGTTAGGCGAAGTGTCAAGGAGGAAGTAATTACAGCAGGATTCCTCAGCGAACATGTTAAACTCTCGTTTTTTGTTTTTTTTTCCTGGTGCCTGCACATCCTGAGCTGGTAGTTTACAGCACACTGCACAGACACTGTGCATTACATGCAGGATAAATTGCCCTCAAGCCAAGTCTTCCCCCTTTAACCTCCTTTCTGTGCATTCTGTAGTTCAACCTGTAATTATCGGACGATGAACTTTCCTCAGGGTTTATGTTGCAGTCTGTAGGATCATTACAAATATCTACAGAAGCCCATTAGTGGTTGATTAGACACGGCACTGGACCGGAAGAGCGTGGGCTCATTTCAAAGACAGGGAGAGTCCTCGGCAGGCCCTAATTAGCCAGCAGAATTGAGCTAGTTCCTGGTTTCCTGGTCAGGTGGAAGACGCCTGGCCTCTGTATCAATTAGTGCTACTCCTGGAGTTGGTTTTTATTCCCCTGCGTCATGTCACAGAAAGGTGATGGAGGAGAACTGCTGCGTTTGATGTCAGGAGAAAGAATAGTAGAGTGTGCACGCATTTGTATGCAGGAGTGCTGCGATATAATGTGGTTTAATGCAATGATGTGCAGTTATAGTGAATTCATGGTCTAAGTTTAAGTTATTGAGATCCTCACGGTCTTGCTTGCACACGTTCTTACACTTTAATGTGCTTATATTATTTATAAAAGGTTATTTTAATGTTATTACATGATGCGACATAATTTACATTCCTTTATCTTACTTTTTTGCAATTTCAGTGAAAAAAAAACAGTTTTTCACCGAACAGTTTTTACCCAAAGGTTACAGGAAGAGTACATTTTTAACAAAAGGCATACGTTTTTTAATCAAATCTTTTTATGGAGAAGAATAATGTCTAAAAGTCTAGATTTGCCTAATCGGTCACTGTATTTTCATTGAAACATCACAGAAATGGGAAAAAGTCCTACTGATATAGTCATTTCGACACATTTAAAATGGAGTAACATTACGTTTATCGTAGTGACAACTATTTATAATCTGAAAATCTGGTGCAGTATTAACTTTTGGTAAAATAAACACCTTCACCATTAATAGACATCTCTACTGATTGGCTGAGCAAGCTTTAAAAAAATTCAAAAAGCACAGACGGGTATTTATTTTCATCATTCTGTTCAGTAAACCCTTTTAAAATGAAACAAAATCCAAAAATATGATTAAAAACTCCACCACAGACAGACTGACTGAATGCCAGGATTGATTTTTCTGACAAACTTCCTGGAAAGACGCCACTTGAAAAGGTCTCAGTGCACCCTGGGGGGATTTCTTGGGGTCTAAAATACTACCGAGTGCAAGGAGACGACTCAATCGGGTTGAGTTAAGTGCGAATCCCAAACCAAAATGTTTTAATGTCCTGTTCTACAGCTTTATTTTACAATATAGAAAATGTATGTAACATAAAAGAAGATTTAAATGATGTTTTAATGCTCAGGGGTAATGAAAGCTCCAGTTACTGTGCTGTAAATGCCATTATCATCCATAATAATAATAATTCTGTTAACTTGTAAGTGCTGAAGGAATGAGTCAGGACTTACAGTACCACCATGTCTCCTCAACGAATCCAAACTTTTCGGCATGTCAGTGTGCAGTTCAGAGGTCATGCACTG
Source organism: Miichthys miiuy (assembly GCA_036365135.1). Taxonomy (NCBI): domain Eukaryota; kingdom Metazoa; phylum Chordata; class Actinopteri; family Sciaenidae; genus Miichthys; species Miichthys miiuy. Next base: position 5,556,979 of record CM071618.1, read on the forward strand.
TGCAGTATCAGGTAGTCTTCTGAAGTAAGGTCAGGGTCAGCAGCTCTTAAAAGCAGCAGCACCATCACTAAACTTAGTGTCAGTCAGGTTTGAACTAATGCATTCTGGGCGATGTAGTATTCATTTTCCATTACCGCTTCTCCTTATCAGGGTCATGGAGGGGGGGTGGAGCCAATCACAGCTGACATTAGGTGAGAGGCTGGGTACACCGTGGACAAGTCACCAGTTCATCATAGAGACAAACAACCAGTCACGCTCACATTCACACCTACGGGTAATTTAGAGTCACCAATTAACCTGTAAATCTGAATGTCTTTGGACACCCAAAGCACCCGGAGAGAACCCATTACCAAACTCATTAAAATGTATATTATAGAGTCCATAGCTATTGAAGACACATTTAGATTTCACTGAATTTAAATACATGGACATTCATGGTATTCTGGTGGTCTAGGCGTTTAGGACACTGGCTGTGTCGTCAACGACAGTATAAAGAATGGACAGAGCCTGAGTGATGTTTGTGCATCTTTAAGACTTAATATCATCTAAACGGGTGAGTTAAAATTAAATTCACTCCCCTCACAGTTGTCATGAACGAGGATATTAGCTACAGAGACCAAAAGTGTTTTTTGAAGCAGGTTGTAAACATGTTTATTTCTTCTTATGGAGGATGACTCACTTCTGCAGCGTGTCTCAAGCGGCCACTTGAGGAATTACAATTTTTTTTTTGCACTTCCGCATCGGCTTCATTTCTCAGCACCGCTCGAGTAAAATCCTCGGGTTCAAATCAAGCTGAGAATCTTTCTCCCATCACCTCTCTTCTGCCACTCAACCAAAAAATACTTTAAGAGTTGCTCCACAATGGACACCGATGTAGGGTGATGCATGCAAGCTGCGACTTGTGTTCCTTCTCGCACTTATTCTGAAATCATAAAAATAAACACAGTGCACGAGCAAGCGAGAGGACTCCTAGATTTATCTGCAGTTTGACAGTGACAGTAAATACTACCATTGCACATTTAACAAATGTAGAAGTAGTGCCGGACTGGCTGGTTTCTGTGTGTTGCTTGAATTTGATTTAAATTCATATTTATATCAGTATTAAATTATGAATTCATCACAATGTTACAAAGAGCACAGATGTAAGAAACTGCATACAAGCCAGAAGAAGAGAGAGAGAGAGGGTGAAAAAACGAGAGATGGAGTGTGTGTTGTGTCTATTTTTGATTCCTGCGGCCCTTTTATAAGTGCTCTGTCGCAGGCAAACCATGCTGGTCTGACAGCGTGACGCACTCCGATAAAAAGGCTCTCGCTTGCGGTCACACACATGTCACCATGGCAATTAGCATGTCAGAGTGTGCGTGATTGACAGCTGCCACAGCTGGGACGTAAACAACAACGAGAGGCGCTGGTGGGAGAACCTGGAGCGGTACGAGCTGTAGGTGTCTCTCTTACACGTGACTGTCATGAAGAATAAACGAGGGAGAGCTCAGCATCCACAGGTGGAAAACAGGAACAGATGGACTGAAACACTTTTCTAATTTTCATTATTCGTTTATCTTCTTCTCATAATTATCTGTTTTAAAGGGCAAATAAATCCATTTCTGTCAGATCTTATCAAAAATCCGTACAGTCGAACACATTATTCTCAATCACATAGGCCTAATTAATTATCAGTTAATTTGATGTGATTTCTGCTCTCTGGCAGCACAGTTGACGCCTTCAGCTCATTATGGAGCGAACAATATGGCTGCCCGAGTTGCTCGCTATCAACAGAACATCATCGCACGTAATTGATAGCATATGTCATGCATATAGAAGTAGGTCACTGCCTATGTGTGCTCTATTTGAAATACAAGAAGAGCGGTATGTTGTCTTATAATTAGAAAAGCTTTAGCTGTATTGTGTTTATATAAATAATCCTGTAAAGACCATGACAGTATTTCACATTTATACTCGTATATACTGATTTTTAAACGTGTTTTTCCTTCTTGATTTTCTTTTTTGAAAAAAAAAAATGTTTCTCAAAGCTAAAGGTGACCAACTGTCACCTTTAGCCTAAACCTAGAGGTATTTAGTTAACTATCTAATATACATGATAGAAAAAAACTCATTTAGGAAGCTGGATCTTGCACATATTTGGCATTTTTGCTTAATTGCCAATTAACTTACTTTCAACTGGCCAATAAACTAATGTTTCATCTATAAAGTTTATTTACATTCACTATTTAACATAAACTACAGTAAAACAGTCATATTTCCTGGCAAAACCTTGATTTATATGCCATTTTAAGGACATTTATACAGAATAAAGTACTATTTTATATTAGAGACTGTACAGTAGAATACTGTAATATTTGATGGTTTTCATATGGTATTTTCCTGTCAAGTTTATGGCAAAACAGAGTTTCATTTAATGGGAAAAAACTATTTTTATTTATACAGTAAAATACCGTAAATGTGAAATCAGTACTAATACCTTTTTACTGTAATTAGAAGAAGTTACACCGTAGTTTTTACTGAGATCTCAGACGGCAGCATTTTGTTGATCAAGGACTTAAAGGTACCCTGTTCAGTTTTATTTATGTTTACCCACCAAAAACTATTAGCAACAATAGCATTTCCTTCCTCATTATTCATTAGCTAAGCCAAAAAAACTTTGTTGTTTATGCGCATGTTCTTCCAGTGTTTTTCTTGCATTACCTCCACCTGCCCATAAATAGAAGTATAGGGTAGCATTGGCTGGAATATGTATCGCATCAGTGCATACGTCAATAAACAAAATTAGGAGCTGCTCATCAAAACATTTGAAACATACGCACCTTTAAGTTGCCTCCTTATGTGATTTATTTGATTTTAAATCAATATTTCTGTGAGAACACGTGTTTGAAATTACTATAAAATCATCTTCAACCAATCAATCATCTTTAACGTCACCCAACACCGTGACATTTATCACAGGTGTCTCCTCGGGGTCCTTTATTCATGTGTGGAGACCTTTACAGATCTGGTCCAAAAGCTCCATTTTATGGCCCGTTCACGAGTCTGGCCCCTGGCTGGACGGCTGCCACTAATATCACATGTGACTGATGGCAGGTAGCTGGGAGGCAGGCTGCTCCCCCGTTCAACATACTCCACATCCGGGCGCCCTGCATCAATCACCGCAGCAGGCGGGAGTGGGATGCACTGCCTATTTCTGGGCTATTTCTGGATCTCCCTGTCACACAAACGGAAAATATGCATACTCACACACACACACACACAGACACACACACCTGTCTCAGGCAGTTTCTTCTAGTGTCTGTGAGGTAGGCATATTAAAAGTGGCAGGCAGTAGCTGCAGCACGCTTCACCTGTCCTGAGGAGACAACTGTTGGGGAATCAGTTACCTGACTCACGTTGCACCACAGTGCTCATTTAAAGCAGCACCAGGCTGATTTTTATGAACGGATACACAACTCGCCAATATGGAAGAACGTCCATCCTGGAGATGATCTAATCCAAATACAAGGAACACTTTGACACCTTCAGGATGTGTTAAATTAAACCCTATATCTCTTATAAGACTTTTATAATAATACATCAGAATATCTTAACACTTTGTCATCTTTGTCATGATGCTTACTAGTTTTCTGTAGATTTTTGGTGGCCGTCATGTCCTGGAATCATGTGGAAGTCCACCTAAACTGAGACCGAGTCAAGACCAGACAGCATGTAGGCTACTTAGGTCGCTAACAAGTAGCTAATATTCAGCAAATCTCTGTGAGTGAGATGTGGTTCCATTTACAGACTGCCATGTGTTTTCTTTTGGACGCCTGAAGTATAAAAATGTATTTTTGGTTTATTATGAAATGTGGTGGAACAAAAATCATTAGACGATTAATGGGAATCACTAGTGATATCACCGCAGTTGTGGTCTTGAAATAAATCCTGAGTCCTCCTTGCCAAAAAACCAAGACGAGAAAAAATGCGGTTGATTCCAAGACCTTCAAAAAGCGGTCTCGAGACCAAAATCGAGTACTACATTACTGCCTGTTGCTCACAGTTAGTATGTGGTGGGTTTGAGGGAGCTTTTTTTTTATGCCTTTTATATTGTTTGATAGCAACGGCTGAAGACAGATAGGAAATCAGGGACTGATAATACGTGATAGTGGCATACATTTCTGAGCATCTGGTTCTACGTTTAAACATGTTAAGTTCAACCAAACCAAATATTTCAATGTCAGACTTCTGCTGAAGTCTAAATACGTAGTCTCAAAATACACTACTGAACGCAGGTTCATGATTTTTAAGATCAAAACGACCCTTTTCAAGGCCGTCACCACTAAAACGAGGAGCCGTCTTCAACACATTACTGTAGTGCCACTTTAAATGCTTCGCTCTCTTCAGTGGAATTTGTTTGAGGAACTTGTCCGTTGAATAGTAACCTGGTAATTACCTTGTGCTTTTGAGACCCAGCCGTCATCTCCAAGGCTTTGACTGAGGGGGCCCTTACACTCTCAGACTGAAAAACGCATTCAGACCTTGAGAGATAGTCAGAAATAGCTTCCTCTTAAGACGTGCAGAGTCCAGTCCGCCGTGAGGAGCATCACAGCGACTGATGCTTCATTTAGACTGCCGCCACTGGCCTTGCCTCTAGATCTCACAGTCAGGTCACAAACACTTCATAGCGTGTCAAGTGTCAGCTGAAGTACCGTTGCTATTCTGGGCCGGCTCGTCGTTTCTTGGGATTCATAAGTCATTATCATCTCCGCTTAGATAAACATGTTCACGTCGTGTGAAAATAGGACGGTTATGTATTTTTGGGGAGAGAAAAATTCGAGCTTTATGCGAGTGACCCAAGCGTTCATACGGGAGAGGAGATGGAATCTCATTCCCACAAGAAATAGAATTAATGGCTCTCCTTTAATCATGCAAATAAGTCTGTTCTTAATTTAGATATTAATTATATCTTGTAATTTGGCAAACAGCGCACAAAGTCTGCCAAAGGTGCCCCTGACGCCCCTCGTGTTTTTTTCTCTGCCTCAGTCTGTTTCCTATCACACTTTCAATCAAATGGAAGAAGCTTCGCTAATTTAATATTGAGTGTCGAGAAGGCACGGCAAGACGAGAGAGAAGAAGAAAACTTAAATAATTAGACCGCTGTCCCTCCCACAAGACGTCTGATTCTACTTCTACAGCCGCTTTACTTTTGGTTTTGTGTTGACACATTTTAACTGCTTTTATATTGTATCAGTCTGCACTGCAGGACGACGGGTTTAAAATTCAAGTTAAAGTTGCCTCCACTGTCTTCTCTCTGTGTGATTGATGCATATCTTTTTGCCTCTTCACAGTGTTTGCCGATCCACGGTCACGGGTTTGTCTTGGACAAGTACAAGTGCCACTGCAAGAAAGGATTCTACCACCACAACAGAGTAGCTGTCAATGGCTTCACAGGTAAGTCAGTTATCACCTGTTTTAGTGATAACAGAGACAATATATTGTTTTATTGGGTCCCTGCAGGGTGATTTCATTTAAAGGTAGCCAGAAGAATTTGTTTTGTTTCGGCAACATAATCAGTGAAGGTACAGTTACAGTAATAACAACCGCCTGAAAGCAGATTGACAAAATATGTCATACATACAGTACATGACGTCTTCCAGCCAATCTGATCCAGATTATTATTTTTTGATTTGAGCATCAAAGTTCGTTTCTGACTTTTAGAAACAAGTTTAAGAAAAACAATTTATACTTAACTTCTAAAGCTCTTTCTGGCTCTTTGCTCTCTCAGTAAATGTTGCTGATTAAAACCATGAAATGTGTTTGAAAGCTCTAAAAGGAAGAAGCGAGTAAATGGACCTACTGGAGTTACTGTTTTTTTGTTTTAATTGGCAAATTCTGGAGTTCTAAACTAAACAGCATGAACAAGTCCTGAAATATTGATTTATCGCAGTACTTTTGGGTAAAAGTACCTTTCCTTTTTGACTCAAGCAATCTGGGGTTAGGATACCACATTGGGTCATTTAGTATTTTTACAGACTTCGTTGTCGTCTTCAAAAATCACATACAAGGCTCAAGAATTTCACACCAAAAATTTTTTAGCAACAGTCAGAGAAGGTCACTTACTTTTTTAGGTATTTCCACTTTTTCCAATGTACATGAGCTTAAAAGTGATTTTTAAGGATTAAAAAGTTCAAACGTTATGTATTCAGTATTCAACTCTGAGCCTGGGTGAAGTACCGTGCGTCAAAATTCATCCCCTTCTTCAGAGTCATATTACTAAAATCAGTGGAACTTATTGTTAAAGGCAATTAAGACAGAGAGAGAGATTTCTTTCTAAATACATTAAATATGTTGGAAAATAGTTCCTGAAAACACGTGAAAAGACTTTGAACGATATATCACTGAAATGTGGAGTTAGAGGTTCAAACAGTTTTTCACCAGTTTTCAGTCTCAGGATTTTGTGGGCGGTCCTTAAAGGGTGGCTCGATGACACGCTGAGGCCACCCTGAGCACAGAGAAAGAGATGAATTCATCTCACTCAGTGTTTCGAAGTCAGTTGCTTCAAAATGGCTGAAAAAAAAAAAAAGGCTGCTTGACTGCTCCCACGAGTGGGCGTGGCTTCAGCATGTTCAGCAGACACGCCCCCACAGTCCTGGAGCTGAGAATTCATTTTTACCTGATTTTGACACCTAATTTCATAAACATGTCGATATTTTTAATCATTCAGATTTGGCCGGGTGGTTAATAACACTTTCTATTTTGGTCTGATAAACTCAGAACACACATTTATTCTCACTTTACACTTGTAAACTATATAACAATATGTGCTACCTAATAGAGCTTAATTTAGCCAACACAGGATGTAAATGAGGTAAAGACAAAACAACGTAAGGGGTTCCTGGAGGTTAATATCAATACAATAACAAAGACTAAAAAGTCTCCTTCTGATGTTGATGTGTGCTAATTCCTCATGCCCATGTTAATTATCAGCTACTGAACGCCGTGTCCTCTATCCGGCACACAACCTTCAGATGCAGTTCAGACTTTGAGCTCATCACAAAATTTTTTACGAGATCACATTTCAAGTAATTTGCCAGCAAAGGTTAAAAAACAACAACAAAGCCGGCTGTTTGGAAGAGGCGACGCCTGATGCAATGCCTCTTCGTCTCGTTTAAGTGCATAAACATCGCAGACGAGCTCAATGCATTCGTCTGACTCTGCTTCTGAGGTGCACGTATGTTCATGTTTGCCACGCATCAGCTGTTTGCAGAAGAACTATACGTTCACCTCATGTGTTGCGTAACTGCGGTAAAATGAAAGAAATACCTGCTACCGCCCTGAAAATTGAAGTAGCCTCAGTACCTGTGGAGGCTAATCAGGTTCAAGATGGGGAATTAATGCTTGTTACTTTTCTCAGTTTATTCTGTCTGCTGTGAGTTAATTAAAAAAGGCTTTTGCAGACACAGAGCCCCAGTGATTTCCACCTGCCCTCCATCGCTCTCGCCACCATACTTTCATTACGATCCCGTCTCGTCCCACTCAAACACTCATACAGCGTGATCCTCTGTGTCTATCTCAATTTTACCCCTTTTCTCACCCATTTACCTCCCTCCATCCTTCACTCTACCCCTAAAATATTTCTCTTTCATGCACAAGGCTCCACAGTTTCTTTGCTGTCTGCATTTGGCCTGTTTGCTTTGCTGCGGGTAGCACATAACCTCGCCCGTTCATGTGTGCAAGTCTGCATGAAAGCTCAGTGTGTGTGTGCATATATGTGTGTGTGTGTGTGTGTGTCTTTGACAACACAATAATAGAGAGGAGAGGCAAGCCTGTTAGCGAGGCGTAGTGCTGCAGTCTGGCCCACCATGGGGCCAATAACAAGCCTGTTAATCCACAAGGGGACATCCTTGACACTCATTTGCAGAGAAAGCCAGTGCAACTCACTTTCCTTTTGTCTCCCAGTGATCTTCCACTGTGGATCGTGCATATAAATATGTGGGAGAAGTTACTATAGCTGTTACTGTCAGTCAGCAGTAGAAGAAACAAACCAATGAGAATATAGCTAAAGGATGTGACTCATTGCTACGGAGATAAGTAGTCCTTTTGAAGGGATCAATGATGTGCAGAGTCATAGCTTTGAAAAATAGGCCAGTTTCTTTTTAAAGGCAAAATCCCTGCAAATCTCTGAGACAATGGCTGTTTCCAATAAAGCCTCCATAAAAGCTCTATATAAGTCCACCATTCGTTATCGGCCCCACCATATGGGCATTTCTCTCTGGGGATTTCTATAGAAACCAATAGCTTCCTCTTGTCCCCCTTGGTTTGTTCAGGTTTTTACCTTGCGAGGGAGGGTTTTTTTTTTTTTAGCATTCACTGCTGCCCAGCATCACCAAACTCCTCTACTTTTGGCAACAGAGCAGCTCCTTTTGAAGCAGTTAGTGGTTTAGTGGCTGGTTTACACCCCAACCTCAGTGGTAATTCTTGAATACATTTACTTTCCCATCCAGATCTTGAGCCTTGGATCGTATTTTTATGGTTTCAGCCAACAATGCCCTGTCTTAATACTCCTCCATTGTCTCCGCCTTTGTCACGGTAGACTAAGTTCTGACATGTCCTCCGCGTGCCGAGGAAGCAGCAGTTATCAGCCTTGTATGATATGCCAGTGACTTAACAAGGTGCAGCAGTGTTGACTTTTCATGTTCACACATATAGATCCATCTCCCTCGTGTTGACACAATGTCGATGAATCCTTGTAAGGTCAGAGAGGGATAAGCATATATATATACTCAGCCTGTCATGGAGGAACTTCATCTCTTTCATCTTTAAATACTGGTCCAGAGGAAAGACAGATCCAGAGGAAAATTCAGTGAGAAGGAAACAGTAGATGTTACACAACCTGCTTGATATTTTCAGCATAGAGGTGCATGGTTCCTTGGTTCCTTTTTGTCATTATTTCAACCATTTAACTTGTTTCAGGTACTACATACATTTTTATAATCTGTATACCTCCTGGGATACCGTTACCCTTCACTGTTGTAGAGCACGAAAATGATCAAATCTGCAGAGGGTTGTTGATCAATGCCAATGACAGAAAGATTACCCAGTTGTGATTAAACTTCTTTATTTCGCAATCTTGTATTTTACAGCGATGGGTAGAAAGGGAAAAGCTGCCGACAGCGGTCCCAATGCGGACGAGGGATCCTCCAGCGACTGCCTGCCGTGCCAGCAGGGCTGCGCCTACTGCAAGGACGACACCCCCTGTGTGGCCCGAGAGGACGGCGCTCTTCGCATGGCCGTGCTCTCCTTCCAGTGCCTCTGCTTCCTGATCGTCTTTGTTAGCATGGTGCTCATCTACCACTTTCGCAGGAATAAGGTACGCAGGTGCACAGTTTGATCCATCCATGAGATTTCTAGAGTAAAACTCAGGTCGCCACGCAATAATATCGTCACAGTCTTTGACGGAATTTGTCGTCATCGTTAAAGTGAAAGTTTGAAGTCTCAGCAGTGCGCGCACAGATTCAATTCAGAATTATAACATCACATCAGTTACTTGTTTGATCTTTTCTGGGCCGTGCCGTCATCAAAGCCCTTTGGATCAATAAACCAGTGAATCTGTGAAATGTGGGTGGTCACAATAAAGCTTTGAAATCATTTCAAACAGCTCGGATGCTACAGATCGACTCAACATCAGCAACTTGGACTGCGACCAGTTTGTGCAAATAAAGAGCAATAAAGCGAATTTACTCATCAGACTCTGATTTATACATCAGGCCTCGGACTGCTTTCACCTTTTGAATGATAACATGCAGGCACGCAACTTCCTAAAGATGAAATCTGTGTTAATTCACAACATATATCGAGGTGAGGTTACGAGCTTCTCACCCGGCTGACAGCATCGTCTTAATATATTCTCTACATTACCTTGAAGGGAGATGATATTTTCCCTGCGTCATCAAAAGCTTCACAAAACTTAATGCAACGTATGGAAAGTGAAGATTCAGATTCAGCCCATGCATTAGATATTTCTAGCGTTTCAGCAAAGTATCAAGTCTCACTGGATTCAATAGTGCGGTATGGTGCTACAACCTAGGGGTGTGTGTTTCTACTACCATCGGCTCGAGTCCTGACAAACAGCTGCAGATGCATGATTGTACGCTGCAACTACAAACAGCGTTTAGCTGATTCATTAACATATCAATCTGTAATGTGAAGCAGTAATACAGAATTGCTTCTGTATGCAAGTGTACGATTACTACTGAATTTCTGCACAGTGTTGCTTGAAATGAGAGTTGGTGATAATAGGCGACTGAACTTATAAAATCCTCTGATCCAGTTGTAACTGTCAGTTAATTAGCTTAATTGACGTTTTTTGTCTTGAACATTAAACGTGTGAGGATTAGCCATCACATTTCCTGACAGGGCACCATCTAGCTGCTCCCTCACACCTGAAGACTTTGTCATTATATCAACCAGGGTAAAACAAAAGCATCGCTCCCCATTAATGAAGCAGATGAAACTTTTCGATACTCCAGGTCTCTGTCATAATTATGTAATCCCAATTAATCTTATCAAGCTAAATTTAAGAGCTTAGTTTCAAAGCTCTTCACACACTGATGAATTAAAAACAGTTCATTTTGATAAAAAATGTGTTTATTTGAATTTATTTATTTATATGTCTATTGCATGTCCTCTTTGGAAAACTCCCTCCATGCATCGTGTCAATTAGAGCACGATATGCTGTTAAATATCTTACACTACAAGAGTTGCACACAAAGTGCCTGAAATGGTGAACCCTTCCATAAAAAGTCCTCGAGGCGAGAGCTTTCACTTTACTTTGTTCTCTTTCAACCAATGGAAAAGAAAGCTCCATTCCCCTTTTAAATCCTCCTGGAATATCCGGCTATTTTAGATTTATTTTAACCTCTTGTAACATGAAGGGCGTTTTAAAAGTTATATTATAAACTGCCCTATATAAGTTTTGTAAGGAAAAACAATATTCTCTTGAAATTTATAGATTTTAGACATTAATATGTAAACCAAGAACATAAATTACCTTCTGTACTTAAAAATGACTTGTTGCATGTAATCTAAAAAAGAGCTACGGAGAAATATCTTTATCAAAGTGATGTCAGAGAGAAGGTCATAAGCCAGTGAGTCATATATCACCTTTCATGGAGGAGAGCATTTGAACGAGCCGGTTCCAGGCAGGAAAGTTAGCATCTAGCATTGGCGGGGAGAATCAAGGGCGAGTGGAGGTCATAGTCGGTGTTTCAAAGTGAAGTTAGGGGAAAAGATACTAAAGGAATTTAGTTGCAAACTCCAGGAGCAAACGAATAAACGCGTCTCATTAGCTTTAGCTACTCTTTAGCTCCTTTCAGCTTGTTGTTTTGGTTTTACTGCATAGAACAACGCTTTAATGCTTTGATTTACTCTCACAGCTCTCATTAGCCTTGTTTCCATTTCGTTAAGTTAGCAATAAGCTTGTGAACGTGCAGTACTTTAGCATTTAGCTGCAGAGCGGGCGGAAGTTGGTGGAGACCAAACCAGAACTACAACAAGTGTGAATATTGGACTTCCATTTGCCAGATGGACAAAAACACAAATTAATGCTAAAGCTGAATGTGCTGTAACAACTTTATAAGGAAATACAATGTTACTGTTGTGTTTACAGGTTGTTGTTTGGTCACAATCTTAAATTAAATATGATGCATAACCATAAAGTTGAATCATTGGTGTCTCTTTTTTTGGCAGAGTATCAGAGCATCAGGTCTAGTCCTACTGGAGGCCATCCTGTGTGGAGCTCTGCTTCTCTACTTTCCGGTAAGCCTTAGACACTGTGTGTTTGTGTGTGTGTTTGTGTTTGTGTGTGTGTGTGTGCGGCTTGCATCCTTTCATGTGCTCATTTCTCGACGTGTTTGCTGATAATCCTCATGCCATGCTCCTTTGAGCCGCAAACGACAATCTTCTCCTTGACTGAAGGCTGGCATTCAGTTTGACCTTCAGTTCACGCTGTCGCTCATTCATCTAAAGCGGAATCAGAGCTCAGAACAAAGTTTCGTATCCGCAGCAGCCGTACAGAGAAGCATCGTTTGCCTTGTCAGACAGTACAAACCTCATAAATCACACCGTCGTCGTGTTGGTGGTGTGTTTTTTTCTGACAGCTGTGATAAGCTAAGAGTTTTCACAGCCGAGGTGTGCGTGTTATATAACGGGACGGGCAGAGACAAACATCCCAGGGCTTGTTGGTGACCCCCTGCTAACTGTACACAGAGTTAGCCAATGAACCCAGCAGCCCGTCAACGCTACCATCTGTTGACCAGCCACTCACGCTGCTTCGTGCAGACTGCGCTCCTTCAGACCTTCACACAGAAGAAACTCCTTTAAATTTAATATGACCTCAACCTCTTTACAACTTTTTATTCTTACATCATATTCTGGACACTTTTGATCAGGGACTTATTTATATATATTTAAATACACGAGAACTTTGGCTACTTTAGCCTCTCCTAGTCATTAAGGGATGGGATGATCAACCCAAACTAAGCAAACTGATCATATTTTGGTTAGTTGATTCACAGTGAAGTGTCATTTTTCAAGCATAAATATCAAACAACCACTGATTCCAGCTTATCAGATGTGAATATTAGATGTTTTTCTTTGGTATATATGACAGTAAACTAACTCTTTAGTGTGTTTTTGGACTGTTGCTGAGACGAAACAAGCAACTTAAATACTTCTTCTTGGGTTTTTGGAAAACTATAGTGCAACTTTTTTTACTATTTTCTGACATTTTATTTACAAAGATATCAAATAATGAAGGAAATATTTTTTTTTTTAGTATTTTTTACACTGATGGGCAGACATTTTAAAGGTTTCACTTGTATATCTTGATAGCATAGATTTTCTTGACACACATTGATCAATAAATGTTCATACTAAACTATTCATACTAGCACTTTACATGATTGTCTTGAAGGAAGAACAATATGCGGTTAAAGTGTAAGCAAAGAAAGTATCCAAGTAGAAAATACTTCTTGGTCTTTTAAGGAATAATCTTTATGTAAGACTGAGACTCTTTCTTCCTTTTATGTACCAAAACATTGGATAAATATAGAGTTTAAACAACCAATCCATGTAATTTAGTATTAATTTAAAAAACAGTGATGTTGTTTTCCAACTTCTGAAGCACCGCATTATTCCTGCAGATGACCAGACTCTGTCCAACACCCACATACACATTGATTTACATGAATATACCCATATGTACTCCTCTTGGGTGCTCGGGGTATTGGCTAATTGCAATTTAGTTGCAATCATGTGGAGCTATATGCTTAGCGAAGCAATGCAGGGCAAATGTAATTAAAGCCAACTGATTTAGAGCCCGGCTAATCAATGCAATTTGCTGCGACAAGGTCCTGGAAAGTAATAATGTTTGAAATTTGCAGAGTGAAAGCAAGCCGGGAGTCAGGTTATTGGTTGGTGAATGAATGGCTAGTAGATGATAATCCTGTTTCCAGCTGGTGGAGCGAGCGACGCCGCCGAATGCTAAAAATAGGTCGCTTGTAAGGTTCTACAAGGGGAACTTAACTTTGTAGCGCAGCTTTAGATGTATTAAGATTCAGTTTATTCTGCGCTGTGATGCCGAAATGGTCACCGCGAGCGCGACTTTGATCAAATATCTCAGCCCGATCATGTGAAAACATGCGCGGCACGCTAGATTGATCTCCACCCTGATGCATTTCCATGTCTCCCCCCCTGCGAATCCCACATGAGCCACGGCTGCGAGGGTGAGACGCATCACTCCCAATCTAAATATAGATTCAGAAATATTCCGCCGCCGCCGCTGCTGCTTCTTTTTTAAATAATTCCACTGTTATTAAGCAGCAGGAGACACATCTCATCCCGCTCCCGTGGCATTCGGCTTTGTGTTGTAATGCAACCCCGCAACACCCCCCAATTTTTGTCTCCAGAGTGTGTCACATGCAATAACTTCACCCCCCCACCGTCCCTCTCCTGCTTTAAAATGAAACAGTGAGTGCAGAAGGAAAGAGGCAAAATTATGGCAGTGCCAGAAGCTGGCTATTTCCGTCTGGCTGTGGAGACGAGAGAGAGAGAAGGAGAGCGGACACGCATTTGTGATTCACAATGTGATCCCTGGATTAGCTTGCCAGCCCTGCGTTTGTCTCTTTGCAGCGTCTTATTGACGCTGCTGGGGGAGGCTTAGATCGGAGTAAAGTGACAGAGTTTGGATTACTATTGCTACTTGTTTTTCCTTTGCTCAGATGCCACCATCTCCTCCAGTCAAGCCATGCAACACGTTCAGACGGAGAGTAATGAATCTTTGCATTGTGGTGGCACCTGCACGGCCTCAACGTGTCAAGAGACGCTTTGATAGGTGCTTCACAATAATGGGGAAAATGCAAAAAAAAAGACGATTAATTAAAAGTATTTTTAGAATCTTATCGTCCAAACTGCATCACGTGTCACACGATGAGATAATAGAGAGAACAATGAAATTATCCTCTTTTCTCAGTGAGTCACTCTAGTTTGTCTTTTGTCACTCGATGTTTCTTCACTTCTTCTACCCCCTTTCCTTTAATTTGAGTGCACATACAGTAACGCACTACTGTAAAGCCGGTGTTTGCATGCAAGACCAAGGCGATTCAGCAAATTTCCCCAAACTAGATAGGAGGAAGTCCCTGAAACATCCTGCTGAAGTTTCCTGTTTCCAGCTGAAGGAAAACACCACCATCATTCATGAACCTTAACCACGTGGTTATTATTGTAACCATGATGAGAAATCTCCCCAAACCTTAACAAACCAAACCAAACCACATCATAAACACTTTTACAAATCACCTTTGCTGGCATTGCAGCGTCATCTTCTCTTGTGTTCGAAAGGGCAGTTACAAACTCTTTATTCTGTCAGACTCCTCTCAGATCTTCATAATAATTTCTGAACCAAGGCTGGCATATTCTCCCAAGTTCTCATTACAGACAGATGACAAACTGAATAAATGAGTCGAGAAACTTAACAAACACAGACATTTGACTTTATTCAGCGACCTCTTGTTCCAAAACGATGTGAATTATGTTCTACGGCATTAGCGGGGAGACTTTGGAGGGACGCTAATGATGAAAAACCACCATCAAAACACCAAAACGAGGAAATATTCTTTGGAAGAATGGCGTTCACCAGACTTGGAGAATCTGTGCCTTCTTCTTGAAACTCATGTCGGCCCAAAATGATACCAAGACTCTTTATGTCGTATTTTTAGTTATCTATATGTATCTATAGTGGGAGAACAGAGTTTTAGCCTTCTGTCAAGGTTTAGTCAAACTTTGGATGCGCTTCCTCTCCTCTCCATGCTGCTATCACAATATGCCTGTAACGCCCAGAGAAAATTGTAAAAACCTTATTAGCTATACACAAAGCCAAGAAATCAGGTTTCTCCAGAAGACATCAACCAGGTTTCTGTCGATCCCTCACCCTGATTAAAGAATTTCCTGTTTTAAATGATGTTTAAGAAGTCAGGTTACAGCAGAGAGCTGACAATAACCGTAAACACACACAGTATGAGACATATGAGACTTCTTTTCCCTTTGCTACTTCCTACCCATCTGTGTGTGCAGCAGTGCACGTCGCCCCAGAGACAGCACAAGTTCTCTCCCTGCATGTTCTCCCCTGTGTGACATGTCACGCCTCCTGCTCCGCTGCTTATGCATTCATAAATGTTAACTCACATGTAAAAGTGGTAATCTGCAAGTTTCTATTTATAATGTCGGTGACACCTTTTTGTGCCAGGCGTTCGTTCGCTCTCTGGTGTTTTTGCAGCAGAGTTATCACTTATTAATCTGAATTTCTTTTAGATTCACCTTCGATAAAACGATCTTTTGGTGTGTCGTCCGTTCAGCTGTGTGCGTTTTCACTGCTCATGTTAACTACCCAGAACTCCATCTGTGTTTATTCCATACAAATGTCTTTGTTATAAGTGATTGTTTCAATAATAACAATTACATAGAAGACTTTCTAGAGGTGGTAACTTCAATATGAAAATACTTTTTGATGTGCCTGTCTTTAGTTTGAGCAGATCGAGATCCAGTCTTAATCCTTAGGACTTAATCTAGTATTTCGACTCAGTTTTAAGGATGTTAAATGGTATTAACCAAGCGGCACTTGGCAACAAGTCTTCCAACAAACACATAGTTTGTTAGCACATCCTATATGAGCGTTTTCTGATCTGGTACCCTTATTGGCAAGATTTATTCTTCCAAACCAATGCCAACTACTGGAAGAAAGAAGGATGTAAATTGCAGTGTCGAAATGTCTCAAAGGGTTAAGGGTTATGGATTATCGCATTGACTCTCCCTGTGATTTCCCATCATGAAAATACTCTGAAAAGGGTACGATCACCCAACTTTTAGGCTTTGGTACCGTGTATCATTGCTGTCCTACTCAAGAAAAACTTCAAACCGGTAACCTTTGGGTACGATTCCCCCGGTCCCTCGTTCTTTATCTTTCCACCTGTCCAATCTCAGCATTGTCTTGGTGCCAAGCTGGGCCAAGGTGCCACCTCAGCCTAACTCAGGGCTTTGCCATGCATAGCAGGCAGGCAGGCAGGCAAGGCTTCACAGCACATCAGGGGGCTAATGAGAAACAGTATGGCCAGGGGATAATGTGTCCTGACCTGACAGGCCATGAAACACAGTCTGCCAGCCATTTCTCTCCCTTTGCTTTGCTCTGCCTTCCATCCAAGCTGCTCTGACACTTTCAATCTGACTTAAGTGAATCCGGAGGGTTGCTGTTTGCATTTGCAGCCGTCCCTTCATACCCTGCTTCCCATCTTCCCTCCTGCAAAGTGCTGCGGAGTCTCCGCTAAAACATATTGGTTGCTAAGTTCAAGTTCACCTGCTTGCAGCTGGAGTGTTCCTTCTATCTGTGTGAGCGAGAGAGATACAAAGTATGAGAGATTGGAAAAAGAAAGATAGCATCACTACATCTACGTAGGCTATTCCCTCTCTGATACGTTCCTTTGTGCCCGAGCGAGATGGGAGTATCTCTCAGGATCTAACTGGTGATGAGGAGGGAAGGGATTTGTGGGAGGCGAGCGGCAGCCAGCTTGCACTGGTCTTGACTGTGCAGAGGCCGAGCTGGATGTAATTTACACTCAGCCCACCTCAGGGAGCAGCGGGAGGAGAAGAAACCATTACCTAGCTCCAGAAAGCTGCCCTTCCCATGTGGCAGCGAGTGTCGACTTTCATATAAAAATGGATCCATTGCTATTACAACACCCCACCTTCTCCTCTGCTCCCACCAGCGCCTCATCCCACTCTCTCATATATTGAAGGTGTTTTGCAGATTAGAAAAGAGAGAAGAGACGCAGGGAGATGATGACCAGAAAAAAAACCCAAAAACGAGGGCATAGGCGGACCCGGATGGCTGTCACTATTTCATGTCAAAACATTAAAAGTAGCACGAGAGCTTTGTTGTGACAGGATGATTCCCGCGGCTGCACCATCCCATTCTCTACTCAGACGGAGACAGACGCACTAAATGGCTGAAAGTCATTTTTCTCCCCTTTAGCTGGTTGCAGTTTCCAAAGAAACTGTGATAACAAAAGGCTGAAATTCAGCACCGTCTGTTCTCCTGACTGGAAGTGGCTAACGATTTCAGCTTTTTTTTTTCTAAATCTAAAACCTGATGTGTTTATCCTGCATCATTGACGGATGACTAATATATGATATTTTATTTTGGCATTTTCATTTCAGTAAGTGCTCCATTAGTATGATGTTGCTCTTCTGGCCGTCATAGCTGCCAAACCTAATAATAATAATTCAGCGTTCAAACCATAATTTTCAGATTCTACAGGAGGCTACAGTTCAGAGGCGTTCAAACCATCCGGGTCACTCTATCAGTGCTCTGACCACATTCACTTATTAACAAAATTAATAGAAACGTTTCCGATAGGACTGGCAGCCGCAAATCACTTCAATCAGGTGGCTTTATCGCACCAAACAGGAAGACGAGGATAATCAAAATGGATGCGTGCGATAACGGGAAAAACCGGTAAAGTATCGGCTTTGATGCTGAATGTCGCAGGGTTTATGGAAAACGACTGACGTCACTGTGTTCAATATAATTACAGCAAGTAATTACTGATTTGTCAGCTGTTCACCCAGTTGTCGACCTCAGTGGGAACCGTCACGGCAGCCTCTAATTTAGTTTGGAAAGTAAGCTAATAGCTTAGCAAAGACGTCAAGTTACACCAGTCAATGTTTTTATAATAGCAATGGATCAGATAACTACATGTAACGTGAAACCAGTCACTCGTGTAGTGATGATCAACAGAGAATTATTATCGTAGCAATGCTCAGCTGAGTTTCTTTGTTAGCATCTTTTAGCTCATTGTTTTGGTTTCATTGCCTGCAGCGTTACTGTTTTAGTTCAGTCTTAGCGCTCTCATCAACTGCAGTAGTTTTTAACACTGTATGCTGTATGCAGTTAGTGTTAGTTTGTGGACTGTTAGTGTTCAGAGCTCAAAGGAGAGTTACAATCATTAGGTGGTAGAAACACAACTCAAAATAAATGCTAATACTTATTTAAACTCAAACGTCAACATCAGCATTGACACAGGAAAACAGCTGGGTGAAAGTTCTGTGTCTGTTTGACCCATCAATTCTCAACAACCCCTACAAACATGGACTTTTCAGGATTTATACTACGTCACCTGATGATGGCACATCAAAACACGGGCATGTCCACCTACAGCCAGATTTGATGTGTGAAACCATAGACTTACTTATACCATTATAACACAAAAAAAGTAAGTTACTCTTAAGATATAAAACCTCTTCGGAGTGCAGAAGATTATCGATATCTGCAGATGGAACAGACAAAACTTTAGCCTGTCTCTGTATGTAAAGTCAGAGAATAAGACTTACTCTCACAGAGTGTAGACCACAGTTTGGTATTTTTACTCTCCACTGGATGCTGTAAACTAATTTCCCTTCATTGAGGGAGAGGTCTGACATCCTATGTGATCGATACCCTGTGGGACCCTGACCTTCACAGGAAGAGGGGATCAATCCCTGAAGCTTTCACCCAGTGCATCGACCCCGTGCACACACTCATTTGCATTTTTATTGTCTGCACATTACGAGTTAATTACACACTGCTGCTTTTTGGTGCTCTTTTGCTAACTCCATTAGTCTAATAAAAGAATCCACCCACTTTCTTTTTTAAGTGTTATTTGTTGGATATCTCCTGTTTGCCCTACAGCGGGAGCTAATTATCTGAAGCGGTCTAGCACAAAATTATTTGTGCATGCTCTGCGGTGCATCCAGTTGGGTATCATATTTGTTGTGGGTGTGTTACCATTCGCACATGAAGCCTTTAGGGACTGCAAAGTGCCAGAGTTTGTGTTTTCATGATATTAAAGTTAGGTGCTAACACTAGCTGTGTTTATATTTACGAGATAAAGCTGGTTATTATCCGTACTCCAGCTAAGGTCACGTTCAAAGGTCCCAGTGTGCTTCAAACAAACTAGGCTGTACGATGTCTCGTCCACCCACATCTAAAGGAAAAATCAAAGGCAGGGTGAACCTGCAGGATTGGAAATGGTGGTAATGGCACACATTTCCTGCATCAGTCTAACCTGGTCTGGTATGACCAGTACCGCTAATGTTAGCAGATGATATTGCAGCCAGTTTGCTGACTGTAACACTCGTGTCTGCTTGCGGTGCTGTTACACAACATTAAAAGTGTTTACCATCCTTATGTCATTACCACTTCTGGCCACAGTCGCCGCTGTTCGGTGAAAGTAACATCGTCTCACTTAAAGGACCAGCGTGTAGCATTTAGTAGCAGTGTAGTTGCTGATTGCAACCTTTCCGTTTCATCCTCTCCTTTCTAGTGTGAAGGACAAACTACAGTGTGTGTGAAATGCTCGAAAATGTGGACTGTCCTATCTAGAGCCAGGGTTTAATTTCATTGAAGGACCCGCAGTGTCTGTAGATATAAAGGTTCATTCTCTTTGCATTCACAAACATCCATTTGCATGTATCCTTAAGGCCAGACTGCATTTCCTTTCTCATAAAACATGGAGTGTTTGCATCCTTGTTTACTGTCCAGCAGTCTTCTTCTCTCCTGCCTTTGTTGGTGCATTGCTGAGTTTCTTGGCGGCGATATAGAGACTAAACACCTTTAAAATGTTGACTTTGCCAAAACCTTTGCAGATGTTGTTATTATTAATGACCTTGTGTGGCACAACATTCTTTACCTTGGAATAAAACATTAGGTCAACGGTAAATAACAGTAGTTGAAGTGCAGCCAAAAAGTTGGAGTTAAATGTTTCTAAAATGAAAGAAGTATTGGCCAAGGGGCGTCTACCATTAGTCATAATTAATCAGGAAATTCAGAGAGAAAATGACAAATTATTGGGTGTCAAGACAAGTTCAGAAAATACTTATTTTTAAGACAGAAAGTTCTCCATGTCACAGAAAGGTACGAAATCTCTAAACGGCATGGTCATATCACAGTTTTATGTCCCAAGGTGGTTAATATATGTGATGTTCTTCCTCTTCCTAGTAAAACATTACAAAACAAACAAGATAACTCAAAACGAAAGTGGTAAAATCAGCTCCAGCGAGTTCGACAGGAGGGTTTGAACACAGAGGTAGCCAACATCACAGCAGCTCCCTGGAAAGCTGCTGCTCGCACCACAGCTGGCTGGCTTGCGTCACCGTCGTATCAACGGGACAAACTCTAGCGGGTAACCAACCCACTGAATCTCCGTGTGGAGCCAGCTGGTGGGTGCTGAAATGAGAGATGATTAGGAATGAAAGATAACTGCAAATGAAGTGACTGAGTGTTGATTGACTGAGTAAGTGGGTGAGCGTGTGAATCTTGCTCTTGTTATGTTTGTCTGTTCTTTTAGACTCCCGTCAGTCCTCATTTTTTTTATCTCCTGATACAAAGATGAAACATAACGCATGTTCACACTGTAAATCTGCTGGGATGTCTTTATACCATTAATGCTATGTGTGTGTTTTTTCTGACCAACAACAGCCGTCATCATTATCTCCCACCTGTTTAGTCATTGTCCTACAAGTCACTCTTGATGAGAGCCCATCTGCTGCCAGGTTAATGTCTCTTTCTCAACAGTGCATGAGCAAAAGAAAGTCATCTAACGCATCACGTAATGTCAGTGTTTAGAACTTTGATGGGATGAAGAGAACTTTAATAGATGATGTAACTGGGCTCCATCTTGGAGGATGTTTTCGTTTTGATGGCCTGAATCCAGGAGCTAGTCAGACATTCAGTCATGTAGCTGGTGTTTTTATCCAGCAGGGAAACAATCAAGTTACAGTGTGGCTCGTCTAGCACGTAATGCTGAAAACTACAAGTTCTAAAAGTATTTAATGGTCAGCTTTAGAAAAGCTGGCAGGTGGACTTTCTTCTTGCTACCAGCTCCATATTTACTGTGCAGATACAGTATGAGGGCGTAAGCACATTTCCCAAAATGTTTACCTGTTCATTTAAAGATCTGGATGACTTCGCTGTAGCCATTGTGCACTTCCACAACTTAAAAAAAAGTTTCGTCTGCCTACGACGACGTTGTTACTCGTCTCGGGTGTGCGTTTGTAGAACACACTGTTCTGTTTTGTAGCTTCCACGTGACGAGACTTTTGTTTTGGAGGGCGGCTGCAGAGTTAAGTTGTGTTGTTGTGTTAAGTCAGGTGTCTGGGGAGGCTGGGTCAGCAGATGAACGTAATTATCAAGGCAGACATCCAGCTGGGACACCTGCCTGCCCCAAACTAAAACAAAATACAGACAAAAAATGTCCTCGGTAGCAGTTAGAAATCTGTAAGTGAGCAGGGCTGCTCGATGTTGTTGGCAACGCTCACTCAGCATTTCCAGAAGCCTTTACTCATGCTGTAATTGAGACGAGACGGACAGGGGGAGGCAAGCTGAAGAGTAGTAAGTGTGTTGATAATCGTCTCCTCGATATTGATGTCCATTAGACAGGTATACAGCACCCTCAATCCCTTCGCGTGCACGCCAGCATGCACGCCCGCACACAACTCAGGGAATAACACCCGATCCCTTTCCTTTCCCACAGCGCTGAATCTAAGATTCCCAGCACTTAGCATTGATTATTAATGGCAGGTTTCAAAAGAAAAGGGGGGCAGAATCTGATCTTACTCTATATGCACGCCGGCGTTAAGAGAAACCTGTCAGAGATTCAGTGCCAGTCTCTTCCCAGAAACTCCTCTAATGGAAAGTGCACGGTTTGTGTAATGAACGTCTGCTCGGCTTGGTGTCATCTGAGGGTCACGGCGACGTTTAGTGAATACGCTTATTTTTGTCTGAAAAACACGAGCATTGACACTGATCCGAGCGTCAGGGGGATGGGGATATACCTTATTGTATTGTATCGGATGAACTGGAGAGAGCTGAGAGTCCAGAGGGAACGTATGGTTGGTTTTGTGTTACAGTGAGTACTGCAACCGGAATTTGAACCTCATCATATTCTGTGATATTTTCCTCTTTGTGGACAAAAATTAAAGCTCATCAGAAACATCAGTGGGCGGTTTAAACTGCATGGAACGTGTTTGTAACCTTCCAGAGCTCGAATAAACCCAATCACAGCTTGAGGTCGCCTGAAAATGTTGCCATAACAGAGTTTCTCCACTATGTCTGGCCCCATAATTCTCATTTCAGTCGTTGCAATGTGTCAACTTGTCACATGAATCCCAACATGACCTTTTTGTATTGAAGAAAAAGAAGATATCAAAAAACAGAAACCCACTTAGAAATCTCCCTGTACCCCGTGAGTTTTAAAAGACTAGGTTCCCAACTTGAAATTAAGTTAAAGAGACAGATGTTGAACGCTGGAAGTAGCTCACTTAGCAGTTACCCGAAGCTTATTAAAAAGAGTCTGCAGCCATGATAGCAGCTCTGTGATCTTCGAGCTAAACACTAATGGCAGCATAGTTGCTGTTCATGCTCATGAGTATGTTAACATACACAAAATATTCAAGTGTTTTGCCCTTATTCATATAAATGAGTATAATATATTCAACAATATTCCTATTAAGCTGTTAACACAATTAAAAATGAATATTCCAGTTTACATGCAGCCGTGCATGCATCTCTAATCTCTACCTCAGCCTTGCAAACGGTTGACTAGTTGGTTTGTTTGTAACGCGCAGAGCTGACCTCAAAGAGGCAAAAGTGTAGTCAAAACCCGGACTGAGATGGATATCCTGAATGAGCTTCATGCGTCCAAAGAATGCTCATAAAAGCCGAATGATATCAGCATCTCTCTCTTCTTAACTGGAAAATAGTCCATTCTGAATAAGGCCTCATTAGAAATATCCAAAGGGAATATTATCGCTTACCTAGTGAGCCACAAGGGCAAAAAACAATAATAAAAAATGACCTGCCAGCTGCAACGTACAAAATACAGCTGATACTTTAAGGAGTGTTTTTAGTTTTGCAGATAATTGGTCATAAATCATAAAGTATCTGGAGGAAGTTGTTACGATTGATCGTGAAAAAAACTCACAGCTGAACCAAATTTTATGTCAATCCATGCAACAGTTGTAAAGTCAGGTGATCAAAGTCATGAGGATTGTTCGATGGACCATCGGTGTCTGTCCGGTCATCCAATATTTGTCTAGATATTTCAGTCTATAACAAAGTGGTGCACAGACAGAGCAACAAATTGCCATCCCTATAGGTAGCACCACGGGTACGGTCAATCAGTGACTCCGACTCACATGCACCTTCTCATGCTTAGCATGATAAAGTTAACAGCATAAAGTAAAAGTAGAATGCCTGCTCACGTTATATGGGCCATGTCGAGACAGAACTAGTCCTCATGTCATGTTTTTGTGCGATGAAAACTTTGTGTATAAACCAACTTTACTGTCTTTAAACTTTTGTGAAAGCGAACAGTAGGTGAGATCGCACCATTAGAGGAGAAGCTCCGACTGATAAATGTGTTAAAAAAAAAAAAAAAAAGTATGACGACTCATTCGGATCAGTCGGAGTCGTCCCCGGAGGGAGCAATGCTTGCTGATAACACCTCCCAAACAACAGCATCCTTAAACTGGCACATGACGGAGATCCAGCTTCTGTTTTGTAGTTTATTTAAATAAAAAAAATAAAAAGTCATGAGGCTGCATCTTCCCCCGGTGCATTTTTACTCATTTTCCCGGTGCCCTCGTCTGTCCCCGCGGACCTAAATGTGCGTCAGCGAGTTGCTCAGCGTCTGCTCGGCCTCAAATCTTTTTATCGGCTCTTCTGTTTAAAAAAATAATAATAAACCACCAAGGAGCAGTCACGCATTATTTAGATATTTCTTGTAACCTCGCTGGTGAGTTTTGGTGTCCATGGAGTGAAATGCAGCAGGATCTATGTATTTAATATTAACAGCTCATATTCGCTCTGTGCCGCGTTCCCTTTGCAGAGCTGTCAACTGTCACAAAGTGTTCGGTCGGGGCCCGGCGTTCTGTGAGCAGATGACGATGTGGGCCACTCTCTCTCCCACGGGGTCCCTCCGTGTCCCTCGACTGACTCAAACCTAGTGAGCAAAAATATCCACATGCCTGCGCCTTCTCCGCTGCCTGAGGGAACGTAATAATGCCTCAGCTAATCCGATTAACATTAACAATCCCACAGGGGAAATCGCTGCACATCTGCAACGGACAGATAATTATGTTGCCTCAGATGTTTGTTTCTTCATTTTTTTGTGTGTGTGTGTGTGTGTTTGTTTTGCCGCTTGGAAGACCATCAGTGTTTGTGTTGTTGTTTTTTTAAAGATGGGCACCATTTCAGCGTGTTTCTAGGTTTCTGTAGCAAAAATGGGTGGATGCCCTCCTCTTTGTCTCAAGGGCAAGCTTTGCATGACGTTAGCAGGCTTACATGGATTAGCTGCCAAGGATGGTTATAAAATGACACTGCACTTCACTCTTCTATCTTGTTTTAATTATGTCCAAAGCGGTTCATGAATTTTCTCTTTGAGGTGTGAGAAAAGGGCTCGACAAATAGGATTTCACCCCCGTTAATCATCACAGCAAACGCAGTACCAGTAGTAGTATCACATGCACTACTCATTAGTACAGTAAATATCGTAAAAGTAGTAGCAGCGTGAGCTCTCCTCTCTCTTTTCATCCATTAAATCTCACATCTCAGACACCATACTGTACGCAGTAAATGCCAAAAATGCTTAATTGCTGTATTATGCAATGATTGCACATTCAAGATTTGTTTCCTTGGTACAACATGAAAGAGCATCACAGCATGGGCTGCACCGCTGCAGACAGTTTGGAAGACAAATATTGAGTAAGCACAGCAAGTTATTGTGAAGGTGCAGCTCACCCTGTGCATAAGATTAGAGTAAGTTTGATTGACAGATGATGCACAACTCGACTATGTTTATTTTTGACATTAATATTGAGGATTAATGGAGATTTTTCTATTTTATTTTGACGTAAAAGAGAGGGCTAGACAATAAACTATATTTATTGAAACGATCTAAACGTACTCTCATCTCATATTTTTTTTTAAATCACTCATAATTAATCAACATACGACAACCAAAAATCCTGAATCTAAAACCAACTGTCCAACTTTCTCAGTCCAACTGTAATTAATCCAGACGGTCATAAACAGTTAGAGAGAGAAAAATCATTAAATTCGACATTATCGTATAAAATGGGACATTATAACACGGTGTAGAATTTTCGACCACGTCGTGCAGACTAATGGGATGGGAGATGAGAGCTCCAGATAGGTGCAAGTCTCCTTCGTCAGCATTTCACCCGAGTTATTAGAAGTTGAAACAGCTAATCATATCCTTCCTCTGACTCTGTCCACCTGCAGTGTACCTTTTTTTAGCATACTTGGCTAAATTGTGAGTCAGGAACCAGCAGTGACTTTTTGAATAAGACAGGGTCGGTATCATATTTGAATATACTGCACTCGAAATGGAAATTTACTGCAGAGATACTTTTTTTTTTTCAGTATGTTACAGCGTTGTTGACAAAACACACGTCGCATTTATAGTTCAAGAAAGTGAACCCAAATGCAGACGTGAAGGTAAGTGAACAAAAAGTAACTTTAATATCTCATAGACAGGATGGTAGGCACACACAAAAAAATAACAAAAGGCAGCTGAGAAGTCCAGACAAAGACAAACGAAAAAAGTCCAATAAAGAAAATGGAAAAATTCAGAACTGGGATGCAGGAACAGAAAGACTGAACACCGACAGCAAGAAACACAGAGACTAAATACACAAGTCAAGACAATAAGACACAGGTGAAACTAATCAGGGTGAAACAGGCAATCAAAACTGGCGGGAAACACAGTTTCTCCGTAGAGACTTGGCTTGGAGGGTGGCCGGTTCATGTCCAGTATGGAACAAAGTATGAAAGGTGGACTGGTAGACGGGGAGGTGCCAGTTCACCTCCTGGGAACTGCCGAGGCACCAAACCGCCACCCCAATGGGTGGCTGCCCATCACTCCACCATCTCTCTCCACATTTGCATGTATATGAGCCCTTTGTGTGTGTGTGGTTGTATTTCAGGTAAAAATGCATGTAAAAAAGATCAATAAAGTATCTGTAAATAAATTAATTTGAAAAAGACTGGAAGTAAATCAACACAAGATATCCTAGAAGAAAAATCAAAACCTGGACAACATGAACTCGCTTTTGTGGAGCTTTCAAACATATCACACAGTCTTCATCAGCAGATCAACCTACAAACAATTCTCCTGGAAACAGCACAATGATAAAACAATTCGACTCAAGGACCCCTCACCAGCCCTGACTGGAGCTTTCAGACCATGTGACAGACAGTAAGGGCCTGGAAAAATCCTTTTCTCAATGTTAAGAATGTGAAACAAACTTTTAGGCTTGATCTGACACATTCTCTTTGATAATTGGGTGGTACAGAAAGTGTGTAAAACTTTACTTCAGTTGAATGTGGTGTATATTTGCTTAAAGAGGACAGATGGAACAAACCAACCTTTCAATAAAATGACTCCACTGTTCAGAGCACCAGGCAGCAACTCTCTTTAACTCTCTTTAATTTCCCCAGAAACAGAGGTCTCATTATCATGTGGAAGGCTCTCTTTTCCTTTGTTTACACGACCTTCTGTGCTCTTCTCTTGCAGGTTGGGATTCTCTATTTCCAGCCGAGTGTTTTCCGCTGCATCCTGCTGCGATGGGTTCGACTGCTCGGCTTCGCTACCGTCTACGGGACTCTGACTCTTAAGTTGTACAGGTAACGCACACAATTAAACACGCATCTACAGTACGCAAAACTCATTTGTCCAACATCGTTATCCATCCCCGGGATTATACTGACCTCCGTTCAGTGCGATTACGCCGCATCTTACATCTTAATTCCTTGTAAAAATGAGAGACTTATGAAGTGTTGAGGCAGCTTGTTTCTCGGATAATTCGTCACCGGATTACACTGCTGTACATGTTTAGGGCTGGATTCACTGCCTCATTAAGTGGAAGAGGGAAAGTAAAAGTAATTAAGAAAACACGGGGTGCTTTGGCCCCAAATGATCTCCATATATATTGTAGTATTGAATGATGCTTGGCAAGAGACAAACCGAGAGACAAATGTGTGCGAGGAGGGGAAAGGACTGCTGGAGGATACAGCGAGGGAGAGACAAGGGAGTGTTATCCAGCACTGAATAGCCGATAATGAGACAGGGGGTCTGCTGTATTTAAAGTAATGCACTTGAAATTGTTCATCTGTGGGGCTTTTTGTCAGGTGAATCTGTCAAAAAGGCCTAATGAAGATGCTGATTAAGAGGATGCGGCTAATGCGAGCGGCAGCCGAGTAAACCCTTAGAGGTGCAAGTTAACATATTGCACAGATCAATTTTTGATGGGGGGCTCATTAGTGGGGAGCGCAGTGGACACTTCATCAATGTGCGTGAAGGGCAGAGCCTAAGAATAGCGATGGCAGAGCACAGTTTAATTCCTGTTACACAGTCTTTGTGTTTGTCTGTGGATTTTAATTATAATTCATCTCAACTCAGATTTATTTATATAGAAACAGCACAGACTAAAAGTATATGATGTCATGAAGATGGATAATAACATCTCTGCTGGGTTTGCTGTTGTAAGAACATAATCTGACATTATACAAAGATATTTGCATTTTTTTGGCTTCTCATTTTAAAAATATGAATAAGTTTTTCCAACTGACAGCAAAGTGGGTTATTTGTCATTACCAGACAACGTTATCCAAAATAGTTTTGTCGGATCTGGTCGCTCTATCGAACCAACATTTATCAAGTACCACTTCTATATTTTAACTTTTTTTTAGGGCGTATAAAACTTCTAGTTTAGGGTCAGAAAAAGATTGTAGTCATGTAGAAACAAAAGAACCTCTAGGTTAAGGTTAGTGATAGAGATGTATCTATACAATATGTGGCACCATTTCAAATCAGCTTTCGGTGATGATGTGACTGAGGTTGTAGCCCCTTCATGCTGCACACACTAAGCTTTGTTAGCTTAGCTCTTAGCTCTGATCCTCATTCAATAAAGTTTCTTCGTCGGTAATGTTATAAAGTTCAACGTTTCCATTTCTGTTCAGTTCATTCAATCACAGCAGGTAGATGACCCATTTTTTTTGTACCACATAAACTTGTGTTACCTCATATAGAAATGACTCTTCTTAGCTTCACACAGTGAAGTTAATGCAGAAAGCACCGTTATGGGATTGGTAGTTTCATCCTGAGCTGATGTACTGAAATCAGTATTACAAGACGGATTAAATAAAACCAATTTAGACTGTTGGTAGCAAATGGGACCCAAATAGTAGCTTCTGGTGTTAGCAAGGTCACAATGTCCAAACAGATGAAAACCCTCAGAAAACAAATATTTTGGACGAATGACCCAAGCTTTTATCCATCTGGTACAAATAGTATCAAAGTTTTGATGGTAAATTCTTGCTTTACATAACATGTTCAACAACTGTGAAGATATATGGTTGGAAACACATCAGTACAGTTGCTGTTATTTTGTATATCTATACATAGTGACAGCAGCAGGTTAAGGTACAGGCTATAAGTGTTGCTGGGAACTCACTAGGAAACAGGGTAGGGACAAATAAAAGGGTGAAAATTCTCCTTCACGGATGCCGTCTTGGTTTGTTGTTGCGATGTTCTTTACGTGGGCTCCTCATCTTCCCCCTCTGCAGGGTGCTGAAGGTGTTCCTCTCCCGCACAGCCCAGAGGATCCCCTATATGACCAGCTGGCGAGTGTTGCGTCTGCTGGGCATCATCCTGCTCATAGTCTGCTGGTTCCTGGTGGCTTGGACATCTGCCGTCTGTCAGAACCCGGACAGGAAGTTGGCTCTCATCGATGTGGGCTACACGCCCAATGGGCTGCAGTTCAGCATGTGCCTGTTGGATCGCTGGGACTACATGATGGCTGTCGGTAAGCCCTGCTATTCACTGCCTCCACAGGGTGTTGTAGATAGACTAACAGAACTGTGTGTGTGTGTGTGTGTGTGTGTGTGAAAAGCAGGGGTTATTTGAGGTATTCATGGCAGAACATCAAGAATAAGTTGCTAGGCGTGATAGTGTTTGGAGTTTGGAGGAAAGCGTGAGTGATTAGGTGAAGAAGAAAGTTGGATAAGACCGTCTACCTCCATCTACATTTGGCTCTTACTTTTCCCAAAAGTAGACATTAATCCTCTCCACCGGTGCTACACTCGTGGATGTTTGCCTGCGTTGTGTGTGGAGAAGGAAGGCAACCAGCAGCAGATAAAGAACGATGAGAAATCAAAGATGTTCGGAGGGGGAGAAGCATCTTGTGTCGAGGAAATCTGCATGCTGTTTTACATCTGCTGGCTCAGGCTTCATGAGAGAGAGAGAGATCCATGGTCCCTTTTTAACTTCTGGGAAAACAGATGGACCCCCAGCAGAGCCTACATGCTGTGATACTGTATACTGAAGGCGCATTTTCATCCTGTTTATAAAGGAGGTAAAAATAGGCTGAGAGTTGGGAGGTGCGAATCAGCTGTAATGTCACCTAGACGCTGGTCATAAATTACATATACGCAATAAATCTTTCAGATTTGGAAATCTGCACCTGCAAACACTCACAGTCAGCGGTCTTAATTGTACATTTTTATATGCAAAAAGCTAGTTTCAACTTCAAGTAAGGATTTATTTTGGTGTTTAGCGTGACAAACCTGCAGTTGCAGCATTAAAACATTGTTTGTTTAATCTTAAATATTATATTCCATTTAAATACATTACTCTCTTGTTGATACGCCAGGATCTTTGGTTCATTTTCCTTTTGGTCAAGTGTTTTTAATCCTCAATTGAGTTTGACCTCATCAGTCATTTATAGATTGCTTGCTAATGTTTATAGATTAGTAAATTAGTAAAGAGAAATCACTTGACTTGTGCTCAACCTCCTCAAGTTAATCGCCCAAGAACAATTGGCAGAAGCCGATATGTCCATCCATCCATTTTCTTTCGCTTACCTGGAGTTGGGTCGCGATGGCAGCAGGTTTAGCAGAGCGTTCCAGACGTCCCTCTCCTCAGCAACACATTCCAGCTCCTCCTGGGAGATCCCTCCAGCTCCAGGTTCTGGGTCTGCCCCGGGGTCTCCTTCCCAGTTGGACGTGCCTGGAACACCTCCAAAGAAAGGCCCCCCTCAGAGGCCATCCTGTCTGCAATAATAAATGTTAATATGTTGTTAATAAAAAGGTCCAAATACTCTGAACTAACTAAAAGAATCAAAGTCTCATCCAGTTTTTCACAACCTAGCAAACCAAACTTTCTTATTAGTGGCATAAAACTGATCTATAAAGCTTTAATAAATTATTTATTAGGTATTAAAGAAGCCGCAACTTAAAGCCTTTATAAAAATGTCTTAAATAAAGTATTACCCAATAAAATACTTCTTTAAAATACTTTAAATGAGTTTATGTCAATTGGAAACTGGTTGAATATATAGATTCTTACCACATTATTAAAGAATTGAATTATTTAGGGATCAAATATCAAAAATGGTTGACAAAATGGAGATTTTGCATATTTTTCTTTTGTGCAGCATTTACATCACTAGCTGGGAGCTCCTTAGATTGACTGAAGACTGAGACCTTGATGCATTTAGGTGCAATCAGTCACCTTTCATTCATTTAAGATATTTTGACCTTCACCTGCACTCACCCCTCACGAATAACACTTACTATGAGTGGCCATTTGTATCTAATGCTCATTGTTGCCCCTGTTGTGAGGAATACATGTGATTCACCTGACGGCTCCACAGTTGAAGCAGACAACACCGTAGATGTCAAAATAATGGCAGCAGATTCTCATGGAAAAAGCGACGTGTTTATTGCTACCTTGGAGACACACTACATGTGGTTGCCATGGAGGAGCTCGGGGATTCATTTATTGTCCAGAGGATACAACCTCAGCTGTTACAAATGGGTCTGATAGCTTTTGTTGAGCAGGGTATTTTATACATGTGTTGTACAACGGTTTGCACCAGCTCCATGAGAGCATTGAACTGTGAAGCGGCTGGTTCCATTTTTTAAAGACTTTCGCACTGTGTAGACATTATTTCTGTGCTTGTTCGTTGTATTCAGCACTTCTGTCTCATTCTTGTTTCACAGCTGAGTTCCTCTTCCTGCTGTGGGCCGTCTACCTGTGTTACGCCGTGAGGACGGTGCCCTCGGCCTTTCACGAGCCTCGCTACATGGCCATCGCTGTTCACAACGAACTTGTCCTATCAGCAATATTCTACGTGATCAGGTAACAACTCCTCCATTGTCTGCTCACCTGTCTTTGGTGGCAAACAATAGTTTTGGTTTCATTCGTCAGTCACACACCGCCAACTATTTCACTGATTTTCTGTTTTTCCCTCTGATGTCCGCCTCAACTCTGAGATTTACAGAGTTTCCTGATGGACAGTGAAGTAAACTGCTGCCAACTATAGCTGCTGTCAGCTGATGTTACATCAGTTTGTTAGCCAGGATTGTGAGGGGAGTGTTAGTGTTTGTACAACAGGTGTTGTGAACCATAAGGAAGAGGAGGTTTTTAGGGTTTTAAGGCCTGGGGTTCGGGCCAGTGATGGGGAGTGAAGCTGGTGTTGTGCCAGAATCTGAGCCGGGCAAGGAGTCAATGTTCACCAGTGAACTGACAATATCTAGCAATATCTAGCCAAAGTTTGCTAACAATACATCCTCTTTGCTTTTTTATATATTGTGTACACCTGTGTACCTGTGACCATGACACTGATTTATTATGTTAATAGATTTTTTTTTGTTTATAATAATTTTGCCATGTCTTTGCCCGTCTAACGCTCCAACGATGATAAAATAAATCAATAACAACATACAGATGCTGTCACTTACATCCACAACATCTTCCACATCAACTAGCTCTATATTTAATATCATAGTCTTTGATTCGATCTCTGCTGTCGTCATTTTTGATGCGTGTGTCCTCCGGTAGATTGCCTCATTTCCATCACATATAGGCTACCGCATGAGCTCTGTTCATCCGGGAGTTGTTTTTTTTATTGTAGTGAAATCGTCCTCTCTCCCTTCAGTGTACATGTCAAATAGCTGCACCATGCAGTTTATAAATGAGACGTTTCAGCTGACGCCGCCACAGACATTCCTAGCTGGAGTCCCCTTAATTGAGAGCTCAGCTCCATCACATTATTCACTAATGAACCGTGTCAGAATGATTTATGTTTTTTTTTTTTCTGAGACAGCATGAATAGCTTGAATTATTGGCAGCTGTATTCCAGTTATAAATTAACATCCATTACCAATAAATTGTGTATCGTCGACGTATAGCCTGATAATTTCTTCGTTTTTAACACTTCTCGTGGTGTTTGAACATCTGGCTCTTTGTGGTTTCTTTGCCAACTCCTTTTATCAGCCTCTTCATCCATGTTGTGAGGCTTTTCTCTGCAGAATACGGCCAGACGAGACCCCTGACAAATTGGAAAGTTGCCTGGTGTGGCTAGTTATCCTGACTGGCTGCCACCAGAGACCACGCTGTACACTGGGGCTTGTTAGAGGCATCTGGCGTCCATTTGTGTTACTCACAAAACCTGCTATTTCATCCCACGGTGACCAGTTAAAGCTTCCTTCTCCGCTGTGATATTCACCAGGTTTTAGCCACATCCAGGTGTGAATTCGACACTGAGAGAAAATGAAGGGGGATGTAGTAGCTAGAGGTCGAGGCGTGAGTGATGGGGAGTGTTTGAGTGAGACGCTGCAGGCTGAGAGGAGACAGCCTGCCAAGGTTATTAAATCCTCATCTGCACAGAAACTGCTCACAAAACATGAATGAGGGAAGACTTCAAAGCTTTGGGACATTTCATGTGCTGGACCTTTGCTTTCATTCATGCCTCTGAGCTATTACCGCAGTAACTGTTCGTTAATTAGCCATTTGCCAACTTCAACAGCGTAATGAGCCTGCTAGATGACATTTGCTTGGATAGAGGCTCTCTAGTGGTTGAATTAGCATCTGACAGGACATACCTTCATATCCTCAGTGCACATGAGGTCTCACAGTACTGAAAGCCTGTTAGTTCTTTTTTAAATAAAAGGCTGGAGCTGCTCCTCGCATTGCTATTGTTTCTGCCAGTAATTATCACATTTTCCACCAACTGCTGCTCCACAGTCAGCCCAGCGTATTACTGTCTGATGTATAAATAGGCCGAATCTTGTGACCAGATCAAGGTCACTCCCCTTTATTGTGAATCCAATTGAAAGAATGAGGAAAATATTGTGTCCTTGCTGGCAAAAGGATCACCCAAGTGGAACATTATATGAGGCAGTGAAATTGACGCCCCGGACAGACAGTGTATAAATCTACTTTGGCTGAAAACACATTAAGTCTGCCGGTCTCTCCAGGCTCCATCTGTATGTAAGAGGTTTACTGCAGACAGAGCGACGTGACGTTAGTCATACTTCAATGCATTTACTGTATGTACATTTGGAATTTGACAATCAGCCATCAAGGAGATGTTTATTTCCAAAACTCTTGTACTGTAAAATACTACGAACGTGGTGAGGTTGAGCGGCTTGATTAATGACTCTACATAATTATTATAGACATTACCAATCACAAATAGTAATGCAATCTGCAGCCAGTAAAATATTTGATTCCTGCTCTTGTATAAATTCACCTATACTTGATTTCTCTCTTATAATGTTTATCTTTACCCTGACAGGTTCACTCTTGCTCCGGAGCTCCATCCAGACTGGATGCTGCTACTGTTTTTCACCCACACCCACTTAACTGTAACAGTAACACTGGGTCTACTACTCATCCCTAAGGTAAACTTCACAGGTCATGTTTTACATGATGATGTATTGTTGTTATTTCATTCTAATCTCTCTAATTTGTCTTCTTTGTTGAGCAATTTTAAATTTGCTTTTGAGAGTACAATATCAATGAAAGGATAACTTATTGTCAGCAAATCATGTGATCACAGTAACAGGCATTGTGGATGAATCCAAAGCCTGATATATCTTTATTCCTGTGTGCCATGGAGCTTGCATTGTTGTGCACAAACTATTAAAAACACATCAATTATCCACAGCGTTGCACTGGGTGTCATGTTCCTTTATTACGATAAACATGAGAACTGTAGTTTGTTTTAAGTCAGTCCTGTGCAGCTGAAAATAGTCCAGAACAAATAGACTATTTACTCTTGTTTGAGTAACGTTGGTTAAAAACTCCAGCACCCAACTGTTTTAGGAAATATCTAACTTAAAGAACCAGTGGACTTGAGGGTGAGAGCCACAGATAGATTCAGGGAGTCAGAAAGTATAGATGGACTGACACACCGATGGATCTTCTCATGAGATTTGTTGAGAAAGTTCAGGAGTTGTTAAAAAGAAAGCACATCGACCAGTTGTTCTTTTTTTTTTATGCCACCAGTTCCTGTTTGCCGGCGCCCACATGAGAGATGATATAGCCTCGGAGGCCTATGAGGACGAGTTGGACATGGGTCGTTCTGGGTCGTACCTCAACAGCAGCATCACATCTGCGTGGAGTGAACACAGTCTGGATCCTGAGGATATTCGGGTACGCTTGTGCTTCCTTTAATGTTTCATTTTCCATTGCATAACCTGGTGAACTCTTTTGAATCCCACAAAGATACTGAGCAATGGCAGTTTTTTATTGCAGACACCTGACGAAACGGGCCATCTCAGTTCTATTAATGGCTGTGGCGTAAGGTCTTGCGACAGTCTTTGGGAAAAACGTACCAACGTGAGCAGAGATTTCTGTTTGTCTGTTAGAGCTGAAGAAGTCTCTCTATCAAAAGATTTGGGCAAGCCTATTTACCAGAGGGCGTGATCTTATGATGACATCCTGCTACTTGAGAGCATTGATTGTATCGGATGGGCATAGAGACAGAAATAAAATTCAAGACCTGAGCTTGGAGGCTGTTTCAGACCTAACATTAAAACACACTCCGTTTCCTTATTTGATGCTGTCCAAGACTGTCCTGTCTTTGTTTTATTTCAGTACGCATGTGATATTCCGTAGTGCATCATTTAACAACCGTTTGTAGTCACATGTCATGAAGTTGTACTGCATGTTTTCTGTGCAGTAGAATGTGTGCTTTTTTGTAACAGTGAAATCCATTTTTTAAGCCGTATAAATACAAGTATTTGTTCTAAACAGGCAACTGATCACTTTGCGTCTGTCCTGTATGTAGGAGGAGCTGAAGAAACTCTATTCCCAATTGGAGATTTACAAGAGGAAAAAGATGCTGGCAAACAACCCTCATCTCCAGAAGAAGCGGAGCTCCAAGAAAGGGTTGGGTCGCTCGCTGATGAGGCGCATCACTGAGATCCCAGAGTCCGTGCACCGGCAATGCAGCCGTGAAGACAAGGAGGCTGGAGAACACGGGAGCAACCGTAACAGCATCTGCATGTTGAAGAAAAACCCCTTTGATCCACCTCACTCAGGAAAGCCAGCGAAGGAGGAGACGCTAAAGAACAAGGTTTTCTCTCTCAAGAAGTCCCACAGCAGCTACGACCACGTCCGCGACCAGAGCGAAGACTCCAACAGCTCAGCGACAGACAAAATGGAGGTGACCACCGCTGAAGGTTCACTCCTGGATACACTTATGGGCAAGAAGTTGGTCAAGAAGAAGTCCAGTGAGAATATAAATGCCCCCAGTGAATCTACGGAATCAGTTCCTTTGGTCTGCAAGTCAGCAAGCGCCCATAACCTCACTGCAGACAAGAAACCACTTCATCCTAGAGCCTCCATGCTGCAGAAGTCCCTCAGTGTCATTGCCAGTGCCAAAGAGAAGACTTTAGGCTTGACAGGAAAGACCCAGAGCACAGAGGACAGCAATAAGAAGAGTCAGCCAAAGAGCAAGGACACAAGGGCCAATGCAGAGCCAGAAAATGAATGCCAACTCAAGATGATTATTAGCCAGTCAGTTGAGTACAAACAGAGTGCGGCAAAAGGCAGGATCATGAAGCAGCCAGTGGGTGGCAGCCAGCCAACAATCTGCTCTGATCCAGTCAAGGGAAAGGACCTCTACGATCTCTCTGAAGTGTGTCCCTGGGAAGTGGAGGATCTCCCAACTCCGTCTGAAAACAAGGTCCAAAAGCATGTATCCATAGCACCAAAGGAAACCACAACAGTCCATGGAGGTAGCACCAAGGGAAGCAAATCTCAGCAACAGAAGCAGAAAGCCTCTGATCAATCCCCATCGAGTAGCAGGCACTCAAAGGAAATTCAGAGGACAACCGCCGTAAGAGCAGATGTATGTCCGTGGGAAGATGGAGGTGAAAGTCAAGGCAGTCAAGTAGAAGGGTCAAAGCAACAAATATACAGTCAGACAAGCAAGCCTGCCAAGACCCAGCCGCCTCATTCTACATCAGAGAGCTCCAAAACACATCGGGTAGATGTTTGTCCATGGGACTTTGAGGAGGTCCAAAAGACAACAGAATTAGCTCATTCACCAGATATGACAAAACCAAGAAAAGGCAGCTCTCCTGTGGATGGGAAAGGGAGAAGTGGCCTCTCGCTCCAGCCACCATCTACAAAAACAGATGTATGTCCTTGGGACTATGACAGCACTGCTGTATCTCCAAATTCTGGGCAGAGGACACCTAGTCCTTCTCGAGCACCCAAAACCAAGGAATCCCCATCAAAAAAGAAGGCTTCACCTTCGACAAGAACAGTTGAGAAAGAGAAATCGAAAGACGCTGATGATGAGAAAAGTAGAACAAAAGCTAAGGACAAGAGTAAATCTTCAGAAAAACACGTGAGCCAACAAAAAATGGCTGAGGTATGCCCGTGGGACGTAGAGAGTCTTCCGGAAGTGCCAGTGGTAGAAAAAAGGAAAAGCGCGAATGTTGGAGCAGCCAAAGCAAAGCCGGCTGAAGTCTGCCCATGGGATTTTGAGGATACGTCAGATAAAAAAGGTACAGACAAAAGTGCTTCTGTAGTGAAACAGAGCAATCCAAATCCTAAAGGCGGGGTCGTAAGTGCTGCTAAAAAGGCAGATGTTTGTCCCTGGGACTTTGACGAGAGCACATCGAGCAAGAAGGCATGACACCCAACCTTAATGGACCACTGAAATTATAGTTATTGATGTGTACTTTTTTTCACTTTGAAATCGTTAAATATTACCTTTTACTATTTAGTGCGGTGACTTGGAAGAAAAGTTGATCAAGTTCCACAAGTTGCCTTCCTTTCCGAGGTTTTGTTCCTGTTTTACCTATTTTAAAAATAAGTAAAATGTACAAAAAAACAAACAAAGTCAAGATGAGCATTCCAGATTATTACAGGAAAGTCCTGAAGATAAATCTTAGACTAATTATGCAACTTTTGATTCAGCCTTTTCACTTCATGAGCAATGTTGAAAATGGTCATGTTCTGGATTCAGTCAACAATTCTTACATAGTTTTTTTTCTTTTTGTGCATTAACATCATCACTTAACGGACTAGGAAACAACAACAGGAGATGTAGAGAAAAATGATATCAAGGTACGAAACAGCAAAAGTGAAAGCCAAAGAATAAGGGAACATTTGCAAAAGAGGGATGTTGGTTCTTAAGGCGGTATGTTAAGTTAATTTATTTCGTTCGTGTCCAACTCTTGGCACTCAGTGAGGAAATCAGTCTGTAGCACTTTAGCCAACTCCATAAATTAAGAACAGAGGACAGACTCTGTTCTTCTTGTACATTTTGTCTTCTTATTTTAAACCTTATGGCACGATGTTACACAGGATATCATATACCAACCAAACTTAGTTTCTTTTGTTTTTTGGTTTAGATCTATTTAATTGTAGTTCTCTGCAGATTAAAATGCTTCCAAGTCTGCGGAGATGTACTGTATGTGCCTAACTAACTAGCATTGTCTTGTATCAGTCTGAAGTGAAGCAAGTGGCTTCATCTTCAGCATTTTGTGACGGTGAATTATATAAACAGCATGCACAGCCAGGTATCGAGAGTAGTTGGACCCTATCGGTTAGTCAACTAAACCAGTAAACGTGTTGACAAATATATAATAGTTCTTTTTTTTTTGTATACCAGAGGCACTCCTTTTCCTGCTTTCATATTTCCAAAAGCTCATTCAGGGTGGTAAAGATGATATGAGAGCA
This sequence comes from Miichthys miiuy, assembly GCA_036365135.1. Lineage (NCBI taxonomy): Eukaryota > Metazoa > Chordata > Actinopteri > Sciaenidae > Miichthys > Miichthys miiuy. Next base: position 5,595,618 of record CM071618.1, read on the forward strand.
GCGTTAACATGAACGTGTGTTAAAATGGCTCACATGTACACTGTAAAAAGTAGAGATAGAAAACATACTGGGTGGGTGGGGGTGGGGGGGACGCTAAGGAAATCATTTGCACCAGCTTTGTTTTTGAATCCAGCATGGGTCTTTGTGTTGGCTTGCACCAAGTGTGTGTGTGTGTTTGTGTGTGTATATATGTGTGTCTGTGGACACACAATATCATGAATTTAAAAGTAGAAATGTAACAGTTGAACCTCTGGAGTCTCATACACGATCAGCGCTTTCTGTCCTTACGTTCCCTCCGTCTCAAACACCAAAACTAAAAGCTGAGCAGGTCACCGGGCCGGTTTCATTTTACAAACAGCTGATTGAACCTGCTGCTTAAAGGATAATATTGGTTTATTGTAACTTGGGTATATATTTTTTTAGTTTTTTGGCCATTATTCTAATTCATAACAATAATATTGTACTTGCTGAAAACAGACATCACTACAACTAAGTCTAATTGCCCAACCTGTTCAACATCAATCACAGCTTACAGACCCGCTTTCTGTGTATTGAGGTGTTAATATAGTGTTATAATCAGACCGAACATTAATTCAGATTGATATAGTTGTCGTGTTAGCCAGTTTCTGTTTGATAGGGGTCAATTATCCTCACCAATCAGTAGAATTGAGTCCAGAAGGAGAACATTTTTCACACGAAACTCTGGAAAATAGTTGTTGCTTCACTATTCTGAGCCAAAAAGCTCCTCTCCTAGCACTACCAACAACTGGACATGACAAATCTACTCCTTTAAGAACTGTCACAGCACTTATTGCTGCACTAATGCTTCTTATCGCACTATACGTTGATTGTTCCCTTCTCTGTAAGTCGCTTTGGATAAAAGCGTCTGCTAAATGACTAAACCTAAATGTAAAAGCTCTAATTGGTTTAAACCACAAAACCAGACACCATGAATTTCTCAATAAATTGGGATCTGGGACCAATCTAGGATTATCACTGCTATTTTGGGTGCACTTACTATGGATTTTATTGTGAAATAAAGTGTTTTATATAACCTAAAGCTAAGCAAACCTGTTAGCTTGTTTACAAACTGTCTGGTCACCAATCATGTTTCTTGTCCTGTCAGACTTTGTTGTAGGGATGTCGCCTTGTTTCCAGAAATCACTTTTGTGAGTACAGTATTATCATAAATGATACAAACAATGGCCATAACTACAAAAATACAAAGTTTTTACAAAGCAGGACTACCCTTTAATATTTACAAATAATATTAATGCTGTACGGCCATAATATCATGTGAGTATAGTGCTTATACTTTCATATTTTGATGAATATTAAATGAATATTAGTTTCTGTACTGAAAGTTAATGCACGTTCTTCCCAGTTTAATAAAAGTAGACTAAAGCCCAACTGATTAATTGAACTGCTCATTTCAGAATTAGGCTTAGCAACGTGGTTATCAATTTAAAAAAATCCGACTAAACCTTTTTTTAAGGTTTTGATTTGTTCAGTGTTTTGTATCAAAATGTCTAAATATTCATCATGCACTCTCCATCCTGGGATTACAGCGAGAAAAAAAGAAGAAACTTACATTTAACTGTTGAACACCTGACAGTAATTGCAGTCGTGAGGAAAACTATGTATCAATATAGCATCTACAGTACTTTATGGTATCTTGTGAGAATTACATGGTATCACTGAATGTTGTCACTGATTGTAATTATCTATAATTGCTGTCAAATTCCTCAATATCCCAGCTCTGTAGGAGTCCTTACTAATCGTGGTAAAAAAAAAAAATGAATCAGTGCTTGTCAGTGAGAATTTTACAAAGTCAAAACACAGTTGCTAAATTTCTTTGGCACAGCTCAACTAAAAAAAATAACCCAGGACAAATATTTGTCGCCTTTCTTATCCCATTTTTGTTTTTAAACGTGCCGACACGATTTAACGGCTAGGCTCCATGAACATGATTTAGACGCTACGTCTTCTATCTGCCTCCACGCGCTGAGGAATTACCTCTCCCGCTGACCTGTGGAGGAGGGCCGGTCTGAAATATTTCAAATGTGGAGTGTTTGCCTTACAGGCGTGAGATTTGTCACCACCTCTGCTTTATGAGATCCTTTAGGAACGGTGGCTGAGAAGAACTGTCAACGTGCATGGATTGATTGTAACGCTTTGATGGATCTATATGATATTTATGAACCAGATGTTAGGAGTCATCCATCATATGCATTGTGGATGCAGCATCATGCCAGGGGACCGCTGGTATGACGGCAACGACATTTCAAAAGCCTTTTTTTTTTTTAGAGTGACTTTAGTGTTTGGAATCACTGCCGCATTGGATTTTACTACCCTAGGTGATAAAAAATATGCTTTATATTTTTAAAAACGAGCCTCTTTTTGGTCGTTGGAGGAAAGCTATTTTAAATGAGGACGTGTTTGTTTGATGACAATTATTTTGAAAAATGTACATGATCTGAATGATTTGGGTCAAATTCAATTTTAAAAAAACCCACAACAAGCAATATATTATGACATCATCAAGCAAAGAATTGATTTAGTCATGTTGATTTTAATCCTTTACACACAAACGAGATTTCAAGATCAGAGCGCAAAGGAAACACGATAACAGTCACACTGACAATAATAATGCAATATCCCTCAAATATACGTCACATTAGCAGTCAGTCTACTCTGTCGTTTAATTTCAGATAGTATGCTTGCGGTAGCATTCCTCAGTTCAGTCAGTCCATAGCTGTCTGTGTGTTAAATTGTGTATACATAACCAGTGTCTTACTGTCTGTTTCTCTGGAGATCATCATCGTGTTTTAGCCGTTTCATCAATGAATCAGTGAAAGTCTGAACCTCGACCATTTACTTGGGTGTGCAAATCGAGACCATCGTTCTTGTACCATCTTGACATAGCTGACACTGTGTCCTGTAGCTCTTTGTCCACCCGTCGGATCTTTACCATGGTGCGTTCTGTTTGCTAGCTGCTTTTCATTTTGAACCTGACTTCTCTCTTCTCTTGTGACCAAACCAAGTCACCCGATGGCAAATACAACTACTACTATTGCTACTACTACTATTCAATGCTGTAACGTCGTAAATCTTGTGGCTTCTGCATGAATTCAAGAAAAAATAATAATAGGACCGATGTTTCACTGCCCTTGATAGAACAAAAAGAAAAAATTGATCTTTTATGGACTGTTACAAGTTGTATAGTGAGTGATACTGTCCCTTAACCCACTGTATTATGTGCTTGTTATGACTATTGCTCTATGACAAGCTTATAGCATCAATATATGGGAATATTTGGTAGATTTATATTGTGTTATATTGTGATAGCATGTACATAAAAGATACCTCCTCTGCAATAAATATTTATATGAAAATGAAGTGCGTGCTCAGTGTCTTTCTGAATCTTCGTACTGTGTTCCTACTACAGAAGTTGATACGAGACACTCCCATGATGCATTTGTGCTCAGTAATCATCACTGTCTCAGGTTTGTTTGCTTATTCTTCATGTAGACATGCTGTTGGAGAAACCCTGGCCTTTAAAAGCCTTGTGCATCATAACCACTTTAGGATATGCGTGTCTTGGCGACTGTCCTGAAATGCTTTTATGGCTTGTTGTGGTCTTTTGGACAGAGATCAATGGAGGCTCTGCAGGAAGCGAGAGATATAAGATGGTATCAAATACTGACTCCAGACCCCTGCAGAAAAAAACTGAGCGCTGTTATCACTATCCAATCCCCAAGTAATTATTGTCCGGAGCCAAAAAGAAAATCATGTGCTCTATTAACACTTTTTCAACCTTATAAATTTGGTATAATGAGCGATATGTGAAAGATGTAATATAAGTACTTATGTCTCTATGAATATGCCGGTGATGTAGCCAAATAACATTGCAAAAAGGGCATTGTGTAAAGCAAACATGTTAGCATTGATTCCTGTTTACAAGAGCACTTTCGGAGCCTTTCTAATAAATAGAAGATCAATACAGGCTGCTGCAGGGAACTAAAATAGAGGAGCGTCAGAGAAGAAAACAGTTAACTATGAGAAATAACCTGTGACGAGGAGATACAGTAACTATTGATGTTCCATTTGATATTCATTACAGTGAGATGGCAGCTTGCGTCATAAAGAGAAAAATAATAAAACATTTAAAGCGGCTAGAATCGATATTTTTAGAACAACAACGTTCAATCAGATGACAAAATGAAAACAACGTGACAATGAGGAGTTATCATCTGAATCTGCAGCTCGCCTCGATTTTATGGAGCTTTACACCGACAGCCCAAGTGTAAACGTAGTTTGTGGACAACAAGCTTTGAGTTTGGCATCATAGCTGTTGCCATCTTGGTTTTTTTTGAGTCAGACATGATCATATTTGGATAAGAGCGTGGAGCTGGTGGGTGAGCTACTGCTAGTAGAGCTGCACTTAGTTTTGACACTGTTCAACCAGTAAAAAAATGGCAGCCTGCTAGTCACAAACTTTCTCATATTAGAGCTAAACAGTACAGTAATGTAGGGGTGAGAAATAGGCAATGCAATCTTGATTCATCTTTGATCAGCACTAAATGGAACCATAATTTACTAAATGACCTTCATGCTGTGTAGAAGAAGACTTGTAGCTAGCGATTGAGACCATAGACTGATAAGGAAACCGTTTACTGAGGTAGAAAATCAAGTGAGAAGTAGGGTAATTTCCCCATAAGACTCTATACAATCAGACCGTATTCTTGCAACCAATGGAGCTGCCCACTGCTGGCCATCAGAGAGAATGCAAGTTTAAGACACTTCACCGTTGGCATCACTTCTCAGATCAGACCTAGCAACTAGCTGGTGGAGCATTTAGCAGCAAAGAGCCAGATATTTCTCTCAGGAGTTGGTGGAGACCAAAAAAGGAGCTAAAACGTGTGCCGAGTGGTCAGAAACAAATCACTAAATGAATGATAATGTTGCTCTGTGTCTGCTAACGGCTAGTTATAACTTTGCCATGAAATGTGTCAATGTTTCTTTAAGAATAGAAAAGTTATAAATACAGAAATAATCTATTTGTTCCACTTAGACTTCAATAAAACAACAGCCACCTCGTGCATCCATGCGGTGGCTGCAAAAGACACATCCAGCATCCTCTGGATCTCCCGTGGTGCATGTGAGAATCACAGCTGGATATTTGTGTGCCTCTTTGTTGTCTTTGCGGGACAGCGGGACACATCCTCCAGCATGGCAGGGCTTATTTTTAAACCTCAGACGGTGATCGGTGCATGAATCACAGCCTTTTGTGGCAGGGCCATGTGGGCAGAGATGGACGGTGGTGGTGGGGGAGTAGGAGGGGGGGGACAGGAGATGAGAGGAAGCTGATCACTTGGCACAAGCCTGCACGCTCCGTCGCTGACTCATCTGTCTTTCAGATGCAGAGACGGTCGGTCGGTTGGTTGGGAGGGAGGGGGTGGTGGTGTTAAAGGGGGGAGGAGTGGGAGGAGGCGGGATGTTGAGGACATCTTGTCGTGGTGGACTCATGACTCACAAAGGAGGGCTGTGTGCGTGGGGAGGTACACCTAGTGGGAGATGTGTGTGGACACACAGGTAGATGCACACATGATGTGGAAACTACACAAGCTGCTCAACATAATTACAAGTTGTGTTGCGCCTGATAATTTCAAGGACTTCAATACCCAGAAATCATGTAGTTTACACCAAAGTTTTAATTTGGCTCTCATTTCCTGTATCCAGCATTTTCGAATAAGTTTGGTGGGTAACTCATTTGGTCATTTTAAAACAGGGTTGAGTTATTTTGAGAGAAACTTTCAACTTAGAGATGATTTCAAAGAACAAAACAACAGATTTTCAGTGTATCTCGACAGACAAATAGTTCCTGTTGTCTGTTATGGAGGGAAAACAACATGTTCAAACATGACCTCTGTGTCTGTTTACCTGAGTTTGACCTTTTGTGGCCTTGTGACTTTTTTTTTGTCAAGAACAAACAGGAAAGCAGTGTTGTTATAAACCATTTAGTGAGCATGTTCGGGTGGATGGATCGGTTAACAAAGCACATGACTTTACAGACAAGAAACAAACCCATCGATCAACCGTCAACGTTGGTTTCTTCGTACCAAGGCCACGATCTTCCAGCTAGTTTTTGTGCCTAAACTTAACCATACTGTACACTGACCACAGACGCAGAGTCACAAGACTCAAGCCAGACTCCAGTTAATGCCTTGACCCCATCGGGCATGGCTCTGTTATGTCGTGGCCATGGCGCTGTTTTGGTCCATTCTCCATATGGCTTCATATTCCACTGTGGAGCGTTTTGCATGTCAGACTTTGTTAACTTGCTCAGATGTGGTCATTTCCCCCAGGTTTATATGCTTGTACCATGAGTAAAAAAGGCTACGTAGTTGAATTGTTCCCCTTTTGGCTGTTTTTACGGAAGTTTGCGCATGGTGTTTTATTTTGAAAATCCGCCAGATTCTCTATGCCGTTTGTGTTTCAACTCCAGCTGCTACGACGCACCCAGAAAACCTCAACCTGGAATCCAACAGTAAGATTTAGATGATTTGTGGATGACATGAGTGACTCTATATACTTTGGATCAATGTGACAGCAGCCAATCATGAAAAGGAAAGAGTTTAGCAGTGAAACAGTCAACTCATGCATTTCAAATTATTTTCATTGTCAGAGGGGTAACAAGACAAACCTTTTTAGGTTTCTAGTTATATGTTATTAAGTATATTAAGTAAAATGTGAATAATGACTTGTTTAGGGGTCGAAACACAAAGTCGAGGACTTCAGATTTACTTTTTCCGACCTCTAAACAGAAGCAGAGTCATTTTTGTAACAATCAGTTTAAATCTTCTTGGAAGGCACTGATGAAATGTTCACGTTCTGTAAGGCGCACAAGGTTTGTTGGTTTGCTGCCAAGGTTTTGAGATATCCATCTCTGGGATCTCCAGCTTTACTCTGCATAATCCTCAGAGCAGAGCGTCTACAATACTCTGTTTCTATTTCATCAGTTTGAAAGTAGCTCCGTGAAAAGCTGTTGGTGCAGAGATAAACATTTCAGAGGCAGATATCTAAAAACCCAAACTATCTGCATGACAAGTACCAGTAGGCGTGAATGAAAAAATATGTTGTTTGACATCCTGTGCATCAGCTGTGTGAAACAGCAAAGACCCTGGGCAGAAGACAGCATCAGCTGTTTGTGAACACAAGACCAAAACTGGTCACAGCTTTGACTGGGGAAGGGGTCAAAGTCATTGACGTGGATGGTCAAATAAGGATCAAAAAGGTCTTTGCTTCTGACGTCAGAGACCATCTGACTGTTTCCATGTGACCACAGTTCACAGGTCATGTGACGACACCTGAGCCTGGGCAAGACTGTGAAAAGCTGCTTTGACACACATGTTTTGAACTGACCCTTTAAATAATCACTCTTGCACAACCAGAATTAGTTTAAATTTTCTCCTGATTTTCAGAAAGCATAGCCTCCCGCGATGCTTGATGTGCTGCAGCACCCAGAGACCTCAGCTAGTAGGCAGATAACCACCCACAAGGTCCTGCTCCTCCATCCTCTGAGGCCACACTCCGGTCTGGACTCCTACACAAGCTTTCCCAGCCTCAATGGTGGCTTCATCATTAGACGAGCCCCCGGTGATGTGAGCATCCGTGACTCACAGAGAGCCTCTGTTACGCTCCTCCGCCACCACTACCACCTCCACAACTGGAGGGCTGGCAGATAATCCACAACACACAACACATTAACGCATTTATATACTTGCAATCCAGCATGCACAGTAGGCACTCAACAGTTCAATTACTTACGTACGCGTGATCACATAATGAAAAGGTCACTCAATGAGTAATTCTTTGCCCTCGTCAAAAAATGCTCTCGTTCGATCGCTGCAGAGACGAACAACTGGAAACACAGCGCGTCAAAACCTTGAAACTGGCGTCACTCTGCTGCCGTATTGTAGGTAGATCGACTCTTAGCACGTACTGACGCATCTCTGGAGGACTGACAGGCTGATGTCATGTGAAAACATCCATAAACTGAACAGGCATTCACACCTTTTATTCACATCTACGGGACATTTTCACTCAGTACTGAACAGCTGTAGTCCAGAGGATTGGTGTCTTTCTAATGTGATAATCAAACACTTAATTTAGTATGAGAGGTAAAAAGTTCATGAAACCACGACCCAACACCCCAAGACAACTAATCTTGAATATTTCATCTTTTTATTCTGTTAATTACACTTTATGTAAATGTTATAGTGAAAATTGACACTCTGGTTTCAGTTTTTCAAATGTTACAATTTGCTTTGGGTTGTGAACAGCTGGTCAAAAACAGTAACAACTCTGAACGGACAAACCCACGAGTAGACGCAGCAGTCATGAGTAGAACAAGGCTTTACTCGAGTCAGTCTGCAGGTAGGCAGACAGAGGAGAAGCATCACACAGGCAGGCAAAAGTCTCAGAAACAAGAAGTTACAAGAAAAAGTAGCTAATTGGGAATCTGGTAGGTGTGTCTGACAACTGGTGTGTGGGACAAGAATGTCTGGAAATGACAATAAGGGTTAGCGCATGAACGGTTAATTAGTTTTAATTAAATGCAGATAATCGTGAAGATGGACACGCCCAGAATGTCACATCTGCTTCTCCATCTTCACGGACAACTCACTGAATAGTTTCCTCTGTTATTTATTACTTATGATGCTTTTGATACTCTAGAGCTGATCCTTTAGCCGGTAAGATTAGTAACATGTTTCGATTTGAAGGAAACCTCAATAAAAGTTACTCTAAATCTTGTCAGTGTCACCTCACAGATGTTACGGATTAGCTTCAAAATACTGATTAAATGTATTTTGTAGCATGTTTTTTATTTATCCAAACCTAGATTCTCTGTGTAAAAACAATGCATTAGAAGTATTCAAATGAAACAAACCAAACCGCTCTGAAAGAGTAAAGTGGAATAAATCCATATTTGAAGCTAATGAGTGACTCTGAGAGGCTGATAACGAACAATGAAAACAAGCCGCAGCCCCAATAAAAACAGTACAATAATGGAATAATTCATTAACCGTGACACAAAGAGAAACTCCTCATGAATGCAACCTTTTATTATTCTAAAATTAGACGAGCCTCCATTTGGCACCCATTCTTACAACGTGATTGATTGCACAAAATTATCATAAACCCAAAAGGCTAATAGGTAATTTATCTCCCTGGTTGACAGGACGGGGCCAGTTTTGGCTCCTCTCTGATATTGAATGACTAACTTTGGAAACCGGCTCCAGCTCAGACTGATACATACAGTATTTTTGGAGATGAACTCTTCAGATATTGGCAATCGATGTTGTTATTAGTGTTACTGAAACCCAAGATGTCATTAATCACCGGGCTCCTCCTCCACAACCAGGGTTCATTGGATATTTATGAGCCAAACTATCTCTGAACTGTCAACCCGAAGCAAACGATGCCTGTAACAGAGATGCACGGTCCTGTAGAATACAGTTTTACAGTAATTATCTCCGCTGCAGACAGTATGATTACAATTATTTGAACTCAGCGTCAATTACAGTCCCCGTGGACGTGACAGGAGGTTGTGAGTTTCCCGTGTCCGATGTGCAAACACTCACGTTCCCTCGCACGGAGCTGGTTTTCTCCAAATGATGAATCCTCCCCGGCTGCAATTCTCTCCTCACATTGTTGTGATTAACGGCTGGAGCCTGATGACACCTCCTCCAATTAGGGAAGCCCTCTTCTTGCTCCTGTCAGACAATACACTCACACATGGACACACAGCTGTGAACTTGCAACACATCTTTGTGTGAGTATAGACGTGTGTGTATGTGTGTGTGGTGTGACTCTATATGTGTTTTTGACTGAAGCTGTGTCAGTATAAAAGAACAGTGTGTGTTACACTTTTTGTTTAGTGGAAGTGTTATATAACCGTATTGGAAGGACCTTAAGGGACCTCGCTCACATTATTAGGAAAGAAACAATAGAGGAAGAAAAGCTTCATACACCATGAACAAGTCACCAGCCCATCAAAGGGCTGACACACTGAGACAAACAACCATTAGAGCCCCCAATTAACCTATTAAGTGCATGTCTTTGGACTGTGGAAGGAAGCCAGAGTACCTGAGGGGTCCAACATGCAAACGAATAATAAACACAAACTTCAGAATGATTTTTTTGCAGTTTATTTTTTATTTTGAATCTTTTGCATGATGTTTTTTTTTAAAGATGGGATGTCTTTAAAGTCTGTCTTTGTTTGTTTTTAGAGATTTAACAGACATAAAAGCAACTATTTGAGTAAGTACAACTAAGTACATTTACTCAAGTACAAATTCAAAGTACTTCTACTCCACTAGGCGTGGTAACTAATGTCTCCACTACATTTGTTTGACACCTTTACACATTTTAAGATTCAAAAACATACAGGGACTTTATAAAATACAATATTTTGTTATAAATCAAACCCATCAACAACATACATGAAGAGCCGAAACAATTAGTCAATTAATCAAGTCAAATGACAGAAATGTTATTGTTTTTTGTTAAATTATTAAATAGTTTTACTATAAAATTGTTCAAAACTCCACCAGTTACATCAGTAAAGTACTTTTATACTTTTATTTTGTAATACTTTGAGTCATTTGTACTCGCATACTTTCACTCTGTACACTCACTGTGCTGGTATCAGTACTGGAGAGGACGCTCGGCTGCGCACCGCCCCCTAGTGACGAGAGAGGCGAACGTCATGACGCCGTGAGACGACGATGACGTTTGTTGCGTCATCAGCTGCGTCGTGCCGATTTGAAATGTTTACAAACTGAACTCCCCTCCTGCTCCTCCTGCTCCTCCTCCTCATCTCGCTTCCTGTCCCTCACATCGTCACATGTTCAACATCCTGCATCATCACATCCAGGTAAATACTGTGACACCTGTTCACTTTGTTCACATCTATGCAGGATTAGTACAGGATCGGTGTGTCGTTACGTGTGACGTGTTTATTTTCAGATGTGTCACGTGATCAAACCTCTATTCAAACATTAGCAGAGGTTGCTCTGATGAATCAGTCAGATTTACCGTGTACAGCCCGGTGTTAACACATAAATGTAAACAAGAATGTGACTCATGTAAAAGTTTATGAATATAATCAGGAAAACAAATTAAATCAGTGAAAGTTAATTTATTAAAAGTGCAGAAAAGTGTTAACCAGCTATAGGCTATATGTTTTATTAATATAACATTAGTGTTACTGTTGATACTGTTGAGCTACTTTTGAACTTTCTTGTACAGCACTGTGACTAATAAATATTTATTTTCACTGTGGATTAATCTGCTGATTATTTTCTCCATTAAATGTTCGTTCCACTGAATGTTTGTTTTGTAAAAAATCAGAAAATAGTCCAAAGAAACGCCTTTACAATGCCAACAAAATAAAAAAGTACTCAAAATAAATTTAAATGAAAGAGAAAATCCTCTCATCTTCACACGTATACCATCATTTTTATAGGAACTAATGACTGGTGGTCGGATATTTGTAGTAAAGTAGATAATATTTCCTTATGAGACAATGAGAGTGGATTAGAAGTAGAAAGTAGCATTAAAGTAAAGTGCAACTAACTTAAATTAGTACTTAAATACAGTACTGGAGTACTGTATCCACTGTATTGATGCATAACATCTATCTATCTATCTATCTATCTATCTAAGGGAAACGATGAAACCACGGGAAGTGATGGGAAGCCACGGTCACGTTTTTCTCAGTGCCCGGCTGGATCAGCAATGGTTTGTACTGGTTTGTTCATCAGGTTATTGCCTCTGCATGCATGTATCAATGGGATGTACTGGAAAAAAAAACAACCAAGCCCCTCAAATATGTTAAATATGTTGTAAGAAAAATCAAAATTTTTGATGTATTATAATGATTTAACCACTTTGAATCATCTCCCAATTTATGCTTTCATGTACCAACATCAATCTCCTCTGAGATTTCCGTGTTTGTCTTCTTTATTTTACTATCAAAAGTGCAAAAAAATAAAAATAAAATGAAGCTTTTAGTGGCTGACCTTGAAGTGTCAGACGGCGGACATTTCAAGCTGCAAGTAAACTCACCGTCTGCTCGATTTCACTCCGATAGTTTTAATCTGAAAAGAGAAACAAATAATTGCTGTTGTCACACTGTAGCCCTGTAGACTTTGTGTTGTCTCACAGGGCAGGAGAAACATGGAGGTGAGCAGTGAGGAGTCCAGCAGTGAGAGGGTTGAGCTGACGGTGGGGGTGACGAGATCCAAAAAATCAAGAATGCCACCCGAGCTTCCTTTGTGTTTTTGTGAGGACGGTGAAGCCTGCGTGTGAGTTACACACACACACACACAACACACACACTAATAAAAGTTGTTTAGAGATCTACTTGAACTCAGTAAATGATCATTTCAGGCATCATCATCACAGCGATGATGAACACGAGGATGATTCCGACAATAATTACAGCCCCGGCACTGTTTACGCAAAAGTGGAGGCATCACAAAGGGACATCCAGCGTGGACAGGACAGAGGCAGGTCCACTCATCTAATAATCCAATTTGTGTTGATTTTTACACGAGGTGCAAAAAAATGGCCTTTTTGACTCACCATCATCGCTCCATCTTTCACCAGGGACTGCTGCAGCACAAACACAGATGCCAAGCACAAAGCCCAAGGCCAGGACGCCGGTGAGTCACAGTCGTACCGACCGCGTGTGAATGGAGGCTAAGTGAACGTTCATTCAGTTGACGTCATCCGTCTTAATCACTCAATTATAGCAATTTCCAGAAGGTAACCGCGCTTTATCTTCGCCGTTTCTGCCTCCAGGTAGCATGCAGGCGGCTGATTGATGGGAACGAGGCGGCCTCTCTCAGGGACCAATGTGAGATCATTCACACGCTGTTAGTCATTCACTCTCAATCATCCTGTGCTGGATTTGTATGAATCACACTGTGTGTGTGTGTGTGTGATGGTGCGTTTATGATGTTTCACAATACTTGAATGATAAGAAAACACAAAGAGATGAAACTTTACAGCACAAGAGGCCTCAGAAGGCAATGAAACTAATGTACAACATGGTGAAATCAATAAGAAATCAACATTATTTGGCATATTTTGTGTCATTATTTCCATTGTTGTCATTGTAGTTGCAGCTGTGCATCTTTGTTTCTCCTCCTCTCTTCCAATCTAAACCCAACCTGTAACAGCAGATGGCCATCGACCATGAGTCATGTCCCGCTCGAGGTTTTTCCTTCACACTTGCACCAAGTGTTTGCTCATGGTGGGAGCTGTTGGGTCTCTGTAAATGATATTATAAAGAGTAGATGTAGATCTAGGGCAGCATGGTGGAGCCTCACAGCTCACGGTAAGAAGGTTCCTGGTTCGGGCCTTTCTTTACTGCATGTTCTCCCCATGTTTGCGTACTCCGGCTTCCTTCCACAGTTCAAAGACATGCACATGATGAATGGGTGGATGGATGGATCTATATCTATACCTGCTCTACATGAAAAGTGTCCTATATAGCCTATATTTATGGATATTTGCATAATTAAAGGAGCACACAGTATCAATTTAGCACACACTCCTATAACTCCTTGGACACACAGTGTTCCATGCATCCGTCCTCCACCATTCCAAAACCCGAGGCCTACCTCGCCCACAAAGCAACTCGACTGCTCAGTTGTGTTATGCTAGTGGCAGCTAATGTAACCTTGAGCTACTAGCCTCAAACAGAGATAAGGAGCAGGCTACAGAGGTCTAACACTGACTCAAGTGAGTCTATTTATAAGATCTGACACAGCTCCGTCCCTCTAGTACTCCTCAACACCTGTAACTGAGTTCCCCTTTAAAGAACAAGCTACATTAGTCATTGCTCCCTTTCTCCGTCGCCTGTACCCGGACCTGCCATCACGACCTTATCCAGCAGCTTTGGGATGAACTGTAACGCAGACTGTGAGCCAGGTCTTATCACCCAGCATCAGTGTCGGAGCTCACTAATGCTCTTGTGACTGAATGGGAGCAAATCCCTGTGGCCAGGCTGCAAACACCTGAGTGGAAAGCCTGAAACCAGAAGAGTGGAGGCCGATGAACCTAAATGAACCCTCGTGGTGTCAGGATGAAATATATTTGGGTGTAACGTTGGGGCGTCCACATTCTTTTGGCCGAGTTTGTTCAATAGTCGTGGCTATTATTTAACAACAATCTTACCACAGGGTCCATTAAGCAGCTTCTGGGGCTTTTGATCGTAGCACAGAGTTTGCCAAGTTTCAAATGTCCATTTTGTATTACACTTTGTTTTCTGAGGAGGATCGTGTAATACGACCGAAAGCGCCAGAAGAGCCACTTAATGAACCTCGTCACGTGATTGTTTTCTCTGCCGGTCAACAATGAAACTCGATATTTGACTCAACAGTTTGAGTCGGCGTTCGTTCAATTCAATTATAGACTGAAAATATTTTCGATGGCTGTAAATAAGCTTGTCTAAACATAACGTGATGAAGCGTACAGTCTCAGTATGGATGAAACATAATGAATATATAGTAGGTCTAATAACGTAATTAATGTAAATATTAATTATTTTCTTGATTGTATTTGGTGTTTGAATTGAAATATTGAAGACAAGTGAACAGAGATGGAATTAAATCTACATTAAGACACACTGAAGTTATTATATCATCAGGCTGAGACTCCTTACACACACACACACACCCACACACACACACAGGGAACGTGAGTCAGCCTCATAGTACAACTCATTATGAGTGGGCTTCACTACAGTGAAGGAATCTAAATGGATAACTGTGGCTCTTTGAGCGGAGGAGACCGTCTGGGTTACAAATCAGATTTATTGATTTATTATATATAAGCCCCTGCGTACTCTGGGCCGCGCTATTAAGGTCTGGAATTTGAAATGTATTTCATAGAAGAGCAATTTAGATTAAAATCGTGTGTTTTTGTGTTCAGAAAAGAAGTCAGTTTGTTGTCCTACACAGGACACAATTCAGGATACAAATGTAATATTGGCATTTAATTGAATTTATTAATTATTAAATGTAACCACTTAATTTTATATTGATTGACTAATTGTCTCATCGCTAGATACATGATGTCAAAGCATAAAACACCTAATATCATAAAATTCCAGTTGAATTGAACTGTTTTCTGTTTATTGTCTTTCTTCAGCTCATCTGCCGTTGGTAACATTCAAAGGAAGCGTGACTTCTGCGAGCAGTGGACCCTCTTCAGTCCGTGCATCCATCACTGTACGTTGTAAACCAAACATATCTTTCTTTAAAGGCTGGTAATATTTTTGCTTTTGACAACAAACATTACTCAAACGTGAGTACAGAGCATTTGTTTGGGACTATTTCCAGCAGAGGAGTAATACATGTTTGGTGCCCTTGTGTGTATTTCTGGCAGTTTTTGTGGGATTGAAACTAAAAGTTGTGTCTTATTGATGGTTTTAATCGTGTTTTTATAGCTGTGGGTCTCTCTGGCACAGAGCAAGAGTTGTTAGTTAAAAGGATCAATTCATTGTTGGTTTTGTGCTTTTAATGAGATTTGTAGTTAGTGGGTTTAACCACTAGATGGCGCTGCTGATTCACGTGTAGCAGTGATTTTTAACAACTTAAGAAGCAAACAGGTTGAACTGAGGGTCCATGTCTTCCAGGTGAAAGCTTCAGGATCGGCTTCTCAACAGGATGAAGCACAGAAAATGAACAGGAAGCTGTGTAACGACACCCGAGAGGTCATATTAAATCTTCTGTCCTCTGCATAAAGTGCTAAACTTTGTGTTAAAATGTTCCTGAGTCACATTTATTTTAATCTTTTTCTGTAGGAGAACAAAATCCAGTACTCCAAAGAGCTTTCACTGCAGATAGAGGAGAGAAAACAACAGCTAGAACAGGAGAGAAGTCAAAAACTTGTCGATGAACGAAAGGTCAGTCACTTTATAACAAGACAAGTATACCAAGTATGTCAAAATGCAAGCAAAGAAAGGCCGGTAGATAACGGTGTCACATTTCTGCAGCACAATGAGACCATACACTCTTTCTGGGGGATGCCAGGGAACGGTGCCCCAAACTACCACCTGGGCACATCGAAAAGGACCAAAAGCCTTTCCGCCGCAGGGATTTTACCCCAAGATCAGGTAGACAATGCACCGTTTATGTTAGCCGAGCATTGTTCCATGCAACAAAAGCCTAGTGTGCTCAGAAGGCCTCCAGATCGCGCTGGCTTTGACAGGAGAGAACTGAAAGAGAGTCATGAGACGAGTCAAAATCTGTTCCGCACAGTGACAACACAAAAAAGAGAGCTCAAACCCTCTGAGATATCTTCTTGTTTCTTTACTTTTGCTCTCCCATCGAGCCTTCTGCGGAGTTTTGCCGCACCAAAAAACGTTTTTAGAAGTTAAACTCCATTCTGACCTCCTTTCCACATGTTGCATTCATCTCATAGCAGCAGAAACTCAAACCTCTGTCTGTGGTTGATGACAAGTTGTGTTTGAGGTCATTAACATGAGTCTGGGTCCTGAGCCCAGCATGACATTACAGCCTGTTTCTTTGCCTGGAGCTTCTGAATGCTGTCTTTGTTCCCAGATCCGCGATAAAAGGACTCAGGACCCCCCTCAACCGTCTGTGAAATGAAGACCATAACATCCCCGAGCCAAGACATTCGAGAGCTACGGGGCGGTCGGTCAGATATTTGGAGCTGTTTCAGCAGCAAATTCTGATGCTGAAATACGAAACGAATAAACTGAAAGCAAAAGAACAAAACACGCAGAGTGTGAACAGTTTGAGGACACGGAACAAGTGAGCCTGTTTACAGCTGCATGTGTTGCTACATGAACAGGTGCCTGCAACAGCAACATTTTCTACTCGGCATACCAAGAATGGACTCACACCAGTGGTCACGCTGACCTGCTTATAAGGAGCAGTTTTGCTGTTCTGTTCTACTCTCAAGTTTTCATAAAGGAGCACTGAGTGACTAACTTCTATAAGTTTAGCTAAAGCAGCAGACGAGGCTGAAATATCCTGACACGCTGGATCCTACAACTCCCAAAATGCAACACAGCAGCACCTTTCATTAGACCCTCCCTACCTTTTTAAATACTCACTTCTTTCAAACACTTCATCTCCAGTTAAACAGACTTTGTAACAAAAATAGTATATCTTTATCCTAGCCCAAAATAACCCTGATGACATCATGATTTTTAGCTTAGCATAAAGACTGGAAACAGATTTAAGTCTGGCTTAAGTCAAAGTCTCAAGCTCAAGTTGTGATATGCCGATAATGGTGTCATATATAAAAATGAAATATTGACACTGTGTTAATAATACACATATAAAAAAATATTGTATAAATAATCCAGTTCTTCTTAATTAATTTCACTTTCTTTCTGTTGTTTTGTGGTTTACACTCCAACATAATGGGTGGCAGTGATAGACCTTAACACTGGCACCACAGTGTTACAGTTCATTGGCCAAAAACACATTAAAAGTTAAAAATGAATCTGACTGATGACATTTATCTTCAGATTTTCACATCGATATCACAGTGAATTCTTCTGGGCATGATAATCGTGTCGTGAAAACCTGACATCACGACAGCCTGGAAGGAGCTGAGAATCACATCGGATACAAGATGATTACCGGACGAGTTGTTCATCAACTGAGCTGCACGACTTCGGCATGATATGTTGCTAATTTTCTCATTACAATGTTGGACATTTTAAAAAAAAAACAGTTTGACCTTCAGTATTTTTTGTCCAAAAAGTTTCTCTGATTGATCTTCCAGGTAATTTCCAGATAATTATACAGTGAAGAGAGATGACTCATCTCTGTCTAATTGCATGTCTTTGTTAGCGTGACGTTAGCCAGCTCTTAATTGGAACAGTTTATGCAGACACTGTGTGTGTGTGTGCATGTGTTCAGTTTTCATAAGCTAAGGGCCGTATTGTGGAGGGCAGCGGCAGCCTTCCTCCTCAGTGGGTGAGTAATTATGATGTAGGGACAGTTATAAGGGACAGTGAAATACCAATGGTTACAGCGTGGGCTGGCAAGGTTGGTAATTATCCTGTGGAACATGTGGATATACCTTTTGGTTCATTGTTGCCGCATGAAAATGTACATAACTATTCAACAACTCAGAAACTTGTGCTCATTTTTTCCTCTTTGCTTTTAACAATTTGTGAATTAAGTTCGGTCAACACGATGAAAGAGGAGTATCACAACTTTTTCCTCCTCTGTTTCGTGGACAATCTGAAGCACCAGTTAACACACTCAATTACAAATATGGGAAACTTGCCACCTCGATTTGTTTGAGCTGTGGAAACAATCAGAGCAGCAGCACTCGCCCCATATTCAGAAAGGTCAGAGGTCACGATCAGAAGTGTTACATCACCCCCGCAGAAAGAATTGATTCAGCATTTTGCCGGAGGACACTAAAAAGTAAATTATAGGGCTGACGGATGCCTAACAGTTCAGACTCATCGGGTTGGAAAAAAAAGGAATCTGATCACTAATCGCCATGCTCCAAAAAGACAAGTTTGGCTATACTCAGTGTTATTTTCCTAAAAAGTGTTGTCTAAAGAAATGACTGCATGACCATAAAGAGAAGTTTGGGCTTAGTTATGCACTAAAATGACTTGATAAGACTTGATAAGATAACTGTGAGCTCAGAGCACCAGGGGAGTGTTAGTGTTCCTTCCACAGGTGTTTTGTGCTGTCATGCCAGAACAGGAGCTGGTCAAGCGGGCAATGTAACTGTTCTCAGCAGCCTCTATGGACCCAATGACAGAGGTGAAAAGGCCGAAGAGGACACTGACAGAAGAAGCCAAGAAGAGAAAAAGAGAGAGTGACTGAGCGAGAAGCTCCCGGACAAGAGTAAATTTGGGACTGACTTTTAGTATTACACTCTGAAATCACAAAAATACCAATTCCTACATAGTGTTTATTTAAAAGATGACGTATAGAGACACAATCTTTGACACCGAACACAAAAACAAATCAATAAAACACTGCATTTATCAAAAAGTAAGAATAAAAATAAGCCTATTAAATATGTCTGATTGTTAAAAACTTAAAATATATATAAAGAACATGCAGAGAAGTGTTTAAAATGTTCCTAAAATGTCAGGAAAAATCATCTCTGATGCAAAAAAAAAAAAACATCCTGCATTTCCAGCAATTTGCTATTACTGCAGATATAGATATAGACACAGTTCAACACAAGGACAACAAACTGGACAGGTACATTTGATAACTAACTAACAAATTAAAGGTACAGGTAAAAACATTTCTAATACTAACATCTGTTGGCAGATTAATAACAGGTTTTGTTATGTTATTGTCATGTATTGAATATAAAATATCTGGTTATGTGTTGATAGAGAAAGTTGTTGTGACCCACTGCATGCTGGGATGCTTCATTGACCGTGGATGTAAATGGTTAAACGTGATGGGGGGGGGTAGCTCCGCGGTGACGTCACAGACTGGTTTCTTCTGCTTTGGGCCGAAGGGGAGAAGGAGAACCGAGACCCAGAACAGAACAGGTCCAGGACAGTTTACAGCACCGACAGCAGCTGCTCGAAGCGGATAAAAACATCTTTTAAAAAAAATGGGAAACTGTCAGGTAGGGCCGCGTCTCTTTAAAGATCTTTAAAGGTCTGCGCTGTGTGTGGAAATAGAAAATCTTAATCAGCTGTTTGGGCTTCGGTCAAAGTGCGTGCGCGAGTTTGGGTTTGATTCAAATGATCGTGATTTGATCACCAGGATAAACTGTATATACTAGCATTCATTTCCAATCATATATTTTTTATTTATTTCTAATTATAGACACCAAAACAGCCGCGCAATACCTCCACTCGCCGTCAATCGTTGCGCGCAGCGGCGCAGCGCATGAACGCTGACAAATCTCCGTTATGTTGACTGTAACTCAAATCTAAGGCGTCACATTTATAATATTTGGTGTTTCTTTAAATTAGCGTCGCAGCTGACACCGTGTGACAGACCACCGTGTCTGGCTTTTTTTTTTTTTTACGCAGAGGAAAAAGCCACTCCCCTGCGGAATTCATCACAGCCCCGTTAGATGTGTGTGTAGATGAATGAACGTGATATGTGTTGGGCCATGAGTGCAGACACGGAGGGGGAGGTGTCCATTTCTAACAGATTTAATTGTTTTTGGCACATTTGTGTCCAATTATTTGGTGAAAAAGCTTAATTTTTTTATTATTTTGCTGAGTTATAATTGTAAAGTAGCTGCAACATAACAAAACATGTAGGTTTATTGTAGTTTTGAGTCAAACATTCTCCTTGTATGGGACCTTAAAGTGGCATTAAGCTGTTCTTTATTGCCTGCCATGCTATAGTTACATTGTAGTGACTCTTTGGAGCTTCGCAGACCCCTGTTGGCCTCTGCGCCGCCCCTTTGGTTGCTGCCAGTAATTCATAGCGGGCCCCACTAAGTTTGTTTAAAGACTTCTGGACCCCGAATTCCTCAACCAAAAGCATTGTGTCATCGACCTCCCATCCCCCAATCCACCAGCTGCTCCTGCGTCTCCATCATGAATCCCTCTGAACTTCATTTACCGAGACAATCAGTGTGATGTAAGCTGAAACAAAGTCATCTGCTTTTATTCTCACAGCCCACAGTCGTGCCATACGAGGAATTTGATGTTGTAGCCGACATCAAGGCCATCCGCAAAGCCTGCAAAGGGTTTGGTGAGTTGGAAATGAATGAACAGTGTTTGTTTTTGTCTTGTAAAGTGTTACTTATTTTATATTTTTGTGTCTTTAGGTACTGACGAGCAGGCCATCATTGACATCCTGGCGAACCGCTGTTCATTTCAGCGGCAGGAAATTAAACAGGCCTATTTTGATAAATATGATGACGTGAGTGTCCTTTACTGTATCTTTCACCATGACAACCATTTTAGTTATTAGACATATGTTAGAAAATCTGCATTTCTCTGTGACAGGAACTGGTGGACGTGTTGAAGAGCGAGCTGTCGGGGAACTTTGAGAAGGCCATCCTCGCCATGCTGGACCCGCCCATCATCTACGCTGTGAAGGAGCTGAGGAAGGCCATGAAGGGGGCCGGCACCGATGAAGACGTCCTGGTGGAGATCCTCTGCACCGCCACCAACGCTGTCAGTCACAAATTAAAAGCATGAAATGAACACATTAAAATCTGTGTGCCATTATGTTAAGATGTCAGATGTTCAGCTTGAACATGCTCAGATTCTTTTGTTTCTTTCCCACAGGACATTGCCATGTTCAAGGAATGCTACTTTCAAGGTAAGAGGATGAGCTAAAGTTTGTTATACACTTTTTTTATAAAGCAATTTTCAAAATAAAGTTACAAAGTTAACCAGGATTAAAACATTTCCATTACGAAAACATACTTCCACCCATCGTCATGTGACATAAAAAATATTGCGCAGTTGAACCCAAAGTCACCCCTCCTTCATGAACCCTGGAGGAAAGAGTGACTCATTAGGACTCACGCCACATACAGTCGCCTGCTATTCTTATCCTTGAAGCAAAAGTAAAACCAAAAGTAATTGTCAGTTTGAGTAGTGAGTAGTCGGGCATTTTGTGTGAGTTACTGGGGCAAAAACAAATAAAAACTTAATAGGATGATGTCAGTGTTGGGTTGCTTTCTAGTATCTAATGGATCTTGGTTGGTTTGTTAATCAGGCTGCATCCTGCAGGTGCTTGCAACGTGCTACTGTAATTAACTTAGTGCAGGGTGAGAATAGGACTCAAAGGCAGCTCAAAGAAATGATAAGTCAGGGTCACCTGTTGATTTACAGCGCAGCCTGATACCCACTGCAGGGCCTGCTGTTACTATTTAGCATTACCAGCGGGATTCAAGGAAGGCTCACCCAACTGTTGTCACATTTCACCGTGTGTATCGATGACTAATACATTAATTTATGGCAGCAGTTGTGAAATCCCTTTGGCTGGTTGTGTATGCTCCTCTAGCATACGTTAACTTACTTTTATCATGCTATAAAGCACCAATAATTGATTTATTAGCCGTGAATAAGGCCACAAGTTACAAAGTCACTCAGTATGTCCACATCATTGTTCCAAATATGGACAAGATAACTGAAGCTAAATCACTTGAATATGCTTTAAAAAATACATATATTTAGCATTTCTGGGGCAATTTAGCTACTGAGCAAATGATATTTCCATCAACTACAATAGCTCTGCTAATGGCAGTTGGTTTCAGTTGAACATTGCGTTGCTACGGCAACCACAACTGACAGAGCTCCGTAGCAGTTCCTGTTTAGCTGTCATTGTTAGCGTCCGCCATTTTGTCAGATCCGTGACCGAGCAGATATAGTGACACGCATATTTATTGTACGATACAAATGTCCTTAATGTTCAAGCTCTATCTGTAGGTGCTCTTTGTACGACAGCAGTTCTGTGATTTCTGTTTAGAGTTTAGTTTTCTATGATTAGCTTACTGCTAACCAAGCTGGCCGCTATACTAGCTAGCTGTCTGGAGTGTTGCTATGCAACTGTTTGAATTAGTGTTTGTTGTACTCGTTTTACTGTTACTGTTACTGACTTTATATGTATGTTTACTGACACCTAACATTAATGTTGACTGAACATGTGCATTTTTTCTAGAATTCAGATATTTTAATACAATTCAAACGATGTACTATGTTTAAAAAGCAATCTGCTGAAAAGCTCCTACACCTGACAGCCTGAAAGGTGGAAAAATGTATCACTTCTCCACCAATAATCCATGCGCTCTGTATGTTTCAAACCATAACAGAGCTGTGTTCATTCTAAACATAACTTATTATGAGTAATGCAAAGTCTGTTAACATTTAAGTTTAAAACTCTTCCTCTTCTCCTTAACAAGATCATTCAGAAAGGCATATTTTGTGTCATATCTACAGGTACATATATGCCAGCAGTTATGTCCTTAGAGTTTAACGTTTAGTGCATTCAAATGCTTCATTATGTCAATCCTGGCAGGCTATAAATAATATATTATAAAAACAAAGCTGCGGGCCGCGATTGGCCCCCTTGCCGGACTTTGGACATGCCTGCTCTAAAGCTTTACAGACTACTATTACTTCCAGATCTTCTGTGCTGTGCCTAAAATCACTCTCTATTTACTATATAGCTAGACGACTACATACTGTCTGCCATTTTATTTGAGTATCTGACTTCTGGCTGCAGATATGTGCACCTACATGCACAGAGAACAGCAGAATAACAATTGATCTTAGTCTAAAAATGGCATCCATCACTGAAGAGCTTATGTTACCGACTCGTAGTCTCATTAAACTGAAAAGCCGCTGCGACTCAAGGCTTGTGTTTTTAGAAAGAAAACAGGTCAAACTTTGAAGATGTGGGATAATAATTAACTTGAGTGCAAAAGCAGGTTAAGGGAAAGTGCGTGCACTTCGTTACGAATTAAAAACAGAAGACTGAACACGACAAACTTTTATCTTATGGTACAAGAGTATCTAGGAGTGAGACGTAAAGTAAACAGCGTGGCTTTTCATTGTGTTTAACCCTCATTGTTTACATTGTGTCACTCCTTTAGTGCATGAACGGGATCTTGAAGCCGATATCGAGGGAGACACAAGCGGGGACGTAAGAAATCTGCTCACAGCTCTTTTGCAGGTTAGTGTTCTTGTGTTTCAACTCCACTTGAGTAACTAAATTCCTCCGGTCTGCTGTAGGACTGAAATCAAGCTCACTCTCCCTGTGCCCAATCATGCCCTATAAACACACACACACACACACTCACACTGGCCACCGTCCAGACAGTCTCTCATTAGTAAAACGAAAGCCAGATTTAGTTGCAGGCCTCACCACACAGCAGAAGTCATCTTACTCTCCTTCTTCTTCCAGGGCAACAGAGATGAGAGTTACGAGGTGGACGAGGAGCTGGCCGAACAAGATGCCACCTCCCTGTTCGAGGTGCTGTTTCATTGTAAAGTACATATTCATAATAGTCTCATCGCAGATTCATTAATCATTAACAATAATGCTATTCGTCGCAGGCTGGTGAGGGTTGTTTTGGCACAGATGAGTCCACTTTCACCTTCATCCTGGCTTCCAGAAATTACCTGCAGCTGCAGGCCACCTTCAAGATCTATGAGCAGGTATGTTTTGATGTCATATTGCATATCAGTTTATGTGACCTGACATTTCATCTTCATCTAGCACGTGAGTTAATCAGGGTTTGTATCTTACAATTACCCCTAAGAAGTGTTGTTGGTTGTCATACAGGTGCGGACAGACTGTAATTTCTTCTTTAATTATACGTCCTTCAAATATAAACCACCAGTCATAGTGTTGAATCCTTTTTGTGGAGATTAAGTAGAAATTATAGACCTGGAAAATGAAACGTTACCACATTCAACTAGTCATTTTCTCTCCAAAGCTCTCTGGAACCGAGATCCTCGATGCCATCGACAATGAGACTTCTGGGACACTGAAGAAATGCTACAGAGCGCTCGGTTAGTATGAAACACAGTGTTTCATTTTACAGCATACTGAATTAATGAACACACTTTATTGTCCAAGTAAGATAACAAAAAATGAGATGTTTGGAGGCTGAGATGTGTGTATTTTATATGAGTGTAGACGATGTGGTTAATGAGGTTCAGGAAAGTGTCGACTAAACAGACTGTATGGAACGTATTTACTTTTATTAGAGAAAATGAGCTGATGTCAGTGGAATTTAATGAAACTCTGTGTTTGCTCTCCTCAGTGAGAGTTGCTAAGAACCCTCAGCTGTACTTTGCCAGACGTCTGAACGGTGCGATGAAAGGAGCGGGAACTGACGAGGATACCCTCATTCGCATCATCGTGTGTCGCTCCGAGGTAAAGATTTTTGTCGTTGTTTGAGCGAAACGACAGTTTTGAATTTACAGTTTTTACAGCATAAATGCTGCTTTCAGTTCCAGTTAAGTCTGACGTTAAACGTAGAGATTTCCACAATACGACTGCACCTCAAATTGGGCAAAGACGTGGACCTGAGGCGGGCTGAATGATGCCTGGTTGCTCAAACAAGCCACCTGTGACAGCACCTACCTGTCAGTCAAAGCGCCCACACACTTATTTCTGCATAACTTTAAGCCTTAATATAATTTGAACAGGTGAGTTGTATATAAATTCACCCTCAGTACAGTTGTCATGAACGGTGAAATTAGCTATAGAGACCAAAACTGTTTTTTGTACCAGGCTGTAAACATGTTTATTTCTGCTGTGAAGTTGGACATTTTAACATGGGGACTTATGGAGACTGACTCGTTCTGTAGCCAGCCTCAAGTGGACGTTTGAGGAGCTGCATTTTTTTTTTTTCGCAGCCACGGAGGTTGCAGCTTATGCAGCTTCAGTGGATGTAAACATACTGTCTGATTAATTGACACATGATTCCTTCATATAAATATATATAAATTCACTAAAATACACCAATATTTACCTCTGGCGCTTTGTCGTCAACAGTACGATTTGGAGACCATCAAAGACATGTATCTGGAGAAGTACGACGTGTCTCTGAAGGACGCCCTGAGGGACGAGTGCAGCGGCGACTTTAAGCGCCTCCTCCTGGCCATCTGCCACTGAAAGTCAAAAAGCAAAGCGGACGCGGACAACGGAGGCAGAGACGGCGGAGTATCTTTATACCGAGGGCACTGCTGTTTTCTGTCTAACAAACTAATACTACTCAGTCTCTCCATGTGACATTATGTAGGGAGCAGGAGGGTGGAAGTGATTAAATATTTCACCGGGCTCATGTCTTGGCTCTCTTTTTAAACTTTTTCCACAGACATAAAAGCACGAAATTTGAAACTAAAGTTTCTGTCAACAACTGCCCATTTGTATGTCCAATTCTTAACACCTTTACCAGCATTTACACAGTGGTGAGTCACTTTTAGTCACTGTAAACAAGATTTATACAGGAGCCAACTGTAGTCACACTGATACAATTTGATCAGGTGGTTTGAGGCTTAGTTGGATAATCACATTGTAAACATAAGACGTGTTTGTGCACTGGGGAAAAGTCACTAAGGCCTCAGTCTGCTGCTGCATTTACCAGTGTAAATTAGTAGTGATACAGTATTACCATTATAGAAGTATTAGATCAAATAATTCGTTATCTTTCACCCTCCGTGCCCCAAAAACTCAGTGCCTGTTATACTTTACTGCTGTCACAACTAATGCAATCACTCCATATGGCTTGAAGAGTGTCCTTATAAATGAAGAAATGTGAAAGTGAGTCACGACGGACGGTATCTCTGTTTGTATCACGAAGGATATGCAATGTGATTTGAATGGATTTCAGAGAATATATGTTTTATCGGTTGCGTATGGAAAGAAACTATATATTGATTTACAGTATGTTGAATTTTTATCCTTTAACAACTGCAAAAAAGACTTGACAAATCCAAATTACACCTCACCTTGTTATACTTTTTTTTTTGTATTTTAAGACTAACACAGTTGTTATTTAATATATATATATAACAGTATTTACTTTATTGTTATCGATAGGCCAGTGGGTATATGAGAAGAAACCTGCAAGAAACATTTAACGTCTGAACAACATCTGATGTCTCTATTTGTGTGTCTCTATAAGGCAGCTGAGATTTGTTCAAATGACCACTGTAAACACTTTGCAACAAGCTGAGTAAATAGAGTTAAGCAGGATATCAGATGTGTCGATGGATTAGTGTTTGTCTCTCTGTAGCCAAAGAATTGTAGCCTAACCACAAATAAAGTTCCCTGTAACATCATCGTGTCTGCTTTTATTTCACCTTTGTCTCTGATGCACACACACTTACATGTTATTATCAGTATAAAAAGACCAGAGAACTGTGCACTAGTATCCTGGTTTTTGGAGTGTCCTAGTTTTGGGAAACCTCGGATGTGTTACCCAGAGTGCCGTGGAGTGTTGATGCAGGTTTTGAACCTTCTTTGACACGGTGAGAGATCAACACACAGCTGCACACAGATGTTCAGAAACCTGGAGAGTGTCAGAGTCATGGACAGCGTCTAGTTTAAAAAAACATTTAAACTAGACGCTGAGGAGGAGAATCATTAAAGATCTCGACCACCCGGATAACGTCCTTGTTCCCTGCTGCAATCGGGAAGAACGTTCTGGATCCCAACACTCAGCAGGAGTTTCTACCCTCAGGCCACGAGGATCCTAAATGAGGACACTGCACCTCAAAACGATTCTTACTGACTTATTTACAGGCATTACTGTAAAGATAACTTTTTACTTATTTACACGTTATACATCCAAAGTAACCATTATTGTTTATGGTTTTTGTTCTATTTTCTATTACTGAGACAACTTCTTGTGTTTAATTATTTAGTAATTTAGATCATTTATTTAGCTGATCTGACATCAAAGTTATGGTTTATTTATTTATCAGAGTCACGCAGTTTACATTGAAAGAGGAGATCATCTTATTTTACACTTAATATAAAAATTGAAGGATACCTGTATGATTATATGAGACAGTTCAACTTAACTTTAACTTTGCAATCATCAAACTGTACAAGTCAAATCACTTTTTGAAAGGACACGCCCACTTCAGGCCTGTCACTGCTCTCCTGATGCCTTTAAGGACCATCGGAAATATGCAAATTTAAAGTGGGAGGTACATGCGATCGATCAAAGTGTGAAAGAATAATGTAAAATATTTAAACAGCCTGCAGCTGGATATATTAAATAGTAAAATACTACACAAAAACATGATAAATCAAAATGACCCTGTATGCCTATTTTTATGCTCTGGATACAATCACCCACAAGAAGTTCGTAATACCAACTATTTGATTTTGGTGAAACTGGATCATATGTAACGGAGAAAATGTTTTCTGCTTTCCCTCTGACGTCTTCCTGCTTCTGCGGATCAACTCTCTGTGGTTTACTGATGGACGGTAAACTGCTGCTGTTAGTTAATGTTAGCACTGTTTGTTAGTCGAGCTGACGGACTGTGAGCTCAGAGAGCCCGGAGAGTGTTAGTGTTTGTACCACAAGGCATTTCGGACCACTGGGAAGAAGAAGAGGAGGTTTTCATGCTCGGGGCACAAAGGAACTCTGTTGGTGAGCGGAGCTGGTGTCGTGCCAGAACAGGAGCTGGGCGAGCAGGCAATGTAAGTAGACTCAGCAGCATCTATGGACATAATGACAGAGACAAACACACCAAAGAGGACGCTGATGGAGGAAGAGAAGAAGAGAAAATAGAGAGTGATTGAGCAAGAGAGTAAATCCAGGACTGACTTTTTAGTCGTTGGCGAGAGCCGAGACGCCGAGCTGGGCGGACTGCGGTTGGACTAGTAAGTAATATTAGCTGGCTGGATGTCTTGTGTTGTTGACGTTCCTTGATGTTTGGCTGTTGGCAAAGTTGTCGACTCGCTAGATTTACAACATTACACTTTGAAACTGGGGGCACTAAATTGCAAAAATGTCTGTTTTTACACAGCGTTGCATTAATTGAGGATTGAGACCATGAGCCCTTTAATACAGATATGAAAAGTCGGACTCTCCTTCGCGCCCCTGAACGCAGCGTAATGTCTGCGCTGCGCTCTCTGGCACCGCCCCGCTCTCTGACATGCATGTTGTAGTCTCGCATTTCTTCACTGTTTATATTTTCTTTGAATAAACGGGTTTTACGCGGAGTGACACCTGAGCGCGCAGCAACATCTCCGGCACCAGGCTCAGCCGCTGGACCCTCCTGAAGGTACGTTGTTCTGTGCGTTTCACCGGCTTTGTTGCTCCTTTTTCTCCCCTTTTTTGCTGGTAATTACAGTCATTAGCATCCATCTTGGTAGGAGCTAATTAAAACCACTGCAGGGAGAAATGGTTGTGCCTTTTAGCATATTAAACATTGCATCTTTGTTTATTGTAAGAGCTTTAAAACTTGTCATGCAAAATATGCATTTCACCAATTAAAACACTGATATATTCCTGCATTAATCTGTATAATAAATCAATATGGATAAAAGATAATAGGCCTGCTGACTTTATCATTGTATCATGGCACTTTATTAGTGTTTTTATCTCATGTGCAAACATTAAAACATGTCATATTTCCTTCCAGGCTGCGGTAGTTTATCCCCGTGAGGGTAATTCGCATGTTAACACGTTGTGTCAGGTGATGAAGCCAGATTAATCACTGCAGCACTCACTCCATACTTGTGTGTTTAGGTGAGCTGCAGCTTGCACATGTTAAAGAGCCCATCATCATCATCATCATCATCACCACCATCATCCTCATCTCCATGGAAACATGGAGTAAAACAGTGATGTCCACTTCCTGCAACAGAAACAAGTAGATAGACTTACTGAGTTTTAATCTGTTTACGGCATCCAGGCACCTGAATGCACCACTCCGCATCCACACAGCTTGGTAACGCTTTATAATGGGGCTGCAAAATCACATGCATAACTCATTATCATCATTAATATGTCATGCATTCTGTCGCTCAACATTAAGACATGATAAAATCACTGAGTTTATCAGTTAAAGGGCCACTCCACCAATTGGATAAATGACCCTGATGATGTCATGACAGTTATCTCAGTGCCCGGCTTTAAACGGTGCCCTGCGTTACAAACTGGACATTTCGGGTTTTAAAGAAGCGGACAGTCTCTGTAATTAAAGATTCCTTTGAGTTGCATTATGGGAAATGTAGTAACCAGTGCTTTTGGAAGCTTAAGAGACTAAAAGTCAGGATATCTCGACATCTGCTGCTTTGATTTTGTCCCAAACATCAACAGAAACAATCAAATTTTCTTTCTCACATCATTGTAAACTGTTGACGTGTCTGGCCATTCTCCTCACAGTGGTGTCCATTGGTGTTTTTGGTTTTAGTGCAGCATTGTCCTCTGTTGCTAGTTGCTGATAGTTAAGTAAAGGACTTATTAACAAAGACCTTTGGATCATGCTGCAACATGAAGATGTTTGCAACAGTTTGGTATTTCTGTGTATGTATTGTTTCTCTACAAATCAACGTATGATTTAACTGATGAATCGCAGAGGGTTAACTAATCACATGAACTCATCGTGACGTGGTCATTCATCGTGACGTATCGTGCCTTAAAGTCTGTTTCGTAGCCTGATTCTAGAGTCTCCTTTCTCATAATCTGCCACTGATTCTCAGAGTCTGTCATATTTACACAGCAGAACTTCAAAGTCTTATTAATTACAGGGTGCACGTAGTGACACGTTGTATCTTCTGATATTTGATCGCACGCTGAGGTTCTGCAGTAGAAACTGTCAGCCGTGTTCACCTGCAGAAACAGCTGCTTGTTTTATGTGAATTATCCTGTGAGCATCTTAGAGACGTTTACATCTTACAGTCGAGGAGACAATCAGTCGACAACTCTCCTGTTGAAGTACCAGACCGTATGTGTACCAAAACATTTCCTTCTGAAGTCTGCTTCTAAAATCAAATCAGGACATAAGCACACAAACTACGGTCCCCTGCTCATTCTTAATTAATGCTGAACTAATGCATGATTTATCATGCTCTAATGAATGTATTAATGGGTCATATATCATTAACTCATGTGGATTAATAAATGATTAGGTCGCTATCAGTTTTGTCTCCCGTTATTAAGTTTAATAACGGGAGACTTCGGCACAAAGGTGAAAGCACTGTAAGCTGCAGTGATAAACTCACGTGAATGCAGCAAAGATTGTTTATCAGTCATTAATACACAACGTTTACAGTGAACACAGTAAGTGAAGATCATACACAGATGTGTTCTTGTGTGTGTGTTGAACATGCTGCATATAAATTATGTTATAATGACGAGTACACCTACAGTCCTCGTTGATTAGTGTATTTAGATATGCATTCATTAGCTGCTGTTAATTCATACATGCATAAATTGATGCTTATTTCTGTGCGTTAATGTAGCTTACTTAAATCTTCATCTAGATCCTTTATTGAATTAAGAATCGTCGGTTTCATTTGACTTTTTCTGTTTTACAATTATGAGAGAAATATCATCTAACTGGAAACCTGCTGTCACAGCTGAGAGATAAAACAACACACAGAGAATAGCTGAAAACAAAACACAACACAGATAAATGCTGTAATAAAAGTTTAATTGATGAATTTGTCACCACAGCTAGCAAGCAAGCTAAAGTAAAGAGCAGAAAGCTGACAGTTAGTGAGATAAATGATGTTTTGACTGGCCTTTAATCATAAGAATGGGCAAGACTTTGATATGTTAAGTTATTGTTATAAATGTTATATTTTAATAATACACATAAAAATAATGAGTATAATAAGGCACCACTTCAAAAAATCATGTCCTCCCCGTAGTGTTAAGATGTCACAAATTTTGACAGCTGTGATAATCCAAAGAAGTCTGAACAGGAAAATACATGGAATGGAAATAACATCATCTGATTCTCTGAATGTTTTTGTTTCACAGCTACAAGATAATAACAAAATAATCTTCTTTTTCCTCCGGTGAATTCAGTATACCTCTGTATTAAACTAGTCACTGTCCACGTGATCCTTTGTGTGACGGTTAGCAGAACATCGAGCAGGACGACGTCTTGTCTTAAAGTATCAGCTGTGTTTCACTGTACGCCTCGCGCTTGCTGCATTTTGACTTTGTTTGTACGTCATGTTAATAACTTGATGGGTCACTGCACGATGAATATTCATACCGAGCAATGCCGTCATTATTTTAATATCCAGTGACAGCAGCTCATGTAACATGATGCATTAAATCAACATCGCAGCAGTTCAAGCGTTAAATAAGTCCCTGCATGAGCATTACTCATGCGTTAATGTACGATGAGTCATGCTTTAGTTTTACGTTATGTATGTCTCTATCATAAATTTAATGCCTCAGAGCTACAGCTCCATATTTAATATCTCTTTGTGATGAGACAGCTTGGGTTCGAGTTTACTTGTTGCTAACTGTTGACAGCAAACGTCGCAACTGCAAGACGCGTCGATATGAGGTGAATTTTTCTGATTAAACCTGTAGCACAGAAGGCGGGATGAGTGATAACCACCTTTTTTTTCATGATTTTGAGAAAAATCTCATGATTTCAAGATGTTTCCACGTGTTTTTGTGGCTCCATGAGAGTTCACTGGGTTAGATGTTTGCCTGTAACTCACCCAGTTTTACCAATGAGTCATTTTTGTTTGATTTTACATTAAACAAATATCTCCTCCTCGAATGTCAACCTCAACAAAGTGATTAGATTTTAACCAACTTGTTGGCAAAGGAGGCGTTATTGATTCATTGACTTCAAGTTAATTAATGCCAAAACCAAAAACTTTCTGGATTTCAGGATGTAATATGCTGAGCTCCAAACAAGTTTATGAGACACCATATTTTAGAGAAGAAGACCAGAAACCAGAAAAACAACATAGATTACAAATAATACTGAACAAATAAACCATCATGATGTTTTTCCAAGCTTCAGTGGAGTCAGTATTCAAAAAACAGTTCAGGTTTTGGACTCTAGAGAAAACAAATCTTACAAAGAAATACTAGGAATGTACTTCTTTTCTTTGGCGTATAATCTACAGTATGTATGAATCTCTCCGTCAGTTTGTGAGTATTTACATGATCCATAACGCTTCTGGTCCTCTCGCAGGTTTGAAGCGATGTCGTCCGTGTGGCAGCAGGAGCCGTCAGGTTATTCCCCCTGCGTAGAGATCGACTCCAGCTCGGTGAGGTGCAAAGACAGGCTCGCCTCTCCGGCCTGGCTGAAGCAGGAACAAGACGAGCTCCGCATCATAAAGTGGGAGAACTTTCAAACAGGAGCCTCAGCCGATGCCGTTCAGGACAACACGCCCAGCAGCGCCATGTCGGGTAAGAGTACTTCGATACAGTACCTGCTGCTTCACTGGCATCATCTTAAAGGTTATTCATTTATTGATTTGGTAATTAGTCTTTCATTTTCAACATCTGCCCCGCCAACACATCACATAATTAGCTGGCCGAACTACACCATCATGTTTGAAATTATTTTTGTGTGTTTGGGCTGCTTCGTCTTCCTCTAGCCGCCTCACATGTGGAAAGCCTCCCCCCGAGGGTGCTGCTGACCATCACCAAGCTGCAGTGCATGCTGGAGAGCAAACAGGAGCGCATCGCTGCTCTGGAGAGACAGGTGGAGGACCTGATGCAGGACCGCAAGTTCCTGAGGAGCCAGATCGAAAACCTCACGAGTAACCGCTCCATGCCAACGTTTGCATCACCCAGTCCAATGGCAGAAGGTTTGTGTCTGCAGACGATTGTTTGACTTGATTATGTTTACGCTAATTGCTCTGACACATGTCACTGTTCATCGCACACAGCTCCGAAACCAAGCAAAGCACAGCACTCAGAAAACAAATCTCGGAAGAGAGAACGAGCTTCTTGTACCTCCTCTGACAGCAGCGACAGCGGCTCCGAAGCGTCAGACTCTTCCGAAGTTTCGGCGGCGTCGAGTGAACACAGAAGGAAGAAACACCATAAAGACAAGAAAAAATCAAGGAAAGGGAAAGACTACAGCAGGAAGAGAGGTAATGATCACATCGGTATTTTATTCAGTTTGTGTATTGAAGCAGCTGGAACTGAGCAAGAAGAAGGTTCTCCGAGTACTCCAGCGTCCTCAGTCCAAAGACATGCAGGTTAATTGGTGATTTGCCCAGAAGTGTGAATGTGAGCGTGAATAATTGTTTGTGATGAACCTCCGACCTGTCCAAGGTTTCGAAACTTTATTGATCCCATTGGGGGGCGTTGGTTTGGAGCAGCTTTACACAGACAGAAACATACAAACATACAGATAAATGATACAAGAGAGCTAAATGTGGAAAAGGCCGATAAATAAATGATAAATAAACTACAAAAGGACCAGATAAAAACATTAAGAACAAGACTACAGAACATATAGCAGCCAGACTGCAGAGGGAGTGATCGATTTTAGAGAAACTGACTTGCAAGTACATTATGTGTCCAGAGAAGCCAAAATACTTGTTTCAGATGTTTTATGGAGGATTTGTTGGTTACAAAAGGAGTCGAGATCCCTTTGCTTCACTCCAGTGATCTCTGAACAGATTCTAACAACACTGTTTAGGCCGTTTCTGTCTTTAACCCCGAGGCTGTGAAACCAACAGATAAAAGAAAAAGGAAAAGATCAGGAGACTTTCAGTAAAAGATTGATAAAAGCGACAAAGAAGATGAATCCTCTGTTGCCCTCGTTTCACAACAGCCTCAGCGTTCACATCGAATTTAAGATGATCATCAAAAATAGTCCCCAAATACTCGTATGATGTGACAATTTCCACAGTTTCATGATGTATGATGCATCCTCCTTTGGCTGTTCTTGATACATTTAAGTCCAAAAAAAGTTCTGATCACACCAAGAAACAAAATCAGTCAGAGCATGCCCAATGTCTGTCTGGGCGTAAGCGGTCACGGAAATGACTTCCTTTTCCACACGCTGTGTTTGTAACATGCCTTCTCACTCCTTCCTCCAGCCACCGGTGTCCAGTATGTCATCCACCGCTACAAACAAGTCCTGTCGGCGTTCATCAAGAAGAAAAGCATGAGCGAAGCCTTCCGCCACCTCGGAATCGACCGGAACACCATCGCCAACACGGCGTCGATCGCCGAGCTCCACCTGGCCGGCAAAGACATGGTCCCTTTGGTGGGCATGTTTCGCCAAGGAGAAGAGACTCTGGTCAGCTACGCACATAGATGCACCTTGGTCATTGACACCGACGCTGAACTGTCCAGGAAAATAGACCAGATGAAGGCGAGCGGCGAGCTGCTGCCCATCTCAGGGAAAAGGCCACGGGTGTTGCATTCTCACCTGCCGCAGCTGGGGGGCACTGCAGAGAGCATTTTGATAGGTTGATGATTATTTCCTTGCATGGAGACGGAGTGAGACATAATGCCTTCACTAAATTATATTATTGTTTGTTTTCTTGAATCTGACGGCTGGATTTAAAATGTTTTATGTAGCATTTTTTGCATTTTCTAAGTTGATTTATGTGTCGAAGGGGACAAAAATGTTAATTAATTTCAGTATATTCTGTTCAAACACATTTAGGGTGTGTGTTTCGTACCTTATAGCCATAAAATGTGTCCACAGTTGCTTTCACTAATGGATTTTTTAAAATGATTCAAGAGCAGAAGTGTGTGTAGTGTTAGAAACACCCACAAGATGGCAGTGCGCACATGTTAGATTTATGTTTACTCTTGTCATTTACTCCAAAATGGTGGATAGTCAATTTTCCATTTTCCAGCTCCTGGTTTCTGTCTCTGTGTAACTTTATGCTCATTTGTTGACATTACTCTGTGATTCATGACGCTGTAGCTGAACTGAGTGATTTTACAAACCGATGCAAAAGTGTGTTAATGTTCCTGAGCTGCCAAACAAATGAAAACACTGTTTGTTCGTCCGGAGATTTCACTGCGTTATGTTGCCTTTGTCATCATATAGTAAGTGTGTCTGTAACCTTGCAGACAGGGAGTCCAAATTGGGTCGTAAAACATCAGCATCGGCACCAAATCATGTAATCTTTGTCATCTGTATCAGGATCAAACGTGTCCCTGCTCTCAGAGGCATATTTTCACTCTTGACCAGAGGAATGGGCAGCATCAGTTGTGTAGACAGATGGGGAAAGCTCGGTAAGACATCCTTGGGCGATGGTAAGTGTCAGTGCAAAGTGTTTCCATTGCCTTCCCTGCTGTTTGCTTTTCACACGGAGTGACAAATTACTCGTGCAAAGCCATTACAGGGGGCTGCACCCAGGCTGTTTATCTTTGCATGGGACTCTGTCACTGTCACTCCCATTCGCACGCCAACTATCTGCTTATCTCTCACTCTCACATCCCAATCTATCCGTCCCCTCCCCCCAATAACCTCCCATCCTCTCCTGTTATGAACTCATTCAGTCGGCTCTCATTACCTATCACCTCTCCTTCATCTTCTTCTTCATCCTTTTACTTTTCAGTCTGTCTCAACAACAAAAAAAAAGCTTTTGGAGGCTTCGGACGGTGCAGAAACATTTCATGCCAGCAGAGGCGACTGACCCAAAGTTCCTCTCAGCCTGTTCACAGCCAGAGGGGACAGGTGCATGCTGGTCTGCTCAGCAGCGTGTAGAAGAGTGGGTGTATCTCATCTCGTCCCACCTCCCGGGGCATGCAAATGTCACCTCTGCTCCCCTTGTTGCCGGCATGAGGCATGCAGGCAACGAGTTCTCGATGTATCTGACTATTTCATTTTTCCACGCCACCTCTCGTTGGTCAGCACGTCCCTGAAAAATAAAAAGGCAGCAGCCTCCACCTGCTAATTTTTCAGAGTGGCAGCTGTGAATTTGGTGCTAATGACTCGGGGTGATGGAGCTCAGAGCTGAGGATGGAGATAGGATGTAGGACTAATCGAGCCTGAAGCATTCGCTCCTCCTTCCGCCCCCCCCGGCCTTTTGACTCATGGTGTGGGGACAGCTGGGACTCCATTTTGTGTCTTTCCTGGTTGCAGGTGCCACGTCATTGCGGGGGCTCCAAGTGCCTGATGGGTACAAAATCAACCCCCACCTCCTCCTCCACCTCCTCTTCCTCGTCCAGCTTTGATCCTGACCTTGACAAAAAGAGCATCTGGACGGAGAGTAGCTTGTAATAAGCACCAATCAGCCTCTTAATGGTGCACATAAAATGTGTTTGAACTGACGGGCTGAGGTTACGTTCTGTTGTTACACTGGCAGCATGTGCCAGACCTGCTGAGTAATAAATGCCAGACATATTATATAAAAGATTACAAGGCTTGTAACGGAGCAAAAGAGTGCAGACTTGAGTAACTCGTTTTAAGCTCTCTGAGAAAAATAGTTCTTTACCGAGTTTAATGTCACTTTTTCACAATTATTGAGATTATTGCAAGATATTTAGCAACCGGTTGTGTTGGCATTTTCTTGGGATTATTGTTTATACAGCAGATTTTTAACGGTGTGACAATATTTAGCATTCGAGAGGAGTACTCTGGAAAATAGATGTTTTTACTTGAAAAAGCATTTTGTTGTGTTTTTAAAGTCATGCTATGTTAATATATTTTTAATTTATGACTGTTGTTATATTTATCAGTTTCTATTTAAGGACAAGTTTAAAGTACAGTGTTGTTTTGAGGAAATAGTTTGACATTTTGGGAAATGTCACACTCAAAAACAAGCGTGGTTGGTCCTTTTTTTTATACTTTCTTTGTGCAGATTAAATAAACCAGTTATAATGAGCTCATGAATGTGGTTAAGAGGCACTGGTAGGTGGATTTTCTTACCTTTAGACAGAGCCAGGCTATAGCTGTTTCACTCTGTGTACACACTTTGTGCTAAGCTATGCTAATTGGCTGCAATATATTTAACATACAGACATGGGACTGGTGTCAATCTCCTCATCAAAAAAGCAAGAAAGAAAATGTTTGTTTGCCAGAATGTTACTTTAATAACTTTGTTTTGATCCAAGTCACTCCTGCTATTTCAAATATACGTCTGCAGGGTGCATCTGGCGTTTTTTTTAACAGCTATAGTGACAGGATCAAGCTTCACCTGAGCAACAATGACGCAGTCATAACTAGACGACTTGACGACATAGCAGTCATCAGAGTTGGGCGCGTATTTTGTGGCGGTCTGCACAGAAACGAGACAAACAAACTCGATTCGAATTCCTAAAAATGAACGGACGGCTGGTCTGAGTGTGCGTCTGAGCCTCTTCACCTTTCATTTCGCCCTTGGTCTTCCCGCTAATGAAATCTTAAAATAACCTGGCTTGCTGCTGGAAAAAGTGGGTCAGAGCACCAATGCGAAGCCAATTCAATACAAAAAGCATCAAGTAGTGCATTATGGGTATTTCCCCCTGTGGTAGAATTGAGGTGGGGGCTGGAGTGGGTGCCTATTCTTGTCCCTTTTTCCTGCAGTAGCATCAGATGGCTGGTGGAGCAGTCAACAACAGTTCCTCAGCTTCGTTTCCTGGAAGTGAAAACAAACCTGGACGTTTTTGTGTCAACCCTCCCCGTGCTCATTTACAGCACAACACCACTGGACGACAGCGGGGCAAACACGGCACCGAGCTGCTCGTGATGACAGGCACTAGAGGACAGTGTTGTACATCCAGCTCACTCTTGTCATGTTCTATTGTTTGTGGCCAGACACCCCTCGATGCACAGTTTGTCCCTCTGCAGCTGATTAGATTTGGTCTGATGGCTTAACAGTAATAAGATTCCACTACAATGCAGGGTAGAGTCTCATTATAGTCTTTAAATATGCATCTTAAGCCAGAGACACAGGTAAGAAAACATCGACACGTGCTTAAACAAACCTTCTCGGACAAAAACTGCCATGTTTGCCGTGTCAATTTTTCCTCCCTGCTCCTCTTTTAAACCCTTCAAGCTGTCCACACTGAGAGATAAATCCAGCCAATGATATAATAGACATTAATGAGACTTCTCTTGGCAATTATAAAATAGAGGAAAGAGAAAAAAAAAAGAGGCAAAGATGCTAATCTGAAATCACAGAACCGCTCTACAATGACAGCCTTTTCTGCCAGCGCCGCTCGATCAACAAGTCTTGAGGTATTGCTGGTGTGCTCTCCATCTGGCTGCCACTGATAAGAACTTACTGGGGGCTGCTGGATAATAGTCTCGCAAGCTTTAAAGCAGGAGGAGGAGGGTGGGAGGGTGGGGATTGAGGGGCATTAATGTATTCTGGGGATCCAGCAAACAGGACCCTATAAACCAAACCTCATCTCACCCCTCTCTTGGCAGGGGGGGCAAAGACAGCCCCTTCGATATGTATCCAGTGGGGTGGATGGAGGATGCTGCCGCCACGGTCATGATTTGCCTGGAGCGTGATTTCGTTCCTGGAGAAACAAGATGGCTGCACTCATCCGCGACATACAAGGTACATCCATGAGCTCGCACTGGCACGACAACGATCAGCCGACGCTGTACGGCCGAGCTGATGTATTTCACCTGCGCGGCCTCGTGTCTGTGCACTGAGGGAAATATGTAAAGCTGCCATGACCTCTATTTTCAGGGTCAGAGGCACTGACTGTTTTTTGGTTTGTAACCCCCAAGGTGTCCTCTGACTGACAGCGGGGTGCCTCAGGGGAAATGAAAGAGCAAAAAGATGATAAATGGTTGTGTTCTGTAGGCTTGAAAAAGTTCTCTCTAACATCTGACCACACTGTGTATTGTGCACAGTCATCCATGTGTGAACATTTTTCCCTCTTTCCTCCCCAGAAACTGGCAAACTCATGTGACATCTACATCCACCGTTTGGACACAGAGAAGATGACGATGGTATGTGACGTAGAAGAATACGCAAGATGACAGCATGAAATGAAGGAACCCCGACCCCACCCTCAAATCCTGTTGGTTATTCGTCGGGTGACGCAGGATGAACCAGACATCTTTGGCACAAAGAGAAAAAAAAAACATTTGAAGGAGGGCTGGATGCAGACAGACACACAATATGTTTCAGAATATTTGCTGATAGGCAGCCGGGATGATTTAGATTTTGTCCGTCATGCTTCAGAGTGGCCAAACACCCGAGTAAATACGAGCGGGCACCATCTCGGCGGTGGGGTTTTTCAGTCGGATGACTCTGTTGCGGGGTTAATGATAGGAAAAAGTGAAAGTATGAAAAAAAAGGGAGGAAAGTGGAGATGTGAAATGACCAAAATACCACTGGCCATTAACCGCAGATCAGAGCTGTCATATAATCTGAAAACACAGATAGATGAGAGGTTGGATGCTTTGATGTCTGCCATGATAATAGCCCACTAGAAAGATGTTTGGAATATGATGGTGATTACATGCTACACAAAAATGATCTGATAGCCCACGTCTCTTTATTTTATTTTATTTTGAAAGGAGGGCTTCTGTCGTATTCGGGAAAGCTGGGGTTTTCTGTGTGTCCTCTTCAGTTTGACCTCTATTATGATAACAGATGTTAATTACACAGTGGCGGCTTTCCCGATGAATTCGTCTGTTGTTTTCCACACATTTGCACGTCCCATCCCTTTTGCGGAACATGCATCGAGATTTCGTGCACATTCTAGACCAAAATGCAAAGAAACCCACGTCCGCAGCCAGATGGATTCAGTGTTATCGGTGTGTTCAAGATGTTTGCTTCATCAGGGAATCCCAGCTCTGCAAAAATAAGCTGAGGAGGAAAACTCAAAGTATAACTCAAGCTGAAACATGCAAACTTTATTTACAGAAAATCCAACAAAAAGTCTAAAATCTGCCAGCGTCAAAACACCACAGAAAAATATCACTAACTGCAGCAGGGTTAGTCTAATTTCTTAAATGGAACTTAAATTACATAAAATAAGAATTCTGTTGAAATGTCAAAAAATGTCTGTAGATTTTACAGTGAAAAATTGCCAAACAATGACAGTAAAAGACTCTAAATAGGGTTTCTATAACAGTGAAACATCGTAAATATATATATAAATATCAACCAAAACAATATTTTTTACATCTATTTCTGGAGAAAATACATTACTCCACTGTTAAATACTCTTGCACCGTGTTTATAACGGTAATATGCCGTAATATTTATATTTATACCAGCTAAAACTGTAATTTCTGCCTTTATTTACTGTAAAAAATGACATTTTCTCACTGTTAAATGTACTAACCACCTCATCCATGGATGAGAGTTATTTCTTAAAAAAAACAAAACCATAACCTGAAATATGTGGCCTGTTTCCAATCATCACATATGAAAAAAATGACTGAATGAATGATTGTATTAAGCGGTGGATGTGTTGTTTATCCAGCTGTTTTAATCCCTTGGGGAACTCAACAAATTCAGTTCTGTTTGGACGCTGACAACCTTAATAAGTCAAGTAAACCTTGGCTAGGACTTCCAGGGATGCAAAGATGAACACACACACAGATGTACTGTATGAATACTGAAGAACAATAAAGTGCATTTTCATCTCCACTGGGGAAAAGTACAAACTCTGTTTTGATGATGAATCACTGTTGGGACTAGTCAGCATCGTGTCATGAACCCTGCTGATTGTATTTATGTGGGCAGGAGTCATCAACAGCAGTTTGCTGTTGTAGTTTCTATGTTTCGTGCAACTTTGTTACTTGTTCAGGAGGATTTTGTTGGCTCAATGTCGCTCGGTCCAGACTGAAATTATTTTAAAATTATTATAAAAACTATTAGATGGATTGCCATGGTCAGACGTTCATGGTTCCCAGATGATAGATCGTAATGATTTTGAGGTAAGTTAAGCAGAGCAGCAGGGGAACTATGAACGAATGTCTTGTGTTAAGATCTGTAATTAAATGAGAATTCAATGTTTGCATATCACAGGCTGCTATAAATACATCACGTCATTCACGCAACTCACATCACACACCCTGCAACAAATTCATTAACAGCGCACGCAAGCCAAGAGCTGTTCCTCTGTTTCCACAGTCAGATGAGCCGTGTGTCGAGCTTCTTTGTCGCATTTTATCGAACAAATTTATGCAAACATTTTTGTTTTTTGATTTCTCCTCGAGGTCTTAAACAAGCTGCAAACAAGCTGAAATGTTTTGTCCTTTGCACAAATGAGAGAAAAGTTAAATATGGGTAAGAATGCAAATGATAGACTTTCCAAACGCTCATATAAACATTGCAAAATGGAGCTGCATGCATGTACGTGGTTGCACCAATGATATCCTAATGATCTTTCTATCAACTGCACAATCCCAGTACTCACTGAAGTGGCTCATGATATGCTATATACCACAGCTGGGGAAGTCACGGCCCAGTGATTAGCCACAATGGCAGCCAGTCATTGACGGCAGCCACGAGCTTGTCAGGCATTCACACCACGTAACTACGGCCACAATAGCCTCATCAGTAGCCTTATTCAATCAGTCTTCACAGACAGGCTCGACTCGGGTTAGCCATCCAGCCGTCCGCTGATCTGCATCACAGTGGAATCAACAATCAGAGCGTCCCCTCCTTAAATCTCCTTCAAGTGATCTCTGATTTCGCTTGATTGTGCCCGACACTGTGCCATTATTCCACTCGGTACTGATCGAGTATGACCGTGTGATTAGGACAGGAGGGTGAAGGGACAATGGCGTGCTGTTTTATTGTTTGTATGGATTGTTTCAGCAGCAGTGTACAAAACAGGCAGTCAAAGAAAGGTGTTTGAGTCAAGGACTTTGAGTTATAACAATCAGCCCATATAGGTCAGTTTGAATACATGAGAAATACTTGATATTTACACGCTTCAAGACGTGGTAAGGAAATAAAAATTCGACCTCAGTGAAGTCATTCAAGCTTGAATTAACCTTGTAATGTCAGTGCAGGACACTGCAGGGTGCTTGGTGGGGTGTTGATGACGTCAGAAGCGATACAAAGCTGATATCGATTCCCACATGTACACACACCCACACGCAAAGAGTGTGTTAATCAATACCCTTATCAATCAATCAATCAATCCTCATGAGCTTGTCCTTCAAACCAGTGAGTTACCGCGCAGCATCACTGCCGTTTGAGGTCGCACTAATGTTTACACCCGTTTTAAAGCGACTGTCTTCGGCCCGAGGCGCTGCAGGAAGCTGCTAATCCAATCAGAGTTTTCATTTTCAGGAGATTTATCTGTCTTTATCTGTGCAGTGTGAAAGTCAAAGTCAGTTTCAACTAAGAAAATTGATTCTTGAATTAATCTTTGTAGCATTTTGTACAGATATTGATCAAACTGCAGATGGTTTAACACTGTGAAACACTGTTTTAAAGCCAAGCGGCAACCTCCGTGGCTGTGCAGAA
Organism: Miichthys miiuy; assembly: GCA_036365135.1. Lineage (NCBI taxonomy): Eukaryota > Metazoa > Chordata > Actinopteri > Sciaenidae > Miichthys > Miichthys miiuy. The sequence continues at coordinate 5,638,463 of CM071618.1, forward strand.
GTGTCAAAAACTGCAGTTCCTTAAACGTCCACTTGAGGCTGGCTACAGAACGAGTCAGTCTCCATAAGTCCCCATGTTAAAATGTCCAACTTCACAGCAGAGATAAACATGTTTACAGCCTGGTACAAAAAACAGTTTTGGTCTCTATAGCTAATTTCCCGTTCATGACAACTGTACTGAGGGTGAATTTATATACAACTCACCTGTTCAAATGATATTAAGACTTAACAGATTACAGCCTCAGGTCCACCGATGATCCACGTCTTTGCCCATCTTTAGATTAGCCAGGAGGCTGAAGGGGCAGGACTGCCTAGATGGCGGCAGCCAGAGCCACCACACTCTGGTAACGTCATGCATACGTCGTCCACTCTTTATACTGTCAGTGAATATAACCCAAGTTTGGTTTTGCTTCCATGTAATGTGGGAAAAAAAAAATCACTTATTTTATGACATAACACAGAGATTCAATGAGAGTCAGAGTTCAATGTGTGGGCTAGAAGAGACAAAGCTGAGTGACTTGCTTGTCGTTCCAGTGCCACTTAGTTTTCAACAACATAATCGTTTGCAACCCCGTAACACCGCTCTGAATCCGAACACATTTCATACGCTACCTGTCAGCAGAGTGGGTCTGAAAACATGTCTGAAAACGGCTACTTTAATTTCAGGTAAGACACTTTGTTCATTCAATCTTTCGAATGCTAATTTGATATTCAAGTATACGACTTAGTTATTGTGTTTAATGTCTTCGAGCAGCTATGGATATGTATAAGAGCATTTGATTTTTTTCTGGATGATTCACTAATGGATGAAGACATGCAGCTGTGATGGATGCAAAATGGAAATCAGCTTTTGTGCTTCTAAGCATGTGTTTGTTTGTCTTTAAGGGACCAAAGGTTGGTTATTGTTTAACAAATTTATATCATAATTGTCCCTGAATCACTAAAATGATTTCTTTATTTCTGTTGTATGCAAATTTTCTAGCCACAGACTCACTTAATACTCTTAATTTTATTAAAATATTATTATGCATAAACAGAAAAGGCTGAAATAAATCAAAGTACAGTTCCTTACAGTATATGAGAAGGATTATTATGAGATGAGATATCTCAGTGGTGGGTACAGTGTCAGTCGGAGAGGATGATTCTTCACGGTGTTAAGACTTGAGGCTGATCGGTGGGTTGAGAAGCTGAGAGTGCAGCAGAGCAGTATGTAGGTTACCTGTCAGGAAATTAAGCCTATTAACTGGTTATGTAACACGTCACACATTTGGCACGTGGCTTCCAATATTTCATATGTGGCATTAGGCAAAGAGAGGCAGACTTCTGTAAAGGCTGTCGACTCATTAAAAGCACAACAATGATGTTGAATTTGTATCCATTTTGTTGCAGTGGTTCTGTTTGGAAAGAAAGTTTTCAGTAAAGTAATGATGACGTCCAGCCATCCGTTTTTCATAACCGTTTCATAACCATCATGGTTGCGGGGGATTGGAGTCTATCCCAGCTGACAATGGGCGAGGGGCGAGGTACACCCTGGACAGGTCGGAGACAAACAACCATTCATGTTCATATTCAATTAAGAGTCACCAATTAACCCGTGGGAGGAAACTGAAGAACCTGGAGAACCCACGGGGGAGAACAAGCAAACTCCACAGGACCAACATTTCCATCCTTAAAGCTACTAATAACATGATATGCGGGTGTGACATTGGTAAAAACACAAAACCAACGGCTGCTCACCATGAAAGATGTCAAAAAGGACTAAGAACGATAATTTTGACAATTATGAGCTAGTTTAACAGCCATCTTCCATCATTTGTAATTTTCTGTCCTATAGTCAGGCAGACGGCACAGAGGTGTGTCTGGCCTGCACACTGACCTGGACCTTTGCCTGCTCTAATCATACGGCTATTATGGCCATCAGTGCATCGCCATCCTTGGTCTTGGTTCAGCTTCCAGGAGCCATTTGTAAAGCAGCAGAGCAGGAAATGAGGCTGGTTTGCTGCAGACTCGCACGCCTGGAGGATGTGCTTGAGGGAGCCACAGTTAAGTCAACACGTTGATCATGAAGGGTTCCTCCCAGACGGAGAGTGAGGGGTGGGAGGTTCATAAGAGGTGGAGGTGGAGGTGGAAACAGAGCTGTGATTCGCAGTGTGGTTGTAACAGACAGAGACATCACGGGCCTCCAGATTTATTATTGGAGAAAACAAGGGGCCCTAAAGCTGACATATTGATGAGGTTTTATGGCACGGTCAACGCACTGGACCTATTGTAGTTCACCATCTTCTCAGCCATTTCTAGAGAGTTCTTGTTGGGTGTCTTCTTGTAATTTTCCATCCATTTTCTTCTGATTATCCGGTGTCTGGTCGCGGTGGCAGCAGGTTTAGCTGGGCGCTCTAGATGTCCCTTTCCCCAGCAACGCATTCCAGCTCTTCCTGGGGTATCCCAAGGAGTTCCCAGGTTAGAAAACCCTCAGTGGGTTCTGGGTCTCCTCCCAGTTGGACATGGCTAGAACACCTCCAAAGGAAGGTGCCCAGGAGGAGTCCCAATCAGATGCCCTAACCACCTCAGCTGGCTCCTTTCAACACAAAGGAGCAGCGACTCCGAGCTCCCTCTGGATGTCCGAACTCCTAACCCAATTTCTAAGGCTGAGCCCGGCCAAGTGATATATGTCTTTTGTCCCCATGTCCCTCGCTATCTTGACTTTTTTTTTTTACAACCGTTGCCATAACAGATATTTTATGGTTTCATTAAGATATCAGAAACAGCATCAATTGAGAGTATAACTGCCGTATGTCAATACCAACCTTCTAATGTTCATAAATCTGAAGAACTTTGAGACAGTCCACATGTAAAAGGCAAAAAACACAGCAGTAAACAGCAAGAGTGTCTGTATGTTTGTTATTCTGAGATGATAATTGAGCAGCTGCCATCAATATTTCAGCTATGTGAGGCCTCCATAGGAGTTCTACCTGCTATTACATGCTTTCTTGCAAATTGGGGTCATGTTCCACTGTACAGAAACAACAAAGACCTGAGAGCTGACTATTACTAGATAATTAAGCAGACTTTCTTGTGACAGGATTGGTTTTCAGTAGAAGGGGCTGGAGTTTCTTGCTTGCTTGAATCTCAAACACTGACAGTGTAAAGAATGTCACCCTCAAAATCTGTTACTCTGGCTGTGGCCATGTTGGTAGTCCTGCCTCTTGGTAAATTGGTAAAGATGTGGATCATCGGCGTACCTGAGGTGGGCTGAATGACGTCTGGGTGCTCTAACAAGCCACCTGCAATGACACCGAACCAATATGCTAAAAACTAAACTGTAGTTTGGACTAAAATACTTATAGCAAAGGGTCACATCAACCATCAGGTGCACCGATCTACTAGTTTTCCGCTGATTTGTTAAAAAACAAAGAGATTGTTTAGTGAGAGTTTCTCTCTCTCTGATGGATACACGCCTTTGAGTGTTCAGGGGGAAACAATTACAGTGCCATCTGTTTGTCTGTATGATAAATTAACAGCTTCACCGCGTGAGCAATTAGTTTCTGACAGTTTGAGCAGAATCAATAATTTGCGGGGAAAGTCGTAGCTGCATGAAATCTCACTTTTCCACGACATGAAGACATTAATGAAGGGTGTAATTGGGGAACGTTTTTTTTTAATACATATTTGAAATGTAAAGAAATGACAGGATGGCAAGACAAATAATTGCTAGTGGTTTGCTAGTGCTGTCAGAGATGTTTACTGAATCCCTGATTGGCCTTTATGATACAACATTTCTGTGTTTCATATGTTGGGATAATTTACCAAACTTTCAAGGAGGACATCAGTTTTGTTGTTACAAATGTTACTAAAAAGTCAAGTGTGTGTATAAGCTAAACAAGTATTTAGCGAGCATTTAGCTTGCTAACAGCAATAATGGTGGTTTAGTTTATCAACAGCTGTCTAAACCACGAGGAAAAGTATGTAATTTCTGGCTGGAAATGGTTTAGTTCAAGGCTAAACAGTTATAGGAAAAATTGCTAGTGAACAAGATAAACAAGTGCAGCAAAGCAGGTGTGGAAATCATGCTAATGGTTTAGTGAGTGTTTAGCAGCTAAACATGGGTGAAGATAATGCAAGTGGCTTGAGAGAACTGAGCTTGCTAACAGTTTGTGTGTCCTGAAACAGGTGTGAAAATAGCTGTTTAGTTTGCTATCAGCTCATGCGTTATCAAGCTACACAGTGTGATGTGTCACATGTGATAATAATGCTAGTGATTTTGTGAGTGTGTAAGTTGGAAACTGTGGTTTAGTTTGCAAACACGTCAGCAAGCTATGGAAATATGGGTATTGTTTAGGAGTCGGAACAAGTATCAAACAGAGAGGTAGGCTAAGGAGCTATGGGAAATGTGGCTAGTTTGCATGATAAAAACAACTACAGCAAAACAGGTGTGGGAAGCTATGCAAATGATCTTGTTTTAGCACACCACAGAGGTGTGACAATGTGGTTTAGCCTGCCTGTGTCCATGCGGGTGCTGAAATAAGGCTAGTGGTTTAGCAACATTTAGCTTTTGCAGCTTGGCAAAATACAGTAGGTGTGAAAATGTTCAAGGAGTTAGGTAGGCTAAATTAAATGATTAGTTAGCAATCTAAATAAGTGCAGTGCAAAAAAAAAAAAAAAAAAATCAACTGGACTTTTTTGTCTCTTTTGGCCCCAGGGCAGGAAATTTGATCCAGTGATCAGATAGAGTTGATCTTTGCAGCAACTGCTTTTTGCAGTAATTCTGCAAATATCTGAAATAAAGTAGTAAAGATTGATGATTTACTGATGTAAAAATGCTACATTTAACAAACCAGAGCTAAGCTTTATATATAAATATATATATATATCTACATATCATCAGTGTCTGAACTGAACTCTCAGTCCAGCTCTGGCTCAGCCCCATCGTGGCTTTTTCCCCAGCAGCTCCTGTGTAATGGGACACTGCTAAACGATGCTGAGAGCGCTCCAGTGCAGTCACGGCCTGTTACACCTGACTCACTTCCTCGCTGCCTGTCCATGCACTCGCCTGTTGTTAGCTTGTCTTCTTCAAGCTAATTTATGACACTATCAGACTCATCGGCTGCTGGCTACTGGACGGTCTTATGCTAATAGTAATTACTTAAGCTGATTACTAATAACTGTGGTATGCTGTGCAATACTCTTGATGTATAATACATAGCAGAGGAAGTTGGGGGCACACAGGACCTACACCCTGCTCTTGGTTGCTAATGCTTTCATCCACAATTGGTACTCAAGCATGTGAATGAGCACAGAGTAAGTATGATGTCGACTTTTTGTTGTTGTGCTTTACATGCGTGCATCCTTTACCTGCTTCTTTGGTTAAACAGAATTTATTCTGCTTCATTTGGATTTCTTATTTGCAAACTTTGGGAGTGGCAGCTGTATGCGTGTGTGTGAATGTGTGTTTATGTGTGTGTGTGCTTACCTCTGTATACAGTATGTGTACATGTATATGTGTCTAAATCTATTCTTTACCCTTAACCAGCCATGTGTCTCAGTTCTCTCACCATCAGCCGTCGAAGGTCAGTAAATATTGAAAGTTATTAACTGCTATGATTTGCTAAAATCTGAATCTGTATGCAGCGACGTTGACTTGTGTTTGTGTAACGAGGTTATGTTTATGTTAGGTTATGCTGCCGCTAAGATATGCTGCAGTCTTTTAAGATTTTATATGAAACACACCCTGCTGTTTCTACTTAATCCTAAACAGATTGCCCTCTTGTAACGTTACTAAAATGGGCTGCAGTGATGCTTTTATTACTTATGTTGGCAATCAATAGACGTTGGGAGTTTTCTGCTTGATGTAGCATGAGGATCTTTATCTGTACGCCTCCATTAAAAGCCATTTGCAGCCTGTATTCTTTTACAAAACTCTTGCTCTAAGTGAAAGTATTGGGTTTTATTGACTTTGATGTGTCGGGTGAGTCAGATTATCTTGGCACGTTGACAAGCAGGATTTCCCCGTGCCAAGGTTAAGCTCGAAACTTTAACCCACTCATCAGCCTCACAGATTAGTCCACAGCCAGTGTCCCCCTGTAAGAGCTTCGAGTGGCCAAACTTTAGCTTTAAACATCAAGGAATAATTTCCCGCTCATGACTTTTTGACTCTTTGATTCACATTTGTTGACATTTTTAAATAAAAACTGTCTCATATGCTCGAAAACCGCAGCAGTGCAGCTGTTCATACAATAAATACATGCCCATACACACTGTGGTTAGTGCTACATCCTTACACATCTAACTACAAGTGACAGCTAGCCAATGCTGCAGGGCACACTAGGTTAGATGAACCCAAGCACACACACACACACACAAACACACACAGTATCCTCTAAGGGGTTATTTCCTTGCAGCCTGTGCTCTTGTTGGAGGTGTCCAGTGTGAGTCCTTTGGTTTCGCCCTCGTGTCTCATGTGTCACAGCATGTTGTCACATATATTGAGGCAGTGATGTATTATTGAGGACGTCCGCAGGTTACTTAGGGTCTGTACATTAGCCTAAACATGAGTGCAATTACCTACACGTGAATGCATGTATAGGAGACTAATTGCTGATAATATCTCTGCTAAACAAGGGCTGTTTTTATCTCGCTCTGGACTGATCCATTCACAGTATGCAGCATGTAGCTTACCTGTCAACAATGCTACTGTGCTAGCAATTGTGCTTTTAGCTAAATGCTAATGTCAGTATGCTAGCATGCTCACAATCTAGCATACCAATGTTTAGCAGAGAATGCTAAACATTAGAGCGTGTGAAAAGATATCATAGTCAGGTGATTACAGTTCATCCTGGGGGCGACATTTTACTCAAATGTACCACGAATGTCATCAAAGTCATTCGAATACATCATCTGGGAACCATGAATGTCTGTACAGAGGTTTGTGGTAACCCATTTTAAAGAGATATTTGACTAGACAGGGGAAGATTTTGACCTACTGATGGTGCTAAAGGAAAAGTCAAGAGATCACTATAGTCAGTAGGTAGGGATCATCCTCTGGGCACCAGGAATATGTGTGTCAATTCATCCATAGTTATGGTAGAGATATAAACCACAAACGTCAATCTTGTGATGGTGCTAGAGAATAAGTGGATAAGGGATCATCAAAGTCATTAGAATACATCATCTGGGAACCATGAATGTCTGTGCAAACCCATTTAATAGATGTTGAGATATTTGACTGGATGGGAAGATTTTGACCAAGTGATGCCACTAAAGGAAAAGTCAAGAGATCACCACAGTCAGTAGGGATCATCCTCTGGGCACCAGGAATATTTGTGCCAAATTTTATGACAATCCAGCCACTTATAATAGAGACATCTAATGAGAGAGACTCATTATAATGCATCATCTGGGAACCATGAATGTCATTTTCTAGATGTTGAGATATTTGACTCAAGTCAAAATGATCATAACTAGATCAGAACTGCTGGGAAGTTAGCAACTTTAGAAGCAATCACTTAACCACAGTTAATAGAAAGAGGAGTGGCGCTCTGCTGCACTGTGCTCTTAGGGCCTCTAACCAGCTTTCCTTTGTGTATGAATGGGGTGTCTATATGAGGAAAGGCTCACGCTGCAACACTGGCTAATTCCTGCTAATCCTGCCGTATCTTCTACCACTTAGAGGCGGTTTCCAATGGCAGGCCTCCGGAGCAGGGGAATTGCTGGTGAGATTAGCTTGCGTTAGCTCCTCCTCTGTGGTTTTACACTCGTAGCCAAGGCCAGTCTGGCCTAACACTGCTTCCATGCTTTTGCACAGAAATGGATTAATTACTTCTCAAAAAAATGTTCCAAGTCTCATTTAGAGAGCAATGTAAGTTTGTTTCACTTTATTCTGCTTTTGTTGTGGTTTTTAGTGTTGTGTGGAAGGTGTGTGTAAACAGGATTTGCTTCCTGTACATGATCATTTGGTTATCTGAGTTTCTTTTGCATATTTCCAAGCAAAGATCCTGTTTTTTTCTCATATTGCATCCAACCACCTTGTCTTCACAGTATTAAGTTGTGATTTTAGTATTCTATAAAGTGTTTAAGACTTTGGGGGTGTAGTTCATTTTCTTAATCTTTTGATGGGAGCTGGCACAGAGTCTGTATATCTTTATCTGTGCATGTGTGTCCATTTGTTTGGTAGGGGGTCATCCATTAATCAGATGATTGGTGGTTCGATTCCCAGCTCCTCCAATCTGCATATCGAAGTTTCCTTGAGCAAGATACTGAACCCCAAATTGCTCCTGAAGGCTGAATGATTGATAACCCCCTCAAACTGATGAGCAGTTGGCACCTTGCGTAGCAGCCAATGCCTTCAGTGTATGAATGTGTGATTGAGATATGTAGTGTAAAAGTGCCTTGAGTGGTCGAAAACTAGAAAATCTCTATATAAGTACAGACCATTTACCATTTTGGAGATAGTGTGCTCATCATAAATGTGTTACAAGTTTTCTCATGGTTTAAATGACAAATTAACTATGAAATTAGCAAAATTACTGAATGCCATGATCGTTAAGATTCATTTCTAACAGCTACTGCATAAATCTCTATTAATATCCACAAGCATATTTATGCATCTGTGTTTATTATGCTTTTTAAATCTCCCAATAATAAAACCCTGTGATTTCACCATGAGTCAGTGCTGCTCCAAAAACAATCACAATGTCTGTCATCCAGCATTGTAACAGTGTAATCCTAAAGTATCATTTATCTGCATCCAGCACGCAGCTACAGCGTGTTAAATTCAATATGATTGGAAGTGAAATCAGTCCCAGAAATAACTGCATATCCATTTTTTTTAAAGATACAGATGAGTATAAAGACAGTGCTGAGAGTTGGCTGTCTGTTTTTTTCACAAGAATTCAGTGCGACATAACACTCTCTGACAGAAATTTGGAACGCTTGGAGCTCAAACCAGGCTTTGAAATTTACTTCAAAAGTCTGTCTTCACTAACTGAGACCACCAACAACTGACAGTATAAAGAACGGACGGCGTATGCGTGACGCTGTTTTGAAGCTCAGAGTGTCGTGGTGCTGACTGCCACCATGTTGACAGTAAAGACGTGGATCACTGGTGGACCTGAGGTGGGCTGAATGATGCCTGGTTGCTCAAACAATCCATCTGTAACAGCAGCGAGCAAGTGTCCATGCTGTTAATTATGCATAACTTTAAGCCTTAATACAATTTAAACGAGTGAGTTTTATAGATATTTAGACTCAGCACAGTTGTCACAAACAGGGAAATTAGCTTTAGAGAACAAAACTGTCTTTTGTACCAGGCTGTAAACATTTCTGCTGTGAAGTTGGACATTTTAACATGGGGACTTATGGAGGCTGACTCAAGTGGCCGTTCGAGGAACTGCGGTTTTTGGCACATCGGAGGTTGCTGCTTGGATCCACCTAGCTACAAGGCTGCAAAGTGTACACAATGTACAATGTGTGACAATTACAGCTATTTACTATTATGTAGCACCATATGGAAGAATTATTAACCCCCAACTGTCCAGCTAAGACTGGATTATCCTCCAGTTAAACACACTTCATGTGCTTCCAGTTTAATTCCCAAACAAACCAGCATGACAGCACTTTGACAAGCCACTCATCAGGTTACACTTCTGCATAATGTACCCAGCATGCAACTGAGTTTTGTATCTAGAATGTAAAGAAAGTGTGCTTGTATATGCTGAGCTTCAAGTCTGCCTCGGCTGAGCTCTTCACTAATATGTTCTCACATGGATTAATATCAGTTTAAGCACATCAGCCTGTGAATACTACGGTTTTGTATTGTTCTCTCCCAGCAGCCTAACAGTGACCCATGTTCTTTTCTTTCACAGGAGATCTCTCCTGAAGATGTTTCCACGATCAGGGAAATCGATTGTCTTTGACAACTTTCCAGATCCCACCGACACCTGGGAGATCATCGAGACAATCGGGAAAGGGACGTACGGGAAAGTCTACAAGGTGCTCAACAGAGTTGATGGAAGTAAAGCAGCTGTAAAGATACTGGACCCCATCCATGTAAGTTCTTCTCTGAAACAACCTTTTAAATGACTCGAAACAAGCTGCACGCCGCCATGTTATAGCACTTCCATTAGCGTACTCTAAAGTTGGATAATGTTCTCGCCCCGTGCCTTGCACGTGTTGTAGCCGGCGCTTAAAGCAGCTATAAGCTTGTGGTGTGTTTACGTCTTTGGTGGAAGCACAAGGTTGATAAGTAACTACCCTGTGTGACCCTAAACCTGTCACCTTTATAGCGCCTGTATTTTAAAGAGTTAGACACCAACACAGATCACCAGATTAGATCTGGACGACCATTTTTTCTCTTTGTTAACTTACGATTTGCTTCCATCATAAACTTCTCTACAAAACAGATACTCTTTTTTTAGTGTTGTCAATCTGACATTTCCAGAACTTATGGTTTATGTGGATTTAGTTTAGTGTTTGTAGGGTTGTATATTTTTTATTCTTTGGCTACAGTCCAGGGACAGGGGCAGATAAAGATAATATGTCCGGATTGTCTATTTTAATCACAAGATTTTGCATTAAGTTACTTTTTATTAAAGTTTTCAGTTTTTTTCAACAATAAAAAAACTCATTCACACAGACAATGAGTTATGCCCCGTAGAATATGAAGTCCACCTTTCCCAGAATTTTGTATATCGCTCAGCCTGTAGTCTTAAGGAGGAGGTCAGTTCTTCCATATACTGTATTTCATCAACAGTTGTGATCCAGTCGTTCCTTGATGGTAGATTTGTCTGCAGCCATTTCCGTGTAATGGCCTTCTCACTTACAGACAAGAGCACTTTATAAAGATAGCTGCCATAAGCCCAACCAACTGGGGTTTTACCCAGGTATAGTGTAACAACAGAAAAGTCAACTTCTAGTCCAAAGATTGTCCGTGTTTCTCCGGCAAATTCTTGCCAAAATGGTTGAGGTAAGCTTTTATATCATACTCTTAGCCAACGTTTACTCCCATGTCTATAAGGCCAAACATTCCTGCAACATCACAGTAGAAAGATCCTCCAAAAGGATGCAACCCTTTTACACTGTAGGTGTGAAAACTTCTGGAAAGTTTATGTCTGGTATGATCTGATCTATCATCAGCGTACTGACTGACTCGTAAGTTCAGCAGTTGGCAAGCTTTATTAAAGGAGTTCTCTTCCATCTATAACCATCAGCAAATTATCTGAGTAAATTGCCTCTGATGAATTGTTCAGCATCAGTCCAGCTCTTTTGCTTGTGCAGGGTTTTATCATTGAGCCAAAACACATTTGGCTCCAATGCAGAAGTGTGTGAAGCAGATTTGGACTGAAGCAAGAACATTTTGACACAGAGCACAGATACATTATGTTGCTTCAGTCCCCAAAAATGTGACTGATCCATCCTATAAAGTACGAATTTTATTCTACAGTGACAAGATGTACAGAAAGTTACTACCAATTTATTGCCGTCTTCTTATATCGAATATACCATCAGCAAAAGTCACTATTTTTAGATAAAAGAACACTAACAGAGGCTTTAATGTTTTGTAATGAACAGTTATAGAAAGTAGTCATATTTGATCTTGTGTTTTGGCGTCATTGTGGTTGTCTGGTTTGAAGGTACGCCAAACTCTCCGGCTTATTTAGCAGCTCTAATGAGCAGCCATTTTCATCCATTAAATCCAGTCTTTGTGCTAATAAAAGTCTCATTAGTCTTTTGTGAATTTGTTACTGTTTCTCATTATTGAGAAATAATTATACACAGACCACTAGTCTGTGAATTATCATCATTTTAATCACCGGGTTGATTATTTCATGTATAGACCTATTACATACAGTACATCTACATTTAAAAGGTACGCTCGGATTCAGGTTATTTTGTTCGTTCGGTGGTGTAAAGAGTTGTATGAGTTGAGCAGTGGTTCCCAACCTGGGGTCTGGATCCCATGAAGGGGTCGCAAGATAATTATGAGGGGTCATGAGAAAAAATCAACTGTTTCTTTTACACAAAATACTTTCCTAATAATTCCTTTTTTCTTGTGGAATACTGAATAGTTTTATCCTTCTTCTGGTTTCTCCAACAAAACAAGGGAAATTACCAGTTTGAACCGTTAATGACTCAGACATGAGTCACATGCAGACATTGCTTAGTTTCAAGATCGCACGAGGCAAAAAATGTTGGGAATCACTGCAGTAAAGTAATCTGCATACAACCACTGCAGACACGTCTATAGTATCATGTTATTTTTGTTTGATCCTTACAAATAAACTCAATAAGAATGATTAAGTTAACTTATTGTCATTGCAGGATGTGACACAACTGAACAAAAAAACCCTGTTTTTTATGTCTTTAACATAAAATACGCACAGGTTTCTATATGAAATATCCCTGTCTTGTGTCTTGGCCTTAGTTAGACGAGAAGATCGATACCTCTGTCATAACTATCTGTTAAAGGTCCGGTGTCTAAAATTTAGGATAATCTACAGTAGCCCAGATGGGACAAACTAAACACTGGCTCTAGATAGGGCCTTTCATGTTTTTCGCAAGATTATGTTGGTAGTGATCTGCCAATAAACCCGACACACTAGACCTTTAAATGAGTAAGTCAATGAAAAATCAGTTATGTTAGCTTAGCATGAAAAGTGTAACTAGGGCAAAACAACTAGCATGGATCTGTCTGACTTTAAAAACAAAATATAACATATTAGAGAGGTTGTGTGGTTACAGTCTTTATGCTAAGCTAAACTAACGTCTCCTGGCTCCAGCTTCATATTTACAGTCCTAGGCATGAGAGTGGTCAATCTTCACCTCTAACTCGTGCGAAGAACTGAGCTAGAACAGTTTTTTAAATCTAGACAGCTGGTTTACCACCGTTAGATCAGTAGCCTCTTTCCTTCTTTTGACATTTTTAATTCTCTTCCATTCATTTTCTATCCTTGTCTTTCAGGACATTGATGAGGAGATCGAAGCAGAGTACAACATCCTCAAAGCTCTGTCTGACCACGCCAACGTTGTCAAATTCTATGGGATGTACTACAAGAAGGACGTGAAATGTGGAGATCAGCTGTGGCTAGTACTGGAGGTAGGAACACTTATTATATTTGAATAGAGAAGCCACTACGTGTTTGCCACAACACAAATATTTGACTGAGACGACAAAGGGCCTGTATCGCCTGTACACTGCGGCTGTACCGTGCAGACAGAGAGCGTATTGCTGCAGATTAAAGGTCCGATCGCACTTCAGACACCGCGTCTCGTCAGGTATATGCAACGGTGACCAAATCTGGCCTGGGATTATGCAACAGTTTAAGCCACCACGGGCAGGCTAGGAGTTTACCTATAGGCCACCTGGGGGATTTGTTCGCAGGCAAACAACAATCATGTGTTGGGGGTTGAGGTTAGGTGACGTGGGCGTCCTGCTGAGAGCAGCAAAGCAGGCATTTCTGCTCACAGGGGCTTCTCAGTGCATTAGTATATACGGCTACTATAGCAGGTTGGAGCACACGCCTCAATGTCTCTTATAGCTGATTTGCATTGTTTGGATTTTGGGTAGAATATGCTAAAATGGTGGAAAGATATATTAAATATATTAACATATTTTCAGGTTGCTGGTGCACTTGGATTTTTATATGTAAATTGCTTTTTACTATGGCCATTGCATGCTGTGTAACTGCTTCCTTGCACCTTCCTAAACACAAGAATGCCAAGATGCAGGTATGAACTCGTGATATTTTATACCAACGTTCAAGGGGACCTTGTACATCTAAAAAAAATGTCGCCTCCAGCTCCCCCAGTTCTCTGTCTTCCATATTTCATTGCCATAGCCCTTTTCCAAATGTCAAGCTTCAGACAAACATGTAATGGAGGTCAACCTCAGAGGAGGAAAAAGTGTTTGTGGGGTCCAACACGGTGGCAGATGTGGGCTTACTTTGCCTTTTGCCTTTCTGACCGTGTAATTTGTGTTCCGGCTTTGATAGAGAGCGACACAAACGCGGCGGCGTCTGGTAAACACAGTCAGCAAACTTGAGGGGGTTTGATAAGAAAGAATGGTGACAAAGTGTCACAGCTGTGGTCGTAAAGGTCTTTGAAGGAGTGTTCAAAGCAGCATTTTTCATTGTGATAGTAAAATACAGTCATATTTCAAAAGCTTTATTTATACAGCATTTTAGGGGAATTTATACAGAACAAAATAGTATTTTATATTGACTGTTAATTGTACAGGCAAAACCTTTGTTTTATATATCATCATATATATCATATATATATCATCGGTGCACTGCTTGGGTCCAGACTGAAATATCTCAACCTTCAATAGTCCAACAGGTTTTGACACGAAATATTGTGCAGACATTCTTGGTCTCCAGAGGATGGATCCCAAATAATGTTGGTGATTCCCTGATTATCCCTCTCACGCCACCAGGAGGTTACAATTTTTATTTTTTAGTGAAAGGCCTCAAGAACTAACACCACCAGTAAGTTGTGTTGACAGCATCTGGACAGATTGACATAAAATTTGGTGCAGAAATTCACGTTCTACACAGGATACGTTACTAAATGTTACTACTAAACGTTAGCATTCTCATTATGAGGCTGTTAGCATACTGATGTTAGCATTTATGTTTGCCTAAATATTGAATATGGATTTGCACCACTGCTTTAGATACTGCAAAGATTTTATTCTTTTATAAATAAAAAATATCAACAAAAAAACACATTGCATGAGCTGATAATCAAACTTCCAGTTCTCCAGCACATACACGGTCCACCTACTTATACCTTTACTTTTAAAACCTCATCTCTATATAATAGAAAATGAATCAGCAAAATATAAACATGGAATATTGAAATATTGAAAAACAAACGAATAAATAAAATTTAAAAAATGCAAAAAAAATGTGCATAATTTTATTATATGGCCTTTTTTAGCCGTCAGTGGCTTGTGCATGCATGACTGCGCCTTTGAAAGAAATACCTGTCTTCACCACTTATGCTCCACTTTTTCCATTATCAGGAAGGAGAGTATGAGAACGTGTCCATATTTCTGTAATCCAAGCTCAATGAGATGTGCATCAACGGCAGCAGTGTTATGCTAACCCTGTAGATAGTTTTCACCTCTCCAGCTTGTGTTTCCTTCCCTTTTCATCGCCGTCCTTCCTCCTGACCTTTGCAGAGGACTCTGCAATCACTTTGCTCGGATATCAAGTACAGTCTAAGATGCTGAATAATCAGACCACACAGTGCATTACAGGAAAACAAAGATCTGTATCTGATGAGAATGAATGTTAGTTTTGTGTCATGTTAGTTGTAAAAATACAAACCTTACTTTGTTTACTCCCTGTTTCCTCTGTGGTTTGCATATCATTTTCAACGTTTCCCTTGCAAAGATCTGCAGCCAACAGTCCAAATCTGGTGACTAATCCTGAGGCTGAAATCACTGCCTGACAGTTTAGCAAGTGGCTGTTTGTGGCTGTGTGTGTGTGTGTGTGCTCTGAAGTAGATGCACAAGGGGTTTTAGCAGTGAAGAGACAGGAAGGCAGGCGGTGAGGTGGTCATTCACCATGGTTACTGTCCCTCCATTCTAAACTGTAATTTTCCATCCTTTAGCTCTGCCGAGAGGAGCCTTTCTCTGCCCCGCACTGACAGCAGACCGCTCATTATGAACTGAATTCATACAAAATTGCATCCTCCACTTTGTTAGCCCCTCATTGGGGTCTGTGAGCTTTTGGCTTTGCCTCTGTAGTGCGCTCCTTTATGATAGCGGATGCAGGCAGAGATGAACAAGCTTTCATGTATGACTGCCTAATTCTGCTCGCCCAGAGTTTAAAAATACTTCAAAGACGGCGACGACGGAGCGACTTTTATTCTCTAATTGGAAATAAAAACCTGATTTGGATGTGCATTTCATTTACGAGCAGCCATGTTTCATCCAAAAACACAGCCACAGATGAAGGCCGATGATTAGTCCAACCTTTAAAAGCTCATCTTAAAGATGCGTCTCATCTTCCATTATCCGAAAATGAAAAATCACTCAATTAAAACGACAGTACTGTGTGCTTAAATTCAATTTAGAGTCTTAATGTAAAATGATTTACAGAATACAACTGCTAGTTCTTTTACTACTACTATTAATAATAATGCCAGTAGTGGTATCGGTAATTAAAGAGTTACTATCATATGCTGGTGTTTATATTTGGTCATAAAACTGCTGTGAAACTCTGTTTTCATGACACATTTAATGACTTTGCAGAGCAAGTATCACATCTTTTTCTCAATATGTCATAACACCTTCAACATAATTACAATTTTTAACAAATCTTTTCTAAATATATCACCATTAAAAGACAAAAACGCCTCCTTTATGTGTTCATTTAAGGAGCCTTGGAGCGTCAAAGCAAAGAGTAGATTTACTTCTGCAACAGTGTTTTAAAAAGAGTTTAGAGCGTAATGTTCACAGTTATATGTGCGGTAGACAGCATGTGGAGATCAACTGTGATCTGTGCTTGGATGTTTTTGCCAATGACGGTAAAGATTTGA
The DNA here is from genome assembly GCA_036365135.1 of Miichthys miiuy. Classification (NCBI taxonomy): domain Eukaryota; kingdom Metazoa; phylum Chordata; class Actinopteri; family Sciaenidae; genus Miichthys; species Miichthys miiuy. Next base: position 5,655,001 of record CM071618.1, read on the forward strand.
GAGTGATGACATGGAGCAAGCTGGAAAAGGGCTCAGTAGCCCAAAAGCTTTACGGTATCTGATGGTTGTAGCGATTGTTCAGCTTAATTTTAGTAGCTAAATAAATTCTTATGATCCAGCTAGCTAAGACTTTTCAAGTGCAAACCTGCCCACTGACATTCTGTACCACAGAGTGACTGTAAACACCATTACTGTTGGTTTCTACCATTTATATTTGGTAATGGCTCCTCAACATGACCTGATCATGTACAACACATCCATCAACAATCAATAATCTACTCTGACCCGCTTCTACCTGTGAACGATTCAACTGATTGGAAGTATTTTAGAAAAGTCTGTTAATACAAGGTCTGACAGTTCACAACGATTTGTATACAGGCGAGTATTTAAACATGAACCGGCTCTGTCGTTAGGCAATGGAAGAAGTAACTGGGCATGAAGGGTGTTTACTGGGAACAAAATTGAAAGGGCATCTTTAAGAGCTCCTGCAGAGATAGAAGAACTTGTCAAACAGTCTTCATAACACAACATTAAACACGTCGTTATGGTAGAATGGCCAAAAATAATAATTCCTGAATCAGCCTGAACAAGCTATGTGACAGCCCGGCCTGAGTTTGAAGAAGAAGAACTGATATATTATGACATTATTAGATCATTAATACTGATACAATGTGTCAGTAGTATTTGACTGTTGTAGCTGCTCGACTCGAGGTGAAGCTAGTTTTTAGAGGTTGGGACCACGACATAGAAGTGGGAGGTCATGAAATGATTAGTAGGTAGGAAAGTTCTGCTACACAAGTTGTGTTCAATACTGAATAATTGGACTTCATTGAACCTTGAATAGTTATTTGTATGAAACCATCTGAGAAGTTTTGAAGGGAAATGTTTACAGTTCAGAGGCTTGGCGAATGTGATGAGGGGCCCCAAGTAGACAGTGCTTTTTTTTGTAAGGGGACATAAGCCATAAAAGTTGGGAACTGTTGGTTTAATCTTTGACATTATATTGAATTTCATAAGCTTGTCATGTGTTTTTTATCAAAAACATCTTAATATGAGAAGTAACGTGTACAATAACTGCCAGATTTCCCTCTGACATGTAGTGGAGCAGTATAAAATCGATATACTCACCACAAAAGATAGTGGGGCTGATCAAGACTGAGAAAACAATGAATGATTCACAGAGATTTCCAAGAAAGCAAACACAAATGTAAGCTTGTGGACAGATTTACCTTTCGGCATGACAATGACTAAAGCACAAAGCCAAGATAACACTGGACAAAGGCCTGAGTGTCCTGGTTAACAAAGCCAACAGGTGGACGTGAATCCACTAAAGCTCCAAAGATAATCTGAAAGGAGAAATGGAAGAAGTACCCAGCAAAGCTGATTGGAGCAAATCAAGAAAGTAATTCTAACAATTAGTAAATTAAAGTTAAGATACTTGATGTTTTAGTGTTGTATTAGCTCCAACTCAACCAGAGACATTGTGTTTTAACCCTCTTGTTGTCCTCTCTTTGTACTATATTTCCTTTTAGTTCGACACCTTCTGAAACTCAAAAATAAACCAATGCACCCTGCATCTACCTCCATTAGTCAGTCCTGACTCGTCCTGCCCTCGTACCCCAACTTCTGCAGTCATTAATTGACAATGAGGTGTAAAATGCTATTACTTGTTTGGGCTTTTCATTAAATGGGTGCCAGAAAGTAGACACCTCAGCTATTATGTTGGTGTAAACGATAAGGCCACAGTAACAATAGGAGTGTTTTTCTCTGGAGACGATCCAGCGTATCACGCACACACAGTAACACGCAGTTGTTTAGACATGATGCGACTCCATGCGTCCAGTAACCTGACAGGAAATAAAGAAATACGACATAGATTTACCGTATATTCACATCAAAGATGGTTGACTAAAAAGTCAGCACCTGTTTGTTTCATCACTATGTTTGTTTCATCCACTTCTTTTACGCGTCTTTGATCGACTGCGTTCATTTACATGACTAAATGAGCACCTGACCTCATTTGTAATGGAGAATATCCCACTTAATATTCAACGTATTCAGTTTTTTTCTTTGAAAATTGATAGTTCTGTAGAAACTCACGTGACATTCAAGATAAAGGTGTAAGACTTGGATCTTACCAGACCTTATACTTTAGTTTCTCTTCTGATTTTAAAGGTCCAGTGTGTCAGATTTAGGGGGATCTATTGGGAAAATATGGCACAAATGATATATAATATTCAGTAGTATGTTTTCATTAGTGTATAATCACCTGATAATAAGAAACATTGTGCTTTTGTTACCTTAGAATGAACCTTTTATATCTACAGAGGAGCAGGTCCTCTTCTATGGAGTCTGCCATGTTTCTACAGTATCCCAGAAGGGACAAACCAAACACTGGCTCCAGATTCGCAGCCAACATTTCTCCTACACGCATGGAAGGAGAGGGAAGCGAGCTGTATTCAGTTGGTTGCAATCTGCAAAACTTCACCTTTAAGTGCCGCTAAATCTTACACCCTGGACCTTTAAGCAGATATGCTGTGAAAAATGCAAATTAGGCAGCCATGTCAATCATTTCTAACAATAAACAAGTTAAAGTTATTAGTCTAATCATTGCAGTGTGGATTTTACAGTAATTTTGCAGCCTTTATTTGGGATATTACCTAAAAATAAGGCAATGGTGAAACCAGGGGACCTTATATTACTCTATGGTGATGCTTGGTTGCTGTAATAACCAAATCTTGCAAGAAATAACTCATATTTTTTGCCTTAAAATGGATTGGGAAGTTTTAACATGACTGATTTGTCTTTTTTCTTTACCAAACTTAGTGGATTAAGCTATTATCTTTTATCAGTTTTGCATATTCACATTGACTTTTACAGTCACTATCATAATTTAATGGGAATCAGTTGTTGCGTTTTCCAAAAAGAACCTTCAAATATCTGTACTCAAGCTCTGACTTCATAGAAAGTGTTGGAAAAGTTGTTAATTCTGTACACGATTCAAACAAAGTGGGTCTGGTTCACGTATCGTTTCCACTCTGCAGAGGTTTAAGTCTTCACCACATGTCAAATAATTAATGTTCATGTCAAACATCACTTTCTGGAAGTAGGCACAGTGGCTAAGGTGAGTGCGCTAACATTTAGCTGTGCTAAATCTAGGACACTGGACCTCTCATTAATATGGATTTGTCTGTCTGCCCCATGTAATTTAATGATGACAGGTGATATGGAGGCCGTGATGTGGACTGACGTCAGGCGCGGCTCACTGTCGGAGCGCTGTACTGTCTGTGAAGGCCTCAGCGGTATTCTCTGTTTAACTGCAGTTTGTCTGCACGTCGAGAAGGAGTGATTAAACTCCCTGTGTGCCAGCTGAGATACACGCCATCCATCCTGCAACAGCTCTCTGGGCTTCTGATGGATAGGTGGATTGACAGGCTGATAGAAAACAGACGCAGGGCACGGCGTTGAAAACTTGTGTCATCTCTTAGTCAAGGTCAAACACTCTCAGCATTTAGTGCACAGAAGGATCACTGTTATCATTTCTTGTTGGAAAGTCACATCAGATGACCTCAAAATATGCAAAATCAAGCATAAAGAGATGCAAAACAACTGCAGAGACACAACTAAGAGAAACAAAGAGACTACAAGAGACTCAAAACTATTTCAAAGCGCAGAGTATGACAACAAAGAGATGCAAAACAATCACAAGGATATGCAAAATGACCAGAAAGAGACACAAACAAAACGAGAAACGTCACATAAAGAGAAGCAAAAACAAAAGAGAAACAAAATGCAGAAACAAGGATTTAAAACAACCACAAAGAGATGAAAAATGAATCTCAGAGAGAGACTTAACGACTGCAAGGAGACACAAAACACTCACAGAGACACAATACTACCACAAAGAGAAAAAAATGAAAGAGATGCAGAACAATCACAAACAAAACAGAGACAGAGACAGAGAAGTGGTACAGACAGAAACAAAATACGGGATATGTAAAACAATCTCAGGCACAAAACAACCACAGATACACAAAATGACCACAAAGAAATGTTAAACATTCACAAAAAGAGGCAAAACAATGACAGAGACACAAAACAATCTCAGAGTGCAAGAAAGAGAAATGGAAGTAGTACAGAGAGAAACAAAGCAAGAGAGATGTAAAACAGTCTCAGAGAGACACAAAACAACTGCAAAGAGACAGAAAAGATAAACAAAATGACTAGAAAGACACAAAATGACTACAAAGAGACCCAAAACAATGAAGAGAGGCGTAAAATAATCACAAAGATATGCAAAGAGACACAAAAAGGCCACAAAGAGGCAGAAAACGACGTGTCGGGGGCCTTTTTTACGCTTGTGCCCCGAGGCTGTCGTCTCATAATCAGTCTATGATCTAGTGTTGAATATTTTTCTTGATGTACTTTATTTAAAGTTTCAGCTCCAACAAATAAAAGTAGTGCAATAAACAAAGTCGTGATGCATTTTGCGCCTTTTAAAATCAACCAGAGCCGAAACAATTAAGAGAAAGAGATCACTGAAGTTAGGCAAAACATTCGCTTTTTTTCCAGCTTCCCGAATGTGAGGAATTACTCCTTTCATCGTTTCTTTGTAAATAAAAATCTTTGATATTTTTGATGTTTTTGTTCGCTGCGAGCTGTAAGAGGAAGAAGAGATTCACAACTTCCTGTAGTTAGCTCAATTAGCTGCACAGAAACACTTTGGCAAAGGCAATCGAGGCCCGTGGGTGGAACTATAACGAGATGACAGAATGGGTCCCTACTCGGAGATTTTTTGGCATGCAGCTGCAAATATTATCCCTGTGCTGTAATGCTACAAGTGTAGCAGTCAGCAGTTTTTGTTCTTCTTTGGATTGCAGGCGAAGACATTCATAGAGACAAAATGGCACCATCAGTTTTCTTGTTCTGTTATGTGGTGTGTTCAAAATCCTACAAGTGCTGTAGGTTACATCCTGTTTTTTAGCCCTGTGCTGTGCTGTTGTGTACAATACTCTGTCATTTACAGTTCAGTGTTGATGCTGTGTTATATAAGTCATTTATTAGAAACCTTTTCTGACATGGGCTGCACAATCTCTTCAGCACAATCGCCACAGGGGACTGATTCTTATCCTAAATAAGCACACACCGCTGTGTATCTATTGCCCAATTAATGCTTTCAGTTTACAAGTGCGGGAAATGAGTGTAATTACACGAGAACAAGTGTTTAATACATAAAAAGATATAATGGATATTTCCCGTCGTACACAAAACGTCCTTGCTAAAGATGCGTTCACAACAAGTCACAACATTCGTATGTTTAATGCATCTGTAGATGTCTTTTAGCACACACGGGGCGACGTGGTCTGTGTTTACAAAACAGGATCTACAGTTTATGTTCGCTGGAAGCCCCGGGCTGTGATTGACAGCTCAGAGCTTTTTATTTTTCATATATACCTCTGGCATCTCCCAAAGAAAAGGCCCCAAATTAAGGGTTATTATTGTTGCCAAGGCAACCCACTGGGTAATTTTCTGTAATTTTCCAAGCAGGGTTGCTATTGACAGTGGGGTCTATATCTACTAGAGGCAGTATACGGCAAGAAAACACCTATAAACACAGAAAATCTGTTGTTTTTTCCGCCACGAGGAGGAGAAAGTGTCCCCGCTGATTTGAATCTTGGTATATTCTTTCCTTTAAATAGTGTGTAATTTCTAATATAAACCTCGGCTTTGTGTGGAAACATAAGAGGATGTTCTTCATTTGGAGATGTTTAATATTTACCCTGCTTAGTCATCACAGCGCAGATTATGTATATTCTCCCCAACGGGGCGAGATTTTCACCTCTTACTAAGCTGCCTCGGGAAGATAAGCCGCTAAAGACCGACAGAGTTACTTCCAGCGTGGACTTTTTTTTTTTTTCTCACTGTGAAATCTCGTGATCAAAAATGATCTGCACGTGAAATTCTGCACATCTCAGATTCCCCCCAGATTTCAGCGTTGTCTGAGTTTCGGCTTGGAAAGTGCTGACTCATGTTGAGTTTCTTCTCATTATTCTCTATTTCTTTGTGTCTTTTGCTGCTTGCAGCTCTGCAACGGCGGCTCTGTGACAGATCTGGCTAAAGGCATGCTGAAGAGAGGCGACAGAATGGATGAAGCCATTATTGCCTACATCTTGCACGAAGCCCTCATGGTAAGTCTGGGCCTTTGACATGCTGCAGGAGGTTGGGAGACAATGCCGTACTGTAGAGAGACCTCAATACTGAATACACCGCTTCAGTGAAAAGAGGTTTAAACGGTATAATTTCGAAGGCAGGTGCTTGTCAGAAAAAAGCTGTTAACCTCTTTTTTTCTTCTTCTTCTTCTTTGCAGGGCCTCCAGCACCTGCACGTCAACAAGACCATCCACCGTGACGTCAAAGGCAATAACATCCTTTTGACGACACACGGAGGGATCAAACTCGTGGATTTTGGTAAAAGACAAGCTTTAACGTCGTGTTTTTTTCTTTGTACCGTCCTCCTCTGATCAGTAAAAATCATGTTACGGCTCTGTTTAACACAAGAGGGTCAAATCCATTACCGTCAGCCGCTTGCCAAATAAATTGCACCACTAATTAGTTTCCTTGAGAGGCTGGAATATGTTTATACAACCCGACAAGGTGGCGGATGATTATACTTTTCCATTACACCCTATCTTTTACATTCTCCTGCAGACAGCAGCGGACATTGTTGCTATTCACTCTGCATTTGCACTCATTTGCTTTTTGGGTTTTTCTTAACCAAATGAGGCGCCTGAGTGCGGCACAAGCATAGTTCTTGGACTGAAGGCTCATGATAGGCAAAGTGATTGTGACTATTTCCAGGCGAGATGACTCACTCGTGTTTTTCTTCAGGGGCTTTAAAAAAAACAGCTGCCTGTTTTCATTACAAATAAAATCCCCCACTCAACGTGTGTGTGTGTGTGTAGGTTTTGCGCATTTAGTCTAGTTAATTGTGGGCTTCTCTTAAAAGCCTTTTTCTAACCATGAAGCACAAAGTGCACAGCTCTTATATAAGAAGGAGGAGGAGGGGCGGAGTATTAATGGAATCGCTCCATGTGTGAATGTGAAGTAGCTAATATGGAGCGGGGCCATCCGTTTTTTCCTTCAGAGCAGCTTGTCTTTCCTCACGTGGCTGTCAGACATCGTCGACACCTGTTTACTGCACCGGTTATGAAGAAGGAAAGCCTAAAGGTCTCCAGGAATGACGAAGTTAGAACATCTCTGCAGTATTTAGAGGTTCACTCTGGGTGTTTTAGCAGCAAACATTTGTTTAACAGGCCTGTTTCGACAGCACATTTAAATTTGATTTGATAGCAACTTTTAGAGGCTAACTAGTGATTTTTACAAGCGTCTATCGAAAACACTGACAGTGGATGGCGAACGTGGAGACTCTGGCTGCTGCCATCTTGGCAAATCTAAGACGTGGATCATCTGTGGTCCTGAAACGGCCGAATGATGCCTGGTTGCTCAAACAATACATCTGTAATGGCACCCACCTGTCAATCAAAGCAGCCATGTTGTTAATTCTGCATAACTTTAAGCCTTAATATAATCTGAACAGGTGAGTTGTATATAAATTCACCCTCAGTACAGTTGTCATGAACGGGGAAATTATCTATAGAGACCAAAACTGTTTTTTGTACCAGGCTGTAAACATGGGGACTTATGGAGACTGACTCACTTCTGGAGCCAGCCTCAAGTGGACGTTTGAGGAACTGCAGTTTTTGTCACTTTGGCATTGGCTTCATTTTCCAGCCACAACTTGATTGCAAATATATTCACCAATGACAATGAATCTTTTAACACATGAAAGTAAACAGTTTCGTGACATTGTAACATCATTAGTACTTTATGAACCTGTACAACATATGTGATGTACATACAGTATGCATATACAAGTGCCAAGATATTTGTTTTATTGTGACTTAAAGTTGAGATCCCCCGTTTGGTTTTGACAGTTTGATGAATCCCAAATGAGTCCGCGTTCTTTCAGTGTCAACTCTTTTGTTGTTTCAATTTAAAAATGTCACTGGAAGTAGTTATTAGTTTTAGACTCTGACTTTATTAAATTTATGCAGTTCAATGCAGGTCAACAAACACAGAGAGAAAGTTATTTTTCAAACTGGATGGATGTGCCATATCTAAACTGTATGAAGCAGATCAAACAGCACAGGACTGATGTGCACAGCAGCCCAGTGTGTCCATCTAAAGCCACTCGAGCTGTCAAACGTGTCCTTGAGACAGACACTTATCAGCTAATGCACTACAAGTCCCTCTTGATAAGAGTGGCTGGTAAATGTCAAAACAGCCATGTCTAGTACCCGTCTTCATTATTTATGGTTACATAATCAATGAAAATTAAGATTTTGTTGAAATATTCACGACTGTAACAATTCGTCCAGAGTTAAATCATAAATTACATTTGAGGTGAAGATGGTTACATAAAGTCTACACATAATAAAACTCTGATCTTGTACAGCATAATTGTGCATAAGCACATCATACAAATCTGAATAATTGAGCATTTTATGTAACTAATGGTCACTGACCCAACCAACTGATGTGGAGAAAAAGAGGCTCGACCCACACACTCGAACGTTAGCTTCTTCTTGGGCTGACCAAAATAGCAGACATTTTGAAACAGCATTCAGTAGTGCAAACAATGATTATGTATTTATCTGTGTATAAACCTAAATTCACTTGAAACATGACCAACCTACCACTTAGTTTGTTGTGTTGATGAATGCAAACACTGTTGCTACAGTTTCAGGGTCTCACAGAAGATCTTGCGCATGTGAGACTATTTATTTGAAGCTATTACAAACAACATGAAATCATTTTCGTTATGAGATATAGAGATTTGGTTCGTGTTATTACTTCTTATCGTGTCTTTCTCTGGTTAAACTTCTCTGAGATAGGAAGAGAAGAGTGTCTATGGAAGTGTGCCTGAGGAGAATTTTATTACATAGAAACAATTTCAACTCTCGGTTCACTGTGTTGTTTAGGAAGAAGTTGCTGAGATCCAGATTACAGGAAGTAATTACACCTAAAGTTGTGGCATAATCACCAATAAATCATTACTGCATTAATTGTGAAACCTGAGAGTAATTGCTGTAAAGCGATTGGACCATCGATCAGTTTCATGTTCCGTGAGTGCGGTTCATAAGGAAACATGAACTTAACGCTGGATCTTAAAAACTAACTATGGACATGGAAGATAAGGGAGCGGCAGGGATAGGTGCGACTTGCACCACAGGTAAAAAGGTGTGCTGGTTCAGGTGATACGGACACACACTGGTAGCTACCATAGAAGCACAGATCTATGGATGGCAATATTGATCTGTCAGTTGGTCTTTTGGTCCACCAATTTGGTCCAGACTGAAATATCTCAAATGGATTGCCATGTACTTTGGTGCAGACATTCAGGGTGCCCAGAGGATGAGCCATAATGATTTTAATAATCCCCTGACTTTTCCTTTAGCACCACCAAGAGGTTTTGGGTGAAATATCCCAATATCTACTGTATGAGATCGATTACCGTAACATTTAGTACATACATTTATGTTCCCCATGACATAAATTGTAATAATTTGGTGATGGCGTGACAGACTGGCTGACATGGCTGCAGATTATTGTTTCAAATTTGATCTGTACCACATGGAGTTTTGGTAATTAACGGGAACATCAGGCATGAAACACATAAAGTACGTGACCTGCATTTGAATGCAAAAATCTGAATTCCTAAGCTTGCCGTGACACCAAGGAAATGTCATGTCATCCACCTGAGAGGGAAGGTTGCAGCGAACTGATAAGAAGTGGACTCCTGAGTCTTTGCTAGTCTGAGTCACAGGATGTAGACTGTCATTGGCAGCCACTGTTGGATGTTTCCATTTCCAAATCTCCTTGTAACCATTGCGTACACTCTAAAAACGCCTCTCCCGACACTATTTTGCTGAGACACCATCACTGCATTGGTGTAAAGAAATACAAACAAGCCTTTCTTTGCCTCGTATGCCGGTATGACAATGGGTGTAGCCAAACCATTCTCCAGCGCTGACACAGCGGCCTGGGAGCTAAGTCTTTGCTGACTTAAGAATTTAACAGGATTCAAAGAACAAATGAAGGACCACAGTTCAATCGCTCACGGCCTGCGTCTAGAGCAGGAGACCCAAAGGCATAACAATGACTGGAACATCTTTTGTGTAGCTGGTTTGCAAGTCTGCAATATCGCCAGCAGCTGAAATATGTATCAGGTATTGGTTATGACGTCACAAAAAAATAGTAGCTGCAGTTTAAAAATAAGCCCCGACATGTGTAAAAACTTCCAGAGTGACGAAAAAACTGCGACTCCAGCTCGCTGCCTCGCTGCTACACGCATAGGCACTGCGTCACGCTGGGATTAATGGTTTTTCATGTGGAGGGGTGTACGCTACACTAAGCAGCTGAAGAGATAAAGCCCCCGCAGTGACTCATCACCAGCAGAGAAACAAAATAGCAAAAAGAGATGGACCCAAAAAAGAGAAGAGGAAGAATTGAGAGGAGCTGTTCGTTCATGGGTCTCTCATGAATATTCTAATTGACAGCGTTATCTTTGTGATGATTATTAAGTGTGGCCCACCAGGCTCCACTCCGGGCTAATGTAGCGGAAAGAGAGGGGCTGTGAGAGCTTTAATAGGGGGGCTCTTTGTATTTCTGAACCCTCACACACTGATATGTACACTGTAGCAGACGCCAGCTGTAACCATACGGTTGATCCAGGTAGTTTGGGTTCAGCCGTCTTTGTGCATCTTTGTAAAAACTGTTGTTGTTGTCGCTAATGTGGTTTGATGTGTGTGTGTGCAGTGGTTTGCTGACAGCATACCCCTGTATATGTATATGTGTGTGTGTGTGTGTGTGTGTCTTAGCATATATCATCTCCTGCACACGTTTCTAATCCCTTTTGATGTTTGCTACTGAACTGAATTTTCCTCTGCATTGCTCATCTCCACCCCTGGCTTTAACCCATCAGCACCAACAGAGCAGCAGTGTGTTACCATACCGGATCAGCAGTAATGAAGTCTTCAAAGAACGGCGTGCACAAAAACGACCTTTTACTGTTAGAAACACACGTATGTTGTGTAATCTGTGCACAGAATTTGTTACACGCAAGACAAAGACATTGTTCTGCAGCCGCATGTCGTGCATCAGCACGTCACCTTTTGTTTGTTGGATGCCTCTTTTGTCTCGAGGCTCTGCTTTTGTCCTGCTTGCTGCTTCAGCAGAGCCAGCCCTGGGATACATACACTGTGTGTGTGTGTGTGTGTGTGTGGTATAACACTGATTTGTCTAGACTGGACTGAAGTCATGTTTGTGGGTCAGCATGTTACTTGTCAGGCTTTTTTCCCCCCACGTGACATATAATACATAAGCATAGAGTTGCAAAGGGGCATAAAAATTTCTGGTAAATTTCCAGAAACTTCCCATGGGATGTTAAGCTGGGGAATTTTGGAAATATTCCAATGTGGAGACTTTCCATGGGAGTTATGAAAATTAATGGGAATTAACTGGAAATTCGTTAGCTATCTGCTGTATGATTCATTTTCATGTGCTGTTTGCAAGTTAAACATTAATACCATACATCAAATATATTTACCCCATAATGTCATCAAAACTTACTTCACTTTATGTCGTCGTTATGACCATATTTAACCCCTGAATTCCACCGGGCGTGGACGTGCTGCATTGCGTGTGCGCCATGGTTGCCGTAGATGTTTCAAACCCCACTGGCTGTGGTCCGGTTCAGAAGCGTCCCAGAAGCAGGCCTCCGCTTGGCTCCGCGGGGTATATGCAAATACGCCAATTTACACAGAGCTGTTCAAGCTGGCGGAAGCCAGACACAGAAACAGCAATAGAGAATCGATTTTCAAAATAAAATACACCGTGCAAATGAACAAAAACAAAACAAATTAACTATGTAGCATATTTACGCATGTAGAAGCATATTTAGAAGCACATAACCGAAAGAAAATGACCAAATATGAGCAAGCAAACAAAGTCTGGTGGGCTAAATGCTTCTGAAACGCTCCTGGTGGGGTTTGAAGTTGCGTGGAGGACGGACCAAAGCAATGCCGTGGCAATGCAACAGAGATGTGCCCGGTGGGGTTTCGAAGGGTTCCCTGTTAAAGGCAGCCTTCAGTTTTGGAAATTCACAGTTTATTCCCATAAATTCCCGTTAATTCCCATGGAAAGTTGAACACATGCTTTCTCTTTCTCCATTTTTCTGATGTTGCAACATGACTTTGCCGTCTCTTTATATCGACAGATAAAAAGACAATAAATCACTTGGATATATAACATCTTGCTCTGTGAGAAGGTGAAATGTCGTCCCCGGCTGTCGCAGCCCGTTTACAGCTGAATTGTATTCAAATGTTGTTCTTGAAATGCCCGGAAAAAAAAAAATCACCTGCAGTCACATGAGAATTTGTAATTCAAAGCAATCTATCATGTGACGGGAAAAAACAGCTTCATGGCTTTGTGTACACGAGCACGTAGATGTGTGTTTTGCTTTCTCTCACCTTGTCGCTATAGTGACAGCTTCATCAGCGAGAAAGCTCTGAGATCAGTTCACTGTTTCCCCTTTTTCACAGATCATCTGAAAGAAAAATTGCAAATTGTCTCCACTGCCTGCGCGTCCTGAGAGGCGGACATGTCTAAAGTGTGTATTCTCGTCCCTGCAGGTGTCTCGGCCCAGCTGACAAATACCCGCCTGAGGAGGAACACCTCTGTGGGAACTCCCTTCTGGATGGCTCCTGAGGTACAGTAAAAACTGGCCTATAAACGCTCCCGCAGACTCGTCTCTTTCCACTACATTAGCCTGGAGCAGATCCCAGTGGGCCACGGTTAATAATCATCAAAGAGATAACACTGTCAGATACAATGTGCACGGGAAAAAAAATGTTAACGGCCTCCATCGTTCGTTTCCCGTCTAATCACAGCTTCATAGTGCAGCAGCAGTCCACACAGAAATGGCTACATTAAGAGCTGATCACGGTCCCGTTGTCCTTTAGCTTTATGGTGGGTTAATGTGACTTTCTCCTGTGTTATATAACAGACAGTATAAAATGAGGTGGTTCTGGAGTTTATTTTGATCAGTGTTTCTTCTGTGTGGCTCTATGTGGCCCAGTATACGTGATTCTGATGCACCACAAAGCCATTGTTTGATGCCATTGCATGGCGTAGTGTTCCCTGTATGAAGAAACTTGGAAACTAAGAGTTCAGAGGTCATGATTTTGGGTGCAGGGGTGTCATACTACTGACTTTAATGCCAAATTTGACATAAAATAGTAGGTCAACGCAGGCGTTACCAATGATATCCATTATGGCTCCATTCCATTCAGGTCAAATGGCGTTGACCCAACTATTTCACGTCAAAATGGCTGCAGTGAAAAGGGTCTATTGAAGGGGAACTCGTATTTACTCGGCTGAATGAAGCATTTCGTGGACAAAGTCATCATCTCTCCTCGAGGCTAGAGGTTGCTACTAGCATAACACACCCCAAGAGTCTTTGCTGTCAAGTTGCAGTAATGTCTTTGACTGTCAAATCTGCATCTGCATCTCTGTGTAGTTTTTAATGTAATGTGGGAGATAAAACAATGTTTGACAAAATGACATGGACTTATAATGAATGTCATAATTAGATGACATTTGTATTATAGTTTATTATTTTATAACACAAGCATCTGTTGATTGTAAAGTCGTTAAAAGGTACAATGATTCTCTACAGCTGAGAATACAACGTTAAAATAAATGTAAGTGACGTCTTGACTGTGCAGTGAAGTAATTAAACGTTTAGAGGCATGTTCGGGGTTATCAAACAAACACCTTTCATTTATATTTCATTCGGCTGAACCCACAACACCTCAGCAAAACCTCAACACGTAGTGGCATCCCATAACCTGCACACTGATCAAGATTAGGTTAAATGAACCATTAGGATCCTCTGTAGGGACAAGATGATGTAAACTTAAACTCGTCTTAAATTTGATTCCCACAGGAACTTCGCGTCTCCACTTGTCACATCGAAATGGACATTTTTACATGAGGTTTGCGTGCTATGTAAATTGTGCACTTGAATATACACTGACGTGTCTCGTCTCGTGGACTCAAGGATTTTAATCTCATTTGTGTAAGATGTTCATCAAGGAATGTAGCCTAGGTGGACTCTCTAGAGTGGAAAGTCTTTGTTTGAAAGGAGTAAGATTTGAAAACAAGGATCTACAGTATTATTATTTCCACCGACTTTTTGGAAAGTTTCATCGTAAACGGCGACACTCTGGATGATATTTACAGTATTTCTTTAGACGGACTTTCTGTACGGCTGCTTTCTAAAGAGGATCTGGGTAAGTTGTGTCACATCTTTGGATGAGCTGGATACATTTTGATCATTTAAAGTTACGTTTTTTGGCTTCATGACGACTAAAAACTTTGATTTTTTTGTGTGTGTCACGTCGAGCTATAACAGAATAGTGAAGTGAGTGTGTGTGTGTTTGTGTTTCAGGATGTCTTATCGGTGAACTGGTAATGATTTGTCTGCCTGTCCGGCTTGTCTGTGCACATGACTACATGCCTTTTGAGAGCTGGGAATACAAATGACATTGATTTCAGACGTTTGACACGTTTTTGTGTGTGTGTGTTTGAGTAGGAGACATAACCACACACAGAGATGATTCATATTGTTGATTGGGTACCATGTTGCCCTAAGGACATTGATGATAGACTGTGAGTCCATGCAGTCGTGTGTGTGTGTGTGTGTGTGTGTGTGTGTAGCCCTATATTGCCCACAGCAGACGATGATGAGGCTGCAGCTTCGGCTGAGCTCTGCTACAATTTATATTAAGTTCCTTGATTTATATTTTGCTCTGCTACATGCTTGTTTGGTGTGTGTGGGTGTGCAAGACTGATAAATAAAAATAATCCACCAACAATACATAAATATCGACTTTTTAATAAGGAAGTACACCCAAACTTTACAACTTTATTTCTCCATCAGTATGTGCTGTATGCTAGGAGTCTGATAAAGGTCCAGTGTGTAACATTTAAAGGGAATAACTGTTCTCACAAACCAAACACTGGCTTTACATTTTTTTAGCGAGGTTTCACGGCATGTTTGCAACGAGGGTAAGAGAGATATTCAGTCGGTTGTAATCTGCAACTACACCACTAGATGCCACTAAATTGTACACACTGGACCTTTAATGCTGCAGCTCCGAAACAAACATTTAGTGATGTTTTGATTTGATAACTGGAGAAGCCAATGAGGGCAAAGGAATTAGACTTCAATGACAGTTTAGTAGCTCTATGTCGCTTTGAAAACTATGAACCATTGACTTTAAAGAACATGGACGTAGTATCCGTGACGTCACCCACCTGTCAATCAAAGCGTCCACGCTCTTAATCCTGCATAACTTTAAGCCTTAATATAATTTGAACAGGTGAGTTCTATATAAATTCAGACTCAGTACAGTTGTCATGAACGGGGAAATTAGCTATAGAGACCAAAACTGTTTTTTGTACCAGGCTGTAAACATGTTTATTTCTGCTGTGAGGTTGGACATTTTAACATGGGGACTTATGGAGACTGGCTTGATTTGTAGCCAGCCTCAAGTGGCTGTTTAAGGAACTGCAGTTTTTGACACTTCTTGAACACATGAACCACAATCATCACACTTCTTTAAGAGGTTTTAATGTTACCATTAATAACATTAATTCTCTGTTGTAGGTAATAGCATGTGAGCAGCAGCTGGACTCCACCTACGATGCTCGTTGTGACGTCTGGTCGCTTGGCATCACCGCAATAGAGCTGGGAGATGGAGACCCACCCCTCTCCGACCTCCACCCAATGAGAGCCCTTTTCAAAATACCAAGGTGAGCCTCCATCACACCTGCGCAGCAACCTCTCATGATTATCTGTGACTTTGACCACTTTGACCACAGTTGTAATTATTATGGCTGCTCTGTAAATAAGTTTGATTGATTGTTTGGAGCCACTAACAGCCTTATTTACATTTATCACTCTCAATATGAATTTAATATCTCTCTTATGTTTAGACTGAATGATTAATGACTGTCAGAGAAAAGAAACAACAGCGTCTTTATCCTCTTGACATCCTGCGTGTTTCTCACTCTGATGCACTTAAACATGGTGACTTCTTAATTACAACGTATGAACGGAGAAATCAGAGCTCCCTTTGAGAACATGAAGGCAAAAATATACTGTATCATATAATATTTATAATCCAAACAGGCGTGCATCAGCGTCTACGCAAAGTTCAGGGAATGGGTTCAATAAAAGGACATTATCTCTGCCTTGTGCTAACTGCACAGGCTGTAAGTTACTGTAACTTTTAGCATGTCGTGAGTTTATTCAATGCTTACAAATTATATGAAATTATAAAACAAAACCACCATTTTAATGTGACAATAAGGTCACTAAATTGTCCTCAACCTTGCACACAGATTTAAACAGTTTGAACTTTCGTTAGCATTCAGTTGATACTACTAGCTAACGCGATGTTTGGCTTTTTTGATTGATAATTAGCTTAAAGGTACAGTGTGTGATTAAATCTTTATCACTTAAAGATTGCAGATTTAACCGCACCCCCGCCTAAACGCTCCCATTGCAAGAGCGTAGTAGAAGCTACGGTGGCCTTCATGTGCCAAAAGAGGTCATCGTCACAACCGCATGAGTAGCCTCCTTTAGATACGTATATTTATAAATTTGTATTTAGTTAGATATTCTCTAAAACTTTAGGTCATAGCAGATGTCGTTGCTACGTCTTCTGCATTGTGTTGGTGCATTTGTTGCCTTTAGCTAGCTGTTCTGGATGCTAATGCAAGCTAAGATTAGCGACATAAGGATAAAAAGCTAATCTATGGCTCCTTCTTGCTGTGTGCTAAATAATGAAGTATGATCCTCCATTTGTCGACATTTAACTTCCTTAAACGTCTAACAAAACACAAAACAGTTAAGCCGTTAGGAACTAGCAAACACTTCTTCTTCTGCTCACGCTCTGTGGAGCCTTTTGACCTTTCTGGGCTACTGTAACAAACATGGCGGCGCAAGATGGCCACCTTCATGTAAGAGGACCCGCTCCATAGGTAGATAAGGTAATAAAAGAATAACGATTAGTCTTAGATAGATCACTCGAAAAATGCGACACAGTATGAATATATTATCCATGTTTTTGTTGATTCATGTTCTGTAAATGGACAGCAGACTGTCAGAATATAAATACAGGGTAATGCACAGTAGTTTGCAGTACTGCAGTCCAGAAAAAGCCATCTTGTCACCAGACAAAGTACAGTCTTTTCATTTTCAAGCCCTCCCCTCCTCGCACTGATCCCATTTATCCTCTGCGGTAGGCCGAGTGCACACGGCCTTTTTTTTCATCTGCGTATATATCGAGCTGAAGGTGAAAAGCAATTGTTTATCGCCTCACGATTCCAGT
The DNA here is from genome assembly GCA_036365135.1 of Miichthys miiuy. NCBI lineage: Eukaryota > Metazoa > Chordata > Actinopteri > Sciaenidae > Miichthys > Miichthys miiuy. The sequence continues at coordinate 5,672,522 of CM071618.1, forward strand.
TTGAGAGCTGCACAAGCGCTCACCGTCACTGTCATCTTAGCAGCACAGCACTTTGTCCGTCGCTGCCCTGAAACGGTGTTTGCTCTAAAGGGGGGGGGACGCTCCACAGGAGCCATCACGCGGCTTTCTCCCAATCTATGTGACTGCTGCAGCCAGAGCTTCAGGCTGTCTGTTCACACTCCTCCTCTCACTTCTCTGGGTTCATTCGTCAATCAGTCTCGGGGAAAAAAGCTTCGCTGAGGGCATCGATTCAACCGCACCACGTCTTATTTGATTTAGGCTGACTTAAATGGTGCCAAATAGAAATAGAAGATCATCACCTTATACTTCAATACATTTCTTTCTCTTAGTGCTTTTGTCTTTACCCATTCAATCCTATACAGTGTTCCTGCAGCAAATACTACCATTTTTATGGACAATACTCATTTTTTGTTGTAACTAGCTCCTCATGATCCCCAACTGTATATATAAGCGGCAAATTGTTCTTATGGACAAGAGGTGGAAATAATTTAAATTAACAAACACAAGGACAAGTCAGATTTTCTCTGGATTTCCCTAAAATGACCCTGAATTTAAATAAAAGACAGAAACGGAGGAAGACAGGGAGGGATTGGGATTACAGCTCAAAGCATCACTCTCTGCAGCAAGGCAAAGATTAAAAGTGCTCTCCTACTTATGCACAAGTGTAAAAATTCAAGCTTTTATCCTTCACTGTGTGCAAAAGAGAATTTGCAGAACAAGGCAAATACTAAATTAAAATACGTCCTTGTCTTTGCATCCAGGGAATGAAAACTCAACTTTAATAGTCACAGCATTAGCATAACAGACTCCAAATAAATGTCTGATGCATTTGGCTGTCTATATGTGTTTTGTGATAAACAGGAGATGTATGCCCTCTCATTAGGGCAATTTATCGCTGTCAGAGCCAACGTGTTAAGCAGGCAGCACCGACTTTGCCACCACTTGCCAGGAAGCTTGTTGTAAAAAAAGGACGAGGAATTACAGCAAATTAGCTCAGTTGTTTGCCGGCTGCAAGGCCTTGTAATGCTCGACCCCTGAAAAATGTTTGTCTGTCTTACCTTAAACCTTAAGCGTTAAAGATCTGGTGACAAACTTCAGATCCAGCGCTACTAAAATCAGCCGCATCAATGCAGAAACACCTCTGGGCGTCCTCAGTGACGAATAGTTCAGATTTCAGCCCACCGTTCCAACTCTGTGCTCTCGGCCCCTTTTGTTCTCCCGCGGCACGCTTGCGTAAAAAAATCCCATCTCATCTTATCTTTTCCATTTATCTTTTCCATTCCTTCCTTTAACAGAAATCCTCCGCCTACTCTCCACCAGCCGGAGCTCTGGTCAGACAACTTTAATGACTTCATCTGCAAGTGAGTGCATAGACGCTAGTGTGTGTTTGAATAATAGATGTTTACACTGATGGCAGATAACCAGAAAGAGGAGGAACATTTGAATATAAATCTAAGAAATTATTTGAACTCTACCTTTTCTTCCTCCTCCCCCACAGATGTCTGATTAAGGACTTTGAGCTGAGACCAAATGTGTTAGACCTGCTCCAGCATGCGTTCATCAAACAGATTGTCAGCAGAGAGAAAATCCTGCAGAAACAACTGATTGAGCTCATTGATCTCAACCAACAAATAGGAGTCATTGAAAAAACAAGGTACCGTCCCCAAAACCTCACATTTATACGTGTATTTGTGACATATTAGGAGTCATGTCACCCTTATTTACACTCACTCCATAAAGAGTTTGATAGATTTTCTTATAAACCCCCCAAGAAAAACCTAAAGTCTGCAAACCCCTCTCCTGTCAGCGGGTTTTATACGTTAGGCTGCAGCTTAACGTTAACACACAGTATAATCCAAATTACCCTCCTTGCTGGATGTTTTACAAGCCCTGTCACCCTCACATAAACAACAACTCAATCCTGCTCCAGCTTTTTTTTTTTTACCCGAGGTGGAGCCTGCCACAGTGTGTGTCGCATGAGTCAAAATGTTGGCCCTACAAAGTGTACGGTCATGAAGTGTTAATCCTATTTCTGTCGTTTTAAGCCATCATGGAAAGACAGACAGAAGCACAGACAGTAATGACAGGTAACAAAATGCATATATGACCTTTACGCCACAGTAGTAGGAGTAGATGATAATTTTGATAATTAAAGTTTGAATGAAGCCTGTAGCTGAAAGTATGTGGGAGTAGTGGAAGTTGAAATTGTTGAAGGCCATTCATTTTAATGTCAAATTCGAACGTGGAAAAAGTTGAATATTTTAAAAAGTATGAACGGTACGAATGAGTAAATTAAAAGCCACCGTGTCCTAAATGAGCTGAAGGTTGTGATGTTTGAATGGTTTCTGTAGGACAAAGTATGTAGGAGTAGTAAGGTGCCAAGAAACTAATTGAGGCTGATTCTGCAAAGTTTAGAAGTCACGTCTGTTGGAAATATTTAAAAAAGATGGAGGCCTTTAGTACAATTTCCCAACTATGTAGAGTTTGTAAAAGTAAACAAGGTTGTCGTCTTGAATGAGCTGATCTGCTGAGGTGGCCAGGAGCTTTAACATTTAATAAGATACATTTATTTCAGTCAGTTTCCGGTGTCCTACACTTGGTGAAACCTCGATTCAGCCAAGTCTCAGGAGCCTGACAGGAGAAAATGCATACTAATGTTTCAGCATTGATGCTACAGAGGATTAAATTTACATTTAGACCTTTATCGAGGCGAAACTTTGATTGTATTTAGATTGTTTTGGGGTTTGTGAAGAGATCACATCGTAGGCAGCTGCTACATCGAATTTAGATTGCTCGTGTCGTCATGTGCTGTTTACATTACGTACGTCGCTCAGTGAGAGACTCGCTTTTGTTTTTCTGCGAGTTTCAGGCATGAACGCATTCACACTAAAAGAGGAGGACACTTGAAGATGCAGACTGACGCAGATGAGGTGAACGACCTCGCCACCTTAGAAGTTTTAGACGAGGTAAGAAAGTATGTCGATGTCGATAACAATGATACCGGGCTGAAGTGATGAGCGGAGAAGCATTCTCACAGTAGACACATAAAGACACATCGGAGGCTCCTTCATACCTAATCCTTTAAATGTGCACCTCTGTTAGCCCACATCATGTAAACAAACCTGTACATCAGCTGTGCACTCGAGCTCAGACTCTGTTTGTTTGTATTGTGATATTTAGATCTTTCTTTACTAGAAATGACAACATAGCTAACAGTGAGTAGGCTCCCTCACAAAGAGCCAAACAACCATTCGCACAATTCAATTTAGAGTCACCAATTAACCTATTAAGTGCATGTCTTTGGAGATACGTTTTCTAATGACAGTTGCCATATAGAGCAGGTCTTTATAATATTATTATACTGCAGAGACTCAACAGTTCCCACCATGAGCAAGCACGTGGCGACAATGGCGAGGAAAAACTTCCTTTAAGAGGCAGAACCCGGCTCATGGTTGGACGCCATCTACCGTGACCGGTTGAGTTTAAAGAAAGAGAGACATGTGCCCATTTTCCAGAGCTTTAGGTCATATTACATGATCTTCCTCAGTAGATGAAGCTTCAAAGCTGAGTCCAAAGTTCATTCTTGACCATCGATACATCATGAACTGTCAACGTTTAAACCCAAAACATCTATGATTACTTGACGAACCTGCTGAGGAAGATCACATAACACGATCGAAAGCTTCAGAACATCTACTAAATGGACTGTTTATTGTTTATTATAGACACAGTCCGAGGCCGCTCACATTGATATTTGTTAACGAGAACATTCACCGTCATTGTGCACGATCAATCACGTCGGCCTGTTGAACGGCCGCAGTGAGGAATGCACAGCGGCACAAATAAAATAACACTCGGAGCAATTTATCAAATCTGAGCGCCGCATTGACGTATTGAATGATACAATCAGTCTCAGTTGCCAGCGGATATTTCCACCCATCCTTCAAACGTGAGGAGCTCTGCTGGTACGCCGCCCCCATTGTTGTTGTTGTTGATGTTGACGTACCTGTCCTGGCAGTGATAATACATTGACGTAACAGGCCTTGACTTGAGGAGGGACAGACGCTCGCCTCTCATACTTTGGCTGTGTTAGTGATCTAAGTTGTGTGAATCATGTTTTTGCAGAACACGGTGACGGATCAGCTTCAGATTCGCTATGGAAAAGATCAAATTTACACCTACGTGGGAGACATCCTCATCGCCGTCAACCCTTTCCATAAGATGGAGATATACACTCCTGAAGTATGTGTGTGTTTGTTTTTGTTTTGAACGCACCTTGCGCTCGCACATTCGGTCAATAACACACTGAACGTAGCCCAGCGTATCTCATTAGTGCCTCTGCAGCTCTTCAGTCGGCTGCATCCCATTTAGCCTTACCTCCACATTCACACACACATCCACACCTCACTGACTGTATTTTTCCTTCCAATCATCATGTTTTTCTTTGCCTCGTATTTGTAGATATTTTGCATTCCTCTCCTCTCAGAACAAAAGTATAATGTATGAACTGAAAGAAAACATTGATTTTTATTCTTTCTTTGCATCCATGTGTATGTTTTAAATGTGTTTTTTTTTCCATTCTCTTCATAGTACACTAAGATGTACATAGGAACTAAGCGTAAAGTTAACCCGCCACACATCTTCGCCGTGGCTGATGTCGCCTACCAGTCCATGGTGTCATACAACGCAGACCAGGTAAATCATGACGTAGTATTTTAGAGTTTACAGATGGGAGTAGCGTAAAAATTGTCTTGGTTCAGGTGACACAGATACACTTCTGTAGCTACTCTAGCAGCACAGATCTGTGCATGACGATATTGATCTGTCAGTTCGTCTGTCGGCTCACCACCCAGTGAGCCAGACCGCTGACAGTACAAAGAATGGACGGCGTACGCTTGAAGCTCAAAATCTGTTTGGGGGCTCTGGCCACCGCCATGTTGGTAGTCCTGCCTCTCCATCTAAAAATCAGCAATCAGACCCGAGGCAACCCGAAAGACAAAGAAGCCATCTGTAATGACACCCACCTGTCAATCAAAACGGCCACACTGTTAATCCTGCATAACTTTAAGTCTTAATATAATCTGTGCCTTTCTGTGTTTTCAGTGTGTTGTGATCTCTGGAGAAAGTGGAGCTGGGAAAACAGAGAGTGCTCATCTGTTGGTGCAGCAACTGACGGCTCTCGGGAAGGTGAGTGTCCAAATTTAAAGTGCCTCCAACTATTACTTATCAAAATAAAGATAATAAAATCTTCCTGAGGTTTAAAAATATAATAATGTAAACATTAAAAAAGCAACTAAATGTAAACATCAGAAACACAAGCAATAAAAATTAATTTTCAACTGCAAGAAGCCCAAAAAGACATTTCTGCCTGACAACAGCACATTAGAAATTAAACAATCATATTTATAGATTATTATTATATTTAAGAATAAATATAAAGTATTATTATTATATATTTTAAGTATTTCATACTAACAGACAAACAAAGTTACAGCTTTGAATTGTGCAACAGCTGTTTATGTGTGCGTGTGCCTCCAGCTGATGCCGACACCTGAAATAAATCAAGGCAGTTTGAACAGACTGTGATCAGTTCGTCTGACGCTGCAGCTGATGCCAGTCATGATTTGCAGCTTGATTGAAAAGAAACTTCAATTTCAATTCAGCTTTTGCATTTTTTATCATAAGTGAAACAATGAAATAAGAAATGGCAGTGTTACTTTTTGATGGGAATAACAGGAACATGACGGGAACTCATCCATGCATCACTTCTTGACAAAAGAAGTATTACTTCCTTGTATTGATTTCCCAGTTACTAAGCTGGAATAATGTTTTATTCAGGCCGATAATCGGACGCTCCAGGAGAAGATCCTGCTGGTTAACAGCCTGGTGGAGGCTTTCGGGAACGCCTGCACCGCCATCAACGACAACTCCAGCCGCTTTGGCAAGTACCTGGAGATGAAGTTCACCGCCGGTGGAACGGTGGTTGGAGCGCAGATATCTGAGTACCTGCTGGAGAAATCCAGAGTCATCCACCAGGCAGCGTAAATATCACTTCCCTGCTTTCTTTGTGTTGTTCTGTCACTGTTGTGAACTTCATCTGTGTCTGTATGTTTTCTGAACGTTTCCAAAAAGGTAATTTCTCAGCCTGCTGGTCAGAGATCAGCGTGTAATGGACTCTGTCTCTCGTCCTCTCGGCTTTTTTTTCTTTTCTATCTCAAACTGGTGGCATTCGCCTTCAACCTGCACTTCAGTCAATCCATCTTTTCTTCTTATCGTGTCGTCTGGGGAGCGGGCCGGGTCAAGTGGAGGGGCTAGCTTATTTCCTGTTTGATCAAAGATTGTGGTCTGTGCGAGTATCCTTAGTGGAACTTCAAGGACAGACTCGAGCACAGCATCAGAAAACAGACGCACAGGGTTTGATTTGGCTGCAGTGTGTGTGTGTGTGTTTTCTTCAGCCTCTTATTGGATTCTAATTTCAGTCTGGTCGCAAACAAATTTCAGGAATGATGCTTCAAAGATGTGTTCATATTTCATTACCTCTGCCAGGAACATTGTGCTTTCTGAGTTGTTTGTGTGTGAGGATGACTTCAGGTAGCAGAATATCTTAAAAAAAACACATTTTAATGGCATTTGGTGAAAAGTTTGGGCAGTAGAGTTCTTCTAGAAACCCAGGCAAGCCAAGATTACCCTGCTGACATCTAACAAAGCTTCTCCAGAGCCACAAAAAACAGACTGTGAAGCTCTTAAACTGACAAAGAGAAGTCTGTTTTTGTCAGTTTACATCCATAAATTACAAATGAGAAGTGTAAGAAGAAATATAAAACTTTGTAACTTTATTTTAACCTCCAGTAGTTGGTAAAAAAGTAAAAAGCTTCTTTTTTTTGGTGTTTCACCACAAATCAGTCGATAATATGAATTAAAACTTAATTTATCCACCTAACCGACGCTGACTTTTGTCATAAAATCTAGTGCACACACGTTTTCATCCAAAAAATGTACTTTACACAGCTATAGTATCACTAATTAGTTGTATTTTTACTTGTCTGATCAGCGTTTAGCCGAGAATTTAGGATATTTACTCAGCCTTTTTAGAGGTATGCGCCCTGTGCGTCTAGCTTTTAGCACGTTTTGTTTATTCCTTATCATATTTGCAACATTTGCATGACTTGTGCATGAATGTCTTTGTGTGTTTCCACAGAGGGGAGAGGAACTTCCACATCTTCTACTACATTTACGCTGGCCTGGCTGACAGGAAAAAACTAGCCCACTACAAGCTCCCTGACAACAAAACACCTAAGTAGGTTTGACATTCCTTGGACCTTTTTTCTTAAACACTGTTATTTCCTCCTCAGCACAGCGAATTTCCAACTTCCCGAGACCTCGATCCTGATCTATGTGTTTCCTCTTTGAACCGCAGGTATCTGTGTAATGAGCACATTAAATTAGGGCCTGACATAGTGAGCAACACCTTCTACAAGGAGCAGTTTGATGCAGTGGAGCAGTGTTTCAAAGTCATTGGATTCACCCTGGAGGTACAACCTACTGCATTAATTACTGGGCACGAAGCTGAAAGTGGTTTGTTGGCATCTTCATCCTAACATACGTGTACAGACGCGCTCTCGCGCTTATAAATATGTATGAAAATCTGTGTATCACTAAAAGACAGACATATAAGGATCTATAACAGACTACAAATGGTTCTTCGCGTCCACTTTATGACATGTGACGGAGCATGAAGACACAGGCGCATGTAGGCGGTCAGCTGTTAGCATGGTGAAGGCTAATGAGGCCCAAAGAACTAATTGCCTCTGGGATCTGCACGTCAATAGTACTCATCGTGCAATCACTTGGCAGGACTGGAACAACCTTCTCTTCTACTGCGCGTCCTGTCCTGCATGAAATCAGCGTTAAGATGATGTTTGGGGCGAGTTTTCATTAAGAAAGTTCTTCTTGCATGTGCCAAGAGCCTCAGATTCAATCAGAAGACTCTCCTTTGTTTTATTCTTTCAAATCTTACTCTTAAGTCACATTTTGACCTCTCAAACTTATTTTTTATCCCAATAAAATGTAAAATTTGTCAAATGGCGCTCTTTTCTTCGTCCGTTTAGCTATAGGGGCTAACACTGCTAATGCTGGCTAACTAGCTTATTTGTTTATTTCAAATAAACCACTGTTATTGTGGCCGGAAACTAGCATCACATTTTTATGTACCAAAGGACATTTAACTGGCCAATTTAAATATAACAGACTACTACATTAAAGTGATTTATTTGAAATAAAAAAGAAGTACAACTTCCTCAAAACCATTAGCCTTCTTGGGAGCTCAGATTGTAACAAAAGTTTTGAATTTAAGGGCACAAATTTGATTAATTTGAGACACTAATAACAATAAATGTGCATGAGTTATCATAAATTTGGACCCCTGATACTGACGATGTATGGACAGATTAATTTGGAGGTGCAAGCCTCGTCTGACACCTACAATAGTTCTCTGAACTCTAAGATCCTGTTTAAGTACTACGCCGTTATATTAACTGATGCTAGACTACTACTAGGCCTTTGCAAAAGGTTGTAAGATGCACCTGATGTTACTTGATATCAAGGTAACATCATACTGTTTCCCATCCTCTGGGAGTTTCCACTAGTAAATAGCTGTCTATCATTTGTGCAGGAGCTGGGCAGTGTTTACAGCACGCTGGCCGCCATCCTTAACTCCGGCGATATCGAGTTCTCTCCGGTCGCCTCGGAGCACCAAACAGACAAGAGCGACATCGCCAACAATTCTGTCCTGGAGAACGGTGAGACGAGAGAGAGAGAGGCGTGATCCTTGATGACTATTCAATAATATTCTTATTTCTGAGTCTGAATGAGGGCAGCTGAGGTTGCACATTTGCACTCCCTGCTTGTACTCTGTCTACTTTAGAAATGTTAACTTCCTTATCTCATGTCCCCTTTAGTGGCATCGCTGCTCTGTATCCGCTCAGACGAGCTCCAGGAAGCTCTGACCTCCCACTGTGTTGTGGCCCGGGGAGAGACAATCGTCAGGCCCAACACGGTGGAGAAGGCCGCGGAGGTGAGGGACGCCATGGGCAAGGCTCTCTACGGCCGCCTCTTCAACTGGATCGTCAACCGCATCAACGTGCTGCTGCGGCCCGACAGCGACCCAGGGTGAGATCAGGAGGAGAGGATGTGATGTGGTGTGTTTGAATGAGGTCATCTCAGGTGAAAAAGTATGTGCAAGAAGTTTGTGAAACCTGTGAAATATTATATTAATACACATGTAGTGAGGACCAGTGGTCTCTATTAGTTCCCTCAAGTGAGATTTCAAGGTTTAATTTTGTCTTTTTGACATCTAAAATATTTAATTTAAATTCAAATAAATCTATCTGAGAAGGAAAAAGATGCTGACTCACTGCTCACAACTAAAGAGGCCGATATTAGAAATGTCAAGGGTAAAGTAACAACTGAAACCACTTGTTGTTGACTCACTTCTGGAGCCAGCCTCAAGTGGACGTTTGAGGAACTGCAGACTAATCTTAATTTTATATACAGTAGAGGAGATGGGCAAAAGTTTAATGTATTCATCTTTTATATTCTTTTGGAGGACCTTTTGATGAACCGCAGTGGACGTTTGACACAAATAACAGAAGCAGTAAACTCTTTAAATGAGAACTGACCTTTCATTCTCACCTCCAGAGAGGGCGACAAAGGCTTGAACATCGGCATCCTGGACATCTTTGGCTTCGAGAACTTCAAGAAGAACTCCTTCGAGCAGCTTTGCATCAACATCGCCAACGAGCAGATCCAGTTTTACTTCAACCAGCACATCTTCGCCTGGGAGCAGGTAAAAACTCCAGGACCAGCATCCACCTTAAAACTATCTGTCAAATAAAAAAAAAAAGCTTGAATCCCTTCTGGAAAAGCACTTTATATGCATTTCTCACCTTGGTACTACCTCATTTCCATCTAAATGGTGATAACATGTCATCGTTTGTCACTCCGCGCTTTAAGAGAGACGGCAAGGGTAAAATATGCTGCTGTCTTTATTTACGGGGGGGAGAATGAAGTTCGCGATTCTCCTTTATGCAGTCTCGTGGGTGTGTTTCGCCTCGGGGGAGGTGGCGGTGGCGGCAGAGAATAGTTTGCTAATGTTAAATGATTTGGTCTCACCCATGGAGAGGAGCTATAAATCATCCCAAACGAGGGTCAATTAGGAGTTGAAGACAGTAAGCATTTGACTTAATCTCACTCTTGGGTATTGTTGGCACCCGGCCCAGAAATACATTTGTCCTATACAGCCACCATGTATATAGAGGGCACATGCGGAGGGCTGTAAGACGACGTCTAGATTTACCTATAGTTTACACATGTGGTCACATATTGTCCCAATACGTCTGCAGATTTCCGCCGTGGCTCGTTTACTTCAGTGTGCAGGCCACGCTCGAATAAGCACGTTGATTTGATGTTGTTTGCTCCAATTCTGTCCTTTTCTTCTCGGAATAACAGTCTCCGGTAATGTTGCTGAGTCATGCTAGCAGCTCTGAGAGAGTCAGTCAACCTGATGTGATCACGTTAGCCGGGAATAAAGTGGATGTCTTAGCTCACTTTGCCCTCCAGAAGAAGAGCGGGGGGAAGGGGAGAGTGTGGCGAGAGGCAGCACATTCACTTGATGTCAGATGTCACTCTTTCTCTAACGTGTCTGCTTTCTGAACTTTCAAGCACGATATTAAAAGATAAAGCTTAAAGGACAGACAGTAGATTTAAAAATACACTGAATATTTCTGCATCTGACATTATAAAACCAAAAAAAAAGGATCATTTCTTGTCAAGATAGCAGCCAAAAAAGTGAAACCACTGCAGCAGGACGCGTATCATCAATGCAAACTATCCGGCCGTTATCATGTTCACTTCTACACAATCAGTCCAACATGCTACTCTGCTGTAGGTTCAGTTACCTGAACAACCACCAAATTTTCCGACACATTTCTGGCCTTGTTGTAGCTGAAAGTGCCCAAAAGTGACATTTAAGATAAGATTTATTGATCCCACACCGGGGAAATTTACTTGTTACAGCGCACAATACAAAAGGTGGATAATAAAATACTTAGAAATGAAGAATTATGGGCGTCCTGGTGGATCAGAGCGAGCGTACGAAAGGCTGAGTCCTTCCAGGTTCTGCCTCTTACTCTGCTATGCGTCATCCTCCCTCTGTCTTCCTCACAAGTTGAAAGCTGTCCAGAGTCACCAGTGAATTCATCCAGCCACATCTCGGATGCTACACTCTCCATAGACTGTTTAGCGCCGTTAGCTCCTCCATCTTATTGGGATGAGAGCTCACGTTCCCCGCAATAACAGGCGGCATGGTTTGTACCATCTTAACCATCTTTTCTAGCTTGCGGCGCTTACATCCAGCTCTGCTTCCCCGTCTCCTTCTCCTCACTTTAAGCAGGGATCTCTGATCTTTCTGCTGTAGTACTAAAAAAAGTACTAGAAATATTAAAAACAAGAATAAAGAAGTGTTCGGAGCTGCTGTCACTGGCTGGCAACCAAAGGGCGCCATGGCAACAGTCAATATTAACAATCTACCCTTGAAATTATTGAGTTAGGAAAGTTTCGATGTACTGAGAACATCGTGGTCACTTCTTCTTCTTCTTCTGTGCAGGATGAATACCTGAATGAGGAGGTGGATGCTCGGATGATCGAGTATGAGGACAACCGGCCCCTCCTGGACCTCTTCTTACAGAAGCCCATGGGGATGCTCTCGCTTCTGGACGAGGAGAGTCGCTTCCCACAGGCCACCGACCAGACCCTCGTAGGTCAGTCAGTCTCTTTAGCTTGCAACGGGAGGGTGGATTCACTGTTTACACTGTTGACTGAGTTCTCTACATGTCATATTTGTAGTCGCTGTGGAGTCAATTAACCAATGTGTCCCATTTTAGAGAAGTTTGAAGACAACCTTAAGACCAAAAGCTTCTGGAGACCAAAGAGGGTCGACCTCGGCTTTGGTATTCACCACTACGCTGGGAAGGTACAGAAGTTTTATTTTAAGCTGAAGCTGCTTCGTGTGCGTCGACCTTTACATAAATATTCTCCTTCTCTCCCAAACTCTAAGGTGATTTACAACGCCGCAGGCTTCTTGGCCAAGAACAGGGAGACACTACCGGCCGACATTGTCCTGCTGCTGAGGTCGTCGGAAAATGAGCTCACTCGCAAGCTGGTCACCCATCCCCTCACCAAAACAGGTGAAGAAGAAGCACCTCAGAAAACAGGAAGAAAAAAATAAGAAACAATCAGCTGTTGTTGCTTATTTTAGCCAAGCTTTCCTCTGTTGTCTGCCAGACTTTTTGGTTGTAATAAGCCAGCCTTGGCAGTGAGAGTAACCTTTGTTGGCAGAGCGGGCTGCCAGCTCTGTCAAAATCAAATCACAAAGCCAATAATCACATAATCACTCTCTTAAAGTAGTCCTAAAGCTGTCGTGTCCAGCTCACATAAAGGACTCCTGAACTCCTCTGCTGTCTGCTCCATTGACTTCAGTTATTTAAATTTAAGTTTTACTTTTTACAACCAATTTCAAGACTTCTAGACTAATTATAACCTCGTTAATTAACCCCAAAAATATGCACACGGGCCTGTTTCTGCAGACATACGGCTAACTCTCTCCCCGGGTGAGTAAGAGCAGTTTGTGTTAACCAACTCTTATCCTCCCTCTTTGTTTATTTCACAGGCAACCTTGCCCACACCAAGGGTAAAGGCATAAACACAATGCGAAGCCCGCGGACCCCGACACGCACCATCACCTTAGCCAAGGTACTTACAGCGCCTGTCTGCGTTATCACTGTATTATCTTTTACATCCGATACTTCCCCTGAAAACTTGCCCAATCTATTTTTTTTTTCACTCGCAGAGCTCTTGAATTACAATTCAGCCTCTCTTGTCTCTGCAGTGTTTTCCCATTTCTACACCTTCTTTCTGTAATTATAGCTTCTTCTGTTTTCTCTGTCTCTCTTTGTCTTTGCATTTCTATCGTAAAAGATGGGAGTCCTCTCCTTATACAGTTCTTTTTCTGTCAGTGAGGTAATCAACATATCTCCACGTAGTTTGTGTTCATTATCTGACACCAGTGCAAACACCCGCACTCACTCCAGAGCTCCTAAAATGTACAAATAGATCTAAATGTAGAGATTTGTGTATTTTAACTAGCATCAGTGAGTTAAATTCTGTGCATATGTTACATAATTATTTACAGTTTATGCAAAACAAGCTATTTTCATGATATAGATACAGTCTGTGTGCTCATGCATGTGTGTAACCTCACTTTGGAGAGCCCTAAGTGCACAAACACTCCTCCTCTACCCACTCGTGCTGCAGTAGATTGTAAAGTTTTAGTACTTTATATTTATCAGCATGCTGCTATAAACCGACATTCAATAATCAGCCCGAGATTCAGTCGCCAACGGGCCAAAAAAAACCTTAATTAAAAAAAAAAAACGTGGCTTACTTTAGTGAATTTATTTCGATTGTGGCGGTACACGATTGCAGCCGTGCTGAATGTACGGCTCGGGGCAATTTGCCTACCAAAAAAAAAAAAAAATTGACAGTAGCTACATTTAAATGAAACTGTGTTTGATGAGTTCTTGAATCTATTTCCATTCATCTGCATACGTTAGACAAAAAGCTCATCAAAGGGCTTCGCTCTTAAGAGGCATTCAGAATGCTATAAACAGTATTAGGCTTGATGGCTTGCTATAAAGTGGTTTCCCCCTTCCCCCCGGTGTAATAGTGCTGAGGATTATATGTAGAGCTTGTGTCATGAAACATGTGCTGGATGCAGGTTAATGCATTTGTATTTCATGTCTTTGTGAGAGCAAATAGTTAATTAGAGACGTTTCTTAGCGTATAGTTTGTGGTGTTAGCTGAGAACCTTTTGAGGTGACGAGTTGTATTTCTGCAGACCGTATTCTTGATGTTTCTTTCTTTGTTTGTCCATCTCGTGCGTCTCTTTTCGCAGCCTTCTCTGGAATTAAAGCTCGCCCCTGAAAAAAAAAGCGTGCTTCATGTGGCTCTCGATATCAAAGTACAAATGCAAACGGTGATTTGGTGATTTTAAAAGTCGTTGTAGAGAAAAATTGTAATGAAAATGTGACTTGCATTACAATTCTTAAGGTGTGAATCGCCTTTTCAGATGTGTTTCAGTTTTGCACTTTTAAACTTTAGGTCCTTGTTTCGTCCTGTTACGCACTATTCAACTACCCCTCATGGCCTCATGTGCATCGTACTAAAGGCCTCCATAAAGGCTTTAGTCTGTAGAGACACGTACAGTCAGCCGTGGATTATTGTGACTTTTAACCAGCTTCGTGTTTGTTTGTTCAGCCGGGTGAAGACACGCCTTCCCACCCGAGAGAAACCACCAACATGAGAACGCAGACCGTGGCCTCGTACTTCAGAGTAAGTCTGTTTTCTCTCTTTCTCTCACCAAACTTGTTGCATAAATCAAGCTGCCTCATGGGCTTCACTCTTCTTATATTTGTTCTAGTACTCTCTGATGGACTTGCTGTCCAAGATGGTGGCAGGGCAGCCTCACTTTGTTCGCTGTATCAAACCAAACAACGATCGGCAGGCCAACAAGTTTGACCGGGAGAAGGTTCTGGTTCAGCTGCGCTACACGGGAGTCCTGGAGACCGCCAAGATCAGGCGGCAGGGCTACTCTCACCGCATCACGTTTGCTAACTTCGTGAAGAGGTCAGCAGTCTCTCACTTCATTCTTTCAAAATACATTAAATATGTTGGAAAACAGTTGCTGGAAAGACTTAGACTAAACGAAACGATATATTACTGAAGTGTGGAGTTTAAAACAGTTTTTCCACCAGTTTTCAGTCCAGGATTTTTTGTGGGCGGTCCTTAAAGGTGGCTCGATGACACGCTGAGGCCACCCTGAGCATACCCCTAGCGCTGTAATGCTATGTACCAGCAGCCTGTAGCTATGCCTGGGAATATATGTAGTCAAATCTGAAGTTTACGTGTGTCGATAACGGCACACACAGACCGAGGAAATTTGGCTGGGTGGTTAATAACACTTTCTTCTTTGTTCTTTGCTCTGACAAACTCAAAACACGTATTTATTCTTACTTTACATGGACTTTAAGTGATGTTGTATGTGTGTTGGCTCTTGCATTAGGCGTCCAGCTGATTACACTGACTGTTACAGGTACTATACCTTGGCTTTCAATGCTCAAGAGGAGCCAGCTGCGTCTCAAGAAACATGTGCTACCATCCTGGAGAAAGCCAAGCTGGAGCACTGGGCGATGGGGAAGACTAAGGTAAGTAGAGATGTTTGAGTTTTTTTAATTCATTCACACTCCACAGTTTCTTGTAGAACATGCAAGATATTTGTTGCACAAACAGGTGCAGTAAGACACTTGACTTCCTTTAGCGAGTCGCACAAGCATGAGAAAGGATATTATGTGGTACATTGCACTCTACTGCAAACAGGTGCCACCTTAATGAAAGGAGCTTGTGAGAGGCGCAATGAAGAAATGTAATTTGCTGTTCCGGTGCAATATTAGTAGATCTAAAATAGATTTCAAGTGTGTGACGTGTCTCTACGTTCAGGTGTTTCTCAAGTACTACCACGTGGAGCATCTGAACCTGATGGTGCAGAAGGCCACGCAGCGGATCATTCTGCTCCAGGCTTACGTCCGAGGCTGGCTGGCAGTCAAACGATACCAGCGGATATTAAAAGAGCGAGAACAAAGTGCTCTGGTGCTGCAGTCAGGTTCGTAAACTTCGTAAACTCTGTGCGAATGTTATCCAGAACATGACTCACCAGGCAGTTTATTGTAACGTTTTTCCGTGCCAATTCATACACTTCCAGCTTACAGAGGTCACAAAGCTCGGAAGAGGGTGGCTGACGACAAGGGCAAATTGAAGTTAGATGCCTTCATCATCCAGTTTCAGGCTGGTGAGAACAAGTTATCCAACAGGATCTGTGTTTGGTGTGTAATTCATTGGTTTAACTGTTCGTCTCCTTCAGTTTGCAGGGGTTACCTCGCAAAAAAGAAATACAAGGAGATGCTAGATGAGAAGAACAAAGCTGCGACCAAGATTCAGGCTCGCTACAGAGGGCACAAGGAAAGGAAAAGCTTCAAAAGAAAGAAGTATGAAACGAGAAATGTACACAATCTAGCACTAAAAAACAAGCCAGGTTTGTTGTTTTTGATAAAGATGTGTCGATTTTTGTTTGTAGGGAAGTGAGAGAGAAAGAAGCCCTCAAAGAAATAAAAGAAGAGACTCCAGAACCGGAAAACACCAATGAAGAGAACGCTGCTGGTCCCAGCGACGAAGCAAAGAACGAGGACGACGAAGCTAAAGCTGCCGTGGTTCTCCAGAGCAACTACAGGGGCTACAAAGAGAGGAAAAAGTTTAAGGAGAGGAAAAAGACGATGGCTGGCGCTGAATTAGAGATACCAGCAGAACAAGAAGGTGGACAAGAGCCAAGCAGCAAAGCAGAGGGAGGAGAAAAGACAGAAGATAAACCAGAGGAGAATGAGGAAGAAGAAGAAGAAAGTACATATAAAGCAGAGGAGAACGACGACAGCGATCACACTCAGGTGCCCGAAGACGAGGAGCATACAGAAGTGACAGATGAAGCAGTGATGGAGGACGCACCAGCAGCAGATGCTGGAAAAGAAGGTCAGGAGGAGGACAAGAAGGAGGAGGACGGACAAGAAATGGCTGCAGGGGAAGAGGTCGGCAACGTAGAAGAAGAAACCAAAGCTGCCACTGTTATCCAGAGTAATTTCAGAGGTCACAAAGAGAGGAAGAAGTTGCAGGAACAAGGTAAGATCCCGGCTAAGAAACCAAAAGCACCTGCAGGTGAAGCTGAAGTGCCCAAAGTCGAAACGCCAGCCGAAGAAAAAGAAGAAGAACCAGCAGAAGCTCAGGACGCGGTAGATGTTTCTTCAGTTGACGTCAAGGTAGAAGACCAAGACGAGACCAAAGCTGCTGTGGTGCTTCAGAGCAACTTCCGTGGCCACAAAGAGCGCAAGCGTCTCGAGGAGGAAGGAAAGCTGCGTCGGAAGAAGAACACGGAAAAAGACGTTACACCAGAATCTCCAAAAGAAGAAGAAGAAGAAGAAGGAGAGCAAGTAGTGACGACAGAAACATCAGCAGCAGAATTCCAGCCGGATGCTGCCGCAGATGGACTGGACGAGGAAAAAGCTGCTACCGTCCTTCAGAGCAACTTCAGAGGCCATCGGGACCGAAAGAAAATGAAAGCAGAGAGAGAGACGCGACAGAATGCGAGGAAAGACGCTGACGAGGATGCAGGAAAGGAAACTAAAGAGGAGGCCGGGGAGGAGGCCGGGGAGGAGACCGGGGAGGAGGCCTTGGATGTTACAGACGTGGCGATAGAGCGTAAAGACGAGGCAGATGCTGAAAAAGAAAGGCTGGAGGAAGAGCATGCTGCGGTGAAGATCCAGAGCAACTTCAGAGGGTATAAAGACAGGAAGAACCTGAAGGCCAACAAGCAAGCAGCGCAGACCGAAGCTGAACAACTGGAGAACTTCTCCAGAGAGGTAACATTAAAGTTTTTATCACTTCTCCAACTCCTTCTTCTTTCCACTCATGCACCGTTTCTCCACAGGTCATGAAGACTTCTCAGGACTTTGCCGCCCTGCAGCAGAAGTTGAACGAGATCATCCAGGCCCATCAATCAAACCCGGAGAACAATGGCATGTTTGTGAGAGGAAAAGCAGTCAATGGCTTGGTGCCGCCAACTCTCCAATCAGGTAAGATCATTGAGATCGGCTTCATGGCGACAGATTACAGAGCAATGAATTTAATTCATATTCTCGGCATGGAATGACCCGAGGTTAATGTGTGTTTCTGTTTCCCCCCGAACCGTCTGATAGTTAAGAATGACAGGCTGCAGGTTTAAGTGTCATTTCCTGCCTCACAAAGAAGAAAATAAAGGATTATGTTCAGGCTTTGATTGTAAATATCGAGGATTTGAGGTGGGAGTTTCTCCTTGTTCGGGATTTATTATCTGAAAGGTAAAGGTTTGTGCGCGCTGTTCATGTTTTCTTTGTCAGAAGAAGGCGATGTTATCGACCCACGCTCGTCCCTTGTTTCTCTCGTGAGGCTTAATTAGATCAGGAAAGTCAAGTGCCAAAACAGGAAGCGCTTCTCTCCCCCGATGTGTCATCAAAAATAAAATTTGATCTGCACAGGTGATAGGTGTAATTGCTTTCAGGGTGTCGAGCGCACAGGGAGAGAGAGAGAGAGAAAATTGAAAGTTTGCCATCTTTGCAAAACGAAGCTGGCAGCTTAAAGGTCGCCGTCGACGCAGGTTCAGAAGTAATGTAATAATTATGTAATAATACAAATGATCGACTGGCATCATGATTATTCTGCCATTTCTTTGATTCTGAACATTTTAAATTAGATTTTTGATTTCTAATTTAAGAAATTACCTTCATATTGGACACATTTGCTTCTCATTCATTTTGTCTAATATCACACTCCACAGAGAGATGGGATAATACAAAAAGTGCTGATGAAGATATAGTAAGAGTGTGGTCACCATGATCTTTCCCTGACAACAACTGGAAGTGATTTAGTCTACTTAAACCTGAGCAGAGCTTAAAGAAACCGAGGCTACCGAGGCCAAAAATGAACGACAAACTGAATTTTCTTCAGTTTCCCGTCACTCTCAAGTCAGCTGTGTTAAAAACATCGACATAAGATAAGCCTGAGTCTGGTTCCATGTTTTGGGTTATAAACTAAACTTTTCATATTTTAATTTCTTATTCTTATTGTTACATAGTCTCACTTTAACCGAGTGTTTTAGCTGCCTAATCTGTCTATAAACTATCTTAACTACCAGAGATGATCTTCCCCAGTATCCCAGAAAAAGTGTATTTGTTATTGCTCGTATTGAACACACATTACGGTATCTGATATTAGCGTTCTGTAAACAGTGTTCAATGAGTAGCAAACCTGTTTCTGATCTTAAGATAACTGGCTGCTTGAGCTTGTGTTGACCTTCTCATCTGGTTCTTGGCAACAAACCGAACAAACATTTCTAAAATATCAACTGTTTCTTTAAAGAATCTGTGTTTACCCTTTTCAGCATGAGCTGTACTATGATGGCTGACTCATGAAAAAAGCAAAAGGCCCGATCTAGAGTCAGTGTTTTGTTTGTCGTTATGGGCTGCTGTAGAAACATGGCGGTTCAACGAGAGAACCTGCAGTGTCTGTACACATAAAAGGCTAATTATGACGCCACAACAACATAACGATTTATATTTTCAGGTGATTATACACTCATGAAAACAGCTGTGTATGTTATATTCCATTTCTGCCATATTCTGTCCCCTGAATCTGACTCACTGGACATTTATTGATTTTTTACTTTTAATGACAAATCTACACCAAAGAGTGAATCTTTTATAAATATCACACACACATTACTCCACATAGTTTCCAGTAGAGCAGAGTGTTCCTTTAATCTGGGCATGTTTGCCCTTTACAGGTTTTTCTTCAGCGCGGCACGTTGCCTGAGGTAAAGCAGAATGAATTATCTGTGTTATTTCCAAAGACTGCAGCGACTGCCTCTGAAACCAGGCTCCCCTCCCTCATTTCTCCCGACAGCTGTCCCTCGTGAAAATTTTGCTTAACGTCGTAAAATCATCGGAATCATTTGTGACACGCACGACGAAAAGCAAAGAGACGCCGGTCGCATTGTTCTTCATGGAGGGGGGGGGAAGGTCGTCAAATGTTAATCACGTTTTGTGAGCGAGCATTTCCAACAATTATGGCAGGAATTAATAAAGAGGGTGTGTGAAATTGGCTTTAGTCGTTTGTGCAATGCAGGGTGACCTTTTAGATGGAGTTGTTCAATAATATTACAAACTTTTCACCTCCTTTACCTGAGAGCTTTTGCACATGATGGATTGTTATTTGCTGCTTGTTCCCCCCCCCCCTCTCGCATGAGCAGTGATTAATAATGAGCAGCAAAGGTCATTGTAATATGGTAATAATTGCGTCCAAAGATGAATATTGTAACAGTATATTGTTAGAGATTGCAACAAATCCAGTACAGTGTGCATGGAAAGCTGTCCGGGAATCGAACGCGGATCATTACAAAGTTATAGGACGCTTTGTTTGTGTCAGAGGTTGTTTCACATCATCTCTTCTGGAAAATTCACACAGGCCAAAGGGCCTTAGGGTTAAACTCCAGCATGTATGGAGGTCAGCTCAATAAGTACAGCAGAGTCGGAGGTCAGCGCGGTGTCACATCACACTCAACAGTCTGTCCGGTAATCCGTCCACTCGTGTGTGCAATGATCCCACCGGCTCTCGAGCTGTTTGACATTGTTGTGGTACTCGAGATCGGACCACTTTTTGAAGGTCTCAGATAAACTGCAGGGAGATCAATAAATCTGATTTATTTGATGACATCATCGCTGTGAATGGAGGCGAAACTTCCCTTCCTTCAACGCCTCCCTGCGCCCTTTTACATCCACTCAAAGTAAGTGAATGTGAGTGACAGAAGAAGAAGAACAAGCTGTGGTTCTCTGGGAAGAGATGTCAGCCAAATCTTCTGTAATAAAATCTGACTTTCTGAACCTCAACGAGTTCATCAGCAAAAGAAAACACAGGGCAGCATCAGCTTCATATTAAGCTACCTAACTAGGCTGCACACTGTCTGGTCCTGGTCTCGGCTTAGGTGGTCTTGACTACAACACCGCTGTTTGATCATGACCTGACATGTAGGTATAGTTGGTCACTCCTCTAAATCCAGGTCACTTCACATCATCTTGTTAAGGTCGCACGTTTCTGCAGACATTATCACCAACTTCACTTCTATTTAAGGTGGTACAGACACGAGGTTGGACTTTCTTAAGAACACATTAAAGATAGTCTTAAAAAAAGAGAGACCTTTTTGTTCTGCGTCGAAGCTAAAAAGGCTAGAAAGATATTGCACTTTTCTTTGAGATGTCATTTTTAAAAGAGTGCAGTGTGGCGGTCATTTCTCTACTGTTTAATCTCTATTAAAAGACTTAAAATGACCAAAAAAATAACAATTAACTGATAAAATGAAATGCATTAATATCATTTAATATTGCACTTTGTATTTAAAGACCAAGTTTAGTTTTATTTTTCTTGCATCTGTTCATAAATGTGGATTTACATGCAGAAAAATGACTTTCCTACCTTAACTTTAACCTCAGTGTACCTTAAAGTAATACAGCTGCAAGTCAATCAAACTCTCTAAACCCAAGACACTTTTACACCTCTTTAAAGCTGTTGAAAGGCATTCTGGGAAGTGTAGGAAAATGCAGGATGAGGCTGAACAAAGTACAACACTTCATTGAGCTGAGCTGAGCTCATCGTTACCCTGCCTCTTTCATCCTGGAACAAACAGACGAGTTTTAACCGTCTTTGTTTCCTTTCAGCCGACAAGAGAATGTCGCGGACCCCCCGCAGGACTCAGCAGCCAAAGACCCTCAACACGCCGGAGGACTCCACCTATTACAACCTGATTCATGTGAGTTAAAAGAAAGAGACGAGGAACGATTTCAGATATTTGACACAACAAAGCTTTGCTGTCTGCCGCCATGTGACACCAGAACTACTTCCCCAGACACTGACTCCAACAGAGCACCATTGATTAACAATTTTTATTCCTTAACATCTGTTCCCAAGACGAGAAAGATCAGACAGTTACAAAGACGTCTGGAAAAGTTTCTTTAGTACATTTGACAAATAACAATTTCTATTTTTTTTGTACATTAAACAGTTTATTTATTGTTCTGCTCGTGTAATTATTTGTGTTGTTCATTTCAGCAAACTCCTTTAGCAGAACTTCAGGTTTGTTGACATGCTGCCACTTCTGTTTCATAGTATAAAGCTTTTAATCAACATTTAATAAAGAGTATTTTAACAGTAATTACACCAGTACTGTAGTGCTGTAGTTTTGATTGATCAAATGATGACGTGATTATACAAATGTGATCACATGTATTGGAGCAAAAATTCACTGAAATCTTTCAGGTAATGACAATTAATATTTTAGAAATGCTTCTATTGTTCTTCTATCTTTCTAAAACAGGTTTCCAACATGGGGTCACATGATCATAACATAAATCAGACAATCAAAATCATCTATTTCTTTCTAAACTTTAATTATTATATGACTTTACTTCAATAGGGCTACAAAAAATAATCCAAATATTAGTATAGTATAGCGATATATTCGGTGGTTCGCTCCAACATAGCAGGTGGTGGTAATGCACGTCAATGCTGGTTGTTGCCAGTGTTACAATTGAGTGTAATTTGCATTAAAGATGAATGATTCGAATGATGAAGCTTAAATTTCATCCACTGAAAATCCAGAAACGAGTCTACAGTCATGCTTGCAGCGTGCTTTGAACACATACCATGTTACTTTACCATATTAGCATCCTAATATGTGGTAATAAGCATTTAACACAAGTACAGCTGAGGCTTTGCAGGTGTTTGGTCAAAAACTGAAGTATTGGACAGATGAAAAAATGGCCTGATATCACAGATTTCAACCTCATTGGGGGCGCTAGAGGAAAAATCCATCCAATAGTTGAGATATTTGTGAGCTAGCATGGCTAAAATGGCTCTTTTTGCTTCAGTTTCTTTTGCATTACCTAAACTCAGAGATTAGGCGCGTTTGATTGACACGTAATAATCTGTCCTCTGTCTCTGTCTCTCTCTCCACTCAGAGGTCTGTCCAGGATGATAAACGCAAGCCCAGGAAAGAGGAGTAAGTGTCTGGTTCTTATTTCAACCTCGTCTTAACAACCCATCACTGCTGTTTTAAGAGGTTGGCCTGACGCCTGCTTGGCTTGGCGAACGGGGTTCCAGAGTAATGACTGTAGCCGAGCGCCAACATAAGGACAGTGTCTGGGTCCAAACCTAATGATCTGCAGAATTACACACATCCTCAGCCAAATTAATTAGCCTCATCCTTCACCATGGTTACATCCGCTCAATACACTC
Organism: Miichthys miiuy; assembly: GCA_036365135.1. Taxonomy (NCBI): domain Eukaryota; kingdom Metazoa; phylum Chordata; class Actinopteri; family Sciaenidae; genus Miichthys; species Miichthys miiuy. Next base: position 5,695,577 of record CM071618.1, read on the forward strand.
AGTGAAATTTAATGTTAGGCATCAGAAATGTGGACGATGTTTCACATACAGTACGCTGGAGCTCTAGAAAGTGTGTGTACATACAGTACATGCATATGGATGTGTCACAGAGGCCACGAGGTGAGCGTACCGCCCAGAGCGAGGGGGGTGAAGATAGACCGATAGGGCCGAACACGAAGAGACCGGGGTACTTTATCACAGCAGTCTGAAGAGACACACACACACACACATACAGTGCAACACAACGCTTAAACATCAAGGGTAATAATTTGTTAGCAGATAAATAAAGCCAGCGATGGACAGGAGCAGTTTACATGCATCATTAAGGATGAGAAGGTCAGCAGGAAAGATAGCGTCTCTGGCTAAAGCTGACAGCAGAGGAGGATGGGAGACGGGAGAGCGTGGGTGGTAAGAGGAGTGGAACCTGGAGAGTATAGAGGCGATGATAGTAAATGGGAGTAAAGACGTACAGATGAGAAATAGGGAGCCAGAGTTAACCAGAAACTGCAGATATATCTGTATTTTATTGCCAATATTAAAGCGATGGCGTGTCATTTGTGTAGCCTCTGTCTAAAGATGTGACATAACAGTGATTCAACCTATCGTCAGACCATAAAATCTCTCATATTTTGCTTGAAATTCCTCTGCACCCCGTGTCTGATAGCAACAAAGGCAGCAGTTTGTTCAAAGATAATCAGAGGAAGGACAAGATAGTTAGCATGAGCAGTGAACCGGGCGATGAACCAGCCCCAGAACCGGCCCCGGTTCAGCAGTCAGGGTTTGAACTCATTCCCCCGGTGGATGAAGCTGGAAAGAAAGCAACTGAAGAAATGGCCAAATTTTTCTTAACTGAAATGAGTCCACAGCGACTCCGTGAGGTTGTACGGCTTTCACCTAAATGCTAACATCAGCATGCTAACTTACACACAATGCCAATGCTAAAGTTCTATTTATCAGGTATGTTCACCGTCATTCTATCACAAGACGTGAATCATTTGAAAACACGGACGCCTGCAGGAAACCGGTGTTTGTTGGCAACCTCGGTGCTTTAACGGAGACGAGAGGAGTAGGCTAGTAGCACGTGTTTGCAAAGGCGTGATCTGAGCACAAGTCAGCTAAATGCTGGTTGTTGTCAGCATGTTTCACAACACAAACACTCAATCTAGTAAAAATGTGATGAAAACTTTCTCTGTTCACTGACTGCATCCCCGTTTGTGTCGCGATCTCGGCTAGCCGGTTCTCGCTTGAGTTTCGGACTTTTACTTCCACTAGCGCTAGATATAAAGTACAGTAGAGGCTGATATAAATGAAATGATTGTGTCTTAAAGCAACATTGCATAGAAATAAGTGTTTTTATGATTGCTAACAGCCAAACATCAAGCAAGTGCAACAACACAAGACATAGCAGCCAGCTAGTACTGATATAAAGCTAATAAGCTCTCACCTACGACTAAAAGTCAGTCCTAGATTTACTCTTGTCTGGCAGCTTCTTCCTTGGTCACCCTCTCCTCTTATCTCTTATTAGAGGCAGTACATTATGCTTGCCCAGCTCATTGCCTGCTTGCCCAGCTCCTGTTCTGGCACGACATCAGCTCAGCTCCTCGTCAGCATTCGCTCACAACCCAGGCCTAAAAAACCCCCTCGCTCTAGTGGTCCAAAATGCCTGTAGTACAAACACTAACACTCCCCCAGTACTCTGAGCTCACAGTCCAGGCAGTAACTGAGCTAACATTAGCTATCAGCAGCTACAGTTGGCAGTACTCTGTAAATCAGAGAGAGTTGATGTGCAGTCAATCAGTGAGATAGTTGGTGGTGTGTGACTTTGTATCATAAACCATCCAACAGTTGAGATATTCCACTAAACAAGACAAATGTTAACCTCATGGTGGCGCTAGAGGAAAGGCTAGCTGATAGCTAAAGTCATTTGGATATCCAATAATATGTTACGATATTTCTCTTTTAAAGGTGAAAGCTTAGACCTTTGTCCTTTGAACGCTTCACTCATCATGATTCATCAGCTGGATGATTGTCGACTTAATAAGGTCAGCTCAGGCCTCAAACTCATCACCAGAGTTTTTGGACAATGTCGACACCTGATGTTTTCAGCTCTGCAGTCATGAAGAAAGTGATTTCCAATAGCGGTCGTCACCGTATGTTAATAACGTGTGAGATGTATCGATCTCCACATGGAAACTCTTTTTTTTTTTTGTTCATTTGGAGGTCAGATGGTAGGTTCGGCTTCATGCCGGCGTCCCTGGAGCTGACGACAGTCTGCGTGGTGATGATGGTTTAATTTACACAGTCTGGTGGGCAGATACTTTCAGACTGTGGCTTCGTATATATCCTCCTTTTTCTCCATCACTCCCTCTACGAGCTGCTGTGCTGGAATATAACTAAAAAGTATATTTATGTACCTGTACTCAAGGTAATTTACTTGAATATTTCCATTTTATGCAACTTTATACTAGAACTCCACTAAATAAATGACAAATTTGATCACTACATTTGTCTGACCGCTTTAGTTACAGTTCAGATTACTTTTTCATACCCTGCTTGTCCAGTGAAAACTATTTATTTCCAATTTTTTAAGTTAATATTTGGAAAATAAACTCCATCAGCTGAAAGACAAAGAAAAGTTTTTAGTGATTTGTGATTTCTCACAGAGCAGCGATGCTACAAACAGATAGTAGTAGTTAAAAAACTCCACGGTAGTAAAAATGTATCATACACACATTTATGTAGAAGTAATATTAATCCAAGAACATCACTTATCGTTCAAACTTTTAAAGATACACGGTCAACTTGACCCTTTTTTTGAGAGATTTCATGTCCAGTATCTCTGTGAGAGACTCCAGTCATCTGTTAAGTCTTGATGGCCAGTAGGAGGATGAGTCTACAGGAGGAGTCCATATTAAGCCTCTTTGTTTGTTGCTCTGTAAGAATTTGACAACATCAGTTGGTCTTTAAGCCTCTTTTAGCTCCAAATCTCATTCCTGAACTGACTCCTCGACTTTTTTGGCGGCCGTTCTGAACCACATATCATTGGTGTGTTTACAAATCCACTTCCTTTACCATGCAACCTCCATTTTATTGCTTAATCTGGAGTTTCTTAGTGTAGTATCGACTCAGGACATTAACGAATCAAATGAACTACACATTTTAGATGCTCTATTTGTTCAAATTTCCCAAATCTGACACCAAATACTGTCATTATGATCGCTTGTTAGTCCAGACTAGCCGTCCTCCTAATGTCCATCCGTCCCTGTTTGTGCTCCAGTCCAGGAAAGCTCCTGGATGTGGATGACCAGTACTACAGAGGACTGTCCAGCAGCAAGTCTGAACCCTGCATACCCACAGAGGACGCGTCCATCAGCAGCATGCCGGAGAGGAGGCAGTCCATGGACAGGAGGCAGTCTACGGAGCTGAAAGCTGAAGCTGCTGCCGGTAGACCGACCAGAGAGAGAGCCGTCACCGAACCGGAGCATCCCAAAGCTTCCAGTGACCACAGGTACGTCCTCGACGTACTTCAGCGTGTCCTATTCCAATTTATGCTGAGTCATGTTTTAATTTATGGCAAAAGAATCGACTCAGAGGTCCTCTTGGTGTCTTTTTGGGGCCCCTTTTCCATTATTAGCTGCTCATGTGACCCAGATGAAGGTCGTGAATGACCTCCTTGATCTTTCTCTGCACGCACAGATGCAATATACTTTATTACAGTCATATCTGGGTGTCAAATCATGTGATAAGAAGCAAGAGATCCAGCTAACACAACAGAAACTGATTTGCCTTTTTATTAATTGAGGATGCCTCAAATTAAAGACCGCAGACGGATTACACAACCCAGCTGCCAAACGATGAAGACAGCTGTAGATGAAGCTTTAGTTTGTTAGTAATCATGTCTGTTATATGTGATGGAGGTCACCTGCACTTGCTCTAAAGACAGATGTTGATGTGCGTAGAAGTTTTCCAGACAGCGCCACGCTCGTGATGAACGATCACTGAAAGATGATAAACAATATGAAATCTTTCTCCGGAGCATTAATCTTTACGTCTCCTCTCTCCAGGCGCTCTCTTCCCAGGATGTCGTCCACGGAGAGCCGGACCGAGGACAACCCGTACGACTACAGACATCTACTGAGGAAGACCTCGCAGAGACAGAAGCTCATCAAACAGTACTGAACGCGGGACTGAACTCCGAAAGCATGATACAAAAAAACTATGTGGCGACGTATTAGCGTACATCATGCTGTATGATTTATGAGTATTTGATTCATCACAGCTTCTTGGAAAAAACCTCTACAGACTGATTATAAGTCACCGTCTTCTTGCTGTAAATAAAAAGACACTCCAACTTTAAAGCCGGCTGTAAATGAAGGTTTTATTTGTCATTTGTAAACTAGACGTTGATACTTTTGGCTCATTTTCCTTCATTTTTTGTTAAATATCATGTTCGAGGCCGTCCACTTGAAACATCTCTAACAGACTTGTAAAATATAGATGATGTAAATACAAAAGCAACGCGCCTGCACTCCGTTTTGAAGGACGTATGTTTGAAAAATCAGCTTCAGTGTTGTCACGTTGTATGAAATGTACATTTTTTCTGCTGTTTTGTTCATTCAAACATGAAAATATATCGAAATCTTTGTGACGCGTCATTTATCTTCTTATTTTGCACAGACGTGATAATCAGCTTCATTTTAACTGAACACACTTCTTCTTTGTCTGGTTTCAGTATCAGAGGCAGCTCCTGTAAATTCCAAATTTGTTGGTTCGAGTGTTTCTTTGAGATCCGACCTCTGACCTTTCAATGTGACATTTGAAAAGGAGAGAAACCCCCACAGGGGGTGTTAGCGAATCCCCAACGACATGCTGACTGCACGCACTGGCACTAAAAACTACAACAACAAAAAAGACAAGCAGCGAGAAAGAACTGAGACTCCAGGTGCTGAAAGCCCTGCAGAGGATGAGTCATGATCGGATGTTGGGTCATGTAGAAAGATGAAAACATCTCTGTTTTTATAAATAACAGATCTGTGGAAGCTTAAAGGAATAAAACTACTTTAAACACTAAAATAACTTTTCAATAAATCCACAAAAATTTGCCAAAGGCTTTAATTTATTTCTGTTTTTGGTTGGATTGGATTAATAAATCATAACAGATGTGGCTCGGGCCTGTTTTAGATGCCTGCAGGGTCAGTTTGTTCTCATTCATGGATAAACCATAAGAAAACATGACAGTGTTTGATCGTTTTATTGTGATTTGTAACAGATAATGTGTGGGAATAAATCCAAAATCTACAAACCTGATTCACAATTTGTAAATTTAAAAGATTAATTTCATTTCAGGGTGATAAAAAATTTAGATATTTGATCGTTTGGGTGCAAATTTTGTGCGCAAAAAGACCCAAATGCGCAATGGTGCAACAAAATCAAACTTCTACCTTTGAACACACAAAAAAGTAACGAGTAATGAATAGTTTTGGGGTAACGAGTCGCCAACACTGAGGAGGAAAGAGGCGGAACCTGTGCGCACTTTTTTTTTTTTTGGATTTGAACCGTGCGTCCTCGTCTCCATCTCCGTCACCTCCTCCTCCTCCCCGCTGTTTCCTCCACCGGAGGCGGACAATTAGAGCCACCCAAGAAAATAGATCTGCAATTTCTGAGCAGATGAGTTAGTTTTGTCTGTATGGATGGTGCTGGAGGAGGAGGAGGAGGAGGAGAGGGGTGTGTGTGTGCGTGTGGGACCGAGTCTCCGGGATGTATAGAGGAGTCACGACGCACGACGCAACGCAGTTCGTCATGACCTGAAGTGAATCACGACGGGATTTCTGTAGTGACGTGAAATTTAGGTTAGATGCAATTAGTCATGGCTCCTGTGCTGCATACTTCCCAGCAGCTCAGCACAGCTGCGTGCTGAAATCACTTTTTAACACATTTTTTTTTAGCTGCTTATTTCTTTTTTTCTTTATTTTTCATTTGGAGATTTTTTTCCCCATCCAAACGCACATGAACTTCCCTCTTGCACTGAAGTGAGGAGCTTTGCTTTGCGCGGAGTGCGTCGGTGAAGTCAGACGAGCGGATTTCTGCGGGAAGACGCTGGCTGCACCTGTGGACGCCTGCAGAAGAAGAAAAAATCACCGTGGACGCGTGTTTTTTTTTTTTTATATCCCCTTCCTCCCGTTTATTATATTTAAAGAGGCTTCCCGCGTCTGTCGGATGCACGGTTGGATTTGCAGCAGTTTGCAGAGAGGTCTGGTCAGATTCAGCACCACATCAGCTTTGAACAGCTCCGGGTCGTCGCGTGTGGATGGGCTCTGTCGGTCTCCGTGTCTCCTGCAGCTCCTAACTACCGGCAACAATGGCATCACACGGTTTCTGGTCTCTTGGCGGAGATAATACGGGGGCCAATACCGGGAGTCAAAGCCCCAGTACGCGTGAGTGGCTTTTTGTCTTCAAGAAAAAGAAAAAAAGAAGCTGTGATGGACTCCAGTGCATTGTCTCTGCGTTTTTTTGCCGCCGAATCGTGCGCAAATCCCCCCCAAAAACAGGCCTGCTGTATTTATATTTTCCATGTTTCATCCTGCAGGATGCAAGAATTTACAAGTTGCACGGTGCTTCTGTCTTAAAGTTGGACTCTGAACCTGAAGCATTTGATTTATCACCACCTCTTTCTCTGTCTTTTTTTTTTCTCCAGCCAGGGCTTGGTGCCAAGCGGCGGCCCAGAAATTTTCCGGAGGAATTGGATCGAAATTATGTGGTATGTTTGTTCACAGAGAGGGAAAGCGGAGGATTGGGGAGTGGTAGACGCGATTATTATTATTATTTCCATCATTGCATCGTAAGAGAGTTATCAAATAAATACATCTCAATGCTGTTTTTTTTTTTTTTTTTAGCGCTGCTCAATGTCGGGGAAGTGGAGAAACCCGCGGATCCGGCCGCCAAACAGCCGCCACAGACAGAAGCTGCAAGCACCTGCGGCTGCAACAAATCCTGCAACTGCACCAAAGGTGCTGTGGTCTTCTCCGACCTCTATTCAACAGGTACAAACACACACACACACAAAAGACAGATTTCAAACAGTGTTAGACTCCTGAGTCAGATCATGGCCTTGCTTTTGGGATTGTGGTGATTTATTTGGTGTAAAAATGCCATAAATAAGACTTATTTGATAAAAGGTGTGGTCATTATTTTATCCAATAAAAATAAAGCTGTAAATAAGTGAATTAAATGCTTAAATCTTTTTGATTAAATGTTATTCTTATTCATCTTCCAAGAGGTGATCCGCTTTATCCTTTGTTCCAATAATAAAAACAAAAACGTGATGCACATTAAGAAATAGATCAAATGGAAACAGGCTGCAGAGCATGTCTCAGTTTGCGTTAAATAAATCATCTTTATTTAAACATCTGGATTTATTATGAGAGCTCTGTTGTGCGGTGGTCTGTGGAGAGGTCACCTTCGGCTCAATCTGATGTTTTCAGGTGTTGAATGAAAAAATAAAAAACTTAAAAACCTTTTAGACCTTTAAAAAATATATATTTTTTAAAAATGCGGATTTATTTTTTGTTTTTGTTTTTTTTTGGCCTGAAATATAATTTTAAATCCTGTTAAAGGGCCTCACATGTGCAGCTTAATGTTGCGTGAACGTGCAGTCCCCCTGAAACATGAATCACAAAATGTCTCCCCCTCTTTGCAGACCTGTTACCTGCCATGGACGGTGACACCAAAACAATGACCTTCCTGCAGGAAGTTGTGGATATTTTACTGGCTTACATCGTGGAGTCTTTCGACCGGGAAACGAAAGTTATTGATTTTCATTATCCAAACGAGCTGCTGCAGATGAACAACTGGGAGCTACAGGACGAGCCGGCGACTCTGGATGATATCTTGATCAGCTGTCGGGCTACTCTTAAATACGCCATCAAAACAGGTAGGCCTGAGTGTGAAGGTGTGGATGCATGAGAGATAAATACTCAGTTTGGCATGATGGGAAATATTCACTTATATATGTAGGCCTAATTTCAGGCCTAGTTTTTGTTTTAAAAATGTCAAAATCACAATAAAAATGATAGAGACATGTCCTAAAATCTTAAATTATAGCACATAAAATCTTAAATCTACCTGAAAACCACAAATTATTATTATAATAACACAAAAATCAGCAAGTTTCAAGATTTTGAGGTGATTTTTATTGAAGGACGTCCTCTAAAAAACTCAAAGTCAAGACAATATAAAAACAGACAACATGAATGGATAAATAAATAAAGTCTATATATATATTTATATTAAAAAAATCCACCTGGAAGTTGTCCTCCTTTTTCCTCCTCCTGTCCACCAGACCGATAAATGCAGTGACGCAGTAAATCTGCTTCACCAAGTGGGAGATAATAGGCTAATAACCAGGATTCATAGGGCCAAGTCCATTATTCTCCCCTGACTGACACACGCAGGAGGAGATTTACAGCATCAACACGCAGAAAATAACAAATAACAGACACATTTTTATGATATATTCCTTATTTTGATACATATTTAGCATTTATAACAGCTTATAAACAGGTAATACATGATTTGTGGTAATTATGGTAACAAATATGGACACTAGAGTGTCATCATGGGGATATTTTGAAGTGTTTATTAATGTATATTTTACTGTGTGTGTCTGTGCAGCATCATCACTTACAGGAGGAGTTATACAGGACACACTTATATGATTAAAAGAACATTATAAACCGTTTATTACACTAAATGTTTAGAATATATATTCATCTTTTATACCTTTTTATTGGAAACATTAAACACATTTTTATCTCTTTTTTTTGCCTCTGTGTTTGTTGTTGCCTTAATTATAAAACAAAAGTGTAAAAACTCCTCCAATAAACTCCTACATTTCCCATGCAACACCATTTCTTTTCATCATTTCTCAAGATGGTTTTAAACGTCACCTGCACTCACGTCAAACCTGCAATTAAAGCGTTTAGAAGATGACACACACTCAGCATAAACACATGAAAATTCAATTTCCCCGACACCAGATAAAATGTTCCCTTTCCTCTCCTTTTTTTCGCCCCACATTCAGCTCACCCCAGGTACTTCAATCAGCTCTCCACAGGATTAGACATGGTCGGACTGGCAGCCGATTGGCTGACATCCACTGCTAACACCAACATGTGAGTACGTGGCCCGGGCCTTCGTCGTGATTTTAAATGGTGATAATGAAAATGAATTCCATTTCCGGGGTCCGTCCGTGTGCACTCTGCTCTGCGTCTGCACCGACTGATAGCAGCTTTTTTTTTTTTCTTCACTCAATCATTGCAAATGAAAAGGGGTGAAATGAAAGGCAGACCTCCTCCCCTCCTCCTCTCCCTCCACCCTCACTGCCTTTCATCCCTCCCCCTCACCTCTGATCCCCACGGGGGGATTCGAGGGGGAGAAAATTAGCTCTGAAATTAAATTCAGACTAATCTGAAGCTAATTTTTGGGTGTGTGCGCGTGTTTTTGGGGTGATAAACTCTGCAAGAGTCGGCCTTGGCAACTGTGAGACACAGGATTTTTTTTTTTTTTGGAAATCACTGCAGCTTGTGCATCATGTATTAACAGAGAAATAAAACAAGGTGCACATTTATATTTTAGTGCAGCAAAGACGATGAAGGTAGAGCTCTTTCGGGTGTATGAAATGTAGAAATCAGTTCATTTTTATGTCGTATCTTTTGTGCATTTTGTTCCGAAGCATCTCTGCAAATTAATTGATATTTTTTGCCTCTTCAGAAAACAACAATTCTCCATCTTTAATACACAAAATGTTTAGTTAGTGATTTATTTATCTGCCTCTGCAAGAGCTTTGATTTACTCCAACAGCCAAACTCCAAATAAATGTCCGTTTACTGGCTGTATTTCGGTGATGAGTCATGCCACATTTTGTGTTACCGTTCCTCGTGTAACGCAGGTTCACCTATGAGGTGGCTCCCGTCTTTGTGCTGCTGGAATACGTCAGTCTCAAGAAGATGAGGGAGATCATTGGTTGGCCGGATGGGCGAGGAGATGGCATTTTCTCTCCTGGTATGTATGTGAGACCATGCACCACCTCTCTCCCCCCTGTCTGTACTGTGTGCTGTGCTGTTATGTGTCAATTTGCATTTTGATGATATAAATGGAACTCGTTTCAAAGCCAATTAGCATAAAATCATTTTCTTTTTCCAACTTAAGCCCCCGTCTCCCTCCAATCTTTAATTTCTCCCGTCTGACACATGATGAGGAGCACTCATTGGGGGATTTTAATGACAAAGACCGTGATTGGCTGTGACATTGCGGACAGTGAGCTATAATTTTGGATGCTGTGTCATCTCTCGATCGCTTTTTGTTGCTGTTTGCTGTGTCATTGTTTTAAACACGCGCGGACATCTTTATAACTCTGCTACGCTTCATGTCAGTTTTGAAGCCCTGCATCATCATCATCATCATCCCCCATGAGACACTCTAGACTGACACTGGACTGCCCTCTCCGTCCTCTAGGTGGTGCTATTTCTAACATGTATGCCATGCTGCTGGCCCGCTTCAAGATGTTCCCTGAAGTGAAGGAGAAAGGAATGTCATCTGTTCCCAGACTGGTGGCCTTCACATCCGAACATGTATGTTTCAATCCAGCTGTGTTGTCATGGTGTAATGATGAGCACTGATTGCTGTGTGTGTGTGTGTGTGTGTGTGTGTGTGTGTGTCTGTCACATTACGTGTCACCTCTTTCATTCAAGGACGTTTATGAAAGCAAAAAAAAAAAAAGCCATTAACGTGCAAACCTTTCAGCATCGAAGCTGTTTTCCGACTGATCTTATTATTTATATATTTATTCAGTCATATTTTTTTACCTGTGACCTGGCGTGCAGACAGTTAAACACAACCTCACTTTTGTTTCTTTCAGAGCCATTTTTCAATCAAAAAAGGAGCAGCAGCTCTCGGCATCGGGACAGAAAGTGTGATCTGCATCAAAGCAGATGAAAGGTAAAACATGAGAAGTTGCTTTCACTCAAATACTGGGCTAAAGTAGAATTTTGGGGTACTTTAGCGTGTCTGTTTTCTACTAGAATCTAAGAAAAACTGGTGCTCTGCATACAGTACATTAATAACTAATGCCTGCTATATGCTGATCCTATCCACTAACAACTAGAAATTATTGTCGTGGTGTCATTTCTAATTATAAAGGGTCATATTCTACAGCTACTGGTAATTAATAACTTTATTATTTTAAATGACTTTACTCCTTAAAGGTCCAGTGTGTAGGGTTTAGTGGCCCCTAGTGGGGAAGTTGCAGATTGCAACCAAATGAATACTCTCCCATGTCTCAACATCTCCAAATCAAATTCACATTAAAAGCATAAAGGTCATATCTATATCAGAGTCTGGTTTGTCTGTTTTGGGCTACTGTAGAAAAATGGTGGTTCAACATGGTGGAAGAGGACCTGCTGATACAATAAATACTCCTAAATCTTAAACACTGGACCTTAAATTATTATATATTACACCTTGAATGAACTCAGGGACAAATACAATTTACATTAGATTCTTGGAAAGACTTGATAATAAATGTTTCTCTGAAGAACCAAGAGGCATCTCCATGAAGAACTACTTTAGGTTCTAATGCAGACCTTTATTTTTAAGGGTGTACTTCATACTTCTACTCCATTACACTTCAGACTTTCTGACATGGTTTGACCCGAAACAAGATGTCAATATTACAGATCACACCAGTGGTTTCCATCCTTTTTGACTTTACAGAACATTAGACTCGAGTTTCAGATGTTTTCAGACATTTCTCCTCTAAACTTCTCAGATGGTTAAATTCAAATAACAGATTGATTTTTACTAATAACAGCAAACATTTAAGGAAGCAGAACTTGTTTTTCTTCTCCTCTCTACCATTTATCATCTCACAACCTTCAGGTTTATTCTCTGAAGATACTCTTTGGAGGTGTCCGACCCCTTTTGGGAACCACTGCAGGAACTGCGTATAGAGTAGTTAAATCTAGATCCAACTCCAGCAGCTACAAATGATGCTTACATAATGATGCATTAGTATATAATACATCAAATACAGGAGACATTTTGCTGAAAATACCTTTGAACACAGGACTTTTGTTTATAATATTCTTCCTCTGCTGATGAATTCACAAACGACTCATGAAGCAACTAAATATTTTCCCTTTTGCAGCGGCAAAATGATCCCAGCTGACCTTGAGAGGAGAATACTGGAGGCCAAACAGAAGGTAATGTGATCCACGTTAATAACTCAGCTATAAATACTGCAGATAGACATGCTGATGAGGGGAAACATATCGCCTTTGTTCTATCGGTATAGTACGATCATTTATTTCTTTGTGCCTCCGCAGGGTTTCGTACCTTTCTTCGTGAGCGCAACAGCTGGAACAACAGTGTACGGAGCCTTTGACCCTCTCATCGCCATTTCTGACATCTGCAAAAAGTACAACATCTGGATGCACGTGGACGTGAGTGCATCAAGCTTTTTGTTTGCTTCCGCAGACGCAGATCAGCATAACCATCTCCTGCTGCCTCGCTTAAAAACACTGCAATTACCGAAAACGTACGCGATGCACAATATCTATCCGCACTTTTAGTGAAGGAATGCACAGAAATACGGAGCTCGGCGCTGAGTTTGACAAATCTATTACGTCTGTCTCGCCTCTAACTGCTTGCGGTTGACCCAGATAGAAGCCAGCCATTTCCTATCTAACACTGGGGATTAGAAAAACTGGAACAGAGGCTGTAAATCATCTCTTCCCTCTGACTTTGCCATCATGGGCCCTCTCACTGAAGGAACTCTATCTATTAATGAAGGTGATTTAGCCCTGACAGGGGGACACCTCTATTAAGAGACATAAATGGCCTTATCTATCATTCCTCAACCGGCGATAGGCGGGAGAAAACATCCTGCTGTCGAGCGTCTCGGGTATGTGCTGTTGTGGTGTGTTTGGCTGCACTCCTTCAGTAGTAAACATTACGAGGCTGGGAAATGTGGAAATGCAAACACGCACATGAACTTCCGACTGATAGCAGATCATCAGTGAGAAAGAAAAAAGCATCGTCATGATTTACTCCTCTAAGCCTCTGAAAAATGAAGAAGGTCGATCATCATGCAAAGCTGAAACTCCTCAACAGTGCTGCAACGATTTCACTCATTAATTTCATTAACTAAATGATGGCAATTATTTTCTTGATTAATCATTTAATCGTCTATAAAATGGCTGAAAATAGTGAAAAATACCAATTTAATGAAGCTGGAACTAGATATTTTTTGCTGTTTTTGCTCACAAATTATATTAATTGTTTATCAACAATCATCATAATTTCTTATTGTTATTGTTATCTGTTAATTAACTAATTGTTTCAGCTCTAGACAAAAATACATTTTGATTTGCAGCCGTTTAAGAAAACTGTCTGGAGGAGGAGAATTTATATGAATAAATAAAATATTTGAAAGAAAATATCCTCGCAGGTTTATGGAGCTTTATAGAGGCTGACTAACATCATAACACTTCACAGCAGAGGTGGACCAAGCAGCAACCGCCGTGACTTTAAAGTGAAGCCAAAAAACTGCAGTTCCTTAAACGTCCACTTGAGGCTGGCTCCAAAAGTGAGTCAGTTTCCATAAGTCCCCATGTTCAAATGTCCAACTTCACAGCAGAGATAAACATGTTTACAGCCTAGTACAAAAAACAGTTTTGGTCGCTAATTTCCCCGTTCATGACAACTGTACTGAGGGTGAATTTTTATATAACTCACCTGTTCAAATTATATTAAGACTTAAAGTTACGCAGAATTAACAGCGTGGACGCTTTGATTGACAGGTAGGTGCTGTTACTCCAGAGCTTCAAAACAGCTCTTCAGTGATACAGCGACCATGTTTTAAAACGCGTCTATGGAGGTAGACTGATGAATCAGCCAGTACAGCTCAGCAAAACATGTTTTTAAGGTAATTTAGAAACAATTAAAACCTAACAGAAATATTTGTTTATGTCACGTTTAACGGGCCTTATAAAACCCAGCATGTCTGTAAAGGTTGAGGAACTTGCAAGAGACAGATTTTTAAAAGAAAAGTCAAAGTCAGTGCAGCAGAGGTTGAGAAGTATCCTGACTTTTACCTCCTAGTATGCCGCAAAGCATCTAGCGCCTACATTTCCCGCAATGCACCTTGATCTCATCTATTTTTAGACCCTCCACACCTTCACGTCACATCTCCCAAACTCTCCAGCTCCTCCAGAGCAACAGAACGCTGGAGTGAACGTATATGTTGGACGGCTCATCGCCATCGCTTCATCCTCGGTTGACCTTCCACCGTCGCCTCGCGGCGGTGCTGAGTGACCCAGAACTGAGTTCCACATGTTTGTGTGTCTTTACAGGGAGCGTGGGGAGGAAGTCTCCTCATGTCCAGGAGACACAGGTGGAAGCTGGACGGAGTCGAGAGGTAAGTGGCTTTTTTTTTTTTTTAAAGAGATTAGTGTTGGAACGAGGATTTAAAGTAACAAAGCGTTGGGGGTTTGTCTTTGTTAACTTCAGAGCTAATTCAGTAACATGGAACCCGCACAAGATGATGTCCGTCCCTCTGCAGTGTTCAGCCCTGCTGGTCAGAGAGGAGGTAGGCCTCATCACATTTAACCAAATCGGAGAATACTCTTCTTTTTCTTGTTGTGATAATCATGAATATTCTGGCTCTGATTTCACAGGGTCTGATGCAGAACTGCAACCAGATGCACGCCTGCTACCTCTTCCAGCAGGACAAACACTACGACCTTTCCTACGACACCGGAGACAAAGCGCTGCAGTGTGGACGACACGTGGACATCTTCAAGCTGTGGCTCATGTGGAGAGCTAAGGTAACGTGGAAATTAGCTCTCTTGCTCAGGCAGTTCTCTGAAACGCAGACTGATTTTGTTGCAATAGACTCGCGGGATAGGGGTTTGCAGGGTTTTCTTTCGCTTATTTCATGTTTTAACCACCATGTCTAATGTAAAAGTTTATTTTGTCTTCTATTCACGGAAATTTAAGTTCAAATGTTCTTAGACTTCCTTAGATTTTATTTCTGCATTATTGTGTCCCTTTATTGTTGCTTTTCTGTGCATGACTGATGTAAGTAAGTGTCAAGAAAGTGAATTAAATGCAAATTTTGGACGTTCTTGTGCAATTTTCCAGCAGAAAAATCAGATTTGTGTCTGTTTTTATCCACAAATTACCTTCAAACCTCACAAGCTTTTTCTTTGACAGGGCACCATTGGGTTCGAGGCTCAGATTGACAAGTGTCTGGAGCTGTCAGAGTACCTCTACAACAAGATCAAAGACCGAGAAGGCTACGAGATGGTCTTTGATGGGAAGGTATGTCCACGTTTAACTTTCACTCTCCGCAAACATCATTCATCTGCAGCCAAAAGTCGCTAACATCAGTCCGCGTTGCTTCTTTTACCTCAGTGTATTCAGTGTCATTACGGGTGACTTGATTGGCACGCTGTGTGCTCTGGCTTTGTGTTGGATGAATGCCATTTTTACCTCTAGCTGCCAGTATAATGTGCTGCTATTATGTTTAATGAATAGCATAACGGCCTGTAATTGCTCATATGCATATGAATAGCGTGGTGTCTGAAATATCCTCTCCTGAGCAAAGCTACAGCGGCACAAACATACGCGGGTAGGACAGGGTTATTAAGCTAAAAAATCTTTTGTATGTGGAGTGCTTGGACACCCAGAGTCATTTATAGTGAAAGCTCTTTAATGTTTCAAGGCTTATTGTTTTTCCGCTGAGCCACAAAAGGGCTAAGAGCATCATAACCCAGAGGGTGATGGGGAAAAAGCCAAGTCCTCTGGGCATCCGCCCAGGTGTTCACTTGTCTGCAATCCCATTGAGCCATTACATCAATCTGATGTTGAATATACTACGACTGAACCAGCCCCGGCTGTATAAACGAGGCCGGTGTGCATGGCTAGTCAGCCGTTGGTAATGAATGTCTCAGACAGGGCCTCATATTCCAAAAAAAATAGAGCCGTGTGGGGCTTTTAGACGGATAGAGAGTCGAAAAAGGAGGCAAGATAACTGGTTTGATGTTGGGAATGCTTAATGGATTTACTTTTAGTGCTGAACAGAGTTTGGTGAAATGGACGGGCTACGATTACCTTTTATTTTGAGGTATCTGTAGAATGTCAGGCACGGATGGCTGGTTAATATACAGTATGTATATAGTACTTATAGGTATATGTAGTACTTGTGTGTGGGACTGCATGCTATGTTTGAAATTGGTACATCAATAATCATATTTTTCCAAAAATATATGAAAAATAATATCAATTAATCAGGCTGATGTTGATATTAATTAACTGTCATGTGTAAAAAACCTCTTCATGTGCTAAAAACATTAAAAAACTGACAGCTGTTGTTGCCAGAATTTTACCGTAATAAATATGATAAAACTTTCTCTAACATTTACGGTAAAAGGATATTAGTACTGTTGATTTCACGTTTAATGTTGGTGTTTTATCCCATAGTTTACCGTATAGGGACAAGTTTATTTTCATTAAAAGAAATGTCATATAATTGACATGAAAATACAGTATAAAAGAATAGTTTGTCATGAAATATTAGTGTTTTACTGTACAATTAACAGTCTCTAATAGAAAATATTACTTTATTCTGTATAAAATGCAGTATAAATAAAGTTTTTGCCAGGAAATGTGTAATTATAGTACTAATATTGTATAAATACCACTATGTGATGTTATTGTAGCATCTCCTAAATCATTCTGATGGTCTAAATCTGCATTACTTTTTATTTATTTCATTTTTTGCCACTTCAGGGCAGCGCAAACTGCAGCTCAGTACCTCATAAATATACATTTTTAATACATTACTACAATGTTGGCAGCTTATTTACACATCCAGTCCAGTAGAGTAACATTAGCATTCAGTTGAGGTTTTGTTTCTGACCACCCAACAAAATTTGCTCCTCTTTGAGCTCTGTTTTGGTCTCCACCAACTCCTGAGGGAATATCTGGCCCTTTGCTGCTAAATCCGTCACTGTTTACTCGCTAGTTGTTGTCTTCTCTGATGAGAGACTAAATCAAAACAGTAAAGTTGTGGGAACCAAAACAGCTGAAAGATACAAAAGTGCTCATTTGATTTTGTGGCCAACATAGTTTCTAGTTTCCTAAAGTCACATTAAAGCTATAAGCTAAAGTTAAAATGAGACAAGCCTCGGCGCCAAAGAAAGGACATTTTTAAGCCTGTCACATTGTGGGTTCAGACTCTTTAAAAACACTGATATCATAATGAAACAACTCCACTGAAAGTCAGTCATACTGAATGATTTCCCATCCTTATGCGTGCATGTTTTGCGATCGGTTTATTCCTAACTCTCTCTCTCTCTGTGTTCTCACAGCCTCAGCACACCAACGTCTGCTTCTGGTACTCCCTCCTGGGATCCGCTACATGGAGGACAAAGAGGAGAGGAAGAAACACTTGCACAAGGTGCGTGAGCGAGATAAGAAGCCCGAGTGTAATATCTAACAAAAAAACACCTTTCGCTGCACTTTTCATTTGCCCTACAAGCCTGTCGTTACTATCCAGCCTGACCATCACGTGTCCTCATTAGGGACAACATGGATTAAAAAAAAATATATGCACATGAAGGTATACTTTGTAAACTGTGTGTCTTTAAATAGGCTATCACAGAGGAATGGGTATCACACGGAGCGAGGCTATTCAGTTAGCTAAAGTGTCGGCCATTCAGAGGGTCCCACAGCAGCAGGGGCCTACTAATTGACAATTAGGACAAACAGATGGTGTACGTGCCAGCCATACAAAAAGCTCTCCTCTCTTTTTGTGCCGTAAAAAACCATCAGCCATAAATCATTTCCACGTTTGTCAGACGACACACAGTGGATATGCTTCACTGTGTTTGGCCAGGTCGCCTTTTTTCCACACACACACAGTCTGACACTAAAGATTGAGGCATGATGTAATGAAAAAAAAAAACTGAAGGAGCCTTCCTCAATTTCCACTTAATGACTGGAAAATCATCAAAAGACTTGATTTGACGGAAATCTGCAGCAGCCTGATTGATTATTTTACAGAAAAAGTGTGCAGGCCTGCCAACTGCAAACGGGACACCTGCAAGAGATTTAGAGGGAATGACTGATTATGTGATGAGAACTACAGGACTAGCAGCAGACTGCAGTCTTTATGTAAGACCAGTGGTGGAAGAAGTACTCAGATGTACAGTAGTTCAGTACTTATCATCACCGTGTGGGCCTCTATAGGCTGCACAATGAGCTGCTCCAACAGGCTAAAATCATAGAGCTGACACTGAAATCAACTGCACTCGTTTGAGGCTAGTCTATTTCAATTTTTCAACTTAAAACCCCCAGATTTATTAAAGTTCTTGCTATATTATGCTGCACCTCGATGGTACCGATGAGTCACTGTTAACTTAAGCCCTTATAAACTGTAGCTGCAGCGAGCTGTCGCCTCAAATTATGAAACCCATGCATATCCCCGGAAGATAGAAAACATCAGCAGCATCTATATATACTTAGTCAAAGTCTAGTTACAACCTGTACACTGACTTTCTGACATCTGTTTTACTACATAAAGATGTATTATGCCACAGCAGCGGCTCTTAAATGTGTTGTAACTACAAAATAGCAGACCTAAACAAAGCCAAACTTTATCTTGAGCCACAATCTGTGTACCATACTGTACCCTCTGCTATAGAAAGACAGCTAACTAGACAGCTAACGTAAGAAGCTTGCCTGTGTTAGCTATCCTTAGCTAAAACTAAAGTTAAATTTAAAGTCACTGACTTTCCCCTAATTGTCATCTGTAAATGTAAAATATCTATTTCGATCAACCGACTTATTTGACATGAATAAATAAACGTCAATTCATCACAGACCAGAAAAACCCCAGCTAAACTCTAAAATGCTAGGTAGCTAGCTTAGCTAGCTCAGTAGCTGTGCTTTGGTGGTTATGCTACCTTTATTTCACATACTTCAATAAATTAAAGTGTTTGTATTATATTGCCTTCAATACATATGTGTAGTATTTGGACAGACCACATAAACACTTGTAAATAAGTTAAAATGGATAAGAAAGCTGAGAGGACTAGACAGCTAACGTATGAAGGCTATGTTAGCTATCTTAAACTAAAGCTAAGTTTAGTCACAGATTTTCCCCTAGCTGTTATCTGTAAATTAAACATATCAATTTTGATGAACCAGTTTGTTATTTCACATTAATAAATAAGGCAGCAGCTACATCGATTCATCTCAGAGGTGAACAAACCCCCTGCTAAACTCATGCTAGGTAGCTTAGCAGATCTCAGTAGCTGTGCTTTGGTGGTTAGACTACCTTTAAATTATGTACTTAAATGAATTAAATTGTACGTTAATGTATTATATTGACTTCAATACATATTTCTAGCATTTGGACAGAAAACAGAAACACTTGTAAATAAGTTAAAATATATAATAAAGCTGAGAGAACACATTGTGTTTGTAGATATTGCAGTTTCTCTCAGTTTTTAGTAGTTTAATCAATCAAAGGGCATAAAATGAAAGCACTACAACCAACTACAACCATCAGCATGACTGCTTCTGTAGTTATTGTCTTTCTTATTTCCGAATTGCCCCATAATATTTACAAAATGACAAATGCTAGCCCTAAATTATCTTTCAGAGACACACGTTTTGAAATGTTTCTCCTCGGTGCAATGTCTTCACGCGTTGATGTTGGACAAATCGAGGAGTGAGTTTCTAACTTGTAATTGAATCTGCCACAGCTCATCACAGCACAGAATCCACACTGAGCACAAAATAAATGACTGTCACCGCTTTGCTCCCGGAGATAACCTCCTCGACTTGGCAGCAGCAGTCAAGAGTGCCGTGGTGTTCCCCCGGCTGGTGTCAGATTTAGCTGTCAGACCGGTGGGAGATAATGGACTACACGGACCCGGATCTGAAGAGTCTGAGGAGAAATGGAAGTTGTTCAGTGGCTGAAAAAGAAAACAAATAAAGGAAACACAGATGTGATAAAAAAGTGTTTTTCCCAATTATAATTAGATAATGTTTAGAGAGAAAAACTAATTAAAATGGCATGTGCAGGGTCAAGAGAGGAGACGATGAAGGGAAGTCATCATTGGTCACTTATTATATTCATTTTATATCATTTCTAATTTATGTGTACTTTGTTTGAATTATGTTATTATTGCAGAGTCACGCTCAACATCTCATACTTTTTAAATCAATTAATTACTGCAGACAGAGTTCAAACTGCATTGTTCTAATCTCTGGCAGTTTTTTTTTTTTTTTTAACGAGTAAACAACATTAAAAATTAAGGATTAATTAATAAAGACACTTGAGTGTGCAAGGACGGCTTTAATAACAATATAGGGACACATTTAAAGGAATAGTTTGACATTTTGAGAAATAGTTTGACAAGAGTTATTGATACCACTCATATCTGTCCGGTAAGTAACTAACTATGCTGGAGCCAGTGACAGTTGAAGCTCAAAATCTGTGGCTCCTGCCACCGCCATCTTGGAAGTCGTGCCTCTCCCGTCTCTGGCTAATCTAAATATCGGCAAAGACGTGGATGTAGAAGTGGTGTCAATCTTCACATCCAAGCTGAGAAATTCAATAAGCATGTTTCTCAAAATGTCAAACTGTTGCTCAAAGTCCAGGTGCATGTGTAGTCCAAGCTTGTGTGTTTTAGTGCCCAAACTTTGAGAGCTGCTGTTACTAACTCAAATCTGGAGACACGTTCTCCTCTGTATCACTCTGAAAGCACTCATAACTCATCTTATTCTCATATTGGATCTTTCAGGTGGCTCCGGTGATAAAGGCCAGGATGATGGAGTACGGCACAACCATGGTCAGCTACCAACCGCAGGGGGACAAGGTCAACTTTTTCCGCATGGTGATCTCGAATCCCGCTGCTACCTTCGAGGACATCGACTTTCTTATTGAGGAGATTGAGACGACGGCCAAGATCTATAAGACTCATCTGACCAAATCCTCCTGTACTTTTCCCTTGACGGATTTGTGAATGTACTGGTAAATTTTCTCTCTCTCTCTCTCTCTCTCTCTTTCCTCCAAAGTCAAATATTTAAGAGTATATTTGAAGAAAAAAAAGATATATCCATATATTATGTATTGTAGCTTTGCCGTGGGCTAACTTGGTCCAAAGCTATGTAAAAGTGCTTCTGTCTGCCTTTTCCTATAGTGTAGTAGATCCCAGAGTAGTGTAAGTGACGTAACTTTATATGTACTTTTTGTGAAATGAAACGCTTGTGCAATAGGGTCGATGAGGAAGAGTTTATTTTTCAATCATTTCTCATGCCGAGTATGTTGTTAAGTGCCAAACGTGGTCGTGTTCTGTTGTAAACTTTACATTTTAAACTTAAACAACAACAAAAAAGCACTTCACCTTACCTCAGCTTAATCAACTGCCTTTACATCTGCACACCTAAAGCAGTGATTCTGGGCAACATCCTCTAAACAAGTATCCCAACCACACAACAGGCCATCGTAGGAATAAGGAAGAAATATACAGATATATATTAAACATTCACGAAAGCGTGTTGGTCCATCATTAACAGTTTGCAGCTTACGATGCTAATTTAATGTTGTTGCTTCTTGACACTTTCTACTCTTTTTACACACACACACTTCTTTCTAGTGTATTTAAGGTGGTGAAGGCTTGTTAAACCCACTTTGTTTGATGTCAACAGCCACACGCATACATCAAAATGGGTTTCCATTTCCAAACCAGACTGTATATTTAGCTGTGCTGAGTGTGCTTTACATGTTATAGTGATGAATAACCAACATTTCAGAGGTGACGTAAAGTTGTAATCCTTAAAGGCGTCTTCATGTCAGACCCAATTTTCGCTACGATTAATGGCCAGCATTTGTTTCAGTAGCCAATGAAAGTATTTTGTAGTTCAAGAAGGTTAAATCTGGGAAGGTTAAAGATGTTTCACGGAGTCCAGTTGCCCCAAATTTAACCTTCTTAAAGAAAGATGACCTGAGAACCGTCACAGACTAGTTTATATTAGCTTTAATTGTTATTGGCGGACCCAGCCACTAGCAATTAAAGCTAATATAAATTAAGAATCTCAATTTTTCTCCCCAAGATTCTCATTTTTGCTACGATTGCTGGCCACCATTTATTTCAATGGTCATTAAAAGTATTTTTCTGTTTTTAATCTATATTAGCTTTAATTGATAGTGGCGGGTCCGCCACTCACTTGAAATTCAAATTGCATACCAACACAGAGAGAATTCACTGGAAGCAATGCATGCATATATGATTTTTATTTTGTTTGACCTAATGAATCAAATTCTGATAATCTAAAGTATCATGTGGTTGTGGCACTTTAAAACATGTATTAATTTTGTTAAATTTAATTAATCAGCTTGTTTTTGGTAATGATTTGTAGGAAGTAAGGCTGGATTACCAAGTGGGCAAAACGGCCAAAGGGCCCTGGACTTTGAGGGGCCACTAAAGCCCTAAATTCACTCCATGTCAACTGGTTTTAGTAATCTGATTACATACTAAAGAACAAAATCGACAGGCTGTGTGTTGCTAGATAATCTTGTGGCCATGTCTTGTAAAGAGACAAGTAAATTCTCCTCCTATGGGCTGACTGATGAGGTTAATCCAGCCATGAACTAGACTGAAATTTTAAGAATTATAACTTTAAAGTTGTAAACCTCTCATCTACAGTACACCATAATGTGAGAGACTATTTGTCAGTGGTGTTTTTTTTTTTTTGGATGAGCACTTAATGAAAGATTGAGGATCTTTAAAGAAAAAAGAAAACTGGGAACGGGGCAATAATGGTGTTACGCCTGAATATAGGAACCTCACCTGATTTGCAGCTACTGTATACCTGACATCACTTGCACTAAATCATTGAGGGACGACGAGCATCCCTTTAGCATTGCAACTGAGATTTCTCCTTTATTAATTCACAAGCAATATTCGAGTATGGGTCCAATCTATATATATATAGATATATATAAATATGAATATATATACCCTGCAAAATATCTAAAAGAAAACAGTGAATTCAAGTGTACAATAGTTAACGATAATCAAGTTTCCTACTACGCACAGTAGTTAGCATAAAAATTTAAAAACATAAATAAAAACATGCTTACTGTAGGCGGGTTTAGTTGATGGGACGTGAACCCTGAGTTAACTCGCAGAGGTTCTGTAGCATTTTCATTAGATCAAGTTAGAAAAGCACAATTTGCTCAACATGGTCGGTCAGTGTACAATCACTTTTGATCATAGACTGTAAATAGTATTTCAAGATGTCCTAAGTACATATCTTTGTGTATACATAAGTGTATATAAGACGTATAACCAGAGACTATTTGTGAGGTAAAGTTATTCATATTTTCTCTATCTCCAATATAGATTACCTGTATTTTCATCCTGTTAGTCCAAAAAGGCTTTTTCCCCCTCTCCCCCCTGTGTGTATGTACTGTATGTCAGATACTTGACTCGGTTTGTGACTCTTCTAGCTATTTCAAAGAAAAACGTGCATCAGGGACTGGCTTTAAAAAAAGAAATTTGACAGATTTCACCTTGAAATACTCCACGAGTCTCGCTCAGACAAAGACGAAAGACGAGACTCCGGCGTGTGTTGTGGATTTTGAAAAACGAATATGCAAAGCCATCTTGACTCTGAAGCACTGTGTTTTTAGTGCACAAGTGATACTTGACGGTATGTGCCAACGTGTACCTTAGTGTGTTTGTAACTGTGTTGCCTTAGTATATAAATTTGCCAGTATTGTCTAGTTTTCCTCCGGAAAAAAAAGGGGAGGCTGTGCACTTTAGAGTATACACATGACCTAAATAACGTGCAATGTCCAATGGTTGTTCATAAGTTGATGTAAAAAAAAAAAAAGAAAAAGAAAAATGTAACTTAAGCTCTCTGGTCTGAATGTGACATGAATCAAAGGGTCTGTTTGAAATGAACGCATTGAATTTTTTGCCAGTTTGTTGATGATAAAAAGCTTCTTGTTTAACTGTCTTACATCCCAACGAAGAGAGAGGACCCTGCAGCTTGAAGTACTTTTTAAGATTTATTGCTCCCAGATTAAAAATTGGCGTACACACTGTGACACAGACAACATCAGATTTATTACAGCGACAAAGGAATCTCACTGCGGTAGTCTTGGAAAGCCAGACGTTTCGTTCCTCTTGCTGCTGCTGCTAGACTTGCTTCCTTTGCACGTGCATGCGATGCCTTGCCTATCCAGCTTGTTTGATATTCAGTCTCCTATATATCTCTTTCTATATATATATATATATACATATATACAGTATGTGTAGCTCCTGTAATTAGCTTTAGTGTCCAATGTATAGCTTAGCCTGTAGATTAGTGCACTGTCGCTCTAGCCTTTACATGTGATCTCTGTGTCTTGGGCTTCCTGTAAAGTTTCTCCGTGCATAAAGCATGCTAACCTCGCCTAGCATTGTATTCCTCTCCGCGCTTGATCTGACTATCTCTATCCTCCGTCTTTCTCTTCTGCTTGAAGACTGTCGCAGCTCTGAACGTAGAGTATTATATCTATATGTGTAGTCCCTCAGCATGTCTCTCTTTCTTGAAAGCTTCTCTCTGCTCTGCACCTGTAACCTTTTTCTCTCTTTCTCTTCCGCGCCTCTCTGGTAGCAGTGACGATGTTGTCCTCGCGCTTTCCTCCTTCAAAACGTTTCTCGGCTACCCGCTGTCGTTCTGTTTGTTCGTCTGAGGCGGTATGTTGACTCGTGTCATGGTGCCGTAACGCCCGCTCCTGATTTTTTTGTCTCGCCAAGGCCCTTGACTCTACGGGATGTATAGGAGAATTTAGATTTGATTGTCCAAATACTTGTCCAATGCAAGTGTTGTTAGCCTTTAACACAAGAGTATAAAACATAAAAATATACCCTGGTTTCTTGCTTACAGGATATACTGTTTGTTTTTGAGAATTTAAAACCCCTAGTACTCTGAGCGCAGTTCACTTTCACTGAATATGGTGCAATTTTGAATCATATATTCTGCAAACTACTGTGCTAGCTTCTCTCAAACATTCATTTGTCCTGAACTATATGTTACTATCGGGAAAATAGAAATAAATATTGTGAAAACAAACTTTATTTGAATGTTCTTTGTTCTTCTTTCATCCTTTGTTGTATTGTGTGGTGCTGTTACATGAACAGACTTTAAACTGTTGCATAATCTGGTGATAACGTACTTGAACAGCAGAGTGGGACACTTTGGTCATGTTTATGTAATCTGATTGTTTCACTGCCTCTCAAATTATTATTCAATGGTAGTCACAAGAGATGGTTTGTCATCACCGATCCTGTGTCCAAACTGGACTCAAAATTGCTGCACATTAATAATAACTTCAAATACAATAAAATACTGTTTCCAAATTACAAGTTTAATGATATCTTTATGAAGTTTAGGATGTAAAAAAATGGATAAATATTACCTCAAAGTTACTGATAATGTATAATGTTAAAAAAAGGAAGCAAGCGATCGTTTAATTATATTGCACATTCAGAATCAGTTTTAAGATTATTTTATTGGTTCATTAGTCTCTGAATGATCTTAGTCCAACATTTATGAGATTTACTTGTAACCTGTGCTGCCTCCGCGACCCTCAGCTCTTCTGGTAGTGACCTTCTAATCACCGCTAAAGTCAGAAGAAAACTCACACTGAGGCGTCACTTTCTTACTGTGGTTCACGTCTGTGGAAGACCTGCGGGCAGAACAGTTCATATTTTTAGACCTAACTTTTACTTATATTTATGTGTTCGTCTGTTTATAGATTTTTATCTGGTACATCATTTTTACTATTATTTATTTAGTATAGTTAGTTTGTCTGTCTGTTTATACATCTTAATGTGTTTTTGGACATTTTATTTTGCTTTTCCATTGTTACTTTGTCTATTATCTGTTTATACACGTTAATGGGTTTATTTAACTCTTTTATTATTACTGTTTTAGTCTTATATAGTATTATTTTTATTATTATTATTTGATTTATTTATTTCATTCTATTTTTTTTGCATGATGAGATGGTGCATCGTTTGTGTTGTGCTTTTGTTTATAACACCGGGTTGTGGTGATTATTATCCGAAGCACTTTGTGTTTCATTTAATTTGTATGAAAAGTGCTACACAAACAAAGTCTGATTAACTGATTTAATTTCTGGGAAAATGACAATGTTCTCCACAGGAAGGCAAACAGCATCAACCAAACAGGTTCATACTAACGAGCAGTCAGAGCAGATAAAACAAACATAATAGAGATAAACTAATTACAGATTTGAACTTTTCTCGCACAAAACATCCCAAAATAATGATAATAGTTATAAAAGCATGACAGTTGTATAAAATGATGCTTCTTGTGTCACTCCAGTGAAAAATGTGATACCGGTAGGTTACTAACGTCTCTCTAGATGGCACTGCTACCCCACATTTTAGTCATGACTGAGCAGAAAGGAGTGTATTTTTAACTGGTCTCAAAGTTGGCATGTGCTCCAAATGTGGCTGGAATTTTTGGCAAATAAAAGTAATTTTCCATTATTGTCTGAATGAGCTGTTATTTTTATGTTCTCCTCTCAATCATCTCTGATTACAACATCCTTTTAAGTCCAAAGGAAAGAAGAAAAGGATGAAGAAAGACAACCCAAACTGTGTGAAAGGTTCCCAGATGGTTTGCCTCATCTTCCCCTCTCGTGCACGTAATGTAGATAAAGAGGAAAAGTAACCACATGGGAATAATCGCGGTACTCCGGATAAAGATTCACCACTTAACCAGGCAGAGAATTACCGTATTTGTTTGTTTAAGTGACTTAAAG
The DNA here is from genome assembly GCA_036365135.1 of Miichthys miiuy. Classification (NCBI taxonomy): domain Eukaryota; kingdom Metazoa; phylum Chordata; class Actinopteri; family Sciaenidae; genus Miichthys; species Miichthys miiuy. The sequence goes on from CM071618.1 coordinate 5,722,494, forward strand.
GCCCAGATAAGAACGTGAGATATATATAAATGTGTGTGTGTTTTAAACAGAACATCTGGGGCGCACACTATCAGCTGGCTCTGAAGGAAGACGCTCAGAGGAAATGCATGGTTTTAACATTACAAATGTGACATGTAATCATTCAGTTAGTTAACTGTTTCCACACAGCGGTTTGATGAAGTCCAAGACAGTTCAATGCAGCCATTGATCAAACCTCAGCAGGAGAGTGGACAGTAAGAGGAAACACGGTCTCATTGCTGAGCCTTCTTTAGACATGATTTTATCTTGTAAGCCGGCTGACAACCGTACATGTTCTTCCTGTATAGCTGCTGTTGATAAGTTGTGGTTTGATAAGCTGTGAACCTCTACCATAGATAAATATGTTTGTGGAGTTGCAAAACTCTTGTTGGCCTTACACCAAACGACTTTTCAAAGATTTCACTGCCGCAGAACGTCCTGAAAGTTTCCCATCATCTCAAACATTTGGTGCAAGGTCGTAAGGTCATAAAGCTTTCCTCGTCTTGAAATTTCGGTAAGATCAAACATGTTTAATATTTTCTGAGGTTTTTAGTCTCAGCTCCTGCAAATAGCGACCTTCAGTCGTGAACCGATAGATGCTAGGTGCTCTAGCACCATCAGGAGGCAGCCAACTGGCTAAACATGGAGGTGGAGTCGTGACGTGAAGTCTCGGTTCTCTTGGATTTTAGAAAAGGAGGAGGAATTGGTGGACTTGTAGTGAGAGTGTCTCTTTGACGTGTCCTCCCATCTGTATTACAATGGAGTGGAGAAAGAAAATAAGTGGACAGAAGCTGTTGCAGCCCTCGAAATGCACACACAAGGACAGCTGAGGCCAAAAGCTGCTTTTGTTTTGGCTCCATTGTTAAACTTTTTTTTTTCTTCTGGTTAATTTCCACCAGGTGTAGAATGGGAAGTAATCTTAAAATGTAGTCTTGTAAATAGTGACCCTGCAGGATCCTCAGTCTTTGCAAAATCGTAAATTTGTAGTTGTTAGATGTTTCAGACTTCAGTCTTTTAAAAAGCTTTTCAAAGTTTTCTTGTGGTATAAGTATTAATCATATTGCAAAGTGTGAAATCATTAAAGGCATCAGCAACATACTAGAGTGAACTTAACAAAAGCTTTGTCCCATCGACTGTCTATAAAGATGGACGACATGACAAAACATATCGATCACCCTCTAGTGGCAGATGAGACACAGGCCGTTCATGTCACGCTGGTGTATGGCCAAGTGTTCATAGGTCCTGGTTTTAATTAGTTAAAGGAGGTTTCTGACTCAATCGTGATTCAACTGGAATATTTTGACATCATTTGAGTCCATCTTTGTATCTTTGTATTATATACAGGACAGCTCATGGAATACCCAGATCGGGAAGGGTTCATCCTCTGCATCTTTACATTAACGTTGTGTTATTTCTGATGAATAAATAGAAATTCTGGCCTTGATGGTGGTGTTGTCATTTAGGGATCATGAAGATATGGAGAAATTTCATCAAAATTACAACAATATATTTTCAGTGCAATCTTCAAAGCCAACTTTATTGCTGTGAAATTTCATAATCATAAGAATAAAAACAATTATAGTGACATAAAATAAGAGCATGTTCATGAAGTTTTTCATGAAGTGGACTGACGAACTGATGACAATCAGGCACTGCTGTTAGCGAGGCAAAATCACAGGTACGTATGTAGCTACAGATTATAATTGAACATGAATTGGTGCAACCAATGAACCACAGAAACATCATCAACTCAGCTAACTTGAACTCCAAAGGAGGACAAAACAAAAATAAAAGATAAACGTCAATGATGCTGGATGATCGGCACAGTAGCTTTGGTGATTTTAACCCCATTTTCAGTCTTTGAGGTTGCATAAAAACACCTGAGACACACACCAGGCATCAGATACAGAGTGTGGACATGTGCACATGAAGTCATTATGTGAGTTATCCTCCCTTACAGCCCACATAGGGAGTTTTACGATCCATTGTTCTTGCTGCAGAGAGCCACAAAATGACGTGTCGGCTCATCCTCCATTAATTATCATCAAGGCCATTACCTATGTGTACTCTTGACATCACATTTGGATTCTGGTGTCAGGAGACCAAATTAATTTCAATCAACCTTGACATGCTGCCTCTACAGACTGTGCTGCTGTTATCTTCCTGACAGGAAACTCAGTCTTTCACAGAGGGTAAATATTTTCACGGGTGACTTTATAGATTGAAAATGAACTCAAAGAACAAAAAGAATAATGACTAAATGACCACATCTGTCTTTTCTCAGAGATTAATCCTGCAAGCTTCTTTCCCTTCGCGTTCCCACATGAGCAGTCCATCACCGGCGTCACCTGGATGATCTGCTCAGTGTTTGCAGCAACCCCCCCCCAGACCATGTGCAGCACATCACGGGCCCTTGTAAAGTCCCGACACTCTAATCCTACATGTGATTACACAAAGACGGGAAGAGCTGCTCTATCCAAACACACGGGTTGCAGATAGGAGAAATGTAGCAAACATGTCATAAAGTTTAAGTCGAAGTTTCTCAAACTTGGCGGTGATTTACGAGCAAGACAACAGATGGTAAAATCAGGGTGGCTGGCTTGAGAGAGGCTCACCAAAGCATTTTGACAGAAAGGCAAAAAAAAAAAAAGGGATTCTCATGCTTTTAACGACTGAAGTCTTTCCTTAAAACAGACCGTGTGCATGAGTGTGCAGGCCGGTTAAGCCAAGCCAGATGTCGGTGTCTGTTGTTGGAATCGGTGGCGTTTGCCTCGTAGCCATACGTTGCCTGAATTCTGCCTCTGCCCTAATGTCAACCCAGAAGCTGGTGGGCCATTCATTAGTGTTTGGTTTCACCCTGACACCACTCAGCTAACACATGAAAGCCTGGTCACCTTAGGGGAGAGGCCACATGCTTGGCTGACAGCAGAAGAAGTTGCAAAGACACATTTTGTTATGTTGTGTTATTTATCAGCTGTCCTGCCAGGAGTTTGCCACTAATCATGGATTTGTTGGTTTGGAGGTCAAAAGACTTCTAAGGCCTCCAAGTTTAAAGCTGCTATAATCAATATTTTTAAATAGATAAAAATGACAAGGCGTAATATGAAATTGGTTCTTTGTAATGACAAAACCCAGAGGGAATTTTTACTTGACTCAAACCCAACTCGAGTGTTTCAGTCTGTTCCAGCTCATTTTTTGGTTTTATGGCCAAACTTAACTGTTTTGATCCACTCTCTGCACTGTCATTATATCGTTTCCACAAGAAGAAGACAGAAAAACAACTTAAAATTCAAGCCAATGTTGCTCCATATCTGCTGGGTGTGTAGATGGACAACTATTTGTTCAGCATATAAACTTTATAAGGTAATCTGTTGGGTTTTACTGCTTGTTTCTCTTCCCCCCCAAAAAATTTGTTCAGGTTTAAGTTGGTGAAGGTTCTCAGTCATTCAGGTCATCTTTCTTTGAGAAGTGTTCAAATAGGTGGACGATGGTCATTGATGGTCGCCTCATGTGACGCCAACGACCATCGTCCACACGGAGCTCAGTGACCCGAACGACTGTCGTTCACACCAGACTTCAGGTGGCTTTAACGACTCTGACGACAGTCATCATAGCAACAACGAGCACTAACGAACCAAGTCGAAACTATGGCCGGGTCAATGATCCCACCTTAGGCTAAATACTCGGATCTCTCCACCGGTCAGTCAGAACTGAAGAAGCCTCTTGGATGAGAGGTGAAATGTCTTCACGGATCTACAACCAAGCCCAGTTGCCACAGATTTCTTTATTTTTTTTGTTCGTCCATTACTTGTATTGGCACATTGTACTCACTAAGTTAACTGCTCAGATGTCGCTAAAAAACTCTAACCAGACCATATTTATACAAACTTCCAAGTTCACCAAACTTATTTAAAAGATTCCTCTGACAACAATGAAAGTTTCCAACCAAACTGTCTGTTATAAATGTATCACAGTTTACAGACCGACTCCTAGTTTGACTTTTACCGACTGTCCTTGTCCTTGAAGACATGCTACATGCCTCACCGCATAAAGGGTGGAGTCGTTTCTGCACGAGTGAACGTTGGCCTTGGACGTACCACAAGTTGCGTTACTGCGTCCAATATGGGGGTAATTCTTTGGGACACTGGGTCATTTTTTTTTGCCTCATGTCACTAAATCATATAAATGTCTCAGTGTTCCCAGATTTTACAGATTATTTTAGGAAGTATAATGTCATTAAAACCAAAAAGTAATGAGAAAAACCTGAAATGAAACTAAAAATGAGACCAAAGTTATAAAAAAAGAGGATTTGTTGTGAGCTTAAAAACTTTAACAAATGACCAAATCCATTCTTGCTGAGTTGCATCCATGTGGTAATATAAATGTGGGATTTTTGTACTTTTCTCACAGTCTACTTAAGCCAAAGATACTTTGCTGAGCCCCGTTCGTTAGTCAAAGTCAGTCGCACTCATTAGCTTCTCTGACCTCGCTGTGCACCCTGCCTGCTACCTAAGCATACATATGTTCTGCTGCAAAGCACTGCATGCACACACACACACACACACAACTCTGCTCAACTTATTGTGGTATATGCCGAGTCATTTGTATGGATGCATTCAGTGAGATAGTTAATCTGTAAGCGCCTGCCGGAGAAAGCAATTAACCTCGCGGACCACCGGGAGTTGATATGAGTGAGAGAGCATCTCTCCGCCATTTAAATATACACCAGAGGGACTCACTCGCTCACATTCAGCCAACCTATTATTCATCATCAGCGCTTTAAATGGCCTCTTCATGAAGACAGCAGGACAGGCCTCCTCCCTTTTACATATATATGTGTATATTATACACACACACATACACACAGGTATTTATTTCCACCCCAGACTGACTGATCTCCATGGCTCTGGAGTTTCAGATTGCCCTTGACGCACAAATGATTAAGGTCAGCTAAAGAACAAGAAAATTAAATGCTGCATTCCTGGTGATCAGGAATTTACCAGACACTGGAGGGAACTATGCAGAGCTCTTGCAGAGTCTGGAAAAGAAGATACAACATGTCCAGCATGATTATTTTCAATGCTAGTCTACTGTAGGTTTTGGCTGGTCAGAATATCCTATAGAGTTTTATTTATGCAGTACTTCTTGATAGACTTTTCCCTGTTCAGTGACGTAGAAAATTTAAAGAGCTCGGTGGTCAACGTTTTTGTGTTTGTCAGAGAGCCTGTTCAATATGAATCCCACTATGTGTTTGTGGCTACTGACCTGCCAGCCCATTCCCTCATGCATCAGTAACCTCTCTAATGAGGAGAAAAACACTGGCACAGATGGACGGAGGAGGAGGAGGAGGAGGAGGATGGTGACAGATCAGTGGATGTGAAAAAAAAGGGAGGATGATGGAGAATTTACGATGAAATAAAGACTGAAGAGAAAAACCCAGAGACTTAAGGCACATCTATGGTACACAAACTTCCCCCAGAGGCTGAGACAGTAGAGGTTATATCAGAGTTTTATGAAAAAGAACCATGTTTTTAGCCACACTAGCTGCTTGGCTTATTGAATGGCAGTGGGTTGGTATCTCAACATCCATCAAAGAGACTGATGATGTATCATGGTGACTTTGATCACGCTTTGATCACGTTGCCTCGGTTGCCCGGTTGTGCAGATTTGCACTTTACAACATAAGACAAATCAGGCCTCACTTGTCTCAACATGCTACCCGACTCTTGATACATGCTGTGGTCATCTAACAATTTAAATACGGTAACGTCCTCCTGACGGGTCTCCCAGCCTGCACAGTGAAACTCTTTCAAATGATCCAGAATGCGGCGGTGCGCCTGGTGTTTGATCAATCCAAAAGGTCACATGTTTTGTTCTGCACCCACCTACTTAAATACCCTCATACAGACATATGTTCCTCCTCCAATGAACGACGCCTGGCTCTGCCACCCATATGCTCAGGGTAATCCAGACTCTTCGTCTTGTTGTTCCCCATTGGTGGAACATCCTACCAGTTCCTACCAGATCAGGGGCGTCCCTCTCTACCTTCACAAACCTCCTGAAAACCTCCAGCTCTTCAGAGAGGACCTCCTCTCCAACACTGCCAACAACTGGACATGCTAAATCTATCTCCCTTCTACAACTGTCACAGTACTTATTGATGCGCTAACATGCTCGTCACACTGTATGATGACTGTTTCCCTTTTTGTAAGTCGCTTTGGATAAAAGCATCAGCCAAATGATTACTTTTCCGTAGCGCCACCATGATGTTGACGTTTGTGGTTAAGTAAATCTATTGGATGGATTGCCATGAAATGCGGTACAAATTCATGTAACAGGATGAGAAATATAATTTGTCCATTACTAAGTCTATAACCAATGGGGTTGCCACTTACACTGTGAAAAGAGACACCTTGCCAGCAGCCCCATGCCCGGAGGACAGTAAGTGTAATGTAAATGCAAATTGTCATTACTTGCGGTCATTCATGATCATCACATTTCTGTTCATGAACGATCATTGGATTACTGTTGAGAGGAAGTCACACTGTACAGTAATGGTACAAAGAGAAACTTTAAAAGCTCTCAAAGCAAACGTCATCTGAGTCTCACCAGATGAAGATGATGTTGCCTCATACTTGAACTTGATTTGAACGCAAATTCTCTTCAGCTCAGGCACAAATGACACCATTCAGTTTCCTGTCTAGAGGGATTAAATCCACTTGATGTCATCCAAACTGGAAAGATGAAAACTTTGTTTTAAATACGTCCAGACCTATAAAATAACGTGATAAAATCAGTGATTGTTGGCCACTTGGAACATACTAAAAACACAAAAATTGGTACCAAACTTTAGTGTTTCATAGCAGTGTAAATCTTTAAGAATCAAGACATTTTAAATGTGCAATAGATTTAACTTGAATTAGTAGTCATTCATTTGATTCATTCGTAGAAGAAACCGAACAAGTTGGATAAAAAATCAATGACATCATTACAAACTTTCTTCACACCTCATAAATCCACCGTCAAGTACCACTGTAACACAGTGTGCGGAGGTCTACAGCATCAAACCTGACCACATGGTCTAAACATTTCCCTGACAGACAAGAGGCCTTGGCTCTTACAGTAACATCCGCTTCTGATTAAAGCGAGCCTGTCTCCAACTTTGTCCTTTTAAGTCAACATCGGAGCAGACTGGGGCCAGTTTTGGGTTAGGCGAGTGTCCACCTCGACCACAAATCACTGCGACTGATGTGTCTATTAACGTGACACCGCGTTGCTTTTTTGAACAAATGGTGAAGGAACACATTTATAGTGAGACACTTTAACATAAAAAAAGGAGTGATATTCAACATATTGGATTGTTTAGTTGTTGAAACAGTTGTGCTTTTGGAATCATCGGAGATTTCTGTTGTGTTGAAGTAACTTCCTCGCATGCCTTTGACTGTTTGAGTGAAATCCAAACAGAAAAAAAACCCTCAGAAAGCAAATAAACTCACAACAGATGCATTGCGGCGATGAATGATGGCTCTCTGTTTTGCCACAGATACACTGGCATGCAAAAGACTGCAGCTCATCAAGCTGCATGCCACCTTCTCGTGTTTGTACATCACAACATTTGTGAATTGAATTTCTGAATTCTTGGGCTGATTAATCAATGTTGACTGAGGCTTCAGAGCTTTGCCAAAGTTTTATGAAAGCAACATTGTGTGACTTTTCTACCATACAATAAAACCATTTTGATGCTGCGCTGACCTGTAATGGTGTCTCTGTCATTCCCACTCTGCTAGTTTGTTAGTGTTTGAACCACAGGGGGTTTGGACCACCGGGAAGAGGAGGTTAACAGCCCCCGAGGTGTGGGCGAATGTTGACTGTGTTGTGCCAGAACCGGAACTGGGCAAGCGGACAATGTAACTGGACTCAGCAGCCTTGATGGACATAATGACAGAGAAAAGACTGAAGGGGGACACTGCAGGGAAAACAGAGAGTGACGGAGCAAGAAGCCGCCCGACAAGGGTAAATCTGGGACTGACTTTTAGTCGTCGGCTGCTATGTCTTGGCTGTCAACTCGCTAAATCCCAAAAATACCAATATCTACGCAACTCTTGGTTTCATGTGTATGCTTGAAAGATGAATGTTACCATGCATATAAAATTTTTACAAGTAGTTCTGACTGAGCAATCTGATTGGTCAACCAGACGTTTTGAACGCGCTGAGAGCACACCTGACTCATCACTAAACATATTACTCCGTCATCTCCACTTTGTCTCGTCCTGAAAATATCGAACATGTAAACAAATACGAATAAGTCAAATTTAATAAAGTAACACATCTGAATTTACAAGTTCAGCTTTTTTTTAATGAATGTTCTGTGTGTTACGGAGCTGTTAGACTCGTTAATACAGGTGTGTGCCTCGTTTGTGTGCAGCACGTGAGAGATCAAACAGTTCAGTGAGCGCAGAGAAAGTTTTTTTGCAGACTAAAGGTGGACTAATCTGGACTGAAGAGGAATATTTCGTTAGATAAAAACATGTTCGTTTTGATTCCATCGATCTTGGTTCAACACATTTTGACTTTTGGACTTTACGACGCTGTGGAGTTAACCGGAAATGTTTGGATCATCCTCCATCACCTGTGCAGGTGAGTCGCTGATACGGCTTCAAAAATAAAAGTGAAGTTAGGAGGCCAATCTGTCCATGGAAAAATCTCTTTGTCAGCAGATATCTGAGTCACTACAAGACTGAACTAACAAAGCAGTTTAGTGTTTATATGTGCGCTATTTATTCAGTTTGGGGAACTCCACGATCTCCATACGCTTTGACGGGTTTCTCCGTTGCTAGGTCGTTACTAAGGCTCGGGCTACTTGCTGGAGTAGTGAACTGGGGGAAAGCAATGTGCAAAGAAATGTTTATTTTGAGAGCAAATTGCCCCAAAACATGGATATCTTTTGATGATATATTTTATTTAAGTTGGTAATTGTTGTATAGTCACAATATTACACTTGAGGGTGTGCTTTAATGTCATTATTGGCACTTAAGTGACGTTAACTGACCACATCACTGTCGTGCCAATAATTAGAGCACACCCTATAGTGTAATATTGCTTAAGTATGCACCTCTTTTAATGCAGCTGTAATAAAAACTATTTATATAACCAAGAGATCACATGGCTACTTCTATGTAAGGGACTCAATGGAGCTTTAGCGATTTTCAGCCCATTGTTTTGGTTTTCCAGCTGCAGAAGGCATCTATTTTCAGGGATGAAGCTCTAATAACCAACTTTATGCAACCTGTTTATCAATAATCATCAGACAGGCACAAGACAGCCAGATATATCAGTCAGGAGGTGGTGGAGACCAAAACAGAGCATGAATATTAGACTTAAATTCAACAGGTGGCCACAAACAAGGCTCAGAATGAATGCTATCTTTGCTCTGTCTCTGCTAAATGGGTAAAGTTCATCTTAAAAGGTGATAATGTATCATTTTTGTGTATCAGCCTGTTCCACTGCCCGTTATTGTAAGTTTTTAAATGATCTGTTAGACCAATAGGTGGGAACAAACCCCCCACAAAAGCCTGAGAGATACAAAACCACCATATGAAGTCATATACGCTAATGTGGTATCAATAAATTGCCTGTTACTCATTCAGCAGAGACACAACTACATTTTTTTTAATTTGTCATGTGAGTGTGACAAGCGAGTAAAATGTATTACTGATGAATGAGCTTTATTTCTGTAGCCTGCAGATGTCTTCTTTCACTTGTTTGGGTGTATCGCAAAGGCAGTTTCTAATTTGTGCTTGTTGATCATAGCAACAATCAATGTATGCTTCCAGGTCTGTTTAGTGTGGTCCAGGGACTGATCCAGGAAGTTACTAAACTGTGAAACAGAGTCTGGAGTCATCTTTGTAGCCACTTGATGTAACGTGAGCTATAGCTCTGGCCTCCAGGCCGTCCAGGAGAAAATATCCGGCTCTTTACAACAGCTGCTTGACGTTTGACTTTGCATCTTCAAAGGCTAATTGCTAACTTTATCTGTCTGCCATTTGGTGCTGTGTGGTTACCATGAAGTGAGCTTATCACAGCTTTTATTTTTCTGCTGGAAACAGCTGCCGGCTGCTGGAAAGGGGCTTGATGAGAGTGGAATTTGTTGGGTGAACAACCAAAACAAAACAAATTAAAGGGCTAAAAGGCTAACTAATAGAAGCGTTGTGGAGCTGAGAGGAACTAGGGAAAGTTGGGGAATGACTTTGTCACTGCGAGAAAGCTCTTTCACGTTACATAAAGTCAGAAAATATTGATTACAGGTGCTTTTAAAGACAATGTTTTCATGTTTTCACAGCGTACCCTCTCTTCAGTTCCTCTGAGTCTTTTTTTTTTTACTTCCCTGCTTTGTTTCTCTGTCCCGGTTTCTCTCTCTGATGTCTCTGAAACTCTTCGAGTGCTGTGGGTCTCATTTGATCTACAGCGTCAGACATCTGGAGCACTGCTCCGGCTGAAACACCTGTTTTCAATTCAGGCAACCGACAGAAACATTTGATTGTTTCTCACAACCAGACCTCTTTTCTTTTTTTTTTTTTCGTCGTCTTCTCCCTCTCACTGACTCACAGGCTATTTGTTATGTTTAAAACCGAAAGAACAGCTCTCCTATAGGTAATAGATGGTGGAATAATTTAAACTTGATTAAGACCGATCGAGAGGAAAATACAGTGTATGATTTTCCAGGTATTATGTCTGCAATTTTGGCACCTTAGCTGCTGAATAAGGTTGCTTTCAAATAGGTTCAGTATGTTTGAGATTAAATGGAATGAGTAACGTCTGAAGGTTAAACTTTTACCCTTTAACTTAATGGAAAACAATGGCTGTTCACTATAAAATCAATGTCAGGATATTGGAATTAAGGTCACGTGGGAGGTCAAATGATGTAGCTGGACTCGGTGCATATTATGCCAAATTAAACTGTGTTAAATTGTGAACTTCTTTCACCTCTGGTTGTTTAACGATGATTAACTCTTAGGTCCTGTTTTTTAGCCCTAAAGCAGTCTGTTTCTGGAATAAACCCAACAAGGCAACGTATAGCTTTTACAAGCAACAGTAAAATTTACGTTTCTGGCAAAATATATGTACATTTTATTTGGTGTTGAACAAATATGCATGCATTGACGTTCCACACGTGCAGGGAGCTCAACCACAGGAAGGAAAAAAAAAACAAGAAATCACTAACCACGATGAAGTGAGAATAAAGCTGAAGAATTTCAGTGGCGGCTTTGCTGCCAACTCCCTGAAACACTTAATTGTGCCTAATTGTTTAGAGGACAGAACACACACAGAGGCAATTAGGAATGATACGCATGGGGAACTCTTCACAGGGAAACAACATTAAGGCGAAAGAATAACAAAGTATGTTTGCACGTTCCGTAAAACTATACGCGTGCAAATAAAAGTACGATGGAGTCACTGCACTACTCAGTGATTTACCGTATACTTGACATATTTTTTTATATTTTTCTCATGTCTGACAAATATATGCATTTTATAGTGTAAATGCAAATGTCCTGTTTTATAAAAGACAAATAAATACCATCAAAAAACATCATCCAATACCAAAAACTCCTGCTTATTGAAAGTTTACTACATAACATTTGTGTATAGCTCTTTCATGACAAACTCTTCAGAGCATTAAAGGAGATGACACTTTGGAAAGGGCATGTATTTGCTTCATGGCGTAGGGTTACGGAGGAACTCCAATGGGAAAGTCTCCTGTCGTGTCGTGTCCGCAACAGTTTTAGTCTATTGTCCGCGCGACTGACTTTGCTAACCTGATCAGATTTGGTTTTCTTGGTTTATGTGCTTCTAAATATGTAAATATGCTAAATAGTTAAATTGTTTCCATTTTGGTTGTTTTTACGATAGGATGTTTGCACCGGGTGTTTTATTTTGAAATAACACACCACATCCGTGCCCGGTGGAATTTAGCCGTTAGATACGAGCATTAATACCACTCTCATATTGGCTACCAAGAGTTAGCTTAGCATAACATAAAGACTTGAAATGGCTAGCCAGTGTAAAAATGTCAATTCACCACTTTAGATGAGGTTATATCTTGGCTGTGCTGTGTCTCAGTTCATGTACTTCCATCCTTATATTTGCTAATTTCAGTTCATAAGTGCGTTCACACTGTCAGTTATGTCAAAATGCAGTGTACTGTGAGTACTCGGATGGTGCACTCATAACGCTCATAAAGTTAAGTGTGGACATTCGCCCTCAGTGGTCACCATTTTGGCTACGTAGCAGAAGAAGACATTGTGGAAATGGCGGCCGAGGAAGCTGCTGAAGCGGTTGTGGTGAATATCACAATATACAAGTTGTACAAGTGTTTTATATTTATATTTTGGCAGTAAAATGTTGGTGCTAATGCTCCGCTGGGATGCAATTCCGCGGTTGATAAAATGTCACGATAATTTCCGGTAAGTGCACAACGGCTGTACTTGAATTGAGACAACACTACTCTGCCAAAATCAGTGCACTACTCCATTAACGCAATGTACACAGTGTACTACATAGAAGTATGTACTTACACTGCAGCTCTTGTACAATCTAGATATAACGTGTTGATTATTGAGCTTTAAAGGTGCTGGTAGGTGGATTTTGTTACCTTTGGACAGAGCCAGGCTAGTTGTTTCCCTTTGTTTCCAGGCTTTGTGCTAAGCTAAGCTAACTAGCTGCTCTGAGTGGTATCAATCTTCTCATGTAACTCTCCAGAAAGCAAACAAGTGCAACTCCCAAAATGTCAAACCACGTTTTAAATGCCTAACGATATAATACAAAAAAGTTTGTTACATACGTAAGTTAAATATGTGCAGGAACAGAAGGATATACTTATCAAACTACTGCAAAAGTAGGCATGCCAATGTGTGTGTACACACACATACACACATACTGTATATGAGCACCGCTGCACATGTATGTGCACACACTCATACATACTGTACACACACACACACACACACACACACACACACACACACACACACACACACACTCCATGTAGAATTGGTCACTGCTCAACCAGCCGAAGTACTTCAAGCAAAGGCAGTACTTACACTATGTAAATCATACCCAAAAGAGATTTCACAATAAAAGTCTAAACAGCTGATGCATTTAAAACAATAATACAACAAAATATGGGAATAAAAGTTTTTCATAAACAGTATATTTCCTTGATTTGGTAAATTGTTGAATCTGCTCTGCAATTCAATATCGTGCAAAACTGTCTTTTCTTTTTCACAAAGTGTGTTAATAAATCGTCCCACGGGATCACACTGCAACCCAGAGGATTGAAATGTTAGTGCCGCCCTCGTGTGTTATCTGGTTAACTCGTCCACGGATACAGTCCAGAGTAACATACACAGCTGTACCGTTCTGTACCTGAAATGAAGCCCTGAGCGCGATGCTGGCCCACTGGCTTCCTTCAGGCATAAAACCAGACACCTGCTGAGCCACAGGACCTGCCTGCCCTCCCTGACCCCCCGCCTGCTGCAAAGTGAGTTTTACAATATTGCAAGAGTGTATCAGCTTCAGGTTAAGGGCTATGTTCACAGTCCCTTTCTCGTGGAATATAAAGTTCTTACGGCTGTTCGGCTCCCCTGAGCGGGCCAAATGAACTTGCGGCATGTCCGGGCTTATCTGCTGGAACAACAGCGGTTTATTCCTGACTGCTCCCGAGGGCAGGCCAGTCCTGGACACGGTAGCTGTCAGGGCTGATGACACCGCTGAAGGAATCCAGATAAGACTCAGCATGCTGATCCCAGTGCTGTCCCCAAAGTAACGGATGTTACACTGGGATGGAGACGTGATCTCAAAGCTAAGTGTGTCCCCGCTCTCCACGCTCACAGCACCGGAGAGGGTGATGGAGGTGTCCCTGTAGTTGACGCCTGTCTTGAAGGCTTGCATTGCCTCCTGGCCAGTCCCGTTGCGGTTCGTGTAGGCAATCAGGGAGAAACCCTCTCGAATGCAGGTGTGGCCCATAGAGTAAAGCGCCTGTTGGAGGACAAACTTCACAACACCGCTTTCCGTGAAGCGCACACCGCGGTTGTCATGAGTTAGAATGATCATATACGGGTCGGACACTGAGGTCATGCGGAAAGTTGGACGGTAGCTGGTCTGGTAGTGCGCCAACAGGGACATCTGAGCCGTCATCGCTACGGCACCGGTATCATGCGACAACCAGAGCACGCTTAAAGACGGAGTGGTTACATCATAGACGTGAAGATCCTTGCTCTGGTTGCAGTGTTGATTCGGACTCTTCAGCAGCAGAGTAAAGGTGTGGTTGGGCTCCACTCGACTCCACTGCTGACGCTCACACCCTGGAAGTACTTCCCATCCGGCTGTTCAATGCGAACACCGCTGAGGTCCTGACCATCCTCCTCTTGGCTCCCATTAAGCCTCATTCCCAACTGAAGGAAGTTCCTGCAGCTGTGCTTTATCAAAGTTATGATCCAACCACACCAGGCCGTGCTGGAGGAACGTCACATGTCCCGCCTCATTGGACAACAGATCAGTGACCTCTTTGCCTCGGATGTTTAGTTGAAGCCCAGGGAAGACATGGGTGCTGGAGGTCCTGACAGAAGGGAGTACCACATTGGCCCTCCAAGACTGGGAGAGACGGCTCTCTGAAGGCGGGCCACAGACGGCATCACTGATAGCCGTGCAGGGACTGCCGACAGGTTCTCCATCGCAGTCTGAACAGGCCTGGCACTCCTGCAGCTCCTGATTGTAGAAGTAGTCATGACCACACAAGCCCATCACTGCTTCTCTTGCAGAGACTCCCAGACACCTGAACCCCCCTGTGCAGATAAAGAATGGAGCAAACAAGGAGTCAAACTGCTCTGAAGACTCAGCACAAAGTCAGTATGAAAAATGGTTTAATTACTTCTGTTAGTCAGCATTGTACCCAAACATGATCAAATATGAATAAAGAGGTGGAAGATTTGCTCTAAAAATGAAGGAGGCAGTAGTATTTTTTTCACAGTTAGTTGCAAACTGTGTTGATTATGAAGAAAATAAGCATTGTTGAACTCACCAGGAGTGTTAAGGCACTTTACTCTCTCTCCGCAAATGTTTGGTAATTCAAGGCATTCATCTCTGTCCTGCAATTCATACAAATTCATATCATACATATCATAATAACAGTGTTCAGTCGATTTTAAGTGTATTTTTGAAAACATTTGGCCTAAAACTGCAGATATCTGATGTTTTTGCCTCATGAATTGACAATAAATGACAAAAATAATAAAGTATGTGTTTTTCTTGAATTATTTATCATAATCAGAGGTAATATCATCTATCGAGGTGCTAAAGTGTAAATATTGTGCCTCCAAATCAGCGTTGTTATTGTTGGGTGAAAACATTTAAATATCAGTATTTTAAAGGACCGTACCTGGCACATCCTGTCTGCAGTAGGAGAACATTGTGAGATCAGAAAGAACCCCGGTGGACACATGGTGCATTTCCCACACTGAGGCGGGTCCCTCTGGAAATCACAGTACTCCTCCTGCCCACAGGGCGAAGGGCATCCGAGCAGAGGTTGAGGAAAATGAGCCTCCCGACTACGTCCATCACCTTCGTGTCCATGTCCATCTTGTGGACGGCGTAGGACTTCTGCAGGTGGCTGCGAGCTTGGCTCTGCAGACCCGCCAGGTGATTCTGGAAGTAGCTCTGCAGCTCGCCCTGCAAGCCTTGGAAGGAAACCTGCTTGACGGTGTCAGAGAGGAGGCCGTATTGAGCCTTCACCACGTCCATCTGCTCGTACATGCGTGCTGCTGCTCCAGGATCTCCTCTGCTGGGACAGTAGCGTATCCTGTTGGTCCACGAGCTTCTGCTGCAGGTCACGGATGATCACCTGCTGGGCTCGCAGGGCCTCCACCAGCTTCTCCTGCCCCTTGGCAAGCTGGAGGTGTAAGATGAGGGCGTCTTCTGAGGGAACTTCATTCTCCCTGAGAGGTGGGGAAAAAGGCACAATGGGATCAGACAGACATGTTCTTATTGTCGGAGGAAGTGATTAAATGAGATTAGGACTGATTCAGTAGTTTGATTTCTGCAGGAACAAAGTGTGAACACCCAGTGACCCCATTCCATTAGTCTAGCCATGGCAAGTGCAATGAAAGTTTCCTATATGGACCAACATCAAAGCAGTCTGCATTTTCTGGACAATTGACTCTGAGACATTTTTCCAGTTCAGCTGCTCTAGTTGCGCTGCAGGTATCATTTTTTGGGCTGAAGGTCAACAAAGTCTTTGCTTTTAAATCAGAATAATAATCCTCTTCTGTTGATCGCTGGTGGGAAACGTGATTTAAGACAATACACAGTGTTGTGCATTTGGTTAAATAACAGGCTCTCAGCTCGTGATGATAATTCATCAACTTCTTTTGAAGATTTTCACTCAACCAGAAAAATCTCACAGTGTGCGCAACTGTGCAGGAAGGACAAGTTAATCAGCCTCTAATCATCTAAACACAACAGTTACATTTTTACATGACAATGATGATGATGATGAAGATAACAGACCTGGCTTGATGTCACATGTGAGTTGGACACCCAAAGGCGCGCCGCCAAGTTCCGGCGACGGATATCCAAGCTCCGGAAAATCCCCCAGAAACTGCGCGGCTCTGTCGGACAGATGGACAGGAGGAAGCTCGCTCTCCTCTGATCCGGCCAGACATCCCTCACCCACACAAGACTTCGCTCGAGGTTTTGGCCGTATCCTCAGTGGCAGTCTGCACTCGATCCCTCTACAGTCTCGGGTGTCATTGGAGGGCTGAAATTGTTTCACAAGAGGCGCGGCGCAGTCCACATCCGTGCACCCTGCAGGTGAAATTTCAGGCGCTCTTATCCGTGAGCTGCTGCTGCTGCCGCTGCTGTCACCGTGCCGCCCGCGGAGCGGCTGTACAGCCGGATAGGCTTCTCTTGGAGAGCCCGGGTACGCATGGTGCTGGCTGGCAACTATGTGCGCCGATCTCCCCTGCGTTGTCGGGTTAAACTGCCGCGGCGGTCTGGAGGATCTGCTCCCCGGACAGTGCGCACCGGTGCACGGTCTTGGATCACCGGTCTCCGCGCCGTAGCAGTGCGTCCCACGGCAAATCTCTGCGACAGCTTGGAGTGACACCCAAGACAGCAGCAGCAACAGCGCGGGTGATATTAAAACCATTTTGTGTCCTCTCTCTCTCTATCTCTCTCTCTGCCTGCAAAAGAAGAAGAAAAAAAGCGAGATACACAGATGATACATTTGGATAAAAATCTCCAAAACTCCATCACTGATCTTATGAAACCTCTCTCTTAAACTTGACACACACAGACTCTTACCTTCAGCTCCAGGATGTTTGGTGAGACTGTCTTTCCCGACTGTCAGTAAGGAATAAAAACATTAGACACACGCATTACTGCTGGCTCTCTCCATGCCTGACCCACTCTGAGGGCTTCTGCACTACAATGTCAGTTATGTGGCATTCCTAAGACTTAATTAGCATCAGGTTTCCCCGGCCACAAATTAACCCTTCACCTTCCCTGCTCTCCATGCTGGAATTCCCCCCCACCTCCAGAAAATGAGATGAAACAAGGCAGAAGGACACTTTTTCTTTTCTTTTCTAATGCACGGCGTAGAAATATTGGCTCTATTTTCATGTTTAAAAAGGGGAGATGTTGGTTGTCCATGCGGTGCCAGAATTATCTTTCCCTCTCCTGATGACTGTCACTTCTCATTTCGCTCACTGTTGACTTTCCTGTGACCTTACGGCCGTCCAAGTTTCAAAAAGTGGCAGTGCTTTTTCCTGATTGTTGAGACAGCTGCTGATCAGGACCCCCCAGTGTCCTTCACGTTGCTGGCCTTGTCAACACCGAGCACCCCCCTCCTCCTCCTCCACCACCACCACCTCCTCTCTTTCTTTATAGACAGAGCCTACAGAGGTCAAACTTTTGTTGAAGGGACCTATGGCAGAAGTCAGGAATGTGAAGCCCACAGCTGGTTTTTGGACCGTGTCCTCATTTTTTTTTTTTTTTTTTCAGGCGGTCCGGTGGGAGGTTATCTGAGGCTGATGTGTGGTGGGTGGTGGTGGTGGTGGTGGTAGGATGGTGTTTGTAGCTTGGCAGGTTCTGATGTAATTTTCTATTTGACTGTTTCAAGGTCATGTATGGAAGCCAAGAGCAGGACGAAAGATTTGACATCATGACAGTGGTGATAAGTCACAAAAAAAAGTGACTCCCCTCAAAACTTTTATTTATAATGTCGTATCACAGTTTTGAGAATATTTTGATTTATTTTCTTTCAGAAATGTTGATTTACTCACATCATTTAGATTTTTGTTGCGTCATGTTCACTTGGTTTATCATCATTTTGATGTACTCTCAAAATTTGGACTGTAATAATGTCATAATAGTAATTTCAAAATAATTTAGTTTTATTTAAATTTATTCTTTGAGATTTTGTATTTACTCTCACATAATTTGGATTTATTATCTCATAATTTCGGCATACTGTCTCATATTTGCGACTTATCGTCTGATCATTTCGACTCAGTGTCTCATTGTTTTGACTGATCTTATAATGTTCACTTCTCATGACTTATCTAATAGCTTTTACCTCTGTTGTTTTTACAATTTTTTTTTATTATTAATTCTAAAAAATCAGACTTTATATTACTACGGTGGCCACAAAACGAGCAAAAAGCTTCATCACAAAGTCTGTTTAGATTGTCCCTTCTGAGTAACTGTAGAAACTGGAGGAGCTGTGGCGTCTGTAGATCAGGCGTCAACCTTCGTGTCTGCGAAGTGAAACCAACGCAGAAGTGCCAAAAACTGCAGTTCCTCAAACGTCCACTTGAGGCTGGCTCCAGAAGTGAGTCAGTCTCCATAAGTCCCCATGTTAAAATGTCCAACTTTACAGCAGAAATAAATGTTTACAGCCTGGTACAAAAAACAGTTTTGGTCTCTATAGCTAATTTCCCCGTTCATGACAACTGTACTGAGGGTGAATTTATATAGAACTCGCCAGTTCAAATTATATTAAGACTTAAAGTTATGCAGGATTAAGAGCGTGGACGCTTTGATTGACAGGTTGACAGTTGTTTGAGCACCCAGACTTCATTCAACCCGCCTCAGGTCCGCCGATGATCCACATCTTTGCTGATTTTTAGATCAGACAGGAGGCGGAAGAGACAGGACTGAGCTTCAATGACTCTTCAGAAACTTGTGGGTGATTATACGCTAATGAAAACATCTTACTCACTGGACCTTTTTAATATAACATCATTTATAACTTCATAAAGTCCCGGTTTTTATTTATCATGAGTAGCTGAGTGTTTTTATTTTTAACATGTCTAACTGGCAGTAATGTGTCTCCATATCCAGACAAAATGAATCAAAACAAACCCTCAAATTCTTTGTTTGTTGGACTCTGTTAGCAAATAACTCCTGCCAAGCTGAGCAGGGAGGCTGATTAGAAACTTAAATGAGTTGCATACACACAAAAAGAACCAGCTCGCTCTCTATAAACATGCAGAGTGGCGCGGCGCTCCGCAAAGACAATAACAAGTGAAGGTTGGTAGCATGAACCGCTTTTTTTTTACACCACCCACCGAGCACAGAAAGTGTGTGAGCGTACAGTGCAGCAGAGTACAAACAGAGGGCACTACAGCACTCCTGTATGCATCACTTTTCACATCCTCATGACAGATTGTCCTCCGCAGCACCACGTCTAACAAGCGCTTTATCGTTTTGCAAGGTGCCCACTGGTTTTGTCATTATCACCCCATTTCCTTTTTAGTGCAGAAAAAAACAAAAAAAACAGGAAAGGTATTTAGAGATGTGTCGGAGACGTCAGGTTTAACATGACGGAGACTAATAGCTCAAAAGTATGCTCTCTTTTCACACCTCACACCTCACCATCTGGAGCTCTGCACAGCGCTTAAACTTGCAGCTCATACTTTCTTTGCAGTGCAGAATTTGATAAAAAAAAACAATCCTGCACAGTTTCTGTGAGGTATGAGCTGCAGCGTACATGGGGCAGTAGTATCCACTCTGTTGGACCACCCTCAGCGACTGAAGAGTGAGTGCAAAGACACAACAAAGCAGAAAAATCACCCTTCTCCTCGCTGCCGAGCTCCACGGCCGTTAATCAGTGTATCTCTACTTGAGAAATGTTCCCGGAGGCACCGGCGCGCTGGTGTTTAGGAGAAACTCTGAGCTAAATGGGAGGCTGCCTTTTGCTGTCCATCTGTTTGTCGAGAGAGAGAGAGGAAATGAGTGGTGGTGGTTGGGACACATGCCTGTACCCCGAGTGTTTGTTTAATACATCACGAGTCACGAAAGACTCTTGGACACGTTCAAGGTTATTTGGTTTCCCCCCCTGTGGCGCTCAGCTTCTCTGATGACAGGGTTTTGCCACAGAGAGGGTGGTCTGCCTTTCCCAATGGGGCCAAGGCTGATCTTTGAGGGAGGAAAATAGGATATGAAAGGGCTAATAATAGAAAAATAACACAAATGTAAACTAATATTTCCCTTTTTAAACAGATTAGGGGGTTGATAATGAAGGTAGCAATCGAGGGGAAAGTTATTAGAAGGATAATAACGGAGCCGGGATGTGAAATCTTGTTTTTTGGCCTCCCAGGTTGACTCAAGGAGAAATGCAAATAAATAGATCTATCTGTGTCTGCGTGGTCAGATAAGAGCCGGAGGCTATTCATAGCTTGACAGCTTGACTCTCCTTTAGTTCCCCCCTGAAGATAACTGACCTTGTTGCATCACGCCACTGTCTTAAGATACTCCTTCCTGAAAAATGTGTAAGTGTAAGCCGAGTCGTCCCTGGATTGTTTGATTGAGACGGTTTTTATTTAAAAATTTGTGCAGATATTGATGGATCTGTGGAAGGGTTTAGATCACTGGAGCTCAGCCGGAGTCGCCGTTGTGACTTGCCACATTACCACTCCCGCCTAAAGACTAGCTGTAAATCAGTTTCAGTGAGGTGAATTATTAACCGAGACCGTCACATTCCTCGTGCTGATTCAGCCGTTCTCTTGATCCCACCGAGACCTCGCTCTTTTTTTTTTTTTTTTTTATAAAAATATTTCTTCCAAAACATTTCATCATATGCTCGAGCGTCTGTCAATCAGCAACCATGATTTGAAGTCCGAGAGCAAACCTCGCCTGCAGTCTGTCCACGTTTGTGGCTTTGAAACAGTTGCAGCACACAGGCTCAGATAAGAAGTGCTGTTAAAGAGAAGAGAGGGACGGCCTAAACGCTGCCTAGACAAGACTGTTGTGAAAGTTTTGAAGCTGTTGGCAGGAATGCAATGACAGGTCTGGACCTGAACTTCCGCATTAAGCAGGAAGAAGTCAAGAAGTCAGAACGGCAGATACAATCCACACCCTCAGCACACCCAAATTCTGTCTGTGTATTTCTTGGTGTTGAGCTGTGTTAGACAATATTCTGAGGTGGAGCTGACGTCCATGAAGCTGTTATCTTGAAACTAGAACAAGGATTAATACATTTGAAAAGGTGAGTTGCATCTCTGTTTAGTTAGACAGACACCGTACCTTCAGTTAACGGTAAACCCCGAGAGCTGCTTTCCTCTGAGCGGACATGACTTTGACTATTGTGTACAAGGAGCTGATTGCAACAGCTTGTCAAATTCTGTTATAAGAGCACAGAAACGACACAAAGCTCTTATTGTTTTACCGTTATTACTTTTGTTCTCACTAGATAAGGCTAAATTACTTTGCTGCGCAGTGATAAGGCACATTAGGCGTATTTTAATATGATGAAAAATGGTGTTAGTTCATATGTGCTCTTGCCCAGTTACCAATTGGGTGGATCCGGCTCTAATTTCAGAATGCCGTATGACTCAGTGACTACATGAAACCGATAGGATTGGCCTCCTTATTTTTTAATAATGCTGTCACTTTGTCTCTGATTGTAGGAACATTTTGTACAGTCGGCCTTTGAGGTGAGATAAAATCAGAGAAAAAAAGAGGACAGAATTGCTTAGAAACTGTATCTTTTCATGTGTCCAGGGCCAAAAAAAAAAACCTTTTAGTTGACAGGGTCAGGCCAGAAAATGCTGCAATAGTTGTGTTTAGACAGTGACTCAAAGGTTGGATGGAAATGAGTGCTCATGTTTGATTTTTATAAACTGCTTTCGGACAAACCTAGATTACAGCCTTGTTTTAAATATCAGTTCTTTACGCTCTTTGCTGCTTTGCTTCCACCGCAGAGCTCTCAATTTGCCTATTTACAGTCGAGTACATCCACATCTGCCTCAGCACCATGTATAGATGTTCGGTCTAGAGTAAGAGAGGGAGTTCATGTACATTATGGTAAACATGCTGTGCTCTGATATGGCCACTTAGAGTGAGTTTGTTGTCTGGTTTCCATTTTCTTTGCCTGAAACTCAGGTTGCACATGTGTGCAGAGGCTGAAACGTATATTTGAGATTTAACGGGGGTGTAGAAGTTGCTTTCATGCTACACTTTTTATCTCTTTTATTTCTTTGGATAGCAGAAGTAGAGCGGTATGTTTTCACAATGCATTGTGCGGTCTTTGGCAAGGCGCCAGATTTCATGCCTGAGTGTTTCCAATAATATTTATGAACGCTGACAAATCACATATTTTCAGAGCGGTTTCTGGAAAGAAAATAGAAAAATGGTGCAAAGAAGGCAGGACATATTTTTATGATTGTATCCCTTCACGCTTTGCAACATTGTCCAAAGTAATTTGAATATGAATCATAAGTTCACAAATAGAGTAAACGCAGTTATTGAAGGGAAATGAAATTATCCCATTACTCCCTCCATCTCACCTTACAGATGAACAATCTACAGTTTTCATCGGTTTGTCCTGAAAAGACACGTTCGATTAAAATGGAAAACTGAGCTCACTTCAGAGCGCTCCATGCTTCAGTAATGGTTCTTTCAAATAGCATTAGTCATGCCAAACTTTCTCTTCCAACTATGAAGGTTCTCCAGAAGTATTGATAAAAATCTTTTGCATGATTTCACAACAGATCCACGTCGACCTTGATACGTCGAGCCAAAGATGTTATGTTTTTTTTTTTGGTTTTTTTTTGTTCATGGTGCGTGGAAAGATCTGCTTTTTTGTTGAGAGTTCGACTCTCTTGCAAAATATGAAGCTGGAGGCAGTTAGCGTAGCTTAGCATAAAGACTGGAAACAGAGGGAAATAGCTAGCCTGGGCTTTGTACGGATTCAACAAACATGTTTTAATTTGTTAACTAGTGAGCTTTCGTGGTGCTGGTTCAAACAGAGGCATGCTAGCTGTTTCCACCTGTTTCCAGCCTTTATGCTAAGCTACGCTACATTTAACAGGTTTCAGCTCTTTGCAAGAAAGCAAATGCGCTTATCACTCACTGTTCTTTGAGGTAATATATGTTATACCGACAATGATCCTAACATGTTTTTAATGACCCCTGTTTAAGGTTAACACTTTCTTCTGTGGTTCTGTTTTTTTTAATTTGCAATCTCTCGCTTACAAATGAGGTACTGAAAATGAAAAAATGAAATGAAAGACTGATACTTCTTCTCTGGGTTTTCTTTGTAGTCCTGTCTTCCGCAGATAAATGTATGATTGAATTCATCTTTTCGTGAAATGACAGGCTTTGTTTTCACGAAAAGGTTGTTTGTTTTGTGACCAATGCTACATTGACCTCCTCTAACTTTTTCCGTGTGTGTGTGTGTGTGTGACTTTTTAAAAAAAAAAATACACATTTCAAAATGGCATCAGCAGCTTACAGTGTTTACACGTTCTGTGTGGCTGTTAATGAGCAAATGAGCTGACGTGGTCCAAAATAATACTGCGGTTGTTGCACATGGAGATCTGTCATATTGCGGCTGTCGTAACAGAAAATAGAATGTGACATGGCAGAAAGAAGAAGCGGGAATGAACATAAGTAAGGAGTGGAAATAACAGATCTATTTTTAATAATGAGAACACAGTGTTGGCTTTTTGACTGCAGACAATTTAACGTTTACATCTGTGAACCCGCCCCCCAAATTAAGTCCATCGAAATGACGTTTTCAGATCATTCAAATGTGACCTGTGAGCGAGAGACACGGTGGCGTTGGTATGTTTGCAGATGTCTTTTCGTGTCACAATTTCCTATATATGATTTCACAATTGCACTGGCAGGAAGTTTACCCGTCACCACTTCCTCGGAGGGGCAAACCATTCGAGTAAAAAAAGGGGGTGGCGTGGGCCCACATACACGCACGTCCTACATGGAAATAACTGCCTGACACTCGTAGAAATGTTGTCATTATGGAACATACGACCAGTCGAGATACTCAAATTTATCTATGGAATCAGATCAGCTCAGTCTTTTTTCTCACGAGTTTTCGAACCATACGCGCACAAGCCATCTGGAACAATATTGATCCATTGATTCAAATGAGAAACATCATGTCACAGTACTCTATGAACTCTTGGAGCACAATCAATCACTCTTGTCTTGTCCGCAGTATGACTGTGGGTTTCCCCCCCCCCCTAGTGTCTTACTTTGTTTTTGATTAAATCTCTGCTTTTGCTTTTTACTAAATAGATTCCAAACCGTGATGAAGTGAAAGCAGCAAGTTACACTTTGTTAGAGATAATATTTTCGTATCTAATGTACCGTAACGGATGAAAAAAAAGAGAGAGAGAGAAAAGGCCTGACTGAGGGAGATCTCATTGGTTTGATGGGTGGAGCTTCACTCTAGATGAGAGGCCTATAAAAAAAAACAAGGTGTAAAGAGTGTGTAGCCACTGACAGCTCGGTTTGAAGTTCAGAAGATGGCCCATTTATTATTACTGTAACCATAACCAAAGCAAACCTCCATGTAACCACAGCGCACGACCGTTTAACTTGGTCAGATACAAGTGTGTCAAGTCTTATAATTAAACCTAACCACAGGTTAGCTTCTGAGCCTGCATGTTCTTATAATATGAATGAATGAACACAAAGCAGCTTGTTTTATTTATATTTCTTCATACAAAAAATTTGAATATGATTGAAGTCGACTGCCGTGTTCCCTTCTTTAAACTGTAACCAGAGTTTCTGCTAGCTGCTCTGACGGGCGTCTCTCTATGTACAGAGCCACAAACATACATACGTAGATACAAAGATACATAGAAACACCACAACATAACAACAAGACCAGACATTCAATACAGCACATTTACCACATTTATCTCTCCCTATCCTGTGCATAGCCGGGGTGCTTTGTTTAGAGATGCTATGGCAGAAGGTGCAAAACGCCCACCATAGCGAGCACGTTTACAGGTCGGGGATCTGTATCTGCGTCCAGGTGGAAGCAGTACAAACGATGAGTTGAGGGGGTGGCCGGGGTTGTGTGCTATACTGAGTGCTCTACGTAATCTCTAAACGGATATCTGCACGTGAATGAAGTATCTGTATGCAATTTTGGCACTGATTCATGTTTGTAGTCCGAGTAGTATTGACCAATCATGTTTGAGTATGCTTTGGTTGCAACAATCTGTGTGGAGAGCAAAAAGAGGCGGCCGGATAACCGCTGCTGGCTACATCGAACCCCAAGACATGACGATGTGGTTAAATCACACCAACCAAAGTACTAGACAAACTGAAGTGTTGATCTTGTGAGGGTGTCCAATGAAAGGTTAGAAGATCACAGTCATTTGGGAACCATTAAGGTCAATTTGTGAGATATTTTACTGGGTTAGAGACACATTTGACCCCCTGAGGGCACAAGAGGAAAAGTCAGGGGATCAGTAAAGTCATAAACGTCTATCTGCCCAAGAGTTGTTGAGGTATTCCAGTCTGGACGGATCTTGCAGCCATAAAACCAAAAACAAAGAACTAAAATGAAAACAAAACATTGAAGCCTGTTTTACATTTCAAATTGTAATTTTAAATCTTAGCCTGTAGCGTGGCTAAAAGTCGGCCAGTGACACAGCCAGAAAAGAAGAAGAAGGACTTTGCTCCCCGGTGAGCTTTCCTTCAAACATTAATCAGGGTGTTTTAGTGGTTATGGAGCTCGCTCATCCCATTACAGCAGCCAAACTCTCTGTTGAAATGTCCTCAATCAGAATAGTTATTCAGTCACGTTGGGTCATAAACACCCATCAGAGCTGCACGGTAGCTCAGATACAGAAAATTACATCTAGTAAAAAACCCATTTAAACAGAATGAACTCCCGCTGACACCTTCCCGCTACTGCTCGTGTCCCAGTGTAAGAAAACAGGCTCTCTGTTTTGACTGCACATTCTAGCCCATCATAACATTTGCTCTGAGAAATGGGGGGATTCAAATAATACACTTGTGAGAGACAACATGCTGTACATAATTGCAGACAGGCAATCTCAAGTGAATCTTCGGTTAGTTGTTTTCTGGGAAAACACGGCTACCGCGGGATATTTTTCTACTCTCAACTTGAAGTTTTAACCTCGGCGGTGCTGTTGTCTCACTCCGCGCATCCATAATGATAGAAAAAAAAGCTTTATTTTATTGTAATCGTGTAATGTGAGTGCATGATTCAACACATAAATCATATTTTAGGTCTGATTTTTGCTCAGTGTGTCAAAGGATTTATGGCTTAAAATAAACTCGAACATCTGTGGGACATTTATTAACATGTCAGATTAATCGCTACAAAAACATACAGTGTCTGTCAATAAGAGAGCAAATATTATGTTTGAATGCGGCAGAAATATAAGATTCAGGAATATGCAAACGAGACACAACGAGTTCAGGCTGAAAATGAATGCCTGGAAGTTGTGCATACTGACTTATCTTTGGAGTCGGAGATGTTTTGTAAGAGCGCAGCCTCGGGGCACGTATAATAACCAAAAAAAGTGGCAGTGGCTGCGTCTCACCTCTGTGTGTTGTGTAACACACGTGTATTTAACATTTGTCTCTCCGTGCAGATGGTCTTCATTCCACACATTCCTTCACCGCCATTCGTCATGACAACCGTGAACGATCGGTTACAGTCATTTGCTTCCGTCCAACACTGATCGACACACGTGACTTTTTTGAGGTGAAATCGTTCTCAGTCTGATGTTTTTATATTTTTGTGTGTCACTTCAAACAGATGGACGACATTGACGCCATGTTCAGTGACCTGCTGGGGGAGATGGACCTCCTCACTCAGGTGAGCTATCGCTGTTGTCATGACAACTATAAGGCGTAACAGTATGATTTCTAGCTCTTCACGCCACATCTTAAGACTTTTTCTTTGTTACCTATTACCTATCATTATTAAACACCTAGTACTACTCTTATATATTGTTAAGGGTTGATTGCATTTAGTTTTTCTTTTTTAATTATTATTTATTATCATCATTACTACTATTTATTTGTTTATTGAACATATTGTCTGTTTTGTATCAATGGCTAAAAAAGCAGTTTGCAAGTTTCAGGGATAAAAACCTGAAAAAACTAAACTCTGGATTAAAAATGGCAAAGTTAAGACAAATTAAAGGTGAATAAATAATAAAAAATAATAAAAAGTGGATGGATTCATGAAGTTTCATTGTGTAGCATTGAATCCCACTCTGACTTTGCTTTGTTTCTTATTATTTGCAGTAAGTTGGTGCCATTTTTGAAACAGTTTTGTCCATAATTTAGTCTCCAGATACATTTTAGAGTCATTTCTGGTCATTAAATGTTTGTGCACATTAAAATAAAACAACATATTGTAGCAAACAACACAGAATAAGAGACAGGAAGCAGCTCTGAGAGATATCAACCGTTTAATGACATTCAACAAAAGAGACAAGAACTCAAAAACACTAAATACTACAGGCTGTATACTCGAAATACTCTATACTATACTCTGTTTTATACATAACAGAGCCAGGTACTTCAGAAATATGTATACATGAATATATTTCTATCTATTATTGTTCTGGCCTTTTTGCAGACGTGTTAGACCGTGTAGGTTATTCCATCTAAAAACTCTGTTTAGTGTAATTAGTTATTCTGTGTGTGTGAGTTTGATAGCTGACAACACCAACTTGATTAGTCTGAGGGGTCACAGCTCAGAAAACTACTTCTTTAAGGTACATATGGCACAAAGGACCAACTTTAAAAACAGCAGGACTTGTTAAATTTCCAGTTGAGCGCACCACTTCCTCTTTGTTTTAGCAGTAAAATATAACTTTTTAATGAAAGAGATTATACAAACTCGGCGTGCAACACATTTTCTCCAGACTTCCTGTGGTTTAATCTCTCATCCTATACCTTAAATAGACTTTTCCCTTTAGACAGATGACAAACTCGCTAAAAACCACCATCGATCATCGAGACACTCTAGACTGGCAAGCACAACAGACACAGTGGGGGTGGGACACATTCTCTGTGGTCATCTAACAACCATAAATTACACTCTTTTGGAGGGGGGGGTGCAGGTCAAATGGCAAACTCATAAGCCAGCTAAAGATTACACATTTTTCTCTTAGTGAAAGTCCTGCTGATCACTTTGATGTTGTTTTCCAGCCCACCAGTCGTTTTAAATCACTCCCATTCACCCAAGGGGGGGTTAATATTACACATAGAAGGCCTGTCGAGGTGTAATACGTAAAAACAGATGTAACATTACACATGTAAACATTATACCCGCTTACATAATGTTTGGGGACAGTTTATGTTTCAGAGCACTCAGAATATGTTGTGGATTAACTCCCTGAGCCTCCAGGGGTCTTACGGCTGTACAGATATTGTATTCATGCTCTTATAAACACACCGCCTTGTTTATTCTTCCCTGCAGAGTCTCGGGCAGGAAACAGTACCTCCTGCACCTCCACCCAGCACCAACAAGGAAGTCAACTTCTCCATCGGCTTCACCGACCTGAATGGTGACTTATCATTTTCTCTGTCGAGTGTGTAGAAATACCACAAAAGGCCGGGTGTTGACTGTTTGCACACTGACTTACAACATATATTGCATGTTCCATTAATTATCTGGAAGACGGTTATGATTGCTTTTAGTGACGTTAAAAAAAAAAACAGCATTCAGGTGCCCTGCGGTGTCTGGCTACCGTTCAAAGGCTGATTTCAGACAAAGATTGAGGTCACTGTACGTGCTAATTACTCCGGCTCTGATGGGCTGTAAAACAAGCAGGTTAATGTTACAGCAAGGTTACAGCAGCTGTTGTTACTAGTGCTCAATCTCACCCTTTGCCTGTTGTCTTTCCATTAGCTATGTCTATCTAATTAAATGCTTTAAAAGCAGGTTTGTCTGTGCAGCACTTCATCACAATTTACTTTTTTTTAGACAAACCTTCAGGGATTTAACTGCAGCCAACCACAAAATAAACGTTTTCTAACAAGAAATCTGCAACCAAGCTAGTAGCTCTCAACATCTTAACTTAGCATGTTAGCATGCTTACAATTGATATTGCTTACAAATTAGCAGTTAACAGTACAGCTGATGGCACTCTACACTGTAAAAAAAAAAAAAGTAATAATTTTTATTTTTACAGTAGTTTTCTGTTTTTTAAGCTTGTATATGAAACTCTGTTAATTTACAGATAATGACTGTAAAATTATTTTAAAGTATTATACCAATATTCACAGGCTAAATACTACATTATTTATACAGTATTTTTCTGTTTTCTTAAATTACATACAAATCTATGTAAACTGTGAACTACTATCATAATTTTATTGAAGGTGCATTGAAATAATCCTTGGAAAATCTGTAAAATAACAGTGTTTCTCTGCAAAACCTTGACTGAAAATGTCAGTAAATGTATAGTTTTTGACATTTCAATTATGATTTTACTTTAATTTTACAGTTTTTGTTTTGTTTTGTCATTTCACCATGTTTTTTTTTAGTTTAGTTTTTTGTTTTACAGTGTAGAGCTATCACCAAAGTCAGTAAAATTCATCCCCTGTGGACCATGAACATGTACAAAATGTCATGGCAATCCACCTTTACTCTTTCAAGCATGTAGCAGAACCTATGTTGGCTGTAAAACCTGCAACAAAACGTGAAGCTCCCTATCTAGAACCTGTACTTAGTTTGTCCGTCGTGAGCGTCTGTAGTAACATGGTAGTTCAACACGGTGTAGCAACAGTCTGTACACATAAAAGGCTCATTCTATGGTAACAAAGCAATTCTTATTTTCAGGCGGTTATGCACGAATGAAAACAGAGTTCCACTTCTGCCAATAGATTTCATTTGGTTTCACATTGGACCTTTAAATGCTAACTAAGGCTTTAGCCAGCAAACATGAGGAACAAAATGAACATCCTTTTATTTGTGTTTTTTATTACGATGCATGATGAAAACACAGAAAACACACATCAGTGCCAAAAAGGAACAAAGACATCCTTTATGTGCTGAGTGGTTTAAACATTTTAAAAGTCAGCTTCAACATATTTTGTCACTTTTAATATACAAACTGTGCCTGAGTCAAATAAATCCATTTTCTTCTGACGCCAGAGTCTCTCAATGAACTGGAAGACAATGATCTGGACGCGCTCATGGCTGATTTGGTGGCCGACCTCAATGCGACGGAAGAGAAACTTGCAGCAGAGATACAGGGTCTGAAGGCGCCATCACCGCCCCCGTCAGACTTACCGCCTCCACCTACGGACCTGAGCACACACCCTGCCTCATCGTACGCTTCCCCAACGTCACCAGCGAGCAGCACCGGCAGCAGCGTTAGCACCCCGTCCTCCTCTGCAGCCTCCCCATTACCACCTCCTCAGTCTTCAAAGCCTACAAAGGTACAGCTTGTAAAATAAGAGAAGCAGCTTTGCAAGTAACCTCTCTGCTAGGACCCGGTGAGAGGTTTAATTAATTAAGGCTTGGCAAGATAATAGAGAGTTGCTAGCCAAGCCCAAATATTGGATGACAGATGCTGAAGAAGAAGTTAAACTAAAATAATATGCAAGAAACATGAAGCAGAAAAAAGGAACTGATGTCACGATCTTTGTTTTATTGGTGCCGTATCTTGGTTTACCATGAGAAAGCAGTTTCTAAGCCATGCGTGACAAGACAGTATTACAACACAAACACGACCAGTTCCCAGCATATAAGTTTCTGGTGAACTCTTTCTGTCTTTGCGGAGTTGGGATGAGTGGTATCCTCTTATAACGGGTTAGGACGGTGAGATCATGGCGAGAGCTGTTGCTTTGACGGAGGCATCTGTTACAGTTACAGAGACTCGTGAGGAGAAACAGCCGAGAGTCTGTCTGGAAGAGATCAAACACATGCAGCCATGAGGCAGGAAAGAGTAACAGGATCAATACCAAAGGTTGTAGAAGGAGGTAAGATGTGGCAGTGGTGAGAGGGCGGGCGGAGGGGTTGAAGCCAGACGGGAGCTTATTGCTTTAGCAGGACTTGTTACCTCATCCTTCTGAGGTAAAAACACCAGCTGTGCTGAGGCAGAGAATGTGTCATTGTTAGTCAGAGGTGTACAAGTTCATTAAAACTGCAATACAGGCAGGATTTTTATGTAAAACATCTGATTTATAAGCCGGAGAAAAGCGTATCCTACCCTCGCTAATTGAGATCCAGTAGATTAGACGCGGTGTCCCAAATTAAATTCTCGACGGCACATTCCAGTCACGAAATTAAAACTAAATCAAAACAAAACATTACACCTCCTGAGCAGCAGTAAAGTGCTACATCCACAGAAAAAAACTCACCACTGTTGGATCATTTCCTCTCATTTAGCTTCAGCATCGTTTTCAAGCAGTAGGTCAGCATTTTGGGAAAGTTATCCGCTTTTTCCCTTTTTTTTTTTGTTGAGAGTTAGATGAAAGGATTGTGCATACACGATAAATATGAGGACACATCCAGCAGTAGTCATCTTAGCTTAGCATCAACGCTGGGAACAGCTAACCAGGCACCTAACAGCACCTCTAATACTCACAAATAAACACGTTTGTTTAATCGTACAAAAACTAAAGTTTAAAAATGACAACTTGCAGTTTTGCTGGGCGTGCTGGACTATTTCTTGGTTCAGGGGCAGTGACTTCCTGTAGTCTTTGCTGAGTCTTTGCTGGTTGCTTTCATCATTTCACAGTGATGAAAAGTCCAGGAAGTGACAGCTATTGGCCAAGAAATTGATCAGCGGATAACCGCCTCGCAGCTAGTTTGTTTTTTGTATGAACTGAACAAATGAGGCTCGCTGATTGAGTCAGCTCTTTTAAATGACTTCTTTTCTTTTACAGACTTCTCTTTGATTTATTTATTTATTTTATTTTAGTTATTTTAGTTGTACTTGATCTTTTACTCCTTTAATCCTTTTCATCTGTTTGTTTATTGTTATTTGATATCTTTTAATCATTGCTTTTATCATCTCTCTTCATTGTACAGCCGTTTTTTTAGGTTTTACGTTTTTACTTTTGATCTCACCTGTGTGGCCTTCTGTTGGCTCAGCTGCTCTGTAAAGCACATTGTAAACTTTTAAAGGTGCTATATAGTTATATTTAATATTATAAATTAGTTATAGAGTAATAATTAGTGAGCTTTAGGGGTGCTGGTGGGCAGAGTTTGTTACCTTTGGACAGTGGAACTTTCCAAAATTAACTATTCTCTTGAAGCTGTTACATGATGCAGTTTACTGACATCAAATCTAATTTCTTGGTCCTGATTTTCCAAACGTTTTCCCACTTTCTGTATACTAGATTATAGCCTGTGGCAGATGAATGTTTATTGTTCGCTGTAATAATCATTATATATTCTTATTTGTCCTGTTTAGGAGGAAATCGAGGCGCAGATGAAAGCAGACAAAATCAAACTTGCTCTTGAGAAGCTGAAAGAAGCCAAAGTGAAAAAGGTGAGCTGATGTTGGAGCGTACTGCTCGTCTGATCTTACATCCGCTGGAAACAATAAACTTTAAGGACATCGTGAATTACGGCTACATGGACATCACTGTAAAAGACGTAATGTTCAAACGTAGTCTTTTATTTTCTTCTCTTGGAAGAGCCATCTATCACGGTAATGAATGGCCACTTTCATCCAGTCAATGTCGTGCAGGACAGCACGGTTTCCTCTGTGGGTGATATGTGGACACTTTCTCATCTTCAAAGCTAAGTCAACAAAAGCGCAGACATGTGGTCTTGCATGCAAAGCTTCACATCAGGATCTGCGATTTTATACAAAAAACCAAACTAGCTTCCCGACAATCGTGCCCCGTCATTTCTTTTATCATAGATGATCTGACCGATGAAATAAATGCTGAGAAAAGTTAGAACTTGCATTAATGGGCCCGTTTTCCCTTTTGAAAAGATAGTAATTGTTTAAAACCTAAAGAAACCAGCCATGTCTGCGCAGATATGAGGAAACAGATAGATCACTGGCAACTTTCACAGGAACATCTGTACCATAGTTGTTAGACGCTGGAGTGCAAGGTGCACTCTCAGTGGTTTTCAGCAGAAACCACTGAAGGCAAAGGCTTTCAAGTTTCGGATAAACCCCAGTGGTTCCGGGGCATGTTCTGACACGTATCATGTGTTTTGAAGATACCTACCTTGCATATGGAAGAGCTGTAAGAGGTAAATCAACTTGATATAAGTGACATTTCATTCAGCCACATGCCAAACCCATATTGTTTTCCAGGGAAGGTCGAGACAGAGACACATGTGATCTAACACTCTAAATCCTCTTGTGATAACATCTCTGAAACCCACATTTTTATGACACAAGGCAAGCGGTTGGCTGACCTTGGGTCTGTGAAACTCCTCAGCTTCCCAAAGCTGGATTTCATTCAGATGAGAGGAAGTGTGAAGCCATGTGAGCCTGCGCTGCGCTCCAGAGCACGATTAATCTCTGCCGACTTTGTCTCACCCAAAAGGAGACAAATTCGATACTGAAGAAATGACTAAAAAGCCGAAGAAGTTCAACAGAGCGGAGACACAGAAGTGCTGATGCTCCAACTCTTCGAGTAAAACTAACATTAGGAAACAGAAACAACCATTTACTCTGCATAGCCTGTAATTAAACTGGCTAACAAACAAGCTGCATGTGCTTCAAGGCTTGATTTGATGTTATACTTCAGAGACACCTGCTGCTGTCCACAACATGTTTTAACTTCAATCTGGCGAGCAGAGGACAGAAAACCTCATGTTCGAACCAAAAACTGTTTGGGGAAAGACCCTTTAACTTTCTTGCTGAGCGTTGGATGAAAAGATCCGTATCACTGTCGTATCTGTCCATTAAAGGTTATTTTGGTTTCTCCTCTGCACCCATGTTGGTTCTCTCACACATAATGCCAGTTACGTACATAACTAAACTCCATAGTCATGCATTTTCAATCCATGTTACCTTTTTTAACTTTTATTTATCACATCATATAAGAGAAATATGATATAAGCAACCCAATGAAGTGGTATCAATCTTTTATGTAACTCTCAAATTACTGCTTTATGTCTCGCTGGTTAGAACATTTTCTGTCGTTTATTGTTGTGGAAAAATACAGCAAAGTACAATAAAATCACATTTTTTTTTGTTGACAGTTGGTGGTGAAGTTTCTGTTGAACGACGGCAGCTCTAAGACTCTGATGGTCGACGAGAGGCAGACTGTCAGGGAAGTTCTGGACAACCTGTTTGAGAAGACTCACTGTGACTGCAATGTGGACTGGAGCCTGTGCGAGACCAACCATGAGCTGCAGCTCGGTGAGTTACTGCAATACAGCATTGAAAATACTGTAACACCATGTAGTTGGTGCGACATTGTGGCGCTGCATCTATATATAGATAAATATAGATATATAGATATATATAGAACTTTCAGGTTAGTGCATTTCAAAGCGCTTCAGAGATGACTAACAAGCTGATAAGTTGTACGTTGTAGCTAAACAAGTTGAGACTAGTGAACACAAAAGGTCGAAATGATAAATCTAAAAAAATGATGAAAGACAATAAAAATAAAATTTATGAGACGGTAAAATACAATAAAACCGTTTTTTAAAAAATGACAGGAAGCCAATCTAACGACTTTAAGATGAGTTTAATGTCTTCCCTCCTTCTGGTTCTGGTTAGCACTTTAGCTGATTTATGACTTTTTTGGGACGAGTCTATCCTGCTGGATATAAAAGTGTACATTATGCGTCTCTGTATCCTTCAGAGTGAGAAATGGTCGCACTTTAGCTGCATTTTTCAGATGTTAAAAAGCTGATTTAGTGACATACCGCACAGCCTTAAAATGACACAGAAGTTTCTTGCTTATTTGCAAGTCCTAGAAAGTGTAATTTTGTGGCTAGTTTTTGTCTAAGATTTCAGATCTATGTTTGAGCTATAAGTGAGTATAGGTTTCGTGACATGAAGGCACTATTACATATAAAATAACACATCTAAAACTAGCATCAGTAGGTTTTGTGTGATCAGAAGACACAGCCACATAAAGCCGTGTGTCATCAGCGTAGAGAGACACATTCTCCTGATGATATATACAAATTTAGAAGACTGTAACCAGCTGAGGAGCGTTTATGACCAAAGATTAATCCATCAACAATCACCATTACCTTTAATGTGTTGCCACTAGTTTATACAGCACCATTGTGGCTTAAATGTGTGGTCATTTTGTGAGAGATTTGCTGTTTTTAAACACCTTGTGACAGGTTAAGTATGTTCAGGGGGAAATTAAAAATCATGGGGGCGCACAGTTCCAGCAGCAGTTTAGAATAAATCAAAGACACACAAAGAATAAAAAAACACAAAGATAAAGACGACATTACTACTGGTAACACTGCTTTGGTAACAATTTGTGGTGACTTTAGTGCAACAAACACAGCAGCAATAGCGAGCGAGCTGGGCAGGAAATACCTGCAAAACACAGTGCAGCGGTAAATGTAGACTTCCACTTTAACAACATAAGCCCTCAGGGTGTTTTTATATGAATTGTCAACTACGCACACAACGTGCAGGGTGGGATATTTCATTCAGGCCCAGATGATGGACTGTGTTTTTATTGGCACGATGGCAGCCACACTGCAGCAAGCTCACAATGAAACATTGATCTTACTCCCACCCGTCCTCCTCTCTTTCCTATACTCTCTCTTACCCTCTCTCTCTCTCTCTCTCTCTCTCTTGCTTACGCACACACATACAGTGCAGACAGGTGGGTTTAATTTGCTGTATCGGACACTGTCAGTCATCCTCCCTGTCATGTGGAAATAAAAGCCTTATGATCTCAATTCTCCGTCTGAGCTGTCTATGCTATATTTACTTGAGCTGCTTGACTTGTCTAGCCGCTGTTTTCTAATGATTTCATCAGATTGTTACAGAGATAATTCATATTTTATAACAACCAATCCTATATATCATGAACAGGGAGTCGTTTTACTTCGTCCTGAAACTATTTTAATGAGATACTGATGGTAAAGTCATTAACCTCCATGAGTAGTGAAGTCAATATTATTTTGTCTGAAATTTATATTCAAGTAATTTTATATGCAGCTAGTTAAGCCGCGACACACTTAATTAAAGGATAAGCCTGGACTTATTACATATTTTTCTTATTTTCAACTTATTCCAATAAGGGAACAAAACCATTTTGCAAGATTTCCCAATCTATACAGCTGTCAGCCTCAAGGCACATTTATCCTTACCTTCGGACCTTAACAGTACGGCACAGAGGAGTAACATGTCTCAGGTCCAACACAGATACACATGGGATTTGTTGGCAAATACTTTGTAGCATTGCTAAGAGAAGCTAACAATCTTTCAGTAACTCAAAAACATAAACATCAAGCAGATTTTTTTGATGGATGTGGCTGAGTTTGAAACACTTGAAACATCTGAAAGATACATTCAAATTCAACCTCACAACAAGTACAAACATGCCTCTTTATGCATTGGAGGCTAAGTGAAAATATATATATATGTGCTGCCAGTGCAAAACAAATGAGGAAATACGTGTTAAAAACAGAGTTTATTTTTATCCAAATGACAGCTCATGTTAAAATGAGCTGTCTGACACACACATCTATTTAAAGTGTGTCATCCAAACAAAACTTCTTCTGTTCTGGTCATTGGACTCATGAGCACGGGGGTGGACAGAGTCTTGTGTCAACTCTGACTAGCAAGGCCAGATGACAGCTTGACAATGGAAACACTCATTTGAAACACTATTTTTAAATACCATTTTCCTCGACCTTTAATCTTTATCCACGAAAAAATGTCCAATAAACGCCCACCGAGCTCAACAGCGTCTTCAAACAGTGAAGATCTCTCTGTTTAAATTCACCCATGTGCTCACCATGCACACACCACCGAAACACATCATGTGGTTAAAGCAGTTCAAAGGGGTTTTTACTCCACTCTAGCAGCAAAGTCACACCATCCATTTAATGATTGTAATAGTCAAACTATGGACTGGAACCCTGGCAGCAATTTATTTAATGCCTACCTCCACCTTGGCTGGTATCCTGTAATTGGGGACCATGGCTAAACTACAGTCAAATGCCCAGTACATGATGGAGATCTGTGGCACTGAGTGTGTGGGTGGGCAGAACGGAGGAGGAGGAGAAGGTGGTGGAAATAGGCCTTAATGTGTTTTCGTGGTTTAGTGCCATTTAAAGTCCTTCCAACAAATCAGGAGGCTTGTATATCACTGAGCCCTTCCTTAATCCATCCCACTTGAAGTAGACAATCTTACAGCTGTGAAATTGACTTTGAACCGAGCTCAGCTGATTTAAAGATTTTCGTGACAGAGTGAACTACTGTACATATGGTAAATCATTTGTTTTGACATGTTTTATGGTACAAAGCTAAAGCCAGGGGGGGGACGCGGAGAATATAAAGTGAGATTAAAGACGGTTGTAGATTCTGGTTTAAATAATAATGTACTGTGTGAGAAAGTAAACTGGAGACATTTTTAATCTTCCAAAGCCGGAGTGCTGTCATCAGTGCTGAGAAATGATCTTGTACGGCTGATAGAGAGATTAGCTGTGTTTACTGCAGAGGTGATACGTAAGCAAGTATATTTATTTATGAGCGTACTGTACTTGACTGAAATTTAAAGCTACTTGTACTTTACTTTTTACTTTTTTACTGCTGCTTGAGAACATTTTGAAACCGTTCTCTCTGGAAAATTACACCACTTTTATCAAGTTTTAGTTGCCCCAACCATCGTAGGGGATTTCTGGCACAACTTCAGCCACTTCCAAGGTGCATGGAGAAAGTCTACAGATCTAAACTGAGTCTGATAAAAGCCACAAGCTGAAACTCACAATAAAGACTTTCTTTATGGAAGTGTTGCTGGAGATTTGACCTCAACTTTAACCTGATTATAGCCTTTCTTCAGTCATTTTTAACGGTCATATGGCACAGTTTCAGGCACCATGGGTGCAATTAAACGCAGGTTTAATTTAAATCCAGGTTTATCTTATAGGTTAACTTTAGTGTATGTTTACTGTGTCTCATGCTGCTACTGAATGCCTGAATTTCCTTTACGTTTCACACAGATGTATTTATACATTTGAATGATAAATGCGGCTTTACACACTGACTCATAGACAATGTAATCTTAATGAAAAGGGTAATTCTTCATGAATTGTTTAAGTTTGTTACCAACAACCCTGTATGTTTACTCCAAGACTTTTACTGTCATGGATGTATAACAAGACAATGGACCTTTACCCCATTGGCTCCTGGGTCAGTAACCTATCCATGGCTTGTAATAGAGTACTTTTGCATTATTTTGCCACGTGTATAATTAGAAAATTTCATACTTTGGCATCCCACAATGGAAGAATCAAAAAGACACGTTGAATCACAAAAATACATTCACCAGGATTGTCTCATTGGTCTACAAACCAAAACGTATGCCATCATCGCATAAAATTAAACATATAGTGGCTTTAAATCTGAATACTACCACTTCTTGTTTGCTGATTTCTAAGTTTGCTTTTCTTCCGGCAGAGCGGACGTTTGAAGACCACGAGAACCTTGTGGAGCCTCTTCTCGCCTGGACGAGGGACAGCGAGAACAAAATCCTCTTTCAAGAGCGCAGGGAAAAAAATGAGGTTTTCAAAAACCCACAGGTTGGTCCCCCCCCTCATTATACGTACCTTTATATACCTCTGTGAACATAAAACGAGTGATCAGAAGTGATGTGATTTCGTAAAAGTACAACACTGGCTAGTTCATTATTCCTGGCCTTGGTTTGTGCAAATCTATCTCCACATTGTTTCAGCTCAGTGCCATCTGGCTATTTTCACTACTGAATCAGTCTCTGACTCTGTCTGAGTTATGAGATGTCTTTCCACCATGTAGGATGACCTCTTACATTTATGTCCTCGCTGTAATATATCAGACAAAACAGCTTCAGGCAAAAGACATCAAGATCTTGGCATGTTTGTTGATATAATGGGGAACCCTTTATAATCTTAGAGTGTTTAATGGATTCAATCTGTTGGCAGAGACAAATAGCCGGGTTGGAAAAACGGTGAGATATTCTCATTTTTAAACTACTCCATCATGTCTTCCACGTTCCTCAACAAAAGGCTGATCTGTTTTATACGGCACGTCCCATTCAATTTACAGTTTTACTTTTGACAAGAGCTACCAAAGAAGATCTCCCCTTTGAGCTTTCTCTGGCCACAATGAAAACATAGGTCCAGACTATGATGTGAAATCAAACAAAAGAGCAAGAGTTAAAAGGTTTTTGAAAGCTGATAATAGTTTTATTTTTTTCTGCCCATGATGCTGATAGCCAATGTTTTGTTCTGATACTTAATATGGCTCATTTAGTGTTTTATCCTTGGCCAGACAGAAGACTTTATTTCATTTAAATCAAATAATTTCACAAAAGTCAGGATAATCATAGATATTTGAAACAGACATTTGATGAATGAAAAATAAATATGTACACACATCATGGCAATCCACCTTATAGTTGTTGAGATATTTCACTTGAAACCACCAATGTCAACTTCATGGTGGCGCTACAGGAAAAGTCAGAAGAGTCATCAGAGTCAGTAGGATTTATCCACTGGGGATCATGAATGTCTGTACCAAATTTGATTGCAATCCATGTTGTAGTTGTTGAGATATTTCACTTGAAACGATAAATGTCAACCTCATGGTGGCATTACAGGAAATGTCAGAAGATCATTACAGTCAGTAGGATGTATCCATTGGGGATCATGAATGTCTGTACCAAATTTGATTGCAATCCATGTTGTCGTCTTGAGATATTTCACCTGAAACATGGTGGTGCTAAGTGGAAAATACAGAACATCATAGTTAAAAGTCAAAGAATGTATCCACTGGGGATCATGAATGTTTGCACCAAATTTCACCGCAATCCACCTCATAGTCGTTGGGATATTTCCATCTGGATTAAAGTGGTGTGCTGACTGCTAGCATGGCTAATATTTGCTGTTTGCTGTGTTTTATTTCTGCAGAACTTTTATCTATGGAAGAAGGATAAGAAAGCTCTCAAAGACATAAAGGACAAAGACAAGGAGTTATTAGTACAGGTAAAATACACGCAAAGTGGAATATTTTCTTTAAAGTGACAGTTTTTCCCAGTGAGATCTCCTGTCAGTGTCCCCTTTCATCCCTTCTTCTTCTCTGCAGGAGAACTTCTGCGGGACTTCCATCATCGTGCCTGATCTCGAGGCGGTGCTGCACCTCAAAGAAGACGGCAAGAAGTCGTGGAAACAGCGGCTCTTCCAGCTGAGGGCCTCGGGAATTTATTACGTGCCCAAAGGGAAGACCAAGGTCAGGGGTCAAAACGTGACATCATTTTGTGCACCCGTCCGACATTCAGTCGGGCTCAAGCAGTGGTGAAAGACATTCAGAGATACTTTAAGCAACTGAAACCTGAGGAAATATGAGGTTTATTTCATTTTTCGCTGGAACTACAAAGTGTGTAGTCTTCCTGTTTCATGAACCAAACTCTTGTTTCGTGCAACACTGAATATAATTGAGCTTTTACTCCCTGCTGAATACCTGAATACAGTACATTCACCTACTCTACATCTTACAGGAGCTCTTTCTCCCAAACATACCATTCATACATTATGCTGCACACTATTTCACTTGTAGTAATGTTGCAATATAATCTCTTCTTTCTTTCCAGTCGTCCCGTGACCTCGTCTGCTTCGTCCAGTTTGACAATTTAAACGTCTACTACGGCAAAGACTTTAAGAGCAAATACAAAGCACCCACTGACTTCTGCTTTGTGCTGAAGGTAGGTCAGCTTTGAATTTGTTCCTTTATCAGTCCGGTTCGCCTCATGTAACTTAAGATAGAGACAGAAAAGTTGCAACTTCCTCTAACCAAATAAAATCAGCAAATGTGCAAGTGCCTGTTTTACTGTTGTGGTGTTAAGGGCTGTTTGTACTGCATGGTGGAAGAGATATCAATGCAGGGTTTATTGCTGTGAGGTGGTGGTTTCCAGAGTGGTATGGTAAGCTACACAGCTGTTTTCTTTACTGGAACTCTAAAATGCAATAAATAGTTTGATTTGAAGAAGTGAAACGAGTCAGACTGTCTTGTGCAATTTAGCTGAAAGCGTTGAGACTTTTGTGCAGCAGCAATTCCCTTAAAAGAAATAACTGTAAACGCACCATGCGTTTAATTAAAGGAGTTAAAATTAAGAATATTAGCAGCGATGGGAAGTACCTAAAGTACTCATTTAAGAGCAAAAAATGCTGACTGAGTTGGAAAAAACCAGGAATAGGAATTAGATGAGTTGTTGGTCAGTGAAAGTCCACTTTCTTTTCCCCTATGTTGTTTGAGAAGTCCTAGAATCAGCAGATACCATTAGACTAGTTATTGAGAATGAAAAGAGAAAGAGCTTAGAGAGGCAAAGAAAGTGAATTACCCACCAGTGAAAGACAGAGTCCTCAAGGTTTGAGTTGAAGGGAGGAGATGCCGGCCAAGGGCAAAGGAAAATGACCTGTCAGAGTGGACGATTTGGAAGGCTAGCCGGGCTTTCACGTGTTCTCGTGTCCTCGTTTAGGGCGTGTTAAAAGCTGCTTCAGCTGTGGCAGATAGCATGACGATGATGAGACTAAAAACCGAAGCTGTTAAAGCGTTCAATTAGGGTGTGTTTTGACACGTCGGTGTGGTTATATTTGTTTATGGGCTGCGAAAGGAAAAAAAAAAAAATTCACTACAGCAATTCAAGGACGAGAGCAAAACAATTTAGCTTCATGATTTAGCTGTTATATATTCAGAGGAGATGGCCTGAGGTGATCACTAATACATCCTCATTATGTACAACTGATATCACGACATTATGGGAAGTCAGCTTCATCCGCAGGGGGAAACAACTGACTGAGGGATTAATGTCAGGCCCATAAAGTGTGCACTGCACAGCAAAATATCAGTAAGATGGCATAAATCCAACAATTAGGGCTATTTGACCATCAAACATCTCCATTTTCCTGCACCGTGTTCCAGGATTCACTCGGTGGCACACATCTGACTTTTACTTTTCGGGTTTCTAATTTGTTTGTTCATGTTCAGAAATGCTGACTAGACTCACTCTGCCCCCTTGTGGGTACCCTGAAGAGGGGAAACTGATTTTAAACATCCAAAGACCTTGTTGAGTGCTACTGCACATGTGCAAAAAGGTTCCTCAAGTGATGTCACTTGAGTCAAGGGTTGATAACTACAAGTTTGAAAAACATCGGGGAGTGTAGGAGGAAGAAGTGAGGCTACCAGACTTCATCTCGAGGCTACATCAGCTGCTATGCTATGAGTATAACATAACCAAATCTCCAACTGAGTTGACAGCAGTCGAGTTGCATTATGGGTAATGTAGGCCCAGGAAGAATAATGCATGGAATAATGCAGAGAGATAAAACCTGTGATGCTGCTGCATCGATTTTGATCATTTTTTGTGATGCTACGAGAGTTCAGTGTTAAATCAGCTGAGAATAACGTTAAAATAATCCAATCAGTGAGTTAATTCAGGCTCTTATGGACAGAGTCAAGGGATGTTGTGTTTCTATCGATATACCAATGCAGTGTTTCTCAAACTTTTTACACCTCGTCTCTCCAAGTACCAACTCTGTTCAGCTACAGTTTACGAAAGAGTCTTTTTATTGTTGACTTGTTGAATCCTGATCAGAGCTGCATGGGTACAAAAGAGGTTCTCTTGTTCTGCACTTCCTAATATTTCACGTTTAGAGGCACAGCAGTTTTTGAACAGTGTCTTACTATCTTACCATCACATTTAGCTCATAAGTAATCATGGATGTATGATACCTGCGTTACTGCGACTACAGAGCAGCCTGACGTGGAAACAGAATAAAACATTTTAAATGACATTCCTGCAAACTCATAGTTGAACTGTTTTCATTCAAAACAAAGTTTCAAATGTTTCTAAATGAATTTATTGGAAGAAAATTCAGAGATTCTTCCAAAGGGAGCTTGCGTACCACCAGTGGTAGTTTGAGAACCCGCGTACTAATGAAACACAGCAGTGTTTGGACAGCAGCTAAAAGGAGAGCACGGTGTCATGACACCTCAGAGGCTAATGTTACTGTTACTAATGTATGCTGCACTGAAAGGCAGGGTTGTGTTAACCTGATCTGTTAACCATTTGGATTTGTCTCTGCAGCATCCTCAGATCCAAAAAGAGTCTCAGTACATCAAGTATCTGTGCTGTGATGATGCTTGGACCATGAACCTTTGGGTGACTGGAATACGTATTGCAAAGGTAATTTTAACTCATAGCTCTGGATTTAATCACAGGAAATAATCTCAGGACTCATGCTCTGGAATATGTTTCTTACATTTCCAGTATGGCGTGTCGTTGTATGAGAACTTTAAAACGTCCGAGAAGAAGGCCGCCGTCAGCTCCGTGTGGACGAACCGCAGCACTCCATCGAGCTCCAATCCATCAACTCCCTCACCAACCATCAAAGGTATCACGACACGCAGGCTGCCCTTACTGAGCGTTTCACTGATGTAAAACAAC
Source organism: Miichthys miiuy (assembly GCA_036365135.1). Taxonomy (NCBI): domain Eukaryota; kingdom Metazoa; phylum Chordata; class Actinopteri; family Sciaenidae; genus Miichthys; species Miichthys miiuy. The sequence continues at coordinate 5,766,429 of CM071618.1, forward strand.
CCAGATGTGGTGACTCTGCTGCTGTTCACTCACGGTGTTTCTCTTTCTCTGCTAGCTAAATCACCAAACCAGGCCAACGGTCACGCTCCCACGCCACAACCAGGACCGATTTCTGCGGTACAAAACTCCTCATTGATTATTTTCATCAATTTATCTTCTTCTTCTTATTGTTTAATCTATAAAATGGGTTCCCATGATGTGCTTTTGTGTTTTTTTTTAAGAACAAATTAAAATTTATTTAATTTACAATGATAAAAAACTGAGAAAAGGAAAAAAATTCAGTTTATTTTAAGATTTTAAAGGCCCAATATTCTCTACAACATAACTGATATGTAACAGTAAATTTACAGAGAGCTTTCTGGAAACGATTGTGGAATTTGTTGGTAATTATGAGGAAAACTTTCAATTAATAACTTAGCTAGTGTGACCTAAAAAGTCTTAGTTGTGCACAGCATGTCAGCTAAACATGCTGCATTTCTGTGGTATCAGCTCCTTAAAAATCTTTCGCCGTTGGACCTGTTGGTTAGACAAAATAAGCAAATTTAAGACATTAACATGTTCTCTGAGAGATTGTGAATACCGTTTGACAACATTTGACAACTATAAATGATTCATCAATAATGAAATTAGTTGCAGCTCTAAACTAATTACTCCGTCTCAGAACTTTGCCTTTCTTTTGTCTACAATTAAAACTAAATTACATCGTTCTTTCCAGGAAATTAGGTAATTAGACTCATAAAACAAAGTAAATTCTGAGAAGTTAGAGCAGTGAGTGATTGTTTTTCTTTGTTTGATTAATTATTTAAAACTCTGATGAGTCATTAATGAATTTTCATGAAGTTAGAGGAGACAAAGTGACAAATATCCTGACTTTCACTCTCTTGTATGAGTCATGCTGGATCCTACATTTCCCATGATGCCACTAGTAGCATCATTTCACTACATGCCTGGTAACAACACCATTTTTCATTTGTAAAAATGTGTCCTCCTCTTCTGTGTCTGTCTTTTCAGGACTTTGGAAATATTCCACCTCCACCTCCACCTCCACCAATGGCCGAGATCCTTCCCCCACCACCTCCGGACCCTGCCTTCCCTCCACCACCTTTGCCTACCAAAGATTCCCCAAAACCTTCTCTCCCCCAGCGAAAACTGCCAACCAACTTCCCCCCACCTCCACCTTCAATGGACAACCTCCCTCCTCCTCCGCTGCCACCACCCATCGACGATGCCCCGCCAGACTTCCTTCCACCCCCTCCACCTGCCTCCGGCTTTGGTTCACTGCCACCTCCTCCACCTGCCTCCGGCTTTGGTTCACTGCCACCTCCTCCGCCGCCGATGAGCTCCTTACCACTGCCGCCTCCCCCAGCTAATTTCGGGCGTATGGACCAGTCTCTGCCTCCTCCACCGCCGGATCCAGAGTTTTTACCACCGCCTCCACCTCAGCCAGTGTTCACAGGTGGGGGTGGAGGACCACCTCCACCTCCGCCTCCTCCACCTGCTGCTGGAGGAGGCCCAAGACCAGCGTTGCGGCCTGTTGGCTCAGTGAAAAAGATGCCTCCTGCTCCGCCAAAGAGGACTACACCATCGCTGCAAGGAGGAGGAGGAGATGGAGACTTAATGTCTGAACTGATGCTGGCCATGAACAAGAAGCGTGGCGCTCATTAACGAGGACCTTGTAGAGCATAAATATAGTACGAACTGCGCCCGCTCAACGACCAACTTAATCAGCCTCATCTCAATTTCAGCTACTCTTCACATCCACAGCATCTCCACCATGAAGCCGGTGGAGATCAACAGACTTCATCCTTGCTTATCCACATAATCTTGCATGAATCAAGTGAGAGGGTGTTTATTCTTTATATCAGTCAAAATCTTATACACATGACCTGTTTTGTACAGTGTTTGAAAGCTTGGGTTCACAATGACTGTCACAGTTTGCTTAAAGAAAAAAAAATTATGATCTGTAAGGTGTAAAAACATTCTGCTGTCATCATACTTAGAGAATCTTTTATAGAGTTGTATATATTGTCACACGTTTGCATCGAGTGCTGTACAATAAAATCACAAGTTACTTGGGCATATACAGTGTACCCCGTTACTGTAGCTTTAACAGGAAATCCCTAAAGGTGCAGTCTGTAAAATTTAGTGGTGGGATTGAAGACCGCGATCAACTTGGTGCTGAAACTCAAACGGTGGCCTTCATGTGCCAAAAGAGGCCATCATCACAACCGCACGAGTAGCCTAAATGTCTATTTAGAAATTGTATTTAGTTAGACATTCTGTAAAAGTATATATGTCATTGTTAGTTGTTCTGCATTGTGTTGGTGTATTTGTTGACTTTAACTAGCTGTTCTGCGTGCTAATACAGGCTAAGATTAGCGAGGGTAAGAAGCTAATCTATGGCTTCTTCATGTTTTCTCCTCTTAAATGCAAAGGTTGCTGCTTTTCTTGGGTAAAATAATAAGTATGACTCCATTTTAACTTTTAACAAAACACAAAACAGTTAGCAATTAACAAACACGTCTTCTTTTTGCGCTACGTGTTCTGTACAACCGTCGGCCGCTTTGGGCTACTGTAACAAACATGGCGGCGCAAGATGGCGGACGCCGTATAAGAGGACCCGCTCCATGTGTAGATAGAAAAAGGTTAATTCTAAGTTAAAAAATCTTTTATGTTATTATTTCTGTTATCGAGTACAACCTACTCGATGGATCGACCTTACAATCATCTCATAATCAATATCATGCCTCAGAAATGCTGTAAAATCAGCTATGTAAAAAGGACTGGACCTATTTCCCACTTTAAAGCTTTGATGTGTGTATACTGTATGTGAATTGGGTGAAATGTCAGGCTGACAGCCTCCACAGTAGCACCTTTGTATTTATTGTTTACAAGTTGCAATTACAAGATGTTTGTAGCTGTCAAACAGTCAAAATACAATCACAGTTTAATTATTTTGTGGCTCTGTGAACTGTATTTCATCTTTGTTGGTCACTGTTTCCACACATAGTCGGTAATCTCAGTAGAAAATAACATTAAACAGGCGTGACCTTGACATTTTGGACCGAATATATTCCACCAGCATGACCGAAAGTTTCCAACATGAACCACAAGAGCTCAGCTTGGTCGTGATCCGTCTTCATTTTTAGTATTTTGCTCAATCCGGGGGTTGCTCAAGAGGAACAGCTGACCTTTAACCTCTTAGCCCACAGTGGAGGTCTTGCTGCATAGCCCGCCTCCTCTGCAGTCTCTTGTGTAACAAAGGGAGAGGACAGGATGTGGTGCAGCAGCTCCACCTAGTGGGGGGAAACATAGAGGACAGCAGGTTAAAACAACTTGAAAAGTTTATTATATTAAAGAATTTAATATAATTTAAATATCACCTCAGAAAAATCATTCATCTCTGCTTTCTTTATAGCAGACTCTGCCATCCAGTTCCTCAGCACATATCGAGGATTTACATCTGAAAGATATTTTTGACAATCAGACGAAGCGCTTCCTGTCATCTGTGGTCAAATCGACACTTGATGTGTAAACATGTAGATTTAGTGGCTTACTGTTCATCCTGTGTTGACGATCCAAATCGCGATCGTTCTGCTGTCTGAAAAATGTAGTCCAAAAACAAACAACTTAAGCTGAATAACGAGAGTTTAGCACGAACATCTCGCAGACCAAATTACAAAATTAACTTGGCGTTACCTGCCGAGCCGGAGCAGGTACATGCTGAGCCAGTCGGAGAAGAGCTGGTGGGAGGACAAGTCTTCAAGAGCCCACATCTAACACAAACATAAAGATAAATATTAAAAAGATGATTTAAAATCATAATTCATGAACTGGTTTTGCATATTTTGCATGTGGGTCGCCTGCGTAGTAATAAAACACTAATTCACTATTTAGCCTGAGATAATTCGATGCAGCACGGTCATTTTCATGCATCTTAAACCCTTTTTTCCACTTGTACAGTTGCTGCTCTAATTTCACTAATTTCTAAACACAGGGATGTAAAACATTCCCAGCTCCACCTGTGTGAAGTTCCCGTCGTGAAGCCGCTGGGCTGAAACTTCACCGAGCTGCCTGAAGGTCATGGTGAAGTCTGACTGTGTGTCCTCCATCATCTGGGGAGACAAACACACAAAAAATCTAATTTGTACACAGCCAGTGAGATTAAATTGATTTAATAGACGGAGAGCAACACAGTTAACATCTGTTATTGACTTGCCTTAAGCAGGAAGGCGATGAGGTAGCCATCGCCCTCCTCATCGCGGAGGAGCCCCAGTTTAGCTTTAAATAGCTGGTGAAACCTGAAATATATGCACGATTGAGGCTAGAAAATAATATAATATTACTGCGCTATCACTGCTTGGATATAGAGGAAACACGTGGAGCTCACCTCATCTGGTAAATATGAACATATCCTTTTAAAATAACGTTAGCCCTGAAAAAAAAAGAAGACGAGTAAGTCCAAAAATATGCAAAATAATTTGAATTTGTAATGAGTAGAAGAACAAAATGTTCTTCATACTCTTTCTGCTGTTTCTTAGTGAGCACAGGACTGAGAGCCGTCAGGAGCTTCTCCAGGTTGAACAGCCCGACGTTGGCCTGAGCTCCTATGCTGTATCTGCCCTCATCGTCGGACGTGTTGGGGACGAAATCTGAAACATCACAGCTTTGTTTGTGACATTTGACGAGAGCAGGACAGTTCAGTTATTCCGATGAAACGCCGACATGCATCGTGGGTACACACCGGGGTTATACGACTCCATGAAGCCAAACGGTCCGTAGTCGATGGTGATGGAGAGGAGACTGAAGTTGTCCGTGTTGCACACACCTGTCGTGATAATAATAAACGCGGTGGATATCAGTGGATGCTGGTAAAGACTGTGATAAATGTTCAGACAGATTAGGTGCTCACCATGTGCAAACCCAACCGACATCCACTGGGCAATCAGGTGTGCTGTTTCATTTACAACAGTGGAGTAAAACACCTGGAAATATAACAACATACGAAGGATGAAACAAGGAAGAAACAAACAATAAACAACGTGCAGATATACAGTTACTACAGTGTAAAGTTTCTTTAACAGTTAAATTCCCATAAAAAGCTACAAATTTCTGACCGAACTTACCAAATATTTATCTGGATCATCTGAACTGATTGAAGAAAAATGCTCATCAATCACAAAGTTTAACAGCTTTCTAAAAACAGAACATAATTATGTCACAAGCTGCACTTTATTATTCAATAAGAGGTTATAAAATGTAAAGAAAAGAACAGACGTTACGTGGTGAAACTCACCTCAGGAGATCTATTTCTCCACTTTGAGACAAAATTTCTAAAGAGCCAATCCGAAACCACGACTTAGCTAACCGGAGAACAACAGCTCCTGATAAAAAGAAGCTCCGATTAAAAACACAAGACACAAATTAAATGTGATTAACGTGATAATGAGTAAAGGTTGTTCTCTGTACCTCTCTCTGTGTTCACGTTGCCATTGTAGAACTGATCCCTCATCACCGGCTCGTCACTCACGATTAGACTACAAACAAAGCAAAGACATCAGATCAGGAGAACGTGGTGCGTCTGCTTCATTGATTCAAATTCTGTCCTTTCATAGGGGTCAAACACGAATAAAGAAACCTAGGAGAAGGATGAACATCCAGGGATTAAATATTGAGATGGTGGGAGTGTACAAATACCTGTAGTATTAACCTCAACGATAAACTAGACTGGTCGGACTGCACAGAGTGTGCAGGACTCTTAAAAACTTTCTATGGTGGCATCCGCACCACTCAACAAACTAGTCAAAAAGGTCAGCTCTGTCCTGGACTGCCCCCTAGAGGGCGAGGCAGTGAGGGAGAGGAGCTGACATCCATCACCTCCTGCATGAGACCCTGGAGGCCTTAAATAGCTCCTTCAGCAACAGACCGCTACTCCCACCATGTAAGAAGGAGCTCTACCTGTGCCTCACCTGGCAGCTCTGCTGGTTGGAACATGCAGGAAATGCATGGCTTCACTGCACAGGAACTCCCTGACGGAAGAACGGATCACAGCTCGACCGTCTCCTGACCTGTATGAACAGATAGTCTGAAACAATGAGAAAAAAAGAGGGAACAAAAAAGTGTATGCCGGAAAAATAACCAAACATACCTCGAATAAGGTGTTTTGCCAGAGCCTTTGAGCTGCAGTTCCCATAGTTCTCCGTTCCTGTGGTGCATTTTATTTGGTAAATAATAAATCTTTAACTGGTGGTGCACCTTAAATATACAAGAAACATTCAAAAACACTCTTACCTGTCGGTGTACTGACCCAGAGAATGTGCTCGACCATCGCCCAGCTGACCTGCCCAGTAGCCAAACTGATGGATATAGTCATCACACACTGTGATCAGATCTAGTCTGTACACGAGTTTTATTATCTTTAAAGAGCATACTCTACCTGATGACCTCCATATCTGTGTGCAAGCGGTACAGATCCTGGCAGCAGCTTGCCACCACTGGCGTAATGCAGGAACTCCTCAGACTGTGTTACAGCCATGTCTACGTTTAAGATCCCCTCGAGGACGTCCTGTTGAGACAAGTTGAAGTATAAGTAGACTGTTGTGTTATTAAACAGTGTGTACTCATGGTGATATTACAACATCCACCTTGGAGACTGCTGCCAGTCTTAACGGGCCTTTCAGCGGGGTTGGAATGGATTTGGAGAAGATGCAGTTCTTCACAGTGCGAACAAAGTTGCCTTCGACTTCGTCTAATGGGAATGCATCTGCAGAGAGGACAGAATGACGGTGACCCTTTCATTGCATGCATCGACCTCCTGTAACGACACATGAATCCAGTTTTACCTATGAGCTTCGTGCAGGACACGCTGAATTGGTCCAGATCCTGCATGAGGTTTGAAGCACTCATGTTCCACCTGGATTTGATGGCGTCTGGTGCCATTTTTTTGTCATGACCGTGGCAGTCACGGTCAGTACTTTGGCAGAACTCGAGGGCGTATACAGGTGTGACACTGGCTGCTGCTACTACCAGAGCAAAGACTAACACTGTGTGTACGCTGGACATCTCTACAGATGGAGCCTTAAATGTACCTGCACTGTGAGCAAGCATGTATTCTGATCCTGTACTCTGTATATGTATTATTCATATGTAATTATTAATGCATTAACATTAAACCACCTCATATACTGCTGAGCAGTTATCTATAAGAAGTGCATCATATATTAACCTATAAAAGAGTTAAACTGGAGTGAAAATATACTATTTTTCTTTTAAATGTACTACTGTACATGTACTAGTACTACTCTACTATCATACTATATAGATGTAGTGTTGTGTAGACGAATATATAGAGTGTAAAAGTGTAAAAAATACGTGTATAAATGTACCTAACTAGTTACTTTCCACCAAAACGACCAATGCTAACAATTAAGCTAGTTAGCACACATTTAACTACTCCACCTTCACTGAAAACGCTAATTTATTAACTTTTTGTCAGTTGTATTCAAACAAATATGACTAAAACACACCATATGAACCGTAGAATGGGTGTTATATTATATTTCAGCTCGTTTTATTATCAAACTATCTCATATAGCATAGTTAGCCTTGATAGCGTTAGCTGGAACTGCCAGTTAGTTAGCTACGTTAGCTTGCTCTTAGCCACCAAGCTACTAGCCTCGCCCCACCAAAATATGGTCGTATATTTACTGTAGACTTTTGATAACATATTTTATAACTTCATTTTATTGATAAATAACGCCACATCACGTCTACCGCCGCGTTTCTGATTAAAAACTTTAATTTTGATTAATATTAAAGAACGTTAGCTGCTCTCTCTCAACTTCCAACGGTTAACTCCTTGTTGTGCAACGTCATCAACCGACGACCTCCGCTTCCCGTGTTCCGGTTCCGTTCAAATACATCCAGTCCTAATGCACGCTGCTGCTGCTGCTGCTGCGGAACATGGCGGGGCCGTGGTGGAGGCAGTGCCGGAGGTGGAGTACAAAGTGTCCTAACACGGGTTTATTCGAAACGTTGCGGCATTTTAACGCCGGGTCTGTGTCCTCACTGGGGCGGCCACCATGGAGCTCCGCACCGAGGAACGAGGTGAGTTTGTGGCCGGTTAGCAGCACGCCTGGTCCGGGCTGTCAAACACACAGGAAGGTCACACACACCTCTGAGATGTTCCCACTGTGCGGCTGTTTTATTAACGTGTCTGTTAGTTTGGTGCTTGTGACAGTGACAGTGTAACTGCTGCACGTCTTCAACAAGAGCTGCTTCTTTTTTTTTTTAAAGAATTTCTTAAACGTGCAGTGACTTGTTGCAGGCGGTGTTGGCTGCTTCAAGGCTCACTCAGCTGCCACAAAGGTCAAGACCTGCTCACGATATGTTACACTAAGCTCTGTCCTTTACTTAGCAAGCTGGTCACCTCAAACTAACCAACATCTGATCAATCCCCCATTCATCCAAGGCTGGATTTAAACCGTGCATTCATTCATTCATTTGAAATTGACTCAGATATGTTACTCCAGAAACACATGAACAAATATTAAAAAAATATCACAGACAGGAAGATATTAATCAGTATATTTACACGTCTGTAAACTGGTTTTATTATCTTAAAGGAAATGTACAGAGACTTTAAAGTTTCCTTTACTTTGTGACTAAACTTCGCCCTCACTTAGTGACATATGTGGCATGAAATATGTGATTTTTAATTAAAGTAACATCAGATCGTACAGATATTTGTGAGGTAAAGATATCAAGTGATTCACCTCAGTCCAGCTCTGGACATGTCATGTCAAAATACAAAATAAATTCTGCCTTTACAAAGATATTAATGTTCAGTTTTAATTAAAAAACACAGTCAGAGAGGTAATGTCACTCGGCTCAGCTCAGCTCCGGATATATAATGTTAAAATAAAGTGGTAAAGTACAAAAAAAATTACAGGATTTAGGAAGAAAATTAAATAATTCATATCTTTTTGTTGTATTTGAAACATTTTTGAATCGTAAAGAACCTCTTTTAAAAATAAGTTGACACGACTCATGTGTGTCTGCGATCTTGACTTTGAATCAACTTGAACTAAGAAAAAGACATCAAGTGAGCCCTACTCCGGACATGTAATGTCAAAATAAAGTTTATTTAATAGAATTATTACCTGAAAAAACTGAAACTTTTTGAGCTTCGTAAAAGTAGTTTTCATGAACAGCTGCATTACATTGTACAGGTGTACGGATGAAGTGGCCGGTGAGTGCATGTTGACACTGACTCACGTGTGTTACGTTACGTGTAGCAAAGCCTTAAAATGTTTTAAATATTTGTGTTTTACATGTTATATTATTGGATGTACCTGTTCAGTGGTTCTTTGTGGATTAAATGTATTCACACGAGGGTCTACATGTTTGTTTGAAGCTGACTAAAAAGTCGTCTTATTTCTAAAGTCCTTCAGTGTCGTGTTCTTTGACATTTCAGGGGCGACCGTCAGCACTATCAACACAGATAAACCCGAAAACTCTATATTTTACATCCTCCCTCACCAGGTGAGTTTTGCACTGTGACCAAACTATCCACTGCAGTTTTTAACATTGTTATAATTGGCAGACAGTTTTTAACACACTATAATTTTGCAATTTTGGTTAAATGTCAAGCAAAGATTTTCATAATAACATGAAATTGTTGCATGCAGCTGTTGCAAATCCAAATAAAAAATCTCCAACATCAACCCGTCGAATAATATAATTGACATTTCATTTCACACTTCCTGTTTGTATCTTTCTCTGCAGACATAAGTCACGGTTGCTGGTTCACACACTACCGTCTTGCTGCTACAGAAAGGTACACAGCGATGCGAAGCCGAAGGACCCCTTCACGTTAGCCCAGAACGATTTAAAGAGTTTATACGACGACATCAGAAAGGTAAATGGAAAATCTATATCTAGGAAAATGGCTTGGTAGTTGATAATGGTTGAAATAAACAACATGAATTTCATTGCTCTGCCTCACAGGAGCTGTTTGTATCCAAAGAAGAGCTCAAGTTTCTATGTGACTACTACTTTGATGGCAAAGGCAAAGCCATCCGACCAATGATTGTTGTCCTGATGGCCCGGGCACTCAACATCCACAGCAACAGAGCTGGGTAAACTTTTATGTTTTAACTGAAACTATCATGTTTAATTTGTAACATCTGATACAGTTATAAGAGCACCACACCCTCTTATATTATCATATGAAGTATAATCCAGGGTTTTATTTCATCTCGCATCATGCGATCTGTCGTCGGCCTTTGTCCTCTGCAGAGATTTGCTCCCGGGGCAGAGGGCCATAGCTATGATCTCAGAAATGATCCACACTGCCAGCCTGGTGCACGATGACGTCATAGACGGATCAGATAAACGAAGGGGGAAGAAAACCATCAATAATATGTGGGGAGAAAGAAAAGTAAGGAGACTAAAGTCAGTCCAGATCTCCAAACTTCATTGTTATTTATGTTTTGAGGGTATAAATCTGATTTATTTACTCTCTTTCAGGCTATCCTGGCTGGAGATTTCATCCTCTCGGCCGCCTCCATGGCCTTGGCTCGTATTGGTAACATCACTGTGGTTAAAGTGTTGTCCCAGGTGATAGAGGACCTGGTGCGAGGTACGGTAATCAGATTTTTTTTTTTTGGCTAACATGTCCATTAACTAACTAACTAACTAACAAACTGATCTAATGTACGCTGACTGTGCCTCCAGGTGAGTTCATGCAGCTGGGCTCCAAAGAGAACGAGAACGAGCGATTCAAACACTACCTCGAGAAAACCTTCAAGAAGACAGCGAGTCTTATTGCGAACAGTTGTAAAGCAGTATGTACGTTCTGTCTCCACACAAATATCACAGAGTTGGAAAAAAGCCTCGGCTTCTACACTTTTTTGTCTTTTGTTGACTGTATTTCCTTCGATTTAAGGTATCCATCCTCGTGAACTCTGATCCCGAAGTTCATGAAATAGCCTATCAGTATGGGAAGAATGTTGGCATCGCATTTCAGGTGAGCTTTCTTTATCTATCAGACTTAAAATATCTATAGTTTATTTGATAAGTGAGACCCAAAGCTCGATTTGGCACGACATGAATTGAATTTTGAACGTCTAAAAGTATAAAATGATTCACTGGGTTCATTTTTCTCCGTCCTGTAGTTGGTGGATGACGTCTTGGACTTCACATCAGGAGCCAGCCACTTGGGGAAACCCGCGGCTGCAGATCTCAAACTGGGCTTGGCCACCGGTCCGGTCCTGTTTGCTTGTCAACAGGTGAGACCGACATCAAAATTTTAGCTGGGTCGTGTGTTTTCGCCACGCGTCACCGTCTGCTGTCAGTCTTTAACCCAACGTCTTTCTGTCTTTGCAGTTTCCTGAGCTCCACGCAATGATCATGAGACGTTTCAGCTCTAAAGGAGACGTAGATCAAGCCTGGCAGTACGTCCTTCAGGTACGACCAATCATACACTTAAAAAAAACAAAATATACAGTAACTAGACTTTAAAAACATCTGCTCGTGTGATCAAAACCTTAAAACGACACATTAAAACCTCACGTAAGCTGTGTAGTTTGAGTTGGTGATGGAGGAGGGGGCTTTTATTGGAACAGTGCTCCTTTTTTAGAGGTTGTTTATGTCAAAACCAAGGTGCACATTTGAACTTTTACTGCCCCAACTCTCTACTTGATACATTAAAATTCACAAAATGGTCCAAAAATCCTATCAGGGGTATTCATTTAACTGTGAAAGAGAAGTAGAACACAACATCCTTGTTAAACTTTTCCTTCCGTTGTAGAGCGACGGTGTGCAACAGACCAACTACCTGGCCCAGCGCTACTGTCAAGAAGCCATCAGGCAGATCAGCATGCTGAGGCCGTCGCCAGAGAGAGACGCCCTCATCAGGCTCACTGAGATGGTACTCACCAGAGACAAGTGAACCTCCACTGCTGGGCTTCAGTTCAGGCAGCTACCTGTGGGAAAGCAACTCAGCCTGCCCATCACCCCCCCAGGTCCACGAAGTTAAGATAAAAACAGCGGGAGATGTCACGGGAGTTTGGTTCAGACGGATCCCTGGTGCTGATTTTAGTGCCAAGTTTGGATGCACATGGCAGTAAAGTGATTTGTGAGAAGGTTTAATCAGAATTAAGGGATCAAAACAGCATGCAGGGGTCTCTCTGAGCTAATGTTTCATGGCTCTCTCAACCAAAACCAAAATATACACAAGGCTGAGTTGCTTATATTATAAAAACACATTTTTTTTTAGTAAAACCCTGGAGTGATGATTTGAAATATTATAAACCTACATGGATGGTGACACTGAAAACCAAGTACTGTAACTGCAACGACCTCCCGGGCCTCGATACTAGCTGACCGCGACTTGACAGTCTGTTACATGCTAGCGCTGAGCTGCGGCGGCGGCGTTGCAACAAACAAACAAACAAAACAAGAAAAGAAATTGTGAGACGGAAGTGAGACTTTGTCATTGGTGTGTTTGTTTCGAGATCCGTCCACACCTTCGAGGCCAAAAAGTCTCTTTGACTTGTGAAATGTTATACGGTTAGTGCCCCGTAACAATCAAGGCCTTAACATCTACAATGACTGTCAATAAAACTATCATGTTGTTGTTTTTTTTTATTTAAGCTGAGCCTTCTCTTCTTTTTAATTCCTTCCAAAGTGACCACACATGCATGTTGTACATAGAATTGTTTATTATAAAAGACTGTACATTAATTTTTCAATCAACATATTATATGTACAAATGAAGGGCAGACAGGGATAGATCAAGATTTCTACTTGTGAAATTGAGCTGGAACACGTCGTTTTTATTATTGGAAATACTAAAGCAAACGGGCAAAAATAAAGGCATTAGCTACAGTATCCTGAAATAATGATGAATGCATTTGCAAAAAAAAAAAAATAGGTCATGTTAGATGTATGTTTGAGGGCCAACAACGAAAAAATACAATGTCATAAAGATGATTCTTAGACCTGAGTGAAACCTAATATTGTTTGGCTACTCAAGTTAAAATATGTACACCTGTGCAGCCCCGAGGATTTCATGTTCAGAGCATTCAACATGGTCCTTTTGAACCCAGAGCAGGTCGTTGTTGCTTGGTGAAGGTTGCGGAGGTATTAGAGGTTGTTTATTGGTCTACGTTACAGCTGAATTGTCTCATGGCAGTGTCAGGCAACGACAATTCAAGTCTAACTATCACTGCACACCACCGGCTGTCTATCTATCAAAGAGTCCGTTATTGCCAATGTTACCAATGGATCCTACAAGTTTTTAAAGTGGATTAGTAGAAAGTTAATAACAGTGATGTGACATAATCTTAAAAATGCTTGATAATAAGCCAAAAAAAAAAAAATCTGGAATGTGTCCTTGCTTCAAAACAGATCTAAATGCATGAAAAAGTAAACTATTTTTTTTTTTTATTTTCGTGATGCGAAACGGCATTTAAAGTCCGTGTAAAGGCAATTCCATGATTTCTTTTTAAAATACATTACATTGGAGAATAGTTGCTGAAAACACGTGAAAAGACTGATTTTGACACCTAATTTCATAAACATGTCAATATTTTTAATCATTCAAATTTGGCTGGGTGGTTAATAACACTTTCTTCTTTGGTCTGTCAAACTCAGAACACATATTTATTCTTTCTTTACACGGACTTTAAAAGGGTGAGACCGTGAGAGTCCCAAAAAAAAAAAAAAAAAGTTCAGTGATTTCAACAGTGTAATAAAAATCAAAAAGGTGAATACATTTACAACATAATGGAAGCATAATGTCAATAAACTTAAGATTACATTATATCTCTTAAAATTTTGCATGCTTTAACGCCAAGACTGATTTTTCCATAGTAGTGATTTGTGTTTTTTGAAATACCATACACAGTATTTAAATTTGTAAATCATCGACAGGCGATCTGCGTTTTTAAAATTTAGCAAAATCGGCCTTTTACGGAGTCGAGAAGGGCACCACTAATGAAAACTATCATAATCGACATTCACTGAATTCACATTACATAAACCCAAGTGGCTGCAGCTCACATTATATATACACAACTGACAGTACAAACACTTCAACTGAAGGTGTTTAACATGACATTAACATTTTTTATTTGTTCCATCAAAGCTAATACTCTTGTTCACAAAAAAAAAAAGTTTCAGTTCCGAATTGCGAATTTGTTTTTTTAAGTCCAGGCAAGATGACGTCGTACATCCTTCAGCTGCGTGACCATTGTCTTTGAGTTCAACCGGCATGAGCACGTGCAGTCCAATTCTTTTTAAACATATTCCATAAATGTCCCTCACCCGCCCATATAACACCAAAATAAACTAAATAGATATTACTTTTCATTTTATTTGCAATCAGTAAGGGAAAGAACATTCTTTCATATCAAAAGGGGATCATACAGTTATGTCTATGCATCTCAGGAGTCAAGGTTGCGGCGGTCAGTCTCTCAGTGGATTATGATATGACTGAATAAATAGACTGTACTGTTGCGAGGTCCCTTCAGTCGGCGTAGTGCATGATGGACTCCACGTAGTTGCCAGGGAACAGTCCGGTGACGCCGTTGCTGACACCCTCGAACCAGCCGTCGTCGTTCTTCTTGATGACGTAAATGATCGCCCCCTCCATGAAAGACAACTCGTCGTCCTTGTCCTTGCTGTAGTCGTAGATGGCCACCACTGAAAACAAGAAGAGGTTTGTTCAGGACGAGATCCAGCGCAAGATTCGAGCGTTAACCCGAAACTGTTCGTGCTTTGAGCAAACCTTTCTCCACGTAGTTCTTGGGTGCCCACTGTGGGTCTCCGTCAGCATAGGGGTCGCTGTACTGCACGACGGCGGCGTCCTCCTCCTCGTAATCGACCGGAGGAGGAGGCGGCGGCGGAGGAGAGTCGTCGAACATTGGCATGTCATCTGGAGGCGGAGGTGGAGGTGGAGTGGGTGTATCTGCAACTGATAAACAGACACAGGAAGTCAGAAAGCTTCTAAAGGTTCATCAACGGTCAACATGAGCCTGGTGCTGGAGAGAGCGGTGGTTGAATCATGCAGAATTAATGAGAAGACATGCAGAAGATGGAAGATACTTAGGACTTCCCACTTACAAAGATGTGAAGTTTATGATCCTATTAAGGAGTTTGTGCTCCTCTTGTGGCTCTGAAACTCTTTCCAGACATGCACGTGGTAAAAACTGGATTTCCACGATCTTCTGGTGATTATTTCATGCAGAGTCATGCTATTTAGTAGGTTACAGACTTGTATGATGGCATCTACATTGGAAAAAACGTATGTGGATGCCTTTACAATCAACTTTATCTAACATTACATTAACTTTGAGCCACCACAGGACTCTAAAGTTGCTTCCAGGTCAAAGAATAAACTACCAAATAGCTGCTCAACTGTAATATTTGATGGTATTGCAGGTTTTAAACCAGTAGGTGGAAGCAAAGAGCCCCATCTTTCTTCAGCCCTGTATTTGCAGGGCCTTGGCACTTCTTCCTTTTAAACATTATCATTCACCTCAGCTCAACCGTGCAGCTCTACAAGAACATTCAGTGTATGAATACCAAGCTTCAGTCAGCGTGACACTAAATCACAAAAAAGCTGAGTAGGTGGCGGCCATGAGGAGGTCGCCTGGTTGCTATTGCACTGCACATATTTTTTTAAATAAAGGGATTACTCTGGCAGCTTTGTGTTATCCCCCTATTGTTACCAAGACACTAACAGAAAGAAGAAACGAATCTGACTCCAAACAGCAGAAAAGTTACATAAATCATGACGACACTCGACGATGAGACACATTCCTGGATTGGTTCATTGTTGCAAGAAGTTCGTATTAATTGTTCTCAAAGGATGGAGAGAGAGGGGGAGAGGGATGAACAAGCACGATGCATGCTGGGTGTTCTGGAAATGGGGAATAGTTGGCAGGCATCAGGAGGAAAGTATGTCTTAGCCTCTTCACTTACTGCTCTCCTGCATCCTGGCCACAAAGCCAGTCAGAGGTATCTGTGGAGTCAGCTGGGGCATGGGGGGAGGAGGAGGAGCGATAGACACTGAAAGCCAGCAGAGAGAAGACAGAAAAAACATAGAAAGCCCATCAGTCACCAAGAACGTACAGAGGACAGTTAAAGAGTGCACCCCGATCCCAAGCAAACACAACATGGACACAAACACTGCAAGAATCGTGAGCTTGTACGGGACAGAGTGATGTGCAGCAGTGAGTTATCTGTTATCTAACTTTATAAATCTCAAATCTTTAGAGATTTTTAACATTTCAAAGAGAGGATGATCAATTATCGAAGCAGTAATCAGATTCCTTCACGCCGTCGTCTGTGGCTGCAGCACGAATTGGACACAAATATAATGTGGGAAAGTTCACTGATGTCTGCGAGCATGATGAGATTTCACTTGGATCGCCAAGGCCAGAGGATCAGCGTCGGATTACGTCTGATTTCTGTCAATCAGGCGTTTGCCTCTAAAGAAGTAAGAGCTGCCAACGACCAGAAGGAGGCACTATTTGCCTTGGATGTCTATCAACCTCAACCCCAATTCCAGGCAAGCCTGCTGGACTCCCTTGTTCTAGGGAGTACTCCAGATCAATCAATCCTGAGTGAGGGACCTAAGCTCTGTGCATTCAGGCTGAGGATTGTCTCATTTACACCTGGTGTTAACATCTGGACATCCTTTCTAAATCTACGAGCGCACACTGAACACGTTACGATCGGAATGCGATCGGCCACATCTGGAGGTGCTCTGGCTCGCATTGCGATCTGACCTCGACCAGGTGTAAACGCAACCCACAACGGTCTGAAGAAAAGTCCTTCCAGCAAGTTGAAAGGTCACCTGATTCCCTCAAGAAGTAGCAGTAGCTAACAAGTCTTGAAAAGTCTGAAAAGGTTACTTTAAAAAGGAGGTTCTCTTGACCTGGGGTCAAGTTAGACAATTTCCAAGGCTTTAAATTATTCATGGGTTGGGTTGGACGTCATGATCCAGGCAATCCAGATGTAAATTTTCAGACAGTACAACATTGCAGCTAAGCATTGTTGGCAGGCATCAATTTTCTGCATTGTATCTGCTGTGAAACCCAAGGACGAGACAATCCGCATCAATACCAAAGAGTTAGATTAAAAATCCTTACCTGCAAGGACTTTAAGTAAAAGTCAATAATTCTGACATGAATGCGAGTTCGACCTTCATAAAGCAGTGACTCACTTGGAAACATGAAGTATTGGTCTGCGGTTACAAAGGTTAGCTTGCTTTAGTTTGTGCCTGTGCATGATTTAGTGAAGTAAAACGTGAAGTTTGGTGCTTCAGTGATCGATAAAGCGGGCTTGGACTGGAGACAGAAGGGCCTTACTTGAGTTCTGGCCATAGCCAGGAGTGCCTCCATTAATATGAGGCTGCTGTTGTTGTTGTTGCTGTTGTTGTTGTTGTTGCTGTTGATGCTGCTGCTGTAGTTGTTGCTGCTGCTGCAAGGAGAACTGGGAAGTGACCGACGGTGCCCGGCGGTAGGTGCCCGTGGCCGAAACCATAGAGACAGAGGAGTTGGAGGGGTTGTGCCGCGAAATCTGCCGCGAGATGGTTCCAAACTGGGACATTGGAGCGGGTCCCAAACCAGGCCCAGGGGCCACCACTAGAAAAACACCCAACGAAAGATAACCAAAGAGGGAAGAGCGGGGGGGTTAGATAGATAGATAAGAGATGGAAAGGGGAAGAAGGGGAAGGAAAAAAGCAAGCAGAACATGAATCATCAAGAAAAAAAACAGATTAGAGCCCCACACCTTATCAAAAGGCAATCAATAACCAATTAAAAGGAAGCAGGTGAGCTAGGGAAGGAACACAGGTTGTAAATTAATACAGTACAAACGTATTTCAAGAGTCCCAAGAGGTCATCCGAATGAATCTGAAGGGAAAGATCAAGTAAGCAGAAAAGATAGCGGCAACAGAACAGACAAGAGCTGCCGGTGAAACATAACGTCACACGTCATCGTGAATGATAAATACTGCTGAAATATATGCAGTTTGTGTGTCACACGGGGAGGGAGAGAAGGGGTTAAAGAAAGTGTTTCCTGTTTCGCATTTCTGGATAACACGCACAGTCTCGGAGGAGAGGCCCTGCTTTCAGATAGGGATGGGTGGAACCAGAGGAAGTGAGGCTTCAGAGGAACACAGGAGCAAACAAACTTCTCCATATTGTCACCGGCAAGAAGTAATCATTAGCTGAAAAGCTGCACGTTGATGCTTGGGAGGATAAAAATGTGCTTCATCTTTCTCAGGATTGCAGTCGATCAGATGGAAGTAGCTGCTGTACACACACACACACTCACACACTCACAGTATTTAGTACAAATCAAACAGCTGGATGTTTTTCAGCCTTCCTGAGCTCTGACAGTAAATCAAAGGCGGTATCACTCAGTCAATACCCCGTGTAAATTAAAGCTGCATCAGGTCTGAAGCACTCAAACGGCTGCTTGAATGTTTTAAAACTTCGTTATCCAGAAATCATATTACGTGACTTCAGCTGTGAGTCTAGCTGTCTCAGAAATGACTGTTAGCTCTGCTCGTTTTGTATTTCAGGCATCAATGAATCACCTAATGTGCTGGCAGAAGGTTTTATAACTGGCACATGGACTGGACTAATCGTTAATCCAGTAACTACAAGCTAAATTCAAAGTAATGATTCACTAGTCCAGGTTACACCATTAAAACCTGAGTAATGTGTACACTCGTTACAAGGAAACAGTGATTAACTATGATAACGGGAAGTAACTGTGGCATCACAGACTATAAATTACAATATCACAGTTTTAAAGTGACAAATAATATATGAGAGGTCAGAGTTAGTAGTAAGCCTGTTTATTTAGAAGAGGAACTAGCTGAACATGCTAACTGATATGAGATAAACTAGGTTAGCTAGGCTAAGCTACCAAAGTTACCAAATAAGCATGACTTTTATTATTTATTCTTCATTATTATTTTATCATTATTATTATCCGTGTTTCTACGTGGGAAAGTAGGTCAGTTAGTAGTAAGCCTGTTTATTTAAAGACAGTAAGCATTTGGAACATGCTAATTGATGTGAGTTAAGCTAGCTAAGCTAAGTTACTGAAATACCAAATAGAAAGGTGGTATTTGGTAACTTAGCGAGTCTAATATTATTGGCGTGGCATGTTCTGTATTTTTCTGAAATGTAATTTAAAATCTATCCAGTTTATATTGTTATTAAACTCAATTTTGAGTTTCAAATACAGATTGTGTATTAGCAAGCTAACGCTAGCTTTGTCAGTTGGTTCAGCTGGCTACACAACACCATCATCTGGCAGTTACTGAAAATATGAAACAGTAACGATTAGTAACGATTAATATCCACGTATGAACTCATTTGTGTGGTGCAACCTGTTTTAATTTAGTGCATGAACACTAAAACTAGGCTAAGCTAAACTATGTGCCAACCCAAATGGGTTTTCTGGGTCGCAGCCTCGGTTATTTTACCTGATGCAGCTTTAACTAAAAATCACTGTAACAGTAACACACCTGTGTAAAAGAAGTCTCAAAGTCCTTAAGGTAAATTAATTGCATAGCTTGGAGGCCTTAAATTGTATTCTTAAATTTAGGTTGTACAAGTTGTCATCCATTCTGTCAATTATAGCCGACAGGTACAATTAACTTTAGCCTTAGGTGATGTGAGACTTCTTTATTAGACAATCACAGCATATAATTGAAGAATAAGGAAGCAGAGCACCACCACCACCACCACCACCACCGAGGATTGAGATGCCTGTTATTTATTGTGTAACCTGTTGTGTCTTCAACATGTACAGTCTGTTCACACTGCAAGCAGGACGATCGGTATCAGCAGGTCATTTCCTACAGAGCTAAACAACCAGGGAGTCCTGCTGCTGTGTGGATGGACGACATATAAATTGTCCAAAGATTAAAAAAAAGACTAATGCAGCATGTCAAATTAAGTTTGGCGAACAGCTGTATCCATTGTTAAAGTGTCAGGTAAGCATTAAGTTGTTTTTTTGTGCCTATTTTCATTACCAGTACTTTTTCAGCAGCTTTGTTTACTCATCAATTTACATGCTGCCTCATTATTTTGGATCCTATTTCATACACAGAAATAACCAGATCTTCTTGCTTGCAGTGTGTACAAACTGTCAGACACCTGCCACACTGTAAACACCCTCATTTGTGCGATCTCCAACCACGAGACGCCCACAGTAGACCTGCCGATTATCCACCGTCGGAGAGGTCAGGAGCGACGATCGTCCGAGGAGTCTCACCTATAGATGCTGGAGGTGGAGGTGGTGGAGGAGGTGGTGGTGGTGCTGGTGGTGGAGGTGCTGGCGGGCTGAACCCGGCCATGGTAGGAGGTGGTGGAGGAGCAGGAGGAGGAGGAGGTGGGGGGGGGAGGAGGCGCTCCCAGAGGAGCGAACATGGGCGGGACTAAAAAAAGGAGTGTTTACATTAGTGACCATTTGGAGCCGAGTCGGTCCTCGCTGTTACATAACACCACATCACTTTACTCAAGAACGCTTCAGGACACACACACACACGGACACATTTCTTTGTGGTATGAACTGAGTGTTTCCATGGCAACCGGCTTGCAGAGAAAGAGGGAGAGAGGTTTGGTTAGGCACTGAAGGTACAAAAAAAAAAAAAAAAAGCTGCTACACAAACCTTAAAATATTTCCTTTTCAACTCAAACTTAAATTTATAAAAAAGTTAAAGACAGTTGTATCTAAAGCTCGTGTGTGTGTGTGTAACGCAGTACTATATGTAACACGGGGGCCTTACAAAGCAGCAGGCCTAACGCAGCTTGGCCTATTTACGCCGTCGGATGGAGAATCAGCTGTGTTCGGAACACAATGGGCCTCCATAATCCCTGTCTGGTAAACATAGGCTTTGTGTAGCGTAGCCTCACTATCTGCAAATAGTACATTACATTTACACCTTGTCAAGTAATGCTTATTATCAGCATAAACGTGTATATTATTCAAAGTAATACACTTGTTTCTTGACATTTGTTGCTCCAGATTTCTAAATTATGCAGATTTTATGCACACATAGGCACATAGTAGTAGTAGTAGTAGTAGTGTAGGGTTGTGTAGTTTGTCTCCTGTTGAAAGTATGCACAAAGTAAACTCTGAGGCTGAGGCTCCCAGCGTAGCCTGTCTGTTTAAAGAGCGTTATCTCATTTCACCACCGCTCAAACAGACCAGGCGTCAACTGATAAAGAGTTTCCCAGTGCACAAACAGATTTTTTTGGAGTATAAATCACATATTTTTAAGTGTTCTTTTCAGGACAGTTTTGGAGCAACACTTTCCAACCCTAACGAACGGGTGATGTTGCAGCCTAGCAAAGCTCACCTGGTCCAGAGTTGGGGATGGAGGGTGTAGGCACGGCGATGGGAATGCCAATTCCACTGCTGCCGCTGTTCTCCCTGCTGCTGCTACCCCCGCTGCTTCCACTGAGGGAGGAGAGAGACAGAAGGGAAAGAGGACATCAGGTTTATTTTATTTATTTATTTTTTTATTCAGGGCAACCTGTTCAGACTGCACAGCAGGTAATACTGCAGATATACAGACGCTGTGATGCTCATGTCCTATTTAGACTGTAAATGTCTGTCCATATTTTCACTTCTTCTTCTTGTTAGGACTGAGCGACACACCCAGGTGAGCAACACATGAATCACTCAAGTGAAGTCAGCAACGCGATAAAATGGAACATAGTCCATCTTTTTCAATGCAGAACATCCTGCCCCAAAACACTTCAACCAATTTACAGTGTTCAGTCTAATAATAAGTTTTGATTTTATTTTGGCAGCTGACGTCCGAACGAAACAAACACTTTGTCGTACGTGACGTGATCCTCTGCCAAACAATCTATTCAAATGCTCGGCTTGTAGTTTCAGTGAATGAACTAAAAGCAACAAAACACTTAACACCTTTACGAGAACAGTGATTCACACGCCGAGCTGAGGTGCAATTCACAAAACTGTATCCACAGATGGAGCTCACGTAGACAGCTGATACAAACACTGCTGGTACAATTAGTCGATCAACACGAAAAAAAATGCACATTAATAACATTTATCAAGCAAAAATGCAGATTTGTGATGATTATCTCCTATTCCTATCATCGTAAAATTTTAATATCTTCAAGCTTTGGGTCAGTTATTTGACCAAAAAAGTGACATCAAGGTGTCAGATTGGACTTAAAAACTAAACATTAATGAAAAAACAACAGATTAATAGATTAATCAACAGAAAAGAAAATTAGCTGAAGCCCAAATTAATAGATTTAGGTTATTATAATATGTGTGATATGTAAGGGTAAAAGAATAATTGCTCTCTTATTTGGGCGCAATTCTACCGGCATTTAAAATAGATGTTTAACGGTAGCTGAATAAAGTCTTGATACCTGGAGAGATGAATATTTTCTGAGATGGTACATAGTGTAAAAAGTTTGAGGAGCACTCCTCTTAAAGGTTGCATTACAGCAGAGTAACACAGTTATTAAGAGGCATGATGAACAAATAAATAACGTTAAACTTCTGTCTAACGTTGTCGATACTGCCCAGCTCTGCGGATATAAGACGTGGGAATATAGCATGTGTGTGAGCTCTGCAGTGGCCTGAATAAGCGTTGTTTCACCCCGTGTTTGACCCCGGGGCTCGTACATCAATGCCCTGACCGACTAAACCTCCCCCCCTCCTGCTCTCCCACTGGCCTTGATCCTCCTCGCTCCACCTCCCCTTCCTCTTTCATCCTCTGCTTTTCAACTGATCCTACTCCACAGCTCTCACCCCAAACATCTCTCGACCTCCTTCTTCTTCTTCTTCTCATCTCCTTAAGTGATTACCCATTCATCTTTTGAACCCCTCACCCGGCAGTCTCCTCGGATTCCCACCTCCCCCAACATTTCTTTATCCCCTTTCCTCCCCCTCATCATCATCATCATCACCCCTCCTCTCCACCTCTCTGATCCACATCAGTTGAGCCCCGGGGCTCTTCAGGCACAACCGGCAGGGGTAACCCCGCTGAAGAATGTTGGTGGCAGCGTCTGCGGGGATGTAAAGGCTAAACAATATCACGTCATCCCTCTTTTGAAGTGAACGGCACACTTCACTCCCCCATCTGCATGTTCTGGATTGATCCATTCTAATCCCTGTATAACTCAGCCGTATCCTTGCTAACCCATTTATCTCTTGCCTTTCCTCATCCGTCAGTCTTTGTTTCAAAACATTCACTGAGCTCCATCTCTCCTGCTCCACCTCGCTCATTCAGCCTCTATTCACGGTGACTTGTTTAGAAACCAGCTCACAGAACCAAACGAAGAAAAAGACTTTCTTCCGTGAAAGGAGTAAAAACAGTACGTAAAAGTATTTGTGACGGGATGTGACGCCACATAAGCAGCACAGAGCTTCATCGAAGCTGAGAAATATTCGTTATTACAGCTTCAGGCGTGCATAAATAACCAGAAACACATAAACAGTATAAGATGAACACGAGGTTTACTGTAATCTAACGTAATGCAAAGTGGTTTCCGATCAGGGCTCTTCTCTTTTCAGTCTATTTTGAGACATTTACTACTCAGCTAAAAACAAAAAACATGCTGAGCTTGCAGATAGGTCACGATAAGGTTTGATGACAATTAAGATGATTAAAAAAGTAATCTGAACCAACAGCATTCACGGCTTTATTTGGGATGCAGATAATTGGCTAGACGAGGTGGAAGTCTCCTCTTCAGTTTGTCCAGTTGGAGAAAGAAAGTTAGGTGAAGTTTAATAAAACATGAGGATTATTTCTTGCACATACTGAGGGATCGATTTTTCCTGTTATTCCACCACATGCACAGTGTTGTTCTCTGTGTGAATTTATAATATGCTGGGAATGTTTCTCATCTATTTCTAACCCAACCCGCCCCCAAAAAGTACCAATATACAGTAATAGTTATTTACAACGCGACTGCCAGGAAGGGAAACAGGAAGTTAATACGAAATAAGCAAACTATGAATATAAAACTTGATAGTTAACATATTTGAAAAGCCTCATTTAAGTCTCACGATAAAAATGGAATTCTTTCATTTCTTTATTTTTAATGTTTTAAAATGTTTTCAGTAAACTGTGGAGGCCTCAAACAGCTGCTACTCCCACCATGTAAGATAAGGCGCTACCACAGGTCCTTCATTCCAACAGCTGTCAGACTCTTCAACACCGGCATGACTTCACGAATTTTTGAGTTATTTCTTATCCACCTTGTGAATATGAGCTGCTAAGACAAGCCAGTTTCCCCAATGTGGGTCCATTAGAGTCTGTCTCATCTTACAGTTTATTAGTTTTCACAGGATAGGGTCCCGTAAGGACTTGGACTTGGGAACCAGGGGTTGGCAAGTTCAAGTCCAGCATGGACCAAAGTATGGAAGGTTGACTGATAGCTGGAGAGGTGCCAGTTCACCTCCCGGACGCCGCTACATGGCTGCCCATCACACACTTGATGCTGTAATTTATTTTTTAAATCTGCTTTAAAATGGACAAAGAATGAATGAATGAGAGGATGAAGAGCTGACGGTTGTTGAGAAAAAGTGGCAAAGGCAAGTCTAATCCCCCCGACATGACAAGATGATGAAGCTGCACGCGGCTATCTACTTCTTTCAGTAAATAATTCATGACGTGTTGATGTATGCTTCATCCGCGGAGTCATCACTATCTTAAATGCTTGTTTGGATAGAAGAAGAAGAATCAAATTTGATCACCGAGCGTAATAAACATGTTACCTTAAAACAATCATACCTGCATATGAGTAATGTTCCCCGCAGACTGATGAGAGATAATAACAGGGAACATACAGCAGATGCCGATATTGAATTTAGACCTCAGTCGAGGATGGCAGAGACTGATGAGCTGAATAAGCACAGCCGACTTCAAGCCTGTGTAATCAAATAGTGACGCCACAGCAATATTAGCTGAAGCAGGGTGAGTGCATCTCGACTTTGAAGGTTTGAGACACGTTAGGGTGGCTTCAAACCGCAGGATCTATAACAGTGATGCTGAACGGCCAAAAGGATCGGCATTTGTTGCTGTTGGCCCAAAAACTTTAAACATTTGGAGCCAAGAAATTACAAAAATAACTGGAGATTGGTTTTAAATCGATAAGGGTATATTCAGAGGGGATCGGCCTGCCAAGAATCGTCGCAGGGTTGTCCGGCGGTGTGTAGGGGTGAGAAGTGTTTTGTCTATTTGTGCATATAACCGCAGGAAATAACTTTTTATTTTGCTCCCTCACTCTCATTTACTGTCTTTGTCGCTCAAACCATTGGACGCAAACCAAATTAAACTTCTCTGTGTCATTATTTTGCAGCCTAAATTGTAAGCCAGACTCAGATTTAGAAGCTGGTACATGAAATAAACAAAGCTAGAACACAACAGGTAGATTATCGGAGTTTAGTCAAGTCTCAGTTTCAGAGACATTTCAGGCCAACTGTGGAGAGATTTGACCGATCTAAGCGTCTGATCTTGGTCTTGGTGGCCCCAGTGTGATGTCGGACTGTGTTTTTCCAAATCAACTTCTCTGCTGCGTTTTTTGGCGTACATCCCCGCAGCACCGGTTCATGTCTGAGTGTACCCTAAAGCAGAAGAAACACTGGAGGAACTTCTGTGTGAATGAGCAGCTCTGTGCAAACATAAATGAGAAGTTGGTGCGAGGGTAGAGGGAAATTAAAAAAGTTATGTAATATTTATGAGCATCGCAGTCAGCATAACAGGCTTTTTAGCTAATGAGGCGACTTCACTCACTCATAACTCAAATTTGATGAAAGCGTCTCCGGCGTTTCCGCGTGGACGTAACAATACTTGGAGAGTCGTGTTCAAGGGTTTCCATGCTGCAGTTGACTTAGAGTTTTTTTTTTTTTTTGATACAGCACTTTATATCAGAGGCTTTTACAGATATTAATATCAGAGTGATTCAGGCCTGCGGTAAGAGACCCTCCAAGCCTGTCAGACAAATGCTGGATTTAGTGCATCGGAGAGGAAGAAGAGGTGCGAAAGCGTTTTAAACTGCTGAACTCAGTGAAGAGATTAGAACTACCTGGCATGAAGGGGAACCGGTGGTTTGTAGAGAGATACTTTCCTCACATTACTGAAACACTGAGTGTAACGCTATTTCCACTTATACTTGTCCAAAAATGGGGGAAAAAGAATGAAGTACTTGTATCGCTCTCCATTAAAAGCCGTGCAGATTTTAGAGACTTTAATCCATGAAGTTTGCCGTGCAAATTTTTATCTCAGACTTAAACATATCAGCGGTGTCCGGCTATCAATTTGATATTAAAAAAAGACAATACTGACTCAATATAATCTCCTCACTTCAAGCTATTTATCTTGTTTATATGCTACGTTTTGTACACATCAAGTCCTCATTGGTGTATTCTCTTTGCATTTTGTACGAGGTGTACTGCAAGTTTATATTTCTGTATCGCAGTTCTTCTACCACTCATTCTGTCTACAATCACTGCACCTACTGCAGGTCTGTTTTAGTGAAGGGATTCGTCCTCTGTTGCTCTTTCTGCAGACTTTTTTTTTTTTACTTTATTGAATTTGAGTCTTAGGTTATAAAAATAAACCTGACTTGACTTGGCGTGTCTGTGTGTGTGTATTGATCTGGTACTGTAGCTCAAAGTATCACAGCTAATGTAGATATGCATGTGTCCACATTCTCCTGGAAAGTGCAAAGAAATGTGAGCACAGGTCTTCGTGTCTCTGCGTCTTTATTAGTGTCTCTATCGACAAGTTTATTTCTTATTTTTCTTTTTGTTGAATCATTTAATCTGTTAAAGAAGAACTCACCAGTTAACAGCACCTCAGATTAGAGACCACATAAATGCTTCACAGAGTTCAACTCTTAACTGTCTTAACTGTTCAGAGGAGACTGTATGAATCAGGCCGTCATGGTCGAATTGCAAAGAACTGCAAAGAAACCACGACTGAGGAAGACTAACACCAAAAAAGGACAGAGTCCAAATTTGAGATGTTCGGTTGTGCCCGACGTGTTTTTGTGAAACGCAGAGAAGGTGAACGGATGGTGTCTGCATGTGTGGTTCCCACTGTGAAGCCTGGAGGAGGAGGAGTGATGGTATGGAGATGTTTTGCTGGTGACCCTGTTGGTAATTTATTTAAAATTCAAGGCACACTTAACTAACCGCAG
This sequence comes from Miichthys miiuy, assembly GCA_036365135.1. Taxonomy (NCBI): domain Eukaryota; kingdom Metazoa; phylum Chordata; class Actinopteri; family Sciaenidae; genus Miichthys; species Miichthys miiuy. The sequence continues at coordinate 5,793,662 of CM071618.1, forward strand.
CAATCTGCACTAAGTAAGCATCTGCTTTGCTCTCACGGGACCAGACCAGTGACTGATTATATCAAGCTCATGAAGCCCAACATGTCCAAGACGGAAAGATTTCAGTATATCCTCACATCTGAGACGCTGATACCTGACTTAAAAGATGAATCAGTTAGCAAAATAGTCGATTAATAACCTCAGCACTAGTTTGTGCATGTGTGACCGACTTTTCTTATCTACCTGTGTGTGCGTTGTCTCTGGTTGAGCGACGCCGTGCGTCCCGGGCTGTGCTGGCCGTGCTGGCTGCCTAGCCGGGCGGGGCTGGTCATGTAGTCGTTGGGCACCGTCGGCGGCTTCACCGGCTCCAGGGTCTTGTAGGGCGTGTTGCGCCTGAACCGAAAGGCAAATAATAAATAAATAGATAAAAAGGACGAGAGTGATGATAATTCTGTGCAAATCCAAAAAAAGGTGAGGCAGTGCTCACTAGAGCGTCCAAACAGTTTGCCCAGCTGGGCGCTGTGTGCTACAGGCTGGAAGTATACCCTTGAAATTAATATCTGATTAGTGTCGGTGACTGCTGCTGTGCATCAGACGACAAACAGGGTTCATCAGGGTGTGAAACATGTCCGACAACAACATAAAACTTCCAAAACTTTTCTTTTTACTGAATTTCTCTGAGTTCTTTTATATCAAACCACAAAACATGACAACAGAGTTAAAATCATAAAGTCCCGGAGCATCTTGATCTCATATTTATTGATTTAAAAAAGCACAAATGCCAAATAAATAAATAAAAAACATGGCACGTACTCCAACTGCATGTTCTTTAATCGCCCCCACAAGCCAAATTTGCATTCAGTGTTTCATAATTAAAGGATCAGTCCTCCTTTCATGGTGACTGAAAGAGAAATCTTACCCAAGCGTGCCACGCCCTGACATGGGAGGGCTCGGCGGCTTCTGCGTCGGCGGATTGGTCCTCGATAGTGTTCCTCCTCTGATTGACTGATTGTTCCCATGTTGCTGTGGTTAGAAGAAGAAGAAAAAAAAACCCAGAGACGCTTATTTAACAAACAAATTTCTTTCAGACGACGACAGTGTGGGCGAGGACTACTCGGTGTGACAAAAATCAAAATATTATAGGCTTCCCAGATGATTCAACGGCACAGTCATGCATATTTGAGTTGACGGTTATGTAATGCCAACCCGGCTTGTGTTTAACTGAAGTCACAGGCTGCTTGCTGCTGATTGCAGGTTAGAAAACTCCAGGTTGTTTCAACATGGCTTCTTGCAAAACACTTGCATCTTAACAAACTGCCAAGAAACTAAATAACTGAAGCCAGTGTTGCAAATTTCACATGATGTTTTTAGTAAAACGCTATAAAAAATACAGTATATGCTTTATCTGGGAAGCCTATAAGGAATTTAAAATAAACTACAGGACAACTACACAACATGTAAAGTAAATGACAACATACACAGTTGGTAAATTAACAGGGAGGATGTTACAGAGCCTCAAAATGAGCTCTGGGCTAAGAGGACTACAAGTACAGGGCTGTTAATGGGAGTAACACGGGGAGTAACAACGATAACCACATGTATAGAGGGGTTTGCTGTGAAAGGGAGTTGTACAAATCTATCAATAATACATGATGGTAAAAGGGGGTCATGTGACAAACCACACTTACCTTGGCTTTTAGCCACTTATGTGGGCGAAGAGAGAGAAAGAAAAAAAACAGAAGAGAGAGAGAGAGAAAGTCAAAACGGCCATGTCTGAACGGATCAGTAAAAGTCAAAGTACAGGCGAGGAGGAGAAAAATGACTCCTCGTTGTATTTACACTGAGTAAACATTTAGCAAGGCCCGGGCAGGTCAGCAGATACAACTCATACTACCGAAAGGAAAACACAGTGACTCTCTTTACTTACAGTACCACACCCAGTGCCACAGTCCGACTGGAAGGAAACTGCAGGGTCTATTGAGCACAAGTGAAACAAGTCTTATCTCATAACAGGGCGTCTGAGACTGAAGGATTTATCTCCGTACATCAAAAAGCTGCGTCTAGAGAGCTTATATGTGAGCGTTCGATTGATATTTGTGCGTATTAGTAGTTTTAGATTGTCACATTACTGCCCGCGATGAAGAAACCACCACGTGTGGGCCGATGTCAAAGAGAATATAGAGCCAGCATAGCAGTGAGGTTTGACAACTGCAGAGTCAAGTGGCTCATCTATAATGCAGCTTCCCCTGTGGCCTTTGCAGAAAGCATTGTAGCATCATCACAAGACCACGAGCAGAAAGAAAGAAAGACATTGAAACCAGAAGCAAATTCAAGGCACAGGTTGGTACGAAGTGATCTCTGCCTCTGTACGAACAGAGCGCACGGCAGATTTCACATTCAGATTTCACTCTCCTCAGGTTATCAAGAGCTAGACGAGATTTAATTCACAATCTGGGTCATGCTGGAAAATGCCAAGGCCTACTACTGCCTTCGCTTATCTTCCTGGCAAACGCTGCATCTCTGTTTTTTTTTTTTTACTGCACAAACCAGGCTGTTGCTGTGGAAATACTCGAGTAAGGTCCAAGTTGAATAACGGACAGACAGGTTCAGATTAAGGTCATTATCGAGTCCAAAAAGGCTTAAGTGTGTCAGGCTGAAAATTTAGAGCAAAGCAGTCTGTCGGGTCAACGTTCAGTATAGAGGACACAATCACTTCCTCCTGAGGTCAGTCACCAAGGATACATCTTAAAAAATGTAGTTGTGACTCATGCCGGTGGCTAATTGTATTCACACTACATCAAATGGATTTAAAATTATAATCCTTGAGGCTTTCGAGGCATCCGAACCTGTTTTAATGCAATTTATGGACAGCGTTTTTGTCATTAAAAAGGTCCAGTGTGTAGAATTTAGTGCCATCTAGTGGTGAAATCTCAGATTTTAGCCAACTGAATACCTATCACCTCTCCCTCTAGGTTCAAGCGTGAAGGAACAGTCAGTGACTGATGCGAAAGGGTCTTATGTAGATCCAGTGTTTGGTTTGTCCCTTCTGGGATACTGTAGAAACAGTGGTTCAAAATGGCGGACTCCATGGAAGAGGACCCGCTTCCTCTGTAGATATAAGAGGCTCATGCTAAGCTAACAAAAACATTACGATTGTTATAGTCCAGTGATTATACACTAATGAAAACATATTTATATATATATATATATATATATATATATTATATTTAATTTCTGTCAACAGATCCCCTTAAATGTTACACACTAGACCTTTAAATGTATTAGATTCTGTAATTGGATAGTGGTGCCACTAACCATGCCGGATTAAGATCGCTTCATTTTATCTCACTCATTATGCTTTTAAAAAGGAAGAACAGCTACAATTTCATGATAACAGGACATGATGAACACCATGTGATGTGATCAAAAGCTCCAAATCAGCTACTAAATGGCCTTTTGAGGAGAGATTGTGAGTCACAGTGAGGTTTGTTCTGGCTCAAAATTTTAAAAAAATACCACGACATCATTGCACAATAGTGTCAAATTACCGAAACCATCGTGCATCGTGGCTGCTTCGAAAGCGTTTTAGTCTATTTTAAGAACATTACGTATTACTCTTGGTGTAATCTCGATGGATTTCCTCCTTTTAAACGTCTTTATGCTGCGTTTAGTTAGTGAATGTGATGAAGAACACACACACACACACACACACACACACACACACACACACACACACACACACACACACACACACACACACACTCCAGCAGCACTCCTCTCATCTATGCATGTCGCAGCCCAGAGAGCCGATCAATACTCAGCATCAATATTCCATATTAAATCATATAGTATCCTATGATGGCTGCTGTCAGACGGCAGGCTTGTATAGAATATCTATAGGCACGGTTTACTTACTGACCAGGATCGATACTTTAATGGGAGTTTAAATCACGTCTATTGCCTCGAGTTAGCTGTAAAACTGGCTGTGAGTGTTTGCAGTGGCTTAAATGTTGAATTGGCCTCGCGCAGTTTGTATAATTAAACACCAAAGTCTGAGCTGTAATACAGAGAAGTAACATTACATGAAATCCACCTGATTCCTCTCTGAACACAGCAGCATCGTATCAACCTCACATCTGATAGACCGGCGCGTTCCTGCATCTCAAGGCGTACAGACGATGACACGATGCTTTTTAACTTTAATATGAAAGATGATATTTATTCCTCCAGTCAGCTGATGTTTAATCTAGTCAGCGGGGCTTTCAGGAATCCACGGGCACTGACGTCGGGGCGTTTGAAGTTAGATTGCAATCCTTTTGATATTTTGTGTTGTGACAGTTCAGTGTATGGGATTAGATTAAAAGGGATAGTTTGAAAGTCACTATTCTCTTTTCTCTTAAGAATTCAGTCCTGTAGCACACCAAACAGAAATTCACATAACTGGAGAGAATTTAATTGGAAGAATCGTTTCTCTATCACACCTAGAAATCACCACAAATCAAGATGTAAATCATACACGTATTCTGTGGAGTTGCTTAAAAGTAGAGCCATTTTGAGAAAGAAATGCAGTATTGAATGATGTATTAGGGTATGTAGTCCGCACAAAATGTTCAATTCGGTACCTGGGCAATATAACTGTACTATAAGTACTGAGCCAAAGTTCTACTCACAGCTAGTAGCAAGGCCATCACTAGAGTACAGATGATGGAAAGAAATGACTTATAACTCATAATACATCTCTAAGAGTGAAAGAAGATGTGTGGGAAAAGTTGTGGGATTAGATTTAAACATGAAGACATCATCAACGTATAATGTCACTTTAACTGTAACTGTGAGGCACAGAGCACTTCATTTCCTAACTCATGTTCTTGTTCTTTTGAAATTCCAAACCAGGGTTTTAACTTTTCACTGTTCTGCACTTTAAAGTCTGTGTAAAGGCAATTCTTCTTTCAAAATACATTAAATGTGTTGGAAAATAGTTTTCAGGATTTTGTGGGCGGTCCTTAAAGGGTGGCTCGATGACACGCTGAGGCCACCCTGAGCAGAGAGATAGAGATGAATTCATCTCAGCTCAGAGTGTTTCAAAGTCAGTCATGTCATTTTCTGAACTCATCTGACACGTTTCAGTCGCTTCAAAATGGCTGCTCGACTGCTCCCATGAGTGGGCGTGGCTTCAGGGCATTCAGTGGACACGCGCCCACAGTCCTGGAGCTGAGAATTCATTTTTACATGATTTTGACACCTAATTTCACAAACTTGTCGATATTTTTAATCATTCAAATTTGGTCTGACAAACTCAGACCACATTTATTCTTTCTTTCTTCGTCTTTTCACATGTTTTCAGCAACTATTTTCCAACATATTTAATGTATTTTGAAAGAAATCTCAGAATTGCCTTTACACAGACTTTAAAGTGGTTGCCTTGCTGAATAAGAAATGTTTCTTGTATGTAATAAAACAACCTCTTCACACACTTTTAAGTACATAATGTTCATAACAAGCAGCGATAACCTGGTGCCTGTCGTGGGAAACGCACCCAAATAAAACGCTTCACTCCCCGTTAGCCATCACTCCCGTTCCCCATTGACGGACGGGTCCAGTGTAATTCCCTCCACAGTAAATTGAGAGTGACAATACGGGATGGTAATGGCAGGCCTCTAATCCAATCTGTCTGAAAGCTGCGATTGATTGGTTGATTGATGGAGCAGAGGACGCTCGAGGGGGGAGGATGGAGATCTCAAAAAATGCCCGCAGCCGTCAGGAAATGATGTCATTACCGCTGCTATCAGGACGACCCAGTGACCCCTAAAGCATGGCCTAATAGCACAGGGGGGGGGGTGAAAATGTCACACTCGGATCATCAATGTCTACTCGGGAGAGTTTATTACATCAAAATCAGCTCCAGCTCGAAGCTTTTCAGATCGTACTGATGTGAGAATAAACTACAAATCTAATTGTAACATCATCATTCCTCTGCAAAGGTTTGGAGAAACTGGAGAACGCGATTACGAGGACGGTCTGGGCCTAAGTGCCTTTAAAAACGTCTCACAAAATTTGTCTCCGCTCGCCATTTTCACAACGCTCTAAGAATAGAGCTGTTTTCTGAAAGCTATATGATGTAATCGTTTTTTTCTCCCACCCCCAACCCGTTCCCACCAACCCACACTGAAACATATTCCTGTAGGGTCAGAAGGGGTGCTTTCTGAAGATGAAAGAGAAAGCACAAGAGATGCGAGCGTGAGCGAGAATACGAGTCAAAGTGGGAGAGCGAGAGAGAGAGGAGAAGGAGGGAGATGGGAATACCTCTGGCAAGAAAGAGAGGAGGGGGGGGAAGGGAGGAAAATTAGATATAGTAGAACAAGAGTTGAAGAACAGAATCAGAGATAAAGTAATGGACTGAGTGTGGAGAAATCTGATCGGGGGTAAAGCAGAGGAAGTCGGGAAAGTCTGCTCACCTTGACGCCGTGGCCGACGTCGTCCAGTACAGTGTAGTCAATGGGCTTCCTGATGTACCTGACCGGCCGTTCCATATTAGCTGGCGCTATGATCTTATGGGTCCTCGCCGTGTTCTTGTTGGTGGTCAGGATCCCGATCTCCCTCCTGGCAACTTTCTCTTTATGGATGTCCACCGTCTGTAAAATGACACAGTGAGGACAGAAAAGAGGGGGAGATGTGATCGATGCCAAAGTGGAAAACCAAGAGACAACACAACACAACACAACACAACACAACACAACACAACACAACACAACACAACACAACACAACACAACACAAGAGGGACCTCTGGGATTGAATGAACTCATACAGCAGCTTAAGAAGGGTTAATTAAATCACGAGGCTTTGCTTTTCATCACAGAGGTCGTAATCTTTTTACAACAGTCAATGCACACTAATAAAATCGATTGTGGCTGAGCCGAGGTCCTGCACAGAATAATGACCGAAGCATGTGCATACACAGAAAAAGTGAAAATATGATGATGTGAGGTGATGAAATCGAAAAGAACGCTGCAATAAAATGAGGTCTATTGTGTATTTAAATCATATTCTCACAGATTAACAGAAAAAATGTCTCTTTCATCTTCATTTTGCAGAATGTGAAAATTGTGATGCATAATTTATGCTCCAGGAGAGTGTTTTTAACTGTAATTGCACGAATGTTAGATTAATTATCTAGTGCCATTTATAAATACTAATTACTTTAAAGAGGCATTAGGAAACCTTGTACACTACTGGCTTCAAATACTAAAAATAACTTGAAAAACCGATCTCAGAAATCATGCTACCCTTTCAATGAATGGTGCATGTTTGATAAAGAATACTGTATTGTGGCTTGAATGAGGCAGTGGATCCAAAGTTTCTGTACTTGATCGCTGTCCGTTCATACTTTCATTTGTGGACACAAGGTGAATCTGTGTCAAACAAGCTCTCTGTTGATAAGAAGCCTTTATTTATTGCTGGCTCCTGATGACTGTTTGTTCACAAAATATTACGTAACACAGTTTTAATCACTTGGCAGCCAAAGAGGGAATGCTTTGGAGTAAGTCCTGTTGATTACTATTTATTTAATTACCAAACAATCGTAAACTAACTATGTGATGGCGACCCAAAACTTCACAGCAGAAATAAACATGTTTACAGCCTGGTACAAAAAACAGTTTTGGTCTCTATAGCTAATTTCCCCGTTCATGACAACTGTACTGAGTCTGAATTTTTATAGAACTCACCTGTTCAAATTATATTAAGGCTTAAAGTTATGTATAATTGCTTTAATTGACAGGTGAGTGCCATTACAGATGGCTTGTTTAAGCACCCAGGCGTCATTTGGCCCACCTCAGGTCCACAGATGAGCCACGTCTTTGCCAATTTTAAGATTAGCCAGGAGGCATAAGAGGCATGACTACCAACGACCAGTGCCAAAGATTTTGAGCTTCAAAACGGCTCTTCAGAAACATGTGGGTGATGTCTTGCATACACTGTCCATTCTTTATACTGTTACTACACTTTTCATTTAACTATTTAATCATTCGGTCTATAAAATGTCTGAAAATTGTGAAAAAGGCCAAGGTGATGTCTTCAAAACACTTGTTTTGTCCGACCAACAATCCCAGATTCAGAGGCATTACATTCAAACATAAAAACAGCAAATCCTCATATTTGCGAAGCTAAAGTCAAACAATATTTTACATTTTTGCTGAATAAACGATCAATCGATCAATATTAAGTTGATATTTTCTGTCAGTCGACTGTCATCAAGGCAGCTTTCAAGTTCAAACACCATCTCAACACCATCACACAGCTCTGCATTTCTATTCCCTGCTCTCCGACCAAAACCGAGAGGAGCCCAGGAGCAGCTGCCCTTCCTTTGAGAGATGAAAGGCTGCAATGTCTGCTGAGGGCAGACCAGTAAAACGATGGTCTCTCACAAGAGGGGGGAAGGAGTCAGCGACCAGCGCCAACAGAGGATTCCTTTCATGCCACGGGGATCTGGAGCTGGACTGAGCTCTGTCTCTTTATGCTGCACTGTTCCACTGCACGGACGACTTAGCCTTCAAGTATCATTCAACCCAGAGTTGAGGGAATCAACAACACTGGTTGACTTATATATAAAGTCCAGTACAGAACAGTCAGTGCTGACATCTCTGGATAATATCAAGTCAAAAGACGAGGTATAGACCTGAGACAAGCTCTAGTATCTATAAAAACATCTTACAGGACATGAGAAAGTGGGTTGCTCATACATAATTGCTTCAACAGAGACTTCCCATGCAAAGGGACAACATCGGTTCTCTTCCAGTACTTTTTGTGTCTCTTTGATTTAAGAGTGATGACAGAACGTTGATGCTAGTCTTTGTTTTTAACCTGAGCTGAGTTGCCAGAACATGAGAGGCTCTTAATGTCAAAAGTGTCAAAGTCTTCCCAATGAGGTGACCGAACTGATGCACAAATCTTCCATTTGAGCTAACTCCAGCGCGTAAGTCCTCCACTACAATTGGAACTGAGCTAATAACTACACAGCTCAGAGATATGTCATAAATCATGATCGTCTGGAAGTAACAGAGCCAAAATCTAATCAAGCTTCTTGGCTTCCATCTGCAGGGGAGTGATTGGCTATGATAAGCCCAGACACAGGATGGAGTAAAAAAAGAGTAGAGGGGGGAAAAGCTCCATCATCCTCTGCCTGGTTTGAACTCCAACAAAGATCTTTAACCTCACTACGACCCCAACCTCACCTTCGGATCTTGTAAAGTCAAAGGGACATTGTTATGATAAGATATAATGGGAGAAGAAGAAGCAGCCAAAACCCAAAAATAGGAAAAGTTCCACAACAAAACCAACCTCCCAAACAAGAGAACTGTTGTTGAAATATTGCAGCTAAAATAGGAAAGCATCTGGTCTTGGCTGAACATGCGCTGCTTATCAGAGAGCAGCTGGTGGACAAACATCATCGCAGCTGGCAAGAGGAGGGAAGTGAGAAGGCAAAGTGGTGGTGAATTCATCTCCTTCCTCTATGTGAAGAAAATGACACTGCAGTAGTGTGGGTTGATGTTTCAGAAGCGTTGACAGAAGGGTAAATTCAAAACCGCAACTTTCGCCCTGTGAGTGGCTGCACCCACTCGAGAGAGAGCACTTTTCTAATCCACCGCCCGATGACCAAAAATGTCAAATAGATCTGACAAAAATGCAAAGATCTAAGTAGAAATGCACAATCTTGGTTGACCCCTGTAAGCTCTAATAGCTACTTAATGGCATATCTCTTCCTTCAAGTGGTTCTATTGACTCTAAAACTGGCACTAAAAGGTGTTTACTTGATCCCAGTGGCCCATCTGTTGGGTGGGAAGCGATTGAACTCTGAATATATCTTGCCAAATTGAAAGGTGGATGATTCACATGTGTTTTCAGCCACTGTCACCCATATGTTTGAGGCCTGCGGGTGTTTTCCCAGAACACTGAGCAGTTTTGGCTGTGATGTTTGGCTCATCCATCAGGCTTTAGGAGCCTCCACTTCTTGCTGCCCTCTCTTTATTTGCTCTTTTTTTACTCATCGCCTCCATTATCCTGTCTTCCTTTCACCCAATTCTTCGTCTACATCCTTTTAGTCTGATCTTTTCTATATCTCTTTAATTCTTCCCACACCCTAGAGAAGAGTCACCCACCTATATGTCTAGTTTGAGGACCTACATCATACTCTGGAAATGCTGCCAACACCATCACCGTCATCCACACGTTCTCGCCAGACAGAAAAAAAAAGTCGACATCACTTCAGGCTGGAAAAGTTATTCCCATTTTGGGATGCCAGTGAGTCAGCACAGTGGTTGCCACGATGAGAGATTCTTGTTGTGTTGTTAGTAGCAACAAGAGCCTAAATATTTGTCATTTGTTATTTATTTCTTTTTTAATCCAGATTGTTGCCATTTTGGTTGCGGTTCCACTTGGAAAAGCTTGAGTTTGCACCAAAGAGGACTCAAGGTCAACTGTTTTAAATGTTTGAACTTCAACACCAAGGAATCCGATGACGTTATATTGTGTCCCTCGATGAAACACTGACATGTTTTTTCACCTCGGAAGTTTGGATACCAAAGAGATGCTGTCAAAAGACCCAGTGTTGTAAAATACAGTTTTACTGCTGACTGGGAGACGGACTTTAAACAGTTTTGATCTCATGTTTCAATCTGTCATTTGCCTGAATTTCATCTAAACAAAGACGGTGATTCCACCCAATTAAGGGGATGGCACATTCTTCAGTTTAACAGCCCCAATTATAACTTGGTTTGTTATTGTTTCCTTTAAGATTTTGACATTTTGTCCATCTAACTGGCTGGAAGAAGCATTTCAGAAATGGGAATGTAGAAGGTGCCATGCTGAATTAAGAAATAAAGCTTTGGAAACTTTAGGATCCTTTAGTTGGACTCTTTACAACCTATGGGACTATCTGAGGACTGATAATGAAATGATACACCTTTGACAAAAGATGGTCCCATTATTTGGCCCTTAAATTTACATTTAAGCACATTATTTTAGCTCTTCTGTAATTGCATTTCTCTGGCCTTATATTTGACCATTGACTACTGTATTGTACTACTGAATGTACTTCCATTAATGGGTGGATGATATACCACCTCAGATTTTGCTATGCTTTACTATGAGCCGGATTCAAAGGTAGCTGCCAATCAGACGATCAAACCGGTCAAATCTGTGTCTCTGAAACTGAGACTATCCAGGTGGATTCATGCACTAAACTCTGATAATCTACCTGTTGTGTTCTGGCTTTGTTTAGTTCATGTACCCAGCTTCTAAATGTAAAAAGTCTGACTCACAATTTATGCTACAAAATAACAACACGAAGAAGTTTAATTTGGTTTGCGTCCAATGATTTGTGAGAGCGAGAGTGAGCAGTGGTTGAGCGACACAGACAGTGAATGACAGTGAGGGAGCACGGGCATCAATAAAGCCAGCTAATCGACAAAACAAGAAGTTATTTCCTGGTTGTTTCACAGCGGTTACATTCAGCACAGATAGACACTCCCTCAGCAGTTGATAGTGGATTTCCTCCGAATTGCCTCCCCCTACTTCTTTGTTATGTTTCTCTGGTAGTTTGTTTTCTTGTTAAGCATAGAGTACAAGAATACAAATGAAAACAGATCTTCATAAAATGCTGCGCAACATTCATAACTATGTCTTTCATCTGCACAGGCGTGTTGATGAGTAATGACTCTCCCAAGCTTAGGCAATATACAGTTGGGTGTATACAATGGAGCACCCTTTTTGAGACTTCTGCTAGTGAATGATAAATCTGAAACTGTAGCAGTGGATTAACTTCGATGACCTATTTTCTCTCACTCATACTGATTCACACTGCTCAGACCAGGGGGAAGTTTTTAGGAAACTGAATGCGTCCACACAACATCGGGAAAATATAACTGTTTGTCCAATCAAAGGGGCCGGGAGTGGAATTTCGAAGCCTTGCGCAAACGTATCTTGACAACTTCCCACCAGACAAACACACACACACAAACACTGTTGTGGAGGATGAGGTAAGAAGAAGAAAAAAAACACGTCTGTAGACTTTGATATTGAACTGAGACAGCCGGTTTCACTTCAGCACATGTTGGAGAGAAAAAAAAAAAGTGCTTTGGCAGACTGACCGCAGGATGATACCCTCAATAAAATGCCTGCTATGCACAAACAAAAAGAGCTGCAGAGCATGTACTGTAGGCGTAGTAGGGAGCTTAAACACAACATGGGGAAATGCCTGCTACTAGACAAACACACCCTACATAGCATTGTGTGTGTGTGTGGCAAGCCAAACCAGACAAATGCCAAGTGCCAATCGTTGATGAGAGACTTCGTCTGAAGACGGTAATAAGCAAACTGGCAGCGAAGCATCTTCCTCCAGCTCCTCTGAGATACCACACACGCACAAAACACTGAAAAGTACTCAGTTCCCATGGTATGCTGTCCAAGAACATTTAGGACGTGGACTATTTTTACTGGCGTGTAATATCATAATCTAGAACTACACACACGATTGTGAAATAAGACATAAGGCACAAGGTCTTATTAAAGGCCGTTCCTGGCTGGGAGCTAAGATAAGCTTGTCTCTACAGCAGTCCACGAGTTAGAAAATCCTTGTTCTTGTTAGGATTAGGAGGAGATAATAACTATGAAGCAAACATCTGTTCGACACATTTGAACCTCAATTTCAGGCTTACTGTACGAGAGGATTTATCACAATGGTCGGAGTCGGCTAACAGGTGAAGACAGCCTTGATGAGTATGTGAACATCTCTTCACCTAACTGCTACTTTTCCAGGAAAAGAAAGTCACGCTCACCCCATTACCCACGTTCACCTCCGAGAGCGGATTTGAACAATTTGTGATGCTTGATGTGTTCCAGCAGTTATTTAGTGATGAAGTGCACTTTTCTTTTTCTTTTTCTGCTGCGCCCACCTTCTCTCAACCTGCCTCGGTCGGCTTGTACTACAGTTATTTCCTACATTTCCTGAAATAACTTCCTCAGAGTTGCTGCTGGCGTTGCTTCTGTGGAATGTGGAAACGCAGACGCATACAGGGCTTGGAAATGTGATCGTTTCAGCTGTATCATTAAGACATCTTGTGGTTTTTGTTGCATCAACGTGTATGGAGAAACTCCTGCTGGTGGAGAGATTGGTATCGTTGCCTTTGGTTACATTGGGCTCATGTTTCATATGACTAGAGATGGGTACTTTTTTGGGTACCAACCAAAATGTTTGTGTGGCACCAAGTTTTAATCATGCTTACTTGCTCTTTGATCAGTTCCTGATTTAAAGCTTTCACTGTTTCACAACTTTTACAACTTTAAAGACACATGTAGAACTACAAATTATCATTTTTACATTTAGGTTCTTGTACAGATTAAGCAAATAAGATATAAACTGTGAATTCATGAGCCGGTTTTGTTACCTTTGGACAGAGCAAGGCTAACTGTTTCCCTCTGTTTGCAGTGTTTGTGCTAAGCTAGGCTAATTAACTGCTGGATGGAGCTCCATATTTAACAGACAGATATGAAAATTGTATTTTTTCAACTAACTCTAGGCTACAAAGTGAATTATTTGACAAGTTTGGGTTCTTTTGCCATGCAAGAAATGTGTATATATTTCTTAAATAAGGGTGTCAAAAACATAATTTTGGGGTCTCTAAAAGCAAAAATTACAGAAAAATATCCAAGTTTCCTTAAAAATGTTTCTTCTTGTTTGTTGTCAATCACCTCATGACCCCTCAGATTGCCCTTGTGACCCATTAGGGAGCCCAACCTCCCAAGAAACCACTGCCCCAGGGTACCTTGTCCTAGATTTGAGCTGGTAAACCTCCGGTCACATGTCTGCCTCTTAGCCATCTAGGCCACTGTAGCTCCGAGTCTATCTTGTCCTTCTCACTCTGTGTCTGGCCTCATCTGCAGGAGCGGTGCAATCCAACACTGCCGACTCTCCACTGAGCCAAAACGGCTGTTGAACCAGTGCAAATGCCTCTTTGTCTGGTCTGTTTCTCAGCATGATTACAGCCAGCACATATGAAACCCGTCGACTGTGGAGTCAAACAGTTGTCCAAAGGCCCTTCGCTGGGGCCAAACCGAGAATGTCGGAGCTTCCATTTGCACTCCGAGCCAAAATGTTAGGTCAAATGCCCCGTGGGGAGTTCTCAGTTTTGGCAGCTTCTTGTTTAACATCCCTCAAAAGCTGGATTCCTCTGGTAAATCTAACAACCCAACTTATGGCACGATGGAGCCAGAAACAGAGGTTGCAGGGATTTAAAGTGTGAAACCTCGGAGAGATTGTCTCACACGGCAGAGAGAAAAATCCCCTCTATTAAAAAAAAAAAAAAAAAAAGTCAGGACAGCATGCCAAGGTCAACACTTTGTTTGCTAACACAGCACATATGGAAACACCTCGGCTGACTTTTGCCAATCTAACTCTTGGGCTGAGGCCAAAACGGCATTCTGACTGAGCTATGAAGTTTACATACAGTACAGGCCGAGTGCACCACAATCTCAGCTACAGATCGCACCTTCTGTAATCAAACTTGTTTATACGGAGCTGTCAAATAACTGCATTTCTCTTACACATGGAGGAACTGCGGAACAGAGGTGTAATGATTAGAGGTAATTGCAGAGGGTTGTTAAGTGGGAAAGAATGCAGTGGTAATGATGATGATGCTCTGCAGCAGGAAGGGGGAAGGAAGTAAACCACAGAGCCAAGCAACTCATGATTCACTGAACAACATCAGTCGGCAGTCATTTCACATCATCACTTACTCAAATTTAACCTCTATTCATGCAGGACGATTGAGGCGTCGATGACTTCCAGGAAGAAGTGCCGCAACGAAGTTGAAAGACTGATTCAAACATTTGTAAGACTGAAACTGAATGTGCTTGGTTGTTGCTTTTCTGTGAAGTGAAGCCAATGCAGAAGTGCCCAAAAACTGCAGTTCCTCAAACGTCCACTTGAGGCTGGCTACAGAAGCGAGTCAGTCTCCATAAGTCCCCATGTTAAAATGACTTTCACAGCAGAAATAAACATGTTTACAGCCTGGTACAAAAAACAGTTTTGGTCTCTATAGCTAATTTCCCCGTTCATGACGATTTATGGACCAACTAAAAAAAGCTATCGACTGATTAAAATGATTAAAAAGGATGGTTTTCTTGGAGTCCCATGGGGTAGTTTGTAAGATTTTTGCTGCTCCATCCTCCCAAAAAAAAAAAAAAACACCATAATACTATTCCTTTCTTTTACAAAATGACTTTTTCCTAAATGTTCTGTATTCTGGTTTACAAAACTAATTTTCCAGCTGGATTAAAAAGCTGCTTTCCATTCCAGTTTTCAACATTTTCAATCTCCCCCCGCTGGCTCCCATTAGCCGCTCAGAGGTGAGGATGATGCCAAAAGTGTGCCACCAATATCACACAATGTTTCAGCTACAACCACTCAAACCAAGAATATATAAAAGAAAGCAGAGCAAACCATTGTGTCAATGCATCATTTATTGTTTGGTTAATCAATTGTTTAGACTATAAATCCCAAAGTTCTCCGAGCTCAAGACTTTATTATTCCCACAGAACACATTAAAAAACACTTTGCTTCAGTTTATGTTATTATGACATAGAGAAAGCAGCAAATCCTGACACTGAAACCTGCAAATATTTAGCATTTCTATTTATTAAATTTCCTAAAATCTAATATATTACAACAGCTCTAATATTAAAATAGCTAACTAATCGATTAATCAGCACTACAAGTGACATGGCAATATCAGAAAGAGTCAGACATCTCTGTTGGATTTTACTGTTAATATAAAAAGTTCTGAGGTTTTTGAATCTTTGAATTAGAGCTGAAGAGATAAATAAATGAGTTGATCGACATGCGATAATTCTGATAATCGATTCATCGTTACAGCTGTTGAATTATGCAAAAAATGTCAAAAGTTTTCTGGTTCAAGCCTCACAAACTTCGATATTTTAGATGTTTCATACAACTTTAACTTGCTTATCCTTGGATTTAATTCAGACAAACGAAAGCTTTCACATTTCATTTTATAAACCCCTGAAGTTCATGAATTCATGGGAAAACAAACATATCTTTATAAATGACCCAATAATAAAAAGAATAACTAGTTGCTGCCATGAATTAAAGTCTACTGAATTTCCTTTTAAACAAGAATTCTCTCATTTTCCAATATCCGACCCGTCTTTAACCTTTAAATAACCACTGCCCAGAGGCGATGGACCACACAAAGATCCAGCAACACACACACACACACACACACACACACACATCACTGTAATCCAGTGAAAAGAGAAAGAGGCATGTAGATTAAGTGTAAATATACGCCGAGGAGAGAAAATACAGACAAACTCTGCACTGAGCTCTGCATTTCACAGCCAGGAAAAGTGCGAGAGACCACCAGGAGAGGCAGGAGAGACCAAAATACACAAGCAAGGATCAGCACACACACACACACACACACACACACACACACACACACACACACACACACACACACACACACACACACACGGAGACCTATAAGATTTCATTTCCTGTTTGGACGAGTGCCATTATTCCTCGACGGGAGGTCAAAAAGCCAGCACTGCAGCACACAACCCTAAGTCTTTGCATGCGGGTGTACTCCTATCATGACACTGTACACAGACACACACACACACACACACAAGCAGCTGAGTGTAACGGCACGTAACTGTACATCTGAGGAATGGAGGCCGGAATGAAGAACAACCAAAACAAATCAGATGCGTGCCGATGCTGAGATCATAATTACAAAGGCGAATCCGACTTTGAACACAAACAGTGGGCTGACTCACTCATGTGATCAGATAAAAATATTGTGTAACTGTAGTGAGACTCGCAGCTGTGGGAACAAACTGTGTGTGTACTCTAGTTATGCGAGTGCGAGTGTGTGTGTGTGTGTGTCAGCTGCTTTTTGCATCCAGTCTGCATCATCACTGTGGTCGCTGGGTTCAGTCGGCACACTGGCCAGCTCCAAATGTAAGCGTAAGCCACTTACATCGCTGTAAAACAGCTGTACTGGCAAAAAAACAGTGAGTTGTAAAAATGTGATTTTCAACGATGACGTCCGTAAATCCATCAAGTTGTTTTATCAACGCTCTTTCGGAGATGAACACTCACATTTCCATTCGATAAATTAACCCTGGATGGTTTAGTTTGTGGTCCAACCTTACAAACCGACAAGATAAATACAAGTTTTGAATTTAGGATTTTACTGATGCTCTATTGTCTTGCAATAGACGCCCACTTCAGCTTTTGCTGACCAGAGTTTCCCACAATTGTTGCCTGAGTCTGACTCACCATTTCCTCCGTGACTGACACGCTGCCATGAGACGGATGGAAAAATTGGACATTTGCTTTTTTTTTTTTTCTAATAATGTTCCAAAGAACAACTCGAAAGAATTTACTAAGACCCGAGAGTGTGTGCGGGTTATCTAAGAGGGTGGTGTGGAACAAAATGTTTCGACTTACACAAAACATCAAAAAAAGATTTCATTTATAGCCGAGCGTGTGATAACGAGTGAAGACATCATCATAGCATCGCGGGCTATTTTAAGGTCTTCGTGCACAGTTTGTCAGTAAAGGTTCTATCTTTGTTCGTGCTTGTTTCTACGCATGAAGACCTGCATGCAACACCAATATATGACAGATATTCCTCCTGTTTTTATGCATATTTTCAATTTGCATGTAAAAAAGTTAGTGAATCAATGAAAGTAAAATGCAACAGCGACTAAAACATGACATTTTCACAATGTTTTCCAACCTTTCTAACTTTGTTTTTAACCGTTTGAAGTAAATACATCATTGTGTCCTCTTCTTCTGCACTGGTTTAATGCCACCTGACTGAAAAAATTAGCGCATTTATCTCAACGAACCAACTACTAATAAAGAGGATGGAAAACTGACAGTATAAAGAATGGACAGCATATTTGTGAGGTCACCCACAGGTTTATGAAGCTCAGTGTGGTGGCTCTGGCCGCCATGTTGGTATTCCAGCTTCTTCCACCTCAAAGCTAATCTAAAAATCACCTGAGGCGGCCTGAATGATGCCTGGTTGCTCAAACAAGCCACCTGTAACGGCACCGACCAATCAAAGCGTCCACGCTGTTAATTCTGCATAACTTTAAGCCTTAATATAATCTGAACAGGTGAGTTGTATATAAATTCACCCTCAGTACAGTTGTCATGAACGGGGAAATTAGCTATAGAGACCAAAACTGTTTTTTGTACCAGGCTGTAAACATGTTTATTTCTGCTGTGAAGTTGGACATTTGAACATGGGGACTTATGGAGACTGACTCACTTCTGGAGCCAGCCTCATGTGGACGTTTGAGGAACTGCAGTTTTTTGGCACGCTTCATTTCACAGCCACGGGACCGAATACTTTGCACCCTCTTCTTCTGCAATGTTTTAACGGTACCCGACTGGAAAATTAAAGCGTTTTTCGCAAAACATGAAGGATAGAAAAGTTGCATTAATTCACATTTTCTTTTGCGGATTTTGTTGAAGTTCGGTTTAACTTTAAGAAGAACTCCTGTACTGTGCTCAAAAGTATTGTTATACCTCTAACATGCACAGCGACAACATGTATTTTTGTTGTTGTTTGCTGTACCTACTCTTCTCTCTGTCATTCTGAGCTCCTCTCAGTGTCAGTACTCCAAATTAAGTTGCTTTTATTCTAATTTTAATCCACGCTAACACAAAACCGTGACAGTCTCAGGTGAACAGAGAGTTTACGTAGCTGCTGCCTCTGGGTTCAGTTTTATAAAACAGCAGATCAGATTTAAAAGAAGCTGCTGCTCCATGAAACTTCAGATCTGTGTCATCATAATCAGGACACAGGAGCTGCAGCGTGGACGTAGCCTGCATGTGCACGACCCGACCAACACACACTCTGCTCTCTCCCTCTCTTCCTCTCCTCTATTCGGGGTATCACAGAGACGCTCTCAATGCGAGGCATTTTCTTCCGCCGGGGCAGACAAAGCGCTCCCTGTTCGCAGGCTCTTAGCAGCCACTTCACACACAGCACAAGGTGGAAGCCCCATGAGCTACTCTATTTTCCCATCGGCCCTTTCTGCCTCGGTGCTGCAGAAGAGAGACCCCCGGTTTGTGAATGGCGACGACAGCGGGGGAGGTGACGCACGGACGAATACCTGTCAACAAACACACAAACAGATTCGAGCACACACACGTTTCTCCATTAAGTCAAACTGCAGCCTGACGCCGACGTCCACCGAATATCAATTAGCAAGTCAGGTGAAGATGCTACAGACTTAATGAAAACACCAAACACAGCCTCGGAAATCTGTTCCAACAAGCTGGAATCATGAGAAACAGCAGAAATTATGTTTATTTTTTCAAACATTTAACATCTAATATTTGTTTATTTGGTTTTAAATTTCCAGATAACTCATTTCTGGCCGCACACGCACAAATAAAACAAGGCAAAAATAAATAAATGATTCGATGCAACTGGGTTGAATTAGTTTAAGTTAGTTGTTGCTTCATATTAAGGGGTCACAAGTCACAGATGTCTTAGATGCCTCTGGATTAATAGACTTTATCATCAGCCTGTCACAGCTTCTTAAATGTGAAGATTGGCTCGTTTTCTCTGCTGATTTTATTTGAATTTGACTTTTTCGGACTGTTAGTTTGGTCAAAACGGTTTGACGTCACATTGTTAGTGCTAGGCAACGCTTGCATACTCTCCATGGAAAGACAGGAGGTCACTGCTGAAAGTGAAGGAGAAGAAGACAAGGATGCAGAGCTGGATCTAGGCCTTACAAACCATCCATGCCGTCTGTCACCGTGAGGAATGTACGATCTCACTCTAATAGGATGGAGGAAGCTAACCAGGCTACCGAGGGGAGTATGGCGAGTGTAACATCACTGAGATGTGGCTGAATAAACTCACTGCGGTAACTCTGGACGGCTTTCAACAAGCTGAAGACAGACAGGAAACCAGAAAGAGAGCGAGGAGGGGCGACACACAGCAGAGGAAACATCCATGGACCAGGCCAGAGTTGAAACCAGGTCGTTGCAGGAAGGACTCAGCCTTTCTACCCACTCTACCAGCTGATTTACTCATTATTATTCACCTTGTGTACTCTGTAACAAGTGAACTTCCCCGGTGTGGGATCAATAAAGTCTATCTCATCTCATCTCGAGCTGTAGGAAAATATTCTACGGATCGAGACAGTAATTCACAGATTAACTGCTGAAGATATTAAACTTTAGTTGCAGCCTTACAGTCGTTAAAATGCACATTTTGCACAAGACGTGCTGTAGTGCAGTACAATACACTTCCAACTCAGAGGGATGCATCAGCTCCATGCCACCGCTAAGCAGACACACCCTGCCCAGAGCGAACCCCTGGTAACTGTGGGCAGACCAAAAGGAAACAGCCCTGACGCCAGGCAACGTCTCACCACACGCTGACTGACAGGGTAATGTAAGAGAGCCGCATCCTAAAGGCATCCGAGACTTCAGGCACGGATGGACGCGCAGAACGATTAATGGGCAAAGGGAGATAGGCAGATATATATATTGGTGTGATTACGTACGGAAACTCTGAGGTATGTTTATTATTGGTAGTCAAGTTTTAGCTGCGTCTACCTTTCCACTGTTAAAACAACAGACATCCTGCTGGAGCTGGAGCAGCGAGGACCTCGAGGGGCCCGTCGCTAATCTCATATCCATGAGCAGGCGAGGGCAACGCGATAATGATCCACCTCTGAACCGGACCGTGGAGAGCAATAAAACACACCCACAGCCTGGAGAGCTCACAGGCACCCTGACTCTTTATTATTAAAACAGAGATAGGCTTCGTTACGCCTCTTGCTTATGGGGCGAAAAAATAAAAACGAGATGGAGATTAAGATGTGGATGTAAGGATCATTAAGCATTCTGGGCTGGTTGTAGAGCTTTGCTCACATTTCTCTAGGACATGTTATGCAAATTAAGGAGCTACGGCGACGATCAGCTGGAAGTTTTGCTGCAGATTCACTTTTCTTGACAGACACCCCAAAAGGAAAGGGGAAGTCCAACACGTGACCCAACTATCCTGCTCATCTTCACCATGGTTACACAAAAGTACACAAGCGTTTATATTTATAGCGCAGGACGGATGGAATTTCCCATGCACGAGACAAGAGGCAGAAAACGAGCACTCGGGACGGAGACAGACGACTTCGACAATGTAAGCGAAGCCTGGAGTTCATCGTATATAACCGCGGCGTTCGTCGCCTCCCATCTTTCATGTGCTTTTTGGTTGTGGTTGTCATGGAGACAGCGGCGTGTCACCGACACCTCGGTGTCGGCCGAGTGCCGTTTTGTCATGATATTGACTCCAAACCTGAAGGAGTGTAAATATGCCTTTTCTTTTTGGTTTCCACCCTCTCTCGCCTTTCTTTGCTTGTCACCATCCATCTTATATTTCCTTCTGCCTTCCCTCTGATTCGCCCGGATCTCTCTCTCGCTCTCTCTCTCTCTTTCTCTGAAGCCCTCCAGTCTCACAAGTCCTGGTTTCCTCCGTTAGGCTGAAAAACTGACCTTCAGTGTATCCTGAAAGAATGTCTGGCACTCGCAGCAGAGGAAAAACACAGATAGCAAACACGAGAAAGACAAAACCAGAAAGGAACTGCTCCTCCTTTTCCATCCCCGACCGCTCCAACACAACATAAAGAACGATTTCTCACACACGTTGTGTGTTTTAAATCGCTCCAGGTTGGGTGAATGACTTCTAAACTACAAGATGCCACATGGACCGTGCTCCTCGTTGATTTGTCTGAGCTCTTAATGCCTTCATTGGATGAGCGGCTGGATTTACCTGCACATGGCAGACGCCTCATGTTATAGAAAGACACAGATTTAGATACACGATGAAGTTAGGAAGTCCCACATGTCTGATCTTAGCTTTGAACATTGTATTAAAAACATAATTAAAACAGCTTATCATCATCTTAAGAACGTTGCAACATCGCCAAAGTACGACATTAAAGCTTTTATCACCTGCTGGATCGACTGTTGTAACGCTCGATTCAGCTTACAAGTCTCAGCTGCTCGTCTGTTGACGAAGACCCAAAAGAGAGGAAGTCTCTGCATCTGCTTCCAAATAGATTTTAAGATTCTTTCGCTGGTTTATAAATCTCTTAATGGTCTTAGTCCCAACTATTTATGTGATCTACTTTTAACCTATGACCCCTGGAGGTCTTCAGGAAGTGGTGTTTTAATAAGAATACTAAAAGTCAGAATGAAACCCACGGCGAGGCGTCATTTCCGCATAGAAGAGCTGAGGTCAGCAGAGAACGTTCATATTTTTAAGAGCAAATTAACCTGAAGCACTTTGTGTTACAGTGAAAAGTAAGAGCGGGCAATAAAGACACATTTCTTTCCCAGTATTGTTACTTATTATCCTAATTTTATTCATTTAGATTTAGTCTTTAATAATAAAGTTATAAAGTGATTCAGCTTAAAATATCTAAAAATATGTTAATAAAAGAGAAGAAAATGACAAAGAGCCGTTTAGGAACATTATACACGTCTCATAGAGAAGCTGATCACAAAGATTTAATAAATAATATCATCCCAGTCCTCTATAGATGGGCTGTTATTATATATATTTCTTTGTAATTGCTTTTCTAGCGGCTTCCCTCAGTGAACCAAACAGTTATTCTGTTTGAATATTAGCAGACGTTGAATGTAGAAACCCAAAGAGAAGTTCATCAAAAATTAAAAGCAATTTTTTTGTCCCAAATATCAGAAAGCATTTACAATTGGACAGGCCTGATAATGGTTCGCTTTATTATCCTAAATTTAATTACAATCACTTTAATCATTTATGGATGCTCTCACATCCTGATCACTCTAAAGAAACATTTTAACCCGCTAAAGATTGGAAACATCTCTGAGAAACACGCAGAAACTGTGGATGCTTTGGGGTTTTTTTTTGTTTCTCATTAGCGGCTTTTAAACATTAGTCGTGGTTACTTTACATGCATCAGGTCCTCTGTGGCGTCTGCTGGGATGTGTGTGCTGCGGTTACAGAGCTTCATGTGTTGTAAACCGCCGTCGTGGGCCGCGAGTGACAAGTTGTGGACAAGAAGTTGCATGTTTAGATCACGATGTCAGCTGTGATTTAATAAATGTTCTTATTGATACGATAGTTGGTCGATTAAATACCTGACAAATCAAAATGCCATCACATGACTCATTAAATTGTAATGTAAATGATGACTTAATGCTAAAGTATAAAGGGTACAGCTAAAACTCGACTACTATTTAACTTAAATTTGTGTATTAGTGCGTCAAATAAGCCACAAAATAAGCCTGTTTGCACAATATTGTGATAGTGTATGCATCAAAATGTCTAGGTATGTCCCTGTGTGCATCAGAAACCACTATTACAGGCTAATTTGCAGGCTTAACGAGTTAGATTGTGATTGCAGTGAATGAAAATGCTTTGCAACGCTAAAAGAAAAAAAGACACACAGACCACCAGTCATTCAGCCAAACACACAGCCAGTCAAGACGCTTGCACAACACGGACGAACCGATATATATATATATATATAAAAAAAAGGAAGCATGGAGTCTGCAGAAGGCCTCGCCTCTGTGTTTGAAAATAACAGAGTCTGTGTGAAAGCAAGAAGAGAAGTGGGAAATGTGGGGTACCATTCTTCACAGCTGTACGGCTCTGTGGTGTGTATCAGTGTGTGTTTTCTGACCTGAGAGATGTGGTTGATGGAGGACTCCATGCGCCGCAGCTGCGAGGCCTGGATGTCCAGCAGCTGGAGTACATTGTTGGCTAAGGCATTGATCTGGTAGGCCACGCTGGCCAGGGACTGGGTGGTGTAGGCTTTGGTCTCCTCCAGAGCTTTCCTCTTGTCTTGAGCCTGTGCAGGAAAAAGGATTAGAGAGAGAGAGAGAGAGAGAGAGAGAAACCCAGTTATTGTTAATATCACATAACATTCACATCCATCTTCCAGCCCCGTATCCAGGTCAGGTTTGTGGTGGATTCAGGCCAATAGAGCAGTCAAGAGATTCTCCCACCCCCGCTGACTTTCATTCCCCAGATACCACACTCTCTCTCCGGAGGGATGTGAGATGATGTAACTCAGCGTACGGCTCTGAGAACGTAAACAGCTCAGTAGATTTTTGAATTTATCCACACAGTTTCAAAACATCTTTTTACTGGTGACAATTTTGGATTGTTTAATCATGTAGACAATCATTTCTACTGCTATAGCATTAAATAATAGCTCTGCAGCATCTTGTAAATGTATTTGGTCCCATTACACAGAGAAATACCTGTGTTAAAGTATTGCTAAAGGTCTGTGCACACTGCTGGGACACTAAACTGTTTGCTTGGTTACAAATGGATAACGCTAACAGCTAACTGCACTAGCGACAAAAATAAGCTGTGTGAACTATTGTAGCGAAGCAAGCTAACAAACTTTAAGCTTATTGTTTTGGTTGGTTGAGTATTTCTTATATGTCTTTAGTAGAAGCTCACGTTAGCATCAAAAGCACCAAATAGTCTCAATAAATTAGCTTGCTTGCTAGCTAGCAGCATTAGCTCCATAAACAAGCACTTAAGCTAGTTTTTAGGCTTTGCTAGTTAGCAAACTAGCTAGCATGTTCATTTCTAAAGGAATTACTAGGTGCTTTTGATGTTAAATGTTAGCTTATGCTAAATGTGTTTTCATGAGGTAATAAAGCGCATTAGTATCAAAAGTCACAGCTAAGCTAAGCTAAGCAAGCAAGCTAACGTAGCTACAAACTAGCGGGGGCACCTTTTTAAACCCAAAATTAGTATTTGGTTGAGTATTTATTTTATGTGTTTAGTAGAAGCTCACATTAGCATCAAAAGCACCAAATAGTGTCAATAAATTAGCTTGCTTGCTAGTTAAGTTACCTAAACAGGCACATTAGTTTGTTTTAAGGCTATGCTAGTTAGCAAACTAGCTAGCATGTTCATTTCTAAAGCAATTACTAGGTGCTTTTTTGTTAAATGTTAGCTTCTGCTAAATATGTTTAACGAATACTCCTTTCATGTCTAGAGGTAATGAAGCTCATTAGCATCAAAAACACAGGGCTGGTTTAATTAGTTAGCCTGCTGGCTAGTTAGCGGGCTAACAAGGCCAAACTGAGCTGACACAAACAACAGCTATGAACTGTGTTTTTCTACTTTTGGCTTGGTTGTCATGTTCAGAAAGAATCGTGTATGTCAAAATTATGGGCTTGCATGATGGCACCACTTGCTTGGAAGTGACTCAATAGCATTAAAAAAAAGACAAACAGGCTGTGTAGGATTTGTTCTGTTGTACAGTACTGAATCTGAAACAAAACCAGGCTGTGAGGTCCAGGGACATAGAAAGTGGCTAAACCAGACAAACTGTGGTAATGACGCGCTCACATCAAAAACAGGCTGAGGCAAAGAGCTGAGATTCAACGTTTGATCTCTGTGGGCTCTTCCCAACACCGCTTACTCATAAAGTTAAGTCCAGAGAAGGGTTGCCTGGAGGGGCGACACTGGGCTTTGATAACAGGCTGTCGTAGCAGGGGGTAGGTGGTGGTGGAGGAGATGATTGCTGGTCGTAGTGGTTAAAGGGTGAAACAGAATAAAAAGGCGAAGTGGTCACAGGAGGATGGATGGACAAAAAGAAAATGTCACTGAGTGTCTCATTGCTGATTCCCCACCGTGGCAGCGTGTAAGTAATCCAGAAGCAATCCGGATGGCTAAAAGCTCCCGACCCGGAGAGCTGTTGTGATGGTTAGTCTCGACCGGGGGCCAGGAGGTGTTGGAGTCAGCGGTGTTTCTTTTAGCTGGAATCAGAGCAGCAGATGTGCCGTGAGATAACAGCCAACGAGAAGGAGGGGAGATTCCTCCGGAGAGCTCGGAGCAAAAGGCCATCTGTTGAAGGCACGTCGTCATTCATGTGCACACACAGACTACCAACTACTGACGCTGCAATATGCAGCATGTTAGATGGAGCAAAAAGAAATATACGAAATGACAAAAATATAACAGCTCCATGATGGCAGTTTGCAAAGTGAAGGAGGATGAAGATGAGAGATTTCAAACAAATTAATGAGCAACATATGTTTGCCTGAACAGAACTGCTGGCCTACATATCGAGCTGCATGTCCAGAGATGGTTGTTCAAGCTACAACAGTTTATCAGCATTAGAATTTAATTTCTCCGGCTTAAACTCGACAAAAATATACTCAGCACAGCAACTGTAACATTAAGAAATCGCTCGATTAAAAAGGGGCATTCCACCAATTTTACACGACACATGACATAAACTCAGTTGTGTAATGTCTTCTGTGGCTGTGGAGGGACTTCTCTAAAGTAGAAGAAAGGATGCAGTCAGGTGTATCGCAAGTTTTGGGTTCGTGTAGAGTTTGTAGGTGTGTATTAATGTTGGGGGAGCATTCAGACAGGGAAAACGCAGGTTTGTCCATTCATTTCAATGGTGGTAGTGTGTTTTAACCGTGGCGGTGAGAGCCCGACGTCACGCTGCGGCTGCCAATCAGACGATCAGATCGGACAAACCAAACACTGTACGCTTGAACTGTCACTGACACTGAGGCCATCTAAACTCGGATACTCTATGTTGCGTTCCGGCTTTGTTTATTTCACGAACCCAGCTTCTAAATCGGAGTCTGACTCGCAATTTACGCTGCAAAATAGTGACACGACAAAGTTTTCTTTGATTTGTGAGAGCAAGAGCGAGCAGTGGTTGAGTGACACAGACAGTGAATGAGAGTGAGGGAGCGCCGGCATCGATAAAAAGTTATTTCTTGGTTGTTGGTTCGAAGATGGTGCATCCTGTGAAATGTAGGACCCAAGGTTTGTGATGCTTAACTCGCACTTCAAGTCTGGGTATCTTGCTCTCTGCTGCTTCAGTTTTAAGCCCCCCAACTTAATCAAAGTCCAGTACTAAACTGCTGGTGTAGCCCTTTATCTTCTGCTCTGTTAATATCTTGCAGCTGCAGAACGTAGACACACAGCGCCATTGATGCCACGGCTATCTAACACAAACGCTCGACTGTGATAAGTAAAGAAAAATACATTTACATCGAGTATTCACTGGTAGAAACTGAAACAACTGCTATCAGCTGTGATTTGCAACGCAAATTTCCAACTGTGATATTAAGAAACTGCACAATTAACTCGGTTTTGTCAACATCTTGCGGTTGTAAAGACATACAAATGTATTTCATGTCTTATTCACTCGAGGTACGCCACGTTTCCACCCAAAGACAACATGTGATGTTGTTTTTCAATGACTGTAATTGATTTTTAAAAGATGTGTCCAATACGCTTTCATACTTCTTCATGTATGAATGCTCGCTTTATTCCCCCGAGTAAGACGTTTCAGACCAACTCCGAGATGAAACAGCACAAGACGACCGCTCTGCATCAGTTTCAAATTAAAACTAGGCCCTAAATATCTACAGTTTTCTTCTTTCCTTCTGCAGAGACACAGCGACCACAACTACAATTAAAATCAGATTAATATGTCAGGAAAGCTGCTGCACTGAGTGCAAAGGCGTTCTCCTTCCTCTCCTGGTTAACACGAGGTTAAATCTTTGGCCTCGTGTTAATCATACAACTGTAAATCTTCACATCCAGAGCTTAGATTCAAGTCAGAAAACATCCTCGCAACATCTCTGGACAAACTGAACCACATCAGCTGCGATGTGAGGTCAGCGGTGGGCGTTGGGGAGGACAGATGCGACACTTGATTGCATCGCCCGCCGCCGGCTGCATCTCAGAGCTGTCTGCTCTAGTTAAAGTCCCTTCAGAGGTCGGACGTCCACGAATCCTAAAAAAAACTAACCAACCAACGCTTTCACTCCCCGTGATATCCGTACAAACAGTGCTTGAGACGTTCACGGAGGGAACAAATTGTGCTTGCTCAGTACAAAAGGTAAATAACAACGGCGGAGAGCTGAGTGTACTGTGTTACAAGCAGGAGATGCAGAGAATGAGGTGAGCGCTCCCGGGGCACTTTATCTCATATTTCTGAGCTGAGTAATGACGGAGAGAGACTGCAGAATATCCAGGCAGTAGTAGACAGGCTGTCAGCACCTCAGCTGGGTTTATAAAAAAAAAAAGGAGTACAGAGGAATGTGTACGCACAATGAAATTATAGCTGGGAGCTAAGGCAAGATAGATAATCAAACAACTACTTGAGTACAGCAGAAATACAGGGCCGGAGGAGCAACGTCTGGGTTAAAAATTAAGTTAAATATACTCCAAAAGGCTGAAATCTTTTATATGATTGCATGTAGGCAGGTAGAAGGGAGTGGCGTCTCCTTTTGGGATGTTTTGCGTAGCTCAAACTGAACTAGTTAAATACTTCCATTTCACCACGGTCGCCAATCCAGTCTGGCAAGATAACGGCCAACAACCGCCGCCGAGGTGCAATTAATGCCTTTTTTTTTTTTTAAAGCAAGCTTCGGTGTCAGGGCCTCTGCCAGCTGCATTGACACAGTAGGAAGGAGAGGTCCAGACTTCCTCGCTTGTGTTCATCCTGCAAACCAGAAGCTTAAGCAGGGGAGACGGACAAAATGAGTGTTCCTGCTAGCGTGAGTCATAGAGGATCTGGGGAAGTGAGACGAAATACCTTTATCAAAACTCATCAAGGGTTTTTTTTTTTTTGAGTGAATCATCCCTGGAACAAAAACGTGAAACACGACAGAAATAGTTGTAACAAGCTGAATGTTCAAACATGTATGACGGTAAACTGTTGCTGTGGATTTGCGTTTATGTGCTCCCACATGTCCGGAGGGGAAGCGCTTTCAGGAATGTTTGGAATTTTGCCACATGTCATACGTCTTTCAAAAGTGTTTCAGGATAACTCACAAGTGTTGCGTGGACACGTGGAGGAATTAAAAAAACAAACACAAACACAGAGGGTTTATTTTTCTACCCCGTGAGCGGGACACACTTCTCGTCAAATCTCTTCTCCCCACGACGACACCTCAGCAGAGGAATGCGACCTACGGCGAGAGCGGCGGTGTAGTCTGGAGCGTAAATCCATCTCGGGAAGGTCGTAGAGCTCACATGGCACTTTGCTGCGTGTGATGTATCGACCGCTGATTACTGCAGACTGGACAGGGTGCGGATAAGTGAGCCGGCGCTCTGTGGGTTGTTGTATCGATGTGGCCGTTTGACATCCAGAATAAGGTGGAGCCGATGAATATGAGATTACACGTTTAGGATCTGGACACGAGCTATTTCCCGGTCATTTAGTTCCTCTTGTGATTTATTACAAAAGAGTAAACCCGATAGTGAATCTGCCAGCTGTAAGATGCTATCTACTGATAGCTTCAGGCTTAAATAACAGTGATAATGTGTCACTTTCTACGGCTGATGTGACTAAAGAGCAAAGTTCATGTTACTGTCATTACAGAGAAATTTCAGTATTTGTCACTCTCGGTGTTATTTCCTTTATTTTTTGTCCAGTATGACTGTTGTTTACAGTAACATTTACTCATACAGATCTGGGAAATGCAGACAACAATACTGGCTGAATTTTAGGTCCGTCACCGACACGGTCAAATCCTAAACCACGTCTTAGATCTTTAGTTCATCCTCAGTGTCTCTGCTACAAGCTAAGAGGCGACTTCAGATTTGTTTTCACGGTGACGTGAAACAGGTGAAGTTTGAGAGTTCAACCAGAAATCAGCCAATGATAGAGAAGTCCATGGTTCATGGTCGCAGGGGGTTGAAGCCTATCCCGGCTGACTTTGGAGGAAATGCGGGGTACACCCTGGACAAGTCGCCAGTTCATCACAGGAAACAAACAGCCATTCACACTCGCACCTACAGCCAATTTAGAGTCACCAATTAACCTGTTAAGTGCACGTCTCTGGACTGTGGGAGGAAGCCAGAGAACCCGGAGATTCGAACCAGGAACCTTCTTGTGAGGCCACAGTGCTAACCACTGCACCACTGTGCCGCCCTAGATAAGTCTATCTATGTATTGGTGACAGTTTTTCAGTGGTTGAATTTGAAAGATTCTTTAAAAAACTGACAGAAAAAAAAACACAAACATCTGAATATACTGCATATTAGTATCATTTTTAACTCAAATATATGATGTGAATATATTAAAAATTCAGTATTGGTTGTTTGCCAACCTAAAAATGTGAGAATAACCTCCAGATTACCAAATACTCATTCAGTTTTACGGATAATAGCACACTTCATTTACATCGTATCATAAATTAACTTAGATTGAACTCTGTCTACGGTTCTCTGGACACACTCCCCTGCCTTTCCTGTTGGAGAGAAGACGTGGATAATAACAAAAAAATTGAGCTAAAGAGTTAAATTTAAATGATTAATCCAAGAAAAAGCCGCTATGAAACATAAATATCTCATCTGTGGCGTCGTGTTGCGTCTTGATCTGCTGTAACAAGCTAATTTTCCCCGTGTAGGATCAATGAAATTAATCTCATCTTATCATAAACATAATGAAATGACAGAGCGCTCTTCATTCATCACAGAGGAGTGAGCTTCCACACCTTTAATATGACAGTACAACGTGTGAAGACTTCAGCGGCTTCAATCCTCGCTCGAGATCGAGTCTCAGCTCTTTAGAAAAACTCAGCAGTACACTACGTGAATACATAATTTCTTCCTCCACCTCCACCACCGGGGCAGATGGAGGCTGCCTGAAAAGGCCATAAGGTCTACCTGACCTTGAAGAACTGCCAGCGCACAATTAGAAATTCCTTCAGTATGTCAGGGAAGAGACACAAAGGGGAAGTCTGCACATGGAGGAAACTCATTAACCTTTCCTGAGTGACTTGGTAATTGGTTCGTCCAGGCAGAAAGTCACTCTTCTACACCTGAAACGACACACTTCAGTGATAAACAAACAGAAAACTGCGTGCCGGAGGAAATGTTTGCCTCCAAAAAGGTGAAAGAAGGGAGTGAATTCTGTTCTGAATCCAAGCAGACGATGTTTGAAAGTCTGAAACAATGATGTCAGTATGCTCCCGATTTTTCCGAAACTCCTACACTCCTACACCAGAACATAACAGATCGGCCCAACAGCCCGGACCAAACCGACCCCGGTCGGCTGAGGGGGAGGAGTGACAGGTGGTCAAAAAAAAAAAAAAAGGATGAATGAGCCTGGCTGGTAAGGCTGAGAGCCGCTAGGCCTCTCTTCATGCTGGGAGAGAGAAAACCAGGCCACTCCGCAAAGAGAGAGAGTGAAAGTTGGAGAAAGAAGGACAGGAAATGAGGACTCAGAGTAACCCAGAGAGACAGGACACCTGCTTCTCCTCTTCCTCACATTAAAACGTCCTCGAAAAAACAGGCACATCAAGGTTAGATGACCACCAGGACGTCTCTCCTCTGACATGCTACCTCAACTCAAACAAGTTGGTTTCGCGCTGCTGTGTCAGCAGCAGGCAAAAGTCACATGGCCCGATTGTTGCGACACTGGATCCTCCGGGTTTGCCACACATTTTACTTCCATTTCTCTTTTCTCTGTTATTGCGTGGTATTTATTTAAATTCCCTCCCTGAATTCTGGGTAATGCAATCAGTTTCAGAGAAATACATCAGCAGCAGGTTGTGTTTTTGTCTGCGGCATGCTAAAATTAACCGCGTGTACTACAATTTTTGGATTTGAAATGATGCCGCCACGGTCGAGTCTCGTAGTAAATTGTGAGTGTTTGAGGACCCATCGGCCGGTTAATCGATCAGTTGGTCGACAAAAGAGTAATCCAATTAGATCAATTAATAATTTATCAAGAATAAAAGCCAAATATTTTCTGGTTCCATCCTCATAATGTGAATTTTTTCGTTATTGTGACATTTTATAGATTTCACAATCAAACAGGAGTTAGCAAAATTATAATAAATATTAAAGAATATCTGCTTCTTCTGTCAACAGACATTTCTTGTTAAAAATCTGAGTATGTTTTAGGTGCCGATCACTGACAGTTCAAAGAATGAACGACATATCCATGACGTATCTGTAACTCAAAATCTGTGGCTCTGACCACCGCCATGTTGGTAGTCCTGCCTCTTCTGCCTCCAGGCTAATCTAAAAATTGGCTAAAGACCTGCATAACTTTAAGCCTTAATATAATTTGAACAGGTGAGTTCTATATAAATTCACCCTCAGTACAGTTGTCATGAACGGGGAAATTAGCTATAGCGACCAAAACTGTTTTTTGTACCAGGCTGTAAACATGTTTATTTCTGCTGTGAAGTCATTTTAACATGGGGACTTATGGAGACTGACTCGTTCTGTAGCCAGCCTCAAGTGGACGTTTGAGGAACTGCAGTTTTTGGCACTTCCACATTGAATGTTAATAGAAAACCATAATAAAATTTTAATCTAGTATCACATGACAAAGAAAGAAGCACGTTTTCAAACTTCAGAACCAGGAAACAAAGAGATATAAAAAATAAAACAGTTAAATTTAACGTTAACGTCAAAATAAATGCACATTTATTTCCTCCCAGTCCACAAACACGACTACAGGAAGCATTACTGTACTCAACAAAGCAGCAAACAGCCCCTTCACTGTGTCCTGCCAACACGGCCAGGTGGCCCACTTTGCATACAGCGTATGCGTCCTTGTCTCAGAGGTTAAACAAACACGGCGCTGACTTGCATCAATGAAAAATAAAAGTCACGGCGGGGTTGGTGGTGGGCTGCGAGCATTGTGGAACGGTTGTTCTGTGCCCTGAAAATAACTCGGAGAGCTCAAATAAACTGGAAAATATTAAAATACAGAACACCAGATTTATCAGAATGATGTCTGCGCGAGCGTCTTAATGTCAAAGGGCTCTATTGGCTCTATTATAAGCCACTTCCTGACACAGAGAGAAGGCATTTCCAGGGAGCTGGAGTCTTCAGAGAAAGCAGGGCAAACAGGAAACATAACTCTGACCTGTCAGCGTGTCATAACACACACACACACACACACACACTTGGTCGACACAAAAGTCACCGACGAGTTGAGAAAGTGGGGCGGTGATCTGTTCTGTTCTTGCTTTAACAGAGATTTCACCATCTGCTTCAGCCTGCTGAGCTGCACAACAGTCCACGACACCACCACCACCACCACCACCACCACCACCAAAGCCTCCATGACAAGAACACAGAGAGAGATGAGGGGATGGAAATGTGAGGGAGGAGTGCTGAGAGGACGAGCTGATTCAAGCTGAGGCATGTTGATATGTGCGTGGTTGATGTGTGTGTGTGTGTGTTTCTATCTGCAGCAGACAGGGAGGGCTTATGAAAAGTGCCCTGTTAGTCTGACACTCCCTCGGAAAGCTTAGAAATCCACAAGGTGCTCCACTAAAGCGACGGTTCTTAGTCGAAAAGTTCGGGACTAATTGTCAACATCATCCTCCCTTACTACGAGAACGACGTTTCACATCGTTACGCTCTCGGGGGAGATTCTTAGTCTTGTGATGCTCTAAATACTATTTTTAGAGCCTGTTGTCACATTAAAAATACACTGAAACCACCTTTTCAGACGAACACCTCGAAAACTCAACGCTGCACCTCATTTCCAGAAACCTAAACTCACTTTTAGTTGTTTGTTTGGAGTCTAAATGCACTTAAAAGTCACTCTGGACAAACACAGCTGCAGCAATGAAATCTTACTAGCATTTAAAGCTAGGGTTGTGTTGATACCACGGAGATTATTCGTTAAATGCAGTGCCAAAGTTTGTGCAAATTTATAAATATCTATAATATAAACATCTGCTTCTTCTTTGAAGAGATATTTCTCGTAAACGAGGGTTAAAATCTGAGCATGTTTTTCGGGCGCCGAGGTTTTTAACTGAGGTCTGGAGCTGCGGTTCATCTACAGATCATTTAATCAATGAATTGATCGTCCACAAACTACCGGCGTGGTTCGACTATCAACAGAAAACATCTTCAATTAAATATCGCATGACAAAGACAGAAGCACATTTTCATACTTTAGAAACAGGAAGTGTTCAGATATAAAAATAAAACTGTTACGGTTAGTTCAGAAATGAACTATTGGCCTTTGAAACTTAGTGACGATACCAAAACAATAAATAAATAAATAAGGCTCATGGTTTTCTCCATTTAGAATTTCGTGCATGAATCTTATTAATATCGAACAGGGGCGGACTACGCTGTGAATTTATACGTCTGTTAACACAGTGGTACTTGAAGAGACATAGATATTTCCTGAGGTGGTATACTGTATTATCTTTTTATCATCTCTCTCTTCATTGTACAGCCGGTTTTATGATGCTGAATCTGTCACGTTTGACCGTTTTACTCTTGAATTTACCTGCGTGGCTTCTTCTGGGTCTGCTTGTTAGTATTATTTAAAACATCTGAGAAACACTGGACTTTTAAAAAAATGGCCAAATTGCGAGTTAAATCAGGAACAAGACAACAAATAAGTGCGGGCAGTCGATAGCAGCTTGACAGCTCAATACACAGCCCTATAAAAGAATGTATTTGTATT
The DNA here is from genome assembly GCA_036365135.1 of Miichthys miiuy. Taxonomy (NCBI): domain Eukaryota; kingdom Metazoa; phylum Chordata; class Actinopteri; family Sciaenidae; genus Miichthys; species Miichthys miiuy. The sequence goes on from CM071618.1 coordinate 5,828,200, forward strand.
ATTTTGGGATAAAAACAGTCCAATGTTAAGACACTAAACAAATCTGTACAAAATAAGGGCATGTATGGCAAATTAAAGGTCAGTATTGCCCTTCAAAATAAGAGCTGAGTGTTATTTTATGTTCAAAAACTAGTGCCGAGATAGAAAAAGTTAATTCTGTAAACGTGTTTTCCTTGAGCCATAAGAAGCCAAAGTTCTCAAATTTTATCCTCGTAACAGTTACATAACGACACTTTTCTGTCAGCACGTAGGTGTGTGTCTCATTTCAGCAGCATAACATAAACCGAGATACCAACGCTGACCTTTCAAACTTGCTCATTTTATCACGTTTATTAGACATCTGTACATCGTATCATCGTGGGAAATCAGTCCTCGGTGCCTCCGTCTCGCGTTACGGCCGGCTGTGCTCAACAAAAACAGAGAAATTCCTGCAGCATTTCACCTCAAAATAACTGCACAAAAAGACTTTTTTTAGAAACTCAAGTAGTGGCGGGAAAGACAAAAGATGACATGCTTCTTGTTCTGCGGTGGCTGTTTTTTGTTTTTTTTTTTTGCTTGAGAGCGAGCTATAACTGGCACTTCAAGAGCTCGATGCCAAATCATCCGAGGACAAGGAAGAAAAACAAAATTACAGGGAGTCCTTGGGGAGTACAGCTGGAGCGGACACACCCTCTCTCTCTCTCTCTCCGTAGCTGATATGGTGGGTGGTTGTCTTCCTGCTGAAAAATGTTCAGCCTCTGTCACTCAATCTGCTGTCTCAAAAAAGACGAGGTGATATATGTGGTGAACCACGGCTTTAAAAAAATAAATAAATTAAAAAAAAAAAGCAATCTGCGGTGATCATTTCACACATTAGCAACTTTATCAAGAAGAAGAAGAAGACAGATGTTGAACCCTATACAGCCCAGCAGATATTAAAGCTGCCAACTAACAATCCTCTGTGTCACAGCCTGCAAAACCCGGCTGAATTATCCTAAATAAGCCCAAACAAGCATGCATATATTATGCCTTAATGCCACATTATAACTTGCTTAATGATTAAACAGCACTGACATTACAGCATGTGCTGAGTGCTTTACAAGCCCATAACGTAGACACTGTACTGTCCCAACAGGGGCTTAACCCTGGTTTTGTGGCATTAAATGGTGCGTTTAATGACCCTAAGGAATGCAATGTTGCTATAATATTCATAGAGGGTCACAGTTTCAATGTGATGTTTAGTTTCCTACTTATGTTGTTGCATATTTTAAAACACCGTCTGCATGAATTTACAAGCCAAACAAACTGCGGTAACTTTATTTTTGGTGCCTTAAAATGAGATCTAGCAGGCCTTCCTATCAGCAGTGAGAGTGAATCAGTTTATATATTTAAATATATATATATGTAAAAGAGGAAAAAGTAGACACACCCTCTGTGCAAATGTTGTCTACACGTCTGTGTGAACAGTTTTAAAAACAGCTCCAAGCTTTTTTTTTTTTTTTTTGGGGTGGAGAAGCCGAGCCCAGTTTCTTTATCCACACACACACACACACATTTCCTGTCCCAACAAACCATGCAATCCCGCGACATAGCGTGGTTAAGTCAGCTTCACTCCACTTACCTGGACATAGTTGTTCTCGCAGTAGTCTGCTACTCTGGTGAGGTTCTGGTAACTCTCTACAAGCGCTCTTTTACCGGCAGGAATCTCTTCCTCTAACAACATTTGTAGCTCTGCCATCTTAACATCTCTCCGCAGAGCCTCCCTTCTCTCCCTCTCTCTCTGCTGCTGCCTTCCCTTTGATTGAAACAGCCACCAGCCCAGCTCGCACACACACACACACAAAAAAAGAAAAGATCCTCAGCCTGCTATTGTGGGAAGACTCCTGCCCTCACTTTGGCGTCACGTCAGGCCGAAGATCGTCTGTGAGAGTGAGGAGGAGTCACTTGGTGGTGAAGTGGTTGAGTTTGGACTACAACCACTACGGAAGCCCCAAGCGGCCAGAATCAGATAAATAGATAGATCATCTATACAAAAACTATATTAAGAGATGTGAGTCACTGTCCATAATGTTCAGCAGTTTGTGGAGCACCCTTCTCTATATTTTTGTATATTTTAATATATTGTATCTTTATTTTGTATTTCTATATTGTTCTTTTTTTTAACCTAAAACTTTATAGTATTGTATTTTATACTTATTTTTATTCTTATGTGTAGCTCTGTTACACTGTTTGCCCATATCAATCATATCTTTTTTCTCTAATTATCAAACTAAAGATTTTAATGTTAAATTTTAAATTTGTCACAAACAGCACGAGACTTGTGGTACTCGAAAACAAAGACAAAGTGAGACCTCTTTCTTCGCTCTCCCGTCTACCTATCACCTTTCCAACTGAAAAAAAAAAACATGGATCCTGACTTAGAGCATGATGGGATGTGTAGTTCTAACTGTTTCAGTCGGCACATATTGTAGTTTCTCCGTGTGTCTCTTAAAAACTACATTTCCACTAGTTTAGACGCGCGGTGGATTGTGGCGCTTGTAGGAAAATATCCCGGTAGAGAACTCCAACTCCCAGAGTGCACCTCGGGCTTAGCTTTATTATATTGGTTCATGGCGTCTGGTCGAGGGGTAAAGACAGGTCGCCTGCTGACAAACAGATAGGCCGTTGACTTTAACGGTAAGTCTCAACGGTTTTTAGCTTTTCTGTCGAGAGTTTGGACGTACATGTTGTATTTCGCGCTATTATTGAGCCGGTTAGCGGTGTGTCGCATACTAGATATGTTGTCCTAAATACACAACCGACACAAACCTCCCACTGGTGGCCATAACAATCACACAGCAGTGGTGCGTTCACTGACTCTCTCTCTCTGTCTTGTCTGTAGGTGTTTGTGTTGACAGTCTCAAGACACCATGGAGGTGGAGAGTGTTACAGTGGAGGATGAGAGGCGTCTGACCCAGCTGAGGTTTGATGCCGCCGTCAAAGTGATCAAGAGTTTGCCCCCGGATGGTGAGTGACCACCACACCGGTCTGTAAACTTAAATCCAGCTCACAGCAGGGCTTTAACATGCACATTAGTGATGGGAAGTTCGGTTCTTTTTAGGGAGTCAGATCATTTGACTCGCCAAGAAGAGCCGGCTCTGTATCTGTCTTTGTATAGATGTTTAGCAGCAGTTAACTTCTGAACATAGTTATATATTTATTTTCTATGCAAATGTTTAATTCCTCTGCCCATTTTTTTTTTATTTTTCTGTACATATTCAAATCCTGTGCAAATTATACTTTATTTATTTATCAAATTCACTCGTAACAGCAGCAGGAAATGTGTAATATACACTATAGAAGAAAATTAAAAAGGGCAAAGGGCTTCAGACTATACAATAAACAAGAAAGAAACAGGCAAAACAACAGACGAGTGTACAGATGGTGGCTATGATATAAATAATATTGCATATGGTAGTAAAATGTTTAGTTTCTATCTATAATCTATCTATACACAGCCTGCTGTGAGCTATACTGCAACAGCTTGGTCTGCATTGGATTTAAAAGTCCTAATCCACTTAACCAGCAGTGTACAGACTCTTGCCTCCGTGCCAGCAGTCTGCAACTTAATACACCATCACAGTGCCTTCAAAAGAAACTGCTAGTTTTGCACATTTTCAGTACTTTTTTTATTTTTTTATTTTTTTATAATCAACGTATTGTTTCCTCCAGGTCCCTTTCAGCCGTCCAATGACATGATGCTCAAGTTCTACAGTTACTATAAACAAGCCACTGTGGGAGCGTGCAATATACCCCGACCTGGCTTCTGGGACGCCGTCGGCAAAGCAAAATGGTAACGACACAAAAAGAAATGCACAGCCAATCAATGCGTTTTTCCTACACTGGCGTGTCATTTATGGGAAAATATTAACTCTGTGGTTGTTACATTTGTCGCTTTAAAAGGATACCTTTCCTTCCAAGGGCGAGCTGAGTGTTTGACTTGTGCACGTTGCTCAACATGTTGCTTTTTTGCCCACTTTGACCTCGCCGTGCAAAGCGAGACAGGGTAAAAACTCTCTCCGCTCGTCTCCACTCTGTTTAGTCTCGGGTTGTGTAAGGTAATCTCTGGACTCTACTTGGAATGTAACCTCCTACACACTAGGCTGGACCGTTGTTTTTTCATGGCCCCGTTACATTGAGGGCGGAAACACTTACAAATAGCTCTCGTTACTAACAAATGGTTAAGTTTCTGTCAGCCTTTGACCCAAACAGGGTGGGAACTTCTCACCAGCCACCGCCCAAATGCTGTAACACATGAAGGTGACTGCTAGATACAAATAATGATTTATTACTGTGTATTTGTACATTTATCTGTCGGTGGCTTCACATTTAAAAAAATTTCTCACCCTGAACCCAAAGCTAACAGAGAACATGCTGACCTAAAATAAACTGACCTTATTGACAGAGCTGAAACTGGCACAGAGGTGTTCGAGAGCAACCTTTGCTTCTTACTTAATAAATAAAGTGATATAATAACTGACTTTCATCATTCAGGGATGCGTGGAATTCTCTTGGAGACATGACAAAAGAAGAAGCAATGGTGGCCTATGTTGATGAAATGAAGCTGGTACGTTTTCTCCAGTTATTTTGACAAGATAAAACAGGTTTAATATGTACAACACCATCAGTTTGACCGTTTGTTGCTGCGTTTGTTGCGTAGATCCTGGAGGGTATGCCCATGACGGATGAGGTGGAAGAGCTCCTGCGCGTCCTCGGCCCGTTCTACGAGTTGATAGAGGAGAAGAAAAAGATCTCGCAGATCTCGGACCTGAGCACAGGTACAGAAGCTTTCTCCTCACCAGGTGTAACTCTTGTTGTTTGCGAAACAGCATGTGGAGCTTAACATTTTTTTATAATTTGCCTCTTGTCCAACGCTCAGCCCGTTTGACAATGTTTGCTAAGCAACTTGAAGGCAAGTACATCACTGTGTATATATTTGATACTGCTGGCATAGTTCTTTATGTGTCTGGTGTTGTAGTTCAGATGCTTGTAGTGCCTTTTAGCAGTCATGTCACGCGTGTTGAATTAGATCCAAACTTTGTTTCAAGTTACTGAAGGTTATATCCTTTGTAGCTTATCCTTTGTTGCTTATTTATTAAAAGGAGCGTCGTCTCTTGGTATTTGTGTGATTGCAATGAGATCCATTTTGTTGCACAGGCTTTGGCGCAATGTTGGGTTCAGCACCGTCGAAGAGCGTCGCAAAGAGCATCATCAGAACGATGGAAATGAACGGCACCCTGGAGAGGCTCAAAACAAAGGAAGTGAAGGAAATGTCGGAGGAAGAGGCACAAGAGGAGGATGAGGAGGAAGAGGATGAGGAGGAAGAGGAGGAGGAGGAAGAAGAAGTGATAAGGGAGGTCAGAAAAGGTAACAAACAACTCAAGAAACGAGGCCAGAAAATATTGTAAGAAAAAAAACGTTTAGTTGATGCAATTTTATTATTTTTTCAGACAAGAAATCAGCTTCTCAGCCAAAGAAGAAAGCTTCAGCCAGGAGGCACAAAGGGCCCCTGTCGAACGGTAAAGTGGCCAATGGGGTCACCCATCTGACCAACGGGAGTCATTCAATGGTTGCCCTGAAAGACGAAGACTCCCAGAATGGTTCAGTAGGCGAGCCCAATGGTCTGCTCAACGGTCACCACACAGGTAAGAAACACTTAGGAGTCTGACGGTGCGTGGCGTATGAAATGTTTCATAACCGAGGACTCTGCACTCGCCTCGCCCTCTGCACCATGTGATCAGTTAATCTGCTAAGCTTCATTCAGCCGTGGCAGAGACCGAATCTTAACACTTTACACATCAGCTGCTCCCACAACACTTTTAATGGACTAACATAAGGGTTGTGTTGAACTGGCACACAAAACCTCTGTTCTCTTTTTATCTCAGATCCCAGTGTCGATGTGTCCAGCCCCAGTCACCTGGCCAGTGACTCGGACAGCGAAGTCTACTGTGATTCTGTGGACCAGTTCGGCCAGGAAGAGGCAAGAAACCACTCAGAACCTCTCCCTCAGTACTGTGGTTGTAGCTTTTAGCTCGTCATTGATTCATTTAATTTTAATGTGACTCTCCTCTCCAGAGCTCGGAGCATAACCGCTCTCTGGACGACCTGGACGACGAGGAGAACCACGTCCTGCCTCCTCTAGAGGAGCCGCAGGCAGCACAAGAGCTCCAGGAGGACGTTCACGGCACAGCGCAGGTCATCCGGTGCGGAGGGGAGGACGGCGAGAACGGTGGAACGATGCCGCAGAGGCAGAGACTGAATGCAGGCGTGCCGGACAGCTCTTTGGTCAGAAGAGGAAGAGGTAAGACTGTCCTTACACATCATTTATACCCAATTTGTGGTCTGAAGAGGGCAGACAGGGAATCCAGAGCTTAATATTGCACCCTGCTGTTCTCCAAATACTGTTTTAGAGATGTTTATGGCTTCAGTCTAAACAAAATCTGCATCTGGCTGTCCATTCACGTCTATTTTTACACCTGCAAGGCAGAATTGTAACCACAAGGAGGCATTTGAAATCTGACTCCTGAAACATTTTAGCCCTCACCTGACCTGTTTTTTGTACCTTTGGTCCTGTACTCACTGTCATTTTAGATCAATATGTCTTCTGAGAAGGAATCTGCAACTATTTTCTTAATCGATTAATCATTTGAGTAACTTTTCTCTTATTTCAGCGTTCTCAGTGTGAGGATTTGCTGCTTTTTTGTCATATATGATAGTAAACTGAATGTCTTTGGGTTTTTAGATCAAATTTAAGATACTAAATTCACTATTTTCTGACATTATATGGGCAAAAATTGATCAAATAACCATCTGATTATTTAATAATGACTCCCCGTTGTCACATCAACATGTTGTTTTGCAGTACGCATTGTGTGAACATGTATCAATCATAAATATTGTCTCTGTTTTTTTTAGGCTCCAAGTCTCCAGGCCCCGGCTCTGGATCTCTGGTGCCCATGTACGGCAGTGGAGACGGGGACGGGGACCGCTGGGGAGGAGCGGTGGCGCCCGGAGGGAGCCTGAACGAACAGATCGTCGTGGCGTTGGCGAGACTGCAGGAGGACATGCAGAGCGTCCTGGAGAGGCTGCACACCCTGGAGGCTCTCACAGCGAGCCAGGTCAGTCGAAAGAAGAGTCACATGACATGAACAATGGTCCTGAATGATAACAGAAAGTGATCCAACTGGTTTTTTTGTCAGGGAGAATACAAGAAAGAGCTGCTGCAGCTAACTTAGAGGGATCTGTGTTAAAAATTACACAGATCCCTCTAAGTAATGATTTCAGTGTGTTTAACGGACAGACGATAAGGAGTTTGCACTTCGTACTTTTCACTCAAACGTTCACACGTTGATGTTTACGGTTTCTATGACAACAGTTTATAATTTTTTTGCCTTGTTTTTATTTGTTTCAGGCGAGATCAATGGCTCTGTCTCCAACTTATCCATCGACCGCCGTGAACAAGAGGAGTCAGGTATAAAAGATTTTCAGCAGTGGGAACTACGATGATTTAAACATATTTGACCACATATGATGAGCCACAGTTTCATTTGAAATAACTCTGATTGTTATTGTTATAATTTATTTATTTTTGAATTCTTAGAGACCATCCTGGTGGCCTTTTGACATTTCTCCAACCAGTCTGGCCTTCGCTGTTATATGGCCATTTGTGGTACAGTGGCTCATTCGCCTTTACCTGCAGAGGAGGAGAAGGTATTCTTTCACACCAAAATATCATCATATCTACTATAATCTTAATGCAGTAACCAGTTTAACTCGTTAATTTTCTCCTTCTTTAACAGAAGAATCAACTAAACCTGCCCAAACACCCCCGGGTGTAGACGATAAAGACGAGTCCCGTAAATGTCTTTGGTCTGGGCTGCTACTGGCTGTAACTCCCCTCCCACCTGCCTGCTTCAACATCCAGCCAAGTAATTTGCTTTTGCACTATGAAGGAAGGAACTTAGAGTAACGAGCGCGAGGACGGCGTCTCCTGAGTGTGTGTGTGTTGTACTGTGGACGTGGAATCAAATAGAAACATGAATGTATGGGCTCGCGGGGCAAGCTTTTCCAAGATACCACTGTACTTTTTTCTCTGTAAGAAATGGTTCGTGTTGAAGAGGGGGAACTGTTGTGATATCGGCATCGCGTTCATAAACAGCTTCTCAATAATTTCCACAGCTTAAGGCTTTGTTGCACAAAAAAAAAATGGGCCTGATACTTTCTTTGTTTTGAGCTTAACGTGGTTATACATTTTCCCCTCCCGATTCACTTTCATTAGTTGCCCAGGCAATGCTGCTATAATAAAAATGTTGTAATAACTGTAATAGTGTAGAAGGGAGGATTGAATGTATTAATATATTCATGTGAGATTCTTTTAAATTCTGAGAATAAGTTAGTATTTATTGCTTTTAGCAACAGTTACAATGACGGCACGGCAGGCCAGATTTCAGCTGTATAAGTGAGGTTTATGTTTAAAGTGACTGCTACATGTCGTGTATAGTTTAGACTCTTATCGCCTGTCCATATCAGTCTCAATGCTTTGTCATTGTTTTGTTTTTTTTCAAATATAGAAGAAGTGCCTCAACATCATAAGGTACATTCATTACTGTTAGGTGGCATTATGATTTCTAACATTTACATATTGTAGCAGAGCTGTTCCAACGCTGGACCAAATAATCATTAATCATAATACCTAGTGAGCCACGAGGCGGTCACCTGTCCGATTATTAACGCGTCACTGTCGCTGTGTTGTTTACGCAGTCACATTTTTCTATATTGTATAATTTTAATTGTGTGACGATGTAATGTTTGTACGAATATTGTGGAAAGATTTTGTGTGACTGATAAGTAATCATGAGATGTTTGCAACAACAGTTTGAGATCTATACAAATTGTATAAAAATAGCTGTACAGATCAGATTAGAATGCAGTATTTTAATTGCATTCCCATTTAATTGTTAATATAGAATATTATATCATATTTACGTAGGTTTGCATCTGCAATAGCACTAATCTTTCCAGAGCCATTATGTTTTAATAAACAAATAATAAGTTTACCTTTCTACTGAAATGTACCAAGGCTTTCTCACCCTCTCTGCCTGTGGATAGAGTGGTGTCTGCATGTGATAATCTAAGCCTCAAATAAAGTTTTCATAAAGCATTTTAATTTGTCCAGATTGTTTCAAATAATATTTGTGAAATATGTTTATTTGCTTTCTTTTTTTTTTTTAGTTATTTGAGATTGATACTACTTTGTTAATAGGTGTAGCTCTGAGAAAGACAAGACGTACATAAACACATGGCACGTAACCCTGTGAAACCACAACTTCTTGTTTTTATATTTTGGTGTTTGCAAAGAGGGGAAAAACAAAAAATAGATAAGACCTTTGGACATAGCCAGGCTAACTGTTTCAAGTATTTGTGCTAAACTAGACAGCCAACCGGCTGTATCTTAATATTTAACGGACACGGCAAGTGGAACTCTTTGCGAAGAAAGCACTAAAACACTACTACTAAATTATCAAACTATGTTTTAAACTTGCACAATCCAGATTTCGGTTTTACCAGTCTTTCTGAATTACGAGATACTTTCGGTAAATGGGTGTTACAGCTAGTAGACAGTTAGCTTAGCACAAAAAGAGGAAACAGTGACATCAGAGAAATAATCAGATAGCACATAACCCCTGTGAAACAACAGCTTCTTGTTTTAATATTTAGGTGTTTGAAAAGATGGAAGGAAACAAAAAGACTTTTGGACATAGCCAGGCTAACTGCTTCAAGCATTTGTGCTAAACTAGCTAGCTAAGTGGTGTTTCGGTTTAACGGGTGAGCATGTTAACTGGTGACCATTAGTCGAATGCTCAGTGGTTGTCGTAGTTACGACAGGTGTTAAAACGAGGAAGATATGTCGGTTTCCCCTTTCCTGGCTATCTATTCTCTTCCAGTTTCAATAGCTATCATAACTACGACATCCATGAATGCATTCAACTGATGGTCGCCGGTTAACAGGGTCACTCGTTGAACCGAAACACCCGCTGTAGCGTAACATTTAACGGATGCACCAAGTGGACAAGTAGACTGTTAGCTGGCTTAGCTCTGAACAAAAACAGGAAACACGAAGACACCAGAGAAGTAGTTACATAGCACATAATAATCCTGTGAAACCACAGCTTCTTTTTATATTTTGGTGTTTGCAAAGATGAAAAAGGAAGAAATTTAGATGTTTCAAGTATTTGTGCTAAACTAGCTAGCTAACTGGCTGTGGCTTAACATTTAACGGACACGGCAAGTGGAACTCTTGGCGGAGAAAGCAAATAATTTTCCCAAAATATCAAACTGTTTTATCTGTCTAAGTTTTAAAAGGAAAGACACAAAGTACATCATGTTACAAACATATTTTATTTGTATTTTACTTTTTTCTTCGGGAGAACAAGATAAAATTTCACATGTAGCAGAAAGCTAAGTGAACTTATCTTAAAAAAAAAAAAAATACAGTAGTGTGGAAAATGGACAGGAGATATCACGTCAAAATGACCAATGACCTTACATAAAAACAGCAAAATACAGTCCTGAACCTACTCACGTTAAAACGACACATTATTAACAAGATTTACATATAAAATACATTATTTGTGAATATATTAACATTAGTTTTTCTTCAGAAGTATTGTACCCCTCAAAGAGAAGTTCAGCAGGCCTGCCCACCCGGCAGGGGAACATTACAATGATAAACAGTGCAGCAAAAAAATGGGGTATCACGGGAAGTTAACTTTACATGAATTCAGATACCGTTATTTTGTGTTGGCTCTATACAACACAGAAATCAAAACCTATTATAAGATAAAGAAGTAGCAAGTAATACTTTGCCAGTAGAAATAAGAGTATTTAATGTGGTAATACTTTTAAAAGACATTTACTTTATACAAAACATGAACAGTCAACAGATTCAGCTTCTTTCTGACTCTTATGACCAGTGATTGCACATAAAATGTTTAAAAAAAAAAACTTTAACAGAGAATCAGAATCCACGTCAATACTGTGTTTTTTATTTGTATGATGGATCTGAATTTTTTTGGAGCGTTTCACGATTAAATCAAACGATTCATCGACAGCCAAAATGTGTTCGCCTGCCTCTGTAATGAAACTCCCAGCTGTTAGCGGCTGTAACTCTATAGACTGAAGCCGGACACGGCGATGTGCTGAGCGTTGTTTCTCGCCTCAAAGTAGGAGGTGTCGGTTTCGTCCTCTGGCTGAGGTATGAAGGGCATCGGCTGGTTCTGCAGGTTTTCCCAGTCCAGGCCCTCAAACAGGGCGTGACATTTGAGTTCTGGAGGATGTTCAAACAGTGATTAGCATGCACCTCCCATTTAAATTTAAACAACTGTACTACTGTACAATTAGATCTATTTACAATGAGTGTCTAAGGCCAATATTTAAATTTTATTTTGATAATTCCCTGATTACGGATACTTAAAAATGCCACAAAAAGTTCTCATACACAATTAAATATTTGTCAGAATTTGTTGTGCTTCTAAACAAATCTTTGACATTAGTTCCTCAAACGTCCACTTGAGGCTGGCTACAGAACGAGTCAGTCAATCTCCATAAGTCCCCATGTTAAAATGTCCAACTTCACAGCAGAAATTAATCTAAAAATGGTTCTCACCCTTTAAACCAGCTCGTTTTGTCATGTCCATCGTCAGGAGGATTTCAATCGCGTTTCTTGCGTTTGCAGACAGTTCCTCCTCTTCCTCGGGCCAGGGAATATCTACAGACGGTAGTGTGGTAGACATCAATTAATTTGTCAATTACATATTTAGTAGATTAGGTCTGGCTGCTCACCTCTGTTGAGAATATTCTGGAAGACCAGCTGAGGCGTCTCGTCATTGAAAGGCGGCACGCCGGTGAGGAACTCGAAGAGGCAGACGCCTAGCGCCCACCAATCCACCATGAAGTCTGGACGACGGGACACGGGGAGGCAAAGAAAAGTCGCGTCAAGACATTTCAGACCACCGCTGGCTTCAAACACTACAACTTCCTGTTAGAGTGAGCACTAATCGTACTGCGGTGGCGGTGAAGCGAGTTAGAGTGAGGACGGAGGGATTCTAAGATTGAACTTCACGTTCCTCACATTCGCATCGGGAACATACAGCAATAATTCACTTTAATGGGATTTAAAATGACAACCATCATAACCTTTTTTATTGAGGTGAGAAAAACACTTAGCCGATGAATAAATGCTGCCACAAAGTATCACAGAACAGCTGCTCACAAATCCAAACAGCAGCGACCATGCTACGAAATGGCATTGTGCAACTGACAGGGAACATCCTTCGGCATGTTCACATTTGAATGGATAATGGAGCATGTCAGATCAATGGGATATTATTAAATCACACTTTGCATGTCAGTTGCTGAATGTCAAAAAAAAAAGCGAGTGCCACAACACATCGACATGTGTCAGCAGTACCCAAAATCTGCAGATTTTAAGAGCAGGAAACCCCCTTTGAAGCACATCAGCCTCAACAAATATGATTCCCCCAACTGTCGACAATGTGTTAGTTTAATGTTAGGAGACAATCCCGTTTTGTAATCACACATTTAAAAAAATGCTGTCCCCTTCTCTCTGATCAGGCCAACACAGTTTATTCACCAATCCAAGGGGCAGAGACCGAAACCAGAGGGGAGGAGAGGAGAACGGAGGGGGGGTAAGAATCAGCTCATCTCCATTAGCAAGCTGGGTGATCATGCAAGCTCGCTTGTAAACAAAGCAAGATTGTTACAAACTTACCGTACTGACAACCTCCTGAAACTTAAAGAGAATGCCTGTCACTACAGGACTGTAACCATCCAAAATATACATTAAATACCATATGACTGTGTCGGGCTGTTTTATTTTGGTACTTGGGATTTTGAATTTCCTTATCTTACCATGTGGTTTTCCCAAAAGAAGCTCCGGAGCCAAATAGTCAGGAGTTCCTAAAATGGGTGCACCTTCAACAGGCAGCGCACCCCGTCTGACGCTCTTCGGAGTCCTGAAGGGTGTATGAGACGTCGACATGGGCTGAGGAGTCTGAAGCGAGAAGGAAATAAAATGTGTTTATGTCAATTACAATGCAATTTCATACAGCACCAGCTACGCCCTGAAGAAATATCACTGAGTCACCACATTTTTTGGAAAAAGGTCAAATATTTTCCCACGATGAGAACTTCTGTGCACAGAATAAAAACAACACTACAAGTCTACGACCTTGCTAGCGGCTCTGTGAGGCTGTTTTTAGTCACAGTGGTAAGCAAGGTGCTATTATTAGACGCTAACAGACTCACAGTGTCTGTGGTAACATGCTGCTGTTTGGCCAGTATAATGTTTGCAGATATCCGGACACAATCCAAAGTAAAGGACAAAAGATCAAAAGACAAGAGATCAGCAAAGTTAATTAATGTCTACCAAACTTCATGTGAACGATTAATCCAAGACTTGCAAAGACATTTCACAAAAAAAAAGAAACCCCACAAATATCGACCTCATGGTGACGCTAGAGGAAAGCGTCAGTGTATCATTAATATCATGAGGATTCATCAACTGGGGACCAAGAACGTCTTGATTTCAGATTTCATGGCAATTCATCCAATAGTTGTTGAGATATGTGTAGCGTTAACAGCTAACGTGGCTAAAAATATCATTTTTTTGGATTATATTGTAGAAGTGTTAACATTGTAATGTCCAAACGCTGAAACAGCAACATTTTTAGTGTTCTTTCTTGAAAGGTGTTCAACTATCCTGCAGACACTAGTGCTAAGGCGTTCTATGAATGGAGGACCAATGCTAAACACTCCGTGGCTCGCTTTCAGAAGAATAAAATTTGAATTGTGTCCTTACCCGATAGAGAGAGCTGTTGGAGCTGGCCCTTCTCTGCACTGGTGTCGCAGTGCCGGACGCAGAGTGATAAGAGGCTGCCGTGGACAGATCCATAGCCTCGACAGACCCGATGCTAAGTCGGGACACGCCCGACATGTTGGAGCGGTTAATGGAGCTACAGTAGCTACGGAACGCTACGACATTTCGCGGCTTGAGGAACGAGGGGGACTGTGCGACGCCGCAAGCCAGATCAGGGAGCCGGCTCAGGAAGGAACACTGAGATTCGCTCCTCCGGCCAAAGTTACCAAGTTTTGGTGTTTCTCTGGTAGCGGCAGATGGAGTCTGTAGTGATTCATTAATGGATGAGTCTTTATTTCCCTCTTGCTCCTCAGATGACGCCGAATTCCTGTTTTTGGAAGGCTTGACAGATGCACGGCTGTCAATGGTGAGAGACGTTTCATGCATGGACCCATCAGAGTCGAGACTCAAGCTCCTGCAAATGTCACTGTTCCCAGTGAGCGGTGATGTGAAACTTGAATGCAACAAGTCTTTGGCTCCATCATCAAACACGTCCTCCGTCGGCTCTTCCAGTTCACAAAACAGACTCTTGGCCACAGCGATGGGACTGGAGCGCATAGGGGCGCAGCCTTCATCTAGCCCAATCCCCTCTGTGGAGGCCATGAAGTCGCCTATTTGGATGCCGGAAAAGACTCCAGTCAGTCCAGTGTGAAACCGTGCAGCCTCCTCTGGAATCTCGAAGCATCTCTTGTAGTGCGCATTACTCTTCTTGGCTTGGATCTCAAATTGCTCTGGACTTCTCTCAACGTCAGAAAACGTTCTCTTTACAGCTGAGGCCGTCACGCAAGAATCATCCCGAGCTGCGGAAATAGCCCCGCTTGGTTGGCGTGAGGTTTATTTTCAGTAATGTGATCTGAATTTGACTTATTTGAGATCAGATTGCTGGTCGCCTTGGCAGTGTCCGGTTTTGTGGGCGCACAGTCCTGCTCGGGCCCTTTGGACTCTCCTCTCCCCTTCTGTTCATTGGTGTGTTCATTTTCTTTCTGAAGGAGAGAAATAAATTATTGTCACAGCAAAGTATGAACAGCACAGGAGAACTGATGAAGACGTATGAAGAAAGTCCAATCCAAATATTTTAAACTACATCACAGATCCATTACATTAAGTTACTTGATGTCAGATCTGAGGGTGGGACAAAGTTTTTAGGACACCCCTGATCAAAACAGATCATCATTTAAAGATCAATGTGTCAGATTTTAGTGGCATCTAAGCCAGTTTGTAGTTGCTGATTGCAACCTTATTTTAAGGTCCATTATACACTAATAAAATCATACTTATGCATATTATATTCCATTTCTGCCTAAATTTGACACACTGGACCTTTAATAAATCATAAATTGTGCAGTTTACAATCACTGACCTCCTCACACTCCCACAGTGGACTGATGCCACCTTCAGTATCCGTGGTGCTGCCTGCACTCATCGTCTCAAACCTCTTCCTGGACTTCAGCAGAGTGGGAGTCAGATTTTTAGCCAAGTTATGAGGACTAAACATAATGGCGTTAGGTCCTGCAGAGACAACACAAAAAAACCCCACCAGAGTTAATGTATCTGACAAGGTCTCACCAGGAAGCAGTACAATACACCAGCCTTCTGTAAAGTTAAACAGGTCCTGCATAGCCAGTCATTCCACTGTGTTAATGAATGAAACAGATTACCCATTTTCCAGGGGAAGCGAGTCGGGGAGTTCAGCTGATCTTTCTTCATCAAGGGAGAACCGAGAGAGTTGTTCTTCTGTTTCTTTTTGCTACAGCACATGGGACTGGATACAGCTGATGCGCTGCAGTGACGCTTGCCCTCTGCTGCAGGTGTATTCTGTGTATAACATGAACAAAAGAAGGATCGTTACACAACATGGATGCATGAAGCATGCAGGTCCGTGTCTCTGTCTCCGTCACTCACAAATCCAAGGGAGGTGATTAAGGAGAGGACTTGACCCGGGGTGCGGAAGTAATCTTTTTTTGGTTTAGCCAAGGAAGGAGTCGTGAGGATATCCATGAGACTCAGCTCTGACAGAGAGAACAGAGATAAAAATAAAAGAAATATTACTACAGAAGTAGTGGTGATGGTCATGTTTGTTTAATGAAAAGATGGGACTCCATACCTCTGTCAAGTTTGACTTTAGAAAGGCCAAAATCTGTTAATTTGATGTGACCTTCGTTGGATATAAGCATGTTGTCCGGCTTCAAGTCCCTAAAAAGTCAGAATTCGGGTAAATGCCATGCCACACCATCAGCGTTATAGACATTTAACGACACCTAAAGAAACAGTATGGAAGTACCTGTGGATTATACCATGACGATGGAGGTAGTCCAAAGCAAGTGCGACCTCTGAGATATATTTTACAGACATATCCTGGTCAAAATATCCAAAGATGTGAAGCAGAGATTTGACATCTCCACCGATGAGGTACTCCATCACCTGTAAGCAACATGAAAATAAAGATTTAACAACAGCTGTGTATATTATTTCCATGAGTGCTTCCTTTAAATGTGCATAAATGTTACCAGGTAGATCTTGGTGGCCGTCTGGAGGGAGTAAAACAGGTGAACCACGAAGGGGCTTTTGCTCAAAGCAAGTGCATCTCTCTCTGCCTTCATCTGGCCTGTCATGTTTTTATCCACCATGTCTGCTTTCTTCATCACCTACAGAAGAAATAAGAGTTTTTTTGGGTTTTTTTTTTAGATAAAATATGTGCCTTTTATTGATTCAAATGTGTCAAAGGTTAAGCTAAACTCACCTTAATGGCATATAATCGCGCATTGCACTTCTTCCGTGCGAGGTAAACCTTGCCGAAAGCGCCGCGGCTGATCGGCTTCAAAACGACGAAATCCTCGATGGAAGGCGGTTTAGGAGCATCCACAGGTTTGTCGTGTGTAGCCGAGTCGTGCTTTTCGTCCGCGTCCATGTTTATTTACTCGTTTTCAAGCGAGGAGCTGCGTTGTGTCTGTCAAAAGGCAGCTAAACGCTCGCATGATGAAGCAACAATCCTCCGGTTTGTTTTGAATTTTTGAATTCCGCTCCTCCAGAGTCCGTTTCGTATAGGTGTCCCTGTTAACTGCCTGTGTGTGCAATCGTTCTCAACGTGTGCTGTATTTAAGTGTTAGTTATTCATTTCAGCTGCGACACCGTCGAGCGTATTACTATTGTCAGTATTGTCAAAAAATAGCTAAGATAAGCTAATGAAACGATATTCACATTTTCTGTTACATTTTGATCAGGCAGTCACGAACAGACGCGAGAACTAATATAACGTTTGTGTAATAACGGTTTATTTTCCTGTAAGACGCATTAATTAATTTTAAACAAAGTTTAATTTATTTATTTATTTTTTTAAAAACGTTTTTAAGCTGATTATAATTTTAAAAAGCAGTTTGCGTTCCTCGCGTGACGTACTGATGCAAGCTGCAACCGGTAGCAATTCGGCCCTGACGTAATTTTGTAGTCCATTTGACCTCAGATGCCATAATACACGTTAAGCGACATTTTAAATAAATTTATATTTTTTTAAATAAATGTTTAAAAGCATTTTAAGCTGGTTTTAATTGGAAAAAAAGTGCTGTTTGAATTCAACCGGTAGTAATTCCAGTGCGATTTTTTACGTCATTTTGTAGTCCATTTGACTTCAGTTTGCCTCCCTCGCGTGACACACTGATGCAAGCTGCACCCGGTAGCAATTCGACCCTGACGTCAATTTGTAGTCTATTTGACCTCAGATGCCGGAGAGTCCATTTTCCGTTTAAAGCTAATCTGCTGAAACCTGTGTAACGAGGGAAACAAAAAGGGCACGACTCCCGGGAGGAATCGCTCATATAAGTCACACAGAGGGTCTCTCCTCTCCTCATTCCTATTTTGACTTTATGATCCAGCAGAAAATGTTTTCACTGTCAACGTCGCTTCAGCCGCAGCAGGTAAACCGACCGGGCAGCAGATTTTTTGTTTGATTAAGCTTCCTAACGTGTGCCCTTCTCACACTTTAGCGTTAACCGCCCGTTAGTTATAAGGTTAGCGTTGCATAGGAATGAGCGTTATGGGAGCTATAGCAACAAGAGGCTCTGTCTGACGTTGTTTATGTCACGTCAATGACAACTTAGCTCGGCTACTGTTAGCATGTCTAACGGTAGACTCGTCCTGATCAGCCGATGTCTACGTCACGGTGTCTTAGTAGGGATATATCTCGAAGCGGGGACTCCCCACGCTGTGTACGTGTGATTTCACTCATGAGTTAACGTATTATAAGGCTGGGAAGAGCTAAATAAAGGGTGCTAAGTTAATATTCAAGGAGGCGAGGTTACATAAGTCACGTACGTCTGACGTGTGAGGGTCATGCTGCTGTCTGTTAGGTTGAATGACACTGACCTGAACAGTCCAGCCTGGAAGAGTCACCTCAACACCATCAAGAGTGAAGTGCATATAATAAATGTGAGATTATACACGTCACCTTGTGTCATCTCCTCTGTTTGTGTGTCTGTCAGATGATGCTGCCCCTCAGCCAGCTCATCAACGCCCTCCACTCTCTGAAGAGCTCAGCCACAGCTTCGGTCCAGACGCTGCACAGAGACTTCGCTCCAGAGCACAGTTCATATCTAAAAGAGGTGAGACGGACACCGGGGATATGTGACCTGATGATGATGATGATTTCACGAGGGCACGGTGCAGAAACATCGCTGACTTTGGACTGTATTTTAAACTTTGTTGATAATGCTGACAAGACAAATGACAAAAGACAAATCCTACATGAGTAGATCTTTAGTTAAACTGTTTTTAACTTGCTTTTCCTGAATCATATGACAGGCATTGTAAATAATCAGGGATTAGAATATACTTTATTTATCCCACAGCGGGGAAACAGCAAAAGAGGTGTAATATACAGAATACAGAATAAAATAAAATGGGTAAACACAGCAAACAGAGAGAAGTATCCTTCGGCTTATACAAAACCCAAAAAAAAAACAGACGGGCAAACAACAAACAAGTGTACAGACGTACACGTATAGACAGATGCATATTTGTCTTAACCACAGTAATAACTATGTAAGCATCATGCTTCAATTATTTAACACATGCCTGACTACTGAAGCCGGTATAACTTATGAAATATATCTGCCAGTATGTTTTTAAAGGCTCCATACGCAGGTATATTTCCACGAAGGTGTAGATAACCTGCTGTCCTTATCCTTCCTCCACAGCCCAGTGTGAGTCTGAGGGATCTCGGCCTATCAGAGATCAGGGTGAGTCAGCTGGATGAGCTGGTCAGCAGGTTACTGCCTACACCGGGCCCTGAAGAACCTCCCGCCGTTCCGTCGACATGGAGGACGAGTCACGTTTCTGCAGACAGCTTCTTCCAC
This sequence comes from Miichthys miiuy, assembly GCA_036365135.1. Lineage (NCBI taxonomy): Eukaryota > Metazoa > Chordata > Actinopteri > Sciaenidae > Miichthys > Miichthys miiuy. The sequence continues at coordinate 5,847,502 of CM071618.1, forward strand.
AACAAGCATGGTGAGCAGCTCGGGCCGCCGAGCCGAAAGGAGATCCGGCTTTACTGTTTTCTAAGAAAACGGCCCAAAGCTGACTCAATCAATATGTTGTAACACATTTAACACATTTGTTGATGTAAAGTTAAACTAAGCGTTTGCACCTTTTCGTCTGACAGGGTTTTCACACAGAAGGTTGGGGGTGTTTGGCTCCCCAATATTCCACAGACAGTATCACAGTCCTCTAAAAGAAGTTTGCTCAGAGCTACAATTCCTGCCTGGTAAGAAACTGGCTTTGAATACCTGCTGCGTCTATGTGTGTGTGCAGCCTGGCTTTTAGTGTTTAATGTTTATCTCCGTGTGTTTCTGTTTAGTTTGGGTCCAGACTCGGGGTTTCAAGACACTTAGAACAAAAGCCAGACGAATGGAGTCTGGTTATGACGGTCCAGTGGAGCCTGAGCCCTACACACCAACCTTCATGAAGGTCAGCACGTCATTGCACACTTCCAGCAGTTTTTACACTGTGTCAATAGAAAGATTAACAGGAACTATTTGTGACTGTGCACATAAAACTTTGAGTCATTATTGAATAATTAGGGGGCGGATAAAGAAGTGAAAACTCTCCCTCTGTTTCCATCACAGGGATTGCTTCAGAGGGAAAAGGGACCAGAGGCGCAATCACTGGACCAACTGTTGAAACAAAAGAACCTCCCAGACAACCAGCAGGAGGCTTTCAAGACGGGTTTCACTGAGGGCTTCATGAGGTCTCAGGCCTTCACTCAAAGAACACAAGGCATGTGTGCGGTAGTCAGCGTTGCGTACAGTTGCATCAGGTTTTCTTTGGGTGGCAGTGCTGAGTTAAAAACTCAGAGAGATCCCATGATTCACACAAGGACGTGTAACTAACCTTCGTCCCTGCTCTGTTTTTTTTGACAGACTCGCTGAGGAGAACCAGGTTGATCCTGCTGGTCCTCCTCCTCCTCGGTATTTACGGCTTGTCGAGAACCCCGTTTCTCTCGGGTAAAGGCTCCTTTTCTGATGCTGGTTTGTTTCAGTTTTAATTCTTTCCTGTGCTTGTGAATCATACTCGGCCCTACATGCACACTGTAAATGGAGGAAAGGTTAAACACTGATGAAATATGTGTTTTAATGTGTGTCTTCTTTATCGTATGGCTGAAAAAACATCTCCCATGGTGTGCATATAGAGTTTGACTGCTGCATACTACTGATTAGTGTATTTTCATGGACACAATAAATGTACAGCAGTCATATTGTCTGTCATTGTGAGACACTGTTTTATACAGATGATTGTCCGCTGTTACTGTACTGAACTGGCTGTTTTGTGATTTCCACAGTGAGGTTCCGCACTACATCTGGTCTTGACTCGGCAGTCGACCCCATCCAGGTGAAAAATGTGACATTCGAGCACGTCAAAGGAGTCGAGGAGGCGAAGAACGAATTACAAGATGTTGTCGAGTTTCTCAAGAATCCCCAGAAGTTCACTGTGCTCGGCGGAAAACTGCCTAAAGGTGTTTATATTTTCTCAACATGTTTCATTTCCTTCCTCCAATTTTGCCAGTGGATCTTATCTTGAACTTTTTTGATATCTTATCATAATTAGTTTCCTCTGTTTTCCTCTCAGGGATCCTCCTCGTTGGTCCACCAGGCACAGGAAAGACTCTGTTAGCACGGGCTGTGGCTGGAGAGGCCGACGTGCCTTTCTACTACGCGTCCGGATCAGAGTTCGATGAGATGTTTGTGGGTGTCGGTGCGAGCCGAATCAGGAATCTCTTCAGTAAGTTTGCTGAATGTGAGAAACTAGTTGAGGGTGTACCCAAACAACACTAATGTTTACTTTTTTTGTGCTTTGCAGAAGAGGCAAAAGCGAATGCTCCCTGTGTCATCTTCATCGATGAGCTGGACAGCGTTGGTGGAAAGAGGATCGAGTCTCCTATGCATCCATATTCCAGACAGACAATCAACCAGCTGCTGGCTGAAATGGACGGGTCAGTTTTCTGACTTTTATAAGTGCAGCATGTGAATAAACTGTTGCTGTGAAGAACTTCCTGTTCATGTTTTGGTGTTTTACAGGTTTAAACCAAATGAAGGTGTCATCGTTGTTGGTGCTACAAACTTTGCAGAGGCTTTGGACAAGTATGTTTACATTTCAAACACATTTTATTTATTTTTTTAACCAAAGCTTTTATTTGCTCCTTTAAACAGAATAACCTCCTGTGTTAAATAAGGTCAATCCATACAGTGTGTGCGTATAGTTAATGTATACAAACTTTTACTTCCCACTCTGTAACCTTTGTCCTCTCACAGAGGTCTTTAGGCTGTTTTATCCTCATGGCCTTGTCCTAGTTTCCGTATTACACCTTTAGAATTGAACCAGTTCATGTACACGAATAACGACAACAAACACCCGGAAATAAATTAACGGCCGACTTGTTTAATATGAACTAAACTGAGACAACAACATAAAGTCATGCAGGGTGTTTTTGTGTACAGATTATCATGGGAAATACATCAAAATGTGCTCTTTGAACAGTGAATTCAAAGACTTCACACTCATCATATTTGATGAAAATACTTCACATGTCGTCTGTGTTTTACAGCCAAGTCATTTAACAGAAATGAACAATCCGTGTACTGTGAAGATTAATTAATACTACTCTGTTAATACTTTTCAGCGCTCTGGTAAGACCAGGAAGGTTTGACATGCAGGTCACGGTCCCTCGTCCAGATGTGAAAGGACGCACTGAAATTCTCAACTGGTACCTCTCCAAGATCAAAGTGGACCCAGGTACGTTTGGTGTCTCATATGGGAGGATATGTTTCCTATTCTGCTCTTAATTGTTATTATTATATTTTTATTAAAATGTCAGAAACAATTTCTACTGGGTAACTTATGTGATCTGGATGTGATATGTGATAGGAAATCCTGAAAATTTTGCAAAAACATGAGGTCGTCTTAGCAGTTAAATCAATTTTAAAATGTTCAAAGCCTGTGAGAATACCTTTGTTTGCAGTTTCTCTAAAGGACACCATTGTCTTTTGATCACCTTTTTATAAAGAAGGCGTGGATGCAGAGATTATTGCCCGGGGCACGGTTGGATTTTCTGGGGCGGACCTGGAGAACCTGGTCAACCAGGCAGCCCTGAAGGCAGCCGTGGACGAGAAAGAGATGGTCACAATGAAAGATCTGGAATTCGCTAAGGACAAGATCCTCATGGGTGATTACACACAGTGTTTCGATCCGCTCTGCATCCCTCACATCACATGAGACGGATTACCTCGACACAGGAAGAATGTTAATGAGAATGTCCTTTTTCTCACCAGGCCCTGAGAGGAGGAGTGTTGAAATCGACAAGAAGAACAAGACCATCACAGCCTACCACGAGTCCGGCCATGCCATTGTTGCCTATTTCACCAAAGATGCAATGCCCATCAATAAGGCCACCATCATGCCTCGAGGACCAACTCTTGGACATGTGAGCTTTCTTTTTAATATTATATCTCCTTACCAGCATCATTTGTGTTACTTTCTCTTAAAACTCAACTGGAGCTAATCAACACGGCCCTGCTCTTTGTCCTCAAGGTGTCCTTGCTCCCAGAGAATGACCGTTGGAGCGAGACGAGAGCTCAGCTGCTGGCTCAGATGGATGTCAGTATGGGCGGTCGAGTAGCAGAGGAGCTCATCTTTGGAGATGAATACATCACCACTGGTGAGCTTGATTTACTTGATGCTTAGACATTCTAAATTACTTGAAGTAAAATATTATAGTACATGTCTGGTGACTGAATGTATGTTTTAGTTGATTTTCTCCTGTTGTTGTGCATTTTAGGAGCATCCAGCGACTTCGATGGAGCAACCAAAATAGCAAAAATGATGGTGACCAGGTTCGGCATGAGCGACAAGGTACAATTATAGATTTGTGTGATTCCTGAGTGAACATTTTGATCCTTTTCACAGACATAGGAGACAGACAGGCCGTTCTTGGGCTTTTACTGTATACACTGCTATAGGGGCCTTTATTGACAGTCCATACAATGAAATGTTAGCACGAAGTGTAAATGTCCATTTGAACACGTACGTCATAACATTTGATTTCAGCATGTCTCCAATCAGAGACTGGAACACTGCAGACCTCTAACATAACATATAATTACACCTAAGACAATGAAGCTTATAATAAGTAACTAATGCATGAGAGGTCTATTGTTCGTCCAACCAAAGGATGTAATTTGTGTTTGGTTGCAGCTCGGTGTCATGACCTACAGTGACATTACCAAGCAGAGCCCCGAGACGCAAGCTGCCATCGAACAGGAAGTCCGAGTTTTACTGAAGGTGAGCGTTCCCACAGCAAATTCAAAGATAATTGATCACAACTTTCTGTGTCTATTTCTGATTAATCACTCTCTCTCTCTTTCCATCCAGGACTCGTATGAACGTGCTAAAAAAATCCTGAAGACTTACAGTAAGGAGCACAAGACGCTAGCCGATGCTCTGCTAAGATATGAAACTCTGGACGCCAAAGAGATCCAGATGGTGCTCGAGGGAAAATCACTGGACCACTAGATACCTCAGTAGATCTTTTAGACTCTTGTATCATGTATATACATACACATATATATATATATAAAGCTGTGCAATTGGTGCACAGGCCTTTTGGAGGCCTTGTATTGCATTTCTTTTTGTATTCCTCTTATTACCAATGTGAAGATGACACTGAAATCACTGTCACCCCCTTTATATACATTTTTATTTGATCTTCTTTTGTCCTGCATTTCCCGTAGAGATGACTTTTGGTTTCACAGCGATTTTTAAAGCACTTCACAGTTTAATTGGATTCAAATAAATATTTGTTCTCCGCAAGTTTGTCTACAGTTAACAGAGATGTTTGGGGGGAAAACCTCTACTCTCAAGAGAAATGGCTTCTGTCGTAGTTTTATACATCAGAGTCATATTTGGTAACACATCAAGGTCACAAAACCAATGAATTTGACAAAGATTGTGTTTAATTCAGGTCAGATGATGTGTCATTTTAACTTTGTACAGGCTGGTGAACACCGTAGGACCTTAAAGTACCTCAATGTACCATTCAGCTGTAGCAAGGTGGTGGTGCTACCGCTGTTCATAGTTGAACTGAGTTTTTGTCTCAATGAGTGATGTCTCTCAGTTGTATCTACCATGTGCTATCATTTTGTGCGTTCTTATTTATTTAAGTGCCCAAAGGTGTGTCCTTTTTATTTTCTGAAAATTAGTTATAGGCCCCCCACATCCTATTCTAAGCTCACCTGTAACTGATAAATGAGGGGAAATGTGTATATAAACTGTAAGTGTTTAAAAGGATTGGCTTTGTGCTTCTGATTGTTCATCTTGAAGCTCAAATAAAGGTTACTCTTACCCATGAATGTGTCGTACGGTGCATGACTCAAATCAAACTTGAAGGTTGCATGAATTTATGTTGTTTATGGCCATTTGGGGCAGTACACTGAGCTTTAGTCTGAAGCACAATATTGGGATATGATATGGCTAATTTATTAGCAAACGGTTCTTCCAGCAGACTCCTGAAAAACGTAAGCAGTCATTTGGTATTGTGTTTTTGGCCACCTGAGGAACACTAATCCAACACGAGTCCAATAATCGCTTTGCTAACTTGAGTGGAATATCAGTCTGCTGTTACGTGCAGCACATATATAAGTTATTAGAGCTTTCTAGCTTAAAACAGCTACCTGTTACTGCTGGAAACAAGGTTGATGACAGTGGGACAGTGAAGCTGTGGTCCTAAAAACCAAAACAAAGAGTCAAAAGACACTAAAATGCTCCATAAAGTTGAGGGGAACTGCAGAGTTGGGTGATAATTCTCTGGTTTGTGACACTTCTCACTGTATACAGTGTATTTTATATATACTGTATGTATAAATCAATTTAAATCAGTTCCCCACTTAGTATAGTATGTCCTTACTTTCTCTACTCCACAGGTTGGAATCAAATTGACCAGTCAGAGGACGGCTGACAGTGATAATCAGATGCTTTGTATACACTGGGTTCTTTTGTCAATCTGCAAACGGGAACAAAAGCTTATTTACTGCTGCCTTTGAGTGATCTCGACCTATAATTAGTGTATTTAGTTCCAGATGAGGCCAACAAACCAGAGCACTGTTGTGTCCTCTTGTCTCTTTTCATTGATGCCTGGCACAGTGTTTATAAAGACCGGGAGGTACAGAAACACTAGTTCTAACCAAAGACAGCAACCCGGACTGAACATTAAGCTTCACTATGGAGTGGTTTGAAATCTCACTTTGGCTTTTAGAATAAAGCAACCAAGTCTCCAAAGCAGCTTTACTGTTATCTCAAGGGAACGATGGAGGACGCGGTGGATGACATAGCTGTTATTGGGATTGGATGCAATTTCCCTGGAGGTATGACTCAATTATGACGCTGTTGCAAGCATTGTTTGAGTTTTTCCAGTTGTCGTAAGGTAATTTATTAGGTATTTTATTTCAGGTGAGGGGTTGGACAATTTCTGGAGTATTCTGTTGGAGGGAAAGAACTGCGTTGTGGATATTCCAGCAGAGAGGTTTGACACCACCATTTGGTATGATGCTGATGATAGCAAACCTGGAAAAACACAGACAACCAAAGCAGCTCTTATAGAAGGGTAAGCATCATCTATTTAGACTATTTAGATTCAGTTCATCATTCTGTTAAGAGATGTTTGAATTATGATCGATCTTCTGTTTTTATATTTTAGGTTTAATGAGTTTGATCACAAGTTTTTTGGCATTAGTGAAGCAGAAGCTGATTTCATGGACCCACAGCAGAAACTCCTTCTGCAGTGCACATACAGGGCATTAGAAGATGCAGGAATCGCTATGGAAAGCATCAGTGGAAGCAGAACTGGAGTCTACATAGGTGACCACCATCGTTTTATGACACACTTTAAACTCCATCCCCAATTTCATAAACAAATTGTAACACTGCTTCTGTAATCGTGTTGCAGGTCTAATGAACAGGGATTACGAGATGCTCCAAAGTAACAGTTCTACTACAATAACCCACTACAATGGCACTGGGACGGCCATGAGTGTGGCTGCCAACAGGATTTCTTTCACCTTCAATCTCACTGGGCCTTCTTTTGCAATTGACAGTGCTTGTTCTTCATCTTTGGTGGCTCTACATTTAGCCTGCCAGGCTTTAAAGCAAGGTATTTGGTTCTCTTTTCCCTACAAATACAATGCCTAAAAGCCAGTTAATCAAGACATCCGCCTTTGATTTCACTTTCTTTTTCAACTAGGAGACTGTGAGATGGCTCTGTGTGGAGGTGTCAGCTGTATAATAGAGCCAAGAGTGTTTGTTGCTCTCAGCAAGGCGAAGATGATCTCACCTCAGGGGTTCAGCAAACCTTTCTCGAGCAGAGCAGATGGCTATGGCAGAGGAGAAGGCTGTGGTGTTGTTCTCCTGAAGCCTCTGAAAGAAGTAAGTATATATTGTGTTTATTTTTTGACAGTCATTTCACGTCATGATTACATTGCATACAGTGTGTGACAGTGTGACTTTCTATACAAAGGCCATAAAAGACTGCAACAAAGTATGGGGTATCATCAACAAAACAGCCGTCAACCAAGATGGACATTCAGTCACTCCAATCACCAAACCGTCCATGACACAACAAGAGGAGCTCCTGCGAAGAGTCTACTCAAAGTCTGACCTTACAAATGTCCAATACGTAGAGGCACATGGGACTGGGACCCGATTGGAGATCCAACAGAGGCAGGAAGCATCTCAAATGTCATCGCTAAAGCCAAACCTCCTGGTTCAGCGACACTGCGGATTGGCTCTGTGAAGAGCAACATTGGACATACAGAATCTGCTGCTGGAGTGGCCGGACTCATTAAGGTACTCTTAATGATGAAGAATGCAACCATTGTTCCCTCTGTTTTTTACTCAGAAGATAGTGCCAGCATAGATGTAAAAGCTCTAGGTATAAGTATTCCTGTTAAAGCCGAAAGATGGGAGACAAACGGGTCATTAGAAAGGGTAGCTGGGATCAACAGCTTTGGGTTTGGAGGCACAAATGCACATGTGATTGTAAGAGAATACAGTCAGACCAACGTTCCCACACAGATCCCAACAGGCTGTCCAAAACTCTTTGTAATATCTGCAGCCTCTGAGAAATCATTTATTCTATCCATCACCGACACCCACCAGAGGCTTTGCAGCAATCAAACAGTTGATTTACAGGCACTGTTATACACTTCAGCATGCGGAAGGAGTCATGCTAGACATAAATATCGGAAGGTCTTACCAACATCTTCCCTCTCAGATTTAGAAAATCAGCTAACATCTGCATTGAAAACAAAGTTTGAGTCAATAAGATCTGACATTCATGTGATCTTTGCGTTTTGTGGAAATGGGGTTGCCTACAGGGGTATGTGCAAGCAGCTCCTAAGAGAGGTTCCTGTTTTTAGAGAAAAGGTCAAAAAAGTTGAGAATCTCTTCCAGAGATATAAAAGAATCAGCATCAGTCAGTGGCTTGCTGGTGAATATGATAATGATGATTTCAGTAAGCCAGATGTTGTCCAGCCTCTTCTTTTTGCGATTCAGGTTGGCATTGCCAGTCTCCTGAAGCACTGGGGTGTCAAACCCGACGCTATGCTTGGACACTCTGTTGGTGAAGTTGCTGCTGCTCACTGTTCTGGTCTCTTGTCTCTTGAGGATGCCGTTAAAGTGTTGCACCACCGCAGTACTCTTCAGAGCAAGGTCTCAGGAGGGAAAATGCTTGTGGTTAGTAATGTGGCTGTAGAAGAGGTATTAAAAGTTCTTCCAGACTTTGCTGGAAAGATTTGTGTTGCAGCGTTCAATAGCCCCCAATCCTGCACTCTGTCAGGGGATGCAGATGCTATAGAGTTCCTCCATCAGAGGCTGAGGATTGTGTTTACAGAGGAAAATATCTTTCTCCATGAGTTAGATGTGCCAGCAGCATATCATAGCCATATGATGGATCCTATACTAGATGACATTGAGAAAAGTATTGATCCTTTGAATGCCAACAACACGCAGTGCAAATTATTTTCAACAGTGACTGCAGACAGTTATTCAGATGGTGACTTTACAACAGGCAAGTACTGGGCAAGGAACATCCGAGAGCCAGTTTTATTCGAACAAACACTGCGTGCTGTTACTAAAGATAAGCAGTCAAGGAGAAATGTTGTCGTTGTGGAGATTGGACCACGTAGGACTCTCCAAAGGAACATACATGAGACTGTGGGACATAATGCCATAGTTCTTTCCTCCGTCCAGCCAGGGAGAGATTATGACACAATCTTGTCCACTGTGGCAAAACTATTTGAACTGGGTATCAATGTGGACTGGCATCAGCTCTACAGGGGTTGTGAGACATTGCCCACAGCTTTTCCAGTCTATCAGTTTGTGAACACAAAGAAAGAATTGAATTTTGAAGCTGTGAGGAAAAGTGATGAATCAAATGCTTTTTCTCCCTATACACTCATATCCCAAATAAATCAGGGTAACAAAGAGTACACGTGCAGCTTCTCACTAGATACTACACCATATCTTTGGGAGCATAAAAACAATGGTGTTCCCATTGTACCAGGTGCGTTTTATGTTGAACTAGCTTATGCGTCAGTCATTGCAAGTTTAGGGCCAAAGAAACCTGTTTCTCTGCTCCAGCTCAGTCTAAGTTTTGAGAGTCTGTTAACACTAAGCTCAAACTACCATCAGTTAAAAGTGACACTGAAGCATGCAGTAAATGAGGCTTCATTCAAAATACAATCTTCTGCTGCAACACATGCCTCCGGTACATACAGGTGTACAGACGGCCAACCGCTTTTAGAAGAACCAACTCTTTGTCTTGACATGATTTTGCAAAGGTGCAAATTGGTTATGAAGAGAAAAGAGATTTACTCAGTTCTTTCTCAAGCAGGATTTGAGTATGGCTCTGTCTTCAAACAGCTTGATGATGTGCATTTTGGTGATGAATTCAAGGAAGCTGTGACGGCAATTAAAGTTCCAGATCAACTTCTAAAACACCTTCATGACTATTTCATTCACCCTGTGTTACTGGACTATTTCTTGCAAATGACTGCTGTGGTAGCTATCGGACGGCTAACAGCCAAGCAGGGATTCCCTTCAGCTATCGGTAGCATAGCCATATCAGGACCACTACAAGAGAACATGGTCATGTACCTACGAGCCACTCAAGAGACTTCAGACTTCCTCGATGTATGTGGTAGCTTTTCCACCACAGAGGGTCAGGTACTGGTTGAACTTAAAGGTGTGAGGATCTCATTTTTGTGCAATTGCTCAAATGTTCTTCAGTCATGGTTCTTCCACAATGAAATAATTACAATTCCTGAAAAGAGAGACTCGCAAAACTGCCAAATAAAAGCAATAGTTTTTGAAGACAAACTTGGCATTGCGAAAGGACTTAGGCCATACATACACCCAGAGTCAGCATTTGTGGAGAGCAGAGAGCATTGGACGGCAGACCAAGTTCGAAAATTAGTTTCCCACTCACTTAACACCAGTGTGGATTTGGAGAATATTCTCTTCATTTGGGGTGTTGAGGACATTAGTCACTTGTCATCCGAGAAGATGCTGGACCGCTTGGTGACTTGCTGTGAGCTTTTTCGCCAGATTGTTTTGGCTTTGAAAGAGAGCAAACGCTCTTGCACTGTCCACGTCATAACCTACAGATCGACAGAAACAACCGCAGACCATGTGAATCCTGGTTTTGTGCTATCTGGTATGACGAGGGCTTGTGCAGCAGAGATGGTAGGTCTCTCTTTTCACCTGACTGACCTTGCTTCTGTGACCAGTGAAGACATTCAAACGCTGGTCCATGTAATAAACACCTGCAAACAACATGAGGTCATGATCAGCAAAGGGCAAGCATCAACAACAAGAATAGCACAAACCCCCCTGAGGGACAAGGCTTTACGTGATGGTGATTTTCTCTCAGTGTTTGTGAACAACTTTGTTGTACAGACAACTGATCCATACAGAATGACTCACTTGTCTGCCATCCCCTGTGACACAAATATAAATCCAGTCCAAGAGAAGTCAGTTGAGATTCAGCTAACCAATGTATGCCTGCATTCATCAGATTACTTTCCTGTCACCACTTCACACTTGAATTTCGGCAAGACGATGTATTGGAGTAAGCATACGTCACAGAATCACAAGCTTCTCTCTTTAGATTTTAACGGCATTGTCACAGCTGTTGGGAAAGATGTCTCCAATCTTAAAGTGGGAGATCACATTGCTTCATGTTATCCAGTTGTTGCCACTGCAAAGATCATAATTCCTGAAGCCGTGTGCTACAGTACGAAGAGACTCCCATTTCTGAAAAAGACTCCATGTGTGTCTTACTTCATACTTGCATGGGAGATCCTGCAGAGAATGCTGTCTAAGATAAAACCACAACACAGGAAGCTGGTCATTGTCTCCTCCAGCTCAGTCTCTGCTCTAATGAAGGTTTTGGCTCTGACAGCAAACAGGTCAGGCTGGAATGTTTCCTCAATGCCCGGACAACCTCTACATTTTGATCAGGGTCATGCTTTTGTTTTTCTGCCTCCATTTGAACACTCTTGGCCGGGGCTGTTTGGCAGTGGTGGTCATGATAAACACTTTATTTTTGTATGTAGCAATCACATGCCATCCTCACTCTCAGCAAACATTGCTGCATTGAAGAGTGAACACATGCATGTACATACACTTGATGTGACTGATGTTCTCCAGAGAGCCAATCTGCAAGTACAAAACAGAAACATCTCTAATTGGCTAATATCATTAGGCTTTGATACAGTATCTCTACCTTTGAAAATGGAGACCTTCCAATTATCAAGCACAAAAGAGCCACAGAGCAATGTGGATGCTGAGTCCTACTTCACAACAAAGACAGTGCAACAACTTGTTCTACATCACAGAGAATCTGATTGTCTAGTGTCTGATATCCCTTTGCTTACAACGCCTCAACAACTCTTCAAACAAAGCTGTGTTTATATGGTAACTGGAGGGCTCTCTGGTTTGGGACTTGAGACAGTAAAGTTCATTGCCCATAATGGTGGCGGTTGTATTGTAACACTGTCCAGAAGTACTCTGACTGATGAAATGCAGTTTGAAATGGATCTCCTCCAGAGAAGATATGGGGTGGCAATCATGAATGTCCAATGTGACGTTTCTGTGTCGATGCAGGTAGTGGACGCGATCTCAAAGATTGAACAAAGATTCTCCTCTTGTCCAATCAAAGGAGTGTTTCACAGTGCTGCAGTGTTACATGATGGGTTGATTGAAACACTTGATCAGTCCCTCTTCCGAAAGGTGCTGCAGCCCAAAGTGAGTGGGGCTCTAAATCTTCACTATGCAACACTTCACAACAAACTAGATTACTTTGTGTGCTATTCCTCCATTTCTTCATTCATTGGAAATCCCTCACAGAGTAACTATGCAGCAGCCAACTCCTTCCTGGACACATTCTGCCATTACCGGAGAAACCTTGGACTTGCTGGACAGTCCATTAACTGGGGTCCTTTGAATCTTGGTCTCTTGTTGAGGAAAGACAATTTTCAAAAGTTCCTGGAGTCAAAAGGGATGATGATAATGGATGTATGTGAAATTCAACAGGCTCTCGAACAATGTCTTCTGATGAACAGACCACAACAAGTCATATGCAAGTTCAACTTCAGAAATCTTCACATTCATGTGCTTTCACAAAATGCATCTCTTAGGGAGCGGCTGTCAGCTTTAGTGGCATTGGAGCTAAAAGATGATATAAGTAGTGAACCTGGGGTTCATCATGTTTCTCCTACAAATGGAAATGTGAGAGCAATAGTCAGTGACATTAGCAATGTCAGCGTAGATGAGCTAGATGATGATTCAGCTCTGTGTGCATTGGGTATTGACTCGATGTTAGCCATGACTCTGCAGAATAAGATTTTCCAAGAGACAGGCGTGACTGTACCTTTGGTGAGAATATTGGACCCCAGCAGTACACTGGCCACTTTGGAGACTATTGTAATGAGTAATGGGGGTTTTGTGATTGCATGAAAATGCTTGGAATTAAGTTTTTGTACGGTGCACTGTTTCACTTCTGTGGTATGGTTCTCAAATTGGTTGAAATTGTTTGTTACTTTATGCAACCGTCTTTTATAGTTAGCAAGTGTATGTTATAGCTATGTTTCCACAGATTTCAATTGTAAAAATATGTTTCCAATGAGGAAGGAATAAAGGATAAGCTATTAACAAATCAGACTAAAACCCACAATTAACTTATCCTACCACCAAGTATTGTTCGCGTGTAATCTTGTGTAATCTTGTGTAATCTTGATGTAAATAAATCAACCTTAAATAAAGTGCAAAGACATTGGAAGATTGTTTTATCGTGTCATGAAGAAGCAAAAACTAAATACAATAACATTAGATATGTTGCTTTGACAATGTGTAAGAATTTATTGGTATCACATTTAATAATCTATAGTTATAGTCAGAAAAACAGTGCTATAAACACTACCATGATAAATTACTGTATCTGTTATCATGTTAATTGCATGTATCTCCTTGTTCTGTCATGGACCTCTAGGAGAACAATGTCCTTGTCTGCATGGTGTAAATTAATGGCTCAAACAACAGGAAGTTCACTAATCACACATGCCCCCAATTCTACATTTATGCGACATAATACTGTATCACATGCTTTTTTCTATCATCATCATAAAGGTGATAATCCATCAGAATCAATGAGCTAGCAGTGATAACAACTGACCATGACCTAAGACAGATGAGCGAATGTAAGACAGGCAGATAAAAGTACGTTGGCATTAGTAATATGTGGACCACACCCTGTAGCAGAGAGGGACAGATATTATCGACTCGTTTAAATTTTGAAATTTATTGAACATTAATAAAAGAATAAAAAGGAATGCACTTCATTCACATAAATTATTCAACATCAAAATACTAATTTATCAAAAATAATTGTGAATGTTGACTGTTTTCATGTTTTCATCATGAACTTATCAATAAACAGGATGAATAAAGCTGATAAAAAGTGATGGTGTATGGTAGAACTATTGAGCCAAGACAATAACCGGAGCCAAAGAGGCAAAATACAATATGAACATGTGGCATTAACACAAGAATGCTGCTGTATTGCAATGGATCAGCCTTCTATTGAATCAAACACACCAACTGTTTTCATGTTTTCATCATGAACATATCAATAAACAGAATGAATAAAACTGTGATAAAAACATACATTCAAAATTGGACATCTCCAAAAAAAAAAAGTGAGTAAAATATCATCAATAACCAGAGCCGTACATTTACAAAAAAAAAGACAAAATAGGCAAAAACACAACATGAACACGTGGCATTAACTCAAGAATGCTGCTTGCCTTGGTCTTCTAATGAAGTGACAACATTTTCAATATCACAATATAACGATGATCTGACTTTTTACATTTCTGTATGTGCATTTGTCATTTTTACAATCTGGTAGAAACATCATTTATGTCTCCGACTGGAAGAGGTTCTGGCTCATCACTAACATCTTCACCTTCACCTCCTTCACTCAGCATATCTACTACTGTTGACAGTGTGGCATTGGGATCCAACAGTTTCACCAAAGGCACATTCACACCTCTCTCCTGAAAGATGAGATTCTGCAGAGTCATGGCCTGCATGGAGTCAATGCCTAAGGATGAAAGTAGTGATTCGTCTTTCAGCTCACTTTCATCCGTGCCGATGGTCTCACTAAGCAGAGAGAAGACATACCCTTTTGGTGAGACAGTTTCAGTTTTTCTATCCTGAGAATCCAACTCTTTCGATTTTTCGAAAGCCTCATACACCAATGCAGACAGGCGCAGGGTCAAGGCTTTATTTTGAGAGAGGATGTTGAACCTGATGTTTCTGAAATGAAACCTGCAAACAGCCTGTTGGGGTCGATTTAGCACAAGGCACTGCTCCAGACTTTTATGAATCTCAGCCACATCCAACACCATCATACCCTTTGCCTCCAGAAACCGCTGGAAATGTTCCTTGTTCAAGAGGAGACCAAGGTTTAGAGCTCCCCAGTTGATAGACTGTCCAGGCAGCCCAAGATTGCGCCGGTACTGACAGAACATGTCAAGGAATGTGTTGGCTGCTGCATAATTTGTTTGTGATGCATTTCCTAGAAAGGCTGAGATGGAGGAGTAACACACAAAGTAATCCAGCTGACAGTGCTGTGTTGCACTGTGCAAATTCAGTGCACCGTTTACTTTGGGTTTGAAAACTTTCTCATAAAGAGACTTGTCGAGGGTCTCAATGAGCCCATCATGCAAGACAACTGCACTGTGAAACACTCCTCTGATTGGACAGCCAGGGAATTTCTGGCCGATGACACTGATAACCTTGTGCACAGTCTCAGACACAGATATGTCACACTCCATGGTAGTGATGTGATTTCCACACTGTTTCTCTACATTATGTATCTCTTTCTTCACCTCTGGTGTGGGATTGCTCCTGGAAAGTATGACAATGAACTCACCCCCTTTTTGTGAGATGAACTTGACAGTTTCAAAGCCCAGACCAGAAAGACCGCCTGCCACTATGTACACTGCTCTCTTTCGGAAAAGCTGTTTTTTTGTTGGCAGCAGTGGGATGTCAGACAGTGTGGTACTGACATCTTTTTCCAGAGCCACAACAGCCAGTTTCTTAGAGGTGAAGTATGATTGTTGTTTCTCTGAAATAAGGCTCTCTGTGCTTTCAGATTTCACACTCTGAAAGGTAAAGTTTTCAAGACCAAACTTCGCGCTCAACCTGAAGGACTTCAGCCAGTTATAAATGTGGGGCCTTTCTGCACTCAAGGATCCCTTTTGGAAAATGACTGGCATCTGAATTATCTGCACACGAACACTTTCCTCCACAACTTGGAACACATCCTGAGCAAGCAAGCACTGACTCTGAGTTTCACAGATCAAGACAACATGTTGGGCACCTGGAAAGTTGCAAACTTTAGCAATCAGAGATTCATCAAATGGGGGCAGGATGACAAATGCATCTATTTGACTGAAATTGCACTGTGTGCCAACAATCACATTCCAACCTGACTTGTAAGAGGCGAGTGCCAAGACTTTCATCAGAGCAGAATTTGGCACAGAGGATATGATTCCTAGATTATGTTTGGTTCTGGGCAAGGCTCGATGCAGGACCTCCCATGCAAGCACAAAGTAGGAAACGCAGGGTGTTTTTTGAAGGAATGGGAACCGCTTGGTGCTGTAGCACACGTCCTCTGGAACTCTAACCTTGCTGGCTGCTACCACAGGATAACAGGATGCAACATGATCCCCTACCTTCAGTTTCCTTACATCTTTTCCAACTGCTGTGACATTACCACTGAAATCAAGAGCCAGTAGCTTGTGGTGCTGTGATGAGTGTTTGTTCCAGTACAATGTCTGGCCAAAATTCAGATGTGAAGCACTGACAGGGAAGTAGTCAGATGAATGAACACATATTTTAGTGGGCCGAATTTCAACCGATGTATCACTTAATGGCTGGGCCTCCTCCTCAGAGTGAATGGCACTCAGTTGAGTCATCTTATGTGCATCAGCTGTCTGAAGGATGCATGACTTAGACAATGTAGAAGTAAAACTACCCTCTGAACTGTCAGTGGTTTCAGGTGGAGTATGGACAATGGAAGGTTTAAGAATTTGTCCATCTTTTATCACCAACTCTGGGTACTTGCTGCAAGGACACGATCTTAGGACCTCAGACAGAGCTGCGATGTCCTTAGCAGAGATAGAGCTTATATCAATCAGCTGAAAAAAAAGATCTGGTAACTCTGCAGCAAATGATCTTGTCATACCAACGAGAGCAAAACCTGGACTTATGTGGTTTACTGTGATGTCAGATGAACAGAAGGTGACTGCTCTGATGGAGTTCGGGAAGGAAATTTGCTTTAGCTCAAGGACTATTTGGCGGAAAATCTCACAGCAGTTTGCCAAATTCTGCAGAACAGCATCAGCTGACAGTGAAGTCAGGTTTTCTTTGCCCCACAAAAATAAGACCTCATCAAAGTTTTTATCAATATCTGTTATGTTGAGATTTTCCAAGAGAGAAGGAAATCCATGGCTCAAGATATCTTTTGCATGCGTGAAGGAAACATATTTAGACTTTGAGTCTAAATATTGTTGAAGGCCTTTGCCGATCCCTATACGGTCACAGAAGACCAAGGCCTTAGGAGGAGGAGCAGATGTGTCGCCTTCAGGGATGACACTGAAGTCATTATGGTAGAAATACTCCTCAACCACATGAGAGCGATTGCCAAGGTACTTGACTATCACATGTTTAACCTCAACCAACACTCTTCCTTCTTTATCTGCAAAGCAGCCACAAACCTCAAAGTGATCAAGACCCACATCAGTTGTTCTCAGATAGATAATCATCTCATCTTGCAAGGGTTCAAACACTGTCAAACTTCCTATTTTGGCAGGAAATCCTGGTCTACCAGCAAAGATGTGCTCTACTGTAACTGGGAGAAGTTGCATCAGAAAATCTAGCATAACAGGATGAATGTAGTAGTCATGCAACTGAGACTGCAGTTCTTCTGGAACTGTGACAACTGAAAAAGCCTCCTTGAGATCAACTCCATAGTGCACATCTGCCTTATTCCGGAAGACATCTCCATACTGAAAGCCTCCCTGAGAGAGATACCCATAGAACTCCTGAGAGTTCACAACAGATTTGCATCTTTTGTAGATGGAGCTTAGGGAAATGCACTGCTCCTCAATCAGCCTCTCTTTCTTTGACACCACTGTGCCTGATGCATACATTGCAGAAGGAGAGAGTACCATGAACCTCGATTCATTCTGTATTTGCTCAAGTTGCACCTTCATTTCAGGTGAATTCTGCATTAAAACAAATGGACTGTGAAAGTTGACACTGAGTTGTAGTGAGCTGAGTGGTACTTTTGGTTTGGCACTGGCCATGAATGCAGCT
Source organism: Miichthys miiuy (assembly GCA_036365135.1). Taxonomy (NCBI): domain Eukaryota; kingdom Metazoa; phylum Chordata; class Actinopteri; family Sciaenidae; genus Miichthys; species Miichthys miiuy. Next base: position 5,865,494 of record CM071618.1, read on the forward strand.
AAACCCAACTCAGCATAGAAAGCACCGGGGACGATGGGTATATTGTTGTGTGTGTGCTCTTTCAGGTAAAAACAAGAGTCAGACTTCAGATCACAGCTGAAAACATTACTTACACTGCCTGTCTGACAAAGCACAGGATGGTTACTTCCTGTGTTTTTCTGTGCTGCCCCAATGATAACATCTCTGTCTGAACTATCAAACTGGTATTTCGGAATAGGCAGAGGCATTGTCTCATATCCTCTGTAGAAGGTGCTCCAATCTACATAGACACCCAGTTCGAACAGCTTAGAAACAACAGACATCATTGTTTCATGATCTTTCTCTGGCTGAACCGATGCAAGAACAGCGGTGTTGTTACCCACAGATTCCATAATGTTTCTCTGCAGCGCCCTTCTTGGCCCTATCTCCACAAAGACTGTATTCTTCTTTCCTTTAGTTGCTGACTTCACTGCCTGCTCAAAAGCTACCGGCTCACGGATGTTTCTAGCCCAGTAATCCCCTGTGCAGAAATCACCATGCTGCACTTCTTTGCCTGTCACTGTTGAGAACAACTCTGTGTCAAGATCATTCACCTGCAAGGAGCCAATTGTCTCCTCGATTTCTGGCAGAATTGGGTCCATCATGTGGCTGTGGTAAGCAGCAGGGACATCCAGTACACGAAGGAACAGATTCTGACTGTTGGCGGAGGTGCTTAGCACCTTATGGAAGCTTGCAATTGCATCTGCTTCACCTGAGAGGGTGCAGGACTGTGGGCTGTTGAAAGCAGCGAGGCAAATTTTACCAGAGTAACGAGGGAGAAGAGCAGTTACTTCGGATACAGCCATGTTGCTGATCACAAGCATCTTACCCCCAGTGACTTTGCTCTGGAGAATGCTGCGGAAATAGATGACTTTTACTGCATCCTCAAGAGACAAGAGGCCTGAACAGTGAGCGGCTGCAACCTCGCCAACAGAGTGTCCAAGTATTGCATCAGGTTTGACACCCCAGTGTCTGAGTAGGGTGGTAATGCCAACTTGGATAGCAAAGAGGAGTGGCTGGACAACATGTGGGCTTTTAAAGTCACTACCCTCAAACTCACTCTCAAGTGTGTCCAAGATGTTCAGCGTACTCAATCTGAGGAAATGTTGTGCAACCTCTTTGATCTTATCCCTGAATACAGGCTCTTGTTTTAGTAACTGTTTGCACATGCCATGGTAAGTGAGGCCATTTCCACAAAAGACAAACACTAACCTTGAATCTGAGTAGGACATGCTGATATTTTTGCCTACAGTGGCACGTAACTTCTCTTTAAGATCAACTACAGATGAAACCACAATGGCCTTTCTGTATTTATGTTTTAGATGGCTCCTCCTACAAGCTGATGTGTACAGCAGAGAATCTAGATCAACTTTGCTATCTTCTAGCTGTTTAATGGTGTCTTCCATCATCAGAGTGAGAGATTTTTGTGAATTTGCAGACATGACAAAATACTTTGCCTGTTTCCTGTCATTCCTTTGCTCAGTACGGGACTGCTTGTGCTGTTTGACAATGGCATGCGCATTTGTACCCCCAAAGCCAAAGTTGTTCACCCCTGCAATTCTTGCACCAGAGGCTTCCCACTTTTCTGCTTCCTTAGGAACTTTAATGTTCAAGGCTTTGGCATCTACACTTGCAGTCTCTTCAGAGTAGCAAACTGAGGGAACAATGGTCTCATGCTTCATCATTAGGAGAATCTTAATGAGTCCAGCTACTCCAGCAGCAGATTCCGTATGTCCAATGTTGCTCTTCACAGAGCCAATCCGCAGTGTCTCTGAACCAGGAGGCTTGGCTTTAGCGATGACATTTGAGATGCTTCCTGCCTCTGTTGGATCTCCAATCGGGGTTCCAGTCCCATGTGCCTCTATGTATTGGACATTTGCAAGGTCAGACTTTGAGTAGATTCTGCGCAGGAGTTCCTCTTGTTGGGTCATGGAGGGTTTGGTGATTGGAGTGACTGAGTGTCCATCTTGGTTGACGGCTGTTTTGCTGATGATACCCCAGATATGGTCATGGTCTTGTATAGCCTGTGAAGTAACAACAATGAGAGTATTATGTTTTTGACACTGTTGAGTGTGTTATATTGGTATACAATGACATGGGAATTAAATAATTATGCTATTTAGTCCCAGTACAATTTGTCAAAAATTGTTTTGGACTTGTTATGTAAGAGGGACAAGGCTAACAGGAACAAGGAATATTACATTTATAGGCATTGTCCAGACTGTTTAATGTTTACAAGAAATTAATTGCATTGTTATAGTAAGTCAATTAGTTATTAACTGATATTAGTCCAATGATATCAGTCTAATATTTTATATAATCGGATGTCAATAAAAAGGGAAAAGGAAATTTGTGCATGTTTATTACTCTGCACATTCTGACCTTTTTAAGCGGCTTCAGGAGAACAACACCACAGCCTTCACCTCTGCCGTACCCATCTGCTCTGTTGGAGAAAGGTTTGCTGGTCCCGTCAGGCGAGATCATCTTGGCCTTGCTGAGAGCAACAAACACTCTTGGCTCTATTATACAGCTGACCCCTCCACAAACAGCCATGTCACAATCGCCTGATAAGAGAAAACATTTCTTAGTAAACAGACGTGTATTTATATAGCTCCTTTCTGATCTACCGACCACTCAAAGCGCTTTTACAACCGTTCACCGTTGACGTGCTGAAGCCATGCAGGGTGCCAACTGCTCATCAGGAGCGGTACAGTGCAGTTCTCTACCACCAGAAAAGGGCATCTGGGGCTTTCCATCAGAGTTACCTTACAGGTTGCTCCAAAAAGTGACTTTAATTAGTTATACTGTACAAACCTTGTTTAATGGATTGACAGGCAAGATGAAGAGCCACAAGAGATGATGAGCAGGCACAGTCGATGGACAGTGAGGGCCCAGTGAAGTTGAAGATGTAGGAGACTCTGTTTGCAGCAATACTCATGGCGAGCCCTGTGCCAGTCCAGTGGTTGATCACACTCGGGTGGACGTGTGCAGCGTTTGTCTCATAATCTCTGTTCATTAGACCTGTAATAAAAGCGCCATAAAAGAATTGTAGGAGAAGTGCACATAAACTAGATGTTATTGCATGTTAGATAATTCTGTTATCTAATTACTGACTTACCAAAAAACACTCCTGTCCTGGTTCCACTGGCTTTCTCCATGGGGATGCCAGCATTCTCTAAAGCCCTGTAGACACACTGAAGGAGCTGCTTTTGTTGAGGGTCCATTTGCTCCACTTCACTGTCGCTGATGCCGAAAAACCTGTGGTCAAATTCATTGAACCTGAAAACATAAAGTCATTAGATCAAATTAGGAGAGTCAGGAATAGATCCATTTTTCAATACCTTAATTGCCTCAAGTGAGATTACCTAACCTGGTGTTGACTGTAGTTTAAAATGAGAAAATCAGAAGCTCTGCAGAGCAGCGTGATTCGATTGGATGCTGGTTAAGCACAGACAATGTGAGAGGATTAAAACATACAGTAAGGAAAGGGGGTTTCCACACACTGCGTGGTTTTAAAGTTGATCCAGAGCTGAGTTTTTTATGTGAGGAAAGCACCTTCCTTTAATTTTAATAATCAAAATCACTTCTATGAAGATTTAATTCAAAAGTCCTGAGAGGCAAGTGAGAAAAGTTTGATCAAAATTGAATACATAAGAGATCATACCCGTCAATGAGAGCAGCCTTGGCCGTGCGGGATTTACCCGCTTTGTTGTCATCAGGGTCATACCAGCTGGCTAAGTCAAATCTCTCTTTGGGAATTGTCACAGAACAGTTTCTCCCCTCTATGAGAACCTTCCAGAAATTGTCAAGCCCCTCTCCTGTTTGGAAACATACATATACAGTATATAATGTTTAAAAGCGGTACTATAAATTGTGGTGTGTAGATCAGGAGAAAAACAGCTACTGTTTGTATATTTAATGTGATAATTGCACATTTGGCTGATTTGTAGACAAAGAAATGGAAAATAGAACTTGTTTTATGAAATGAGATACATGATTTGTCTACAGTAACTTAATTTGAGCAAAGTAAAATCCACAACATCCATTTTAGAAATACCAGCGATTGATTTTTGTGAATCCTGAAGATGATTAAGAGGTTGTGTGTCTGTTGATCTAATAATGTTGAAATGATATATATTTTTTTGTTTTTAATTTGCTATAACTTCTCAGAAATTCTCACAAATTGTGAAGGACAGAGAGAAATCTATAAATCACAAATCTGCCAATAAAAAATTAAGAATCACAAAAAAACACAAACCAAAAATAAGTTTCCAAATTCAAATAGCTTACCTCCTGGGAAATTGCATCCAATGCCCACCACTGCAATACTGTCTTCAGCTTCTTCCATTGTGCCTGAACATCACTGAGAAAAGAAAAATCAAAAATCTTTACTGCAACATGTCAGCATTTCTCTTTTTTTTCCAAGCAACTTCCCATCCAGAAATAAATTTGCATTCTTTAAAATTGCGTAATTAGTCTAGTTTTGTCATGCACCGGTGCATCCTTACATCCATACTGTTTGCTTTTTCCCTCAGTGATAGTATCGCTGCTGGACGCGCGGGTTCGTTCTTATAGCCAGCTTCTTTTCTTTATAAAACATTAATGATTGATTGTATACGTGACCATGGAGATGAAGGACTTCAGTGCACACATTTATGGAGCCTTGCAAATGATTAGACCAATATGTGTCATCAAACAATGAGGTGACTCTAGGTCTTGTTTCACTGGAGCTTATCACAGTCATACGCTAACTAACAATCAACCAGACGTTCCAGGAAATCGAGTTTAAAATGTTTATTGGTGACACTTAAAAGTGAAACTTTACAGCCAGCCAAACACAATAATTACCACATTTTACATGAAATATATATGTTAAGCAATAAGCTTGTTTTTGAGTCAACAATGTTGTCAATACTACAATAAATTATATAATGCACACAAGGTTAAGTATTAGTAGTGTGACCTTAATTTAGATTCCATTAGCTTTGTGTTTCGATTAGATACGTTGAGGTCAAAGTAGATGTCGAAAGAGACGTAATGTTGTAAAGACTCTCTGCTTCTTTTCACAAACAATGCAATAATGGCCATAAATAATGTATGCAAAGTCACCTTTGGACACATTATGCAACAATAATTACACCAAATATCATCAGGACAAGCAAAGACCAGTTATAGAGATGGTTTATGTATGTTAAGGAACTAATGCGCTCAAAAAATAAGCAAAATATTAGTATCTTTGTTTTATTGCAGTCACTCAGAGATCATACAAAGCTAAAGCAAAGCTATCAACTGTGGTTGACTTTATTACGCTCTATCAAAGAGGTCACAGAGGTAAGATGTGGACGAAAGTGTTGTTATATTAGATGATAGGCGAAGTTTATCTCGATCATAAAGACTTGCACATACTATAACAGATCCCGATCCTTTGCCAAATGGACATTACATTGCATGTCAGTAGATAGACGAGTATTTTATACTCTAATCTGAAGGCAGGAAGAAGTTTTTTTCCACATGGTCTGTGCCAAAAACCTCCATTGTAACCGTCTCAGGATGACTAGCTTCTTCAACATTAATTTTAAGGCACTGATGAATCCTCACAAGGATAATAAATCAATAACACATCCTTTATTCTACAAAATCAATATAAGATACAGGTCTTTTCACATCTCAGAGATGTTTGAGTGACACTTTTTCCCCAGTTAAGATGAACAACTCTGCTAACGACTGCAGATATCAAACCAAGAATATGTGGAGAAGAGACACAGTAATATATCACAATGAGAATTCCTGACATCATGATACTGCTTTGTCATGTTGCGGTGCTGACTGTTCACTTTTCCATTGTAAAAAAGGTTTGTAGTCGGCCAAAAATGTGTTTTCTAAGAAAAAAATCTAATAATGAGATATCAAAACATGTGCAGAGGACAGAAACAAAAGAGTGTAACACTGGGTTTAATGTCCGAAAATACAGATACAGAAAAACATTTAGACATCTGAATTCTGACTCACTTCTGTCAATCAGAATCATAAACCCTACCTTAATATATACTTTGCATTAGAAAGAGAGCAAATACTGTATATTAAATATGTAACTAAGAAGAATGTTAAAGATAAGTGCACATTTTTCTTGACGGGCAGTGAAGATTAAGATTGCAAAGTGATTTTTCATTCCCACGTTATCGACAGCTGCCGACAGGTCAGCTCCCACAACTTCTGTGCCAAGTCATCGTCTTTACCGGCCGCTGAGCAGTTGGCGGGAGCACAGTCGCTGTAATCAAAAGAAAGATGAGCAACTTAAGACGTCGATAAATCACCTCTTGAATTTAAGGTTCATGTCCTCTGTGGCTTGATTGGTACTGTCAATCTGAGAGGGAAAAATGTCTCTTTGGCCTCAACTTGAAGACTTTTATATGCTCACTGCAAATTATCTTCTTGACCTCCATGAACGGCTTCAGATGTTGATAGGAAATGTAACATGTGCCGTCTCTATGTTTACCTGTAGTATCCACCGCTCTCTTTCTCCAGTGACGGCTCCACCGCGCAGTAAATGGACGTCTGAGCTCCCTGGGTGGAGTTTTTGGTGAAAGGACTGATCACCTTCATCACAAACTGTTGAGGGCCGCTCAGATGGCGCCATAAATCTGTCTGGACGACTCCGGGGTGGAGGGAATATGTCGTCACACCCGTGCCTGAAAGACAAGTGACAGTGACACAAATCTAATGCAGGATTGACTAAAAATTGACTAAAAAAAACAGAGATAAAGATATAATGCACACCCTCTAGTCTCTTAGCCAACGAGCGGGTGAAGAGGACATTGGCTAGCTTGCTCTGAGAGTACGCTCCCTTCTTGTCGTAACTCTTCTCGCTGTTGATGTCCTCCAGGTTGATGGTGCCCCAGGCGTGAGCCATGGACGACACGGTGACGATCCTGGCTGGTGCCGATCTCTTAATCAGGTCGATCAACAAATGTGTCAACAGGAAGTGACCTGGAGGACAAGGAAATGACTTTCGTGTTTAAATTTAGAGTTTGAAAAAGCAGAAAGAGGATATCGTATTGCACAAGCTTACGACAAACTTGATAAATTGCAAAGAATCACTGCTGAATATCTCAAACCTTGTTAATATCTAACGTCTAACAAAGAGTCTGTCTCTGGGTTTTAATCACAGATCTTCTAAAATGATGTTTATTTCTGTGGTTAATGTAACACTTGTAGTGAGTAACATTATATTCTCCTCTCGTCATTCACTGTCTGTGTCACTCAGTTTCCAAGGTACACCTTGGCAAAACTATAAACGTAATTCTACCTGTACAAAGGTGATAGTGTTCAGTCTTTGTTGAAACTATTAGAGAGTTGTTGATTCAACTGACACTGAACAAAAATATAAACGCAATAACACTTTTGTTTTGCTCCCATTTTTCATGAGATGAACTCAAAGATCTAAAACATTTTCTATATACACAAAATAACCATTTCTCTCTAATATTGTATATTAATATAAATCTGTAAATCTGTGATAGTGAGCAATTATCTTTTGCCAAGATAATCGATCCCATCTCACAGGTGTGGCATATCAAGATGCTGATTAGACAGCAGGATTATTGCACAGGTGTGCCTTAGGCTGGCCACAATAAAAGGCCAATCTGAAAGGTGCAATTTTGTTTTATTGGGGATATTGGCAGGAATTTGAACACGCTGTCGTATACGCCGATCCAGAGCATCCCAAACATGCTCAGTGGGTGACATGTCCGGTGAGTATGCTGGCCGTGCAAGAACTGGGGCATTTTCAGCTTCCAGAAATTGTGTACAGATCCTTGCAACATGGGGCCGTGCATTATCATGCTGCAACATGAGGTGATGGTCGTGGATGAATGGCACAACAATGGGCCTCAGGATTTCGTCACGGTATCTCTGTGCATTCACAATGCCATCAATAAAATGCACCTGTGTTCGTCGTCCGTAACATACGCCTGCCCATACCATAACCCCACCGCCACCATGGGCCACTCGATCCACAACACCCACACACGATGTCTGCCATCTGCCCTGAACAGTGAAAACCGGGATTCATCCGTGAAGAGAACACCTCTCCAATGTGCCAGACACCATCGAATGTGAGCATTTGCCCGCTCAAGTCGGTTACGACGACGAACTGGAGTCAGGTCGAGACCCCGATGAGGACGACGAGCATGCAGATGATGCCACAGATGTCGCAAGTTTTGAGGGAGCGTGCAATTGGCATGCTGACATCAGGAATGTCCACCAGAGCTGTTGCCCGTGAATTGAATGTTCATTTCTCTACCATAAGCCATCTCCAAAGGCATTTCAGAGAATTTGGCTGTACATCCAACCGGCCTCACAACCACGTGTAACCACACCAGCCTAGGACCTCCATATCCAGCATGTTCACCTCCAAGATCGTCTGAGACCAGCCACTCGGACAGCTGCTGCAACAATCGGTTTGCATAACCAAAGAATTTCTGCACAAACTGTCAGAAACCGTCTCAGGGAAGCTCATCTGCATGCTCGTCGTCCTCATCGGGGTCTCGACCTGACTCCAGTTCGTCGTCGTAACCGACTTGAGTGGGCAAATGCTCACATTCGATGGTGTCTGGCACGTTGGAGAGGCGTTCTCTTCACGGATGAATCCCGGTTTTCACTGTTCAGGGCAGATGGCAGACAGCGTGTGTGGGTGTTGTGGATCGAGTGGCCCATGGTGGCGGTGGGGTTATGGTATGGGCAGGCGTATGTTACAGACGACGAACACAGGTGCATTTTATTGATGGCATTGTGAATGCACAGAGATACCGTGACGAGATCCTGAGGCCCATTGTTGTGCCATTCATCCACGACCATCACCTCATGTTGCCGCATGATAATGCACGATTCTGTACACAATTCCTGGAGGCTGAAAACGCCCCAGTTCTTGCATCCCTTGTTTGGGATGCTCTGGATCGGCGTATACGACAGCGTGTTCAAATTCCTGCCAATATCCCCAATAAAACAAAATTGCACCTTTCAGATTGGCCTTTTATTGTGGCCAGCCTAAGGCACACCTGTGCAATAATCATGCTGTCTAATCAGCATCTTGATATGCCACACCTGTGAGATAGGATAGATTATCTTGGCAAAGGAGAAGTGCTCATTATCACTTTGTGAACAGTATTTGAGAGAAATGGTTATTTTGTGTATGTAGAAAATGTTTTAGATCTTTGAGTTCATCTCATGAAAAATGGGAGCAAAAACAAGTGTTGCATTTATATTTTTGTTCAGTGTAAAAACGTCATTTAGGAAGCTGAATATTGTGGTACTGTATTGAGAAGTCTTTCTAATACTGAGTTCACGCTTGTTGATAAGCGGCTAATGGGGTGGATAAAATATTAAAAGCGCCTCTTAGTTTAAGCTTAAGTGTTTAAACCATGTAAGTAGTCCAGTTAGGGTTCAAAGATCTGGGTTGTTTTCACACGCATCATGTTTTAGGTCTCTGGTTAGACATTCAGGTCATCGCGGTAGGTAAATGTCACGTCATGGCAGAAAACACTATGCTTACTATGTGTAGCATGCAGACTATGCTACGCAAAAGTTGGAAATCTGTTAGAAACTGTGAAGAACTGTTAGTGAAAGGCGGCAGGCCGGGATTGACAACAAATCAGTCAGGATAATGGGAGGTGAAAAAACGCTGGAAACTTTCATTAAAGATATACAGGCAGGATTGTTTGGACTACTGGACAGCTACAAAATGGGGAAAAAAACTTGCTAAGGTTATGTCCAATTATATATATCTGTTATATTTCCTCCTTCCTTGTCATTTCAAACACATTCCTACCTAAAGGCTATTAAAAGAAACATTGGACTGTGAGTGTGTATGCAGGTGTCGAGGTTTTAGTGACTAGAACATTATTAAAAGTGTGTAAAACTTTGGTACCTTGTAACTTGGCTGGAAAATTGTTCTCATGACCTGGTGATAAACTGCCTCTCTTTATCTGACATACAGGTATTATGTCTTGTCTTATCAGGCATCAGCGAGTTCTAATATTTAATATTTAACAGGCAAAGGATAATAGTGCTAAATAGTAAAGTATAACAGAGGGCTGTTTACGGACAGGTGAGTGTAAAGGATTAAAATGAAATCCCCTTTAAGGTGATCTTTGGCCAAAGTCTGCACATGGATTCATTCTATTATAATTTAATAGAGTTCCTCTGATGATTAGAGCTCCTCACATAAAGAGTCCATTTAAAATACGACTCGTAACTTCAGTCAAACCTTTAACTCCTCGCACAGGTAAGAGGCAACACAGTTTTGTTTACCAAAGTGATTGACACCAATCTGCATCTCGAAGCCGTCTGCCGTCTTCCCATAAGGACAAACCATCACGCCGGCGTTGTTGATGAGGATGTTGAGTTTGGGCTCTCCTGCAGAAGAGAACAGTGTGAAGTAAGATGCCATGCCTCTTAAAGTGCCGTCACGTGCGTGCACCTTTCTAAAAAAAAAAAAAAAGGAACAAACTGTTTAACCTTTGTTGATGGCTTCGGCGAATTCTCTGATGGACTTGCTGTCTGACAAGTCGAGCTTCATGCAAACGACGTTTTCGTTGCCGGAGCTCTCGATGATTTCTTTCACGGCGGCCTGCGCTCTCTCCATGTCGCGACACGCCATGATGATCTTTGCCCCTGAAACAGCAAAATAACAGCAGTGACACAGAAATACTGTACAACAGCAGAGGAAAGGTTTTGTAACAAAATGTGTGTACTGGAATTGACCCAATATTTCTATATTATTAAGCAGTTTTTAACAAGATTTAGTGTCTTGTGATTTCATATTGATGCAAATGACATTTTTGTCAGTGTTAAACTGTATTTTATGAACATGTCACAGCTCAGGAATTGTTTTTATTCTTTTTTTTAATGTATGCCCTTACTGTGATTTAATTAAACGAACAACAAATGTTTGAACGTCTGTAAGGCAGACAGCTAGAGAGGAAAATCAGTCAAATGATGAGCAATGTTTGGCGTATGCGCTCACAGGCGGGCATGTAATCTGGGTTAAGAGCGCCACCTTGTGACAAAATGAGTACATAATCTGTATTTTAAAATGGGATTTGAGCTGATTTGCTGTGTTTTAACGAGATTTAGTCTCATGATGTGTGTTTACATGTCTGCACTGTGTGAAGCAGCAGCATGAAAATGAACAGTTATATGACATAAGGGCAAGATGTGTTTCTCCTGCACCCCTAAAGTCACATGATAAGCTCCACAGACGATTAACTGAACAGCTAATAAGTGAGAATATGAAAGATCTTTAAGTACAGAGGCTGAAATGTCTTCACATCTTATTAACGTATTCTTCAGTTGGATATTTCATGATTTAAATCTTTTAAAACACTTTCGTCGATTTAAGACTGTACTTCATGAAGTCAAAACAAAGTAATAAAGTAAATGCTGTAACTTAACAGACTTAGAGACAAGTGTTTAAATGTGTGTGTTACAATCCAAACTTCAGGCTCCAGCATGAGATCTTCCAGTCAGACAAACCTCTCTTTGCCAGGTCGATGGCGGTCTCTTTGCCAATCCCAGTGTTGGCTCCAGTGATGACCACAGTTTTGTCATCCAGCCTCTCAGCAGAGGACCAAGCAGCCCGGAAGAAATTTCTGAAATTGAGAAATCACTTGTTACCTCACTGAGTCAGACCAGAAAAAAATGGCTTCAACATGAACAGACACACCCTCTACATGAATACACAGAGGCAAAGACAACTTTAACTCACTGTTTTTAAGCATTAAATGAAGTCATTATCTTGTAAATAAACAGATCTGGGATCAGGTGATGAAGTATTTAGGTTAGCTCACCATTTGAGCTTCACTTAAACTACAATATTCAGACAGTTAGTGTGTTTTTATGAGTGTAGCAGACCTCACCTTATAGCCTCCATCTCACTTCTCAACCACAGCTAGCTGTTTGACCGCCCTCTGACCGGAAACAAACCTTAAATCTCTCTTTTTCTCTCAAACTTCTTCAGAAGCGAAGGGGTTGGGTTAAAAAGAAAACTGGCGACGAGGAAGTAGTGTGGTGTAGTAATGTTTGATAGGTAGGAGATTTCAGCCAATCGGCTGTGACGCCGTCGCTCACGGACGATGCTGATTGGTTGAGGTTTATGTTTGGGTCCGCCCCTTGTGGTGACGGTGTTTGATTATTAATGCGGGCAGTGCCGGACAGGTGGGGAGCGGAGCCAAACAAAGACACAACAACATGTTTATTTATTTATGTAAATATAATTGACGTTTACATAGTACTACTACTTATACTACTACTACTACTACTACTACTACTACTACTACTACTACTAATAATAATAATAATAATATAGTTTTTTCTTATTTTGTACACACTTTTTTAAAGTTTTAGTTTAACTTAATTTATATTAATCTTTATTAACACCAGCATGATATAATGTATTTATTATTATTATTATTATTATTATTATTATTATTATTTTACCTTTTATTTATCTTTCATCTCTTAATCTTTTATTTTAGTTATTGTCTTATTTTTTATTTTTATTATTTATTGTTTTTATTTTTATTTTTTTTACTAGTCTTTTCCCTTTTTATGCCCACACGTTATTACTATTATTTTTGTCCCATTCTTCTTCTTTTGAAGAGCCCATCAGTGAATAGCTGGTTTTTCTTTTTTCTTTTCATTGTTCTTCCTGTTTCTGTGGAATCTGTTTTCATTTCCTTGATTTCTTTACGGCCTTCTGTCGGGTCTGCTGCTCTGTAAAGCCCTTTGTGAACTCTCTTTTTTTAAAGGTGCTGTATAAATAAGGTCATTATTGTTATTCTGAGAATGTTTCTCTGTTATATAATCACTTTATACGTTTTATATTTTATTCTCATTATTCATGAGTACTTTTCTTGTCTACCTCGTGTTCTGTGACACGTGTGTAACATTTCACCTTGTCTTATCTTATCTTAACTAAACTCTGCTATGTTTCAATAATAATTAATCACCGTAAAGTATAGTAGACAGCAGGAAACAGAACAGAATATAAACAAAACTAATTGAATATTTGAATGTTTTGATTCATTCACTTCTATCTTAAGTTATAGCCTATAAATACTCTTCAGTATAACATGTACAGTACATTAAGCGTTTAATAATACAGCACAAAGTATCAGTGCATAGCCTCTTTTATTGTATCCAGTTTACAGTAAATTAAGATTAAGATGTCCTTTCTATAAGAAAACCCTCTTGCTCTTTAGACATAAACTACCGTCACTCATCAGTATTTCAGGCTCTTTCCAGCAGGTGGCAGTCAACGACCATCTACCACCATGAATCAGCTGAGCGAGCCTGTTACACTTTAACATCAGCTCTGGGTTACTGTGTTATGTCTGTGGACAGATTAACAGGTTGGTATTTGGGTAGAGCTTGTCCTTGGCTGAGATCTCACTCTGCTAGCAAATCATTTGCAGCAAACACAAATTACCTAATCGCCCGTCACGCCTCTCCAAAGGCTCCACCAAAACATCATGAATGGTTCATTCATTAATACGATAGAGACATTATTACAGCATACAGTGGGATTATACTTTGACCAGAAGGTCATCAGCACAGGAAACAGACTCCGGCCATCAGCTGATTGTGCAAACATTTCCTTCCCTTCTTTTTGCTGCAAAATTAGTCAGCAAAGGAGTGTATGAGTGTGATATGTGTGTGTGTGTGTGAGCATTTTGACAAAGAATGAAGACACACAGAGGTGTGTGTGGGACATAATTGCATCCATGCTAAAAAGAAAACACCCTGGAGTCTAAAATCAAGTGTGTGTGCACTTACCCTGATTGTATCCCCCCCTCGTGCCTCCGCCTCCCCTCTTTCACTTCCCTTTCCATGTTTATTTAAGCAACAAGTGGTGGACAGTGGGACAGGAAGCATTTGTAAGTGTCTGTTGATTAATTTCTCATATATTATTATTTCATATACTGCATGACAGCTGGACTTATTGTGATCACCTCGCAGTAAATCATCTTGATATTTCTGTGGATCGAGTGGTACCCAAACAAAAATTCACATTTACGTCATATCATTCAAAAGGTTGAATTTTAACGTGACACAATAACCATGTGTGTTTTTATTTGTCTGTTGCTGCCATCGTCCCCTCTTATGTTTGCTATTGTTGATGGGCTACTGTTTTGTCATCAGGGGCAACAAACATCAGACATAACAGTTTACCTCAGTCATTCCCGGCGCCGCGTTAGCAGCTTCCCAGAGGCCGAACACAATGGAGAAGCAAGAGGATGTACTGAGTAAACCATGAGAACAATCCATTAGCTATAATGGGACGATTAACTTTACTTTAGCAGATGGAGAGTAAGAGGATGCACGTTTTTATTTTTATACAAGGGAGGGGAGAAGAAGACACAAGTGAGAGCTGAAGGAGAACATCTTGTGTTGATATGATGGCAGACTGAGCAAAAATTGTGGATTGAGTTCCCTTAAAGGTGACGGAGTAAGTAACAACAACAACAAAACACACCCAAGAAATGGTGAACATAATGACAGCTATAATGACGTGCTGTGATTAACGTAACAAATGGCATTTTGTCGACATCCACAAAAACTTAAAGATCCCTCAAACGTTTTTCAAGAGGCAACCACCATGGCTGTCAAAAACTGCAGTTCCTCGGGAGGCCACTTGAGGCTGGCTACAAAACGAGTCAGTCTCCATAAGTCCCCATGCTTCACAGCAGAAATAAACATGTTTACAGCCTGGTAGAAAAAACAGTTTTGGTCTCTGTAGCTAATTTCCCCGTTCCTGACAACTGTACTGAGGCTGGATTTTTTATACAACTCACCTGTTCAGATTATATTAAGGCTTAAAGTTATGCAGGATTAACAGCGTGGATTTTGATTGACAGGTGGGTGCTGTTACAGATCTGAGCCCCCATGTGTCACACAGCCTGCTTTAGGTCCGCTGATGATCCACGGAAGAGCCACCACACTGTGAGCTTCAAAATGACTCTTCAGAAACCTGTGGGTGACGTCACAGATACGCTGTCCATTCTTTATACTGTCAGTGATCAAGACATACACAAATACTTTGAATAATACTTGAATGAATGAAGAGCAAGGAAGAATCATCCACTCACGGCGTCCAACCCAACCCCAAGTTGAATATTGAGCTGTGATTGGCTCCCAGACGTACAGGCCTTAAATGGTAAAAAGTTTTCGATTGTTAAACTCCACACATACATCAAAAGTCAAACCATCAAAGTGAACTACTTTCTGAGTGGAGGAGGACTTTATATAAAAGACTGACTAAGTTGGGATTAAAGATCCACATAAACACTTGAAACATAGTGATTAAGAGAATAACCGTGTTTAAAAAAAGAAAAAAGTCAGTAGCAAAGCTTGCAGAACGAGCCACCCTGCTGTTTACATTATAACAATATCTTTCCAAGGTCACATCCCTCAGTACCTCCCTGACACACACACACACACACACACACACACGTAGGCGGCCAGCAGTCTGGCTTGTGCAGCGATCTGTCATCTACAAAACCTCAAATTATCTGAAGCTTTGGGACATGATAAATATATCCAAGTGTGTCCATCTCCTTATATCACCTTTACTGTGAAGACAACTGGCTCATCCAGCACTCATATTCTGTTTAGTCTGGCTCTGTCAGCAGCCCCCCCCCACCGCCCCGCCATGCTTCTGGATTTAGTTTCTCACCCTCTTGGCCTCCCTCACATCTTTGAATGGTTACATAACACATAAACGGTGCCATTCATTTGCTCCGACCGTCCCTCTTTACTGATCCAAATCTTCGACCTGTAATAGCTTTTTCAACTGCTGCACCATTTCCACTGAGATACGGATCTATACTTTGATAATTACAGTCTTTTTTTTTGTTAAACAGTGGTCTTGTTTTACACCAGATGACAGATGCCTTCATCTCGCCACGGCACTGCTGACTGAAACGCACCGCAGCATTTAGCTCTGCCACATCAGTTCCTTCGTAATTGGGCTTTTTTTTTTTCTCACCAGATTTCGTTTTCCTCTGAAGAAATGGCCACATTGTAAAGAGTGGAAGGTCACGTGAAGGTGAAAGTGTTTCCTCCCTTTTTGAAAAAACAAACAAACTGTATGTTACACAACAGCTGACGCCTATGGCTTCAAATCTGCTTCATTTACAGGTTTTGTTTGTTCACGTGAAATATGATCATTTCACTTTCAGACAATGTGTCCGATTTTTTTTGCAATCGCCATATCAGAAATAATTCAACTTTTACATCATGCGATGCTGGTGGTCGGTGGAGGCACAGAGACACTTCTGTACAACAAACCTTGGGTGGGTGTTTGCTACAACAGCCTCAGCACTCACCTCCATACAGAAGTAGCCGCCATTAAAAATGTGTCTCTCCTCTGTCCTTCATCGGCTTTCACTGCATATCAGCCATGTTTACATCTGCATGACAGCATGCTTTCGTGCATGTGGGTCGATTCAGGATGTGGCCAGTTCACACTGAAATCTGTCATGTCAACATGTCAAATGTTGCTAAATCCTGATTGGTGCACATAAATATGTGACATCACTCGGCACTGTCCACTTCAAATCAGCAATCAGGGCCTTTAAATTTCTTTCCACCGTCTCACCTTGCCTTCCTGAAATACACCAGAAGAAGACGGTCTGCAGATAGCCCGCCTTTCACTTCACTCATTTCATACCCAGCTTTTGATCTTCACTGTTTCATCTTCATCATCGCGGCATCTGTGTCACTCTGTCCCAGAAAACTGAAGCAACAAAGAACAGCGTCAGTATCACGGGCGTCGTTTCAACACCAACCAAAGAGGCCTTTCATGTCTTCTGCTCTGTCCATCAAAGATTGTCGCGAGATGGCACTGAGGTGAATTTAGGTTATTTTGCTCGTTGAGGGTGTGCAGACAGTCATTAGGGCGCTAGCTAAGAGCCCCAGGAAACAGGCGTTCAGTGCTATTTATAGAGCCATCTCAAGGAGTCAATACTGCAGTTCAGAGCTGTGTCAATGTGCTTCTTTGGCCTGTTTTAATGGCTGCTTTATTGCATTCATAGCAGTATTAGATGCAATATCTTCTTTCAGTGTAAAGATCTGCAAGAATTAACTAAAATTATGGATTTGGGACGAATGTGTCGCAGTCCTAATGGTCATTTTGTGACATCTGGCAGGAAACAGCTTGGTTTTTGGATCTTAAATGACTTCTTTAATCATTCACTATTTTATGATCTCTCTGCAGTGGGAAAAACTTTTTCTTGTACCCTTTCACCGCGCAGTAACTGAGCCTGTACTATCTTTACATGTCCTCGCCTCATGACACATTTATTTTACCCTTGTCATCCCAGATATCACCTTTGCCAAATACTCTAGATGGGATCGGCACACTCTTACATCACTGAGCCATCAAGCTAATATATTATTTTACACAAGCAAATATATTTTATCAGCCGCCACAGCGCAGATGTGTTTTTTTTTTATAAACAATCTTTAGTTTTATTGCCAAAGAGTTGCAGTTAAAATGTAACCTTGTGTAAGTACTCGGAGCTTGATTCAATGTGAGCTTCCTCTTCCTTGCAAACATATCTGGTGCAGCTTCGCTAAGTATGAGCTTCATCAAGTACTGAGTGCTAAGTCATCAACGGTAATCCATCAGACTCACCCTTCAGCAGCTGAGCAACTGTATCATCCGATCCCCGTGCTGCACTTATGACCTGTGACTTATGGTGGCAACCCCCTGTGGCCAGGAGTATTAATAGATACATAAATACATGAATACATGAAGGATGATATTATTATTATGATATTATATGATATATATATTTTTATTCAGGACAGAATACAAAAATCTTTTCAGTTGTTTGAGTTTTGTTGGGGCAAAATGAGGGATAGGAAATTGGAATTTTTATCTCATTTTTTGGAAGTTGGAACAACTCCAAAGGAAGAAATAGATTCATCTGTTTTATTTAATAAACTGTAGTGATCCTTTGAGATACTTACATATTTAATGATTGATTGCCTGTAATGATTTTATTATCTTCAAACAAAACGCACCCTCTCTGTCCTTGGCATGAAAAGTTTGGGATCCCCTGTACTAGGTTACGTTCTGTCAGCATGAGGTTTATGACGCTTCTATCAGTTTAAATAAGAAACATATATATCAGCTACATGAGAATGTTATTTATATCCCGCTTGTTTGCTGTGTCGTTTGTTCCCACACCTGCTGTTCTCATGATTTGACTTTTACATGTCATAATTCATCAGCGAAAGATGGTGGAACGGCACATATTGTGATTTCAACTATCTCTTCGGTAAGAGTTACATGTGTGCATTATGTGTGCCTGTTAAATAGACAATAGATAACAGTCAAATCGGGTGACTATTACCCAGTTTTTAAGCCTCCCTGAAATTGACAATTACTAATAAAGCTTCAGTTATGGGTGTCTATTAATTAATCTTATCTCGCAGCCTCCATAATCACTCGAGGCACAAAGACATTTCAATGCTGACCAGAATATCTAACTAAACAAATTATTATCTCTTGGTTTAGATGATTTTGCATGGCTTGGAAGTACTGAGGCTATATTTGATATGCTAATTGAAAAAACCACGGCTCATCCCTAATCTGTGCCTGTAGGCTATCTGTGGATATCTGTATGAATGTCTTTTATTCTGTATTGTAATGCCCATTACTGTCCTGTACCTCTCCATGTCAGGGTAAACACATCAAATACTGTTGTTGAGGAGTAGCACTGTAAATACATAATATGTATAAAGATGCATGAATGAAGGCAGGAAAATCTGGGAAATCAATGTCACTTAAAGGTCCATCGGTCAGATTTAGGCGCTCTTTTTACATAATATTGCAAAAAATGTGATATAACATGCATAACTATGTTTTCATTAGTGTATAATCACCTGGAAATAGAATTGTTATGTTTTTGTTACATTTGATTAAACCCTGTATGTCGACAGAAGGTGTGGGTCCTCTTCTTCTTGAGTAAACCACTTTAAACCACCACATTTCTACAGAACAGCCTTGAGAAAGGACCTCTAGTGTTTTTCACATGCTTTGTGGGCATCATCGTTTCTCTTTTTCTCTTCTCTGGAAGAGGAATGTGAGGCAATCAGCAACTACACGCCTAGATACCAATAAATCCTACACACTTGTCCTTTAAAGCTGCAGTCCTCATCTTCATCCTCGTTTTGTCGTGCATGCAAACACGCAGAAGAAAAGTCAGCCAGGAACAAGCTTGAAATGCCACACTGACGCGTTGTTTCCTTAGACCTTAGTAAGTCGATACAGCGAACGTGTTGGCAAACAGTTGCCTACATCCAAACGACAATGAGCAGCATTGTCATCGATTTGGAGTCGTGTTTCTGCTCACCTGGCAAATGCAAATTTAATATTTACTCTCCTTTTTTAGCTCCGATGGAAATATCTGTTCAGCTTGCTAAATGCTCCACTGTATTCACAGTTCGCTAGCTGCTGACTTGTAACTCCCTTTTGGTGTTGAGCAGATTGGTGTTCAGCTGTCCGCTGGGGCTGGAGATGAAGGTTGAGCAGCGAACAAAACGCAGTGACAGTTAACATAAAAGTATTGCATTTATTATAAGTTCAGCTTTAAGGGCGATAACTTCAAGTAAAAGATCTGAAAAGTTTGAAATGTTGAACCCATCTTACTGAACTGAGCCCAACTGGAGAGTCAGTCAGAGTGGTTGTAAGAGGTGGGTGTCATTAACCAGCAGCTCCACCCGAGGGTATCAACTATTAGCTTAAGCTCATGTGCCAAACCTCCTGCTAAATTTAGATGATTTTCTTTCCGACAACCTTAAAATGCATCAGAACTTGGCTGCCACTGCATCAGCAAGCTCACATCTTACTTACAGTAAGGCTGCTTGGTTCTCCAGTATATTTAACATTAGAACAACATGTACTGTTCAGTGATTCGACTCAAATATTTCAACATGTTTACGATATGTTCACATATTTTGTGTACTATTCAGTTTGCTTACTCACCTGCAACATTTTAAACTGTGCAAAGTAATTACGAACGTACAATAATTATGTCATTACACATAAACAAGTACATCCTGTGCCTTTGGTGGAAAAGGTCACTTTGCAGTCAAACATGCGCACACACACACACACACACACCGAAACACACATGATACAGAGCACGTTTGGTCTGAAGGCTTGTGATGGATGAGCGGCATGAAAAAACATTTAAAAGTGGGGGAGTAATAACAGTTCAGCTCCCTCATGCAACAGCAAACGACGCTGACCTTTTCGGTCTTTTTCTCAGACAGACGGGGTCCAAAAATACACAAACCGAATCCAGATGATTCATTAGGAGCAAGTGGATTGGGGACACTGTTTTGTAATCTGAGTGGGTTATGTTACAGTCCAAATCTGTGTTACTTAATCGCTTAATTCATTCAGGACTAGATTTTTTTTTTTTTTACCACCGATTATTATGACTGATAACACAGACGGTATGAAGTGAAACTTAAGATATCACAAGAGGCGCCGAGGGAGAATGATAAGATTGAGAGTTTTGTTTTCTTTTGCAGGACGTGCACAGGAAATACATGAAGCCGCGTCTGGTAAGTGTATGTTCGCTGACAGCTTGTTAAGTGCATGCATGTTGTATGTACCTTTCTCAGGCGGCTCGAGCCGCTGTGAGACTATCAGTGTTAAAAGGCAAATTCCAGTGAACTCCACCAAGACACAGATTTGATTGAATGTTTTTCCCCACAGGGATTACATTATGCAAGACTTCGCATAATCACATTTCTTTTTCTTTTTTTTTAATTATTTGAACTAGATTTCAACCCTGATCAATCTGTGGTTTTTGAAAGTTATTATGCAGATATATAAGGACCTTGAAGCACAGGCTGAATGCAGCACTGTTCTTGTTCTCTCTGCAGCCTCACTTACAAAATCCTGGAAATTTGCCATATTTGTCCACTGCAGTGAATCCACTAGTAGGTGTTATGTTAAACACTGCACCATACTGTATGTCAGACAAATATGTACAACTGCTGGTGGCTTGTAAAGAGGCAATAAATCGTCACATATATACACCGCACATACATACTGTGCACAGTACATCTGAGCTCCATAGTCAGTAACATCTCCGAGGTAAACACTCAACATCCTACATGCAGAAGATGAAGAATGACTACTATGAATAGACCCAAATACGTCTTATTCCTCAGTGTTACCATGCAAAGCACGTCTCCTCTGCAAAGTTTGCTCATTGGCAAAAAGGAAGAAGTGGTCAGCTGCAAAAAAGGATGGCAAAGAAAGCTCTTTGCTATTCACAGGGCACACTCACAGAAAATGAGCTGCAGAGCCGGAGGGACAGAAAACTGGACTTTCAAAAGAAAACTAGAGCCGGAGCACAAGGCTGAGAGAGAAAACAGCTGAGGGTTCATATGCATCTGAATGAGAGTATAACAAACAGGATTTAAGCCGCGATCCTTGGCACTTCTTTTTATTCTGGCAGAAGAGAAAAACAGTCAAGCCATGGACCATTGATATTCCATTCATGTTCTTTGCTGTTTGCATCCCTGAGGGAATTTGAGGTCTCAGCAGATGCTTCATCACACGCCATCACCAAGGAAGCTTTTGTTTAAACACGCTGACCATCACCAGCAACAAGACAAACCCCAAGAAAAGTTTTCTCTTGTTTCACTAATTTAACATCCGTAGTGAGAAAACACTATAACATCACTCTGTTAGTTTTGAACTTTGTAAAGGGAAAAGGGATTTTTTTTTTTTTTTGGTTTGCTTGAACAAATAAAAAACTGTGTTGGAGATGCAAATGAGAAAATGGAAAAATGTTGACTATTCATGGGCACGAGGGAAGAAAAGTGGAGCTTTGGTTCCCAAGAGCTCAAAAAGTTTGTTTCACTGTGACACATTTTAGGCCGGTTCAACTTTTCACTTCAGTTTCACTGCTGCCTTAAAAAAATGTGAGTTAACTGAACTGAACTTTAATAATTAATCACTCATCTTATGAGATCTGAAAATGTAAAACCAGCTGACTGAAGTTCCTTAAACCTGAACGTAGAAATCAAACTTAAAATATCAAGTCAGATCTGTTGAATCTGTGTGGTTACACTGACACATGTTGCTGCTTGAATTAACCGTGTTAATTTAAAAGTGTACCTTCATCTTGGTTTGCAATTATTTTGAAAGAAACAGCCATAACTTAATTTTACATAAAGACACATTTACATCATGTATGTTTCCTTTAAACTACAAAAAAAGGGAGAGTTTTGAGACTTTTAAAATAATATATGCTGGTAAGTATGCTAATTGTTTACCTTAATTTGATAAGCGAAGTGAACTTCAGATTCAAATACCTCAAGGGAAGAATAACTCATTCATAAATTCTGAAAAGAAATTAAATCTTTTAAGTTAAACGAACATGAAGTTGATAAAATAAGAAAGAAAGAAAGAAAAGATGCTGAAATCATTATTCATCTTACAAAGCACACAGACAATGTGTGTCACTGCAGGTGTCTTCTGTGCTTTCAGCCCTCAGCACAATAGGGAGCTGGCCTTGTGTCTGTGCCTCCCACTTATAGTGCACAACAGTGCTTTTTGAGGGGGGACTTGGCACATCGCAGTGTTTATGCTGAATACCCCTCACTTGTTATTTCTAGCTCCCAGATACCCATCGCCTCCTGATTTACTGACAAGAAAAGATTCTTAGTCCTGTAAGAGCCACAAAAGTGCGCCTGTGTGCTTGTGGGGGATTCTTTGGGGACTAAATAGAGGAGAAGCTTGTTTTATTTTATGCAGACACGACTAACAATGTTTTGGACAGATGGTCTTCCCCAGGTAAGGAGAGAGACCTTCAATTTCTCAGGAAGACCATCTGTTAGAATGAAAATATTGTATGTACAGCTCCCTAAGGCCTCTTACTGTGATAAAAAATGTGTTTTTGTTGGACCCAAATTGTCTGCTCTGGGATTTATTTTACTAATAATTTTTTCTATTACAGCCTGAAATGGGGTCTAGCGTGAGGGTTGGAACATGCAGAGCACTGAGAGTTACCGAATGGCGACCATACGGTACATGAATTTTTTAATGGGCTGCTGATGAATTATGGTTTGGACAAATGAACAAAAGGGGGGAGAACACTGATAACTACAGGGCATCAGATTCCTGGAAACCCTTTTATATTATTCATAATACAAAATGATGGATTATCTCTTTGGTTGAAACCAATCACTATAATAAAATGGGCACCACTTACATAACCAGAGCTGTGAAGGTCCTTTTATAATCTTATGAATCTAAAAGATACAAATAACGGAAATTTATGTTTGTCTATGATTTATACCGAGAGGGGTCAAATCTGGAAATAGATAAATGTTGCAAAAACAAACTTTATTTAGATTTCTCAAACAGTCGATTTTGGGCGGTAAGATCAGTTTGCACGACACAAATGAATCCACCTTTACCGTATGTAACTGAGTAATCAAATAAATATTATTTAACAGTGATATTGTGAAGAAATCTGCACATTTCCCTTTGCCTCTTTCTCCTCTTTCCAAACAGAGGACCCTATTTTTAGATTTCATCCTCTCTTTAGTGCTTATTTCATGTCCTTTGTGTACTCAGTTTCCTCACTGCCAACATTTACTGCTGCAGTGACCTCATTTGCTGACGATAACGTTTCACCATATCTTATCTTCGCAGGGCTTTATACTGTGCCTTCTAACCACTACAAACGACTTATTCGGGTATAATCGCCTTCAGTAGTAGCTGCTGTGTGCTGCTATCATCAGAATGGAGCAAAAGAAGCATTGTGGTGAACGGGCATGGCCTGTTGTGTAAAGGCAGAGGTTATCCGAGGTAAAAAACAACTGTAGCAAGTCCAACCCAGCTGCATCAGGTCATGACTGATTGTTGCAGCACTTCAGAATGCTAATCCTCTTTGTGCAGTTGGAAACAATGTATTAAAGCCTCTATCGCTTTGAGACAGAGAGAGATCGAATAAAATGCAATAATAACGTGCTGGTTATTAACCTTTGATCCAATGAAAGATTATTTAATATCCCTGTTATTGAACAGCAACATTATCTGACTCATAGAAAGCATCAAAATTGATGCAGTAGAACCAGAAATATTCTTCTGCCTTGTCAGAACGTGGCACAACTTGACCACCAACAGTTCGATCTGAGATTCAGATGTGGAACGCTAGTGGCGGATAAATGTAGCCTCAACCACAAGCAGAGATGATGAGTAAGGCTTCAGAGCACAAAGATGTTCATCATTTTCACACGTATAGTCTTCAGGTGACGCTGACTCGTTGTATCACTGAGCTGACGACCTTCTGAATCCCCAATAATCCAAAAAAAAAAAGACTGAACGCCTGTTATTCCAAAAACAAAACCACACAGCTCCAAAGGCCTGTTTTTCCAAAAATACACTCTGGTGATTTGGACATGCAGGAAAGGACGTAGACACGTGATGGTATGGTGACCTTTGTCGCCATAGTAACAATAATAAAGACATGGTTGACACTGACAACTGTTGTAAAAGATGCAGTTTGGTTAGGGTCAAAAGAAAAGATCATAACTTGGGTTAAAATAAGTAAGTTACCCAACATAAGTTGGTGATACTAGTTATCTATTTTTAAAGCAACGTGTTTTAGAACAACACGGTGTCGGACAAATGGGTTTATGGCCCAGTGGGATGTTTTTCAGACATGTTACTGTCTGATATGCATGTTTGCTGAGAGATTTGGTCAGGTGTCTTTGAGGGAATAAAAACAGACTTAGGCTTAAAGTCCGAGGTGCAAATTGAAATCTTATTAAACTTGTCTGCCTCAGACATTTAACGGTCAGTGAGCAAGCAAGTCTAAGAGAATTACAGCCAGCGACTGTGAGTCTGCAAGAGAGGCATCTGGATTAAACCTGCTGTGTGCTATATTAAGATAATGAGATCAACTTTCTGGGGAGAACGACCTTGACCCACAACTGAGAATAAGACACTCCCCAGTTTAACAGGTTTTTTTTGACAATGGTTTTCATTGTTTCCTGAAGAAATATTCAGTAGTACTGCGAGGGATTAGGTTAAATTCCCGAGGAAAATAAGCAAGCCTTAGGTGCAAACCATCCCCGAATTAACACAATTAAAGCTGCTTTAATTATTGATAAATGCAGACCTTTGTTCATTCATAATCGTCTTAAGGAAAATGCTGATGGTTTGAGAAAAAAGGAAATAGACTGATGTAATCCCAGCGAAGAAAACAGAGCTGTGTTGTGACTCCAAATATTAGCCTCTGAAACAAGCACTGAGCTCGCAGGGGGTAAGAACAAGTTTTCCCTTATTTATTGGATGCTCGTTATGTCTGCGCGCCTTTATTGACGGACTGTCTGAAACAATGCTTGGCCGCGTTTATAAAACACGCAACAAAATTCACCTCTGATTGAAATGTGTGACCCGAAGACGCTCCTGCACAATAACACAGTTAAATCATGATCTGCTTGGCTTTACTCTGCTCATATCTCTGCATCCCATGAACTTATAAACTCTGACGGCCACCCCATGCACCGTGCACTCATAGATAACGTGTGATCATTATCCACAAATACCTCTGTCATTTTTTGGACGAACCTGTTCCCTCACCCCCTGTACCGTATCAGTTTGTGTTGATATCTGCCAGACTGATCGGGTCTGGTTGCAGGAGAAGGAGGCCGTTCGGTGACCTCCTCACGCTTGCCCCGGAGCTCACTGGGGAGGAAGTGTGATGGCAATCAGCTGGGTTATTACTCTAGTCTGTTTTTACTTCAAATGACGGAGCCACTTGTGTTTGCTTTGCCAACACTGAGACACAGTCAGTATCTGGTTTTTGAGCTGGGTGGCGACATTATATGTGTAGGTCAGCACAATAAGTGTGAAATGTTAAATACATCCTATGAAAAGTGCTTATAAAATCATACGAGCTCTCCCTGGAGGAGTGTGTGTCTGCCTGTCAAAATCTGTTACAAAATGAGCATCCAAACTCTGAATTCAGGTCAGCAGGCTTATGCAGCAGCTTTGGGAACAGCATCTCACTTTAGCGACAACACCCAGCCCGACCAGCATCCTGATGCCTCCGTCTGTTACAGCATGATAATTAACTGCAATCATCATTATCTGCAAAGAGATCAGAACAACTCATCAAAAGCAGCCGAGAGGAAGCACACAGTTACATAATTTTTGATTACCCCGTTTCTAAACGTCCCCTCCTGCCTGTCAAGTTGTTTTCATTTTTAAAAACACAACTTCCTCTTTAATTTGATGGGGCGTTTGTAGCTTTTTAAATAGTTTGATTCAACACTTAAAAACAAAACAACAACAGTGCAGCTACATGGTCACCGCGACCCGGTCAGTCCTCCCTTCCAGTTTGCCACCCCCCCCCCCGGAAAACAGCCTCAGTCTCGGCAGTGAGAGCTGGCTAAGTCCCGCCGTTTATCCATCTTTAACGGTGATCATGTGATGAAATCAAGTGACCACATTGTTATAGCAAACAATTCTAATGTTGTAGTCTTTGGCAACTTATGTAAGACATGATCTTTGAAATTAAGTGGAAAAGTAGGCGCGACCTGCTCGGCCCTGCCTCCCAACTCTTCGTTAAACTGCTCTGTTTTAATCTGATGTGATTATGTGACGTGATGTTAGCAAAAACACTTGAACTCACGATGTCTTAGTCTCTTTACACTATGCACGGTGGGTCGAGATCTCCACCACAAGACAATCTTACGACTTCTAGAAGATTGTCAACCCTGGGACGCTTTGTCAGCGGAGCCATTTTTAGACTGAAATCACAGATACCAATGCAATAATTTATATTTCAGGTACTGGTTAGTGATGATAATGATAGCTAGCATTGCTTTCTTCTGCAGTATGCTTGAGAGTCCGCATAAACCCCAAAGTGCACCTTAAGTTGTCGGTGAGCATTTCTTTTGCATGAATGAAACGTGTCTGTTAAATGGGAGGAACACGAGCATTAGCTTTTAGCAAACTGTTGATGCTCACAACCTTTGGAGATTCTGTCCATGCAATCTTTGTAAGCGATTTCTCTCCTTTTCCTTCCTCCCATCCACGCACACACACACACACACATCCACACGAACATGCTTCCATCCCACGGATTCGCAGCCTCGACCCTCGAGGTCTCCCTCTTTGTCACGTCTACAATGAAGCTGTCATTTCGTGTTCTCTCGTACAGCCACTGGGCCTGGAGGCGAGTCACTGTAGATGACACTTCAGTTGTGTTCAGTTTTTTTGCTAGGCTGCACAGACATGCTGCAGCATCTCCTGTACTGTGAGCGAGTACTTCAGCCGCTGTTATAACCAATGCAAGCATTCTGAGCACAGTAGAGAGTAAATATTTGGACTAATGATGACAGATTTAAATACTGACATCGAGGATTTGAATTCAAATTGTTAAAGTACGTTTTGTGGCAAAATTTAAAGTAAAATTAGTTAATTTAAAAAAAAAATTCTAACACATCTTCATCTGTTTAGGACGATGAGTTTGAAAGCTCCAAAACTGTTACTAAATATATATTGTGTTAAATTTGTTCTTTATTTTCTATGTATGTGGTTCAGGGACAGAAAACGGACACGTATCCGAGGCAGAATAATCTTTTAGATATCAAATTAATAAAGTAAAATAAAACGATGAACATTTGTCGTGTTTCCCTCCGGTTTAAACAGTTCATCTATAGATTAGGGTAGTTTCCCCGCTCACAGTCTCCCCAAGAAGAACATACTGTCCGTTATCAGAGTAACTGTATGTTATCAGAGAACCAACATATGGAGCCAGAAGTCTGCAGTAGACAAAGCACAACCACACCCTGTGAATTATCATATCTGATGCATTTTTTTTTTTTTTTTTTACAGTTTGAGTGCTTTGGAAACAAACTGAAGTTTGTTTGTTTAAAAAAAAAAAAAAAATTAATTCAGAACTTAGTTCATGTTGCTTTATAGTTTATCAGTTCATTGTATTCATTATCTACTGAAGTACCACTTTTCATCCTTTATTTCCACAAATCTAAACACAATCAACGTCACATTTATCGCTTTCACTTTGAGAACTCAAATGCAATAAGGAGGCGTGCTGCGTTCTCACTGCAGGACTGTTAGGCAACATTTTTTTCAGGTCAAATTCACCCCCGTCGCTTACATCTTCCTCATACTCCATGAGAAATGAGACTAAAGTTTCAGCACATTTAACACAAACCTTATCTCGGCTGGTTTACACACATGATGTGAAACCCATTGCACCCACAAGTCTGAGAACAAACAACCAACTTCCTCTGAAGGTTTTAGTTTGTGTGGCACTGATGCAGTGAGAGTTACTGCTGTAGAGAAGTGGTTGCAGTGGCAGTGCAGGAAATGAGGCTATGGTGCAGGCTACTTACCCGTTAGTTTGGTTGAATATCAAAGTTAAAGCAGCAGATGTAATGTTCTTTCAGCAACCAGGTCCACTTTTAATGACCTGTTGGCTGCCTGTCGACTTGTCCTCCAAAGTCTCACATAAGTTAGGGCTCATTTTCCAAAGGTTGTTTTGTCACTTCCCCTGGCAGAGGACTGTTCTCACCACAGCAAGAACAGAAACTTCTCTTCTTCTTAGGCTAATTTTATATGAAACCTCTTAAAACTTTATTTGGGTACATTTGAAATTATGCTGTGGTTGTTGCATTTTTCATACATGCTGTCATATTTAACTCAGCAGTAGTCATGGTTGGTTTAATCTGCTAAGAGGTCTTGGGGCAAAAATGAACTGTGGGCCTCTATTGATCACCACATTTTCTCTCACAGTCGCTGTGCATTTTGTTGTGACTGTTTTTTGTACACATGGCGGCTTTGTTAGTATAGATTTTAACACAGGGGCCCTCAACATTTCAGTTCAGGTTAATTTGTGCTTCATTGGTGGATACTAATCAAGAAAACTGCAACCAAATGACCAAAACTGCACAGTTGTAGAGCCTTTAGGTTGGTAACGCAGCCTGGGATGTCTCACTCATGCTTACATGAAGGTTGGCAAAGAAAGTGGCAACAACAAAATGATCAGAATGCTCCAACACACAAATGAATCAGCCATGTCTTGTAAACAGAAATTTTATTATACAACTAATATGCATCAAAATATAATTTGCAGAAAATGTGATGCCTCCTGGATTTAGTTTTCCATCAGAACAACGAGCAACTTTGGGATATTTTGGGATATTATGGAAAGATGGGACACTTTTTTTTACTGAAACCCTAATCTTAGTTTAAGCTTAACTAAAGGAGTTTAGGGTTTTAGATCCAACCCACAACACATGAGATGCAGGTTTTAAATCCTGGTCTTTAATGTCAAAGTCCTCTGCTTTGTACACCCAACCATCCATCCACAACCGTATCTCTGTTGAGATGTCAAAAGTGGTCCATCCACTAATTAGAGTTTCCTCCAGAACCGAGCGGTAACCTCCGTGGCTGTGAAGTGAAGCCAACGCTGAAGTGCCAAAAACTGCAGTTCCTCAAATGTCCACTTGAGGCTGGCTCCAGAAGTGAGTCAGTCTCCATAAGTCCCCATGTTAAAATGTCCAACTTTACAGCAGAAATAAACATGTTTACAGCCTGGTACAAAAACAGTTTTGGTCTCTATAGCTAATTTCCCCGTTCATGACAACTGTACTGAGGGTGAATTTTCATAGAGCTCACCTGTTAAAGTTATGCATGATTTACAGCGTGGACGCCATCACAGATGGCTTATTTGAGCTCTCAGGCTTCATTCAGGTCCACTAGTGATCCATGTCTTTGCCCATTCTTGGATTTAGCCGAGGCGGGACTCTTCAGACCTATGAGTGACGCCACAGATGCGACGTCCATATTTATACTGCCAATGTCCTGAATGTATTTGAAGCTAATTATGAACCTAACCTTTACAAGACAGTGAAATGGGAGCTTCTTTTCGTGTTGGAGTTCACCGGGCACATCATTAATCATGGCTGAATTTTGCGTAGGCATGTGCATTGTGATTTTGAACATATTAGATAATACTACATGTGCTTTATCTGTGTGATATACATCACTTGTCATGGGGCCCAGAGAATCTCTTCCATCTCCAGCCTGTTTGAAAGCTGATGAGGGCCACTGCTGTCGCACTTTATCACCTCATCGCCCCATGTTGCGGCGCTCATTTCCTTTCCTTCCCATTGAAGCTATTTAGGCTATGTTGGTGTATCAAAGGCGTGATCTGTCTGTACGCTGCTACTACGCTGAAGGAATTTCCTCCCTTAGATAAATGGCGCCAGACAAACGCTGCTGTCAAAAGAAAGGGATTCCTTCGACGTATTGACAGTTGTTGTGTTGTTTTGTCGGAGTGCTGGTGTGGTGACAGATGTGCCCGTGTTGTGTGATACGCGTGAGGCTTTGATTTTTTCTCGTTAGTCGTCTTTATCTTTGTGTGTTTCCGTGGAGAACAATGTGCACTGTTTCACCCGACATCGATGTGTTTATAGACGTATACGGTGTTTTCAGCGTGTTATTGAGGACAAAAGCACTTTCAGGTAACAGTTGAATAAGAAAAATGTCTCCTATGTTGTTTGTAAATCAATAAAGTCACTATCTTGTATCTATTACATAACATGTTACGTCACCATCATTCTTTCACAGCTTCTAGGGCCGCCATTTTGCTTTCATGAGTCTTTCTGTGAAGATTTGACTTCTTTGTTGACGTGTTTTGACTCCTTCTTATGAGGGCTGCTTACATACAGCACAGTACGTACATGATTACAATATGCATTCACCATGCACATATTGTTGTTGTCTGATATGTCTGGAAAAAAAACAAACATACTTTTCTAAACCTAAAAACGCTGTAATGAGACACATTTAGCACCAGAAATGAATCATTGAACTGTTTACCATAACGACGTGTGAGTGTTTACGTCCACCTCAGTTGGTAAACTATAAATATCAAGGCTGTCCTTCATGTTTCCACAGAGCACATTGGCCTAATCAAAACTATTTCACTGTTTTATGCATCATGGCTCTGCACTTTCTCTTGTCTCCTGGTGCAATTTGTAAGTGTCGTAATTGTCTTTTTGTACCGATCAGGTGCCGTGCACAAGCTTTCTTATTGTAGATTTTAACACAGGGATCCTCAACATTTTAATTCAGGTTTAATTTGTGCTTCATTGGTGGATATTAATCAAGAATATTTTAATCAAATGACCAAAAACTGCACAGTTGTAGGGCCATTAGGGTTGGTAATCCAGCCTGGGCAGTCTCACTCAACGCTTCATATCGTCAAAGACTCATCTCCTTTAGACTCGCAGTCTTGACAACTATTTGACTATTTTAGATTGAAACCAGCACAATCCAGGTTAATGGACATCTGACAATAACGTGCGTGCAACAGTCTGACTCGGCTCAGAGAGATCGCATATCACAAAACTGTCCTCCTTTTATGTATCCTACATACATGATGTAACAAAACATCTTTTCATTCATTCATTCAATAAGATTCACTGCACAGTGATTATATGCAGGCGTGTTACAAAGGCTATATGATAAGAAACTGAAGACAAAATCAAGTTTTGCTAAAACTTCGATCCGGTTTTCATCTTGACCTTTAGGTGACACACTGGGAATATACTGTCAATATGTATCTACACATCTATACATCCTACACGTTTTACAGTGTAATAAAAGCTAAATAAATAAATCACTCTCTCAGTGCTCTGGCAGATTTTGGTGTTGGTACTGTGCTTAACAGTCACATTATTTAAATAAAGGCCTGTCAAATCATTTACAGGTAATGGTGACTAAGACGTAGACTATGGTAATCTTCTGATAGCGGAGAGTAAATCAAATATTAGGTCTTTAAAACACAATCCAAAACAAACACATACACACTTATAAATTCTGATTGCAGTCATGGTCCAACCACTTAAACATAAAAAAAAATCAATTAATCACTCACCGCTCCCTCTTAAAGTAACAAAACATAATTAAAGCTGTGACACCATGGAGGAATTTTTCACAAAGTCTTTGCATTCAGCGCCTTTCTTTAGACGAACAGCTGAACAGCAAATGTTGCCGCACTTTTCTACCTTCACCAGCGTTATAGCTAAGAGGTGGTAACGTGAGAGACATGACCTCCTGTGGCTCGACAGGAAACTCTACTCCCATGGGTAATGCTAGTCAGCATACCACCGACAGAGCACAGGAGCATGAACAGAAATCCGGCCCTATGGCTGGATTAATTTGACTGTGCGGTCAGCGGCGATGAAAGTGGGGAATCAGAGGATAACCGTGGTGACGTGAAGAAGAGGAAGAGTCTTTCAGCTGAGTGACTGAAGAGAAGAAAAAAAAAAAAGGCACAAAGGGACGAAGGAATGAGAAAGTGAATGACCGTCTGTTGTTGTCTATTCAAGCGAAACATCTCTTCACAGAAAGTTTGTCTCCTTGTGTGTGTGAGAAAAAGTGAGGGACAAAGAGAGAAAGAAGGAGAGTCAAGGAAGGAACAATCAAATGGACAAAGAAAAGAGAGCTGGGACTGGTACAGGTTTGGCACAGCCACACTAAGCAAACCACCGGGCTGATAGCTCACTGAATAGACTCATTCTTCTTATCAGCATGGCCAGCAGAGCAGGAGGAGGAGGTGGAGCAAGAGAAGGAGGTCAGGTTCTGTGTAGGTGACCTACATAAGGTTATTCCTGTGCTGTACACGGCATGTAGGGCGGCCTCCGAAGGCGGCACACCCCTCCGCTATCAATCCCCCCCTTCTCTCCGTTATCAGTGAAAAATATTGTCATGTTTGTCAGGAGATATCAGCACGAGGGACCTCACGCCGAACAGCACACGGTCGATACTTCATGTTATGTCATATGGCCTTCACAAGGACCGCGTCTGCTGCAGGATCTCACATTCAAACTCAGCTACTGGGCTCTCTGATCCAGGAGTTATAGTCATGATTCGTATGCTCACAATGACAATCTATAACATAACAAGGGATTCATGCTAGAACCAACATTGTGTCGCGGTAAACTGGATAATCCTGTTGCTTATAATGCCGTCTTAGAAAGTCATAATGAAAACAACCCTACCCTAACGGAAACACACATAAATGTAGATGTTTAATGTCGAACAGGAAGTAGAACAATTCATGACGGACCATGCCGGTTGAGTCATAACATGCAGTGGCACAGGTTCAACCTGTTAGCACGATGCTAGTAGAAACCATTGCCAGCACAATAAGTACTGATATCAACCCGAGGCAAGTTCCCCCGCAGTGTTTCTTGTTTCTTGAGTATGGGTGCAACTACAGCTGCCCAATACCCTCATCCATAAAGGTGCAACAGGACGTGATTCCTAATTTTCAAACCCCCAAAGTGGTACATGGCGTTTTTGTCCAGTGTTTTTCCTGCCAGGTCTTGCTAAGTTACTCAGATTTGGTCACTTTCCTTGATTTTTGTGCTTCTCTCTGTACCCATGTTTCCTATCCGTCTGTTTTATTTTGAAATTCGACCGGATCACCTGTGTCGTTTCTGTGTCTGACTTTCCGTTGAACGCAGCTTTCGCCAAAAATAGACCTGAGCAGAGCGGAGAGATTCTGGTGGAATGACAAGCATTGTCTAAAAAAGGCCGCGATCAGCTCCTGGCAGGCGGATTGCGGCCAGAACGTGTCATGGCTGTACCTGGTGGAATCAAACAGTATACCGCACATACATGTACATGCACATGCACTTACGCATGCACCATGGCAGCATTTTTGTAGCCAGGTACTTTACATAGGATGGAGTTAACCTCCCGGAGACAGACTTTGATAGCTAACCGGTAGCATGGAGAGCTCATAAACCTGTTGACAACAAATCAGTTTGAATTTGCATTATTTATGTTTTTATATCGGGTTAGGTAACATTGAGTGGGACAGAAAATGAAAAAACGTCTATGTAAGTGCTGAAAACAAGTATGAAATTAGACTTTTAGGACTTTTTGTGTTTGTTGGGACAACTTGCTTCTACTGACCACACTGCTAATTGTGTTCAGCAGAACTTTTTTAACCATTAAAGGCATATTTTTAAAAGGTGCATGGTGATAAAAACAGTTGATGTATTGCAATGGTTCTCAAACCGTGGTACAAGTACCGCTAGTAGTACTTGAGTTCCCTTGGTTGGTACACAGAGGAAGTTTATTTCATTAAATAAATACATTTAGAAATACTTTGTTTTGATTGAAAATAGTCAACTATGAGATCACAGGAATGTAATTTAAAATAAGTTTAAATAAATGATTAGTCATATGTGATGGTAGGAGGAGGAAGCGGCATCCTGTGTGAACTGTCTGTAGCTAAACTGGGCCAGCCTACGCTGTCATGATGTGGCACATTTCCTGAGGCGGTACGAGGTGTAAAACAGTTTGAGAAACACTGCTGCACTGCATATGTTTATAGATGTCATATTCAACAATGCCAATATGCTAATCAATAAAAAAAAGAGCCGTGCCACTGTAAAGTCAGTTTTTGACTTCTAAATACACATTTTGCATGTTCAGTTTTTCAGGGTTGTGCACATAACATGACAGTTTCCTCTTGGGCATTGCATAAGAGCAGATTTTTCCAGAGTCATCGATTTCGTAAGAAAACGGTAAAATTGACCTTGATTCTTGTGTATTGCATATTCCAGCTGGAATAAAGAAGAAAGGTGGTGGGTAGCTGGAAAAAACTAGAAGACTTTTGGATGGAAAAATGACATTTAGTGCCCACTGACAACAGCAAAATAAATAAGCATCCTGTGGATTATGGGGTTTAGAACAGACCACACGCAACATGCACAGTCATCATTTTCCAGTCTGGCCGAGACGTGGGATGAATAAATAATAAAATATAAACGGATACTGGTCATAGTGTGTCCTGTGAATGCCACATATGTCTGAACAGCCGGTGTAATTGTAAGTTTGGTTTAGTTGTAGCATGACTCTGCAGTTAACAGAGATTATCCCATGATCTCATTAAGTTAGAGCCGCACTCGGCCCATGTGGACTTGTCATGCATAATGCAGAATCATGCTCATGGCCTCGTACAGAAATGCAGAACAGACTCGTCATACTTTTACTCTGCATCTATTAACACTCACGAGAAAGCCATGCGTGATTAAAAGTGTCAAACTCTTGTTTCCTCTCGAGTTTATGTCGCTCCATTTTCAACATGAAGCTTCACACTGTGCTGTTTTATTTGTAGGAACCAAACAAAGATGCTATTTTTAACGAAGTAGGATAAGAGGAAAAAAAAAAAGAGGCCACAACGGGAGATGATTAATGGCTTAATCTGAATTTCAGCTAATGGACAAGATGCTGTGTTTATTTGCTTTTTCTCATGAGAAATTAAATAGAGTGCTTCAACTTCATGAACATCTTTACTGTTTATTGTGAGATCATCCCCATGGATTAACATGTGAAAACATCATTGAGACAAATATCCTGTTGTCCCAAAGTGTCTCAGCTGCAACCGCAACAACAAAACTTTGTATTTATGAGATGCACTTTTGACATATTCATTGAACTGGACAGTTACTTGTGCTCCTGTCGAGCATTCAGAGTCACAAATATGCTCAGTGTTCATTAATAGTTGCATGTGTGGTGAATAAATAAATCATTTGTTTAAATTAAATGTATCCCATGCATCATTTTGCCAGGCTAAAGGCCAGAGCGTGTTGAATAGATTTATTTCCTAATGAAACAATAACGCGGAATACAATGAATCACTATTTAGTCACAGTTCACTTCAGATCTTCCCGATATGTCAGTGAATCACTCGTCTTTATAAGTGGATGTTTACGCACAATGGCAATGAAGAGGGAGGGCAGGAAATTACAGAGGAAATTTGCTTTTGAAATGTTTACGTGAGGCCATTCTTGCTCACAGTTTGAAAAATGCTCAGTGCAAAGTGGAGGGCTTCCTGCATGCTATCTTTAAACTGATGGCTTCTAGACGTACGTACACGTGGAGCCACGAGGAGTTTTGGTGCAGGAGCAGATATGAAATGAATATATCATTCATACGTTGTTGTTTTTTTTACTTTATCATGTAAAAAAATGTTTTCAAACGTAACAGCAGTGAACGGCAGGAAGCGACATGCATTCACGCTGATGTCTGAAGGAATTCACGTTAAGGAGCAAACTCCAACTTACGCACGTAGCAATGTTTTTCCACCCTGTCTTAAACCGCCTTAATCCTCCCACATGTCTCTTTTTCTTGCAGTTTTGTAGACCGCAAAACACACACTCCTACAAATGGTGAATCACTGGAACAAATATGAGAACTAGTGAACTAGTGTGCACTGAAAGCTCCTCCTGAGAAAAAAAAAATGGATTGACTATTCAGGCCTAGAAAAGCAAGAAATGATTGATCAACCAACACGTGACTGATCAGTAAACATCGTTACATACATACACCTTCAAAAGCACACAATCCTACCAGAAATATAGGCAATTAAATATCGTTATAGTAGTATACAAACCTATGAAGATGACTGTAGTGATGCACACATGCATGAGGAAATGGAGAGTCTCTACCTGCAGGAGTTAGTTTGTTCAGCAAAATTATGTTTACTTACGTTAAAGCTCAGACCTCACATAACCTAATCTGTTTCTAGGGTTTACTATGGAAGGCACAGACAAATGAGATGGAGTGCTCAGGCATTTTGGGGCTTCCAGCATGAGATGATCTCACCAAGGCCACCAAGTCAGGATTGTTCAAACCCCGACTTGTGTCCCAGCAGCACTGAACTCGAACGTAATACAAGCTCAGGTGATGAAACTGCATCAAATACATGCACTAATGTGATATCATAGCTTTATGTGGATCCTTGGTGAGACGGCGTTAATGAAATTCAACTCCTGAACAAGAGCTTGTTGACTTGTTGCCTCCACTGTGAGAACACAAAACCACATCAATACCAATTGTCTGATGTGAAGAAGACTAACACTCTGTTGTTATCACACACACACAGACACACCAAGTTGTTGGGGACGTTGTACGAGTGATGGGGCTGATACACAGCTAATCAGCTGCCCCAAGCAGTTTGGGGCGTTCAGTGCTTTGCTCAAGGCAGGAGCTGAACACAGCACAACATAAGGCTGTGATGTGAAGATGCTAGACTTCAGCGGGAACCAGAGGCCAAAATAAGAATAAAAAAAGTTTGCTTCTAACGAATCCCAAACAAAGAACGAACCTAACTCCTTAAACTAACACATACAGGAGAAACAGCTCTCTATAGAAGCTATTTAAGTTAATCAAGGACTAGCACAGGCAACATGAATGTTGTTGAACTGTTAACCCTAAAAATAAGTGAGTCGGTTTAGGGTTGATTGTCGACAAAGGCAACCCCTGAAATCAGTCAGTCTGCAACAGCACCGTCACAGATTGGTTAGATCTAAAAACCTTTTCTCTTGTAATGTTTAAAGTGAAATACACTGGAAGAAAATACAAGAAAGTATGTGAGCCAAACAGGATTTATGTAGCTGGGCAAAGGATCCAAATGCAGATAACTGAAGCAGATCTTGATGCAATTCACAAAAATGAAGACACAAAAGGCTTAGAGGGAAAGAGAGGTGAGGGAAAGAACAAAACCAGAAGGCCGCAGTCAGACCTAGGAGAGGAGGCGAGAATCCAAAGTTCAAAAAGCAGGCAAAGGTCAAACAGCCAGGTCAGGCAGCCAAAAATAGGCTCCAAGGTGCAGGTCAGGCAAACAGATGACCAGAAAACTAGAAAGCAAAAACATGAAGCACATGGTGTCTGAACCACGTGCCCTCTGGTTCCCACCAGACTGAGTTATTGCCGTCGCTTAATCATCCTCCCCTAAGAAGGACCGCTCCCATCTTGACTCATCGATTTCCTGACAAATTCACGAATCGGACAATAGTTTTGATTATTTTTAAAGTTAATTATTGACCCTGGAAAAAGCAAGTGAGAGAACGATCTCTCCGCAAGGTCCTAATATCTGTCAATGTCCTCAAAGTTCTGAATTATACTGATTAGACTGTATCGTAACTTAATAGTTATACAAAATATCCCGACTAAATGAGTACCAATACTTCTCTAGAAGGCTGATTCGTCCCTTGCCCTGTGATAGTGGACTGAGCTGCCCTTGACTAGAGGTTAGATTTCACCCCGGTTGTTAATCACACAGAAGTGCAACGTCAGATCTATTGACCGTGCACTGCAGTGGTGTGCTTTTAGATGGCCTCCTCTGACTCCCTCACTCTGTCAGATTACGGATGTGTGTGCGTAGTTCCCGTCTCCTTAATGTATATCACCCGCCTTTCAGGCTTGATTACGCAACAAGCTGCACCGCTGGTCAGAAGCCTGGAGGGGAAAAATGTGTGACATGCTGACCGTGT
This sequence comes from Miichthys miiuy, assembly GCA_036365135.1. Lineage (NCBI taxonomy): Eukaryota > Metazoa > Chordata > Actinopteri > Sciaenidae > Miichthys > Miichthys miiuy. The sequence goes on from CM071618.1 coordinate 5,903,951, forward strand.
TGTGTGTCAAATCTGTTGTTATTCACTGACCATAAAGAATTACCCGTGATTTGTTTGTTATTACCTTATGTGCTCGATAAAATCTATTTAAACACCAATGTCTGACATATTTCATGTCCAGTCTTATTGACACAAATTTGTTTTGACATTGAAGTTTCTGACCTTGACAGACGCTGCCGCAGACGATGACAAGACCTCGTGTTATATCCTCATCAATTTATGACAGCACGTGTTTCAGGGTGGCCACATCTGTGTTACATGATGGTACCCAGCAGGATTTTTCCTCTCACCCAGCTGTCACAACACCAAGGGAGATAAAAAAGATGCAACACAAAGGCAGCACTGGTGAGATAACAAGACTGTGGAAATAGGAAGCTGGGCTGAAAATGGCAGTGGGAGGGATACAGGTGATCGATGCCAGTGGGAGGATGATAAAAGGACGTGACGTGGAGAGCAGGACTGTATGCAAAAAGTACAGTTAATGGCCTCATGCAGGAAAATAACCAGAGGCCAAAATAGAAAACAAAAAATTGACTCCAAACAAACAAAACAACAAACCTAAAGCTAACAAATACAGGAAAAACAGCCCTACTATTTATGGAAGCTAATTAAGTTAACCACAGACTAACACAGGCACAATTGTTGTCCACGACAGCACTGCTGTCAACACTACAACCTAAATAAGTAAGTTTAGGGGTGATTGTCGATGTCACCACAAAAACCCAGAAGCTACAAGTCAACCACTGGAAACAATCAGTCTGCAACAGCACAAGTGCAATATACTGGAAGAAAATACAAACCACTGTCACAGGGACTGTCACAGCCGGTACAAGCAGGGTAAGAATACAAGAGAACGACCCAACTGAGGCAGAGCTTGACGCAAAAATAAAGATACTGAGGCAAGGATCCAACCCAGAAGGCCACAGTCCATCATAGGAAAGATTCCAAAGTACAATAAACATGCAAAAGGTTAACCAGGAAGGGAAAAAACCTACTACAGAGTGCAGGTCTTAGGTAAACAGATAAACAAAGGATACTGTAGACTTCAGGGTGAATTAGAGGAAAAGAACAAACATACTTCTTAAGCTAACAAATACAGGAGAAACAGCCCTGCTATATATAGAAGCTGTTTAAGTTTAACACAGGCACAAATGTTGTCCATGTTAGCACTGCTGTCAACGATCAACCCTAGAAAACAGAGGCTAGAAAACAAGAACGTGAAGAACACGTGGTGACTGAACTTATAATCTAGCAAACAGCAAAGGAAGGAAGTAGGCCGGTAAATATGGTGATGATGGAGTTATTTGCAGGTGAGGAGGAGGTGGAGGAGGCCAGGAGGACGTTCAGTCTGAAGACGGTGCGCACTGTTGGTCGATGCTTTCTTGAACGTGTTACTCAATCGTTCCAAACGACGTATAACAACAAATATAACCGCCGTTTTCATTTGAATTAACATTTTGGTACAATTTGTCGCAGCCCAGGTAACTGCAGGACTGATACAGGTGTGTAGAAGGGGAAAGGGAGGGAAAGTCTGAAGGTATCTGGTCAGGGCAGGTGGAGAATGGCGGGTCTGTACATGGCATGGGTGATGCTGAACATGAACTATGAAATAATATGTATCCATCATGTGTAGGGATGTTTCTGACGACTAATTTCGCAATCGATTAAACAGAAATAAAATTTTTAGACGACTCGACTAGTGCATCTTGCACAACTAGCATGGGCATTAACGCCAGGGTGCAGGCTGGCTGGATAAAGAAGAAATGGTTGTTTGTGTTTGATGTTTCTGGTGTCAACTACACGACCGCGGTCTTCGACAACCTTAATCAGGTGTTCTTACATTGAAGAGAACAGAAAACTTGACAGACACAAAGTGTCCAAGGGGAGAAGGGTTCAGCTACAGAACATAACGGATTTTCTTAAAAAGGGGACTTCTTATAGGCAGAGGTTCCTCTTATTTCATAAGCCTGACATAACAAAACGGACTGTTGTGTAACTGGTTCAACTACAGAGGAAATCCAGACATCACTGCTTCATCTCCTGCTCTGACCTTTTTTGGGTGACTGGTTATAAAACTTTTCCCAATGTTGCCACAAGCGATCACTGGGGAACTTTTCCATTCTGGTTTGCATCAAATAGTTTTTTTATTATTATACAATTTGCAATTGATTCTGACTGGAGTGGCCAGACAGTCAATAGCTCTTATTTTTATTGATATTTTGTATGCTCCATCAGGATGACTGAGGGCGCCGGTGAGGATGTACTGGGGACAAGTCCAGCTCTATTCAGAGCTGTGTGTGGTCAAGCCAACTTTTACTGAACACCAGAGACACACACATTCCTCAACAGAGTCTCAAGACCAGCTGAAAAAACTAGGTAACACCCACCCTCAAGCAGAGGAGGTAGAAAAGCCCCGTTGATTAAAATCGGTCTCATCTTCCTGTGGAGGGGTTTATAAGAGAGGTGAGAAGTCAAGCGTTGCTCGCGTTTCAAACAAGGTGAAATGCCACCGTTGATTAAAATCTTGCATACACTGAAGTGTTAGTGTCTTCTGGCCCACACATGAAGATATGAGATCGTCACCTATTGCCTACCATCTGATCAGTGTTAGCAGTCATAATGACTCATAAAGGAATTAACACCATCATGAGATGGTACATCGTGGCTTTCCTGGTCGATCTTTGCACCTGCACAGTCTTGTCTCCGTCTGCAGTTAGAAGATCGATATCATTCTTATACCTGTCCTTTACAGTAAATATAAAGCTAGCACCACGATAGCTTAGCATAAAGTCTGGAAGCAGCGCAACAACAACTTCACGTTTTTACACTTTTGGTTCATTTACACATCAAACAATCAAAATATTACACGTTAATTTGTGAGTTTTAGATGCGTTGGTAGGAGGACGTGAGCTAGGCTAGCTGTTTTCCTCTCTTTCCAGTCTTTATGCTAAGCTAAGCTAAGCTAAGCTAAGCTCCCTGCTGCAGCGTCATTTCAACAAACATGAGCAACAAGTGTCGTTCACTCGCAGATACATGTATTTTTATGAGGTTGTGCAAAGGTCAACAAATGATGATTTGTTTATTAGAGATAACATCAGTGACTTTCTATATAAAACTACGTGCACTTCCTGGAAGTTTGACTGCATTTCCATATTAGCCTTTGAGATAAGATAAGTCAGCATAGATACTGGTGTAGATGATCTGATAACACCTTGTCATGAAACCACAATGTACGACTAAAGAAACACATTTTCCAGTGAAGTCGAACCATCAGTTTCTGATGAAAACAGATGACTTAAAAGACTAATAACATAAATAGGCAGTAATGGCAATAAAACGTCATTATATAGCTGATATGGAGCATTTGCTCAGCTATATTTAAAGAAGCAAAACAGACAGAACACTTGATATTTGTTAGTCATAAAATATATTTATTGAACTAGTAAAACGTCCACTTCCAAAATAGAATGACAACACATTCTCACGGGTTGGCCCTAACAGTGTTTGGCAAAAGGCGTTTTTTCTTTCTTTATGTTAATTACAATCTTCCTGGAAGTACATCAGCTTTGTTTCACAAATGCATACAGGGTTAAAACCAAAGGTTTTCACGACTAATTGTTCTCCTACTCAGGGCCTGACACCAGGCTGATGCTATAATCTATAATCTACTGGCAGATTCTTCTCGACGAGCTTTCTTGGCAGAGTAATTTCATCCTTGGCTTTGTGCTTAGCCACTATGGCATTGGCCACAAGGCGATTGTGCGTTTTTTAAGCTTTAGCACTCGACACAATGGGGTTTCAAAACAAACACAAGAATTTTTTTTTTTTTATGCATTACATTTCATTTGGTAAAGGAGGATCATTCCTCTCTATTGCTATATTATCAGGGCATCAAAAATGCATCTTTTGGTTACAAAACATAATTCAGGAATCATCACTTAAGACTTATTTTGCATAAGCTGTGAGGCAGAAAAACAAACAAAACAATAATAACACAGCACGGGGTGTCACACATGAAGATTTAGAGAAATAAGCCATCGCCATGAGCTAAGCAGCAGTTGCATGTCCTCATGCCCTTTGTTGCTGCACATTGAATTTAAATCAATAAGCAGGTCAGTGCCTATAGGCATCATGTCTGAGAGTGTGCGATGTTGTGTGTGTGTGTTTGCGTGCACCAGACGGGGGATTTTCCGAGTCAGTCGGTTGTGATGGAGGCGGCTGCAGCGTTTCATTAAGCTGCTGTGATGCAGAGGCTGGGCTGGCAGTCGGTCAGAGATTACAGACAGACTGGCAGCAGGAGTGTATGCGTCCTGTGTGTCTGTGCCATCATCACAGTAGGTTATATATTTCATCCTCCCCCTGTCTATTGCAACTAGCACATGCTTTCTGCTTCCTGCTGGCTCTAGAGCACCATTTTTGGCTATAATTCATCATCTTTGTAGTGTTTTTGTTGGCCGACACAAAAAAGATCTGCACACACCGGTGTAGCGTTTCTAAAAAACACTGTCACCAGATGCTAAATCCGAGTAAACGTGTCACAGCCACCGTGATGTGTTTGTCATACAAAATAAATTATGACAGGGCATCTTTGCTGGCTTGTTGCACACATACAAACAGAGATGAAAATCCTGTAAGTGCTTCATCTCACAGTTGAACTGCCCAGCATTAAAAGCAATGGGCCACAGGAATTTTTATTTCTTTTCAAAAAATTTGGACGGAGAGAGATATGTGTGCTTTGTGGCTCAATTGAGAGGTAACTCCGGGTGTCTGACTAAAGGGAGGGGGAAGGGAGAGGGCAACAGGGCAGAAAAGGGTAAGAAAAAGGGGGGGGAGGGGGTATTACTGGAAGGAAGCACGGACAGAGCGACCCTTGAGCGGCTGAGGAGGGCGGTAGTTGTCCACCATGCAGCACTCGGCCTCGCCCTCAGCGGAGAAGAGCAGACTGCGGAATTTGGCCATCTGTGAAAAGGGAGAAGACGGTCGCGTTAGTTTTTACTGCTGTCCTCCTGTGACTGTCACTCAGCAAACACATTACTGTCCGTGTCTCTTCATCTGCAGCATGTGTGGAGCGAATCACTGACTTGAAGTCAGAGCCTTGTACTGGGGGATTTATGTTTAGCAGTTTTTATTACTGAGAAATAGTTAATATCTGCTTCTTTGCCAAAGTTAGATGAGAAGATTGATACCACACATGTGGGTACACTAAATATGAAGCTATAGCTAGCAGCTCGTTAGCTTAGCTTAGCATAAAAGCTATAAACAGAAAGAAACAAGCTAGCGTGGCTCAGTCCAAGGATAACCAGCACCTTTAAAGTTCAACAATTAAAACGCTTGTTTGTTTAATCTGCACAAAAACTCCAAATTGTGTTTGTTAACTGTTACTAGTCTTTATGCTAAGCTTAAGCTAGCCGCCTCCTGGCTACAGCTTCATATTTAGCACACAGATAAGAGAATAGTAGCGATCTCCCTGCAAGAAAATGCAAATTTCCCAAAATTTAGAACCAAGTTAACATCTGTGAAATAGTACACATTAAAGTATGAATATTTTGATGATAACTGTCTATGAAAAGTTGTGTTTTTATGGGGAGGGTTATGTGGTGTACTATTTCTAGGATGGAAGGTGTCACTGTGAGATCAACTTGTTTTTACAAGTCACTCCAAGATCGTGTCAGATGATCTATTTAAGGCACTGACTAATGTATTAGCTCATGGGTATTACACTGCTTCAGATACTTCAGTATAATATACACATCTTATTCAGCTTGTGAGTGTTTTCTTACATTTAGATTAGAACAGAACATAACTTCATCACTTTTTTTTTAATATTTATGAATGACGTCTTTGTAATTATCTCCTTACCCAGCCTTATATTACACCAAGTCTAAAGGTTATGTCCACACGTCTCACATGTTTACACTTGAGACATGTGCTCGTTGCCATGAAATAAACATTTGACCGGGCAGTGTTAATTTTCACATGGCCTAAAGACTCCAACCACAAGGACAACTCTTCCGTGGAGGCTGTTAGTTGAGATTAATGAGTGGTTGAAAGTCAAATATTCATTTCAGAGGTGTAATTTTAGGCGTAAATACTTAAATGCAGGTATGATGTCTCCTGTGTTTATGGATTAAATCACACACTCATTGGAGCTACATCTATTCATCAGCAGCATATGTGGGTCGGACATCGAACATTTCCTGTTGACTCCCCACATACTGACTTAGAAATACTGTGGTGAGGCCTAACAGAACTCTTGTCTGCCCTCATTCTCTTCATTTACCTAGACAGTGATATAGGCTGCTGTACTGCATTTCCTCCCCACTACAGTGGTTTCTTCTTCTCCTTTCAGCCACGCAGTTAATCAGAACAATTAAGCCCTTGATTTAGATCGTAATATAAGAGAGGATTTGCAGACAGGTCTATTCTAGACCGTGTGGGCACGCAGCCAATCCTTCTGCTAACGCTGAATAGGTGCTGTGAGAAGCCATACCTGCTCGCAGCTGACACTGATTGGCTCTTTGCAGACAATCCAGGTGACGCTCTCCAGCAGAGGAGGTGTGGTCAGAGAGCCCAGATATGTCCAGTAGTCTAGGCAACCGGGGAGCAAAGTAGCGGGGTCGAAGCCAGGGAAGGAGGTCTGCTTGCCCTGAAAACAGTGAGGAAACAGAAAGTGAAGAGCAGGTCAGTCAAATTCTTTATTTTAAATAATCAAATGCAAAAAATATAGTTTTTATAGAAACATACTTTGGCCTTGATGGCATCGAAGGCGTCCAGAATCTTCTGGAGACTGGCGTTGTCATCACCACACTGAAAAACAATCAAATGTTGAATGATTATCACCAAACAAAAACTATGCAAAAATATGAATCGTGCTGTGATTACTGTAATATTGAATAATATACGGTGTAACCGTTTCTACTCACCTTCAGGAATACTCCAACGACAGCAAGCCCATCAGGTTTGCCAGCAGCGTCACCAAAGCTGGGGTATTTGGTGTTCCAGTGCACCAGATGGAGCTGAGAATAAATGAATTATATAAATAAAAAATAAAGCCCTTCAAAAGTAATCTTATTCCTCTGATCTATTTTCAGAAATGTGGATTTATTTTGTGATTTCTGAGCTGGAAACTGAACCTTTAAATAATGTGAATAAACATGGAGTTTCTATTTAAGATGACGTAGTTTATTTAGCTTTTTGGTCAAGATAGAGGCGGCAATAAAAGATTAGAACTTGACTTAACATTTTGGGGATTATATTTAAAGAGAGTACATTTGCTCACAGATAAGTTTATGTATCTCTGAGGTTAAACAGCCCGACTGGTTGAGTTAAACTCAAGCAAAAAACAAGAAAAGACGAGCAAAGAACTGCTACTTTTTGAGTGGATGTTAGTGAAATGGAAAACATAAAAGGCCGAAGTCTAATCTGAGAATCAGAGATTGTTTTTTCACCACTCATTTATGCTTTAATCCAACCAGTGAGATTACTGCATCCTTTAGAGCAGCTCTCCTCTCTTAAAAACCTACAATAGAGGTAAAACTCTAATCTGCCTTTTTCTCCACGTCAGCCTCAGATTGGTCGGAAACTGTCTGAGGCCATCCTCATTGGCTCAGAGCATCCTTACCTCAGCAGGATACTTGGTCCCTTCCACGGTGTGCTCAGAGCCTCTGTCATCAGAAGCTCCCCAGTGGAAATGAAACTGCTTGAGCCTGTAGATCCCTGAGATCGGCCCGTCTGTCAGAGCTGCAGAACAAACACAAAGCTGCGGTCAGTTCACGCCACACACTGAACGTGGGTGGTGCTGCAGTATGTGCACGGTTTGTGAAATATATTTTTCTGGGCAGAAAATAGGAAAAACACAAGGATGAGACACACACACACACCACGTACACACTCGTGTCAGACTATTCTCCTATTTCAGGAAGGCAGACTCGGTTCCTGTTGTGTAAGCTCGGCTCAGATTGAGGGTTGCACTCACTCCAGGTATTGTTAACCTCCTTACAATGATGTAGCTATTTTCAGTATCCAAAGAAATTGAAACACCAGCAGATAATCCTGTACATTGTTCTATTTGTGGTGATATGAAATGCTGACACACGCACACACACTGTCCTCTCCAAACAGGATATTTGTTTCTTGGTAGTCGGCCTCAAATAACAAAAAAAGCACAGAACTGGTCCTGTAGCAAGTCGAGTGTGTGTGTGTGTGTGTGTGACTTAAAGGGATTACTGGAAAAATAAAAATACAGAAGCTGTGATGTTAATTTTTTCCACTGTGCACACATGATGGAGGGTGACGTGCAAACTTGCAGCTTGTCCTTTATTTAGAAGACTGGAAGAAAAGATGAAGAGGCTCTAACTCATCACATACATTGTTATTTTTGTTGCATCCAACAGAAATAACCCACGTGACTGCTGATTATGTAACCACATTCTTCATTATCCTGAAATCTTGCATGAATTTAAATGCACTCAAACTAAACAGAGAGAAAAAATATGCAATCTCCATTTTACACGACAAGTGGGTGAAAAATGCAGCTCTATCACGGTGGCTCATTACCATGCACGTTTGGCGCATTAATGGTTAAACAAGCCCGCGTTTATTTGCAGAATTAACCCCCGTTTTTTTTTTGCGCTTTTGACCTCCCTGGCAGCAGAAAGGAGTCGGCGTGGGAAAGGTTTACCAGGGGTTACATTACCAATTCAATTAGTACCTTATGAATAGAGCCCCTATAGCGTATTCACCCACTTCTCTTCTATTAAAAAAAAATGATGTGAAAAATCATCAAAATACTAAATAAATAATAAAATAAAATAAAATAAAATAAAAATCTGTTTTAGTCTGTTTGTTCAAGATTTGTATGTGTGCGCTATATGGATGCGAAACTGGGGCGCATGACTCATGCATTCATATAAATATTAACCTAATATTAACATGCTTGAGTTTTATTGGAGCCGCAGAGCTGCAGACGTGCCGCGTTTTGAAGGTTACTGCGTCCTACAAACCATCATCAGGACCCTGATTGTCTTTGTTTGCAACAATAACGTCCAATAATCTCGCAGCTCTTCTATTATATCTACAAACATTGCAATAATAAATTGGAAATAGAGGCAAATATTGTGTTTTCTCCAGGTTGAGGCGACACATCAGAAGACAGACGGTCTTAATCAGATTGTGGAGCCTTGGTAATGTGTATTCATATAATATTAATGTCACACTAACTTGAGCTGTCGGAGTCGTCTGCGAATGTCACTTGGAAGGAATGTCCGTTGTTGAGGATATCGAGGCAGGTGGAGGGGTCGTACTTCAGGCTGAGCGGCTTCAGGTCTCCGTCGAATGATGCTTCACCAGGTACGATGTCAATGGGAGACTGGCGGGGTCCATCGGCAATAGGGAAGTTAGCAACCCATTTCTCAGGTCCTAAAAAAAAAAAAATGATGATGATATGAGAATAAAATTGTGATTATTGGAATATTAATATTGAAATATGTTTTCTGTTTAAACAAATTGCGCATTTTGGGGATGGCGCGTAAAAAATGTGCAGAATTAAAAAGAAAAATCTCTGCAGTGACCCGTGCTCCTATTCATTCACTGCCTGCTGGTATGACTGGGATTAACACTCCTCTCCTTACATTAATAATAGCAATATGCATATGTTCATTATGTGCAAATGAGCGCCTCACCGTTGTCTGCTCCGTATCCCCAAGACATTGTTACAATTTTGGATCTGTGGGTATCTAAAGGCGTAATCCCCTATAGCGAGTCGCAAAGCAGCCAGTGTCCTCCACCTGACAGCTGCAGAGCTTATATAGGGTTCCCCTGGTGAGCGGGTGTCAGGCTGTTGTTGGCCACATGATGTCCGCGCAATGACCGGGAGGAGTTTAGATGCGCCGCAACGCTGCAACACTGTGGATCAATGACTCTCTCTCTCTCACTCACCACCCTCCTCCTCCTCCCCCTCCTCTCTCTTTTTAATCTGTCGCTGTGCTAATATCTTCATTAACATCTCCGAGCTGGATAATGTTCCTCGATCCAACGCGCCGAGCGCATTTTCACCTCTCGTCTAACGGGTTTTTTTTTGACTCGCCTGTCGTGTCAGGAAGTAACGGAATTACACGACAGCGTGTGGCAGAGTGTCACCTTCAAACTGAAAGTCGGCTTCAGCTGTGACATAATAGAAAGAAGCGCTATGGAGAGCTATTAGAACAGCAGGGCCAGTGCGCAAAATGCTGAAACAAAAAGGTAGACGGGTCTCAAATAGTCATAAAAAAAGTTATTATAAAAGATGAGTTGTCACTTGTTGGATCACCGAGGGAGGTGTTTGAATATTAACCAACAGCACAGCTCTATATTTCACAATGGGACATCATCTTCAAACTCATAAAACAATCTAAGTAATTATTATTTCCTGTAGGCTGCTTCTTGCACAACAAGGCCTGCTGGACATGATTTGTCTATCAGTGATGGTGCTGCAGCAGACATCCACATTTCAGGTGCTTGAAAAGTTTTTGTCCACTGATATAGAAAAAAATAATCAAATATTGATTGTTTCTAACTCGCATTTAAAGTATTGGAAACATGTAATCAGATTACATCCTGGTGGCCAACACAGCTCAATGTTCAATGTTCAATGTTGGTCCGTTTTTTTTTTCAGAAAATCATACACCTGTAGTGAACACAGCTGCGGCAGCACTGCGGCGCCACCTGCTGCTGGTCAGTGAGACAGCAAGACAGGTGGTCAAAGAAAGTCTTTTAATTCCATCTTAATTCACTGAATTCATGAAGCAGATAGATATGACCTGATGAATTATAGCTTCAAGTGTCTTTATAAACCTGCCCTAAAGAGCAACGTGTTGCCAAACTGAGCGTCTGTCATATTCAGCCATAATTAGACGTGTACTATTTTCTGTGCTTTTATTTTTTAAACAAACGGAAGTGGAATTCTTATTTTATTCGGCTAGCTTTGCGCAGATTTCTTCACTTTAAAATCAAATATTAGGAGTATATTTTAGTTTTACGGCCATAAACTAAACACAAATAATTAGAAGATCATTATTTATTAATATTTAATTAAATATGAATTAATATTTATTAAAAGAAAAGACATAAATGTTCAAACAAACGGGCAATAGTTGACACCGTTGGCGCCCGGAAGCAACACGAAGTCGCTTTCAAAATAATGGCATTTTTACGTGCATAACTTTCAGCGATCGACTGAAAATCAGGTAAATAATTAATGTAAAAATTAAAACCTCTTCGTTCTTCTACAATAACTTTAATTTCTGCTGTTTGTTGCCGATAATCACCGTGAGAAGACGTTTGATAACATGACTAATACGGGTGAGAGAGCTGTCGCACAGGAATGACGTAGCTAGCTAGCTGCGAAGGCACGTTCAAAGCAGCACGAGGAACAACAACAGGCAGCGGCTCCACAGACAGGTCTGTTAAACATGTTTGTTACTGACGGAGCGGTGCGAAAACAGCTCGGACATTAATAATAAAGTCACTTATCAACACCGAGAGAGACAATGAGAGAAACAACTCACCAACACAGCCTCGTATGTCTCATTAAAACAGCCATGGTACAGCGAGGAAGGCTGGCAACAACATTTAGACGTTTGTGAGTCTTTCAGTCGACTAAAGGTTCGTCCAGAGAGACGTGGATCTATCTATCTATCTATCTATCTATCTATCTATCTATCTATCTATCTATCTATCTATCTATCTATCTATCTATCTATCTTCCTCCCTTGCTTCCTTGCTTCCTTCCTTCCTTCCATGGACCAAAATAAACATAGATGAATTGATACACAGTTCATGATGATAATCCGTTAAAGTTATTTATAAAAATGACTGTCAGGTTCACAGATCAGGGCTGTCCAAACTTCTTTTTAAAGAGGGACAGATTTGACAACGTGAAGATGCCAATATTAACATTTAAAATAAATAAAAAAAAATCACCAATAAAAGTTACATACAAATGCAAATGAACAATTTTGTTTTCATTGTCACAATTATCTTATTTTAATATTTTAAAAATGACAATGTGACCAAATCTAAACCAATCAGGCTTGAACAAATCTAAAACCAGTTCTTTCTTTCTTTCTTTCTTTCTCTTTCTTTCACATCTGGAGTCAGATAACAGAATAAATTGTATGAACACGTCAAACTTGCATGAAGTTGATACAAATCTGAACCTCATGTTCATTCTAAACATGACTTATTATGAGTAATGCAAAGTCTGTGAACATTTAAAACACTTTAAATGAACACTCTCGCTCTTCTCTTTAACAAAATCATTCAGAAAATAATATTTTGTGTCACATCTACAGATATATAACAGCAGCAGTTATGTCCTTAAAGGTTCAAAGCTTCATTATGTCAACCAAAAAAAGACAACTCTTCCATACAGTCATACAGTACATACCATGAATAATATATTATAAAAATGAAGCTTCGGGCTGCATGAAGTCTGAACATGCCTGGTCTAACAGCTGTCTTCACGCTTAAAGTTATGTGTTATGTAGAGCACATTACATTATATTTGACATGTATGTACTGTTCTTTAAAGTTTATCAACGTTACTACGTGTGCGTTTTTATGGTACTGCTCTCAAAAGCAGCTTATATATATTTTTTTATTTTTGAGTTTCAGGTTTTTCAAAAACTGGACTGGGTTCAGGGTTTGTTTTTATTTCTGGTGCAATCTTTGGTAAACGCCTAGTTTGTGCAACAAACTGCGGAGGTCAGCTCCAGTGTTGCAAAATGCCTCCAATGACGCTTATTCATTCATCATCTGAACCTTTTGACCCTGTTCAAGTTTTATGTCTCTCTGTCTCCAGGGCATAAACAGATGTGTCTCTGATCAACATCTGTCTTTTTCAGAGCGCACCTCGTGAGATCGAACTATACCAGTTTAGAGCAAACACAGCAGAGGTACGGAAGAGACACAGCACAAAACAGAGATTATAGAAATAGAAATGAAATCTGTCCCCAATGATTGTTGTTCTCTTCACAGGTGACATGGGGAAGAATAAACAGAAGGGCAAAAAACAGAAGAATGTCTTTCAAGTTGCAAACAAACACCTGAAGCCGAAGAACAAAGCGAAACCTGTCACGACGACGCTCAAACATGTACGACGTTTTCTTCTTACTGCGCACATTTTTTTTATCGTGTTTTTGTATTTAGCGTTTGCTGCACTTACTCTGGAATCATTTTGTGGGTTCGCAGATCAACGCCGTGAAAAATGAGAAGGTGGAGAACCTCAATCAGATCTTCACAGAAGTCCAGCGGGACGTTAAGAGTGTTTCAAAGTCTGTTGCTCCTCAACCGAAGAAACCAACACAGGTAGAGGCGCGAATTTAAAACTTGCATTCATCGTCCAACCTTTTATTTCTCTTGGTATGATTAATAATAATTATATTTTTGTTCTTGCCAGGCTGTCAGGGAGCCACCGAAGGAATCTGTGAACATGGACAATGCTGCTCAACTCTTCTCTCAACTATAATAAACCATGAAAGCTCATAAAGTTTAAGGACGAACACAGTGATGAATATGCTTTATAAATTGCAATTGACAGACTTGTCAGTTGTGATATTGTTTCACGTGTATGGGATGTTTTATTGTTATTGATTGCTCTCTCTTAGAGCTGAAACTAACTTATTTTCTTGATTAATTGACGTTGTTTTGTTTCTTTTTAACAACCAACGGTACAAAAATATTCTCTAAGTTTCATATAAACAAAGAACACTCGCAAAACTTCAATTTGAGCAGATGTAAACAGAGTATTTGGCATTTTTGCCTGGAAAATGACTAAACTATGAAACCGAGCGGCTGTTTCAGCTCTACTTTCTTTCACAGTGTTGAAATGTTGCCTTGTCCTTCACCATCTTGAATCTGTTTGCAATTAAAGGCAATTTCTACAGAACATTATCAAAAAGAATTACGTAACCACGTGCGGTTTTTCATACTCTCTTTGAGTTTTTGTTTTTCCAGGCAGTTCAAGGTGTTTTTCCTCGTGATTTAGTGTAAATGAAGTCACAAAGGAGATCGTTGTGACTCATGTTTGTGACGATGAAGTGTTTGCTTCAGAGACTTTTGTTTCTTCTCTTAGAAATCATGAATATTTCATCATAAAACATGAGTATTTCATGTATCATTAAACTGTAAATCTGCACAGACGAGCTGTTGATTCATCTCATTCACAGGCTGTAATTTGTGTTGTGCTTTGGACTGAATCGTATCAGGTTATTCTGATATTTCATCCACCTCTATTTAAAGGCTTCAGACTACCATTTCTATCATGGCTGCGCCTGAAGATGAAGTATAGATTTTTCAGCACCACCTGTGAGTAGCGGGACATTATCAGTATTCTGCTGCTGCGTCCTGCTGTAGCAGCTTGACATCAGAGGTCACGGGTACCAGTGCCTGGCTGATTGCTTGTCTCCGTGGCGACCTCCGACTGAGTTAGTTGGTCAATAAATCCGAGCAAGGTGAAAGCACAAATGAGGCTGGTAAACAAACCGGTGCATGGCTGTGATGACATAAATAAGCTAAGAATGAGGTTTTCATGTCGGAGATGACTTGAATGAAGATCTCTTAATCTTGAACATGCAATGACAATTTCTTTGACCACTTGAGGGCAGCAGAAAGAAGCTTTAAGAACACCAACATCCCATTTTGAAGCTCCAGTGTGTAAGATTCAGGAATCTACATCCAGAGGCAGAAATTTAATATAATATATATCTTTTTATTAGTGTATAATCATCTTAAATAAAAGTATTATTGTGTTTTTGTTACCTCAGAATGAGTCCTGTATATCTACAAAGCGTAGTTTCTCCTACACACTTGTAAGACGAGGGTGAGGCGAAGTTCCTCACCACCTCACCAGATGCCACTAAATCCTACATACTGGACCTTTAAGTTGATACGACAAACGTTAGCAAACAGTTTAGCTTGTCGTTCTTCTGTGTTCACCTGGTGTTCACTCTCTTTTTGGTCCCCGCCAATTCCTGAGGTAAACATCTGGCTCTTCAGCTGCTAAATGCTGCTGTAGGTTCACCAACTAATTGCTATGTTTTTTTGCCTACGATTTGACGCTGGGCAGATATAATAGTTGAAATTTAGCTGAAAAACGGTGTGCCTGAAATCAGCGCTGATGAGAGCGAGCCAAAAATCAAAGTTGCAGGCTATGAAACCAAAACAATGAGCTGAAAGACCCTAAAACGCTACGTAAAGCTGAGATCTCTGTGGGTTTATCTCTTTGTGCGATTACTCTCACATTCAAAGTAGCCCTTTATGCTTTTGTTAATATAAAAATATCGCTCGTAGCAGCTTTAAAGATATAAACATGTGACCTCGTGAAGCAGGTTGCTGCAGAAAAACTGTGTTTAGTGTCCATAAAAAGGGAAATCAAACAACAAATATGACAGATTTGGTCTGAAATGCATCAGATCAACACCTCTGGGGCAGAAACGTTTATTTCTAATACGGAGGGAAAAAAAAGCTTTTCGGTTGGAAACGATTGGCGTGGAGGAGTGTAGCAGATGCAGTGTTAAGGTGTCAGGTGCTCCCCACTGTGATCCAGATGGCTGCACCACAACACAGGCAGCGGGGTTGCACCACTACACACCCTGGGGAGACAGATATCATGCCAGCGCGCTAACACACTGAATTTTCCAATGTAATCTACATGAGCTGGTAGGGGGCAGCTGGAACTGTGGGTGAGCTGCCGGATGAGGGTTGTGTTTGTCATTTTTTTGTTGCTGTTTATTAAAAAAAAAAAAAAAGCTCCGCTTGTTGTTCTAAAACTTACTCCTTTGATCCAACTTCAAACTTTAAGAGCTATGAGTTATAAAATTATAAATAGACCCGACTCAGTGTGTCTCACTAAGCCAAATGCCAAGCACAGAGAGAGGCAGACGATGCTAATGATGCTAGAGAATTGATTTTCATAAATTAGACTCATAATTGAAATTGTGTCTTTAAAGAGAGAAAGAAAGAGAGAGAGAGAGAGAAGGGAGGAAAAAAACCCTCCTTGAACCTGATGAGTCAGTTGCTTAATTGAATGTAATCAAAAGTGACATTTTAGACAAGCACCAAAGTTGGAAATGTCCACAAGATGGTGCTCTGAGAGGTCTTATCAATATGCATGGTGACAAGCGAGGAAGTGGATCTCTATATGTGTGTGTGTGTGTGTGTGTGTGTGTGTGAGAGGAGTGTTAGGCACACTGAATGCCAATAAGAAGCTGAAGGCCTATTTGCAGTATGTCATTCCCACCGCACAGCTGGGTTTTTCACTCTGTCAGGACTAGCAGCAAAAGGTTACAGCACCTGCAGTCCTCCCTGTGACAGAAATAAGAATCGTTGTGTTTGTCTGGTGCAAGCGAGACACACACACACACACACACACACAGCGCACAGCGAGTGTTTGTCTACGCAGATCTGCTTTTCACAGCCATTTCACGGATAGCAGCAGTCGTCACAACCCCAGACATCAGCGTTTCACAAAAGCCTTGATGATGACACACTCTTCTCTTAAGTTCTCCCTGTTCAGCTATTTAAAATAAAAAAAAAAAAAACAAAATGAATGCAGGTGTCAAGGACATACGTTATCAGATTGAAATGTGCCTGTAGATGAGTAATGCTTTTCTGGCAGCTTGGTTTTATTTGATCTGTCAAAAGAGAACACGGTGAACTATTCAATGCAAAGACATTGAAAGAAAAAGCCATTGAATTAATGAAAGGTCAAAACGGCTTTCAGAGGAAATTATTAGCCACGATAAAATGTGATAGGTTATCTTGACATGGCTGTTAAACATCTCTAATGCCTCAGTGTGCAGCGTAGGCTACATATCAGATAAATCTGCCTGAAAAGGAAACATGTTAATATATATTACTGAAACGCATTTTATCATTGACTTGTCATTGACAGACAACTGTTCCCATTAAAAATGAGTCCTCTGAATCTCCCTTTAATGTCTTTTAAGGAATTTTGCCAACAAGTTAGACAGCCAGGATTCAAATTATGATTAAAGGTTTCCTCTTCAGACCGGCGTTCAGTTCAGTAATGTCTTACTTTGTCTTCACAGTTACCCAAAAAAAAAGAATTCTCCTCACGCTCTCACATCTGCAGACTCTGGTATATTCTGCTTCAATCTTCAGTGTTGAAGTTTTTGGGGTTTTTTTGTCGCTCGCCGTGCCTTCGTTGTTTTTGATCGAGAGTCTGTCCTCCCCAAAAAACCTCAGATAAAACCAGCGTCTGTGGTGCTTTTCCCCCCCAGAAACAATAACACCACTGACTTGATGTGACAAGGCTAGCTAGCATTGTAAGTTTATACACGTCAAATCTGAAAATCTTTGAGCAGGAGAGAAGAGAACAGATCCTCGCTTGTTGTGTGCCACGTTTACGGATATAGATGCGTGGTACAAGGAATTATTTGAGGATCCGATCCATTCCCAGATCCCAATCTTGACATTAAACCTAAAGAAGTTGGAACTTAAATAATCTGACCAACATTGTCATTGTTTATATCTGTGACCGGGTAATGAATGATGATTTTTAATAATATCTTTATTATATATCTAAAAAAGTTAATTGAATTATCAGATTAAGTTTGTTTCTGGGCACCGGGGACGTCTTTGCAAAGACCTTTTTGGAAAAGTTGTGATTAATTTCAAAGCTTCTACATTTGTTCTCACCTTGGCTACAGTAAAAAAAATCTTGATTAAAAGACGTCTTTGCTGAGTTAAATTGCCAGCCGTGATTAAAATGGTCTGAATTCTCAAAATGACGTCACTGAAAGGTGATTTACTGTTTTATTTTTCACTGCCTCCTTTATTCTTTGAGTCGCAGACAGAGATTCTGCGGTCTTTGCATCGAAGTCATGGAAAAATAAGAAAAATAAGCTCGGCTTTGCCAAAATCAAAAACACTAAACAAAGATTTAGAGATGAACTGCTTTAAATCTGGTCAGGCTATAAACTGGACCTGCAGGTGAGAAACCCTCGAGGTCTTCGTGTGTTTAACTATTCCAACATTCATCTGCCAAGTGTTGATGTATACTTTCCGAAAAACCTCAACATCTTCTCACATGCAAATCACTGAGACCAGCTTTCAACAGTCCGGATACCTAAAAATTCACTAAAATGTGATTTATGTTTTTATTCTGCAACCGGTCCTCTCTGGTTACGGTTGGCTGCATTGAAGCGACTAAAACTTCTGGGTAAGGGTTAGGATGAGGGTGCAGTCATCACAACATCACACCACTTCCACCTTTGATTCTGAGACTTGACAGCCATCATTTGCAGACAATATGCACAGCATGAAGTCAGAAATGTCAAATATTTGCAGGTTGCAGCTTCTCCGATGTGAGATTTTCTGCTTCTCTGTATCAATGTAAGATGAATATCCGGTCAAGATGTCACCTTGAGCTTTTGACTTTTACAAAACAATACATTCATTACTGAAATTTGAATAATCGTTTGTGTCTAAGTTGCATAAAACATTGTTTAAAAGCCTTTCTGTGAAATTATAAAGTTCCTTTTAGACCGTTGCTGTGAGATTAAGAGTTATCTCTGAATCTATTTAAGAAAATTTGAATTAAAAGGTCTAGACATCTGCATCATGACCAAAACCCGGCTCACAGGGACACACAAAAAGCTTTTTGAAGTCCGATTTTAGAACTTCTCACAATCTCAAATTTGCGATTTGGACATGGCAGAACTTCGGACTGACCACCGAGAGATTATAGGTACAAGCCTCAAACTCTCAGCCGAGTCAAGAACCCCGTCAACTCCACGCCCCAAAACTGTATCTGGATCACAACCAAATGCCAAAACAAACACACCCGAGCCTCTGCAGCTCTATTTTCCATCTGCAACAAACCACCAGAGCGTCAAGCGACTGCAAGCTGTTTGGCTCGTAGGGAATGGAATAGGCTTTACACTTCAGAGAACACAGCACACAGAGTTGCTTTTTTAATAGGATCCTGAGCACGTCGCTAGAGTCGCCGGTGAGGTCCCACCTGCAGGTACTGTGGGCCGGCTAGCGGCTGAGGGACAGGGAGAGGGAGGAGAGCGGTGTACGGCTCAGAGGAGATCTGGAAAGAAGCGCCTGCTTGCTTGTCAGTAAAGTGGAGAGAGGAGAGAGCTTTCTGGTACACCTGTCAGACGCGTGAACAAAGTACATCTGTTCATCCCCTCCTCCTTCGTCAGATGTCACCGTCTAAAAACAGAGCTTTTGGAAAAACACGGCACACTTATTTCTGCCTGCCTCTGTCTCGCTGTCTCTTTGTTTTTCACACTCATATGAGCACACAAACAAACACACGGGCAGACAAAGAGAGAAAGTGCTGCAAAATCTGTTCGAAGAAGCAATGCCACAATGCAAATACACTGTTTACAGCAGTATAGAAATCATCCTGTTGTCTGAAGGCTGTCGTGCTTCCTGCCTGATGGTTCTATGTTTATTGTCTGTCTGTGTGCAAAAGTGGAAATATGCAACATTTTTAAATGTTTTAAACAATATTTCACAGACTGATGCAGACAAAGCAAATCAGAATTTTATAATGTGACTAAATTGTATGGTACAAGAATGGAGAGGGTGATGAGAGGAAGGCTCAGAGGATGGAGAGGAGACTCTGCTGTCCCCGATCGGGGTGAACAGGTCAGAGGATCGTCAGGGATCCTGGAGGTGGAGGAGCTGAGGCTCTTCAGGAGCAGTGTGGAGGTTGCCGCAGGGAAGAGAGAGTGAGAAGCTGAATGGGGAGGTGATACAAAGACCTGCAGGACTGTAGCCTGGAGGGGAGGTGGTTCTGGCACAAGGGCTGTACATTTTGAAGTTGATATCATGTTGCATTTTTGGGCATGTTCGAATGTCTTGAAAGATATGTTTGGAACAACGACATTTTAAAAAAGTTGCTTCTTGGATAGGTTCTTCTTTGTTTAGTTTCTTCTTAAATTACATGGAAATGTATGTAAACTGATCTGTAATTAAATGTGTAGCTGTTTGTATTATTTCAGGAAAATTTGTCAAAAAAATCTTTCCTTGTAAAAGCCTAAAAATCTCAGTAAATCTGAAGTTCTTGACATTTTAATTGTGATATTTCACTTTAATTTGACAGTTTTTGAAGAGAAAACTAAGACAAGCTATAAAGTTGTTGTTCAAACATCCACCACAGTTCACTTCCACATCTCATGGTCTAGCTTTCACCTGCTGCACTTGCCACAGCTGGTTTTCCTGAGTAATGAGGAGAAGATGATGATGTGTAGCAAAGGTCCACAGCTGGAATCACATGAGGACTTTAAGGTCACAGTATATGGTCTGCAAAATGTTATAATAAACGTGTGAGAACATTTTCTACGAATGCAGATTTCTTTTGTGTGAATGCCCGGATGTTTCGCTGCTGATTTCACAACAGAAATACTTTGATATAGTGTGACCAATCATTTTTTTTACTAAACGTTTAGCTTTAAGTTTCAAAGTGTAGTTCGCTTTAAGATCTTCAAACCTTATTTTCTCTCTTGGAGTTCTACGTGAACACACAATTTTCTGCCAAAGTTAAGAACCATCTGGATTTTAAATGTATTTTTTTTGTTCTTCCTTTTCTTAATGGTTTGAAATAGGTGTGGCACAACTGGAAAACGTGGTGACGAATAGTAACAAAGAGTGTTTTCTCCTGAACTTTAGCTTCAGTTATTGTTATTCTGTCCTGAATGTTACAGAGAAAGATTTAAAGTTTTTATGGGTTTTAAAGGTCCAATGTGCAGGATTAAGTGGCTTATTGATTTGTTGTGTCTCGTCAATTATGTTAATGTTAGTCATGTTTCATGTTTCAAGCACTTCCTGTTTTATTTTGTGCTCACCTTTTCCCCTCTCATTTCAGACCCTGACTTCCTCCCTTTGTGTGATTTTCCCGCCTTTGTAATTGTTTGCCCCGCCCCTCATCGGTTTCACCTGTTTTCACTCACCTCATGTATAAAGTGTCCCCCTTTGTCTTTGTCACTTTGTCTTGTTCAGTTTGTGGTATTGTCAAACGTTCCAGCTTTGGAGTTTGTCATTTCCCTTCAGAGCATTTTCGTTTGCACGTCTTATCCTCCTTGAGAGTCTGTAGATACAAAAGGCTCATTTTAAAGTAACAACATTCATTTTTAGATATATTTGCATGCATATTATATTCCATTGCTGCCATATTCTGTAAATACAGCCCCTAAATCACACTGGACTTTTTTTTTTTTTGTGAAACGTTACAACTCAAGATTATAATCATTGATGTTACTCCCTTTGCTGGCAGATTTTCTTTTTTTTTTTAGTAAAAAAAAGATCTTAAGACACGATATAGTGAAACATTTTCTCACAACTTTCATGATGCACCAAGGAAAACTTTCATCTGTTTCATCATTTGAAATTCAAAGTTAGTTTGCGGCGTGTTTTTGGCACACTAGTGCTACAAACTTAGTCCGAGTTCCCATCCCAGAAATGTTCATTTCAGATTTCATCATCACCATGTGGACTGTTTATTGTTTGGCCGAGGTTTGATGTCGAGAGTTTGTATTGGTGTTGGACTGCCAAACAACAATGCTCTGGTGGTCACTGTGTTGAATTCCAAGAATTGTAAGAAAATCCTATATAGACGAAAAACTTTGTGATGTTCCTGTTTTCCAAACAGCTTCTATGGAAGTTCCCTTGAGTACAAATGAGTCTTAGTAGGTGGAACAGGCAGAGGATAACTATCGTAAACAAGTTTGTAAATGTGATGGTGTTGAATACAAGTATACATGCTTGTATTTTCTGCACAGTCTCTTATTTTGCATTTCTGAGCAGATTAAGTCTGTCTTAAAATAAAAAAAAACTAATATTTCAAGGAAAATCTGTAAAATTACAGCATTTCTCTGTAAAACCACAGCTGAAAATGTCAGTAAACTTGTAGATTTTGACATTTCACTTATGATATTTCACTTTCATTTCACGTTTTTGTTTAATTGTGTGATTGATTCTTTTGTTTTTGTTTTTTTCACAGTGGGTGGTTAAACTGAAAACTGACCTCTTCACATTTGCATTTTAAGTATCGTGCCACAATTAGAAGCATTAGAGATGATGGAGGAGTTGTTGTACAAAAGCACAAGGACAAATGGAAACGTTATTCATACTTTTCTGTAACAAGGCATGAACATTTCCGGAGGATAATGGAGCGAGGTCTGTGATTCAGGACAGAAAAGGATGGACGTGAAGTGCTTGTTGATGAGAGGAAGGCTCAGAGGATGGAGAGGAGACTCTGCTGTCCCTGATCGGGGTGAACAGGTCAGAGGATCGTCAGGGATCCTGGAGGTGGAGGAGCTGAGGCTCTTCAGGAGCAGTGTGGAGGTTGCCGCAGGGAAGAGAGAGTGAGAAGCTGAATGGGGAGGTGATACAAAGACCTGCAGGACTGTAGCCTGGAGGGGAGGTGGTTCTGGCACAAGGGTTGTACATTTTGAAGTTGATATCATGTTGCATTTTTGGGCATGTTCGAATGTCTTGAAAGATATGTTTGGAACAGCGACATTTTAAAAAAGTTGCTTCTTGGATAGGTTCTTCTTTGTTTAGTTTCTTCTTAAATTACATGGAAATGTATGTAAACTGATCTGTAATTAAATGTGTAGCTGTATTATTTCAGGAAAATTTGTAAAAAAAATCTTTCCTTGTAAAACATTGCTTAAAAATCTCAGTAAATCTGAAGTTCTTGACATTTTAATTGTGATATTTCACTTTAATTTGACAGCTATAATATTGTTTTTGTTCAAACATCCACCACAGTTCACTTCCACGCCTCATGGTCTAGCTTTCACCTGCTGCACTTGCCACAGCTGGTTTTCCTGAGTAATGAGGCATTTTGGATAGAGATTGAAGAAAATAAGGGAAGAGAGGAGAAGATGATGATGTGTAGCAAAGGTCCACAGCTGGACACAGTATATGGTCTGCATCTAAACCACTAAAGGCCACAAGGACACCACATAATTATGAGTCATTGACAACATTTCAGCTGCAGCTTTAGCTCCAAATATAGAGGCGGCTAATCTGGCATCAGAAATAATGTTTGTTAAACCTAATTTGGAGACTGTACTTTTGCTTTGATGAGCCCCAAAAATTCCTGTAGTTGTTAATATTTCTCCAGAAAAATCAAAAAATGACAATCAAGTCCATTTCCCTATCTGTCCCATTAAATATTTTATACTTGCTGTTGGTTGAATCTTTCCTCTGGTGCACGGAGAATGTTTCATGTTACCCGAAGTGGCAGCATTGTCTGTACGGAATAAATAGAAGTGGAGCATGAACAGCTGTCGCCGTCCACAGAAACCCAGCTTTGATTAACAGGCAAAACTAAGGAAAGATTGCACAATATTGCACACAGCATTTGATTGACAGGCGATACCTGGTAAATGACTGCTTGGCTGCTTTGCAGATGTCACCAAAATAAATGTTAAAAATAGGAATCTTTCTGTCTTTAAACGGTTTAGCGGTAATACCTAAAATGATGTCGAACACGTGTGTTGCTGAAGTCAGACACTTGTTCGGTGATTGATGTTGGAGATGTTTGCCTCGATGAGCGAGATTTGAAATCCTCCACCATTTTTCCTGACTGCTGTTTAGGCCTCTTCAGACCCTGCAGATAAAGAGAGGGGGAAGTTTTCAACCTGCAGACAAGCAGAGAGAAGATGATGACAGCAGGGCTCACCTCACCCCAGGGAGGTGACGAGCCCAGAGGTGATGTGAAGAAATGGATTTGTGGAGCGCTGCTTTGCACTGAGATGACTAAAATGGAGGAAAGTGAAGATGCACACAGGTAGACATCAGAGACAAGATGGGTGGTGCAGCTGAGAGTAGACAAGGATAGGAGGAAGTGTCAGATCGATACTGGGTATCAGCAGAAAGAAAAATAACACATCAATAATGACATTTAGACAGGCTGCATTAAAACAATTCAATCCATATGTCAGATATATCTTTTATCTGCCTCATGAACATATTACCAGGACTCTAAATATGTTTTGTTGTCGGTCTGTAGGATTTGGTGGCATCTAGTGTCGTATTTGCTGACTGCAACCCTCTCGCCTCGTCCTCTCCTTCCAAAACATGAAGGAGAAACTACCCTGCATCTGTAGATATAAAAGTCTCATTCGAAGGTAACAGTTCTTATTTTCGGGTGATTAATAACTAATGGAAACATAGTTATGTATATCATATTCCATTTCAGCCATACTCTGTACATAGAGAACACAAACACACTGGACTCTTTACATGTTAGCAAACGCTGACTTGTTTTTAGCCACATTCATTTGGAAACCCAGAGGCTTTGAAGCCAGTTTAACATAACACAGTAGCCAAATCGTGTAATGACAGCAATGGTGTCCATCGTGTGATGCACATTGACTTTTCCCTTTAAGCTTTCCTGTGAACGAAGTGGCTGTAAAACGGTGGGTACATTTCTTTGAGCGTCACAACTCGTTTCATTATAAGAATTTGACTCATTCAGTCCGAGGACAGCCGCATAATTACATCATTTAATCCCCATTTAAGTAAGTGGAGGGCTAAACTGGTTGTTAGTGGTACAGTCGGTGGAAGTTTCCAGTGATCTTGCTCTATGAGTCCCACAATGAGGGAGCATATGTGTCAGATCCGGGTCATTTTATGCCTTGCCTGGCTTTCATGCGGCACTGAGCAGTCATGGAGTCATGATTGTGTCCAGCTTCTGGCTTTTGAGATGCTAAAAGCTCCACTATTTGTATGTACAGTAATTATAAGAGAAACTAAAAGTCGCTATTCAAGCAGCTACAAATGTAAAAGTGACTGACTGGCAGCAGGAACAGCTGAACGCAATGATTTATGATACGCGTACAAAATGTTTCAATTAAGGGAGAATCATTTTTCGTTTAATGTCTTATTAACCACAGCTTCTCACTCAACATCACCCCCCCTTTTTCAGGGACTTGCATTGGGACCAAAAAGGAGGAAACAAATGTGAATACAAGCACATATTTGAAGCTGAACTCTGAAAGCTGGGTTTTTTTTGTTTGTTTTTTTTAAAGGTTGAATATAAATAAGGAGTGTGCACCTACAGCGAGGTGTTTACTGTGCAGCTCGACCTTTTCTGCTATTCATCCTTAGCTATGACTCTCTTTCATTCAGTCAGAGCCTTTCGCTCACAGCTTTTGTGATGAATAGAAATGTTGTCATTCAGAATGGATGTGACAATTTTTACGAGGTAAATATTCATCTTTCCATGAATGTTTCACATTCTTAAACCTCTCTTTTCCTTTCCAAATCTGACCTTTTGGCATCCTTTCTTTGAAATCATTGCTGGGAATACACTTATTGGACAATATGATCGAGTTGTGCAATTAAATAACTGCTGTTTTTCACAACTGCTTTCAGTCCAGCATTGTAACTGAAATACTTGATATTGAATTAATAATGCATTTTTCATTTACACCCTCCGAGTGACGTTCTCCAGCGGGCTGTAAGTATCGATTAGCAATCCAATTAAAATGTTAGGTTCAACAGGACACGTAACACCAAATCTATCAACTCCGCGGAACAGATGATTCATTATTTAACAGTGAAAAATGTTGCAGCGAGCAACAGTAAGAGAAAGAACATCCATTGATGTTACGCTACAGGCAGCAGGGCTGTCTTTCTGCTTCACAGCGGTGCATCTGTGGTCTTCAGAGCCGCGGCAGACAGTTGTTGTTGCCCGTACAGTACATGACTCACCATTGCACACACTGTACTCTGACAATTTCTGTTCTCAGAAGGCAATCTAAGTAATGAACTGTGCGAAAACCCATCTGTGTTCCATTTTCAGTGCGGCACATCTTCGCAATGCTATTAATGATCTCGCGGACATATTTGTATGCAATGTGATTTGCGGCGTTGTGTCTTCTCACGCAACGTATTGATATGTGGAGTCTCCAGATTGGATTTGGAATAAAGTTGAATGCGGCGTAATGTCATCATGAACAGCACATTTAGAAGTCATTTCCCCCAACACAATGACTTATTTGAAAAACAATGAGTTAGTTCTGAAATCCAAAATGTATTTTGAATAGCTGCATTCATTAACAGAGAGAAAACATGCCTGAAGTATTGAAGTTAGTGTCATTAAAACACAGAGGAGGCAGTGAAACAATAATCGGTTGCATTTACTCAACAAAACCTGTTTTACTATTGAATTCTGATTAATATAACAACATTTTTGATTGTTTTCAGTTAAGAAAACCAGGTTTTTATGGTAGACTGGAGGATTAAAATTCATTTTTTTGTCTTTATAACCAGCGAGTCATAGACTAAGGCAAGGATTACTGAGTACAAACTTTGTTTCTAACTCCAGGTGAACCAAACACTCTTAATTCAATGGCTATCTTATGTTAAGCACCTTGGTTAGCTCCTCAAAATGTGTTAAATAGGTTAATCTGACCCAAAGTCCACCTCCTGACATTGATTTGTCTGTCCAGCCAGATCAGGTGAGGCGATACTCCTAACCTTCAAAACATAATTCATATTTTGTTGATCCCACACAGAGTGATACAATAGAATACAACTATTCTCTGGCTCTGAAGAAACTATTTTCGAAGCGTCTTTGTTGTAGATGTTTCCAGCACGGCCGCACTGACCTGCCCTGCTAGCCGTACTCAGCCTACCCTCGTCTGCTCACCTGTCCTCGTCGTCCTGCCCTGAAGTTTCCCTCCCGGACTCCTCCTGTCTTGTCTGTTCGTGTTGTGTCTTGGCAATAAAAGCCTTCAAAGTCAACTCCTGTTTTTGGTCTGCATAGTGGGCTCAGTGTCCTGCCTAGCACAAGTTTAACATATTAACTCTCCTTTTAGCTCTTTTTTTTTTTTTTGCTATGAGCTGAAAGTTGCAAAAACACCCAGTAGAGCTGAGAACTGCAGAGAGTGATAATTATGTGAAGGACTCCTTTCACACTGCACAATTCTTTGACCCAATGGGAACATAAAAATATTTATTAGTGCAGCTTTAAAGTCGTTAAAGGACGAAAATGTTCATTGTGGAAGAGTATGCGTTAATGTCATTCCAGAAGCAAACTTGTTCATTGATTTTTCGACAAGGTGTTTTGCAAACATGGCAGCACAACAAACCTCATTATAGTGCGAGACACCGCGAAGCGATTGCAGGCGTGTTTGTTTTGAAATGGGAAGCGGTAATGTGAGTATCTGACCTGCAGTATGCCGTAATTCCAACGACTCCAGTTTAATCCCACCTCATTTAAAACAACAGCCACTTCACACATAGACAGCCTCGGAATCGATCACACCACATCCTTTAATTAAAAAAGTCATTAAATCAGGCCAGTTTCAAGCCACACTCATCGTTTTGCAGACTATCTCTTGGCTCCTTCCTCCCTCGTTGGATCCTGCAGAGCTCACCTTCCCATAAAGTCCTCCACATTACCCCGAGCAGCTGTTTGGGAAAATCAAATTATGCATGGAGATAAAATTTAAATTCAGCAGCCACCTTCAGTGTAACTCATGATTTATAGATACTTTGGAGCTGACGTTAATATTGTCGTTGTGATGAAGACTCATCTGACTGAATTTATGATCGGTTTCCATCCTGATGTCTTTATTATCTTTCCGTCGGTTTGCAGGGAGGTTAATCTTGTGTTGGGGCCACACTGATTGTCAGGCGGTGGGGTTTGTACAGTAGGGCTTCCCTTGTTATGCTTAACCTTTCGAAAAGGTTGCACCCGTTTCATTTGACATTTCAGAAACAGCCCATTTGCTTCGACAGGCACGCAATCACTGAATGACAACTTCTTTCTTCAACATGCTACAAAACCCGGAACATTTTATTGCTGTTTTTCCAAAGCAGCAAGTATTTTTGGTGATTGTTATTTCATTATGCAATACCACAGAACAGGAATTTACTGGATACTATAGTAGCCAGTAATTGAAGAAATATTAATCTCAAGGTGACAAAAAACAAACAAAACCTCTTTCTTTCCACCTTTCCTGCTAAGTGTTTTGAGAGCATTTCCCAAGACAGCTTTTTACAGACACTTTCTAATTAGCTTGAACTTTGAATGTACAGCAGAGTTCATAGAAAATATATTTTACCCTTTGTTCACAAAATATACACATACTATCATAATGGCTCAACAGAAAATACGAAACCACTCTGATTAAAGACCATGGCAGCCTTTGACAGCACAGTAGTTAGGACTTAAACCTGCACTAATCCGCATTTTTATATTAACAATGGAAAAAAAATGAAATTTACTGTTTTGGTCCACTCTTAATGCTCTTGTAAACATTGTTTCCAGGTGCATCAGGCAGCTGTTTTCAGAAACTAACTTAAAAATCCTACCGTCCACTACCAACCCAGCACCAAACAGCAGACAGACACAGTTAGCAACTAGCAGGTGGACATAGTGGAGCATTAAGATAAATTTGACTTAAAAAGAATCACATGGACAGAAACTCCAATCAGGTTTAAGCATTATCCACTAAATAAATGTTCTTAGTATCAAAAGTAAATCATTATGCAGATGACGTCCCCCTGTTAGTGATATATTATATAACTGGAGAATTGTTTCTGAAACATTAATGTGTCAAGATGATCATATTAAAACAAGTACAACTATAGATGTCAAGTAAATGAAGTGGGATAAAAAGTGCAATATTTCCCCATGAAATGTACTGAATTATAGAGTAGTATAAAATGGAAAAATAAAGGTACAGATAACAGGCACTTTTTAAACATAGTATTAACCAGACAGGATTCAAACATTTTAATGGTGAAAAGAAATTAAAGTCACATGAACTAATTCCATTCTGTTGGTCTGTATGTTGTTTTTGTTGTTGTAACTTGAGCGTGAGTGCTGAAGGACATCCGTGGCCTCACCTTAGATTACACGACTTGGACTACTTAAAAAAATCCATGTGTCAAGTATAAAGTTGTGAGAACTATTCATATATCTATCGCGTGTCCAAACTCTGATAATTGGATATGAACGGGGAAAAATAACTTCAAGTTCACAGGGATTTCTGAAAATCAATCTTCTCTCAGTGAAGGCCACGAGGCACAGTTGAAAGCTCTTTCAGAGAAAAGAGCAATCAAAGCGACTGTTGTTCTCTCACTAGGTCACAGTAGGAGGATTTTCCATTCTTCTGCTTTCTTATACAATACCACAGTCTAAGTCTTTGCACTGCCTTAGCCACTGCTCCATCATTCCACTCTGCCAGTATTGATTGCATCAAGTCCGTCCGAACGGATGAATGGAATAACCTTCCTCTCTGTATCCATTTCCTTTTCAACTGATGGCAGAAACACAGAGGGTGTGGGTAACGTCGAGCCAAAGAAACGAGGCAAAAGGATCGGTCTATGTGGATTCCTGCTCCACTGATCATGTGTATCGACTGCCAAGCTGACAGCAACCTCGGACAATCATCCTCATCCCCTCTCCCATCAACCTTGGTTTGGCCCGGTCGGCCACAGCTTGCACAGAATCAATCAGCATTGAGATATGGGCAGCCGTCACGGCGGTGACCGATTTTGGCATGCAAGACTCTCCCTTAATAGACAAAGAGACGAAGATCAATAGCCAATTTGGCCTTGGAATGAGTCTAGAATGGATCAAGGAAAATTCATTTTATTCTCCTCTTCTCAGCCCAGAGAAGTCGGGAAAAGTATGATGAACATTCACGACCAGTACAGTAAAGAAGTGAATCATTCATTGGCTGTATATGGCTAACCTTGGCAGTGAGGGTAAGATTGTAAAATTACTTCTTTGTGATCTGCAGTTTTGGTATATATGATATATAATATGCTGAGAAAAAGCCAGACGATTGCTCACACATGATGTATGTTTCACCTAATTTCTTCATTATAGATTCCTATAAGCTCATTTCCCCCTCATACAGAGTGAAAAACATAGTGGTGCAGTACGGTAACATTTCAGTGGGAAATATTAGACTTTTTACTAAATTTTATACATTTTTCTGACAGCTACTTTTCGGCCTTAGATTTCTAAAGGATAAAAGTCTTGAGAGAGAAGTTCAAACCTCTAGCCAATCACTACATGAAGTGGGTGTAAATGTTGATTGATTGTTGATTTGGGAAAAGTTACATCTGGATAGAGCCAACTCCAACCCTGACATTGGAAAGTTTTGAGAGGTTTCTAAAGCTGCTCTACCAATTCAAAAAGCACAATGAGGACATCAAGAGTGATACAACATCCAATATTTCATAAAAAATGTGAGTAGAAATTTGGAAAATAAGATTGAGAAAGCTGGACAGAGTTCCCCAACCCTGACATTAAAAAAAAAAGAGTGTGAGAGGAAAGGAGCTATTTTTTTTCCCACCTTTTATAACCTGTTAATTATCTCACAACCCCTTAGATTGATCTTGTGACCTTTTGGAAGGGACCTTAACGCCTGGGTTGGGAAGAGCCGCTGTGGAGCTTAGAGTGCCGGTGGATGCGGGACTCTGGCGGCAACTGGCTAATCTAAATATCGACAAAGACGTGGTTCATCGGTGGAGCTGAGGCGGGCTTTTGTGCCGCCTGTAACCTGTCAATCAAAGCAACCACACTGTTAATCCTGCATAACTTTAAGCCTTAATATAATTTGAACAGGTGAGTTGTATAAGAATTCACCCTCAGTACAGTTGTCATGAACGGGGAAATTAGCTACAGAGACCAAAACTGTTTTTTGTACCAGGCTGTAAACATGTTTATTTCTGCTGTGAAGTTGTGACATTTGAACATGGGGACTTATGGAGACTGACTCACTTCTGTAGCCAGCCTCAAGTGGCCGTTTGAGGAACTGCAGTTTTTGGCTTCACTTCACAGTCATGGAGGTTGCTGCTTAAAACTAGGTATACCTCGCCAAGCTACAACAGTAAAAGCCTACTATTACCAATCTAAAAATACGTATTGATACATCAGTCACACATTATTTAGTTTCCTAAATAATGAGTGCTTTTAATTCCTCTGATTTTGCTGATAAAACTTGTGATATTGATTATTTTACTTACATAAAATATCCTCTTTCTATACACACATGATGATTAAGTGCTGACTTCACACCCCTTAGTCCCTTTTCAAACACCATGTTACCTTTCTCACCTTATTTTGTCACAATGTAAATGATAGATACGACAGTTGGGACTATGATGACAATAATTTGTGGCTATGCATGAATGGACATTGGCCTCTCGAGAACGTAATTGAAGCAGGAGCGAATTCAGTCACGAAACCTGAAGGGTTCCATTTCTACCCACTCACAGCTCATAATTATAATGTGACAATTCTCTGTACTATGTTATCATTTCCCCATTGAGATGCATAATAACTTCTTTTTTTCCATTCGGAGTCTGTCTCCATGGAGAGTTATCAGGAAGGGGATGGTATACAGTGTTATCAGCAGGTGGAAACAGTGGCCTGTGGGGCCCGGGAGGTGTTCACGTTGTTGTCCTCGGGCAGTCCCCGAGCCACCTTGGCCTCACCGCGGCACAAAGGAAGGGATTCAATTATGAAGTGACACCTTGAGGCATGTAGCAAAAGCACACTGCTTCAAAAGAGATCACTCAAAAATGTATCCTCTCCCTTTATCTCCATCTGTCTGACTGCCTGTCTCACCCTCTCTCTCCCTCTCAAGTCAATGATTCCTAATGTGCTCCTCTGCAAAGCGTAAAACACAGATAAATGCGACTTGTCTCTCGTACCGAAATGGCTCCCAAGGTCACGATGCCCTGAATGTGACTGAGAACTTTTCCTTTGGATTATCCACTTTTATTGATTCAGAGCAATTAGTGCAGAACTGAAGGGATAACTCAGCCCACACAGCTGCATAGGTAATGAGGATTACTCCCTTCTTGTTTCCAGCAGTTAGATCTTCCACCGCATGGGGAGATGTGTTTCATCCTCTCTCCACTTTCCGTACTGGCTGTTTGCCACTTTATTTGAGTCTCTCCTCTTTTAGTTTTACTCTGCATATTTTAATAACAAATCCACTATATTATACACTACTGTAAACACAGATGCAAGAACAAATACTGTTTTTTATTCTGCTTTATTAAAAGCCGCACTAATTAATGTTTCATTATACTAACAATGACTTCGGTGAGGTAGATCTGTTTATACAGAGAGGAAATGATGTGCAGCAGTTGCAGCACAAAGTATCAAAGAGAGCAAATATTAATAAAGGTGCAAGTATAAAGTAAGAGATACAATGCAAAAAATATAAACCAGGTTGACAGTAATTGCTTTTTGGTGAGTTACAGCTCAGCGTCAATAAACTTAAGTCCAAAATACACAAAAGTTACGACAGCAGATGTAATGTGAAAGGTGTCACCCGTGGTGATGAACCCACAGTCAATTATTACACGACTCTGCAGTTTCCCTTTTAGCATCTTTCAGCTGATTGTTTTGGTTTCACAGCCGACAGACGTAGCGTTTTGGTTCATTTCCAGCTGCAGCTGCTCTGTAAACTCCACTGACTCCAAGCTAGTGATTCATTGTGACGTTCGTTCTTCAGTCTTAAGTTTTAATTCCTGAAAAGCATTGTCTCAATGCCAAATAGCTTAATCTTACCCAAGACATCAAAAGGTACAAGTTAGACACGCTGTCAAGGTGACGTATAGAAGAGCATCTTAAAGAGGAAGTCTTTGCTTGAATCACAGATAAAAGTATGTAAGGAAACGTGGAGGAGAGTCTTAAATTAACACTGAAAAACTGTGTTAGCGACAAAGAACCTCGAGGTACCTTGTGGAGTTTTTGATCCGTCGTACTGCTACTGTGTGGAGTGATGTTGTGTCGTACGGTTCACAAACGATGCACCAGTAAAGCCAACGAAGAAGAAGACTGCTAGAGAGTAAAAATGGATGTAAAATACACAATTTAACATATTTTTAAATAAAGTTTTGTCACATATTTTAGCTAGAAACAGTGAATATAAACATAACTTTTATTTATTTACAAGAAAACTTCACAGGGCACCTTTTAAGAAGACACGATTCTGCTTTACAAAACAGAATACAGCCTCAAAAATGGTTACACCAAAAACAATTACAAGCTTCAGTGAAATATATTAACAAAGCGATGATACAAGGTGCTTTTTGTCTTCTATATATAGCACTAAAACCATATCAAAGTAATCTAACTCTGTTAAATCTGCTCCTAATGTTACATCTAATTTATATTCTGCACATGATTCGATTCTAATCTCTTGAAGTTTTTAAGTGTTGCTCGTCTTCCTGCACAAGAATCAATAAACTTTCAGCTCTTCATCTTGTCTTTTTGATTTCCAGTTCTCGACGTGACATTTCATTTCTGCTGAAGCTGCAGATCCTAACCACACATAAAGCACGGCTTTCTGTTTCTGATTCAGATTTAACTGGATTAACCTTTTACGACGCGACCTGCTCTCCACTCTACCTTCGCTATACATCACCGTGACATGTTTTCAATCTTAAATTAGCCGGTGATGGATGTCATCTAAAGAACCCTGATGACTTTCGCAGCTCGGGGACAGGAGGAGTGATTGTTCCTTCCCGCCTCTAAATCAATGTAATATCATCCAACAGGCATAAAATTACACTGGCAATAAAACAGTTTGTGGAATGTACTGTAGCATTCAAATGATTTGATTCCTCATGAAGGCGCGTCATGTACGTACTGTGAATGTCTGTTCATGTAAAAAAAAACAAAAATATGACTTTGTAATCACCCCAAAAATATTAATCTGACACTGATAAATCAACTAAAATCAACTGTATATCCAAAAAAGTCATATAATCCACCATCAGGCACTAACGGCTTACGTTAGCCTGCTAGCCTCTGACTGAACTCAATGTCTCTGCGACGCCTCATCCTTCACTGCTGTCATGAAATCCGCTGATTTCGTTAAAGCCTCTGCAGAGATAAAAATCGTCATTCTGCTTCAGCAGCTCGACGCTCAGATTATTGGCAACACATGCAGATTCATTTAAATATTTTTTTCAGATCAGACGAGGGAAATATGCTCATTATGCACCCCTGAGCTAATATAATATAAATGTTAATTAAGACTTGTGCAGCGAGCTTGGGAAATGAATATTTGCAATAAAGAAAAAGCCCTCCAACTCTTGAAACTGAGTGCAGTATTAAGGGTGTTTATACTGTATATATATATTATTACAACTTTAACTGAGAATACATAGATACAATCAAAATATACAGTTACGATAGAGCACCTAAAGGCTGCTTCTAAATATGTTGGCTCCAGATGATATTTATTTTCCATCACAGCGTGGTCGTCATTGTAGAGATAATTCAAAGATGCAAATCTATATGCAAAGATTCATTTCCCACATGGAGAGAGAGGGACAAGCAGAAATGAGTGAATTGAATCTGTCAGCTGCTGTAAACACGAACGCGACTTGATAGTCGTGAGCCAGAGTGAGAAATAAATTTGTTTAAATTAAAAATACACACACACACACACACACATTTCCAGAGATGACCGACTGGTCAGCAGCAGCACCATCAAAAATTTTAATCTAGTTTTTAAATTCCACAGCTGTGAAAGTTAAAAAAAAAAAAAAAAAAAGAAAATTCAATATTGCAGCATCTTAACGGCTCCAGAGAAATTAAATCATGTAGTCATTTTCATCCCTATCATGGCTGAACTTCTTCTCCCCCCTTCACTTCAGAAGCTTCACTCATTTCTGTATAAATGAATAAACTCCAGTGCATTAAGCAGGGGTGAAACATTTCCACGTATATAGGTTAAACGGAAACAGCTGTGTGCAATCATGCCAGCCACTTGTGTTGTGGACTTAATACAGCGGACTAATTGTGTGTGGCGTTCAAGTTGGCCCTCATTAACCTTACTGCATTACCTTTTACTGTGGATAAATGGGGGGCTTTAAATCGGCCATCTGTTGCTGCCCAGCTAACCTTTACTGAGTGGAAGTGACATCCTGAAACCTTTTCAAGGACATTAATGCTGTAGTCTAACGAGGAGGAGATCTCTAATAACACACTCGCACACAGACATTAAAAAACACCCCTGCTGAGCTCAGACTGGTTGAACCGACTCTCGTTTTTTGCAGGATTTGCTTAAACGTTAGCAGCTTTTTTTTTGTTTGCTTTTAGCTCCGTGTCTTATGATATTTCTGGCTTTTATTGCAGCAGCTGTTTCGGATCCTCTGCAAAACGCAGATTTTTCTTTGTATTACATTTTTTCTTGATTGTAAAAAGCCACACTTTAATGAAACTTGATCTTCACCGCCACCTTCTTAGCACCGCAGAAGTCGTCTCTTGCGAACGTGTCAACACTGTTTCATCGGTTTCACACGTTTTGCAATGTAAACAGCTAACGCAGATCTCGTATAAAGACACGAAACTATTAAATTAACTGGTTAAAACAAAGAGAAAACATCTAATCACAGCTGAGAGAAAGGAATACGATTCATGCTGCTTTTTATCAATCACTATAACTATGTAAAGTACAATGGGCATGCAACATAAATTAAGCCTTAATCGGCTCATATTGATAGCTGTATTTTGTTTTCCATTGCATCATGATTGATTAAAAGAATGTATTAATTTGGCCACTAGATGTTTGATGGAAATATTTAGTTTTGTTGCATGTTCTTAATGTTTTGCAGACAAAATGTGTCATTTTGGCCGCCGACTTTCAGTTCAAGCCTGTGTGAACTGTTTTCAAAGCTTATTTTAATTATTTTAATTGATTTATTTTTATAGCCGTGCCCTTGGAAATAGAGGAAGTGGACTCATAACACGGCTTGAAGATCGATTTCAGCCACAGGCGGCTCTCCATGCAGACTATCCAACTGTTAAAAGAGATATAAGTAGATGTACTAAAATGTTCGCCCCATGCTGAAACATTCACAGATCTGAGACAGGACAATGTTGGTAGTTTGCTCACTTTCGTGCAGCCTCTCCACACAAACATGGTCGGAACAAGGTCATAATCAGACTGTAAATCACGTTGTGTGTTCCCAAGCGGAAGAACAAGAACTGGACTGTTTGTTAATCTGAGGACAATTGTAATGAGTTTGGAGGCTATTGCCCGGCCAGAGGACACGAGTACAAGCCCCATGTGTCCCTGCATAAGTGTCCTTGAGCATGACAGTGATTACTCATCAGCTCGAGTAACACCTCCGTGTTGGAGCAGATCCTGAACTTTGACCTTCTTGTAAAGGCAGCGATCAAAAACAATATTTCTCCACATGGATCAATACAACTCTCACCTTATTTTCCTTACCTCTGCTGAGGTGGGCGAGTTTCCACTTGGACATCAGGAAACGTGAAAGTATTATCATGAGGGCTGTGTGTCAAAGAACCAACAATCTGTGGTTATATATTTTCACAAATATTTTCATATTTATACCACTTAAAACAATTTTTTAGCCATAACTGTCTCTCAACAGAAAGATGCACGAGTACAAACCTTAGCGGATTAACAAAGACGAAACCATCCTGTTGATTTTAAAATGGTTCATTTAGCTTGAAAACTTGGTTTCAAATCTGAAGTATTTCATTCTAACATTAAACATTCATGACTAAATAAGCTAATAAGAGGTAGAAACATACCTTTAGGTATTGTTTATATTGAGAGTTAAACACTAAATGCTCAAAAATCTAACTAATTAGCTTTATTCCCAACTGAGGTTTGAACCAACAAACTGACATCAGAGTCTTATTCGAATGTTGCTAAATCCTGATTGGTGCAAAGAAGTCTGACATTCTTCTTTAAGAAATCAGACAAACAAACATTTAATCTGTCAGACATCTGAACATTTCAAAATCACTAAAACTGGAGGTCATTTTGAAGAGGGTGTTTTTATATGTTATTTATTTAAAGGTCCAGTGTTTAGGATTTAGTGGCATCTATGAGTTGGGCAGATTGCAATCAAATGAATCGCCCCTCGCATCAACCTCTACCTTCCAAGCGTGAAGGAGAATCTACAGCAGTATCACAACTTCTAGAGCCAGTGTTTAGTTTGTCCGCTCTGGGCTACTGTAGAAACATGGCAGAGTACACGTCAGAGGACCGGCTTCCTCTGTAGACATAAAAGTCTCATTCTAAGATAATAAAAACAACAATTCTTATTTTCAGGTGATTATACACTAACGGAAACATACGACTGAATATTATGTTGAATTTCTGCCAATAGGTTCTCCTAAATGTTACACACTGGACCTTTAATAAGTTTCACTCCTTTTACTCTAGAGTTCATCACACACCTAACTCAATTTTACGAATCCCAAAGCTCTGTGTATTTTTAGTGAATTTTAATGTAGGAATGTAAAATATCGTTCTGTTCAACCTGGATCAAATTTCCTTTACTTACTTTTAAATATCGGGGGACAACACACATGAATTAAAATCAGTATAATGTATGCATCAGTTTAGCCGTGCCAGGTTGACGATTATTGAGTATTTGTGCCAAATTTTACAACAAGAATGAACTAAACTTGTTCTAAACTTCAGAACTTTACATCAGAAATTAAAGTTTTGATTGGGTTGGTGCATTCTTCCAATCATCTACTGTTGTTAGTCAGGTGTAAAATGACCGGCCACAGGTGAACGTGTTGCCACATGGTCAGATTGTATTTGGTACACGGTGATATCAACTGGCAACAAGCGAGACTGGTGCCATCAGCCAAACACAAGGTGACAAGCTGCCTTGATGGTGTCCAGTTTCCTGTTGACTGACGTTAATTTGACATGTATTCAAACAGTGAAGCTGTGCAACTTGTTAAACTGTCATTCTGATGGAAACCGTGTCACACGGGCTGCATAATCAACCATATAAATCATGATTAAATGAGCAGTCTGCATTGAGGGAAGATGCATGGTAATGAATGGGGAGAGAATGGGTTTTTAAGTGGCGCGCCTTAACGATGCTCTAAATATTTACACGCGTCTGCAAAACATCTGTAAGTAATTATCACGTCTTAATTTATACGCAACGTTCACAAGAAAGCCAAAAGGTTTCTTTGTCCGTCAGTTGGTATTTATTTGTAAAATAAAGTGTTGATCATTGAAACAGTTAAATATGACACAAACATTTTATTGAAGAACACAAAAAGTTATCTACAATGACGGTGAGTTTTTCTAGCCTTACAACAGTTGGAATATATCGTGTTTTTTTTTTTTTGTTTTGTTTTTTTACATGAACCGAAAATACAAAGTTACAGTAAACATGCCTTTTGATAAAAATATCTTTACAAAAAAATGTACATTTCTATACAACAGTTGTTACACATCTCTAGAAGCCCCACGATTCTCGTTAAAACCTGCGACGACCCCAACAAACTGTCAGTATATCATTTCAGCGTAATTTTTAAACTTAAGAAAATTCTTCTTCTAGTCTTTTAATATTTGAAATTAAAACGTGATAAACGACTATTTACAGGGCAAACTGTAAAAAAGAAAGAAAAAAAAAAGAGCGTTGCGTGACCGGGATAAATTACAACAGTTAAAAGCAATGAGGTTTTTTTTTTTTTTTTAAGTTAGTATTTTTGCAAAATATTTGACACGTCACCATACTGTTCATTAAACAACAGGCTACCAGCAAAAAAGATAAACATGTAGCAGAGCCATTTCCCTTAAGTTTTTTTTTCTGGATACAAAAATAGTGCTAAATATTACACATTATCATCATTAACCAGACACTTATTTTGAAATGAGCTGCAGGACAGACTTTTTTTTATCTTATGGATTTTTTCTGCCAGGGTTGTCGTGTTCGTGACATTTGTGCAAAAATAATGAATTCTCCGTTTAAAGGGTCAATTTAATTAAATCACAAAACAATGTTTTCCCACTTACTCTGCGTGGTTCGCTTTTGTTTACCCAGTTTTGTGCTAACAAAATATAATCGAGGTGAATAAAATGTCATTTACGGTCTATAAAACATTACTCGGGTTATTAATCCACAGATTTCATGGGAGCCATTTTCTACCCAAAGTCAAATAAAATGGTGAAAAATGTCAACAGAGGTATGTGTGGATCCCCTCAGAGTAATTAAGACATTGTTTATGAAAGGTAACATGTCGTTGTTGAATTTTTTGAATTGTCATTTTTAATGTTTCAAGTGCCGAAACTTTTACCTTGATTACAACGAGGTGGCTCGAAGTCTCGGGGGTAGATCTCTTGAAGGCTTGAAGAGGGACACCTAACAGAGTCCAAGGATTCACCCTTTACATAAATTCTACTGATATTCAGACTCAAGTCATTTCATTGACAATAAGGTCTGTTTGCTGTCATGCTTTCACTTTAAAAAAAAAAAAAAAAACACCCTCAGGAGGAGTTATGGTGCATTCACGCCGGACGTTCGTGATTCTGAGCGCGAACTGAAGCGAGTTCAATCGGACTGAACATTCCTTTAAGAGACGGGGTGGGATCGACTTCTCGTTCAGGAAATATTGATTGTTTATATATCACTGCACAGTGATGGTGTATACGCAGCAGAGGAGGAGAGATGCGACAGCGATAACGGTTAATGACAGTATAATAATAAGATGAGAAGCTGTAATTTACAAATTCGTTGAAGCTTGTTGTTAGCCCATTAGCGGCTGCAGTTTATGCTTACACCCAGTCTACACTATTTCCTGACATGTAGAGGTTAATATATAGCAGATGATCCAGAGCACGGGGCTGTATCTGGTTTTCAATCAACCCAAAAGGTCACGTTACCTCACTGCTCATTGAGCTCCACCGGCTAGCACTGGCTAATAGTCTTCGGTTCTGCATCCACCTACCTGAACGTCCTTATACAGGTGTACGTTACGTCCCGACCGATGAATGAAGGATGCCTGGCTCTGCCACGAGTTTCTCATCTGTTGTTCCCGGTTGGTTGAATGTGCTACCAGATCCTCTACCTTCAAAAACCTCCCGAAGACCTCCAGCTCTTCAGAGAGGACCTCCTCTCCGAGCACTACCAACAGCTGGACATGTTGAATCTATCCCCCCTCTACAACTGTCACAGTACTTATCGCTGCATTCCGACATGTCCTTGTCGCACTTTACCTTGATTTAGATAAAAGCCTCAGCTAAATTACTTAATGTAATGTAAATGTAGGAGTTCCAGAAACATTAATTAGCCTCCAACATAACATCATCCCTATTAAACTCGGTTGAATAGTGCCCTAAAAGCTTTTGAAGGACTGATATTATTGGTTGATGCACATTATCAGCCTACCTGATGCTGCTGTCCAATCAGCTGGTGCGTATTAGCTACAGCTCCCCAACGCCTAGCTCCTTCTGAGAGATGCTTTAAAGAAAAACCGAAAGCCTGAGACAACAAACATGCCTTTGTCATCGTTTGGAGGAAGTTTACTCGGTAAAGAAAATGGGCGAACACGATGTGAATAATTAACAGTAAACATGAAGTCACTTCATTTATAAATCAGGTTATTTAGAATTGAAATATTTGCATGTTAGCAGCAAATCTGAACTGTTAGAACTCGTGAACGGACTATAATCATCCACTGCTGGCAAGTTCAGCTTCAGCTTTTATTAAAAAGAGTAACAGGATGCTGGTTTGTAAAGTCCCACCACTTATTTAGGTTGTTTTAAGGCAGCGTTAGCCTCTGTATCATGTTAGATTATTCCAAATTTATTCAGAGTCTGACTCACTGATCATATACTTAGATAATATCAAAGCCTCTGAACGTATAATTTAAAATAAAAACAGCAAAAAAAAGAAAACCTCGCCTCGCTCCCTTGCCTACATAAGACAGAATCAGTGCAGAGGGAGATAGCAGAGGAAAACGGAGAATGGGCGTTGGCTCCCAAACAGCAGCAGTCCATGTTGGGATGCACAGGGCTGAGCAGGGAGCAGCGCATTGAGACGTCGGGGCATTGCTCCCTGGCAGGAGGCCTGTGCCAGTGTTGGCTCTCTACCACAGAAAGCTCTTTCTGCTTCTAAATCTTGGCAAGTGTTGTAATATATGATGGAACAGCCCCACAGGGCATTTGTGTGATAAATGGATAAAGCAGGATAAAGTTATGCTCACAGCTATTGGCTTATGCATGAGTCAAATCCGAACCAGACGGCACCGACGTTTCATTCATTTTCTGGGTGTCATACTGCAGTCGCTGGTTTGTTCTGACTGTCGTTTATTTTTTAGATCTTTTTTTTTTTTTTTGAGCATCAAAAGAAATTCATTGAAAAACAGTTTGTGAAATTACAGCGCTAACACATTTCATAAAAGCAGCAACAATTGATCAACAATGTCATGTTCTCTTCTTTCCATGTAATTCATTTTATAAATCAGAATAAAAGCCTTTATTTCCTCGCCTTCTTGTTTTATTTTTTTTTTCCAGGCATAGGATTAGCACATTATACTGTCAGCCTCTTGCAATGAAATATAAATTGCACAGAATATCCATGAGGCAAACGGAGGCCAATGCATTAAAATGGGTCTTGAATACATTTTCTTTAGAGATCACATTCACATTCGCTTTGTGCTGCACAGTTGGGCATCTAAATGTGATTCGGCATCTCTTGAACACAACTTACAGTCCAGAATGGGTGTCTTGATCCCTCAGAGATCCTTTTTCTGTCTCTTGAAGGTGATGATGAATTCTAATGCCACCGACCGGGGGTGTCTGCTGCCTCGTCCTGAAGTGATGAAAGGAGAAAACACATTATGGGGCGATGTTGACTCCTCAGACATGGTGGCTATTTATATAATGCTGTAAATCTGATGAGGATTAGCCCGAGTTTTTAAAGCTTGTCCGTTTTGAATGGCCTCAGAAATATCATGGGAAGTACAGAAATATTTGCTGCTAGCCGGCGCTGCCTCCCTTAATCCTTCTAGACGTGACTTATTGAGGTTCTCCTTGCAGTGATGTTCTTTTCTTGGTAGGCCTGCAAGCAAAACATTCATATATTCTCCTCAACCTCGAGTGTGATTTTCAGGTTTTTAAATGTATGTGAGGAGATTCTGTGAATGCTATTGAAAGAATTTTAAAAAAAGCTGATATATGGAATATGGAATATATATATGGAAATGGAAAACTGAAGTGTAACATTTGTTTGTTTTTTAAAGAGGTCGATAGAACTGGGACACCAGACATCTGGACAGTGTGGAGCTGGCTTTGAAGATTTTTGGTAGTACTTGAGTTAAAATATATATATATAAATAAATAGTGGTGATAATTCTGTCAATAAAAACTGACAAAAATATTTGTTGGTGACCTTTTTAGCCTCAGAGTGAAACTCTGAAACAAGTTATTGAGACCAAAGGGGTAAAACATCCTAAAACTACACCAATAATCTTGTTAGTGCAACATGTCTCTGATTGGAAACGTTAGCTAACGTTACCGGTTCTTTGACGGTGAACAGGTACAAATTTATGGAATAAACGCATCCACAATCTCGCTTGAACAAGAAGTAAACTAAACTAAACAGCCCGGACAACGAAACATGCAGGCCAGCATGCTAACATTTAGAAAAAGATAAGATAATGCTAACGTAACATTACCAATAGCTGTGGATGTGTATACTTTCAGTTGGCTATCTTCTGTGTTTACAGGTTAAACCACCATAACATGCTTGACATTTTTGGAGATACCGTTATTGGGCTTCTGTCAGAGTTCAATGCGAAAAACTAGTTCAAGTATGTAGTTCACTGTAAAAATCACAGCTTTTAGTTTTTACACTTTTAGGAAGCAGATTTTTGTACAGGCTAGCTATTTTCCTGGTTTACAATCTTTATGCTAAGCTAAGCTAATTAACTCCTGGCTCCAGCTTCATAGCTAATGAATAGACTTGACAGTGGTATTGATCTTATCATCTAAATGTCGGCAGGAAAGCGTATTTCTCGATATTATATTATTATTAACAGTAGAGTACAGAGATAAATATCAACCGAAATATCTTTTCCCCCCCAGGATATATTGTTTGTCCAGCAGAGTGAACTGTGATTTACAATACTGTGGCAAGCAGCTCTCAGCAAACTAGAATTGGTTTACAATGTACATGTATTTAACATGTTAAACAAATATTTAACTTAATAAACGTAAGAAGATTTACTTGTTTAAGAAAGCAGCCTTGTCATATTTAATCACATCGGTGCATTTTTCTCCTCTAAAAATCAGCACTGGCCTGAAAAATCACATATGGGTTTAACTTTAACAGTGAACAGTGTATTAATGAACAAACAAGTGAATCCAGCTTGTGAATAATCATACAGCAGGTAGCTGCAAATATACCAGCTACTTTTAAACTGTCACACAGAGGTGTGAACTATTTCAGTGTGGTGTAAACAGGAAACTGCTTTTTCTGCCAACCTCGTGACAGACTAGAACAACACCTGTAACGATGGTATTTGTACACGTTAAAGGTGGTGACAGCCTGGAAAAAGCTTAAATGCCATACACCTAAAAAAAAAAAAAAAACTGGCAGAGCAAAACTAAAATGTATTTAGTGTTTGCTGACTAAAACTAACACACATTTTTGTCAGAAGACTAAAACTGAATCACAACCAGGTGCCAGAATTAATTGCTTTACAGTCTCCAAAGTGCAGAGCTACATTTTGGATTTCCTTTGCTCGCCCAGAAGCAAAAAGAGCACCATAACAGAGATTAACTCAATGTTTCATCAACAGTCTGCGACTCATAAACACAGCTAAGCACCCCCGCTATGAGAAGCCAGCCAGCGCCGGGCCAACTGATGATGTGGCTGCATCATTACCCACACCCTGAGAGGCGAGAGGCAGGGAACTCTTTACTTTGGGCCCTCGCCGTTCATACCCCCTTCCACACAATTCAATTAGATGAATGCTGTTTATGGGCAGTTATGGCCCATTGGAATGCCATTATTGCTCTCTCTCTGCTGAATTTGGCATTAGCTGCCCTTCACTGGAGCTGGTCTTCCAAATGTCATGGAGCTTATGACTTAGGAGATGATTAACGAATGTTTAGAGATGCTCAAGACACAGTTCAGCGGTCACGGCTCTCAACGAGGGCCGGATGTAAAGCCTTTAATGAAG
This sequence comes from Miichthys miiuy, assembly GCA_036365135.1. NCBI lineage: Eukaryota > Metazoa > Chordata > Actinopteri > Sciaenidae > Miichthys > Miichthys miiuy. The sequence continues at coordinate 5,947,953 of CM071618.1, forward strand.
ACTGGCTGTAAGAGCCTGCAGGACCTTTAGCAGTCTTGCAGAACAACCTCACAGCTGCTGTAAAGCCAAAACTCTTACCTGAACTCAGTTGTCGATATCCGATACGTGGTTCTCTATCTGGAAAAGAGAGAGAAGAAGTTAAAAATGTATAATGTAGAATTTTAAAGTGAGCGCACAGTTTTGTATTTAATCTCTTCTAAAGGTCATTGCTGATGTACGCTCAACAACAGCAGCAGTCCTGCCAAACTGCACAACACTCTTTGTGGTACATTATCGCCATCTGTGATCAATGTGACCTTCAAGAAACAAATAAATCCCGTACGCTGTGTCTCGGAAAAATAATGTCTTCTATTAGAGAGGGCACAAAAGCTTTCATCGAGGATAGCATGCTTACCTGGTTAATGGATAATAAATATAGCATAATGGAGGAAGGCTGGTCAAAAGCATGGCCATGCTACATGAGACCTGAGGATACATGGCTGCATGGATGATGTGAAATAATGAAAGGGAGCACTGTGGGTGTTTCAGGTAACTAGCATTAAGATAAAACATTATTTCATTGAACACAGTGTGAAGAACACAGTAATTAGACATTTTTGTTTCAATGCTGAAAGACGAACATTCATTTCAATAAAAAACATTTGTTCAGAGTGCCTCCATCAGACATCTATATGTTTTTAAAGTTCTGATTCATCGTCTTTCAGCCTATTTATCCATTTAAACCCTTTTCCCACCATTTTGTGTGTTTAGAGGTCATCGATGAACGAGCTGGTTTCATTAGCTAAATGCATTTTTTCCATTGAGCGTTCTTTCAGGTTTCTTTAAAAGTTCACACAAAAGCTGCTTTCAAATGACTACGCAGCCAAACCAAAATCCATCTGGCAATATGTTGTTGCCAAAAGCGAGAGTGGAAATTTCAGTTTCTGACTGTTGTATTAGTCAACATTATCGATTAATTGATAAACGGAAAAATAATTAGATGTTTTGATGAAGTTCGAGCTTCTCAGTTGTGAGAATTTCCCGCTTTTCTTTATCTTTCGTGTCCGTAAACTGAATATCTTTAGATTTTGTTGATTAGACGAAACAAGCATCATCTTGAGCGTTAATTATTGCGATGGCCAATTTTAACAAATTTAACAGAAACACGATTACTAATACATTACTAGTATGTATATATATATATATATATATATATATATATATATATATATATATATATATATATAGATAGATAGATAGATAGATAGATAGATAGATATATATATATATTATCTTTCATTGTTTGCTTTTCTTTTTTTAACTGAAGATCTGGAAATGTATCGACATTTTTTTTGTCAAATTAAAAAAATAATAAAAAAAATAAATATTCAGTGTCAATACATTTCTATAATTGACTATAAAGTTGATGGTTTCCAACCTGGGGATCCAGACACCCTGCGGGGTCCAAGATAAATTTGAGGGGTCAGGAATGTGTTCCCGCTAAACACATTTTAACAAAATTTTGATTAAATTGTCAAAAATGAACGCTTGCCGTGATAAGCAGTAGGTGGCGCTAATTTTCCAGTCAGAAAACCTGAAGAAGACCACGTCATTAAAAGGAGCTCAAGGTATGAAAAACAAACAGGAAGTACATCAGGCATTTTGTGCACCAGGACAGACATAACTGTCACTAAAATATGAAAGAATTTGAGTCGTGATTATTATGCAAAAATTCAAAATGTTCACAGAAATTTGTTAAAGTCATGCCCTGAAAAGTCTAAACTGAATTTCAAGTTTGAAGTCCAAAGAAGGAAAAGAATTCTTCACCTTTGATGTTGGATCTTGGTATTTGTAAAAAAACATTTTACAGATGAAACACAAAAAATGTAACTGAATCTTCTCAACATTCTTCTTTTCTACTTCTTCAGCGACCTTGACAGAGAAAACCTTTTCGTACTGTTCTACGTTCACAGCTTCACGGTCAGATCCACATCAGTCCATGCAGGTCTGTCTTTAACGTCTGTCTAGAGCCTTTAACTTTAATTATAGTGTGTGTGTCTGTGTGTGGGCCTGTGAAGAGCCTGGCTTCCACTGTTTGAGCCGAGGTCGACAGGGAAAAACTGTCAGTCCAGGCGCCCTCACCATTCACTCATGTGAAGCCCCGGTCTCTCAGATCTGTGGCCATGAATAATTCTGGAAAATTAACTTTCAGAAAGCGAAGACTGTCTGCCCACTTGAGATCTCCCAAAGTGCCTGGCTCTCTCCCCTCCTTGTCAGCCCTGTCAACCGTTTCTCTCACCAGATGGTGGCTGCCCTCCTCATCGTAGTCGTCCTCGCCTCCATCGGTCATCTCTCCTGCCTCCACGTCCAGCGCCCCCTCGCCGGCCTCCTCCCCGGAGTTTTCCGCCGTCTCTGACACGGACTCCTCATGCAGGGAGTCGCAGTTGTCCTCGTACTTTCTCTGAGCTTCTGAGAGAGAGAGAAAGGAGGGCACAGAGATTCAGTTCATTGCGATCAAAGTCGACGTTTTCTCTGCTTCACAGAACAGCAGAAAAGTTTTCTTGGCTGCCTTTTTCTGCCGCGATCCCCTAGAGGCTGCAAGGATGCTCCATTCGCTCAACCGTACACGAGAGGTTTGACCTCAACAAGTGACCAAACATATTTTAGGCTAACTTTTAAGTCGTGTATCTAACATGACAGACAGACTCCCATTTTAACCAACACGGCTGTGTACACCAGCTGCCAAATTCTTGTATTTGACTCAAGCTTTACAAGCGTAACCGCGACAAGAAGCGTCTATATTTAGCTTTCCACTTCACCCAAGTAAGATTGAATGAAGTGTTGACACTGTCGGAGGCCTGCAGCTGCTAATGTGAGCAGCTATGCTAAGTGAGGCTACATTTTCTGGAATTACACGATAAAAGTGCACTTATAGGAGGACTGTTAAAGTGTGTTCAGACAGAAAGTGAAGCAAATTTCCACCTTCATGTGCCAGCAGCCAACTGTACATTAGCTGTAAGATAGCAACTGACATGCCGACCCCGTCTTATCCATGGAGTGAAGTCATCAGAAACTATTTTTTTTTTTGTTATTTTCCTCTAGTCTCTCTTATTTTTCTTCTTAGTTTCATAATCACACCTTCAGTATTTGCAATTAGGACTACTGTACCTCTCTGCCCTCTGCAAAAACGTTTTTACAGCTGGGTTTTAAAAAAATTACAGCTGCCCTTTTTTCTTGAATTGATTACAAAAATCTTACTGATTACATTTCATTCATTGTTACATTTTTGAATGCAAGTCTTTCAAATATTTTGGCATGCCACAAGCTGCCAGTTGTAGTATAAAAAAACAACCTTCTCCTTCTCACCCTTGGATTTTTATTTGTTAGCTCTGGCACGCAGTTTAGCTTTGATTGTCACTTCAAAGAAAAGTTCGCTGGAGCACGACCACGACTTGTTGGAATATATTCGGCGTTCAACTCTCGTGGAGTTAACAGAGGAAAATGGCTGACAAAAACATACCTGGTGTAAAAAAAAACACGACAAAGTCTGACTGACTTTCACAGCGAGCTGCACGCCCAAACTTTCCTGTAGTGTAGGGCATCTATAAAGACCTCTCATATAAACTGAGTCAGCATTGCGTTGACACCTGTCTGCTGTTATGACGGAGAGCTCCACCGCTCTTATCTCCCACAATGTCATGAAGACTTATGGCTTGTGTGTGCTCTTAATTTCCCCTCCCTCAGTGGTCGGCGTCCCTTCCCGTCTCCCCCCCCCATCTCTCTCCCGACTCTAGCTCCAATGCTACTGTCTGCTTCTCACCAGAGTCGGCTCTCTGCTGCTTCTCGATCTTCTCCAGGCGCCCCAGCAATGAGTCGATCTTCATCTTGATCTGAGTCAGCTCCCGTTTGATAGTCTGAAGCTGGTCCGTCTTCACTGCTGAGGCACAGAAACACAAACTCATTTATAGCCATTTCCAAGTCGGTTAGTTTGCCCTTGTTTTATTTGTACTCATTTTTTTTTAATGATGCCGCTTCACACAGACTGCGCGCTGATATTTGTTAATACTTTTAGTTTTCTGGGTTTGGATATCATATCATCACTCCGAGTCAAACTTTCCTCGGGGAAGAACATCGCAATCTGGCTAACTGCAAGGCTACCCAGCTCAATCTGTGGACCTGCTGCTTTCAATTTGAAGATTAGTGCATGGCTTACGCCCACCATGCTGTGCGGGGCTGCTCAAGTTTTGCTCAATAATGCCAAACTGCGTGCTATCTTCCAGTTGGCATTAGATTATATAAAGCACTGAGACTGTTTACAATTTAGGAACTGCTCGGCTGAGTGTATATTAGGTAAAAACCTTGTATATTAAAGTTATAATTCACGAAATCAAATCAGGTCTCCAGCTTTTCAGCTAGTCAGTATATTTACATTGTCATTATCTCCCTATATAGTAGTTTTCATTGTCAGTGGCGGAGTCTGCATGACAGATTCACAGGATATGATGCAGTATGAGCTCAACACAAATAACATCTGTCTCGCAGTATGGTCTCTGAAGTACCAAATTATATTAGTTCTTTCTACGAAAGTCTAAAATAAATAAAATGATGCGACCGATAAAATAAAACACTATCAAACTGCCTCAATAGAGAGAGCGCGAATAAATCCAAGCAGCTAATTTAAATGTAACACATGAAGTTCAGTCCAATGATGGAAATTTTTTTTTTTTAAATCATTGAATTTGCAGAGGGAAAGCAGCTCATTGACTATTAAAAAAATCCACATGAATGTGTTTGTACAAACCTCGCTGAAGGTTATTTTTGCAGCCGAAATGTGAATAACCAGTGGCATGTATTGTAACATAAAAGAAAACGTCTGTCAGTCCGTCCACTAAACTAGATTAAAAAAAGAAACATCAATGTGTCTCATGCACTCACTGCAACTTTGCCTGATCATTGCCTCGCTGACTGTACGGCATGAGAAACGGGGGGCACAATTTGCCCACCCACAGCTTCTGTTTACTGCCTTATGAATAATTGCTCTCCCGTTCCTGCGTTGCTTTGGGTCTTACAATACACGTCTGAGCTTTGGGTAAATGAAGTGTAACCGTATCATGTCCAAATTTGAGTCTTACCCCTGATGTGTCATGTGCAAATAACATCTGCTGAATGTAAAATGTATACATATTCATCTGAAGGACGACGCCATTAATTCAATCTGGCCCGTCTCACGCTTTGCTGAAATGAGGGTGTACTTCTTAGCAGCTTGAACGGAGCAGATTAAAGAATTTAGACCATAAAGTAATGAGATAATCTCATTCCTTAACCCTCGGCAGCTGAAATGTGTCATCTTCTTGAGAGGGAGGAGAAAAAAAAAAAAAATAACAGACAGCAGAAGTTGAGGAGAAAACATAAAATTCTCTTTGACACCTATCAGATTCTGTCAGGGCTGGAGAGAGGACGGATGAGCGCTCGGTAAACAAACCCACGAGTTCCTCTAACGCTTCGGCTGAAAAAATCAGAAGGCAGGAGACACGCACGGAATCAAAACACTACTTGTCTCATATCGTGTCGGCACGCTTGCTCTTTAGTTTAGCTCATTTGGTGTATATTTACACCCACGGACGTACGTGGGGCTCGGCGCTGTGATGTGGCGTACGCTATTATGTATGTATGAGCGTGAAAAAAAAAAAAACATGCATAAAACATAAATGGTTAGAGTAGATGTCAAGGCGTGATAAAAAATTCTCACACATTAGCTCGCGCTGAACTAGATCCATCCACCCCCCTCCGAAAAAAACAAAAGGGGCATTTTTAATCTTTCACTGGAATTCAAGCTGATAAACAAAACCGCGGCTCAGGTAAGAGCCAAAGCACACTGTGCGGTGTTTGTCAGTGCATCTTTGAAAGCAGAGCGGGAAGATTAATGCGTGCAAAGGGGTATATGATGCCACACTGAAGGATATACATAGGTAGTACGTGCGTGGAAATCACAAGAATGAGTCTTGTGTTGTTTTCTAAAGCAGCAATCAACCCTGAAGCTCCAGAGAAGCAGAAAATCGACCTTTCCGCAGGCGCGAAAAAGAGAGAGAATGGAGGGGGGTTTACAATAATATCTCGATGGTGAGACACACTGAAGTGTCTCTATCTCCTTTCTCAGTATCACCTGCGTCCATGTGCACACCAATACACACACACACATAAACACTTGCTTCCTTATTCCAACATTATCTGCGCACGCTCTGGGCAGCTTTGATGATAAGAAAGTGTGGAACAGTTTCTAATTTATTGGCGCCTACAGCCCCCCTTTTTTTTTTTTGTGTGTGTGCTATCAGTCACATAAGCCGCAGAGAGAAAACATACACGTCCTAATCCAACATCGTCTTCATCCCCGCTGCATCTTTAAATAACTCGGGTTAAAGGGAAAGAGAGAGAGAGAGAGAGAAAAGAGCCATTGTTATTTAATAAGCATTAGGAAAGATCCAGAGGAATGACTAATGGAGCTAATTTTAGGACCTCATGACAAACTGGAAAATGTTATCTTGGGGATAGGGAGGATTTTTGGCCTATGAAGATTTAACTGGACGGACATGTAGAGTTTGGGGGCTGGTGATGTGATTCACACTAAATAGTTGTTGAAAAATTACCAGATGGGACTTTAGCAGGATTCTGTGAGTCAGATTTTCAAGACAAAATGGAAGCTGGTGTTTTTAAAAGCATTTTTATGCTTTACTGATGTACACCTGCTGAATTAAATATGTTTTATATCAGTACCTGAATGCTTCTTTAAAGCGGTTAACAGGAAGCAGCAGAGTTCGGGCAAGTAAAAGTTTTTATTACTTGATTTAGGATGGATTATCACTCAGACTTTACATAATTTGGAAGCACAACACCTCATCATTCTATCAGTGTGAAATATTTTAAGATCCTAATATCACTGTGACTGGATGTGCTTATTTTCTGACAGGACTACATGCAAAACAGAAGAGGTGTGAAGAAACCGTACCCCGAAGCGTGCACAAATCTGTCAGTATCAGTCTTCTGTAACGTAAATGGACTTCTGTAGCGCCTTTCCAGTCTTTTCACCACTGATGGCATTTTTACTCATATCTCATTCACATATTCATACACTGACTGCAAAGGTTGGCATGCGAGGTGACAACATCAGTCCGATGGCGGGAGCAATTTGGTTGCCCGAGGACACTTCGGCATGCAGACTGGAGGAGCCAGGGATTGACACCACCGATCATCTGATTAGTGGACGTTGCTCTGGAGCTTAATTTCTGATGCTATTCTGTAAATAGTTAGAATAAATACACCAATTTTTGTCAACTCAAATCAGTTTCAGGCTTCAATGATCAATTTACGTTTAAGCCACGCCCATGTTGGTTTAAGCCCCGCCTATTCTTAGTATAGATCAGGACACAGGTGATTAATTACCACTCACTGTTTCCTAATTTTCACTGCTTTTGTGCCTCTGACACTAACAAACATTTTCATATACTGATTATTTGTTTCAGCAAATTGTGAGATGCCTTCAGGATGTCTTGTATTGTCCACTCAGTAACCCAATCATATTCAATTTATTATCATAGAAGAGTAGTAGTCACATTTGAGCCATTGAAATTTATTAAAATTAACCAATTAACCCTTTCATAATTTGTCGATCATCTAATCAACTGTTTGACTAATCGTTGCAGCTCTGGTTTAATATCACTCAGGACCAATTCTGACTTTTTTTTTTAAGTCCAGAAAGTAAACTTTCTGCAGGGAACATAATCATGAATTTATTGGAAAAGATTCAAGAACAGCCTGTGACTTTTCAAAAATAAAAAAAACACAACTTAAAGCGTCCATCCTTCAGTGATTCTTCTTTAATAGTCAAAATAGGCGAAAAGCCAAATCCCGTCTTCATAAACTGACAGCCAGCATCGAGGTCAGAGAAGGGTTTAATGCGGAAAACACAAATATATCCATCCTCATGATCTACGTGGCTGTTTTCTTCCTCCCTCTCTCTCTTTCTCTCTCTCAGGTGAGTTATTGCTTGTACAGCCCAAGTGGTTCAAACTGCCCACACACTAAACCACCCCGTTGTTTGGACAAGCTAACCTTATTTTGCTGTCCAATCTATCTAGGCCAAAGTCAATACAAACAGTGATTTTTCACAGTACTGGCAGGGGCAAATTAGTCTCCCAAACATACAGCAGCACTGCTTAGACAGGGGAGAGAATTCATTGACTCTGTCCAAAAAGAGGATGGGAGATGGGCTTTCTTCACCCCCCCTCCCTTTCTTCTTCTTCTTTTCTATAATACCAACCGCAACCGGGTCCTCCTGACAGACCTTACCAAGCTGCTCGCGCTGATAACACTGGCCTAGACGGGCGACAATGAAACAAACACGATAGCCAATTACACAGGCCACGGATAGAGACTTACATTTTGGGAAAACACAGCTGACCACAGCTCCGCGGAGACGGCCCCAATCTCACATTAATTACATTTAGGACGTTATAATGCATCACCAGTTAATCAGACGTCCAAATGAGATCCAGATGGATCCCGGTTGACAGCAATAGCACTGTTTGCTGAATGGGCGCCGCTCGCAAAGCTCGGATTATACTTGTGTTTGCGATTTAGTGTTTTGCTCTACGTTGCAGTGTGGCTTGTTCTGAGCTGCTGGAGTGAATTAAATAGCTTTTTATAGTGGCGCGGCGTAAGTAGCAGAGCTGAATCATGCCACCGCTCTTTGTCTCGGAGCCGTGGCTTTTTTTTTTTCAGATTTGCATTAAGCCTTCGTTTTTTTTTTTGCTGTTTTGAAAAGGACAGAAGGCTGTTAGCGTAATTAGGCGGCGTTCTTTTGAAAAATAAAAATATTTTAATAAAAGCAGAATCTGACAAGCGCCGTGTAAACACAAAAAAGCACCTCATTGTACGTACGTTTGAGCCCGGAGGAGGAGGATGTGGGAGGTCTGGAGGATGAAGAGGAGGAAGAAGAGGATGTTTTGATGGGGAAGGAGGTCTTCCCGCGGCGGGAGGAAGGAGCGAGCACCCTGGAGCGTTTGAGGGGGATCACGGCTCTGGGCGGGGGGGCCACTCTGCCGTGGTAGTCAAAAAGCCTTGAGAGGAGAAAGAATATTACACTTCACTTCTTACATATTTTCTATAAGTCACCGTCTTTCATAAGAGGGACCTATAGCACTCAGAAAGTGTCCATCGACTGAAGCTAAAAAGGTTTCTCTCTTCACCTCTTTCCACAGCCTATCGTCTGTTCACAGTATTGGATTTCAAGATTTTCTCAAGAAAACAAAACAAAAAAGCAGACAAACATCCCTCTTTCTGTACAAACTATCAAGGCTATTACATGCACGTGAATAATCCCTGCACAGATCTTTTCAGAAGTGAGGAGGATGAAGAGAAGAGGGTGCTAAATGTCAAATGAAGGTGTCAGCTTTGACTGTTCTCCATGACAGCAGACGTCTGTCACGGCGCTCAACAAGTCTGACATTTAGAAAACGTCTCCGCAGATAAGCGCTCTGATCACTGGCGGATAAATGAGAGAGAAAACAAGTGTTGCCTTCATCAGCGCGTACGAGCTTGCATGCTTGATCTGCTCAGCCATTCTGACAAGTTGACTATTTGAAGGTGCCTCACTGGAGGGAGCTCACTGAATTACATCTGACAGGGGGAAACTTTTAATGAGGAAGAATCTAGAGGGAAGTCCTATTGATTGTTCGCTAAACACCTCTTCTAAACCCTGATTGCCCAATCATAGATTGGCAACATAACTGGGAATAACAAGCTTTGGATTTCACCACGTTACTACTACTGAAGCATGTCCGGCTAAGTGGCTAACTTAAGTATTAAAATCGATAGTAAGTAGGAGCACATCATTAACTAGCTGTACTATTTTGTGGAGTTGCAAGCACACCCACTGTTTGGAAGCCGGTTCTGAAAACTATTAAGAAGTAACGTTGGCAATGTTCTGCATTTAATTGGATTTACACATCAGCATCTCCAGCCCAAGATAACGATATGTTTGCCAATACATCGGTTAGTCCTAAGCGAAAACATACAGTTTGAAGCTAAGCAACCAAACAGGCTTATGTTGGAGTGAAATGAGTCTATTCTTCCATTTTTATTATCTTACTTACAACACTGGGACTAATTAGTTCTACACTGTAGAACAAGAGCGATACTGCTTCTTGATTTCCGTTTTGTCTTCAATAACGGCTGGTGAGGACGCTAAAATGAGATGCTTTTATGGCCAAATTTAAAAAAAAAAAAAGGTCCAGTGTTTAAGATTTAGTTGCTGTGTTCTAGTTTATGTCATCGCTGCACTGCAGTCTCCTCACATCACCCTCACCTTCCTAGTGTAAAAAAGGAGAAACAACACTTGAAAGGCACCGTTTTAGAGTCAGAGTTTTAGTGTTTCAACATGACGGCCTACCTGGAAGGGGACCTGCTGCCACTGTTGATATAAAAGGATCATTTTTAAGTGACAAAAACAAAAAGATACTTATTTTCAGGTGATTATACATGCATGAAAACACAGTTATGAATCTTACACACTGAAGAAGTCTGCTGGAAATTATTCAAAAGGCAGCGAGTACGGTGTTTTCAACCAACTCGGCTAAAGATCCTATTGTTTATTCATACTATACTGCATGTGCAGAGTGAGAATTACAACAAATATTTGTTTCCCAAATTTGATCACATAATGTAAGTGATACATACCTGCTGTAGAAATCGTCCCTGTAGTACTCGTAATCGAATTCATAACCACTATGAGAGAGACAGAAAGAGAGACAGGAGGGGGAGGAGAGACATGGAGGAGGAGATAAAGAGATAAAGAAAGGGGCTGTTATATTGTATTTAGGAGGAGCCATTTTGAAGCCGATCAAACTCAAGCTGTTTTAATTCAAGCGGACGCGCTCTGGTTTTTACGCCTAAAAGCTCACTGCAGGTTAAGCAGAAAGACTAAGTCATGCTGGCATGCAAAGACCACAGATCAATACAAGAAAAAAAAGTTTCTGGGGGGGAAATACAGTCGGAGAATGAAAGAAAAATCTTTTCTTGGACCCTGGAGAGGAAAATCAATGCTATGTACACGCTCAGGATGGCAACTAATTTAGAATTCAGGAAAAAGAAGTGAAGCAGCGAAGGAGGTGCTGTTTTCAAATGTTTCTTGCTGGAATTTTAATTAGGATTAATGTATTAATATTTCAATTTAGAGTAGTCGTAGTGTGCTTTTTCGCCTCTCCTGTTCCTGTGCCATAATTACCATATTACATCCTGGCTGTTTTTCAGCTGCAGCTAGAAAATGCAAATGAGGGTTTATAATAACACAATGCACAAACTAATAAATTAGCGTGATGACATGCAATGCAACAGACCAACGATTCAGAAAAGGGCTAAATTAGCGGGAATATAAGCTTTGCTAATGGATAAACTATCACAAAGAAAGTGTCCCGGTGAATAGAAAAGAAACTCGTCTGGCCCTCTGTCACATTAGACTGCAGTAAACAAGCACTGCTTTGATCTGTTTGTGACCAGGAGATGTGTGCGGGGCAGAAAATCAGGGTCACGCTTAATGAAGCTTATACAACAGCATCTCCTTTGAGCTTTACAAACTCCAGTCAAGGCTGATGAACGTGGAGGACATTAAAAACTCAATTAGAAATTCAACTTTCAAACATAATAACAAGGAACAGGAATCCTCTTATTCATGAGATTACTCCGTATTTACATCAGCGGGAGCGGCCAATGTGAAACATAGTTTACCAAACTGGCATGTGATGATAAGTCTTACCTGTAAACAGCTGAGAGCGGCCGTTTGGAGCCCGCTTTAGGCCTGTATGGCTTGGGTTCGCCTGCCATGTTTATGTCTGCGAAAAAAACACACACAACAAATCACTCGTCAGTCTCCACACTCCAGCCTTTACGTCGCATAAATCAAGATTCAGCCATAACACTTCGGAATTCATGCGCAGCAAATGAACAACTAATGGGTTATGACTGAGCATACCGTAGCCGAGTGCAGACAACGTAAGTCTTTATTAACAGATTTGTGAAGAGCCTTAGAGGCAGGGTGAGGAGCTCGGACGTTCAGAGGAAGGGAACCTGTCGAAAAGGAGCCAGCTGAGGTGTTTCGAGCGCCTGATTAGGATGCACCCCCGGGCGCCTTCCTTTTGAGCATGTTTTGGGCACGTCCAACTGGGAGGAGATGCCGTGGCAGACCCAGAACCTGCTGGAGGGACTTCATAGCCCATCTAACCTGGGAACACCTCGGGACCACCCAAGAAGAGCTACAATGTGTTTCTGTGGGGAAGGAGGTCTGGAACGCTCTGCTAAACCTGCTGCTACCGCGACCCGACCCCGGATAACCGAAAGAAAATGGACGGATGGAAAACTCCTGTGAGCATCCTTAATGTCTTCATTATACATGTATTTAGAATAATATTGTGTAAGCAAAGAAAGGGCGTAATGATTTGACTTTTATGTGTGAAACCACTCGGTGTTACAGTCTAATCATAAAAAAACATGATACCAAGAATAAAATGAAACGAAATACTAATAATGAAAAGAGAGGCATGATTTCCCCTATTCTGTACGTGTAGCATATACAATGCAATTATTTCTGAAATGCAAATTAGATTCAGTCTTATTATCGTTACAGTGAACTGCTGATTAGCATAATGCAAAGAAGTATTAAACTGCAGTATAATGTAACATACGGGCATGCTAAGTTTTGAAGTATTAACATTAATGATGTGCACTTTGACACGGATTTCACACTACAAGCAGAGCAAACGTTAGATAACCGCGTGTCAATAAGATGTAAACTCCTGCTGAACAGATCTAATCTTTACAAATGAGCCTGAGAAACGTAAGGTGGGAGTAGTTACCTACATTATTATTTTCCATAACAGCTGTTAGGCCGCTCCATCACATTAACTGACGTCAAGACAAGCTAACAGCTATTTATTGATTATCAAACCGTGTTAGTCTGAAAGTTACTAACGTTCTGCAACAGACAATTAAATACCTGACATCATCTTTACTGTACATCTTTTCTTCCTTCCCCCCCGGCACCAGAGAGTTTTGGTCGTTTTCACATTATTATTGTCAATAACGAGGTGACATCGGAAAACTGAGAGCAGGTACAGTTAGGAAAGTATTAGGAAAGTATTATTATTATTATTTAACAGGCTTTGCTGGACTTATCTTTTCATATCAAGAAATAATAGTACCAACGAGATTTAGTATAAGAAAAGTGAAAGTTACTCTTTTTTTTTTTTCCTTTCTTCTCATTTGTGGCGCCCCCTGGATGGACGGCGCCCTTAGCATATGCCTATACTGCCTACGCCACGGGTCGGTCTGTGTGTGCTGATGAAGGCCACAATACAAAAGGTAGTAAGTGGAACTTGAGTTTGAGTGTCTGAACCCATTCAAGAACTATGACATACGTATGACACTCAGCATTAAATATCCACCCATCCATCTCAATCACTACTTCCTAACAGAGAGTAAAACATAAAACGTCTGTGACCTCTGCATTGTAAAACTCAACTTTTCATGCAACATTTACATAAGAGGCACACAAGGCAGCAGCGCTGTAGTGCACATTCACTGGTGTTGAGGCGCATTGTAAGAGCCAATTTTCCAAGGCAAGACCGCAGACCTTGCTACCTTGCACTGGAAAGATTTCAAAATGAAATTTTTTTCATAAGAAAAATCCTTGAAAACATAAAAACAATGAAAAAGAATAAGTACATAAAGAAAAAAGCTGGATGTTAGGGTTAGCTTTGATTTATGGCCGACTGTTCGTCCTTTGTGCAAACACCATCAGGTGTACACTTTTGTGACCATACAGTCAGTGATGCGAATTTTTTCTAATAGCTATCTGTGCATTGCCAAGGGTGTTGCAATGTCCTCACATTTTGGGAACAGTCGGAGTGGCTTCTGGGAGATGAGCCAGCCAGCCAGCCAGCCAGCGGGTCAAAATAAAAAACACTCAAAAAAAAGGTGATGAAACCAGTCCAGAAACTTTATGAACGCAGACACAAGGCTGTATCCACGAAGTTATGCAGAGAATAACACGTTTGAACATCTTATCTGAGGTCGGGTACGAGCTGAACGAACGCTGTTCTCACAAAAAGATGAATGAAATGACACAGAGGATTCTGAAGAATATGGATCAGTTCAGGCAAAAAGCATGAAAGGAAAACTTTTGTGCGTAGTTGGACTAAAAGCAGCAGGATCCCATCATCTGCTTTTTTTTTTTTTTTATATATATATATATAAAATCACACAACCCTCTGCAACCATCTGCACACATATACGTAGCAAAGACCACTTCACAAATAGCAGGATAAAAGTTTAAGGCCGAGAACAATCTGCCAATCAACAAGGTGCCCTTGAGAGATTAAAACCCTCGTCTGTGCTGTGAACTCACTGTGGATACGAGCCTCATGGGTACGTGCATCACTTAAAAAGGCACTTTCTGACAAATTGTTGTTTTTTTTTGCACGCGGCCCATGTTCTCACTAATGTTTCGTTCCCTCCGGCGATACACATTTGCTTAAATAATTTATGCGTCTGCCCTGCTGCCGCCTCCACCACCACCACCACCACCACCCTCTCCTTCCCCTCCAAACACACCAAATAAGTGGAAGCACCCCAATCCCTGGGAGGGGAGTTGCATTCAGGTGAAAATACTCTTCCAGCAAACTCTTGCCTCCTTTTTAGAGTGGCTGCTCTCACGAGAAAACAGGATTAAACCCTGCTCTGTGTGTATACTACCTACTTAGACATGCTAAAACAGACTTTCTACGCCGAGCTGCACGATCAAATGAGCGAACGAGTGTGTACGGGTGTGTGTGTCTGCAGACCACAAAGCTGATTAAGGAGATTATTATGATTTTGCTCATTAATCTGAAGGTTTACTTGAACCTGGACTTTAATTAACCCGCAGCAACCCGACTAAATGATAATTGGCAACCTAAAAACCTCCATCTCTTCTTTGACCGTACACGGTATTCTGTTCAACCAAATCCTCGCTGTTCTCTCCAGGCATTCAAGTTAAACCTTGGGCAAGTGTTGCATCGGCAATAAGAGAGCTCCAGCCCACTCTGATTGAGACTGTCAGGAGACTGTCTGGTTCAAGAGTTGAGTTCACTGGAGCGGTCAATAGCACACTTTCTGCATGGGAAAAGTTTAGAGCTAAAAAAGCAACTATTTGAACAACTGAAGATGAATCTGAAACTATATTGATCAGGTTGTTAAACCTATGGTGTTACCAGCTTCAGAAATATGAGAATTTTTCATCATTTCTTCACTTTTCTTTGTCTTTATGAATTGAAATATCTTTGTGACAGTTTGTACGACCAAACAAGACACCTGAAGATGTCAACTAGGCCTTTGGGATGGGAAATATAACACATCTACTGCTCCTTCTTGTACAGAGATAATAAATTCAACTTAAATTTGATACTTTGAATCCAGTCTTCCTTATTCAAGAGTTTTTCTTTAAAAATTCTCGTAACACTGACCCAGATCCTACAGGTTATATTAACGTAGGATTTACTGACACGCACATCTTTTATTTCACATATTTTGGATTCTACGTTTGTTAAATATCTTGCAGATATGGCACATATTTTGCACATATTTTGCACAAACTGTAGATTTTAAAACATACTGTACATATATTTATATCTTTTAGTGCTTGGTTTTTAATCTTCCCTATGGTTTTTTATAACTACATTTTTTATTTTGTTACGCACCAAAAACAAAAGACAAATTCTGTCCATGTGAAAGACGACTTGGGAATAAACTTGATATTGATTCTGATGAATGACTTGAAGGATTAATCCAGACAGTTGGCAGTCAGTGTTTCAGCTCTAATTTGAAAGAGAATTTGTAGATCAAACACATTTTTCCTCAGTTTACAGAAATATTGAGTACTTTTATCTGTTTTGTTGGTTTGTATTTTAAGTCAAAGGCTGCTTGCAGCTTTTGGTACAAAAGCACTTTTTGCCACCCCCCCACTAACCGTGGAGCTGCCCTCACTTCTGACTGTGTGAAAAGAGAAATTAATTGCAAGACATGCTGTTAAGGATCGCCTCAGATGCAATATTTAGCAAAACACTTTGTATCTGCACAGCACTAAGGAGTAGGTTTGGTATGAATGAGCTGTACCCCGGGTCAGGGACCAAAACATTACACTTCTTCATTTAGTGTTTGTTAGTTATTCTCCTCTTTCTGCATTCGGTTTGTTTGCTTGCAGCTCGGTCACGCTGGGACGAGGGCTGCGAGCTGTCTGTGGTGCCGAATGAGGTTTTTTTTTTTTTGTTAAGGTGTGTTATAGCGCTGTCTGAGCAGCGAGTAAAACAAAAAGGGCTCGACCTTGCAGCTGAAAGAACATACACATGATGCAATTTCAAATTTGCAGCCCTGAAATTATTTATAGATATGTTTGAGCTTGACACTGTCTGCCTGTGTGTAGATACAGAAGCAAACACAATCCAGCTATATATTAATATTTAAGGTAACACCGCTATTGTCTGAGGAATCAGGTGGGGTGAAGGTTCTGGCGGTAAATTGCAGTGGAAGGACAGAGGCACCGAACATAAGTAATGAGTGAGACCTGTGTTCCTCTGTCAAGAAAACAAGGATCTGTGACTCCTTGAAGGAACCTGCTCATGTGTTTTATTGGTCTCATTTGTTGCCTTACATCGCCGTCTCCCCTCAGACTACTCTTGCTCATACCTCCCTCTCCTGCCCTCGGCCTCACCATCTTTCTCCATCACCTTCCCTTCCCCTATGCACTCACACAAGACGATATCTAACCTCACCTCGCCATCCGTCACTCTCTCCCACATCCCATATATCTTCCCGTGCACACTGAGGTACCTCATTATGGGCCGTTTCGGTGCCGAGCGTCACCTGTGGGGCCTTTTCTAATCGACGAACGAAAGCTTTGCAGGTCTTATCCCCCCCCCCCCTCTCTCTTTTCATTAGCAAGGGATGAATAACGGTGGAGCGATAGAAGGCGAGGCTTTGAATAAATCAAGGCCATAAACTGAGCCATATGGTAACATACTGCGGGGGAACAACTGGGATGAGAAAAGTACTCAACAGGACCCAAAAACATAAGGAGAAGGTGAGCCTTGTGGGGGGATGCATGGAACAGGAGGACGCCTTGTTATTCCTGGAAGAATATGAATGAACTTACAGAAACAGGAAGAAAACCTGCTGGTCCTGCTGAAGCCGCAACAAATCAAACTGTTGTCTCTCCATCTCTGTTACTACCTCTCTCTCAAACAGAGGAGTGGAAAACCAGCTAATAGCCTGAGGCTTTGGAGGAAAGCTAACAGACAACGGGTGGAAGGGGGGTCACCACGAGGTCAGAGAGAGATGGAGACATGGATAGATTGTGTCATGGGAGACAAAAACCCTTTCTTGGATTAGTTTGAGTGTTGGAAGACGAACAAAAAGGGGCAGATTCCTGAAAATCAATTTCTTCTGCGAGAAGCCGTTCACGTCAGCCACAACGCTGCGCTATTGGAATAACGACAGTTCAATCGCTCAGCTCTCAGAGACGATTGCCTCAACATATGGCAAGCCACGTCTGTCGATGCAGTCAGTCGTCAAGACAAACTAACATTCGAGCCGCCTTAATCGGGAATAAAAACAAGCTCGATAACCATTTACATCCAGAGCACAAATGTGGTGCACGCTCCGTAGACCAAAACCCACTTACAGTGACTGATCGCCGTGTTTGGAATTACACCAACTGTGCCTGAAGACACACCAAAAGCAGTGATTTGCATGTCAGACTCCTTTTGCTTTTCACGACAGATTTTCTTCAGCGGTTACAAAAAACAAACAAACAAACAAACAAAAAACCCAGAAACCAAAACACAGCTGATTTTGTTGATTTCTGCTGCTGCAAATGACCTGTTTGGACACCTGCTGTGGAGCAGCGCAGACTCTATAATTGACAAAACAACAATTTATCACCTTAACTGGCCTCCCTAAAAAGACTGAAAATAAACAGGTAGGGTTTGTGCGGTTGAGGACACAAAGGTCCTGACAAACATGCCATGTACTGGCTGTTCTGGTAGATATGATATCGAGATATATGTTTGAGGTCTTCTCTTTTTGAGGAAGATGTTTCGGGCATCCAGGATTACAAAAGTATATCTCCTGCATTAGACAATCTCGGGTGACTCGATTCACATTAACAAAAAGGTGTTAATATCTGGTTATTTGATAAAAGGACAAAAGCTACAAGCCTCTCTATATGAATGCAAGTAAACTTAGCAAAAACATCTTGGGAGTTGTAGTTGAAAAAACACCCAATCACTGAGCTTACGGGTCTACGGCAATGCCAGCAGCTCTATGAGGAATAATTTTGACACTTTGAACTTCATGCTAACTGGTAGTATATTGTTTACTATGTTAG
Source organism: Miichthys miiuy (assembly GCA_036365135.1). Lineage (NCBI taxonomy): Eukaryota > Metazoa > Chordata > Actinopteri > Sciaenidae > Miichthys > Miichthys miiuy. The sequence continues at coordinate 5,966,398 of CM071618.1, forward strand.
TTTTAGCATTAGCACTCAAGACAAATACAGCAGAGGCTGATGGGAATGTCATTGTGAAGGTATTTTGCTCATAAACTAAAGAATTGAATAACTGCTGAATAATGGTGCCACATTAAAGTCAAAGGGTCACAAAAATCATTAGGGTACATCATCTGGGAACCATGAATGCCTATTTGTGCCAAAATATCCAGTACATACTAAGATTTTACAGAAGATAAATGAAATCTTTGATCTTTTGGAGCTAGACGAACAGTGAAGAGATGACCAAAGTCAGTAGGATTCATCCTCTGGGAATCATGAATGTCTGTACAAAATTTCCTCCTATGATTGTCGAGATTGTTGAGTTTGGAGCAACGTAGTGGGCCGGCAGACTCACAATGACATCACAAACTGGCAGGCGGCTTGACTGACTAAAAATTCTAATATAATCTGTAGTTTAAAATAACTTTATGTCAGATTATGGGTTATATGTGGATAAATTGGCGACAAAGGCATCTTGTGATCCCAAAAGCTGCGTGAAAATGTCACTAGCACCTCTGATTGGCTTCTTCTTAGTGGCAGTGGCCAAGGTTCATGGGTATTGTAGTATTTTGAGGTCTCCACCTGGCCAAACCGGTGGTAAACACGAGATTTCTCAGAAGCAAAATTGGAATAATTGCTATTATAAAACGGCTTGCATGACGTAAACCTATAGTATCACTACAAGTGTTTCTACGTAGAGAATATTTCATCAAAAGAACATTTAGGAACAGAAATTTCACTCAAAGGGAGATTTAATTACGGGGCAGTCTTGCTAACCTAGAACACCTTGTCGCCATCAAGGTACAGAAGGTCTTGTTCCTCCTGATTACCTTAAAAGCTTTGGTGTCGCCTTTTGAGTCATATCACAAATGTGCAGCACAGCGACCAGGTGATTGACTGCAACAAACTCGCTTTCAGACGTATCAGCAAGGACCTTGAAGAAATGAGAAATGTGTTCTTTTCTTTTCCAAAAATAAAAAACAGAAAAATTCCCTACAGACCAGAGCTGATGGCTCTACAACACATTTGTCACTTTTTCCCCTTTGCGTGTTATTTCATTTCATTCTCCTCTCCTCGCAAACCGCCAACTGTCTCTTTGATGAGATAAACATTAAAAGGCAGAGACGCAGAAAGAGAAAGGATAAGAGAGCGGGACGCCGAGGGAGCTGCCGATCATCTCCTCACGGAACGAGAAACTCCGGCGCCAATCTCCCCAGTGTCTTAATTAATTGAACAAAGTAACTAATCATGCAAATTGTTCCTCAGCAGGAGAGACGTAAGCAAAGAACGTGGTGAAGGGGCTGAATGAAGCAGGTGACAGACGTGCAAAAAGGACAGGTAGGGATGTGAGAGATTCGTCTGCCCGAGCTCCTTGCTGAATTGTGAGGCTGGGCAGGTCTGTGAGGAACGTAGGCGGTCTAAGATGAAGGAATTGCCGCATCTAATACCAAAGGCTGTACATCATGACCTGCAGGCGAGGCCCCAGCTGATGCGGGCATCATAAAACTCCAGATATGCCTTTTCATCTCTGCTCCTCTGATATATTTCCAAGGACTGATAAAGGGCGTATTGCGGGTATAGGCCGACAACTTAAATTGACAGATTTCCCCAAAAATCTCAGAGTGAATTACAATCAAACACGCCATTCGCAGGATCCTCAAGATACCCCCGACGAGTTCTGATTTTTCGAGCGTTCCTGCCCGATGCTGAATCAGACCTCACATTTCATTTGCTTCACTCTCAGACATCAGCCCAGTTCTTACCATTCTGTGCCCGGCAAGACCCCCAATCAAGGTCACGAGGCGCTGTGGTCCCTTCAGACTGAAATAAGGGTTTACCTTTTTCCTCTCAATGCTTGGACATTTTCAGCATTGGCACAAAAAAAAAAAAAAAAAAACTGCTTGTGGAGTCGCAGCAGGTTAAAGTTGTGGACGGCTGTTGTGGACATGGAAAACGAATGGGGAGGAAACAGAGGGGGCTATCTGCATACCAAAGGTGCTGTTCACGGTACCTTTGAAGATCAAACATCAAACAGTGCTATTCAAGGTGAGGTGAGCTCTACATTTTTCTGTTTGAATTCAAAATGTTAAGTTTACACATCCTGTTCTTTGGCACCAAGTGGATATGATGATACGGAAAGGCAATATATAGCTTTGATATCTACAGATGTTAGGCCAGCATGAACTGCTGTCTGGTAGTATTGGGGTTTTCTTTGTGATTCTGGCATCAATGTGATGAGGTACTTTGATTTTAATTTGCAGAAAACTATTTTATACATTATATAAACACATTTTTTGATCGGCAATTATCTTTAATTGCTGATTAATTGCTTCAATAATGCAACATAACAAACGTTTGCTGGTTCTAGCTTGTCATATGTGAGGATTTGATGCTTGTTTGAGTTGAGTGTGTCTGAGAGAGATCCAAAACAATTGCAGACCTATATTATGCTGTACTCTAATGTGTATGATTACTGTGTTATGAAAGGCACAGTGACGTAAAGTTCATTTTCTGCACTCAGTAATGAATGGGAACATTTCATTATTTGCTGAATATGAAATTTGCATTGGTTTGGGAAAACCCCCCCCAAAAAACCATACAGTTGGCTACACTGCACAAGCAACCTGCATCAGCTGTAAACTCCACACTGCAAAGTATTATTTTCCTCATTGATTTGTCTGTAAAAGAATTATGAATAATTCAAATATTTAATATATAAAAGACTGCAAAGTGTGAAAAATGGCAATCACGAGTTCCCCAAAACCCAAGGTCAAGTCTTCAAATATTTTGCTCGTCCATCAGTGCAAAACCCAGAGATGACGTTCAGTTTACAATGATATAAAAGAGAGAATAAGTATAAAATCATCATATTCAAATTCTATTTCTGTTCCATTCAAGCCACATCTGCTTCAACTATCATCATTTTTTCATAATCGTGGGCCCATTTATTAACTCTATTCATTTGGCCCATTATTGGGAAATAACTCAATAAGGCCTGACATCTTCAAATTGTTTGTTTTGTTCAACCAAACCAAAGATATTTAGTAAAGTATTATAAAAACTAAAAACCAGCAAGTGTTACCATTTTATGACCAATAAGGTTTTTTAGCATTTTGGTTTCAAAACTAATTAATAATTAATGAGCTAAATAACTGCAGATTGTCTGTTTCAGTTGTATTTCTATGTTACAGGAATCATCCAAACCTGTCCTCTTCCATGGCTTGACAACAATGACTAGTAGTAGAGTTCACCAAACAACCATTTTATTATGTATGACTACAACATCTCGGTGAACATCCCATTAGAGAACTGGCACATCTCTCCCTCTGCAAACACTCGAGTGTGACTTTCAGTCTGCTGCCCTGCCTCGCTGCCTCTCCGAGGCTGTGTGGACCAAAGTCTGTGGGGATCAGCTCATAATCCTCGGCCCCTTCAGGCACAGGCAGAACAGATAAAGGCATGGCATCGGTTTGAGATCGCGTCCCTCTCTGTGTGACCTGTAAAACCCAGCGAGCTGTCTCGACACGAGTCAACAATGATGCACTAAATGAAAAAACAAAACGAAAAAAAAAGACGATTCGGCTGGATGGACGAACATGGCGTGGCGAGGAAGCTTAGCGGTGGGGAGCGAGCCATGAAAACAAACAGAGCGGCTCCAAACACACGAGAACAAGTGTTTCCTCTGAGAAACAAACATGACAACCGTTGATAATGAGGTTATTGACATCGACTTTCCTCACTGCTAAAAATAGGCCCCCTTTAAGGCTCTTTAGCTTTGAACCTGCAACAGAAATCTTTGAGTTGTTCTGACATCACTCTGCCTCTTAATTCCCACTTATACATTTATATTTCATTTAAAGCAGGAGCTAAAGAGAATTACTGAGTGAGGGAAATTTCACAGGCGTACTGCTGGCCTACATGCATGACAATGTGATGTCATTTTTAAATCTCCTTTCAGATACCGTGTTATACATGCCCTGCATAGGTCTGGACACGAACGACGTGATGAGAGTGAGAGAGAGAGACGGAGTGAGACGTTACAAGTTGTCTAATTATTTCAATGTGCTTGCCACGACACTTGACAGACATTAATTTCACCCTTCTTCAGACTGGTACACTGCTGCAGTCACATCTGTCAACCGTGCAACATTAGATCCAATATTAATGCACCACATTCACCAAAGCATGTTGCTCTAAATAGTCGGCTTCTTTCACAATAATAATAAAAAAAGGCACTTTGCAACATTTCTTCTCCTCTTATTGCACGCAGTGACGTGGATAACAAGGCGTCGTTTAACTCGCGAGTGTCTGCGTTTTTTGCTCCGCGCACCAGCGCTCGTACGCGTGTCACTGAATGCTCGTCTTTATTTCACACTGATTGGCGCTTTCTCCTGGCGACGGCCCAAACAGCCTTTGCTCTACTAAACGCGAGCTGAGCTGCTGCTGCTGCTGCTGGTGGTGGTGGTGTTGGTGGGAGAGACGAGGACTCTGGGGGAGCGACACCTTGTGACAACTCTGTCACATTATTTCATCATCGATAGAGGACTCTCATTAGGTCCTTTCTGACAGATAAAAAAAGTCACATTTTCGGGACAGAGTGGAGTGTGATGCTGTTGCTTGGGCAAGTCAAAAAAGAAAAAAAAAAGAAAATGCGGAGGCGCAGCTGGTAAATTTTTGAAACTGCAGCAACTGCATCTTACGTGGCAATTAAAGTATTTGGAAGGGATTATATTTGGTAATTGCTTGTGGTTCATTCAAGAGGAGCAGAGCAGCAGCAGATATGGATTGTGTTGCGCATGATTTGTATTCCTTCCATGGACACCCAAACTGAACATTTGGGGCAAAATGAAGCTGGAAAAAACAAAAAACACACACATACACAACTGCCCTTGACACATGGCTTGAGATACATGGAGGACATGGAGAAGATGTAACAGCCCCCTTCACCTCCTTATTCCCCCTACTCCTTCCACCACCACCACCACCACCGGCACACAAACTAGCATCTGCAGCACAGTAAAGACACGTTCATTTGTCATGCGCTGGCTGCAGCCTTCAATCAGAGCAGAAAGAAATTGCAACCGAAACAAGGACAGACATGGGAATCCACGGGAAGTTTCTTTGTATGATCAGTTCTCATTAGCAGGTATCTAAAGCTTCAAAGTCTGCTTTTGCCTGAAGAACGACATACTGTACTGTACACACACACACACACACACACAAAAAACAAATCCTGGTGGTGCAGAGGGCTGGAACCCCATTTGATCTCCAAAGATTTCTGAGCTGCAAAATCTTCAATATTTATGGACTTCAACTCAAAATACTCAGACGCTCAGACTCACAAGAAAAGAAGCCGAGAGCTTTTCTCTCTCTCTCTCTCTCTCTCTCTCTCTCCCTTTTCCAAATTAAATTAATCACAAAAGGCAAACAAGCTCGCAGGAGTTCACCACCTCTTGATGAAGAACAAAGCACAAAGATAAATTTCACAGATGGGGCGTCACTGAACGAGTGATGGATCTCACAAAGCGCATTCATCAACATCGCAGCAGATACCTTCACCAGATTGTTACTTTCTAATTAACAAACGGTCGCTAATTGTAAAAAAAAAAAAAAAGCTTTTCACGTGTTACATCCATGCAGCGGCGCCGTTGCAGGGCGCATTTCAAAATAAGAGCAGCTGGTGCCGTCTCAAACTAACTAACACCTACAGAAATCTCTATACATCATTATTTGTCACCCATGCAGCCATTGTTCTGGCGTTGCTGCATTACATAGCTGCCACACTACTTCTCCATCATCCAGCCAGCAGTGCTGACACTGAGCCTTTTTGAATTTGCAGTTTAGGGAGCTCCCGTTGTTGCAGAAATGCCTGACGAGGTTGATGTTAATGAGTTCAAGAGGTCGCGTCCTTAAAATGTTCCAGATTTGCTGCATTTGAACACATCGTGAGGAGTTGCTGACTTAACAGTATCTATCAGTGCACAACGCTAATAACTGTAGTTTTCTCATTGTAGACGCACATCGGTGCACATAAACGTGATAATAAAACACTGGAAGAAACATGTAAAGCACCAGAGAGGACTAGTGTAGCCTCTTGCGGTCTTAAGTCCAAAACAACCTCTTAATAGAAGCTCAACATCTTCACCAATTTGAACCCACGCACGGATTCATTGTTTGTCTCGCTGCTCCTTGGCGAGGGAGCTCCAGGAGCTTTCTGTCTCTTGACACTGACTCTTCTGTGCAAGCTGTCCGGATTTGGGCTTCCTCCCACCTTTGTCTATACACAAACCTGCACATCCAGAAAGTTATGCAGTGCAGTCTATTTGTAGCTTATGCGGTGAACAATGTAAATTCTTTTTTTTTGCATTTTTGCACTTTCTAATCCAACAAACCTGTATCACACTGCAGATGTAAAGCCTACCAGCTGGGAGGAAGGTGTGTGTAAAAAAAAAACATGTGCCAACAACTTAACCACCGGGTAATTAGTGAACCACAACATCCATATGCTTTAAATATCAGAGCACGCACTGGCCCGTGCAGCTCTTAACAGGTTTGCATTAGATAGATTAGATTCTCCAGGCTGTATAATATCACCCCGATTACACAGCTAGGGCTGCATCTAACAAATATTTCATATCATCAAGCAATCTGCTGATTCTTTTCCTCGAGTAACTGATTAATCACGTCAACGTTTGCTGAATAAAGTGTGAGAAAATAAAAGGACAACACCTAGTGGTTGCTCACAACCCCCAAAACAGACATAAATCCACACAATTAGGAAGCTTGCATGACAAAAAAAAAAGACTTTATACTGTACCATCAGCACAAACAAAGCCCTTCCTCACCATAGGAGTCTATGTGTGCAGCAGCAACAGCAGCAAGCAGGAGAGATTTGACAGAAAAACAACACTTTCCACAGTTTGGAAATCAGATTTCTTGCTGCAACATGATAGACGAGTTTTTCATTATTAATAGCTGCCCTCGTAAAGCCTTGATGAGTCAACACATTTTATGATAATGTGTGCTAACTTCAGCAAATAACGGAGCAGGTGCACGGAGGTTTGTTTGTTTGTTTGTTTGTTTCCTCCCCCCCAAAAACTAACAGATTGATGCAAACAATAATCAGACGGACGTGCAGCAGGTGACTTCCTATCAAGTTAAAAAAATAAAAAATAATAATAATAATAAAAAAATAAATATATATTTATTTCATGTTTCATGTTTCATATTTAACTTTACCCTCCAGGAAACTGCGTCTGCGTAAAAGCAAATTGCATGCAAATGACCACAACTTAAACAGGCCTGCAGCCGCTTTTCAAAGCGGATCCGGATGCATCTCGGTAAGTACGCATGAATCACGTCTCCAGTATTTTGCAACTTGTATCGGGCGACATCAGCGTAAACACGGCGTCCTCGCTGTTTTTTCCGCCGCGTAAACTTACATCGATTGTTGCGACGCTTCCCCTTGTACATGGTCATTGTGTACGGGTCCAGTTTTGCGCTCTTTCAGATCCGTTTTCAGCTTACTAGAGAGACAACAAAGGCGGCGAGACTTCAGGCTTTTCGCTGCGATACTTTGTGACTGGAGATGAATTATCCCTTCACACGGAGGCGCTGCTTAAGAGCGGGTCAGACCATCCTCGGCGGCTGGAGAGGGGTGCGCCGGAGGACGGCGCAGCTCATGCACACTCGCAGCAGTGGAGTTAAAAGCACAGATCGATACATTTACGAAGCAAACGTGCAGAAATGAGAAAAAGAAAGAGTTATGACTTCAAAAAAACAACACTAGAGTCGTTTTTTAAGGCTCATCTGCATCCAATCGCCCCTCGTTTGAACTGACTTTGGTAAAATCTGTTTGGATCCACTAAAACGTTCCTCTGTTTTACCTGTTTACTGCATTTTAATGTTATTTTGACTCATTTCTATAGTTTTTATAGTCATAATCAACATTTACAGCATCATCCATGGCTAAATGAAAGAAGAAATAAATGACTGATAATAAAAATACAGTATATCACCTACAAGCCTCACAAGGTTTTTTTTATTATATTTATATTTTTAGTTGTATCCAGGCCTACAAGTTGTATTATTGGTTTCTTGACTTAAAGCAGCTATAATCTTTAATTTTGTTTGATTTTGGCGACCCCTGTGGACAAAGGTGGTGTTTTTGTTTTTGTTTTTTTAAGATTTTTTTTTTTTTTGAACCTTCATTGTATAGTAGCAACCAAAGAGAGAGAAGGGGGGATGACATGCAGCAAAGGACCACAGGCTGGATTCAAACCCTGGGCCACTGTGGGCACACTTTGCCTCACGACCCAACGTTTCATCTCTCTGGGAAATCGGGCTGAATTTGATCTGGTGGAAGGTAATGAGAAGAACTATATCATCTCCAATCTTGTCACTAATGGTCTTGTTTATGTTGGTCATATCGAGGCATCAGTATTAATTCTAAGTATTATTCTAAGGTATCGAAGGATGAGCACTAATTGATTTTAGAAAACAGAAACCTCTTTCCTCGTTCATCACAACTGTACTGAGGGTGGATTTTTTTTATATAACTCTATATAACTTGCTAATTTTTAGGTTAGCCAGGAGGCGGCCAGCGCCACCGCACTCTGTGGTGACATCACAGACACAACGTCCATTCTTTATACTGTCTATACTGCTTTGATTTAAAGGCCTCGACAGAGTCTGACTGACTGATATCAATAGGGAGGTTACTCCGGAGGTAATAGACATGACAGGAAAAGGCCCTGCAGCCTGCTGATTTCTTTTTAACTCCGGAGACTGACAGGAACTGTCTGAGAGAGCACTAATGAGATCAGACAGACATGAAGGGAACATTTACAATTTTACAAGTCATCAGACGCACAAGTCTGACCTGACATGAAAAGGGAGCCAATGAAGTGAAGCCAGAATGTATGATCAAATGTCCTAGTTTTAGTTAAGAGTCTAACTGTAGTTTTTTTGAAGCATTCGAATACTTTTCGTACCAGAATGTGGCAGAGCAGACAGCAGAACATTGCAGTAATCAAGTCTGGAAGAAACTGACTGACATAAATTAAGGTCTCTGTGTCAGCCGTGGGCAGGAAAGACCTTATTTCAGAGATGTTACGTAAGTAGGAAAAAGGCGTTCTTGGTGGTTTCTTTAATGTGCTGATCAAAAGAGGGTGTAAGGTCAAACGTAACATCAAGATTTTTGTCTGTTAAACTTTAACGAATCAGGCAGTTGTGTAGAGTTAATGCTACTTGGTCTTATTAGAATTTATTAACAGGACATTACATGATATTCAGGATTTCACTGCAGATAAACAGGCTAAATTAATAATTTGAGCATGATATTCAGCCTTTACAGGCACATATAGTGCAATATCATCAGCATAGCAGTGGAAATTTATTCTGTTATTGTGTATAATATGGTCAAAAAGTGAAATATATACAAGCAAATAGGAGAGGGCCAAGAACAGAGCCCTGAGGTACTCCGCATTCCAGGTCAGAAAATACTGATATAATATTATTATTGGGAACACACAGTGTTTTCTTTTCAGAAAGGTAAGAATTGGCTAGAGGTGTGCAATTGGTTTTCATGTTTGAGGATGATATTGTCAAAAGATGAAAAGTCACACTGAGATCCAGTAGTAGAAGCACAGAGGTGGAACACAGAGTCAGTAAGAAAAAGAAAGAAAAAGATTACTGTGAGTTATGTAGACGCTGTTAGCTCACTATGGGTTGTTCTCTGTTAACTTTAGTACTTATGTTCTGTGTTTGTCCTGCAGACGAGAAATCAACAAACAAACTGAAATTATTTTAATTTCTCTTGTTTCTATCTCTGCGTCCCACAAGCCAAGCTGTCTCTCTCTCTCTCTAGTTTTCTCTTCCCTCTCCTCTTTTTTCACTCTTGCTTCTCTCTGCTGGACATCGGCCGTCTGGGATCCTCTCTCCCTCCTGGCTGTCAGTGCCTCATCCAGACATTTGGATCTGGATCATCGTCCCCCAGGAGATTCAGCCTCTCCTCTTCTCCCCTCTCTCTCTCTCTCTCTCTAGTTTGCATGCTACCATGTCCCTCTCTCCTTCTGTCTTTGTGTTTGTCTGTCTATCCTGTTCTAGCCTGTTCACCTTCCAGGTGTCCGTAGATGAGAGAAGGTCGTATGGCTCAGGTTCTGACAACACCTGAAGCTAGATCCATACTCTTCCTTCATGTTTTACAATCTACGTACAGGATATTGTATTTTTGTCATCAAAATTTGTATACATTAAGATTTTTGGCTGATCTCTTCTATACACTCGACATCTATGTCATGTCTGTAACTCCTGGGTGAGGAATCTCTCTTCTGCTCCGCTTCCTGAGGCTTCTTCTTTTTTCCTCTGCTAAAAGTTTTATGTGGAGAATTTTTTCCCCTTATTCGAATCAAGTATCTAAGAGGGTTAGATGCTGTGCAGATTCTAAAACCCTTTGAGGCAAACTGTGATTTGTGATTCTGGGTTATATAAATAAAAATGTCTTGACTTAAAGAGCTCGTCTCATGATGTATTTAAGAAGGGTGCAGTAAAGAAATACCACACTAATCTAGAGGTTAATATTGCAATATGTGGGCTGCATGTATAGCTGCAAATCAGTGATGTTTTACCCAAGAGTATCATTTCTTAGTGTTGGGAATTCAATATTTAAATGACAAGATACTGTGGAAACACTATATACAGTGCATTGTTTTTCCCACCAAAACACCGCGCAAGTCTAAGATTTAAAATATTTCAAAGCAAGTTTCAACCTGCTAGCTCATTTAAGTCACTCCAGATAGGTATGTCAAAAACAAGACTGTGGATGGGAAATGTCTGCATCCGCGCTCGAGGCTCTTTGAGGTTTTGAAGCACAGCGGCACTTTGAGACGAATGCAAAGTCAAACTTTCATGTCAAGAGAAGGAAAACGTTCATGTCAATCCATCCATTCAGATATTTCCATCTGGACCGGAGTGACATGGCCATCCTTATTATTAACGTGGATAAAAATGCAAAATATGGTGGCACTATGTAACTATTCTTCAGAAATGCTCCACATTCCAGTCCACCCTTTGAAAGAGGACCAAACCCTGAAAGCAGGTGCTGTGTGTGACCTTCGAGGTGACACTGTTTCTTCCTTGTTCACACTACAAAACAGAGATCCTTTTTGTGTTAAGAAAAAAAGGGTATGAATATCCGGCAGCGAACCACTCTCCGCTGTAATACTCTATCTGCTTATTATCTTACTCCATATGAGCACACAGTGAAATTGGCACAAAAATAATATTCCACTCCCTCCACAACCTCTGGGCACACTTGAGAAAAGGTGCATCTCATCTTACTTGCAAAGGGGATTGTGTTGCTAAGGAGACAAGGATAAGGAAGCGGCCTGGATGTTGATTTTGTGCGATTCATTCCACTATATTATATTATTGTCGTGTGGGTTGAATAACAACACTTTTTTTTTGGACCCAAGATGAATTGTGCATTGAAAACAACTCTGAAAGCCAACTGCATAGAAGTAGCAGGAATTCAATCAATATCGCTCTCCTCTGAAACTGCCGTTGCTCTCGCATGCTCCAGAATGACAAATGGTCTTCTTTATGCTTTTACTTTGAAACTTATAAAAGATGAAATCTCTCAAAGTGAATTTTGTGAAAATCAAATAAATCAATACAGCGGATATGATTACCGGCTGGACTATAGGTCAAAGTCATCTGTTGTAAGAATGGTGTTGTTGCACTGTGAAGATGTTTTTTTTAAATTTAAAACTGTATTTCTTCACGAGGACAACAACAAAGAAGGCATAAACGTCATCCGCATCAGCAACCAGCAGGACAGCAGGGACATCTGCTGTCCATGATGAATTAATACAACAAACAGCCTCAAGGATACAATAAAAAGGATGTCAACATGGCATAAAAGAGTATTTTTTTTTTTATCTCTTCGCTTCATTTTGTGACTTTGCTCTCTAAATATTGAGAAATTACTTACTTCGCACAAGGCCAGCTGTGTCTAATACACCTGCCTGACTCAAAGCGTTTTTAATTAGCATCAGACAGAATAAGTCTCTAAGCACAGCCAGATTTAATTTAATTTAATGAAGTGCCACATTTTTTAAGCTGTGTTTAGTTTAGTAAATTTACAGTGCTTCTTTTCTCAGAATAGTCCTTATGTTTCCAGTTAATGTGGAATTTAAAAGCACTTTATTCATATCGGAGAAAAGTTACAGAGGATTTTTTGATACATTGGCTTGAACAAATCGTCTTTGACTTTCATGAGGCTTTTAAAGCATCTATAATCTATAGTTTTAAATCAATCATGCATCAAATATGAAAGAGGTCACTCATTGTGATGAACCCACGGAGAACTGTGACCGGATTCTGCAGTTCCCTTCTGTTCTAGCGAGCCTTTTTAGCTTCTTTCAGCTCACTGTCTTTTTGGTTTTCTGATCTTTCCGCAACTTTAATGTTCCACTCACTGCTCTCGTAGAGTCATTTCCAGCTATATCAGACAGCCGTTTTCAGTGGAAACGTTCTACAATTTAGCTGCTAAACATTGTGGAGCATTTAGCAGCTAAAGAGAGCCGCATATTTCCCTCAGGAAGGTTGGCTGAGACCAAAAACCGAGTAAAAAGAGTGAATATTGGACTTAAATTTGCAGATATGGCGATGCTGATTTACAGCTTGGTTTTACTGCCCCCAGATGCCCCCCCCAAAAATAAATAAAATCTGTCACTACAGGTTTAAACTCTTAGTTTGGTTCCCAGTATGATACTATCTGAATACCAAATGTTTATGTGGAAGCAGAGGTACATGTACACATCTTTCCCAAAGGACGATAATGCTGTCAAATCCCCACAGTGACAGTTTTACACTGTTAGTAACATATTGCACAATTTCTGTTATTTCCATTGACGGGGCTAGTTATATCCACTTAGACTGATTTCATATAACAACCCACGCACTGAACTACCAACTAGTGTTAACTTGGATGTGGCGATTTCCTTGAGAGCAACATATATCTACAACAAAGAGCTTCCTAGAAGACGTACATACATCAGCCTCATCTAAAGTGCTCAGCATTCCCTGCTGGCACTTGAAACACACTCCCCTTTAACAAATGACCCTCATTTATAGCTGAGATAGAGGGATGCTGCAGATGCCCATAGGGAAGATTTTCTACATGATGGATATAAATCTGCTCAAGCCATCACAACTCATTGGCCTATGACTTACTGCCTCTCTTAGCTCATTAGACAGGCACCGCTTTTGGCACTGAGTAATTGCAAACGTATCTTGTGTGTGTGTGTGTGTGTGTGTATCAACTGCTCCAACTGTTTAGCAGTCTGTGACAGCGAATCATCTCTTTTTATGCCATTACTATGCTTACAAAGCCTGAATGACTCATTTGTCTGGATTCAATCCAATTCCACAGACCAGTGTCAGAGTGTCAGAAAATTAAAAAAACATGGGGGAGATAAAGCAAACGCTCTCAGGCTCCAAGGATTTCTTTTCTCTAAAGAACCGCACATTCTCTTCATTTAAATTCTCTGCATTCACGGTGAGAAGTCTGCCCTGATCGTCTCTCATGCACCCTTTTACAAACCGGTGCCACATTATTGTCTTGTTAGCGGTGTTTTTGTATATATCTGATGACTTTCTCACTTCACGCCTCCAAGTTTATGCATGCAGATTACACTCGATTACTCAAAGGAGCACTGTGCTCAGAGGGGGGAGCCTTATACTGGGGAGGAGGAACAGCAATCCCCTGGGAGAAACTGAGAGTGCTTTAAAAAAATCACATTAAGGAGAAAAGAGGCACACACGTTGCTGCCAGTTACTGAGCATCTTCTCTGAAAGCAAAAAAAAACACAGCAGGAAATCTCTCAACAGGTTTTCAACATGCACGTCCCTCTGGTTCGAGTGTTGATTGCAACCCAAACCTGGGAAGAAAAATTGCACACTCTAGTGGAGAACAAACAGCACGACATCAATGACTGCGTCCAACTGAGAGATTTAAAGGGAGAGTCGATATCTGCACTAAAAATAGGACTCACATGTTATTCCTACGTTGCTGAACATCAGAGAGACAGACTGCAGGGATGGTATCATATAGATAACTCCTATAGACACTGAATAATGAAACAGATGAAAGCTTCCCCGTGTTTTTATATGCATGGGTGCATTTGTCTGTCCGGCTGATTGAGCCCTACTTTTAAATGAACCTCCCTCTAATGGTGTGTCTTTAAGTAATCAGTGTCAGTGGGCTAACTCGGATGAAATGAAATGTGTCACCTGCTGCTCTAATTAAATCTTTTAAATGTAGTTTAAAATATTTAGTAGTTTAAGATCTTTTTGTGTTCGTACACAGGAACAGAGCAGCGTCATTTCTACAGCTGGATTTAGCCTCATTTGGGGGACTTGTGACAGCATTTCTTGCTATATAGAGAATTTTAGCAATCTTCTTTCAGTTTAAAGAGATAACTAAGAGTGGTGGTGCATTATGACATTAATGTATGAACTCACAGGGACAGTAACAATAGAAATTCTCTTTGAGGGTTTGACTTTATTTTGAACTTTCCTGGTTTTCTTGGCTAGAATTCACGGACTCTGATTATTCTCCCACACATTTCCAATTCTTTTCAAGATCATATGTGACTTGAAGTATATCCCAGCATGCCTTGAACCAAAGGTAGAGGATCAACTAGCTGCTGTCTATTACAGGGCACAAAATGCAAACATAAAACAACCAAACAACCAAATACACAAAGAGATAAACCTTTCACACCCACGCTGAAGAGAAGTCGGACTCTCTGGTTTGGAAAAACGGTGTGATAGACTCAGATCAAGCAAATACGGGGAAGTGGAGTGATTCACCTGTCCTAACATCTGTATTGACATTATGTGGTTGATGTTAATAACATCTATTTTTGGCCACGTATATGTATCAAGTTTTTGAAACAGTGGAAGCTTCAGAAACTCTTCAGTTAGCATCAACTGAAGCAAAGCTGTTCCTATTCATGGAGGAAAAAAACACAACCATGCCTCTCCACAAATCCTCAGCAAGTAAACAAACACACATGCAAACACTCGATTTTAATTATTCCTACTAAATTGAGGGATTATTTTCTGAAGGCTGAGCAGGAAAAAACAGTGCTCACCCATCCTCTAACGTACCATCTTTTCACTAAACACACACTAAACATGCATCGCATATATTATCCAGCCTACATCCTCTCAAGTAAGACCTCATTTAGTTTTTATTTAGGCCCTAATCTGCATCATCCCTCCCTTCTGCTTACTTCCGTACCCTTATTTTCCCTCCCACCTCGTCTAGCTCACACACTTTGTCTCTCTTTCTGCTTCCCACTCTCCCTCTCTCTCTCTCTCTCTCTCCATCTGTCAGGGTCAGCAGAGTGCAAAGAATCACATTAAGAAGTATTCAAATGTTGAACTAGTTGCAATTGCTATTCATACAGGCATTAAAGGCTGCCAAATCTAATTCCGCTCAGACACTATCAGTGCCACGGCAGTTCACCCAGTCGGCAGAGATAATACAAACCACACAGTGTGGCGGGGGGTTAGAAAACCTGATACGTGAACAATAGTGTCTCTTGGATGTAATGGAGCCACAAACGACTGTGCTGCGGCGCGTACTGTAGAGGGGAACAAAAGAGGAAGCAAAGGCGATGAAGGATGTGACTTCATATTTGATTCTATCTACTGCACCTGAGATTAACAAGACTGTGATTTCTATGCCCTGAGTTAGAAAGTGACACTCAAAGAATAGTCTGATTAATGCACCGAGGATGACAAATGGACACGTGTGTCATAAGTGATCCTCTGTAGAGCGCTGAATGTTAGCCTTCTGCTCTCACTGCTAATCTGAAATATAACTACTTATTGCAATTCTTTACTTTATAGTGGCATCATAAATAACCCTTCTCCATGACTCTTCCATTCTGCAACAACCTGCAGCTACAAGAATCTCCTCTCGTCTCCTGAAGGGGTCACTGTTGTACAAACTCTTTCCAAAGATGCCCGCTTTACATAGATTATAATAAAACTGCAAGCAATTCAACACCTGCATAAGCCTCCAGTTGAGATTAAAATCTCAAAAGTTATTGTTCCTCTGCTTATCAGTTTTCAAAGTGCACAGACATTTGCAAAGTAGAAATGACTAGAGAAAAAAACAGCAGTTAAAGGTCCAGTGTGTAAGGTGTTGGGGGCCTCCATGTGCAGAAAATGCTGCTGACTGTGAGGAAAATGTGAACCCAGAGCAGAACGCCACAGGATACCTACAGGATATTGATAAATGCTAAAACGTCAGCACCATAAGTGAAGAACAGTTCTGAAGTCAGGAAATTGGCTCAGCAATGTCCGCTGCACAGCAGTTTACAGCAGTTAAGGCTGTATTAGCAAAACTCCCGACTGTACTGACTCGATTAACGGTGAGCTGTGTTTCATTTGTGAGAGTAGGAATGTGTTTTTTTTTCTTTCATCTCACATCCTTCCTCTTTTTCAAACGGCCTTTCACAGAAATGTCACAGAATCGTTGTCGAACGTCGTCACGTTGAAATGAAATAAAACGCTCCTCGCAAAGATACACAAGAACACACGCGCGCAAAGTAACTTATGTCTGCAGCACTTTGTGAAGTAGCACTGCAAGAAATCTGAAATACACATAACAATGTATCAGTAAAGTACATACAATGATCAAAATCATGGAATATGAGAGATACATGCATTCAAACCTCTCTCGCTTTAGATTCTAAATGGTAAATGGACTGCACTTATATAGCGCCTTTCCAGTTTTCTGATCACTACATATCTCATTCACCCATTCACACACTGATGGCTGATTGGCTGCAAGGTGCCAACTGCTCATCAGTTTTTGGGAGCTAACCATTCATAAACATCCACACACCGATGGTGCAGCATCAGGAGCGATTTGGGTTTTGGTATCTCGTTCAAGGACATGCAGACCGGATCGAACCCTGACCACTGATCCTGAGCCACAGCCGCCGCTGAAAAACAAGCTTTATGTGCACTAAATATCATCAGCTGTTGCAACCGACTACACATGTAGTAAATAAACCTCTTTGAGTGACTGCAATGCACATGTGCTGTACATTATCACCAGTAATGCACTATTATTTGCCTCTGCTTCTACCTACCCGCTGTCCACGGTTTCTTAGAAGGTGATTCATGAGCACATTAAGAAACTGAAACCAATTAATTCACTGAAAAGTTCAAAGCCGAACACAGTAATTGTTATGTAAATGTGTGAGGCACACTGGACGCTGTACTGGTAATGATAGTGGTAATAACTTCTATGTACCACAGTGTGGTGCTCAGTGACCATAGAGTGAAATACTGCCTTTTTACACACACACACACTCATCCTGATTCCATGATCTTCATTTACTCCATGTATGAGGAGAGAACACTGACAATGTCCCGACCCATCATTTCAAACCAAATTAACACTTGAATGAATTTCCCCTTTTGTTATAACAAGCGCTCGTCTTGGCCGAGGCTCAAATTTCATTTGACAGGACGGCTCCCTGCAACTCAAAGTAATGAAGGCGGCCCATCTTCCCCTGTTAGATGAGGTGCATAAATACAGACACAGCTCATTAATAATTCTGTCACACAGGTAGGCTACGGAGAAAACAGTGACACACTTTACAGCTCAAGCACTTTAAATCCCAGAACTCATCAACTGCAAAGGCCCACTTTGGTATTTTTTTTCATACCTTGCTTTGAAAAACTAAGACGCTTAAGACCTTGGTACTGATTTTACATTATGCAGGAGTATGCTAGTACACAAGATTCTTGTCTGAACATTCTGTATCTCGGTTTTACCAAGAAATGTTTCCTCCTTTTATATAACCATTAGTTTTGGAACTTATTTACCACTTCTTACGTCTCCATCAAGGTTACTCTGTAATAAGGACGTGTGAAAAAGCCACAAGGAGTTGTGAAGGTCAGGATTGCACTTCAAACCAGCTGCTATCTATTGAAGACGACCCCTCCCTCTGTGCATAAAGCTCACGTTTGTCGATTTTTTTTCCCTCGGAGACGCAGAGCAGACAGCTGTGCGTTGCGCTTCCTCTCCCTCAACAGCTGCAAAAGACGTTTGGTCATCCTGTCAGCTCGGTACAGCGTGCACCGTTTTTTATTGAGTCTCTCTTTGACTCGAGCAACTGAACTCCTGCCCAAAGTGAATTACGGTGTTTTAATCAAATCTTCACTGAATATGCAAAATATTCGAGACACTTCTTACAAAAAGGTCAACCCAGGTAGAAGTCATTATCCTTCACTGATTTCCCTAATTAAATCCATACCAGACACAAAGGAGGAGACACAGATAAAGAAGAAGAAGCTGAGTTTGAGAAAATTGTTTTAAACTTTGAGCTAAGTCAGAGTGTGGGCTGCAAAAATATCCGAACTACGCACCAGATGTTTCGTTTAATCACGGCATATTCAATTAGACATATGTTTGCATGAGGATTTTTTTTTTGTCAGGAACAAATCTGTGCCCTCTCAGTGGCGAAATAATCCTCCTTAACTGCTCCCTCGCTCCTTAAAATAGCACCGACTTAAGGTCCAAGAAGGCCAAGTGGGCAGTTTTACCATGCACCAGTGCTCTAAACAGTGCTCTGAGTACCTTGGGATGGTTATGGCCTGACTGTAAACTGTGTCTGGATGGTGTCAGAGAGGTTACTCGTGGCGGCAGCTAATGCAAAGTGTTGACTGCAATAAACTTGAGGTTGTTAACCGCCATCATGCTCGGCGTGACCTTTACCGGACGGTGGAGCCCAAGGCTGGGTCCCTTCCTCCAGCTATGAGTCAGTATTGCGCACTAACAACTGGATGCAATGATTCACAGGCCCTCAGCTTTTGCGGTATAATTGGCAGGGAGGCCTTGTGAGTAAGAGGATGAAGGAACGAGGAGGGCAAAGTAGCGAGAGAGCGAGCGAGGAGACAGAGGGAGAGTCAAATAAGGAAAATGTGAGAGGAAAAATAAACACATGAGAGAGCAAGAGATGGCTCCGGGTGAGGTTATGGGCTGTTTTTAATGTTATTTTGTTTACACTGTCCATCTTCATTCACGGGGTAGAACTCCTCAGTGAATCCGTCACAGCGATTCTTAATTCGCACACTAAGCAGGGGGGAGTCAGCGGGGGTTACACTGCAGAGCCCCGTGAGCTCGGGTCCGCAGAAAACCCTCCGGGGTCGCAGTAATTATCACTGCATGTGTAATCACGAGTCACAAAACATTACTCACACAATGCGTCACCATTTTATCGCCCGGATTTGTCGTTTGTCGTCCGGCCTGAGGTGCGTATCAACAATTAAGAGACAGACATGACTGACTGGATCAATTTTTATTGAGTGTTAAAGGGCAGATTTTACATCGCTGGGGGTCTGAGTCAGGTCTGTTATGAAGGTCTGTCTGTTTAGCTGACGCTCCGTGTAAAGGTCGCACTGCAGTGGTCTCTGTCATAGCAGGACCGCACACCTGGCACAAAATCACAAATTTCTTATTGTAGTATTATCTCTCAGCGTGCATAAACAGAGCATCTGTAAGAACACTAATCCTGCACAAAAGGCTCATTACTCTTGATACACGTCGCTGGGGCTGTTATAGATAAAGTCAGAGTGAAGACAAGCCTCTTTAGTTAATGTGCTTATTGCAAATATGTTGTCTAATCATAACAGGCAGTCTGCCAACATGCATATTTAGTGTAAAGTTTAACTTTTTGCATTAAGGGCGTCTGGATTTCAACCAGTGATCCATTCATTCAAGCCCATCTGTTTACATCAGCATGCCCTAAATGTGAACCTAAGCTCCCAGTAGTAAACAGGCATCTGTGATTATGCGTGGGGAACAATTATCCAACTCCGTTCTTCTTCAGTGGTCCAAAGCCACTTCCCCTCACTGCCTCTCTCTCTCTTTCTCTTTGGATGTAATATTAATGAACACGTCTTAGCCAAGATGCTTGTTAGGCTTCACGCTAATCCTGTTAATTTGAAACCTCGCGGTCCCCACTGTTCATCTCAGAGTGGGCTTCTATCAGTTTATTTGCTAAGTTATATAAAAGAATCCTCGGGATTCTCGGTGAGGTAAAGGAAAACAAAAATACCTGAGACACTGAGGTGGCTGGTTGGTCAGATGGGAGGTATGAAGACAGGAATGAAGATGGATGTGTCCTCTACTTACTGACTCACGGCAGCATCACTATATATTTCAGATCCTGTCATGGCCAATAGTGGAGAAGGTTATTTGTGTGTTTTGCTTACAGACCCCACATTAAAGTCTGTGTACTTCTTTCAAAATACATTAAATATGTTGGAAAATAGTTGCTGAAAACACGTGAAAAGACTTTGATATATCACTGAAATGTGGAGTTAGAGGTTCAAACAGTTTTTCACCAGTTTTCAGTCCAGGATTTTGTGGGCGGTCCTTAAAGGGTGGCTCGATGACACGCTGAGGCCACCCTGAGCAGAGAGATAGAGATGAATTCATCTCACTCAGAGTGTTTCAAAGTTAGTCATGTGATTTTCTGAACTCATCTGACACGTTTCAGTCGCTCCAAAATGGCCACTTGACTCCTCCCATGAGTGGGCGTGGCTTCCGCACATTCAGAGGACACGCCCCCACAGTCCTGGAACTAAGGATTCATTTTTACCTGATTTTGACACCTAATTTCATAAACTTGTCGATATTTTTAATCATTCAAATTTGGCTGGGTGGTTAATAACACTTTCTTCTTTGGTCTGACAGTTAAAAACACATATTTATTCTTACTTTACACAGACTTTAATCGCACATTATTTTCCAACATTTTTGTATTTTTTCTCTTTCCCCTTTATTCTAACTGTATTTAAAAAACCATTCTCTCTTTGCCACAAACTGGGCTTGAACCTTTGCTGAAGGTCACAAAATACACAAACTACCATAAAGCATTGCTATCATACAAAATAAGAAAACATTTCAGGCTTTATAAACTATATTGGCTATGCATGAATACATTTAAATTCATTTTGTTTGTTAAAAAGTCATTCACATACACAGAAATCTTCCCATGTTTGGGGTTAATTAGATCCCGACAGGCCAAACTGCCTGTCAGACATCTTATGAACAAACTGTAATAAAACCTTTGGACTTGTTTGAGATTAAATAGTTGTAGTGCTGTGTATTAACTAATGTAAACACCAATCACAGCTAGTAAAGAGGGTCTGGGATCTCGAGCACCCCAAAGAGAACATTAGATTCCAAGTACATTCGTGTTATCCATTTTAAAAATGTATCGTCTATAATTTGGTTGTCAATCTTTATTTGGTGATGTGAGACTGTGGCTCTGCTTTCAAAAACAATAACGGTCTTGTTTGTATGAAGCCGACTTTGATTGTGTTTCTAATTAGCCGCCTTTCATCTGAGGGAGATTACATAAGATTTTCCATTTTTGGCTGCTGTTTTTAGTTTATTTATGCTAGCAGATGTACTGTGAAAGAACTTCTGAAGTAACACCATTTTAATTGAACTAGACAAACTAAATTAAAATCAGTGCAGTTTCATGAGTAATCTGTCTTTAATGCATTGCAAAAAACAGTTATTACTCATAAAAGCCCCATCCATATATCGTTTAATAATATACAATAAAAACATCATTATCTTTAACTTTTATCTTTCTCTGATTGAAAAAACTGATCTGTTTTCTGATGTTTTTGTACGCACAAATATTGATGTATACACATATAACAGCCACAGACAATAAACACTTTAATTGCTGTGTATTAACATTTGTATTAGAGAGTCTGTCAATAGATTTGGAAGCGACATCTTGTGTTTTGGACTTTTCTTTCATTGTGGATTATGCGACCCACTGGATATTCACTGGAATATCCGACGGCTATGGAGTGAGATATTACATTTTTCCATTTTGAGCATGTTGCTTGTGCTGAGGAAGCAGATTTCTTTGTTTTGCTCAAGGGCACTTTGACACTCGGATGTTCGTGTGAGAATCCAAATTGCAGCACACCGTCCTGCACCGCTAGAGAGAGTGATTTTTGAATAATACGCGATATCAACCGGCATGTCGCTCCGTGGCAAAGCGATGGAAAGTTTGTGAGAAATCATCGTTTTGCAACTCGATTACATTGCACAAGCATAACTGTAGCACAGCACCTGCAGACAAAACATGCAGATAAAACTAAAATAAGCTTGTTTTATGAATTCTCTAAGCAAATGGAAACAGACCACCCCTTCCCCGTCGGCTTTTCGGAGCTCAGTGAGCCCTGCGCTCTGACTCTGATTCACAGCTCAGTGTTTCTCTACCTTCTGAACCCAGGTTTCTAATCAGAGAATTAGCTGCAGTTTCCCCTGCCAAAATCCACATGGTAATCCATCTCACTTTGTCCACACTGTGGCTCATGCCCCACTAAAGCATTTGTCAGAATGCATAAGAGAGGGAGAGAGGAGAAAGGGAGGATACAGAAAGAGAGACAGAAAGAGATCCTGGCAGCAGGAAATGTACATTCCTGGCTTCCTGGGTGGCTTTATTAAAGCCTATTAAGTGCACAATGAAAATCTTTAAATTTCTTCTGTATTGTTTCCACAAAAGAAACACACTCTTATATTCCGAATACATTACAGCTCGGATAAATCCTCGGCCTGGCTATACCGTCGAAGTTATTGTACGAGTGCGAGCCTGCGCACTGCTCCGTACCTGCTGTTATGGATGCTTTTGTCGAGTGCTGGGTCAGGCCAACTGTGCATTCAACGTCCGGCTGAGTCTCTCGGAGCGTGATTAATGAGGGAAGAGACGAACAACCAGGGTGCATTCTAATCACCCACAAGGACAAGGAGAGATGTGGAAAAGGAAGAAAGAGGAAATGAGAGAATAAAAAGAAAGAACGAGAGGGAAGGAGATCGTATTGATGTCGCAGTTCGTGTGATATTATATTACCGTGGGTTATACGGTTAAAAATCCTTTTTCCGAGTGAGTCCTCTAACGTTTCCCCATCTGCAAACACACACACAGACCTACCACATACAAGCACACACACATGCTCAGGCACAGTGAATACTCTCACAGCCTCAGAAGCAAACACTGGGACATGAAAGACACAGAGGGGGCCTTATGGGGTTCGCTCTGGCAAAGCTCAGTCCAGTGGATCAGGAAGAATGCATCTAGTTGCATACTGTAATACCCATAAGGCCTCTCACTCATGACTGTTCATGCCTCTGAACCTGGCTCTCAAAATAAAGCTACTGAGCTGTGCAGTTATTGTAGACATAGCTGGAATTATCTATGCAAATTTCCAAAGTGAAAGCGAGCCTGTAAATACTAATGGTGAATGATGGAGAGAATTAGCCAGGTGGAGAAGATGCAGGAGGATTGGTTTGGCTAGACATTAAAGAGAAAATCCCCCTCGGATATTCACTTATAATGTTAAGCCTGTGATATGCAGAGCATTTAGGGAATTGCATGTTTTTGTGAGGAAGTGTAAAGCCACATCTTTGTCTCTTTGAGTTATAATTTACAACACCGACTCCTGACTCACACTTTAATAGTTTGACATTTTCGGGAAATGGTCAATCACTTTCTTGCCAAGAGTTAGAACAGAAGATCTATACAACAAGTCTCACAGCATAATTTCAGTACAAAATATCCAGCTCATAACACCCCATAAAAACCACGAGTTATACAAACAAGATATAATGTGTTAATTAGTGAGCTTTAGAGGTGCTGGTCGGGGGATTTTATTGTCTTCGGACAGTTTCCCTGTTTCCAGTCTTTGTGCTAAGCTAAGCTAACCAGGCTCTGGCTGTGGCTTCATATTTAACGGACAGGAACGACAGTGATATCGACCCCCTTATGTAACTCTCTGCAATAAAGCGAACAAGTGTACTTTGTGAAATGTTGAACTATCGATTCAAGGAACCTGTAAGTGCAATGAGTGAGATGGGTTTAATGAAGTCTCGGTTGCAATCTGCGTCAGAGTGCATGGTATCAGATTTGAGACATGCCAGGTGATGTGAGGATTGCCGGGTGAATCGTAGCACGGTACAGTGTAAACGGAAAAAAATTGGAAAATGGAGATAGAGAAAGCGACGGGGGAGATTGTGAAATTTGCTTCCTGTCAGCAAAAGAGGGCATAAGATACCGGATAACAAAGTTGATTTGAGGTCAATATATATTTTTAGCGTCAGCATTACACTCTCTTGCCAGTGTATTCTGCGTTATTACTTGTCGTATTTCGATGGGTCGGCTTTGATTGATTGATTAATTTAATTATCCCAAAGGGAAATTGGTTTTCATTGTGGTTAGAAAATCGAACGTATACGGAAAACAATACACTCAACAAAAACAATCAAAGATACAGTCTACGCATGGCAGACAGCCAGCGCAGCATATATAGTGTAACACCACACAAGTGAACAGTAAGACAATATACCCAACACGCTGTTTGCCACCATTTCGGATCGAGGACAAAAGGTTTACCACATCTCATACAGTTGTCAACATGGAAGACCTTTAAGAGATCAACTGCATTTGGCCAGTTATCAACAGAAATCAACTTCAGTATGCCGACAACACAAATACCGTGGCCACACTTTAAGCAGAACTCCCTGCACACTCTCCTTCTACCTGTCCCTGCTTAGTTTCCTCTTCTTCCCGGTATAGATCAGTTTGTGTCCTGTGTTCCTTGCTATGCATCATGTTGGCCCAAAATGACGATTGATTGCAGTGCCACTGCCTTTGTAATCCGCTTAGGATGGATTTTGCATCTAAATCACTTTATTATTTATGTGCCTAACTCTTGCCAATGCCATTTGGAGGCAGTATGATTGGTGATCCATCACACATTATCCTTCACTGTTGTCATTAATATTGTAATGGGATGGACTTTCACCATGAAACTTCCAGGTGGAAGGGAATGTAGATCTCTTCTGGGAGGGTCAGGCTGTACTCAAAACAGAAGTCAACAGAGGGGAGATTATCAGTCGTGCTCGATACCAGACGGACTCTCCAGAGATGTTGTTAGCTTGCCCTCTCTCTGCCATTAACCTCTCTCGTTCTCTCCTCTGCTCCCAGGTTGCAAAGCAGTTTGTATCTTCATACATGGCCTCTCTGTGAAAAATATGGGATGTTATTTTTTCATTGTCCTTTCCGTCAGGGCTTCAATCACCACCTGTCAATCACATCTGCTGCCTACGGCCAGACACACACACAAGCACACAGTGCCACATCAGGACAGAGTTGAAACAACCACCTCTGTAGATGAAAAAACAAAAAAAGAGATACTCGTCTAAACACATAAAGGGCAGGAGTGATATGCATGACAAAGTATTTGGTGCAAATACATCAAAGGAGTCTTAACAATCAAAACTCTCGAAACATAAATCTCTTTCAGCTTCCAAGTTTGATTTTAGCTGGCTACGGAAAACAGCACTGTATGCTCAGAGAGCATATGGCTTATATACTGTCAGTGCATTGTATAGATGCAGCTTTGGAGACACAGTAGTAGCATGTTCAGTCTTAGTGCATGCTGGGACAGCTGAGGGCAAAAAATCTGTCACACTCTGTCTCTATGGCAGCCCACTGAGTCCACCGAAGAGCGAGGACATAAAGATGCAGCATTTGAGGTTCATGGATGCCAGCAATCATCATGTCACTGTGTCACGAGGAATTCCCCCAGTCATCTTTTAGCCGGAGGGAAGGGAACACACAACACAAGCGAGACGCAGAGATATTTGTTCTTAACGCGCCTTCTGCCACAGCAGAGCAGCTGACCACACGCTTGCGATTGTTAAGTCATTTTATTGTGACTGTAGTGACATTTAAGCCGGTTTGGGGGTGGCTAATTAGACCTCTTCCTGGGATTTTGATTGTATGTACAGATTGTGCTTCACTGGGTGCACTGTAAAACAGTGGCACATCTGGACTATAATTAACACATGCATTTTACACAGCTAGTTTTTTAGCTTCACTATGTAACAGGCAGTGCCCGGTCATGGCTAAATGAAGCACAGGCACTGTCATTTCTATTGACACAGTTAGCTTTGCTTAACCTGAAGATAAATCAACTTACACCTTTATTAATCAGTAGTAGCAGTACTTTAGAGTCCAACCAGAATAACTGGAAACACCGCACAACATCTCAGAAAACCAAACATATTAAGTCTAGGTACATTTTTCTGACATTAGATTGGTAGGAGTGCTCCATAATTGTTTGATTTATGTCTGCATGTCTGGTGTAATTTCTAGTAAAGTGTATTTAGAAAGTGTATTATTGTACTGACTCCCAAGAAAGTGCACTATATGCATATTAGTATACCCTGTGGCATTAAATGGAACACAGCCAGAGTTTTAATGTTTCAGCATCATGAAGACAGTAGCAAAATAAAAAGAAACTGTGTATATTAGATTTCCTTGATTTCTGTTAGGTCTTTGTTAGGTGTTGATTGACACTTTTATCTCACAATTCTACCCACATAGGAAAGTCAAGAGCTACTCACAGTTATTACCTATACATGCTTAGACAAACTTAATCTTTGCCAGGTCTTTGTTTTATGGGTACCTCCTGGGTGACAAACATTTTATGGGTCAGCACCTCTGTGCAGCCCAACATTGTTATGCATATATCACTGTTCTCCTCTATTTTACGAAAGAGACAATTCCCTGGTGCATCCATCTGGGCTCCCCCAGTTACCTTGTATAGTAGCTCTGCATTGACACTGGCCTGGGTAGATTTAATTGATCCTCAGGGGCTGATGGAAAACAAAAAGCGGAGGTGCAATATTTATCTTCCATATTGGCGTTGAACCAGTATTGATTATTTTCCAATGGGAAGACCTATGACCCAAGACAGCAAGGCAAGCCAGGGCTTCAACAACAAGACCACCACAAGTAAGGTGCATGTGACCCAGCAATGTCACTGCCATCCCAAAAGCCATCTTCCTCCCTCATCTGCCAGGTAGCGGGATTTCCTGATCAAGGATTCAGATCTGCACCTTCTTGCTGGATAGCATGCCACAACTCTTCATTCAGAAGGTGTATGATGAGCTAGTATCAACCATGGTGCTCCCTTTCTCCAGACCAATGGTCATAATCAATTGATGTGCTATAGCCCTGGCAGTTTAGAAGGGCATAACTGTCACTTTTGGCTGTATATGTGACATTATATGCACTGTAGGATTGTTTTCCATAGAGGAACCTGATGAGGGTGAATGCTGTTACTGGTGGTGTTGGGTTGAGACTTCTGCCTTTCTGGTGGGGACAGGAGAAGTGTGTGGAAGCCCTTAGAACGCCAACAAAAAGTTGGAGGAGGTGTTACTAATGCTTGGCTAGGGTGTCGCCTTGTTGTCACTGGGTGTGACAGCAAAGTGCGACTGGTTTATGGCAGTAACATACTACTGCTGTTAAAGCTATAATTGTTTTCCCGATCCTTTTCCAGCTGCTGTTCCACCTAGCTCATCTACTATAGTGACCCTGCTGCTTCTTAACTGACAAGTCAACTGTGGTCGGATGTTTTTGTTGAATCACCTTGATTTCTGTAATATTTGGCTTGCAGCACAGACAAAATGATCTGTATCTGCAAGCAAAATCATGCATGCTGTCATGGTCACCCTGAACCTGTGTCCTTTTCTTCATCTGTGTACTCGTCTGATAGGAGGGATGACAAGAATTTGCATTCAAATTCCTTCCTGGTACGCATTTCCAGTCTCATCACATCCCGCCAATCTCTAGCTGTTCCATAAAGGACATTCGGTGGACTGGCAAGAAGCTTATCATCAGTAAGTGGATATAAGGCCATATAGTCATGACACTGTTCCAAGTACATAAGGGGATCACTACAGTCCTCCATCATGGAAACTGCAACTTCACTGGGCTTTTCGCCATAAATCTCCCTCTTGCATCCAAGGTGTCAACTGGTGAAGACATTGGCAGACTATCAGGTTGGTTTGCATGGTAGATTGAAAGTGCTGATTTGCTTTGCCACAAGATCTGTTGAGTCAACCAAATGGGCAGTCTGCATTGCAGTAGTAGATAAAGTTTGATACAATCGCCAATTGATTGTGAGCTGACCTCTTTGGTAATCTGTATGTTTTCCCAGGAACTCCTTTAAGTTCTGGTATTTGTGTTCCCGTTTATCATTAACCGCCCGTTTGATTTCCATCAGAGTTTGACTCAACTTCTGATTATTAAGCTTTCAAGTCCTGCACCATTATTTCTAGTTCTTGAATTGAATGTTGTAATCCTTCCAAGGTTTGAGTTAAACTTTTTTCATTCAATGGAGGTCACAACAGCGAGAAAGTAAGTCCCATCTGGGATGCCATTTTCTGAAGTGGATGGCCTTATATTGTTTTTTAGGTGTGAGCCAGAGTTTTGTCTGACAATGAAAAATGTTTAAGTTCTAATAGGTCAGTTCCTCACATGGATACATGAACCTGTATACACTCATGTCATGAACCCACTTCTCTTGAATCTGAATCACCAAATACACTGCAAACAATTAATCTAGGTCATAATCAGAGCAATACAGCAAGCACACGAAAGTTCATAAAGTGTATTATCAGTAAAATGACCTCTAGAGGCACGTCCATGTAATTCCATTTCGTGCGCCAAGATTCATAAAATAAGGAGTCCAGAGCTCAACAAAAAGTACCACACTTCAACAATTACCAAAAAATAGAAACCCGTCTAAAATAAAGTTCAGTACATTGTGTGTAAACCCACTTCCCAACCAAATCAATAAAATATCTCTGGCAAAGTTTCAGTTTTGTTCAGTTCAGTTTTCCCCACACGAGAAAATCCTCTTCCCAAACAAATCAATAACGAATCTCTCAAAACAAACAAAACTCTGACAAAAGCTGTCGGAGATACCGCCGATACCAGGCAGTCGTCTTCATGGGCACATTACATGGCAAGGACCGGGGTAGTTTGGAGGGTGTTTTTTGCCTGCTGACATGAGGCCATGGATAGGTCATGGAGAGGCGAAGTATGCTACTAAGAACGACACACTGCAAGATATACGCTGCCTCTTCTGCAGTGGTACGGTACAAAGCATTGCAGATTTCTCTGGAGAATCCCATTGGCAGAACAAGGAAGGTCTGACTGGGGTGTGAATTCAACATTTATTTATTTATTTTTTCTCTTTTAAAAAAAAAAAAATCAATAGTTATGGCAGATCGCCACAGTACAGTACAGAACCACTTGGATTTAAATGTTTTAGGACCATGAATAGAGACATAAAAACAAACCAAGCATTCCACTTTAAAAATGCTTTGCTTGAATGCTGGTGTTAATTGACATTAATATCCCACAATGCCATTCACATAGTAAATGGAAGAGCTACTCAGAGCTGCAAAATGGTAAAAACCCATTTAAAAAAATGGTGATACATCTCCAGGAACATTCTTTCTCTTTTAGGTTTCTTAAGTGTGTCAATTTCTTGTATATTAACTGCTGAGTTATATATTTTATAGTATTCATTGGGGGCACGGTCTGGATTTCAATGGAGAAAGAGACAACAGAGGTAAGATTCTTCATGTCTGCTCTGCAAGACTTCAAAATCTGTTGGAGTGCCTTTAGAGAAATATCTTCATGCTCGTAACTCTGAATTGAGAGTAGAGACACTGCACTTAAGCTATTCAGAATAGCATTGCATCCACTGCTATTTAGTAATGATTACTGTGCTCACAATCCTAAATGTGAGCTCATAAACTCCTATTCATATTTGATAGGGTAATGGAGCATTCGTTTTTTCACCCAGCAGCAGGGGGAAGAAGGTGCTGCCAGCTGTGTTATTATAGAATTTTTGCATTCTTTCATCAGCTGTTGTTCATCCATACGCACACACAGAGTGACAGTCTCATCTTCTGTGGCAGCGGCAGGCTATGACCTTTGACACTCGCGTATCATTGAGTGCACAGATTAGTCATCACCGGTGAGTCTGCCGAAGTGGACCTGTGCAGTTGCAGGATGATGTGATTATTCCACTGATTTCTTTTTCAGTGGCCAGCAGAAAACCTCCACAACAACATGTTCTGCTTCTTTTTATGTGGGCTGTGGATGATCTCGGAAAACATCGCCAGCGATGGTTCAAACGCCAACAGATCTGAATTCTCCAGCAACGCAGAAATGTGATCTCTCAGACTGAGACGCAATCACCTCGCAGAAACGTTTTCAAACAGGAAGATAGATCCTTTTTACTGAGGTCATTCC
This sequence comes from Miichthys miiuy, assembly GCA_036365135.1. Lineage (NCBI taxonomy): Eukaryota > Metazoa > Chordata > Actinopteri > Sciaenidae > Miichthys > Miichthys miiuy. The sequence goes on from CM071618.1 coordinate 5,996,664, forward strand.
TCCAACTCCAAATCATTATGTGGCTGATTCATTTCTCCGCCATGTTAATATGAAAAATCAGCTTGGGAGGATGAAACTGAGGGTGTCCTTAATTGTCAATTAAGGGTGTATCTTGCAGTGATACATCCGTCACATGACTTGTAGATTGAGTGATAACAGCGAGGGCAGGATTGCCTTGCTGCAAGGTCAGTTCGGATTGAACTCTGGAGTAATGAAAATACTTTCGATTATGTTTCCTTTCTCAACCAAAACCAAGCAATCAAACGTGAAAGAGAGACAAATAATTTGCCGGTAAAGTAACAAATAAATCTCAAACACTATTATTATGGGTATGGTAGAGTGCTCAGTGATGGTTTTGGTCCTGACTGGCAACAGTCCTGGTTGCAACAAGGTTTTAATAACTGTTTGTTTTTCTACTTGCTCGCTGATTGCAACATCCATAATGCCAAATATCAAACTAATGAAAGAATTAAAGAGCAAAAACACATTAGACATCATTAATCAAGCAAAGACAGCTCATCATTACGTGCTGTTGATTGTTTGTCCTTACCATCTTGGAACAATAGATGGAGATGCACAAAATGTTTCATTAACTATTGTTGCTATATTGTCAGCGATTTTATAGTGAACATGGTACATACAAGTGTGGTATTAAAGGTGCAGTGTGAAAGAGTATTTATTGGTAGGAATGGAATACAACATTCATTAGTATGTTTCCATTATATCTACAGTGAGCGGGTCCTCTTCCACGGAGTCCGTCATGTTGAACCATCATTTTTCTACAGTAGCCCAGAACAGACAAACCAAACTCTGATCTAGAAATGGCCTTTTGCTTTCAATGTGAAGTTTCTCTTACATGCTTGGAAGGAGACGGTGAGGCATGAGATTGTATTCAATCTGCGACTTCACCTCTAGGTGCCACTAAATCTTATACACTAGACCTTTAAACTCCCATCCAAACAGAAAAACTGACTGATAACCTGTCCTGTTGATGCAGCATCTCTGCATTTTCCATCTTTGACTTCTCCATTTCTGCTCTGCACATATATTATGTTAGTAATGTTCATTAACACGGGAGCTATCCGTCTGGGGAATATTATTTTCACTGTGTAATGCCCTTGAACTGGAATTGTCTATCTCAGTTGTGCTCATTATCTTGTGTATTACTTTCTTTCCTTCACTACCAACCATAACCACCCTGAGGATACTATATAATGGAGTGGAAGAGCGTATGAGCAGTTAGAAATATCATCTTCGAGCCTGGAGGACAAGAGTTAAAAAATATGTAACCTGCTGACATGTCCATGTACACACTATCTTTATACCAAAACTACAGGCCATGAAGGGAAGGCTATTATCATCACTCCCTAATCACTGCTGTGTAGAGCTCTGTGTTTTCTTGTGGGGAGTGACCAGGTCAGAGCAGATGCCAAATCTAAAACGAGTACATATTTTACATTCACATAATAATCCATTCCTGCTCTTCTATCTGTGTGATCAACTCCTACTAATGTTTTTAAAAATGCTGTACACCCAGGGATCTTTGCACTCTTTACTCTCTGGCTTCTGTGAACAGTGGTTGAAACTTCAAACATGTTGCACTCCACCTCCACCTCAACCCAAGGTTCTCCCTTGTAGGTGTCTACGCTCCCCTTTGAGAAGTTATTATCGTCACTCGTGAAACTTTGCTGGGTGAGTTTGGTGTATCACCGTGGGGAGTGACGAAGCCGGAGCCTAAATTCCAAATATCAACTCACATATTCAAAATTCACATAGTAATCCTTTCCTGTTGTGTGCTTAGCTTCCATCACATACTCCTCTCTTTGATCATCTCATGCTGATATTTTTAATTGTGTTGCATACTAACACGCAGTGATATTTGGACTCTTTACACTCTGGTCCCCTTGTTCCCTAGTTGAAACACATTGCAAAGACTTTGATCAGAAAGATCTCTTGCCTGTATGCAGCGTTATCATTGTAAAAGTATGTCTTAAAGTGTCTAGGAATGAGCTCTGATGTATCTTTGCAATCCATCCCTAGCTCAGCTTAACAAAGACGCTTTAACAAGATAAAGCTCAAGACGATCCCTTCTTCACAGACAAAACAAATACTGATTGAGCAAAAAAAATGTGAATAAAAAAGCATTTCACAGTCAACTTCCACAAAAACAATCCACTGCAAAGTGCATGCACAGTAGAAAATCAATGCTTGCGCAGCATATTGCAGCTACATCCCATGCCACTTAACATATTCTGCTCGGCTCAAAGTAGTGCATCTCAAGAACTTTGACATAGTTTTTTTTGCAAGTTGCTGCCTGATAAATGTTAAAATGAAACTGTGCTTACATTCACTAGTGGATCAGTTAACGGATTGAGCAGGGATTTTCTCCAAAAAAAGCCTGACTACAAACACAGACACTTCAACATTTAGGAGCCGAGGGAAGTTCTAAACCAAAAGTCTGAAAGATGCCTCAGGCATTTCGTGTTCCCAAGAGAGACTATCCATTCCTCTAGCAAAGAACTAGCTTGAACAAAACATTTCGTATTTCAAGGGGAAGGTTTTTGCAAAGCGCCACATAGACTGTATCTCACTGGACCTTCGTAACGGCATCAGCAATGCAAGCAACGCAGAAGACTCACCGAGAGGCTGTCCAGCGATGATACGGGCGTTTTCTCCCGCCACAGCTGCTCGGGCGTTCCTCTCGTTCAAATACTGTACGAAGGCGTAACCCTTGTGCACGGAGCAACCCACTATCTTGCCGTACTTGGCGAAGATGACTTCTATGTCGGTCTTCTTGACGATGGCTGTGTTGAGGTTGCCGATAAAGACTCTGGAGTTGAGGGAGCGTGGGTCATTCTTGTTGGTCACGTTGCTGGTCTGGGTTTTACCAGTCATTCTCCTCCAGTTGCCCTCCTGGGACACAGACATAAGGGGGGAGGGGAGGACATGGCTTTAGAGGTTATGGAGAGGCCAACTCCAGCTGTTGATCCTGCTAAACACTGTGCAACCCCAAAGTCTGCAATATTAAATCAATCAATAAATAATCCTATAGTAAAAATGTCTATTTTAAAAATGTTCATTATTATGAAATCATTCTCATTTTCACATTTCTCTACATGTCCTCATCCTCCCACAGGCCCACTAACCACTAGCTCAATAGATTGCTCGTTGGCTAAAGAAACCAGAGAGACACATTGTATGTTTTCCTCAGAGTTGTGTGTCTTTTTTAAACATGTTTAGAATCTCTAAAACTTTGAATTAACCAGTTAACTATTGCCATTAGCTCTTCACTTTGAATCTTAACTCACTTCAGGCTAGTTAGCTGATTAGCTAAGGGGTCAGTAGCATGAGCAAAAAGCAACAACTACCAGATTTAGCATATTATGCTGTAAATAAACACAGTACACACACAACTAACCTCTCTTTTTATTACCTTAGCAAGGCTTCACAAGTTACCTAAGCCAGTTAGCTGGATAGGTAGGTAGCAAGGTAGCAGCTAACTAGTTAAGCTAGTTCAGCAATGCTCTGATTTTAAAGTTGTTTCTCAGAGAAATCACACGACTCTGTGGTTTCTTTAGCAAATGAGAGTTGCTAGTTAGTTGCTGGCAGTTGCTGAGAGACTGCGGGCATGTGCTTGGCTGAAAAAAAGAGGGCACTGTCATGAAAGGTGACATTATGACATAAAATGTGACATTAATGAAAAATATTCCTAGGAAAAGTACCATTATTAAATAAAAACAGACTATAAACTGCAGTTTAAAAAAGAAACAAGACTAATAAAGTAACATTTTATAACACTAAGTAAGAATTTTCTGAATTACTTTGCATTTTTTGGCTTATTCAGCTACATTTACATTACATTTATTTATTTAATATCGAACACTTTAAGGCTCTATAAAACACAAGGTTCATATTTGAATTTGCTGTTGAAATCTACATCCGTGAATGCAAATAGACACTCTTTTTTGTTGATGAAGGCTTTTGTTGATGAAGGTTTACCTTATTTAAATCATGTACAAGGTCACTGGCCAGTCAACTGCTTACCTAAGCCACATTATTTGCACGGTTGAAATGCCACCACTGGATGGCTGAGTGAGAGGAGAATAAGAAGGAGCAACAATATGTGAATGTCACAGCAGTTTCCGCCGCTTTGTGAGAAACCAAATACAGTAGCTGTCAGTGGGAAAGCTTTGCTATCTCAATACCCATATTGTTGCATCCCTAATGCTTTGTGTGCCATTTCACTGATCACAGAATGCGTAGGCTGTAATTCATGTTACAGTTTTATTCAGACTTTTTTTGTGCTGTCAAATTATCAGCGTACATTAGCCTCAGCTTTTGTAGGCCTCCCCTGCAATTATTTCTAAGTGACCTTTTCATAACCCGAATGTTAGTTTTTCTGAAAGATGACTGGCTGCATGATCAGGGAACTCATATCTCCCAAAGAAAGGATGCACCATTGAACAATTCTTTTGATTATATACATACATAAGATCCCACATATTCTCTTTGCTTTTCCTATTGATTTTTTTTTTTTTTTATCCACACACATCATTACATTTTGATAGCTGTATACAATCCAGGTTTTCGTTACAGTTTATATTCCAAAGTGGATTGCTCTTAGCACATTAAATACTGTGAAATATTATGACGAAAACACTGAATATTCAATATTTGCCTCCTCTGAGTCTCTGTCCCTGACACATGGTGATAACAACTATTCAGCTTTGAGACGAAAAAACCTGAATGATGGATCCAATCCTCGGTAAATAGGATTAGTAACCAAGGTAACACTGATGTTGCTGGAATATTGTGTGGATGCACACATGCACATACATTTTGTCATCAGCAGTCCGTAGATCAGGTCAGCGTCCTCACAATAACATGATGCAGCCTTTCTGAGAAGTGCTATAATGGGTTTGTTCAGCTAATTATAGGATGGCTTGTGATTATGTCGAAAGTACAGCGAGGGGATGTAATTCACACACTGCTGTGATGCTTAAATTCCACCGTAAGGTCGGTTGTTCTGTACCTACAGTAGATGAAGGAGGAAAGCGTCCGGTCATCCAGGAAATACGAGAGCAGCCATGTGATTTACAGGGGAAAGATTCTCTGTCAGGCATCCATTACACCTGAGACTCAGATCATGCTAGACATCCAGCTGCTCAGTCATGCATGAGCACATATTATTTCACTTGGCAGCACATGTTTTTAGCATTACATCACCTACAGTATAATATTCGCTTTCCAGTGACTATGCAACAGCCACTATGGGTGCGTGACGATTCACGGCTCCTATGGGCTGGCTGTTTACAGTGCTGCATCGGTGCGTGTGTGTGTGGGTGTGTGAATAAACTGCTGCTCGCCATCTCTCAAATGGCCTTGACATTTATCAGCAGCAGACACTGAAAATTAATGTGGCGCAGACACACCATACACATACATGTGCTAACGCAAACAAGCCCCGCAATGACCACCTAACGGTAGTTTAAACCCACGATCTGACACCCAGACCATATTGATGTGCGTGGACAGGTCACGGGGAACATGACAAATCAGTGGAGAAGCGTTCGATTGCCTTTCTCATCAGATAAATCAGGAGTGGGTAACGGTCACGGAGCCCTTTTCCCGCTCCGTACTGTTATATTTCATGTTGTCTTTGTTGTTTTCTTTAGCGCAGGACACTAATTTATTCCATCAGTGGTTTTCCTGCTGACCTTGCCGTTTAGTTTATTTACAACCTCCATTAAGCCTTTCATCCTATGAGGTGATAGCGTCATGGGGAGAATCATGGAAAAACAACACAGGAAGTGATAGGCACCGGGAGTGTAATTGGCAAAAAATAATTGTTCAGAGGACTTGACATTTGTCATCAAAAAAAAAAAAAAAGCACAAAGAAAAGCTTCATCCCAGAAATACAGTCGACAAACTGCTTTTAGGAGGGGGAAAAAAAAAAAAGATGACCTGGTGTTCAAAGCACGCTCTTTAAAAATGATTACAGCTTCTACAGTACTGCCTTTTTGTCAGTAAAGAGCCGAGGACAGATAAGTCTTCATTTTCACTTTCATGCCAGCACAGTCGTGTCAGAAAAGGTGTCACATTTTTCAAAAGGCGGATGTCTCGTTTTGGAATGAAACACTGCTCCTCTGCCGTTAGAGAAAATCCTGGCATGCTTTCGCCTCTAATGCGGTATGAAAAAGCATTGCAGTCTCATGCCAATGATGAACAGATAACGATAAGGTCAGCGGGAAAAAAAAGGACCAAGGTCGTGTGGTTGACAGCGCTGCTGTGTTGGGAAAGTGGTTGAGTGAAAAAAAAAAGAGAAAGGATTTAATACAAAAGGTAGCCATGCTACTGAGTTGTACCTTGCTCTTAAATGCATTGTGCCTTGGTGGACAGGCTCTTAAAAGGTTGTTGTTTGGGTCTGGCCACTAGCCTGATTTATAGACATTTTTTTCATGAAGGGAGGGAACTCATTGAATTGATTCCTTTTGTAATTTCCTACCACTCCAACACTGTACATTTCTCTTCGCCATGCCTCAGCCACTCTGCTCTGATTGTTGCCAAGGCAGCTTGACGGGCTGAGGAAAGGCTGGAGAAGCTGCTCAGTGAAACAGAACAGAGGAAGGTAGCCCGATACACCTTTTTCAATGCTGTTGCTGCCATGTACTGCAGAGATGGAATAATTGCTTCATGGATTCCTTCCATTTATATCTTGTCTTAAAATGTGTCTCTCTGCCTGTGAAAACGATGGCAACAACCGAGAAATAAATTCCCTGCATTTGTAAATCAATGCCGGCGTTCGTATTGTAGGCTGCAGAACACTTCTGTAGAGCAACCAGACATAAATTTGTTCATTTTTGTGAAGTGTGGTCAGAGGGCGAACCTATTCTCCCCCACAAAGACAAGCAGTCACAACATTTTGCCTGACTTGAAGGCAAACGAAATGTTGTGGAAATTTAATATGAACAGGATAATGGCCTTAAAGCAATTAAATGCCATATAGGACAATCCACATCTCCACCTGCCCCTTAAAATGTGTTTAGTCTTCAAGAGGGAGAGAGAGATAAACTTAATTTCCCCAACATTTCCAATCAGTTGCTGCCCTTTGGCTTTATGAGTCAAAGCGTACAGCGTTGGGCTGGAATTCAACTCAGTAAGTAGACAGCTACAGCAAAGAGGCTCTATAAAAGGAAGAGGTACAACTCTAATTTTGCCCGCCAAGGGTGCTTGAAGTGCTGTAAAAGCATAAATGAATAACTGCAAATGGGACATTTACACAACATCACTATTTATGACTATCACAAGTCATAACTGAGGGATTCTTTTTTTCTGAATAACACTTTTGAATAACCTATCACGGTGTGAGGACATCGTCAACTTCAATCATGGAGCTCAGGCTTTTTACTGTTTCAAACATCTTTGATAATCATCTTCTGTAGTTGTTTGTGTGGAGTATTTTCATTTAGGGAGGATGAGTAGTTAGGATGAAGCCAGCAGCTGCGGAGGGATAATGCCAGACACAACACTGTCAACAACTGATAGCTTTTAGTATTCCTTGTCTTTATTGTTTGATTTGTATTTTTATCACCTTTCGTATGCTTTTGAAATGACTAATGTGCAGCCCGTGCTCACCAGAAAAAATGCCATATTTTGTGATTTTGCTAGCAGCGTATTGTTATGTTTATTGTTAGGTTAGACCTCTAGTGGCCGTACGTAGAACAAAGGAGGAAGTCAGGTGATGTGGTATGAAGAGCGCCAAGGTTGGGATGGATGGATGGATGGGTGAAATACATCGAGACGTCCACCCACGAGACTGCTGTTCTTGTGTGAAACCAAAAGTCAGTGTTGACTTTGACTTTTTTAAAGTTAATTACGTAACTAACACACCCAAACCGTGTACCAAGTAGTTTTGTTACCTAAACCTAACCAAACCGATTTAATTCACAATGTAAACCATGTGATATTAAAGGTCCAGTAAGCTTGTCACTGATATTGGACATATATGTTGTTTTGGCAATCATTGGCAATATACCTGTTCAGCCTCTTAGGTATGAGGACATGTTGGTAATGTGAAAGGGGTAGCGTCACGTAACTTATTTCCAGCCGCAGCAGGCAGTTTTTTCAGAGACACCACCTGGCCAACACCAAATAGTGTACAATGGCTAGTTGACATATTGGAGCATTTCACAGCTGAAGAGAGACAAAGAGATATTTTCCTCATGAGTTGGTGGAGAGCTACAAGGAGTGTAGAGGACATTAGACTTAGAATATCAGAAACACAACACCAAATAAACGCTTTTTATCCATGATTCATGGTCAAACAATTAACCTACTATTACTACTGAAGTTATATGATAATATTTAAGGCTATGAGCTTGGTGTCATCGGATTTTTCTTTGATATCGTGACACTGCTTATCTCCTCAGTCATGTAAGCGGTAATATAGTAAATTGTATGTAGTAAATTGGTAGGGACATGTTTAAAAATTCCAAGCTTTAGATTGTGTTGATTGAGGATCTCATTGAAGGAACAGGAACTGAGAGTTTCCCTACCTTCTTGGGCTACAGCTTGAGACGCTTTACCTTTTTAATAACAGCAGCATATACATTTAAAAAAACATAAAAGTACACTTACCAAATACTCCATGTTTTCTATATACCTGAGAATCTGTTTTTATTTAGGTGCCTTACTGTATATTTTTCATCTTGGGAGAGAGACTATATCAAACTGTATGTCCCGCACACATTTAATCTGCCTTCAATACTCCTACGCCTTTCTCAGCAGGGCCTTTTCCTCTTACCTGCAGCAAACCTCATTTATAATATAAATAGTGGCTATATGCTATGCAGCTCCAACCTTTTTTTCATTCTTCTCCGAACTCTGTCGCAGAAAAATTCATTAACTACTAAAGAGCCCAGGGCAATGATACAATTAGCTAAGATGCAAATAGAGCCATTTCTCAGTTGGCCCTCGTTCACCTGCAGTGGGGAAATGGGTAAAAATGAGAGACTCCTGTGTTCTGTAGCATGCCAGACACGGGATGTTATACGACTAGAATTTGTTATCATCCGGGGGGAGTCGGCTGTTTGCGATGGACAACATACACTTCAACAGCTCTGACAAGATTTCATTTCTTTCTGTGGTCATATACAGCTGCACAGAGTTGAGAGTAATCTGGTCAAACACAGTGAGCTGTTGAGTGTAGAATAGATCAATCTCTGTCTGCTTTTAATCCAATTTGATTGGTAGGGATAGCACCGGGGTGTTTTATGACATAAAACCCACTCTGCATGATTGTTTTGAAGGCTTCCTTTCCACTATGGAACATAGCTCAGAAGGATATTTAAAAGCTCCACAGTGCAGTGAAATATTCCCATTTTCTCAAAATGGCCAGGCAGACTAACGGCATCTGTTTCTGAGAAACACCATCAAGGTGCTTATGAGCACATCAGGTATGTCTCTTTAGGATAGAATCAATATAAAGACACCTGGGCATTGGTAGAAAAGTGTTGCATTCCTCCAGTTTAGTACAAGTGGCAAAACATCAAATGAACATACTCAAGGTCAAGAGGTACTGGATCTAACTGCTTCATATACTGCTGGTTACTATGGCAATGTGCCGTGTTTTATGCTCTTATAATATGTTTTGAATGCAAATCATTATCTCTAAGACGTGGTGGAGTGTAAATGAAGAATCACAAAATAGAAATGGAAAAGTACGAGTGCACAATGTACTTTCCACCTCTGCGGGTTTCCATGATAACTGCATTCACTCTCAGACTCAATTTTCTTCACTTCAACACCCCATTTTAAAGCAAAACTAAAGTATTAAGTATACTAGAGTTATATTCTTACTGCAGCTCTACCCCCGACTACTCCCAAAGACAGATAATATTATGTTTAACTTCTGTGTCAGCCTACTATATATTTATATGCAGATAAGATATAGTCTTTAGTTGATACTAGAAGTATCACTACAAATATTGAAGTAACTAGCAACTGCAATAATTGAATAATACCAGCTGTATACAGCTCCAGTGGTCTGTGTTTGTCCATTTTAAATGCACAATATATATATATATATATATTTATTCCAAACAAGCACTAACTACCTGCTGTCTGCTGTTTGGTGCTGGGCAGCCACTCAGAATTTTCCGCCCGCAGCTCTGAGCCAGACAGATATATTCCATTCAGATAAGGGAGGGCCTGTCATAGACCTGTCACGGACCAGCCAGCAATTCTAGACTACTGCATGTATAGTATACAGTGTGTCTTCAGAGCTTTGAAAACAGCTGCCTGCTGCCAAAACAGCAAAGTTGCAGGTCGGAAAAAGCCTTAACAATGAACTGGAAGTTGAGGGGAGCTGTGGAGTGATGATTCTTTACTACAGGAAAAAACTCTTTCAAATACAAGTAGTCGTGCGATCCATTGTTGACATCATAATGTTGATCAAAGCCGCTTTAAATGAAGGAATATTGAAAGCAAACACAACCGGTTAGGGAAGACTGTGTTATGTGCACTTTGGGTATACTTTGGACACACCACACACGCATTTAATTAAAAGTTAACAGTCAGACAGGTGGAACACTTTAATATGGCAATTCTGTAAATGAATCCTATCTGGTGCAATGACATTATAACCAATAATGATCAGCACTATGACTACATTACAAATCCGTACACAGAAAATAGATTTAAAATTACATAAGTGGAGCCAAAGTGTTTAAACATGCTAAAATATTGTCGTGCTTTGCTTTGATTTGGTAGGTCTAATGTATTTGGCCGTTGACCGTTCTGCTCTTCTAATTAAATTTGGATGTGTCATCATTAGCGCTCCAAGTTGCAGCTGCAGCTGGGACAAATTTTTTAATGGGGGCAAATTAGCATTTGTTAACATCTACTCTGCAGGAGAGGTAAAACAAAGTCCCAACTCTTTATTAGGAGCATTAATCTACACTTTAAAAAGAGTGTAGAAAACACAAACTGGAGCCCGGGCGTCAGTATCTACCAGGGTCATGTAGCCAAGCGGCATTATGTTTGTCAAAGCAGGGGACATTTCATTTAATCTTGTTCTCAGCTCCCCACAATTAACAGCTTGCAGAAGGATATTTCTTATTTATGGGCACCCCTGTGAGCTGTGCTGCGTTCAATAGCCTGTATTGTAAGAGGATGACAGGCAATTTTTTGGCTTCAAAGACTTGGCAACAGCTCAGTTGAATTTAAATGACCTCAAAATTCCCAGGTTTCGTTTACGGAATTACTATGCAGGGATATTATCTGTGTAATATCATCAAAATAAGACATCTTAAGAAAAATTATATGCACTTTGCTCATCCTGTGAGCTTATGCATATGAATAATGTTAAATATGTTGTTTTTAAGTCCAATTCCAAGAGGTTTCAGTGAAGATATATTTGGCATTGCCTCTTCTCTAGTGGTGTTGCACAGAGGGGCTGGTTGGCCATCTGTAGCCTTGCCACGACCTATGTGTCAGCAGAGACCTCGTCCAGCAGCAGCTGCCCTTGCCTGTAGCACCCCGCCTGGCGCGAAACCATTTCATGAGAAGGTGCTTGCCCATCACACTCCTCCGGTCTGTGTACATATTTCTGCCGGTGTTGTAGCAGGACACGGTGGCTTGCACGCACAGTGAGGCAAAGTCCTGCTCCCCGTCTGCTGTGAAGTGCAGCTGGCCCGACCACACATTCACACCGCAAGCAACGCAATCAATCAAGTCACCGGAAATTCATTAATTTCATATTGAGGTGAGCAGCCAGAAAAACTCTGCCTACACATGCAGAGTTGGCCAAGAAAATTTGGCCGTTGCTCTCTTTTATGTGGCCATCAGGCTTCGATATGCAGGTTTCCCTGCTTTTCTGTCTCCGATGTCGATTTCATTTTTATTCATAATCATTTCGTCTGCCAAGTGCAAAATGGATGGGAAGTTTATTTTACCTATTCATCGCTTTCCACATGACATGAAAAAAATGGTGTTTAGAGCCCAGGGTAAGTTTATCAAAGCATGTGTTGGTCAAACAGGGCAACCAAGTCTGTGTAAAGTAAGAATAAATACGTGCTTTTAACTGTCAGACGAAAGAATAAAGTGTTATTAAGCACCCAGACAAATTTGAATGATTAAAAATATCGACAAGTTTATGAAATTAGGTGTCAAAATCAGGTAAAGATGAATTCTCAGCTCCAGGACTGTGGGGGCGTGTCCTCTGAATGTGCTGAAGCCACGCCCACTTGTGGGAGCAGTCAAGCAGCCATTTTGAAGCGACTGAAACGTGTCAGATGAGTTCAGAAAATGAACATGACTAACTTTGAAACACTCTGAGCTGAGATGAATTCATCTCTATCTCTCTGCTCAGGGTGGCCTCAGCGTGTCATCGAGCCACCCTTTAAGGACCGCCCACAAAATCCTGAGACTGAAAACTGGTGAAAAACTGTTTTAACCTCTAACTCCACGTCAGTGATATATCGTTCAAAGTCTTTTCACGTGTTTTCAGCAACTGTTTTCCAACATATTTAATGTGTTATGGAAGAAATCTCAGAATTGCCTTCACACAGAAAACTGATATGTGGACATAAGTTAATATAATAGGGCAAAGTATCTGCACAGTTCTCTTGCTGAAGATGAAGACGCTAATCACAGAAAACAGCATTGACAGTTCTCCGTGAAGGAATCTGTAGGATACATATGCCGGAGACATCGGTTTGAAACACCCCAGAGATGGACTTTGATGATACAAATCTCCATCATGTTATGTTTATGCCTGTGACTACTCCCTCTTCTTATTGCGAGGCTAAATGTTCAAAGGTAGCAGAAACTTTGTGCAACACATTGACAAGAACGGAAAAAAAAAAAAAAACTCAAGCCGGAAAACTTCAAAGAATCCCCAACACTTCAAAAGCTTCTTCATGGTTCGGTGACTAATCTTCAAAGTCATGCCAAGGATTGAACCGATAGTGCCGCCGTGTATAGCAGGTACAAACATCCTTGTCAGCGCCACTGAGGTGTGAGGTGCAGAGAAAGGAAGAGGAGATAAAACCGAAAGCTAATTGAGACAAAGTCTGTCCCTCGCCTGTGTGAAATACAAAGCCCCTGGCTGAAGACATTTTGTAATTACAACTGCCACCAGTCAAATGAATACGTCATTAGAGGTTGAAGCCACACATTAAGGTAAATTGGAGAATTATTGGTGATCCTGGAGGTTCATTCCAGTCATTGTGGAGCTTACAGTGGATCTATCTTACCTCTTTGCTGCCTAATCTCAAGAAATTATCTTTAGACAAATGGCCTTCAATGTTACGCCTTGAGAGAAATACATCATTCAGACTTAATAAGTAATGGACTTTCAACAGTTTCTTTCTCTGCACCTGTCCAATCAGTATCCACAGACTAATTGACATTGGATGCATCCTTTGACCAAAAGAGGCTGAAATAACTCACCGCCAAATTACTTTAGTTGTTATTAGGACTTTTAATGGCTCTGTGTTTTATCCCTGCTGTGGAAGAGCAGTGCAGCTAATAAAATCTTCTCTGAGACTGACTGTGTTAATGAAGAGTGTTAAGTAGATGGTGAGTGACTGGTTGATGCAAGTACCGTAAAGGTATGTTCAGTCACGGTCAATTTGGGCGAACAGGAAGTTGTCAAACCTCCTAAAAACCTTACAAGCCACGATGAACATCAGGCTGATACAGTGAACAGAATATTATATTTAACTTTAAAGGATCGGTGTGTAGGATTTAGTGACATCTAGAAAAAACACGACACGTCTGTCTAGATCCAGTGTTCGGTTTGTTTGGATCGGGCTACTGTAGAAAGATGACATTTCAACATGGTGGACGAAGACTAGTGGCATCTGTAGATATAAAAGTGATTCTTTTTGTCAGGTGATTCATATAATACACATTTCTGTAAATAGATATCATAAATGGACTGTACTTATATAGCACCTTTCTAGTCTTCCGACCACTCAAAAGTGGTCAAACATTCACACACTGATGGCATTGGCTGCCATGCTCATCAGTTTTGGGAGCTAACCATTCACACACATTCACACACCGATGGCACAGCCTTCAGGAGCAATTTGGGGTTCAGCATCTTGCCCAAGGACATTTCGACATGCAGCCTGGAGGAGCCGGGGATTGAACCATCTGATTAGTGGACGACCCGCTCTAACTCCGAGCCACAGCCGCCCCTTAATAAATAGAGGGCCCTAGATCTTACACACTTGACCTGAAGTTGAAGTTTTATTTAATTTAGTTTTTAAATAGTTTGTTTCAGGTTATTTTGGGAACTCCAAGCTCATTCGTGTGAAGGCATTCAAATTCTTAAATCAAACAAGTCTCATTCTACCTGAGCTACTCGTGAATTTCCTTCGTACCTCAAGAAAAAACGTTGAGCAAAGACAGATTCTCTTAAATCAATAAATGACAAGTCCGTTTGAGTCACTCTTGCACGAGGCCCATCGTGTTCTGCGTTTTGTGAATCACTTCTGCGTCACATTCAGCACCTGCATGTGTAGTTTTCCTGTGAATCTCTTGTGACGCACTTTGAATCCCTCAAATAGCTGAATGTCACCAGGAAACCTACTCTATGTATGTGTGTAATCCATTTAAAGAAAAGCTCTCCAGTCCATTTACTGTAAAAACATACTCTAAATATGGCAAATGGCTGTTGCTGAAAAATGCTGTTCTTGAATAGATTCAAAAAGGGGTTTTACATAAAGAATATTTTATACATTTAATGCATCATGCGGCTCTCTGAGCGGTGAGCTCTGGTTGAAATGGCTCTACATCTGAGAAATGTGCACTCAGAAACTGAGACATTAATGTTGTTTTCCTCTGGCCTTAAAGGTTAATGCAACTTTCATTACGGATGCCTTCCTCTCCTCCATTCATCACTTCCAAACACAGTCAGACAGAGGTCATAAATATGAACCACTGCAGAAACATACGGACTACATGTTCACAAGTTCTATAAACAAACACCCTGAATTGTGTGCGCGCTTATATAATATTTATTTTTAGCTCTCCATAACCCGAGAATAATCGATGCACTTGCTTAACAACCTCTTTAGTTTTATAGATCTGAGAAATACACAGGTATGCTGGGAATTAAATCGTTTCTTACGTGCATGAATGAAGTCAAGACAAACGCAAAGTTCGTCAGCTGTTCAATTCAATTGATTTCTCTCAATTTAAAATGTACATATCAAAGTAGCCTCTTGTAGTGGAGGACCACTTGTAGTGAAGGGCACGGGTTCCCCCCCAAAAAATCAAAGGAGACGTAGCACGCCCTGCATTTAAGGGCTGAATCTCAATAACCCACGAGTCCCCGAAGAATCTCAACACTGCTACTAACGAGAATATGACACATCTCATATTCTCACCGATGCGTGCTGGGAATCTTAATCCAAAGCAAGTATTACTAATGTTCTGTAGAGGAACATAGAGGCAGAAAAAATAAATAATTGATTGTTCAACGGCTTTATTTAATTGTCTGGCTGCACGCGGTGTCATTAAAAATAGTTGCCACCCTTTCTGTCTGTAAATAGACATTTCATCACACCCCCTCATTTCATTTCCTTTTAATTGCACAGTGTTTGTAGTGTAAAGTAAAGCACTATTAAAGCAGTTGCTGTCAACCTTTTAAGAGTTCACTAGATGTCTGAATAATTCAGAATGAAGAGCTGCAGTAAGAGACAATAAGATCTGCAAGGGGCTGACTTACTCTTTCTTAATAGTTGCAGTGCAAACACAACTGCAGCAGGTTGTAATTGCTGCTAATTCGACCTATTCTCAACTAGACAAACCACAGCTCTCTTAACTCCAACCAGTAATTGCTGGGCACAGTTGCAGATTTTGAAAGCGTTTGCTAGTTGCAGCCCAAGGGAACCCTCAAGGGCCTCCCTGGGCAATGAAGCCGTCATTGTGTCTCATGAAGTGTAGCAGTTCCTTTTTTCTTCTTGCCCTGGCATATTTCCATTTATCAGGTTTACTGACGCGCAGTATAAGAGCTGCAGACTTCAGTAAAATGGATCAGAGTTGAAGGTTTGTCGACAGACACGCATAAACGCTCGAACGTGGATGCATTTGTGAAATACACAAACATGCATACGTAGGTGTCAAAAACACACACACTTGTTCGTGAGCTCGCTCGCACAGAACACGCGAGCTTGTACACAAACACCGCAGACATAAAAGCAATGGAGAGCCTCACACGGCGGACCGATCACAATCCTTGAAGTATAAGTTTTGACAGTTTGACAGCGCATGCTGTCTTTTGTGTAGCAGAAAAGGCTTATGGAGCCTGTCTGCTGCCCTCAACACTTCTTCTCCTCTTAATAAAACGCACCATATGGCTTTATGCATAGCACTACAGAAGCCCGAGAAGCATCTCTTGCCTGCGACAAAACAAACAATATATAAAAATAAATATCAGCTCAGAGGCGAGGTTCAGAAAGCGGCGTCGTCGTATTCATTTGAAGGGTTTCTTTTCAAAGTAAGACATCAATCGTGGAGAAAAAATGACACCTACTCTCTCTGAGTGATTGCTGTCACAAAAATAAGAATCAAAAGTTACTAAAAAAAAAAGCATATCTGAGGATTTATTTATATCAGAGCAAAGAATCAGATCTGTTTGAGAAATAATAACAAAGGATAAAAAATGATTTCAGCCACTTGAAATGACTGAAAACCTTCATTTCCCTTTAAGTCCATAATGGATGACACGTAAGCTTTAAACCACAGTGCAAAAGCCAGACCACGTAATGACACACTAGCCGTGGATGAGCAGCGCACGAAGCCAAACACTCAATCAGTGGCAGTCAATGGCATACGTTCTCATGAGGGTGAATGTCGCACCTTTAAATGGGAAAATAATGGAGGCCGTATTTCAGCCGCGCTAAGTCAGCTGTCGTCTGTTGGTGGAACTGTTTCTCATTCCCAAAGTGAGATCCATCTTCATGTCCCACATTTTGAATAAAGATGACTTAAATCTTTATTCAAAATGTACTTTGTGACACATGAAATCTTATCCACCAACGATTACTGGCTCTATATCTGTCAAATACTAAAATAACTTAAGGTGAAGTGAACTGCTAAACCTTTGATCCTCCACTCTCTGTCTCCCTCTCAAGCCTTATCACATCATCCATTTCTTCACTTGTTTGTTGCTGTGAGTGACACCTCATACTCAGCCTCATACAATATCTGTCAGATTGCATTATTAATGCTGATAGAGTGCCGGATGAATCGTCATGTGAATAAAACCACGGCGCCGTGAGGAGGAGGAGGAGGAGGAGGAGGAGGGCGGAGGAGGAGGAGTGCAAGGGAGGTCACAAAATGATCAAAGAATCGTGAGGGAGTAGATGACAGACGGGGGCGTTTGTGCCTCGCCACACAACCCTGGGGGAGTTTAAATAAAATAAATAAATAAAAAAAAAACATAGATAAACAGCTTTTTCATGGAAGAGTGAATCCTGTTAATTTGTCGTGCTGGTGAAGTAATAACAAGAATTACACAATAATAAGCTTCCCTTGTGGATTCTCTTGTTTGCCACTTGACGCAGCGTTTTACAATCCTGTAATCACCGCGAAATGAATCACCTTAAACTCAAATTCCCGCTTATCATGTGCCGTTATGTGCCTGGTTGCAAAGTTATGGATTTGCTTTAATAAAACTATAAAGACTTGTCATGTGATAATCACTGAGCGCTGATTCCCTGCTTTGCCTTGCAGAGTTGAAGAGGATTAAGCCTGGGTTCCTTTCACAGCTAACCCAATAATATGTATGACACAGCTGCAGGCGGCTTAGTGTTTACTGCCGCACATGTCTCAGAGGAGCTCGGACGTACTGCATAGACAGGCCTGATGTTTTTCTCTCCATCACCTCTGCTCCTACTCAGGCTAAATCACTACTGATACCTGCTGCACTGCACCTCCTCCTCCTCCTCCAGCCTCTACATTATAGCTTCAGCTCCGTCTGACTGCAGAGATTTTTTTTTTTTGCTTCGTCTCATATGGTGTGTAAACAACATACAATGCGGCACACAAAATGTGCTCCCGCGGTGAAAAGTCTTATTATTTAAAGTTTGCTGGCGAAAATGTAGCTTTAAAAGCCGGTCGATGCTGTCCTGCGAAAAACACACAAAAGCACCTCCAAAGCTTCAACTTTTGAAAACAAAACAAAAAAAAACAGCAATGTTTTCAGCTCTGTGTAATCCATTTTTCAAATAATCCTGTAGGCTTTCAAATGGTTTGTTTAGCTCGTGTTATAGTTACCTGTAAAGGAACACGCAGTCCTTGAGTTTAGAAATTCATAATAACCAAGTGGAGTTACATTGTTTTGTTGTGTCAACATTTCTATTATGATTAGTTTGACTAAGACTTGGAGAACTGCTATTGAAGATGATTTTGAAGAACTCTGAGACAGAAAATAGGCATTACTTAGAGGTCACAGAGACCCAGTTGTAAAACATAGATTACATATGGTGTACATATGGCCTTCTTTATCTGTAAAGTAACAGATCCAACCACAAATCGACCATCTAGCAACAAAGATACCCAGATCAAGTAGCAGGCTGAAGAATTTCTTATTTTATAAGGAATATATTGGCTATAAATCATCCATAAACATGGGATGATGTTTTGTTCATTCCATAGACTCCGTAGAAGCAATATTATACCTGATATTTATCCAATTTTTACCCAGTTTCATTGTCCTACTTTTCAAACCTACGCCTCCACCCAGACAAAGAAAAATAGTATAAATAGTAAGTAATAGTTTAGGACTGCAGCGCATTACGCATTGCTCACTGGCATATGAAGTGTTTTGGTTGTCTTCCAAGTTAGTCATCTGAAGTCCTTGGCTACATGACATACATTTTCAAGTCTATCACCCATGACAGCGGCGCGGCGGTTATTTGAAAAGACGTTGACAGCGCACACAAACTGAAACCGAGATATTTTTCTTCTCCTGTGACAAAAATATGATGCTTTCTAATGAGCGCCGAGGAAAGGGGAAGAAAAAGAAGTGTGGACTGCACTTTGTCAAAGTCTGATATGCTACATGCATACACAGTACAACGCAGCGGACTTTGTCGACAGTGACTGTAAGGAAATCTCATTTCTGCTTACCTGAGATAGCGGCAAGTTTTTGTCAGTTCAACAACAGAAACGCAGAGAACGGGATTGGCTCTTGAGGGAAACGCTTTGGTTTAGTTAAAACTTGAAAGCAAAAGCAAAAACAGGTGTGTATTGTTGTTAGTATATGTCTCTATGCATGTCTTTTTTCTAGAAGATATGGACAGTCATCCAAAAAAATTGGATATGAGCATAAATTGGTGAGGAAGACTGCAAACCTCACTGCTAATATGATTACTTCAATCCATTTAAATGTCTCTGATTTGGTTATGAAACAGCCGAATGGAACACGGCAACGGGTGACGTGTTTTCACCGAGAATCTGGAGTATCCTGCTGAATCCACTTGGTAATGGTGCATCTTGGTTGTGAACATTTTTTAATGACAAAGACGACTAGCACCACCTCCATTATTCAGCACACAGAAGACATGTAATGACTTTCTCCTACTAATGACTCACCCGGGAGCTTATTGATGAAAGTGTATTTGGGTGTAATAGACGGGAGATGAAGGAGAATATGATGGAAAAATACTTTGAATGAAACTGAATGTCACTTTCAGACCAACATGAATAAAATAACAACGAAGGTGTTTTTCTTTTTCCCATTAATAGTTCAGTTTGCTCGCTTTGCTGTTGACAGGTATAAATTTGTATGCCTGTGTAGAGGAAAGCATGCCAAATTAGCAGAGCGCCCCCTAAAGACCAGTGATTACCTTTGGGACCGCAGTCATTCCACTGGCTTAATACTGTCACAATTAATAGCCTAATGATGATGGAGCCAATCATTGTGTATCCAAATAATGTCACCGTGACACTGATGAAGTGGTGTAATGTCTGCAAACTGTTTCCCCTTAAGCGGCTTTAAGGTTGATGAATCTGCGTATTCCACACAGTCTGACAGTATCATATATATTCTGTATCTGCTTCGTTCCAGCTCCTCATTGGAGCTGTATGATGTTTACACAGAGTGGAGTGTTTAAAGCCAAGACTCATTGTGTTTTATGGAGGCACTATTCCATCAAATGGACGTGTTCTAGATGTTTTATGCATCCAGTCAGAGCGAGCCACCGATGGGATGCTGCTTGCGCAAGAACAAGATGGCCTATGTCGTCAGACCACGGACAGTCGTATCCGTGACATCATCTATAGGTTTCTGGAGAGCCATATGTAAAGTGTGGTGGGTTATATAGAAATTCACCCTCAGTACAGTTGTCATGAACGGGGAAATTAGCTATAGAGACCAAAACAGTATTTTGTACCAGGCTGTAAACATGTTTATTTCTGCTGTGAAGTTGGGCATTTTAACATGGGGACTTATGGAGAGCGACGTGTTCAGCCTCAAGTGGCCATTTGAGGAACTGCAGTGTTTGGCACACGGAGGTTGCCGCTTGGTTCAGACAGAACGAGGCAAACCGTAGAGGCACATAAGTTGCGATAAATCCACCTGTGGCAGCGTTGATCTGCCACAAATGTGTCAGCGTAGGTTAAGAAAGACAGAACTAAACACAAACACACAGTCTTTTGTGACTAGCTTACGGCTAACGGCTGTTTGGGGTGAATAAACACTGACTGCACAAAACAGTCGGTTAAATGAGCTAAAATCTGCTTTGCCTGCTGTCTGAACACACCTTAAAGGTCTACACAATGACAATGCTGATGTTTAGCATGAATAATGCTAACCATCTTCACATATTAGCATGCTAACACTTGCTAATTAGAACTAACACAAGGCTCAGCTGAGGCTGCACTGCAGGTATTTGGTGCTAAAGTATTGGACAAATTAAAATTACACTGCTGTCTATTATTTCTCCACAACTGGAGACGACATAAAGACTCATTTTCATTATATCTGGCTGTGTTCAGTGTTCTATAACCAGTCTCATACAAAGACCTGGAGAGTTTCTTAATGGATGCATTCCAGCTGAATCTCTCTAATTTCTGGTGGAGGACATGTTATGTGTTCACTGAAAAATACTCAAACAAGCACAGACAAACATCTTCAAAGCTCACACATATGTGGATTTAAAGGTACGTTTTCAAATGACACATTTACAGTAAGTTTTATTGCTTCGGTCGTACATACAGATTTAGAGAAACCTGTCAAACAGCCAGTTATTCATCACTGCAGGCAGGCTTGTAGTCCAGTAAGCTCGCGTAGACCCATCTCAAGATATCAGAGCAAACAGAGGCAGCACATTGCATTTCACTGCTCTTCTAAACGGCTTCGTTTGACGTCAGGTGGGAAATCCTTTGTATTCATGACCCACGTCTGCTGCTGGATAAGGCCGTGGTGGAAGGACACGGCTTCACATTCGTCGCCTTCTACATGTCACATTTCCAAGTCATGTCCCTGTTCCTCGGACTAGGCCAGTAGGTGAGTTGGAAAAATGCCAAGGTATCGATTTTATGGCAGTTGTTAGAGTTGTAACAGAGTTGTAAGCAGCAGACTATTGTTACAGGGCCCATTCAGCCTCCAGCCTGACATGCAGTACAGTATATGGCCTCACTTTGTCTTCCTTTTTTTTTCCGAAAGTGTTTTCATTGTAATGCATAAAAGTCTGTTTCTATCCTTTAAATAGGTCCACTGAGTCTGGATCTTATAGATTTCTCTTCCATCTGCGGTGAAATATTCAGGGTATAGACAAAGTTGTTTTGCTGGCGTTAAGTTATGCAGCCTTTACTGTCTTTGTTTATTGCCTGGTTTGAAAATCACCTCATCCCCTTACTTACCTTATACATTTCAACAAAAAAAGCCAATTAGGGAGGATCGGGGAGATGTGGTTTCACTTTTGTTTGATATTTAGATATATTTTTGGGTCTGTTTTTTTCCTTTGAACCTTGCTTGTGGCCCAGGCAGTTAACTGTACGCTTTCAGCTCTCGCTGTATGTGCTTCTGTTCTCGGTTTTTTAGCTTCTGAGTCTACTGTTAATGGTGTCTCATAATTGAAAGTTTGGATTATATCCAGTGTGTGCAGGCTGGGGGAGAGTCTCTGAGGTACTGCATGGGCTGTGTGTGGGTTTTCTAAACACCTCGGTGTCAAGGTTCCCTCCTTCTCTCAAGCAGATCCAAATCAAAATGCGAACGCTGCAAAAGATGCGTGATAGTCGTGTGTGAGAACACGGCAATCGATACAGGCAAGATAAAGCAACGGCTCTGCTATATGCTCCATGTAAACATCCTGTGTCCTGTGTATGATTAAGAAGAGGATGACTCATAAATAGGATACTAGTGGGCTCATAAATATATCCATTATTCATTTCATTCACAGCACACTTAAGCATAATGTAGCCTTTAACAACAGGAACACACAAAGGTGTAGTTCAATAGTAGTACGATAAGCAAATATCAAGTTTAGTTACATAACTATTATAAAACTATTGCTTGTTTGAGTATTCATAGTAAACTTGGCTTGTAGTAGACTGTCCAGGTTCTGGTTTATGGACTCAGAAAGATCTGTAAAATGTGGTCAGGTCATTTGTTTAGGATGTATACCGTTTTTTGACTCCCAAAAAAATCAAAGAATAATGAAAAAAATCTATATTTTTGATACTTTTCCCCAATTTAATGCAAATAAAACTATTTTATTACCCTCGCAAGGACATGATATGGTTGAAAAACAATTAACTTTGTAACATTGCAAACATTCAAGCTAATACTTGTGATTATGTATCCAGCATATGGATGGCTATGCCCCAGACAGTCATCTCTGCTATATAACCCGTCTCTGTGCCTCTGTTAATTTGGCACCATCCCAGCTCTTCCATCAGTGTGACCATTTGAGCTATTTTATCAGTGGTGTTAATGGTTTTTAATTCAAAATGCATGATACTAAAATAAAGACTTCCTAGGGATGTTTTGAAAAAGATGCCACCGCTGTGTGCGTCTATAATGCATCAGAAAACGAGTGAATCTTAATGTTCAGCTGCAGCGAGTGTCCAAAGGGGGTATTACGTTCATCAGAACCCAACTGCGTCTCCAGATGCTACATTCTTCATCCCTCTGTCTGTAATCAATACGAGTGCTGAAGTCTGCCGGTTTGTGCCGCTGGGTCATGTTTACTATGCAGTGTTTATAGTAGACACAAATCTCCAGTCGCTGGCGTAAAGAATTCTCTTTGAACAATACAGAGCAGGCAGAAACTGATGCCGCTGCAACCATCCTGCAGTTCACATATACTGAATGGTAATGTTACAGTAACACAGCGAACGTTTTGGGAACACGATGTTGACACTTAGAGATGAAGGCACCAAGTTTAGAAAGTCAAATCACACTGCCGTCGACTTTCATCGTTCTTCAGTGGCTGCAATATTGATTTCAGCTTTAATTTTTAACAACCTGATTACATAACTAACTAAGGAGAGTGTGTGTGTGTGTTTTTTATTATTCGATTGTGTAACTCCCCTTTCGCTTTCTCTGTCTTGGTTTGGTGTATTAACAGTTTTGTGGATGCTGAAACATCTGCTATCAGAGTGTTAACTGCTTTGAGCAGTAGCAATATGTGCAAATGAGAAGCTGCAGATGGGGTTTCGAGGTTTATTGTCATAATAAAAAAAATGATTTCAGTGCATAACACAGTGTAAAAACCAAAACTTCTCACTTTTGCATTTCTTTTATTTTACATTTACATTATTCAATGTCAATTCAGAAGCTTCAGACTTTCCAGTTGTACGGGGAGCCTCTGCTTCAATGGATTGGTAGTAAAAGGCTGATTGAGATGTTCAAATGCAAGAAAGTGCCCTTGGATTTTTCTGTGGTGTGTAAGTTACAGAAATGTTCTTAAGTTAAAAAATGTAACCAATTGTGTGGTTTTAAAAAATATGCTTATTCACTCTCTTACCAACACTCACGTCTGAACATTATGGAGCCTGAGCCAGGGGTAGCTTAGCTTAGCTTAAAGACTGGAAGCAGGGGGAAACAGCTAGCTAGGACCTGTCCAAAGATCAAAAATGCACGTACCAGCAGCACTAAAACTCACATGGGATTAAAATGTTACTAACAGTTAAGTTGTGACTATTTCTTACGACTTCATAGAGTCTCACTGCTGTAGTTGTTGTAGTTGTAGTTGTCATTTTTACATTTCTGTTTGTGTCAGGGTCAAACAAACGAGATGCATGTTAACTAGCGAGCCTTAAAGGTGTCGTAGGTCTAATTTTTGTCACACCAGAAGAAGTCATTAGCGTATGCTAACTATAGCAACACTTCCCTTGCTAATATATTGTAGTTATTTCCTGCTATAGGATAGTAGAAATCTTTTAGTCTTTCTAAATCCATGATAGGAGCTTATGAAATATTTATGGAGCCTGGCGAACAACATGATGTGTAATTATCATCAAACACAAGAGTACACAATGGCTGCAATCAAGCCACTTCTGTCTTTCTGTCAGTCAACCCAGGGAAAGGTTAAGTTTCTTTCCTATCCCACTAATTTCTGCTGACCTTTCCGGGGTGATGTCTCAAACCCGGCAAAGTTTCTCCACATTTCTCAGCACTTATTAAATCGCTCAAAACACAATCAGCGTCAGGCTGTCTAAAAATAAACATTCTCCTGATGGTGTATGGGCATGCAGCACTCCGCCAATCCTGCAGAAACAAGGAGCCCTGAACAGAGTCCTCTGCAAAGTGTTGTGCCTGGATAAGACGAGGACGCATCCTGGCACATTACTATGACACTGGCAGAGATCCAAAACGGGGGGGAAGAGGCTTGAAAGCACAACAAGGCCATGTAAAACCATCTTGAGAGTTTGCATGGAGTACTTCTGTTGCTTTTAATGTGTTGATTTCCCATATGAGACAGCATGATTCAGCACCGCTTGAAAATGTTTTGCATTTCTACCTCGCTTCAGAGAGTTTGCTGGGGAAACGAGGTGTTTCTTGAGTTACAAATGTGGGCTGCAGAATTGCCATCTCTGTAAAATATGCATCACCACATATACAACGGATGCTTGATGTGTCTGTTTGTTACAATGTATTAATCTACAGCAAGTGCAGGTAAAAAATTCTGACGTTTTAAAGAAGTTATAAGACTTTTTTTTTGTGTTGAGCACACATGTGGAGTGCAGGCCTGGTAAGGGATGTGCACACATATGTTGAGTGGGCAGCTTTATGCATTTATTTTCAGAGCAAGACACTGACTATGTGATTCCTAATTACATTATATACTGCAACAGGATCCTATAATGTCCTCACCGTCACTGAAGGGATATTTTAAACTTTATTGGCACGCATGTCCTGCTTATAAAATCCAGTACTTTAAAAAGATAAAAGAAAGGAAGCATCCCCTGTAACATAGCTGCGCTTTCAGCAATAATTGTAAAGTTTAATTCACCATCATCCTCTCTTAATGAGACATCTTTATTACAATGTTAATCCTGACATATAGCAGCTAGTTTGATGGGTTGTTATTTGCAGCTGGCGCGCCGCTGCAGCTGAGTCTGGATCAGTTTGTGGCTATCAGGAAGTCTACCCTGCAAAAAGTGTCTCAGAGGCTCACAAGTTACACTTTGTGCCCAACTTAATATGCACTAACTGAAATTCTACTCTCTACTACTCAGCATGGGGCAGAATTTGAATTTTACAATTAAAAACATTGGACTCTATAACTTGATTCAGTATTTATAGACTAGAGTACCCTTAGGCCAACAAAATAATAAATAAAGGTCTGAGTATTTGTATTCCTGGAGAGTGGGAAGTAAAATTTACATAAAGAACAACTGAGCGCTCTGCTGAGAAATCACAAAATAAAACATCTAAATGATTAAAGAAACTTTATCTTTGATATCAGGTCCTCAGTATCTTTAAAATCTTTACTACAGCTCTGGAGTTTTGTAGTGTTGGTGGCACAAAAGCAATCCTTGTACAGCAGGCACGTCATTGAAAAGAGGCCAGAACAGGATGAACACATTATTAACAGAAGAAACGCAGGTTGAACAGGTCGAGTTAGTGGCAGACTTGAATCCCATCACCTCCTACATTCTCATTTAAATCAGCCAGGAGACTCAAGACCTTGTTTTCTGGAGAAAAACTAACTGTCTACAGGACATGAATAAACAGCAACAAAATTACATAATCATAACCCAGAATATGTATATACAGTACACATTTAACTCTTTAAATCTATTCAGCTTCTTTTTTAGAATTGTATCATGTTTATGTGGTGGACAGAGCATGAATAAAAAATGCTATGACATAATGTCAGCATAAAGTTTATTTCATTTTGATGTCTGAGGCTGAGAAGTTGGCATAGCCAATCCCAGCGACCCCTCTGGCACATTTTCGGACCTCCTCTTGGCTATATAACACTGCCCTGGGTGAAATAACTGTCTATTTAGTATCCACTTCACCACTCAGAAAGCATAATGACCCTCCAGTTGATCTGAATTATTCCTTCACAGTGCTCTCCAGACCTAACACCCTTATGTTTGAGGGCTTTTCAGCTGATTTTTTACAACCACACCATAATAAAACTGGTCAGAAAATCAGAAATGACGCTTTTCAACCTTTTCTTTTTCAAGGAGCTTTTTTTTTCAAGTCATCAAGTCAGGAAATAGTGTACAGAAATTTGCCTTTTAAATCTTCTTTATCATAATCCTTTTGACACTGTGGGAAATACAGTGTAAAAAGTAAGAGTGTAGCTGCAGTGTCATAAAATATAAATGATGAAACTCCTATTCAGTTACTTGAATTATTACAGCCAATTAGACGTTATTCATTACATATGCTTTATATGTCTGAATGTATACTGTTCTGTATAATTATATACTTTTGCATGAAGATTGTAAGAGCTACTGCTACCCCTGGATTTGACCGGGCATTCTCCACACAGCTTCATACCTCACCAGGAGCCATGTGTTTTACCCACCAGACTTTCTTAACTTGCTCAGATTTGGTCATTTTTCATTGGCTTATGTGTTTCTATCATGAGAAAGTATGCTACAAAGTTAAATCCTTTCCCCTTTTGTCTGTTTTTACGATCGGAAGTCTGCACAGGGTGTTTTATTTTGAAAATCTGACCAGATTCTCTATGCCGTTTCAGTGTCTGACTTCCGGGCCAGCTCAATCAGCTCTGTGCTGCTTGACGCGGTTGGTCACAGCGTCCGTCAAAAAATAGAATAGCCACTTGTGGGCCTCTTCTGAAACACCCTGCAGCGCTTCTGATGGAATCACAATCATCGTCTAGAATGGCCGCAATCAGCTATGTAAGCCAAGGCGCAGCCCGTAAGCGTTGCAGCCGTGCCCGGTGGAATTTAGGGATAACTGTAGCTTGCACCAATCCTCAGTCGCTTATGTCGCAAACAAAAGTGGCCTATTGGAGATAAAACGTGACAAAGTGCCCTCTATGATGCCCTTTAGGAGGACAAAATGCCCTTTTAGTAGTATAAATGTGATCAAGTGCTATATGGTGCCCTTTCAGTGGGGAAAACACGATGAAGTTCCCTCTAGGACGCCTGTTTTAAGGATAAAATGTGATGAAAGGCCCTCTATGGTGCCCTTTCAGTGGAGAACATGTGATCCAATATAGGCTGCCTTACAAGCTAAAGAAGTGTTCATAACTGTTGCCATAAATTATCACGACTTTCTCTGCAATGTTGCCCCCCCCCACACACACACTCAGACCCACCACTCTTCATGGTCACACTTTGTGCTCCTTATCCAATAGCCTTCCATCAGCTGCCAGCACGAAGATGCCCTATAGTGCCTCTGTGCTGAAATTGATTAAAACAACTCAGTCAATGTTGTTGGGTTTACAGCATTTTTTTTTTTTTGCAGTAAAAGGCTTTAGTCAGTACAAATATTATTAAAGTGACCTTCTCCACTTCCTCCCACTCATGCACTCGTACTTTACACCAAGTGACTGCATGGGTACCGCGTGTGAGCCAGAACTTATCAAGTGCCAGCAGAGACGTGAGGAAAGCAATAAAACTTTGGCAGCACGCTGAACCTGACTGTTCATACATATATCTATACCACATATCTATGCATATATATAGAGAGAGACGTGGAGTATGTTTGCCTTTCCTATTCCCTTTTTCCTGCTGTGCATTTGCTGTGTTCATCTCTGTGCTGGTGTGGTGTGCCCACACGAGTTCCTCATTATTACCACAGCAGTAAGTAACAAGACAGGTTAATGCACTGGCTGTCTGATATAGTGAAGGTGTTTGGTAGTTATTGCCTGGGCAATTTGGATGTTTAACGCCCATGCATACTTTGGAAGAATATGCATAAAAGAGTCAAAAGAGATTTTAGAAACACAATAGACTCCCACTAATTACACCGTGTGTTCTTTAAACATCGATCTGGGCAATTTGTGAATCACAGCAGCTTCCCCTTCAGCTTTCCCTCCCTGCCATTAACTCCTGTCGCTACACCTTCCTTTAATAGCATCTCAAGACTCTTTCAACCTCTTCAACACCTCCTGTAGCACCTCACCGCTTGTCTTTGTGCCACTGGATGCTAACAACCTCACTTGAAGGCTGATGTTGGCAAATCTGCGTGTCAAAATCAAAGAGCGGTAAGACAGGGTTCTCGACAGAAAAGGAGAGGAACATCAGATGAGACAGCCGAAGCCAAGAGCGCGAGTGAGACAGCCAGCAACAGAAGAGACTGTAGACGGTTTCTTGTGTGCCTGCATAGAAATGAAGTGAAATCAGCTGCTGAACTGCACATCTGTAATAACAGCTGGTGCTGCTGTGACATAAAAGACAAGAAAGAAATAAAGCCCAAAGGGATTTGTTCCCAGTTTTCTAAGAACGAACTTTATGTTTTCATAGTAAATATACTCAGTTGTGATTGTTTGGGCTACAGAAAATGATAAACTGCTTCAGCTCACCAACAAGCGCCCTCCATATGTTACTGTTTAGATTCCTCCCATATTGTACTGGTGTAGCAAATTTATGTCCAATGCAGTTAAAGACTTTGGAGTGATTATTGTTTTATTGTTTTATCCTCCTTGAATGGGAGCTAAAATAAACCTAAATCTGGCAGGTCAATCGCTTTCAACTCTTTTCATTGTTGAACGCAGTCAGGATGATGTTACTGGATGTGAGTCTTATCTGTGCCGCTGTCCTGAGCGCCCGAATCAGAAGCTAACACGGAAGAAGTGGCTTGCCAATAGATAAAGAGAAAGAGACGGACAGCTAAATAATCAGCCTGAAAAGACCTGGCAGTGGGATGTAATTACTGAATGAATGGACAAAGCATCTGTCTTTCTGGAGGCTTCTGGTGGGATCTTTGAGGATGGAGAGATGGACAGCGCTGTGGGGAGTGAATGAAGGAAATGTGTGGGGAAAAGGTGAAGGGGACAGAAGAAGAGCAGAAGAGCACTCAGGGCACGTCTCATCACATAAAGTATTATACAGTTTAACCAGTGCACTGCTACTCTGCTACTATACTGCTACCAAAGAAATGTGTCCAATTTGCACTGAGTGCACATCTGTTTATGTCACAAAAACATCTGCATTTGGATGTATAACAGAAGTGAGTGGTTCTGTGTTAAAAGTTGTTAGTTAAATTGTTTTATACGGCACATAAAACTATGAAATTTTAGCTGTGTATCTAAATCAATTAAATAATAAAACATTGCATTCGAATCCTAAAAGGTCAGGCTGAACTGAATTTCAAAAAGGTGTGTTAATGGTCCAGATGGAAATAAATAGTGGAAATAGAACTGGATGTTCTTCTGAGGCCCAGATTAACGTAGGGTTGGTTTGTTGCATCTAGATGATGTTTCTGTGATTCAAACGTAAGAAAATGGGATTTGGTTTGACAATTAACCACATCATCCCTGGTCTGAGTGAGAATGAGACCTTTATTTAGCATCAAATTCAAAATAAGCTTTATTGGCATGAATGTAACATTCTTGCCACAACATGTCTCTCTCTTGTTTACTGTCATATCTCCACTGTCCGCTGTCTAAAAACCGTCAAACCTTCAAAAAATCTGAAGTGCTTTCTTGGCCATCGTTTCTTTTGAGTTACTCCCTCCCTTTACTCACTTTAAGCTGCACAACTTGCTTGTGAAACATGATCGTGCACCGAACAACAAATCTGGTGAAAACTGAAAGGAGGTTTTTGTGGATGGACTAACCCTAAAAATCTGAATATTGAACTAAAACTATGCACACCTCTTTGTTTAGGAAAATCTGCTAACAGCTCCCATCAGCTGCTCAGTTATAAGGAACCTAACCAGATTTATAGACATTTAGAAGTGGTGTGATGTTTGTATTGAGTGACAAGTTAAAGTGTGGATTGGGAAATTATTTAGATATCTGTTCAACAAAGGTTTTCCCAAACCCCACAGCTTTTACTTTACGTTATTATAGTGCTGATTTAGATCATAATATCAAACTGTGCCCCGGTACCAGGTGTTGAACTGGAGCGTTATCAGAGAGCATCATTTGTTTTTTTGTGTTTCTGAACAAGGCATGCACTCTCCAGCTGGTTATGAACCCTCCTAAGTGGTTTGTTTTGTATCGGAAAGGTGAAAGAGTGTTTGGCTTCTATGTGACACTATTCACGATGCAGCACTGAATAGCGTTTCTGAGATACTTCCAAAATCCATACAGACTGTCAGCGTGCAAAAACGCACATTTTGACCCATAAATCTTGAAGAATAATAACAGTCAAGGTTCAAGTTTTAAAGTAAAAATTCAGTCTTTCGGTATGTTTCTGCCAGCCGGTGTGTTGATTTTCAGAAGAGGTATTTTTCTCTTCTTACTATTGCTTCACACATTTGCATCCTATATTACTTTCATTCTCTTTGTCAAGAATTAATTGGAAACTGAAATTGCTTTTCAGATTGTTTCAACTTGCATTGACTGACCTAATTAGTTCAATGATTACGCTCGCTGGGAAGAGATCTCCGCCTAAATGATGTGACTAATTTGAATGAATATTTCAAACCCATGTCTGCAATTAATGTCATTTACATATGTAATGTGTCTGCTTGATTACTTAATTATGTTTGTATTCCCTGATGATGTCACTGACAGGTGTCTTTTAGAGTATTGTAAAATAAGAAGAAGACCTCAGCAGATGTCCCAATTCATTCAGCTCGTACGAATGTCGCAGCCGTACAGAAACTGTGGCTCTACCTGAATTACAGAGCTGTCGAGCTCCTGTGGCTCGCGACGACTTTACATCTACCCCTGACAAATATATTCACTGTCAACCACTGACTTGTCAGAAACTGACAGAAATTGATTTTCCTTGCAGTTAGCTCTCTATGGCTCTAAAAGATTTTTTGGAAAAAACCCAAAAGAAATTAAATGAAATGATGCAAAACAACAGATCTTTCTTTTCTGGTCACAAATCTGGACTATTGAGGTAACCCTAACCCTGAGGCGGTCAACTTTCAACTAATGATAATATTGTTTAATTAGCAAAACAAACATGTGAAAATAGTTTGAGAAGCTAAAGAAAAAGAAAAGTTTTAAGCTTAATTAGCGAGCTAAGCGCCTTTCCTCTTCTACTGGGAGCAACTGAACCTCTGAAGAGAATAGCTCATCATTTTTTACTTTCTTGCAGACAGTTAGATGAGAATATTGATACCACACTCGCCTGTCCTTAAAACATAAAGCTGTATCCAGCATCAGGTTAGCTTAGCTTAGCATTAAGTCACCGTGCCTGCCAAGAAAACCTAAGAAAATATAAAGGTTGCTAACGCACAAATTAATATTTATGTTTTACAAAGCAAATGACGATTTCAAACCTGACTTTACAGTACCACAGTCCAGCCTTTTTGCAGAACCCCGTCCACCCCAACTGCTGTCCAAATATGTGCCTTTGCATTACACAGAAACCTACTTGGCAAAATAAAGTAGTAAAATAAAAACACAATATATTCAGAGACATGTGATGCCACAAGACACATGGACAAGGCCAAATTACACATTCCCGTGAAGGAGTTTTTGATTTATTTATTAACATAGATGGAAAAGTAACTCCTGCATTTGTTGCTAACCTTGAGGCCCTGATGATGCGCTGCTTTTCCATGTTATTATATTTAAATGAACAAAGAAATTAATCAACTTATCTGGTAAACAGATGGGGGCTGAGTGGGGCACCCAGAGCCCCATAAATGGGTTTGTCCTGCCCTGCTGATCAATACTTATTTGTCATGTATGTCAGTGGTTCCAGACTTGGGGGTTGGGACCCATCAAATTGGTTACAAGAAAACCTCAAAGGTTGTGAGATGACTGACAGGAAACCAAGAAAAAAACAAGATTACACATTCACTGGATACATTCTTCTAATCTTTGCTCTCTTTCCTTGAGATTTATTGAATAATTTGACCTCTGAATTTGATTCAAATTTAACAGGGCGCCCCGTCATAACTCATGTCACAGCGATGATGGGTGACAAGTGGACATTTCTTCAGTTTAAGGGGGTCGTGTGACACAAATTGGAAAGTTTTCTAGGTTTGTTTAAGATGCTATGTTAGGAAGCTGCAGTGTGTCAGAATGAGTAATACACATAATACAGAGAAACACACAAGTATTAAGAGGCCGGGGAATCCATAAGTAAGTACGATCAATATCCTCTAATAATGCTAGACCGGACTACTTGAGTGATACGGGTGCTACAGTATGTAATGAATGTAATCTTCACCAAACTTTCAATGAATGAGTCAAAAATCCAGACCATGCATCTGCACAGCGATGATGGTCTGCTCATGATGTTTATTAGAGAAAGTGGATAGAAAGCGACGTAAAGGCCTCTAACTGCTGCCAGTATCTGTGAGAACGCACAGCAATGAGCTCCTTGATTTCCTCTGATGTCAAAACCTGGAGGAAAAAAAAAATCAATATGAAGAATGAAGCCTTATTTACACACACCAACTGATAGACTGTGGCTCACTGATGTCAACAAGCTATTAATGTTTCAGGAGAAGATTGCTTTTTGCGGCTAAGTGGGGAATTAAATGATGGAAGTTCTATTTTTACCCATAAACACACTGATGGCTACGACTACATTTGAGCATGACAGATGTTTTTTATGTTTTTACTCAGATTTAGCTCAGGGGAACTCTTTAGTGTAATCAGACAGACATTTGCCATTCCTAATCTCAATCCACCCGACGAGCATGCAATCCTGTTTGAGATGCGTAATTGCAGGGACGTGTGCACGCGCAATCGGGATTATCACATACAGGTTGGGTTTACTTTTGTGTGATAAAACCAAAGAGCTGAATAAAGAAATAACATGTCTGCAAACGTCTGCACGCAGCTCGACAAAGGCGTGCCACATTTGAATACAAGAACCTCTCAGAATGAATTGCTCATATCCTGTCATCAGCGGAGGATTCGCTGTCAGCCTCATTCAGAGTTTGAATGTGGAGTGGAATACATTTTCACCATCACCAGCAGTCCCTCGCTCCCCCTGAGTGAACCGTTTGTTGAGAGGAACATAAAAGGTTTGCTCGGTGGACATGTTTTCGCCCTCAGGGGTACACAAACTCAATAGCTAGCTAGCTAGCTAGCCGTCTCTCCTTGAGTGCACCTGTGCTTTCCTAGTGGCAGACACTGAAAATTGAGGTCATGATCCTCGTGAGTATGTGAGTCAGGATGCGTCTATGTTGAAATATCTCTCTCTCTCTTTTTTTCTTCTTGTCTATTTCAGGGTACATATCCTTGAAATATCTATTCTACACATATACCTTCTCCCTATTACTTAATACACAACACATATTTTCATCTTTATGATATGAATTTGCAGCCACATTTCACATATATATCTGATTCTTTGCCTTCTTTGTATAATGTAGATTTAACACTGCAGGCTATACAGTATTCACAATTATATGTCTGTGTATATATCTTACATACTTAATACAAACAGTATGCATCTTAACTCATAGCAACAAGACTGTACAGTTATGTAAACAAGTCTTTTTTTTTTAGATATTTGCTTAACATTTATTTCTAATTATGTATGATTGCGGCTGTAGGTTCCTTTATTAACTCTAATCACTAGTTTAGTGTAAAAACACTCGACTTATCAGCTTTAATCCCCTTAAAAACACTTAAAGGGTGCCCTCAGTTTGAATTCTGTAAGTAAGTTAAGGACAAACTGACATTGAACAGTAGTACTGTAGTAACAAGCGCTGTGTGCAGACAGTAAAACAACATCAAATATTTTACTTTTCTCTGCCCTTTGGCAGCTTTTTGTCTGAAATTATTGCAGGCTGTCTGGGATGTTAAACATTAATTTGCGTGCAGATGTGACTCTATTTCTGGATAATAAACTTTTAAAGTTTTTATACCTCAGACTCCTGTTTTAAACTGCTTTATTAATATGGACGGGTTATGAGGCAATGGACCGCTGGGCACAGACATGTAAAAGCATTCCTAGCCCTCCTACATAAGAGAAAGACTCCCAGACTGAGAGAGACACAAAGTACATCACATACAGCGCAAGAGGTCGATTTCTGTCTCTTTGTAGTTGTTTTGTGTTTTTGTTTTTTTTTTAATCTTTTTTTCAGCATCTATTTGTAGTCTTTTTGCAGGTTGTTTTTTGGCCTCTCTTTGCAGTCAATTTGCGCCACTCTGCAGTAATTCTGTGTCTCTTTGCTGTCGGTCTGTCTATTTGTGGTCATTTTGTGCCTCTTTGTAGTTAGTTTGTGTCTATTTGTGGTCATTTTGTGCCTCTTTGTAGTTAGTTTGTGTCTATTTGTAGTCGTTCTGTGTCTATTTGTGGTCATTTGTGCCTCTTTGTAGTTAGTTTGTGTCTATTTGTGGTCGTTTTTTGCCTCTTTGTAGTTAGTTTGTGTGTCTTTGCTGTCGGTCTGTCTATTTGTGGTCATTTTGTGCCTCTTTGTAGTTAGTTTGTGTATCTTTGTGCTTATTTTGTATTTTATTGTAGCCGGTTTATGTCTCTTTTTGGACGTTTTGCATCTCTTTGTAGTCAGTTTGCTCTTTGTAGTCAGTTTTGTGTCTCTTTCTAGGCTTTTGATTGACTTTCCAACAATAAGTATTAACAGTCACTTTATACAGAGGCTCTGGCCCAGTAATCCTCCCATGCTTACAAAGTCTTTATGCAGATGTAGTCAAAACAATACCCACATTGTCAATAAACTTGCAAATATGACTGCTACTATGTGTCGGGTACAGTAGAGTATATCATGTCTGTACAGACCGTGGTTTTTAGCGTTTCATTGCATCCATAACTGGTCCCGAGCAGGTGAGAGACAGCTGAGGCCAGCAGGATGACAGTGAGAACAGCTGATCCCTGCAGAACCAGCTTGGAGCTGACCCAGATGAGGACGCTCCACTGTAATCGGGGTCCCTGAGGTAATCTAGGCAGGACATTATCTGCTTCGCTGCTTCTCTGCAGCATCTGGAGGGCTCCGCCACCTGCTCTGGAAGGCCTCACGCCGCTCCTCTGCCTCTTTTTATTTCAGCTTTGTTTGTTTACTTTTCTCTCCCGTACTCAGCGAACATCACACAGCCACTTAGACATATCAGATATGTGCCTGAGAAATATGGATCAAACCGCTGTTGCTGTTTATCCAAACCTTTCTTCTCGCTGATATAACCAATAAAATAAGCACACTAAGGCTCTCCTACCTGACTGCCATGAGGGATGCTCTACTAGTTATCTAGTAGCAAACAAAAATGATCTGCCTAATTAGATGTTCCCCATGCAAGATGTTTCTACACTTATTATATTCATGCCTGGGTCATTGCTAAATTGCCAGTTGCACTCACTTTTGCATCTCAATGTTAAATGAATAATGCCTTCAGCAACCAAGAACGGTTTGTCTTTTATTCAGAGAGCAATCCGAATTTTAAACTCCACAAATTGACCTGTAAGACTCTAAGTTATGTTTATGTTTGATCTTTTGTATTAATTATCTTTCTAATGTTGCTTTTAGTGCCTTTTTTTAATGGTGTTTCCACTCTGTGCTTTTTTATGTTTCACTAAGTCAAAGAGAATTTTTCACCCTGGTGGGAGACAAAAAGTTCTACTCTCTTCTAAACAGTCAATCAACTTGCCTTTTAATACAGAATGTCTACTATAAGGAAGAGACTACTTCGACACCACCATTATTAGTGGTGTTGAAGTAGACGTTACCATGTATTGCTGTTTTCTGGGGACCTTAAAAGCATTTTCATAAACTAATCTGATGGTACCAGGTATCGAGCAATTATGAGGGTGTTTTCTTATCACTGGGATTCAAATAAAAAGCTTACACACGCCAGAAAAGAGAGAAAAATCTCACTATTCAATCTGAATTCGAAGGTCAAACACACTGCAAAAGCTTGATTTCATTCAGAAGCTTTCATTCTCCTGTTTATTGTCTAATAATTTGTGTGGATGTGAATTTTATATTCATAGTGTTACAACTTTGTTGTATTCTGCCAAAAACATTTCAGCCATATTTCCATAATTCAATATATACCAGAGCTGAGACTTTCCATTATTTTCAGAAAAAAAAAAAAAAAATCAAACCCGAGCAGAAAAAAACTGGCAAAATATTTGGTCATCTTGCTGCCTGAGGGTTACGCTTCAACAATGACGTTCCAGCAGATGGATGGAGAGAAAAACATGTATTAATATGCCAAAAGAAATTAAGTGTGATGAAACAAATATGCGTACAAACAATGAGACTCACCATTTCTAAAATTACAGTTTAATAACAGAGGAGGTTGGGGAAATGTCAGGATGAGAACTCTGATTTCTATTTGAGAGGAAAAACAACACTTGCGTGCATCAGGAGCCGCCGTGCGTTCTCTATATGTAATCTGAAAACTAATTCTGAATGTTTTGATGCATCTGAATGTAATTTGATGAACAGTATGATTAGAAAACTTTGTATTGAATATGTTGACTCGACCTGAGACAGATGTGGCCTGGAAGCTATCAGGCTGTCTGAATCGATATCTGCACACCAAGCGGACAAAGTAGGGAAACGGTGTAAATTCCTTCTTTGTGAGTTGATGTTCTGCTGCTTATCAGGCTGCTTGAACCTTATTCCCTTCTAAAAATAGAGAAAGTAATTCCTCTGTGAACTTGTTAGCTCTCGATAAGGAAAAAACATTAGTGACTGCGGCTCTTTTGGCCATTTTCAAACTGCATTTATACTCCTCGTGCACAGGCATCAGCTCTTACTCTGTGATTTGTTTCCTAATTTCAAAAAAATAATAATAAATTACTGCGTTAATTTAAAAAAAAAATGTTTTTCTAACTTTGCTTTCATGTGAAACTCTAAAAATACAATCAGGTCTCATCATGTCGGTGCAGACGGCTCATTTATGCGATGCTCTATAACTCAAATGGTTCCCATAATAGACACTGGGAAGTCATTCAGCCTGACCCTATTCGTCAGATATGGGTTTAATTGCCCAGAATATGAAGTGTGAGATCCCCTCACTTATCAAATTAACAGCTCAGAAAAGGACGGTAAAGTACTTAACGCTCGTTTCAGTAGAATGAGTGATGCCAAAGGTAAGCTGTTTATCTGTTAAAGGGGGTAGCAGGAAGAGAATGCCTCATTGACGGAGTAAAACATGATGTGAATGCCGGTTTTAATTTGATACTGCGGGTCATGGAGATGTAGTTAAATGCCCAACTGCCAAACTCCAGATGAAAGAATCTCTGAGTTGATAAAAATGTTGATATGCTCATGAAGGTCGCCTTCAGTTAATGTGCTTTAGGAGTCATTTAAGAACCTTTTTGCCCTGGATTTCGTCTCTCAGGCTACATAAACACTGCGTTTTCTTCTTGGTGGAGGTTGCTTCGACTGAAAAAAGTACTTTCTGTTATGGGATTTTCTATCCTTAGGTTACACGAGGTCACGCGTGGGCCTTGAGGTCCTCGGCAGTACTAATTGTTTGGCTTTGATTGGGAACAGCAGGTGCCAGTCTATCTCAACACTGTGGTGGCCAGGGTCGAAGAGACCTATTGCTGCCTTCTTAGACATAATAGATAGCTGGCCGTTGTTGTTCCGATCTGCACAAACAGACATCTGTGTCTCCAGACTAGATTATGCTGACAATAACACCTCCATGGGTAAAGACATTCTCTTTGACTAATTCTGGGCGTATAGTATTTGTGGTGTTATCTTGGGGTTTAAAGTCTATCCACCAGCACGAGTTCGGCAGAATGTGAGACCGACTCAGGCACTTCTGATGTACTTTGAGAGTGTCTCTAATTCTCCTTGGCCAGGCGTCAATAAATAATACATCGTAAGACATCAGAGGCTCCTGAAGACTTTCTTCCTTCCTGACCTCACCATTGACCTTTGACTTCAGCAATTTTTTAATTTTAATTGATGTTTTTATTTATAATGATTAGTCTTCTACTGAGGACAGTGCTCTTTAAACAAATACAACATTCTTTATCTGTAGGCAGCAGTACGGTGTCATTAAAGGAAGCTAAATTTTAAATAGATAAACTGGAGTGTATTAATAATTAACAAAGCATTTATTCAGTTTATTTGTTTTAGTTATACCATTATTATGGAGAGCATAATAACCAGTTTCATCATGATTCATTCTCTAGTTTGATATAAATGTAGACAAATACAGAAATTAGCATTTAGTTTCTTTCTTTCTTTCTTTCTTTCTTTCTTTCTTTCTTTCTTTCTTTCTTTCTTTCTTTCTTTCTTTCCTGACTGTGACCCCACACTTCTGAATCTAATCCGTCTCTCCCTCAGACATGAGTTATGCGCTATATGAGTAACGGATTAAAGAAATGAGTGGGTGTAACAGTGTAAACACACTTTATAGGCTGATGTCAGATCTTCATTACAATGAAACCTTCAACTATGTGTGTGTATTTAAGGATCAGGAAGGCAAATGAACCCAAAATAAAGCTCCACTGCTGCTTCTGATATTCAATGAAGTCTTTCAAAATCTTTTCAAACATCTTACAGCGACTGAAAAAAGACAAATTGAAATTGATTATGTGTAAAAACAGTGATTTTAAAGTTCTTTTCTGTCTCTTATTCAAACTTAATAGTCTGTGGTGGAATGGAACAAAGTACATTTACTTCAGTACAGTTTTCAGGTGCTTGTACTTTACCTGAGTCTTTTTCTTTTCATGGCTTTTAATTTGGAGGTTTGGACTGTTGGCTGGGCAAAACAGACATTATGAAAGTGTCACTTTGGACTCCAGGTAATAATTTCTCAATATTTTTATCATTTTTGCAAACCAAACAATCAATCAGCCAATCAATTAATGGAGGAAATCATCAGCAGAGGAATTAATCATGAAAAAATCATTAGTTAAAGCCTTAAACATAAAAATAATAAACTAAGCTCCACCTCAGCTGCAGCAAAATCCTGCTTTCATATGCTTACATAATACTATAACAGCATTTGTCAGCATTAAGTACTTTTACTTTTATTACTTTAAGTACACAACATTTTCAATGCAGGACTTTCATTTGTAACAGAGTATTTTTTACAGTGTGGTTACTAAAGTAAAGGATCTGAATACTTCCTCCACCGTTGTCAATGGCTGACACTGTTGTAGTAAAGTATGCAGCACGTGTGTGCTAAAATTAGACTAAACAAGCCGAGCTGAGCTATCTGTGCGTGTAACATTTATCTTTGTGGGTTACAGTGTTCGAAACATGTGTCACTGAACATCCCATAATAACCACACAACATGTGTATGTAAGATGCAGTGCACAGCATATTACTTATGTTTCCATTTGTCCAACTCAGTCAAGCTGAAAGTGTTGTTTCTGTAACACTCACACCAACAACAAGCATGCATGCAGACGCACACACAGTACATCCCGTAGTTAAGCACATGCTTGGTGTATACAAGTTGCTCTTGCATGATGTTTTATTCATGGTATCAGAGGTATATCCATTCATGAGCTATCATATTTTTTTTTCTCTGCAAGTCTCCTGTGCAGGTCTGGCTTGGCCTAGATAACAGGAAACCTGCCCGGAGGGGAGACACAACACCGCAGGACGTAATAGAAGCTATCATAATGCTTAGCAGGAGAGATGTCCAGGAGCTCATGCTGTGGCGGCGTGGCAGAAACACCTCTGTCGACTAGAAGCGTGAAGAAATGTCGATGGGCCGTGATGCTGCGTAAAGGGAATATTTGAAACGTCTGAATCGATGGGAATGTATTGAAATCGAAGGTATGTTATTGAAGGAGCTTTTATTGAAACGCTACCAGCGGACTAGTGCTTACACAGCTACAGATGTATTATAAAAGCCTCGCTTATGATTGAATTTAGCGAACGTTTGGGCTCCTTTCTGCAGAGATAAACAGGAGGAAAAGTGTGTTGCTTTGAGGAAGTTGCTGAAAACATCAACACAATGAGATTCTGTAGTTTGAGGCTAATAAAAGGGCCTGGAAATTACAGTAACTCTTTCAACAAGTCATGCAGTGTTAGACTTAAACGTGTTTAATAGCTTTTTAGATTCATCGGAATCAGATTTAATCAGGTGCAAAATATGTCATTCGATGATGCATTGCAGCACTGGATTGAATTGTTGCACCCTTCCTCTCAATAGCTGCCGGACTCGATGGTAAATTCACACATTTGAACCTCTTTAATAACAGCTCG
This sequence comes from Miichthys miiuy, assembly GCA_036365135.1. Classification (NCBI taxonomy): domain Eukaryota; kingdom Metazoa; phylum Chordata; class Actinopteri; family Sciaenidae; genus Miichthys; species Miichthys miiuy. Next base: position 6,037,349 of record CM071618.1, read on the forward strand.
GTCTCTAAGGGGTCTGTGATTCAACCACTGGATGTAAAGACTATGAGGGATGTCTTCCCGATTGGACTACTGTTCCTAAATAGTCTCACAATTAAATAAAAAAAACCCCCATTAAAATCTCCCTGTGGCTCTGAGCAATCAATACATGATGGCAGCTTGTCAGTACATAATGAGATGTATCATCTTAATGACAGTTTGCTGTGTTAAAAATGTAAGTTTACCTGCCTGGTTCTGCATTCAATAACCGTAGTCATCCTGATCTACCATGTCAGCTTGTTTAATGACACCGGGACTTAACGGTCTACACTCAGACTTAATGGTCCACTCTCATATATTTTTATAGGCTTACAATATTGTACTGACAAAACCTGTGTTCTGTTGAACTGGATACATATGGATCAAAATGGAGAGATGGGATGCACAAGCTGAACTCTTAAAGCCAGACACTGGTTTAGGAATAGGCCAGAAAAAAGTCAAATAATTGAGGGTTTCTGTTGAGCACCAGTAGCTTCTGAGTAGAGGAGGCATCGTGCACAGGCATCTACACACATACAGCAGTGTTGTAGCCTACAAAAACACTGTAATGAATAATTCTAGTACCTAGTTACAAGCCATGCTCTCTCCTCTAAGGCTACCTGACATGTATTTACTCATGTCTGCATCTCCTGCAGCACACCGATAATCTGAAGTTAAACCTGCCTCCTTTCGGAGGATTAATACTCTCTAAGTCCTATTTTAGTCTTGTCAGTAGCTCTATTCATTTCCTGCAAAATCAGATGTGACAAATCCAAAAGTATTTATGAATCCAGGCCTACAAAAGCCGATTTGAGTTAGTCCAGCAATAAGGAGGGCACTTAAGAGCGCTACTTTGCCCATGAGATAGTGCTTATCCTAATTATTTCACCCAACTTGGTAGCATAGCCTACTGCAGTTTAAGGAAAACTGCCTGCTGCAGCAAAGGAAATTGTTATCTCTGCCCCCTCCAAGTCGATACATGGATGGAGTTTGGATAGTTTATCAGTGGGAGATCATTACAGTCGTTACAGTGCATCCTTCCGAGGGACCTGAATGCAGCTACTTACATTTATTCCTCAGCTGCGACGGCGTGAAGATTGTTGAACTCAGAAAAACAAAGGAAACATTGTGGTCAAAACGACCTGCGTGTGATTTCCAATCCTTCTTCTTGAATTGTTGATCACATCACTCCTGTTTTTGTTTGTTCTTTAATGAAGCATTATCGATCAGATCAGGTAACCTTCAGATAACATTGATAAAGAATGCCTTCTCTAAGAGCAATTTGGCCAGCCTTACGAAATAACACGTCAGCCACAGGTGCATATTTCTGTCACCTCATTCTTTATTGTAAATACAGAAACGTGTCACTTATCCACTCATATTATATATACCTGCAAAAGGGAAAATGTCTGTTCATCCTCGTTGAAACAGAAAACAAAAACGCATTGAACTCCCCCAAGAATCAAAACTCCCCTCGTCCACCCAGCATCATCTAGTCAAAAAAAAATGACAACATCCAAAAATACTTGACACTGCCACCAGCAAAAGTATAATGAAATCGAAAAAAGAGAGAAACACAAAAACAACAAACCTGTGAGCTCAGCTGCAAGAAAAGTATCACGTTAAAACGTCACCAGGTTTTTTTTTTTTTTAAAAATGACTCCGTTTTTTTTTCTCATAAAGAAAAGAGGAAACAAAGTAAAAGCAAAGGTTTTTGTTTTTGTTTTTCCTGATCGGTGAGATCCACCGAGACATCAAAATCACAAAACTCGAAGGCAACAAACAACACTGCAAAATGCAAACCAAAGCATAGCAACAGCAAAAGTCGACAGAAAACAGAAAAAATAAAAATGTTCCAAAACCACCAATAAATGTTTGAAAAATCTCAAATACTGACAAAAGCTGCTTGGTTTCGACCCTCGAAACAAAACTGCAAGCAAGTAAAGGCTTTCTCAAAGACCGATCTCGCACCCCGTTTACCCCTCTTTGGCACTCTCGATCAGAATAACTGCATGCTAAAAACTTGAAGCCTGGATGTGAAAAACGCTCAAAACCACCATGTCAATGCTCAAATTCAAACACCAGCAAAAGGAGGAAAAATAAAAAAAGGGGGGCAATTAAAAAGACAAAAAATGCTTACAAAAAAGCCATTTTGAAATGTACTCACCGAGCGGGAGTAAAATGTTGCAATAAAAATGTGATATGGCTCAAAATACAGTATGGCGGTGCAAGCCGAAATGCTGTGCCTTTTCTCTAGATCTCTGCCTCCAGTTCTGTCATGTGACTGATTCAGCCCCGACTTCCAGCAATGAGAGACCAGTGTTGAACAGCTGATGCTGAATGCTCTCCTAACGGCTTGGCTCTCTCCAAAAGTAAAAAGAGGTAGTCCTTATCATCCCACAGTTATGACTGAGCTGGTTGTGTGTTTTCCCGTGTTGATTTTTTATTTTTATTTTTTCTGTTTTAAAGATGCAGAGCTCACTTGGTGGTGTCAACGCCACGGAGGCATCCAGCAGACATTCATTTCATTCAGTGAGACGCATGCAAGCTTTCATACACCGCATGCTTCTGTTATCGTATGAGGGGAGGAGGAGGGGGCGTGCAGGTTATTACAGTGGGGGTGGTCGGACGTATGTACGTGGAGCTCGTTTAAGACGACACATAAAACTGCATCACAGTCCGCGGTGATGGAGGTGGCAAGTGTTTGCACGTCCAGGACAAACAAAACAACCGCGTCACAGCACAGAAACCTGACGAATGTGACAAACAAGCAACAGTATGGCTGCTCAGTGTGCTGCAATGTGTTTCAGCACCATGGACAGAGCCGGGCTGTGGACACAACCTTGTCCATGGTGCTGAAAGTATAGTCCACTTCACAACATTAGTAACCGTAGCTGTGTCCCAGTTGCATATTAATTGTATGCAGGCTGAAGTGACGCTCTTAAATCAAGTATTCTGATCTGATCTGCACTTACTTACATCTCACTTCAGTTATACTACACCGTGCATGTGTTAATTATATTTACTGTTGCAGACATTCATTAGGTACGCCTGTACAGTCCAATGTGATTCAACGCAACAGTGGGAGAATGTGTTTTTCTTACACGGTGAATGTATTTCAGTTGTACCTATACAACATGCGTTGATAGCTAAAGGCGCCACCGTGTCTACAACTACGTTTAGCTAGTGAACATCATATTTGTATTCCTCCAGGGAGAAAGGCAGGTAGCCCCTGATGTTTTACAGATGTGACAGTACAGAAATTGTGTCTTTGTTCACTCGTTGCATGTCAGAACGGATCTGAGCTTGAGATGTTTCAGTTTTGTCGACACTGTTAGGGAGGCGTCAATTTAACTATTATGTTTACTATAGCATTTACACACTACATACATACATTTATTACTCATGGCATCAACTATAAACTTGACTTTTATTAAATTAAATTAGTTTCGGGCTGTGGGTCAAGCAAACGCGCCGGGACGTCTTCCTCTACGTAACTTGGTTACTTTGTCGTCCATCTCAACAGTAGGACAACACCGACCAACAACGTGATGCACAATATCACTCTGCCAGTCGTTTATATTGCACTGGTCACACCATGTGTCTTTATGTCTTGAGTGTTTTCTTATCCACGTTGTGTGTTTTGCGTGCTGCTGTAACAAGTTAATTCCACGGAGGCGATGCTCACAGATGGAAAACATTTAAACAAACCGTGGATGATGGTGGTGAAACAGTTTTATGAACAACTCAGAAAGCAACAAATTAACTATGAAGTCTTTGAAAACAACATTTCTGTCTCTATTAGTGACAATTAGCAGTGACATTCTCAAGTCTTTGCCGTCACAGTTTGATTGTCATTACATATTGGATTATTTCCTGTTAGAATAAAACGGTTAATTATGTTGATACTGAGACAATTTTTATAGTACATCATTTATAAGTGGTGTAGAATAGAGACACGGCTTTGCTTTTAATATTACATAGTCCTGTACATGGTTCTGAAACTAGAATCTACTGCATCATGGACAAAACACCCAACAGTGTGATACTCTTAGCATCACCAAGCCTTGACCTCACTGCAGAAAGAGAGGAAGACAAACCAGTTTCTCTGCTATCTATCTGTGTGAAACAGAGGCAGTTAAAAATATTTAGAACAAACAAACAAAGAACATATTCTCAACAACCTCCAATTAGAGAGTGTGGCACAATTTAGAGCAAACAAACAACAGTGTTATAGTCTGCGCCAAGTGATTCATTTATTCACTACTCACCACACAGAGGGATTCTGTGTAGGGGACGATATAATGTGTCAGATGGGTAAAAATGCACTACTGGGGTCATTTCTTTAGTATTGCAGTCGTTTAATATACAGTTTATTCTCATAATACACTTTATACACTGCATTATGGAATAGTCTGCTATACCAGGCATGACAATCCGCACTACTACATGGTGAACAGATAATAAAGTGGAACTTAATAGTGAATGGTTTCAGACACAGACGTGTTCTTAACCTCCTCCTAGACCTGTCCAGCCCAGCGTTGAACAACAGAAGGAATTAAACATGAATAAACTCACAACAGAAGTCTAGATGTCTAGATTCTTCTTTTATTCACTATTCGGCATTTTATGTGGAAGACTATAAAGTATCAAATGGACCTGGAAACAATGGGCGATGCATAATGTTAGCTGTTTCAGACCACCTTTGATGTACTTATCATATATACTTTATGATACACTTAAAAGACATTTGGACATGAACATTGCAAATCAGTAAACACAGTTCAAATGAACTATATAGCAAGTATGTATGATATTGGACATGACACTGTAGTACCAACCAGCTCTGAACCAACAATTATATTCTTAACGTTACGCAGCCCCTAAAGTGTAGTACATGTATCATGCATGTTTAAAATCATAAAGCCGTCTGCTATGTGATGGTGAAACTGAGGGAAGGGAATGTGCAGCATTATCCAGAACAAACAGCAGTGACGTGATGTCCAGTCCTGTCCATGGCGATGAAGCTGAGAGAACTTTGCACATTTAGAACAAACGGCTCAGCCTCAAGGAAGAACGCCCGGGCTTTGAAGCCAATTTGACATAGTGGGCAAACCACTGACAGCAATGGCGGCCATCGTGTGATGCACACTGACCCAAAAAGCTTACAGCGTAAAAAAAAGTGGACGCACAACATTGGATACATTGTTTGGAGCATCACAACCTCCACAAAACGACTCGCTTCGCTCAGAATTTGATCCATTTGGAAAGTCAGACACAAAATGAAATAATTTCATCCTGATTCAAGAGCTTCATGTACTAGTCGACTCTTTATATGTATGGCGCGGTGCTCTTTAACGGCATTTTGGATTCATAACACATACATGACTTCCTGCAAACCCCCACCCTCCCCCGCTCTCTCTCTCTCTCTCATTTGTTAAATAAATACACCTGAGAAATGTAGGTTATTGCAGATTGCACCAGACAGGAAAGTAATAATGTGTTATTGATGCATTAGCGTCTGACTGCAGTTGTCAGACAAAATTCTGTACAAGTTCATGTAACACGCAGCGGTGGAGACAACTGTCACCATTCATTCATCATAACTACGGTTAGTGCACTGTCTAAACCTTAAGCACTGTCTAATTTAATTTACCTTTCAGAGCACATCCAAGCCTTTGGGAGGCACGATATAAAATGCTTTACAGTCTCTAAGAAATACATTGGACGTCTAAGAAGAGTGATCAAACTTTCCTTGAAGCAAATTCTAGCACCTCATCACCAAGAGTGTTTACCTGTGCTTTCATTGAGCCGTCAGAGCCTGTTAATCCGCTTTGGCAACAAACTGTCTTTTATTCGATCTCATTTGGTGTTGCATGTCAACAGTGTCATAGCACATTGGTCTTTGTGGCTGTGAAGTAAACTTGACGGTCGGCGCGTTGCCGTGCAGGACACGTCAGATCGTAATTATCGACGCCTGGAGGTGTTCGTGACCTAACTCGCTGTCAGTGAGGTGATTCAGGAGGCTGCAGAGGTCTATCTTAAGACTTGGATAGTAAATAATTAGAGATAGGCGCCAACGCGTGGGTAGAGCAGAGGTGATGAAAAAAGATTATGCAATTAAATCACAGCCAGCATAATTTCTTTTAATCCAATATCACACTCTATAATAAACTATGACTGGTGCATAACGCCGTTATTGACAAACAGTCATCTGGCTTAAAAATCCACCTTTCTTCCAGTTTAATGCCACATAACTTTTTAATGGATGCTGTTGGAGATATACAGATAAATAAAAAAAAAATGATGTCTCGCCCGACATGATTTATACATATGTGACCATAAACACGGGAGATGCTGTCATGTTTACAGCGATACACGCTCAGGTTTCAGGTCTGTGCTGTTTATCAGCCATGCTGGTGTATCAGAAAGAGACTTACAAGGTTAAAGGAATGCCCTTTATGAATATATGAAATAAGAAATATCAATCATATCAACCTTTTGACACGTCAGGGCTCTTTGGAAAAAGATAAGCAGCACCTGCATTGCCAAAGACACAGCACACATTTTCCATTTCTGCACTAACATGATTCGCTATTTGCTAGTTTTGCAAATTAAATAAGGAATGAAGCTGCGGAGAATCATAATTAATAACTCAGGTATGTAATCCCCATCAGAATAGCACCAGGACCGCTCATTGCCTTTGGCCATAAAGAGCCAATCAGAGGCAGAGCTCAAAACATGTGGGCTTTCGGGCCTTTCCACACATCCAAAGTATTTCCTCTCGGGGTGCGTTAATCAATATGTGTTAGTGTATTATTTATTGGCTGGGATCAGGATGCAACATGCAGCGATGTAGAAAACAAGAACTCATTTTTATTAGAATATACTGATTTTCATTGCAGCAACCTCTCGTCACACTACAATGTCTGATTACAAAAAGCCGTCTATGAATGGAGATAATCATTTCAAGAAGAATATAAATAACATAAAATCCTCTTTTCTCTGCTTTGAGTGATATTTTGTGTTAAATTGGATGAACTTTTTTATTATAGTCATCATATGGGGCCCAACATAAAGAGTGGCGGTAGTGTATGGGATCCTGTGGCAATACAAAGCACACTATGGACTGAATTAATTTCCTTTATTAAAGCAATGAAAAGATTTGTATTCTTTAATTACCATTTTGTCAAGGAGTGTGCAGAAATCGTGCAGGATATTTTAATCAAAAATAAATGGAGTGTGCAGACAGAACTGTAAGGGGATTTAATGCTCATTACAATAAATGGGTTACATTTACAAATCTAGAGCTTGAGGTGGAAGGATTATATCAAATAATTCAAAATGAAAATATACTTGAAAGTCTTTTTTGAATTGCCCGTGTTTGCTAATATCTGCATTGGATTGCATTAGTAAAATCAGCGCAGGAGAGCGCTTTTGTCTTCTCACCCTTATGCATATTTTAAAAGGTTGGAAATGTGCTCGTGTGTTAGAAAAAAAAAACTGTCAACCACCGCATTTTAGGTATCACACTCCATTCGAATGGATCTCCCATGTGTTTACGTGGCACCTTCATTCTCATTCTTCTCTTTGTTCCTGTCAGCGGCCGCACTCTGTCCGAGCTGACTGACCCACAGCAGTCTGTTGGGACACGAGGCAGGGCTTACTGACATGAACAGCAGTCACCCTGCAGAGAATCCTCGTGTTTGACTCTTAGAGGTCTTGCAGATATATAAACAAAAACAAAAAAACACCAGCCTGTGCTTAACAGCTGAGGTTTTATGACTGACTGTAGAAGGTTTAGAGTAAGTACACTTTGAGTATTTTTAATGAAATCAATCCACATCTTTGATACTAACTCGTGTATGTTATTATAGTTTTAATTGTTAGTGGCACGCCATTCTTCACGTATACAGGAAACAATTCTTGCATGTAATCCAGCTATTTACTGTTTTTTAATTAATCTCATTGATCAGCCTCGTTAGTTAGTGTAGACTCACAGTGTGTCAGAGCATTGACTGATGTATATAAAGATGGACAACAAAACATCTTGATTGCCCCCCAGTGGCTGGCTGCAGGTAGATCCTTAACCAATTAGCTCCTCCATCTTAGAAAATGGGACCGAAGATGTTCCTGTCACTTCAGGTAGCTCTTATCACGCTTATCAAGTGTACACTTTCCTGATATGTTTAATATTAATTGTTATTGACAGCTGAGCAGGGCTTGTGTTTGATGTACGAACACGACCTCGATTATCCAACTACTGTGTAGACGTTGGCTCCAAATGACGTCACCAGCTCAAGATGGCAGAATACAGGATATTATTCAGTGGAAGGAAACGGAGGTGTGTCGTCCGTGTGTCTGAGCTTCTGCTCATACAAACCCAACATCTTCTACCGCTTCACATTAAATATGTTCAGCTGGTGAAGCAAGAAATGACAGTCACGGGAGTGCGGTGTATTTGTAACTGTGGTTATCATCATAAATACAACTACAAAACAAGTGTTGAACATTTTCAACATTGTTTTGTGGTGGATCAGTTTTAAATATCAGCATGAAATCAAATCTTGGTTGTTGATGACATTATTGACTTCCTTCTTTATTAAAGCGATGTGAGTTTGTTTGGCCGCGCTGTAAACATAATCAAAAATTGCTCTTCTGTTGTCTTTCTTAAACCAAATCTGTCACAAAATCAATGTGCACTAAAATCTTAATGATGATCATTTTAAGCTGCTCTGTGTGTAATATTAAAACATCAGCAGTAACCCACACTCATCTTAATAAAGCTATAACAGCCAAGACAAACAGTGAGGCGATCAACAGCTCGGGCTGCTTTTTTACAGTGTTAACTATCAGGTTAAAATGCAACAGCACAAAAACACTAATGAACTAGTCGACTCTTTCTCCCTTTCAGAGCGAAGACACAATGGGATTGTGCTCTCACTGAGGAATATAATATTTAATGGGACTGTCATCAGTATGCGGATACTACAAAGGACTTTGTCAAGTCTATTAGAGAGGGAAGCAAAGTGAAATTTGAGAGCTGCACTATTCTTTATGGGACGCCATGTTCCACTCGTCTTTGTTCCTCTGTCTAACCTTCAGCTCCGGCTTATGAGATCTAGTGCTTATAGTGTCGTGGAAAAAGCATCTCATTATAACAAGCTCTTATTATAAGATACTGTGGTTTATTTATTTTGTACTGCGGCTCAGCAGTATGCTTCTATACGTTTATAGTTTCATCCATAGATTGAAAGGGGATCTAGACAGTAATAAAGCAGATGTTAGAACCAGTGCAGGGTTTAAAGAAGATAAAGTGTCTTCTTGACTTTTATTCAGGAACCAGTGTCACAATCTGAGATCAGCTTTTGGAGATAGGAAACGTAAGCTCCTAACTCATGAGCCGTAATCTTTACCTCAAGTCAGGTAAACAGAGTGAAGCCTTTTTACGTGGGACTTGGCTGTGGTAATATTATATCACACTGATGAGTAAAAAAAAATCTCAGAGCATGTATTCTCGGTTCAAGATTTGATATTAAACTATGCAAGAGCAAGACACATTGAAGCTGACATTCAGAAGATCACACTTCTGTCTGTGTTTTCAGCTTAGCACAATTAATATACCTGCCACGACTGCGTGAATTTACCCAAAGCACACATGATATCTGTGAGATGGAATTACACTTAATTAGACAAGCTAGAAAGAAGTGAACTGACTCCTCACTCCTCATGCCTGCTTGAGGCCTAGGCTACATTAGCAGCTGCTAGCATAGCACACCGAAGTCTCGGACCGAGCTGCATTGCGGGTGACTCAGACGTAATCAAGTTTTGACGAAGGAAGAAGAACGTGTGGAATAAAAAAAGACGATATCGTCGATCCTGCTGCGTCGATTTTGCTCCTTTTCTAAGAAGTGTCTGAGTCGGACAATGTTTCCGGAGTGTAATGCTAAAATCGGTGGTGTGCTCTTAATGAGCAAGATAAATGAGTTTCCATTGTTCTCCCAGATTGTTTCTACTGAAAGCATCTGAGATGATTTATGTTAGTTTAGTTTAGTCTAGTTTCTCAAATCTATCCTTCTAACCTTTCCAACTGAGGTGGTAAGTGCGAGTGTTATTACCTGTTAGTATGAGGCCCAGAGTGTCAGAATTTTCCTTTAGTAGTCTCCATTTTTTAATATTTACATTTAAGGACTCATCAATGTGTCACTACTGGAGTCAAATGATGGTTGTCATGATGCAAAGGAGGCCACAGTCATCCCAGGCAAAGATTAATATTCCTTGTGAGAGGCCTAGATTTCTTACCTGCGCCCCCGTGGACCGCATTTGGTTGTTTGTCTGTTTGCCTGCTTGCAAGGAGTTGAATAGTCAAAGTCGTTCTCATCAGAATAACAGTCAACAGTTGTTGTAATTCTCATGCAAACCAAGCCGCTTTCCTCTGTGTTGTCTGGCTCTGAAATAAGACCCAATTACAGCCGTTCTGTATTCACTCACTGTGCCTTTCTTCCCCTCCAAGTAATACTCATTTTTGATGTCTTGTCAAGAGAGGTAAACAAAAGTATGAATTGACAGGTCAAAGGTTCAGACACACACAGACAGTCAAATAGCCGGCGAGACAGACGCACACCCGGACAGGAAACTTGAGTTTACCAATTTACTGACAGGGCGCCGCAGTGCCGTCTTGCAAAGCATTTACTCTTCCAATTAAGTTTAGAGAAAGGGGAGTCTTGAAGAAAATGTTGGCCTCTGCATTGAATTAATTGCGTTCAGTCCGGTGACAAGGAGCAGGAAGAAAATAGCTCACATCGTTACATCCTGATGAAAAAAAAATAATTGGCTTTGAAAGGGGAGGTAAACAGTGCAATGGCCCTATCCCAAACGAAACACAGAAAGAGGAGGACGCAGGGGAAGGAAGAAGAAGAGATGTCTCTCTGAGCAGATGCACGCGCGACTGATGTACTTACCTTGTTAACAGCGGTCAGATTATTTGTCACATCACACAGGGATATTTCCATTTCGGTGTGACTGCCACCGGCGCCCACAGAGACCGAGGCAGATGACCTTTTCACCACAAAGTAGCAGGACTCTCTTGGCCACTACACGGCCAGGAGCATTGTGGGACTGAGACAGGCTGATTGTGCAGCGTGCGGCGCGTGCCCTTTTGATAATTAATTAACACAAGTACAAGACAATTAATTTGTTTGCGTGCAGCGTCACTGTTCTTCTGTGTGCTGTGCTGTTTCTCCGCGCCATTATTGCATCGCACATCGGAGCATATGTGTGGCTGGAGATACAGGTGGGGACTGGATTGCTTTTGGATTTCTGATAATGGACATCTCGGCGCACTTTCGCAGATGTTAAACCGTTTAAGTCCTTTGTTCAATCACAGGAGCATGAAATTGGTCCAACTGCTGGGACTAAATTGCGTGTGGCTAAAACTAAATCAGTTAAATGGCTTTTAATGTTATTTAAAAATATCTTTATGTGCCGCATATGCCAGTTTCCCCAGAACGCTGGAAGTCTTCAACCTAATATTTGTTCATCTTCTTACCATGAGCGTTGGTGTCCAACATGAACATGAGATTTGGCTTTTGACTGTTTTCTTTTCTTTGTTTTGTGCTCTTCCTGCTGGTTTGAATTGGGCGATGTTACACATTTCCACACACCAGTCAGAGTTCAGCATCTTTTGACTCTTAAAATACGAAATAAATATGAACTCAGGATGTTTTTCTTCAAACTTTAACTCTGTTTGTAGCTTATTTAGTCGTGAATCTTGAATGTTACAGAGAAATCATATCTGTAATCTGCAAAAGACACGTAGTATTTGTTTTAAATATATACAGCATTTACTCCAAACTGATATATAATGACTGTAATGGATTCAACTTTATGGTGGAGTATGGTGGAAATATATATTGATGGGCATGGTCAGTGCCTCCTCTCCTTTGCTGTTTTCTGAGTGCCCATAATAGCAAAGGAGCTGCTAGGTACAACTGAACACACTGCACGAAGTGAGATTATGTAATGGCCAGTGTCATTATTTGTCAGCAGTGGATGTGCTGGAAAAAACGAAACAAACAAAAAAAAAAACATGAAAACATGAAATTGTCAATTTGTCCTCAGGATTTTTCAAGGCCATTTATGAAATGTACAGAGAATGATTTGTATTCCAGCCTTGTATGTTTCCCATTTCTACGCCTGCATGCAGTGTGAAAAAACACCTGGGATGTCTTTGATTTTGATATATTAAAGACCTCTGCATAAGTCTTCGTCACCTCTGATTTGCTACCACTGATGCCTGTGTGTTGCTGAAAATGAAAAATTAACTCAGCTGAAAACAGGACTTGAGTTAAAGGCAAATATAAATGCCTGTCCACCATTTCACTGTGAAACACACTGGCTGTTTTAGCCACAGGTCACCTGTCACACAAGTTATGGTGTATTATATCTTATTACAAGCCGCATCTGTCCTGCAAAGCTTGAATTTGTGTCTTAAGGTGGCGTATTATTTGTTCATAAGAGACGATTTAGGTGAGTGGGTCTTCTTTTAAAGTTAGCCATGTTACAGCTCCATGTTTCTGCAGTAGACAAACCAAACTCTAGCTCTGGATAGGGCCGTTCACGTGATTCACGTGAGTCACGAAGTTTCACGGCCACCGTAGGTTCTCCTACATTCTTGGAGAGGGTGAGGTGAGAGGTATTCAGATGGTAGAGCTTTAATATGAATGAATGAAGGCTATAACTTAAGGACAAGACAGAGCACTCTGGTATATACTGTAGTCAAAATCTAAATTTGGAAACAAAACTGCTTCATTAGACTGATTACTCTTAATTTCATAGCTGAGTGGAGCTTCACTGAAGCCAGTTCTATTTTTGAAGAATCCATTTTAAGCATCTTGCTCAGTATAGACTGCACAATACACCAGACACGGGTATTTAATGTTTGCTTTTGTGCCCCAACTCATTCCCGATTTTGTCGTTTTTATCTTCAAACCTTTTAAATAGAAGTTTAGCTCCGTTTAACATCGCCGATGTATACATATCTGCTGCATATCTCTAGGAAGTCAATCAAATCCAGTGGAGCCAGAGCCTTATCAAAAGATTAGTGTGAAATGATAAATGCGTCATCACAAATGCATTTTCTTCTGTAGTCTGACACATTTTCGCTCATCAAACTGCTGCTTCGTATGAAAAGTGAGGCATACAATTCAGGTGTTAAATAAAATCTGAATATTCTGTCTTATATTTCTGTTTGGGATTTTTCTTTTCCACCTACATGCGATGCACAAAAAGAGTTATAGATTTAATCTGTATTGCTCATTTCTTTATTTCCATTCAGTTGTACATCTATCAGCAAAACAAGCCCCAAGGTAGAGAGTGATAATGAGATCATTCTTTAGACTCATTAAGTCAAGGTGAAACATAAGGGTAAGTTAATCAATTATGCAGACCCGTTATACATGTCGGGCTCTGATGCTGAAAAAAAAAGCTTTTGTCAGTACGTCTTAGGATTGTGCTAGAGGGTGAAGAAAAGGTTAGTTTTGGTATGGCTTAATAATCTGAAGTAAAGATCCTAATGGGCACTTAAATGGTGCGCTCATAAGAAAAGAGGTGAGAATGTGTTAATGTGTTTGTGCGTGTGTGTCCAGGCTCATCCTCAAGCAAGGCTATATGCTCTCTCGCTTCAGCCAAACTGGTCTCACTTAGTAGGCACAGGTGCCTCTGGAAGGAAAGCACCCAGCATGCGAGGCAGAAGCCATGGGCATCCTTCATAATCAGATTCTGCAGGAGCTGATAGCAGGAAGAGACCGGTAGTACTCTGGCAGCCATGCAGGTCTTCCTTAAACACATTCTCCTGAAAGCAGAGGGCAAGAGAGAGTCGAAGGGATGCTTGCCTGCTATTGTTCCTTCCCATTGAACCCTGCTGTGGTAGTGAATGGCTTTTTCTGGTGCCTTTGGCACACGAGGCTCACAGCTAGCTGTCTAGCTTCCAGCCTCAGCTGTGTGCCACACGCTTCTTGGCTTTAAAATGAGCACTGCCCACAGTGCTGTGGTTTTGCTGCGAGGCCACTCGGGTAAGCAGAATCGGGTTGTGCTGGCGTTTACAACCTGTAGACTTTCAAGGTACTATCCTGCAATACCACAGGCCCTGTAAAAGTGGCAAAAATGTACAGGGCGAATACTGTAGAGTACTTAAAATATCCCGTGTGCTGGTTTTGGTCTGATGGTTTGATATAACTGAAGGGGGGATGGTAATTGCAAACTTTTGATTCAGAGGACAAGGGGACTTTTAGATGTAACCTGTTTGAAACATTTCTTTCTGAACGCTCTAATTGTTTGGATTATTGGAAAATTGATGACAGGATGGCAAAAGAAAATAACGTAGAAAGACTAGACTTATCAAAGGAGATGGACTACAAAAACAAAATAATGAATGAAGTCTTACGGAGAAATTACCCTATTTCCCCCATTGATTTATTACCTCAGTAAATAGTTTCCTTATGATTTTATGGTCTCAATCACTAGCTTCAAGTCTTCTTTCATCTTGTAAATTATGGTACCATTTAGAGTAAAATAGACAATAAAGTATTGTGCGGTTTATTGCATGGCTACCTTGTGATTGACAAGTCGTTCTCAGTGAGTCTGTCCAGCACGACGCACCGGGCTCATGAAACTCAGATCAAACTGTCAAACGAGGCAGTGCTGATCAAATAGGAATCAAAATTCTGTGACTGCACTGCCCATTTCTCGCTTCGAGTGTTTTCATGAACATTTCAGTGTACTGTTTAGCTGTAATACGTCAAAACCAAGTGCAGCCAGGTAATCACCCACCGGCTCCACACTCTCATCCAAATACAGTCCCATCTGGCTTTGAAACCATGATGGCAATGTCCATGATGCCAAACTCGAGGCTAGAAAACGGTCGTCCAGTCCACAGACCAATGGGTGTTGTCATGGTAAGTTTACACTTGGTGTTACATGGCAGACTCTGTGAAAGAGTAGTCGCTCCCTCTGGAGATATAAAGGGCTCATTGTAAAAGGTAACAAACACACAATGATTCTCATTTTCAGGTGATCACACACTGTTACTAAATCTACCTATTATATAGAAAAACATGCTGAATATCCGAGGAAACATAATTACACTGTGTCTTCCTGAAGAAAAACCTCACCTCCTCCACATCTTATTCACACATAGTGCTTTACTTGACATGTTTAAGACTCAACGTTCGTGGCGTCCACACAATGATTGAAAACTTCTCCAAGGACACATTTCTTTATTTTGCTCTTTGTAGGAGCATTTTCTCTACAGCAATCAAATAACCCTCAACAATGAATTATTCATGCAATTACTCATTGTAAATGTAATTATTATACCAGTGTTACCTCAGGCTCTTTCATTAACACAGTTAGGAAACAGAAACAAGTTAAAATTAAACAAAACTAATTTTTTAACCAAATTTCATTCAAGCGTGTAACTTTTAATTAATGATTGGGTTTGTAATGAAAACTGCAAGAAAATCTTAAATTACCTGCACTGTATAATCGTCTTCTGTAACTTTTAAAGCCAGGAAACCTTTTCAAGATGAATAATTTTCCACTTCTACAAGCTTTTTGCGACAAGCCTTATTTTCATTTTGGGATAAATTCAAGTATTTTTCACAAAAAAATGTTGAAGGTTTCAACAGAGAAAACTAACGATGCTTTCGCCGGTCTTTGCGCTGATTGGTTGCGTTAGGAAACAATGATCTGAAATCTTCTGAGAGACAATTTCCCCCCTACTCTCACTCTGTTTACAGATAACTAGCTGCTCATAATTTGAGTTTTGTATTATAAAGCACCAGAATGAAGAGGCAGATGCTGACTGTGGCTGTTTTTCCTACTTGTTTCTACGCATAAACAGCCCGGCTGTGACAAGAACACCACACTTACTCAACAGGGATTTGTAGCTTATACGCTAACTACATGCATATTAATTATGCTTTCAAACTATATGCCTCACACAAGAGGCTTAGCCTGCATCTAATTAACATTTTAGGTTTAATTCTCAAGCTACTTGGAGTCCGATTTTATCCACATTTGTTTTTAAAATAAAATCTGATAATGAAAGAAGATGAGGGAGGAGTGTGGGGGAGGCCAAATTTGGAACCTTGTTTACATGTTACATGTTAAAAAAAACCTGCTCCTGTGCAACATCATATCAGAAGGGAGTGCTGATGATTTATTTATCCCAGGATCAGCTTGCCTCGGAGAACCGACAGTACTGGGGCACCAAGCTACAAGGTTACAGGCTGAAAACCTTCATGTGTCAGCCTTGAAAAGTGAGCTGTAAGAGCAAATAACCCTGCGATACTTGGCATGAAAACAAACTGAACAATTACAGACTTCCATCACTCACCGTGATGACTGTACTGTATCCACAGCGACGTTTTATATGTGTACACATACAAACACAAACAAACTTTTATGCACTTTCTCCGCTAATTATGTATCATTTACTTAAACACTCCTTTTGTATTGAGTAAGATGCTTTGCTGTACTGTTTGTTTTTGATGTAGCAAACATTGCTAGTTCTATCTGCAGTCATTAAGGTGAACAATGTCAGACTCAAGATGCAAACACAAAGCCAGAGACTGAATCAGTGAAAGAATGTGCAGGTGAGTGGGCGATCCAGTGGGGTGATGCACGGGAGTGGTGGCAGATTTCCGAGGTGAAGGAGTGACGACGTGACAGAGCTGGATGTGGCAGGTGAGTGGCAGAGAGGTTCTTCCTGGGGCAGAAGGAGAGCAGAGCTGGGCAAAACAACAACACTAAGCACAACAGTTGGCCGAAGCACAGTTACGAAGACTGAATGATCCGGTGCAGTCTCAGAGGTAGAGCACGGTCTTTTGAACTGCAGCGCTGATTGGTGGATGAGGAACAGGTGGTGAGGTAATCTGGCAGGTGAGAGGGAAAACCAGAGGCCACACACAGAAACAAAAGTTAAAGAAGAGTTTTGAACCACACTGTTGTGAAAACCACGCGTCATAGAGAAAAGAAGTCTTATGAACGTGCGGTGCTTTAGAGGCAGATTCAGACCAGCTCACGTTTCACAATGCCACGCATATCAAACGTCACCCCGGTTGCATAAAAGAAGATAATCATCCCTCAGCTGTACATTTCCATTAACAACACCATGACTAACTCCATCAAAATATTTACATGTATAGTGATTTATGCTAACATGTACATTATAGCTATTGACATGGCTGTAAGACAAAACATACACAAAGCTTTCCTTAATTACAGCTTCTAAAAGGAGAGATAAAGGCAACTGATGAATGTGACAGTTGAGGCTTGTACAGTATGTCATCATGCTGCTGCGCTGTGGGAGCGCTTTTGTTAATTAGTTTTGTTTGAGGTTTTTCAGTAGAAAATTGGCACGTTTCAAAATAAATAGATAAATACAATTTTTAGATAATGACTCTGCTATCATCACATTGCTTGGAAAAATCTGTGTTCTGCTACAGATTGCTTACTAGTACCACTGAGGTTTTTCGTATTGCCCTGAATAGGCTCAGATATCTTCTGCTTACAAACTATAGTATTAACATAGACTAGAAACATGGCAAGGATTCTACAGATTTTTGCAAGATTTGTTAATTTGGGTTAACATTAAACTATATATACATACCAGTATATACACAGTGTGCATTAATCTCGGGCAGGGAAGGTGATTATAGGAAGTGTAGGATTCAGCAAAAAGCATATCTTAGCCTCTGCGGCATCCAATTTGATCATTATTCTTTTTAATATATGTTTCTCACAGGTCCCAACATTATGGCAGTGCAATGCTAGATTGCACTGTGCATGGAAATAAGTGGGTCAAAGAGAATAAAACAAAATACAAACATGTATTAGTACTTAGTTTTTAGTTTTTAGAAATCCATTCTTTTATCGCTTTAAGGAAGTTTTAAATTGTGTCAATTATTTCTCACCCCATAGTCATTACAATAAGAAGGGGATACAGCAGTGTGTCATCAGCATAACAGTGAAACCTGACACTGACGTGATAAATTACAGGCAGCACAAAGGCGTACTTAGAGAAAACAAGAGTGGACCAAGCATTGAGCCTTGTGGAACACCAGTGGGGTCAGTTTGATCCACATCTTGAGTTGGTCCATGTCATTCTTAAAACTGCTGAAAAGAAAATGTGAATATTTGTTGTATACAATACATATCACCTGAACTCAGTGAAATCACAGCCAGTATAACAATTAACCATAGAAATAGGGGGAAAAGAAGAGCAAAGTAAAAAAGACATTGCATTAATAAATTGTCATGCATGTGATCTAAAATACAACAATCACATCTTATGATTTCCAAACTCTGTCCATCATTCACTTGTTCCAACGTGACTCCACAACACTGTGGTACTTTTTGAGACTATGTCGACCTACATCTCATGTCAAGTCAAAATAATTGGTGTATTTCCTTGTGACTGAGCCAAAGGGCTTCACAGTGTCGTGGTATAGAAATCATCAAGGCAGGAACATCCAGAATATATAATATATTTAATATATAAATAAAAAGACTGAGGGTGAGGGGATACATTCCCAATGAAGCCATACGAAGTGTGCTTTATTTCAACAATTAGTATTCATGACTGTTCATTGTATAGATGTACAGATTATTAATAATGGGCCCTCTCATTGCATGTTTAATAATCTGTCATCACAACAGTTGACCTTTCTCGACATGATTGAAAGAGACTTCCTTTCGACCTCTTTCCTTTCACAAATCTTTGCTCTCTTCCTAGTTTGTATTCCTCAGTGCACTTCCTCCTGGCATACACATTACTATTTGCTTCACCCCCAGCTGTGCCTCAGTTGTTTGTCATGCAACGATGAAAGGCACACGCTGAACTCCATGTACACCCGCTGTCATTTACGTTGAGTTTTTTTGGAGGGAAATTCTAGGCTTTCGGAAACCTCAGCTGCTCATTGGTGGGTCTCTGGTAGAAGAGTGGATTCACGACGTCTCTCAGTGAACAATGAAACATAATTCTGAAATGTATTAATGCTTTGTTACGCTTCTCCACTTCACAGCCGGTTAATATAAGCAGTGGCAGTTGTTTTTTTTCACTTTAGAGAGCAATGAGAAGCGTCAGTGATGAACTGTGATGAAAATGAACACGCATCCTAAAATATCCAACCTTGAGAGACTTTTTGTGAAAGCATCACATACTATTCACTATTTATCTCAGCAAAGAACAGCACATTCAACATTCAGCATTTGTATTGAATTATATTATAATACATTCTTCTATAACAGGTAGTTTAGCCATACCAAATGTTATTCCTTTGCTGAGCTGATTAGTCAGTTGTGTTTTTTACTGCAATGACTCAGTTTAGGTGCAGTAATGCCTCATTTGGTTATGTATACATGACTGTAAACTTTACAGCTTTCATGGAAATTACACATTTCTAGTAATTCATAATAATTTAGACACCAAAAGTTAGTTAAATAAACATCTAGAAAGCCTTTATATCTAACTTGGCCCAAAAGCTCTAATTTTCTTTCTTTAGTCACTCCAAAGAGACAGCAGATTAAACAAAATATTTTGTGCCAACGTAGTAACAAAAGATATAAAATAAATATTTTGGATTAGGAAAAAAAAAAAAATCCATAAACAAACCTGCAGAAAAAGGAAGAACCTGGAAGAACAACAGAAGATGCACAGACATATTGCTTCAGCACCTTATATGCATATAGATTTATATACATAATGCATGCATACATTGTATAAACAGATCATAGTTTGTAAGAAAAGAAAGAATTTGCTGCCCAATACTTTAAGGTATTGTCAAACTTCATTTGGCACATGTTTTGACATTCATGCATAGCACGCCTCCAGGAAAACCAGTTTGGTGCTCAGCGATCATAAGGAAGAACATACGGTGATATGTCTTTTATGTTTCGACAGTTAATGCAGCATGGGGCACACATGTTGACGTGTTTCCCCCCCCAAAAAAAACACGTTTGAGGAGTGATTATTGGGAATTAAAGACAATTCTTTGGCTTTATGTGTAGCAGTGGATTTGTTGGGGAGAAAAAAAATCCCTCATATTGTTCTTTCATTGTCACACTGAAAGACAAACAAAGCCGTGTGTGTTTAAAGATTCAGTTCCAGAGGAGCTGTGTTTGCTTTAGCATGCTGGATACTATTTTTGACTTGTAACAGGAATAAATGTTTTATCATGATTAAACTTAAACATATGGATCAAACCCACTGGCCAAATTTCATAAAACCTCACAAGAAAACTCTAATTTATTCGACATTTCATTTTTTTTTATTTTGGGCTTTGTTCTCGTGCTTACAGAATCAATTTAAGTAAGATAAAAGAACGCAAACATAACATCTGAATGTGTGTCAAAATATATGCTCTCCAAGGCCTGATTCACTGCAGGCGGTAAAACTTGAAAAGGAAACTTTTCCAAGGACAAAAAAGAAACACTTAATATGACTGAGTAGAGGCAATGGGGTCTATAGACTGATCCGATGAGAAGATGTGTAATTAATTCATCTTTTCTCAATTCCATTGCCTGTCAGGCATCCCCGTGGCACGCTGTGCCTTTATTATTTTGCCATTAATGACAACTCGCTATCAATCACAAAGAGTTTCTTAACTCTCAGCTGCTTGATTATGAACTGCTCATCTTCCCATCCTCAACAATGAGTAATTGCCCGGGATCAGCTGGGGGAGTCTATGACAAATGAAGGTTAACAAATGAGGACTTTGAAGTATCTCGTCTAAAAGCGATTAATAACAACTTGACAACTTGTATAAGCACAACAGCACAGCGGAGAGATGCTTATGTGGTCGACACGAGAAAGAAAAAAAAAAAAAACAGGATGTCCGGAGATTGTGATGGTGTTGGCATATGTCTAAGGTTCCTGCGATTATCATCAATGTTCCAGAGTTGCCGGCTAAAGGAAGATGGAGCGAGTAAGAGGCAAGTGCAGAGAGAGATTTTTCTACAAAGGCTTAGCAGGGCTGAAAGGAAGCTGTGATAAGGCTTCTAAACGTATAAGTCTTTGCCAGGACTTGCACTGTGGTGAAAATGTAATCATAACAGACAAGAAAAGATAAGCTATGGAAATAATCGTGTTTTTATTCTTCCAGCCAGAACATAATAGAAGCATCAATCTCAACATTGAAGCTATTAAGACTTATAACAGCACACGAATGAAAGTCTAAACAAGTGTTTAGGAGCGTTTAGGAGAAGCCAAACATGAAATTAATGAAATTAAGCAGAAAGGAAGAAAGATGAGTAGCGTTTGAGCGTTTATGCTGAGATCTTCTTCTGTTCTGTTTATTGTTAGAACTACTGAAAACACTTCAGGTTTTGAACTTTAAATCACTGAAAGTGCGACTGCGACCACCAGGAGCACCCATTTAAAGGAAAACCACGCTAAATGACAGACTTATCAGAAATGTCAGTCAAGGACATTTTGGTGATTGAAGTGTGTCAGAAATCGCAGCGGCTTCGCAGGCTGCTGTCATAATAAAGACAAAATTACAGATTGCTCTGTTTTGTTTATTTTAGAATGTTCTTTTATTCATTTTGTACCAATATATTATCAGATAAATGTCTAAATAACAGAAAAATAAACATACAAAAATAATGAAAATAACTGAAAATAGAGCATAATCGTGCACCAAAATGAATAATTACTTGTGTTACATTTATTTTCCCTGCATGGCAACTAAAGCCCATACAACATATTTATGGTTATGTCTAGAAAACTACATATATTTATGCGTTTCTTTATTATTTTCTGCTGAAATTCATTCACAGGAGACAGGGTCACTCTGCAGGTCTCGTTACACTGCCTGTCGTCCGCGTGTCTGGATGTATTTTTAGTTATATTCCACTTTCCATTTCCACAACGTGTAAAAATAAAGGCTGAGAATGACTCAAGCCTGAAATAATGCTGTGTGATATGTTCTGTGGAATGACCACAGCCAGCCGGACCAATGACCAACTGCTTTATTATGAGAAATTATTATTATTAGAGACATTAAGTATATTTACACTCACTTCATAACAGTGGATTTCAGCATATACTAATTAAAAGAATACATAAATATATATTTAGCTGATGTTGCTTCTGTGCATACTATCCAAAGCCAGAAAAATCTGTGGATCTACCAGCGTAATAATGTCTGAGCTTTATGCATCAGCCGCCCAACTCAAGTGTCCGCTGTCAATTGTGGCTTCGCTGGACAAATGACTTCCCTCTTTGCTACAGACGAGGCAAAGAAAAATGTCTGACAGTGCGATGATACTAAGTAGAGTGAAAGCAGGGACAGGAACTGTGAAGTATCAGTCTGGCTTTCACCACAGAGCTGGTGACTCAGCAAAGGCCAACAGTGGATTTCAATAAATCAAAACGCTAACTGGACTCACGGGGTGGCCATGGCTGAGTGTTTCTCATTACGGCCGGGTAAGTCAACAAAGAGCTGAGTGACAGTTTGGAGAGGAGCCGGAGAATAATCAACACACATTTGAAGTTGTAAGCAACTTTACCGCACATTCCTTACTTCACCTGTTTCCCCACAATGCATCAACACTCCCCTGTGATTTGTCTTTACAAGAAGCCAGTTTTGCATTTACTGACCACAACAGGTTTGGACTTAGACCTTCAAAGGAGGAGCCAACAATCCTGTACTCTGATAAATTCTGCAGCTGCCAGTCCAGAAACACAAAGAAGCAGTTTAATCACAGAAAGTATGTATGCTATTTATTAGATTTAGTACTTAATAAAAGCCGAACCTTAAGCTAACTGCGTGATGGGTGGCAAAAGGTTGTCAGCCAAAGCACAGGGCTTATGTCTGGAATAGCATGGCTCTGTTTCCTTTATGTGCTTCTAACATGAATAAATATGCTACGTAGTCAGATTATTAGAAATTGAGCAGATTCTCTGTGCCGTTTCTGTGTCTGACATCGCGGCAGCTCGATCTGCTCCGTGCTGCTCGTCGCAGCTTCCTTCAAAAATAGAACAACTATGTATTTTTTTGCAGAGCGGAGAGCCGCTTCTGGGATGCTTCTGTATTGCGCCGCCGTGCTTCTCGAGGGATCACAATCCTCGCGAGGGATCACAATCCTCGCTGCGATCAGCTCCGGCACCTGCGGCACACCTGGAACACGGCGCAGTCTTTGCCCGCAATTTTGGAAGAGTTCACCTGACCCATTTTGTGCTTCAAGTCAATCTTTTTTTTTTTAGCTGGTTGGGGGCCATTAGAACAAACTAGTGCCAACATTAGCATTATTTTCTAGTCACTAACTTTGTCTGTCTTCTGTTTTAAAGCTAGGACAGGCAATGATGAAGAAACTAGCAAGTGACAGCTAGATTTTCTACCCAGAAAACGCACCATCATGTCCACAAGCTATGCAGGTGGGTCAATCATTTCATTTGGGCTGAATAAAATGCTTGGATGTCTTACGGCTGCGACAAGCATTCTTCTTCTTCTCTAGTTTTTTCAGAGCATTTGATTTATTGATTGCTATCTGGACGTAAGGAGAAAAAAAAAAATGCCTCTGAAATGCATTACCTACTCTACCGTAAATCATTTTCTGAGTTTCCTGAATATATAAAATGTATTAAAAAAATTTCCCCAGGAGCAGAAACAAAGCGCACATATGTCCGATAAATATTTCCTCATTCTGCTGTGGCATAATATCCCATGAATGTGAATGAATTGTAAATGAAGTAATAATATATGAAAATAATATGCTTAAAATTGGTATTCAACACTATACAGTATCACATAACTGCAGTAATGGTCATAACTGGGACAGGCTTTGTGTTAAAGGTGGTCTCCAGTTCCCCAGTGAGTGTCAACTTTTCTCAAAGTCTCCTTGAACGAGATACTAAACCCTTAATTGCTGTGTGGCTCTGCGCTTCCTGGCCAACTCTCCACGCTCAGCTCTCCGGTGACAGTCATACATATGCAGATGAGCTATTGTATGTGTTTGTGCAGAGCAAATGCCACATACCTGTTTATTATAGTATGGTAATTATTAATATAGTAAAACCCAATATAGAAAAAAAAAACCTTCCAATGTCTGACCTGCATAATAAACTATAAAACATAAAGCCTGTCTGTCTTCTCGGCGCTGACATTTCTCTACACAACTTAAGTGAATGCAGAAGAAGCTGTGAACGACAGTGGAGGAAGCAAACAAAATTACAAGCTCTACTTACGCAAGCAAACATAATTAAGGGGCACTGAATCTGACAGTGCACCTGTTATAGTCCTAAAAATCTCATCCTGCCTGAGGAGGAAATCTGCTGCAGATCTACTTTCTCTATAACGATGCAGCCGTGCCGAAACAGTAAAACTGTCTCATTGTCTTATTTTTGTGCAAACATGTGATCGATTTTCTGCAAATGTTTCCGAACACACCACGGTGACCGCACCCAATCTCATGGTTTTATCACTTTTTTTTTTTTTTTTTTTTGTGAGGGCTCCAGTGAATCTTCCCCTCACTGCTCATGGACCTGCATCCTAAGTAGCCACTGTGTTTGTGTGTGTGCACATACGTGGTGCTGCCTCTGTGTACACTTGACTATAATGAGCTCGTGAAATCTTCTGGACTGCTCTAATAGCTGCATTCTAAGCCATACCCCTGGGCTAAAGGGTCGCGCTGCGTCGGTGGGAGCTGAGGCGAGCACCAGCGCCTGGCAGCCTGCAGCCAAGCCATCTATCAGCACAGCTTAGGCCATCGCTACTGCTCAGCACCGTGGCGGAGGCGCGGGCTGACACACTCGGCCCGGGCTTGGAAATGCAGAGACAAATCGCACTTATAAAGTACGTGTTGAGTTTCATTATCTAAGAGCAGCATTCGGGCGAGAGGGGCGAGGGAAGGCACAGCGGAGAACGATGCACAGACACAACCAAAACAATCGTATTACATTCTGACATTTCAACATGTCGTCTTAGATTAATAGATGCTTTTATCGCCGGTTACTCAAGCCATTAGCAGTTTGAACATCCAGAGAAGAGATTTCATTTAAAAAAACAGATGTGAGCTCTCTGAATAAATATATCACCTATGTGATGGATATTTGGGGGAAAAGTTCCTCAGTGTTATGGACTACAACCCGGATCAGTATGGCTCTGATAATGCCAAGCTCATTACCATCAACCGGCCCCAGCCTGATGAAAACTAAGCCGTGATTTCAGAAGAAGCTGATATGAGAGGGGAGGATTAGCAGCCTGTCAGCAAGCTGGAGGAGAATTCAGAAAGCGCCCCGCGTAGCTGTCTGTGTCATCAAAGTTCATCTTTATTAAAGAATCTAATGAGGATTTACAAATACGGCGTCGAATGAATCACACATGATCAGTGTAGCAGATACAAAGTTGTTGTTACGTTGCCTCACAAAGACACATCTGACGCTGAGCCGAAGGCCTCAAATTGGAAATATTTAGCTTGATCGCCACTTTCTGAAATCCATTTTCATAATTTCAGACAAGTTCACGGCTTCATTGATCATAATCGCTGGCCCATAAATAGCACAACCACTGGTGATTCATTTCCCTGAGTTATTACAGAGCTCATCATGGAAAAGCGACACGTATCTCGCAAAGATTTCAACGTAATGCTGAGCAGTCAAATCCTTTCTTTGTGAACTCCAGGAGCTTATTCCAACGAACGTGAAACACTTGATGCAGGAATCATTAAAATGCCATAAAACCGCAGAGACAAATGTGGTATTTAATGAAACATTTCCATAAGACAAAGACTTCATTCTCTGTGGCCAGTACATATTATATATGAAAAGACAGCATGAGGAGGAAGAAGAGGTTTTGATTTCCAATATTAATCAACGTCTTTATGTATGCCCTGTTGAATAATGTGGTGAATTCATAATACCTAACATAAACGGTTAACAAAAGCACCGTATCACAGGTATAAAAACACTTAATTCCTCAGAAATAACCAGATAAATCTCCACATAAAATAATTCCTCTTCCTGTAACGTGCCTGAATAATCCTTCAGCGTGACAGCAGGAGAACGGAAGCAGTGGCCATCGATCGTAGCAGTGATTGTAAGGAGGTGCTGGATTGAGTCAAACAATCACCCGCAATTACATTGATTGGATGAATCTCCAATAAAGAACCACGGCTACACAAAGAGGAAGCGGTTCGGAGACCAGGGAGGACAGCGTGAAGTGACCGTGTATTCGGCACCTGTAATTTTGTTTGATAAGCTGACGAGACTGCACGAGTGACTGCAGAGAGCCAGGCTGCATGCTAATACGCGTGCACGCTGTAGTCCTAGTCGTAACAGCTCCCATGCAATGTGCTGCAAGTTGGGTAGAAAGAACATTGCAAGAGAAGCGAGGAGTCTTTGGCGATGATAGGAACTGGCCTCACCCTGTTAGGGTTTAATTAGACATCAAGATGTTCATCCAGCCCCGCATTATGAGTCTCCCCATGTGCAAGAAAAGAAAAACCATCTGACAGCTTACATCTGGACGAAAATGACCCATTCCTATTCATCAGCGAAATAATTCCATGTTTGCGTCCTATCTTCCATACACCTGTTCATCACTCACATCTGTGCTAGCGCGCTCTCGGTCCAGAAATCACATCCTATCGCCGTCCTCCAAGACTGACAAGACTGTCTTCCCCTTTATTTTGTTTCATTCCTTTCCCAAACGTCTAAATCCTTCCATCTGGATGGTAGATACGCGATGATTTATGCCAGTTGTGAGGACGTGCATCCAGCATCTTAACACTCCGCGAGCTGGTTTGTGTTCAAAAGTGGATAAACCGGTGCACCATTTCACTAAGCTTGAACATCTTTGCGAGCCATTTAAAAGTTGTTGTGTGGATAATGTGATTTTAAAAATGGCTGAATGGTGATAGTGTTTATTTTTGTAATTTTTTCTAACCTATATAGGAAAATGTAAAAGCAAAATGTTGTGACGGCAAGACAACAGAATAAAAATAGTCTCTTCTAGACATGATGTTCACTATGTACTACGTGACCTAGTGAACTAATTTCGGCAGGCTAGTGTCTCTATGGCTGCTCTGCACGTCGGAAATGACGATCGCAGCATTTTAACATTTCTTCTTCTTCGCCGAATTGGACTGGGCGGATCTTTAGGACCAACACATGACTGCCAACATATAAATACAAAACATGCACACCACACCAACACAACAGCTTCAGCTCCAGCAGCTTCCTCAGTCGCCATTGGTCTCTCCCCTTCTGCTATGAAGCCAAAATGGCTACCACTGGGAACTTCAGCTGCAGTGACATCTAGTTGCAGTTATGCAAGAACTTATTCCATGAGATGTAATAAAGAAAAGAAAAAGTAAGTTCATAAAGGACTAAAAAAGTATTTCTTGTTTGTGGTCAGATGAGCAGTCAGTGTTAAAACTGAGCCAGAAACTAAACTTCAGGGTCTAATTTCTCCCACTCTCCTCTCTGTTTTGCCTTTTCTCGACACATCAGATTCGGACATCCGAGTTAGTGGGAGAGATGTGTGGAGCACGCACGGTGCACGGCAGATACTTTGAATCACAAAGTGAAAAGCTGTTTTTGTTTGCTGTGGGAGCAACCGTTTCCTTGGATTGAAAATGATATTAAAGACAAAGAAACAAAAACAAATCAATGCTGTAACATTTGTACTTACTTTGCTTCCAATTTCCAAGCAAAGCAGATGAAGCTGGCACATTTTTAGAGCATTTACGATTACCGCAAGTGTACAATCGACGCCCACAACAACTGCCGACAGAAGTGTGTTTGGAAAAGCCAGTGGCAAACGCCTCATCAGGCCCCATTAATGCACTGGCAAGAACAACGAAGAAAAACAGGCTAAACCACCTCGTGCATTCAGACTGTTTCTGTCTGTTTCTTTCTTCCTTCACATTAACACAACAGTTTATTTTTGTGTGGACCAAAAGGTTATTTTAACTCAAGTTTGTCCAACAAAACCTGCATTTATTTTACAAGCTTCACAGTCCGATCCGTCCTTGATTAATTTGTCACCCTTTGGATCAGTGAGAACAAGGAAAAAAAAAAATGTAATCTTTAAAAGATGTAGCAGATATATTTACATAGCATATAGTATATATGGATAGCAGAGTTTGTACTTTTGCACCAATGCTGCCTGAGCCGTGTGTGTTTTCAAGGTGTGTGTGAAAATGAAACCATCTGAGGTAAGTAACTAAAGTAACTCCTCTACTGAGATAGGTCTAAAGCACCCTGTCTGTCTCACTTACAATATTTTATATAGTGTTATATGTATTATTTATTCCAACATTTCATGGTATTCCTTAAATATACTCTTGCCTTCTACTCCTGTATTATTACCCCAGTGATTTTTCAGTTGGTTGAAAACGTATCTTTGCACCCTAACAGCTACTTTTGTGAGGTCTATAATATTTAGTGTAGTGTACACCTCAGCTGTCATTAGTATTGCCACCCAGTTACATTATTTTACATAGCAATACAATTTTATATTTGATATTTTATATCCCTAAAAATAGCCAATAATATCTGTTTTTGTTGTTTTTTTGCTGTCTTCTTTATACCGAGTTAATATTAGCTTTTCAGCTAACATTACTAACTATCTGACAAAGCAGAAGCTGAATGGCTAAGAGTCTAAGTTAATAATTTGATCATTTAAATGGCAAATAAGCCAAAGAAGGCAATTTATGAAAGGAGTTTAAATTTATTCCAAAAAATTTTTTTTTATTTTAATACAGGTCATTTTTCAACCATTTCCAGTAGATTTCAGCGATGTATGAAAGGGCTTATAATATCAACACTAAGATACTTAGACCTACGAAATGATAGAAGTAGAGCGGTGAGTGTGCCCGTTGTTTAAAGTTCCCGTGTCCATGAGGAGAATTATGAGCTAATCTGTGTGTCTGACAGAAGGTTGTTATGCTCACTGATGCAGCATTTCAGATACAATCAAAGAGCCACCGTAATCTTTACTTGTAAAATCGTGACTCGTGACACCTAACTCTAAAAAATAGTTTTTGTATTCATCATAATTGAAGTTTGAGTTTTCTATGTACCGAGACATGAGAAAAAGCTGATGTGTCCTTCGGCTAAAGGAGTTTTATACTCTTCTTGTTGTCAAATCCAACATTCAACACAAACTTTTTATAATCAACCATCTGCTGGAAATGTAGTTATGAAAGAAGAAAAGTTTGTGCAATAATAAACTCACACAATGAAACTGAGACTGCTGCTGCAGAAATATTCTTTTGAGACAGCTAATTCAATTTGAAGTGTTGGTACACATAAGAGAGTTTAACGGCCTTTGATTAAACCCACGTGTTTCATCACGTAACTTATGTTGTATGAAATGTGACAGGAAGAATTGGAACAATTAACCTGCAGCACCACATCAGCTGTCACAGCTATATTAAACCAATATGTCTTTAGATGGGTAGTATTATAAGTGAACACTTGACTCGTTTGCTTGTGCGATAATTGTTTAAATGTCCACCAATTGTAACCAAAATATGACCAATTAACTAACAGGCTCTGTCACCCACATAACTACAATTTTCCTGATGTATATTCTTGACCCATATCCTTTTGGAATAAATTGTTTCTGCCTCTGCTAATGAATGTAACCCGGACCCGACTCCTGAACTGTGACAGACTGTTTCTCAATGAGGAGTACTCACTGCTGCAGTTTGAATCAAATGTTAGAGAGCTGGTCCTTAAAAGTACCTTCCAGGCGCCAAAACAAATTGTTGTATTACATAATGTATATTAAGTGTGTAACAATTATTCAACTGTGGTAGAGACATATGGGCTCCCTGGACAGAGCTATCTAAGTCACTTCCTTTGAGGACAGGGGCATGGTAATATACATGCAAATTCATGTGCGGTAAATGTAAGTTTAATTAATTACAATGTCCTCTAGGAAACAGAGATCTCATCTGTTTGCCTTCATTTAAGGACCACGCTGAAGTAAGTATTTTATGTTTGTTTGTCTCTTTAGATAATGCAGCTCACTTGTACTGTGTTAATCAATTGTTTTGTTGCTTTGTAGGTCCAAAACAGAAAAGACAATCTATCTCAACCATTCTGGTGAGTCTTCAGTTTGGACCTGCTTGGGTATTCCATCATTGTAAAAAGAAACAAAAAACATCTGCATTATTATTGTGCAATGTGCTGGCTGCATGTGTTTGCAGTGGAGAGCACGAAAGAGAAAGAGAAAGAGAAAGAGAAAGGGAATGGTAATCAGAAGTTCAGGTAAACTTCAAGTTAGCCGAAGTAGAGCTTGGATGGAAAAAGAAGATGAGGTCATTGTCCTTAAAGTTAATATGAGAAAAGCTAGTCATGAGTCAATTTCCCGGAAAATATCTGAAGCAGGAGCATCACTGAAACAAAAAAGCACACACAAAAAAAATGGCTTTTAGATCAACCTTGGCAGCTTTTCAGTGTTCAAGGTTAACTTTCATGTAATAGCTTCTGAAAAGGAAATAGATGAATAATGGGGTACTTGGCAAGGCAATGCTCAGGGCAACAAAACAGCATACTTTTAGCTTATTTCCTGCCAAAATACTGAAAGATCAAGAACACTCTGAGAACATCATAGAGACTTTGGCCTAGAACTTCCCTTTGTTCACGCAAAACGATGAAGTAGATGTGAGCTCTGATTTATCAAAGTGAGCCAACGCAGAACAGAAGTTAAACAAAGTGTACAATGGTTATTTTATTGTATCCAGTGTCTCAATTTATGAAATGCAAAGGTAATTTTAGACAGTCAGTGGAATTAATACAATGATGATGCTGGCATGTTGACATACTAGCGCATACAAATTAGCATTACACATCAAGTACAGCTGTATCTGATGGAAATTTAATTAGTTTTGCAGATATTTGGTCACTAAAATCCAAAGCAATCTATCCAATAACTGTCAGGACATTTCAATAAAAAGCTAAATTGTCAACATCATGTGGGCAGTGGAGGAATCATCAATGCACCGCCCAGGCACCGCGGATATCTGTACCAAATTTTGTGCCAGTTTGTACTGTAGATGTTGAAATATTTGGTGGCAAATGGGGAAAGAATCTAACCTGATTGTGAGCGGGGCTTTGGCTCTCAACTTGAAGAGACTTAACTACCTCGCTTGACATGAGTAATTCATCACAATACACCTTGTACAGTTTCCTTTCTGTTAGTCATCGTGTTGCAGAAACAGCAGGGAGCAGCGGATTTAAGGATGACATCTGAGATCTGAAAGTCCTTCAACAAAAACGAGGCCCACCGCCTGCCAGAATTCCTGGAAAACATGTTCACCAGACTGACAGACAACCACAATAAAGAAAGAAGAGAAAAATAAGTGTGAGTGAAGGTCAAAGAAAATAGAATCAAATCCAACAAGGCCACCCTGCTTTGAATGGATAATTTGCCGTTAATGAGCGTAATTTTGCAGGCTAATCTTCCCATAGAGAAAACCAGTATAGATGATCACCAATGACAAAAGACCTATTATTACTGTAATGTTACAGTAGGTGTACCCAGAGTTATTCCTTTGTACCGAACCAACCGCTAAGGGCATTGTGCTTAAATGTAATGGATTTAATTACAGCATTTACTACTGCATGTAATTTTCTGAAAACGGAACATTTTATGGTGGCAATGTCCATCATTTTACCTTTTATAGTAGATTTAAAACATTAACTTTCCAGTACAGTAGTTAGATGTGAAATGGAGTCATATTGATGGAAAAAGACGAGAGCTCAGAAATTTTACTGGCTGTTGATGGACGTTGGCCAATATTTCGCTGACCAACAAGCTGTTGTGCACTCAGCTAAATGAATGGACCTCACAGTGAGAACTTCTTATAATGTAAATTTATGCTCGTACAATTTATATTTTGTCTGTCAGGATTCTGGATGTAAACCAGTCTGCGATTTTGCTTGCCTTCTCTCCGAGATGTTATTTTCTCAACTGCAAACTTACAAATACAGTAGAAATAACTTCCCACTGACATGACAGCTCCCCAGAAAGGGAACACAAAATATCGAAAAAAATCACACGTCAAATAAAGTTTTCCCAAAGAGCTCAAGATCGCAGCACCCGTATCCAGGATGTTCTGGCTTCGTTTTAGCACAGCTGGAGGAAGCGGAGACACAACGTCCATCTTTATATACATATATGTACAATTTTCAGGTGCAGTCACTGTTAGGTTGGTAAAATCGGTGGACTTTCAATGAAGAAACCAAGGGCATTTGCCATTTTTTTCATTTTCCTAAATAAATATAAGGCATTAAAGTGACAAACTATTTTTGACCACAAGGATCAGATCAGTGAAACTTATGGCTATTTTGTAAACCAGATATTACCAATAATAATTTGTATCATTACCATAGACATGGAGCAACATGAGTCCTTTCTCTTGTCCACTTTTAATCTCAGCTTTGGCTCACCAACTACTGAAAAAAAATATCTATATTTTTGGCTTGGAGATGATCAAATCTCCCCCTGCTACATGTTGACTTTGGCTCTTTGCAATATCTTGGCAAGATGAGTAATGGGTGCTCATGAGCTTAGAGCTGCCCATGTTAAGAGCCACTGAGACTCAGCCATATGGACCCACCAAACAATGAGATGAAAGGTGCAAATTGGTGCAGGCCGGGTTTGATTCTCGATGGGATCAACGGTGCTAACAGCTGTTTTACATTACAGGCAGTCGTTAGACTCTAACATATCATGGAGCTTCTCAGGAAAAGACACGTTCTAAAAAACAGATGGTCTTTTCTGCTGAATACCTGCTGTGCCAGTTCACGTTGCCACTCTGATGACCTAAAATTCTGATGCGCTGATTACTCAGCAATTTTATTTTAAATGTCAGCATAGGTGGCGGTTTATTTCCACGAGGACTGTTAGGAATGTCAAATTAAATACTGCACTAAAAACATCACTTTGTTGTGTTCGTACGGCCATAGAAAATCATCTGAATTGCAAACATTGTTTGTTTTTATCCCATCAACAAACCTATTTTGTTTTTAATTTTGTGATTTTTCCAAATTTAATACCCGCTCTATAAATATTTAAGCTCAAAATGTGTTTAAGTGTATCCATGTGGGCATGCTGTCAAAAGCAATGGCACAACAGAAATCCAATATGAATGAGATTCAATGTGAATAAAGCAACAGCGGGGCCTCTCAAGTGTAGTCTGCATAATCCAGTAGTCCCAGAAGCTTCTCTGGGTTGGATGAGGTAAAGATCTGCATGGAGTTGTTAAATCAATTAGTCAGAGCCCGGCCTAATAATTGCAATATAACCAGATAATTCCCAGCCCAAAGAGCTTCATCGACTCACTCTCCATCTTTCTCCGTGGCTCTGTCATGCCTTCAGGTATTTGAACGGGGCTGACTCTCAAAGGGAGAGAGCGAGAGAGTGGAAGCGAATGAGGCAGACATGTCATTGGTGCTGGAACATCAGGGCCAGTCTGTTAGGGCTGTCTCCCTCTGTCACAGTCTCAACCACTTCTCTGTTATCTCCACCGAACACATGTCCAACCGCGCTATTACACACTGACTGCTAATGGAGCATAAGACTGAGGTGGACCTCCCATTCACTGTTGGCTCCACCACTGCCTCTCTCTGACTCAAATGCTATTATTGGCAACACAGAGAGAGAGAGAGAGAGAGAGACACACAAACATGCATGC
Source organism: Miichthys miiuy (assembly GCA_036365135.1). Classification (NCBI taxonomy): domain Eukaryota; kingdom Metazoa; phylum Chordata; class Actinopteri; family Sciaenidae; genus Miichthys; species Miichthys miiuy. Next base: position 6,071,078 of record CM071618.1, read on the forward strand.
AAACAAGTTCTTGAAAATCACATATTTTCTATGAATTATAAATGCACTCCAAGTTTTTTTTCTTCCTTCAAATCAATGACAAAACCTCCTTATTTTACTGGTGGAGGGGGGGAAAAAAAGATTATTTCCACGGAGATGGACGATGGACTGCTATGCTGGCGGCAAAATAGCTGTAATAGAAATGGTAATGTCCTCCCTCTATCTGATCTCGTTCGGTTTGAGATGCATTCTCCGGGTGGCAATTTGAGTTATAGGGCTTTCCTATTTCCTTCCTCTCTGTCTTTGTGGCTGCTTCTAATAACACAGTGGGATGCTGAGAGCGGACTGTTTAGAGCCTGACAGAAAAGCTACTTGATGAATTTGATGCGACTCTTTGATCTTTCAGACCTCCGCACACACACACACACACACACACACACAAAATTCACACACACAGGAGGCCATTTATTTTCTCTAATCCTTTCCACGGTGCTGTGAGGCTGGAGTTTGTCCCAGTATGTACTGGGCAGAAGTCAGGAAAATACCCTGGACAAGTTGTGAGTACATAAGAGGGCTGACAGAGATAAACAGACACGTTCTTATGCTTCCTCTGTTCATTGTTTATCTTACTTATGTATTAATTCGATCCAACATGCTACTGTACTGTAGGGGGACGCTGGAAATATTGGAAATCCATGCTGACTCCAAATAACCTTGCCACGACTGTATATTATGTGGAAGAAAACAAGTGCATTTATAAGTCACAGCACAGCCAGGACTTAAAGCAAATCTATGTCGTCATAATTACATTAATACCATTATTATGTTTTGGGTTTTTTTTTTTAGTTCAAGAAGTCATAGTGAGGTGGTCAGACTGGATGTTTGGGGTACAGATCCTGTATGTATCCCACATGTTTTAAGTTTATCCATTCATTCAGGGGTCAAGGGAGGCTGGAGGCAGTCCCAGATAACGTTGGGGACACCCTGGACCGACCATCAGTCAGTCACATGGACACAAACAACCATTCACACTCATATTCACATCTATCGATAATTTAGGTTCACCAGTTATCTTAACCTGCATGTCTTGGAACTGTGGGAGGAAGCTGAAACACTGTGTGAAAATCACTGCACCATCGTGCCTCTGTTGTTTGAAATTTATACTCTGTTAAACACTGGTTAAATCGGGGATAATTTGTTCTTTGGTAAAATTCAGAACAAAATAATTTGACATTACTAAAGTGCTTTGAAACTCTAAATGAAAGCATAAAAATGTTAATTACGCTTTAGTTGCTGTGAACAGATATCGTAGGGAAAACAAATCAAATACAATGTCGTCAGTGGATGTTTTGCAGGTATGTTCCAAAACATTACGCTGATTAAAGTAAAAAGCCCAAATTAAATTTCATTTGATGTGCCAAATTAGTTTTTTATTTTGGAGTCAAGGTTGAACATGGAAGGACGCTGAAAAAACAGAAAAAATGTAGCAAATTAACACAACTTTGTTTTTGCAAATGTAGGTCTAGTGAAAATTCAAAGTAATCGAGTACATTCAGAAGTCGCAGTAGACTCAAAACTTACCTGTACATCTGCCTTGGCCATTTACCGTCTCTCAGCTTATACCGGTAAAACAGGCAGACCTGTGCTGTAAAGAACAGTCTCAGTATTCCTATAGTGCCATCCAACAGATTATGAAACCACGTAGACGTGGTGATGTTATCAGAGAGCTCTTAATTAAGGTTGTAAATAGATTTTTTTAAATATGAGAACCTGAGATTCGGAGGGTCTTAATGAAAAAGTGTCTCTCACTTGTCATTTATAATATAGTTCCTGCATGGTAATTATATTCAGGGCACTTCTATGCTATTTAGTGGACCATGAAAGTCAGCCCTCTTATTTTCTCTTTTTTATGCTTGTTTACATGCATGTGTGTATTTGTAGATATGTACTTACACATGTGGGTGCAGATGCTTATTTTGTCATCTTTCTCCCGATTAGGTCTCTAGATTGACGTTCTCTGTAAGTCTTGCTGATGGTCGTGTTCACTTTTTTCTTTTTCATGTCTCTATTTTGAAACCTTTTGTTGCTTCTGAGGAGCTTTTTTAGTTCTTTGCCAATATCGGGTCCTTTATTCTGTGATGAAATGCCACACAGGGAGTCTAAACCTTGCTCGTTATTTTGTGAAGCAGTTTGGTGGTTTTCTGTTTTCTAAACGTCCGCTAATCACGGAGCCTAAAAAAAAGGATTTGAGGAAAAACATCATAGAGGATCATGTGGCATCACATTCATCACACTGTTTCAGAATTATTCTCTGTGCCAGAGAGACCACAGAGGGCAATAGCACTAGGAATAGGAAAAAGAAGACTTAGTGGATGACAGTGACCAACGAGCACCACTGCACCCTCAGGCTGAACCCTGAGTCCATTTAATCTAGTGTTCCTTACTTTCTTATCACCTCCAAAGTATGGGCTCAGCATGCACTCAAGAGATCTAGTAAACCAGATCAAAAAGTCCATGTTTTACACAGCCACCAACTTTCTAACAGCTGTCAGACTTTATCAAAAGTGACAGAGACGACTGTTTAAAAAGGCAAAAAAAAAAAAATGTCTTTTTATGTCTTCTTGTGTTGACTTTAAGACCAAGACAAATGAGGATCTTGGATCTGAAAACATCTCCTGCTGTGACTGGAAAATAAGCGGAATAATAGTTACAAGAATAGAGACCAGTGCTATAAATACTTTCAGCTGCTGTGTCCTCTAATTAGTGTACTCTGCAAGAGGAATGTGAGGAAGATCCAGTTTGGGGGGCGGTCAAAGCAAGGCCTCAACCATCTGAACAATGAATGTGTTGACAAAAATGAATGGTAAGGTGTCAGAAATTTCTCAACAGTGCTATTAGCTACCAACAGATTATCTTCAGGCCAAACAACACAGCTCATGCAATATTTATATTGATGTATACTACAATGTTTTGGGAGAGAGGTGTGAGCTTCAGGCTGCTTTTTTTCTATACTGGTGTTAACTCAGAAGGGGCTGCAGCAGAACAAAGCACAAATGTTGGTTTTTCATAGAAAAGCCTGAAGACTTTTGAACAATTGGGATGCGTTATGCAGTAGCAGAAAATCAAATCTCATAAATCATAATCAGGTCCCGTATGGAGAAAGATACCATGGAGTAGTGAATGAATACTTCGGTGCCTGACCTTTGAATCGTTGTCTATATCTAAGATTTATCGCCTGGCGTTCGCTCACTTATTCCCCGGTTTCCCAGTTGGAAATTCCCCCAGTTGGAAAAGTAACAGAGTCAGTCACAGCTTCGTAGGCGGAATTAAGAATCGGGGTATTATCTTCATGTGCCAAGGATAGAAAATAACAGAAAAATGGCCATGAACGTGCATTGTTGTTATGCAAGTTGATTTAACTTAAAGTAATTACAACTCATACAATTTTTTACAAAGATATGACTAAACCTGCTAAAATGAATACCTTCATATTAACAGTGGATCTTTTGACCACCTGTATGTGAAAGGGGTTCCTCGTCGTATTGAACCAACTGATAATTAACCGACTGACGTTCTCCTCAGCTCTCCGGAGCATTTTAGCATCTTTTAGCTCATTGTTTTGGATTTTCATCCCACGAATTTACTGTTTTTTTTCAGAAACAGCTTTAAAAACACTATTTGCTCAACACCAAACAGCAGATGGACAAAGTTAGCGACTAGGTGGTGGACATAGTACAGCATTTCACAGGCTAAAGAACATGATATTCCCATCACAAAATTGGTAGAGACCAAAGCAGAGCCAAAAGAAAAATGAACATTGGACTCACCGGGTGGCCAAAAACACAACTGTCCATATCAGAAATCAGTTTAATCAGACAACTCAGGATTTAGCAGAAGAATACAGTTAGAGCTTGGTGTTCAGGCTCCGACGTCATCAGGAGGACTGATGAGTAAACATCTTAAACCCCTGCAGACTGCAGGTGGATGCTGGGTGGTGGTGGTGGTGGGGCTGAAGAACAGGCATTTCAGAGTGGGAAGTACGTCCCCGGTGTATATGCAGTGCAGCTCGAGTTGTCTGTCTTATTGCAGGTTTAAGTTAACTGATCTTACTCATGCCTGCAGCTGCTGTGTTGACGTCAGCCAGGACTGATCAGCTAGGCCACAGAAAATGGCTAACATGAATAAGATGTCTGAATTATTCAGTCTGATTATCAGACAGCTTTGATTTTTGATCACGATAGCAACGCAGCATTTATTTTCATGATATTTGTGCATAAAATAGCCAAATATTGCCTTCTATTGCTTTCCATGTGATTGCTAATCTAGAAGCTTGTGGCTAACAACGCCATTCAATAAACATATGAATAAATCATTGTGACATATTTGTAGAAAAATCACTCCACATTATCTCAGCAGGATATGAAACATTTTTAATACGAGGTTACAAACTAACCGCAAAAACACACACACACCGTTTGACGTCACCGTGAATGCAACTTCATCGGAACAATTTGAACATGCAGCAGTGACTCAGAGATTCTCCAGAGACAGTGGAAGAATAATTACCACTTCTATTCCTGGGTGAATGGTAAAGCGGCGGTTGTTCAGGAATTCTCAAGTGGCCTACCAGCGCTGAGAGCCAACCATGCTCCAGCTTTAAATGTGATAAGGCAGAAATTGATTTGCATGATCCACTTATGATGTTCGCTCACTACATTCAGAAACTCAAGTCACTTTGAGAGTGAAATGAATGAATTTCTCTTCCCTGTAGAGAAATTAATCAACCCTCTGTGTCTTGCTTTTTTTTTAAGAAAAGAACAAGGAAACAAATGTTTTAATTAAATCTGTACCAACAGGTGCTTTATGACACGTATCTGAAGACCAAAGATAACCTGAACCCTGTATTTAAGAGCCATACGTTTTAGATGATTTCCGTTCAACGTCTTTTCAGATGCTTGTTTTCATTGCACAGATTATCAGCTGGATATTAGTTCTGAGGCTTTCCATGTGATGGTTGTCCCAGACTGTTTGAATAAATGAAACACATCAAAGTTACGTCCCTGGTGGTGGGAACAGCACATGCATCAACCGCAGATTTACTTTCTCCTTGGGGAGGGGAAGCGGCCATTAGTCAAGAAAATGATTTGATCAGTTCTGTCAATGGCAGCGTTGTGAACAAGCTTGCTGCGTCACTGAGCACCATGAGGGGCATTAACCTCTATCACAATTCCTTTCCAGGGAGCTTTCAAGTTTATTTTGTAGTCTAAGAATAGCTGTTCATTATTGGGCGATGTTTGCGGTTCTGTCCCTCTTTGCATCTCAGTATGATGTTGTATCAATTGGCTGTAGCCCACAGAAATGGACATGAGTGCAGGCTTGTATTAAATCTAATCTTTAGCCTTAAAAGTAACCTCATGACATTTTCACTGTAATTCAGCCAGCATCAGTCAGTCTACAGAAATGGTGGAAAGAGAAACCTCTAATCTGTATGTTCCACGTTTGATTTGTTGTTGTGGTCTTTATTTTTTTTTCCCAGGTCAGTTTTATTTTGGTTTCAAAAGCCGCTGTGTTCAAAAATTCAAGACACCAGCACCACCGTGCTCTCACAACATGAGTCAGATGGTTTCTCTGAGTGAAAAGTCAGAAATGCTTCCTTGTTTGGTCAAAGATTTTGTGGCTGAATGGAGTAGCTGCTGTTTGGTTTCCATCCAGCATGTGAATCTTTGATCTTTGACCTTTCCAGCAGCATTTGGTTTCATTTGCAGTACACCGCCGACCTCACCGTGTTTCCTGGTGGTTAAAGCTGGAAAGCAGCAACGCTAACAAGCAAACACATTTTATTTTAACAACTCTTTCTGTCTTGGACTGACAGGATACCAATACCATTAGCTTTTAGTGCTTTTTAGTGCAAGGTTTGAAGTAGAGGAGCCTGGAATCAGTTTCAAAGAATAGTTTTGAGGAAAGCGCTTATTTGCTTTCTTGCCAAAGATTAGACAAGTCGATTAAGACCACTGGGCATCTGTACGCTTAACATTAAATCAAATATATTCATCTCTCAAGAGGCGATTCAAGGCAAGCAAGCATGCAAACAGAAGTATAAATGTGCCATTCATTTACACACTCATGAAACTCACCTGAAGATACTAATATGACCTGGTAGATGACACACACGAGGATTAGAATAAGTCAAAAGTGCAGATGCATTCATCAGTCTTTACAAAAGCATTTCTTGTTCTGTGAATGTTCATAAGTGGTGCAGTACTAATGGCTGAAAGACATTCCTGTTGGCTGCAGCTTTAAGTAATCTTAGAGGACACGCTGGGGTCATTGATAATTGTGTGTGCTATTTTAAAGACCTGTTCAGTATGACGCTGGACTAGAGATGTTGTGTTATGCCAATCATTTTAGAGGTGAGGTGAACGACACCTCGCAGGCGTTTTGACAAAGTAATGTAAATCAGCCAGTGGGAGAAAAAGTTCAAATACTTTTAATAAAAGTTAAATAATATGAAGCTAGAGCCAGCAGCTTGACAGGGAACACAGGCAACAACAAGCTAGCTGTTTCCCTCTGCTTACAGTCTTTGCACCAAGCTAAGCTAACCGTCTCGTGTGCTGCGGCTTCATATTTATTGGACAGATATGAGAGTGCTATTGATTTTTTTCATGTAACTTTCTGAAAAATGTCAAATTCCTTTTAAAAGGTACTTTTCAATCACATCCCCATACCTTTAAAAAGGTTCAATTGAATTAACCCAATTGTGAATTCCCTGCATGTGTACAAGCCGCTGTCATTCACATGTCACGTCGCCGCTCAGTATGCTGAGGTTGACCTTCTCATCAGAACAGGCTCGCACAACGAAGGACAAGAAACTGGTGTGCCATTAACACGGTCCAGGCTCTATGGGCTCCGAATCAATGAGGGAATATGCTTTTATGATAGAGCCCCCAGATGATTTACTGTTGCCATAAATGTGCTTTCAGTGATATTGCAGAGCTCAAAGGAATTTATATTCCAAATGAATTGTCTATCAAAAAATCACTTAACCTCGTGAGGGTTTGAACTGCAATAAAGGCCGGGCTTGTGTCAGCAGGTGATGAGAAGCATCTATCAAAGCATTCGCCAGTTTTTAGGTGAAACAGTCAGATTATTTAATATTTAGAACAAATGTATTAAAACCATAAATCACTTGCAGCAGTTTTAAGGATCTGCTATGCAGACAGAATGTATTAAATATTAATATCTGTTGCATACTGTAGTGTTTTGCTTCTTAACCCTGTCGGACTGAAGCAAAAACACTATCTTGATTAATAATTATGTACACAATATTTTGGTATTTTAAACATAATGTGCTACAGTTTAACATTTTAAACTTTCTTCTCTTTCTCTCTCCCATTAAAACAAGACTGTAATAACTAACAGTGTATTCCATTAAATAGAGGAATAATGATGAACTGTTAGCACCTTTATCACTAGACTTTAATGTCTAATCCTCATACTCCCTCCGGCTTTGTAGCCTCAAAAGTTTATGAAGTGAGGTGCGGTGCAGTCTGACCCCGACTGAACTCGTGGCAGTCGGCCGTCAAAAGCGCCGCGCTCCTCTCTCCTCCTCTTTCATCTCTCACCCATCTCTCCTGCAGCCTGGTCAGAGATTATCGACACATGCAAGGGGAACATGAACCAGCGTGGCGGGAAAATGAAGGTTGAGTACGATTTGTGCAGGTTTGGATGCTGATGATACACCGCTACCTGCTACATTTGTATTGCTGTTTGAAATGCATTAACGGGGTATGATATTAACAGTCAGTGCAGCTTCTCTGGTCAAGATGTCTCCTTCCTCCTTCTCTCCTTCTCTCCTCCTGTCTGTAGCGTGGCATGTAACCAGCCTCTCTCTCTGCAGGACCTATAGGAGGAAGGAGATTTGGCCAGTCGGGAGACAATGTTTTTTCCCTTCAATGTGAACATGACTAAGAATAATAGCGCTCAGTGATGCGTCGCGGCTGTCTGCACTGTTGTGCACAACAACATTGATTAGATTACTTCCCTGACTAATGGCCACTTCCCCTCCCTCAGAGGAGAAAGTGAATCTCTATCTGATAGTCACTCTTCCATTCAGCCCTGGCTCTCTCCACCACTTCTTTATCTGCAGTACATTCATCTTAGCTGACTCAAAAATGCAGAAATCATTAGAACTTTATTTGATGTCCTCATTTTTTGTGATAAAAATCAGCGAAATATGGGCTTACAAGAAACAGCGTCCATGTACCTGCGCTTGGAGAAGGTGCAAGGGAGTGAATAAGCATCAGTGTTATCTATACAGCTGAGGAGTAAGCTTTAAAATACACTTCAGTATTTGCCCTCTCCGTAATGGTTTTAAATGTTCACATGAGATCAGTATTCCCTGCAGAATCCGAAGAGCCTCATTCTCCTTGCACTCTAACCTTTATCTTTTATTCCCGAGTTTCTCTTTGCACTGCCACAGCCCTGACCATATTCCCACGGGCAGCCTCCAACACTTCTAGTTAGCACTTCAGTTGCAGTTCCCTACCTTACTCGAGTAGCACAACCACTGAATTTTAACAGCGTGCATAAACAAACCTTGAAGATGAAGATGTTACAAATGTAGGGCAAAGATGAGACGGAGGATGTAAATGAATTAGGGTCCAAATGCTTAACTCCAATTAAAGTGATGACTGGAGGCTACAGCCACACCAGCAGCTTTGTGAGGCTATAATACGGTGCTTGGAGCTAGATGCTAACATGCTTACAATGCTAATGTTTAGCATGTATAATGTCTGACCGTGTTCGCCATCTTAGTTGAGCTTGTTAACATGCTAACATTTGCTAATTAGCTTTAAATACAAAGTAGTATTGGACAAATTAACAGATAAGTTGAGATATTTCATTGAAAATGTGCTAACTGAGAAATCACCAAAGTCATTAGGATCTATCTTCAGGGGAACATGAGTTCTTGTACCAAATTGTGCAAATGTAAAGCGAGGAATATCCAGTCGGTTGCAATCTACAACCCCCCCTACTAGATATCACGAAATCAATAGAAATCCATCAAGTGGTTGTCAAAATGTTTCACTTAAAATCACAAATGTCAACCTCATGGTGAAAAGTTAAGGGATCAGGGGACGTCACAAGAGACAAGATCACGAAAATCATCAAGATTCATCCTCAGGGGAATAAGAAAGTCTAAAATTTCATAGCAATTTACCCAAAGGTTGTCGGGGCATTTCACTCATTCACTGGGGGCCATGAAAGTCTGTAAAATAGCAGTATTTCAGCTTGAACCAAACTGATGGACCAACTGTCGGTTGCTATCCTTCTCCAAACTAGCTTAGCTAAAAATTTTTGTACTGCAAGGAATCGTTCAGCTTCGGCAGTCCCAGCCCCTCTGATGTGAGCACATTGCTAATCGTGTGGAACAGCTTTGAAGCCATGTACTGTCTGGAAGTCAACAACATTTGGTAATTACAAGGGGATGTGAATCCTAATTGTTACACACATAAAGCATACACAGTCAGGACATTTGGCCCCCGGGCAGGCATTAGTCCCCCCCTCTCCGCCCTCCGCCTGACAGATTACTTCCTATTTGTCTGCTCTCTTCCGTAATCCCAGTCGTTGCTCTCTCGCTGCTCACACGGACAAATAGGCATTACAGTGTTTACACACACAACAACTTTGTCCAAACACACATGGCTCCTGTCGTCACGACAGATGGATGCTCCGTCTCTGCAAAGTGATGCGCTTTTAATGAGAAACCAAGTTGACGCGATCAATGCGGTGCGATGGCAGGTAGCCTCCGAAAAATCTGGGAAGTAATGATCAAGTTTTGATTGGATATTATCAATCGGCTGACGGGTTGAAGGTCTGGTTTGGATTTGAAACACTCGCCCTCGCAATCATCGCTCGTTACAGTCGTTTAGGGTTCTAATTCTCACTCCATTATGAATGAGTTGGTCGTTTGATGAGAGAAATCTGTCTCGGTTCCAATGTATTATCACCAGCAGCCTGTCGACAGAGTGGACAGACTGACTGTGTCGGTTTGGCAGGAAATACGCCCTGCGAAAATGAACCATTTACTGTATGTGAGTCTATCTGACCACCACCTGCTATAGCCCACAATAGCTGGTCGTGTGTGTGTGCGTGTGTGTGTACATTTCTGTGTAAATGTTTGGTGTCTCCATCTGATGTTTGCTCAGTTAATCAATAGCGGTGATGCTGTTCTCAGATGACATATAGTTCAGGCGTCCCTATCTCCTCGCCCTAATCAGATTAACAGTGAATGCCATCTATGTACACACTGGCCTCCTGGCCAGGATTTGGTACTCTGAGATGCTGCCAGCGTCGCCACACACGAGAAAAGCAAGAGCACTGTCTGAGAATTGCAAGTCTATCGGGAGCTTTGTCAAAACAACACCAGATTTAAGCGATAAGAAAGCAATTACACAACGTCTTAAACACCAAATTCGTGTATTTTTTTTTCCCCGAGTCAAACAAACACAAACATTTACAAACCTCCCGAATGCAGGTGTGTGATATCTCGCAGGAAGTTTAATCTCAGCTGAAGAAATGCATAAATGTGCAGCAGAGATTATATTCCAACAAACAGCTGAATGCAAACATTAGCTGCAATCATGAAAGCCATTTCTTGGATGATTTCTATCAGCGAGAGCCAATTCTGCACGGGGTAGTGGCATCAGCATGGAGCGTTATTTCCAACGGGTAAGAGAAAACACTCGCGCTCCTCTACATTTGGAATTGTTTCATATTTCTATTCCTGCCTCCTCATCCATGTAATACCATTCTCTCATAATCAGTTGAGGATTTAATTTCACAGAAAGGATTCAAAACAAATGCATCCGGCAGCCGTTTGTCATTCACTATATTCATCCGTCTTCTCCTTATTGAAAATCATTCTTCGAGGCCTCCCTGCTCTTTTTTCCCTTCTTCTTCTTCTTCTTACCTTGCATTCCTGACAGTTAGTCCCTGCAACCAAGCGTTCGTTATGAGAGGTAACAATATGAAATCAATCAAAGTTCTGCTGGTCTCAGCCTCTTCGCCTCGGTCTGATTTTAGCTGTCGTCGTCTCCCTGATTGGTTGGGATCTCCTCAGACGCCCGTGGAGTGGAAACAGATCCAAAGTGACAAGGAGACAAAGGTAAAAACAGGCGAGCGTCGAAATCAAATGAAAAAGGGGGAGCCGAACACAATCAAGTCATTACAACGCCGGTCATCCCTTGAAGAAGTGGAAACATGCATAGTCTGTTTTTCTTTTGTCAAGGGCTCTCGCAAACCCCATTGACCCCTGCCTCCGCGTGTGAGATGATTTTTTTTTTTGTCTTTCTTTAGACTAGCTTCAGTTTTCAGCTGTAAAAAATATCTTCATGGGTTTGCCGTAGCTCTGAATGTTAACCATATAGTCTAGCTGGAGCATTAATCCATATGCTGATGTATTTAAATATATGAAACTGGACTTCATATTTCTTTGTGGGATTACATAAAAATTGTGTATCTAAAAAGACTTCTCAGGCACTGATTTAATGACTGGGATACATTTTCTCAAAAAGTTCATTTTCCTACAGATAAGTGCCTCCTCATTTCTCCTTCTAATCATATATCAAGAGTTGGCAATGACTTTTTCTCGTTCTTCCACATTAATTATGGATTCTCTGGTAATTTTCATTAACTACAGAAATGCCTGCAGTTAATCATCATTATTCTCTTTGGGTATTTGGGTTATTTTCTGCATTCAAAGGTCGAGGAACTTGTGCATGTTGATAAGAAATCATCGCGCCAACACCGTGGGCATGAATAGAAAACACATTTTGGAGAAGAAAAAAGGAGTGTCCTGTGGCAGTCTTGATGACTATTAATTTGACCTCTCTGCATTCAAATTGGTGTGTATAAGTGTGTGTGTATAAGTGTGTGTGTGTATCAAGAGCAGAAGGCTATTTACAACGGTTTCTATACTTTCAACAGGGACTTGTGTGCGATTTCCTTTCCTATGAATCTGATCTAGGTTTAGTGGTTTGTGGACGCCCACTCATCACAGGCAAATTCACATCACCGTCTAATTTCACCTGTTTGAAATGCTACTACAAAGTGCAGCGATGGGATTTAATGCCTTTTCCAGTACGACATCGGTTAGATCGTGCACACAAGCTAGTTAGCCATGTCTTATCTGTTTCTAACCCCAGATAACAAACGGCGGTAGAGAAATAGATGCAGCTCTCCCGGTCATCATTCCTCCACACAACACAACACAGCCTGCCTGAGCTCGGTTACAAATCTCACCTGCAAACTATGTTGATAATGGACTTCATAGCAGTGTTCTTAAGTGTTACAGTTTGGAGTATTAAGCATAACATTTCAAATCAGAAGATATACAGCCAAAACGTTTCAACGTTTCTATAATCAGGTTGTCTCGTTGAGATCAAGGAGCACTCATAAATCACAGGGAGAATAAAATAATATAGCTTCAAGTCAGTTTGCACCTTTTTAAATGGAATGAACTACAAGAGTGCCTGGAACCAGTTCTGCCACAGGTTTATGCAAAAAAAAAAATCATGCCAATAAATCAATAGCTTGAATCTCATGATGACATTTACCGATGGGCCATTTGCTTTTTTCTGTGAATCAGCACTGGCAAGCAATTCATGTAGCCAAAACAATAAAATACAGTATAAAATCGATTCAGCTGCATGACATAATCAGGTCAGCTCAATCCACTAACATCATTTTACAAATAGTGGATTGTGCAACCTTGCACATGGAGGTATGATGCTGAAAAAAAAAAAAGATTAATGTCACACTTTGTTGGGAAATACTCTATAATATATAAACAACTTACATGTTTTATTAAATTAGTTAGAACACACATAAACGCAGCTTGTTTTTCCGAGGCTTAACAACGAGTAGCTGACGAGCTGTACGAGCCATCAAAGTCTGATTTATTTCTGCCAAAGTGTCAGTGATGAAAGACCCAAATCATCTGTCGCCGCAGGGCTTCACCAACCTCAGTTTTTCTGAAGAGAACATTTGCTCTCTTTTGCCCAAACAATCTACTCCTCTAATGCACCATATGTCTCCGTCTGGATTAGCTGCTAACAGGTTAGGACACCTCATAGCAGTGAATAAAATGTTTAATTCTTAGACCTCAGGAGCCAAAATGTCTCATTCTTCAGAATCAGCGACGTCTGATGAATGCAGCTGCGTTTTCCTTTTGATGTAACACACAATAAAAAAAGAACATAATTCGAATACAGGTCTGCATCTGTGTGTAACGTCGCTTGAAACATTTGCATAAAGAACAAAAATGGCTTCTGTCAATAAGCATGAACCATACAATGGCACACTCTGGCATCTCGCACCCCATTGTTCTCCTGCACTAATCTATGGCTCGGGTCTATGGCTGCGGATTAATTCCACTTTTCTTCTAATTAGCATATTTGATTATGCAAAGGATTCTCTTGACTTTGCCGGGCTTCCTAAGAGCCTCTATTAATTTCGAGGAATCCTCTGATCACAATTAAATGATAAATGGTTAAGTGTTGCATATGGAAATGTGCAACACAGTCTGTCTTGTTTAGATGCTTTTTTTTTTTTTCCCCTCCACCCATAATGAATAGCTCTGAATTAGCATGAAAGGTCACATCCACACTGGGTCGAGGAGTTTGGCACTCTCCAATGCATGGTGATTGCTGCTTTACATAAATCATGCAGTCCTTCAAACTGTGTTGAGACGAAACAATATTCTCCTCTAACTGATTTCCTCGGTAAACAAACTTTTCCTTGCAATTTGTGGATATACACCCCGAGTATTTATTTGGGCTGTTTGTGTTTGGATATCCCAGACTGGCTTCCTAATGTCTCTTTACTGTTGTACAATTTTACATTACATTGAGTAATTTAGCTGATTCTTTCATCCAAAGCCACTTACAAAAAAAGGGAAACGATCAAGTTACAGTGCAACATGGACATGTTAGTGCAGCAATAAGTACTACTGCATAGAATCAAGTGACAGTTGTAGAAGGTGGATAGATTTAGCATGTCTGGTTGGTGGTAGTGTTGGAGAGGAGGTCCTCTCTGAAGAGCTGGAGGTCTTCAGCAGGTTTCTGAAGGTAGAGAGGGACGCCACTGATCTGGTAGGACCAATGGTGAACAATAGACGAGAAAAGTTTGGATTGACCTGAGCGTACAGGTGGCAGAGCCAGTCGTCGTTCATTGGAGGAGCACAATATTTAAGAGGTGCCTGTATAAGGTGTCACAGAGGGGAAGAACCAGTTAGATTTTAGTTAAATGTTAAAAGGTAAAGGTAAACTTAATCCCCAAAGAAAGCACATCATTAATTCAATCCTTTTGAGATCCTCCTGCTCTCTTGAGGTCGTCGGTGTGTGTTAGCATTCAATCAAAGGTTAATGGCATCCAGTGAACCCGAGGAGAAGATAATAGAAGTTAATAAAAATCAATTAAAGAGACAATTTTCTTCAACTCGTGTGAAAAATACAGAGCCTCTGGTGAAAGAAAACGGGACAATAACTACAAGAATTCACCCGTGCAACTTTTATAACGAACTTTGAGTCAATTCTGAGATATAGCAGCCAATATGTTAAAATGCTACAATAGAAATGCTTTGTTAGTGCACAGATAAGCCTCAGTGGGTTTCACTTTTCAAAGCTGCAACAGTGCTTAAAGCCCCCGAATCTCTCAAATCTCCGTCTTTGTCACATTTATGATTTGAAATGATAAAAGGGAATAATTATACACGTGTCATCGATGGCAGGGGCGAGCACAACATGGATTTTGTCTTTTATAAATGAGATCTCGGCTGCACTGAATTCCTAAAGCTCATTTGTTTGTGTGTGGTTCAGCCAGAGGTTTCAGTAATCCCCCAGTAGGCCACAGACTCTGATCTTCCATTACACATTGTATTGAACAGCCTGTGGGGAGGAAATACAGTTGCAACCCCCCACCACTACCCCAAACCTCCAGACAGCCCTTTGTGCTTTGAACGTGTCTTTGTGGTTTATTGGAGAAAAAGAAAAAAAAAAGAGCACAATGCAGAACTATCTCACACAGTGTAAGAAATGTTCGCCATTGTGTCATTAATCAGCAGCTTGTAATCTCTATTTCTTATTCAAGGCTGGCGAGTTACAAACAGCTGTAGGCAACAGCCAACGGAAAAAAACAAGACGCAAACATAAGAGCCTACAGGTGAAACAGCAGGCGGACAAATAGTCCTTAAGTGAGGTCATAAAAAAATGAAAATACCAGCTAAAGGAGCAGCTTGGAAGAATTAAGAGAAATCTGCAGCTGCTCTATGAGTCAGCCTCATGAATAAATGTGTTGACATTTTTAACATTTAACTAACAGCATGACTCCACTTTAACCGTAACCACTCCTCAGCCATGCTGTAGGTGATGTTCTGTTCGTTCAAAATCGTTTTACCACGAGGGGCATTTAGTGCAGTCGCTGTTCTGGAGCTGCCATCACTTAGTCGCCATCAGCAGCTGTCTATTCATTCAAAGAATTGAAGATTTCTCTGTGAAATGCCTTGTGCGAATGCCATGAATATAAACTTTGACATTTGACAATGATATTTAGAACTCTTAACGCATTTTTGTACTGACAAATAGTTGTCTATGACCATAGACAGTATAAAACATGGACGTCGTTTCTGAAGAGCCATTGTGAAGCTCAAAGTGTGGTGGGCGCCATCTTTGGCTGTCTTGCCTCTGATACCTAATCTAAAAAGGGGCAAAGACATGGATTGTCAGTGGAGCTGAGACAGGCTGAGTCAATCAAAGTGCCCACCATGTAAATTTTGCATAACTTTAAGCCTTAATATAGCAAGCCACAAATGGCCGCCCATGCAGTTTTTGGCACTTCCACATTGGCTTCACTTCACAGCTACAGAGGTCGCGGCTAGCTTATGACTACAGAAGTTGTAATTCTTAAAAGGTCCAGTCTGTCATATTTAGGAGGCTCTATTTACAGAATATGGTAGAAATTGAAAATAATATGCATAACTGTGTTTTTATTCATCTATAATGGTGTATAAATCACCTGAATATAAGAATCATTGTGTTTTTACCTTACAATGAGCTTTTCATATGCAACGGGTCCTTTTTCCACAGACTTTGCTACCTTTAACAGCCACCATAGTTCCTCCTTAACTCCAGGAAGGAGAGGGCTGATGGTGACGGGGTTGCAATTACATGGCTAGATGCCACTAAATCATACATACTGGTTCTTTAAGAGTCCTGTTTGATTTGGCAACACCTGTAGTTACTGTCGTAACATTTGGTACAGGGTAATACTACAGGTCCCAGAATTTTTGGTAGAGCAAAAACTACCTGAGCAGCTACTCTGTTAAAAATACAACAGAAGAGCAGCTGGTCTACCTGTTTACAATGTGGCCAGTGTTATTTTTGATAAAGAAATCAGTCATTAATTGGCCAGTCACCGAGTGTGACTGCTTCAGTTTGCAGTTAATACAGCTTTGACACGTTGATATCAGCCTCATTGTTTACTGTTCGCTCTGCTACAGATGAGAAATCAAAACAGCAATGCTGGACTGCATTCATCTTTTCTTTTGTGTGTTGGCAATTTGAATCTTGAATGGCGGACTCGAGCAATGAAAAGTGCTACCGCTATATTTAGAGAAAATATAAACAAATTGATGAAAAAAACGCTAATTATACATAAAAAACAGTATCAGAAATTGGAGTTTGAATAAATGAAATATTAAGTTTTTAACTTTAACAGAAAGCTCATCGAACATTTGCCGAAATTTCAACCAATAAATCACAGATTTTTGAAAAATCCTACCAACTCTGCCACTCCAATTAAACATAAATCTACGTCTCTCTCTACCTAGTAAGCCGTCATTTTTAATTTCTATAAATGGTCCCTCCCTGTGTCCTTCTCTGCCCTAACATCGTGTATAATTATGAAACACTGTACATCAATTTAAGGAAACTACATGCTCTCAAAATGTCATCACACTGGGTCTCTAACCCATAAAATTAGAGTATCACCAGGGCTGAAAATGGGTTGAGTTTCTCACTGTTAAAAAGACTACAATTCCTAAAATCCTGAAAATGGATTGTCGTCTAAGAGCCCAATTAGTTTCTTGATTGAACCCAAAAATTCAAGTGACTGCACATACTGTAATTATGTATGAATGGTTGAGTTGGCTTGTGTATGTACTCTGACTTGTGCAAACATACAATATAGCGTAGAGTAACAGAATGAGACAGGAGACAAAGCAGGGGTAACATTGCAGCCTGCTCCCTGTTAGTAAAAACCTAGAGACTAAATAGAAAATGATGGTGAAGGTGACTGAGAGAGAGCACTCACGGAGCATTTTACAAATGATGAGTGCGCATTACAAGAGCAGAACTGAAGGCTGTTATGTAAAACAAGCTCATTTGGGCAGAAAAACCGAAACATCCTGTGCATCCACAAAAATCTCTCCTCCTCGCATTCATACAGTTCTTCTGGAACACGTCCAGACCAAAGAGGGAGTTTATGTTTAAAAACTGTGAATATAGTCACTGTGCCAGTTGTGGGCGGAGGAGGATGACATTATTTTGGCTTGAGCCCCGTGCCATAAAATACATTCAATTACTGTGAATGTACTTTAGTCTGCAGCGTGATATTTGAATTAAATGGGTAAAGACCGCGAGATAAGTCTTGGAATTAATCAAAATTGTTCAATATATCTCACAAACAACCACAAAACAGATTGTACATTATTGATTTACTTAATTAACCACATGTTGTGTTTTAAAAAACACACTATTATACTTTACTATTGTTCAGCGTGATACTTCCTGACTTTATCCAATTATACAAAACATGCTCATAAAATGATTTTGATTTGGGAATCCAGCTGTAAAAAAGCTGGTTAAATACAAAAGATAGGATTTCATATATCTGCGATATGTGTTGATGACACCAGCACACTGGTGGCACTACTTCACCCAAAACCCAAATCATTCAATTTGGACTTCTGTCATTGGTGTTTTATAACATAACAGAAGTCTGATGTGTCCAGGTAAGAGGTTAAGATACTGAACAGTTCTTTGTCTGCAAATCTGCCTTTTGCAATTACCATAATGTTCATGCATAGCTTGTATAACACACACAGCATAACGAATTGACCTTGTTTGACATAATAAGGCTGTATGGTCATTTGCATACACTTTCAGCAAACTTGCAAGACCACAACAAATAATACTTTTCAAATTAAAGGTCAGAGAACTTGACGAGGTAAAAGCAAATGAAAAAGACAAAGGTTAAAATAAGAAGGTAAAAGACTCAAACAAAGACACCCCCAAGATAAATCCAGCTAAAGGAAAACTGGACCTTTGTACAACAGGAAATTAAGCTTTGGCAAAAGTTCAATACATTTTACCTTTACTCCTCTATTTCTTTCTACTCTTTCTTAAACCTTCGCTTCCCCACGCTGCCAGAGTCTAGACAGTCTTGAATCCAAAATGGATTATAATTAATTAAACTTACATAAAACTGAGCATTGATCTCTCAGCCCACTAGTCAATCAGCCCTTGGTTGCAGACCTCACCATCACCTTCACGTGAACTTCCACCTGCTGGTTTTAATCCACCGCTACCATCACCACCCAATGTGATCTCACCATCAAAGTCTTTCTCTGTCGCTAATCCCAATAAATATCGTCATACACTTCACGTGGATTAAAGCATAATAATTCGATAACATTTACTCCATTTCTCAAGCTGTAACTGTTTCACAATGTGCAGTTGGTGGATAATGAGAAACCATTACTCCATGTAAGTTAGATGATTTCATATCGAATATATTAGACCAGTATATTAAAGTATAGAGAGACCCGTTATTAAAAGGAATGTCCTGCTATCAAAACTTTTTGTAAGAAAGTGTTTCATTGAGTGAGATCTTCCTCTGGACCTTGAGTTAAGTTTACTGTGTATGTTTTTAAATAAATCTAAATTTACAGTACAGTTCTGTATTCTACAAACAGCACACAAAACCCAACTCTCAGTAGAAGGACTATCAAACTCTCTTTCTTTGAAAAATGAACATTTGAACCATCAGACTGAGAAGATGTGGGTGCAGCGACTGCTGTTCATTAAAGAAGGCAGCTAAGAAGCTAAGTAGGCTCTTTACTGTGATTCATTCAAAAGCAAAACTTCCGCAGTGACGTCAGATGTTTTTTATACTGATTATTAAATGAGAGAATAACAACGAAAACTTAACCTGAAGTAACACAACCCGACTGAGCCCTGCGTGAAACACTCCTGTGCTAATAACAGGAAATAACATAGCAACATGACATAGCAACTGAGGGCCTTTTATGCGTTTGGCTTACAATGTAAACAGACATAATGAGAAAAACACACAACAAAAGTCAGCTGAGTCACATTAGACCATTTCACCACTTATTTTGCTTTTAAATTTTAGCACTTATATATATATTTTTTGCAGCCGCTGCTGTACAGTATATACGAAAACAGAATAAATGGGAAGACACTAAAATTGAGCTTTTATTGAGCCAAAAATTCAGTCCGCTTCCAAGCAGATGACAACTCCTAGAGGGTAGAAAGAGGTCTGCGGTATTGATAATGTTCTACAGCCTACAGATATTTGAAAATGAGCGGTGGCCTCCCATGAACTCAGTCTGGTCACAGGAAACAACCTGAGGGAGGACGAGGTTTGAGCTCCAGAGTGAAGACATTAGCTGGGAACTGCGTTTTTTTGGTAAGTGTGCCAAAGTCAGAGTGAAATTAGGAATAACTGCATTATTATTTCTTTAGAAGACAGGACATATATAGAAGGGAAAGGTCCAAAGTTTTCCAAAGAGTCACTGAAAATCTTTATTTAAATTACAACTTTGAACTTGGAATTACTTCTGTAGCTGCCTTTGGGTAATGTTAGAAGCTCAAGGCTATTTGGAAAGCATCCCATGCAACTTTTCTCTGCTGCAGGTTCAGTTTGTACTGAGTCGGGTAATAAAACTCAAAATCTTATTGATTTCTCAGAGCATATCCGGCATTGCAAGAGCAGTCCTCCATCTGGGGGATAAGGCTACAAGCAGCTTAGCACTTGAGTTGACAGAAAGTTATACGATAATCATATTTATATGCAGAGAAATACAGAAACAATCAGACACCCATTAATGCATCCCTATCATCAATGAAAAACTGAGATATTGACAGTGAAAACCGGGATTCATAGCAAAATCTTATTGATTGTCAGTATTTTCTTTATCTCGGATTACATGCAGGTATATGTTGGTATATTGGCAAAGCAGGTGTTTAACCTTATCTGTTGTTGGTCTGAGTTTCCTCTATTGATGCTGAGAGCAGAGCAGAGCAGGTTTGTATGATTTTTGCCTGGAGCGAGGAGCAAATTTTCAGTTTAGAAGTTTTAGAAAATCCCCAAATTGAGACAGAACACATTTTAGGATTGTCTGTGATAGCACTCAATCACCAGAACAAACAAACTCAAAATGACATTGCATGTCAGACAGCATTTACCACACTGTTTTTAACCTCCGCTGCGGTTAGACTCTGAAAATGGGATTGTCAAATATTATTTGAAAGACAAAGCAAGAAAATCTAAACTATAAATGTAAAAATAAACTATAAATGACACAGAGGGTCAACACCGGTGTAGAACGGTGGAGTGAACTTGAACGAACCAACTGCACAGACTAAAACTAAGTGGTCCCATCACTGTACAAATGTTCTTGAGTAGGTACAATAGAAGTTGAAAACATCTCTTCAGTTCAGTCGTACATTCAGTCTGTTGCTGTCACATTCAGTTTAGCCTCTATAACCTCCGCACGAAAGGTTAAAAGCTCATCTGCCGATCATCCACAACAGAGTTTTCAGATTATGATTGGGCAGGGTGAAGGGTTGGTGTACAAAATCGCAGGACTTTGACATCATGCATCCTGAGGCCAACTTGTGTTTCCGTGACAAAAAGGCTGTGAGGGATTTTTCTATTCTAGCATGCCACATATAGATTTTAAGATTTTAAGTGTTGAATTCACTGTAGGTACAGTGTTAATTCTTCCATTGTTAGGGACTTCTTGAGAAACATAGCAGCTTTATGTTTGTTCATGACTATGGTATGGAGGTCAGAGGATAGGGTTGCTCACCCCCTCGACACAACAGATAGGTACATAACACAGCAGTCTCTACAGAGTCGGACAATGTCAGAGCACAGAAGGGTAAACATATTTCCTTGTCTGTAGACTAATAACCAATTATTTGTGACACTATTCTGAGGGCATGTAGGCGTCAGAGAGGACAGCTTCTTCAGAAATGAGGCGGCATCATTTCATGACGAGTGTATTGATAAATCCTCCATTCGCCTTGGTGAAGCTTTAATGAACCTTTCAGCATGAGACATCTTGAACACCTTTGCACTCTCTCTCCACTGACTGAACTGACCATTGAATAAAATTCTCCACATCAAACCCAGTGGTGTAGATGAGGAAAAGATTGTGGTTTAGGGTAAATTTCAATGAAGGAAAGGTTGAGTCTTGTGCTTTAAGGCAAGATCCAAGATCAAGTCATATTTTCCTCAACCTTAATAAAGTACCTAAACATAACCATAAAAAGTACAATAATGCTCGAGTTGCTATGTTAGGTGACTGCATTGAATGGTACAAGTGGATATTACAGCTAAATAAATGAAATATTTCACTTTTCTCTAAAAAATACTTTCACTTGTGTAAATTAGTATAACCATCCACAATCCTCTACACAAAGATCCTCTTCTGTCATTCGTTCTAACAATTTCTACAACTAGGAATTCAAATTTCAAACACTGAAAGTTAAGAGGACGAGTATTTAACAAGGCTGCGTGAAGGCTGCTAGAAGCACAGTTAAATGGAAGCGGTTTCATCGTGCACTGTTTAGTCTTGAGGTGTACAAAAAGCTGAATCATGTCTTTATACTTCATATTACAGCTTGGATTAAAAAGGAACTGACCTGGACAGAGAAGCTGCACCATTCTTAAATATAAATCACTTCAGATGCCCAGTTGCCCTGAATCGCATGTTTGCAGAGTCTGTGAGGAACAAGGGCGACAAGGAGAATATGTGATCTCCACACGAAAAGCGCCGTGGCGACAAGCACTAGTCTTTCTTGATTCGAGGTGACAGTCGAACCACTTAGCCGCTGTGATGCCCAAATAGATCTGGGTTACACGGCCTGATGGCTTCCACGTTATCCTCTGTGGGTTTGTTTATGATTCTTTTAATATCTGAATTAGACTTCTGTATGAATTCTTACTCCGGTTTATGACCCATAACTTTTTTCTGTAGCTCGGAAGTTATTGGAAATGCGAAAATTAGTCAAATTGATTAACTCGGCAGAACAATCATTTATTTGTCTGTACGTACAGTTGCAATGAAACACTAGGAGAATATGAGAAATCACTAATACGCTGTAGAATGACTTGTACATATATTCTATATGGCCTGAGAGAAAATTCAAGCTGGATCATTTTTCACGAGGCGGGACCGTCATGAAAAGTTATAAAGCTGAAGTTATAAAGCTCAGAAGTAATAATAAGGCAAAAAAAAAAAAGTCAGACAGCAGAACAGACTGCAGGCAAGCGGCTTTTGGTATAAAAGGATATGATGCTGAGGGAGAGAAGAAAGAAGATGTGTTAAAAATAAGAGGGGGGTAGAAAGAAAGGGGTACTGAAACAGTAGGCGACTCTGACAAGTAAGAATCCTGCATGATCACAAGAGTTGTTCTCAGATCGGATGCTGAAGTCAGCGCATTTGAAGCAGCAGAAGCCGCCATGGGAATAAATTCCTCCAAACGAAGGGAAGACGCAGAAACAGATATGAGATATGGAGATGAAGAGAGAGGAGAGCAAGCAAAGATGTCGCCCGCTGATTCCAGTATGGGAACAAAACTTAATGAATCTCAAGCATGAACTGAAGATGGAGGTTAAGAACAAAAGAGAGGGTACAAGTGACAACTAACATTCACATCCAGCTAGAAGTGTGGTACTTTTTAGGCCTGTTAGCTAGAGCTCGCTGTCCAACAGTCAGAGTTTTTTGCTTTGTTCAGTGTAATAGTTTCTCAGAAATACAGACAATTAAAAGGACAAATTTTGAACCCGAAACGTTGGCAAAGCACAATTTTTCACGCTCTACTTGCTTCATACAAGCTCTCAGTTGCTGATGTTCTTCAGGGATACGGGACAAATGGATAATGCAAGAGTAGTGAAATTTCTCTGCACACTATATCACAACAAACTTACAAAATATGCTGTTTGTCCATGAAGCATCTTCGGATCTGATGCTCCCTTCAGCAAGGCGACATCATTTGTTTGTGACTTCCAGCGTCGTTACAAGGCACTGTTGAAAAATGCAACATGGGGATGAGGTTTTAACCAACCTTGATAGTTGTTTTGAAGCCACACAACACAAAAGGAGACAGCAGAGACAATGTTTGCAAGGTTGAGAACAGCTATATTTATTACAAATGCAAAAGTATGGGAACTATTATGGTAAAAATAAAAACAAGAAACAATGCCAGGAGGAGATTCAGCCAAAAATACATAAAGAGGACTGTGTAAAGTAAAGACTAGGAGTCAGGGGGGAGGGTCCTGGATCAAGCTCTGACCTAGAACACAGAAAGAAGCATTAGTGTGGACAGATGGGAATTAAACACACCTTTACAGCTATTATTAAAAAAACCCTCTTAATAGGTAGCACAGAAATAAAACACATAGAGATAAATCTCGACAGAACAGGATTCAGCACTGCAAGAAAATAATAAGAGAAAAAAAACAACACAAAATTAAATTAAGGAGGGGTTTATAGGTTTTGCCGTAACACAAAAGGGGATCAGCTCTCACTTAGGGCAAGAACAGGCATTCACCTCTACCAGCCACCAACAAACCAGCAGGTGTGTTCACAGTGAAGGGAAAATCTGGCCTTGTTATAATGAACTGTTGCAGACCCAATACGCAAACACAAACCAGGAGACCAGAATCAGTGAAACGGTTTATTAAAAAGGGTGGGACGCAGAATCTTTGAGGACACAGTGACTTAAGGTGGATGTCCAGAGAGGTGCAGGGCCGGTGGTGGTAAAAATCCAAGCAGTGGAGAGGATTATGAGACTGGGCTGGATTGTGGCAGATATGGCAGGGAAAAGTCCTGAGTCAGAGGGAAAGGAAGATTAGTAACAGGGTGAAAAACCAGAGTTTGGCTGTAATGTTGGAGACTGAACAATCTGGTGGGTTGATTGGATGATGGGACACAGATGTGGTAGTGATTAAGCAGGTAAGCGGGAAAAAAAAGAAGCCACACCCAAGACAGATGGGACACAAAGGGGAGGGAAATAATGAGGAAAGAAGAGAACAGTCCAGGTCATTCACATATAAGAACCTCATGCATAGAGAAGGAGCTGAAATTAATCCTGCCAGTTAACACCGTACAGATCAGGGGATGACTGCGGCCTGATGGGGCTCACTGAAGGTGGACCAGCTTATGATGTCACAGCGCGCTGGTTAAAGTTAAGGCGTAGGTTGCTTGTGGTTTGGGTTATAACTTCTCCTTAAGGAGATGTGACCTTTGTCGTCACGGTTACAATAATAAAATGGTTAGGGAACAGTCGTGGTCATGCTTTAAAAACAAAAAATGATGAGTCACGATTGGAAACGGGAAACAACGACTCCATCTTGTGTTAAAACCGACATTTTGTTGATGCACCCACCCCAACTTCATAACCTCACGACCTCATCATTTACTACTGTTTTAACTGCAACGGCTGCCAGGGGGCTTTGTCACTTGAGCATTAATACATATTGTTTTGGCACTTGCTGAAACAGCTAATGCTGTCATTCTTCTTGGGAAGACAGTCTCCTCTATCCATTAAATGTTGTTTTAATTACTTTGAAAGATTGCCTGACGTGAGGCGTCCACGTTTGTTTGCTTTCCAGGCACTTCCATATTATTAAGTGCCAAGCTTTCAGGAAACAATTAACTAAACATTTGATTATAAATTATAAATGCAGCCCTTTCTTGAATTTCATTCATAGACGTAGTCAAAAACTAATAAAATAGCACGTCACAACAGTTCATCGTAGTTTCAGCAACTCGTAGTTGATTGGTGCCACCGAGATGGAAGCTCAGGGACGTTTCTCTGCTAAGGGACTGAATCTACCAGCATCTTTATAGACCAAATAAATCACACACTGACAAGACCTGCTCCTTTCCAAAGGCTCCTCCAAATACCACAAGGAAACAAAGCTTTCTTTTGACCAAATGTCAGGGACACAACCGGTGTTATCTTGTGTAGGTCTCAGTATCCCATAATCCACTGTGTGTGTCAGGTTTTGGAAAGAGCGAATGAAAGAAGACTGCCGCCTCGTAAAGTCAGGTAGCGTTCATATTTAGGAGATATGTGGCTCTGATTATTAACAGTAACTGGAAAGTATATATCTCATAAACTAGATCAATGAAAACGTCTCTGCGGGGTGTAAATAATGGTGAGTCATCAGCTGCGTTGTTTGTACTTGTTAGCAAACTGTTGTTAATCACAGGACGTTACAGAAAAAATCAGATACGACTATACCAGCTTGTTTTGTTAAAATCAAACCTTATGATGTAAATTAAGGAATTATGATACATATTACTGTTTGTATTTAATATACGCTTTCTCATCAATAAACGCCCATGTGACAAATCGACTATCAAAGCAGCTCCACCCTATGAAGTGTGGAGACTGTCCCTGTCAGCACCGCCACAAGGACTCTACAGCCCACAACTTCCTTTAGGTCAGCCAAATGGCCAGCCTGTCCTGAGGAAAGAGACAATTACACGAAACTGCTCTTTTATGTACAGAATACATGGACACCGGACCGCTGGGCCTCCCCCGGAGTATCACAAAAATCATTCAGTGGGATATTTGAACAGCTGAATAATGTGCAAATACTGTGAAGTGCTGCACAGACAGTCCAAATGTGCTTATCCTCCTTGTGGTTATGGAGCAAGTTGGATACCAAATTATGTGCTACTCTAGCAGGAAATTACTATAATACAGTGTAAATGCTCGCTGTACCCCCAATTAATGAAATAGCTTGATTAAATGATTCATATGGTTCACGGGAACCTCGACCTGCTGTAAGCTCATATCAGCTGCCTGATAATCAAGGTAGTTTGGAGGAGGATATGTGGTTGCTTGCAAGACAGAAGTAAATGAGAATTCAAGAGGACAATTATGGTATATATATATATATATATATATATATATAGTATATATATACCATTTTTGGGGTGATAAACTAAAAAATCTACGTACACTGCGACATGGTGGACCACCCCTAAAAAGATAATTTTTCTGGACTAACCTTTATAGTCTTTATTCAAAATCACAGTTTTTTGGCAGTCACAAATAGCAACTTGTTTGTGGACATAATCAAAACACCAAAAGAAACCAAACCAGAAGAGCTGGACTCTTGCCAAAATTAATCAGCAAATTGGCTTGGCATTAATCATGTTTGATTTACTCCAATTAAGACCTTAATGCAATTAAGATAACCTGTTTAAAGTATATATATTGCACATGTTTACATGGCAGTTTCAGTCATAGAGTGCAGGTTTAGTTTGACCAAAATTGAACCCGGTATTGGTTTGATGTAAAATAATTACAATGCAAGTCACACATCACGTAAAATGCAGTCATATCAGTGGTTACGATATAAAAAGTCATCAGTTCCCTCAATCAGATGCAGATCAACGGAGGCAAATGTGAAAATCCATTTGCAGCGGCATTTCTTCATATGTCATCTTGATGGACTATTTAACAATCTTTTTCCTTCTACCTTAAAGAGACCATGATTGCATGAATTAAACAAAGTCTGTCTGGAGTTTTATAGTTTAAAAAAATAAATCATGCAGCATGTGGAAATGTCACCAAACTCATCTTCTATCTGATGCTGCCTGACACAAAGAGCTTCAATCTGTGAGCTCATACTGTAGTTGCTGCAATTTACCTGCGAGGTACCACGTTGGTTGTCTGTATGTTGTTGACAGATCTGCCGGCTCCGCCTCCTTAATTTCCACATTGAGATATGATCACAATGGAGACAAAATCAAGATAACAACCTTATTAATGTCAGATGTAAATGCAAAGCAAACAGTGATCAGATCCGGATAACAAATCCAGATACAGAACTTAATAGCAGGTGTAAATAACGCGTTTGATTAAAATCAATTGATTACAACCGCAGACGCATGTTCAGTGCAATTAATGAGGTGTGTGAAGTGGTTGAGGAGAGGCTGTGACAGAGACAGGCAGCCGGGTAGCGGTGGTACACCAGAACCAGGGAGTTATCTGCACACACATAGAGCAAGGAAGACACGACCCAATTGCAGAATGTCAGCAGCATAACACTCCTGATCAAGTTGTTTGGCTCGACGTCCAGAGAAAAAGAAATGGCCTAAGTGTTTTAACACCCTGCCATTATAAGTCAAACTGTAGTGAACATCAGTCTCCAACAGTAAATGTCAAGGGCAGGGGCAAAGTCGGAGGGATGAGCCTATATACTGTAAAAGAAGCCATTTGTCACTGTTCTGCATCCCATTACAGAGGCTCCAATTTGTAGCCGCAGCACAGCACCATAGAGGAGGAAGAGGGGGGAAAAAAACATCCTCTATCACCTCTTACAGCCCAGATAATCTCCACAAAGCCACCATGCAATCCTCCTCCAGTCCTCTCTTTGCATTTTGGAAGCATCCCCTGGAGGAATCGTGAAAAATACTGTTTAGTTTTTGATTTGAATCAATGGTCTTTGATTTGAATCAATGGTCTGCTCAAACGGCTAACAGATTAACTTTGTTCTTCTTCTTCTTTTTCCGCTCACCTGCAGCAAATCTTCCAACTGAAAGAATCAGATAAGCCGGCTTTTGCCTCAAGATTTTATTTTATGTTCTTTTTTTTTTTTTTTAATGAAAAACCAGCAAATGGCAATTTTATAACTCACAAAGGGATAATATACCCCTTGCAGTTTGTGCCCCTGTTGCTGAAGTAGCCTTCGATTCGAGCAATGTTACTCATGCTACAGTGTGGTTCTCTATATTTAGTCCATCTTGATCAATGCGCGATGATAGAGCCATTTTCTCGCTGCTGGCATTAGTTCAGCCATTAAACTTTCTCTGATGCAGCACTTTCTGTGTAAGTGGACAATTTTGCTGACTTTCCTATTGCAGGTCGATGATAAATTGGATTCTAAGTAAACAGTGATGAAGCACCTTAAGCAGTCGGTATTGGCATTCATAAACCCTGCTATATATCTCGGTGATTCCTAATCATCAGTGACAAATATACTTAGGAGCACCTTTGGGGCACCTTTGACAGAGGCATTGTGTGCACCTGAGATGAAACCCTCTCCCCCCTGGTTGATCAGGCAGTCACCCTGACCTTCCTGCCTCGTGTTGTCATTTTTTGGACTATATTTTCACAGTAATCCACTCATCTGACAGTATCTTCGAGCCCTTTCATAATAATCTTTAATAAGGACGACCTTTGATGCCACAGACAGCTTCACTGGGCCGTCTGATTTCTCACCAGCATGTCGACAGGCTACTAATCCTCCTCTCTTATCTCGGCTCCCTCTGATATCAAGGCTTAGTTTTCTTCAGGCTGTGGCAGCTGTTAGTAATGAACTTGGCATTTTTATTTTACTCCAGCACATTGACAGTCAGAGTTAGGATTGATTGTCAAACCATTAGACGGAAATTTCAGTTCTGATGATACGATATGTTCACACAAATTCTGTTAACCTTCTTCAAACGGGGACCAGAATCACAAGCGGCTCTGCCGTACTCAACATTTCACAAAGACTCCGACTGTATTCACAAGTGTACCAAGAAGATATTGCGGCGTTCAAGCATTCGCCATGTCGCTTTTCTTTTCGAAGAATATCAGGCCATTTCAGCAGAATGCTTCCTGTTGGGTGATAAAACTTAACATGTACAAGAGTTATATGTCCCTGAATTTTTCCGTCAGGGCAGTACGTGTCAGCCTGAGCGGTGGAAACCGCCTAAGCCGAGCTGATAGATGGTGGAGCTGCAGGCATCTAGGACTGCCAAGCATGAGCGCTCAGCTCACACCAGTCTCAGACTTGCAGCCTTGGGATACGCCAAAGAGGAGAGCTATTGGAGCACTATCAGTATTCTCAGAGATTATAATGTCGTTACAAGCTTGTACCATTGAGAATAAGCACTCAGGAAACTCACTTCCAGAAGGTGTAATTTAAATGAAAATATATGCAGCCGAATTCAGGCAGTGCCATTACTGCAGGAAAGACAGACAGGTAATGTATTAATATTCCCGTCATGACTGTCACAGTCAGTCATAGTCATGCAAGTCTCACCACTGAGCCAACATAATACCCTCGTGTCCAGCAATAGTCTTATGAACGGGCATTAGTCTTGGCTCATTTAGGACATCATAGCCTGGAGGGCAATGCAAATTCTGTGCATTTGACATTATTGAAATTAAGGCAGGAATGAAAAGAAGCCGCTGAGGAAAGAAGTCAACACTCTCAGCGATATTCCACGGGGCAACAGAGTGACAAGCAAGCAATAAGGTGACAGCCACGCTGGGGAAAAAAAAAAAAAAAAAAAGGAAGAAGAAGGTCTGGCAAGGCGTTTCAAGGCCGTTCCTGGTAATCAGCACCCACAGCTGTTTGCTCCAGAGAAGACACCAAGTGGCACTAACAACAAGCCAGCACCATATGTGTGAGCCATTAGTGCTCAATGTTTTAATTACTGTACAAATCAGCGGTGTTTCTATGTTGGGATGAAAAAACGTGAAAAGTACACACTCTTGGCTCACCTGTAACAGATGGTGGAGTTGCGTCTAAATTGAGCTGTTTATGTCTTTTTGGTCAAGGGGAATGGACTTAACAGGTCCTGCATGGTGATATAACCTTAAGCCACTAGAAATAATTGAACTGAAACAATCCCCCAAAATAATCTGCGCTCGGCTCTCTGTCTAGTGCTCGAAACATCGCATGGTGTCTTTTCTTTTGCTCCCATCCTGCCAATTGAAGTAATGCCAACCTGTAATTCTCTTCTCTCCTCCAGATCCCCACACTGACATCAAGTGAAACAAGTCCATCCCTCCTGCCTCCAGAGGCAAGCTGCCAAATAGTTCCATTAGCATGCCTCCAGAGGAACTAGGCCAGGCAATAACGTTGCTCATTCTCTGCAAGTCAGATGGGAAAGGGCTACTGCAACAAGGCACCACG
Organism: Miichthys miiuy; assembly: GCA_036365135.1. Taxonomy (NCBI): domain Eukaryota; kingdom Metazoa; phylum Chordata; class Actinopteri; family Sciaenidae; genus Miichthys; species Miichthys miiuy. The sequence goes on from CM071618.1 coordinate 6,101,360, forward strand.
GAGAGTCACTTTAGCAGCGCGATTCAATTGCAAAAGGTGTGAACAAATGGTACATGGCCACATACAGATGAGACCATTGTGAAAGTTCCACTTTTAATACAATCTCACTGAACTACTCCTGGCCTTTTGACTCTACCCCTGAGAGGAGCTGAGAAAGAAAGGGGGGGAAAAGTCTTTGCAGCATTGTCGGGTAACTAGTCAGCTGAGTGATAGTAGACTTTGTGTTGCAACATACTGATTTGGTCCGAGAATGAATTGACAGCAGCATTAAAGTAGGTTGAGACAGGATAAATGTGTGCAGGGAACTGAAATCACTTCCACTGCATTGCCTGATATGTGGGAAAAAAGCAGAGTTTGGAAAGAGCCCACGCTCACTTGTTTAATACTATCATGGACTTTCTTTCATATCAGTGACATTTCCCCTGAGCCTGATTGTAAAGTAAGACTGTGTAACCTTTTGAAGCTGAATTTATTAAGAAAACCGTAGCTTATATTGACTACAATGTTATTTCATTCCAGCCAGCTGCTTAGCCAAAGTTCTGAGACAGGTCTGTCTTCATGTGAAGAAAATTTAGGATAAAAGAGTCATAAAGTCAACAAGAGTTACAAACATTAGCCACAGTCCAACAAAATTTGATAACTAGTTACTAACTAATTGCTGACTTTGCAGACTTGGAATAATAAAGAAATATATAATAAACAAATAAATTATGATGTATTATCATGGATAAAGTTCAGACTTTATTGATGCCCTGTGAAATTCACAAACTACCACACAAGTATGCATATATGGCAACAATAAGTGTCATGTTGATGCTCAAAATGTTTACTATATGTTATGTGCCTACATTAGACCAATGTATGTGGATGATTGTTGTGCATTGTTATATATATATATATATATATATATATATATATATATATATATATATATATATATATTTAATATGTCAATATAATGTATTTTTATTGCAAATTAGTTTTCATTGCATGTGTTAAAGTGAACTGAATCTTTAATAAATCATTATTTTAAGTGACCAGCTAGGTGATGTGAGCAGTAATATTTGGTCCACGTTGAAGTGATGAGGTTAGACAGCAGTGATAATGTCAACCACAAAAGGTGAGACCTGACAAACCTGATCTCAGCAGCAGTGAGAGCGTCTCCAGCCTCCGTAAATCTTTCACCGCTTCACCACACTCCTTGCAGATTGACATAATTGTGACTTTTTAAATGAAAAAAAAAAAAAACCCAACATAATTACAGATTTCAGCTGTCACAAAAATGTCACATACACTCCTTCACCGCCTGCTCTGACTTGTCATTAGGAATTTCACCGGCGAATCTGCTCAGAAACTTAGCACTTAGGTGTTCCAAGATAATTCTGGTTATTTTCCACTTCTTTGTGTGCTAGCACGGCCACGGCACGCTCCAACCGCCGAACTCAAAAAGCGTTTGAAGCACATGCTTTCACCGCGCAGTAATAACAGCCATGCTGCATGCAGATCTCTTCTCACGAGGGAATTTGTGAGCACTGATGAAGAGTCTGGAGAACTGAACAGCACTGACACAACTCAGTGACTCGATCCTCTTTGCACGGAGAAGACGCCTTCAAGGCTGCCGTGATAGTGTCTCTAGTGCTGGCTCGCAAACCAAATCAACAGCGCACAAACTGCAGTGATACGACTTTAAATATCCATGGCGAAACAATTATTACAGCATTTCAAATATGGTCTGGACAAAATTGTGGAATTTCCATAAACTGTATAAAACATGGACGTCGTATCCGTGACGTCACCCACAGGATTCTGAAGACCGGTTGCGGTTGAGTGTGGTAGCTTGGACTGGAACCATCTTAGCAGTCCTGCCTCTGCCGCCACCTTAACCCAAAAATCGGCAAAGACGTGAAGCATCAGTGAAGCTGAGGCAGGCTGAATGAAGCCGGGTTGCTCAAACAAGACACCTGTGATGGCATACACCTGTCAATCAAAGCGGTCACACTGTTAATTACACGTAACTTTAATCCTTAATATAATCTGAACAGGTGAGTTGTATATAAATTCACCCTCAGTACAGTTGTCATGAACGTTGAAATTAGCTATAGAGACCAAAACTGTTTTTTGTACCAGGCTGTGAACATGTTTATTTCTGCTGTGAAGTTGGACATTTTAACATGGGGACTTATGGAGACTGACTCACTTCTAGAGCCAGCCTCAAGTGGACGTTTGAGGAACTGCAGTTTTTGGTACTTCCTCACTGGCTTCACTCCACAGCTACAGAGATTGCTGCTTCATTTTTCCACTATTATCTGACCCATTATAGACCAAACACTGACAAGAAATAGTTGCAGCTTTCCTCTATGCAAATATAGTAAGGAGAAGTGGAATTTCTTAGTTTCTTCATGTTGACATTTTGCTACTAGTCACTGTTAGAATCCATTGGAATCAGCGAGGACACAAACAGTGTCTCCTTCACACTGAGTGAATACTTTTCTATCAAATATGCTAATCAGATAGATAGATAGATAGATAGATAGATAGATAGATAGATAGATAGATAGATAGATAGATAGATAGATAGATAGATAGATAGATAGAAAACCATTTTCCGTCCTAAGGCAAGCCTCAGAAGACAGAATTGCACATTAGCTGCTCTCTCATCTCCACACCTGCATTTTCACTGGTGGCAAACTGTGTCTGCTGGTGCATGGCTTTAAGCCATTTTTGCATACATTTAAATGAAAAGGAGGTGTTTTTTTTTTCTTTCTTTCTTTTTGTGAGGAAAGAGTGTCGCAGTGAGTGAAGGTAGGTGCAGAGGTGGTGGGAGAGTCCTTTTGTAGCCCCGCTGAGAATCTCATCAAACACAACAGAAAAACACATTAGGCTGTATGCATCACCGCCGCTGTTGTGTCGATAAGTGGTAACGTGGACTTACAGCATGAGTACAAATCAAAGAATTGCTTTTCATGTACCGTAAGATGCATGTCAACTAATAAAAAATGAAGCTGCTGTGCAGCTGTCGGGCTCTTGATTTGAAGGACATACTGTATCATATGAGTTTGTTGTTAAAGTGGACATCAGTGATGCACAAATCCCAGCGTTTTACTGGAACAGGTGGAAGAGAAATGTTTATTATTAGCCCGTGAAGACTCTCGACTCCATGATGACAGAAGGACGGATGAACCTCTCTTCAGTCCTTGACACCTTATTTAAATGTCAAAGAGGAACATTAGCTTTAAACTATTCACTGCATCAGTCTGTCACTCAACGTTCAGTGTGAGTAAAAAAAAGAGTCTGTTTCTGTCCACAGTCCATTGCAATACAAGTGTACAGCTTTGGAAAGAGTCACTTTAAAAATATGGAACTTATTGTGAAGCAAAACTCAAAATCAAAATTTTATTTTCATTTGAACAGATTTTATAACTGGAACTGGAACTCCACATTTGCTATCAATCAAAGAAACATGGAAAACAGGTTGAGGAGATGCTTCCACTGTGCCCCCATTACATATTAATCAAATCAAATCAAATTTTATTTGTATAGCCCAAAGTCACAAAGTACATTTGCCTCGGAGGGCTTTACAATCTGTACAGGGGTGACACCCTCTGTCCTTAGACCCTCGGTTCGAGTGAGGAAAAACTTGCCCACAAAAAACCCTTTTAACAGGGAAAAAAGGTGGAAGAAACCTCAGGAAGAGCCACAGAGGAGGGATCCCTCTCCCAGGACGGACAGACGTGCAATATATGTCACGTGTACAGAACAAATCAACACAAACATATTGTACAATTACAATGAATGATAAAATGATTACAGTAGCAGTAGAACCTGTGATAGCGATAGAGAGACACAGAGTTTTCAGTAAAGGGAGATGTGACTGCATCTTCAACCAATACCGTGCCTGACTAGGCATAGTCTGACTTATATGTAGTATGTGGTGTGTTCATGTAAAAACATATAAAATAAATAAATAAATATAGTAAAAGAAGCCACCATCGCAATAAAATCACTTCAAAATCAACACCAGACTGTGAGTCTGGTGTTGATTTTCCAGAGTGCAACACACACTATAAATACTCACAGCAGTAAAACAGTGAAGAGAAAACCGTTAATGATGAAACAATAAAAGCCCAGGAAACAAATAAAACACTAGCAAATTATTAAATGTGAGTCTTTCAAATTAAAATCCTGCCCTTGAATGTGTTTCTCTTATTTAACTGAGGCCAAGACATTAACGCACATCCAAAATCACGCTCTCTGCATTCACATCAGACTGCCCTTCCTCTGCGCAGCATGTATGAACTATAAGTGCCCTGAAGCATCCGTGAATCTATGGACCACTTAACACATCGACAATAATTAATACTAATTATTAATAGCGCTGCACAGTAAGTCTTAGTATATTCCATCTAAAATCTTTTTAACATGTTTGTTAGAAAACATTGCACAGAAGCAAAAAGACAACATAGAACGGCACAGAGAATAGCAGCAGTGATATAATCCATCATTGTTTCAGATTGTCCAGAAACAATTTGAAATGCCCAACAGTGAAACAATTTCAAATCATGTAAAATGAAGTGAGTAAGAGTAAGAGAGGGAAAGGCTTCATCTCAAAATTGAAAAATCTCAGGAAAGATTGCCACTTATTGGAGAATTTATTTGGACTAGCTCTTACTGAATATTTAATTTTTTTTCAAGCTTTATTTCTGATAGAGACAGCTGAAGAGTGACAGGAATGCGGGGAGAGCGAGACGGGGAACGACATGCAGGAAGAGCCACAGGTCGGATTCGAACCCTGGGCTTCCACAGCGAGGACTGAGCCTTCGCACATGGGGCGGCGTTTAGCTCAGCTGGTAGGGCAGCCGCCCCGTGTACAATTTTCTCTAACTTTAAGAAGGACATGACATCAGCGAGCGACGGAGGACTGGAGGGGGCTTTAGCTGACTTCCAGTAGAGAAGGAGATGACGTCTTGCTGTCAAAGAGGTGAAAGCCACAACCTCCAATTTTACAGAGGTATAACGGTTGCAGTCTTCAGGGAGGCCAAAAAATGGAAATATGTGGAGAAATTTTAATAGAGATCAAGAGTATCTTCAACAAGGTCTTAAAATATACTGCTAAAAGCTGAGCAGAAGTGGGCAGGAATAAAACATATGAGGTGAACCAGGAACCATCCTTAGGTATGGTACAAAACTCAACGTGTTAACTGGTCTGATTGACAACTGTCGATAGATTTGGATTCAAACATTGCTCAATCCTGATTGGTGCAGAAGCATATTACAGTTTTGCCTCAAGTGGCTGTTTGAGGAACTGCAGTTTTGGAATTTCTGGCTTCAAAACATAAAAACCGTTGGAGGATATCGTACGAACCTGATTGAGAAAATGGGTTTTCAAAGCCTTTACATTGTAAACCAACAGTTAATAGATACAGTCACAACATATGACCAAAAATGAAATATCAATATGGTTAAATGCTGTCCGAGCCACGCTGTCACAGATATTCATAAGCACCTCTGCACTTCCACAACAGACTCGAACAAAAACAAAATAAACAGCTCACAATGAATCTCGCATTGAATTTCTGCACCGCATCACAACAAAGTAATTAAGTTAGAGGCACCTAATAAAATTATTGGAAAGGCATTTCATACAGTATGAAACAGGGTTATCTCAGACAGCACGGGGAGGGTAAATGTTGCATTCTACAAGGTGAACATAAAGTGACTAGAAAGTCATCCACATTATTGCCCCATTTTCTCTCCTGCGAAGGGTTGTATAAGGGCATGGATCCACTCAGCTGTCCTGCATTTCCCTTCAGCCAGTGTCACGAAAGTTGGGCCTCTCCGAGAAGTGACTGAATTACCACTCGACTTGTGAATAATGCAGGCAGGATGTCAGTAACATAGGGTGGAGAGGGGTTTCTGCTGAGAACAGCAGGTGCCTTTCATCATCATGACACAAGAAACAAGTGAGACACAGCGGGGTGTTTGCTCAGCACAACGATAAATAAAGCACATAAGCATGCATGCATGCATGTAGAGTGTGTGTGTGTGTGTGTGCGCATGTGTGTGTGTGTGTTTCTGTGTAGACTGAGAGGGGGAAGAGAATCACATCCGTGGGGAAATTATCTCCAGAATGTGGTATTGAGTGCACTTTACTGATGGAAACAGAAGTATTTCTGAGAGCGCTGCCCAGCACTGAAATTGAAGGGCAAATTGTTTTGCTGGTGTGCAAATGAGTAGGAAATAACACCGGTAAAGTAAAGAAACTTGTAAACCAAGACTATTCTGTTATCACGCCCACAAATAAGCAGAAGATACCCCACTGACAAGCGAGAGAAAACAGGCTTCGTGGAGTTCAAACAAATCTCCCGATCATTTAAAAGAACAGACCCATCCTGGGTACTTTCAAAACATTCATGCCCCTTTCTTCCAACGCATTACCAATCGAACCACGCATAGACGTTAAATTCACACATCGCACGTGCAGTTTATGTGTCTTCTCGATAGCACGTCGTCTTGCGCTAATGTGCTGAGCACAAAAGCAAAAACACGTGAAGCTGAAAAGTGCTGGCATCCGCCGTTAAGGATGCAGTTTAACTTTTAATCACCCTTGAAATTCCCTTTGATATGTGTTACCGAGAGGAGAAGGAGAGAGGAGATGAGACAACGCAGGCTTTCAACAGCCCGTACTGTATGATGATGCCTGCTTTAGATAGCTCCTCGTTCTAATTACCTAAACTTCAGCTGCGATTTCCTTTGAAGATGAGGCTGGCTGCCTCATAGGCATGATCAGACTGTGACTGTAGGCTAAATCACTATAACATTCACTTCGTGTGGCTCGGGACTGTTGGGTGAAAAGCTGCAGGAGATTTGTCTTTTCTATTTTAAAATTCGAGTTTTTTGGGATTGAGCTCTTTGGAACTGTATTTGAAAAAGGTCCTCGGCAGCATAATTCATGTAATCAAAAAGTGTTCTGGAAGCACTGATTGTAATTCACATAAAGAGTTTTGTTGTTGCTGTTGTTGTTTTTGTTCATCTTTATGGGTCCATTTATACAGCCGCCAGATTTAAAAACATATTTTCCAGCCCTGTATCCGAAGAATAATGTCCACATTGTAGCGAGGCAGAAAGTGAGCAAAGATTGAAGTGGATGTTGTTCACAGCCACAAGCTTTCCTTTGCTTTAAAGGACCAGTGTGTAGAATTTAGTAGAATCCAGCATCTCCTTCCTAATGTGAAGGAGAAAGGTGGCCGCTGTAGAAAATGGCAGTTCAACACGGTCACGGCTCATTCTAAGGTAGAGAGATGCAAAGATTTTCTTTTTTTTAGGTGGTTATACACTAAAGAAAACATAGTTATGCATCTTATCTTCCATATGCTGTAAATAGAGCACTTTAAATCTTACACACTGGACCTTTTAAGTGTTTTATTTTCCTAACCAAAGCTTAATTCGCCTATTTGTCATAACCACCTTCCATAAACACACCAGTAGTAACCGACCTGCTACTATTTGAAAGAAATGTTGGCAAAACAAACTTTTGTGCATGCAGTTAACCCTTTTCTCGTCTCAGGATAGGGATGAATGTAGCTAGTGATTTTCACCCATTTATTCTACATCTGATTTTAGGGTTAGGTTTTTTTGTTGTTTTCTAATAAGTAAAACTGTTGAACAAACCCAAATTTGTCAAAGTTGACGACTCACATACATTTAGCTTATTTTAGTTTTATCTCTCTGGTTTTATGATCCCCAAATTGCTGGAGCTATTGGCTTTAGATTTAGCACTAGCCTTCTATTAATTACAGTTTCGAGTCAGTTTTGAGTTGCATAGAAATGGGTATTTTGTGATTTAGCGAAGCCAGTTTCACTGTGCAACACCACTGTACACGTGTATTTGCTATGGTTATATCACATATATTGCTATCGGCCCTAAAACCTCCTCTTCTGCTGGTGCTCACTGCCGCTGTGCTCTGAGTTCACAGTCTGGGCAGCCCGGCTAACAAAGTGAACTAACATTAGCTAACAGCAGCTATAGTTTGTAGCAGTTGACTGTTACTTTATGGTAGAAAAGTTATACAATGTGACTTTAATTGAGAGAGCATGTTTCCCTTCTCTTTTCAGATTTGAGGCCTCTAGAGAATAGTTATATTTTATTTGATATAAATTAATATTTAAATATTTTCAGAATGATCTTACTATGTCAGTGTCTGGTAAACACAAGCACCCCTCTGTGGACTGACTACTTGGTTCCTTCCGCCTGCTGTACCAAGTACTGGCATTGGTAGTGTGTACAGTTTAGTGTATTCCCACGTGTACAGAAGACTTATCAATTACTCCCCCCTTAACTCCTTGCATCAAGTCTAATTTTATAGTATCCATTATTGAACAGATGCTGTTCAGTAATTTATTGAATTATAGGCCAATATTTGTCACCTTGGTGACAGTGAGGAAGTTAATTCAGCTCCACCTCTATCATCTCAGTTACTTCATATCACTTTCCCCTTTCTATCCCCCGTGGACTTTATGCTATGTCTATATTAATCTTCAGCAAATCAAATCAATGACTCTGGCCTCATATTAGCTCCTCCGACTGTTACCATGGAAACCTAAAGGCCAGTGAATATTATAGGAGGGGAGGGGAAGGATTGCCTGCTTAAAGCAAAAGGGGGAGAACATGGCTTTAACACCCAGGAGGGGGATCGGGTGGGGGTGGTGGGGCAGAGGTTAGTGCCTCTCATAGTGCCTTAGTGCCTCTCATACACATGTACTTACTACAGCGCCTAGCGAGACAGAGTACAATTCTGATATTTACATTTCAACAAAAAGTAAAGGATACGTACAAATGTACATAAAAAAAAACAGTGTGTACAATTTAGTGGCCTCTAACAGTGTAGTTACGAATTGCAAACACCCTCTCCTTCCAAGCACGATGGCGAAACTACGCAAAAGTGTAGCAGTACCAAAAATGCAAACACAGACCAGGACACAGTTAAAGTAGTTAAAGGTTTAGCTGCAGGTCTAGTGGTGGCTGAGAGTCGGAAAATCGAAGCAGAAGATGAAACTTGGGCTGGACCTGGCAGGCAGGTGAGTTATCCTGAGACATGAGGACAGCAGAAGTTAGAAAACAGGCAATCACGAAAGCAAGATCGATGTGGCTGTACCATCAGGAGTCCGGATGAGTGAGCCTGGTTTTTATGTTAAGTTTGAGTTAATGAAGTAATTGGTTGCAGGTGTGCCAGTAGATCTCTTCTATGCTAATTTTTTTAGCTTCTAAAAGCTCTGCAGCGTCTATCGTTTGATGCTAAACAGCTGCCTCCCGGGGCAGAAAACGACGCACTGAAAGACGCTAAAGAGTTAAAACGTATCACTCTGATTTGATCCATTGTTCCATAATATGTCAAGATAAAAACACTGAACAGTGCAGATTTAAGGTTAGACATTACAATGCATAATAAGAATTAATATCATAACATGAGATAGACACAGTCATTTGAAAAGGAAGTAAAAAGGACATAAAAAAAAAAGGTCTGTAAGCGAGGAAAGGTACAGTAAACGATTCAGGGTGAAAGAAAGTTGGAAAAAGAAGTTTTTTCCTTTCAAAGAAAAAAAGAGTTCACACCCTCAAATCTGCAGGGAGTTTGTTTCTGAGTTCGGGGGCATGAGAACTGAACGCAGCATCACAGTATAGGCTTTAGCACTGCAGCGAGGAACAGCGAGAGCTCGGCTAAACGCAGCGATGTGCGAGGAGGTCATTCATGTAATTGGACTGTGAAGTGATTTCAAAACAATTACATGCAGTGATTTCACTACAGGGGTGATATGTGTGCCGTAACACTAACTAACCGGGAGGCCAATCAAGTTTGAGGACTAATCTGAACATGGTAACTAAGTCAAATGCCTGTTTCCAAAATGACCTCCAGACGATGTGCCACAGATATATACTTTACGCTTTCAGTCTCCAGTTGTGCAGATTTGCTCCCAGATCTGTGTGTGTATTTTGATTAAAACAAAACATTACAGTAAATTATTCATCTTGAGCTGACAGAATCTGGAAAATTGCCCGAGGCCCTCCTGCAGTCAGTGACTCCCACAAAATAATACAATTACAATTAAATTAATTTCCATCGAACTGAAATAACTGTACTTAATGACCAGCTTTTGCAAACACATTTCTATTAAAAATAAAAGTTAGTTTAGTTGTATAGCCACGCACAATGCCCACAAAAACACATAAGCTATGAAGCTACAGCAATTGTTTTTGAAATAAATATTGCCTGTTGCCGTGAAGCTAATTTTCCTTGACACTGCACTGTGCAGTTGTGCCTTAGGGAGAAAAAGAAAGTGTAGAGAAACACAAAGAGAGAAAATAGAAGTTTAGTTGACAGCTTTCTTCAAAGAATCAGTTGCTGCTTGTGATACTGCGACTGTCTCCAAACTCCAGTCACACAAATGGTAGGTTCTTTGTCTACACCAGCAGCTACAATAATGTTTTATTTTACTGTGTGGATTCAGCTATTCTCAGTCTGGTGAGAAGCTTCAGCAACTTTTCTCCATGACAGTCCGGACCTTTTCTCGCGGCTACTTTGCTTACATCTGCTGGCTGAAATGTGAGACAGCTCGGGATTCAGAGAGCAGTGATCTGATTGTTGGCTAGGTAGCTTCATCATCCGGTTTTCGAATGGGGTGGCAGAGAGATGCAGTACGTTGCGAGAAAAGTTACTATCATAATCTAGCATGTCAAGGGCATCGACTGGTGATGATGTAAGTCTACGGTAACTTTTTTTTAAAGGAGGCAAATGATGAAAAAATAGAGCACAGATCATCTTTGGATTGTAAAATAATCAAACCTGCTGTGTGCACACAGTTTCTATCAGACTGTCAACCTGTGGAGGTGAAATCCATCCATATATATATATTTTTTTACCTTTAATAATGAAAAAAACGTGTGTATCAAAGATATCTAAATTTGAGATTATGACGGACTAGCATGTGACAAGTAGCAATAGAATTAATTCCATCATTTCACTTGAATATTGTTCATATCTCTTGAGCTGTCCATTAGAATAGTTAAAGGATTACCACTGCTCTCTCTCTCTTTCTCTCTCTGGGAAGTCCTTTGTCAAGGTTTCCTGAAAGGAGAGTCTGCCTGGTGGCAAAGCCTCAGAATCAAGAGTAAAAAATGTAGATTTTGTCCTGGTCACGGAAGAATAGACCAGTCGACTTTAAGAGATAAAATAAGGGCCATGGGAGTTTGTTAATCCTGTCCATAGTATATGTGCTGTGTGGATTGGGAAAAGGGCTAAAACAGTCTTACCGGGTTTTCTCTGGGAACACTGGGATCTAGATTCACTTCTGCAAGCCATTTAAAGGTCACAAACTCATTGTACTATGTTCAGTTTCTTGTGCCGTGAGGTGTTAATTCTATATTTTTAATTTAATTTGTAATCTGTATGCACCAAAGATATTTTAAGAAAGCTAATTGCTTTTCTTTCCAAATGTTAGATCTAGAAGTCATTAACATGCTATGTGTTTTTGTGGTAAAATAACAAATTGTGGTTCTCAGTTTTTGGTAGGCAAGAGCCCCGGTTGTCTGGTCTCTATGCTAAGCTATCTTACAGGATTTTGGTTGTAGTGTTATATTTACTGTGCAGATATGAGAATGATATTAATATTTTCAACTAACTTTTGACAAAGCCAATACATTTCGCCAAAATGTCAAACCATTCCTTTGTTAAGTTACCTGTTGTGCAGTACATTGACAGCACTGCTGGTCTCATTGGACAGTAGTTCATGTATGCATCATGAATCATGTAAAAAGGACCATGGGGTTGGATACAATGGCTGTAGTCAAGCTTAGTCACAAAGCACAAAAGCCAGTTTTTGGTCAAGGTTTTAGCAGGAAGTGAAGCAATTTGGATAGTATACAAGTACAAAATGAGTACAAAATATTTTCCATACGGCAGGTTTACTCATTCATAAATGTGCAAGGAGCTCAGTGACCCGGGAAGACCTTTGACTCAAAATGCTGCTTTGCATTGTGGAAGGAATCCCCCGAGTCCTGCCTGGTAGGAAACCCCAGGGCAGATGCAGGACAGAATATTTCTCAGCTGGCCTGGAAACACCTTTGGAAATTCAACAGGGAGCTAGATAATTGCAGCAAGCATGCCTGGTTTCCCCATTTGCACTGAAATCCTGCTCTGGAGAAGCAGCAAGCAAACAGATGGATTAATGGCGGATTTAAGTAAATATCACATACCCAAACATTAAAGATGTTAATGCACTTTTGTCGATATTACGACTCTAAATTACTCAACCCCGTCATGAGATAGAGATTCCCCGAGGATCCATAACTAGTGTATGTGTGTGTTGGCAGTCATTTGTGTGGATTCATCAGTTCAGCAGTATAAAATGAGCCCAGTGATTGAGGACCCACTTAGTGTTTTTTTTTTATGACAGTGTAAGTTTAAAAGGCAACGGTTTTCATCAGTTGAGTACTTGCCACAATTTGACCTCATGCAATAGCGTTGCAACTCAAAAATATATTACTTTAAAGTGTCAGTCGTGTGGAATAATCGGTTTCTTAGGACTTGTGTTCATGCTAATTTCTGCAATTTAAAGAACGGCAACAGCATAAGCCAAACTTTTGAGTTTCCACACCACGAAGCACATCATTTTAAGGACTCATAGTCTTGATGAGACACTTTAAGGCAAAAGTATACACAACAGTGATGAAAAATGAAAAAAGCATACAGTTTTATATTAAAAAGAAGCCTGACAGTAATGAGTATAGTTTGAAGAACAGATGATACATCACCCTCTCCTCACCGTGCCTACTGAAGGTTACAGGCTGGAAGTGTACATCTATAAAAATGTCTCTACGGAGCAAAAATCAAAGCTTGGAGACCAAAGCGGTGCACCTTCTCGTGTCACCGACTTTCTAGCTTGGCTTATACTTATTTCATATTGCTAAAAGTGTCTATCCCCCCTGTAACTCAGCCCAGAGTGAGCACTTAAAACAGAAGTGTGAAGTAGGTAACAGCGAGTATAACCAGCTTACTTCCATTTTCCTGCTGTGAACGAGAATTCGCAGCAACTTGTGGTACTTAAATCGAACGGAGCCCCTGCACAGTGAAATCTCATGGCTTTCCACAAACTATGTACCTACGTACTTGGTGAACAAATGGCTGTAGCCTCAGTGCTGTCAAATAAACCAATTAAACGTGTAGACTGATTTACCGTTTCTGATGTATGCTTTTTTTTTTTATCAAACTGGTGTTTCTGTGAAATTAAAAGTAATGAGGTGTGGTAAATTGCTAATACCTGACAAAGTACGGTTCATGTATTACTTTTAGAAATTAAAAAATTCAGTTCTAAACTCTTGGAGGATTAATTATCATTAGACAGAGCCTCTCTAGCACATATTTTTAGCCAATAAGTGATGTTGCACCAAAATAAATTAGGAGTCCAAAAGGTGAATTAACGCATGACTATCTTTCAGTATTTTATAACTTCCTCAGCACCAAACCACGCTGGTTCCTTCTACAGATATAAATCGGCTCCTGGCTCGAATCCACCAGCCGGTTCGGGCCTGTTCTGTGTGGAGTTTGCATGTTCTTCACGCGTCCGCATGGGTTCTCTCCGGCTTCATCCCACACTCCAAAGGCATGTAGGGTTAATTGGTGACTCTAAATTGCCCATGGGTTATGAATGCGAGGGTGAATGCTTGTTTGTTTCTATGCGTCAGTCCTGTGATGGACTGGCAACTTCTCCAGGGTGTGCGAGTGTACCCGATGTCAGCTGTGATCAGCATCAGCCCCCCGTGACCTTGATAAGGATAAGCGGTTATGGTATATCAAACAATCATGGTTTCAGTAATCTCCTGACTTTTCCTCTAGCACCAACATGAGGTTGAGTTTTGTGGCTTTGAGTGAAATATAGATCTTTATTGTTAGTACAATCAATGCATTGTTGATTTGGGTGTTTTTGTGGGATTTATTGACAATAAGAAAATGTAGAATACCACCAGACTTTATACAATATAGCTGTACAGCATCTCTCTTACATTTGTGTCTTTAAGCACAACTCCACTGTAGATTGTTGATTAACTTTGACCATCAAATATTGATATCAGTTGGCCACGTTGGGGGGAAAGTGGGACAAAAAGTCATTTTTTTCTAAAGTAATATACTGTGTTTCATGTAAAACATTCAATATACTGTATAAAACATCAAGTAACATTCTAGTTAAGTTGAATGTCTCATGAGAGACATAGCCACTGGTTTTATAGGTCAGCAGCAGATATAAATATAAGTTAGTGAAGGGCTTCAAGAGATTTATGTTTAGGCCTGTCATCATGTGATTGGCTGTCATGTTCTATACTCTTACCTGGCTGCTCCCCAAAGGGATGAGCGGTCCCAGCAGAAGGACATGTCCTTCTATTTATGTCTGAGTAACTGCAAATGTTAGGAGACTATAAAACACTAATACAGACGTACTGTCCCCTGTCTATGGAGCCGTTTGATGGTTTGAATAACTCATTCTCTTTCATTTACCCCAAAAACGATGAAATTTTAAAAAGATAGCTAACACATCAATTCGGATGAAAAAAACAACAACAAAAAAAATCTTACCTCTGACAGAATTTGAAGTTCAAAAACCTCCCAAACATTTCAGCTTTCATTGGAGAGAAGATAATAAAAAAAGCACCAAATAGCAATGCTACGAAAAGCTCTTTCATTTTGTTTGTCACTTGTTATGGATTGTTACATCTGTTCTTTAACTCAATCACCAAAATTAGAGGTTTGACTATCATAGTAGTGTAAGGTTTTATCAAACGTTGACCCTTGGTGTTTGTCATTGTGTATGTATATAATCTTTTTTGTAGTACAATGTCTTTAGCAATAGTTTAAATTCACGTAATTAGCTAATATTTATTTTGATATATTCATGTATTTTGATCACATCTCATTCATTTAAATCATAAAAATTCTCTTGACACCTTGTTTGTCGATTATAAACTCATCACCTTGATATACTCAAGAAAAAATGGTCAGTAAAGGACAAAAGCTATAATTTACTACCACTGGGTGCAGACTGCTGCTGTTTCCCCAATTGTATAAGCTTGTTAATAGCGTTCCCTTGGCATAACACGTGTAGAATCCCTGATTATTTGAACAGAATGAAAAACAGCAGGGCTCCGGGTGCCAATCACTGAAAGCAACTGCTTAAAGGTGAAATGAAAGTTTCCTCAGGTCTCTATTGATGGTACACATCTAGAACTTAAAAAAAAAAAGTCCCCTCTGAAACATTATTACTGAGTTGTACATGTTCCAGGGATGGCTGTGATGGATTTCTTTACGATCTTTGAAAGCAACACACAATGGAGTTATG
This sequence comes from Miichthys miiuy, assembly GCA_036365135.1. Classification (NCBI taxonomy): domain Eukaryota; kingdom Metazoa; phylum Chordata; class Actinopteri; family Sciaenidae; genus Miichthys; species Miichthys miiuy. The sequence goes on from CM071618.1 coordinate 6,116,741, forward strand.
AAACTGCTTCTGAATGGCGAGTGACGCTGGTGAAATAAATATTCAGCCCCTTTGTGTGAAAGCAGCTGAAGATCCTTGGACACTAAGGTTGAGAGTATAGACTGAATGAGGGACTGTGGGGGTTATATAACCGTATCCTATTGTGAACTTTGGCCATCATCAAAGCTTCTCCTCCATACTGCTGCACCTATCTTCATTGACAACCTCAGCAGTCAGTGCAGACTAATCTTCTGTGAGAGACAGAAATGAAGACATGTAGCGACTCTTTCAATATAGTGTATTTTCTGTAACATTGCTTTTACCTGGAAAAAACAAACAAACAAAAAAAAAAACACATTTTCCAGTAGCAGCATTCAAGATCAAAAATTGGAGCTTCAATGGCTTCTTCACACATCTCTTTTTACAATATTTGCATGAACATACAGTATTCAAGCACTTGGTTTAGGATTAGCAGTAGGATACTGCAATACAATGTGTGCAAATATGTTTGTAAACGTACAAAACATTTGCCAAGAAGCTACGCCTGAACAGCATTACATTCAACAGCAGCAGAAATATGAAGACAAATGGCAGTTCCTTGTGCATGGAGAAATTTGCCCTCAGGGATTTCTGCCAGAAAGCCTTATTACTTGGTTAGGTCTAGGTATAAAATCTACCTGGTTAGGATGAGGAAAAAATAAAGTTAGAAAGCTATTCTGCCAGAAAGCCCAAGACAAACTTCTTCCACATGCCAGTTCCATGCCAATGACAACACTACCGTGCTGATGCTTTCAAGGTTATAAAGCCTACCAAAATTTGGACCAATTGACAAGTCAGGGGATCAGTTAAGTTAAAGTCTTTCATGACAATTTATACAAAGTTCAAACAGTTAACCCAAATACACAAATGTCAACCTCATGGTCAAGACTTTTAGCATCATTAGGATGCACTGTCTGGGAATCAAGAATGTTTGTAAAAGTTTTGGGCCAATGCATCAATTGAGTGAGATCTGTCCGGGGATAAGTAAAAACCTTGACCTACTGGCGATAGAGGAAGGTTGTGGTGCCCTCGAAATGCTCCAGTTAATAGTTTCTCATGTTTTATCACAGAGGTGCAGTAATAATATAACAAAACAGTTTTAATCCTAGCCAGGGTTTGTAACTTTTTCACCATAAATGCATCATAACTCTCTTCCCGCTGGTGATGTATCACACAGTGTGTCAGGGTCACAACTAAAGGGACCTCTCATATTCATTTCTGTCCAGTCACACCTGAGTGGCACCAAAAATAGGGCACTAAGCTGACCAGAGCATGTACCCCTTCTGGTGTAACACAAGGACACCACTCACTGTAGAGCTGGGATCAGCTGGCAAGAGCTCTATTATGGTACAAACAAAAATAAAATTCAAATTGCCTGGTGCTGTATACATGAATTTGAGTTGGGTTGACACATTTGACACACAGATTGTCCTCACAGCCACCTGAAATCCTATTTAAAGTCCTCACTAAAATGTACCTTATCGGAAACGTCTACAAACACAAAAATGTGTTTCAGTCAAATCCCTTTAATTTCCCTTCTGTGAAAAGTCTTTAAAAATATTCAACTGTCTATGTCATGGTTAGTTGTAGAATGTGTTTTCTTATTCATATTTTAATGTGACTGTTAAATGGTCTACATGACCATGATAAATAGTTTTTCTGTGGTTTTAGGACGTTTAATCTGTTGGCTGGTTACAACAAGAAAAAAAAATGAAAATGAAAAAGAAGTGTTCAGCTTTAAACTTCAAAGAATCCCTCATGAGAGAAAAAGGTAAGCATATCACTCTAATTAGTAATACTGTCTTGAGCTAGAACAAAGTGATGTGACCATGTTTTTAATTTAATTAATGAATTCAACTTTTAGAAAGTACCAAATCATATTATTATTTACAAAGACCCATCAGTTCCCACCATGAGCAAGCACCTGGCAACAGTGGCAAGGAAAAACTCGAGCAGAACCAGGCTTTGGATCACCAGCCCTCTACCTCGAATGGTTGGGATAAGAGAGAAGGAAAGAGTAGAGAGAATATACAGTAGTCACCTGGTGGTAAATTAGATCAGAAGGCAGAGAAGGCTGCTGGATAGTCCTGGTAAATCCAAACATGTAGTAAGGGTGAACTGGGAACATCTGGTGGAGGCTCCTGTCTTGGGACATGGAATCCAAGTGGTCCATGTCCAAAGCTTGTTGTAGAGCTGGCAGGTCAATGGTGCCTGACATGGTGCCAACCTGGTGGACACCAGCATTGAAGGAAGCTGTCAAAATGAAGAAGGAAGCCAAGCAGCTAAAAGCAGCAGACAAATAACAGGAGGGCTGAAGAGGGCTGCAACTTTGGCTGCCACTAAAGCAAAAATGAGAAAAAATGTGGGAGGTATTTGGGGAGGCCATGGAGAACGACTTTCAGTTGGGCTCAAGGAAGCCTTAGGAAACCATTCGACAACTCGTGATGGGAAAGCGAGACTTGGCTCAGGTTCAGCCAGGGAGAAGAACTCCTGACAAGGACTAGATATATTACCTCAGGATTGTGTATCTGCTTTTTTGCAGATGACATTGTTCTGTTCATCCAAACACTCCCCCTTCAAAGCATCCATGGTAAACTAACTTGAGAGGTTAACAGAATATCACTCCCATTAGACCATTCACCTCGATAACTTCCTTTCAAATAAACTCTCGGGAAATGTATCATCTAAAAGCTGTATCTGAATCAGAAGATGATCCTGTTCTCCACACTGATGTTTCTGTTCTGCTCTGAACTTCACCATGCTGTGTTTTCCAAATACTCTTCTTTGGTTCCTTCGTTAAAGTATCCCTGATTAATTAACTAACTTGAGAGAAGAGCTTACCAGCACATGACTCTCATTAGATCCATTATTACTCACCTCCCTAACTAACTCCTTTTAAACAAGCCTTTTCTTATCCTTAACCATTTCTTCGTGGTTATCTTCTCATCTCAGAGGGACAGACATGTTCCAAGTGCACAGCTAGGTCTCTATCAGCAAATGATGCTATTTAACCTAATGAGAGAAAAGCTTAAGCCAAGACTTGAATTTGATTTCTCGCTCCAGTTTGATTTTTATGGGCAGCTCTGCTGTCTCATGGATATTCGGACGCTGTTTTGAAAGTCTTTCGATTGGAAAGTGATGCCAGCTCAATTGGAACTGCAGACATGGAGACACACCCTTATTTACCCCTGGCTGATTGCCCTCAGGACCTGTCTAGTGTTTTACCAGAGCAAACTTGCAAACTCTTTTTTTATATGAAGTGACATGGAGAATTAGGTAAACGTTTTTTTTTTTTTTTTTTAATGTGAGCCACTTTAGTTATCACAAGAGACTCTACAATCTAAATTTGTATCATTTATCAGTGTGACACACACCTGCTACAAGAAACCAAGCCTGTGTATGGAAAGAGAGAGAAAATTAAGATCCTATATACATCTGGTATAAACATGCAAACCTGTATATTTTGTCTGGATTAGGAAAATGCATTTTAATGAAAAATGCTAATTCATAAGTGACACAGTGCATCAGATTGGACAGCTCACATTTCACTATAACGTATTCAGCTCAGTCTTGACTTGAATTATTCTGCAGAGTTAAAATGACCTCTAATGCCAACGTTGAATGTCGATAGAGGAAGTGTGCCAACATTTTTAACATCAAACAAGAGTGTCTATAGCAGTGCTATATGCTATATAGAGGATATATGCCATGCTGTGTTGTTGTACTTAGGCAGCAGTGCTTTGTCATCACGCTAACATCATCACACGGTTAATGCTAACATGCCGATGTCTACAATATTCACCACCTAGCATTCTACATGTTAGCATGCTAACATTTGCTAATTAGCATTCTGGTCTTAAACCTCAGTCGCTCAGTCCATGGGGATGGCTTGGGAGTTGGAGGGTTGTTGGTGCAAGTCCAGCACAGATCACAGTATGGACATGTAGAGCTGGAGAGTTGCCAGTTCATCATCTAGGCACTGCCAAGGTACCCTTGAGCAAGGCACTGAAGCCCTGACTTCTCCCATGGTGCCATTACTTGGCTTCCCATCCCTCCACCATCTCTCCACATTTGCATGCCTATAAGCTGTTTGCGTGTGTGGGGCTGAATTTCCAGACTAAAAGTTAATCTTCTACGTGAGGGTCTCACCAAATTCAGTAGAGGGGACTTTGAATATTTGTAAAATATTTCATGTCAATCCATTCAACTGTTGTTGAAATATTTCAGTCTGAACCATTCATTGCCATCTCCAGAGCCACACTGCTAGTGCGGCTAAAAATGTTGTCACTGAATGTAATCCAGGGTTTTGCATAAACACTCTGCCTGGTGACAGAGTCAACATACTGGGTGTAAATCTGGCTGAGGTTTAAATCTGTCACATCTTCCTGCATCCCACTCTGCATCCCACTTCTTAGCCCTCTTAACTGTAAATGTTCAGATGAAGAGGGGAAAAAAATCAAAACAGTGGGGACAAGCTGTTGAGATCTGTGTCATTTAATGCTGACAGTGAGCCACAGGACAACAACATTAAATTCATGTTAGCTGCAATGCATTTTCCTGCTTCTTAAGCTAGTGCATGATGGCAGCTGAGATTAGGTCTGCACTAACATAAGATAGAGGGGAAGTCGCCAGTGATTAAATAGCTGCTGGAGGTGAACTTTGCCAGAGGATTTTAAAATTGGTGAATGGACTTGTTCAGGAGGCGACCATCCGTTTGAATTAAGTGATGATAATATAGACAGTTTTCCTCATTTCCCTTGTGCAAGTCTTTATTTTCCTTGAAGTCCTTTAATTCCACAACTCGACTGTTTATGCAGCCAAAAGGCAGCAAGCGCAGACAGATGGTTGAGGCGTTATGTGACATTTTTGACTGATTGATTTTTGACCTCCATGTTACTCAAACTTAAATAAATAGCTAATTTATATTTGAGTTGCCGTATGGCACCTCTAACAACCTGCGTGCAATCAATCATTGACAGTATCATCTCTACAGGACGCTTAATCTTACCTGTTTGACTGAGGAATTATTTTTATGTGTTGTGAAAGTTAGATTGTGTACAGACGTAAGTGAGTGCTGTCGCTCTTTTCTTGGAACAACTTCGTAAACACAAAGCACATTGTTCCCCAAATCTAATTATGTGCGGATAATCTCCAAATCTACAAAACACAGAAGGTTTGTTCTTTCATTTAACACATAATTTCCTGTAACCAAGAGCTTAGTTAGCCTTTGTTTGCCATGATAAGACCACACAATATCATCCTAATAATAGTCAAAATGCAACAGACATGAGAAAATGAGCGTATGAAATGACAGTTGGTGATTTTATCCGTTGTACTGTGATAATCAATACAGCATCTGTGACTTCTTAAGACGCTCCAAAGCAAACTCGCTTGTCAGATTAGGGTTTTTTTTTTGCCTTTTGTATCTTAGTTTAGATTAATTTTATTTTTGCACAGTTTAGGAAAAAAACATATAAAAATGATGAATAATATACAGCACAGGGAGAGACAGAAAAACCCAGATGGGCTAATTTAAAACCTCCACCTAAAGTAAATTAGTTATGGAGAAACACAGAGAATAATATGACTACATGGCAAACTAGTGAAAAGAATATATATATATATATATATATATATATATACATATATATATATATATATATATATATATATATATATATATACACAACAATATATACACAACAACAACAATATATAATAATAAGTATGACAGTGTTCCCTCCTCCTTTGCACCATGAACATAATTCATCCTCCTCCATCCTTTTTCCCTCCTAATGTGTCCTCCTTTTAGACCACAACACAAGCTCTGTGTCAGACAGGATCTAAGGAAGAAGTATCAAATCCAGACGTCCAAACATCATTCACTATAAAAGTGAGCTGTGGGCTTCTTTTAATGTGTTTGCTGGAACTTTAACGGTGAAAAGAAGCACAACACAATCAAATCTCGTCGCGTCTTCTTCCACACACAGCTGACTCGCTCAGTCCCTGTACTGTTAGTTTGACAAAGCGCTGAGGGACAACCAACAAACCAGATGTCCTTATGGGCACCTGAAAGGAGGAAAGGATAAATAAAAATGACGAGATGCTGCTGGGTTTATTTCCCTGTTCACTCTGCTAACAGATTTTTTTACCTGTGAGCAGCTGCTTAGATTATCGCATCACCCCGGCCTTTTATCTTACTTATACCTGTAGCCTGTAAACTCTCCATACAGAGCAGTACCGCAGCAGAAAAATCATCATGAATTAAAAGCTTCAAATTCGTGACACTGAGGTGCGTATGCTTTTAATGCTACATCATGTTCTGCACTGTCTAACTCAGTGACTGACCTCAGAAAGCATTTAAACACTGATTCTTATTGTAACTAAATCTCTTTTTTTTTGCAGTGTTTGACCAGACGTTTTGACCTGCTTATTGCCTTAGCCCTGACAGATTTGTTTGACTTTTAGGACTCTAACCTGTTTATTGACCATAGTTTGAACTAAAGTGCATTTTAACTCAATCTGCTCCACCTTTGGGTCCTCTTCTTTGTCTAATACCTTGTAATGGAATGGCTGGGTTTGAAGTTACTTAACTGCACAAAGGACTCAAGCACAGAGCATAATAAATAAAGCAAACACTCTGAAGAATACATCGCCAAAAACAAAGCATGCAGTGCAGGCCAACAACAACAACAACAATATGTATTCATTAGGTGTATTCATTGTACTCATCACAGAAACAATAAAGAAAACAGTTCCTCCTGGAAAGTCACAAAATCTAGTTCTTATTTTCTCCTCTGGTAAACAAAATAATATTCACTTAAGTTTCGCAAACAGTTCAGTCCAGTTCAAGAAAAACAAAATATGTTTCACAGAGTTATAGATTCACCTGAGTCAGATTTAGATGCACTGCTGATTGAAATAAACTCCTAATTTCTCAAAAGGTTTCCAAAAGAGCCACGCGGAGTCCTGAACAACGCGGACTAACACGAAGGAACAAGAAGATGGAAGCCAAACAACTCAGGACCGGACTCACCACTTCCTCATAGCGTACGCCATCTTTGATTTGCACCCTTGCTATTTAAAAAAAGGTGGATGAAGGTGGATGGTGGTGTGTCTCTAACAGGTGTGTGAGTGACCTTGGAGAGTTTAAAGTCTGTCTTTTAAACAATGTCGGTTCGTCATCAAAACAAAAGCAAAACTACCAAATAAAGGAAAACCATTGTCAAACAGGAGAAATGTGAGTCATTTTATTGTCCATAGTTTGGGTGGAAAAAGAAAAACAGATGAAGGTGAGAAAGAGATTGATTGGTTTGGTTCTTTGTGCATCACTACATGGAGAGTCTGTCTGATTTATACTCCCTGCCTCACCATTGATGCTTTGTGTCCAAATCAGACTGTGCAAGAGGAAACCAAATCCTTGTATCCATTAAAGTCGTGACACTGAGGGGTCTGCAACAACTTCAGAGGCAGAATTCCTCTAAGATAGATGACTCTAGGACAACCCACCGGGCAAAATTTGCCCTGCAGTGTTATAAATTCCAAATGACCACCCTGTCAAACAGTTATCTCTCTTAACATATGGGTGCTAATATTAGAAAGAGATTAGTGGCCGCCTTGAATCATTGTCAGAGCATGCAAGGGTGAGAGAATGCAAATGTATTACAGGGAATATGATTTGAACGTATTTGCAAGTTGCTTCTCAAGGTCAAATTGGAGGCGTCCGTTCTGTAAGCTGGTCAAACAGGAAGTGTTGTCTGTGCTAATGCCAGAGCATTTTGATCTGTGATTACCTTCAGGGGTCTGCAAAAAGTCTGTGAGAAAAGTGTGAAAATATGGAAATTGCACTGTCAAGCAAAAACCTGACCGCCTGTGCCCTTATTGCCAAAGTGTCCCATTTTTAGAAACTTAATTTTCAAACTGATGTCACACCACAGAGGCATGTGGACAACTTAATGCCCCCTGGTCACCATTAGTGTCCCTCTGGTTGATATAAAAGACACTCTGCAGGTCAAATGGAGTGTCCCTCTAATGTGACCTAAAGGCAAAATAAACAGCTGTATTAACCCTTCACTATTATTATTAAATGTATCATTTTGATGCTAATTTAAACCATGGATGCACTTGCATGTTTCAGAGAAATTCTTCACATTGGAACAAAACCTTTGATCAGCCTTAACTGATTTTTTTTTTTGGCCACTTGGGGGCAGCAGAAACAAGCTGTAAACACAACAATGACGTATTATCACCTTTAAAGTTGCAAACCTTGGCAAACAGTTGCTTAATTAAACATCCAGCAGAAAGGAAACAATTTTGGCATTCAATTGGAGTTGTGTTTCTGGCCGCCTGATCAAGTTCCTTGTTTAGGCTTTTTGTCTTCACCAACTCCTGAGGGAAATATCTGGCTGTTTACCACTCTGTTCACAAGCTAGTCGCTAACTTTGTCTGCTGTTTGGTGCTGGACAGGTAGCATAGTGTGGGTTTTTAGAGCTTTTTTTTTGTAAACAGCTGCTTGCTGTGTCTGGAAATGACACTGAGAGCGGCGAGACTAAATCAAAACCATTAATTTGCATATTGTAAAACCAAGACAGAGCTGATGGGAACAGCAGCCTGGTGATAATTGTGCAGGTTTGTCACTAGAAGCATTGATTACTACAGAGTCATTTGGTCCATTGTTTATATAAGAACATTGACATTAATATAGTGACTGGTAACTTACATGGCATGTTTTGTTTTTTTGTACAAAAATGACACATCCTTATCTGTATGATACGATAAGACCTTCTTAAACTATCCCTACAATAGTTTGCAGTATAAGCCAAATGAGACACAAACAACTCTACCGATTCCCAGTATGCAGTATTCGTAACAATGAAGAGCCTCCAGGATGCATGTTTAATTTAAATAGCTAAGCAGCACCTGGTTGACTGCATGGACGTGCTGTATTTATAGACTTTCTGAAGTGAAGCAGCACACAAAGTTTTGTGGTTGAAATGACTAAAAAGAAAACATTCGTACAGTATGTTTAATGTGATTATGAAGAAATTCAATGATCATTCTACCTGTTTTTGGAGCTATAAGGATGACATTGTGAAAATGTACCTCTGCTATTTCATACAATCTTTACTAATTGCCAATATAGTTTAGAAAGGATGTGCTTTTAACAAGATCCTTACAATGTTAAAAAGAAAATCGAGGTGTGAACTTTAGGTAAAGATCATATTTTGCATTTTTAGTATGAAGTTTCTGTATGTGCAGGTTGGATAGCTGTTTAGAGGCATAAGTTGTGCCCTGGGGTACGATCAGTCATTTAAACTACAAGACCATGAGCCAATGGGGAAATATCTTTCAGAATAACAACCTCAGGTTCCTATCATGATAGATTTTTATTGTAAATCAATGCACTAAACGGCACAAATATCTCCATTTCTTTTCTATCAGTATAGCTAAAACCGGCACACTTGGACCTGAGAAGTCTCCGGCGTTATCAGCCCAGCTGGCAGCCGGTCCACACCGCTCACTCACTGTGTTGAAAGGTGTATGGCATTTTGATAAGAGTTTTTGAGTTTACCTGCATTACCATGTTTCTTGCTGGGTGCTATGACGGCCTGTATTACTCTTTGGGGTGTTGTGTCTGCCCTCCAGGCAGTTTCACTGTTATCTGGTCTCAGCCAGACTCACACAGGAGTGCTATAAATGAGCACTGAGAAATGTGATAGCTCATGTGTGGCCATACACTACCTTTTACTCTCATGAATAAAACATGAGGAAGTGTGTACCATTTATGCAAGAAATACGTGCGGGTCTATCCAATTACATGGATCTTTATGTGTGCCTGTGTTTATCACTGACCCTGTTCCTGGTTCTTCTCTGCACATAGAAATTTCAAATTATTTTGCCATCAAACTCTTATTTTGTATTATAATTGCAGTCTCCAGCTCTCCAATCATATCTTAATGAGAGACTGGATTGTGGAGGAAAAACTCTTTTTATTTCTTTCATTCTCTCCATGAGGCGTTCCTCCTTTGCGCCACGCTCTCCTTCAAGAGATAAACAGCTTACCTTTGGCATGACCCATTCCACTTTAATAAGCACTAAGTACTCCACTGTCCCACTTTTCAAAGCTGTTAATTTGATAAGTGAGGGGGATCTCTCACTTAGCAATCATATTCTGGACAATTAAACCCATATCTGAAGAATAGGGTTTGTCTGGAGGGCTTTTTAGTGCCAATTATGTGAAACCGTTTGTCTCAATGTCTAATACTCTCTTGAAATGAGCCATTGTTGTCAAAGAGCCATCGCCGATATGCTGATGTAGGATTAAGACTTCATTTTAATTTAAACTTGGAGAACAGGCTGTCACTGATCTGACATCCACTGGCAAAACTGTGAATTCACAGAGAGCTTTTTCAAATTATTTTAAATGGAAATTAGGTTTTTAACAGCCTTTAGTATATTTTGCAATGATAAAAGTTAAAACTTATCAGGTATCTGGGAATGTGTTGTACAAACTTCTATCAGATCAGTTGCAATCACTGTGCTACTTTGGTACTGTCCCCAAATGAAAGATAACAGTTGTGAGTTTAGGCAGTGCCACTGGGAAGCTACGTTATGATCTCAACTGTGAGGATTCGACCCAAATTACAATCAAACTTCATATCAGACAGGATTAATCTTTACCAACCGGATTTTAGATGTTTGCTTTGTTATTGTTTAATAACTGTTATGAATTGTGTTTTTCTACCACAGGTAGAACACGTGCTGGCTACGTAGTTTTGTCTGTTTTTATGATCCAAAGTCTGCAATCTGCTCTGTGCTGAGTGATGCAGGTTCGCACCGTTCGTCAAAAAAAAGAAGCTTCTTTTCGGAGCGTGGAGATGCTTCTAGGACGCTCCCACTTCTCTTTGAATCACAATCATTGTCTGGGATTGTGGTGGGGTTGAGCAGTAAATTGTCCTAAAACAGCACGTTAGTCTGAAGTTAAAACACATCAGCAGCAGATCAAATATGCTTTATGAGACCAAAGTGAGAGAGAGAGCATTTATCAGGCGAGCCGGAAATAAAAAATATATCCAAACTCTCAGTTTGATGGTTTCAAAGAAGCACAACCTTCCGGTTGTTATTGAAAAGTTGTTATCCAACGTGTGACACCTGAGGAAACAAATCTATACGGTCTAAAATTCCCCCAACTTCCTGATTCAGCTTGCTAATTTGAAACTGCAACAAATAACAGAAAGAGTGAGCTGCTTTGTTCTCCAAGATGTGCTCATGCAGGGACAAAGTGAAGCCTCCCCACTGATCACTGGACAGACACTCTAAGTAGCTCATGTTGAATACCAACGAATGGTTGATCTGCCTGTGAGTTTGTGGAGTCACTTGGGGAAACTAAGCTTGGCAAACATGATAAATGTTGTAGGTATGCATTAAAATTCTGGCAGTGTCACAGATTTCTGGTCAAAATCTCACTATGACTGCTCCTACAACATGTTTACCCACCAACCAGTCACAACACAACATGCAATTACCCAAAATAGCCTATTGCAATTTGACGTTGCTTTAAATGTATAATTATGCACCTGTTTTTTTCACTTGTACACATATAATACATCAATTTTTATGTTACCTTTGTTGTCAGTTGTATGTCTATTTCTATTTTTCCTGAAAATTGTTCTCGGAGCTGCGTGTAACACATAAATAAATAAGCTTGTTTACTGTTTTGCTACATTTTCAAAACATGACAGCGGTGCCACAAGTGAGTATGTCAAAGATGAGGCGGGAAGTCACTTTGCAGTATTTTAATGCACAGACTGTGAAAAGGTTTGCCTTAGTTATAAAAGCGGAGGTCTTGTTTACAACACGTCTGATCATTTGACTGCTTGTGTTCATGCTAGACGTATTAATCCCGGAACAAACGTGAAGTGCATTCATTAGTCTTTCTTTAAAAAGAGACCTGAGGGCAGTCAGACATGATCAGAATAGACCCGAGGAAAATTAGACCTGATTCAAACTGTTGTAAAACTCAAAGAGACCCTGACTGAACCCCAACACTGCCCACAGCCTTATTAGACATCAATTAACAAAACATCCACAGTCGGAAAGAGTGCTGCTTTTTCTTCACTTCAAACTTCACACCCTCCATCTCACCTTAAAAAACACATTTTTTTTGCTGTGACGAACATAACACATGACCACAGCTGATAGCCAGGTCAGCATAGATCCCCTCAGGCAGCTATACAACATGTTGTAACCCTACCAAACCAAATAAGACAGTCATTTGGACCCTGGTGGACTCAAATCGGGTTTCGAACATCAGGAAGACCATTGTATCATGCCCTGTTGGACTCATGTTACAATGAAAGGACAAGCAAAGCTGTGTTACCACCCAGGTTGTCATTTTGGTTTTCATTCCTGGGGCATGGGCAGATGCTGATGGGGAGCAGAACTGGTGTCGTGCCAGAACCGGAGCTGCGCAAGCAGGCCATAAAACCGGGCTCAGCAGCCTTTATGGACATAGTTACAGACCCGAAAAGGCAGAAGGGGACGTTGACAGAGATGACAATCCTATAAACCTCAGCTCAACTTGTGTTTAGTACTAATCAAATGTTAGCATGCTAAACTAAGATGGTGAACATGGCACTGCTAAAGACGCCTGCCAACAACAACAACAAAGAATTCTCCATTAACTTGAACCTGAATTTCATCCGGCAGCAGGTATACGCTTCTGGATACAACGTCAACCCCATATATATATATATATATATATATATATATATATATATATATATATATATATATATATATATATATATCACTACATTTGGATTCTCAAACACTCCTCAAAATGTCTCAGAGTGGTCTTCTTTCTTTCACATCTGCATTTGATGGCACTTGTGTGATCACAGCTCGGTAGGAGAAAATACTCTGCGGGCATGTCACTGACCAATTTCATTACACATTCATGATGTGAGCTTTAGTCACTCGGTGATTCAGACTGCTATTCAAAAAATGAACAGCGTGTTGTCATTATCACCAGCTCCTAGCAGAGGTACATGTTTTTAATGATTGAAGCTTTCATTCAGAGGTTTGTGTCTGACAAATCACTCAAAAGGGAATCACAACTCATTTCACGTTCAAAAGGAGGTTTTAGTAATGCAAAAACAACCCTGTCGAACTTTAGTCATTTAAAAAACATCACGTTTCTCCTCACGAGCTGCTTTCTGGGAGATCTTAAAAAAGAGCTTTGTAATAGTTGCAGAAACAAGATGGCACACTTTGTGGTTTGTTTCTGTCTAGATGTTTTATCCGTGGGACAAGCCACCTTGTTTTTCGTAGACGAGATTAGATCATGATTCACTTCATGGAATCAATTTCACAGTGTATTACTGCAGCATCCCCTAGAAGATCAGTCTGAATGTCATTTTGGGGGATGATTTGTCTCGCTCGGTGTGCACAAACATTTCCAGCGTACTGTACCTACACTCCTCAGTTTATCATATTTGCCCTCGGAAAATCTTTATTAGCGTGAAAGGCTTGCATTGGGTCCCATGGGAGAGCAGGCTGGCATTGATGCGGATGACAGGAGCAGTCTCTTTGACACTCTGTAGTGTTGACAGATGTGGAAATAGTAAGGATCTGTCAGGAATCACTGCGAGAACTCACTGCTCGAGCTGCACCCGGCTATAAATATTTCAGGAAATAACAATCAGGGCTGTTTATTCTTCCCGAAGTTATTCGTAAGTATGACTGACTTGTTTTGAAGATGGTTGTTGTTTTGACAGATTTCGAGGGGCTGACAGTGACTGCTCCCTGTCTGTGTGCTTGTGTGCATGCTGACGTTGTGTCTGCCACTTGTGCCGAGATGAAGCCGACAGGCTGGGAGTGCACACGGTGTACAGCCGAAGCAATACTGACACTGCTGCTAAACGTCATCGCTCGGCTTTCTCTGAAATGTCTTATTTTTCATAAATCTCTGACGTTACTTGACGTTCTTGTGTTTTTCAGAGATGGATAAATATAGTCAACGAATGACAGCGTTGGTGTCACAACCCTTTCCCCCCAAAATGGTTAGTTTAAAGTCGATCCTTCAGGGGTATGGAGGGTTGCAGCTGCCGTTGAGGACACTTATTTACTAAAAAGACTACATGTAGTTGTAAAAGGTCAACCAGTGACTTTGGTGCAGACTGACATTTAAACAGATATTCATGTTCCCAGAGAATTTAACCAACCGAGTTTGATGGTCCTGTGACTTTTCCTCTAATGCCACCAGCAGGTTTTCACTTATCCTGTGAAATATCTCAACATTTCCTTGATGGATTGCCAACAACTTTAATACAGGTCAGGTCAAATTTTTAAAGCAACATTGTGTCACATTTCCATACATCCAGCCATAAAATAACAAATTTAAAATCGTTTTGATGCTACACTGACTTGTAATAAGGTGACTGGTGTCTCTGTCATTCACACTCCCCCCCTGTATGCCTGTTTCTGCAAAGAAGTACGTAACACTTTCAAAACTCCAAGTCACACACCACCAACTATTTCACTTATTTTGGTGAAATTGGATCATATTTTATGGAGAAAATGTTTTCTGGTTTTCCCTCTGATGTCCTCCGGCTGCTCTGTCTAACTGTGAGCTGAGGAAGAGTCTCATGATGGACAGTAAACTGTAGCTGCTGTTAGCTCGCTTTCTGCACACACTCTGAGCTCACAGTGCTGGCTGTTAGTGTTTGTAACCAGGCATTTTGGACCACTGGGGAAAGGAGGTTTTCAGGCCACATGGGCAAACGCTAAAGGGGAGCAGAACTGGTGTGGTGCCAGAACTGGAGCTGGGCACGCAGGCAATATAACCACACTGCTATCATGAGCATGTTAGCATTCTGACATTAGCAACTGCTAGCTGCTGTCCGCAGACTCTTGCTTCAGACTCAATATTTTGACTGCTTTAAGACCAACAAGAAAAAAAAGACCAGAGTGTTGTGTGTAGAAGTCTTTGAACATTTAGACCATGTTAAGTCAAACATCTACAGAAAATCTAATTAAACAGTGAGGTAATAGTAAGAGTAAAAGTAAAAGTAAGAGGGACAAATCCAGATGAAAACATTGGACAACTGATATTGAACTAGGCTGTACATTAAGTTTGCTACTGTTGTGTAACAGGCTCATATCCTAAGCTAATTTTCAGTGAACTATTTAACAAAACAAACTCAACATAATTGCAATTTTCTTGAAAGAACTGTTCACTTTCTCATTTGGAGTTTGCAAAGGCTACGAGGTGACGCTTCAGTAATATCTTCAGGCAATTATTTTCACAAACAGATTAGTTATTGTGAACTAAAATTAGCATCAGACAAACAAGGATTGATTTGAGAAGAAAACATCGATTACTCCACTGTCATGACCGATGACGCTAATTAGCAGCAGCCTTTAACTTCGCTGTCACTGTCCCGCCTCGAAAGACTGATTTGCTAAGCTGGGTGTTAAAAATATGCTTTGGCAGAACATGTAATTGGTGAAACAACCCCGGGAGAAAAGTAAAAACTAAGAATAGTTTTGTTGAACTGACTGTGACACGTCAGGACACTGTCAGGTTATGGTGCTCAGTGATGGTAAAATTGTCAAGAACAGATAGTCTACACTCTAATATTTCATACATTATATTATCTTCTTGACAAGCGTTGAAGAACTTTTCATCAGAGTTTCTTTCCTCACATGCAATGGGCACATTTTCTACCCAAGCTATATTCTTCCAAAATCTTAGGTTAAGAAAAAAATCATCAGGATTTTTACAATATTCCTCACGACAGTTATTATTCATAGTCTTTTTTCGTGCAGATAAACCATTAAGAGGTCTTAAAAAATGCTGTAATCGCTCATTTTATAAGTAGTAGTTATTAGTATTGAGGCATATGTCTGTTTTCATGTTTTTGTTGCTTAAACGGCAAATAATTATTGAAGTCAAACATAATTTTTTTTGTAATGTCCTGCATGGATTCTCACAATAGTCTTTAATAAATCACTAAATCTGCAATGACGCTGATAAATCACCTCAACAATGTCAAGCCAAAAAGAGAAAATATATCTATTCATAATCCAAGAAACGGCTTCTGCTACGTGGGGTAGATCAAGAAAGATTGCCTAAAAATCACCAAACAAAATTGCTTCATGATTTTTGAGAACACATCTGACACGGATCAATGTAATGTTTAGCAAATCAGTGCGAGAAGCTAAACAAACAATGTGAAAAAAAAAAAAGTGGCAGAGGAGAGGTGTGAGGCCATCCTGAGCAGGTGGCAGTGACGTCCAGATGCTGCAGAGAAGCAGCGAAGCAGATAATGTCCTGCCTAGATTACCTCCGGGGCCTGATTACAGTGGAGCGTCCTCATCTGGGTCAGCTCGGAGCTGGTTCAGCAGGGATCAGCTGCTCCCACTGTCGTCCTGATGGTCTGAGGTCTCGTCTGTCCCCCCCAAAAAAACAGAGCCTTGTGTGTGCTGAAATTAAATATCAGTTTCAAAAATGTCACATATCCATTTAGGGAAACGGTTATGGCGCTCTGTTGCGTCAACGATGGGTAACGTGCCAAAATCATCACGTTTTTTTTATGAGAAGGGAGTTTCTGCACTGCAGCGCTGACACATGTTGTCAGTCAAACAGTGTGCCAGCACTGGTTTTCTGTTTACGTAGCAGGTTCAGCATAGAGTCAGCCAAGTGTTGCAAGCAGACTCTCCCATGTTTGTGCTTCTCCTCACAATGCAGTTGAAGACAGTGTTGTTAATTCTAATAGATTTGTTAGCAGCTTTGACATTGACATGTTCATTTCTGCCGCTTTGAATAGCCCGACCGTGCACCTGGAACGACGTGAACGTATGTTAGGATAAGGGTGGCATTCACAAATCTCGTGCAAAGATCAAAACCAACAATGGGATAGTTCATCTCTTCATTTTCAACCCCTTCTTTGTCTATGGCATTCAGCTCCATTAGTCCTCACATTAAAAAGGGGATATTAAATGTACAGTTTCACTTCAAATAATGATAATTTGATAACAGCTGGGCACTGTAGTTTTTAACAAATATAACTGAAACCAGCAGTATTTTGGGGGGACTATTTTCAGCTGCGGATTAATGTCCATTTGGCTAGGGAGTGCTTATGACACAAGAACAGCAGTGCCAATATTCATCGTAGCTGAGGAACATGTCACCACTGCAACACTGAAATGGAGTCAGCTTGTTCAGTAAATTGATTCATGTTGTTATTTTTTGCGGATTATACGTCTTTACCACACTCTTATTTATTTTATCCACAGACATTTTTGTCTAAAATCTGTGCCTCTTCCTCTGTGACTGAGTGTTTGCATTTATGTGAAGAATTATCTGACTAAACCTTCTAAAAATGAACCGAGGAGAGGAAAAACTATATTTTTGACTCGTGCAGCGCAGCCTCTGTCTTTTCATCAGACTACACTGTTAACCTAATTGGTACATGACTGTCTGCACACTGTGGGACTGATGAATACTGCTCATGATGGTCATTTTACATAAAGCCCACAGGCTTAAAGGCTCTATTATGACCAATAACCAATATGGATTAGATACTCAATCGTCAGACAGATCTTCATGAGTGTAATTATGTTTTTTCTTTAATCTGACACATCAGCATTAGCACTCTACTGAAGAATCTGTGTCAGTGATCAATATGTATTTCAGTCACGGTTGTGTTTGTTGGTTTATTATATCACGACTTGGTCATTATATTAAATCTTGCTACTGGAAATAAATCCAGAATAGATTAGAATAAAAATAGATTAAAACTGTTTTATTTCCAGTTCTAATAAGTTTGGCAAGCTGTATATTACATTTTTGGTGAAATATACTTCTAAATCACTGATTGACATCTTGAGCTGTCTGTATTATGAATAAAGATGAGGCTAACTCGAGAAGCTGGTTAGCTTTGCTCAGCATAAAGATAAAAAAACAAAAAAACAGTGGGAGACATCTAGCCTCGCTCTGTCCGAAGGTAAAAACATCTGCTTACCAGCACCTCTAAAGCTTACTAATTAACACTATATATAATGCTCCGTTAATTTGCACCAGTTGCCAAGCAACCAGCAGATATATTTCTGGAATATATTTGCACATAACCCTCAATACTTGAGTTTTTGTACAAAGTAAGCAAACGAGATATTAGGTGTTAATTAGTGAGCTTTAGAGGTGATAGCATGGTACAGAGCCAGGCTAGGTGTTTCCCCCCCCGTTTACAGTTTTTATGCAAAGCTAAGCTAGCAGGTGCTCGCCATAGCTTCATATTAATGGGCTGATGATAAACATTTTTCCAGATTTTCCAAAATATCAAGCACCCCATGCACTATACGTCCAATTCTGAATACCTAAGGAGCAAATTGGTGCAAATTTAGGCTTTACTCAGGCTTTCCATTACAAATACAGAAATATTTTCCTTAGCGCATTTTATTTTAGAAGAGGAATAAACAAACTAACGCTATACTGGTACCATTATGCAGGTGGGTTGCATTATGATACCAGTATACCAGTGTCTGAAAACTGCTGCCACACTCCACGATGGCTTATTATCTAGATATTGTGTTTACTGAAAGACAGGAGTGGTTTTGTTGTGTTTTGCCCACCAGCATCTGTATCTCTGTAAATATGCTGTTCATTTCCTTTCATTAGCTTCTGTGGATTGCAGTAAGCCACAGTCCACCAGTTAACGTAAGTAAGATTTCATTTTTCCTATTGATTTTCCCTGTTTAAACATTGGAACAAACCAGAGGTGTGTGCTTGAGAACTTGAGAGACGGAGAATCAGCTGAGAGACACTTGGCAGTGCCATCGTTCAGGAGTGCAAACATAATTAACTAATCATGCTGGCTGACACGTTACAAATACAGATGTAATTGACTGCCAATGCGAGTTTTAAATATTCATACAGATGAGTCTCAACAGTTAGACAGTGATACTGTAACAAACACAATCCCAAAACTAATTGGGTCAGCCACTGCTCAAAGAGGCAATTTGGAAAGCAATTACAGTCTCCGGTTTGCTCGTGAGCGACTGATAACCGCGTGAAAATGTTTAAATCCTCCGATGAAACTTTTGAAACACGACTTCACAACACCTAATCGATTTCAGCATCATAGGTAAGCGATGAATCCTCAGATATTACAGCTACCGAGCCTTGAATGAACCCTATTCTGTAGGAATGTGACCAATCCCATGATCCAATCCCATTATCACCAAAGTAACGGCCCCTGGCTGCATATGATCAAACACTGGATTTGTGCCTCTGAAGTTTCACTGACTGAAACCAAATCCAAAGCAGTCGAAAATGGAGCGATTGATGTTGAAGGTGAATGAAATTGCTCACACATTCACTCTTGTTTAAAAGGGTAGCATATAGAAGAATCGATAGAGACGACTAGGTGATATCACGTCATGCCTTGATTACTCAGTAATGAATAAAATAATTGATGTCAAGTCAATTCCGAGCTCAGAATTAAAGGTTACCACAAGTTGTTAATAACTTCTTTTTGTTTACTTCTTTATTGATCCAATCTAGAAGGGTCAGTTCACCCAAATTACGTAAAAGTAATGCATTTCTTAAGAGCTATAATATATAATAGTATCTGGTGATGCTCCTGTTTTTGTTGTTTTGTTTCAGATATCTCCCTCAGAGAATGCTGCCTCTACCCAAATATGAAGGATATGAAAGTGTGTCAGTTTTACATGCATTGATCCCAGCTTTGAAAAATGGAAGAATTCAAATGGAATAACTTGAGAAACCATCACCAGGTCAAGAGATTTTAATGCTTTCCGTCTTTAAGGGTAACCGATATCTGCTAAACGTTATTGAAAGAAATGTCTTTGCATCCTATCAAAATTCAGTTGGAGAACTTTATCATGAATGTGAAAAATGTGGCAAAGAAATAACTTTCAAAGTAAGTCAGTAAGGCATACTGAGATTAACAGAGCTAAGAGCCTACAGCCATGCTAGGTGCTCTGTGAAGCACAGTGCTTTTAGCTAAATGCTAATGTCAGCAAACATGCTTATGTTTAGCAGACCATGTTCACCATCTTAGTTTGCCATGTTATCACGCTAACATTACTCAATTAGCACTAAACACTAAATGCAGCTGAAGCCAAAAGGAATGTCATTAGTTTTGCAGGTATTTAGTCAGAAAACAAAGTGTTGGCCTGATGATGGCTCCACATGAAAAGTTCATGGATCACCAAAGGTACTACAACTCATCCAAAGATGAAAGTGAATGTTTGAATCAAATTTCATGGCAATCCGTCCAGTAATTATGACATTTAACTCCAAACCAGGAAGGAAATGAATCGCCAAAGTAATTATGTTTCATCCTCTGGGGATTTTCAGAACCAAATTTCATGCCAATCAATGCAATCATTGTCAGGACATCAACTGCATGGTGGTGGTAGAGGAAAAGTCAGGGGATCACCAACATTATTAGGATTCATCACTTGTGCACCATGAATATCTGTACCAAATGTCATGGCAATCCATCCAATAGTTACTGAGATATTTTAGTCTCAACCAAAGGAGTGGACTGACTACCTATCATGTTGCAAATTAAAACCAATATATAGATAGGACCAGACTGTAATTAATTAAAGGTACACAGAATTAGTTGTTGCATTAAAAGGTGAGTTTAATATTTGAGGCACATGTATAGTACTAAAGAACTGGTTTTAAGTATCTTGTAGCCAATCTGAAACCCAGAAGAAGAAACTAATAAAATTAGATTCTTTTATGACAGACTGTATTGTTATGTGCGCTGGCTGCTCCGCTATACCTTTGACATGACGGACTTCAAAGTGGGTTTCGGAGAATGTGTGAGTTGAGAGACAGAGAATGGGGAGCAGAAGGCAATTTAACTATGAACTCACCCTGAAAGAACCCTCGGTCTGTCAATCAGCTGACCCGCCGCCTTCAGAGAACCTCTGCTGGCAACACTGAAAGTCTAATGCTTAGCGTCCCACTCCAAACCTATAATGAGATCTCTGGGCAATCTGATTGAATTATTCTGATGGTTTTCAGTAGGCTTGTGCCTCGGGCACTGACACCCCTCACTGATGAAGCCTGGCTATGAAAGAAAATAAGCTTAACTGGTGGATGTACAAATACAATTTGAGGATGGTCTATTTACACATGATCGTGGGGGTCCTTCTCAATGAACAGCTAGAGCAGTGGGGTGTCCTATGTTAGGATTAACCTTACAGTATGTTCTCTCCAACTCCATTTTCTATATTTCTAAAAAAAGTGTTTGTTTGTTTGCTCATCTCTGCTGCCACGTGTTCAACCTCTGAACTGCATTTTACTATGGCGTCTTAACTAGCATTGATAATCAGTCTCTGCAGACCAGAGTAAAAGACATAAAAGTTAGTGTTGCTTGATAAACACTGAATAGCAACCATCTGCCGCCTGCCTTTTGGATGGAAAATTGTAAGGAGCTTCAAAAATGCAAATGAACAGAGGCTCACAAACAAACTTAATCAACAACTAATAACGCAGCTGTTTCAAAGACTGAGTGTGCGAGCCAGAAATAGGTTTTCGCCTCTTTAATTGGAGCAAATTAATGATTTAGCTGAGCATTAGCTGACTCAACGCACTCATTGTGACTAATCTTTATCAAGCTATGCACTGATGGATGTGGAAATGGTGGTATGTGAATGAATGGATGGAATATGTTGATGCATATTTAGAAGTGGGAAGCATTTCTATGTTCAGTCTTGGCGTGTCTTCTAGTTTGTAATTCCATTTGATTTATGGCTGAGGCAATGTGCTGTTCCCTGGCTACTATATTAAAACCTCTGAGCTAATTGAAAGAGCTGTGAATCATTATTTGCTTGCAAAGCAAAGCAGCAGTGGTGACAGAGATGTCACTCTGCTGTTACAGCAAACCGAGGTTGTCCTAAATGTATCCGTCCACTGCAGACCGCAAATTTAACGTTTAATATTTCAGTCGCGCTTCAGAAATTCATCGCAAAACATCATTATTTTAGGATGTCAGTCAAGCAGTGGGACATTTAGCCTGCTCAAAGACAATGGAATTTGGTACATTCATGGTCCTCAGAGGAAAGTTCCTGGTCATTGTCTGAACAATTTGACCTTGTGTAGAGAGAAAAAAATTACCTTGAGAAACTCTTTGGTCCATGACAACGTATCTCAAGCTTCAATGGCAAAATTTCCATGAAATTTGCTGTGACTCCAGAGGATGAACCCTGATAATTTGGTTAGCACCTTTCAAATGCTACAATCACGCCTTAAACATCTTAAACTCTACTGAATATTTGATTAATCTGTGCTTAGCAATCATAAGAGAAACTTCATCTCTGCCACTGCCGGAACATTGCGTGCTTTCGAAACCATTCTTTCTGATTTGGAGGCAATCTGATCTTGCTGTTTTTAAAGTATTTCAGGAGATATTGTTATCATCAGTGTGATCGTGTATTTTCATAATTCATTTATCCATTTGTTGTATTTACTGCATACTTATGGCATCGTCCCGGGGATGGCAAATGGGTGTCAGTTTTAGGTCCACTATGAAGAACTTATTGATGGATTGGATAAATCCTACTGATTATGGTGATCCACTGACTTTTCCTCTTGTGCCACCATGAGGTTGATATTTTTAATTTTTAAACTAAATATTTCAACATTGCAAACGATTGCCCTTGAACATTGTGACTGGGAATTCAAGACTCAGTAGTCCTGTTTTATTGCGATGATTGTGGCTTCATAGCGAATATTTCTGGCAAAGTTTTCCCTCAAAGTTTGGAACTTCATCACACTCGACAATAATAATTTGTTCAAAAACATTTCTCTGAAAATATTCATGTTATCTACTTGTCAACTCATGGGACTACAAACACCTTGCCAGTTACTAAAAACCCCTCATATCAAGTCGAACATCTTACCTGAATCCATGTTTACTCAAAAAGAAAATATCTTGAGATCACAGGATCTTTCTCTCTCGTGTAGTGTTCCTGTGGTGCAGAAATAGAAGTGATTTTTCAAATAGTCTCAAGGGCAAAGTGTGAATTGTACATTGTCAGATAAAAAGCCGTTCAGCTGCTACACAGCATCTGACTAATGAAATACAAATTGCAGTTTGAAGCTGTGCTATGAATTTGGTGTCAGGAATCTTTTTATATGAGCCTAACTACAGCATCTGGATAGAAGACTGTGCACATTTTCTCAGGCTAAAATCTCAGCTGGGAGCTGTGGGTTTAATGGCTGCTGGTTGCTTTACAAAAGGCTTTTACTCTGTCATGTTTTGTATTAAGCAGGCTATACGATGTTGGGAAAAATCTGTAAAATACAGCAAGGATACTACTCGCTGACATTCCTCCAAAATGTACAAAACACTTCTGTATTGACAATCACAAATGGCTCGTTACTGCCTCTTACTTTTTTTGTCATTTCTGTTACTTCACTTCTTTTTTATGACAGTTGTCTTTCTAACAGCAGCATTACCTGACTTCACTAACCTGTCTTTCTCCTTCTCTCCATCTCCCACAGACTGCTCCATTTATTCTCCAATTATATTCCATTACTGGACCAATACCAGAGGCTGGACCATTTAGCTTTCTGACCTCTCTTTCTTCCCTGTCTCAGTCAAGAGTGTCGACCAGTCCATGTGACTCAGTTTAGACACTAAAGAAAGCCACAAATCCACTGTCAAACCAAGGAAAGGAATCGCCTCTGCTGAATAGACGGCAGTCTAAAAACACTTTGTTTTTGTTTTTTTTGCTTTTTGCTTTCCACTATTTTTACTTCAAAAATATTACCACTAAATTTGTGCATTTTGAATGGTCTTAGTGTTTTCTAAACCCCTCCCTTGCGAATTTCCATTACAGTCAGGCTTCAGATTCTCATCATGCTGAGGCTGTGTGTATTGAAGAGCAACTCTATCATATAAAGAGTTAAGTATCTCTAAAACTAAATACCCGTCATTTCCCTACAGCCCTGGATTCTACTATCAGAGATTAGGCTAACATTAGCAGTCCTGCTCTTTATTTACTCCACATCAATGAGTTAGTCTTCAAAGACTCCAAAGACTTTCCTCTTGTAATGTCAAAGGAAACATACTATTTGGGAATATGAACATGTATGTCAGCTAATACACTCATCTGATCTAAAAAGATTTCTTGTCATACTTATAGAACGAGGACTTTTGCTATACGCTTCAACATAAGAACAATGTTGCTCCTTTATGTCATCAGCTGGACAGACTTTCTCCCTGAGACATACAACTTTAGCCACAGCAAGTGGCTCGAGTGCATGTATATAAGCAACAATGTTCCTAAAGAAGTTATCTTGGGCACATTTAAAGGGTTCTTTTTTATACAAGTCAACAGCCAACAGCATTTTCAGCAAACTCATGGAGCTAACATTAGCTGAGCTAGCTATCTACAGCTGATGAAAGCCTTCCAGTGACCATAAAATGAAACTAAATCTGTTGAATCTGCTACCATTAGCATAGGAAAAGTTATTTTTTCATCCACATTCCTCTACAGGTAGAGGAATGTGGATGAAAAAATACCAAACCTCATTTGAAAAATGATGCAAGGATTCTTCTTGGTCGATTTTAGTTACACGTTAAGGTCTTTTTTACTTGTCGAGCATGATTTATATGCAGTTTACAGTTTTGTCTTCGAATATATGCGAGTTTGAAATTCCTTTACCACAGCAGTGCGTCATCCCTGGGCAGCTTTCTTTCAGCTAATCTGAGAATACTCCTCATGTGACAGATGAATGTTTGTAATGGGGCCATATCTTGCATACATTACAATGAAATTGCAAAGGAGAGGAGGAATGCAATGTGTGAATTCCTCTCGTGTTTCTTTTGCCCTCTGGCTGAGCTTGTTAGCGTTTAATGAGCACTTGATCATATGTGATGTCTTTTTGGTCAGCAAAGGATAGCATGGCGAGGAGTGGGAGGAGGCTGAAGGAGGCCTTCTTGATAATAACGTACCTTCCGGCACTTAAAGAAAAAAAATGCTGCACATTAAGGACAGTTGGGCTTATGTCTGCGAGGGCACAAGGTCAAATCCTACCAGTTTGCTGACCATTTGGGAGAATCTGGTCAGTGAGGTTGAGTGACTTACAGTTAAAGTGCCCTTAGGCAAGACACCTGGCCCTGAGCTGCTCCAGTAGGCATTAAGCAGAAGACTGTGGTTGTACTGGGCAGCTCCCAAGTGTTAATATGTGTAACCTTATCAGGGAGAAGCCATAGCCTTGCTGTGAACAAGCTTGTGTGCTCAGCAAACCTTTCCCTGCATAATTAACACTTGGAAAAATGAACTTGGGTGAATATGGTGTGAGGTCAGCCATGCTGTTCCCATCTGTGCAGCAGGAGAAGAGGAACCTTTACTATTTTGCACTGAAAAATACCAAATCCACACCACACAATATCCTCAGGACCCTCTGAAGTATTCAAAAGCACAGGAGATCTCTAAATTCACACTCATAAAATGTGCTTTCAAATATTTATAGGGTTTGGCGCTCGCTTTTGTGGTAAATTTGTGAATATGTTGCAGCCCCTGGGTACATCTGCCAGAGTAAAATATAGAAAATGCTCATTTCTTTTATTGCAAAGCTCCCTTTATGAATCTGATTTAATCCTTTAAGGATGCACAAATAATAAACTTTGGACTTTAAAACGCCTTGATTATTTTGAAATGTGTGTTGCAGCGTGAACACTGTAGATAAGATAAGACTTTTGTTGATCCGCGGTGGGTACATTTATATAGAAACAGACTTAGAGATCAGAAAACTGATTAAAAACTATTTCAAGAAATGAAATTAATTAGGCAGATGTTAATAAAAGCCAAATGCATTATAAAGTATAGATTATAATATTTTGGAGCTTGTAAATGGATTGTACAAATATAAGTGAGAAAGAAATCCAGTAGTCCAACTATAATACTAATATATCCCAAAGTATATTGTATTTATACCTATATTATGTAAGGTATATGGTTTTATACATAATGTGCAGTTTGTGTAATATAGCATACACTATAC
Source organism: Miichthys miiuy (assembly GCA_036365135.1). Classification (NCBI taxonomy): domain Eukaryota; kingdom Metazoa; phylum Chordata; class Actinopteri; family Sciaenidae; genus Miichthys; species Miichthys miiuy. The sequence continues at coordinate 6,142,818 of CM071618.1, forward strand.
AGTAATATTAGAATACTATTAAAAACGGTGCATATAACAGAAATAACAAGTCAGTCACTAGTGGCTCTGTAAGGTGATGCTTTGAGCTAAAAGCTAATGCCAAGATGCCATCATTCATACAATAATAACACTAACAAGCTGATAATATAATATGTATCATCCTCACAATCTTAGTTTAGCATGCTAACATTTGCTAATTGGCAAAGATCACAGTATATCTGGAGCTGATGGTAGTGTTATTAGTTCTGCAGGTATTCGGTCAAAAATCGGGTATTGGACAAATCAAAAGTTTGACCTTATTAAAATTGATCTTGAGGGAGTCATAAATATGAAAATTTGGTGCCAATCCATCCAGTAGATGTTGAAATATTTCACTGGATGTGGTGGAACATCGTAATGACAGACCGACACTGATATCCCTCGAGACATGCTAGTTGAATAATTCCATGATATGGCATATATTAAACTATAAAATCCAATAAAAAAAATAGGTAGTTAATCTAGAGCTAGATGTGTTACTACTACATTCAAGTGCCTGCTTCAACATTTCAGTTCTCATTTTGCATTCAGCTTGACGTTGATGCGAGGGAATGAAAGCAAACCCGTCTTTAAGGCAACAAACGGTGCATGAGTGTAAATTAAAAACAGCGTAAGCTACTCCGCTGTGATATGATACACCAAGCGTCTGATTCTGAATGTGTCATTCTGTTTGTGTCTTTCCTCATTCGCATGAACCGTAACTAAACGACACAATTTCGTTCACTCAGCAGCGAGGCTTAGCCACCGCCTGCTGCTTCGCTGGCTCCACTTTTCCTCTCTTCAATCTGTGCCAGTGGCTTTGTCCGTCCAAGAGATTCGCTGCTGTGTACTGAACCCATCAAGAGAAGCGCTTTACTGTAAACAGAGGAAGCTGAGGTCCATGATGAGGTTTTGAAGCAGGGTAAAAGTGGAGTAGGTCACAGCACAACAAATCAACGGAGCATGATCTGGCTCACAGCCAATGTATTACAGTAAGAGGAGAAAGGTTAACCATTTACATTTTAGATTCAAGGACCCTCTTGGGTCACAGGTTTTGTCCACTAAGTGTCCTTGAATAGGACTCTTACAGCAACTCCTTCATTTTAAGTTGCACACTATTAGGCCATTAGCAAAAGTTGTAAAACTCTAATCTAATTATTGGTTTTATGGGTAACCCTTTAAATCATTTGACTGGAGGTAACTGCGACATCAATCCCTTTGTAAGAAGCCGTTATTAATTATTGTCCAGTTTCAAGCAATTGCTATTTAACAATGAGCCTACCCTGAAACTACTCATACATTTTATTCATGGCCTGTAGCTGTGGATTCATTCAGTAGAGTCTGTCCGTGTGCTTAATGAATGTCTATCACTGAGCTTCTCTCTTTATCTATTGAGATTTCTAAGAGTGGATTTCTGTTTGGTCCTTATTTAATTATACATATCTAAAACACCCCTGGTATCGTTAGTTACATTAAATTATAATATGAAGCAGTTTAACACGGCAGGTTCATCTCTATTTGCTGCTCCAACAAGAAACTAGCAGTAATGATAGTTTGAAACCAAAATGACCATAGCTGGTGGCATCTTCCCAGGACCCCGTGCTACCAGGGACCATAAATACCTCAGATTAAATGTTTTTTGCTTTTGGAAGTGCAAATGCACTTAAAAGATATTATCTTGCATTATTAACTAAGAGGCTGCTCAATGCAGAGCTCTGCCAAGTCCAGCTCCATCCCAAGACCAACGGACAGTCTCTCAGATTGGATACAGTACCAATTTATGGAGCTTCCTGATGGACGGACAGCTTTACTTGTTGCTAAAGTAACTTACTTAACTGCTAACTGCTGTAGTGCTATTAGCTAATTTGCTCAGTTAGCTGTGCAATCAGCTGATTTAGCTGACGGGACTACGGCAGCAATTAAACTCCCGTGCCGTGTCCACTGGGAGGCGGCTGAGCCTGAATACCCGCTAATGACAAAGGCAGTTAGCTACTTTAGCAGCAAGTAAAGCTATCTGTCCATCAGGAAACTCTACAAATCAGTCAAAGCTGAGCAGTTTCAAAGTTAAGTTGCATGTTTTTGTACAAGAAAAAAGCTGAAATAATATAAAATATAAATATTTACTGCTCATCGCCAGTGACGTACGGTAGTTACGCTATTATTATTGTGGGCCGTAGCTACTGTATATCACATCGTGTTGTCAGACACGTTGGACAACATAAACATACATATTACCCCGCAGACATCATTGCATATCTGTATACGGCAAAAATGCCAAAGAAAAAAGGAATTTATTTATTCATAGATTTTATAGTCGTATGCAGAATAAACATGTTCTGTCTACAGACCTCTCTAGTCCACGGGACCCAGTATAACTGCACAATCTATATTTATGCCCCTGTCTATCACATGTGTACAACATCATGAAGATTCAACAAATCTTGTGAGTAACATTTCATAAAGATAATCCCTCGCTCATCTCTCATTTACACATTTTTAATCAAGCAGCTCCAAAGTAAACATTACATTTCGTTTGCAGTGTAATTAATGAGATAATCCGTGCTGTTTACAGTGTTATTCTCATTGTACAATAATCCTGATGTTATCTAAATCCATAAAGAAATGACTTGTATCTGTTATTTAATAAGTAGGGCGGATTATTAGAGTTATTTGTACATGCAAGTTGAAACCAACACTGATTTTTCACTTAAAGAATGCAGTAGTTGTAACATTCATGTTTGTGTTGATTTGTTCCGTACACGTGACATCTATTGCACGTCTGTCCGTCCTGGGAGAGGGATCCCTCCTCTGTGGCTCTTCCTGAGGTTTCTTCCACCTTTTTACCTGTTAAAAGGGTTTTTTTGTGGGCAAGTTTTTCCTCACTCGAACCGAGGGTCTAAGGACAGAGGGTGTCACTCCCTGTACAGATTGTAAAGCCCTCCGAGGAAAAAGTACTTTGTGACTTTGGGCTATACAAATAAAATTTGATTTGATTTGATTTGATTTGATACATATTTGTTATTTGAGGCATTTGTTATTTCAATGGCAGGCTCCATTAAGTCAGAGAGGATGTCCAATCACCTCTTTTTAATATGTCTGGGAGTTTTGCCGTTCGGATTCTCTCCTTGTATAAATTAACAAGAAAAGGAAATTAAGCCTTCAGCTTGATTGCCTGTACAAAACCTCTCCTACGTCCGACCAATCAAATTTTTTTTTTTTTATGCATATTAATCATGAAAATAGATATATTGCTATTACGCTGAGATTAGTTGCCTGTGGCGTTTTTCTTGAGGAGGCATTCTGAGAGAAAATTGATGTGAAAATCGCATCTTAATTGAGTTTCCGGCTCGAAGAAGGATCCATAATGGAACCGGCACCAAAATATTATTTGTTTTATGCTTCAGATGCTAAAAGAAATCACACAACTTTAGGGGACTTCATTATAAACATTTACAGGAATACTAAATAGTGACACAAATATTCATTTCTCATATATTGTCCTAATTAGTCGAATATTTTGATGAAGTCTGGTTTCTAAAGTTATATCTTTTGTAAATCTAATCATGCTTGTTTGAGATATTTTCACGGGAAAATAAATAAAGATGTTATGCTACCATTTCGTGGCTTGACAAAACAACAAGAACCTTTCTGAATACTTTTTTAAAAACACACTTTGCACAGAGAGCTTTCTCCCCTGTCACAGCAAACACTTAACGTGTGTCTCTGCAGTCAGAAAATCCCTTCCCCAGGAGCCTGCTAACACCTTCTATCACACACCATCAGCAGGATGTTTATTTTCCAACACCCTGCTGCTGATTGTGCCGTGGGTGATTTAATAAGCAGAGAGAAATTGACTTTGCAGGGTTTGATGCTTCAACCCCGGTGAGGTTAGCTACACGGAGCACACATTATTGGAGCAGGATTGAGTGTTCGCTATTCACCGGGCCGGCAGATGCATAGACCAAAATGGTTACCTTGTGGCTCAGCTGCAGTGGGTCTCCTCAAGATGTTTGATTGCTGCAATCTCCCGTGTGTGCTGGTAATCACACATCAAGCTGTGTACCTGCTCCAATTTGTATATGACTGAGTGCACCGCGTGATGTGTAGGACAGCACCTGAGAGAATGGGAAGAATTAATATATCAAATTTATGCAAAAAAAAAGGTGAAAAAAGACATTGTTGTTGTGCAGCAGTAGATGTCCATAAACCTTTACCCAACACAAATCCAACACACTGAGATAAATGAGCTTTAAACAACACATAGACTGCACTACTTATCACCAGGACGGTTTTATTTTTCCACAAACACAAAGATGTAACCCGACTGAACTATTTGAAATGCTGTAACTACACAGCACCTGTGTTTCAATGATAAACAGTATAAAGAATGGACATAGTGTTGTGACGTCACCCACAGGTTTATGAGGAGTATTAACAGGTTTATTTCTAAATAAACTAAAAACCAGTCCGAGATTTACTCTTGTCTAGGTCCCAAGCCTTCAAAACGGCAGCACTCCCCCGGCTAACTAATGTTAGCTGACAGCAGCTACAGTTTACATCAACTACTTCACTCCTCTTTCAAATATGACCCAGTTTCACCGAAATAAGTAAAATAGTGGTTGCCTGGTGTGTTCCACTTCTCCCAACCCAGAGCACAGCGTTACATAGCGAGAGAACAGGTGTACGGAGCACAGAGCGGCAATAACATAACAACATAATAACATTTGGTGGAAGATGATGCCAACCGTTCCGGTGCTGCTGCAGGTTCAAGTTGCAGATGTGGGACCAGGAATAGATACTGTGTGTCTGTATTCTGCTTTTTCTGTTGTATAAACCTGGACGTGATAAAGAGAAAAAGAAAAGAGGTCACTTGAGGTCAGTGGGAAGCTTTTCAATATTTCCTATCAGAGTTTTGTGACCAGTGCTTTGTTTTATGCTGCCGTATTTTAGAGGAGGGGGGGGGTATTCCTGCCAATGACAGGAGCTGGAATTTTATTTTAAAACTGGTTTGACTGCCAATTTATGATTCATGAGAGTTCTAACTTTAATTTCAAGGTCATCCCCTCTTCTCCTCTTTAGTAGTCTAAGAAGTGTGAAGCGTGACCAGTTATGGATGCCCAGATGCTTCAATGGATTTAGAAGGTCTTTTGGCTCGAGTGTGATATTTTCTTATTTTTTTCTGGTTGTTATCGGTGGCTATGCTAATATTTTCTTGAAATATGTGTTAGTCTGATATCCATATGTACAGTGTTACTCTGCAGAGGCGAGTGAACTAGTTTCCCCTCTGAGATTGAATAAGGTTATCCAATCTAATGTATGCACAAGTAGATTATAGGTTTATACCCCAGCGATTTAATATTGAATTTCCACAAGGCAGAGGGACTTGGTTTTAAAAAAGAAAGGTCAAAAGTGAAGCCGTAGACGCAGAGATACCCTGATTTTAATCTCTAGTGTATGTCAAGCTCAAAAGATGCAGGCGCCTACATTTCCCATGATACCTTTTAAATAAGGGAAGGTTAAATTGTAGAAACACCTCTCTGTTTAATGCAAAACAGTTCAACAGCACCTCAAACTAGATCATAAAGTGGAATCAACACTTTTAAAACAGTTTGGGCATACAGCAGCACAAATCTTCCCTCATGTTTAACAAGCAGACAGATTAGTGGCCTATCCTTCAGATTCTCAGCAGTGTATCCAGTTTAGGACACAGCTCAATAATTATTGATTTATTTAGGCTTATTCACTGCACTCAACTTACAGAACCATATCCTCTGAATCAGCAGATCGCTTCTCGAAAGCAAGCCTGAGTGTGTGTGTGTGTGTGTGTGTGTGTTTGTTTGGATTTGTTTGCTGCAATATCTGTAGCCATGTGAGTCCATAATTAACATTTCCACTGGGATGTTTAGAGGCCACCTAATAGAGACGATATGAATCCCAACCAGCTCTGCAAGTCCGATGAGGACCATCAAGTGAACTTCATTAGAATGCCTTCACCTAAAATTAAAAAGAAGAAAATGTTTATACCGCCATCAGGAATCATAACCAGCTACTAATGTGAGTTTTTTAAATGCAACAAGGCAAGTTTTTGAGATGAAATAATAATTTTAGAGTCATGCAGAGATTTGGGGCCTTGTGGGAAACTTTGCTTTCATCACCCCACTCTATTCATTAACGCAGTTTTAAACATGGTACCTTTCAACATCCCCCCCGATTCAACACAAGGACACCCCGGTTTTATATAATTGAGAAGGACTGGGAATCACTTTTGCATACAGTGTGTTTTACTCCTTTTAGCTCTTGTTACTCAAAGGAAGGTCGCGGTTTTACATGGAAATTTTCTCCCAATGTCTGCTTGGATTCTCTCCGGGTACTCTGGCATCCCCACGCGGTCCAAAGACATGCAGATTTATGGGTTAATTGGTGACTCGAAATTGCCCGTACGTTCGAATGTGAGCCTGAATGGTTGTTTGTCTCCATGTGCCCTGTGAATTGGCGACTTGTCCAAGGTGTACTCCTCCTCTCGGACAATGTCAGCTACAGTAAAACAGTCATATTTCATAGAAAACCTTTTTTTATATGGGAATTTATACAGAATAAAGTCGCATTTTATGTTAGAGCATGTTAATTGTACAGTAAAACTGTAATATTTCATGGCAAAACCTTTATTTTATATGATATATTGCATTCATATGTTATTTTCATGTAAATTATATGACAAAACAGTGTTTCTTTTGACGGAAAAACTTGTATTTATACGGAAAAATAAGGAATAAATAGATAAAAATCAACAGTACTAATATTGTCTTACTGTAATATTGGAAAAAAGTTATTTTTTTACCGTAAAAACAACTGCCCCACAACTATGATAAGAATAAGCGCCTGTCGATGGACAAGCTAGTGTAGAAGCTGACGTTTGATATCCACTGATCAAAAGTCAGCTTGCGGCGATAGAAAACTCCAGTGAAAGTAAAACATTTCATAAATAATTGTAATAAGGCAATCTGGCATTTTACTTTTGAAATGAAAATAGCTTTTATGCACATAGGAGGACGTGTAAAGAGGCAATCTATTTGTTTGCGTTTCACAAAACTTTTTAATTAAGCCCGAATCACTATAAAGTTAAACATCTTCAATCTCATGCTCCTTCATCTTCTGCCTAATACACACAAGTATCCGTTCATAAATAAGCTTAGGCATGGGTCATTAATAACAGGAGAAAGTCATTACATCTCTTCCGCATGCTGAATAATTGAGCTGCTGGTTGCCTTGTGCGCTCACTGTAAATATGCTCATAAGCTCAATTTTGGCTGGCCGTGCGTGGACCGAGGACGCATCAGTCTAATCAGGCTCCCACACCTCCTCCTCCTCCTCCTCCTCATCATCATCATCATCCTCCTCCTCCACCGCCTCTTCCTGCTGCTGCTGCTGCTGCTGCAGCGACGGCACAACCTCCGTCGCTATTTTGGCTCCTGCGCATGGCAACCTGAACAAACACACTTAATTGGATTAGTCTGCTGGATGCTGTGTTCTTACAGTGTCCTCGCAGAGACAGGAGTCGCGCCACCTTTGATCTCTGAAGAGCCAGACGCAGCCTGTTAACACGGCGGAACAAATCAGAGGGCATAACAGCTACGAGAACAGGTGGCCTTTGCCATTTTCCACAGCCATGTTCGCGCCCCCTCGACACACCTTTTAGTTTCATTTTTTTAAACGAGGTCGTGTCAAGAGCCTCTGAAGATATTTAATTGCCATTCAAGGGAGAAAACGCTGCGTAGACAAAGGCCTGGTTTCTTTGGACCGAGGTTGAGAGCCGTGGTTAATGTACTTGTCCTGTTTGTTAATGTGCTCTCAATGTATCAGATCAATGGTCTGTATAGCAGTGCATCAATATGTGACACAAATAAAACATTCTGCATTTACTCAGTCATTGAATTAAACTCCTTTTCAAGCCTTGGGAATAAAAAACAGATTTTAAACCTTTCACTCTGTATCCGAATGTGTTACAGCTGACTGAAGGACACGGCCGTCTATTGGCTTTCTGAAAGCATATAAGTGTACTGGCTGAGAGGGAAAATAAATATGCAGTAATGAGTACGTGTTCAGAGATAGAAGAGAAGCAAGAGTGGATGGATTTCATCGTGGTGCTTCCTTCCTCCGTCATTGTGCAGTATGTGTACAGTAGTGCAGCTTAAAGTCGGTGCCTTGAATTAGACACCAATCAACTCTTCATTTTCAGTTTTATAAAAAAAATAATTGATGCGTGCGTCTGAGGGAATGGTAACCAAAAAAAAAATCCACATTTTTTCCAGTTAGCCTTGACTTAATGCTTCTGCATCTGCTGCTAATGTATGAGTCACTCTTTGAACGTTAATCCCACAGACACACGGTAACAGGCAATTAACGTTACAAAAAGAAAAATCAGAGGTCATCTTGCCTTTGATTTTTTTTTTTTTCCCAGTTTATTAATTTACCAAAAAAGACTCGGAGGTTTGGTTTTATTTGCCGAGATTTTAAAATATCAGTTCCAGATTTCTCTGATTAGCGTTCACCACCACATCTTTTGGGGGAACGTTGTTCCACCTCTTCAGTAGAGTTCCAGAGATTTATACAAACAATGCCAAGCTTTTCAGGTGGCGCGTGGTGAATGAACACCTTACTAAGACACGTTTTGTTGGTTTTTCCTTTTAATTTGGCACCTGGCTGGATGTTTTCGTGTCTCAGTTTGCATACTTCCATACTTACACTTGCTATTTTGAGTAATTAGGTGCGTTCACACTGTCCTGTGACCAGTTCCCAGACTATTTGTCCTCAGTGGTCGCCATTTTGGTAGCAGAAGGGGAGGGACCACTGGCATAGTGGGAAGGAAGCTGCTGGAGCTGAAGCTGTTGAGGTCAGTACAGTAAGTCGTACATACTGTATGTTCTATGTCGCCCCTAATGCTTTGCACAGTTGCAATTTGGCAAAGAAGAAGAAAAAGTGGCAAAATGTTGCGTTTCCGGTAAGTGCACAACAGCCGTACTCGAAATGAGACAACACTACCGTGCTGAAATAGTGTACTATATAGTTATGTACTAATGGAAGTAACCCAATTGAGACACAGCACTGGTTCTCTTCCATCTGACAAACCAAATACCGTCTCTAGATGGGAAAAGTTGCGAATCTGACGTGTAGATTCTGGTATAAAATACATATAACTACTCTTCGTAATCGCCAAGAACAATCCAAGTGAAAAGACTAGAAAATGTGTCTGACACAGGACAAGGTCTCTATAACAGTATTCAACAAACGTATTTGGGCCATGTCTTGTCTCATGGCTTTCTGCAACCCGTTCCTCTTTAGTTTACGCTCAGCTGAATGAAGATGAAATAAAAGTGGATGGTACAGCATTACTAATAAGTCATAGCTTTATGAGACTTTACTTGTCTCGTACCAACAGTCAACACTGATTTCTTCTGATCAAAACCTGCACCAATTACACCAGAACGAACTAAATATCATGAAAAGGTAGAGGAGGACAGATATTTTTTAGGGGCGTAAAATTACTGAAACACATGAGAAAAAGATCCAGATGGCATGTGACAATGGTCTCGGGCTAGATTCAGTCCACACACACATCACACCTAACATTGTGCAGTATGTGCTGTGCTATCCAGCTGGGAGACACGCATTCAAACACATTCTTTCAACAATCATTAAAGAATATGTATTTTTCCTCAGGCTGTACTTGCGCACTTTACTGAAGCCTTTTGCTTTGTGATACAAATCCACACTTTCCTCCTCGTGGTTTAATGCTTTATTTTGTCGTGAGTTCAAGCAAAAAATAAATAAAAAATGTCAGGTAGGAAGACTTAGTGAAGAGGAAAGAATAAGAGCGCTGTTTATACTCTTTATACATGCAGCTACATTTCCTCTTTTTTTGGGGGGGGGCACTGACAAGCATGATTATGGGTGCTTGTATGTGAATGTTAACATTAACGACAACGATAGTCAATAACAGTGTAGGAAGGATTGTGAGTGAGAGGAGAGAGCGTACATGTTGAAATAATGCCTTTGTTGTTCGGCTGCTCTTCACAAACACAATGACTCCACTGGAAACGGCGTGGTGATTAGAGTGTCAGGCTTTTTTTTTTTTTTTGTCCGAATATTTCAAATAACAATCCGCCCACCACGGCGAATTCATGTGTGATTGTATCATCAGTGTTTAACTTGCCTTGTTTCTTGTGGGTAGCAAAGTTAATTAAACTGTCATTGTTTTAGGGCTTATCTTGATGCAATCTCCATCCTACAGAAGACTTTAATGTTAAATCAAAAAACCGATGGGAGAATTCATGAGTGAGTTTCACTCTTATGCATATTATTTGAAAATAGTGAAGGACACGCTAAGAACGACACCTTTGGGTAAAAGTTTTCAAGCTGCGATACCTGGCAAGCCTTTTGATTTCGCAGCTTTCTGAATATATATAAGCGTAAAAAAAAAAATAGCAACTTATTCTCTGCATAATGCAATATTTGCATCAGATAGTGCAGCGCCGAGGAGTATCTGCTTATATTGCATCATGCCGGTTTATTAAAAAAGTTTGAAATACATGTCTGTCATTGAATATTGCTATATAATCACTGAGGAGCAAATCTGAGAAAGATCCTCTTAATATCTGAACCCAAACTGCAGGAAGAAAAGGGCAATTGAGTTAAGAAACAACCTACTATTTCTTTTCTTAATGTAAACCTGAGAAAGAAGGCATTGTTTCATTCTTTTGTTTCCACTCAAAGGAGTAGATGGTGTATCTTAGAAGCCTGTCAAACCTTTAGATAAACTCGAGGGCACCCAGGTAGCTCACCTGGTAGAGCATGCTCTCAAAGCTAATGTCCTTACTGCTTATCCTCTCTCTCTCTCTCTCTGTCTCTCTCCCTGAATTTCCTGTCCAGCTGTCAAATAAAGAGTCAAAAAAAAACATAGAACAAACAGGTTGTTTTTGAAGAGCTGACATTTTGGAGATGCAAGGTACAACATCCAAAGTGAGAGCTTTGAACACAACAGCTGGCTAAATATAGAGGAAGTAAACATGACTGTGTTCTTTCGGATTACAAATGACAACTCGGATTTTAGTCTTTCCTGTAATCTTTGTTTTCAACGGGTGAAGTGGTAGCATCTATTTCCGGGCGTTATCACTTGCCTCCGATTCACCTTTTCCATACCTTCTTGTCACCATGGCAGCAGCAGTAAGAAGCAGTTTGATAACTCTGTTGCTTTGTCAAAAGAAGAAAAAGAAAAACAGCTTTGCTGCTATTTGGACAAAGTTGGCTGATACAACATTCCACCTCTTTCAACCCACACCTTCTTCTTTCTGTTTGTATTTTCATAGATGAATAATTAGAGTGAGGACTCATATGTAATAGAACAAACCACCACAGTGTGCTGTGAAATGCAAGGTGCTGCTAGATTACCCTACCGAGTCGATCTTGATCCCACCACTCCTAAATGCAGTATGTTAATCATGTTAAAGATCGACTGTTTTGTTGCAGTATTTTCATTGCTGTCATAAATAAAGTGTACAGCCTGGATAAGTAGTTCTGCTCTCAAATTTAGATCAGAGTTTGGCCTTTCTGGTTCTTTGCTTACTGAATCCTCTGAGGCTCCACAAATAGACCTTTTCACAGGAGACATTTTGACCCGTCATGGCAGGAGAAGCACAAGTGTAACCAGTAACCTTAACGAAGGCTCAGCCCTGGAACGGTAGCCTTATTAATTACACCTGTGCTTTGACATGACAGTATACCTGGAAAAAGGAAACTTCCACATCCAACAAGGGGTAGTTGCAGGGGCGCCGTATAGGGGGGAAAAGTAAGGACAATTCCAAGGGCCCACGACTGACAGGGGCCCCAAAAAATAGGTAACAGGTATAGGGGCCCAATTTGATTTTTTTTGTCATGGGGCCCAAAATTCCTGGCGGCGCCCCTGGGTAGTTGTACCAGGCGGCACGGTGGTGCAGTGGTTAGCAGTGTTGCCTCACAGCAAGAAGGTTCCTGTTTCCTGGTTCCAAAGGCTGGCGGCCTTTCTGTGTTGAGTTTGCATGTTCCCCCCGTGTCTGGGACTTCATAGTTTGTCTCTCTGCGCCCTGTCACGATGAACTGGCGACTTGTCCAGGGTGTACCCCACCTCTCGCCCAATGTCAGCTGGGATAGGCTCCAGCTCCATACACGTCAGATAGCATTAGTATGAATGACCAAACCAACCTAAATGTTAACCAGGTTTCCAGCAAATTCTAACTGGATTTTGAGGAACATCACAGCCTCCATGGCTCCACACAGATCAATGAGATGTTTTGCATTGTGGGATTGTTTTAGTAGACCCCGCCTACACCCAAAAGTCAGCTAGGATAGGCTCCAGCCCGCCGTGACCCTGACGAGGATAAGCGCTTACAGAGGATGGATGGATGGATTGTTAGCCGAAAGTTGTTCCATTCCAACTGTCTGGATGGGTGTATTTCCTCAATAGTTTAGCTGAAATTCAATCTTTCTACCTCATAAAAGGTCAATATTGACTGATGATTCTCAGGTCGTAATATATTTCTTTCATGGCAGAAAACTTTTTTGGTGGTTGGTTTTAAAAAATAAAAGGCACCCAAGAGTCTTAAAAGTTACTACAGCTATTAAACAAAGGTCAAAGAGATGGCAACTGCAGCCCAGAACTCAGTCGTGTGAACTTTTTTATCTGATTTGCCTATTAGTTTAGTGCCATGGTGGATTATAAGGTAGTAATAGAAATTCCAGGGCTGAAACATCATTAATATTATTAGTTCCACCTGTGCATTTACCGCAATGACAAAAAGAAAAGAAAAGAGAAAGATCTATATATCTGCCAAGCTACCTCATTTCTTTAAAACACTGGGGACTTTAGCTTAGCTCGAAATGTGAGGGAAACTAGATGGAGTTTGATGCCTGAGGAGGACCATACTAATTTATGTTCAATTAAATTAGTCATGTTGAACGTGATAATTACTCATGTAAAGCAAAATGATCACCTAACACGAGACACTGATACAATGTGCCATCACTAGCTTGTGGGCATTTGATTTTCCTCATCATAACAGTGCAGACAGACTGGCTCTAATTCACAAGCTTGCAGCATGAAAACATTCCTCATGTATAGCTCACCATTTTTGTGGCCACACGCAGAATTCACCACCTATTACTAACGACCCTTTACACACGGTGCGCGGTTCATAAGGTCAGAGTAAAAACTAATAAACTAATTAAAGTAATAAACCTTATTTATGTGGGACCTTTCCAAACATAAGTTAAACGCGTGAAAAAAAAAAAGAGAGAAGAAAAACCTTGATAAATTTGTGCCAGCGAGGAAGGGATGAAAATATGGTGGGTTGTGTCAGGGTAGAGACTCCGGGTCCTGCCCTCCTAGCTGGAGTGGCATTCTGGTAATTGAGGCTCATTATTGATGATTTGGTGCACCTGCTGTTTGGCCTATTTAAACATTTCTCTGCACTCCTTCGGTGTTCGCCTCCCAGAAGGCATAACCTCTCTGTTGAGTCAGATGTAGTGTCTCGCATGTGTACAGTATCTACAATGTGTCCCAATTCCATGCACCGTAATAAATGTACCACTAGTTCAGATTGGAGAAGTGACACCGTTCAATGTTGTCAAAGATGTCAGAACGCATGATGCAGAGTTTGCTTGATTTGTGAGTTTGCAGGAAATGGAAATTGCATGTGGTGTTGAGACAACTTGAGGAAACTTGAGGATGGAAATAGAACTAATACAACATGTGTTATTTCAATTAGTAATTGCTTTCCAAAATTGCAGTTTGATTTCTGATAAATTTTAAGCATGCTGATCCACTTCTTGAATGTCCAAGAACACACAGTGATATAAAGGCCTAGAAGAAGTGACTCAGCGAAATTAATCCATGTGTCTTTACAAAATGGTTCCTGATGCTTGGCGGTGCTCCACGTCTTTGCCCATGGTCAGAACCACCACACACAAGGATAGCTGGTGAACTACTGTAGCTGGCGAGCTAACTCGCTAACCAGCCTGACTAGAACTTGGCAGTCACAACAGGGTGGATTATGAGAAGTCATTTTAAAGAGATGCAAATTCAGCCAGCTGAAGCTCCTCAGGTTACAGTGACTGAGCTGAATGCTTGATACAATACCTGAATGACACAGATCTCCCTGACATTGTAGTTTTAGTTGCATAAACCTCCATGGGTTGCTTTGAAATGGACTGACAAGTAGCACATTTTGTTACACAGGATTGTCGCTATTTTTCTATTCCAATTTTCCAAGAACTTGGACCACCGAAGCCCCTGACTGTTTGTTTTTGCGACAAATCTGCTGTTCGTGTCAGCGGTCCACACACATCTCCTGCTCTGGGGTGAAGGTCGAACTTTAGAGTATCTCTATTATGTATAAAGCCTTCTGCTTGATTGTTATTTTAATCTTTTTTTGCCATGGCCCATTATTGTTATCCGTGGTAATCAGTCGCTCATTTGTTAGAAATTAAACTCAGCAGCACTCAAGCTGTCTGTTATATTCCCAGTTGGTTTACATATTACTGCCTTGTCCTTGTTTTACCATCTTGCAAATGTTCAGCCAGTCATCATGAATTGTGTTATCAGCCTCGAAAAACACATCAATAAAGTAGTTCAATCTTGTTTCCTTCAATTCAAAACCATCTCCTGAATCAAAAAAAAATCATTTCCCGCTCCGATTTAGAAAAAGTTATACATGCACTAGTATCCTCCAGACTACACTATTGTAACTCACTTCTCTCTGGCATAAATCAGAAATCATTCTCTCGCCTCCAGCTTGTGCAAAATGCAGCAGCTAGGCTTCTTACTGGTTTTAACAGACGGCAGCACATTACACCGGCTTTAGCTTCTCTTCACTGGCTCCCTGTTCGTTTTAGATTTTTAAGATTTTACTGATCACTTTTAAGGCACGTCAGGGGCTGGCTCCAAGTTACATATCAGAGATATTAACACCTTACGAGCCAGCCCCGCAGCCTTAGGTCCTCAGGTGGTTCCCTTCTGGCTGTTCCAAAGTCGAGGCTCAAAACTAAAGGTGACCGGGCGTTTGCCATCAGGGCCCCTCGACTTTGGAGCGCCCTGCCAGAGGACATGAGGCTCGCAGAAGCAGTGAATTCTTTTAAATCACTTCTTAAAACACATTTATTGCTTTTTATTGTCTTCTAAATGTTGTTGGTTCTTACTTTGAGTATTTTGTTCATGCTTGTCAGTCAAAGCACTCTGTAAACGCTGTTTTTAAAAGGTGCTATATAAATAAAGTTTTTTTGTTTGTTTGTTTGTTTGTTTTTCATGTAGCCAAAATTCAGCTGCTTATTGAGGCAATTCATTTATTTGAAGGCCATTTTCCCAGTAGCAAAACTTGTAGGGAGCAATTGTCTGTAACCTAATCTACATTCACAATCATCCAGCTGTGTCTGTGATGGAGTTCAGACTGTTATTCTTCAAAGTTTCTCTACAACTGTGATATATATATATATATATATATATATATATATATATATATTTTTTACTTAGCTATGAACAAAGTGCATTTGTTCTGATTTTGGGCATTGTTTTTGACTGAAGGCTGAAGATCACTGTCTTTGAAGTCTTTTCTTTCCAATTAGGATTTATATTTTATGTTTTCAAGCTTTGAAATATTTGATTTGAAGAGATCATCCTCCGTCCAATCTCCAACCTGAAAACAAGGTTTTAGCCTGCAGGTTGTCAGATTATGGTTCCTATTAGCCACCTACCTCTTGCCGTGCAAACTGAAAATCTTTCTCTTAAACATCTAGTTTCTTTGCTCTCACTTAGTCATTTTTCTTTTATTCATATTTTATTCTCATGAGACTGCTCATATTTCATTACTTTTTTTTCATTTGATAATGTGATTTTACTCGACACTACTGTAGAAGGAAAAAAAGCTTCTTTTAAAATGGTGTACCTCAAGGCTGAATTCTAGGTCCCATAGTATTATATGCCTATTGTGCTGTTGACTTTCAGTTCTACACTCTTTTTAGGTGTTTAAATCTTTGTAAACTCAGATGTATTAAGAGAAAACGATGTTCTAAGATGCTGCCCCATTCTTGGTTTTCATGTTTTTGAGCCCAAAGAGTATATGTGAGTTTTTCTCTGGGTGAATTGAGTTCACGCGTGTTAGAGACTTACTCTGACTGAGCCTGCTGCACACATAAACGGCATGAAATGCTTGATTGATACAGCTCTACTCATATTTTAAATCCTATTGGACATAACGGTAATGATCAGTTGTGGCAGATGGCCGCCCACCATGTGCTCAGTTCTGCTCAAGGTTTCTGCCTCTTAAAGGAAGTCTTCCGCTGGCACCGTCGCCAAGTGCTGGTGGGAATTATTCCGTATGGAGATAACTTCTAGCACTTATGTTCATCTTTTCTGTGACGTTAGGAGCTCTAGTTGGATGAAAAGCGTTGTAGACATTTAGACTGACGTGGGCTTTGTTCGACGCCATAGATCTGCACTGTACTATACTGTACTGTTAGTGAGCTCACTTTACATGCATCAGTGAAAATCCCGGAATAATATGCTCTACAAAGCATCGGTGACGGTTTAGGGAGCTCAAGGGATCTATATCCCTCCACTGAGCTGTGCACTACTGCACACAAAACCTCATGAACATTTTTATGTTGTTGGTCCTGTAAGGCTGCTGCGTTGATCACAGCTCTGAGTGTTTGGTGTGTGGCTGCTAAATAAACAGCCAAATCCTCCATGTGCCATCATATAAAAAAAGGGGAAACTCACTGCTGGAGTCACTGTCATACTACCATTAAATTCATTATGAATAATTTAGTGCCCAGCTGATGTGGACAGTATAGCTTCTGCTGCAGGATTCATACATTCGGAGACAGATGTCAAACACAGAGCTATTTCTGTGTGTGTCCGGTATCCTGGTCCAAGATTACAAAGACTGTCACTCGTATCAGGCGTTTCTGTTCGGGAAAAATAAGTATTGTTTTGCAGATTCGGTTGCCGTGTCCGTATTAAATGTGTGGTCCTGCACGGTACAATCACAAAGCAGTAGGGGCTCAAATGAGTGATTGCAGGGAGGCAGCGGGGACACAATGATCTCAGCGGTTGTATTCACAAGGACGCTTACGTGAACCAAATATGGCAAGATTCGCTTTAATGTCAGGTTCCAACCTGTGATTGCACATTAGCTTGAGAGACTGGTGCTCTCCAGCACTGTAATTACCTACAGTAAGTGTCTTCAGCCAAGAGAATGGCAGCTCACACAGGCAGGGGGTGGACTTTGTCTCAATTAGTCTGCTCTGTTTCATCATCCTTTCTCTCCAAAGACTTCAGTAGCAGGGAGATTGGCGTTTGTCCTGCGTACGGCTGGTGGGGCCCCCCATTCTCTCCTTGACACAACAGAGAAATGTCACCGAATAAAACAGGAAGGATTCAAAAGCTTCTTCTGAAGTGAAAGCATTCGTTTTGAAGTCTGACATTGCTCTACAGTCTGAATTGTGATCTGCAAATAAATTGCATCCTTTCTGATGAAGGGACTCGGCAGTAACATCTGCTGCCTTCTGTGAAAGCAGACTCTGATAGAGGTTTGATAGCTGACAGCTTTTGATAAGTCACTTATGACAATTTGTCTTTTTGTCTCCAGTGTTTTATTCGTGCTGTTCCCATTAATGCTCAGTCTGGAGAAGGCCAGGTCTATGCCTAGCTTAGTTTGTCATGCATTATCAAACAGGTGGTTCCGGTTTTGAATGTTCTTTTCTTCATAATGAGACAATCAAGCAAACAGAAGCTTTCATCACATTAATATAGCATGGTACGTGAGAATTACATACTTTAAAAAGCTCTCAGAGAGTCAAAAGCCTCTCCTGACCTCTCCACAGCATTTCATAGCCGAGCACAAGTGTTAAAACGGAAACTGAATCACCGGGAGGTCTTTGCTTTCTGTGTGTCCGTTTCATCACGTTCCAGTCCACCACGAGCTATATGCGGTTACAAAAGCCCACAGAGGGCAAGAGGCAGAACTGTCATCATGACACGGCACCGGGGTGTCAAAGGGGGGGCAGGCGGCACTATAGGCAAGATCTGCCAGTGCTATGTGAGGATTTGGCGTCAGTCGGAACAGGACAAAGCCGCCAGCCATTCATGTAAAAAAAAAAAATGCTGGAGAACAGAGAGGGAATGTGAAGCAGTTTTTGCAAAGAAATACATATTTTCACATCCACGGTGGTGCTCTTTCTGTTCTTAGGTCATGCAGACTTAAGGTGTTTTTACATGCTGAAAGTCACTTTTAGAAAGTTTCTGACCAAAGCTGCCATGACTTCTTTATAAAACTGTTTACTGATGTCCTCTGGAGTGGTGTTAAAAAATAAAAATAAAAATCATGGCTTAACCATGTTCTGATTGATGACTCATACGATGATATAATAAGTTAGACTGAGTCATTTCTTTCTACATTTTTGTTTTCAGTTGGTATTAGCTCATTTGTTTTTCAAACTCCGATGCAAAGCCTCTTTTGTGTTTCCATTTTTAAGTTTCCTAGGTGTATTGTCTGCGGCTTGAAAATGTCACAACGATATCATGGTTCGTTTTGAACTTTTGGCAGTAATTATTATGCATTTTGCAAAAAAATGGAAAGTGGTTTTGAGCACAGCTCACTGTAAGGGAGCAGATTTTACCAGCATTTTATATCTGCAAAATGTTGGACTCAGATCAACTCTGATTCAGTGGATTGCTCATTGAGGAGAAGTAAATGTGCGCGTTAACCTGACAAACCATCTGGGAAGTCGTCCTTGGACACTGTTTGAAAAAGGCCAGGCACTTTAAAAAAAAAAATACTTGGCAGCTGATTGGATGAACCATCTGTCTATCACCATCTATCACAGGCAAACTTCAATCAATCACATCAGCTTGAGTCAGCCGGTAAATGAAACTCTTGCCAAAGCCAGTGGGGCGAAGAGACGTCTTTTCCATGGGGGAAAGCCCTCAGTGCTGCTCTTTGCTCTTCTTTCAATGAGGAAATACTCACTAATTCTGATTACTGATGCAAGCAGCATCTACGCTAACCTCTTCTGGAGCCGCCATGGGTGTTTCTGAATGAATAGTCGCTTCACGCAGCATCATACAGAGCATTAAACCATGCCCTTAGCTTCCAAGTAGCTCCTTACAGGACACTGTGGGTCAGACACAAAGCGCATTGCTTGAAGCCTGGCAGGATGGATTCTGGTGTGAATTCATGATCTTGCCTTGCAAGGTTATATGCATGTTGCTTTCTGACAAAAATTAAACCTCAATGAACTCTGACTTGTACTATTGACTGGTTACAAACCGTATTGGAGCTGCGAGTCCAAAATATAAGACGTTATTATATCTGTGTCTGTCTTACTACCAGATAGATGAGCTTGCTACATTAAAATCTTTAGATATAGCCAGTTTATTTCAAGTAGATGACACACAAGATGTGGCTAATTCAAATCAAGGTTACCTTGATGATGTGGTCCCAAGTCCCAAACAGATACCACCACCTGAATGCCTAAAATAGTCTTTCATTGTGCCCCCACACTGGAAAGTTCAGCCATTTTTAAAATAATCTCTGCAGGTCAATCCTGAATTCACCACCCACACTGTTTTCAGACACTGTTTTCAGACACTGTTTTCGGGCACTGTTTCCGACACCATCTGGCATTAAGTGAAGCGCTCAGATAAATCTGGCGGCTGCATCTGACTGCCCAGAGCAACTTGGGCAAGTGTTTTGTAGTTGGAGACATGTTTATAGAGCGTCTATAAGAGATCACAGAGAGAGAGAAGGGACAGGAATCTGACCGTCAACATGAGGACAGACGAGGGTAAAAAAAAAAAAATGAGTGAATTGTTTGAGGTTTGATCACCAGAAGTGTTAAAGCCACGAGGAAATGTTTGTGATTTTGACTTTTTACTGTTGTTCCCGCTCTAATAAAACTGCCAAGTCATTTTCTGTTGATGGTTCACTTTAATGTCAAAAAACCGCTCGTCTGCAGGCTTGAAAAATTTGTATGCCAGGTATCATCTATTCCCTCAAGTCACAATCCCCATAAAACTCATTGCTTTCCCCTCCCCTTGCCCCCTGCGCAGGTGACAAGCTAAAATGAGAGATAGCTCCATTTGCTTCCTATAGCTAATTGGATTAGTGCTTAAGGCACTACAATAACGGCTGAATTTAGAGAGGCAGGCGGAGAGAATGGGGGAGTGGGGAGCTGAGTGGTAGAGCCAATTTTCCAGTGAAATGAGCTTTGCTCCAGGTGAAGAGAGAACTCCTGCAGAGAAATAGAGAAGCTCTGTGTTGGAAGATTTTATGCTACCAGATGCAGTAATGTGTCAGAGAATTTACAGTCGGCGCGTTACAAGAAGGAGCGCAGAGTTGTAAACGGCATGCTTATATCACCGTCACAATGCAGCAAATTAATTACATGTCCTGATAGGAGATGATTGTGTCCTCTTTGTATCGTGGCTGATTCGCTGGAGGGAAATGTGTCAGTTTTAGATAACAGGGCAGCTCCGATGTTCTGTCTTCATCAGTGTTATTAACATTCGAAGGTGTATTCAAAAGATGCGGAGGTACCTGCATTGTTTACGTTGTTCTTCCTGCCTTTGGCTCCATGTCTTAGTGTGTTTATCACCACCAAACATTTAGTGCAATATCCAGAAATTAGTGTCAGGGAAAGTCTTCTAATTGTGTTAATGTGTCTTTATTGTTGGATGCAAGTGTTGTGACCTTATTTCCTTTATGAAGTATAAGTGCTAATATAGTTGACTATATTTATTTTATGTGAATATGGACCTCAGCAGGAGTAGTTGTTGCCAAAACAACAGTTAATGAAAAACCCATTAAACAGCATGGACACCTTTATATATAATGGGAAAATAGCTATATAAGTCAAGGTGTTTATATTATTAGACTATACATTTTAAGGTTATTACATGTAGAATTGTAGTTGATTATGGGATCTTTTAACCCTCCAGACTACAGTAGGATTGTTGAATGTTGCTGCAGTTCACCGAGAACTCAAATGAGCATTTTTTTTTTTCCAACTTCCTAGAGCTCCGTCTCGAAAACAGGAAGCATAACAGACGACAGAAATGTGGTAGGAGGTAGTTGCTTTAGCAACTTATGAGAAAAGATCTTTGAATTTATGTGGAAAAGTCACCCAACCCGGTCAATCCGTGCTGAGTCTTCGGCAAGCCCGGCGGAAAATAGCATCCGTTTCTGGCAATGAGAGCAGGTAAGTCTCACTGTTTAGTGGGTCAAGAGCTCCTTCACAACACAATCTTACAACTGCCATGATATTGTAGAAAAAGATGACTGTGTATTTCCAGTCACGGTCATTGATGGCAATTTAAACTAAATACATTCTGTCATCGACACAGTCATCCTTGACTTCACAACCAGAGGGCACCAATGAAAGAAATTTCCAAATCCTGCATCGAGTGGCTGCATTGAAATGTCATACATACATACATTAATACGTTAAAAGAGAATATTACATATTTTAATCTGTACCGGAACTTTAGCATGAAACCAGCAGTACGTAAAGTGGATATTATTTTGATTAAGTATGCAAGCACTAGATGGACACTGTGCTGGAATAAATACCTGACAGCAGCAACAGCGTAACATACAATGGGTGGACAGCGACCAAGACAATTTTGGAATGACGTCAATAAGTGTATAAGGTTTCACTTTGATGATTTCATTTGCACAGGTTACCACGGTTACCTGTCTCCAATGGGCAAAAGTGCTGTAATACACGCTAAGCGGTGCGTCTGAAAAGATACATACTGTTTATTCACACAAAAGTTCGTTGAATGACATATTGGGTACGTTTACTAACAAGAATGATGTTCCTCTTTGCTATATCTTGTATTTTTATGTCGACATATCCTGCAGTGAAAATATGGGTAGCTTTCTCAGAGGTGAGTTCAGCCATCGTTATGTCTCTGTTAAAACATTTCCTCAGTCTTCCTGCACCTTGGCAGGCTGCCTCAGCAATCATCAGGGCAGAGTGACTAAGGCAGTAAAAAAAAAAAAAAACAGCATACAATGGTGGAAAATTACACAGGAAGTCCATTCAAGCTTTGAAAAATATATTAATTAGCATATTGGCATGAAACCCCTTCACCTGCAGTCACCTTTTCTGATAATTCTGTTGACAGTTTCTCTGCTCACCGCTTATGACTAACTGTAAATCTGCACAAAGCAGCGTTGAACACTGGCAGCTCCAGATGGCAGCAGGAAGGAAGGCGTTTGAAAAATGTGTATGTACAGAATTCATGTAACCTGATGGAAGCTCACGCCGTATAACTGTGTTTACTAATTAGCCGTGATGCTTCACGTAACGGGGACAGGGGAGGCAGAAGGTTTGACGTAGTAATTTACGGAGAAATGTCACACCTATAACAAGTACCATAAGGACGACTACTGCCCCAAGTTGTGAAAGCAGTCAAACCTCGCCATCAAAAATAAACTTAATCCACTCCGTCTTAGGTCCTCTGAGGCTGGGGGCCTATATCGAGACTTGTGCTGGTCACTGCAGTCAACAACTGCCATGCTTACGTCTGAGTTCTGCCATACTGCCAGCCGTTCTTCGCTGTGATAAAGAAAACGTCAGAGCCTCACCTGAGCTTTGCTCGTTTATAACCTGTAGGGCGTGGTGGGTGGAGACTGGGTGTTGGCCTCCGCTGGAGAGCTCAGGAAGTGGTTCTTGCATTATGTTTATGAGCCCGCTAGTGACGTCCCAAGGGGCTCGAAATCTGAACACTGCATTCAGAGACATTGTGGCTGCAGCAGCTCACGCAAAATGGAGGCGGTCATCCCCTTTAATTAAATAATCAAATAATCAAAATTTGTATCCTTGAGGCCTAAGAAACACTTTGCAGGGCTCCCTAGTAGCTCAACTGGTGGAGCGTCACAACACAGCCATGACTCTGTTTTGTTCCGTTCTCCAGGCGACTTCAAACCCCATCAGGAGTGCTTCAGAAGCGGAGCAGCTTGCCCACCAGACTTTGTTTACTTGCTCAGATTTGGTAATTGTTCCCTGGTTTATGTGCTTCTAAATGTTCTTCCAATATGCTACGTAGTTGAATTGTTTCCACTTTGGCCGTCTTTACAATCAGAAGTTTGCACAGGGTGTTTTATTTTGAAAAGCCATTTCTGTGTTTGACTTCTGGGCAAGCTCGAGCTGCTCTGTGCAGATTGACGCGGGATCAATAATACAACAGCCATCTATCCTCGGCATTCGCGACAGTCGCGATTAGCTCCGGCTGCCATGGCGCACAAGGAACGCGTCACATCCATGCCCGGTGGAATTTTGGCCAGCAGTCCTGGTTCGACTCTAACCTTTCTCTGTCCAATGAAAGCTTAGAAGAAGAAGAAAAAAACATTTTGTGCGACGATTTTCGGATGAATTTGAAACCCACGTTGTTTACATTAATGTTTGCATGCTAGTACTCCTCTTTTGCCTCATCTTTGTTGGTCAGTGTTGCCAGATTTGATGGACAAAAAGTGGTCCAATCAGAGCACACTACTAAGATGAGAGAGAGAGGGTGAATTATTTCTGGAATATACCCAAAGATTTTGTTGGTGTAAACAATCCAAATGGTACAAAAACCACCCACCCAACTGGATGGAAGATAAATAAATGTGTGTAGCGGTCGCTGTCAGGAAGCACGGGGAAGAAATCAGTTTGAGGCACAACATTAAAACATGACACAAAATAGAAAATTGCTGAGACGCATGGAGAAGACATGGACTTATGGCCATTCTACATTGCTGATTTATCTGATGAAAGAGGTCATTTAGAGCTTCTGCGTTGATTTGTGGATGTTCTTCATGCCCTTTCCACCCGGATCAATATGGATGTCAGAGGTATGGCCCTAAATTACTGTTAGATGCTCATTACAAAGCAAAGCTCAATAGAATTGTGGGTGTTAGTATGGTGTGTGTGTGTGTGTGTGTGTACTGCACCTGTGAGTGCGTCTTTCTGAAGTGCCTGCCAATAAACACCAAGGCCATGATGTGGTTTGAGTTGCAGAGGTTTAATCAACCAGAGGCATGCTCTCTCCCTCTCTCTCTCACACACACACGAATACGAACCAGTGGGGAAAAAGACCAAACTCTCCTTGAAGTTACCTTCTGAAATCACAGGTCTCTTCGTATACAATATAATATATAGCAAATAATGTTGCAGTGCAGATATAACATGAAAAAGTATGTCCACAATGGGATGATCAAAGGG
The DNA here is from genome assembly GCA_036365135.1 of Miichthys miiuy. Taxonomy (NCBI): domain Eukaryota; kingdom Metazoa; phylum Chordata; class Actinopteri; family Sciaenidae; genus Miichthys; species Miichthys miiuy. The sequence goes on from CM071618.1 coordinate 6,167,130, forward strand.
CAGAAAAAGCAATAAAAGAAGTGTGTCTATCCATCAACGGGCTGCTGAACACCAAGAATGATCTCAGTCTCAGGTGGACTGGATGCCTGACAGAGACTCTCCTCTTTAAATCACATGGCTGCTCTCTTATTTCCTGGATGACTGGACAGTTTCTCCCTTCAGCCATGTACAAAACAAGCAACTTCTGAAAGGGAAACTTCACCAGTCAGTCAATGGCGAGTCACATTTATGTATTATTGATTTTTTTTCTTTTTATTTGTTCTTGCTCACAGCCACGTCGGCGCATCCTGTGAGGCTTTAAGAATTAATAGAACTCTGCACACACTTTGTAAACGCATTTCAGTATTTCAACACTGTGGCGCTTTCTGCTTTGAAACTGTGTTGACCATTGTTATGGGTTTACCAACTATAGTGTGCCTTTTTAATGCATTTTTTCCCCCCCTGGAACCTCCAGAGTGACCATATATGTGTTTATTTTATAGCACACCTTGGCTTCTCATTTATACACAGTGGCAGAAGAAGTTTTCAAATCATTTAGTACTTATTCAACAACGTAAAAATACTACATAATTATACTAGTCCTGCATTTAAACTCTTACTTGAAGGTCCAATGTGTTTGCAGAATAAGAAATGGTGTATAAAATGCGTATGTTATGGGAATTTTTTTTTAAAGAAAAACCATTTAATAAGGAAGACTGGATTCAAAGTATCAACGTTTAAGTTGAATTTATTCTTCTTGTACAAGAAGGAGCGTTTAACAGTGCAACACACAAAAAGGGGTTACAGAGAAAAGGCTCCCCGTGGAGCTCTAACAGTTGGTTCTTATACATTTTTTTAATGGGCTGTCTCGGACACCTCCCCACTGATACAGATATCATAACGTCCTTTTTTGGTTTTCTGCTCAGTAATGAACAGGATGTTCCTTATCCAAATGATACTTCCCTAACCTGTCCCTCCTGTCCTTGTACTATTGATTTATAATTATCTCTCCCTGCCAGCCGAAGTAAAACACAGGCCAAATAAGAGAAGTGCACGAGACATGCAAAAAACAGGACACACACACACACACTATGAGTTAAAACATCTGAACCCCAGTATAATAATAACAGCGTAATTATATTTTCATTAGTATATAATCATCTGAAAATGAGTCTTTTTATCTATAGATGCCACAGGTCGTCGTCAAACAGTAACCTCTGAAGTAAAGCCAACATAGAAGAGCCAAAAAACTGCAGTTCCTCAAACAGCCACTTGAGGTAGGTTACAGAACAAGTGAGTCTCCATAGGCCCCCATATTAAAATGTCCAACTTCACAGCATAAATAAACATGTTTACAGCCATTTTTAGATTAGCAAGACTGCCAAGATGGCAGCAGGCCAGAGTCACGTCTTATGCTTATGCATAATTAAAAGTGTAGGTCTTGTTTGAGCCTCCAGGCACCAGGTACCAGAGCCAGATTAGATTAGATTATTATTTTATCTCTATCATGCATTTCACAGCCACCGTAGTTTCTCCTCCATGCAAGGACAGAGGGTGAGGCGACATGGTTGCAATCAGTAAACCACTGCACGCCACTACATCCTAGACACTGGTCCTTTAAGTAAAAGTATCATTAGCTGAAGTGCACTTAAATAATCAAAAATACATGTACTTGTATATTTACATGGAGAATTGTACTGCTGTAGGCAGGGTGTTGTTTTTATTACAACGTGTCACCACACAAACTAATGAAATGCTCCTTGAATTTGGAGGTAATGATTAGTCACTGCTGCAGGCAGTGAGGCATGCTAACGATTGCAGCCAACAGTACATTGTATAAAGGCACATTGTTTAATCATTTCCTTACCTTTGCATTTGTTTTTGGTTCTAGAGAGGCGAAAGGAAAAAAAAGTCACTCTTGTTTCTCCATAAACCACTGACTGATGTCAGAGACGCTGCAGCCATGTTTACTGACAGCCTACGAGTCAAACACAACATGGGAAAAAATGCAGGCATGTCGAGCAAATGTGCAGCCGACTGCTGGATAGCGTGTCCGACGCCAGCCCCACTCTGTTCTTGAAGAAAATACTTTGACAATATCAGACTATCAGGTTACCTTGCTCCCAGACCTGCCAGTGGCTGATGTGCTTGGCTGCCTGGCTGTCTGAGGACACGAGTGAGACCATCCTAATGAGAGATAAGAAAAGAGCAGAAGCATGTGAGAACACCTGGGTACTGAAGGCCCACGCACAGAGGCAGGGAGCTGCTATAAAATACACTTTTTATGTATTCAGAAAGGGTACTCCGAAGGTAACATTTAAACTGCTTAATCATTGTACGTTTCTCACTACACAGTGTGCATACAGCCTAAGAAACCAAGAATGCTTTTTCAAACCATTATAATGTTTTCAAAGGGTTTTTTTTTTGGTTTGTTTTACATGTGCAGAGTGTATTGTTTATATCAGCTTGCAGTCTTCCTCTCCTCTTTTATTAGTGCAATGCTACCTTTTACAGTACTGCCCTGTGCATTCTGCAGAAATGTTCCATCACTAACAATGTGGTGAACTCAAACAGTATAAATATGGATGTCGTATCCATGACGTCACTCGCAGGTTTCTGAAGAGCCGTTGTGAAGCTCAATGTGGTTGCTCTGGCTTCCACCATCTTTGGTGATATGGGCAAAGACATTGATTATTGGTGGACCTGAGGCAGGCCGAATGATGTCTGGGTGCTCAAACAAGCCGTCTGTAACAGCACTCACCTGGCACTTCCGTATTGGCTCCACTTCCCAGCCATGGAGGTTGCCGCTTGGGTGAATTACACCCCATACTTTGCTCTATACTGCTGTGAGTGGTTAAAACTCCACAGGGTATGTTTAACTTGTACTTTGTGTATTAAAAGTGACATTTATTTCATGAATAAATGAATGAGTTAATTAAGGCAGGTCAAGTTAAGAATGCTGTATGTAGCATTTTCAGACCTTTTGTCCACAACTAATTACATACTGTGTAATACTGTGTCATGTTTCAGTTCAGGAAGTGGACCCAAGGTAACTAATAATTTACTTTAGAGAAAAACAAAAAAGGCAAAAACATACTCAGACAACCTGACAAATGAAACCAAGAAACGGAAACTAAATACACAAGTGAAAACCGAAACTAATCAGGAGGAACAAATAATCAAAAATGGCGGGAAACACAAAGGCAGGAAGTAAAGAAACAGAGAGGGGAGAATTACAAAATAAAACAGAAAACACTAAACAATAAACCAAAGACCATGACATACTGAAGTAACTAGAATACATTTGAATCTGAAACAGTATTAAACAGCTATACCAATTTCTGTTCTTGTATATGGCAGAATATTTTAGGATCGGATTGAGCCGTTTCATGAAGATTTACATTTAATACATGTATGTATAACTTCAATCTATATCTAAATATATGTTTGGGTTCTTTTAAATGCCAAAGTTCATCTCTGTCTCTATACTTTCACTGTGTTACTACAGTTCTCCACATTTTCATTTTCCTGTATTAAATATTTAAACTGGTGAAGCTTCAAACAGTCGAGCAGTTCACTGGGCAATTAAAGTCCTGAATTTGTAAAAGCTACAACCTCCTCTCCGGAGGAGAGTGTGAGGTTTTTCTTTGGATTCTCGAGGTGCCAACACTTCCACGAGGCTTTTATGTTCTTTACACATTAGCATGCTGCATTTATTGAACAATAAACAAAGCGAAGAGAGACTGAATCAAAAATTGGGTCAGCTAACACATAGTTTATGGTATCATATAGAATTTTCTCATGTATGCTGTTTTCACACTTTTTAATGAAACGCTAAAAAGTTTCATCTTGGGAAAAAAGATCCACATCTGTTGTCACAACACTTCACTGAGTAGGAACATTTTGAAGACACCATGTTGGTCGAAGAGCACAGCGCATTCGACGTAATTAGGATTTTGTTTGGCAGTGTCTCCAAAGCTTGTTCCCACTGTAGATAATCCGAACAGGCTACACAACGTGTTTGTCTGAGCTATGGGAGAACTGTGAACTCAAGCCTGAGCCTGTAAGCTGCCACAGAAGAAAATGAATGAACACCCACATTCACAACAAAGCAGACTTTAAGAGAGAGAGGCAAGAGAAAAAAAAAAAAAGAGGCAGGAAAGGTGGCTGATCAAGTGATGACACCATCGCATTTCTCTGTTCTGCAGCAGAGGAATTACCTTGGAGGCTGTAAAATAAAAAGTTTTGTGTCAAGTCAGGCCTGCATTTGTTTTTCTTTGAAAATTGTATTGTTTTTGTCTTCCTGTTCTTTTTTAAATTTTCACCTCGCCACCTTGCCTTTTCACCATTCTTCGTTATTTTGGCTGCAAGTAATTTCTAAAGAAGTTACACTTTTTTTTTCTTGCTGGAAGTTAGGTGAAAAGATCAACACTACATGTCTGTAGGCAAAAATTAAGCTCGCACCAGCATCCAGTTACCTTAGCTTAGCATAAAAACTGGAAACACGCAGGTACAACTAGCCTCGTTCTGTGTATGTAACAAAATCCACCTACCTGCACCTCTAAAAGCTCAATAATGCACATGCTTATATCTTGTTGTATAATCTGACCAAAAAATGACGTGTCCAAACGATAGACTGTATCATAAATAGCACAGAGCGCTTTCAGGGGCGACTCAGTTGGTTGCAAAAAGAAAACTGATTGTATGTAAGAATAAGAAATTCTTAAGATCTGAGAAAATCAAGCTACTTCCAACTTGATTTAGTACCTTGGTGAACAGTTTCATAATGAGTTTATGATCTCGAACTCTAGTTTCATGTCCTCTTGCAGAGAGCATGGTGTTCATTTTGTAAATTGTGGAGGAGGAGGAAGACAATAAAGCGGGGTATGATTTAAGGCATGGCTACCTTATGATTGACAAGTCAGTACAATGGTGTGTCTTCAGGTCAGATCCAATCAGGATAGTGGTGTAGCCTCCAACACTTCTGGTTCCAAACAACCAATGGTGCCACACCTCAAGGCTTCAAAATGCAAACCAACGGGTGACATCACAGTTGGCTGGACTAGTCTAGATTATGTCCTCGACCAGAACTTGTTGTTTTGTACACTTCAGTTTTAGTACAAACTAATTATAAATAACCGGTTAATTTGTAGTTTTCTGGTAGACGGATTTTGTGAACTGCTATTTCCAGTCTTTGTGTTAAGTTAACAGTTAACAGTTAACAGACATATATGAACGTGGTTTTGGTTGCATCATCTGTTTCCTAGCCAGAAAGCAAATAAGCATTTGGAAAAAGAGACATTAAAATCATTTTTAAAGTTTGATTTTATTAATAAATGTTAAGTGTCACAAAACATCTTCCCTTCACAGCTCAGAGATGTCCATATCTTAGTAGATAACTAGACTCAATGTAAATCCATTGATTTTCATTCAATCGTTAATGACTTTGTGAGTCTGTGGCTCATTAAAACAACGGCGTGATGCAGATGCACAGCTTAGCACCGTCATCAGACTCATATCTATGACCTCCAAGGACCACTGCATTTAACAGAGAACTGCCTCTCATTACTTATCCTTTATCTGCTGTCTCATTATACCCTTGCTCTGTTTTTTGAATTTTTCTATTACTGTCTTTGCAATGCAAATCTCCTGCTTAAATCAGCAGCTCCGTGTATACAAAGGCAAGGGGAAAAAAATGACTCATCCTATTAGTGTTGAGAAATCTGGGCACTTGGGGAAGTAGTCAGGGTGTAAAAAGGGAAAAGCCTCTGAAGAATATTCCCATCATCCTAAATGCTGTTTTTTTGTTGTTTTTTTTAGCTAAAGTATGATTTATACGAGAGAGAAAGGCTTCCTATAATCTTAGCAGTGCAGCATCAGGTCTAAACTAATGTGTATGTGCTGATATGCCTTCCTGGATGGTGGATGATAGCTCATGTGTCATGACTGCAGGCCTATCACTCGTTGCGTTCCCCCCGCAGTGTGAGCCAATATGTTCAGTAGACATAGATGTGGGCATTGCCTAATGGAATCCAGTCAGCATGGCTGATACCATCACCAAGTCACACTGCCAAGCCACGATAACACCAGACTCTCCCCCTCTTTGGAGCTATGGCAAGTGTCCTGGAGAGCCCTGCAGGATGTTACATATTAATACTTCTCGACATTTGCTGGGTGATAAGCAGCCTGCGTATAAATATTTCTTTTTATGAAACCACTTCAGCTTCCTCACAGAAGACAATCTTTGGTTGTTGTCTCTTCATGGACCCGTATCTGAAAACAAATGCTCTGTCCTCAATAACCTGTACTTCTTAAAGATGCATCACCACCACATGAAGGAGTAGAGCAGGGCATACGGGAGGGTGTGTTTAGAATAGGATTCATATAGTCTCTGTGTTGTATTATGTTAATGATTATGCTCATTCACTTACTTGGAGAGAGTTCAACAGGAAGATCAATACAACCTTCACATCTGTATATACAAAGCTGCAGCCAGGAGAAAATTACTGTAGCTTAGCTTAGCATAAAGACTGAAAACAGGGGGAAACAGCTAGCCTGGCTCTGTCTACATGCAGCTATTTCTAGGCTAAACCAGTAGCTAGATAACCAGCAGAGCCTCCAGGAAGTCACTGGTCGCAATCAAGGGTCAACCTCTGTGGCTGTGAAGTGAATCCAACGCAGAAGTGCCAAAAACTGCAGTTCCTCGTGCGGCCACTTGAGGCTGGCTCCAGAACGAGTCAGTCTCCATAAGTCCCCATGTTAAAATGTCCAACTTCTCAGCAGAAATAAACATGTTTACAGCCTGGTACAAAAAATGGTTTTTGCCCATTTTTTAAGGACTGCCAAGATGGCAGCAGCCAGCGCCACCACACTGAGTCTCACAAGAGCTCTTCGGAAACCTGTGGGTAACATCACCGATACACCATCCATATTTTATACTGTCAGTGCTCCCAACTAAGAAATAGTCCGTCCCATGACTCCTGTGAAATGGCAAACACTTGAAATCTGGTACCTTTGGACAGAGCTGCTTCCAGTCTTTGTGCTAAGCTAAGGTAACCAGCTGCTAGCACCACCTGTATCTTTACCTTTACCTTTCTGCTTTGTACACAGCTATCGGCAACATAGACAACAGCTCTGAGCATGTTTTTGTATGTGTGTGTGTGTGAGGGTTGGTTTCTGTGCACGCACCTGTGTGTCTGCACGCTACAGAGCCTTGAAATCCAAATATGAAATGCAGAGTGAAATGAATACAAACCACACGGATCTCCTTCCACCCTCCCTCCCTCTCGCTCGCTCGCTCTCTCTGCCGAGTGAAAAATTCATGTTCTATTACCCCATCAAATATGAATTGCAGTTTATAAGATCACATTTGAAATTCCAGGTCACAGCTCATGCATTCCCAAATACTTTTGGTAACATCTTCTGGTTTTATTTCTGGAGCCTAACGCGGCAACTGACAGAAGTGGTTTACAAATGTGTTTGTGTAGGTAAGGTAGACGGTGACAAAGAAAAGCCATCCGGTATTAAATGCTGAAACAATGAAGCTACTGTATATGGAGATATATTTAAATGTGTGCATCAGCTACTACAGCGCTGCATGAGTTATGAGATTGCCTGATCACTTGTCATGGGCTGGCATAAGGGAATGAGGCATGTGTCATATCTTGTTTAAGCAGCCTGATGCAGTGTGTTTGGGTGGATGGTTCACAGCTACTCCTCAGCCTCTCGTCGCAGCTCATGTTGTTGAACGGTTCCTCCCCTCCGGCTGTTAGCTGACTGGGGAAGTTTCCCACCGGATACCATGACGGCGGCTGGCACCCGCGCTTTGCACCGCGGCAAATGGAGGTCATCCGAAGAGACAGCACCCCCTTTTACCTCTTACCTTCATCGCCGCTGCTGCTGCTGCCATGGCTACAAGAGCAGGCAGACTCTCTCTCTGTCTCTGTCTCTGTCTCTCTCCTTCAGCCCCTCAGCCATCCCAGCATGCACTTCACCTCTCAGCAGGCTGGAGCTACACATCCGTTCCAACGTACATATGCTCATGTAGAAGAATTCAGGTGCCAAGAGTCTAGCGCAGCATGCGCTTGCAACTCTAACACATCCAAGTCCTTGGGGCTTTACATATCCAAGTCCTTCCAGCTCGTTGTAGATCCACAAAAAATGCTGCGATGAAATAGTTCAGCTCGGCAAGCAGCCCACAACATGAAATGATCAAAACGCATTAATTATTCATCACACAGTAAAGATTCCATAGCTCTGATGTGTGCGCATCAACAGGATATATTTTTCTTTTTCTGATCCCCCCCTCTAAATCCGCAGAGTTACTACTACTATAGGATTTATCTGTTTGTGTTTTTGTGTGGAGTCTTTCGTCCGTGCTCGGATTTTCCGAGGTTAAACATCTGTCATTCAGTGTAGCATCAGAGCCACGAACAAGATCTTACATATGAAACTGGACCGGTCTTACAGATTCTTTTCCACTGAAGCCGCTTCAAACTCGCGTTTTCGTGAATGCAAATGATTTATTGTGTTATTTAACTGACACGAGCTCCCGGTGTTCTTCCATGAATACTTTTGTTGCCAGTGGTGGTTATTACTCAGCTACTCTGCGTCGTGGTGAGGCTCTGTGTCTGCTGCTGAGGGCAGTAAATACCTGTGATCGGAGGGCTTTGATGGGAAAAAAAAAAAAAGAATAATGCAGCACGGCCTCCTGCAGTTATTGAGGACCGGTACAGAGCAGGGCGAGCTTATGGCACAGAGGAAAGTGTTCGCCTGGGAAATACTCAGGGCCTCCTCTGGATTTAGAGAAACCATGTTGGTGGCATTCAAAAGATTGTTTCTCTAAGAATGTTGATTTCACCCTCACTGTTTGAGTTACAGTTAACTGTATTTGCACAGGTACTCAGATGGTTTACATCGGCAAAAGAAAAGATCAATTACACACAGAATCTTTTAACCTAAAATATCAAAAGTAACGGAAGGGAGATAAACACACCTATGACTGACTGTGTACTGCATCTGTACTTCGGCGTTGTTCGGTCTCAGTGTTCCTGCTCCTTGTGTATCTCAGATCTGCTTTTTTTTCCTCGCTCATTTCTTAATGTTCTTTTTTCTTCCTGTTCTTCCTCCTCTGGATCACTTCAAGTCCATTTTCTTGTGCTTTCTTACCTTGGCTCTTCAGCTGCCTTCCTTTTGTTTACTTTGTATTATCCTGCCTGTCTTGTAAAATATTAAAGTTACCTTTTGTTTATCCTACCTTCCCGTCTGCATTTGGGTTTTTTTTTTCCAACTAGATCATAACAAAGGCAAAGTATTGGACAAACTCGCGTTTGATGAAAAGTCAGAGGATCAAAGTTATCATGAATAATTCTGAGGGGAGCGGGAATGTCTGAACCAAAGTCTATGGTAATCTATATAACAGTTTTTTGAGACATTTCTCCGAAAACCACAAGTGTGCACATCATGGTGGTGTTACAACATCAGGGGATAAAGATTCATCATCTAGGCACCATGAATATCTGAAATATCTACACAGATATTGAATAGATTGCAAAAAAAAAAACAAAGTTCTGCAACATATGTGTTGATTTTTTTGACTTTTCTCTAACACTTGATTAATATTGGATAAATCATTCTTTCTAAAAAAGTTTAAAAAAAATAAATTGTCTAGTTGAGTTTATTGTTTAGCGATGCATCATATTGAAACTACTGAAAAATAACTAGTATGGTATCTCAAAATTACAGTATTTGAGTGAATATAGTTACTTTTCACCACTGTACATCAAACTTGAATCAATATCAAAAGGCAGAAGGATAATCCAAAATATAAAAAAACATGAATACAAAATTATAAAGCTGAATAACTGTGTGCTCAGTGTGCTTTTAAATATTGCTTTCATTTAATGCCAGTGAGGACAGTACAAGATGAATTGACAGTGACGGCGGAGGCAAATGGCGTCGCAGAGAATTGAGAGCATTAATAACAAACCGAATCAAATATTAAATTCATTCAAAAGAGGATAACGCTCGCAATGACAGCGCAATCAATCCACATTTTGGCCTGATCTATTACGTAACAGCTCAGACAAAAGAACACAAACGACGAAAGAAGTCGATTTCTCGTCCGCCGTGAAGCCCATCTTCTTTCTTTCTGTCCTCGCTCATTTCTTAATGTTCTTTTTTTTTTCTCTCTTCCTGTTCTTCCTCCTCTGGATCACTTCAAGTCCATTTTCTCGCGCAACTTCAGTATATTACAGTTTTGTGTGAGAGCGCGTGGTTGTTTCACATCTCAGAGTTATTTGCGGTGGTTTATATGTGCCACCAACAACCGCCACAGTGCAGAGATGGCCTGCTCAATTTCTTTCCTTGTGACAGATTTCATCCTCTACGTATCCATCTTTCTTACCAGCTTGGGCCACATTGCTTCTGAAATAGGAAGAAAAGGTCATGGCGTTAATGCACAAAGTGACAGCAGATACATCACCTAAATCTATGGTGACTTTTGGCAATACATCCCACACATGGACACTCGATTTTCATTGTGTGTTTCCAGTTTCCGTATCTCACTCATCACTCCTGTTTCCTCCCCAAAAGTCTCTCCTTGGCTCGACAGTGTTTAGATTACTCAGTTTTTAATGGTTTTTAATAAGGAGATGATCAGAGAGACGGGGAGTTATTCTTTCTAATATATTAAAAGCTGAATATTTACCCCATTTATTTGCCATTAAATTCTTCTTAATTTGGCTGATTTGAAAACAGATGGTGACCAGTGCTCTACATAATGGAAACATATCTAAAGATGTGAATTTCAGCTATTAAGAGACAAAACTCGGAACATTTGCTTTACCAACACGTTTGTTTTGTAATTTTAACTCATTTTTCTCACTTTGTTTCTGTCATTCCAGCACCCAACGTTTCCCTCGTCTAAATTGTCCTTTGAAGTAAATGTTTTGATACAACACTTCCTCACAGTACGTAAGAGGACACCAATTTTGTGCTGATTTTTATGCCATCATGCTTTCTCTTACATTTATCCTGCAGATTACGGCTAATGGAAGCATCTTGCTTTTGATTTGCCGGTTGGCTTCACTGGGCTGTGACTGACAGTTGAATATTTATCTCGGAGCCAGAAAGAAATAAAAAATTTAAAAAAATGCTGGAAATCACGGAGGCAGAAACTGGAAGTAAGATGCCTTTGGCTCTCGCTGTGTTCCCAAATGTGCACATTAATTTGAAAGCGACTTTTTCAAAAATGTTCAAACGTATAGCCTGATATCGGCTCTCTGATGCAGCTTTGCCAAATGTGATTGATGGCAGCTCTTGTTGTTTACCGTGGCATGTTGTAGTCACTGAGAGTGAATGAGCCTGAAAAGCAACCCTGACTATTATGGCAAAACAGTCTTGAAGATACTGTAGTGGCAGGACGTAAATATGAGCAAAATTAAGGATAAATGGGTAAAAAATAAGATGAGATGAAGGAAGATTGGAATGTATTCATCCCGAAGGAAAACTGCCTGCATAAAATAGTCAATGTGTAGAAAAATAAACAGTTTAAAGTTGCATCCATCTATATTTTTATAGTGGAAACAATAAAAAAAAATACTACTCCTTAGCTCTAGGGAGCATTTTAGCATCTTTCAGCTCATTATTTTGGTTTTACAGCTCATAACTTCAGTTTTGTTGCCTGCTCTCATCCTCATTTCTTCCTGCTGCTAATAATGCCGCTACTAATTGCACAGCACCGAACATCTGGCGAACATATTTGTGTATTAATCAGCTAAAGAGACAGATATTCTTCTCAGGAACTGGTGGAGACCAAAACAGAGAGCAAAAAGAATATCAATGTTTGTTAGTTCACGTTAGCCATATCAACTTTATACATTAATATTGCTTATAGCTTGTTGCAGTGATCTCAAATGGCAAAAAAAAAAATATGAATATGCTGCCTATATATATGATGTATATATAGAAATGATGGTTGCCAGTCGCGGCAGATGGCCGCTCAGCATGAGCTGCATTCTGCTCGAGGTTCTGCCTCTCAAAAAGTCTCTATAAATAATATTATAAAGAGTCTAGACCTGCTTCATACAGGAAGTGTCGTGAGATAACTTCTGTTATGATTTGACGCTATATGAATAAAATTTGATTGAATTAAGAATGAATGAAAATGCAAGGAAGTCATCTGCATTATTATAACTTTCTATCTTATTTCCATCTATTAGGTTAGTCAAATTTCAGTCGTGGTCCACATTGAGGCTTTTTTTGAGGCTTTAAAACTCATCTCATCGTCTTCAGTGGTTGTTTGTGATAGAACAACAAACTTTGTTTGCGAATGAAGGATGTGAAATGCAGCGGAAAAGCTCTGGGAAAAGCTAGTAAGTGGATCTTTTAGTTTATTTTTTCACCCTCGGCCACATAAAGATCACTGTAAGGTGAATAAATAAACAGAATGTTTTGTGAAATGTGGGACATGAACTAATAGATCTGTGCTGTAACAGAACAGGTCACGACATCATCTCATAATGATTTCATAGGCCACAGCATGGCCCCGTCTGTTTATTTAAAGAAAACAAGCCTGAATTGTCCAGCTCATTTTAAGGGAATGTTTGTGATCATTAGGGTGGATTTTTTTTTCCCTCTCCTTTACAGATTCAGTTAAATTTCCTGTAGATTACAGGCTGTTGGAGCCATTAGTAAGGAAGGTTTTTTTTTTTTTCACACCCTGTGTCTCTCTCCATCACTCTTTGTCCTTGTGGGTGATTAGAATGCACCCTGGTTGTCTGTCTGCTTGCTCATTAATCACACAGCAAGAGACTGGGCCGAACACTAAATATACAGTTTGTCCTCATCTCAGCACTCCACACAAAGTGCTATTACAGCAGAAAACCACACAGGGTCATAAATGACTCATAGGCAGGGCTACGGGTTCACTAGTGCTCGTTATAGTAATCCTACCAATACTTGAGGCGTAGAGTGACTTATGTAAAATCCCATTAAAAGCAAAATCTGGATAATAACAGCATTTACCTGTGCAGGTATTCTGTTTATTATCGTTTTGTATTTTTGCAACCTAAATTTGCTCTAAACTTTACATGAACATAATATATAGAGCAAAACTTTTCCCTCGTTTTGAAGAAATATCTGGATGCTACCGATCGTCATCTCCGCCTGAAGCCGGTGAATCTTACAACGGCCGACAACAAATCTCCCCGCGGCGTAAATAAGAATCAAGCGTATTTGAGTTGATGCCCGGGACGCACTGCCACAAAAGTCTCAGCATCAATGCAGAACAACTTAATTGTAGTGCTTGATCCATTTTTAAAAAAATGACACATCGGTTTGGAAGCATCGGTTTTAAATTGCAGCGTAAAGCTAACATCCAAACGAGGGTGAAACGGAAAGATTGAAAGAGAGGGAATATTTTTTCATTCTGTGTCTGGCTGCTTAGCTTACTGGGATAAGAAATAGAGAGGTTTTATTTTTTTGTACTTTCAAAAGTTTGTGTTTGAAACTTTCGGTGGTACAAAAGAAGCTTTTAGAGTGACAACTAACCACATTTTTGACAAAAGCAGCACTATCTAGAGAACTAGTTTGTCTGAACTGAACTTTTATATGACTCACCTGTTCAAATTATATTAAGGCTTAAAGTTATGAATAATTTAAAGTGTGGCCGCTGTGATTGACAGATGGGTGCTTATAGAGGTGTCTCATTTGAACACCCAGGCGTCATTCAGCCTTCCTCAGGTCCACCGATGACCCTCTACTGTCTATAGTTCGGCCTTTGGTGTGGATGGAACGTACAGTATATATTCAGTTATTCCTTGTCTGAAAGAAATCAAACAGCTTCCTGTTTTCATCTTTAGAGAAGACTCCATGGAAAGTCAGCCGGTATCAACCCAAAGTTAAATCTCAATAACTTTTCGAGGCAATCGTGTGACAAAGGATGCAAATGAGGACGTTCGGTTGGATGAAAGAAAGAAACAGCAAACTTGAGTAATAAGGGCAGACAGCGCTCACCACGGTACCAATAATTTTTGACAGTTTTAAAGACGGAGGAGGATATTTGTGATTCAAAACAGAACGTCTATCGGTTGGACAGACTGCCACCATGCACCAGAACTTCAGTTAAATTGGCAACATGCCCGAAGTAGTTAACTAATCAAATACCGAGTCAGGTTAAACAAGGTCTCCCGGGGAGAAAAGCTTGCACTGAAAAGAAACTTTACTTTATAAAGAAATACATAATATCCTGTGACTTCAATGGTATGATTAAAAATAACAAGGACACCTTTTTATATATTCTCCTTTCTCTAATTATTTTGCTTCAGATGGGGCATTCAAAGACCAACCTAAGGGCAGTCATTTACCTGCAACCTAAACTCATAAGCCATTACTGCTGCATGATTCACAAGCAAACATAATGAGGTTGGAGCAGCCGCTTCACTAATGGAATCCAAACACTCCTTTTTAGATATTGTTTTCTGTGTGAGGATTTATCGGCCGAGTGTGTGAATGTGGATTGTTGAGCATTTTTAGCATCAAATATCTGGTCTTTGAGAAATCTGAGGAAAATGAAATCTTCCCACCAATTAATTAACTCTTGAAGAAAATAAATACATCTGCTCCGACAACTGCAGGTGTGAGGCTTAATTGGATAACGAATCTGTATTTAAGATTCGCCCCGGTCTCTTGGGAGAAAAAGGATGAGTGATGGACTCATTTCCGCTGGGAAATCTGGGAATTGTGCACCTCCAAGGGAGGGCACGTCAAAGTCAATTTACCAGCCATGGGGGATTCTACACAGTGTGTTAAAACACTCACTTTGGACTACAAAATTTGAACAGCAATCCCGTGTGACAGCTGAAGCAATGCAGCTTGAAACATGGGTGTTTACCAGGCAAGCCGGTCTAACAAAAGACAAGAATGGGTTACATTATGGAATGCAGAATTAACAGCGTGGCCACTTGCAGGCGGTTTGTTTGAGCACCCAGGCGGTCAAGCAGGCGGCTTCAGGTCCACCGCCGATCGGCGGCAGAACAACGTCACACAGACTCCTATGGGTGATGTCACAGATACGACGTCCGTGTTTTATACAGTCTATGATGTGAACGTATTCTGCAAGTGTTGCTGCGGTATTGAAGATTTCGATCACACAGTCGTAGCTCCACATGCACAGAAAACAGAATAACACCTTCAGGAAAAATTACAATAAAAATACAAATATACACACTTCAAAACTGCTCAAATATGCATAGAATTCAAGCTACCATATTATATTCAAAATGAAAATTAACATACATATACAATTTCATCCAGAAATGCACATATAATCCATGTAAACAAAATAAATAGCACTTTTTTAGAACTGTGAATTCAGGTAATACAGGTAATATTCTTCCTGCATCACATTAAACGTTGCTGTTACATCAGAGTTATAATTTACCACATTGCTTTTGATTTACCTGTTGGCTGAATGTATAAAAAAACATCAGCCAGTGTGTATTTAAATTCCTCCCTACAGCATGTTTGAATATTCCCTAAACAGCATCAATCATAGAATCGTTGTCGTGTTTCATATTTTTCTCAAAAAACAACCTGCTCCAAACTGTTTTATTTCTCCATCCTGACGGGTTCAAGAGTGTGTGGGGCGAGTTTTCCCTCCAGGTAAATCTGCGTCCTGGGTGGTGAGGTGCTGTGTTTTTCTCTGACAGGCTGTTTGCTCAGGAAGATGTCAGTGGTTCATCTGCAGCATATTTACTTTGAAACAACACTTAAAACTCAACATGGGAACAGTATGTTTCTGCAGGAGCCGGTGGAAAAAAAACAAGCCGCAGAACAAGATGTATTGTACACTGTACACTGTATAAATATCTGTTACGTCTTCCAGTGCGGTGTCAAGGTTTTACAGTACGCCAAACAGAAGTGCTGAGCACAGACTGTGCAGTAAGCAATGAATCATAAACAAGATGTCTTATTGACTTATCGACCTTTACGCACATCAAAGTGGTTGCCTGTTTTGTATCCCCCCCCGCCCCACCACCACGTCATTTCAATTTGAGCCACAATAATTCTCTGGTTTGCAACTCACATTTCACGCTTGATTTCATATTTCTCTCCACATTTATGGAAAAGCAGTTGTGTTTACACAATTTTACTTACACAATTTACGTTAATCGCCCTGCAGATTGTTTTTTTGCCACGGCTAGGACAGCCGTAATGTGTGGGAAGCTGCTTTATAAAAACAGCTGTACCCTTTGTCACAGATCATCTAGCTTCGTTTCACCTTGGAGATATTATATTTTACACAGTGGAAAGCAAAGGATTTACTGACATTACACTGTCCACTCTGCAAACATGTATCTATAATCCTTGCGAAACATGTCATGGCAACATTATAAATGAATCCACAGACCAACCACTGCTGCAGTTCATGGACAACTACTATAACTATATAAATACAGTTGAATTATTGAGTTTAGAAGAGAAGAGTGGGACTGGACTGTAGGAGTAGAGAGGAATCAAAGCCATACAGGAAAGGTACAAACAGAGGTGGACGGAATATAAAGACTAATATATATATTATAAATTTGAACCGCTGACGAGAAATAATCAAAATTAAAATATTTATCTATTGAAAGATTAAATAGAACAGTCTTCCTCTTACAAATATCAATACAACATACCCTTGTTCAGTTCAATGCACTTGCTACAGTCTTACTTGGTCTGGTATGATCAGTCGCTTATTTTGGCTAATGTTAGCTTACTTTAGATATCGCTGTGGTACAAATGACATTACTGAGTTTGTTTGTGCACTTTATGACCACTCTAAAGTTGAGTTCATTTAGATAAGCAGATAAGATGATGTCTTTAAGGCTGCAGACTCAAGAGAATCTTGGGAAATGTAGGACATTTCAATGGAGAATGACACACAGACTTGAAAACTTCCTGGATTGATATTATTATCATTTGAACACAAACCTTGGTGTTTTTCTGAACCTAAACAAGCTGTTTTTGTGCTTAAACGTTTTAAGTATGTGGCACGTCCTGTAGTATTGTAGTATTGTGTACCTGTAAATAGGCCCATTCGATTCAATGGGTGTAATTGCCACTTGTGGCCACAGTGGTCACTGTTTCGTAAAAGTTAAACAGAATGTGAGAAGGAAAAACCTCAACAAAAAGCAACAGATCATTCATTCCACAACATATATTAGGATTCAGCTATGTATGTTGCATTTAAATTATTATGAGTCTCCCATTTGTTTCTTTTGAAAGGGCGACAGCCCTCATAAGCAGTAAACACAGGGTGCTCAGGGTCCTTTGTGTTGATCAAAAGTATTTGTTTGTGTATAGACAGAAACAAAATGTTAAAGTTTCATGCAGTGAAACTTTCTGAATGAATGCTTTCTAAAAAGTTCAGCTCTGACGTGCCCTTCTAAAACAAGTCCGGGGGGGTCAAGTTGGTTGGCGCAGATTGGCAGGGCCAGATTCACTTTCGTAATGACTTACCAGAGTCTGACCTTACATGTCAAAGGTAAGGTGTGAGGTGGAGTTGAACGTGACATTTATGGGTCATATCTGCTGTAAATGATTGGAGCGCCCTTTGTGGCCACGGTTGGAGTTAATGGGGATGTCAGCGAGAAGGTGAGGTCGCGTCTAACAGTGCAAGAAATGAACACGTGCATATGTGTGTGTGTGTGTGTGTGTGTGTGTGTGTGTAGTTAAGCTGATTGTCCTCATGAAGAAGAAGCACTGTTAAAGTAGTGGAAGAAGTATTCAGATCATTTACTTAAGTAAAAGTATGAATATCACACTGCAGATATACTCATATATATAAGTAAGTATCAAAACAGAAAATAACAATGATGTATAATATCTATTATAATATATCATTAGAATGTCTTTACTCATGCTTTAATGTAAAATACAGAAGACTGTAACTAATGATTATTTTCATTACAGGTTCATCTGCTGCTTATTTTCTTACATGATTGTGAAAGTGTCACTAGTAGTAGTAGTGTCACCAAACAATGCTTATTTGTCCAACCAGTAGTCCAACTTTTTACCTGAATGAAATCAACGCAGAAGTGCCAAATACTGCAGTTCCTCAAACGTCCACTTGAGGCTGGCTCCAGAAGTGAGTCAGTCTCCATAAGTCCCCATGTTCAAATGTCCAACTTCACAGCAGAAATAAACATGTTTACAGCCTGTTAAATATAGCTAATTTCCCCGTTCATGACAACTGTACTGAGGCTGAACTTTTATAGAGCTCACCTGTTCAAATTATATTAAGGCTCAAAGTTATGCAGAAATAACAGCGTGGCCACTTTGATTGACAGGTGGGTGCCATTACAGGTTACTTGTTTGAGCAATCAGGCTTCATTCAGCCTGCTTACAGGTCCACTGACAATCTTCTGGATTAGCCGGGAGGCGACAGAAGCAGGACTGCCAACATGGCGGCAGTCCGAGCCACCACACTCTGAGCTTCACAACAGCTCTTCCTCACATACAGGCGAGTGTTCCGGCATGAAAAATGACTTTAAAATGAATGAAAACTATTCTGATAATCGTTTGTTAATTAGCCAATTAACTAATCCTTTCGGCTCTAATTATATGAATGTGTACAGCAGTTAATCTATAACAAAAGCTCTGTATGTTTTTGTGCAAAAATCTATTGCTTAATAACTAATGTTAGTAATAATGCAGTGCAATAAAAAGCACAACATTTCTCACTGAAAAAGCATGAAGAGATAAAAATCACGATCTTTCTGTAATGCGATGATTTCACTAACCGGAGGTCACACCTGTCACCACGTGTGACAGAGCACAAGAAAGGTCAGTGCAGCCTAACCTCTGTGCAGGAGTGTCACCTTGATGCTGAATGCACGGACCTGACACACAGCAGCGGGGGCGAAAGAGCTGCCCTTTAACACTCCATCACGATTGATCGCCACCGAAAGGCTTTGCTCTCCCTCGTTCGGCGAATATTAGGTTGAATCACTATCTCTGAAATGACACACTTTAATGCAGAGTCTTTAAAGAGAAGCCGCTCATTAAGAGAGATTAACGCTCCTGTAATGCAGTGACTCTAATGGTTGGTGTTCTACCTAAGCTTAAGTAATATGCGGCAGGCGTAATCAGTGACACCGTGAAAAGTTTCGCTGTGCGCGCACGTGGATGACTGCGAAAAAAACTATCGTTTCACTGCCACTACTTTCAGATTTCACATTTTAATTAACTACTTTGAACGCAGCCCCGGGAGGAAATCACTCAGAGGGGAAAAAATACACAAAACATTATCTAAAAATGTCAGCTGCGTGCATTTCCATTTCACTCTCTTTAAAACACACACATTTAAATAAAAAAAAAAAAGGAAACAAGGTCTGTCGACTGGCCATTAAACAGCCATTAGTTCAGCTGACTCACCTCTTCAAGGAGTAGTATGGCCCAAGGCACAGTGATGCACCATGGGTCACATTATGGTTCAGTAAATGCAAAATCTCAAAGGTTAGTTCAAAGACAGCACATTAATTCTTCAATAAATCATCCTTAACTCCTAATTATTTTCATTCCACTGTCAACTGTAACGCCTCCTTCTGTCCTCCAGCCTCCTTGGAATAGTAACGAGTTAACAAGCTCAAGTCCAGGTAAATTTCTGATTATCCAAATATGATAAGCTTGTGGATCGTAATGAAATTGGCCGCATTCCACTTCCAACAAGAGCCAGCAGCTAAATAAGTTTTTTTTTTTTTTTTTTTTCCAGCCCTTAAGCCAGCTCCCTCATCCAGGCATCAAGTAGGAATGAATTCACTCTGTCAGCTCTGCTTGTCAGACATCGCTATTAATGGGGCATGTGTCAATATTTATAGGCGTTGGTTCAAGGATGAAAGGTATATCTTGGTCATAATTTTCAGTTTTGCAAGTTTTATGAAATCTAGTTGATGGATTGAGACGCACCTCGTCTTCTTTCCAGTCCTTTAGCGCCACACTGTGCCTCAACTGGGAAGTACAATTATTAGAGAGCGTGTGTGTGTGTGTGTGTGTGTGTGTACTGTTAAGACCTGCCATGTGTGTGAGAGTTAAGTGTGTGCGGCATTTTGCTGATCCTCACGTTTTCTTCAGAGGCTCAAGGTTTAGTTAGACAATTTAAGGAATTCACATGTAGAGTAAGACAAATGTGTGTGTGTGTGTGTGTGTGTGTGTGTGTGTGTGAGTGAGAGGAACTACCAGGACTCGGTAAACACTGTCATACAGCAGAAAAGAGGGACCACGCTGTGACCAATTATGTGATGAGACGCTTTTTGTTTGGCTTTTGTTCCCTTTTTGCCAATTTTCCTGTCAGCGTGGTTGTTGTGCGCCCCTCTCCACAAACCACACTCACCATGAAAATATTCATCCCATCCGCATTCGTTATTTCTGACTGACATTTCTTAAGAAGGAAAGAAGAAAAAAAAAACACAAAGCAGGAACATTCCTATTGACCTCAGACCCATTCCAGATGGTGTTTTCCTCCAATTCAAATAATTGGAAATATTCTCTTCATGCATTATTTTAGACACATTCCCCTGCCCTGAGTTTACCTCGCAGACGAGCATTAGCCTATTTAAACCAACAATTCAAATTAAACACTGGTGTTTCTTGGACACTTGTGGTGAAATGTGTCTAAAATAATGCATGAATAGAATATTTCCAATTGTTGGACTGGTTAAAAAAAACAACAACATATGACTTCAATTAAAGGGATCATTTTGTAAATTATTTTCTTGTGGGGTGAATATGAAGCTAGAGGCAGCAGCTGGTTAGCTTAGCTTGGCAGATAAACTGGAAACAGAGACAGAACTTGGCTTTGTCCAAAGTTTTTACTCTTTTTGTATAGATTCAACAAATAATGAACAATATAGCGTGTCAATGCAGCAGGTTTTGCTAACTTTAC
Organism: Miichthys miiuy; assembly: GCA_036365135.1. Lineage (NCBI taxonomy): Eukaryota > Metazoa > Chordata > Actinopteri > Sciaenidae > Miichthys > Miichthys miiuy. Next base: position 6,188,038 of record CM071618.1, read on the forward strand.
GCTGTTCTCCGGTCCACTATTCATTCTAAGCTGCTAATGTTAGATAAGCTAACATTAGCCTCGTATTTAGCCTACCAAATGATAGTTATCTCATCACGCTGTTAGAAAGAAAGCGCGTAACTATATATATGTTTCCTTTTTAGTTGGAACAAACAGACACAGAAATGTACAATGATGTTTTCAAGCAGTATAAATGTGTTTTAAACTTAAAAGGAGTTTAAATATTGCTAGTTTTAGTGTTGGATATTATTGGTCAGGATTCATAGAAATATCTTTTTTCTTAGTTCCCTGACAGGAAGTCATGTGACTGGGTAATTAGCTCACCTGTACACAGTGAGTGTTTGGTAAAACTGGTAAAGGCCTGAGGTTAGCTGTGTTTGGACCCTGCTTTTAATTAGTCATCTGACCGTTAAACTGTTTCTCTTGTGAGGAACACTTGGTGAGATCTACAAGCAGGTACAAGGACGTACTCTGTTGTTATCTGTTATTTAAGTAAAAGTGGCGATACAACCGGAGTAACTTATCAATACTCTTTTAAAACTTGACATGTGGATTGTTTTCTGCGCGTAAGATGACACACAGTATACGTCAGTAAAGAGAAATATCGTGAAATGACATGCAAGGTCAAGTAAAAGTACAAAAGTATAAACATCAAAATTCACTTAAAGTACCAAAACTAAAAATACTCATTACGCAGATTGACACATCTCAATTGTGTATTACTGGATTGTAATTATTGATGCTATAATGTTCATGTCATTTTAATGACTTAATATACAGTTGGTAGCCTAATCGATAAAGTAAAGGTGGAATATTTCCCAGTGTAGTAGAAGTATAAAGTAGATTTTGATTTCCCTCAGTGTGACATAACTGAGAAGAATAGGATTTATGTCTAAACCTCGATTTTAGCTTTATTGAAATATAGATTTACCAAAATGTGAAGAGGTGTTTAAAAAGCCTTTCCTGTCTTTCTTCTTGTCATCTTCTTGTTGAATTGTACTCGCTGTTGTTTCAATCACTCGCACAAAAAAAATACGAGTCTCACTGAAGCTACCGTAAATTTTCAGCAATCCATCATCCACGCCGTATTAATCACAGACTAGCTGCCATCCAAACGTTCTGGATTAGCTTTGCAGAACGGAACCCCTCTGAGATAATCACTTTTTCATCACCAGCGATGTGACGTGGGGTAAATTCAGATGTGGATATGACGGGTAAAACAAAGGACAGATGTGTGTCTCTTTGTTCAGCTGCATGTAGAATTTCAATGGACGCCGTTTGTGTGGCTCCAGCATGGTTTGTGCATCAGCTGAGTTATAAATCTACTGCTCTGTGTAAAGTGTGTGTTATAGCATTTAAGGTCAGTCAGGAAATTCCCAATATTTGGTTGTTTTTTTGGAACAAGTTCTTGCACTCTGTGCCACGGCAGCCATTTTGACATGAAATAGTGGGGTAAACACAAGTCCATGATACTAATTAAGGGTCCATTCCATTCAGGTGCTGCTGTGGTGCATGTTAGTTCACTGGAAAGACTCAATAAATGGAATGGAACCGTAATAAGTATCAGTGGAAACACCTGCGATGGCCGTACTATTTCATGTCAAAATGGCTGCTGTGAAGAAAGTCTATTGAACCTGATTAGACTGATTTACATCTTTGATTTTATGTTTTTGTCTTTTTACTTTGATATAATGACCAGATATATTTTTTATTTAATTATGTGTGTCAATGTCCATTATGAATTGTTCTCTCTGAAGTTTTGTAAGCTTCTCCTTAATTTCAGACTTAATAGACATGATTTGGATCTCCTGTGTTTCCTGGTGGGTGCTTTGGAGAACTTTGAGCTCTCTGGAGAACTTTTTTATCCTTAGGAACCTTTTTTTGCTGTTTAAGGTTCTTTTTTAAGGTTCTGAATCTTTTTTTAAATCACGATTGCAGCACTTTTTTATGTTTAATAATCTTTTTTTTCCCCTTTAAGGCTTCTTTAGAATACTCATTACTCGTTCTTACTCGTTCTAACGTGTGGCTGTGTGAAGAATTTAGTGTTGTGGTGCCATTTCTAATCATAAAAAGGTAAAATTCTTTTTACAAAGAGCAACTGTTGCATCGAAAATTAAATAATTTAATTTAATGTGTTATAAATTGCATCTTGAATTAACATGTAAATCTTGGAAGTACTTTAAAGGAACAACTGGCAAAAGGTTTTTCTATGCCGTCACCATGAAGAACCACCTAACATTGTAACTCAGACATTTACTTTTAAGGATTGTATAGGAAAAGTAATTTAATTTGAACATCTTTGAAAAAAAATGATTTGAGGGTATTATCTTATTTGATAGAGGTCAAATGTCAAAAAGGTCTACTGACATCCAGCAACATTATCAAAGTTGGTATTAAGAGGGTGCATCTCTGATAATCAACTGTTTTCCATGAAGTTCAAAGCATTAGTACAACTGGTGCTTGAAGATGGAGTCCACTGGGAGCTGTCAGCTGTTGGAACATTTTCTTTCTTCCCGACAGTCGTGTTGCTCTGTATCTGTTTGAGGTTATGTATTAGTTCCCTGAAACTTGATGGGTGCCGCTGCTATCTCCTTCGCCACGTTAGCACTGCTCAGACTCTTTATCGAGTGAGACATGGCAGTGTCTTTTTTTTCTTAAAAGATAAGTTTCATGCTGCGAATACAGCCAAAATAAGTCCATTTGCATTATGACTGACTCGCTTGAGGAGCTTCTAAGTGTCGAGATTTAGCGCGGGTGAAATCAGCGATGGCCGGTCGGTTTTGAGTGAGACTCGCCTACAGTCGCAGCTCTGCTGAATGTCAATCTGCATCACAGGCAGCATATTCATCATCACTGCAGTGTGTAAATGAGTGTGCGTCGATGTTTGACGTGACACTGCCATCCAGTGGTGCGATCCGCGAAGTCACCACATCTACAGGCGGTCCCCTCGTAGTGATTAAAACAGACGCTCGTGTGTTGTTGGCATTTCTTTAATAAACATTTGCCAAAGGAGGAGGGAGGGGGACAAAATCATTTTAGTACAAAAAAAAAAAAAAAAAAAAAAAGACATTGTTTCCTGTTTGAACTCGGGTTATGTGATTTTTTTTTTTTGTTGTTTTCGCTCATGACCTACTGGCAAAAAGGCATGTGGAATTTAAAGTGAAAACAGCCTTTCTGCGTGATTTGCTGCAGTCGTCCAAGTGCTACCAGTCTCTCTGAACGAACAGTCCTTTTTTTTTACCTCAAATAGCTCCCTGTGCGGATACCTAAGCCATCAACCCATTCAACCGAGCCATCATTGTTTCAACATAATCATGGCCATTGAAAAAAAAAAAAAAAAAAAAGACACTACATTACTGGTCATATTCCTAATTGTGCAGATAAAGCACATCATCCATTTCCTTTCATTGCTAAAATAGTTTCCGCCTACTTCAGTCAGTAGTGCAAAACATTAATACTAGTTTGCCCTGGAGCAATTACAGAAAGGCTAAGGTAGAGGTTTTAAAATTTACCCGGCCTGATAAATGTACACACAAAAAAGGTAAAAGTTTAATTTAAAAGACAGCAGAATAGATTACAAAAAAATATGAAAATGGTATGAGCAAGAAAAGCTCCTCCGGTGTTACTCAGCTGTCCTTCTGCGACATACTCCACATTCCAGACTGAGGAGGAATACAATGCCTTACACAGATTTAAGTTATTACAAACTGAGTGTGCATCTCCAGATCCGTCTGGTCTGGTCGGGCCTGAGAGGCTTCAGGCTCCAAACTGAGTCCTCCGGCCTTTTGTCCATTGTCAAAACTTTTCAAGTTCACATTTCCAGTCTTTTCAGAAAGGCAGGCCGCGTCCTCTGATTGTTGCTGTCGAGTTCACGTGTGGGACAAAACCGAGGGGTAGTGGTGGAGCCCCGACTTGGGAAGGGGAGCCCCAGGGTTGTCCTGGTGCCGGGATGGGTGGGGGAGGAGGTACACCATCCTTTCTAGCCATGGCGTGGTTGTACAGGTGGATAGCGCTGGGGTTAGGCTGTCCCTCCACAGGTAAGGGGCTGTGATTGTACTTAAAACGGTGGTCCTTGTCTCCAGTGAACACCATGCTGCTGGGTCCGGTGGCTCCGGGGCCTGGAGGGAAGGGGTCCGGGTGGGCCGGGGCCAGGACGCCCGCCGCAGACGACGAGCCGGCAGCCTGGCCTGGTCCGCTGAACACTTCTCTCAGAGCGTGAGGTGGCAGGCCTCCGCCTAACATGTGACCCATGTAGCCGTCCCCGAACCCTGCGGGGGTGAACGGCGGAGGAGGTGGGTGGCTGTAGTCTCCGCCGTAACCGGGCCCCTCTGCAGTGGGAAGAGGTGGGTAGTCTGGCTCTGGGGGTCTCCCTCCATCGCCTCCACCTGCAGACGCAATAGGGGGAGCGTGGCCAGTCTTGGGTTCAGGTGGTGGCTGGCGGTAGTCCAGGTCAGCATGTGGAGGTGGCTCTGGGGGCTCAGGTGGTCTCTGGTCTGGGGGCAGGATGGACACTCCACCTACTTCAGACACTGAAAGAAATCATGTATAAACTGTTATTTGATGCCAAGAATTCACTGACAGACGGTTCAAAACTTCTCAAAGGGTTACCTGGAGACACTGGGCTGGGCTCTGGAGGCTGTTTCACCTCTGGAGGTAGAAGCTGCGCCCCTGGTGCTCCTCCTGCAGGGTTGGTGCTCTCCGCCCCTTCCCCGCTGTCGCTCGTCTCCTGCCTCTGACCCTGCTGGGCCTGGAGGAGCTGAGCCAGCAGCATCGTCATGGCGGTCTGCGTCGCAGCTGCGGCCTCTCCTTCTGGAATGCCCGACGGCGCAGACATGGGCGGCGAGGGAGGCTTGGGCATCGGGGGTGTGCGGGGCACTCCTGCGGGAGCGGCGGGCTGCGGAGGCTTGGCGGTTGTAGGCGCAGGAGGAGGAGGAGGAGGAGGCTCTGCTGGGTCGGTGGGAGCGAGGGCTTTGGAGAGCTGCTGTAATGTTTCCTGATTGACCTTTGTGCTCATGGACTGGACAAACTGGGCTGTGTTGACTGCGCTCTTGGGCTGGCCGAGGAAGTTGAGGAGGACCGCCAGCTGCTCCTGGGTTAACTGAGAGTTTGGACCCTTTGGGTCTGTAAGAAAACAGAAAAACAACATGAGCATGGAGGTTTACATGTGAGGTGACATCCTAAACTCAAGGTAGCTTCTTCTGGAGCTTCAGTTTAAAACATTTCCTCACAGAAACGTCTTTAAAAGACCATTTTAATGCTCATTCATGGCATTTCATGTGAAATGAATGTGAAAATGAAAACTAGACTACAGGTCCACAGGACACGAGATGATTCATCACTAGAACAAGGTTCAAGAGAGTTAAGGGTGCTTCAGTGTGTCTCAAGATTTATGACCTTCAGAGACAGGAAAGACAAAGTAACTGACGAAGTGAAAGAATGAGTTACATTCTGGATCAACGATGCCAACAAGCTTCAATGACCTCTAAAAACTGATATACAGTTGTTATAAATTTGAGTGTTTTTCCTGCATGTTTCCAGCATAAACATACAGAGTTCCCAGCTTATCGAATACGAGTTCTTGTTTTGGATGCATCACGGCGCTCTTCAAAGAAAATGCAATTTAAGGTTCATTACCAGTGACTGACAAGCTAATAATAACAGAGTACAAATACAAACAGTAGTTAAACTCACCCAGCAGTGCTGAAGCGGCTGCGTTCTGAGCTTTGATGCCACCAGGAGCGGGGAAGCCCTGGGGAGTGTTGCTGCGGCTGTCGTCAAGGCCTAGCTCTTTCCGCGGCGCCTTGGGGGCCGCCAGCTCCTCCGGTATCTGCTTCTGTCGCCGACGTTTCTTACTCCACAGCTCGTGACAGTCCTGCCACAGCGGTAGACTGCAGAGAGAGAGACAGAAACGGATAAATATGGTGAGAAAACATTAAGTACGCTGTACATTCATGTTGATGCAACACCAAGCAGGACGTACTCCGGTGGGGGCATCTTGTCTGGGTCCACGTCTTTGAGGAACTCGCTGCCTAGCGCTTGCTCGGCTGTACAGCGTTTGCTGGGGTCCAAGTTTAACATGTGGTCGAACAGGTCCAGGGCGGACGGAGGGATGCTGGACAACAGAAACAAAAGATTTCAGTAAAATGCACTGCGAGAAGGTCCAAACACTTTAATTCAATGAGACATCTTAGCAGACTTACAAAGCAAACTCCTCTCGTAACCGTCTCCTGTACTGTTTCTTTGGTTTCATGGTGTTGAAGAAGGGAAGTTTTATTACATCTGGCCAGACAGCAGGGCACGGGCTGCCACATATTCGACTAAAAGAGAGAAACTCATTTGATTAAGCAGAACAGCAACAATATCAGGCAGCTGTGATTCCCTACACATCCCGTAATGACTTTTGACAACGCCCAGAGAACTGGCCCAGCCTGTTCTCTTTAAATAAACGTAATCACATTTTCCTTCACTCGCGCTCCTCTCTTCACGTACTGCCACCAATATTGTGAGTGAATAAATTAAGTGAGGACGGTAATGTGACGCGCTTCGTTTCTGTATGCCATATTAGCCGTACGAACTTTCAGGCACAGCAGAGGCGGCCTGCCTCCGCTGTATTAATCACCACCTTCACATTTCCTCTGACAAAGGCAGTCGAGGCAAAAACATGGGAGGGCTGCGCAGCATCGTAGTCGATTGGTCGATCGGTGGAAAGAATTAGTAATGCTTTGACTTCCTGTTTTAGACGGCGGAAATGCCTCCCTCAGACGACAGCTCACCGTGTGGGAGTATGTCAAGAGTTGAGAACTCCTGCTGCAACGATTAATCAATTAGTTGTCGAATATTGTGAGTTATTGGGTCATTTTTTAAAAGAAAGGTTCTCCAATTTCAGCTCCACTAATGTGAATATTTTCCCATATCCTTCATCCTCTGACAGTTAAATGAATTATCTTTGGACATTTGAGGATGTTAACTTGTGTTCTGGGAGCCCGATTCAGAACTAAATCTATATTTTAGACATTTTTGACTGATTTAACCTACACTTACCTGATAAGCTCTAACTGGGCAAGCTCCTGATTAGCTTGAAAAATTGGTTTCTTCGTGAACAGCTCTCCAAGAATGCATCTGTGATGGACAAAACAAAACACGACTCCTCATTAAACAAAGATTGATACAGATGTGGTAGGTAACCAAGTTACACACAGTAAATTAACTCTTACCCGCAGCTCCACACATCAATAGCTGGCGTGTACCTCTCTTCTCCCAGAAGTAACTCTGGGGGACGGTACCATAGTGTAATCACTTTATTGGTGTACGGACGACTGAAAGTGAGAACAAAAGACAAAAGGGTATGTTTGATAGCATTATCTCACACGGGTGGAGATAAACAAGCGTGGCGGATATCTGCAAAGAACAACAGGGCTCACCTCTCTTCGGAGTTATACAGCCGAGCGAGACCGAAGTCCGCGAGCTTTATTTGACCTCTGATGACGAGGGGACAAAAAGAATAAATTAGATGAAGTCGGGAAAATCTGTGTGGCTGTAATAAAACACAAAAACTGTTCATACTGAGTGACTCACTTGTTATTGAGCAGAATGTTCGAACACTTGATGTCTCTGTGCAGGAAGTTCTTCTTGTGGCAGTAATCCAGGCCTTCCAGTAACTGTCGCATGAAAGACTTAATGTGGCTCTCGTTGAAGTGGACCAGGCCGGACTCGAGCAAACCCATCAGGTCGTGGTCCATGTATTCAAATACAAGATAGAAAGCACCTGAGGGAGAGAGAATAAGAACTTTAGTTGTCATAAAAGATCACGTATTAAACAAACTGACGTTGTGTGGCTGGATCGTTGGTGTAAAAACATAACGTACCTTTATCATTCTTGAAATCCAGAGCATCTTCCTTGTCGGTGACGATCTCCTTCATGTTTATGATGCTCTTGTGGTTGAGTTGTCGCAAAATCTTAATCTCTCTGATGGCTGTGATTGGGAAGCCCTCTTTTTCATTGTCCAGTCGAACCTTTTTCAAAGCCACCATTTCAGCTGAAAGAGAAGAAAAGAAAGCGTCAAAGATTATTTCACGGTTTCATTCCCAACAGAACTTTACACTTTTCTTGACTGATAAGGAGTCATGCATGAATGTGCATCAAGAACACTCACCGGTGTCTTTGTCTTTAGCTTTGTACACCTGGCCGTAGGTGCCCTCCCCTGTGATCCCAATGATCTCAAACTTGTCCACGCAGCGCTTGCCCCAGTCGATCTCAGTTTCCTTGATCTCGCCGTATCTTGGGCCACAGATTCTGGGAATTACATAAACATATTTCAGTGAATACACAGCAAACGAAAGCAGAAGAAAACACGATGCAGTGCTAAATGCGCGGCGACATACTTGGGTCTTCTGCGAAGCGTTTTTTTGTCCTCGGGCGGGCTGTGCGGGGAAGGCATGCCACCAGGAAGTTCAGGGGGAAGAGGCAAGTCGGTAAGAAGCTGGCGTGCCTTTCTCTCTGACTTTTTCTTCCCTGAGAGAGAGCCGTCCTTCAAGCTGATGAAGGAAAAAAAGACACAGAGTGTGAGTAAGTATTGTCAGTTAATTATAAAACGGTGCGTACAGATTCTGGGTAAGTTACCTTTCTCCTTTGTCCATGTGCTCAAGAACTGTTTGGGGTAACTGTAGGGATGATGATAACTGTAGGGTTGAGATGAGTGGACCAGTGGCTCGCTCCTTGTCCTTGCTCTGTCCAGATGCTGGTGCTTTCCTTTTATCTCGAGGTATGGAGTCATCTTTCCCCTTTGCATCTCTGTCCCTGCTAGTTTGATGCTCAGTGGTCCTCTTGGAGGACTTGTCAGTGGGGGATTGAGGCTGGCTCGACGTAGGAGTTCTTGGACCTTTCTCTGGTTGTGGTGGAGAGGGAGGGCGGCCCTTCCTGGTTGAGTGATTGGACTTGGGGCTGGGCTGGGGAGCAGCTGAGGAACCCTTGGTTGGAGTAGATGTGTTGCTGGAGTTCTTGGCCTTGGCAGCGGCCTCTGCGGCTTTCGCCTTTTTCTGCTTGCTGAGTTCAGCGGCGAGGCTGGTTTTGAAGGTGAGCGTGCTCGGGGAGAGGCTAGAGGGGCGACTGCGGGAGCGCGAGTGGCGGTGGCGGCTGCGAGAGCGTGAATGCCTTGAGGATGAATATGGACTTCTGCTACGTGACCTAGCAGATCGCCTGGAAAGAAAATGACACGGAGACCTTTTTAGATTTTTCTCAGCAACCCAAACTTCATGTACAGTTTTTAGTTACTCATGTTACATAAGAGATCTCCAAATATGAAGAATGCTGTTCCACATAGGAAGAAGTTACTACATGCATCCTTCAAATTGCACAATGTCACATGCAGTCTGGTCACATACTTTTGGAAAGACGCCAGCAAATAATGAAGGAAAACATCAATAAATAAAAAGCAAGGTTACAACTTCGTCCTTGTTTTGGATGCATGATTATCACAAACTGTAAAAATCTACAAACAAAGTTGAAAAAAAACTGAATTTGGCACCCAGGTTTGTGTTTATAAAAGCCAAAATTCATACCTACACCTTTCCCATTAGCTGCTTTCTAAGAACTCACCTGACATCTGGACTTGGGCTCAGGGACTTCCTGTATGGACTCCTTGACCTCCTGCGGTTCCCGTAAGGACTCGACACAAACTCTCCTTGTTCGTACGGGCTGTGCCGGCCATAACTCGGGGACCTGCGCCAGTTCGCCGGGCTCGTCGGGGATCTCTTCCTTTTGTTGCTGGAGTACGAACTGGGTGACTTCGGCATACCGTACGCCCCGTACACGTCTGCATCCCGACTGTAATACGTGGAACTGGGAGAGGGTCTTTTGCTCCCATATGTTGGACTTCTTCTAGATATTAGCTGGTTATAACCACCAGGAGACTGGTAGCTATATGAATAGGATGTCCCATAGGGACTTTCTGCTTTGAAACCAGGACTTCTCCTGTATGCCCTGAGGTCTTCGCGGTCATCTCTGTAAGATTGCGGAGCGTCTCTGTACGCAGATGGAGGCTCTTTCTCGGATCTTGTTTTACTTCTGTGGCTTTTCGAATCCCGCTTGTCTGCAGATTGCGAGGACTGAGACGTGGATGTCCTCTTACCGTTCTTGTCGTTGCTCCTTGTAGTGTCTCTGTGATTTTTAGAGCCACTCAGGCTACCTCCGCTCCTGGCTTTTGAGGAGTCTCTCTCGCGGCTCTGACGGTCCTTTTTCCTGGCCGGCTCCTTCTCCTGCTTGCTCCTCTCGGATGGTCCTCTTGTTTGTTCCTCCTTGCTGATGCACACTCCCTCCCGGTCTCTTGGGTGACTTCTCTCTGGGGATGCTGGTCCGTTGTAGTCACCGAAGTCAACATCGCTGAGTCGGTCCACTGAGAGCCTGCTGTCAGCGTGGGGGTCAAGTTTAGGAGAGGGGCTCCCAGAAAATCTCTCTGACTGGGAGCTCACGTCATCATACTCTACCAATGTCCGAAGTTCAGCCTCTTTTTCAAAAGTGCTTTTTCGATCACTGTCAGGGCCCCCTGTTGTACCGGCATGCCACAAGTCTCTATCCTTGGTCTGCCTGCGTTTCTTCTTCCTGGAAACCGACGAGCGCCTCTTCTCACGGTGCCTCTCCCGCTGAGCGGCACCGCTCCCCGGCTTACTACGCCTGTCCTGCCTGTTAGCATTCCTCTGTGCGGAGGGGCTCCGTCCCCGACCCTCGCGAAGCACCTCCGAGTTAGGCATTTATCTAACAAAACAAACCCTACAGCCCAAACGTCGAGAATAACCTTTATTACTATATATATTTATATAAACCTAAGCTATGTCCCTTCTTGCTGTGCCGTGGAACAAAACATTGGGGCTAGCTGTGTGTGTGTGTGTGTGTAACAGCAAATTCACGAGCCAGCTAGCTCAGCTAAATCATGCTCAGCGTTAGCATTACGAAGCTAGCTCGTTTTAGGTGCCAGAAAAAGTGAGTAATTCATGACACCCGGTGCCTATAGATGCATTTACATTAAATCCACAATGTCACGTTTAGTTATAGAGCTAGTCGGTATTCAACCATTGTACTCCAGGGCCGACTGGTAGTCGGTTTTAGCCAGTTAGCCTCCAATAGCTAACCGTGTCCAAGCTCCAGTTCATGGTCGAAGCACCAGGCCCCAAAAAAAGCGCCGCTACATTTAAAATCCACCTCTCTCCCCCGAAATGTGGCAGTTGATGCGGGCATGTAAATCCATTAACCGGATAGTGTTAAAGTGTTAAAACTCCGTCTCCCTCTCGCAAACTTCTTGTCGCCCTCCATCACAATCTCCAATGTGCAACAAGGAAGTGGGGGATAGCACGCCGCTAGCCTGCTAGCCAGCCAGCTAGCACGTTAGCCGCATTAGCTTTCTTTTCTCCTTGCGTGGAGTTCAATGCAACTCAAGTCAAGATACAATAAAACAAAATGCTGTTTCCAAAAAACAACGTCTGCCGCTTCCCACGTATCCTTCCCGGCTTCGCTGCTCCTCTACCGCATGGTCCCAAAAAAGTAGTCAAACTGCCTTTCTGTGGGCAAGAAAATAGCTCAACAATTCCTTCAATTTATTTCAAAATATTGTAACTTTGTTCGCAATGTGGCTGCTGGCTGGTGGCTAGCTACTCGGCTTTTTTTTTTTAGGGCCCAGCAGACACACACAGCTTTCAAACTACAGGCCTTGTGCGTCCGGTGTGAACCAATGATACCCGTATGCGTAATCCAGCTCAGCGGTTACGTCACCGCCAAAGGAAACCCTACCTTCAAAATATAACACCAAAAATTAAAATTAAAATTTAAAAAATCAACAAAAAAAAAGTGTCTTATTTTTTATAAAGCACATGTTAAATCATCTGAAAACTGACTTTTAAGATATTAATTTAGTTCATAAACAACATAAAGTATGATAGGTGATAGATAGATAGATAGATAGATAGATAGATAGATAGATAGATAGATAGATAGATAGATAGATAGATAGATAGATAGATAGATAGTATAATAATAATAATAACAGTATATAACATCAGTCATAATAATTTGTGAGAATTAAAAATATAACTGATAAATTATATATGATACTAACATAGCATGACCAGCAGCTACAGTGAGGCAGCAGGTCTTTGTTGTGAAATGAACATAAATCGATAACTTGACGCTAGTTATAGGTTGATGAAGTGAAGCAGAATGGATAAAATTGTCACAGTTAATAAGGTGAAATAAAAGGTGAATATAGTAAATATAAAAGTTATTATAGGCCAGGCTTAAAATGACACATTTAAAAATAAATAAATAACATATGGGGTCCCTGTTCTGTTTGTCTCTCATCAAAGGGGTCCTCGGGCTGAAAAAGGTTGAAGAACCCTGGTATATAATACTAATAATAGCATATAATAACAATAATAACAATAATATATCTATAGAGATACACATAGAAATATGTCATATATTTAGCCTGTGCAAGGTGTGCATACATACATAACTGCAATATATAGCATGTACACATGTATAAATGTGTATATATACACAAGATATATGATATATAATATAGAATATGTGCATAATAATAACTACATAAGATACACATTCTATAAATAATATGCCATGAATATGAATATGTATATAGAATGTGCAAAAAGATAAGAATATTGTATAAATATGATGTATAATAACGGACTCTTAAGATATTAATTTAATTGATCGTGTACATAAAGCATGGCTGCTGACATGAGGTGAAACCTTCAGGTTTCTACACCAGCTTTTATTATCTCCAAAATACCCATAAATATGTTTTATATTAAAGCTCTGCTCGTGTAATCAATTACAAACTGATTTCATTTGAGTTAAAAGTACATTACGAGTACGTTTCCACGGTTATAAAACACACAGCAGCTGCCACACGTCCACGTCTGTACTATGGTTAATCAATACTTCCTCTTCCTCCTCCATGACATTGGCGTATAACCACGTGGAAGGCCATATATGCAGCACAAAGAATCAGTGTGATTGTGTTAGCAGAGATAAGCCGTCTGTGTTTGCACACACACACTTCACAAGAACAGTTTAGTGACAAATGTGAAGTCATAAGATGATTAATTACAAACTGCCTGGAAAAGGTTAATAATGGTATAAAAGTCTTTAAATTCTCAGTTTCAAGAGCACCGGTTGGCCTGCTCGGTGGAGCGTTCACCCCATGTGCAGAGGCCCAGCCCAGGGTTCGAAGCTGAATACCATTCCTCCCACTCTCACTTTCCTGTCACTCTTCAGCTGCTACTATCTAATAAAGGTTCAAAAAATATCTCTCAGTTTCATGTTTATATGACGACATCCACCATGAACAACTCCTCTCACCTCCTGCATGGAGGCCTTAATCAACTCCTTCAGCAACAGACTGCTGCTCCCACCATGTAAGAAGGAGCAGCTGTCAGACTTTTTAACACCAGCGTGACTTCATGACTTTCTTATATACAAGTTATTTCTTATCCACCTTGTGTACACAAGCTGCTGTGGCAGGTGGATTTCCCCGTTGTGGGATCATTAAAGTCTATCTTATCTTAACAATTCAGTGCAGTTTAATTCTGACTAAAAATGTGACAAAGGAGAGGCAAAGTCACAAGATAATCAACCGAAAACTGCCTGAAAAGGGTTGATAATAGTATAAAAGTCTTTAAATTAAAATAAAATTCTCAGTTTTAGGTTTATATGATGTTAGCAAAGCTGACATAGAACTCCTCTCGCCTCCTTAAACAGGGCTCCCCGGTGTGGGATCATTAAATCTTATCTTAACAATTGAGTGCAGTCTAACTCTGTCTCTAAATGTAACAAATGTGATGCACGGTCATAAGAAAATTAATTAAAAACTGCCTGGATAGAGTAACTGATGGTATAAAAGTCTTTAAATTCTCAGTTTCATGTTTATATGATGACATGAACAACTCCTCTCACCGCTTGCATGAGACCTTAAACTGCTACTCCCACCATGTAAGGAGGAGCTCTACCAGAGGTCCTTCATTCCAAGAGCCGTCAGACTCTTCAACTTTTCTACATATTTCTTATTTATGAGTCATTTCTGTTGTTGAGACAAGTGAATTTCCCCGGCGTGGGATCATTAAAGTCTTTCTTATCTTGCAAAATCATAAGAAAAACATGCAAACCTGAAGAGGAAACTTTCACTTTTCACAATCAGAGTGTAACAACCCAAGACATGAAGCTTCACGCAAAGAATATCTCGATACATTTGGAAAATATTATTAGTAATATCCACTTTATTTGCCATTTCCAAATAACTCACAAAAAATGAAATGAAATGTAAGCTTCACCTCTTGCATTCACAAACAGATAGGCTACATTAGTGGTTATGTTCGAAAATAAGTAAACATGAAGGAAACATTTAATTGATGGCATACATACAACCATCCAATCAAAGACATAGATATCTAGTTGTTTTTTTAATCCAAGGGCGTTTATATAAAAAGGCAAACAAGTTATCTGAATACCCAGTAGGACAGTTTTCTCGTAGCGTTCACACAAATATCTTGTTTTAGTATCACCCCTTAAATCCTGCTGAAAATATCTGGGCCATAAAGTCTATTAAACTATACATGAAGACGAAGAAAAGAAGTAGTATAATTATGAAGATGCTTCAGAAACAAGAATCAGACTGTGTTAAGCCAATGTTAAGAGTAAGCAAGCACTATGGTGGTTTGTTTTAAGTATCGAAGCTTCTGCAATCCTCAACTATGAAGACACACGTAGTTAATGTAATGGCTATAAGCTAAGGAAGGTAACGCCATAACAGGCTGTGATTCCTACACTATACGTCAGTCTCTGCCCGTCGCTTTGACTTTCAGGGGTGTTTTCAATCATGGTGTGGTGTACTGGAGGTTAGCCCTTAGAACATATGAACCCAAACTGCTCTCCAAATGTTCTGACGCCGCGGCATCGTGACGATTTGGGTTCAAGTCCGCCTCACGTTATCATCTCTCACTCCCGTCTTTAAAACTCCCAACTCTCTTACTGTGTGCTTTTCAAGTTAACAAGAAATACCACAGACGTCCCTCTTGCGTTGCGGCCTTTTCGTACGACAAACAAAAGCCTGTGATTCAAGCCAGGGATTCTTTAGTGTTCGTGTTATTAACTCGGGGAATCAATGAGAAAGCTTTTTGAAATATAAAACGCTTCACAAACGTTGAGTGACGTTGGGTTTTTTTTATAACCTGTGGTCAGATCTCTAAGCAGCATTCAAGCTGAAATGCTTCTGCTGCACTCAGTCTTATTAAAAAGTAGTTCAGACACTGATGCCGTTTTGGATCGGTTCCAAGTTTCTCTTTCTCTTTGCAATTACAACATTTTTGCATAGACTCCAGTGTTGGGCACCCGATTGGTTGAGGAAATCCTTTAATGTAAATGCTGAGCGTTTGCTGTCAGCACACATTTACTCTTCTGTTCCTGACTTAGGGCGCATTCAGACAGGATCAGGCACTGTGGGGAATCGTTACAGGGTTGTCCGGCGGTGTGTAGGGTTTTGTCTATTTGTGCTGAATCTAACTGCTGTGAAACAATCAGGAAATAACTTTTGTTATTTCGCTGATTAATCGGCTTAATCGATGCTGACGCTCCCTCACTCTCATTCACGGTCTGTGTCTTTCAACAAATGCTCGCTCTCTCTCCCTCAAACCACCACACTCAAGACCAAAAGAAACTTTTTTGTGTCGCTATTTCACAGCATAAACTGCGAGCCAGACACAGATTTTAGAAGTTTGGTACATGAAATTAACAAAGCCAGAACACAACAGGTAGATTATCAGAGTTTAGTGTATGAATCCACCTCGTTAGTCTCATGGATGGAGACATTTCAGGCTGAATGTGGAGTGTTTTCCTGATCTGAGTGTCTGATTGGCAGCAGCATTAGGTCGGGATGCGTTTTTTTTTTTTTTCCAAAAGTTTGATCTGGGTCAACTTCTTTCCACCCTGCAGCCCACACCGTCGCAGCCAAAATGCACTACCGTCACTCAAATGAGTGGAAAAACCTGCGTTTTCGCCGCAGTGCCAGATCCTGTCTGAATGTGCCTTTAAACTGGTGGTGGTCAGACTTCAGAAACAAAAACTGAATAAATTAAGTTATTTTAAATAAGTTAGAAATGTTGTGGTTAAAAAAAAAATAACATAAAAAGAGGCTCAGTCATGAAGGGAAATTAAGAGAATGGAGGGGCAGATTTCACAGTGTGTTTTGGTCTATAATCATACAATAGCGTTCATCATTTTGCCAATTCTTTACACTGCTTCACAATCAAATAAACATATCAGGGATTCCAGTTCGGTGTTTCTCCAGCTGTACAAACACCAGGTAGCCTTACGCGAAAGGTAAACAAAGCAGAAAGTCAGCGACCTCTAAACTTTGCACATCGTTGGCAGACTAAGATTACAGGCAAACAGGAGGGGAGGGGATTATTCACATTCGCAATGGACAGAGAGGCAACAGTGATGCACTGTACATGAATTACTTAATCCCTCGTAAGCTCTGCACTTCCACCTTCAACCTTTGCCCCCGTCAGTTTTGATGCTCACTATGGCGAGTTGTCACTTCGGTCAATAAGTGGGCACTTGTTTGTACTAGCTAGCATTTTTCTTTGGTGACTGAGAGCGACCTTTTTGGATAGGTACCACCTCCCTTCGATCAAGCCTGCATTCATATTATGTCTTAAAATTCCTCCATTAATTTAACCCCACTTAAATACATTTAGGTTATATACGAGGGAAATACAAGGTTCGTGATTAAAAGTCTGAGCCAGGAAAAGTAAAATTGGCAAAATAAAACTTTACATGACTGGAAGCTATTTATGTCAGCAACTTGAAGATGCGTTCAAGAGAGCATGTAAAGGATGTAGTGTTTTGGAATCGCCTTTTATCAGAGCACCAGGGATTCCTTTATCGCAAAACAAATCAAATCAAATTAAAAAAAAAAAAAAAAACAGGCAATGAAAGTCATTAGCCGAGCGAGGTAAAAACTTCTGAAATGTTCAAGTGTTGTAAAATCCCTCACAGATTTAAGAGTAATGATCAATGTCATGTGTGCATTTGAGAAGACTCAACAAAGTGACGCGAAGAAGAAGAAGAAGAAGAAGGGGGTGGAGGGGGGAGAAACATTAGTGCGCTTATCTTACACTGGTTGATATGATGGAGGACGAGAAAAGAAAAGCTCGACTTCACAGGTAAAAACGAGTGTTCATAACCATAAATCGCATAGTAAAATTGACAAATAGGAATGGCATCGAATTTCTCGGCTGTGGCTTCGTTCACGCGACAATCTTTCGGCTAAAATGCTTCGTAGGTTCACCAGTGCAATGTACATTTCCTCTTCGGTGGCACTTGATGAATTCTGGGTTGACACTTGACTTTCATTTCCCCCTCCCACGCTCCAGTTACATCCTCCCCAGTTTAAACCTTGGCTCCGACACCTTCGTTTTTTTTTGTTTTTACGTTTTTGAAACTGCACAGTTGTCTGAATAATATTATACACATCAAACTTTACAATGAAAGGTTTTCATAACATTTCAGGGCTCAGCCTCTTTGTCAAGCTTAGGCCTAAATTAAAAACACCATCCATTTATTACACTCTGTAAATGTGGTCAGAGTAAGAGAGAGAGAGAGAGAGAGGAGTACATAAATTATTTTGGAGTGTCAGCACATAAAAAGTTAGAGCTATAAATGGTGTATGGAGTGCCACCTTACTACTCCCTGACGCACGGTCAGATGTCCTGTTAGCCAGGAACAGAAAGTCATGGTCAGGTACGGGCACAAAATAAATGCAAAAGTCTGAGAAATGTATATGTACACAAGCAGCTGTCCTGCTCTCTCTTACCACTATAAAATACAGCATCTCTCTCTAATTCTCTTGGCCAAACTTTTGCTTTTCTTCTTCCCGTTCTTCTCTTTGCTGTCCTCCATTTTTCTTGCCCGGATCTCTCTCATTAGGTCAAAGAACACCTGTGAGAAAACACACACACACAAAGAAGCGAGAGTCATGCATCTCTGTTTGCTCGGTATCTTGCGGTGTAAACTAGTTTGGCCTATCTCGAGCATGTGGACTACCTTGTCAACATTGGCACGGGTTTTGGCAGAAGTCTCCACGTAGCACACGCCCCACTGCTCGGCGCGGGCCTTCGCCTCGTCCGCGCTGACCTGCCGTCGGTCGTCCAGGTCCGACTTGTTACCGACCAGGAGGAAGGGCACGTTCTCGTCCTCCTTCACTCGCAGAATCTGCTCTCTGTAAGACAGGAAATGTCACGCAGTGAGCAAACTACTGCTTAGTATTTGCAGCCATAATATAAAGTGAACGAGGCGCAGATTTTATGCATTTTAGCAGAAGGAAAACGCCCAATTAAACTCTAATGTCTCATTGAATTGCTACTGGACCTGAAGTCTACTGTCGCTGCAAATGATTCCAGTTCTGTGATTGAAAAGACACAGAGGAAACCCTCGCCACTGCGGAAGTAGTTGTCCCGTATGGCCGCGTAGTCCTCTTGCCCGGCTGTGTCGAGGATGTCGATCTGTACCTCCTCTCCGTCCAGCACCACTTTCTTCCTGTAGCTGTCCGCTTTGGTGGGCTCGTAGTCTTCGACAAACTGCGAGGGGACAGAAATAAAACTCAGTCGTCCAATGCGCCAACAAGGAGAGCGTTTCCGACCACAACAAATTTTACTCGACTCACCTCATCATACATGAACTGGAGAGTGAGGGCTGACTTCCCCACTCCTCCGCTGCCCACCATAATCACTTTGTGAAGGGCTAGAGAGTTCTGCCCTTTTGGCTTAGCAGCTGCCATGGCTCTGTGTGTGTGCCAAAAAAAAAAAAAAAAAAAAAAAAAAGAGGGGAGGAAATTCAAGGTGAAGGCGAGGGATTGTGAAATGAAGACCGTAAAAAATCAGTCTGAGGATTCCAGCTGCGACGAAAGGGCTGAATGATAAATCCTGAGGAGAGAAAAAAAAAAGAGAAGAAGAAATCCTAAGACGTTTCATCATCATTTCCGAGGCTCTAGATTTCATTTCCGAGGCTGGATTGCATAGCCATCATCGTGTCTGTTAAATAAAACAAGGAGAAATTGCACTACAAATGCAGTGCAGAGGATTACTCCCTCTACCTTGTTAAGATTATAGCTATATAAAATGTGGTAATGACCACTGGCACTAGATTGATGCATTAGAAACTGCTTAATGATCAGTATTTTTCTTTATCACTGCTCCCTGCAGCTATTAGACCGCACAAAGATTACATTTCCCATCATTAAGTTGTTGTGAACACTGCTCCTTTATTGTAAGTTTTTCTTCACACAAGTCGCAGAAAGAGACTTCCTGGGAAATCGACAGCGTTCCCCCACTCGTGTACTTCGTTATTTAGAATTTCTTCCCTTCAGACATCTGACCGAAGGTTATATAGATCACAGCAAAATCGAGAGCGACCTTTTGTGAACGCGGTGTCATTTTGCAGCCAACTTCCACTTTCAAATAAGTTTCCAGCCTTGTGGGGAAAATACCTGCTTGAGGCAATGATCGATGACAAACGTGTAAGCAGAGTACAACACGACAACAAACAGTAGGCAAATACCAACGAAGCCGAGAGAGAGAGCGAACCTGTGGAAAGCATTGAGCAGAGAAATATAACTTCTGGGTTAACATCTGGCAGTGTATTTTCCTAAACTTTTGACAGGAGGAGTGGATAAAAATCTGACACATGCCAAAGAGATTTAGTGGTCAGTCACTTTCCCATACAAGACAGTCCAAGAAGACTATGGGAATACCATGACGTCTTCAAATGTGTGTGTGTGTGTGTGTTAGTGCTGTTTCCCATCGCAGACCTGCACAAACCTCTTGGGATCGGAGATGAAGATGGGAACGCAGCCAATAGGTCATTACACAAATTAACCAAAGGGGACTATGCACTTACAGTCGATATTAGGATTTAGTACTGAAGGAAACGTCCTTTTACCTTTTAACCACACGCACCCTTATAGGAAGGAAACACAATTAAATACTCACTGTTCAATATCTCTCCAATATGTGTTTTTATTTATAAAAAAGGTGCATTCAAGTCATGAAAATATTCCAGAGCACTTTTAAAATTTAATTCACAGCTTCACTCTTATTCAAGGTTTCTCATGTGCAGAGGTCAATTTACTATCAAATTTAGGAGGTATCAAATTATGGAACAGCTTTTCCCACCTTCTCTATAAAATGTTACAAAAGATAATAAAAGCCTGTTTAACTAACACACACACACACACACACTTTTATATCATGTTCATATTGTTGTTTTTATATTGCTATTATTGTTATCGTCATTATAACTAGTTGTTGATGTTTTTCTGTCATTACTTACTATTCTCTGTTCTTTATAACTTCAATTTCAACTATAGGTTGGAGGCTTTAAATAAGCCTCTCCCTGCACTTTACATCATGTGTTATCTTTGTCATTTCTAACTGTGCAAATAAATAAATAAATAAATATTAAATTCATATGTACCTACATGAGACGTTATGAGTAAGGTTAGGCAGGTTAAACCACTAAGAAACAGCAAATATGAAGGTTTAAACGGTGACCTCAGCATTAGGTGTAACTGTAATTAGATGTGTCATCATAGCCGCTTTACAGAGCATCAAACTGGCTTCACACTAACCTTAATAACACAGGCACGACAATAATATAATAACAGGATAGCCCGTGCTTGTAGCCGGTAGCCGTTTCACCTCATTATTACAACAACAACACGCATTAAAACACACACACACACACACACACCGAGGCGCAGTGCTCTGATAATCACGTTAACTTAACAGCAAGTTAGCTGGTGACATGTCAACTGCAGGTAGAACTGCAGCTAGTACAGTCACAGGCGATGTGGCTAACGAGCTAACTAACCCAACCAAACATGTTTTAACGTCAGCTAACGTCGTTTATTAACACACGAGGCAGTTTAAATTAATTCATTATATATATATAAAAAAAAAAAAGGTAGTGGCTTGAATAATATATAAAATGTCGGATAACCCAGCAACAGATGTTCGGTCGATCCTCCCTTTACAAACTCAGCAGCTTCTTCCCTCGCCAGCTAGCCAAGCCAAGCTAGGTTGGCCGCTAACAAGCAGCTAATCACAACTAAAATGATGCCACGTTAAAAAAAAAACAAAAAAATAGCACAAACATGAGCCGCAGCATTGATGTGACTAACATCACCTTACCTGTAAGTGACAGTAGTGTTAACCTTGACACGACGTTTGACCGACGGTTTGTGTTTTATGGCAGCAAAAAAATGTAAAAAGACTGAGCTAGCTGCTCGTTAGCTCATGGCTAACTCCAGAGACTTGGCTGGTAGCTGTTAGCAGCAGACTGACTGCCTGACTGCACGTCCTGCCTGTGGGCTTGGCTCCGTCTGACAACGCCCGCCCGACCCGCCTGGGAGAACCAGACAACACTCACACACTTACTCTAACGTTCATTTATCACGAATATAAACATCTACAGTTATAAATATGATTCATAAATTATTTTTATGGGTTTGTTTGCTTAAAATACAGATTAAATTCAGTGTATTAGACATGGCAGGTAATTGATTAATTAAGCATAAATGATGGCACGTTTGCTCAGGAGGAGACTCAAGTCAGCAAGAGAGGAAATAGACTTCCAGGAGCCAGGTAATGCAGATTTAAAGCTGTTTTTTTTTGTAAATAATTGACTGACTGTTTATATTTTATGCTTAAATCCGAACACACAAATAATTATAACTGCAAATATGTACTAACTGTTACTGTGAGGCACAGAGCACCTTATTTTTCAGCTTTTAACTGCACTTTAAACTATATTTAATAAATATTTTACTCTTATTTTTCCCTTTCTCGGCAAAATAAGAATTTCATTGCCGTATAAGCCATGTGTTTTTACTTGCAAATGACAACAAATCTCTTGAATCTTGAATAAAATTGCCTGAAACTAACTCAACTGTCATTTTTGCTCCCTTTTTTTTATGCTTTAGTGATGAAGGCAAAGTCCATAATCTCTGACCTGCACTCCAAATTTGCAGAGAAGACCTGGAATGAAACGTTTCAGCTCGTCCGAAGATGCATGGTAACATAAATTCCAGCAAACGCTATCTCTGCTCATCTGTTTCCATCCAGTTTGGCTTTCCCCCTTTTTTTTTTTTTTTTTTAAATACCACAGTGCAAATCACCCAAAACTCATTTCAACATCTGACTCATATGCAGATAAAAGTGATTATTGCTCAAATAAAAGTCATCAGACTCATCACCGGGTGGCTTCTTCTAACATGATGATGTGCTGCAGATCAGGAAGTGGTGTGGTGATGCACTGAGAATGAGATCATCTATCCTGGAACACACGAGTCTTTGTTGTCGCATCAGCAGTCTGTGCATTCGTGGTGATTTAAATTCACTTCAGCTTGCTTGATTGTTTTCTTTCTAGTATGTTTAACACTCTCTTGTATGGCAAGGCAATCACCAGCTGCTACCTCATATCTACCCCGACAGACCTTTTTTATGCTCAATTCTCTTGGAAGATGTGCCACTTTGCAGATGTGTATCAAGTCTGCAGGTTTAAGGGTCCAAATGTGCAGAGCTTTATAGATACAGATGTCTTTTGCACTCAATAAAAAAGACTCCAAAGTGCTCCTAAAGTGTGTTTTGCACTGCTATACTAACTTGTATGCCAAGGCCATGAGAGGGTGTGTTAGTTTTCTTTAGATTTGTCATGGGTGGAGCAGCAGGGTAGCTAAGACTTTTGGATTAATACAAAGTGGAGCTTGGCAGTGGTCACTCTCTGGAGTCTGGTAAAGGAACTGAAACGATGTGTGGTCCAAACAGGATAAGGCAGCTGGGGCTAAGTTGGACAATTTCCTGCCAGCAGTAATGCCAAAGAGGACTAGACGTCTTAAAAAATGTATTTTCGCACACTCAGGTACGACAATGTTACAGTCACACACTGTGTTTTTTTCAAGAACATACCCATCCCAAAGTGCAAAGCATACAAATGTGATGTTGTCATGCAGTTTGTGTGTTGCGGGATGGGCCGGGAGGAGGACAAAGTAGTGTTTACACAGCGATGTCACACAACTGGTTCATTGTTGTTTTTTCTTCTTCCCTTTGTCCCCGATAGGACAAATCCAGAGATGAATCCAAACCCTGTGAGCCACTGCTTAGATCACTGGAAAGGCTCCAGGAAGTGTTTAATGGTAAACAGACAATTTACTGATAATTCTGTGTATTTTAGAACATGTTTCACTTTAAACATGAGTCTCTGTTTGTTTCAGTGTCCTCTATGAATACCATGAAGTCTCGTCTGGAAATGATTGCCAAACAACAAGGGTAGAGTTCTTCTTCCCCTGTCATTTGTGACTTTTATCTTTCATTATTAAACGACAGCTTCCTCATTATAAAGCCTAATTCCTTCTTGTGATATAACCACTCTATCTAGAATGGGCTTTCACATCACTGAGGCCACATGCTACCTGACAGCAGACTTGTTCTACCTGGAGGTGGTGTTGCTGCCATGTGGCGGTGTAGAGGAGGTAAAAGTGGCCCCACATGGAGGAGCCCCTGTTGTAAGTGGACTGCACTGTTCCCATCTCTCTCCTCTCTTTTTTTCTTTTTACTCTGCGTGATAATAAAATCAAATTGTCTTGCAGCCAAGCGAGTCCCTTCTTCAGCTGCTGAGGTAAGCAATGGTAAATTTGAAATGTCGACGTTTCGCTTGCAACCGGCAGCGCTGTTATCTCTTAAACTGTAGAGATGAAGATGACAGAGCTGTTGAAATGATTACCAAGAGGATAAATAGTTTTAGCTGCTGATTGTACTGTTTTATTTGGCACAGGTCTAAACATTTTGCTGAGTTCTCAGCAAAGTTGGCAGGCCTCTTCACCCAGTACAACATCCCTGGAGACAAGTATGTACCCGTAAAGTATACTTTAATCTTTCTGTTTAAAGTTTGGGCTTCTTGTAGTCATTAGTTCTGTCTGGGTTTTTTTTATTTCAGTGAAATCAAATTAAAATTGTTTGCATCTCTACAATGCATCGGGAAAGACTTGCAGCAAATATCACATCTGCCGAGGTAAGTGACACGAAAATATGAATGCCCCAAAAGTCCAATAATTAATCGCTTTGTTGATTTTATCAATCAAAAGTAATTAATCAGCATCTTTTAAAAAATGTTTTTATCTTTTTGAGCAACAATCCAGTTTTCCAGCCTCAACTGAGGACTTGCTGCTTGTTTTTATGACAGTAAATAGGCAAATACATCAGATTTTGACTCCCCTCCTTTTGGATAAAATGGCAATTTAAAGGTCCAGTGTGCAGAATTTACCGGCATCTAGTATATAGGTGCAGTAGTGACTTGCAACCCCCTCGTATCACCCTTTCCCTTCTAGCATAAGGGGAAAATATGGTGGCCGCAAAGCCCTATCTAGGCCCTGTGTTTAGTTTGTCCACTGTAGAACATGGCCGACTTTGTGAAAAAGGACCTGTGGCATCTGTAGATATAAAAGTCTAATTCTAGAGTAACAAAAACATCATTCTTATTTTCAGGTGATACATTAATGAAAACATAGTTCTGCATATTTTGTTCCATTCGTGCCATATTCTGTAAAGAGAGCCCCTTCAATCTTACACACTGACGATCAAGATCCCAGAGTTTAAACGAAACAACTGAGGATATCGTTAGATTAATCAATAATTAAAATAACTGTTTGTTTGCATTCCAAAAGACAAATTAAATCAGCTGTTTTTTCTGCTTTCAGGGTGCCAAAGGACTCTGACCCCCAAGTGGACATGATTAACAATGGCAGGATCGGGTGTCTGATAGCTGGAAAGGAAGGTGCATAACACCAAGAAGCCAAAACATAATTTCTGAATACATCCTTTCTCCAGTTAATATTTGACTTATCATTCCAGATTGCCCCCTGACTATCCAGTTCTATATCGGTCCAACTGATGAAATGAAGACCTCAGATTTGCGTAAGATGTCAAAGCTGCCAAACTGAATCAGATTTGGTCTGGCGGTGAACTAAAATCATTTCCTACTAGACTAATTAAACCAATGTTTGGATGCACGAGGCACGTTCTTATTAAAACTTGAGTTGTAGCTTCTCCTGAAAAGCTCTTGTTGCTGAAGAAATAACAGACGCAGTCGTCCAGGCAGCCCAGGTGACCGTCGGTGTCAGCGATGTGACTCACAAGCTTCAGATGGCATCTGTGATCCCACAGCCTGCACAGCTGGATCCGCAGGGGTAACGTGTCACTATTTAATCTCTCACTCAACAGGATACTGTTCGTTTCACATCCCACAGTGAATGTGAATGTCAGCGCCAGAGGTGTTAAATGAAATGTAGTGAAACTGTGTCCCGTGGCAGTTATCCCGCGTTCCTGCCGTTGAGCGAGGTGCAGCATGAGGCGCTGCCGGCCTGTTTTCTCCTCAAACTGCAGCCGGCAGTACCACTGATGGCCTCCTTTGTCAACAGGCTGGGCGAAATTACAGGTTGGGCAACTTTTCACTATAAATATTGGATGAAATCTAATGGTGCCACATGCATCACCCTATCAGGCGCTCTCTTGTTCTCCCTCCTGTGATATTTCCTAGATGTGACCATACCAGATGTTGACCTGCAGTGGGCACCCTTACCTAAGCTTCTGATGAGACGTTCAAGAGCAAACAGCCGTGAGGAGACAATAGATGAGCAAGATGATATTTTCACAGTTGTAAGTATGTTTAACACAAGCTAATTTATTATGCAAAGCCTCAAACGTGCTGTATGACATAATAGGAATCAGTACTTTCTCTGTCCAGCCTCTTCCTGGTGGTGTGATGCACAGTTATGTTCTCCCCGGAGCTGCATGGGAGGTGCCTGCCCAGAGAGCCGCTTTAGTGGACAGTATTCCCTTCACCCACCCTGCCCACGTCCCGGCTCTACTGGAGCTGCTGCGTCATCAGTGTGCCATTAACACCCTGCTGACGAGCTGTATGACGTCTGAGCGTGCCAGAACAGGTAGAACATCGCAAAATGGGCACGACGACGGTGCATGAGAAGTTGCGACAGTCATTTGATGCTTTTATTGGTGGATTATGCTATCAGGTTCGGTTCGTGACGCGCACTTCGAAGTCCTCCCGGAGTCTGACACCAGCTTTTCTGTGACCTTCCACCGACCTGACACTGACTCCCTCGCTGTTTGTGAGTGTTTACTACACTATCTTTTTTTTATTTTTATTGAGGTTTAAGTATCACTGATCAGACAGAAACTGACCGCTTCGGCATGTGGTTTGTATTTCTTAGGATGTAAATGTTTAAGATAATAACACAAACTTACATGACTTATTGGCTCTTTTTGCCACAGTGCTGGTGGACGTATCTGATTCTCATCAGATCAGCTGCATGTTGTTCGGAGCAGGAACAGAGGATCGCTCTTGGGATGAACACCTTTCCACTGTTATGATGGGGTATGATGAACTTATATCTACCACGTCTTTCTCTACAGTTTCAGAGAATGAATCCAGAGGATACGATCAACATTTTGGATCACGATTGAGAATTTGTTTGTTTAAAAAAAAAAAATGGATCGATGAATAAAGATCTAAGTGTCTAATCCTGTGTCTCAGGTGCATGTCCCTTCCCATGACTTTGAGGACATTACACAGCAAGCTAGAGGAGATCAGCGCCTCCCCACGTTCACCATGCCGTCCGGCCACCACCGAGGCCGAAAATGACCACCTCTCGCCTCCCTCGAGCAACGCCGTGACCGACAACTGCAGCGCCTTGACCACGTTCTCCCAGAGTGCATCTGCACCAGAGGGTGACTTGAGTGCTTCTGGTACCGCCTGCTATGCCATGTCTGTAGCCAAATCTGAACTCCTTCCTGAAATAAACACAAGTCCTGCTGTCAACCTTTATCCATTCACTCCTGTGGGTGTGTTTCCACACTGGATGACCAGTAACGGCCAACTGTCAGAGCTGATGTGAAACTGTATGAACCTTTGCACGCGATGTCTTTTTAAAATGTGTCTTTTTATTATAGAACTGAATAAATGTTTTGGTTACGCAACTGTTTTATTCACACGCACAATCAGAATTATTATGAAACCTGAAATTTTTAGGTTAATCCAGTTTGTGTACGATCACATCCATCTCATGCCGAAAGCTGTTTCTTACTATGCATTCCAGTGTGGCAGAGATTGCCGGCTGTAAAGGTTTGAGGTTTGGCATTTGACCTCTCTCAGACAGCCAAGGGCCCAAGTTGATTGGTACCATGTGAGCCAATCAAACACTGTTAAAGTACATGATGCATTCTTGATGGCTTGTATGCATAAAGTTAAGATCAACACACACTACGCATTAAAATAAGAAATAGCT
Source organism: Miichthys miiuy (assembly GCA_036365135.1). Taxonomy (NCBI): domain Eukaryota; kingdom Metazoa; phylum Chordata; class Actinopteri; family Sciaenidae; genus Miichthys; species Miichthys miiuy. Next base: position 6,215,457 of record CM071618.1, read on the forward strand.
CAGCTGGGTGCATAAAAAAATATCAAGGGCATGGCTTGATTGTGACTTTTTTTGAAAGGGCATAATTGTACAATAAAGAAATGGCAGTTTGAGTTAAATACCTCTGTGGAATGGAAACTCTCAATATATCCCATCATATGAAATTAGCAGCATTCTTAAGGACCTTTTGTGAACACTATATAGACCCAAATTAGCATGTTATCCTCCGTAGATCTATAGCCTGTGTGCATTTAGAAAGGAATTTCCACATGTATCTAGAATATTAAGTCAACTGTCAGCAGCGGACAACTGGTTTTGTCCGGTGCCTTTACTTGTAGATATCCAATGACCTGTGCGACTGCTATTCATAGTAACACACCGACATGTGTGGTTAAACCATTCTCTTCTTTCAGAGGGTCTATATCCTCTGAATATTTAAGAGATTATGTGTCCTCACCGTCTGATTGGTTCAGTGTGAGTCTATAAAAGTGACACCTGTGATGATGTTATACTTAAATATTAATGAGTAATATAATGGAAAATAACTGCTTCCCTTCTGTCAATCAGAGAGACCCAGTGCGCTGGAGGAGGAGCTATGGGATCGAATGCCATGAGAAAGACTTGAGTTTTTTATTGTGTTTAATGGCAAAAAGTTGTTAGCCCTCCAGGCCTTAACGGCAGACAGACAACAGTCAGTTTTTCAGACTTATTAGGCCTAAAAGATACATACAATTCAATATCATCAGCAAACAGTGATAGGAGATGCCTTAAAATTGTTAATTATATGACCTACAGTAATGGAAGGCCAAAAATAAAGGATCCAGGACAGAACCCTGGGGCACACCACAGGACAGAGCAGCTGTTTCAGACATGTCAGAAATATCACCAAGTACAAATACTCTCATATGTCAAAGTAATATTTTTATTTATTTGTATTAATTATGAGGTTTGTACTATTGGTTGGACAAAATAAACATTGTGAAGGTGTCACTTTACCGTCTCACTATTTTCTGATTTATTTATTTATTTTACAAACAAACAATTGATCAATGGAGAAAATAAGTATTGAGTATTATTCCTCAATCTAATAATATAATATAATGATATACATCTTAACAGTCACAGGGGAGACTTTTCTGTATGGAGTACATTTACTCTTGACTATACTCCTGACTATACTTAAGATACTTCTATAACATTTTCAATGCAGGACTTTGACTTTCAAAGTGTGATATTAATACTTTTACTTCAATAAATGATCTGAACACTTCTTCCTCCAGTACTGCTGGACCATAATTAGTAAGCATGAGTCATTAATGTGTGAGCATCACTAATGTTGCAGCTGGAGGCGGAGCTATGGTTTCAACTATTGTATATACTGCTGGGTGGCTTAATTGATAAAAATAATTTATTAGTTGATTTATATTTTGTAATAATAATCTGAATATGCAAAGTTAGTATTGTAAGTATAGAGTACTTTAAGTACCTCAGTTGTACTTGGGTACAGAAGGCTACTTGAGTAAATATACTACTGCCTTATAGAATAAAAGTTGTGTCTTCTTTTGCAAATCTTTTGCATTATAGACGCAACTAAGTGATGTCATATGTTGAATATGACTCCTTTGTATCTGAATCACAGTCTCGGCCTGTCTTTGACTTATCTTTTTTTAAATATCCACATCTCCCTCTCTGGTCTGCGGTCTCTTTAAATCCAGATCCAGTGGACGAGAGCTGCGCGTCCTCACAAACTTGTCTGGCCGCTGTGATTGCCCGCATTCAGCCTGATAAACAGCTGCTTACCATTTAGAGGCACTTCACGAAAGTTTTCTTCAAACTCCGCGGATCTGGATTTTTGTTTGTTTCTCTCTCTCTCTCTCCTCTTTCTCTCTCTCTCCCTCTCTCTCTGTGGATGTTCAGATATAGAAAGTCTGCGCCGCTGGAAAGCTCAAATCCGGATTCTAGGTTTTTGCGTAATGCTGAGGCGTCCTCTGTTCAACATCTGGATTAACTATTTGGAGTCGGAGCTAGCGGCCCTACACAAAACTCTGACTGTCTAGCCTATCTTTATGGAAAGACTGAACCTTTTCTCTGGAATTTAACTCCTTTTTTGATAAAACCGAGTTTTGCGCATAGATTATGTATTCTTTAAAATGGGTGCGAACAATGGAAAACAGTATGGAAGCGAGGGTAAGTGCTGTAATTACGACTTTAAAGGGGTTTTATTTGAATTTCGTCCTTGAAGGGAGTCTTTTTTTAATCAAACTAGTCTCCACAAAGGCTTCAGTGTTACCGTTACTTTGGTGCCCAGCTTAAACCGAGCCCTGAAACCAAACGCAGCAGTTTTTTTTTTGTTTGTTTCCTCTTGGAGTTTTCCCTCTGAACATTAGTGAGTTAGCTCTAAACCAGCTCTATTCCCTCTTCTATCTTCAGTTTTTCTTACACTGAGTGTTGCCTCTCTTTGTGGAGGAGTTGGTCTCCATTTGAAAATCGTCTAATTGTGAGAATGTGTGGAAGATGTGCAGCTGAAAGCAACGTTTGGCTTCAAATTCACAGCTTTTTTTTTTTTTTATTGCTTTTAAAGATGTGCAACGTTTATATTCTTCTTATAAAACAGAGGGTGACATCTGGTGGTCGTATTTTAAACATTTTTTCTTTTTAATTAAAGTTTCTAACTGGACATTTTTTGAAGTTTGAACCAAAAAAAAAAAAAACACTTCAGCTGCTTTCAGTCCAGCCACTTCTTTAGACTTTTCTTCAATATTTAGCTTCACTTCAGGGATTTTAACACAATTATAGCAGGCAACACGTTGTACAACTTGCATAGGTGTTGTCTGATGTGCTTGACTTTATGTTAGTAGCGAAGGAGATATTGTAGATGGGTTTAAATCAAATATCACCTCGCATAATGAGTCAAAAAAGAGCTGACTTGGCAGGGCAGAGCGTTCATCAGACAACACCAAGTAGCCTTATTCATGGCAGGAGTGTATTCCTGCAGCTTTAAAAGGAGCTGGGTCAAAGGACTTGAGCGTTTGGGCATGTGGGTACTTAATCATTCTTATCTCGATAAGAGCCAATTCCAGAGATTTTTTTGTCCCCGGTGCCTGATTTGGCAGCCATTTTGTGCATATTAGTCAACGCCATATGATCCTCATGTAAACAAAAATACATAGTAGACATCATGAAAAGAAACAAAATAGATGATTGATTGATGAGAAATGTGTGCTGACAAGCCAACAGCTGCTCCTTAGATGCTTTCTTACAGTGGACACACCTTCTTACAAAGTCAGCCTTTCACTTAAATTTTTTGACTCTCCTGCAGCTGATTGGTAATTGTTGTCGTCGGGCGGAGCCAAACAACCAGAGTTTCAAATTTTGAACTTTGAAAGTTGACTTGCACGACAGAGATTCTGATCATAATGAAAATACTGTCCCTCTGGCACAGATGCCCTCTCTTATCACGAGAGAAAATGACTAAAGGTTAGCAATATTTAAAAATAAAAATCAGATATCACCATTTTTTTTGACTTCTTATCAAACATTTAATACCAGGACTGTGCTGGCAAGGCAGGAAAGTCATTATAAATGTAGAGACATTCACTGCCCGTCTCACTCTGCTATCTGATGTACTCGAAAATTGTTTCACCAAACTAGAATGTGGCTTAAATCCAGCGATTTGTGATATTATAATAACCAGAATCTATATCTGCAGACTTGCATACCCCAAATTTGATAAAAATCTCCCACCATGGCATTAATGAGCCCTTGGCAGCAAAACACTTCATCGCTATAGGCATGGTCTGACTTTATTCAGTTAGTACCAACAATATTACCGCCTCAGTCTTTTCCATCTAATCTTCAACATTACTTATTCAGATAAAAAAAAAAAAACAACAACCTGTGGTCCAACTTTACGAAACACATCATTTCTGTCTCCAGAGCAGAAATGTTTGTATAAATAACATTCCAGTGTGCTCTCTTCCTAAGTCAATAACTGCAGAGAAAAGGTTGGAGCTCATGATGTTAAAAATAACAAGTGGACCAGCTCCACCTAAGAATCCAGCCGGTGAAGATACACGAGCAGATTGTATCACAGATGTGATTCCTCCTTGAGATGAATTTTAAACATACCCACTGTCATGTTAACAGTCATTAATATGATGTAGGCTATGCAGATTGTAGTTCTTAATGCTCCCTTTCACTGTAAGATAGAAGATGATGGTTAGCACTTGGCAAGATAGCACCTCTTTGGTGTACAACATAAAACACAGGCTCCAAGCTCAGTACAAGTACTAGTGCAAACAGACTTTGTGTTGATTCAACATCGCCAGATGTTAGGATGATGATGTCTTGCCTCCCGCAATTAAAACCGTGATCGTTTGTGTGCTAACAAGAACTGATTTGACGGGTTTGACTCTGAAAACATTCATTTCATGATTTACCAAGTTTCTGGTTTGAGTTCAGGGATTCATGAAAACATTTTGGATTAAGCCTACAGCAAGAAAAGCAACAAACAGTGCTTTGATACATTTCCTCGTGAGTAATGTCATTCTGCAGATAGAAAGTGAAACTTCGAATGTAAGCAGCGTTTTTGATCATCAGATGAAGGTTTTTTAGGGTCAATCACACGTTTTCTGAGACCGTTAAACACTCAAAGATGACTCCGAGAAGCATTGGACCTTGATGCGTAGTCTTTAAGATTTCCGTTCCGGTTGACTCGGTCACACCAGTGGTTACTGGTTTAAACTGTTCTCTCAGAAATACACCGGAAGAGCAGCTGTTTGCTGCTGTTTACAGTACAACAGTACCACAGTATTAGGGTTTTTATTATTGATGATTCAGACGATTCATTGATTCATCTTTTCGGCTGCAAAATGTCAGAAGTCCATCAGAGCCCAAGATGACACCTTCAGATGTCTTTTGTTTTGTCGAAAACCCCAAAATATTCACTTTACAAGTGTAAAAAAGGACTTAGGAAACAAGGAAATATTAACATTGGAGGCACATAAACTAGAGAATATTGGCATTTTCTTAAAGTCAAAAGTGAGCAAGCAGTTTCTCTTGAATCCTGGTGCGTAGATAGGCAGTATAAATACAGCAGGGAATGGCGGACTCCGCCACTATCAATGAAAACTTCTTTATAGTAAGGTAATTACGGATTGTAAACACCTTTAAATAGCTGTTTCTGAGAAAATCTTGACCGTTAAAAGTTGGTTTGATGTCATAAAAAACCTACGGATGGACTTTAATATTCACTTTATTTGACATTTATTGAAAATATCACTTCACAAATGACAGAATAACTTCGCATTTGTGCTATCACGATGTTGATCATGACCAACACCGGTATCTTAGCTACAAGTGCAGAATTCTGCAATTGGTCTGTCCACATCTGTTTTCAAGTGTGACTCCGCAATTAATTACACACTGGTCGCAGCTATGCAGCAACTCTCCACCAGCACATTATATAAGCATAAGACAGGAAGCAGGAGCTTTTCTGAAAGTTGTTTTTCCATGAAAGACAGAAAACAATCAGCCTTGCACAGATCCACATGCGTCAAACCAAACAGCCCTGCAGAGTTCCTCATGCTGAGGGAAAATGATGCTGTAACCAGCTAAATATTAAAATACATTTGAACGCGTTTACCCAGGCTTACGCTTTCGGCTCTGCTCAAATATTAGAAAAGTGGTCTCAGGTTGACTTTCTGTAAGTTCCTTATGAATTTCTAAGTCATTTCTGTGGACTCAAAGAGCCGTAACAGATGTGCCAGCTCAGTGATGTCACCACAAAATGTCATTCACACTCATACCATACGAGCTGCATTGGTTTAAAGGATCTCACATGCATCGGTGCGATCGTGTGTCTCTGAGTTTGGAGACACAGGTTGCATTTTTTTTCTCGGCTTTCATATATACACAACTTATTTTGGGAACTGTCTAGTCTGTTTAGGTGGCTGCACTTGATGTGCATGTGGCTGTGACTGTTTGGGAATACCTCTTCGGCCTGTCGTGCTGGGTGAAAGGCACATACTTAGTCTCAGGAAAGCCACAAAGCTGCATTTATGATCTGACAGAGGAATGAAATGCCATAAACAACTACTCCACAGGCAGCCTGCAGTCACCATGGCAGTCGAGCCTGTCTTGCTCTGGCAGCAGGGGCACACATTCAAAGAATATGACTTTAGCTCTCCTGTGTGCCTGTGTAGAAATCCAAATCCTAAATCTAATAATACAAGGACAGCTCGTAAAGTAAGAGTTCGAAATTCAAACGGACGTGATAAAAAACACTTTCAAGTGGCGGTTCTACAGACTGTGTGGCCTAAGAAGTATGTCTCTGACAATACATTTACTTGTAATCATTCATTAAAAAGAGGGATTGCTTGTATCCAGCGCAGGAGTGTTTCCTCGCTCGTCTTCCGTGGAAGCAAAAGCTAAACGGGGTTTCAGAAGACTTTATTCTTCTTCCAAATATCAAAAAAAAACGGACACTTACTCAAAGAAACCACCCGAGACTTTGTGCACATGCCAAGGCAAACCATTCGTCCAAAATCGAGGAACATAAAAGTCATGAGAGCAGAGAGCGATGGACTTTATATTTCCTTACACCTCATACCTCCTTACCATATTTAATACATCATCAAAGTGCAATCCCGCCTTATCTGTGAAACGCTTCGAGATTAAAGCGTAGAAAGTGTTTTCGCTCATATGAAATGGTTAAAAACAGTAAATCATAACTGCAGTTTGTCATCTCCATACCGTGTCCCAGCACTTTTGTTTTTCTTCCCATTCCCCCTGCAGGTAAAGGGAGCTCAAGCATCTCTTCTGACATAAGTTCGAGCACAGATCACACACCAACTAAAGCTCCAAAGAATGTGGCTACCACCGAAGGTAAGGCATCTGGTGCTCATTAACCAAACTCCCCTCCCTTCTTCGTCTTTCCCTCCTCGTCTTCTTCTTCTTCTCTTCCTCCTCCCACCCCTCTCGCCTTCTTCCCCATCCACTTTCTGTACTGCCTATTTTTGGAGAAAAACCTGCGTGTTCCTGGGATAACCCTAAACTGAAAACAAACTCACAGCTCCCCATCAGAACCCAGAAACCATTTCTAGGGCTTTGTTTGAGAAGAGAGAGCGAAGAAGAAGAAGAAGAAGGAGAAGAAAAAAAAACACACTTCTGGCTTCTCATTGTGGAAGAATGCTTATCTAAACTTTGGTCCTATCAGGCTCAAAGCGTTGCCAGGGAGGGAGGTACGTATGCTCGAGAGAGAGAAAGAGAGGAGGGCGAGAGGGATTTTGTTGGAGAAGGTGTAGGGAGTGAAAACACTGAAAAAAAAGGAGCTTCACCTTCTGTTTAGACGCCGTTGTTACTCCTCTCCATGTAGCGCTCTGGCTCCCTCTCGCCTCCCCAGCCTCCCGCCCTGCCCAGGCAATCTTTCAACCCCGGCAGACCGACCGTAGGGGAGCTCACCTCTCTGTCAGGAGTGTTACGAAATGTAAACTGTGTGCTCGCTGTAATGTTTCAAGAAATACTTTGCAAGGTGACAGATGCCTTTTGAAGCCTCCTGTCAGCAGTTGTCTTAACTGCGGATCTGTCTGATACATTTTTAACAATCTGTCAAAGGAGAGTTTCTTTTATTTTGAAAAGAATCGAACAAAATGAGGTGTTATATCCCCACTGTTACATTTAAGGTTCTGCTCCCTAGGAAATCATAATTTGTTATGAAAAACATTTGTATATTCAGATCAGATGGTCTCCACCAAACACTTGTTTATTTTTTTTACAATAAACTTGCTTATTGATCAAAATCCTGAGCAAATCCTATCCACAAGCTTTAACCATCATCATTTAACTTTTGTGTTTCTGAACCAAGTCATGTCTCTGATATCATCCATAGTCGTAATATTCACTCAAATTTTAGCTCTGTTTTTGGTCTCCACCAGAGACGCTTAATAAAAGAGAGGCTTCACTGAAGGGTCACGTCCTGTATCGTTGTCACGTGGCTCCCGTTTAGGAGGCCAGCAGCAGGTCCTGAGTCTATGAGGATAGGTGAACGTGAGCTCAGATTATGAGCGATTTTTTTCTCCTCAGAGTCACTTAAGTAAATATTGGACTCATTTTTCACAAGCCGCATATCTTCTGAACATTCTTACACTGAAATGACATTTTCCAGACGGATAAATCAGGAGAAAATTAACTTTGTTTAAGACCTGTCTCTGTCACAGAGGCAACAAACTCCTCTCTCTGTCGGTCGCTGATGATCTATAACAGCTTAAAAACTAAGAGAACTTTCTGAACTGTCTCTGGCGCAACACAATCTGATTTCATCCGTCTGACACTTCCAGACGAGGTTTGGAGATCAGGGCCGAGGAGACCACGCCCACTCAGGAGACAGGAAGTGCCTCATAGCACTGAATGTGGTACCTCCTGTTACAGAATATCTTTGTCTCCGCCGAGTCCTGAATAAAATATCTTTAGCTGCTAAATTCTGGCTAACTTTGTCTGTCTGCTGTTTGAACCAAAACAATAGGCTGAAAGACGCTAAATTGCTACGTAGAGCGGAGGTAAACCGCTGAGTTTGGTGACGATTCTCTATGGGTTTGTTACCACAAGCGACTCGTTCCACATCACACACGGTAATTTGATCTAATGTTGGTATAAAAATATTGATTTGTGCAACTTTAAGCATTTCCATAGCAGATTAATTTAGCTTTACAGCACCAGTAAAATGAGATAATGTCCAGCGAGTCAGTCATTGTTGCAAAATAAACTCCGACAGGGTGATGCAGCTCTTGGTAATCACTGTAATCACCATGAAGGATTTATTTTTGCAACAATGAGCCAGTCTCTGTACACTATCCAGCTTCTAAAATATTACATAATATTGATTTAAAAATGATTTTATTGCGTCCGCTGTGGTCCTTTCAGAGTCTATGATCAAAACTGTGTCCATAGCAACGGTCTGTTATTCATAGCAGCGGTCTGCTATACAGAAATAACAGACCGTAGAACGCTGTAATTGACCAATCAGAATCGTGTATTCAACAAAGCCATGTAATCACAATGTATAGCATCCTACATTTACTCAGCTCATTTGGGAGTGTGTTCCACTGGGCAGGAAAGAATATGAGTTATATGAGATATGAAATCTCAGAACCCGGTGAAGTAATCACTGACTCACTGATTCTGATCAAAAACATTTGATCAAAACTCCCCAGATACATTACAGCCCCTCTCCGTTACTCTTGTGTGTCGTTCTCCGGGTTGACCGGTGACTCACCGACCGTTTTGCACGCTCATACACAGATACGCTCGCCCCGTTCCTCTCATGCATTGTCATCACCAATCTTAAATTTGCTCTGGCTTGATGAATGTAGTATTCTTGTGGTTTAGAGCTGCCCACAAGAAAACAAATACCAGCTCCAGCCTGTGTTTATAGCTGTCAGTCAGCTGAAGATTTCAAGGTGTTTCTCAGAGAGAGAAGAAAAAGGAGCAGGGAGAACAAACTCCTCACGAGACATTAGATGTGCTTATGGTTTCATGCAAGATCTGTGTCAATTAGTTTGTTTAAGGGAGGTTAATTCACTGATTAACCTCACTAAATATAGCCTGAGATGTGCTGCGCTCCTGCGGTGTGCATTAGGACAAGGCAGATTACTCATTCGACTTCGCTGGAAATGCTGACTCACTTGAATCCGTCCGTTGGGGAGCTTCTGGAAGCGCACCCAGAGTATTTTTGGGAAATTGATAATTGTCCTGAATGTGTCTGCTTTGGAGAACAACCTGTGCAGATAGAAATATATAGTATAGAGCAAGGCCAGTGGCTTCCCGACCATAATTTCCCTCCTCTGTTATGACTGAAATTGTTATTTTTTTCTCCATGCTAAGTGGGAGTAATTACATGGTCTGGAACCACCATGGCCACAGGCAAATCCCCCCTCCTTAAAAAGACACACACACATAACACACATAGACACGCATGCATACTCGCCTTCACACATTCACACACAGTGGCAGATCACACGGTCGTTGCCCACCTCGTCCTGTGGTCCACTAAACTAATCAGGAAGCAGTCTGGGCTGTTTCCTCCACCACATACTGGGAGTCTTCATATTAGATCTGACACAGTATCCTCATGCTGCAGTTAGTTAGTTACTAAGCTAGTTAGTTGGTTGATCTACATACTTTGAGCTAATGTGTTTTAATAGAATATCTCAAGTAAATTGTTCAACGAATAGCAGAAGAAATAAATCCTACAAGCTGAAGGTTTGTCCCAATGAAGGACTGTCCTCATCTCCCAGGCTTTGTCCAAGTAACTGGCTAACATAAATGTTTCCCACGTGAAGGTTTGTTCCTGTTTTTATCTTACGAAACAACATATTGTGTGGTTCCCAGTGAAATGGACAAACAAAGTAATTTTCTCTATCATTGCAATAGAACGTTGAACAAATCCACATTTCTTCATCCAGACTGACATACCACCTAGATTCAGAGTTAGGGTTAGGGTTACGTACATGAGTAATTTATACCTAAATAAATAAAAGATTTCCCAGTCAGATAGAGTTGTGCAATATAATTGAAACCAACATTACAATATCAAAGTCTGTGTGAAGGCAATTCTGAGATTTCTTTCAAAATACAATGAAATATGTTGGAAAATAGTTGCTGAAAACACGTGAAAAGACTTTGATATATCACTGAAATGTGGAGTTAGACGTTAAAACAGTTTTTCACCAGTTTTCAGTCTCAGGATTTTTGTGGGCGGTCCTCAAAGGTGGCTCGATGACACGCTGAGGCCACCCTGAGCAGAGAGATAGAGATGAATTCATCTCAGCTCAGAGTGTTTCAAAGTTAGTCATGTCATTTTCTGAACTCATCTGACACGTTTTAGTCGCTTCAAAATGGCTGCTTGACAGCTCCCACAAGTGGGCGTGGCTTCAGCTCACTCAGAGGACACGCCCCACAGTCCTGGAGCTGAGAATTCATTTTTACCTGATTTTGACACCTGATTTCATAAACATGTCGATATTTTTAATCATTCAAATTTGGCCGGGTGTTTAATTTCTTCTTTCTTCTTTGGTCCGACAAACTCAGAACACAAAATTTATTCTTACTTTACATGGACTTTGCAAAAGTTTCTCAATATTGTTATGTAATCTGTACTAAATTACAAGTAAAGCAGCCAAACTTGTGTTCAGTGCAATTAACTGAGCTTCGCTGCTATTCATTACATCACATAAAAGTTCATTCGTTTTATAAGTTTTAATTACAGCTTGCTTGAAATTATAATTTGGCAAACTTGACTGTACAATTCCATGTAAAGCCACTATATAACTTTTGCTGAACAGCAGCCACAAGTAACATTTGCAGGGCAAATGTTAAAACAAGAACAAGTAGAGAAGAGTTATCGAGCCAGCAAATATCTACCTGAAATTAACTAACATTATCCACCATAAGCTGGTGGTCATACCGGACCAAATAAGGTTGCATCTGCAGCCCCCTTATGTGTATTGAATTGAGAAAGAATGACTTTAATGTTTATGATATGAAGTTTTGATTTGAGAAAAGAAAAAGTCCTGTGCGTTAGATCCAAACCAGAGACGTTGAGAATGAATGGCTGGAGACTGCACCGAATCTGACCAGAACTGTTTCATTTTTCTACAAATCAAAATTTATGCCACCAGAAGAATCTGAAAGATGCTATAATCATCTCAGAACTCTTTACATAGTGGCTTTAAAGTCAATAAATCATAATACTGAATTATTGCACAGCCCTAATGCTCAGCATACAGATGGAAAGTAGTCCGTTGTCTGTCTTCTTTCACTCCTCCAGCATGCATTCCCACTAAATCAACATGAGGAAGTTACACTCATTCTTCCTCCTGAAAACAAACCGAGCCGAGTAGTTATTTGGCAAGTTTTTGCAACATGTCTCTGTTTTCATTTATTATTTAAACAGGCTTGTGGTGGCCTGACCCAGTTGAGTTGCTTATTAGCTGCAGACTGTGAGGCACAGTCCTGGACAGTAAATCCTTCCTGTGGGATGAAACTGAGTATCTCCCAGCAGGGGCTACACTGAGACCCTGTCTGGGCCTCAAGGGTTTACTTTGGCACAGCTGAACTCAGGGTACCTTCAAAATGTTGCTCAGGCATGGCAGGAGCTCAACAGACAACACCCTGAGATGTTGGGCCTGTGTTTTTTTTTTTTTAACTCCTAAAGTCTGGTTTGATACTCCTATATCAGCTGGAGACTGTGCCAAGCTTTAGTCGCTGATGTAACATGGACTCACAGGGGCGTTGATCACGTCAAAGCAGCCATGCTTTGGGGTCAGCTCCTTCACCCATTTATAATGGCACCAGGAAGGTAGCTGGGAAACAGGGTATGGTGGGAACAATGAACATGCTGACTTCCTTTCTGTAGGACCAAAGAAACAGTGATAACAGTGAGAGGGAAAATCTTACTCTGTCCTTCCACACCAGAAAATACGGGAGTAAAAGGTCACACTGTAAACATGTCATGATTTATGTGCAATTCTCCATATGTCAACCAAAAAAGTCAAAGTTTTAGACGGTCCTTCTTCTGTTTTATGCATAAAGTCATTACATCTTTGTACAAGTAATTAATATGAAACAATATCAGACCAATTATGGCCCGATCATGAGGCGTGGGAGACAAGAAATTCTTAAATTTTAAAGGTCCAGTGTGTAGGATTTTGTGACATCTAGTGGTGAGGTTGCAGATTGCAACCAACTGAATACCCCTAGTGGCTACAAAATAGCGAAAAACTATCTAGAGCAAGTGTTTGGTTTGTCCATTCTGGGCTACCATAGAAACATGGAGGTGTAATATCTGAATTTAGAAGAGGTCCCACTCTCTCCATAGATAGAAACACAACAATTCAGGTGAATATACACTAATGAAAACATATTTAATTTCTACCAATAGATCCCCCTAAACCTCACAAACTGGACCTTAAAAACATCTACAACGTGTACCATATCTTCAGTGCACAAATGTTAACATGGCAATAAAATCTTGCCCATTTAGCTTTGCATGTCAGGCAGGTTGTGAAAAACCACAAAGCAATGATTGGTCGGGGTTCAGAGCATTGTGCATTGTTTTAAACGTCTATGAATCAAGTCACAGAGGGAATTAAAGGCACAATTATCTCCATTGTCTGACATGTTATGTTTTCATTAAAATGTTAAAATGTTTTCTGGAATTTTGGCAAAGTAGAATGTGAAATCAGGCAGGGTGTGCCTCCAGCTGACAATAAATCCAGCAACATGACACAGCATTGCTGCTTTGCACTGGAGATTATATTTGTGGTTTTTAATCAATGTGACAACTTTGTGATGATGCATTATTCATATCTGTGGGCATGGACATATTTGGCCTCTAATTTGGAGGACTTTGGTTTTCATATGATTTATTCAGCTTAAAGAGGAACTTAACATGCTGAAAAACAGTGTCTAACTGACCCCTCTGGTTAAAAAGCCTGTTTTACATCTTAGGTATGGTCAGAAATGTGCTCTCCTGCATGTGTAAGCACACCCAGCAGTAATGTCACAGAGTCCTGGAGTACACCTGGGCATCACTGCAGCAAGATGAGAAGATTAAACAACTTTTAGTGGGTGTTGAGTTACTCTTTAAGAGGAAGGAGAATTTTCTCAACTTGTAGAAGAAAATAAACACTCCTTAAGACGTTACAAATCAAGAATTCTGTGGTTGTCAGTGGAGAGTGACGTCATACTAGGTTTCACTCAGCGGGGGGTGGTGTGATATGATATGATAACCTCAGCCAGATGTGAGGAGTTGTTTGTGAAATTGTTTGGTTTTCACGCAGGTGTTTTCAGGGGGGAAATTGAAAAAATGCGCGAACCTTCCTGCCTTGTACTTGTACTCCCTCCTGTCATGCAACTTATATTTAAACTTAACTTATAATATTTAATATATAATATTTCACCGCGCTGTGCACACCCACACAACGTGTTTTCAATTACTCAGTAAAAACTTAAATTTTCAGTTGGCTGGAGGAGACAATGATGGAGTCACAAACTCGAATGTAATAAGATTACAGAAATAGACGCTGCTATATATTGATCATTGGTCTTAGCTCTCAGTCATCTGTTGTGAAGGCGGCGTGAGGGTCAGCTTTGCAGTCTAAACAAGCCCTCCAGAAAGCTCCTGTCTCCAGCATGTTAATATTTTTACCCTCCCAAAGGCAACAAATCCCTCACACTCCGTCTGTAAACTAACCTCGCGGGCTTATGACCCATTTACTCGTGTTTACTCAAGCAGATATATAGTGTTTCACTGTTGATTTTTGTCGTGCCAAATGCGAAAGAGGCTGCATTGAGGTGTTTGTGCGCGTCGCTGCCGTCGGGACGTTTTCATTGCACGGAGAAGATTTAAGTTGTTGTCCCCCCACTTATGTTGTAAATGTAAGTTTCAGCATCCGTCAGTATAGTCTTGTAGGTAGTTGCAGTATATCTGTTAAGCTAAACAACTTGCAGCTCAGTGCTGCATTTGTTGTGCCGCTCTCCAGCTGTGTTGGAAGTTCTCACACGGGCAGAGAAGTTTGTTTAGATGGAGGACCATCTGTTTTTTAAGGAAATGTTTGGCAGGTGATCTTATGGAGGATTACAGGAAATATTTTTGTAGATTCTTCTAATTTCATGCACAGGAATCCACGTTTTCCAGAAGTTTGTGCTCTGTCCTCATTTGCACCATCTTAACTTAGGACACAAAGCAGCAGCCTGCAGTTATTTCAAGGCGTTTTCAACAATAGCAATTGCAATGAGAAATATCAGCACTTTACTTTTAATCCTCGTTGGAAATTGTCTATGTAAAAAAAAAAAGAACACAGAGAGGCAAAGAATGCCAAAGCTATTTTCCCCAGATTTTCTCCATCAGCTGTCCTCGCTCCACCCCCTTCCTTTCTACCACTCCTAGAGCCAGGAAATCTGAGTGAAAAAGCACAGAACAAGGCGGCGAAAAGAAAAAGAAAACAAGTGAAAGCAGTTTAGCAAAGGAGGAGGAGGAGGAGGAGAAGGAGGAGGAGGGGGAAGCGAAGTAAAGGCAGTTCAGCGGGCTCCATCTCATAACTCTTCTCTGATTACTGCTCCGTCTTCTCATTCTCTGTCTCATGGAGGAAGCGGCTGGCTCTGTTGTTTTGAATGCATTTGCCATTTTCTTCAACGGGGTCACATTTTTCAGTTCTACTACAGGAGCATGTTTGACAGAAGTTGGGAAACACGCCACCTGGCCGTAACGCACACTTGCTTCCTGTTAGATTTTGGCTCGCGGGCGATGTTTTTACTGTGATACACCTGGGTCTTTTGGGCTTTTATGTGGCAATAGTGCTGCAGTTGTGAACCAGCTAAACTGACACATTGGACTTCCCCTCCTCTTTTCATTCTGTGGTTTGTTTCATTACGTAAGCAGGGAAGTGTCAGTTGTGGCTAAAGCTGCAATGGCACAAAAATGAGGGGAAAATCTACACAGTGTTCTTGAAGGGGTCTCGGGTTGGATAAATTGAAGCATGTTTTTTAAACAACCAGAACAGCTAAATGAATTTGAATTTGTGGTCGCATACGTACAACACCTGGCTCTTTCATACGAAGGAAAAAGGTCGCTCAAAAGTTTGACTCCATCTTTCGTAGATGGAGAAAACAGTTATTGTGGTTGTCAAACCTTCTACCCATTTTCATGACTCGGGTTCCAACTTAGGCCTGATCCAGGAACATCCTACGTGTCGGGTCCTCGATAGCCATCATGGACATTTTAGTGGTTAATAACATTTGTTACGAAGGAAAATATTGAGAATACAAATTTAATGGGTCTTTTTTTAGCCTGAAGCCTCCCAAATGTTCTCAGGATTATGAAGTACAACATTAAGTCAAAGGATTTAGAATGGAAAAAGGCTCTCTAAGCTAACCAGCTTGTTAGTTTAGCTAACGTTACCATCAAAAGATGTATTTGTACTATCCGTAATACGTAACTGTCTGCGCACTATTCCGCTTTTTTAAATTTTACTCCCACTGAGGAGGGTTAATAAAACTGGCTGGCAACACAATAATAATAACAATAAACTAATAAGCTAGTTTCCAAAGCAAAAAGCGAAAACTAGAACAACTAAATTAATTTGAATTTGTGGTTGGCTCTCTCATACTAAGAAAAGCGATCGCTAAAGAGAGCTTGTACCATCTGTAACTGTCTGTGCAAATGTGAAAAATGTGCATGAATTGCAACAAAGAAGCAGAAACTTAATATTGAAAGAATAGTGCAACATTTTGTGAAATGTCTATTCACTCTTTGATCTCACTCTCATGTCTGTAGGCTACTGTAAATATGAAGGAACAGCCAGCAGCCAGTTAGCTTAGCGTTGGTAAGTTAACAGGTTAACCTAGAAAAACATGCCTCTGAAAACCAATTCAAAACAAGGTTTGCGGTTTTACAAGGTGCTTTTAAAACTTTGTACATAGCCAGACTAGCTGCTTCTGCTTCCAGCTGTTTTCATGCTAACGTAGGCTAATCACCTGCTGGTTGTAGCTTCATATTAAGCATATAGGCTACACGAGAGTGGTATCAGTCTTCTCATCTAACTTCTGGCAGGCATGTTTCCTCAAATTTCAAACTATTCCTTTCAAGTCAATACAAACCACATTAAATAAAAGATTTCTAATTGTGTTTTCGTGCATTTTTCTTCAAAAAATAACCTTTTTTAACGGCGTTTCTACCATTTGAGACAAAATAACTTCTTTCTGAGTCTGAAGTGAACTCCTTTTCTTGTGTCAGGAGTTTATAACCACAAAAGTTCCAGCACTTCCCTTGTTCTGTTGCTTCAACCACATGAGATCATTACATTTGCTCCTCATCACAACCAAATCAACCGTTTAGGCCAGCGCCTCGCTTTTCCATTCCCGTCTGATGTGCAAGTTCTTCTCGGCGCTGTGTGTGTGTAGCCAACGTTACCCTCCTCAGTCATTTAACATGACTGTCACTCCGCACACACTAACCCTCCTCTCACGCTGCTGCCAAAAGGGATAAACTGTACAGAAAGGCATTTCATGCACATGATTCCCATACTCATGTCGCCCCCCCCCAATCTTTGACATCCTGATTTAACAACCTGTAAGAAGATGACATCATTTTGAGTTTTCGGTGATTTGCCAAAAGGCCAGATCAGTTTTGCATGATGTCAAATTGCTCTTGGATCTCAACTGTCATCTCTATTCTGGAAAAAAGAAGTGCTCGGTGATGAATGGAGGCACGCACAATCGCTCATTCTTGACGGAGCGCCTTTCAGTAGATCACGCCTTTTTAAATATGCGAGTGTCTGCTGTCCTCCTCAGACAGGGATTTATAAAGTGACGAGGGCGAAGCGTGGAAACGTTGGTGTCTTTTGAACTTGACAGAGCGGCTTTAAAGAGGCAGAAAACTCCCATGAGGAAATTAGTCGCATTTCTGGTGGGGGCTGTTATAGTTCCTGGCGCATGTACGGCCCTGAATCTGTTGCTTCACGAGCTTCAAAAAATGAATCCCGAGACTGAGTGAGTGTGAGAATAGATGCAGTCCTGAAGTAGTGGAGTTATGGGGGTTGTGTGGACCTAAGGAGCCTGTTTCCTGTCCAAGTGTGCACATTGTAAAGGAACCAGCAGGCTCTATTGTCTTTCAGGTTGTCCAGTGACGTAAGACCTTCCTGTAGTGAAGGCTTTGCTGATAGCCCAGCCGCCACACTGTACGGTAATATCAACTTCCATGTATTCAATAAAACCCAAGACAGACAGATGTTTTTTATCCCAGGAGTTCTCTCCCTCTCTCTGTCTGTCTCAGTCGGATGTTTCCTTTAAAAAAAAAAAAAAACTGGACCACGTAACCGTTTAGTGCTGATAAATCAATTGTGCTTTTGATTCTCATTCACATTTCTTTGTTTTTTTATACACTCCACCCCCCCTCTTGGATTGATTTTGATTTGATTTCCTGACTTATGAGTAGAAAATGAGCATATCTGATTCCCTCACATGCACCACCACCCTCACCACCACCCTGTCACGGTCTTGGCAGGGAGGAGCACCAGCGAAAGCTTACAGAGCAGGAACATGTCACAGGACTAATGGCATTGAGGTAATGGATTGGTCTGTTCTGCCAGATGCAGCAGTAATAATCCTGCGAACTCCAGACAGGGTCTTAGCCGAGCTTCACAGCGCTGCAAGATCCTGAAAGGAATCCCTATAGCTTTGGTTTATGACCAGACTGCGTCAAAGTCTGGACTGACCCTGCCTGTGCACTTGTCTCTGTCTCTGGTAAAATCTGCAGAGTCTTTTGCCAATTTATCTTCCCTCTTTCTTTTCCTCTTGCCCCTATTTTCTTTCAGAGGCCTTCGAATAACTCCCGAAATCTGTTTTTGTGCGTTTTTTTTTTTTTTCCTTCAAAAGTTCATCAGGTTTTTGTCATTAATGGGACATCACTCCCGACATCCAGCTGCACCTCTTCATCTCTTCATTCTCTTCAGTGATCACTTCGATTGATTTACATTAAGCTTATGGTTTCAAAGCACAATCCAGATGTGTCTCAGAAGTACGGCTAAGTTGATGTTAATAGGATCCTGCTGCGGCACTGCTGTGGATCAGCATAGATTTGGGTATTAGTGGCAAATGATTTCAGCCAAGTATGCCTTGCTGTGGCTATATGCACATTCAAAATGCATGAGTTTCTCTTTCATTTCACCACTGTTCCGTTGTTCTTTGTCCAGGGTAAAGACCAGATGTTCCACTGTTTCTCCTTTGATTTCCTAAACCAAACTGAATCTTCCACCATCTGCACTTACACTGCCTTCAAGAGCAGTTTAACAGCTGCATGGTATTTGTTCTGTTAATGATAGGTTTGCAGTGATACAGAGATATAAAACACGACACCACCGCTACAGATTTCAGCAGAAACTTTGAGAGTTACAAGAGTTTATTCTTTCATGCTCCAGAGTTTGGAGCTGCGGGTATATTCTCTGCACGCTCCTAACTCAAAGTGAACTTCATAGCTTATCAGCCGGTCCTTATTAATGGATAGACTTTGCATCGTTGCCACGGAGATGGATCTGTTGACATGCAAGCTCTGTAGCTGTTATGATTTTATCTATAGCACGTCTAAGGGTCTGTTGGCTTATAATTTAAGCATAAAGTTCATTCTCGATCTTGGAAAGTGTAGTTTACAATCCCAAGTTGAGGGTCACTCTGGAAAAAGCTATTACAGTACCAATAAGTGTCCTTCTTTTATGTCAAACTACTGTTGTTGCTAGTAAGTTAGACTTTTTTATAGACAGTACAACTGTAGTAGTAGTTATACAAGAAGTGTTATAGTTTCATTGTTTAAGAAAGTTAAATATAGTATAAAGAATGGACGGCATGTCCGTCACCTGTAGGTTTCTAAAGAGCCTGTTGGTAGTCCTGCCTCATCTAAAACCTAAAAGACGTGCATCATCGGCTGAATGACGCCTGGGTGCTTAAATAAGCCACCTGTAACAGCACCCACCTGTCAGTCAAAGTGCCCACACTGTTAATTATGCATAACTTTAAGCCTTAATATAATTTGAACAGGTGGGTTCTATAAAAATTCACCGTCAGTACAGTTGTCATGAACGGGGAAATTAGCTATAGAGACCAAAACTGTTTTTTGTACCAGGCTGTAAACATGTTTATTTCTGCTGTGAAGTTGGACATTTTAACATGGGGACTTATGGAGACTGACTCACTTCTGTAGCCAGCCTCAAGTGGCCGTTTGAGGAGCTGCAGTATTTGGCTTCACTTCACGGCCACGGAGGTTGATTTCCAACTTTCTCAGGAATGTTAATAGACTTTCTGCGCCTGATAAATTGTGCTTGTTCCTTATTCGGGTAGAGTAATATGCTTCATCTTGATTTTTTTTCTCTTCTTGTTATGCCTGGCCAACCTTTTTTGCATTCATACCTTTTATGTCTTAACCCCATGGCTCTTTATTTAGACTGTGTCTGCATGGCTGGCTTTGAACTAACGTGTTATTCTTACTGTAGAGATGGGATAGAGTGTCCGTTGTTTGAGAATATGGGAAAATGTGGATTGCAAATCCATGAGAAAGAAAAAAAAAGGCTTGCATAGCAGTTCTTCAGATGCTACAAGGAAAAAAACTTATCCAGAGTGTGAGAATGTGAAAGAAAAGTGAATATTTCGGTCATAAGATCATTGTCAGCAGCTTTAGCAGTGCTTATTGTGTGTACGCCATCCCTGGTCAGTGTTGATAGGATAAACAGATGCCGTGTTCAGCTTGAAAAAATAGATAACACCTGGATGTCCTTAAAGAGACCCAGGTGCTATCTCCACTAAGAAACTGTAAAGCTGTCTTTATTTAATTCCTCCCACCAGCTGTGTGGAAGTGTGAGTCTGAGAGAAGGGAAGGGGGCGGACGTATGGTCTAATTAGCAGCACAGTGTTTCTCTGAGGGTTGGAGTACACTTCTGAGCAGTGACACATGTAATTACGCAATTTTGGAAGTTGCTCCCTAGCCAGTGGCAGACGAGATTGTCTCCTGCGTGCAGAATGCATCGCATTAGTTTTGGAATCGAACAATAAAGAAATGCCTCGCTCATCCATCAAAGCTAATGACTCAAGAAATGCGCCTGTGTCATGGACGCACATACTGCTCGGTGGAAAATCTGACCTTCTCCTCCATGTGTAGATCTTTTCTTCGGGATTGAGTGGGATTCAGATATTTAGACATCAATATATCATTAATATTCCTAATATTTAATGAATACATCAATGCAACATTTTAATATAGCTCTGTGTTGCACAGTGTGTGGTTCCAGGCATGTTGGATAAACCCAACACAATCCATCACGAGGTATTAACTCAGGAATCTTGTAATATTTGCAGTGTACTTGAATAAACATAACCCCCCGCACCACCATTGTCACGACATATTTGGACAGGTGTGTGAAATTGGAAATAGATGAGGTGTTTATAATGACCTCAGACCATTAAATCCTTTGTATTAAACTGAAGAACACAGGCCAAGATAAGCTAGATGACCTCAAGGAAATTATCCTACACATTTAAAGTTAAACTAATCGTAAGCAGACCACCCAAGAATGCGATGCATTAAACCCAAACTGAGGTCGACCATTAATTCCTAACATCCCTGTAAGCCAAATGAAAGTTGTTTGACTAACATGCAATGCTTTGTGGGTAGCAGCGGCGCTCGTCGTTTCGCTCGCATTTTGGACGCGAGTGAGAATTTTAAGGCACACAAGAGGACGTTTTAAAGTAGCCGTGAATCGGTGGACATGTTCCCGAGAGGACGAGTCTGTGGATGTCATCAGAGGTGGACTGAGCCAAGGTCTGGAATACAGATCTGCAGGACAGTCGTAAGGACGGTGTCACTGCCCAGCTGTCTGTCTCTGCACACAAATCCACATGACAGGCAGGATGTGGTCCATTTGTCATGAGGATGCTGACATACACTGTGTAGAACCAGCTGACTGTCGGTCCTGAAGCATCCATTAACGTGGTTCAATCATGGTTCAATCTGCATGACTGGGAAATAGAGATAGTTTAATACAGTGTTGATACAAGTATATCATGGTAAATGTATGGGAATCATAAAAGAATGTACACACAGTACAATGTGTAAGAATGTAAGACAAACGCTCAACGATTTCTGGCAGAAAAAACAAACATTATAAGCTTCATAAATATTGTCCCAGTACAACCCTGGAAATAAGGAGCCCCACCAGCTGAACACGGAAACAAAATCTAGTATCAAATGTCCATTCCCACTGCATCTAAAAAACCAAGATATGACTAGTTAGACTGATAAAGGATTAAAAAGTGACGGCTTTGTTTGAGGTGTAGTTTTAGCACAGTTCAAGACAACAACACCAGAGGAATCATGGGCCCTCCGCAAAGTATTGAAGATCTGCTGAGTGACTTTTTCCACTGTTTTGTACATAACCACCTTGAAACAATTAGCAAATTAAGTGAAGTTTAGCTACACTCACTAACTTCTCTCTCTTTCTGTCTTTATCTTGCTCTCATGTCAGGAATTGAGCTCCAAAACTTTGTTTAAACCTTATTAACATTACAAGAAATTCATATCCAAAGTCCTAATATTGATACCTGTGATAACCAAGGCTTGTCTGAAATAATTTCATACACTCAAAGCTTGTGTTTAAGTCCACTCCAATAGTTCATGGGCCATCAATCAACTACATAAGCCACGTTTCCACCGCAGGATCTTTCCCCAGGGATCTAGGAACCTTTGGAGTAACTGAGTGGGTTAACACCGCAGGGATCAGGGTCTAAATTAAGTTCCAGGGACATTATTTTACCCCCAAAAAAGACCCTCCTTTGAGGGTAGTACTTTCCAAAACAACAGGAAGGTTGGGGATGAGGGTTGCAGCGGTGAACATTTCTTACTGGTTGAGCGCTCTGCATTTTAGCCAAAATTTGCAGCAGTTTGTTTTGTATAGTTGCTTGCAAAAATGTAAAAACGGCTGTCACATTTTCATACATCAGTGGACTAATTTGGCTAATCTGCTCAGGTCTTTAGACTGTGCTGGAAATGCAGACAACAACAGGCTGAAGGAACCTTTTAGTTCATCGAAAAGTAGTTCCTGGGACTTTGGGTGAAACGTGGCTGAAACTTCACTGAAGTTTTTGCAGGTTTAAGATTTAAGATTGGTTCCTATTGAAGAAAACAACAACAAATCATTCTCATCAGATAACTATTATCGAGATAACTCAAACATTCAGTCTTTGTATATGTTTGTAATTCAGCTCCATGACTTTGTTTAACTGCAATAACATTACAAGAAGTCCACATACAAAGTCCTAATATTGATCCCAGAGACAACCAGGGCTTGCTTACAGGATGAATTAATTCTATACAGCTGCAGCTTCTGTTCTACCAGTCCGCAATGTTCTGCACTATTAACTCAACCTCAATAGTTCCTGCGCCTAATATTGTTAGCAACAATTGTTTGAAGTCTGAATGAACTCTCTACACTTGAGGTTTGTGTTTGACAATCCAGTAACTTCTATTCATACTACAAGAAGATCAGAAACATTTGGGGGTTTAGGAACTACAGCTCCGCAATAAAACCTGTAGTTGAAGGGCAGATGAAGTCCTAAAAAGTTTCCTAAAAAAGTTCCTGTGGTGGAAAAGGGCCAGTTGGTGCTGTTGTTATTCTGTTCACTGCATTTTTAATACTAACAACACACATTTTTTCACAACTGATGCAATATATTTCCTTCTGGAACGACAGGCAAGTTCCCATAAAAGTTCCTGGGTTCTTGAATAGTAAAACATGTCTCTAAAACCAACCGACTCACATGAGATAATTGGAAAATAGAGATAAATTTAGTCTAGACTGAAGTATAAAACAGGCAGAATGATCTTTATTTTGAAAAATGATAACACCTTATATATCACCCGTAAAGCCTGCGGACTCATAGTTGGACAGCTGTAAGTGACATCATACTCGTGACTTCTTGAAATGCTTTTAGTGATGACTATCAATCCAACTGAACTCGTCGAGATTGGACAAGACGAATTGGAGGGGGGATGAGGAGACAAAGATAGCATCAGAGAGGAACACTCAGTGTCCCAGTGTGATGGGTCGACTCGGGGAATCAGATCCGACGCCCCGGCTTACGAGGGCGACGGCTCCGCCGTCTCACGCCACATTGATGGGATCCAGCCAGTGCTTCTCACAGCTGCGTCTTCAGGCGTGGCGGCAATCAGCGCACATGTGTCAGGAGGGCCTCAGTGTTTACACAGGGCTAACTGTACATTGTCAGCTCCAGCACCAAGCTCCTCAGCTGGTCGCTTTGAAGCCACGGAGTTCATCTGACGAGGGGGCCCTGTGGCTGCTGCCCCGAATGCCGGGAAGATAAACGTGACGCATTTTTTCCCCCAACATCCAAAAAACGTGATAACGAGATCCATGGAAACTCCTCTTCATTGATGATAAAAACTGGTGTGGCTATGGCACCATTGCGATGAACCCGTGCACTTTTTGACCCATTTTCTTGGCTCTTTATTATTCCCACAAATAACCGGCAAATACAATGTGACGTGAAGCCATTTCCAGTATAAATACAGTAGAGATCAATGGAATAAATGACTTTTGGTGATCAAAAACAGCAACAGTCCTTCAGAATAAAACATCAGCAAGAAATTAATCACAGTTGAGGAAATTGAGGAGACCAGTGTCCAGAATGCAATGCAGCCACAACACATGTTGTGTTTTAAAGGAGCATTCCACCAATCTAACACATCAACATCGGTTTACTGGGGAACTCCACCGATTTTACACATCAAAGTTTGTTTACAGTTTTTGGGGCGTACTACTGCACATGTGCAAACAAAGTATTGTATAAAGCCCTGTGTGGCTCCAGAGGGGGCCTCTGAGGAGTCTGATAAATTGCCATCAAGTGATGCCACTTTGTCGGTTCGGGCTGCAGAAAATTAAAATAAAAAAGGTTCTGGGGGTGTAGGAGTTAGACAGAAATGAGCTTACCAGAACTCTGTTCTCATACCTGCTCAAGGCTAGAGATTCAAGGCTACATTAGCCAGTGCTACTGTAGCCTAACCTGAATTTCATTGAATCTCATTGTGGACAGTATCTCTAGTTCTGCTTCATCTGTGTTATGCTAAATACTAAATCGGCCGAGCACTCTTTTATGGGGACTTCTAATCAGCCTGTGAAAACAGCTGTGTAATGTCTTCTGAGGCTCTGGAGGGAGCTTTGTCTTGAGAAAGTCTTGAGAAAATAACCTGAGGGTTATCTCATCTTGGGCTCGGCACAGAGAGCCAGCATTACGAACCGAGGGCACGGAGTTCGAAAGATATTGGCATTTACCAGGCAGGGATGATCTAATAAAAGGATGCTGTAGGTTGCATTATGGGAAGTGTAGGATCCCATGTTTTTGAAATGTGACCCTACTAGAACCAAGATTATTTAATATAATCCCATATCATTTGTTGCTGTATTCGCTTTAATGCAAAGCATATTGAGTTCCCCTGTAATGAAATTGCCTGAAAGTCTGCATATCTCAGCCTGTGCTGCTTCAGTTTTTACCATTACTTTCCCAATCTGACTGAAGCTAGTTTGTTCTTGCATTTCCTTTCCTTAACTTGCTAACAGGATGCTTTCTCCACAGTCAAAAACAGTCATGTTTTTTGTTTTTTTTACATGTCAAATGTGATCAGGGAAATGTTGGAAATTAAAAGTGGATGAGTCACATTTAAGGAAAGTCCAGCAACAATTTTTCATTGCAAGGTTATTCCTGGAAAGCAACATGAACATCACTGATGATATAAGATAGATTTTTCCTTTAATAGAAGTCTGTAGAGTCTACTCTTTAATAGAGGATTGCACTGACCATGGCTTCCAATTCAGAGTTTGCAGATTCATTTATTCATTCGTTTATCACACTTCAGAGTACAACCATAACACTTTAAACCCTTTGACAGTTGTTTCAAAAATGTATTTTATTCATGAAAACCAAAAAATGGGCGATTTTGCTGCTTTTTCTCCGTTCAGATCACATCAGACCAGATCTTGCTCAGCAAATACTGTACTTGCACTTCAAAACAAGGTCTAGATTAGTATAGAGACTGCTTAAAACACAGTTTCAGATTTATTTCTACATGTGAAAACAAGAACAAGGGTGGTTTTCTCGACCTAGATGACCGCGTCTTGATCAAAAACTTAGTTAGCGTAGACTTGTCAAATCACTTGAGGTACGTTCTGCAGAGGTTTATGGGTCAGAGCGTTGCAAGATGTCCTACATAATTTTACCTCTTCGGAGTTCATAGACATGAAATAATTAACCATTCATCTTCGTCTTTGGACACTAATTCCGTCCTTTTCTTTTCTCTCTTCACTCTTTTCATATCTCGATACATCTAACTCTTTTCCTCCTTTGATTCAGGTTTAGACTCCAGCACACGGACTCTGAGCACCCCCAGCCCCGGTCTTATCCTGCCATCCAAGTCCTCCTCTCTCTCCTCACCTGCCCTCTCCAGTAACGGCCATGAGACCAACTCCTCTTCCTCCTCTTCTGCCCCCGCAGAGACCGTCGCCGTGGTCCACGCTCAGCCTGGCACTCACACGCGCCCGCCAGTCCAAAGGCCACCACCACGCCCCATCGACCTCCTCCCGACCACACCCTCCTACAGATCTTCTCCCATCTACCCACCAATCAGCTGTGCGCGCGCGTATGTCGGCGTTAGTACAATCTGGCGTGGGACCCGAGGCTGTGGGGCACCGTCCGGCTAACGGGAGAGCTGCTTCATGCCGACCGTGCCATCCGGGTCCTGACCCACCGGCTGTGCCAGGACACCCCAAATGTGTGTCTGACCCTGGAGACGGTGATTGTGAATGGCTGCAAGAGGCTCACAGACCGGGGTCTGCATGTCGTGGCTCAGTGCTGCCCGGAGCTACGTCGCCTGGAGGTCGCCGGCTGTTATAACATCTCTAATGATGCGGTGTTTGAGGTGGTGTCCCGCTGCCCCAACCTGGAGCACCTGAACCTCTCAGGTAATATGAAATACAACTGTCATCGCCGTAACAATAAATCAAAATCCACCTTAATGGTAGTCTGACTCAGTTTTATTAAGGATCGTCTGCTACCCTACATCACGCACATGTGTGGCTTTACCTCAAAGAATTCCTCATCTCAGTCTCTCTCAGTCATTTCTACTAAAACTGGTAAAATCATTAGAGGAGCAGGAGAAGCTCTGCCAACCTTAAGCTCCCATGTGGGAGAAGAAAGACTTTCTTTAGCTGAGAGCAGAACTTACCTCAACATGAGTAAGGAGAGCGGTCTGCTGCTTTCATTAAGGAAGTGACACAAATAACATTGACTTGGACGGGACTCCGGTGGCAGAGCAATGTCTGCACCATTAGAACCAGGAAGTAGGCCCTTTGTTGTAAAAATAACCTTTAGAAAACGTTTGGCTTTTATTTGAAAGGCACAAAATAATGAAATCAAGACTGCGGACGACATCAGCTTTTGATTTTTTGAAAATTGACCATAATTGTGTTGTTTTTTTTATGGAGTTGTTGGCACTCTAACAGCTTCTAGTTGCACGCATGTAGTCAAGAAGAGCAGATTTTACTCTGGCGACCTCAAGTGGCTGCTCATAGAAAACTGAAACTGTCTCGAAGCACAGGTTCATTTCAAGTCTGCCTTAAAAGATTGCTCACTTCCCCTGCTGTTCATACCGGCCACCAGAAAATCTCTTCCTTTTGTGATCTTGGACAAAAACACTCAATCCGTGTTCAATGAAAAATATTATTTTTTTATCTGAATATAGTAATATCAGGCTTTAGCTGTCTGAATTAGACAAATCAAGCGGCTTTCTTGTGAGGTTAAGCAAAAATTAAGGAAATTAAATTTGCAGCTTTCACTGTCTTTTCTGCAACCTGATCACCTTATGCCATGTTTAGCTCAAAAACCACTGTACACACAGTTATTAAAGGTGCATTGTGTAAGATTTGGGGCCTTTATTTTCAGAATAAGGCAGATGTGGAATATAATATTCATAACTATGTTTTCATGCATGTGTAATCACCTAAAAAAAATAAGAATCTTTTTATTTTTGTTACTTAAAAATGAGCCTCATTCAAACACACCGTTTTTCTACAGTAGCCCAGAACAGACAAACTAAATACTGACTCTAGACAGGGCCTTTTAAGTGTTGTTTCTCCTTTACATGAAGGTGAGGGTGATGTGAGGAGATTGCAATGCAGCGATTGCACCGCTAGATGCAACAAAATTCTACACAGTGGACCTTTAAAAGAGCAAATTTTGTCTTTAACTTGAGAAAATACACTTGATTTAGCTAACTCAGCCTCAGCTTGTTTTGCTCAGTTAGTTCAACTAAACCAAAGAATGTATTTTTGAAACAGAGAGAACATATCTCCTTATCATTGTTCATATGGACACTTGACTATTGTTTTAAGGCAGACTTATCCTTTAAATATAAACAATGTACTTTGGAGAAGTCATTATTTTCGAGCTGTCAACCTCTGCTTCCTCTTCCTGCAGGCTGCTCCAAGGTGACATGCATCAGCCTCACCCAAGAGGCCTCCCTCCAGCTGTCCCCTCTGCACGGCCAGCAGATCTCCATTCACTTCCTGGACATGACCGATTGTTTTTCCCTCGAGGATGAGGGCTTGCGAACTATCGCCTCCCACTGCCCCCGCCTGACACACCTGTATTTGCGCCGCTGCACCCGACTGACAGATGAAGCCTTGCGCCACCTGGCTCTCCACTGCCCTTCAATAAGGGAGCTTAGTCTCAGTGACTGCCGCCTGGTGGGGGATTTCGGCCTGCGTGAAGTCGCCCGCCTGGAGGGCTGCCTGCGCTACCTGAGCGTGGCCCACTGCACCCGCATAACTGATGTTGGCATGCGCTACGTGGCTCGATACTGCCCGAGACTGCGCTACTTGAACGCGAGGGGTTGCGAGGGGCTGACAGACCACGGCCTGAGTCACTTGGCCAGGAGCTGCCCTAAACTCAAGTCTTTGGATGTGGGTAAGTGCCCACTTGTGTCGGACAGTGGCCTGGAGCAGCTTGCTATGTACTGCCAAGGCCTGAGGCGAGTGAGTCTCAGAGCTTGCGAGAGCGTAACGGGCAGAGGACTCAAAGCTCTGGCAGCTAACTGCTGCGAGCTGCAGCTTCTCAACGTGCAGGACTGCGAGGTGTCGCCAGAGGCTCTGCGGTTTGTTAGACGCCACTGCCGGCGCTGTGTCATCGAGCACACAAACCCTGCTTTCTACTGAGACGTGTGGGGCGGTCGGGGAGTTCTTGGACTGGTCTTCTGACAAGTGGATGTTCTAATATTCCTGCTATGGAGTTGGCAGAGTTCAGCAGCTGATGTGTCAGAACTGGTTGAAAACTGGTGTGCAATAGTGGCCAGAATTTGTCTCTTTAAATCCGCTTGGTGGCTGTTAATGCTGTCTTTTGAAGGAAAAATAAAAATAAAAAAAATACTTCCGTAGAATGTATTTAACATATTTATCTGTAAAAAGGCAGAGAAGTGCAGTATTTCAGTATATTAACAACATCACAATGTAACAACATGCTACAACACTGAGCACTGGGTACAGCTGTGTTACCATTTAAAAGCATTGTAATATATTTTATTTTCATCACTTTAAGGCCCTGAAACATAACCATTATCATACATTACTACATCTATTTATAAACAGCAAGTATCTTCAGACTAAACCACTAAGAATGTAGCTACGAAGCAGCGACTAAAGCACATCTGGTGATTTAAAGTACTCTCGGTTTCACTTTCTTTGTGTTGTGTGCACTTTATGCACTTGCTGACAATCACTTCAACTGAGCTCAAAGTGTCATCGTTCTGTCAACCTATTTGCTGTAAATTAAAAGTCATTTATTAGCCAGAGTTTTTTTTTTGGGTTTTTTTACTGCCAAGTAGAAACAAACTCTTTTATGGGATCGTTGTCGAAAATAAACAAGAACACATTGCTGCTATAACTGTGCCAATAAATTTCTTCGAAATACGCCTCCAACAACTGCGAGTGTTTTACTCAAACCCTCATTACAGTCTTAAAGGATTTAAGCCTGCACATGTTTGTGAGTCATTACGGTAACTAGGGAATATCTAGGAATACCATATAAGGATTTGTAAAGTCCTGTAGTTCCCTTCACGGCGTGAAGTGTGTAAGTTCAAAGGGCAGTGTGTGTTTGGGTGGAAAAGGTGCTACTAGGTCTGACTTTAAGGCCATTGGCTGGATTAAACCTGCTTGTATGTCCGTCCCAAAGGTATCCTCCACATACATGTACATGTAAGATTAGTGCTGCAGGTTTGCTACTGGTGAATGTGACTTGATCAGAATCATGTGGCATCTGTCAGCCATGGGAAACCTTCTCCTCCACCTGTTTTTGATTGTTGCTCTCCTGCAGCGTTCCTTGGCTTAAGCAGGCGAGTATATGACATAATCACAACACAAAGCAAAACAAGAATATCTCCAAAGCGATTTGAACTCCTAATGAGCAATTTAGATCGTTAAAATTCGTTTTGTCGGAAGCAAATGTGCAGCTGCGAAAACATTCTGTGCTTCTGTATATTAGAGAGATCGTCCACCTTTGGCACACTTGCCCCCCAAAAAGCTGAAACCCTGGGAAGGGATAAGGGATGCCACCAAGATGCCTAAAATGTAAGTACACCCTGGTTGCTGTAGCAGGTTGCTGGAGATTTTATTTGGATGCATCACTGGGTTACATTTAAAAATGGACTGAACTTGTTCCAGCTTATAGGTTATTGGTTTCATGTTAAGTGTTGTCAGAGGGCCATGTCCTCAGACGTTTTGGCACTACATACAGATACAAATGAGTCTTCACATCCAGGTTAGAGTAAAATCATTATGATCTATAGGTGTAATCATCACAATTAGACTTAAAAATGTAGAACAAAGTATAAAAGAGATTCTGTGGGCAAAAAGAAATTACTAAACTCAACAAATTTTGACTGTTACAAGAGCAATGAATCCAGAAAACATAACATTTAAAGTGATATTAAAATCAGAATTTGTCCTTTGAACAGTAAAACTTATTAAATGATGAACTGCAGCGCTCACTGCGCTGACAGATGTTGCACATGCACATGCATTAAAGCTGATTTCAGGAAAGTATAATAAGGTTTCACTTGTACAGCAGGCAAAAAGTCAAAAGTCTCTTGCACGTCCATTGGTTGAGAACCTTAACCACAATAAAGCACTAACATCACTCGTAGTCTAACCATATTCACTGCTAATAACTTATGTTTAGAGTGCAAACAGAGGAAATACTGTGGAGCAAAATTGGAAAAAATTGACATCCATGACCACACAGGAAACAAGATTTGTGAATGAATCTATTGCCCCATTGTATGCTGGGAGGGTCCCAACATACTCGTGTAACTGCAATCACATGATCAGCGATCAAGCAGTCATATGAATGCTAATCATGCCTTCAACTCTACTCGTTTAGCTTTACTACAAAATAAGAGCACACTGTTATTCAAGATAACCTCAACAAATCAGTTCTCACAGATCCAGATTAGCAGGATGTGAATAAACAGGATTGTTTTATCCTGATAGCGGCACGTCAGCCCGAAATTGAAGAACAGGGCTTTATTGTAGACATACAGAGTGAACCAGACAGTATACTGTTGAGAAAGGCTGTCCTGGCCTGGATTTTCAGTTACTGTAATCATGACACATGTTGGTGGGATTTTGAATGAGGTTTTCTTCTGAGAAGAACCCAAAAGTTCCAGTTTCACTTCAGCTTTCTATACTTGCAAAACTAATGACATTCCCAGTAGCCTCAGATGTACATTGTGCTTATAGTGCTAATTGGGAAATGTTCACAGAGCCTCTAGCAGGGCTTGTTTAAATCACTCTGTCTCTTCTTGAAAGGTGTCTACAGGATACAGCACCTGTGGAGGAAGCCTGGAAAAGCTTCCCTGTTAAGTATCCATCAGCGGAAATGTCAGAGGACTGTCTCTACCTTAATGTGTACAGACCCACTGGGACCGTCTGCGGAGACAAACTACCGGCTAGTCCACGTGCACACATGCATAATGATTCAGCTACATAGACAACAGTGGGGGAGAAAAGAAAAGGGAAAAAAAAAAAAAACAGCTGCAAAAAGTGAACGGCTGTGAAAAACTTAAAACAGCTGCCGTCGACTGACTGTTTGCTTGTTGTGTTGTCAAGGCGATGGTGTGGATCCATGGGGGAGGCCTGGCTTCAGGAGGGGCCTTCCAGTATGATGGCTCACCGCTGGCTGCTGATCAAAATGTAGTCGTGGTCATTGTTCGCTATCGTCTGAGTATTTTAGGATTCCTAAGGTACATATCACATCACAATATATTTGATACTTCATGATCTTCCATGAAACGTGTTTTATTAGGGTTATAACATGAATATTCAAATTAAAAACAGCCTACTACATTTTTATAGTGCATAATAAACATTTATTTGGTGATTATACACATGCACAAATCATTTGTAAGTGTGTATATAATGGATGTCAACTAAAACATAGTAATATATTGGTTTATAGTCACACATCACAGTGTGTCATAGAGCATTTATTAACTGTTTTTTCACTAGTTATGAACGCTTCACATTAATTAACACTTACAAGTGTGCTTATATCTGTTTATAACTGCACTATAGTGATGTATAGCGCATTATAAACAGTTTATTCATGTATATACTGCTTATAAATGCAAAATAGTGGGGATTAAGGTGAACTGTTACCGATACAAAGCATCATAATACTGTGTAGTATTACCTGTTATTTTATTTTGGGTCTGTAGTGGGTTTAATTATAGGTTTTCATAATTAAAGGGATCTCAGGGGTGAAGACACCAGAGCAGAAAAGGTAATGAAGCTGCTGCACTTCCTTCTGTCAACCACTAGATGTCCCTAGAGGTCAATGTTTTTCAGTGCTGCTCACAATAACATCAGGTGATAGTGAACTGCTGTAAACCAAGTAGCTGTTTTTAAATAAGCACTGGAGACAAACATGCACCAGGTAACTGGGGCTTCCTGGATCAAATAGCCAGCCTTCATTGGGTTTGTGACAATATAGCAGTTTTTTATGGAGACCCAAGTTCAGTCACCATCTTTGGACAATCTGCAGGTGGCATTAGTGTCTCTATGTTGGTGAGTATAAAGGGAATAACGCATGATTTCATTCAGGATATAAAATACAAACATGTGCACGTGTTTCTGTGCAGGTACTGTCACCTTTGTCTGAGGGTTTGTTCCACAAAGACATGAGTGGGGTGGCACGCTGGAGGCCCACTACACCAGTAACCCACTGGCTATGGCCCAGGTGATAATCACACAATAAGTTCAGTCAGTTTCCTTACAGCTGGTAGTTAATTTCAAACATCCCTCCTGCAGATGATAGCCAACTTGACCGAGT
Source organism: Miichthys miiuy (assembly GCA_036365135.1). Classification (NCBI taxonomy): domain Eukaryota; kingdom Metazoa; phylum Chordata; class Actinopteri; family Sciaenidae; genus Miichthys; species Miichthys miiuy. The sequence goes on from CM071618.1 coordinate 6,248,424, forward strand.
GTGAGAGCAACGACATTGAGAAGCTTGTCCAGTGCATGAAAGGCAGGTCTGAGGAGGAAATACTGAGTGGTATTAAAAAGGTAAAGTAAGTAGTGAATGTCTGTATTGGCATACAGCTTGACATTAGTGACTATAGTGACTTTCTGTCAGTAGAGTGTCTCAAGTGAGCAAAACAATCAGGATTTCTTCTCAACGTCAGTTTGAGAATATTCTGTCTGTTTGGTTGACTTTAAGCTGGAGCTGTTGTCATTGTCAAGCCTGTTAGTGCAAAATATGGCCACACTAGGTGGCGTTTATTGACATACGAACTCCACAAATCATGAAATTGTCTCGTGGTGCTTCATGGAAAAATGTTCCAGCTCCAGCTATTGATGGCGTGTTCCTGAAAGGTCCACCTGAGGAGTTCCTATGCTGATCGGAGTTACCAATCATGAGTTTGGATGGATGCTTCCACAGGTAAACTCTCAAGATCATTTATGCATTTAAGCATGGAAGGACAGTAGCACTGTCTTAAGGACTGACAGTGGTATTACTATGAACACATACATGTGCATTGATAGACCTTGATTATATAGTGTTTCCAATGCTTAATTGGCATTTCTGTGTCTAAAATATCTTTTTAGTTGATATGTACTTGCGATTAGCTTCTAGGACCTCCTGGATGGGTTCAAGGTATGAACGAGGAAGACGTGATATCAGTGATGAAGATGTTCTTTCCCTCTCGTGTAAGTAAGAGCTGTTGTATCTGTATTTACTCAACTGTGCAAGAGTCATCACACGCATACATTCAATGATTTATTTACATGATAAATTAACAATAATCAGGTAATAATATGTGCCGACAAGTTACATTAAACATTCATAAATATACTGCAAAAATAAATGTTCGCATATACTTTTTCCTCCCCCCCAAACCCTTCATATTTCCTCTCCGACAGGCCTCAGGTGCCAATGAACTGATACTGAATGAGTACCTGCAACAGAATGACTCTCCTGAGAACATACGAGATGTTTTCACTGAGATTCTTGGCGACCTGGTCCTTGTTCTTCCCATACTTAAAGTATCTGCATACCACCGAGGTGAGCCTACTTCGTAGTTAGCTCGAAATAATTACAGCCCTTGTAGTCGCATCGTGACTTGTGTTTTAATTCCTTCTGACAGATGCAGGCGTGCCCGTGTACGTCTACGAGTTTCAGCGGAACAAGACCGCTTTGTGGTGGTTTCGTGATGTTTTGTTTTCTCGGATCTTTCTTTTGTGCTGGGCACACGGTGGTTACAGGTACTTGAAGCAGGAAGATCTCATTCATCTTGCACTTTTGATTAAGATTATCAATGTCAATAGTGTTAAGGCTGTGCAATAATTGATTTCACCCCAAGGGTCTGTGTCACAAGAAGAGGAGGAACTGAGCAAGCTCACAATGGCTTAGATAGCGAATCTTGCACGCCATGGGTAGAGTATTGTATTTCATTCTTTGCTGCTTTTCTCCTCTTGGGAAGTGTTTAAACTAGAGGTTCTCGTTTTTATTTCACAGGCTGTTAAAGTGTTTTTGTGTGTGTGCGTGTTTCCTTCCTCCACAGGTCACCTAACGAGCCCGGACTGGTGGAATGGTCTCTTTACAACCATGACGAATGCTTCCTGAAGTTGAACCTTCAGCAGACAGTTGGCCGAGGACTGAAACAGAACAGAGTCCACTTCCTGGATGTCATCCTGCCCGATAAACTAGGAAAGTCTCATCCTGCTAATGATGAACTCTGATCTGAGACTTCCACAAAGTGCAATGTACATTTATCACACAAAGAGTGAGGAGGCCACTTCATTTCGCAAGTTTGTTGTCAAGAGTGTAACGTCTCTGTAACTGCACGTCGTGCTGGTGAACTGGACGGACTTCCCAGTTTTGACATTTGGCTCGAATTGTGCAGGTGCATTCAAGTACAGGCGGTGGTGGTCGAGTCCTAGTCACCTGGAAAAACAGAGACATTATGTTAAAGTCTTGATGTTTATTGTAGGGAACATGGCCGAAGATGAACACGTAAACTTCAGACGGCATGTTGTACCTGAGGTTTGAGGACACGGAGCTCATTGTAAACTTTTCTAAACTTCTTCTCCAGTTCCAGATACTTGTCTTTAAGCTTCTCCCTGTCTTTACGCTCCTTCAAAAAGTCTTCCTTGTAGACTTCGGCCTAAAAATGGATGAAAGGAAACAAATATAAATAAATATAAGGATTCAAATGGGTAATTTGGGCAAGCACATTAAAGAAATCGTTTGACATTTGGAAGAATACACATATTTTCTTCCTGCCGAGAGTTAGATGAAAAGTTGATACAACTTTCATGTTTCTGTGTTAAAAATGAAGCAGCTGGATAGCTTAGCTTAGCATAAAGACTGAAAACAGAGGGAAAAAGCTAGCCTGGCTCTGTCCAAAGATAAAAAAATATCTGTTTAACCTGTCCAAAAACAGTGTAAAAACAATCATTTGTGGTTTTGTGGGAAGTTTTGTGGCAGACTATTTCTTGGCCAGGAGTAGTAACCTCCTGACTGACCAGGCAACTACACCCGCCTAAGAAATAGTCCGGCACATAACCCCCCATAAAACCACAATATGTCATTTTTACTCTTCAGTTTTTGCCCATATTAAGCAAACAGCATATAACATATTAGTTGGCGAGCTTTAGAGGTTTGATATGTTGATTTTGTTACTTGTGGACTGAGCTAGGCTAGCTGTTTCCCCCTGTTTCTAGTCTTTATGCTAAGCTAAGCTAAGCATCTCCTGCCTGTAGCTTCATATTTAACATACAGGCACGAGAGTATGGATCTTCTCATCTAACTCCGGACATATATGATGATAAACGACGCTCACCTGATGTTTCCAGATATCCTGTAGTGTTTCACTGCTCGCTTCAAGAGGTTGAGTAGTCTGAAGTGCCTCCTCTAGAGCCTGTGCGAACACATCGAAGCAACAATAATGCCACTGTTGTTGCAGGGGATGCACACTCGACTGTGAGATGGAAACTTTTTTTGTTCCCTCAGTCTATTAACAAAAGCCCGATCATGACTCACCTTGTTCAGTCGTCCGATCTCCTCGCGTTGATGTTGCCCTCTCCGGGTCAGAGTGCTGTTCTGCTCTCGCAGCTCCTTTGCTTCCTTCACTGCTCTTAGTAACTCAGAGCTCGCATCAACGTCTTTGGTCTGTGAGAGGATCAAATTATTACACACATTTAACAGATTTAATCCGATAAAACGCCTTGAATATAAATATCTTGATTGACTAAAATATGGCTTCATTTACCCATGCGCTCTCTGCATCTTTGACTTTATTATATAATCTGATGTTCTTTTCTCTTTCTTCCCACATGTCCTCCTCAAAGTTAGGATGTTGCAGTAATGCTCTTAAATCGTGGACCTGAGAAACGAAAAGAAAGAACACGTGAAACATGGCACAAAACACTTAAATGACATTTAAGTAAACGAATGAATCAAACGCCCTCTTACCTTCTCTTTGTAGTACTTCTTCATGGTTCGGTACTCTTTTGCCCATCTCTCATTAATAGAAAGAAGCTGAGTAAAAGAGAAAGATCATTTAAGTACTGAGATGTCCATGTGTTCTGGGATGATTATAAATCTCAGTTCTGAAATGTACTCACCTCTTGCCTTTGCTCCTCCAAGATAAGTATCTGTGCTTTCATTCTGACGTCACTGTTGGCAGCCGGCGCCTCTGACTGAAGCCAAGAAAAGAGGAACTATTAAAATGTGGCACACGGACAATTATGCAACATAACAGCATCCACCGACTTCCCTTTACACATTATTGGAATTTCTGTTTTGGAGTGTTTCCCGTAACACAAAGCACACAGTCATTTTCTTGCGGTTAGGGAATCAGACGGTGACAGTATGGGTGTGAATTTTGTTCGGTCATATGTATCTTCCAGTGTTGCGTCTGTTAAGTACCTCTCCAAGGAGACTCCCTGGATGATGAACTGCAGCCGTGTGAGGTTTTCCTCCAAAGGAGTTGTCCGACACAAAAGCGTCGTATCTGAAAACATTTTAACGCAAACATTATTTAGCTTTTTAAAAAAATAAATATATAAATCGCAGTGAATCATAGAAAATCGTTGGAAGTTCTGGCGTGCCTCACCTGTCCTTGTCCGGCAGTGATGGATACAGCCTGTAGGTCTGTTTTCTGTCTGTGGTGACGGCTTCACCGGCCTGTGATCTCTCCACAGGTGGTGTGTCCATCGTGTTTTCATGTACGGACTGCCAAAACACAGAGGAGCACACATTATATCTCACTAAAATCTTACTTTTAACATTCATACGGTATGAATCGATGAAAAAAACCGACTGACATTTTCTTTAAAAAACTTCAGTTTTCTTAATTTGTATTGTTTTCAATGGAAACTGGCCTTTCAGACATCGTTAATAATGCAAAAGAAGCATAAACATCCATAAACAAGCAATGAAACAAACCGAAGACCTGAAGACAAAAGACATATTAATAAATAAAATTGTGAAATAAGTTAAAATCGATAATCTATAAATCAATAAAATGTAGGGACCGTCAAAAATGCATCATATATGATGATGGTATTTTAGCATGAGACTACGTGGAGTACAGTATACAGTCATACAGAGGTCTCGTGGTGGTCCACAGGGGTTAGGGTGTCGACTCTAAACCACAACATCCGCAGCTGTCGTCTGGACTTTGGTTGCATATGGTTACTGTCATCCTCTGTAATTTGACTCTCACATTGTCTGATAATACGTGTTGACGCTGTACTGATGCTGCCTCTGTGACAGCTGAAGTCAAACCCACAGACGTGCTGCACATGGAGCCTCTGAAATATCTGCATACCACATAACTTCACAACAGACGTGATGAAGATGGAGTTTATCCTTCAGGCATCAAACATGAGTACATATCTGTTGTTGTTGTTGTTGTTGTTGAGCAGGAACATCACCTCAAAATAAAATCTTTTAAACAACTTCATAAATATGCAGACATGTTAAACTCACCATATTAGTATCCTGTGTGGTCCTCGACATGTGCTGATCTAGGGATTTGAAGCTGTGACTCGCTGCGCACGTTAGTTATACTCAGGTATGACGTGTCAAAACCAGCGTCGTCCAATCACACGCCGGGATTCCCTCTCCGGGGCCGGTACGGTCACAGAGCTGCAAGTTTATTGAAGGAAAGGAAAGTACAAGTTAGTTGATCAGCAGCACGAGCGGTAATTAACGCAGTATTTGTGGTACCGATGATGAGATCGATGAGTAAGAGAAAAATCTGCGTCCACACTGCAAGAAATGACAAAGACGAAGCATTTCGTGGGAGATTTATTGATACGTAGGAGGTTTTTAATCCCACGTTTATGTTTTTTAATGCAACACTGCTGACTGATGATTTTTTTTTTTTTTTTGTCATTTCCTCGTGACACTTTTTATTTATTTATTGTTGTTTTAACAGGAAACTCGCCTTTAATAATACAGTGTAAATATTCATATAAAATCATAAATATGGGATATACGCAGGGCCAAAACACAAATTAATCAATAAATTAAAATTTTAAATAAATAAAAATGCATAAGTAATTAATTAATTTAATTAAATATATAATAATAAATAAAAATAAATAAATACATTTAAAAATAATAAATAAAATAACGTTTTTAACTCTTCCATTATTACTAGTAAGGGCTATATTTGGAGACATATTTTTAAAAATATATTTTAATGACCACAAATTATACACTATGACTCAATGTATCTCTATAAAAGTCATTATTTTCATGGGAGCTCTTTCAAAATAAGAGCACTATCCAATCAATCATGTAAAACTGATGTAAAACAAGATTTACAAAATAAAATACCACTAAAGTGAGATGTGAGCTTGTATTTTTTTAAAATATATATATATTTATGTCATTTGGGTACACAGTTCATTTCTTACAGTGTACAGCCTGCAGTTTAACGTCGTGTGAACTCGCGGAAGCCGGAAACGTTTTTAAAACATTAATGTCAAGACGAAACTGTCCACACACACACACAAAAAATGAACATGTAACGTGCCTCGAGCAGTGGGAAAATCACACATCTCGCAGGCTTATCATCTTACTCAATCTTTATACAGGCTGTTCTCAAAGGTGTTGACTCAGAGTTGTTTCAGGGAAGGAGGAGAGGGGAAAATACGCCACTGCACCTCCTCCAGTAACCGGTACCGACCCGAGGTGCTCATTTATTCTTTCTCATAGAAACCTCTAGTAAAAAAAAAAAAAAAAAAACCCTTCAACTTTAAGACCACCGCTTTCTTCCTTTTGGGGGATCTCCTTCCAAAACTACATTAAACCCACCTGGTGTGTGCCCAACGTGATTTCCCTGTTCAGACAGTTCACACCAAATCAACTGTTTGCCTTTTTTTTTTTTTGCAGCACTGGGGATGGATTTTTTTTTGGTTGAAGTTGGAGCTTCCACATCCATTGAGTTTAGCAGATGTCAGGAAGGTTTTGGCTGGTATTCTTGGATATCACATAACACCCTGAGGTCTCTTCTTTTAAAGTCAAAAATAACATATCAGTCAGTGTTTTCACGAACTGCAAATCACTGCGTTTATGTCATGAACAAACTAGGCTGTTGTAAAGTACGGTGACTTCTCTAACAAACGTCTAACTAATTGGTGGAGATTTCATGAAAATTTGTTTGTCACTCCAATTTTTCTGTACTTTTCCCCTCTGGCAGTTTTTTTGTGGTTTAAACATGGATTGTAGGTTTAAAGGTCCAGTGTGTCAGATTAAGGATTTAGCCGGTATTTACAGAATATGGCACAAAATATAAAATATAATATGCATACCTATGTTTTTTTATTAGTGTATGATCACCTCAAAATAAGAATATTTATGTTTTTGTTATCTAAAAATGAACCTTTTTTTCTACCGTAGCCCAGAATGGACAAACTGAACACTGTCTCTTTTGCAACCACCGTAGTTTCTCCTTCACACTCGGAAGGAGGAGGTGAGGCGAGGGGGTTTCAGACAGCAACTACACCACTCAAACACACAAAATCCCACACACTAAGAAAAATCTGAGCTTAGCTCACTGGTTCTCAAACCGTGGTGCGAGTACCACTGGTGGTACTTGAATTTCCTGTAGTGGTACTTAGAGGAATCTCTCTATTTCTTGGAAATAAAACACATCAAACCATCTACAACATTTTGAATGAATTTAAACTCGGGGGTCACTGAAATATTTTGATACGGAGACGCGTTCATTCACGTGGTGCATTACAATCTTTTTAATAAGAATAAACCTGTCTGCTTGTCAGGCTGGATTTGAATCTGACTGTCACAGTAGTAGTACATGGAGAGATGAATATTTTCTGAGGTGGCATGTGGTCATAGATGATCATAGATGTGTTTTTTACTGTCTCATACACAAGATGGTCACGCAGACAGACAAAACTATGTAAATTCTGTAGCTTTTAACAAGCTAAGGTTAGCCCTCTGGTTAAATATAGATTATCTAGGGTAAATTCTAGATAATGACAGTCAGTACTGCCCTTGAAGGGTTAGCGGAAATATTAGAAATTGCTTAAATGTACTTTAATTAAAAGCCCGTAGATACACTCATAGATATATGAGTGTGAACGTCAAAAAAAGACTTCACTGTATGCACATGAACACTTTGTTATTGTCTCAAGATTAGTGGTCGTGTTAGTGGCAGCAGCAGTGACTAAAACTTCGACTGCTTTTATGACTTTACCGTACTTGTCACAGTACCCCATGTTGTGGTTTTTACAGAGGGGACATTCTTCATGCGACACCTGTACAGAGAGAACCCCGGACGTCTCTTCCCAGCACCGACAAAGCCTGTTTACGGTACGTGTGACACAGCAACAAGTCACTAGAAAGGAAAGAGTAGGTTATTACAGAGCCTCCTTCTTCCTGCCACATCTGTGTCACTGAAAGGTTCAGACGCACACACTCTACATGTTCCTGTCTGACACCATACACAAACGCCTCCAGATCACACATACATAAGAGATAAGACATTTTGTGGCATGCACCTAAAAATATAAAAGCAGGTGTGACTTTTTTAAAGAGCGCTTTCTATCCTGTTCAGCGGTTTAGTGGTTTTGTGTATTTACATACATACCTCGGTACCTTCTAGAGAGGTTTCACGTGAATCAAAAGAGAAAGCAAAAATGGAAACACAACTAAGATAATCGGCTAAGCGCACGTCTTAAATGTCAAGTAGGAGTTTGTGTGGCTGTGTGGTTTGAGTGAAGATCCTCAAAGCTCCTCACATTACACCGAAGATGAATTTATTTAGGATCAGCTATCGCTTCATGTTTTCTTGCTTAAACCAGACAAACCAATCAATGCTTTCACTTTTGCTCGGATGATTTATTGCACAAGTACACTCAATAGTTGCCCACATGCATTTCAGAACAGTCAAACAGCTGCATGCTGTCTTATTTTGCACACCAACAAATCGTTTCACAATCAATCAATTATCACATTTTACAACTCAAACATTTGATTTAAAACATATTTAAAATTTTGCAACCAAATACAAAGTGAGATCATCAGATAATCCAAAAGCAGGACATGATATTTGATTTATTTTTATGTACTAGTTTAATTTGCAGTGAGATCATTTTGATATTTCAGGTCAAAGACACAGGGTACAAATGGACAGATATTTTAATAGCTGCCTTCTGCGTCATGTTTGACGGTGTAATCTGACATTTTAGTGAGTCATCTTCAACAAACAGGCTGCACAGCCCATATTGTGAACGGAGGAGCACTCCTCGATCTGAGATCTGCAACAAGAGACAAAAGAAAAGGAAGCTGATCTACTTCTTCTAGTTTAGAGGAACTAAAGCTGCTTAGTTATGGTTAAAGAAAGATCATGGTCAAGCTCAGGAAAAGTTTCATCTTACCAAGAACACACACGTGCTGTACTTACTTTTTTACTTCCTTGCAAATATATTGAACGTTTTGATCCAGTGCATTCCTTAAGTCGATCCTTAAATTCGGACTGTTACAACGTGACCTAAATCAGAGGAACACAGGGGGAAAAAGCTTTAGCTTCTGTGTTTGTACCAAAACAATCAACGTGTGAGAACTTATCATCATTTTTATCTTTTTGTTTTAACGTTACATTCATTGAACAGGGATACTGTGCAAAACATGCTCAGAAAAATGACTGTTATAGACAAAATGTGGCAAAAACATGATGATAAAACAACACATACTTCTTTCCAGAGACCAGAATCACATTCAGACGCGTCACTTTAGGGGCTCTGAGTCTCTTTATCTCAATCGTTCCGAATGTACTGCAGCAGAAATAAAAGACCAGCATTTAGAAGAGGCAGAATTCAAGTTTGTGAGCAAAACATTCTTTTTTTTTAACATATTTGTGAGCAAAATGTCTAATATTAAGACATCCAAAGGCCTGAAAGCTGACCTGGTGGGATCGAATGGTTTTTCCAGTGATCCATCCAGCATTACTGAGACTTCTCCACAGGCATGATCTGCAAACTACATGAAGACGTGATGGTAAAGACATGTATAGATTAATTTTGGACTACAGATCCACCACAGTGAGAAAAGCCCAAGAAAGATACTACATTTGACAGACGACTGTTGTATTTACTGCCAAAACCAGTGATTTCTTGTTGGACACTTACTCCAGCAGAAGCTCTGTTCCAAAATGACCTAACAGGGTTGTTCACACACTCTTCCCACTTAGGGCAGCCAGAAGTGAAGGTTTCTAGAAGAACACACACAGATTGAGGAGAGTACAGTGTTGTAATCAATCAGTGGACAAAGAAGATGCTGTTTGTTTTGCAACTTTTTCTTTGACAATAAAGTTTTAAAAATTAAAAACACATTTAAAAGCAGTGTTTTTAATTTGTCACCTGCACTTAACAGGCTAATTGGTGACTCTAAATTATAGGTGTGAATTAGTGTTGGGAAGTTTGCGTCTTTTAAGTGTTTATATACTAAACATACTAAACTAAATTTAATTAAACTGAACTGAAAGTGTCTTACCATTGCTGCCTTCCTTTCCACACCATTTCAGGTCATTCAGGCAATATCCCAACAGAGTGTCTTCCAGGGTGAAACAATCCTTATTCTTACTTGTGTACTCGTGGACCAGATCTTTGGTTTTGCTCCAGAGCATTGTCTAACCAAAAACATCACATTGTTAAATGTATTATTGTTCTACATTATGAAAGCTCTTATTTGATGACGTGCAAGAGCATGATGTTTACTTTGTTGCATGAATGGGTGAAGGGGACCGTTGTCATCAAGGGGTCATAGGCTGACAGAGGAACATCACAGCTTGGCTTCCCTACGTAGGCCTGTTCAAAGACACCCAGTATTTGTTCACAGGGGGGTCTGAAAAATAAATGAAAGAATATATTATCTGAAATGTTTAGCTGTAGGTCTAAAGGTGCAGTTTGACATCCCTCCCATTTCCCACTTAATAAAACCAACAGGTTATTGATAGAAAAAACAAAGTTTGTCAAATCCACAAAAGGTTTCTGCAAAGTTTCCAAAGTGTACAGGTAAAGACAGCATGAAAACTTTACAGAGTACAAAGTCTTACTTGTTTCTTTTTGGGAACGCCTCACATCTTTTCATGAATTCTTTAAACCCCCATGGTTTATTCCACCTCACTCCCAGCGTAACTCCAACAATAATTGTTACAGCAGCAACAGCAACAACTACGCCTATGATCACTTTCAGGTTCATGTTAGGAGAGCAGTTCTCTTCATCCAAATGCTTTGCAGAAGTTGAGAAGCTCAGCTTTTTCTCACGGCTGGGACTGAGCCTCGGCGAAGTGAAGTGAAACTCAAATGATGGGACTGAACATTAACGCTAGTGTTTTTAATAACTCCAACTCACTGTTAACTATTAGCTCGCTGTTCAAAGGTCAGGGAGTAGCCAGTTTCATATAACTTAAATTACGAATACACCATTGTCTAAAGGATGCTGAGTGGTGTTATTGAAGATCTCACACTCACTGTCTGGTGTGCAACCAACGGTTTATTGCAGACATTCAAAGCCGTTCCAAGGTCATAGTAGCCATCATCAAGTATTATAAAACTTGTTATTACACCTCACAAAATTAGAGCCTGAGCAAACTGGTCTGTAAAATGCTTCCCTTTTAAGCTGTGAAGCAAAAAGCAGCATTACATTCTCAAAGTGTTTAGCAAGATAGGTGTAGGAGGAATATTTTGATCACACCAAAGACATTTTCACCACATCACATTTTAACATTTTATTTAAAACATCAGGTGCAACCAACAGGTCCGAGTCAGATCGTCAGTTGAACGTGATTATTGTGGATAGCAGCCCTGATACAGTACATGACACTTTATCACACCCAAACCCTTTATTCAATAAAAGATACAAAAGTGCATTGTCACATTGTAAAAAAACTTTTAATGACATTTATATAAAGACACAAACTGGCCCACAGGCAGACAAAAGAAATCCTTTTCCCTTCACTTTATTTCATTTAAAGGTCCAGTGTGTAAGATTTAGGAGGCGCCACAAATGCAATATAATATGCATCATACATGCATTTTATTAGTGTATAATCACCTGAGAAATTATGGTATCGTTATGTTTTTGGTCCCTTATAATTAGCCTCTTCAAGGTCCTCTTCTACAGAGTCCGCTATTGGGAGGGGAAGTGGGGGAGAGATGACTCTCCAGTGTTTTGAATTTGCACTGCAGTGTCAATTTTTAACCACTAGATGTCACTGTTACAAGTAAAGTTCCATATTGTTCCTTTAAAACATATTTAAAAATTTGCAGCCAAACAAGAAGAGAGATCATCAGTTGAAGAAAATCCAAAAGCAGGACATGATATTTGATTTGTTTTGTTGAAAAATACAAAAGCTGTCATACTGTGAATGTACTAATTTCATTTGTATTAAGATAATTTTGATATTTCAAGGTCAAACTCAACCAAAGACACTGGGTACAAAAGGACAGATATTTTAATAGCTGCTTTCTTCGTCATGTTTGACGTTGTAATCTGACATTTTAGTCAATCGTCTTCTAAAAACATGCTGCACAGCCCATCTTTTGAACGGGGGAGCACTGCGTGATGTCAGATCTGCAACAAGAGACAAAATAATAAGAAGTTAATCTACTGTGTCACAGAAACACACAGTACATTTAGAAAAACTAAAGGCTTAGTTATAGTTAGAAAGAGACTTTGGTCAAGCTTAGGAAAAGTTTGCCAGTGTTTACTGATGGCAGGACACAGTGTCAAAGTCACATGCTCCGTCCGATCATCCATCCTGACATCCATATCACTGATTAAGAAATCACGAGCAAAAATAAACAAGTCTGAAATAAAAGAGTCTGAATACATTAAAATTCTGTTGGTTTTTATAGTGAGGACGATCTCTTTTACTTACACACGTGTGCTGTACTTACTTTTGTACTTCCTTGCAAATATAATTAACTTTTGGATCCAGTGCTTTCCTTAAGTCCACGTCTATATTCGGACTGTGACAATTTGACCTAAATCAGAGGAACACAGGGGGAAAAAGCTTTAATTTCTGTGTTTGTACCAAAACAATCAACGTGTGAGAACTTATCATCATTTTTATCTTTTTGTTTTAACGTTACATTCATTGAACAGGGATGCTGTGCAAAACATGCTCAGAAAAATGACTGTTATAGACAAAATGTGGCAAAAACATGATGATAAAACAACACATACTTCTTTCCAGAGACCAGAATCACATTCAGACGCGTCACTTTAGGGGCTCTGAGTCTCTTTAGCTCAAACTCTGCAAATACACTGCAGCAGAAATAAAAGACCAGCATTTAGAAGAGGCAGCATTCAAGTTTGTGAGCAAAACATTCTTTTTTTTTAACATATCTGAGATGTAAAGCTAATATTAAGACATCCAAAGGCCTGAAAGCTGACCTGGTGGGATCGAATGGTTTTTCCAGTGATCCATCCAGCATTACTGAGACTTCTCCACAGGCATGATCTGCAAACTACATGAAGACGATGATGGTAAAGACATGTATAGATTAATTTTGGACTACAGATCCACCACGGTGAGAAAAGCCCAAGAAAGATACTACATTTGACAGACGACTGTTGTATTTACTGCCAAAACCAGTGATTTCTTGTTGGACACTTACTCCAGCAGAAGCTCTGTTCCAAAATGACCTAACAGGGTTGTTCACACACTCTTCCCACTTAGGGCAGCCAGAAGTGAAGGTTTCTAGAAGAACACACACAGATTGAGGAGAGTACAGTGTTTGTTACTGCAATTTCACATATTCTAGAAACCTAAATTGAACTAAGTGGGTGATGTCTGTTGGTCGTCACCTGAGGAATCTTACCATCGCTGCCTTCCTTTCCACACCATGTCAGGTCATCCAGGCAATGTCCCAACAGAGTGTCTTCCAGGGTGAAACAATCCTTATTCTTACTTGTGTACTCGTGGACCAGATCTTTGGTTTCACTCCAAAACATTGTCTAACCAAAAACATCACATTGTTAAATGTATTATTGTTCTACATTATGAAGGAAGTCTGCTCTTATTTGATAATGTGCAAGAGCATGATGTTTACTTTGTTGCATGGATGGGTGAAGGGGACTGTTGTCATCAAGGGGTCATAGGCTGACAGAGGAACATCACAGCTTGGCTTCCCTACGTAGGCTTGTTCAAAGACACCCAGTATTTGTTCACAGGGGGGTCTGAAAAATAAATGAAAGAATATATTATCTGAAATGTTTAGCTGTAGGTCTAAAGGTGCAGTTTGACATCCCTCCCATTTCCCACTTAACAAAACCAACAGGTTTAACAAAGTGTGTCAAATCCACAAAAGGTTCATTTGTATTGCCCAGCGATTCTTACGAGGTAAAATTAAACTTATTATGCCAAACCTGCAAAGTTTCCAAAGTGTACAGGTAAAGACAGCATGAAAACTTTACAGAGTACAAAGCCTTACTTGTTTCCTTCCATGAACTCCTTACATCTTTTCATGAATTCTTCTTTGAGCCCCCATGGTGGATTCAGCACCACTCCCAGCGTAACTCCAACAATAATCGTTACAGCAGCAACAGCAACAACTACGCCTATGATCACTTTCAGGTTCATGTTAGGAGAGCAGTTCTCTTCATCCAAATGCTTTGCAGAAGGTGAGAAGTGTTTTCAACTCACTGTTAATTATTACCTTGCTGTACAAAGGTCATGGGGTAACTAATATTACATAACTTAAAATATGAATACACCATTGTTATTACTGGGTTCTACCCACATAAAATACATAATTAACTTAAATTATGGTGAAAGAGGAATGTTTTCGTTAAAAATCTAAAATAGCACCAACAGTTTTTCCATCGTTAGGGTTAGATTGTGTTGATTTGTGTTGTAACTCAAAATTTAACCACTGTGAAGCTCATTTGTGCACATATTGAAACGAACAAAAAAAAAAGGATCAAATGTTTGAATGTTGACTTTCATGGTGTGTATTATACTGGAATTAACTCAAAGAAAGCGTTAATGGGCGTCTGGAAGGTGAGGAAAATTAATGGGTCAATGAGTTGAAACATTTTTTAGTCTGATATGTGTACAACACAACAAATCAACACATCACTGTCCTTATCTCACTGTAGCTCAGCAATTATCCTGGAATATGATCATTAAACAGGACATTCATGTGAAATAAAACTTCTATCGTCTGGAAGGTGAGGTGAAAAAAACAAAACAACCCGAATGCAGCTAAAGAAACAATATATATCTTTACTTCTAACACTGACATCTAGTGGTTAAAAATGATACTGCAGTCCAAATTCAACATACTGAAAGGTTCACTTGCCCCCACACTCTTCTTTGCATGGTTGCCATATTGAAGACACTGAACACCCTCGAGGGCAAAACAATTTAACAATATGTTTTATTTCATGTACCAGCCTCTATGTCTGAGTCTGCAGTATGTGTTGTAAATATAAGGACAGCAAAATGGCGAATGTTGAGCTAAATGTCGCCCTCATCAGTCAGACCTCCCCACGGGCTCTACTGGCCACTTCTCCAGGGAAAGCAGAGCTGAGCAGGTAAGTTGAACTCAGCTTTGGAAACTTGTAAATAATTGATGAATTTATACTACACTCTGTCCTGGAAACCGTCCTCCTCCTCCTGCAGTGAGAGCCGGGTGGGGTCGGTAACTTTTACAATGTCTTTGTCACCTTTCACGATGCACCGTGGATCGGAGAGATCTTAGAGCGTCTATCACAGGAGACGACAACCTCCGACTGTAGGTAAATATCGGGACGTGATTGTTGTTAAAGAGCTGTGTTGATTTCACTTTTTGCTGTTTTGCTGTTAATGACAGAAAATGAACTTCTCTGTCCAACAAGCTGTGTCCGCTGTTGCTTTGAACACACACACACACACGTTGACGTCCTCAGTCACACTGTCAGTTTTTTTGGGTTTGTGAAATAAGACAACATTAGAAAAAGGACATTTTCATGTCATCAAATCTTCATAAAAATGGTTCCTTTCCATCTCACATTACTGTGACTTGTACACAGGAGACGAAGACTTGACTGTAAAGATTGTATGCGTTATTTTTGCACTACAGATTCACGCCAGCTTAGGTGCAGGAGGAATATTTTAATCACACCAAAGACAATTTCACAACATCATATTTTAATTATTATTTAAAGGCATGGAGTAAGATTATCAGTTGACTGTGATTGTTATGGATACCAGCACTGATACAGTACGTGACACTTCATCAGAACTCTTTACAGTTAGAACGTTTTCCCAACACACCCAAACCTCTTTATTCAATAAAAGATACAAAAGTGCATTGTCACATTGTAAAAAATCTTTCAAAGACATTTATATAAAAACACATTTCACATTAAGTCAAACTGGCCCACAGGTAGAAAAAGTAAATCCTTTTCCCTTCAATTTATTTTATTTAAAGGTCCAGTGTGTAAAATATAGTAATATAATCGCCTGAGAAATGATGGTATCGTTATGTTTTTGGTCCCTTATACTGGCACTAGAGAGGAGCTTTCACATTTTTCATGCGTTTCATGGCCACCGTAGTTTTTCTTTCACGCTAGGATGAGGTGAAGGTGCTGCAACCGGTAACTACACCTAAAGATGCTACTAAATCCTACACACTGGACCTTTGAGAGGAGTGAAAACTATCCAGACAAATATCTTTTGTAGCTGGTTCTTGTTGAACTGAAAGTCAGGATTATGTATATGACGAGCCAGGGACACGTCTCTCACCAACAGGCTCCACAGGCTATATGTGAATTGGAGGCGCACTCCTGGACCTTAGCTCTGCAGAGAGGGACACAAGAAACATGCAGTGTGAACAAACTGTGTGAGATGTTGAGATCATATGTGTGTTGAAACACACTGTACTCACTCGGGCACTTCCTTGCAGTTATATTTAATTCCTTGATCCAGCTCTTTCTGTAAATCCTTTAAAGATGCAGTTTCACAGTTTGTCCTGAAGAGGATGCAAAGAACTCGACATTAGGATCAATTATCCCATTATGTGTGTACTTTATGACACAACACTGTTGTCCTTTTTAGGCTAAAATCTTACTTAAAATTCTCCTGTGTGACCAGGACAACATTCAGCATTTTCACGCGGCTGGAGCTGAGCCTGGGCACCTCGATGCTCGCAAAAATACTGTAGGATAAAAAGCACAGTTTAAAGTGAAACTCTGAAAAATGGGGACTGAACATAAACAGCAAATATGCTAGATAAAAGGTAAAGACAACAAAACATCACTACAGTCAGCAGAGTGGACGTGATGTGTTAAAGAACTGAAACTTACAGATGTTTGCTGGCACATAATTCACATCGGCGTGACTTTAAAATCACCACACACAGCCACAACTACATATTAAGTAATCCTCAGCTACCGCACTGATGACTGTTGTAAACTGCTCATTAAGTATTCATTTAAGTCTGTGTGGTAATCTCAAGAATGAATCTTGAAGTTGGCCGGAGAGCTGAATCCCAGATGAATACAGAGCAGCTGTATGTTTGTGTATGTATGATTACCGAGGTCAGAAGATAAGGTTGTCTCGCTCACTTGACACAACAGACAGGTACGTTAACGTACAAACTTCTCTCTCACTTTCTCTCCACTGACTGAACTGATGAACATTGAGGAATATTATTCTCCATGACACTTAATAGTACTAGCCGACACAATATCTCGACGTCTGTTTATTTTGTCAATGATTTGGATATGCATGGGATGACGGTAGCAGGAGTGCAGCTTTACAGCAAAGCCAAAGAAAGAGCCAACAACCGTTACGTCATAGGTATTTCTTTATAGACTGAAAAGTATGAGCCTTAGGCGCCGGTGCGGGACTCTTGTGCTGTTGGTTATCAAATTACAACGTGCACATGAAGATTTGCTGTTCACAACTTACCTGTGAGGACTGAACGGGGTCTCGATGGATCCGTTCAGCATCACTGTGACGTCACCACAGGCAGCTTCTCCAAACTACAGACATTAAAGAAAATGCAGTTTAGATCTAAAGACTTACAGACACACTTCAACTTCCTCAGTTGGTTTGGACCACACAGAACGGCCTTCGCCCCCCCACGTGCAATCGCCAGTTTACTGCTTTCCCTTCCTTGGAACCACTTTTGATTTTGCGTTGACCACTGCAGAACAGGAACACCCCCGTCGTCTCGCCTTTTTCTGCTTCTAGCAGACGTGGTGCATGCATGTTTGCAATCAGCTTGTCTAAACATGTATGTCTTTAACTGCCCTTTAAAAGTGTTAAACCCTAAAGGGGAAGGTAGAGCATTCCAATTTGAAGTTCTACAGCCTGAAAAGCTCGATCAGCACGGGCCTTCAGGCTAAACTGGCTAAACTGGATCCTATGTGCAACAGTGAAGGGAGCTAAGAATAGGAGAAATGTTTGACCTAAGCATGTGGCAGCATTCTGGGTTATGGACGAAGAGACAGACAGACATTCTAACTGAGGAAAAGAGTGCGTTAAAGGGTCACGTTTTCCTTTCTTATGTCTAACTGTTGACATTATTTTAGTGATCTCTTTTCCAAAGTTGCAACAGGAACCGAACAATTAAAACAGAAAAAAAAAACAAGATTTCAAACTGTAAGTGCTGTTTGTTTACGGGACACTCCGGCGTCTGGAAATAGAAAGAGGACGTAGGTGAAGAGCAGGACATTCCAAGCATTACATAACAACTCATTTAACACTACGAGAGCATCACTGGGCGGGGTTTGTGCAGCAGTAGAATATTCTCAGAATTCATGTTCGCTTATCAGCGGCTGAAAATCTTGTTTTTGCTGATTTCCTGCGGCTCAAGTTGTCGTCTCGCTGCAAGGAGACATGAAGCTAGAAACTCGAATGGCTAATGTATTTTTAAGTTTATCTATGTGGACTAAGTCGATTGAAGTGCTGATCAGCTCTATTCTCTTTAATTAAAATAGATAATTATTGCAACATTGTGTAACTTTTCTACCATAAAATAACAGATTTGTGCAAACTATAGCTGCTGTTGGCTGCCGTTAGCTCAGTTTGTTAGCTGGGCTGCCCCGAGAGAGCTCAGAGCACAGGTGGAGAGCCGTGAGATTGAACCAGATTCAAGGGATGTATGTAATCTATGTAGGTTCATCGCCATAAGCTAAACCTTTCACACTTTCACTTTCCGTATCATCATTTGTACATTTTATTGTAAAAATGTCAATAATAGCTGCTTTAAGCAAAAAAAAACCTAACCGAGATTTGATCATTTTCTAAAGGTGACTGTGTGTTTTCTTAACTTTTTATGCTGTGTCATGCTTCAAATTTAAAATCTGTGTTTTACATGCGGCCCATGGTTTGTTGATGTCTTTTTGTCTTTCTTCTTTCTTTGTCTTTCCTTCCACAGCTCCTCTGAATGCGTGGGTTGCCAATGCTCGATCAGGAGAGAGCTACGCAATGTGGCTCCATAGAGACCGGCACAAAGCCCCATTGATGAAGGCCCAGTGACCTTTTTTTCTTCTCTCCATCATAATCATTTATATTCAGAAGAGACTTACTCCACCTTATGCTCCACACGTGTGTTATTCTAACCACTGCTTGATCTCAGGACTGTCGTATTTGGGGAAAAACTACAGTGAATCTTTTTCTTTGTTAACTCACGGCAGCTGAGGCTCGGTTCCAAAATGAGCGAACAGAGTTGTTCACACAGTCCGTCCATCCCGGGCATCCCGTAGTGAATGTTTCTAGAACAACAAACACACATTCAGTACTTTTTTTCTCTCAGTGTAGTTGATGAAAAAAAAAAAAAAAGCGTTGGTGAGCTGCTGGAAACAGAAACCTCAGGACATCACAAACTCACAGTGAGATAACACCGTGAAACGACTATGATGTGTGTCATTGGGTGCTTACAATTACAATATCTTATGGATGACAGTGATAATAACAACCTCTGATGATTTGGGAGTTAAAGGGACAGTACAAAATTATGTAAAATTCACTAACCCTAACCCCTGGTGTTGTCAAATGGGTTAATTTCCACTCCTTATAAAAACAACGTAATGCTGTACTCCACATTCGAGTCACACCTGGGTCAGACATTGTTCACACATCTCTTGATAAGCAGGCTACCATATCACCAGCTATAGGCTATGTGACTAGATATGGAAACATGAACCAGAGCTGAGGGAATGCTCAACAAGTGGTAATGTGAGGTAATGTGGGGAGATAACGTAAGCATGTGTGCTCCCCGTATAGTGAGTCACTGTGTGGGAATGTGTGAGCGTATTTCCAGTAGTGTATCTAAAACAACATGTGATTATTGATGACAGGAGGAGAGGAGGGAGGAGGGAGTTAATCACATTCACACACACACTCTTCTCCTTTGGGAGCAGATTGAGGAGGAACCAGGGACCCGCTCTACCTCCCGAGCAACAGGCAACATTTAATATTCTAGTTTTAAAACTATTCACTTGTATTTGACCTTTGCAATCTGTAAACTCTTACTGTAAACAAACTCTTCGTGCCAGCACCTTCAGAGGTCACTAATAAAAACGTCATATCTTGTTTCTGCAATACGGTCAAAGACCAAAGTGTACAAACACACTATGCAAACAGCCGAGACTCCGGAAATGTACTGCTATTGGTCAGAATCAGGTTTATTGCTGAGTAGGTTTTCACATATAGGTGGTGTGCTGGTGCATAACAGACAGAAGAAAAATATAAAGAAGAACATAAAGCAGATATTATCAATAAGTTAATTAAATAAAATGAGCTAAAGTAAAGGTGATATCAATACCAGCATGTTAAAAGTGCATTAACTTAACTTTATGTGCGCTTTGAAGCATGAGCCAGTGTGGGAACAGTTCAATATGACACTATACTGCACCGAAATGAACCCAGTTATGTATTTTTCTTACCACTGCTGCCCTCCTTTCCACACCAGGTCAGGCCGTCCACCACAGATCCCAAAAGAGTGTCCTCCAAGGTGACAAAACAATCTCTCTTATCCGTGAAGTCATGAACCACATCCTTTGTTTTGCTCCAGAACAACATCTAAAAAAAAAAAAACACAGTTCATATCACGTTATAACGCGTGTTATTCTGCATGACATGCGTGGATAATGCGGAAGTCTTTGTGATGAGTGATGTTTACTCTGTTGCAAGCAGGTTTGACGTGGGCTTCGGCAATGAAAGGGTCGTAGGCTTCCATGGGAACTTGACAAGGGTCCCGTCCTACGTAGGCTTGTTCAAATGCACGCCATAGCTTTTGACAGTCGTATCTGAAAAAAAAAAAAAAATGACAGCGCTGCTTAGTGTCAGTAGCTTCATCCTGATGGAAAAGGCTGAAGTGCAGTGCCACACGCTAGTATTAGTGTGACAGGCTGTGTTTGAATTACAGTTTATTTACTGGATTTATTAACTAGCCAGTCGTAATTTAACAAGGGGAAACACGACATTTCATCCCTCTTTTGTACATAGCACTGCTGTCCATCCATCCATCCATCCATCCATCCGTCGTGAGAGACTGGAGCCAATCCCAGCTGGCACTGGGACAGAGGCGGGGTACACGCTGAATTATTAACTCTACATCTGTGAGATGTATCTCCTCATTTATGTTACATATTCAAAAGATGTAATGGTTGGAAAACACCCTACACAATATGCCCAGTTCATATTTGCAGTCAATATTTGCCTAAATCTTGGGCTGGACTCCAACTTTAGCATTAAATCCACTTTCAGTTACTCTTTCTTGGGAGCTCTTAACATTATTATCACTATTACATCTGTCCAACTTTCTGGATGTGAAACATTGGTACTTGCCAAGATTGCTAAAGCTTGCCAGCGTGCACTCCGACTAATGAGATCACAACTTCTGCATTTTTTTTTACATTTGTACAATGCGTAAGATTTGACTCAAGTTCAGCTCAAATTCAAAACACTGGTTGCCTGGTTGCCAGAGTAAAGACGGGAACCTTCATGAGGGCAAAACGAGCACGACGAGGTTTCATTCATTCATAAAGCAGCTTCTACGTCTGAGCCTGACTTCAGTCTGCGCTGCAAAATAATGACAAGATGTTTAATTTGGTTTGCTTGAGAGAGGGACACACACACACACACACACACACACTCAGAAACCTTACTTTCTAATTGTTTTACAGCGGTAAAGTTCAGCATAAATAAACTCCTCTACACCTTCTTTGAGATAGTTTGAAGTATTAAATGTTATTTATCTTCAGACAGATATAGTTGAGTCCATTTATAGGTGACAAACTGTTTAAAATAAAGTCGCTTACCCTCCTTCTAACTTCTTACAAGAATCTAGAAAAAATGTTGGAAACTGCTCGTTAGAGAGCGTCACTGCCAACACAGTGCTGACAGTGCCCAGCATGACTATGCCGACACCTGAAGCAATGGCCATTTTCTTCTGTCTGTTCCCCGGAGGACGCTCCACAGGATTCTCTCCTAACTCCACTTGCTCTGCACGCGCCTGCAGGGGGACGTTACTCTCCATCCTGCATAAAAGCTCCTAGCTTTAGCCGCTCAAGCTCAGGTCTCTCTCTCTATTTATAAGGTGGGGCACAATAACTGTGACGTGTGTGTGTGTGTGTGTGCACATGTGGGTTAGGTTATCTGCTCCAAACAGCTATCCTCTCTGTGACAGAGGAGCTGCTCGCGGTGAGATCTGAGGACCACGACAAGACTACGACGAGACTTTAGTACTGCTGCTTCCGCTCAAGTAAAACATATCAGTTCTTATTCTACTCTGGTTAATACTGTGACATATTTGTTCAACTTAATATATGTGAAAATGGTTTGTAATACTGGGTGTGGTGAAACGCTATACTATGTGACGAACACTCTACAAAGAGGTATATCTGTTCATCTTCATGACCTTTTGTCTGCAGGATTTCTGAACAGTCTCCCCTGAGATAAACAGCACATTGAGCTTTAATCACTCACTCAGTCCAATCAAAAAAAATCAATAACTAACAGTGCACACACTGTAAGCAAACGCACCTGGGAAGTGATCTGTGTTTGTTGTGTTTACACTATGATAATACACAGTGCAGCAATATGGACTATGGCCTTTAAGGAATTATTCATAGAGAAACAAAAAACAAAAACAAGGTCCAATAAGAATAAGTGACTCATGTACCAATCAGAAAGGATGACACCCAGAATAACAAATTTATAAAAGAGGAGCAGACTGTGCTCCGGCCCT
Organism: Miichthys miiuy; assembly: GCA_036365135.1. Lineage (NCBI taxonomy): Eukaryota > Metazoa > Chordata > Actinopteri > Sciaenidae > Miichthys > Miichthys miiuy. Next base: position 6,271,175 of record CM071618.1, read on the forward strand.
GATCCAGATCCAGTTAAACCTGCCTTCAAAAGTTCTCATTACACAGTAGTAGTTTGCAGATTAATGTAGCTACTTTCCGAGGCTTATAACGTTTCAGCTTTTGTTGACCCTGTCAGAGAGGTTTCAATTTAACTATTATGTTTACTGTTGATGCTGTGAGAGGTGTTTCCAATATTCTGGCCACCCCATTTACATACATGAAAAGACCATAAAATCATAAAAATATTTAAATTAATATCTCTCTGCCAGTGTCGTAAAAGCAGAATTTATGGTGTTGGAGTTGTTGATTTGGATCACAGTGTATATTATCGGCTTGAATCTGCAAAGTAGCAAGTAAATGTATCAGATACATGCGGTGCTATTAAAAAAGATTTTAATAGCAAAGATTGCGACCAACTGAACGCCTCACGTCAGTATTTGACATGAAAAGAGGCAATGAAGTGTGGAGAAGAAACTACAGTATCATTTGTCCATTCTGGGCTACTGTAGTAAACATGGTGGACTCTAGTGTCTCGGATTATTATACACTAGTGAAACCATAGTTATGAATATTATATTACAGTTCTGCCATATTATGTAAAGCTTCTTTAATGCTAAACACTGGACCTTTAAGTACAGTTACTTTCACTGGCAAGGTCACTGTTTCACTGTTTCTGTACTTCTACTTACGCATAACTTGTAAAGGAGTATTTTTTATAGAGTGCAGTTGTTTAAGATCGAGCTCATTTGAACTACTTTATACACTGTTTTGGGGTAGTTGAATCTACAGCAATGCATCATGGTCTTTAAGATCATCATATGTTTGTAGCATCACGGTCCCAAACCACGTATCTCTAAAAAAAATCATAATTACAGCCTGTTTGTGACTTTGCATTTTCCAGATAATTCCACTATTATAAATGTTATTGAGCTTCAGAAACATGAATATTTTCTTAACCCATCCTTCAGTTACTTACAGTATAAATCACATTCCACTGGACAGGAAGGGTGTTCAGGTTTGTAATCTGAAAAGTAACTAGTAACTAAAGCTGTCAAACAAATGTAGTGGAGTAAAAAGTACAACATTTGTCTCTGACATGTGGTGGAGTAACAGGTATGAAGCTGCACAAAATGGAAAGTAAAAGTACTTGATTAATGTACTTAGTTACATTCCACCGCTGTTAGACTGTCCTAGACTGCGTTCATGTGACATTGTTCACACGGACTGTTAAAATGAAGTCGCTTACCCTTCGGCCTTCTCACACCTTTCTGTGAAAGTTGTTTGAAATGGTTTGTGACGGAGCGTCAGTGCCAACACGAGAGCGATAATGCCCAATATGACCAAGACGGCGAGGAAACAAATGCAACATCTACTCCGTCTCTTCCTCGGAGCACTGTGCTCTCCGCGCTCCATATTCAAGCTTTTAAAAAAATGAATCTGGAAATCTGGCTGTCAGACTGTTTGTTTGTTGACACAGATCCTCGCGCTCAGCTCTCCCTCTATATATATATATGTATATATGGAGGGGCGCAATAACTGTACGCGCGCACATGCGCGGTGGCTCTGGCCGTGTCTTTTCTCCAGTCAGCTGCTCAAACTGAGGTCCGAGGACCACAACAAGACCGCTCAGCAGTTCTACTCTGGTTAATACTCAAGTTAAACTTGGATACAAGTGTACCAAATAAAGTGACCAGCTGGTGTATATTATTAGCTTGTGGCTATTATTAGTAGTAACTAAAGTTACTGAATACATGCAGTGCCATAAAAAGTACAATATTTCCTCTGGACTATGGTGGAGTAAATAAACAAATAAATAAATAAAGTACCTCAAATGTCTATTCTAAAGAGCAGTATGTAGGATTTACTGCCATCTGGTGGGAAGGACACAGATTGCAACCAACTGAACGGCCCTCATGTCAGTATTTGACAAGGCTGGGAATGAAAATGTGGCCGCAAAACACGTGGAAAATGTGAAGTGCTCTATCTAGAGCCAGTGTTTAGTCTGTCCATTCTGTCTACTGTAGTAAACATGGCGGTTCAACATGGTGGAGTATTTACAGACACCGCAGGTCCTCTTCCATAAAGACCGATTGTATTATACTTACTGCGAGGGAGCGTCGCTCCCAACACAGTGCCGACAGCGCCAACGCGATTAAGACGACACCTCTAACAATGGCCAATGGCCAATGGCTGTGTCAATTCTCCTCACACTAGGGTCTCTCTCTCTGTATATATATATACTGTAAATATATGTAGGAGTGCAATAACTGTGTACGCATGAAGTAGCTCGTGGATTACCTGCTACAATCAGCAAATACTGATGTCTGTCATGTATGAGCTGAGATGGGCCACGACAAGACCATTCAGCAGTGGGGGAAGTACTTGTAATACTAGTGCTGCTGCTTTTACTCATGAAAATGATCTTAGTTCTTATTCCACTCTGGTTAATACTCAAGTTAAACTTGTTCAAATGTATGAGCATCAAAATGGGTTAGATGGGTTTTAGAGTGTGCTATTGTTTAAATAATCTGAATACTTTGTTATATACGATTTATACTAGATGCTATTTTACTTTTAATTCACTCCCTTAAAATTGGCTTCAATATTTTTGGTGTGAGCAGGGCTGTATACATGATTTTTATCAGTACATATGCATATATACATGCATTTGACTGGTTAAGAGAATGCAAAGAATGTGGAAAGATGTCATCAAACAAAAGGTGGCTCCTCTGTGCTGAAGTTCCTCAGAAAACAGAAAAACTATAGTTCTGGTTCAGGCAGGAATAAGTTTGAATCCCATTCTTTCCTCAAGGCATTCAAACCTGTTTGGCTTTTGTGGTTTTTAAAATTAGCCGGTCTCACTCTTTCACCCGTTTGTATCAGGCAACAATACATTCAAACCAAGGTGTGGCAGGTGGGTAGAGTTCACGGAATTGAAATGTTCGCCAGCTGTTGAAGGATGGCTTTGGGCTACAAGTCAAGTCATTCACTATAAGGTCATGGAGTAGCCATCAACAGTGAACATGTTCTTTGATGCAGCAGGATCAAAACTAAAAAGTTAAACATTCCAGTTAACAAGTTTTTGTTTTGCAGGAAATATAACGACTTGATGATAACTATAATAAGAATACATGTTTCCCGCTGTAATGATTTCATATCATGAATAAACTACATGTTGTTGAAGTAGAAATAAGCACGTTGTGGTTCAAAGTTCAATTCAAACTCCGAGCTGTGATTTTGGTACTATCAGGATCTACCTTGTGTGAAAGCAAACAGGTCAGGTTGCACACTGGACTGTATATCTGTATGGGTGTGTTAGAGCCTGAGGCGTTTGCACATGAAACAAAATACTTTTCATGGAATAATGTTTAATCTTAGATTGTTATTGGACACTGACTTCTCTCCTTGAGATACAGAGCAGCTGTATGCGTGTGTTCAGTAAAGCAAGCAGTATTCTGAACATTGCTAACCAAGGTCAGAGAATAGGAGGATCTCACTGTCTAGACACAACAGATAGGTACATAATGTAGAAGCCTCTACAGAGTCAGATAACACTTTTGGACCACTAAGTGTAAACGTATTTCCTTGTTCCTAGACTAATAACCAATAAGATGCGTCGCTATTCTGAGGGCATAAAGATTAGTTGAAGTGGACGGCTTCTTCAGAATTCAGGCAGCGTCATGTCATGACATGCGTGTTGATAAATCCTTTATTCTTCTTGGCCAAGCTTCAATAAAACTTTCATCGTAAGAGTAGGGCTCCAAATTCAGGCAAGAATAACAAAATAACGACTGATATTTTGCATTTGTGGTGCATCTCTCCACCCAAAACAGTTGATAGTAAAGAGATTGGGCTTCAGAAGAAGAAGAGAGAAGAGGCTTTCTCCCCTAGTCCGCCGATGGTATAAAGGAAACAGTCTCAAACATCTGTTGAGCAGCCAGCTTAATTTAATGCACCGTGAACAAGCACAAGATTACAAATAACAATGTCAAACACGCTGAATCTGTGGGCGATTCAGTTAAACGTGACGCTCCTTCTGTGTAACAGGCTGTTTGCACATGTTTGGCAGGCGGACTGTTTGGGGTTCTGGATACACTGAAGGATCATCAGGGTCCTGTGGATGAAATTGATATGTGTTACCCCAGGGTATTTGACCAGGAAGTGCATTACTAGGTCATGAACAACATCTGTATCTATCTGTGTGGCGATGTCACAGGCAAACAAGGCACTGTGTCATTGAGTTTAGAGACACTCACTGGTCGTTGTCTGTGCAAGTCCAGCGGAAACCTCTGGACTGGAGGATCTGGATCAGGTCTACAATGGATCCTTGATTACATGATTCTCTGTTGAGGGAGGAGAAAAAAAACTTGATTCATTTATATAAAAGCTTATCATTTAAAATGTTCTCATGGCAATATCACTGGTTGAAAATAAGTCATTAATGAGAACAGGGTTGCCAGGTTCTGAAACTCCCTCTGCCATGTGTTTATCCATAATTGTCATTATACATGTGCACAAACTCTCCAAAGGAGCAAAGCCATAAATATCAATAATAATTTCAATAATGCATAAAACCAGCGCCCTGTTCAAGCCATAAAGTTTGTGGTTTGCAAGTAATAAATCTGGATTTAAGGTTTTTCCAGAAGTTGTCCTTTGTTTTATGGTGGAGGAACCTTATTTTTCACAACCTGGCAAACCCTTTGGGTGACTTACTGGAAAGCTGTACTTTATTCTGTGAAATCAACATTTAACTGTAAGGTGAGCTGTTTTAATCCTCACATAAAAGGCCCTTCCAGATTGGTCACCACTTTTATGTTGACATAATCCACCCTATGCGGGTTTAGGCCGTCCAGTTCAACACTTCCAAACATGCTGCGAGATAAAAAGAAAAGAATATTTTAGACATACTCATTAACCACCACTGCAAAAATATTTGCTCATTATGTTTACCTTTTCCTATTGAAGGCGTTGGCGATCGACCCATTCAGTAACACAGTGACGTTGCCGCATGCCATTTCTGCAAACTAACAAACAGGTGAAGGAAATCACATGAGAGCAATGTTCCACTCCAATAACACAGCTCCGTGTGCCGTGAAATAAAACTCACGTTTTGTGAAGCTTGCCTCCACAAGGAATACACTGGATGATTTCTACATGCCGACCACTCCGGACAAGAACTGAAATCAAAACCTGTGTGTCAAATTCACAGCTGTCAGCTGGGCAGGGTATCGTCAGCTTGATAATATTCAAAATGATGTGACATGAATGAGAAAAAACAAATTCCGGTTATGTGTTGACACGTAAACATGCACTTGGCATTAAATCCTATTCAATTGAATGCTACGAAATTTCTTTATCATAAAAATATTTGTTTATTGTTTGGCATTAAAACACACATTGATATATATCTTTTTAACTCAAGTTGCTATTGTGCTGAATTTTCTATTCTAGCATGCCACATATGGAGTTACACAGGGTCAAGAATATGTCTTGAGGGGCGGCGTTTAGCTCAGTTGGTAGAGCAGCTGCCCCATGTGCAAAGGCCCAGTCCTAGCCACGGTGGCCCAGGGTTCGAATCTGACCTCTGGCTCTCTCCCACATGTCTTTCCCCACCTTCCTGTCACTCTTCAGCTGTCTCTATTGAAAATAAAGCTTGAAAAGGCCAAAAAAAAAAAGAATATGTCTTGAGGGTAGGGTAAAATCTTAGATTGTTATGGAGACACTTTCTTTGAGATACAGAGCAGCTTTATGCCCGTGTGCCATTTTGATGATTGCTATGGTAACTGGAGTCAGAGGATAGGGCTGTCTCCCTCGACACGACAGATAAGTACATAACGTAGAAGCCTCTACAGAGTCAGATAACAATGTCGCACCACTAAGGGACATAGAGTAGTTGTCTCTCTGTCCTTAGGGCATATTTACGAGTCAGACAAGACGGTTTCTACCGGTTTGCAGTGGCATTGTGTCATGACAAGCGTATCGATAAATTCTGCATTCTCATTGGCCAAGGCTCGATAAACCTTTCAGCATAAAACATCCACAACAGATATGATGAAAACTGTTGACATGGAGCAACAGTAGCAATCATTTAGAGTCATGTTTCTGGTCATTTGACAATATAATATAATAATATTCACTCTCTTTTAGCTCTGTTTTTGGTCTCCACCAACTCCTGAGGAAAATAACTGAACCTTTAGCTGTTAAATACTCCTCGTTGTTCACCAGCCTGTTGCTAACTATGTCTGTCTGCTGTTGTAATGAGTTGTGAAACCAAAACAGTCAGCTCAAAGATGCTAAAAAGCTCTCTAAAACTTTTTTATGGACTTCATGAGCGACTCCTCTCATATTATATATTAAAATCTTATATGTATTTTCCGTTGTCAGCCATTTATGCTGCACTCTACAGTTTGTCTTAGTGGAGTACGTTAAATAATGAAAAGAGGATTGCAGATTCGCATGATCCACTGTAAAACACTGACTGTAGGAGCTGCAAATATGTATTCTATATGGTTTGGACTGATGTTGATAGATCAGTGATGTCTCAATTGAGACTCGAATGAAAGTTAACTCATTTATATTTCATTACATTAGTTTTGTTGGTTTTTTTTTAGACGTGTCACAAAACTACGTTTTAGTTTGAGTTCTTTAAATTGTCTCCGTCTTGTTAAAACTAAGATCTACCAGAGTCTTCCCCTTGTCCACACCAGATGAGGTCGTTGAACATGTAGCCGACAAGTGTGTCCTCCAGTGTCCAGAAGTGACGTACAGCAGCTGCGTAGCTGTGCATCAGTGTCCTGGTTTTGCTCCAGAAGAGGAACTAAACAGAAGGGAAACATAAAAAAGTGTAACTCAAATGTTTTCTCTATGAGGTATCAGTGAAAAATGATGACCTTATATCTAATTTTGGAGCTGTGCCTCACCGTATCACAAGGCCAGGTTTGTGGCATCGCATAAAACATCTGATGATAATCCTCCACAGTCACATTACAAGAGGACTGACGGACAACCGCTTCCTCAAACTGTCTCCAGATGTCCTCACAGTCATACCTACACGTAAAGATCAAACATATCACACGTTTTCAAGCTATTATGGAAATAAACTGTACGTTAAATGTTGATATTCAACTCCCAAGTCATATCCCAAGAACTAAAGTTTGGGTTTCAAGACCTGGACAAACTCTAACGTTCTTTGTTGGTTGTGATAAATTGTACTGTAATGAAATGAGGTTTAAGCTTTGTTATTTTAAGAAACCTAAGCAAATATCTCTGATATGAAATGAATCAAGGAGTGTCAATAAAAGCTCAACGTTCCCATGAGATAAAACATCTTTTCATAAAAAGCATGTCAGCCTCCGTCCTACAGTAACCCTCTTTGTCTCAGTTCCTTCCTTTCTTCCTGCCGAAGCGTAGAAAAGAATAAAACATATTCAACATCGCATCAAAACAAGTGTTACGACACTGGCTTGATAATTTGCTCAAGCCAGTGCAAAACAAAATTCCTCTGCGTCTGCTTCAGGAAGAAAAGGTCACATTTCAAGGCTCAAGTTTGTGAGTTTGAATATAACTCGTAGACGTTACCTCAGGTTGGGGTTAACTAGCGTGATGTAATTATAACACCTTCCAACCACGATGTGTTTAATGTTCGGGGTGGTTCCGAGCTGAGCTCTCAGTTGTGCGGGGCAGAGCAGGAGCATAATAAACCCTTTGATATGGACACAAAGATGGAAGAAAGAAGACATTATCTATCACATTTGGGAGGGGCACATCAAACGATAAGAGCGTGGGAATGTCAGGAGGATTTACTTACACGCTGTCACGCTGATCATTACAAAGGGCGCAGATGTTTTTGGGGAGCTCGTGATAGTGAGACCCTGGACTGCTTCATTGCGCCTCAGAAAAGATACGTGTGTGTACATGACTTAATCCGCCTTACTGTAGATCAACAGCAAAAAAAAAACAAAACACATTTTCTTTCAGTTATAGATTTGTCTCTAGGCCAAAATGGATTTCCCTGAAAAAAGGAGTGTATCAGCTGATTAAATGTTAAACTTTCTCATGATGTGGACAGAACTCCCTCCCACATATTCTTTTTTATTTTTTTCCACCTAGAGCTGCCAGTCCAGATCTGGTAGCTGGTAAAACCCTGCAGGAGATTTTAACACATGACCTTTAGAAAACAAAGACGTCTCCTAACATTTCAAGCAGACTGACAGCAGATAGGAATTTAAATTACAGTGGTTTAGCACATGCAATTATAAAAGATGTGAATAAACAAGCAATGCGTGCCTAGTTTTCTAAAGATATAGAAGTCAATTCTCACCATTTTCAAAGTTGGAGGTTAAATTGCAACAAATGGCTCCATGGCTGTGATGTTAAATGCTTTGCTCGGGTCAGATTTCTATCCCGTCGTGGGGTGATCTGATGCGTAACCTCCTCTCGGGGCTAATGGTTGTCATCGACAAACACAGCTCCTTCCCCAACCAACAGAGACATTCTTAAAGGACAGATGAGAGTTTTATTATTTTTTTCCCAGCCTCCTCTTGCACAGATTAGATCCGCATGACTCCCATCATGGTGCCATTAGGTTTCCCCCCCCGACATAGAGTGCGCGCTGATCTCTGGGACGTGGTGCCACGATGGGCCGGGAGAAGACATATATGTTTGTGTTACTGGACAAAGTGAGCTCACTGTATTGCGTTGAAGATAGTAATAGATGTAATTATGTGATTTATGTATTACGTCAGGTTTGTGTGGCATAGCATACAATGAGAATCTTTTTAAAGACACACTGACAGCATGAAGTAAAGCCAACCATATTCTCTTTCTGCACATAATTTTATGCTTTAAGTCAGTGTTTCTCAAACGTTTTCCTTCAGAGGCTGAAAGAAGTTCCCACATTAGCAACAGCAAAGTCTTTATTTTGTTTATTTTACCTACATAATTCAACTTTGTTCCTCCATAATTTCCCCTGGTTGGCCATGCCCCAGCTGGAGTGGCTCAGGTGCGACCTCCGACTGCTTTAATTACTGATACTGGAACAGTAACACATCTTACTCTTCCTTTATTGACTAAGTAACTTCGCTTTCTTGCAGGTGTGCTGGAAATTCTTATTAACTGGTGTGAGACAAAAAAAAATACTTGAGAATCAAGCCGATCGATAGTTTGTTCTTTGCAAAGACGGTCAGCAGTCATGCAAAGTGAGAGAAACAGAGTCGTAGAAAGAGGTTTTACTGGACATTATTATTGTGCAAGATCACCCTGTTTCTCTTAGGCAGGGTGTCCAAAGTACGCCCGGGGGCCGATCACGCCAGATTTCATGCGATTGGTAATTTTTTCATTTTTAAATGTTAGTATTGGCCCCAGGCATCTTCACATTGTCAAATCTGGCCCTCTTTAAAAAAAAAAAAAAAGATTGGACACCGCTGCTCTGAGGATGGGGAGGTAATCACAGTTTTCAATTTAAATATCTAGAATTTCCCATTAAACAAGTACGGGTGTAAAGTTTATAGGTTGGTGTTGACTTAAATATCTCGACAACTCCTGGACGGATTCGTGAGATTTATTCGCGATGACCAGATGATGATCAGGAGTAACAACTCTGATCCCCCGACTCCTCATCTAGCACCATCATCAGTTTGTCCAACATTTGCAAATGACATTCCCATCAGCCTCAGCTGTACTTTGTGTTTAGTGCTAACTGGCAAAATGTTGCATGCTGACGCTCTAAAATAAGATGACGAACAAGGTGAACATCTGCTAAGCATCAGCATGTTAGCATTACCATTGTGAGCATTGTGAGCGTGGTGATTAAGCACAAGCGCACAGACAAATGGTCACAAACTAAGGTGACACTGACTGTATGATCAGTAAGTGACAGCTGTTGTTACAGTTTGTTTCAGGCTGTTAGCGTGTGAGTGAGGTTTTTTGAAGGACTTCCCATCCTTGCACAACCATAAACACACTTTTATTTTTGTTTTTAAATGTACTGTAGTGTCTACAGAATGAAACAGAAGGCAGACTTTAGATAGTTTAGTCTTATGTTATTTGTCACCAAATGTGTAGAATGTGATTTTCATTGTATTCCTTATCAGAGACATAATACAAAAAAAACACTGTCTAGGTTGAAGGAATTATATTTTAATATGTCCCTAACTGTTGCCAGACTTCTGGCTGAAACTGCTGAAAGATAATTGCCATTTTAAATTGGTGACATAAAGGCCGTCTGAGGGTCTGTGGGACAGTATGAACGAGACAGTGCCCTCGTGTTTTTAAAGCTAATTGCTTTGTTAGCGCTCTGCACAGGAGGACTGAGCGTTCCCACAGGACTTCCCGAGCTTATTGACATAAAACACCCTGAGGTTAAGTAACCAAATATAATGTCAAAGACAGAGAAGTAAAATATCTGTTTAAAACTTTAAAGTAAGAGCCGAAGAGAGCAAATTTGCTCTTATAGTACTTCATGTTGTAACTATCTTAATGCCAGTCAAACAACAGCAATCACAATAACCATTAATAATGTCCATGGACACAATGGAGGAAATCGCTCTATCAAAAATTTGCATGATTCTGACAACCTGTATGCATAAAAAGAAAATGTCTCATAGATTTACAGCATTAATAACTGTCCCCTAACTCATTAGTTAAAACATGAAGGGAAAAATCAGGCTGGATCATTCTCAAAGATGAGTGTTGTCTCTTTTGTTGCCACTTAAGATGGAATTATTTCAAAACTTGCTGCTCCCTATATTTTAGGGTGTTTTATGCGTCGCCCCCCACTGAGGATGTGTAGCCATAAGGTGTTAAATAATGGAGGTGAAGTAGCTTCGAGGCTAACTTGTCAAGCCGGAGTCAAGTCATGTATGCTCTGTACTGCATTGTTCTCTGACTTTATTTACACAAAAAATGATACCTCTTGAGCAACATCAGCTCCCACTTCTTATAACACATAATGATAAATTCTCAAGTTACCCAAGCCGTACATGATGACTTCTAAAAGTCAGAAACCACAAACAAAAATAGCAGAATTAAAAATATGAAATGATGAATGCAGCTCTGACTGGAAAACTGACTAGAATGACCAAAAGTACCTCTGAAATTATATACAAAGACTTAATATGAACATTTGTGCGCAGAGAAATTTGCATACAAGCTTTATCAGGTCAATGGAGACATGTTTTGACATCTATTTTATCATTAAATGTATATATGAACTCAATATTAAAACTGCGGCAGCAGTAAAAGCCTCTGCTCTATACACAACATCATGTTTGACTCCTTCTTCACAGGAGGCAGCCACTGGCCGCTCATTATCACATACAGTGTTGCTGCTGCCACCTTCTGGCCCAAAGAGGTGTGTGTTTGTATCTTCATTACTCTACATACCATAGTGATAGTGCTTTTATTGTCATGGCACACACGCAACAGGAAATACATGCACGTTTTTCAGCTAAAGTTCATTGATAGGATTTATAAGGATTTATTTAAAATAATCAGCACTTTCAGATCATGTTTCTGTACAGATTTGCAGATCAATATTACGCTTAAAGTAAACAATGGATTAACAAAAGCACTCTAAGTAGTTAAATATGCATTTTGTTTATTCAAAAGTAAAACTGGCTCAACTTGTTGAGTTTCTAGATGTATCCTTATTTCTTTGAGCCACATTTACAATGACAAATCTTTCCACGGTCGATATTTCTGACTGCTGTAAAACGCATTATGTTGCTATGACAATTGGCATCTATGAGCTGCAGCATAACAAGGGGGTTATTAATATGGTGATTTCAATGTTTACTTCTTATTTTTTTTCTGCTCAGATGTTTGAAAATGTGGCTAAACATTAAAAATATACTTTAAACGATGATAACACACAGATTTAGTGACACCTTTGTCTCTTCTTTTAAGACTGGTCTGCAAATTTAGAAAAGTTCAAATTCTGTCCATGATAAAGTTTAACATGATCACCATAATTATAAAACTCAAAGCCGGCATAAAGAGGCTCTGTGAATGTGGTTTGGACTCTGTGGATGAGAGCCACTGAGTCGGAGATGCTGTGAAAGGACAGAGTTCCCTATCCTCGAACAAGGACGTGCTTTCACGTCAGTAAGTTCATTATTGTGCCAGAAAGAGAAATTAAAGTCGGAGCAGTCCAAACTCCAGGAGAGCTTATTCATTCCAAACCGAGTGTCATTGCTCCCACCTTTCCTACCTACACCTTTGTACGACACTGCTATGCAAACCTGCTGCCCTCTCCGCTCCAACTCCCAGTAACAACGTCCTTCCAGGCCCCGGCTGCACAGCACCGCTTCCCAGTAGTCGAATCTGCTTGGTCGGTCGGGGACTGGTGGTGGGTGCTCGACACAGGTGGCTTCAGTGCAGTGTTCAGAGAGGCAGAGCTCAGGGTGAGCCGTGTCTGGATCCACAGTGAGGTCTTTCCAGTCTGACACAAAGAGTAGAATAAAAATATTGTTGGAGAAGAGGAAACTTTCCACCTGAAAACACCCTATTTATTATTTTTATTTGTATTATTTACTTTTACTTTATGTCTTGTTGTATTGTATTGTATTTGTATTAAAGAAAGACACTGCTAATTGAACTTCAATGTAACTTAAAACAAAGTATTTACTCTAACACCTGAATGTGAAATATGCACCTACAGCTTTATAGATAGATAGACACTTTATTGATCCCAAAGGAAATTCAAGCATCCAGTAGCAGCATGCAAACATGCATTGAACATACATTAGGATTAACCTAGATAACCTAGACCGAGATAGATCTAAATTTAAATATGTGCAGAGAAATTAAAAACAAAAAATAAAAAGTGACCATATAAATAAAAATGTGCAAAGAGGGGCAGATCCATTGTCAATGTTTACGGGTGCGCATTAATTAAAACTAGATATAATAACTCACATTTGCGGAAATCATCCATCCGTCACTGCTGCCTGGAAATCTGTAGTCCTCTGCTGCGTCCTATCAGTGACTTATACTGTACGGAGAAATGACAGCGTTCTCTAGCCAATGAGAGCGGCGAGTTTACATTCAGCGGCATTTATTGACCAATGAGAGTGAGAGCTGCCTTTTAGTCCCACCCTCGCTAATACCTAAAAGTCAACACTGAGAAGTCAGTCCCTTCCGGAGGTGGGTTGTATTAGCTGTAGCTCATTGATACTATAAGTACTATAGTTAATTAAAACGCATTAAAATTAGGAGCCATTATCTTCCAGATAAAACCGTTAATGTAGCCGTAGTTGTCATTATGCTAGTGGTAGCCTCGTAAAGCTAAGTAGCATAGGGAGCTAATGTAGCTAACGTTCGAACCGTTAGTGCTTCTTCTTCTTCTCTTCTTCTTCTTCTTCTCCTCTTCTTTTGGCAGACAGTAGCTCACCGGTTGTATCTGTAAATACTGTAACTGTCTCAACACCAGCAGAAAGATACTGTGGTAGTTAATGAAGTGTCGCTTCTACTCAACAGGAGCCTCCAACGTTACAATCTGTCAATACAGTAACTCCCTCTGCCTGTCAAGATGAGTGATGACTGGCAAGAGTGTATGGATCACTGTGTGGAGGTCACGAAAAAGGCTGGGAAGGTGAGTGAGTACCACTGTAATTACGGTAAAATGCGTGCGTGTGGTTAGGAAATCACTTTTTTTTGGGCCGTAAATATGGTACTATAAGCTTAAACTAAGTGTATTTACAACAAGCACATGTAGAACAATACCAAAGAACCTACAGGGCATACAAGGGAGGGGTTGACTGTCTAAAACAGCTATTTTCCTCATGAAAAGTGTCTCAAAAGTGAATGACCAGCAGGATAAAGTCTACGCTGTTGTGAGTGTGATTTATGCACAGAGAATCAGGAAAAACGTAACTTGAACAAGGCTTTGTCTTGCTGCAAATATATATTCCACTGCATTCGTATCTTTTACTAACTCAAATTCATCTATATTTTTGAAGAGTAATGTTGTCTATCTTGCAAAGTTATAGTAATAAACACGAGAAAGATACAGTAGCACTCATTCGGGCTCTGGAGCTTCCACCTAATCATCTCTGACCCATCACTGCCAGCAGTATGTTGCCATAACACACAGCATGTTAGGCTAATTAAAGTAGCAGATGTCTTCGTCTTCGTCGTCGTTGTGTTTCTGCCAGATGATCCGCGAGGCGCTCCAGAAGGACATCGCCGTCATGCAGAAGAGCTCGCCGGTTGACCTGGTGACCGAGACGGACCAGAAAGTGGAGCAGCTCATTATATCCTCCATCAAGGAAAAATACCCCACTCACAGGTACTTTACAAGGCAACGTGGACATTAGAGGGGGTATATGAACTGCCTGATAGGACTGTGGGATGTGAAGGGGAGAATATTTTATCAGCGTATTTGGTCCTTATTTTCTTGCTATTTTTATTAGAACTTTTTCATGGGATTTAATGTTTCATTTCAATTGATAGTTATCCATAATTTGCATATATTGTCAAGCATGTTCACACATGTTCTTCTATCACTAATCCTGGCAGGGCCACAGAAAACGTCACGAGCCCCAGAAAAAGAGGCAACACTTCATAAAACAAAGCATCTAAATGTTATAAGAATGTGAATTTATTCAGTGAACTGTAGGGTTGGAAAGGGTGGCAAATTTCAGTAAATTTCCAGCAACGTTCCATGGGCAGTTAAGCTGGGGAATTTTGGAAATATTCCAAATCGGAGACTTTCCATGGGAATCATGGAAATTGATAGGAATTAACTGGAAACTGGGGTAATTTAGTAATTGGGGTAAGCTAGCATCATGATAAGATAAGCCTCATAAATGGTCAATGAAATGATGCTAGCTATATCTTATTTATTCCTGTTTATTGCCATAAATTCCTGTTAATTCCATGCACAGTCCAACTTTGAAAGTTCCCGAACTTTGAAACCCTAGTTAACTGTAAATATGAAGATCTTAGTGCTGTTGTGAAGCCTTCTCTACCTGATGAATTTATTGGTTGATTTATTAATATTTGTTGGACTAAGTAAATACTCTCAGTCTTAACATGCTGTAATCAGCCTGTCAAATATCCAGTACAGTAAGTAAGTACAGCTGAAGAACGTGAACCTTCTCCAGGATGCTAAAATCAAAGAAAACATAAAGAGGACATGACCTCAGTGTACCTAATATCACACATAATATCCTCTAATAGAAAAGTGAAAGTAAACACAGCAGGTAGAGAGTATCAAGTGCTACAGAATCATTTTACAGTTGAGCTAACCTAAACATCAGTGTTTGTTTATGTTCTGCCTGATGTTCCAGCTTCATAGGAGAGGAGTCGGTAGCAGCAGGAGCTCCCAGCGTTCTGACGGACAGTCCCACTTGGATCATCGACCCTATCGACGGCACCACCAACCGTTCACAGGTACTGCCCGCGCTGGAGAACTACATAAACCATCCAGAGACCTGATATGGCACTGGATTTGTTTTTTATCTTTTGTTGCCCCTTAACTATTTTTATCTTTTAATTAGGTTCTCTCTTGGATTGTCCTCTTTGTCAGGGATAATTAGACAACGCAGATGAAAATGAACTGATAATAGAAATTGATTCCTTTGAGCTTAAACCTAAAGGGAGTTCATTAAACGAATGTTTTATATTGTACATTCACGCAGGTTCCCGTTTGTGTCTGTATCGATCGGCTTCACCGTGAAGAAAGAGGTGAGTTTTATTGTTTGTGAAGGCATTGTAACATTGTAATTATGAGAAACATCAACATGGTAATTGCCCCAATAACCCAGTGAATTTCTGTGGAGTAGTAGAGCAGTTTCTCTTTCTATGTTCTATTTTTAACCCTCCTTCCACACCACATTAATCACTGTTGTTTTCTGTGCTGCAGATAGAGTTCGGGATCGTCTACAGCTGCATTGAGGACAAAATGTACACAGCGCGGAAAGGCAAAGGAGCATTCTGCAACGGAGTCCCCATCAAAGTGTCTGGACAAGAAGGTTAATGTTGATAATCACACGGCAGGCTTCAGTGTTGCAGTTCTGTAATAAATCCACCAGGTGGAGGCAAAATCACAGCAATGTTCTCCGCCTGTAACAACCGGCTCCACAGAGAGAGAAGCTGTGCGTCACATCATCGTTTTCATTTTGTGTTTTTCTGTCAAGATATCAGCCAGTCCATGGTGCTGACAGAAATGGGCTTCAAGAAAGATCCCGAACAATTCAAAACAATGATGGCCAACATGAGGACCATCCTCACCATCCCTGTACACGGGTAAACATACACTAACGCACAAGCCGTTAGCAAACACTTCTTGAGGAGCTACATATTAGACAAACGACATGAACGAGTTGTCCACACAACATCAAGTCACTGTGAGCTGAGGTGTTGAGTTGAGTTGAGGGTGTGCAGCCTGTCAGACCTTTCCTACTTCTACTATTGTGGCCAGCGCTAACCTCGTTGACCAATACTGTGCATTTCCTGTGGCCGCTTCACAATAAAAGCCACCATGTGTTTCGCCAGTGGAAGACTTTGAATGTGAAGCAGCATCATTCAGCTGGCAGTAATGTTATACAGCAGCTCCGACACAGTTTTAGGAGAGCGAATAGTAAACAGTGCATCCTATATCAGTGAGGTAAAAATAGAAACAGTAACGCTGGATTTTATGCAGGCATTGCTCGTGTGAATCCAGTGTGAGAATGGCGGACCCTGCCACTAACAGTTACTACATAGAGGAGTGTCCTGATGGGCGAATGTTTATGCTGCACACCATTTCTGGCTTTTGTCATACCCTTTGTTTCTCCCCAAAAACAATTTCCTTTCTCAGCAGTGTAACAAATGGCGTCTGCTTTCATGAACATTTGAAGGTCTACGACTTAAAACATTCACAAACAAATTAAACTTTTAAATCTGGAGGTTAACAGCGTGTCACATGCAGAGCAAACATCCTGTTTCCATCCACAGCATCCGCTCCCCGGGCAGCGCAGCTGTCAACATGTGTCTGGTGGCGTGCGGATCAGCCGATGCTTACTACCACATGGGCATCCACTGCTGGGACATGGCTGGAGGGGCGGCGATTGTCACCGAAGCTGGAGGAGTTATCATGGATATTTCAGGTGAGTCACTCAAAAAGCATGAGCGTCTCCAGACATGAACTTTTCAAAAGCTGCTGAGTCACTGGATGGAACGAAGTGATGACTTGTGGAGAAGCTGCATGATTGCCGGAGAAGATTGCTTTACGGCGAGAATGGGCCGCTGTTCTCTGAGCGCAAACACAACAGAAGTTATTAATGCGAATGAATTATTTATTGTTACTAATTCTCATTGAGCTCTTTCTGCTCACACACGCCTGTGAAACACTGTCGAAGGTGCCGAACGGGGCAGGTAGCGGTTTTGAACGTGAAAGAGGAAGCTGAAGCGTTTGAGAAATTTGATCTTAAATTTGGGCAACAGCGACTTAACAGGTGACCTGAGGTTTAAGATGCTAAGGACGCTGTTTGTCAAGTCATACCAGCGCTGCTGACAATGCCTGCACTGTCAAAAGAGTAACCGCATCCTCTTTCTTCATTTTCTGTAGCGCAACAAATTTGCAGCCTTGGATAGGGACGACTTTCTAGCCGAGTCCAGCCGCGATAACTGAAGGTTATAACTCACTGATCAGCTCTCTGATTCCACAGAGGGCACATTTGTCCCCTCGCCTTCACCATCTGCTTTTATACTGAAGCACATAAAGTGTTCTTCCCCTCAGGACTAGCTCGGCACTTCTTGTACACACAGTGCGTCGATTTAAATAAATAAAATCGTATTATTCAAACTAAATAATAGATTTTCCATTACCTGATCAGTCAGTGACAATGTCGGCGCATACCAACAACAGAGAGGGGAAACGACTTTCCAAATGCCACATTATAGACGCTTCATCATTTCTGCTGGGGTTTAATGGCCAAACTTATGGATTCTTTCGCATTTAAGCCTGCTTGCAACGGCATTTGAAGCAAACAATATGCACAAACCCAAAAGAAGCTGTGCAATACTGAGGAAAAAATAAAAGTTTACTCTGTCAGGAAACGAAGTTCATAAAAAAATCCCTACAATCAAAATAATTCAATGAGGAATTCAATTCTGGATCTTCAAGCACTGATAAGTGGTCACATCAGCAGCTATATCTTTGGGGCCGTCAGCTGCTTCATTCAGGTTAATACAGCACACATTTAAAATGTTAATTTTACCACTCGCAACACAGAAAAAGAAAGTAATGTTCAACTTTATTACTTTCTTTCTCATCCAGGTGGACCGTTCGATCTGATGTCTCGGAGGCTGATCGTCGCCAGCAGCAGAGTGATAGCGGAGCGCATCGCTAAAGAGATAACGGAGTTTGACGTCGGCAGGGACGACGCAGACGACTAGTCAACTTCCATCATCTTTCCATCGTCTCTTCAGACGACGGAACAGTTACTTAAACCTGTAACGTGTTTTGTATTTATCGTCTTTTGCCTTAAAACCAAACCGATGAACTTACCTCCGAAGAACAGCCGAGTGGGTTTGTTAAATATTCAGCACTTGATCTTTTGGTCTTCTTTCTGCTTCATTGTTCTACTTCTGCACTTCGACATTCACGGTTTCACACTTTCTGTTCTCCATCTGTCCGTCCAACTATTCTCTTCTGCTTATGTGGAATCAGGTCACGGTGTCAGCAGGTTTTCTACGTTTATTCTGTTGTAACTTATTTGAATGGTAATGATGTGATTAATGATGATAGAATTAAGTCCAAAGTGTGTCCTAATAGAATTGTTTTAATAGTACTATCAGACACTTTTTTTTAATTGTTTGTATTTATTTATGTAGACAATCCGGTCCAAACAAAATCAAGGAGTTTTACTGGTAAAATACCTCCATAGAGCACTGCAGTACAATCATTTTAGTGTCAACGTGTTCAGGTTTTGTTCACTAATGTTGCAGGATTTTGGTGCTTGATTCTTAAGCCATTGTATTCAACTTCAAGATGTTTGTTTATACGGTAAATAAATGCCATCACTAGCTTGCACTATAGCTAAAACAAGAATATGTACGCCAAACACTGTGTACATACAACTACTGTACTGTGTAACCGCTTCTTTATGAAGTCCAGACTTAAATAAGCTGATGGTGTCCTGGGAAGTGGGTGCAGTATGCTCACAGCGTTTTAATATAATGATTATCAAAAGTGGGTTTTTCTTGTCAGGATGTAATGAATGCAGCAAATAAAAATAAAAAAGCACTATGAATATCTCCTGCCTGTGCCCTGCCTCTTTCTGACAATCTACAGATGGATAAATTCATGTCATTAAAGCCCTGCAGAGACAGGTGTCAGCCTGCATCCACATGTTGGCTATCCTCGTAAACTGAAGGCAGTAATTGGCGACAGTAGTAAAGCCTGAGTAAGAACATTTGTGTGAAAAAGTGCTGACGTCGCAGAACTTGGGATTCGATTTGATTAAATGTGAGGCTTCATTGTCGTGACTTGTTCCGGTGAAATGCGTTAATAAACCGTCCACAACACCAAAAACAAGAAAGTTAAGAGAACAATGCGCAATAAAATCTGCCAAGACTGCTCCCATGTTACACCGCAGTAACGCTCCTGCAAATTATTTATAGCCCCTTCGCTGAGAAAACAGCCTGTATGTTCTGAGATCTGATTTTATCTGGAACTACATCGGAGAAATGAAAATCCCTCTGTCTTCAATCACGGGCACGGCTCCTAAACATCTCTGTGACATCCGTGCAGTGACCTGAATGAGCCGCGTGTTCGGAACATAAATAAATGTCCATATTTTCTTGACCTAGAAACGTGATAAACCGTCTTTTCTCTTTATAAAACCTATAAAGTAAAAATATCAAGAAAGAAAAGCGTCTCGCGGCAAACAGGAAATCAAATAAACAGAAAACAGGCCTCTGAAACTCCATAAAACACTTGGGGTAAAAAAAAACAGTGACTGCTACCGTGATTTAGTAGAGAGATAAAAGCTTTCACAGCCATTACACCATGTAAAATTCTCTGCTGCATTTCCCCTGCCCTTTCCTTCGGTGCTGCAGATACTGCACATGCAGAGTCTTGGACTGCCCCCCGGGCTGATGTGCTCTATGAAATAGCCTCGAGTTTCGCTCTCCACGGACCGTTGTCTCTGTTTTTTTCAGCTTGTGTTTGCTGATGACTAACAAATGGTTTTAAAACACTTTACTTGAGCAAACCCAGGTTTTAAACTGCTGTGGCCCCCTCTCTACAGAAATCAATGGTCCATGTTAAGTCTGTAGCGGGGGCGTTCAGACGTAATCACCAGTGTTGGGAATGATTTCCAGAGTCAAGACAGCTTCGCTGTCAACTCCACCTTTACGCCAAGAGCTATTTAACAAGTTTCAACTTTTGTAATGTTTTTGTACTTGTTTCCACCAACACTCCTTACAAATTCACTGCATGTCCTGCATGTTGCTGTTAAAGGAAGTACCAACTATTGTTCTTTGAAAAACTGGCAAGGCTGTGTTTTCCTGCTTCATCCTAAAAATGTGCCCCAGAGACTAGAGAGCCAGGCTGTGTAACTGAATGTCTGTTTTTTTTCTTTGTTTCTAATGCTTTTCAGTTTCATTTCTAAACCCCAATATGTCTTGTGCTTTGTGAAGTCCACTACATTAGTCCAAACTGAAATATCTAAGCTGGTTTGTCATGAAGTTTGCATCCACAGTCTTCACTGAGTGGTGATCCTCTGACTTTTTCTGAAGCGCCAGCAAGCATTGGTTGAGCGACATAGACAGTGAATGAGAGTGAGAGAGCGTTGGAGCCCCCCAAGGCTATGTTTTGAGACCCTTTCTATACACATTCAACACCAATGACTGTCTCATTACAAATTACTTAAAATATTCTTATGCTATATTTGCTTTTCTCACTTACAGTGACTCACAACCTACCAACAATTCATCGCCCACTTCACCCACTGGTGCACAGTCGCCTCCTCCTAAACGCCACCCAGACGAGGGAGCTCATCTTTGACACCCACAATAAACTCACCACCCCTCATTGCCCCTCCAAGTACCTCGGCATCAACCTGTGCAATAAACAAAGCTTTGATCACCACATTACAGACATCAATAAATGCTGCCAACAAAGACTTTCTGCCATCCTCAAACTGAGGACTCTCTCAGTCAAACCCCACCTCCCACTTCTATACCGAAATATCCAATCTATCCATCCAATCTGTACTTTGCCACCTACTATTTCACCTTACATAGAAATGAACTGAAAATCACCAACACATTTTCCAAAATAATTGGTCTCCACATTTCCAACCTGCCAGCCCTCATTGACACCACCACTTGACCATAGCACACGACCCCTGCCACCCCATCAACCCATGCTTTACCCTCCTCAACTCTGGCTGCAGATAAAACCAATCCAAAAGAAAAGGCTCTTTTGTGTCCTCAGCTATAACTTCTTTAATAGTTCGGGCACTCTGGCACTAATAGACTTAAATACAGCAAAGCAGACTAAACCCATAATGTGATACAGAAGCTTAAAATATTAAATTCTTCTTCATTAATGTTGGCTCTTTAGAGATCGTCTTATCTTGAGCGTCATGACAATGTCAGTCTGTTAGCCGTTCCACCACATTCTTTCAGACTGAAATATCTCAACAACTATTGAATGAATTGCCAGGAAATTTTGCCAGCATTCATGGCTGACAGAGGATGAAGCAACACCGGCATAGTGACATTTTTGGTTTTCAGTGAATTGGCTCAACAACTACTGAATAGATTCACGGGTTCATCCAAACCTGGATGATGCTAAACTAAAGGGCTTTTCACACACTGCATATTTTTAGCCAAGGTCTAAGGATAGAAGTTGATTCAGGGATAACTTAGGCCCTTTTCACACACACATTGTTAATCAAGAGTTAACCTAAGCTCAGGGCTTAACAATTCACAGTGCTAGCTCTGGGTTAAATTTCTGTTGGAACAGACTAATGTTTACATCCACACTGGTACTTTTTAGCCATGTTGAGTTGGTTTTTCAGCAGATAAGCCCACACAGGATGACCATATTTTCATACCCCCAAACTGGGACCCTTAAATGATTCAGATGCTTTGGTGCTTAGCACACACACTGAGTGCACATTTAAACACCATGGATGCTATGAATGCAGAATTTATGTTGCCAGGTACTCTGAAGGAGTAAGCCTCCTTGAGCTTATAGCCTAAGATGCTTTCCTATGACTCATAGAGAAACCAGGACATACACGGACAAACTGGGGTGTCGTCACCGTAGGCTCACAGCTCCTCAGCCTGGGGCTGAGAAGGTTTTAAAAATGCTTTTTGCCCTGGGCTAAGTGCGGTGTGAAAAGCCTCATCAGCATGCTAACATATTCATTGTGAGCACGTTAGCATGCCGTAATTAGCTTTGAGCTCAAAACTACAGCCTCGCAGAGCTACTAGCATGAAAACTCAAAAAGGGGCGAGGTTATAAAGGAGGGCAGACAGGTGAAAAAGCTCCTGCTCATCTTTCATGATGCGCCATTGACCTTCAGCAACTTCAGGATCATGGCAGGCCTCAGTTACAGCTGTGATTCCAGGGAACCAAACATCCAAAACATCCGTCATCCTGGATAAATTATTCATAACGGACCTGCCAGGGCGATGGCAGGACTGATGTATTTGTTTTGCTTGTCCTATCACTTCCCTCAGCCTGTCTCCCAACATTTTAGAGAGCGTCTTATATTTAGTGCACAACAGGGACCAGAGGGTGACAACTGCTCTCCTGCTGCTCTTGGTCAAACAAAACTTTCAACAAGCCCTCCCTTCATGATACCCCATAGTGAAGGTTTAACAGAGGTTTGTTTATTCTATCTGTGCAGCTTGTGAATCTGGGATCTTGTATATTAGCATGACAATGTATTCTGCTGAAACAGGTTTAGGATATTTCAACACACATCAACTTGAGTTACGCAAGGTGGGGTAGTAATGAACATCATGTCTAGACGAGCCTCTGCAAAACACTAAGACAGTTACTTTGCACAGAGAAGGGTATCAAATAGATCCTAATGCATACTTTGGTTTGTATTTGTAAAAGTTTTTATCCCCTCACAGAAACCACGGTCAAGCGCTGTTGCCAGCCTTATTCAAACACTTAAATGAGCCAAACACATCACCATTATCATCACGTCTCAGGTTGTGAGCAAGTAAGAGGCATAATGTAATATTCTTGAGACACGCAGTTACCACTTATTGAACAATCCATCTAGCAGCATGGCATGACTTCCTGCAAAACAACTGTTTTTTTTCAGAGAAGTAGCCTAAAAATTTAGAGAATAGTGTTTTATACCCCCTCAGGACTCAAATGCAGCATGTATATGCATGATAAAGAGTTCAAATGAGGTCACTTTGGGGCACAAAATATTCGACTAAAAGTGTAAATTTTGTCAATTTAGCCGCAGAGTTAGGTAACACAACCAACCCTCATCTCGTAACACTGTTATGAATATTGTAATACCTTCATCAGCGGGCGTAGGCTCAGTCACTGTCACGTTACCTAATTTGGTGACTTAACAGCTATCATAATATTGTTGTTTGATATTTGTACCTAGCAGTATCTCCAGATTGTGCAGAGAATTTATTAAATGTAAGGTACATCACGTTACAATGAGATGAGATCACCGCATGCTTTCACATGCCTGGACAACAACAACTGCTGCAGGAGTGAACAGTTGTGATAGTTACACGTTTCGACATATAAAATGTAGACGCATGTATATCTGTTCATGGAGATACTGTCGAGACTTTATCCAACTTTCAGCAGCCTGTATGTGCACATAATCTACGCTGACTCACCAGGGGGACCGCTCAAAGTATTTTCCGGTAGTGGAATACAATAAAAGGACATAAAAGGAAAGCTCAATAGCTGTGAAACTGTCAGGAAGTATAAAACTGACAGGAGCTTTGTTTGTCATGGCAAATCCCACGTTAAAACCAAGCCAGGAGCTGGAATGTACACTTATTCCACCTCAGCAAATCTGATTTATAAATCATTTCAAATAAGAGTATGAAGCCTGTGGTGCATTGCATTTGTTTACTAGTCATGTCAGCTAATGGATGCATGACTGATTTGATGATATAGATTATAACAGGGTGTGTCCCACTTTGACACATCCACATTGTTCAGTGAGGGTGGCTGAGAGACACCCAAAAAAAAAAAAAAAATTTCCACTTACTTAAACAGGCAGAGATACTCACTCACTGTACACCATATGGGGCGGTGCTAGTACTTTTCCCACTCTGTCATACCAGCTTCTTTAGTTGGAGGCATCTTGAAGTTAAGGTGCACTTGCATTCAGGAGCTCTACCTTTGACAGCCCCGTCTGACTTCACAAGGTAAGGTTACCCTTCATTTTAGACAAGAATGGACAAGATAGATGTGTGTTTGTCATCAAAGCAGATGGATAATTAATAACTCTTTTGGCATTATTGTGTAACCTAAAACTTCTTATGTGGACGCAGTCACACCTGTGACATATAAAGTTCATTTACTCAACCACTGTAACTAAGTACAATTTTGAGGTACTTTTCTTGAGCGTTTCTAGGTAATATTGTACTTTTTACTGCACTACATTTAATAACTTGAGTTACTAGTTACTTTGCAGATACAGATTAATAATGCAAAATGTAAATCAACTAATGAATTAGTTAAAATTAGCCCAATTAACCAGCTATAACATGAATATATCAACGGTTATAATTCAGTAATATATATTTTAAAGTATATTTTGATGCTAATACATGTGTACTTTTACTTAAGCAAGATTTTGAATGGTATGACAAATGTCAAAACAATGTCTTATTATCTTGATTGCAAAAAATAAAATGCAGGAAATAGCATGTACATGTTTTAATTTGTGTTTATTCGTCTGAGAATCAAACCTATGCCTTTGCCAACGGCTGTTTCTTAATCATAGTTATGCAAGTTTAAAACCCATGGCCTGTGGTGGCCATTTAAGACAATGCAGTGCAGACAGTTGTAACCTGCGGAAATGTTGCGTAACTCATTCCTTTGTAAGAGAAGTGTGCCAAGCATGCAAGTTTCGACGTATTGTTTAGTGGGCGTTCACACCTTTCCTGACAGATGTGCTAATAATCTTTTATGAATAGCTTCCAGTTGTTGTTTTCCTTCAAAGTTGCACTTTTATGCATTTATGAATCATTGTTGCACTTTTATTTAAGTTGTATTTGTTTTATATGTTCTCCTCAGTAAACCCCCCCATACAAACAAAATGGCTGACCCCTGGCAGAGGGCATATGACTTTGCTGTTGAAGTGGCAAGGAAAGCTGGAGAGGTATGTATTCAGTAATAACCTCTAATATCTTCCAGACAATACTTAAAAACAGACTTGGCTTGAGAATTTCTGGAGATTTTGTGATGATCTAAATATGACCTAATTTAAATCGCGTGTACCAAAATTATTCCATTTGTTCAGGAAGTCAGGAAGGCCGGGGAGAGTGAAATAAAGGTCATGACAAAGAGCTCCACTGTAGACCTCGTCACTAAGACTGATGAGAGGGTGGAGAAGATCATCATCGGGTCTCTTAAAGAAGAATTCGGAGCAGACGCGCACTGGTGGGACATGTACACGTTATGTTGCACATATGAATCTATGCTTTTACATGCACAAAATTGCACAGTTTGATATTTGTTCTTCCATGCTGCAGTTTCATTGGAGAGGAGTCCGTCGCAAAGGGGGAGGCGTGTATCTTAACCGACAAACCTACATGGATCATAGACCCCGTGGACGGCACCACGAACTTCGTACACGGGTAAGATGTCAGCGTCGCTAACAGCAATACACGGCGATGTGGTTTTTAAGTCTTACTTTATGAGATGTAGTTTTTTAAGGGGGTCATGCACTCATTCATTTTTTTAATTATAAGAGTGATACCACTGTCATGTCTGTAAGCTAAGCTACAGCCAGGAGACAGTTAGCTTAGCTTAGCAAATAGACTGGAAGAAGTGGGAAAGAACAAAAAGATTTTTTGTTTGGCTTTGGACAAAGCCAGGCTAGCTGTTTCCCCCTGCTTCCAGTCTTTATGCTAAGCTAGGCTAACTGTCACCTCCAGCTTCATGTTTCTTCATATTTAACACGCTGACATGGCACGAGACCGAACCAAATGCCAAACTTCCTTCAAGAAATGTTCTTTTTATTTTAAATAACAGACGCACTTGGCAAGAAAAAAGTACCTTTTTCAAGCTATGTAATAAAATCTGATGCTACTCTATTACAGATTCCCGTTCGTGGCTGTGTCTATTGCCTTTGCTGTCAATAAGGAGGTATGTCAAATCAAACATACCTTTTACAGTCAATAAAAGCAGTTTCCTCACACTCAGTACTTGGAAGCTATAAGAATGACGTCTGTTTTCAGTTGGAGTTCGGTGTGGTGTACAGCTGCTTGGAGGACAAGATGTATAAAGCGAGAAAGGGAAGGAGCTTTCTGCAATGATGATAAAATTGAGGTGTCGGATGTAACAGGTAATATTTTTGTGCCGTGCCAGTTAAAAGTTTGGACATACTATTTTGAATATTAGACAATTTCCTATTTCCAATCCGTTTCCTGAAAGCAAGAAAATAACACAGTCTTTGCAGTGACCACAAACTTGTGCCATCCACTGCCTTGCTTTTGAAATTGATATTGAATATGTGGAAACATCCATAGAGAGTCATCACTTTCACATCAGGGTGGAATATTTTTCTAAGAACGTTTTAAGAAAGCATTCAAGCTGATCGAAAAGGCCACACACATTCAATTTGGACCAGACTTTTGACCAGTACTGTAGGTGTCACTGTGTGTGCACTGGTAGTGACCTCTTCGGCATCTTGTCATTGCAGCTATCAATAAGTCTATTATCATCTCTGAGCATGGAACCGACAGGAGCCGGAAAAAGTAAACAAGATCTTCTCCACCATGCAGAAGATCCTCTGCATCCCAGTGCACGGGTAAGTGAACATGACAAAAGAATTTGAAACTTGCTACACCTTACAAGTGTGTAATTTTGGTGTAAAATCATGTGCTAAAGCTCAGTAACTCTGCTCCGGCTTGATCATCTCTTGGCTCTACAAGCTATTTTTGCACTTAATGCAATAACACAGAGAAACAGTGAGCTAGACTGCTGAAGCAAGAGACTAGATAGTGAAAGCTAAGCCGTGGCTAACCTTAGCTAAAGCTGGAACTAAATACTTATTTAGTTATAAATAAATAGTATATAAAATAATATTTTTTCCATTGCTGTTATCTGTTATTTTAAAAAAATACACATTTTAATAAGCTTAGGTTACTTTTTGGTAAACTAAACTCATGGAATTTATGCAATTTGGTGTGTTTGATGCCTTTAAACAAATAACACACTTTGTTTGTAGATATTGCATTTTTAAGGCATTATTTACCCTCCTTAAAACAGAGCATAAAGTTAAGGTACTACAGCTGCCAGACTGCCTTTTTAAACCCTTTCCTCCCCACTTCACTGCGTCTATAGTTACTGTTCACTTCCTTTGCGGGGCACTGTAACCCACTTGTATTCATCTCCAATCGATCTGTCCTGACAGGCTTCGTGGGTCCGGCACAGCTGCCACTAATATGTGTCTGGTGGCGACAGGGGCGGTGGAGGCCTTCTTCGAGATCGGGATCCACTGCTGGGACATTGCTGCTGGAGCGGTAATAGTCAAAGAAGCCGGAGGAGTGCTCCTGGATGTTGACGGTGTGTATGCTTACAAAAATCTGATCACAGAGAGACAAGTGATTTGGCGGCACTGGTTCTTACAAACTAAAGTTAATGGATGAGAAGGTTGTACGTGCACTGTGGTTAAGAGCGGGATTTGTGTTTTGGCGAAACCCCTTAATGAAGGCTTTGTCTGACATTTTAGGAGGGCCGTTCGATTTGATGTCTCGAAGGATGGTTTCAGCAAACAACGAGGTTATTGCTAAGCGGATCATCAAGGAAATTGAAATATTCCCAGCGGTGAGGGACGACACTCCGACGCAGAAGCAATGAGAACGCAATTCCAAATGAGTGCCAGAAGAGAAAGTCTATCGCTGTATATCATAAATAAAGTTACTGTGCTGTAATCAACCACTGTCTTCATTTGCATAATTGCACATAAATTAAATCCAGCCACCGGCTAAAGTGACCTCCAGGTTACCTTTCTGTGATTTGTCTGTCAAAAATATTGACTGAAGTGAGAAACAGCAGTAATTTGCACACACGTCTCTTGATGTGTAGGTGTGCATGTATGCATTTCATCCTACATGAAACGTGAATTATTCAGTTTGCAGACGCGCATCCACAAAGATATTTGTTTTTTAACGCCGCCACGGCAGATTGCCGGAGAAACTGTCCTCCGCCTGAGACTGATGCTTATTTTGACTAGATTCCCCATCGCTGAATTTATTTCTCCTCCCGTCTCGTCTGACTCAAGTGTGTAATTATCTGATGGAAGTGAGTGAAATTCTGCAGAGGTGATTACCCTCATTAGAGGCAACAGTCCTTAGCACTTGGGTTAAGTCAATGTTAACATGCCTCTGCAGACACAGGCCCTGTCAAGTGTCATATAATTTACTTACAGTTAACATGACCATATTGCCTGAGAGCCTTTATTTCTGCATTATTGCCGTTTACACAATTCATTACACCCATTTTACCCTTCACCACTAGAGGCCAGTAATGCATCAGCAATTAGATGGCAACCTCAACATGCTCTCACTTTATTATTTAGTTCGTCTGGTGGACTCTACTTTAGTGGAGACTGACAACATGCTCTTAAGTCGCCTCATGGCTTCATCATCACCTTTTCTAGCCCCACAAAAGAGAAAAGAAAATGACCCCTCCCAAGAGATGAGGCCATTTTTCACTTCTGTTCTGCTCTCTCAGACTTTGTTATTATCTGTAAATTAACAACTGGCTTTCAGATTGTCACTCGCGCAGGCTACAAAAGGTGGAGGAGCAAGCTAATAAATAGCAACGGGAAAAAAAATGGAGCAGCAGCAACACAAACAGCAGGAACAACAATGACAACAACAGCAGCAGCAGCAGCAGCAGCAACAATAACAGCAGGAGGTTGGGTGGAGGTGGGAGGCGGTGAGGAGTATGAACATGTTTGATCCGGCGCCTTTGAAACATAAATAACTGCAATTTATTTGTATAATTATGCCACTATACATCTGCCTCTGCTTTAGTGTATGATGGTGGGGTGTGATGTTCTGACAGAGACGTTGTTTGTCTTGTCTTTCAATTGGCAAAATCTAATTCCACAGCACTTTGAGCATCAGATGTGTAATATGAAGCTCCGTTTTCTATCATGTAGGTGGTTGGTGGTGCTGGTGGTGGTGGTGCTGGTGGTGGTATTATGTGTTGCAGTAGAGGGGGCCAGATAATAGTTGCAAACACAGTACATCTTAACATTTGCTTGAACTTGCCCGAAGTACCAGATGGCTGAAATTTGCCTCGCAGGACAATACAGTAAATGCCACAGAGGTCAGACATCCACACGCAAGTCCATAAAAGTCAATTTTGCATATGTACTTCTTGAAACTATAAGCGTTTTCCTCACGCTAAAGCATGCTAAAAAAAAACCCATGTAGATCAAGTATCTAATTATCTCTCAGTCAAAAGGTCATGAGATGATTTTATTGTGACAGGATACAATGACTTGAGAATCATTCAGTGGGCTTCTTGGAGTGAAACAGATCTTTTTATATCCTAATAAATCACATTTTTATCTAAAATATCATGTTGTTAGCAGTGTATAAAGAATTAATAAATGGTTTATTACACATGATAAAACACCATAATGTCGTTGTTTGCATGTTTATAGACGTGTTCAAGTGTTTGTTAATCTATAACTGCGAGGAAGCACCAACTCTCTCATTGTTTGCTACTTTGGTTAAGAAAGATTATATTTTATTTCATTTTTAGTTACAGTATCAGATGAGGGAATTGTAGTCAACATTTGGGTTACGTTTATTTCTTAAACGTGATATAATGTAGTCTAAATCATAACTTGTTTGAGTCCTCTGCACTGGTGTTTAAAGTGTATATAGACTCGGTTTGGGGTTTTTTTTGTTGGTTTCCTATGTGAAGAGCAGCAAGTGCAAGTGATTCCCTCCATTCTTCTTCGTTGCACGGTCTGTTGTTGGAGACTGAAAATAAAAAGTCAACCTGATTTTCCAGCACACCTCCCTGGCTTCCACGCTACCCTCCATCTCACCTTGCAACAATAACTAATCTATAAAAAACACAATGAGTGATTGACAGTAACACAAAAAAAGAAAAGAAAACACATCCACTGACGGAGGCCATGTTAGTGGCTGCATGTTTCGTAATCAATCAAGTTAGTGGTCCTTGATAATCGTTTAATATGCATACACATGAATACACATGAATCATATAACATTAAATATGAGTGCTTGCTTCGAGTCCTTAATTAACTGTTTACACTGTAAAAAAATTGGCTGTGAAATCCACAGTAATGTTTACAGTAGTTTACTGTATACCCAGTCAAAAACTACAGTAATTATACAGTTACTGTGGAAATCCAAAGGTCACTACTGTAGTATATCACAGTAGCTCATCATTTAATGCAGTAAATCACAGTAACCCATCATGTACTGTAGATTGTAACTTCATCAATGAAGCATTCATAACTAGAGAACTGTGCAGCAGTTGTAAGACCAAGTATAGAGTGCAAATGTAAAAATATATATTGTATAATAATAGGATTAGATGCAGGTGATGCAGGCTATAGTTATCTGCAGTGATAAAATGGTAAACAGAACGCAGAGGTTACCTTTCAGAGGGTAAATATGTAAACACGATAATCAACCTCTAAAACATTCAAATTGTCTTTTATTATAGTATTTACATCTGTGCGAGATTAATTAGTTTGTGTGCAGAATGGCTAATTGAGAACAGCATTAGCATAGAAATAAAACAGCAGGCATAGGGCAACTAAAGAGAAGTGAAAGAGAGCACCTGACCCTGGGGAACCATCCAACATGAATCCAAGAACACACACACACCTGACAGAAACTAGACACTAACACACTCTCTAGGACCAGAAAGCTTCCCTCATGTCATATATAAATATATATATATATTTTAGCCCATGCAGAGAGTTGTCCATGACCCTTTTCAGTGCAGACCCAGCTGAGAGGAGCTGTGATTAACAACAAATTGGTTCTTAACGGTCACATTCAAAACCCATTGTCTCCCATTGTCAAGTTCGCTTCATTATAACAAGAATCTTCTCGCTTATAGGAACTTTTCTCTCCGGCACATATCATTAGTGGTCTACTGAGCCTGACTAACTCACAAAAAAAAAAAGAAAAAAAATTAAATCGTCTTTGTCTGGCTGAAATACTGTAAACAGGTACAATCTCTACCCAGATTAAGCCAAGTAAGTAATTTCTTGGTGTTTTGATTGCCTGACTGAAGATGCAGTTTGTGTGGCTCATGTTATAAGGTGATTCTCAGGTTCTTTCAGGTTCTGTCGGACTCAATCAAAATCTTGCCCAGGCCTGTAGCAGTTTAAGATGGACCAAGGTAAGAACGGAGGTGTAAAGCTGGTTCTGAAGTGTTGAGGTTGTAGCACCTGCCTGAATACTTCTTTGACTGTTCAGCCTATGAAAAATCGGAATATAGGTTAGTTTAGTAAATTCAGGTCCAAAGTGATGTCTTCCAATCCTTTATCCTGGCTGAATTATGTTCAGAGCAACCTCCATGGCTGTGAAGTGAAGCCAATGTAGAAGTGCCAACAATTGCAGTTCCTCGAACGTCCACTTGAGGCTGGCTCCATATCTCCATAAGTCCCCATGTTAAAATGTCCAACTTCACAGCAGAAATAAACACGTTTGCAGCCTGGTACAAAAAACAGTTTTGGTCTCTATAGCTAATTTCTCCGTTCACGACAACTGTACTGAGGGTGAATTTATATAGAACTCACCTGTTCACATTATATTAAGGCTTAAAGTTATGCATAATTAACAGCATGTCCGCTTTGATTGACAGGTGGATGCTGTTACAGACGGCCTGTTTGAGCACCCAGGGTTCATTCAGCCCGCTTCAGGTCCACCGACAACCCACATCTTTGCCCAGTTTTAGATCTGCTGGGAGGCAGCGGAGGCAAGACTTCCAAGATGGTGGCGACCAGAGCCACTATAGTCTGAGCGTCTGACTATCAGATACATTAAGCCGGATACATTAAGTAACAACATTTCCTCTCATTTCCTTCTGTTGATAGAAAACAGAATGCTGTCGGCAATGCATTCATTACGTACCTTCATTTCATTTGGAAGATATTCAATTTAAGCTCAGTGAAAGCAGCTGGAATGATCAAACATATGGCACTGCTGCTTGAAAAGTACATTAAATCTTCTACATTGATTACTGCTGAATAGTTTTCCTGATTTTACTTTAGCATTTGAACTCTACTCTTCATGAACCAATGTTGCATTTGCCACTGCATGCATCATCATGACAAGTGAAGAGAGACCCGGCTGACAGACCCTCCATCATTTTTTGTTAAAGTGGTAGCATGCCATTTACAAAGGCAACTGTGTGCAGACGGGTTTATAGAGGGGGGAAATTGCAAAACAGAGAAAGGTAGTGACTGAAGCAAGACCAAGGAGTTACTGTTAAAAGTTAGAGAGCTGAAACCTGGAAATGACAACATGGCTGTTATTCAGGATGCAAGAGCAGTGTTACAGAGAGTGTTACAATCAAAGCGGCTCGGTGCAGCAGTGATTGTATGCTCCATATATAAAGAGTGAAATTGGTGGAAGCAATCATCCAATCTGTAGATATGACCGCAGTTAGATTATAATGTATGTATTCAGCAATCAATAGTGCACTGTATATTATACTCTGCAATCAATAGTGCGGGGAGTTTAAGAGAGCAAAGCAATGGTCTGAGGTAGCACTGCTGCTTGATTTCCTAATTTCACACAGTTAATGTCTAGAAGTGTGTCAGTAAGTGTAATGAAATTGAACAGAGAGAGAGAGAGCGAGAGAAAAAAAGAGACCGTCACAAGCAGAAAAGCCCCCTGATATCCACTAAGAGTCCATCTTTTCTGGTTCAATAGAGCCAGAAACAAAGCAGGCTGCAGAAGATTGAGTCTGCAGATCCTGTGGGTCCAGCATATAAAACCACAGTAAATAATAATAACCATAATCAAAATGGAAAAGGCAGGAACCCTTTAATTTGTACTTGTTACCATTAGCTGTCATCATTAGGTAATAGAAGCCTGTGGCTGCTTTAAATGCGCAGCACAATAATAAAACGTCCAGAAATATATACGGCGCGGCTCCCCTTTGGAGGCTGCTTACACACACTGAGCTCTGCTTACATTGCTGCTTCTCTCTGTGCCTTTTTTTCCTCCTCTACTTTTTGTCTGTCATGTCATGTTATGCAAAGTATCTGAAGCAAAGCCAAAGAAATTAGCTTGTCCTGGCTGGCTGCCATATTGACTTTGGGAGGGGAGGAGGAGGAGAGGGGGCGCCCAGTCCCAGTTGTTTTTGATGCACTATTACACTGAAAAAAAAAAAAAAAGTTGAGACACATTTCATCAAATCATGCTCTAAAACTTATGCTTCCTATCCGGATCGATATTCATAACCCTCCTCGAGGAAATGAGGCAACGGTTGTGACATTGTAACGAAATCTGAAACTGAAAGTTTATGAGATGCAGCGCGTGAGTGGTGTCTATCAAAAGCTGCTCAAAAGTGGTGAATCAATAGGAATATTAACATCATACCCACACACAGATATGGAGAAAATCAATGGTGATAATCCTAAGTAATAGCCCTTGAAGCCGTTCTTACATTTATATTTTGTCCCTGACATATTAATTACTTGCTCTAAGTGCTCTATTTTCTGAGCACTTTGATTAATCTTCTTTGTCTTGTCTGTCCATCATTATTGATCCATTAAACACACACTTAATCTTTGCTTTTTAATACCCGAGATTTAATTACATCTGCTGATGCTGTACTTTTCCTTTAAGCGAGCACATTTCTTGCTCTCTCCTTCCTCTCCAACCACTTGTCACCTGTCCTCATGTGTTACCGTCTAAAGAGTTTTTAAGTGCGAGCGCAGCAGTATGTGCATATGTGTACACGGTCTCCGTAAATTACCCCTCCTCCAGCACCGTGATGCCACATAATGTGCCGGTCTATCGCCATTGGTTTCTCAGTGTCATTCACGATGTTTGCAATGTGAGGATGAGGAATCAATATCTCTGCCTGGTGCTTGCGTAGGCGTTAGCAATTAGCAGTTACAGCCTTAGACCGGTGGCAGATGGATCAAACTGCAGTAAGGGAGGGTTTCCTATTAGTCGCTAATTTGACAAATAACCATGCAAATTGTACCAGCCTCACCTTGCACTTTTAATTGCACTTTCAAAAGAAGTGGGGGATCTCGAGAAAGAGTTAAGACTTATTTTTCTGATTGTAAACAGATCTCATGAAAAGACCAAAATCAAACTAATAAATATTGCATCAAACAAGATCCATGCATCTTTTTCTTCTGTGTTGTTAAAAAAACATTAAGTTTTGTTCAGACTGCAGTCAAACCAGATTTGTTTCTCTTTAAGACGGACTGCCCACGCTGTTATTTGCAAGTGATCAGTCCGGATTTACCTGCGGACTATTTATTTTATCGTCTGTCCACGAATGTGTTGTCCTCCGCATCGCTCTGTTAGCTGCAGCATGGTTGCGCTCAGCTGCTCCGATGCGCGTCCGTCATTCGATTCGACGCTTTGAAATCTGATTTGTGTGTCCGTAACGTCAGGACTGAGGCGATGATTTGATTAAAATAAAATGAACACATTAATCATAAAATTGTAAAATTTGAACGTGACATTTCGTGCATGAAAACTAGTAAAACAAAACAGTAAAAAAATAATTAAAAATGGCTAAAACTGTTAAGCTAAAAGCCTTCGATAAAGGATTAAAAGCACAACCCACAACATGGTGTCCGTGCTCCACAATGCGCAGGCATAATCAGTCCCAGTTTGTACACTTGTTAGTGATCTTCACAGCCTTCAGTCAGAGCAAGGCTAACTGTTTCCCCTTGTTTCCACTCTTTGTGCTAAGCTAGGCTAATCAGCTGCTCGCTCCAGCTACATATTTACTGACTGAGAGTGGTATCAATTTTTCAAACTCTTGATAAGAACTATCCCCTTTTGTTGCAGTCACGAGTTTCTACTCTCCTTTTGTCAAATCTGTCCTCCAGTTTTAGAATGACAAACCGTTATTCAGAGATGTTTCTGATCATTCATCTTTGGAATAATGAGCAGTGCGCGAATGATTTCAGGTTTATTATTTCAACCACCTCCTCAATTTTGCTTTTCCCTGTCCCGTTCTAACAAACATTTGATGGTGCACATAAAACTGCTTATTTAATGCCAAAATGAGCCTGCACATTTTCATTTCCAATAAGCCAGACGTCTTGTGAAATTCTAAAAAAGGGACGTCAAGCAGCCATTCATCCATTCAGCTCTTGTGTGGGTGGCCTACAAGGCCACCGGCAAGACTGTGTCACCCGTGCATCTGAAAACAAGCCACCACTGCCTCCCCTACCCCCAACGCCACCCCGACCGTGGAGAGGAAACACAGCACAAGGCGGTTATTACGCACGGGGAATGATCACGGCAGGGCGACCCCAAAGGCAAAGCATCTATGCATTTGAATAATCTATTGCACCAACTCACGCATTTGCATATCTGGGCACTTCCAAGTCACTGGGGCACTATGATTCACTCCTGTCTGCCAGACTGTTGTTGCTACTAGTATGAAACAGGATGGATATTAAGCTTGTTTGAATGCAAGTCCCCTCATGAATCTTTAAGGCCGTGCCGTGTGAGAAGAAAAACGAAAAAGCAAAAAAACAACAAAACAGAAAGCGACACCATCAGACTGCAGAATTACTTTTCTGTTTCATTCTGAGACGTCAGTGACTGCGGGGAAGTTTTGTCCACAAGGAGATACCTGACAGGGCTCTAAATTGTGAAGAAGACTGACACGAGTGTGAATTTAACAATTGCCAGTTAGAGTGTAAAGAGAGGTTGTGTGGTGTGCGGTGAAGCAGCCCCTCCATGCTCTCTGCCTCTTACCCACCTCTCATGGATCCTGTAATGGATCCATCCTCTGAAGGATTTAAGGATAGCCAGGCTGCTCACCTGTTAAAATAGAGCTTGTATGTATGAGTCTGGCAAACAAACTTTGACAAAGCATGACTTTTCTGCTGCGAGCAAATGATGCAGGGGGGGTTTAGTTGCTGCTACTCGGCGCTGTACACACGTGTGGCACACAATGAAATGTAATTAAATCTGTTCTCTGACCTTTTGTGATGTTTTGACAGCTCTCTGCTGTGTATTCAACACATTTTTTAAATTAATGTGGAGTGTTCGGGCGCTGATATCCACCAGTGCGCTGCACTGAATCAACAGAAAAGCAACGGGGAACACTGTGTAGTCATGCACTCACCGCCGAGGTTATTGTGAGGATTGTCTAGGAAGAAGAAGAAGAGCACAGAGGAGCTACAGGAATGAAAGATGTTAGTCTGCCAGTTTGTCACAAAAGCAGTGTGCTCCTGTGTGATAGACTGGCAGACCGTGCTAGCTCAGTATCCTTAGGGACACACAGGCTACTGTTATAGAGTCACAGTTTTTGAGATGCTCTTCTCATTTTCTGAAGCAGGGAGACAGAGAGAGAGAGAGAGAGAGAGAGAGTGTGGTTCGGTGTCTTGAAGCAGACATGCTTAAGTCTTGTTAGGCTGCTTGTGTCTGTGAAGGTTTATGGCCTGTGTCGAGCAGAAAGTCCACAATCAACCATCATGACACGGAGGATAACAAAAAAAACCCCCCAAAAAACATATATAACGTTACACTGGATGGATCCTCTCAGCGGCGTTTGAGTGGTGTTTGAAGAGCTGCCCAAAACTTTTGTATAATGACATCGAGCAAAGCATCAGGACAGTACTGGAGGTGAGAATAAGAGCCTCGCCTCCAAATTTTCACTTGACTCTGTGGCTTGTCAAATCAATTCCAAGTCTAGTCAAGTTTATTTTTATGGGCCAGAATCAAAAGTCTGTCCCAGAAGGCTTTGCAATATGAATAGAACGCCCTTAGATAGGAAGACTTCCTCCATGCAGTAGGTGTTGCATTAAGAGAGCAGACAGGCATAGCAGTGGTGTAGAGAAACACAAGTGCAATAGAAAAATGGAAAAACAGCGATGTTAGATTGATTTAGCTGATTCTTTTTATCCAAAGCAACTTATAAAAGGTGCGTTCGTCCCGTGGATACAACCCAACTATCATGGAAGTACATCAAACAGGTTGATCAGCTTTAAGTGCTAAATGATGAGCGATGGAGAAGAATCTCTTTCTCTTGTTTTAGCATTTGTGGCCTGAGGTGCAGTCTGAACAGATGAGTTTTTAGTCTGCGATGGAAGATGTGCAGAGTTTCTGCTGCCCTGAAAATACAGAATAACACAGTTTTAATATACAACTTGCAAGCATGTGGGTAATCAAAGTACACCAATATGTGATTGTTGAACATCTGATTCGCATTTACCAGCTCCACCGCGAGTTTCTCTCGTTTGAGTTCGCCAACAGAGGTTAAAAGTGGACGATAAGGACTATGCAGTTTATTCCAAACATGGTGGATGGGGTTGAGGTCAGGGCAAATTCTTCAACGCCAGACTGGGAAAACAATTTCATTGTGGAATTAAGTTGATGAATGAGACTTCCCCAAACTGTTGCCACAAACCTGGAAGCTTTTGTCTAAAATATCGTGATTTCCAACTTCGTGTCCTGACCCACATAAGGGGTCGCTTGGCCTATATGTAGTAGAGCTAGTGAGCATTTTCTTCATTTCTTGATATTTATTTAAAAATACATTTCATATTAGAACTTTAGAACTTAGAATTGACAGGATAAGACACTTAAACCGAGCGTCGAGAGAAGAAAACATTGAATTTGTCAAGAAAGAAGCCTGCTTATACGATTATTAAAAATTTATAGAAGAAAAAAAAACATGAAACAGACAGAGAACTGTATAAAAAGTTTACTAAAAATGTCAGAAAAACTTGCCCCATGATATTCACGGAAATAATCTGCTAAAAATTCATCCTAATCGCTCATTTGACACAAACATCCTGCAGTTATTACGTTCACGATTACTAGTTTAGCAGTTATTCTGTACGTTTTTGTTCTGTATTGTCTGTTAGTACGTGTAACGTAGTCAGGTCATCAGTTTATCCAGTGATAGAAAAGGAGATCCATAAGGAAAAAGATTAGGAACCACTGTTGTATACCATAACATTAAAATTTAACATGTGTAGCCTAAACAATGAAACACAGATGTACAGTATGTACACAGTCAGATTTAAAGATTTATTTGTCACAGTAATCATAAGAATAAGGGTAAAATGAGAATTAGATTCAATCAAACACTAAAGATATGAATATATACAAATGTAAGGTATGTCTGTCCACATAATGATAATATTTACATAACATCAAATTTACGTCAAATTTAAGTTTTCAGTATGTACAAACATAAAATGTATGAATTTTCCCAGTTGTAAGACAATAAAACTTTGCACACGCTTCACAGGGGATTCACATAATTACTGTGTGTGATGTGATTAAACGTCTCGGCTGTTATATTGTTATATTGTTAATGATTTATCACATGATAAAGATATTCACAGACAGTGCCACAAGCTGTATGCGCAAAGAATTGCCTGTGAATTCAGAAACTGTGACGGTTATATATACCGTCCACCCGTGGCGCTCCTACAGTACAAACAACATGCGACGCGGCCGATAACGATGGCGTGCTCCTTAAACCTCTGCGTTGGTGTAGTGCCAGACAGATGTTTGTAAATGTCAGTGTGCCGACCTGCTCTGTTATAATATGAAATGTTATATTCAGATACAGATGCAGGCTGTCTGTTTCACATGATTGTGGCATTGACCAATCCTGAGCTGAGCTCGGTCATTTTTTTATCCGCTAATGTATATATATATATATATATTTATTATCTGTTTTAAACCTTCCTAGAATAACTTAATAAAGTTATATTCTTAATTAGTTATTAATTAAAATGTTTTGGTTTACCAAATCTAAAAATGTGTACATGTATTAAGATGGGTTGTTTATGCGTAAATTATGTCGTGTGCACGTCCTTATAGCTTTAATAAGACACTCTTAAATAAGAAAAAATATAAATCTCATGTAATTATCTGGCTTGTGTTTTCCTTTCTGCTTGAAGCTTCTCCTGACCTCCTCTCAAGTTCAATAACTGCACGTGACACGTCTGTAGTATGAATTTTCTTGTTGTTTTGTCCCCGCTTCTTCTGCTGGGAGAAAAAAAACAAACAAACAACTAAACTTACTGAGAAACAAATAAATAAAAAAAGTCTCGCAGTGGCATCGTGGTTTCAGTATCTGGCAGTAAAATATGATGGATACGGAGTAAGTGTCCAGGGCAGAGGTCAACTGGAGAGCCAACAGGAGCAGGATGATGCCCCACTAAATAGCTCATTTCACTCGGTGCCCTGTTACTGTTGCTTGGATACTGCGTGATTCTAATTAACAGTTTCGTGCTTCACATGCTCTCCTGTTAACCTCAGTTTCCAACAATTGCTACGCTATCACAGTTTATGGGCCTCATTCGCTGCTGTGATGGACGCTAAACTAAAGATAAAATTCAATTTTTCAAATCGTTGATTCACTTGCAAAAAAAAAAAAACGACGTGCGCCGTCTCGTGGATAGAAGCTCAGTTTGTGGGTGGATCTGCTTTTTTAGGGTCACGACTAACGACCTTTCTGTAGATACCTCTCTCTTGCTTGTTATTTTTCATATCATTAACACCCCATGATCATATAAAATCACCATGGTACATTATTTCACTACTACTTTTTTTTTTTTTTTGCAAACAATAAAAATCCTTTATATTTCTTGAAAGCCTGAATGGTTCCCCAGGGATTTGAGCTATTTTAGCGATTAGGATAGCTGAACTCTCACAGAGTCTGCTCTTTGAATTAAGTCCCCCTCCCCTTTCCAGCAGGCCTCTCACTAGGCTGATCTTGCAGGCTAATTGGCCTTGGGGTTGACGTGCACTGTTTACCAGTGGTCCTCTGGGAGCTGGATGAACCGGTAGAGTGGAAGGGGTGCTGCAGCACCGCTAACCTCAGCACCATCTCAAGGCATGGACCGCTAGTCCTTATAACTGTCCCCTGCAGCGTCTAGTCAGGACTCAGAATCTAGCCTCAGAATAAACTAGAAATTCACTAAGGTTCATGTTAGGTGACTTGAGCAACACATTACTAAGAGATGAAAGAAAAACAACTGTAGACTGCATTTGAACTGATTTATGTAAAGATTGTATGTAACGTCACTAATGTTGCAGCTAGTAAAGGTGAGACTAATTTTAATTAGTTTATATGCAAATTACAACATACAACATAATTCGTTGATTCTATTTTGTATTTATAATTAGATTCGGCATCTAACTAAAGCTGTCAGCGGAGTGAAAAGTACAATATCTGCCTGCAATATTTAATGGAGGAGATGTACTACAGGCGTATAGTGTAGCATAAAATGGAATTATTGATGAGCAGTGCAAGTACCTTTATTTAACCAGGAAAGGTCCCACTGAGATTAAAAATCTGTTTTTAAGAGAGTCCTTGCCAAGACAGGCAGCAGCACAAACTAAGAACAAGTAAATTAAAAGCAGACACAAAACAAAACAGACAGTATAACTACACATAACGTCCCAATGAAATAAAGATGCAGTACGAGCCGTGACTCCAACAATATCAGTTTAACGTTTCTGTCTCCGGGTCTTTCGATGTGGATTTAAAAGCATTCAGAGAAATCAGATCTTGGGAGTTTTAGAGCTTTCTGTAATGCATGCCAGTCTGGAGGGTGCAGACTGGCCCGCTTCTCAATTTCTGTATGAACAGTTGGTACAGACAACATGTAAAAGTCTCTTGATCACAACGAGTACTGTCCGTCACACTTAAGAAAATATAAAAACACACTTAGGACTCGAGCAACCCAAGAATTGCCTTGAATATGAAAATATACCAGTGTGCACCTGTCAGTTGCTTAAAGTCTGTGTGAAGTAAGAATAAATATGTGTTCTGAGTTTCAGACCAAAGAAGAAAGTGTTATTAAACACCCGGCCGAATTTGAATGATGAAAATATCGAGAAGTTTATGAAATTAGGTGTCAAAATCAGGTAAAAATGAATTCTCAGCTCCAGGAATCGACTGAAACTCTGAGCGAGATGAATTAACCTCTATCTCTCTGCTAGGGGTGAAGGGGTATGCTCAGGGTGGCCTCAGCATGTCATCGAGCCACCCTTTAAGGACCGCCCACAAAAATCCTGGACTGAAAACTGGTGAAAAACTGTTTTAAGCTCTAACTCCACATTTCAGTAATATATGGTTCAAAGTCTTTTCACGTGTTTTCAGCATCTATTTTCCAACATATTTAATGTATTTTGAAAGAAATCTAAAAATTGCCTTTAGACAGACTTTACAGTCCGTGATGAACCTACAGGAAGCGGTAAACAGTGTCAGTCATATGCAATGCAAATTAAAAGTCATGGAATTGTCAATCAAATTATCCCCAGGTATTTATAGGACTTAACCCTTTCCTCTGAGGAGTTAACCTCTCCTTCAAGAGTGAACATTGAAGGGATATTCTTTGGCTACACTTGACAGTGGAAAAAATAATACAAGCTTGTTTTTATCAGCGTTGAGAATTTTCAGTTGAGACAAGGTGTTCTGTAGAACATTAAAAACACTTTGCAAAATGGTCACCGACTTTAGCAAGGGTTGATGCACCGCAGGAAATAAAAAGAAATGAGCATCTGTCACGTCTTGACCCAAATTATTTATGAAAATAGTAAAAAGAAGTGGGCCAGCGCAGAGCCCTGTGGGACACCCTTGCAAACAGACAGAAAATCCGAGCACTAACCATCAAACTTGACGCACCGGGAACTGCCTGTAAGGTAGTTAACCAAACAACTGCTTGTTCTGAGAGCCCTATATCTAAAAAATGTACTTAGTTAGTGTATGTTACAGCATTGTTTACCCCCAAACAGTGTTTTCTTCCATCCATGTCAAACTACAGCTTGTTTATATCACAAGCTTTGGTGGAAAACTGTCTTTTTTTCTCCACTTTCTGAGCACAGAGAACATTATTTTGTGACACCTCTGCTCATTTCACAAAATTTAGGTAGACCAGACTCCAATTAAAACTAATGTATTCTGATCACAGTTTTCTGTTTATTTGTCAACTCCTCAGGAAGCGAGAAAAATCCCCATGTTACATTATGCTCTCAGTCTCGCTTCAGACTGGCTTTGCAGTTCAGCTACATTGTTAGTGTTTATGAATGGGACATACTGATGGAGACTTGTTGCCTCCAAAAATCACATTGCCTGTAAATTA
Organism: Miichthys miiuy; assembly: GCA_036365135.1. Classification (NCBI taxonomy): domain Eukaryota; kingdom Metazoa; phylum Chordata; class Actinopteri; family Sciaenidae; genus Miichthys; species Miichthys miiuy. The sequence goes on from CM071618.1 coordinate 6,313,658, forward strand.
AGTCGACTGTCTTGGTTTCAAACGGGTATTTGTTTCAATTATCTAGATAGAGCGAGAAGCTGTGCAACTCTGTGCTCGCCTTTAAATCTTTCTCTGATTGAATAGGAAGCAAGACGGCATACAGAGAGAGTCGACCGATGTGTTCATGTTGTATGGCATTCACAGTGGCTGAGACGAATCAATCACAGATAAATGCCATGTGCACCAAAAGAATGTAAAGGCTTTGCAGTTGTTTTGGAGTCAATCAAAAGAGGCGAAGCTTGAGTGTCTCTGACCTTGTGGATAAGAAATATGAAAAAATACCAGACAACTTTTGTTTTTAAATGTTTTTAAATTTTTCATGTTGACACCCTGAAGTCATTTTCGGGTCACACAATGAAGCAATTTCACCACGTTATGTTGCAGAATTGGCCTGTATATCTATGAAATCCTCCCAGACCAGAACACATTTCCCAAACAGAACTCCACAGAACAAAGTCTGCAAATGAATAAGGACATGCACTTCTGTCCTGTGGGATTTGTCGCATTCTTCAGTGAGTCCTGGATTATTATATTTTACAGCAGACAGCAAGAAGGCCACATCCTTAACAGGAGAAGCACCCTAATTTCAAATTAAAGGTGCAAGAGCAAGTTTCGGATGAATAACAGCCAAAACCCAGCCGCCTTGAATTGCTGAATTTTTAGCCTTTCTTTCCTTGTTTGTGTGACAAGTGAGTCCACTTTCTTGTTGCTAATACCCAATTAGGGAGATGATTATTGATTGAGGTGTTGAAAGTTGACCGCTAATCTCCCTTCTGTCAGGAAGAGGCGATCAATAGGTGAGTGTAATGAGCAACCTGGTTTCTCCGTGCTAATAAATAGAATTAGATTCAGACTGGCTACATATTTGCAGAACATTCGGTGGAGTATATAAGGTGCAGATTGTAGATGTTTTGTTTTATTTTAATAAAAGTGACACATGAAAGTCAGAAGTCGGTTTTAAGCTAGCGGTCACAAGTGCACTGATTTTTTTGCCAAGCCATTTCAGGACCCTCTGTTCTGTTGTTTAAAAATGCTCCATACGTATCCATAAAGCCACCTCTGAAGTTTCAGTCCTGTGCTTATATTTAAATTTTCAAGACCCTCGGGTGCTTATAAACAAACAGTGATTAAGAGCGAAGGTAAGCTAATGCCACCAATAGCTACAGCAACAGCATGATTATGGCTAATTACTTCCAGAAGGCAACCCCCCCCTCCACTTTGTTTTACCAACTTAGTTATGATGAAAGTGGCTCATGAATGAATGACTGAGTGTTTTTTGCTGACCCATCAAGGGCAACTAAACAATCAAACAGTGCAATTGCAGGGCCATTATTGTAAAGAGGAATTTGCTTTTCAAGGACGACACAATTGTTCTTGACATATGGGTCCTACGCCATTCTCGCCTTGATTAGAGTTAATAACTCAGCGAAGCATCTCTTTTGATTTTTTTTAGTTGCCATCTTGAATTCATTTCTCGATACCGCAGTCTTCCCCGTGTCCTGTAAAACACATTTTGTACACAACCCGGGAACATCACCTGTTTTAGTGTAGAGAAAATGTCATGTTTGCCTCCTGGTTGTCACTTTCCTCTGAAAGGATGCTACACTGTGCCATGATGCGGTCTCTGTGGACCAAGTTCTGTTTCCAGACAATGTATTAAAATGCAGGAAAACTTTAGGAAACATGACACATACCCCAGCACATTAAATCTCAGACTGGGTTCCCAAATTTCTTGTAACATACAGAGATGTGTGGCAGTTGCAAGTATAAAACTTTTCTACTCAATGTCTTAATGACAAAGGCAAAGAAACTTTAGGCTCAGCTGTAAAATGGGGAAAAGACATTAAATTTCTAATATGTTTCTTAAAGCTATGGACGGTTTACCTTCTTTCAGCTAATTGTTTTGGTTTTAAGTCTGTCCTGTTTTGGTTAACTCTTGTTGCTCAACCTGTTCTAAGTGCAAAAGTTCTGATGAACCCGAGCATGAATCAGAAGACACACAGAGTTAGCAATTATCTGATGAACATCAAGGAGAATTTAGCAGCCAATGAGCAAGATATTTACCAAAAAATAGGCCAAAAACAAGAGTGAACACTGGACTTGACATTTGCTAGATCGCTTGAGACGCGACTTAAAATAATCAGTCCTTCAGGATCAGAAACCAATCATGATTGGTTTTTGTGATGGAAGACATAGAAACACAACATAGTCTGATAAAAAAAAAAACACTAAAATGTGTTATTTTGGAGTAAAATTAGCTTCATATTTTGCCATTAATGTCAAGTACATTTACACATAATGTGTAGTTGTTGAAGGGATAGTTTGGGTTATTTGAAGTGGGGTTGTATGAGAATGATGTGGACGGAGGCAGCTACAAAACATATTTTAGCCACCTCAAAATATCAGTCAGTCTAAGAATTATATCTATAATATTTTTGCCGCAGTTACAGTATATCACTTAACTGAGGAAAAACTACTTAATTTTTACCCTGCAGAATATGGGAGTTGATGGTCTACCGCTGTCTCGATCTGCAGTTAATAACATTAGTGCAGATTTGAACTAATGTATCACAGTGACACAAAGAAACTAACCAATCCAGGGAGCAGTCGTCCAGAAACTCCACTGTTCTGGAAGGTAAGATAACTTTTTTTTTTTTGCTGGTGAAGTTTGGTGGCTTTTAAAGTGAGCGTAGATCAATATAAATGTTTCGGTTTTCAGTCGGAAAAGGCCGTTTCATGGCGAAGTAAAGTGGTGCAAATGTTCTAAATATAGCACACACTTGGACTGATATTGATTTTTTTAAGTGGGTGGCTAAAATCTGTTTTCCACAGCAGGGCATTGCTTAGCTTGCATGCTCGTCCTCCTGTCTGCAAACTGGGTACCCTATCCAACCCCGCTTCACATAACCCGAACTGTCCCTTTATTGAGGGGTGCAGAGGCTCATAAAGGCGGTGCAGGCCCTTCTCTTTTCTTGTCATTTCAGCTTGTTTTTTATAAACTATGTCGTGCCACAGAAATGTGCATTAATGAAATATTTTTCAGATCTTCATGCTGTAAACAAATACTTTCAACTGGGTTAGCTTGCTCTTTGCCTCCCTTTAAAGTTTGGACTTTCATCACTTGCCAACATCAGTGCTCAGAGTCTTTACAGGTACACTCCTTCAAAACTTTGCCTGCTCATTTGCAAAGCTAGGTTAAGCTTATGTAAAAGAGATGCATTCTGAGTACGTCGGAGGCCCCGGAAACAAACATTTTCCCCTCCTCCCTTACCCCTTGACAGACTAGTGACAGCTATTTAAATGCAAACTGTCATTAACAAACACAACCCTGCGCGACACCTGCTTTAATCACAGCAACAAAGGCGCAGCGAGTGGCCGAGCAGGAGCCCCCTCTCTGTGTGATATTCAAATGACGGGGCGGTGCAACAAACAAAAACAAGAACATCAAAGAATAGGCTGTGCAGGGAGAGGAATATGCTGCACTATGTGCCTCCTACCACCACCGTTAATCAGCTTCATTTTTAAAGTGATTAAAGCAAGAAGGGTTGAAAGTCATTAAATCACTTACCCTTGGAATTGTGTGGAATCGTAACACCTCACTTCACGTCTGTTTCCTGCAGACACTTTTCTTTTTCATGCAACATTTATGGTGTTTTTTTTTGGCTAATTGTATAGGACCCCCTCATAGGATGAAATCTATAACTCTGCATGAGCACTACGGATTCTAGCTGAATCAAATTTAAATCATGTTAACAAGGAAGAATGTAGTTAAAGCAGTATATTCTGAAACTCTGTGAACTGTTTTGCCTTGGACCACGGCCTGATGCGTCTTGGTTGTGGTCCTGTCTTGGTTTGTTTTTGTGTTCTGCCCAGTCATAATTTAAATGAGGAAGTCATTGGGCTGTAACATCCTTCATGCACGCCAAGGCCTGGGCACTTGTAACTAATGCATGGCATTTGTTTTGATTAGCCTTTTTCTTCTTTCTTCTTCTTTTATTTTTTTTTTTTGAACTCCTGCAGAACATCCAGCTGTATTTGCAGCAAATTCGCTTTGTTTGTTTCTTCCACAAATTTGCACAGTTTGAGTTCGGGCAAATTAAGATAAACATTTCTTTCAGTGTATTCTTTTGTTCATTTATTCCTCGGTGGTGCGCATCTACTGTATGTAAACAAATAAAAAAAAATATGCTGCCACTCACAATAATCAAGAGACCAAGTCACTACATAACCATGAGTTTGTGTTTTTTCTCCATTTGTTTCCTTGTTGTTTAAGGGTTAGAAGTTACCATTTGGATCATATAATCCACCAAATGGTATCCGGTATAGACGATATTGAGTACATCCCGTTGCAATTTTGTCTTCATCAGCCACATTTAATCCCCCATCAATTAATATTTTCATGTATAATCCTGGGAGTATAAACTTATATATTTAGACTTAGATGATGCTCATACATATCAGCAGAAATCCTCATAGTTTGCACCATCTACGTGCCACATTTGATTCAGATGCGTCACTGATTAGACTAATTCCTGAAGTGAATCATGCATCTGGGCAGCAGATCTAGCAGCAGAAAACATATGCATGAGTGTCGGTTGTATCACTACAACTTTGGAACCAATGTAGCTGCGATTATTAGACATCTGGTGTGAGTACAGGAGAGAATAAATCAGGAGCCACTCTAACTAATCAAATTTAATCGCACAGCCAGCCTACTGGATATAATTAATGGACACAGCATATAACATGTATCTGGCTCAATCTGCTCTGAATTCTGGCTCCTAAATATGATATGCAACATGTTCAATACACATATGTGGAAGTTATGCCTCATAAAAACTGATTATCAAGATAAATACATTCTCTGATCATTTACTTAAGTAAAGGTAAAAATACTAACAAGTATTCATGCATACAAAACCATAGCGCCCCAGGGCACCCGTTCCATATTTTACTATCATTCCCAGTGTATGAAAACATGGCAAATAAATCCTGAGCTTTAGTTGTTGTTACCAACAACTGGAACCACATTTTTTTTTTTTGTGGGTTTCCACCAAGCATTGTAGAAAGCAATGAAGACATTGTGAGTTAAAGTGTTTCACTTACATCATAAACAGCGGGACTTACGTAGCTCTCACTACCGGAGACGGATGCTGTTTTTCCGGGGGCAGTTCGCCGAAGAGTCGGCTGCCGTGCTTTTACACATATACATTTGCTCATGTTCTTATGAAGGAAATATATATTTACAACAGTTTCTGTGCTGCTTGTTTTTTCTTTCTTATGATTTATTAATTGCTGAGTCAAATGCAATTTAAAAACGCTGCACATATTTAGTATCAAATTAAAGATCAAGTTGTTTTTCTTTAAATGAAAACAACTTGTGATTGTCAGTTTCTTCCTGTTTGTTGATTGAGGAGGAAAAATGCTCATTTGAGTTTTCAGTGAACTGCAGCAACATTCTTCAACTCTATTGGAATCTACAGGGTTATGTGAAGATATATAGTGTAAGTAGTATTATCAGCTAAATATACTCCAACAGAAAAATGTCTCCTGTGACTGATATATTATTAAATGTCATTCTTTATACTGATGCATCAGCGTGTAAGCAGCGTTTTACTGTTGTAGCTGGTCGAGTGAAGTCAAGTGAAGTTAGTTTTAACAACATTATATACAATTAATGTGGGTGATTTAGTCGAGTCTGGGGGTCACAGAATAAATCTGAGGGGTCATGAGATGATTAATTAAAGTTCTGCTACACAAATTTGCTCTAATTCTTTTGGGAGATTTCTCTCATTTTTGCTTTTTCTGTGAAATATGGGATACTTTTAAATCTTTGGGCTTTGGATAGTTATTTAAATGAAATCATCGAGAGGTCTAGAGGGGGGAATCACTCTCTGTGCTACTGCCGGAAATTAAAAGGAAAGAAAATAATTAAAAATACTGCAAAAAAAAAAAAAAAATTACACTTGGCAGAGTGGAAAAGTTGTAGTATCAATACAAACAACATGTGAAAGTGCAACAGAAACAGACTTATTGATTAAATCATGATGTGCATGAAGCATCTGACTTAAAGGTCCAGTGTGTAGGATTTAGCGGCATGTAGTGAAGGTGTTGATTGCAACCGACTGAATACAGCTCACCTCACAATCCCCTTTCTAGTTGGGAAAAAAGGCAAAGGCCCTATCTAGATCCTATATTGACTTTGTATGTTCTATGCTACTGGAGTAACATGGTGGTTCAACATGGCGGACTCTGTGGATGAAGACCTACACCCTCTGCAGATATAAAAGACTCATTCCAAGGTAGCGAAACCTGATTCTTATTTTTAGTTGGCTAATGAATATTCAATTTCTGCCAAATTTTGTAAATATATTCCCTAAAATCTCACACACTGGACCTTTAAACATCAACTGAAAAGACAAAACTTTGGCTGACGAAAACAAAACATGAAAAAGCGACAAGGAGACTCAAGAAACAAACAAAAAAAATCTGTATTCTAATCACACTTTTCATATTGTTTTCCATCATTTGAGGAGAATTAGTGCCATTACTCAGTTCCTTGTCAGTTGTGGACTGACATTTGCAGATTTTCTGAAATTTTTTTTAAAACTTGCGCCACAATTGGATGGAAACTCTTAAATGCAACAAGAGAGCTTATTTGTGAGCGGTCACAAGTCAAAAATATTTGGACTGGTGGTTTAATCTCCAATAATGTGCTTTATTTTCATGTTTTTTGTATGTTTGTGAATGGAAAATATTAATCTGAAAAGTGACATGTAACTACATGTCATGTATTGAAGTAAATGTGTAATATTTCCCTCTAAAATGTAGTATAAAGTAGCATAAAATTTAAATATTCAAATAAAGCACCTTAAAACTCTACTTAAGTACAGTACTTGAGTAAATATACTCAGTTACCTTCCACTAGTAGTGACAGGTCTTTAGTTTTACAGAGTTTTGGACGTAAGAAGTTATCTGGCCTTTGCATATTCCAACAGTTCAAACTTAAAACACTGCCACATGCTCGGTGTGAAAACTCTTTACATTACAGAATTAGACCTTCAGTGTGCACAAAATGCCCGAGCCATGACAGTGAATGATGGCTTTATTTAAAATCATAATACTTTTAATAAATGAAGTGCAGGGTGCACTGTGAACTCGTAAGACGTGATTAAATACTCCGGTCCCTTGTTAATTAGATTCCTTCAGGTGTTAACTGCAAATGCCAAGCCTCCCAAAATTCACCGGCGGTAAAGTCTGAACAAAGACGGCGGACTGCAGAGAGGCCACTCGCTATGTCGGGGGCAAAATTTCCTTTAAATCAGCCCCGTGATGATTATAAAGCCTTGATCAGATGAGGATTTGGGGGCTTTTCCTTCCAGCAGATGCACACACAAAAAAAGAATCCATGAACACGAAAATCCAGGTGACATTTAGGAGTAAAACCTGTGGAAGTGACTTTCATATAAAGCCATTGATCTGTACATAGTGATTAACATTTGTGACAACGAGTGAGGAAGTGCAGTTTCTTTCAGTCAACGTCTTTATTATTATTTTTGACAATCCCTTCACAGAGAGCGGGGCTCATAAACAGTTGCTAGAATTATACAGAAAATCTCCAGGGCTTAAGTGGATCACTGCTTTCCTTTGGCAACAACTTACAAAGAAAGACATCAAGTCTGTGACATGATACAAATCTATATATATATATATAAGGGATTTAGATGTCTCATTTGTCCCTTTGGGGGTTATCTTGAATGGATTTTAAAAGACAGAAAAAAAGGTTTGATTTTTGAGGTTTTCCGTTGAATTTTGCATGAATGTATACTTTACAGAACCTGGACGGGAAAATCTTGTGCTTATGTTGTTCTGGGCTTGGACACAGGCATTCGTGAGTTCAATTTACCCTCCTCTGTGCGCATGAAATAATAAAAAGATGCATTCTTTGAGGTGGAAAGCATAAAGTAACTCTGCATATTGAATAACAGCTCCGCGAGAAGGCATCTATTTTTGCTTATACCCTTTGCTTGTGTGTCGTATTCAAACGCACTCCTCGACACTCTTTGTTCTCAATGCCGTGAACTGCATTTAACTCTGCTCTCTGAACTCGTCTCCTCACAGCTTTTCTGTAAACTCTCTAACTTGAATGTTCTGCAGCGCGTCTGGCGCGGGCGTCTTTTGTACATTACGGCGCGTGAGAGCAGAATGCGAGATGAGCAGGAGGTGCTTTAATTCATGCACCACGGGGCGATATGATATCCAGGCTGATACAGTTTATTGTGGATTTTAATATTAATGTTAAATTAATATTATATTACATTAATGGTTGAGCGGGTGAGGCCTAAAGTGACTAAGGCAGCTAGGTCTTCTGCATGAGTAACCCTGTGGTCTGACATAACAGGTGAAACAGAGCGGGGCGCCGAACATCAGCCGGTCTTCTCGCCCAGTTGGGAAACTGTCTAATAACATCTTCCTCATATTCATGCATGGATTTTTTTTCTTCATTTTTTGTCTCACTAAGTGAGAAAAAGGACCATGAACATCAGCTTTAACCAATTTACCAAAAATTCTGTGTTGAATCCTTGGTCACAAACAGCTGTTTGTTTTCCATGCTCACCCCTCCCACATACTCCTAGTCCTTGGTGCTTTGGGTCTCAACCTTGGCTACTTGTCAAGCACACAGGGTTCGCTCAATTTATTTTTTTACTTATGAAAACCAGTCAGATGCAGCTGCTGATTGCAGGGAGGAACAGGACATGTTAAACACCTCAGGGCTGAAAGGAAATAATTGATTTTTGCCAACAAGGTTAGCAAGAGTGAACTTTGAAAACCTACACAGGCCCAGCACTGGTCCAATTAACAGTTTGGTTTGGGGTAAAAAAAACAAACAAACATGTAAGAACCTCTATATTTGTTTATCATGGCCTGAAATATGTGGGAATTCATCAAGCATGAACAAAAATCCCACAACCTTCTGTCTCTTTGTCAGAGGTTAAGCTCACAGGAAGTGTGTATTTTCCTTAAAACCTGCACGTATTTCCTTTGGCATTAACATCAAATACGGATATTTTTAGCTCCCGCACTTTAGCTCCGTCTCTTACCTCGAAAGCAAGCGCGACTTTTAGTGAAATTAGCGTGACTCTCCTGTGACTTCTATTTATACTTTTTAGCAATGTATATTATTAAGCATCAAAGGGTTTTGTCAGCATATTTATAATAATTTAGATTTTTTTTCATCGAGGGTGTGCATTTCATTATGTGAGGGTAAGAGGGGAGTTTTCTTGTCTCGCACATAAAAGAAAATATTAATAACCGTCTCACTGTTGGTCACTTTGCATGCCGTTATATGCTTTAAATACGTCTCTCTTGATATTTAAGCCAAACGCAGTGATAAGCAGATACATTTTCATCTTTTCGAGCTGAATTCACTGCATTAAAGAGAGTTCTTCAGGTGAGAAGCCTTTTACCCAACGTTTTCATTTTCTCTGATGGATTAGCTTTAAAAACGATGATTCACAGCTGAAGTGAGCCAACCCAGTGTGCTCGTCTTAGTCCGCCCCATTCGTCTTTTCACCTTGTTTGTACTGTAAAGCAGGTCGCATCAAGCAGCTCCAGAAAGCAATCAAGCTCTGTCTATGAAATGTTGGTTTTATCTAAGCCCTTCCATTTACCAAAGTCCTGCAGAGCCAATAGAGGGAAAATGCACAAGGCAGTTTAAATGACATAAGTACTGTCGGATCAATGTATCGTAATACTTAAAGTACCTCACCCAAATCCACCATGGACTGTATTGTGGATTGTTTAATCTGTACTGTAAGCGCAAAATGTCATAAAAGGTTATCACCCAGGCAGGAAACTGCCGTAATGCCCCTTCTAAAATTAAATACCCAAGTGGCCAGTTTGGCAACTGACTGTTAAGTTCTTAAAGAAAGTTATGCATAGCTAATCCAAAAATGTAGATCATGGGTGCAGCTGAGGCGGGCTGAAGGAAGTCTGGTTGCCCAAACAAGCCACCTGTAACGGCACCCACCTGTAAATCAAAGCGTCCCTGCAGGAACCGGGCTGCAAACATGTTTATTTCTGCTGTGAAGTTGGACAGTTGGTCACATCTGGAGCCAGCCTCGAGTGGACGTTTAAGGAACTGCAGTTTTTAGCAATTTTAGCCACACAAGCTAAACACTGTAGCTACAGTGTAAGTATACATGTGTATTTTAAAGTTTACCAGGATATCGCTGCATTGTGTTAGCTAACTATGAACATGAACTGGAGCCAACGTTCAGTCTCCTGTACATCTGTATGTATAGTTGCTAGCACGAGCTACAGATTGCTGACTGCAGTTCACTTAGCGCCAAAGGTACTATCAAGAGTTTTTTTGAATGTTACATAGAGAACCTTCTAAAAAAAGTAGAAAGTTTATATTCATGTATTCATTTTTTCAGATGGTTTTGACTCGTCTGATGATGTTTTGGGGCTCCATAATACGCCACATGTAAGCTCAGAAAAGGAGTCCAGTCTGAGAAAATAACCTGAAAGAAGCAGGAGTGAGCTGTGCAATCATCGTTGGGAGCCGTTGCTTGGGGGACATTGAGTCAGATTTATGTGAAATGATTTAGGAGATAAAACCAAGATGTGCTACATTTTGGCGTGTACATATCCATTTATGTAATTAACTAGGAGTGCTCCCGTTAGCGACAACGGTTAATAAGCTCCAGTGGGAACGTGGGGAGGCAGGTGAACCCGTGGCCCTGGAGATGTTAAACACAGATGAATAGATGCCATAGCACACACACAGCCTAGTAAATCAGATAAAATGAGCAGTGGAACAGGACGCAAATGGGCCTCGCGGTGAAAACTCAATATCACATAAATGGACCGGCCTCTCATAGATATTGGAAACTGGTAACCTTGCCACCGCGAGCTCACCTTTTCTATTGCTCACACGCCCACTGTACATTTACAGGCTTTACCTTCTTCAGGTCCATTTCAGCCTTCAAAACCTTTGCACGTGCAGGGCCGGCCGTAATGGTTGGTTGGCTAAATTAATGTATAATTTTAATAGCCCTGGTTACAAGACAGTGAAAACAATATTTTATGTAGTCATCTGTGGTGCTCCACACCGCTACAGAGCGTGGCCGAGTTATCAGGCGAGGCACGGTGGCCTTTAAGGTAGAGAGGCCAGGAACTGAACGAAATGCAAGGTCACAGGTTTGTCCATGTGTCCATCGAGAAGAGAGGCAGTAACCTAGATAGATAGATAGATAGATAGATAGATAGATAGATAGATAGGTTTCATAACAAGTTTTACTGGGATTTGATAAATATGCTTCGAGCATGACCCATTTAAATCGTGTATTTTGTGGTATATTCCTTCGAGACACTGACAATCCTTCACCGCTGCCTCTGGCTTTTGAATGAATCTCAAGTGGCTTCTCCTATATACATCAAGTTTGGCTAATACTGTGTTTTTTCCCCCTCACTTTCTTTTCCTCACTCTGATGAATAGAGTGAAATGTTTCAAGATCTTGAGACAAGCAGGAGAAGAGGTCCCTGAACATTTATACCTAATGCCAAATCCATATTGGGCTTCATGGACAGATTGATTAAGTGGAACATGTACTTAATTTAAGAGATTTTATGGCATTCATTTAGATTTTTCTACTTGTTAAATTTGGTTGTAAGTCATGTAGAGAGGTGGTAAAAACACTTGTTAGACTTGGAAATAATGATGAATGATTTGGGAGTTTAAATATGACATCCATTCATCCGTCCATTTTCTGTAACCACTTATCCTTATCAGGGTTAAGCTGGAGTCTATCCCAGCTGGCATTGGGCGAGACGTGGGGTACATCTTGGACAAGCTGCCATCACAGGGCGGCACATGAAGAACCATGTACATATCTAAGAGTCACCAAGTAACATACTGTATAAACTTGCATGTCTTTGGACTGTGGGAGGAAGCAGGAGTACCCAAAGAGAACCCATGTAGACACGGGGAGAACATGCAAACTGTGAGGTGACACTGTTAACCACCGCCTATATATCAAAAATCAGCACAAATTACATAGAAAATTTAAATAAACTTGTTGCAAAACGAATAATCAGCTCACCATATTGCTGATTAACTGAGACGATTGTGGGATTTTATGATTTTATTGGCATATTTTGCATCTTATATAGTCAGCAGTCGCTTGGAAAGTTCTCTCGTCACAAGTTGGTAAAGGCAACAAGCTGCGGTAGGTTGTCATCCAGTCTGCCATGTTTCTTGGACAAGTTACGGCAAAAATCTATGACTGTTTGCCAGGTCACTAACAAAATTACTATGAGACGCCGTAACTTAAAATAAACTGTGCTGCTGATGATGATGCATAGTGATTTTATACGCAGGCTTATATATTTATATACATATTCTCTCCAAACCATAACACTGTGTCATATATCATTAGGAAGTTCTTCTACACACAAACACACCAGAGAGAATAGGGAATAATTAAACTGTTTGATGCCAGAAATATCCATTTAGATTCATAACGCAAGAAAACAGAGCCCAGAGTGTAAAGAGAGAGCTGAGAGGAAACACACCATGACTGTGACGACCAACATCGGTCATATTTTATAGAATTATACAGCTAATTTAAATATGAGTTTAAGTTAAATTTGCTTAGTGACAAATTATGGCTGACATGTTTATTTTCCTTCTGAGAGCATATATGAATTTATTTAAACAAACAAACAGTAAACAGTGTTACCGATCCCGTAATATACTGTAGATCATTACTTATGTACTTCCAGTCTTTTCTGCATAATGCATCTCGCAGTTATCTTGCTATTTTTATGACCTTTGTAATTACAAAATAACGGCTTGAACTTCTCCAGCTCAACTATCATCGCTTACGTTGTTGTAATGATAAAATAAAACGCTGTAATAACCCTTTAACAATGCACTTATCAGAAAAGTGTCGCCCATTTAAGTTGGCCCTAATTGCGTTAGAGTTATGGTCTATTAGACGAGGTCTAGAATAGCTGCACTTGGCACTTTTATGAAGTGAAGATGTGAGAGAGGAAGTGTGGGAAAAAATGCTTTTCGTGGTGTTTTTTATTTTATGAGCTTTTCAGTAACTTAAGGCTAGACATCCCCGAGCTCTGCCCTTTTACGTTGTCTATTCGTTCCTAAGATTTAAATAATGAAACTCCCCTGTTTTGCCTTTTAGCGGTGCTCTTGCACATCATAGGTGCACAAGAAGAGTGCTTGGATCACCGGTCGCTGTCACAAAGGACTTTACAGCACAGCGGAGACGAAGACGGAAACACTTCTTCTTTTCTAAGCAATGTCACCTTGATAGAATCACACGATTGGAGTTCAGCATTTCTCCGGGAGTCACTGCATCATGTTGCGTTTTGAGCACTTTGATGTGGAATGTCATGTAAGGTGTCAGCTAACAATAAGACTTCCAAATCAGGGCTTCTGGCGCACGGAGAGAGGCACTGCAGGCACTCATCTTTTAAGGGGCAGTCAGATGAGACACTCTCCCCAATGACCGTTAATGTAGAACAAGAAATATCTTCTAAGTTATGTGCTCTTATTTTGGGTACACAGCCCTAATTAGCATACTCTTCCACTGCACCAAGTCCCTTTGGTGGTGTTTGGATGATTTACAAACCGATACATATTTACAGATATCACAGATTCAATAAAACAAGAGTCCAGTTGCTTCCTCCTCCTCAGTCCCGCCGTTCTCCGGGCCTCCTCCACCTCCTCCTCCTCCTCTCAATCCTCTCCCTCCGTCCTTCACACTACTCATCTTGCAGCTCTGCAGCGGTAATTAACAGCAGCGTTACATCGGGGGAGATACTGTGAGCTATGTAAGAAAATTAGGCTGTGGAATAATGAGGGTTGAGGGACATGTACTGCTGGTCTGCAGTGGTGCGTTAAAATCAAAGGACTTCCACGGCTAATTGGAGAGGGGTTAAACTACATGGCGGCCTCACCCCTGTCCCGAGCCATCCGCCCAAACCCGCCCCTTGGACGTGAATGCCTCCCTTTTTTTCTGTAATTTCGCGTTTCATCTCCATACAACGTTTTTTTTCCCCCCCTCTTTTTGTGCCGTGGTGAGCCGTCTGCGAGATAACTTCACTTAAATTACAAACAATTACTTCTTGGTGTGATTTTATTTTTTCATCTCTTCCTTGGACCCCGATAGACCACCCAGCTGGGGTTGTTTTCTTTTGAACGGTCACCAATTACCTCAGTGTCCACACAATTGACCATAAGATACACACAGCACAAATCGATGTAATGTGCCTTGATGTGAGCCCGACCAGTACATTGACTCACACAAGTGGAATTAGCGCAGCATGAAGAGGAGACACCCCCCCGTCCCCCTTCTCTTGCCTCTCCCCTGGTTACAATGATGGCATCAGCAGCACGACACTGTATAATGAGCGCAGACATGGTCCACTGCTCAGAAGAATCCAGTAAATACACTCCCTCTCCATTGTGTTTGGGCTTGTGCAGAGCAGCTGCATGGCTCGCCTGAAGACGCCGGCGCAGCGGCTAACTACAAGTCAGCTTTGTGTTTGTGTATATATTAAAAAAGAAAAAAATCAAACCAAATTTTGTCCTCAAAATATACAAAATCAGCAATGCAGTGTTTGTTTTCAGGACCCTGCTTCATATACTGCAGCCAGAAAATAATAATAGTGATGTTTCATAAACTCATATAAAAGGAGATTGGTGCCACTGGATCATTGACCACAGTAATAGACTAGTAATTAAGCATAATGACATTATAAAAATATGATAATTATAAAATAACCAGTCATAAAAAGAATGTTAGCACATGAAAAATGTCAGTATTATAGCATGTTTCCTTCTTATTATCAACCATGTGCTCATGAATGATATCCATCCATCCATTCAGCATGATTATCCTCATCAGGGTGGCAGGCGGCTGAATCCCAGCTGGCATTGGCTGAGAGGCTGAGGGTCAAGCAGCAACATCTGTGGCTGTAAAGTGAAGTGCCAAAAGCTGCAGTTCCTCGAACGGCCACTTGAGGCTGGCTCCAGAACGAGTCAGTCTCCATTAGTCCCCATGTTAAAATGCCGCAGAAATAAACATGTTTACAGCCTGGTACAAAAAACAGTTTTGGTCTTTATAGCTGCTGTGATTGACAGGTAGGTGCTGTTACAGGTGGCTTGTTTGAGCACCCAGGCTTCATTCAACCTGCCTCAGGTCTACCTACGTCTTTGCCCTTTTTTTAATTAGCCAGGAGGCGGCAGAGGCAGGATTGCCAAGATGGCGGCGACCAGAGTTTCACAACAGCTCTTCCGAAAGCTGCGGGTGACGTCACAGACATAATGTCCACATTGACACTGTCTGTGGGCAGGACACGCTGGACAAGTCGTCACTTCTTCACAAGGCGCCATTCAGACTCTTGAGAATGACATTTTCAGTTAATTTATTAAATATCGGCACATTAGTATCTTGTAACAAAGTTGTATTTTTAGTACACACAATGCATGTAAGTTATATATAAGGGAGCACATTTTGTTTGCACTTATTATGCACATGTGTGGTGCTGCTCTTAAGATCCAATCAGACCACATTAATGCAACATACAACGTGGGATCTACTTGAATGAACACGAGTTATTAGCATAAAAAGAATACCATGAAACGGTGTGAAAAATCACAAGAGGATAAACGTCTCTGAAGCGTCTTGTTTCTGATCTGTGGGGAAATACTCTTACAGTGAAGCCATTTATGAATGCGAGACCGGTGACTCATACATACTGACTACTATAATGACAATAAAACTCACCTCAGGTATTATTTTTAGCAGCAGATGCAACCCACAACAACTATCTAAGAGCTTCCTGTATGAGAAGATAAATATTATTTTCCTATTTCATAGTAGAGAACTCGGGCTGTACCCGTATTTGCAAACATTCAAAATAATAACTTTATGTGAGTATGCAGTCTGTAGAAATAAAATAGCACAAACAAACTCACAGTTAGTACATTACACAGTTACTAACTCAGCTGCACTCAGCAACTTGCACAGAAAATGAAGACCAAAACATGGCCGGTGCTAAGAAAGCCTCTTCAACTGTTGTTGCCCTCCACCTCCAGATGGACTTTCAGGTCAAGCACAGAAAAATCTTCTTTTTTAAAATAAGAAACAAAAAGTAATATAGACTTAGCCCAGACTAGCGATAGGCCGATCCACTAACGGCTTCAGGAATTCATCATAAAGCCATTTTCAGTCTGTTCACGTATTAAGAAATACACCTGATTTCATGGACTACTCACAGCATGGTTTGTGTTACTAAAGCACTGCAAGATGTGTTGACAGCTGTATTGGATTATTCTTAAATACAATCAATAAATAGTCAATATTCATGATTAAATTACGTTTGAAACCGACTACTAGCAGTCGATTTACAGCCATTACTGCTTAATTACTTCTCCCTACATACAAAGCTCTTCATGGTCAAACATATCTTAGCCCACTAGAAGACTGCGCTCTCAGCATGCAGGGTTCCTTGCGGTTCCTATAGTCTCCAAAGCCTTCAGCTATTAAGCTGCTCTCCTGTGAAACCAGCTCCCAGTTCTGGCTCTGGAGGCAAACCGCCTCTCCACATTTAAGATGTGATCTTTTTGATAGAGCTTGTAGTTAAGGCTGACTCAGGCGAGTCCTAAACCATCCCTTGTTTAAAAAGTAAAGTTATGCTGCTGTAGGACTAGACTACCAGGGGACTTCGCGTGTTGCACTGAGCTCTTTTCTCTCTCTGTCTGTACAAATTCATGTCCCATCAATGCACGTTACGAACTCCCTGGAGTTTTTCTGCTTTTACACCTTGCAGGTTCTCGTGGATTGTGGCTAAGTCTAGATCAGGGATTGGTTGAGCCTCGTGCGGTGGTCCTGATGGCGTCCAATACAAATACTATTTACTATTAGTATAATTAGTATCAGTGTCAGTTGTCACTACTATTAGTCATATCTCCATTAAAAGGTGTAATTATAGTTATCATTATTATTGTAGCTGTGCATCTGCGTCTCTCTCTCTCCCTCTGTGCTTGCTCATGGTGGGAATTGTTGAGTCTCTGTAAATAATATTATTAAAAAAGTACAGCCTAGAGATGCTGAGATGTCATGAGATAACTTCTGTTATGATTTGGTGTTTTGAAAACTGATTTGATTGTGTTTTGAATTGTTGAATGCTGGTACACATGAAGTCAGTTAAATAATGCAGAACAGATGCCCATAGATAGAGTTGGTAACATATACTGTTCCTCTAAATTTTCCGATTAAAATATTTTCTCGCCACGACTGACAAAATCTAGTAACCCCAGAATAGGGTCATCACATCACACCCGACCAAAAATGTGACTGGAGGGACTGATATAGTTTTTTTTTTCACAAGGCCCATGAGAGGAAGTTGAAATTTCCATACCACAATCTTATAGCCAGCGACCCATTTATAGTGGTGAGAAGCAGCTGATTCTACGTTCTGGTGGCTGCACAAACTCAGGTTTTTGTTTTGAATTCCATCTTTCAGAAAGATTGGTTCGAGTTCACAGACACTGAGTCCCGGGACACGGAGGCAACACAGTGACTGTCAATGTTTTAAATTGTTGACATTCTCCTCTTTAAGCGCGAGGCTACTAAAAATACAAACACTTTCACACACTGAATCTGCACGTTGGAGACAGAACTCCTCATGTTTGACTTTACTTAATAAGGTGTTGTGCTATTTTCCTGCTGCTGCTGCTATTGTTAGGCTTTCTTTTTTTTTAAATTATTATTATTATTCGTGTGGGCGAGAGCTTCTGCTGCCACTGTCAGTCATTAACAGAAGGCACAATGGGTCCTGACAGATGAAAGAAGCAAATTAATTCAAGACCGATATTAGAATTTGAAGTGTTACCATCCTGGCATGAGCGAGCCGCATTCTTGGATTCTGCTTATTGCTTTGGAAATGCAGCCAGACCTGGAAGATGAACAAATCAACACAAATGAACAGGAAACTTCTCTCTCCTCCCCAATCATTCTACAGTGCATAAATAGCATCGACATGTTTATCAAAGTTTTGAGAGATAAAATGTGTGATGTAGGATTTTTCTAATATTTTCATATGTTCCCTGGCAGTACATCATTTCCTCTGGTGCGAGGATATAGTTTGGAAACCGTTTTTACACATTCAATCAAATAAACATCCTGGCGCATGAATGTTTTTCCTTTATGCTTTACATCACAAAATACGTTAGGAGAGAATCCCCCCGTAATTCTGCTCTGCAGCAGTAGGAGAACAAGCTAAAATGTTCTTTTAATGTTCTAATTCATCAAGTCACTCTATTCAAAATGTCATGAGACTCCATTATAACTGCCTTCCAGTCCTTCCCTGTCTCTCTCTATTCTGCTTCCCGATTATGTTCCCAGTCCAGGCGATGCGGTTCATATGGGAGGGAGGCCATAGCTTTGTTCAATCCCGAAGGGAGAGTGTGAGGTTTGCACAGGCTGGAACAGCCTTTCTCTTTTCACAAGTTTTCTTGTTGCAGTCAATGAGGCGGCCAGTGAAAGCAGTTTTTATGATTATTATTATTATTATTATTATAAAAAAAAAAAGCCTGATAGTTTTGCATCAGACTCCAACACATTTAACTGGAACACATGTCTATACTCAAAAGTGACTTTCACACTGTCTAGGACAGCCCTGCGTGATAACATGAATAACTGCTGCTGTTCCCAAAGATGGAATTGTAAAACCACTAATACTCAAAGCAATGATTTCATCGAGATGTAAAGCCTTGTGCTGATTCCTACAAAATGAATAGAAAAAGTATAGTAATATGATTATAAAGGGCTTTGCTTTGGGCTTTAGTTCAAAACTAATAACACAAGTGTAGAATAGAGCTGTTTTTATTTGATTAAAGCTCCAATCCACTTTTTTTCCCCTTCTATTATGTTGAATGTCAACTCAGAGGCTTCGTTTTTTTCCATTTCAACTGTGAGTGTCTTGTTAAAGGGATCATTTGAACGTCATCACTGTCCTTGGACTGTGGACATTTCAGCCACATTACCTGGCTACTTTTATGTGAGAGAGTTGCTTACAGTGGTGAGCCAGCAGTTCACTGTAACTACGCCTGATTTTAGAGGCTGCTACAACCCCCCTCAGCACTCCTACTTCCCACATCCATGGTGGAGACCAAAACAGAGCTAAAAGAGAGTTAATATTGGACTTTCATTTGTCGAAAAGACACAAACATGAATGCTAATGTTGCTTTGCTGGATGGAAACAGTTTGTCATTTCAATCTGTTATTGCATAATATTCAATAACTGTTACTAATAACTAGGTGTTCACAGTAAATCCTCACAATAAACTACTGTAAAGACACTTTTGCAGTGCATGATGGGTAATTATTGATAAATATTGGCTATCAATATATATAATATATATTATAATATAATATAATCAAGCAAAATAAAAAGTACAGTATTTTAAATTTAAATTTACAGGAATTTACCAGCTACTGAGTTGCTGTATTAATACAGTAAAAATGGTGAATTATTATTATTATTATTATTACAAGTAATCAGTGTGATTTGGGTACAGCACAATACTGTAATTAGGTAATAAAATAATGTAGTTGCACAGTAATGTTGTGAAGACACAGTACATCGCTGTGATGTTACTGTAATTTGTTGTAACAACAGATGATTAATAAAACTTTATAGTCATTTTGTCTGGTTGCTGCAGAAACACAGTACAAATACTGTGATTTTAAACTATATTACTGTAAAATAATTACTATGCTATATATTACTGTGAATTCACTGTAATTATTAGCCAGTAATTTACAGTAAAGGTAGAATAATATATTTTACATTGCAGTATTTCCAAATCTTTGTCCTGTCCTGTCCTTGAATTGAAGTTTTTCAGGAACAACTCATGAACGTTATTGATCAATGCTCACATTTTTGTGTGACCTGTTTGTTTAATCTACAAATACTGCAGCGTAACAACAACAAAGGCTACAGGCTGGAATGGGCCATTTCCCCTCACTGTTTTCTTAATGTCTTAATGCTAACCTAAGATAATCTGCTCCTGGCTCTTGATTCATATTTACTGCAGTGAACAAACATGAGTGGTATTGATCGTTCCATCTATCTCTCACCAGCGAATAGGTGTGTTTTCCAAATGTCAAATTATTCCTTTTAAGCCTCATTGTGCAGTACTATCCAACACCGGCTGCAAATGCATCCCCTTCACAAAAAAAAAAAAAAATGACGATGTTTGACAGGCAGTCTGAGCCGACAACAATCAAGTGAAATTATTGCAGAAGCCATCAGGATTTGTTTGTGGCTGCAGAATCGAAACCTTAGTACTTTAGTGTATGGTGCGCATTAGATTATTTTTTTTTTCCCCATAAATCCATTAAAACAGAGTGAAGAATGAAAAAAATATATATATTATAAAAACACGGCAGCATCTGCAGCAACTCAAATCTGCATTCAGTCTCAATAATGAAATTTGAAAGAAAGCCCTTGAGAGATTAGGGATTCCCCTTTGCCAACAGATGTTTGCGAAATGAAAGAGTTTCAAAGAGGAGAGGCCAGGGGAGGGGTGGAGAGGCAGGGCAAGGAAACAACCAAAGTGTAATCTTGAGATGGAGGGAAAATGTTTGGATTCTCTCTCGCATTTGCACGGCGGGGGTTAAGAGGACAATGGAGGAGGCTGATTTCTACATTGTAAACGTGCAATCCCCCAGTAGAGGAGTGCTGCATCAGGATCAAGACTTAAACAATGTCGCCTTGCCTTTATCTCTCCGCCACACTCTCCAACGGACCTGCTGGAATTGACTCGCGGTCTGTTATTCCCAAAAGCCTGAATAACAAACAGCTCCCTCTCATTCAAGTGCAACTTCATTACTACTCGAAATATCCCCGTATTCAAGCATACATTGCCATTATATCCCTTGCCTACTGTGACACTTGTCGTAATTTAGTTTACATAGCGCTGCCATTTAATCACTGGCATTTTTTTCTTTGCACATTTCTTTCTGAAGCTATAAAACACCTGTAAACTTTACGACAACCCTGGACGGCCAAACTTTGACCTTCGGCTATGAAAAAACATCAAGCAACACGGGAATCTGAGAAAGAAATTGCTTCAAGATGGGGAGATACAATCTTCCATTCGTCCTCTGTACAAATTCAACTAAAAGAACACTTGTTAAAGACCTCCACTTTATTGGACCGAAGCTGTCACATCTGATAAAGCTCACTGTAACCGAGTGGGCGACCCAGGGACAGCGGGGGGACCGGGAGATTGGTTGGTGCAAAACTCGTGTGACACTGAAATGCACCTTTCACTTGGCTCTCACCAGACGATCATTTCAAGCTGGTGGAAAAAAATAAAAATAAAATAAAGAAGTCACAGCCTCAAAGGCAGCAGCAGACCTCCACACCTTAAACAATATTATAGCTGTTTAAAAGCAGCTCCAAATGACAGACTTCACCGCAATCTGGTTGCCGGATCACCTTGGACTTTAATGACGGCTATGAAACCACAAATGAGCAAGTGAAGACTTCCAGTGTGAAATCAGGAATGAACACATTAGCCTGTGCTGACAGATGAGTCTTAATTGTTACCTCTGGCAAATGGGACTTCACATAAGAGAACAAAAGCTCTCCTCCCGGCGCCCTGTTTGATGCAATGTGACGATGACCTTGCTGCAATGCACCCTCCGCAAGATCCTTAAGAGTTTATCTTGACAGACTCCCAAAGACTGTCTCTCAGGTGTCGCACTGATAGACCAATTCATTTAACTCTGTCACGATCCGGGGCTTTAGAGGCTGCTGCTTGATGAATCCCTATTGTTCCTCTGCCTGTCTGGCTGTTTGCACTCCTTGAGGCGAGCTACATTACTGTTTCAATAGCCTTTAGACTATTACTGCGTGAAAAAAAACCCACACGATTTTCAATGAGCATTGTCCTTTCTGTCCTATCTTGGGTTCCACGGTAACAGTAATGTTATGGACTGCTGGATAAATGAAACATGGATTGCTTGAGTGTTTCAGTGCTTATTAAATTAGTTTAGAGGTGTTGCATGTGCCAACAGTAAATCAAACACAGAAACCTAAAGTCTGTTGTTATCAGCATATCATTATATCATTTTAAATCTATTGTACCGCCATATCTCATGTCTCAACACCCCAAAAAGCTGATCTGATGAAATGTGGCCGATTTCCTTTTTGAATTATAAAGAAATACTTTTACATTTTTAGGAAATTATATTTGCTTTCTTGTAAACATGGTGAGATTTATGCCGCTCTCATGTCGGTACCATGCACTGTATGAAACATGGATGTAGTATCTGCAACGTCACCCACTGGTTTCTGAAGAGCTCATCTAATGCAAAAAATCAGCAAAGACGTGAATCGTGGGTGGACCTGAAGTGAGCTGAATGAAGCCTGGGTGCTCAAATAAGCCACCTGTAACAGCACCTACCTGTCAATCAAAGCGTCCACACTCTTAATCCTGCAAAACTTTAAGCCTTAATATAATCTGAACAGGTGAGTTGTATAAAAAAATCACCCTCAGCACTGTTTTTTGTACCAGGCTGTAAACATGTGTATTTCTGCTGTGAAGTTTGACATTTTAACATGGGGACTTATGGAGACTGACTCACTTCTGGAGCCAGCCTCAAGTGGACGTTTGAAGAACTGCAGTTTTTAGCACTTGCACGTTGGCTTCATTTCACAGCCACACAGGTTACCACCCGGTCTGTATGGTAATTAGCTACAGCCAAGAGATGGTCAGCTGAGTTTGGTGTAAAGTCTGGACAAGACAGCTAAATTAAATTATTAGCATATCAAAAGCTTACTAAATAACATGTAATATCTGCTTTGTTTAATCTTCCTGGGGTCTTGATCGCTGCTCCCATCCCAAGAAACGCTGTAGTCCAACACAACCGTAAAATTACAAATTACTTTTTTTCTTTTTTACAGTTCAGTTATTTGTACAGATTAAACAAACAAGATACAAAGTATGAATTATCAAGCTTCAGAGGTGCAGCTGACTTTGTCTTTGGTCTGCTAGCCCTTAGTGTCCACATTTTGGCTAAGATAGCATACGTTAGCTGGTTAGCTTAGCTCAACATGAAGACTGGAAGATCTGACCTGGTTCTGTCTAAACAAAACAAAACACACCTAAAGCTCACGAATCGTGTTATCTTATTTATGTCATCACTGTGAAGCTAGCCGTTTCTCCATTTTTCAGTCAAGCTAACTGGCTGCTAGCTTTATTACCCAATAAGCACGAGCGGTATCAATCTTCTCATCACTCTCTTGTAAAGAAACCGAATAACCCTATTCTGCAAATTGTTGAACGACTCCTTTTATCTATTGTGTCACTATCTCCATAACCTTACTGCTGTGTGTGGCTGTATGCTGGGAATATGGAGGGAATACACGAGCGTGACAGAGGAGAAGAACAATAAATAACCTGCAGATGATGATTCTTGTGGCACAGAGACATTAACCGATAAGAATGATTTAATATCCATGTTGAAAGGTCAAACACAAATACAGTTTTTGAGATCTGAATTCTGTTTGAAAATTAATATTGCATCGGTTTAAGTTGAGATGATTAATAGCGTGGAGTTCCTGTATTTCCTGTTCTATATTTCTGTTTTAACCAAGCCTACCTTACAACTGTCCTTGAGCTGTATGCTGCTGCATCTTCAACAAAAAAAAAAAGGTGGTTCATTTTATTGCTGAAAGCTGAACTGAACCCAGTTCAGTGGGATAAATACAGCATTTCAGCTCACATGGTGACAGTATGATTGGCACCCGTGTATTCTGTAACTAAATAGTGCGAGTGTGAGTAAAGAGTGTGAGTGTGATTTTCTCCACATCCACACAAGCCAACTCTGCATGTTAGAGGATCCATATGGTAGCCAGAGGTGTTTGAAGACTTAAAGTCAATACCCGCAGTCAATAACATAACAGTAATCTTCACACAGCATTGTTTTATATGAAAAGATACAAGATGGATGAGAAAAATGAAAGATCTAATGCATGATATGTCCAGTTTTTCTCCGTTTGAGACACTCCCTCTCTGTCTTTTTCTGTTTCCTCTTGATTTTCCACTTCATTTGGCTGCTTTGTCTCATTTCCAGACAGCTAATTTTAATCTGCGAACACAGAGTCTAAGTATAGGAGCGTGAAAAGTCAACTTTCCTCATTTTGTCACCACCCTTCCTAATAATACATCAACAAATCACCACAAGTGGTTGCATCTGACTGTGCACACTCATTTCGAGCAGCTGGGCTACCTCATTGCCTGGCGGGGAGCGTGTGAGTGGTGTGAGTGGTCTTGCCTGGTTCAGGAGTGGGCATGCGGGTGTTAGATGAGCCATTGATCCTCCCCAGCAGGCTCTTCCACCAGGCGATTCCTCCGCTCGCACAACCCCCCTCCCCCACAGCATTGACTTTCTGCCATGACGTTCCGCTGTCACGGCAGGACCTGACATTTAATGATCCTCTGATGGAGTAACGTCACATTTATCACTTGCCGGCAGATGTGACGGGGCAGATTCTGAGAGGCGAGCATGAGCCAAAAAGCCAAAAGAAAAAAAAATAACAAAACAATATGAGACAGGAAGAGGAGCTGCACTGACTGACAGTGG
The DNA here is from genome assembly GCA_036365135.1 of Miichthys miiuy. Lineage (NCBI taxonomy): Eukaryota > Metazoa > Chordata > Actinopteri > Sciaenidae > Miichthys > Miichthys miiuy. The sequence goes on from CM071618.1 coordinate 6,338,374, forward strand.
GAGTAATTCAGGATAAAGTCTCCAAAATGACTGTGCAGAAATGTCTTCTGCAGGCACCCCAAATAGGACAGATTTAGCCACAAGTCAGAAATTGCATTTTGAAAGGAAAAAGTCAAACCCAGGCAGTGCATACTCGGTTTATACTCTCCTTTTCCAGTCTCTTTTTTGTCTTACTGATACCGCATCAATTGTCCAATCTCTAAACCTCTCTCATGAGCAGCAATTGTCCAATCATGGCTTGGCAACTCTAACTAGGCACAGCAGGGCTGTCAAGCTTTGGATCTCTCCACATGTTGAATGGGCACATAATTGGAGCTATATTTGCCATTTAAAAGAGTTTGCAGGGGAGGTGTCATTTTTTAGCCCCAAACCACAAGAGCAAATGTGTAAGGAATGATCGGCTCTAAAATAAGCTGCCATCGTTAGCATATCCGGCTAACTAGGTGCCTGAGCTGGTAAATGAACGTTACTTATAAGCGGCGAAAAGGCATTTCATTAAAGGTCCAGTGTGTCGGATTTCGTGGCTTGTCGTGAAGTTGCTGACTGCAACCAGCTGAACACAACTTGCCTCAACCTCCCCTTCTTATGTAAGGCCCTATCTAGATCTACTATTTAGTTTGTTTTGTTCTATACTACTGTAGAAACATGGCGGTTCAAGGTTGGAAGAGGACCCACACACCCGCAGATATAAAAGATTTATTCCAAGGTAACAAAGCCCTGTTCTATTTTTAGGTGATTAATAAAAACACACTTATGAATACTGGACCTTTAACCAACTAGCTTGCATTAGTTTGTGGTGTCTTCAGAAAATCCCTCTTCATGCAGAGCACATCCATTATAAGTAGGTTTCTTTTTGGTTTTGGGAAAGTTTACGCTGCGGCAAAGCGAGCCAACATTTCGAGATAATGTTACGTATTCCAGATACATTAGATAGCCTTCACCGTGAAAGGTTTTCTCTTCTAACGTGTAAATATACAATTAAAAATGTAGAAAAATATGTAGAAAGTATGAAAGCTAGTCCGATCTTATTATATTTAGCAACGCAGAGAACAATGTTTCTGTATTTCTACATGGGGAAATGGTGAGGATGCCGAGGACGTGCAGCTTTAGCCTCAGTCTTTGACTGTTAAATCATAACACACAGCCATGAAGGCCGTATTAAGGAGAGTTTTTCAATGTTGGCGTATTTAACTGATAAAATCTGCCGGTCACAGTTGTCATTTCAGCCGGCAAAATCGGTAGGTAGAAGAGAAAAGAGAAGCTGCTTTTGTCCACCGCTGTATGAAATCAAGGACCCACTTTCACAATTTACTAAGTGGCACTGTCTGCCAATGTTATAGTAAACTGCATTATGTGTCCTACTAGGATGAAAAGCTTGACAGGCCTAGCAACAGGAACTGAGGGGAGATTGCATTTGAAATTAACCATTTTAAAAACACACACCTGTTTTTCCACCTCGGGACTAAGCATGAAAGCACTAACAGGCCTGGCCTCTCACCTAAAGGCTTGTCTGTGGCAAAAGTAAAAGAAAGAGTGTTCAATAATATTGAGCTCTTTTTTTTTTTAGGATGATTTCTGTTTCTCTGTAGAAGAAGGCTGAGAAATACTCTATGAGAAATAGTCATATGGTATAAGGCATCAGTATCCAACTGAGACAGACTCTTTGCTAGATCAAGATACTGAACTGTCCAAAATTTCGCCCAACTTCCTGCCCCTGCGGTACTGCGAATATCACAAATGAAAAAGTCTTATATTCTGAAGTGATCCGCATACTATTTGGCGAGTACAAAAACATCCCAAGTGCGCTTTTTGCCTCAAGCAAACGGTCTGACTCGCATTTGAAGGGAGAAATATGCAATGTAAGTTAAAATAGCGACTCCGAGGTCGAATAATTATGCGTCCCTCCTAGTGGCATATCGCTGCAGAAAAAAGCTGTCTAACAAATTCTGACCGGAAAAAAAAAAAAGAAGAAGAAGAAAAAGAAAAACAATGTCGAAGGACACTGAAAGAGATGTGTTAATTTACAAAAGGCTTGAGGAAGAGTTAATTAAGCCAGCTGCAGGGAAATGGGGAGAAAGTGCTGAGTCCTGGAGACACAAAATATTTATTCATCAGCCTATTAAAGTTTAATTCCTTTTTTTTTCTCCTATTTTTAAAATGGAGGGAGAATGGAGGAACGCTTTGAACATTTGACCTTATATGTAAAAGTGTAGGGTGAGTCTGAGGAGCCTCGGGGATTGTTTTAATCATTAAGAACCAGCAGCAAGGGAACAAAAAAAGAACTTGCTCAATGCTCTGCTGGAGCGGACTCACATATTCAAATCAGATTATTGCAGCATTTGGTTATTCCCTTTTCCATTTTTCTGGAAAAAAGTAAGCTCGCTACGGGATATTCAGGTGACAAAACAGATATGTAACAGTTGGAACAGAGTTTTTTCGGAGGTTCAATAATTGTTTAACACAAGCAGTAACCTCCTCTGTGGCTGTGAAGTGAAGCCAAAAACTGCAGTTCCACAAACGTCCACTTGAGGCTGGCTACAGAAGTGAGTCAGTCTCCATAAGTCCCCATGTTAAAATGTCCAACTTCACAGCAGAAATAAACATGTTTACAGCCTGGTACAAAAAACAGTTTTGGTCTCTATAGCTAATTTCCTCGTTCATGACAACTGTACTGAGGGTGAATTTATATACAACTCACCTGTTCAGATTATATTAAGGCTTAAAGTTATGCAGAATAAACAGTGTGGATGCTTTGCTTGACAGGTGGGTGCCATTACAGGTAGCTTGTTTGAGCACCCAGGCGTCATTTGACCAGCTTGATTCACGTCCTTGCCGATTTTTAGGAGGCAGAGGAGGCAGGACTACGAACTTGGCGGCGTCCAGAGCAGAGCCACAGATTTTGAGCTTCAAAACAGCTCTTCAGAAACCTCCACACACGCCATCAATTCTTTATGCTGACAGTGGCTCGAGACAAATAAATACATGACACAACACCTGTCCGAATTCTGCCCCATCATGTCAAACATCATGCCTCCTCCTTCGGATGAAAGGATGGGGCCTGGCCGAGGAGGAAATAGTCATGTGCTTGATTTGTCTGCAGCCTAATTATATGGCAACAAACGAGTTGCCAATCATGAGAATATATTGTCTGGTTTTATCTCAGGAACTCATCAAGTCAACCCAATTAAAAGCTGCAATGAGAAAGACATCGGCAGTGAACAGGGCTTTCATTCAGTTAATTCATGATTGCCAATTAAAATAGAACAGCGTGCAAAGTTGTAAAGCTGTCAGGAGGGCCAAGCTAAATTACCCTTTTCCACTTTGAATGATGGATGCGTTCATTGCTCTCCCTTATCTTATTTATTCTCTGGGCAGAAGGGGGGGAGGAGGTGGTGGTGGTGGGGCAAAAGCAGGAACAGTTTAAAGAGTGTGTCGCTAATGAAGAAGGCTCCTCCTTTCAGAAAACTGAAATCTGCGAGTGGAAGATGTGTTTTGCTTTTCTTGTAATTGTAATTAAATCACGTGCACGATCCGAGATCCATCCCAATTCAATCACACAATGCCTTTCGGATAATACACTGCAAGTCAGTATTGATACTGATATCTCTCCTCTGTAGGTGTTTTAATATTTTATAGTAGCAGAATCACAGCACACATTGACAGCACGAATCAAGTTATGTTCCAGACAGTCTTAAAATGTTCTGTTTGTGTCAACACGGCGCTTTAAATCCCATTTAAATGTGTCCACAACAGTTAACGTGAAGGCAACTTATCCCGGTTGTGTCTTCTGCACCATTAGCCACTGTTGCCATACTATTGATGGCCTAATTAAAATGTGTCAGGCTGAAATGTGTCACATTTTTTAAAGGCTGAAATTGATAGCTCACATTAATTTTCACTTTCTCAAAATGACCTTTAATTTCGCTCGCCCAAATGCAGGCTTGTGTCTACAGCGGCACACCCTCCCGTTCGCCGCTCCCGAAACAATATGTCAAACGGCTTTGACAACACGCGAAAGAAGCCGGTCGTTCCCTCAGAGCGGAGCGCCTCAAAGCTCAAATTGAAGTCACTCTCGGATTTCAAATATCCATGAGAAAATGATATGCCTACGCCTCCCTGCAGAGTAATGGTTTCCAACGTTTTTTTCTGTTAATAAGTCATCACTGATACTGACCCTCCCTTCTCAGCCCCACTCCCTTTTGCAATTTGCTCACTTTTGCTCTTTTCAGGGTTGCCCAGCTTTTATATCCCCCCCCTTGGGATTCTCTCTTTATGAAAGCAGAGCAACCCCCAGATCCAGAAGTGTCGCTGTGGTCGAGCTTTTTCTTTAAAAGAGCCCAGCGGAGGGAGAAAGAGAAAGTGATAGTTTCCATTTGGGCTCCAGAAACCATGAGTTTGTTCTCATCCCCCCAGGAGACATGCACCACAGGTCAAGCTCTTTGCAACAGATTAAAAGAGAGTGTCACTAATGTCACCCAGCCAGGGAATCAATGGCATAGCGTAGGAAATGAAAGCTGTGACGGACGTAGACGACCACATCAGCTCCTGTCACCGTGTGTCTACTTGGAGTATTCTCTTCATGCTGGCAGCTGCCGCGGACCTGAGGGGGGCCCTGTCAGCTGAAGCCAGCGTAGCCCCGGCACACTCCTGAACCATGGAAAACCCACTGGGGCCTTTTCTTGAAAAAGGCTCACGGCTTCAGACACTCACACCATCGGCTCAATCAACTCGTGCCACTCTAGACTGAGCTTTTCCGCTGCACCAGTGGAGAACTTTTCTCATTTCCAACGCGGGCTTGTCCTCACATGAGAAATCAAAGTGTTAAAAGTTAGACACAGAGAAAGATTAAGTGAAATTGGACAGAGAGTGGTTATTTTGTGAGTGGAATTATAAGACTTTTCTTTCTCTCGCTTCTGGTCACATTGATAATAAACATTGCTTAATCTCTATTTCATATACTGATTGCACTCGTTTGTCAGACAATGGATTTAATCACCATTTGTCATCCTCCTCCATTTATTTATCATTTCCCCTTTTTCTTTGTTTCTATGTGCATGGAATCTCATAAATTTAGATGTGTTACACTTGTTTGTTTCAAACAAGACAAATATATCTCTTGATATCTCACAGCCCTTCACTGTTCAAATGTATCCGAGGCTAAAGAAAGCTTTCTCTTGATGCTTGGCCTTGTCAAGCTGAGTGACACAGACAGTTTACTACCATAACAGTGGCAGATTTACCTCTTGAACTTCTATTGAACAAATTTGTGCTTAATTGAGGAAGAACAGAGCAGATTTAAGCTGGCAACTGTTGATTTTGCCAGCTGAAATGCTAACTTTTAATAGAAGCAGCTAGCTATCTGATTGCTAACGTTAGCTCCATCCTTTTTTAATGTTGCCAGCTGGATCGTTTTAAAGCAAGAAGTCTTTAAGAGGGTTTGAAATATCTACTTGATGGCTACATAAATATGCTAAAAGGCCGAGACTAAAGCAGTCCAGTTAAAAAGTCGGCCTCCTCGCCAGCTGGTGATCAATGCAGAAGATGAAGAAATGTGAAGAAAAGTGCAGAGCTTGTAAGACCTGGTATCTTTGCTGTAACTGAACTGAATGTAAGATCAGACTGTAATTCATTCAAAAACACTGCCTGGCTGCTTAGATCTCATTGTTTTAATTCTCATACAATATGTTTCACTTTTAACATTACAAGATAAAAGCCTTTTAAAGATGAGGACATGTTAATGTGTTACCCAAATCCAGTAAAATAGTGTGCTATAGTGTGCTCCTTGGTCTTGGAAGCTTACTACTGTAGGCAGTATGCCAATTAGCTGGACATGCTAACATTTGCAGCTTATGTTAAAAACATAGACTGTATAAAAAATGGATGTGCAGTCCTGCCTCTGCCGCCTCCCAGCTAATCTAAAGATTGGCAAGGACACGGATCGTCAGCAGACCTGAGGCGGGGCGAATGACGCCTGGGTGCTCAAATAAGCCATCTGTAATGGTACCTACATGTCAATTAAAGCGTCCACGCTGCATAACTTTAAGCATGAATTATATATAAATTCACCCTCAGTACAGTTGTCATGAACGGGGAAATAAGCTATAGAGACCAAAACTGTTTTTTGTACCAGGCTGTAAACATGTTTATTTCTGCTGTGAAGTTAAGTTAATATGGGGACTTATGGAAATTGACTTGTTCTGTAGCCAGCCTCAAGTGGCCAGTAGAGGAACTGCAGTTATTGGCACACTGGCTTTACTTCATCACCACAGAGGTTGCCGCTTGCTTAAAACCACAGACTGTATGTATAAGGTGGCGCCTCTACTTCTTCCCAATGAAGTCAAAATATCTCGGATACGGGTGCTGCCAGCTTGATTAGCGATAAAGCTAGTGGTAATAAAGGAAATTGACTATTTGCAAATTACATTTTTGTTAGTTTTATCCTTGATTCTCAAGCAACACGGGCAGCTTGTTTTTTTAAATAATTGCTTTTACCACTGAGAGTTAACTCCATTATGAGGCAGAAAGAAAAAGCATCATTTGAACAAATTAAGATATCAGACAGTTGACGGCAAATATTTGTCCTTGTTTTCCCACTTTGAACTCAATCTGCTCCAGCTGTAAAGTCTATTTTTATTTTGTGCCTAAAACAATGCCTTACTTTATATTCACTTTCTGTGTTGGAGAAGAAAAAAAAGAAACAAGAGTGGTAATGTATTTCTTTCTGCTCGCCCTCTACCCACTGACTCAGCAAGTGTTCTTGGCTCATAACAATCCCATTCACATAAAGATGGAAAGAAAATTTAATGGGTAGAATAGAAACTCCTGGAGCTAATGAGAAGTGTTTGAAATACACCCGATAAGAGGAAGAAGACCTGAGTTTTCCACCAGCATTCATTACCGAGTGTATTCAGTCAACCCAGCTCCTCATGCGTGCCCGAGTATTCCCATTTGACACTTGTTGGTTGATCGAGTCCATTAGATTATCACTGTTCATTTCCTTTTTCCGAGATTGGGGACTCACTTCTGTCACCAGCAGGATGGTTCAGGCACTGCGGGAGATTCGGCTTGACAGGGTTGCATTTGATTTTCAGGATCAGGATGCTTCGCCTGACGCAAACACCACCTGGGCTGTTGGCTGTGCTGTTTGTGTTCACCTGTGTCTTGCAAGAAGTATAAAAAGGCGCTGCTTGTTTCCTTGTTAGATGGTGGCCAGGAAACACAGGGGCTTGTTGGAGCAAACAGAATGCAGATGCTTGTGGTGTGGGAAAAAGGGATGTGGAAAGAAGAGGAGCAAGCAGATGAAGGGATGGGGGGGATAACAAGCTCTTTGCCAACCAGGCAACCATGAGTGCGATTGCTCTGCTGGAGTGAATGCAACAGGCCTGGGTTTTTCAGCCTGACTACTGGAGCATGTGAACACATCTTCCCCGCCATGGGAGAGGAGACTGTCATGACAAAGCCAATGCCTTTGCCTCTTTTTTTTCTTTTACTGTCCCTTCCTGTTCCTCATCTATGTCTCTGTCTCATCCTGTCCTTATTTCTGTCTTGTTTGTGCTTGCACTCTGTTTGGTTCTTTCTTTCTTTCCCATTGTATATAACACGAGGTGACATTATTTTCCCTCTTTCAAAATGGAAAGAAAAGCATCTGGGTGATGTGCAGCCAAGGCTTGCTGTCAAAAGCTTGGAACATTTGCCACGTTTCAGGGAAGTCCTAATTGAAATCCCTGGCTCTGGAGGTGCAACAAATAAACTAGAAATGTGTAAGCTAGAAATGAATACAGATGCGATCTGATATGCAACCACAAGCAGTTTCCTTAAAATGACTGTGTGCCTTAATGTGAAGGAACATTTATGTTGTGATATTCCTCACCAAAAAAGAAAAAACAACTAGATTTAATGTATCAGACAAGAATCCCTTCTGGACATAAAAGCTGGAATCTAAAAGTTTGTGTAGATTTCTTGCTCTCTTGCAGATGGTGGTGGCTACAGTCCTAGAATGATCTTAGATTTCTGGATGTTACAGTGAATAAAAGGACACTCAAAGAAACTTCTCAAAGTACTGCTGCATCAAAGTCTTCTCTGCCCTAAATTGTAGAAAATCCTGCATGCTAAATATCCAGAGTTAGAGTTGGACCTAAATACTATCTGGCTGAATACAACACATACAAGCCTTCTGCCCCACCACTGGACAGCTCTACCCAAATGTATGTTATGGGATACTGTAGCATGCTCTGTTTACTTATGAAGTTATTGTTCCTGTGGACCGCTATTGTTAGCCCACTAGCCATGTTAGCACCTAAGCAAACAACTCGCTATTTACCATAGAAGTAAATTTGTCAACATACGGTCTGACTCAAGCGCCAACCTCCATCGCTGTCTAGTGAAGCCAATGCGGAAGGCCCAAAAACTGCAGTTCCTCATGCAGCCACTTGAGGCTGGCTACAGAACGAGTCAGTCTCCATAAGTCCCCATGTTTAAATGTCCAACTTCACAGCAGAAATAAACATGTTTACAGCCTGGTACAAAAAACAGTTTTGGTCTCTATAGCTAATTTCAACGTTCATGACAACTGTACTGAGTCTGAACTTTTATAAAACTCACCTGTTCAAATTATATTAAGGCTTAAAGTTATGCAGGCTCAACTGCTGTGAAGTTAACTGTCAAAGAGTGAGCTAGGGACTACAAGGGGTGAGCGTTTCAGATTCAAATTATAGATTTTGGGTGACATATTGGTTTAAACTGCCCCTACAAACCTACATATGATGAAGCAGTGTGTCATTCTGGTGTTTGCAGTTAAATTTAAGGCTTTATTTTGAAAAGTTTTGGCTAATGTTACTAAGTTAATTACCAATTTAGTTCAATATTCAGTCTCTTTTTAGCTCTGTTTTGGTCTTCGCCGACTCCTGAGGGAACGTATTTGGCTGTTTAGCTGGTGTTTGACTTTCTTTACTCGCTAGTATCTGACTTTGTTGGACCTGTGTTCTGTGCTCAGCAGGTATAGAGGACAGTGGGTTGCTGCTCCAGGCTGCTGAGGGAAGCGAGGTTGATGAAATTAGAATTTACAGGCTGTACAATCAAAACAGATTCAGCTAAAATAGGCCAAAAAACTCAAAGGGGGTGGGTAAAACCTGGAGATTTAAAGATGTCTTGTATTGTTATTATATTTGGTCAGTGGATGAACCAAGAATCTATTGTATTTTGAAGTCTTGACCCGATGTTTCACAAGCCTTACCTCCCTGCACTGTATATTACAGTATATTATAGTGCCTGTGTTGACAAGGAGGATCTCCTCTGGCAGACTTATTTCCCTTTTTGCAGAGATTTCTGTAGGTGCGTATCTGAGAGTGAATTGAGAGCACAGCCCGAGCTGCCGCGGCTCTCCCGCTCTGTGACACACTGAATGCAAGCGAGTTGGGTCTGTCATTAGGATTCGGATCAGGATGCTGTCTCGGTCGACACAAACCGAGGTGAATGAACATGTCTGTCTGCAGCGAAGACGTTCCTCTTTCAAAACCTGCTGTGACGCATCTGGAGGGAAATTGCTGAGGATGACCTCCGTACTTACCTGTTATCTACCTCAAGTATTTACCAGCATATATGTACCTCGATTTTCTTGAGGGAGAATGAATGTCACTTTACTTCTAGATGTGCTCCGCAGACACGATATTGCCTGATGCTATATGAGAGATGCCACGACTTCATGATAAACTTTCAGTAACATTGATTATTCACATAGATGCAGAAGATTGTCCTTGAAGAATGACTGTCTCTGCAGTGCTGGCAGCTTGTGTCACCAACCACCAAGTCATAATTCTGCTTGTGTGCAAAATTGCATCTGCAAGCATGACAACATTTTCAACACTCTGTATATCAATGAGGATTAAGACAATTTATATATGGAGGGTGCAAGCAGAGGTACTGTGCACTGCAGAATCGCCTTGTGAGAAAATATGAGGAAGAAATAAAATACCTAAAAAGGGAGTAGGGTTGATAAAAACCTGTTACATTAAATTATTCGAAATCTAACCCTCTGCAAGACAAGTTCTAAGCTGCAACTCAGCAAGATTGCCATTCCTCCCCCGTAATCTATTTAACCCTCAGGGGAACAGGAGAGGTATAGGCTAAATTAGTGTAATCTGAATTTCTTGAATATGGTGGTTTCAGCCAGTGAGGGATTGTATCCGCCTCCAGCTTCAGTGGTCTGACAGACAATGAGGATATGACCATCTGAATCGATACAGCCAATCCCCCATGATTAGGTCATCCATTAGTTCACTTGATCTTTCAACCCTCTTACATTGCATCTGATGAAAATGTAATCGCTCAATACTCGCTGGATGATTAGTCCCAAATCCCTGCTTTTCAAAGAGGAGAAGCAGGAATGTTTTGATGCAGCACATGCAAATAAGTCCGCCTTTTGTATTTTGGTCATGGTGCCGGAGTCAGAGGGACGTCGACTCCCTGGCCTTGTCCCTTGAACATCAAGGCCCCTCTGCTCCTTCTGATCCCCGGCTCTCTGCAGCCTTATGAACACCATGTAGTGAAAATGCATGTGTGTTATGCACGCTGGCTGAGCCTTGTTGAGAGAAGCGCTGGCCCTGATGTGTCTGGGCTCGACAGAAAGAACAATGAATCGACAGAAAGAATTAAAATAAAATAAAAAACAATTAAGGGGGCATTTAAACTCGTGTGCAAATGTCTTGCAATTGCAATTATGGAGCAGAGACGGAGAGTCAGAGATGAATTAGAACAACCACTAAATGGAATTCAGTTTGATGATAAATCAGGATCCCACTGTCAAGATCACGGTGTGAAAAAGGTCACTTGCTTTGAATCATTGCTCCGCCAGCACTAAAGAAGACGAAGGCCGACGCAGCGTAGTGAATTCCATTTTCATAAGCTTAAAAACTTGAATCAAAGTTAATTAAATTGCAGTTGTGCGGGCATTGCCATATTTCTGTGTAGTTTCTCCTATCTGCATAATAAAAACTAGTGCACGTGTGACTATTTCGTCGTCATTCTCCGAGGCTTGTTTGCTGAACTTGACTGCGCTTAGTCCTTTTTGTCTGTGAAGTGCTGCTCCACAAAGATAACATATGTTATGACAGCTCTTTAGCTGTGAGCACAGCAGCATGTTTTCTTTAAATGTCCACCCGGGAAATCAATACCTTGTTTAGAACTGAAATTGGCCAGTCAATGTTACAATCATCTGTTTCCAATGACAGTGAAAGGCAGTTACTGGAATTATAATGTCAACTGTCTTTTCGCAGGTCAGAGATTTACCAGCAATTAACATGACTCGACTTATTTTGCTGTTATAGGTATCGACCTTTATATATATCCATGTATTGGACCTGTACCTTTCGGATACGTGGAAAGATTGTAAACACAACTAATTAAAAAAGTCTAGAAAATACAATTTAAATTAAAAAAAAAAACACTGATTGAGTTGGCTGTAACACCAAACACTACATGTCTGTGAAAACTAGATAGCAAGTGAGCAGAAAGGTCTAAACCGTAACTGATAAATGGTTGAAATTGGTAGCTACAAGTAACGCATAAACAGGTAACATTGTTGGCTAAAAGTAATAAAAACAGATGACTTACATGGTTTTGACTTTGTTGTTTTGTGTTTCCTGTTTTATTTTGTATTTCTCCTCGCTATGTGTCTTGTGTATCTCTACTTCCTGCCTTTGTTGCGTTTTCCCGACAGTTCCTCCCTGATTTGTTTCACCTGTGCCTAGTTAGTTTCACCTGTCCTTCCTTGTGTATTTAGTCTCTGTGTTCCTTTGTGTCTTTGTTTGATAGTTCTGTGTCTGCTGGACAGTACTGTTCACTGTGGTGTCATGCCAGAACAGGAGCTGGGAAACCAGGCAATGTTACGGGGGCTCAGCAGCCTCTATGGAAGGCTGAAAGACAGACGCCGAGCTGGGCTTCTTGCTGTCGGACTAGTAAGGTTAGTAATATTAACTGGCTGCTGTGTCTCGTGTTGTCACACTTGCTTGATGTTTGGCTGTTAGCAAAGTTGTCCACTTGCTAGTTTTTGAATGATAAGTAATGTAGTCATAACAAATACACATGCACAGATGTCCATATTCATGACGTTGGTATTGCACTCTCAAACTTGGGGGCCCTAAAATCTTTATGTTGCTTTCTCATGAACACGTTTGGAACATGACGGGTGGTGTCGATAAAGGTTTGTCTGACTGTATTAGAGCAATAACTACGCATGTAAACACTAAACGGAGCCACTGAGACGCAAAAGCAAACAGCGATTGTCCTTGGAGGTCATATTTTCATAGCGCTCCATATGCTGCAACAGTTTCTCCCTGTTCTCACTGTTTTCCTTGTTAGCCTGAGAACAAAAAAGACCCATCAAGCGGTGTGTCACGGGGGAGCAGATAACAGTATAGGCAAGAGGTAAGAGGAGGTCAGAGCATCCTGATGATTTGAGAAGATGTAACGGAGGCATGGCGGTTAAATGCCTGGGCCGTCCGTGGGATCCGGAGGGAGCGGGGCGTCGGCCACATCACCTCAGGCATCTCCTGACCGAGCGTGATTGATGGGGAAGAGCTGACGAGCCAGGCTCCCAATGTCACTCTCCAATTAAATAACTCTCACCACTGAACTGCAGTCCCCCACCCTCCCGCCATACACCTCCCTCTTCTCCTCCCTTTCACCTCTCCCTTTATTATCACACACCCTCCCCCTCCCCGTGCTCTGTCTTGCTTTAAGTTGAGTTCTTATTTAGTCCTCCTTCCTTTTATCTTCTTGGCACTATCCTCCTTTAGCTTCCCTTTCTTTAGCTGCTTTCCCTTTGCCTCAAACAACATTATTCTTCCTCTTATCCCACTACAGTACACACAAGTTTATTTTTAGCTGTCCATTGTCCTGTGTCTCTAATTTCAGCTTTGCTAACTGCTCTTCCAAGTATGACAGACAGAGGCTGCTCTTTCTATTAGTTTGGGTCAGCGCTCCCTTCCTAAATGACAGAGCAGAGAAGACAAAAGGAGCTGCACAATTATAATATATTCTGTCCCAAAATGCAAATAGCATAGAGAAAAAAATAATACACAGAAGATCATCCTTGGGTGACTAATGATCAGGGCTGTGTTTATAGTGAAATGCAATGTTTTCTTATGTGAGAACAGGTGTATTTACTGTGAAATGTATGTAAAAAGTTCAAACTGTTTACACTGGCACAGTCTGAAGAGTTGTTATATTCTGTGCAAATGCACGTGTTATTAGCTGGAGATGCCGGTGCATGCTGTAGGTTTGCTGTCACTAATTAGGAATGTAACCAGCACTGGTTGGTTTCAAAGGTTTGTGAGCATAGAGGTGCAGCAAGTTTAGAGGAGCCAGCCTTATGCTGCATTCTACCGTCGCCACAGGAGCTCGGCTTGCAGCTAATTGGATGAAAAATAAATAGAAATGGGAGCCGAATTACACTTAAAAAACTGTATTTCAAAATTAGGAAGGTGTGAATTATTCAAAGAAAAGCAAAATGAAGGAAAGATGTCCAGTTGACCTTTTTTACAGCAGCCATTCTGACATGAAAGAAAGCCAACAAGGTCGCTCTGTGACATGGCGAGAAACAGAAGGACAAATGAACAAAAACAACGAACAGATATCAGAATATTTGGGTCTAGCCCAAGCGGCAATCTCTGTGCCTGAAGTGAAGCCTGTGCAGAATTGCCAAAAACTGCAGTTCCTCAAACGTCCACTTGAGGCTGGCTCCAGAAGTGAGTCAGTCTCCATAAGTCCCCATGTTAAAATGTCCAACTTCACAGCAGAAATAAACATGTTTACAGCCTGGTACAAAAAACAGTTTTGGTCTCTGTAGCTAATTTCAACGTTCATGACAACTGTACTGAGGGTGAATTTATATACAACTCACCTGTTCAAATGATATTAAGACTTAAAGTTATGTAGAATTAACAGCGTAGCCGCTTTGATTGACAGCTGGGTGCCGTTACAGATAGCTTGTTTGAGCCTCCAGTCATCATTCAGCCCGCCTCAGGTCCGCTGATGGTCCACGTCTTTGCCAATTTTTAGATTAGCCGGTACACCCAAAATGGCGGCTGCCAGAGCCACAGATTTTGAGCTTCAAAACGTCTGTTTGGAAACCCGTAGGTGACATCACAGACACGGCGTCCATTGTTTACACTGCGAGTGGTAAACACAGATGTTACCAATGATGCTAATTAAGGTTCCATTCCATTCAGGTCAAACGGTCAGGTGAGCTGCTGTGGTGCATGTCGGCTCACTGGAGAGTCCCTACTGAAACGAATGGAATGATCATTGATAACACCTGGTTGAGTCCAGTATTTCATGGGGGAAAAAAAGTGAATATAAAAAAACTTTTATGCCAAACAAAAATGTCATTTTAACACGTGACTTGCAGGATTTTAATTAATTCTCAAGGTGATGGAGGGTGTTCTCTCATTGGATGAAGGTGTCAAGAATTTTGTATTTTTTTTTTTTTTTTTTTTTTCTCACCACCCAGGCAGTCATTTAACAGTACACATGCCATCTGCTGCCATAAACTTGGCAGGTTTGAAAAATTCGGATCTTCTTTTCGCTCTGCCAAAAACGCAGCGTGTGTTTTCTGGCTCCCTCCCTCCCCTCCCTAACTTATTTTTGGTCAAACTATTTCGATAGGCTCTCTCCACTCCAGTCGGCTAGGATTTGGCTCAGACGAGATCGTTTCCTGTCTGCTGCTGCTGCTGCTGCTGCTGCGCGTCCCCCCTGTTGCCTATGTTAAGAGAGAGATAGATGCATACCCAAAACCCTGCAGCTGGGGTTCCCTGCACGGAGGCAGCACTGCGCAGGAGAGAGGAGAGAGGAGAGAGAGAGGAGGTGGAGGAGGAGGAGGGAGGAAGAAAGCGAGAGGGAGAGAGAGAGGATCACATTTGCCACATCCCTGCCAAGGGTGAGAGCATTTTACGCGCGATCCAGTCGCCGATCTCCAGCAGCTCTGCTCTGCCATCAGGACTAATATCACCATGAAAACTTTCAAACTCTTTCTTTCGACATAAGCTGTTTTTGTGCGTGGAGGAGAAGGGGAAAAAAAACAACAACTTTTAGCACCAGACACCATCTGTGCGGCAGGGGAACTTATCCCAACCTTCTTCTGGTGAGTATTTCCAGGAGATTTCAAAGCGCTGTTGCGATCATGTGTCGACTTATTTTTCTCACAGTGCATCTCAGTTCATTTGTGTGTGTTCTTGTGCCTTTTCCTGTCCCGTCGCTTATTCTGTAATTAGTATTCCACGGACACAGGTTTCCTGCGGCGGTCGCTCACACACATTTTATTTAATTTTTTTTTTACTGTCGATGTTCGCCACGATTCCCATCATGTGTTGATTTGGCACCATCATCTCTCATCTTTACTCCTCCAAAGCCTGAAGTTGTTAAGATGTTCAATCGATCTGTGTTAATGATCCGAGCAGTTTATTCATTTCTTTATTTATTTTTTTATTGGACGAGCGTCTCTTATCGATTCAGGAACAGGTGCGTCCCTGCGAACTCCCCCCCCCCCGCATTGTGCAGGTGGTGACAGCTTATGCGCAGTGATTGATACTTAACGGGGGGGGGGTCAAAGCAGTCAGGTCACATCGGTGCGCAAGGCCGAGCACAGGGGGTACCTGCTGATTTACACAGCAAAGAGTCCATGTCAGAGATTACAAGCTGCAAAATGTTATTTATTTTTTATTTTCTGCAGTGAACAAGCGAAAAAGAAAAAATGCAAGCAAGCAGGATAAAAACTTATATTCAAAGCAGCAATTTAGAACGATTTTTAAATAAAAACATCTGACATATTTAAGGTTAATATACCTCCACATGTTCTGATGAACTGCACAGGGGAAGAGATGTTGCCCAAGGACCAAAAATGTGGATCAATGTGGATCAATACACAATAAAAATAACTTATAAAGATGGAAATTTCTTGCAGTGCAAGTTTTTTTTTTTTTTCAAGCGACATATTCTCTGACTGTGCAGAATGACAAACTGTGTTTTGTGTTTTTTGTTGTTGCGTGTAAGCTCCACGGCGATGAGTGGAATACACAGCATGATATAGTATTTCATCAGCATTTATAAATTATATCACGTCGCTGCAAGACCAGGAAGCGGTATTTATGTGTCTGGGAATGTGTGGAACTTGAGTGGTCTCATTGTAAAGAGTTTTTTTTTAAAAGCATGCTTCAGCAGAGACCTCCATTAAATGCACAGCTTTTGCTTTTATCACGGGGATATATATTGGAATAAATGTGTGGCACGAGACGGGAGTCAGTGTTATAACTCAGCCTTTTTTTTCATCCTTCAAGTATCCACTCTCTTTGGTGGACATCCTGCAGCTCGAAGATGGCACCTTCCTGTCTTTGTGTGTGCGTTAAACTCAATTGAACTCTTTACAGATGCTGCATTGTGTCATGGGAAATGTACACGCTGTCACTCAGCTTTAAATCTACTAGCAGAGGATGAATTCAAACGAAGCGAGGTATCGGACACCGGCGAGCGCGGACGCCACCTTTCAACCGGAGGACGCAGGTTCGAGCTCCTGCGTCAGCAAGACTCTCTGGTCTGTATGTGCTGCGAGTGTCCTTGAAGACCCACCAGCTGAAGGGTTATTGTGCCTCGAGCTGACCTCGTGTTCTGATTTCCCAAGGAAAGAGACGAACAAAGAGGGGAAGGTCGAGGAAAAATCGATGAGGTGCAACGTTATTATTTATAGAAAAACTGCTCATATGCAGCCCTTTTTTTTCTTATATTACAAAGCTCTGATCTATACGATGGCTTCCTTCGTCTGGATTGTGGAGAATCTACTATAAAGATAAACAACACCATAAAAAGCCTTGATGAAGCATCTCAAATCGTAATTAACTCAAGTTCTCAGCTGTTTGTGTTTGTGTATTCTGGCCCATGACGTGAACGTACACAATGATTGAGGAGAATATGGATCAGAGGAAGCGTGTGATTGGTTACTGAGCGCTGTAGCTCTGGTAATCCTGTTGTGAGACTGGCAAATGGGATTAGGACAGTGTGTGTGTGTAAGAGAAACAGAGCCGGGGGATGACTGGAAGGCTTTACATTCGCGGCTTTATCTCGCATTTTCACTTAATTTAGCATCATCACTTTGACACTGGCCCAACAAAAGAGTCTGCGTCTCTTCGCACTGTGGACTTTGACCAGTTTTCAAAGGCTGGCAGTGCTGGACTGAGTCAGCCAGATCAGAAGAGGATATTTTGTGCTGATATTTGAATATTTTTTTTTTAAATGATAAGAAAAGAGTTTAGATCTTTCTCTGCAGGGTGGAAAACCAACTGAAGCATTCAGAGACGTTTCGCACCAAAACATTGCCAGTGCTCTAAGGCAGGAGGAGTGAAACTGCCTTTAAATGAAGAAGAATAGGCAGTTTGATAGTTGAAGCACAGTGCCTCCGTTTTCTCTCTCACTTTGGCCTTCTCTTTTACATTTTATGTCAGTCATTGGGCCTGGTTTTCGCTCCACTACAGTATGAAAAACAACTTCCGCCGAGTGAGATAATCCATCACAGCCAACGCGACGCCTTCGTACGTTGTTTTTGTTTCTTTTTTTCCGCCAAACTTTCTCTCTGTTTCGTTGTCACTTCATTGAGCGCGGTTTGAGTGTTTTCATATCAGCGCTGCGTTACGCTCTGCTTACTGTCAATCACCTGACGCCAACAGGAAGAAGGAATGGGAGTCGTCTTGAGAAAACACTCTTGTCACTATCTGTGCAAATATTTGCGAGAAGAGCATTTTACTTCGAGCCAGACGTTTCAAAACGAATGGAAATAAACGATTTCTCTGCAGCATGAATTGCTCGATAATTTGGACAAATCAACAAGACAGGAAATCAGCAAAAGCTCATTTAATAACAAGCCAATGTCTGGCTTAGTGAGCATGCTGCTGCGCCCACAACCACATTAGCATTATCTCCCGTGTGTATCTGACTCCCATCTCTTCTCTGGTGTTCAGAGTTTAGCGAAATGAGAAGCATTAACTCGGCCGCTCGGCTCAAACTGACCCTGCACCGATTTTCTCTCCCACAATACCCCCGCTGCAACCTGCCTTCACAACTCGTGCTGCCCCGCAGCCAGATCTGCTCCACTTTCCCACCTCTACCATTAAATTGTCACGCAGAGGCAGTGACTTTGTGCGCGTTCCTCCGTGCACGTTCATGCCTCGTCGTATTCTAGTACACGTTAAGAGCGCGAGCACATCAGGAGGAAAACGCTTTTCCGCAGTTTTTTTTTTTGGCTTCTCGGATAAAGTTTTTGCCTCGTAGGGGTTGTGTGTGCTTCCTGCACCTTGACCAGAGAGGAGAGGAGGAACAATTTGAAAGCACATTTTTAAAATAGATTCTCAGATGTTCAGGGTGCTTCTCGCAAAAACCCCAAGATGTCTGCAGGGGTGACAATCACACCATTATGATTGATTTCCCTGTTAATTATTAGCACTGGATAATGACTTGGCTGTGGCGAGGTACAACAAATCACTTCCACAGGATGTGTGGTGTGCTGTTTTTATTTTGCTGGGGGAGTCGGGGAGGGGGCAGAGAGGAAGTAAAATGAGAACTGGAGAATCTGTGTGGGAAGAAAGAGGTCACTTTATGCCAAAGCAATTACCTTCCTCATCCAGGGCTCTGCCAATACTCAGCGTAGGGGGGAGAGATAGAGAGGTCAGCGAGGAAATAAATATACGTGCGGTCAAGCTCTCAGTTTTTCAAACGTCTGCTTACAGGAGACCTCCTGAAGTTTAAATGGCATTTCGGAGTCGGTAGAAGCCCGAGATCTCGCTGCGCGTCTCCACCGGCTCCACGTGTGAAGTGCTCCTTCACAATATCTATCGAGGGAAATTTGTCGAAGTCTTTGTTGCGCGTCAAATCAGACGGATAATATTATGAAGTTTAAGTAATTGCTCGGCTACTCGGGGCTGCCAGAATGTGTTGTGACACGTTATCTGTCAGGAGCTGATGCTTCTCTATTCTTTGACAAGTCTTCGTGTTCTGGCATCTTTGGAGGGTGGTGGTGGTGGTGGTGGTGGGGGGGCGTATCTGTCACGGCACAGCGACGGCAGCGAGACAGATCCCCTTGCATGTGCTCGGGCCCGGCAAACAGACCGCTCGGAGTAGAGGTCAGGAGAGCTCGGGCCATCACGTTGCTGACAGCTCAGATTTATTTTTAATCTCGCCGATGAGATCTCGCCACACAGATCATGTGGCTTGTTAGTGTTGAGTGGCGAGCCCCGCCACTATTATGCCATGATCCTATACAGAGAGTAAAAAAAAAAAAAGTGACAAAATAACGACCTTGGTGAGGTAAAGCTCACATAATTGGGAGCCAGCCTGAGTGGCGTTTGATTGTTATTCCGAGCAGCCGCTGTTGTCTCGCTCTTGGCTCGTGTACGTTGAACAGACCAGGTCATTTTACCCTTATTAACACTTTGACCCCCCCCCCAACAATATTCCTTTGACATGTGTGTGTATGTGAAGGACGCCATGTTGATTGTATGTGCCATATTTACTGTCTCTCCATTTTTTTTGACCAATTTCTTTATGATTGGTGAAAAATGTCATTATCATTGCATCAGCAAGCACATTACTTGCTGTCTAAAGTGACTGCGGTCACAGAGGCAATTTTGCTGACGGTACTTTCTCTCTTTTCTCCTCTATGTCTTTGTCTCTCTCCTCTTTTTCCCTCCACCCTCCTCCCACCTCTCTCCCTCTCTCTCTGTTCTGATAGGTGCCAATTATACAGCCTGGTGTGTTGAAGCCTGCCCGGTTGCCACTGACCCTGTTAGCCAGCTTTAATGTCAACGCCCTGGCCCCAAAGTGAAGGGAATTACCCCACTTTTAGTCTCCAATCAGGAAAAAAAGAAGAGCACCACAGCAAAATGCAGAGCTTGACTCTTTTTCAACCCACGTGCTCTGTTCTGGGTCTGACTGCTCTTTCTTTCTGGTGAAACACGGGGTCGAGACC
The DNA here is from genome assembly GCA_036365135.1 of Miichthys miiuy. Classification (NCBI taxonomy): domain Eukaryota; kingdom Metazoa; phylum Chordata; class Actinopteri; family Sciaenidae; genus Miichthys; species Miichthys miiuy. Next base: position 6,358,376 of record CM071618.1, read on the forward strand.
GTGTGGATAAAACCCTGAGGGTTTTGACATTTCAGCCTTACTGTCTTTTTTTTTTTTTAGTTTTTGCTCCTCTTTTGGCCTCAGTGCTTTTTGGAGGAGGCCCAGATGATGGGGTGGTATTGCTCAGGCATATGCAGAGCCCTGGCTCTCCTGACACTCCTGTTTCCCTTGCGGGAGAGGGGCTGCTGGGGGTTGAATCCTAGCTCTGGGGATCTGGAGAAGTCCCCAAACTCTGATCCAGACCCGTGGGAGGTCCTGCAAAGGCACAAACGCAGCTGGGTATGGAACCAGTTCTTCGTATTGGAGGAGTACACAGGAAATGAACCACTCTATGTTGGCAAGGTAAGCGATCTGTGACTGTTAATGGACCAGCATTAGAGCGGCTCGAGAAAAAAAACAATTTCCAATGTCTGGTTTGAAAAAAACAAAAAACCTCATGATAAACTGATTCACATCTGCACGTATCCTATTTTCGCAGATCTGGCTCCAGGTTTTGCGCACCTGTACAGTAATACACATATCAATAACCTCTTACCATAATGACCTGCAAAAATCTAGGACGCAGCAGTGTTGTACATATTCCCAATGCCCTATATAAAATGTTGAACAAATGAAAAGATAAAACACAGACAGTGTGGGATGGTGTAATGCGTTTTAGCTCAGCCAGGCTGAGGTATGTGCAAATGTGCAATTCCAGTTTAGAGGACAGTGTACGACTTGACAACGTAATTTGCATTGTAATCATTCTCCAGAAAAAGGTACATAGTACTCAAACGTGTCTTTGTAAAGTAGGTGTTCTGCCAAGGTACAAGCAGATAGATCAAAGTAATGCATGCTTTGGCAGATAAATAAGTATGAAACCCTCCCAATGACACAAGTTGCATAGTTAATGTGAGGGTACACCGACAAAGTGACTATATAATCATGTATTTGTAGGATTGGTAGCACTGGTTTTATATTATGGTTTCCCTTAGGTAAAAATGTATGCAGACAAGTGAGAAAACATACGAGGATACTTCAATAACAGTAAGAATACTACAGTTTAAACATACTCGATTACAAGTAAATTACACGTATGTATTCAAAAGCAATTCTAAGCACATTGGTAAGCAACATTTCAAGTAAAAAGGTATTATTGTTTATTAATCTATCTAAAACTCAGTCAGTCTGCTTCAACAGGACTGCGTGTGTGTGTGTGTGTGTGTTTTGATCCCATTTGAATTGGCAGTAACCAAACAACACACCAACTGTCATCAGTCAAATTTAGCCGAATCCTCATTGGTGCACAGAAGCACATGACATCCCTATTATTTAACCGAGCCACGCCCACTTCAAATCAGCGAGACGAGCACAGAGAAAAAAAAACAAGAAATACAAAAATGTAAAATAATCTTCAGTTATGGCTTGGGCAGATGATTAAGAAAGTATGTTTTAGGGCCTTTAAGTAGAGTACTCGAGTAAATGTAGTTAAGCACATGCCACCACTGGAAGTAGTTACAGATGTCAGATAAATGCAGTAAAAAGTACATTAGTTCCCTTTGAAATGTAGTGAAATAGTTGCAAAAGTGCCTCAAAATCTACTTCAATACAGCCCCACGAGTAAATGAGCTTAGTTACATTACAAAATGTAGTCAAGTACAGAGCCTGAATAAAAGTACTTAATATAGCTGTCAAATAAAGGTAATATAAGAAGTAAAAATGCAGCATTATCCTCTGAAATGCAGTGAAATAGATGTACTTCAATATGACACCTGAATACGTGAACTTAGTTATGCTCCACAGCTGGGAGAAACTTTGGCTGTCAAATAAATACATAAATAGGCACGAGGAGGCACAAAAATGTACTCAAGTACAGAATCTGAATAAAATTACGAACTACATCTGTGAAATAAAGATCATTTAAAGAATAAAGATGCAGTGTTTTCCTCTGAAATGTTGTGGGTTAGATGTGTAAAGCGACACAGAATTGAAATACTCAAGGCACAAGTACCTCAAGATCTGAAAGAATCATACATACAGAGGAGTACACGATAACATCCGAGTCTAGTTTTTAAAATTGCATTCTCGAATTATTGTTTTACATCTCAGTGTTTGGTGTTCACAAACGTTCCTCCCAAGCTTTTAGCAACGCTGTGTAAATGGACGGCTCCTCCCTAGAAAATGTCTCTGGTGTGCACTGTGCGAGCCAGATGGGTCTTGGATTGGTCTCTAGATCCCTGTTATCTTGGAGAATTTTCTGGTCTTATTATTAAATTAGTTTTCATCTTTCCGCTCATCTGCAGGATAATCATTCTCATCTGCATGTATTTGCTGGGTCTGCTCTCACAAGCCCATTTCCTTGCTGTCTCTGAACTGGATTAGCGTCTCCAGCTGGAATTAGGATACATTTGACTGTCCTATTGTTCTCCTCTGTTTTTTTGTTGTTTTTTTTTTTTTTTGCCAGAGGGATGCTGGAGGAAAAGCATCTAAATCAGAATGAGCTTATTTGTGACACGGCAGGAGTTCAGCTAAAGGTCGTTTCTTGTCCAGGCGTCCGCAGTATCTTAAAACGCTGTCTTGTCTGATCTGTGTGTCTCCATATATCTGCTGTATCTGATGGTGCAGAGTGTAGTTTTTGCTTGGAAGCGTCTGTTCAGACATCGCCTTGTCCTGTGTTGCCCATTTGAAAGTCAGTACAGTAGTCGTAGGAAGTGCTTTTCTTTTACACATGCTTCTGTCTGATTGCTTTTCTTGTTAGTAAATCCCGCGGGACGTGAACAGGCTGATTACTTATTCATAGATGTGTAGATATCTGCTTATCCACATGGAATATACACAAACTCATTTGCAACCCTTTTTCTAACAGGTAGTCCTTTTTTATTTCTTCCCTCCCCCCCATACATGTATTGATTAATCTTTTATTTCGTTTGGTATTCATGCATTTAATGTGGAAGTACTAGCAGTCTAGGGCAAAGACAGCACAGCAGGCAGGCATGTAAAGAGCCAGACTCCATCTTTTATAACTGACCTCGTGCCCAAGCTCAATCTAACCATTCCAGAAATATGAAAAAAATCAGATTCATTTACTCCCCGCGGGGCGGAGAAGTCTGCCTGGGAGCTTGAGAAGCTGTCACATTATTTGTTCCCTAAGATCATGGTTGTCACATGGCGCGTGTTTGTTTGGTATCACAAGGGCGCGCCGCTGCTGTAAAAAGTCCGGATGGGACACCCTGACCTCGTGACTGAGAAAATGACCTTACTAGGAATGAATTCTTGATGTAGCTCCTGCAGATAAAAAAAGCAAAAACTTGCTTGCCAGAGAGAGAAGACCTGTAATAGTCAGATGCGTCCGATGTATCTGACATGACAAACAATCCGTGTCCAAACAATGGCCACGTAGTCGCTGCACAATTGTGGTCATGTGTTTGGCTGGAAGCAAAAGGATATATGATATAGTTGTTAGGAAATGGGAAGTCATCACTTTGGTGTTGCTGCTCCCTTTTTTTGCATCTGCAGTTTGGCTTTAATGCATTCTGTCAGATTCTGAATTTCACAACCAAATGTCTCATTATGCCTTGGCACACCGCCTTGGGTAAGTGTACTGGCTTGGAATCAGCTGCAGTTACATCAAGCCGGCGGAAACGTACATTAAATAAAAGAGGACCTCAAACTGCACGGCCTCCTCCGAAGCGCCGCAAAACTGGTGACGCTCTCGTTTAAACAAGCGACAGTGTCGGAAGCAACTCAACCGCTTAACAAACACTTGCTGGTAAACACGAGGCGATTAACTGTGTTCATGTGACTAAATATTTGCAGATGTTTTTTTTGCTGAATAAGCAATGTTTGTAGCAAGTGGAAACCTCCATGGCTGTGAAGTAAAAGTGCCAAAAACTGCAGTTCCTCAAACGTCCACTTGAGGCGGCTACAGAACGAGTCAGTCTCCATAAGTCCCCATGTTAAAATGTCCAACTTCACGGCAGAAATAAACATGTTTACAGCCCGGTACAAAAAACTGTTTTGAGCTTTGAGGCTGAACATCCATCATTCAGATCATATTAAGGCTTAAAGTTATGCATAATTAACAGCCGTGGACGCTTTGATTGACAGGTAGGTGTCATTAAAGATGGCACCCAGGCGTAATTCGACCTGGCGTCTTTGCTGAGTTTTAGATTAGCCGTGAGGCAGAAGTGGCAGGACTGCCAAGATGGCGGCAGCCAGCGCCTCAGATTTCGAACTTCAAACCTGTGGACGACGTCACGGATACGCTGGCCGGTCTTTATCGTGTCAATGTTCAGCAGGCGCGTGGTTCATGTTTAGATCTTTGTTTTGTTAATGCACCGATTCTCCTCGCGTTACACTTTTGAATGTTTTCACCTCCATGCAATAACTTCTATAACGCCGCCGCTGCATTCCATTAAGGACGTCTCTTTTTAGATCTGTTCATGTTCAAGTGGCTGGAGATTTTGCAGTCTGTGAGTCTGCAGAGTGCTGCCGCTCATCAGGGGAGGTACAGGCACACAGATTAAATCTCACCTTTTTTTCTTTTTTTTCTCATATAGAGATGTCTTCAAAATTGGCAGTCTGACTAACCATTAAAGTAATGGATGGACTTATTTCACCTTATAATTCAGGCGGCATCAGTCAGGGCTCTCCTTGCTACACTCACAAAAGGATTTCTTCCAATACAAATAAAAGAAGCTCGATGAGGAGCAGGAAAATGGAAAACATCTCTTGATGGAGGAAAATGTTATAGCTCGCTGTCAAAAAAAAAAAAAAAGTGAGACTGAAGAAAGGAAATGAGTCAGACAGCGCAGCGTGGAGAACAAGTGTTGCCGTTTCATCATACTTATCACAACAATCATTAGACGTTTTTATGAGCATGCATCATGAGTAATTTCTGACCTGGTCGCGAGAACCTGGTGTTGCGCTTGACAGTAATTCATTTTAATAATCAAACAATATGCGTCGCGATGCATCAGGGATAGTCCCACGGATAATTGCGACGGAGCCAACATAACATGTGACTATGCAAACTACTTCATTAGCATTCTATTAGATGTTCACTGTCAAATGGGTTAGAATCATAGAGCACGGGGCGCTGCTGCAAAGGTCAGTCTCAATAGCATCTCCTCACGCTCGCCGGTGCCGCAAACACATCGGCGCAGCTGGGGGAGTGGTGAGAGCACCATGTCGAGCCGGAGAGGAGGGTGATTCAAGCTGACAAGGAGGGGGGGGGGGCGTTATACGCACGGTACCCAGGGACAGGAGCTCATAGAGCGGGGAGCTCATAGAGCGGGGAGCTCTTGAGGCATCCTTGGGGCCTGTGGGATGGTGGGAAAGCCTTTATCTGAGCCAAAGAATCAAAGGGGATGAAAACAGCAGTGTAAACCAGACTAGAGGGTAGTTATCAGCGGGGTAGGGGAAAGGACAGAAGAGGAACATTGTTTACACTTCTCTGTCTCACATACAGTGTAGAGCCGAGGCTGCAGGAGTTAGCAGGGTCATTTTTAGATGCCAGTAGAAGTCTAGTAAATCTGAGAGGGAGGTCAGGACAAAGTCAAGACTGATTGGGGACCAAAACATGCAGTAAACTGTATTTCACCCAGAAGAATATATGAGTCTCTTTAATGGGTCGACAGAGAATGTAATCTACCCTTCAACATCCAATCGATAATTGCAAAGGAGTTTATTATAAAATTATACCAACACTATTAAATATTTATTCCACCTCATGTGGCTGACAAACAAAGAATCCGTGTTGCCACATGCCAAGGAACCAAATAACCATAAAAAACTGACTAAAGACATCAAATTTTAGAGAAAATGATTCTGTGTTCTGTTCAGACAACCCAAGTCACGAAATATGGAGGCTTGGTCAGAGGCTCTGCGTGCGTGGTATAATGTTTTGATGTGATGGTGAAGTCACATGAAGTAGTATATGGAGGTGGGTGGATGGAGCGCAGTGTTCGTGTCCAGTGTGGAACCAAAAGTAAACACTGATGTGTTTTTAACTTAAGTAACGTAACTTATGTATTGCAACTTATATTACATACTTTATGTTACGTGCTTGTTTTAACCCAGACCAAAACATTTTAGTTCCTAACTGCGACTTGAAATGTTTCTGAGGAAGCCTTAATTTGAAAGTGCAACAGGACATTTCATATTTATTGTCGCTAACTTTACATTGAATGTTGCTAACTTGCTAGCGGACCCCCCCTGGTGTTTATAGCGCCATCATCCGAAGCATTGACACTGACCACGCGGTTCAAAGCTGTGCCAAACATTCATGTGTTCACCACATTGTGATGTCCTGATTCTCATCTATGTCAGAGTACGTTTCCATAATGATAGAGTTAAATCAAAGAAATTTTATATTTTGGGACTTTCTGTTGGAAAATCAGATGAGAAGATCGATGCCGCTCTCGTCTTTCTGTAAAGTGTGAAGCTACAGCCAGCAACTAGTTAGCTTAGCTTAGCATAAAGGCTGGATACAGAGGGGAACAGCTAGCCTGGCTCTAAAGTTCTGCCTATGAGCACCTCTTAATCTCACAAATGAACATGTTATATCATCTTACAAGTATAAAAACAACTATTTGCCCCAGAAAGTCACCATGCCAAACAAAAAAATATAGACTTAGACTTCCTCTGATGTCACAAACCAAACTGCTTCCAAATTTGCTCCGTACTGTTTCATTATTATGGTGAAAAATTCAGTTTGATAGATAGAAGTTTCAAAACTATCAAAAGTTTCAGCACTGATTAGATGTATTTGTTTTGTATCTTTATTTGTAATTGGAGGAGCTGTTGAATTTAACTCTAAAATCTGTTCAGCACTTCCAGACTTTTTTTTTTTTTTTTTTTTTTTACTTGAAAAGGTTGTCTAAATTTAGCCAGGCACGATGTCATGTTGTTTAAAGGCCCTGCACACCCACATGTCACCAAAACTCTATAATAATAATAATAATATTAACAGAGAAATCCAGCAGCAGAGTGAGGGTGAGGTGTCAATCAAGGACAGTTTGTACACGCCCACACAGTCCTGAGAAAGGTCTTGCCAGGCAACAGTGAAAACACCTGAGTGGGTAGACGATGGGTCTGTGGAGGTTTACAGCTGCCTCGACTCATAAACTCTGGAACAAAACGTGCCCCGGTTGGTAGTTTAAACCTCACGTCTGTTGAAGTCACTCTCAAATCAAAAAAGATACTCCCTAGAAACAGTGCGTAAGATGATCTAGAGACCGACATTTTAATACGGTATCTCTTGTTTACTGTAGAAAGACGGGTCCAAATCAAAGTAGGCAGGTTGTTGTGGTCTTGTAACTTGATTTACTTCTCATATGTTTGCACTTATTACAGAAGCCGTTTGTCTTTCTGGCAAACTTAAGCTATTATTTAGAGCTTGGATTTACTCACTCTCCCCTTGTCTCACCCCTCGGCTACATTCTTCAAATTTATGGTGGTCTGTTGATGGCTTAGTAAAAACAGAGGTAGATCATTTTGGCATTTGGATGTAGTGTATAAGATAAACACTCTTTTTTTTTTTTGTAGCAAATAATATTGTAACTTAATTAAATATTAAAGGATATTGAAGGCGAGGGGATTTGTGAGACATTTTGAAGTTGCTGTGTATTTTCATTTTATGTTTTTCTCTCTGTATGCTCTTTTATGCATTTTTTTTTTTTTTTGTCTGAATATGGGGTTGCTGAAGTTTCCTGAAGTGCTGATGTATTGAATTTTCGACATCCCCAACAGGTCTGATCCTGAATAATTCAAGAGAGGTCCTCAGCCTGTGCTGAGAGCATAGACGTACTATGAATACACACAAAAGTTAAGTTTTTAGATCTCTCTATTTTTCCTCTACAAAGTGGATAACAGGTGGCCTGGAGACTATTGTGTTTGGTAAAACAGGCGGGATCAAGCATTCTTCTCCAGTTCAATGAATAATGTAAGCATGGCGGGTATGAAGTTGGTTAAATATCTGCCACTTGAACCTCCTCGAAGATTTGGGGGTTTAAGTAAGAGACCATTTGCCTTCCGTGAAATGTGCTAGTTGGAAAGCAGGAAAAAGGCACGGTATGAGCAGGATTTCGGTCAGGCATTTGTATGCAGAGGCTACTTGACTATTTTCCTCTAAAAATGTAATGAGGCACTATGGAACGACGCTCGTTTTTCATAACTAATTACGTTTAACATGGATATTTGTGTGAAATAAAGCAGTTTGGTCTGGAGCCTGGTACACCACCAGACAACAGACTTCAGGCATTACAAATGTTCCCTTAAAGCACAGAGGTATTAAGTTTCATGCTGCCTATTATTTTTCCTTTTACTAAAGGTACCTTAATAGAGTTGCTCAATGTGTCAAGTGTGTTTTTAAGATTGATTCATTGTGTATTACCCTTTGTTGCTTATAAGGCCACAGGTTTGACGTCTATAAACTCGCCTTTGATTTAAGAAACACTGAAGCTTCATAGTAATCAGATTATTTCCCACTTTAAGGAGTGGTCCAATTTCAGAAACATCTATCTAAGTGAGAAACTTAGTTTCCTCTTTCATGTTAAGGGGAGGAAGAATAATTTGATTAACAGCTAGATTTGGGAAGGTGAAACCTAATTATGTGGTACAGTAAAACCATATCTGCTTCTTGGAGTTGTTGCTTATGTTGGAAAGTAGCTACCACTGAAGGAATGTGCTACACTAATGATTTTCAACCAGGGGTACTTGTACCCCAGGGGGTACCTGTGCAGGAGCCAGGGGGAACATGGAAGGACTGTGGAGGAGCCACAGCTAATTGGAAAATCTGTGCTTGGTACGACATACAAATATATTATATTGTACAATATTGCATATTTATAAATTAGGAGGAAATAAGCACAAGTAGATAAATTGGTGTGAGGCTTTAGTATATTTGTCACAAGGACCAATAAACGCTCCTCTCACCAAGCAGAGTCGATAACAAAAGTCATAGAAATGCTAGACTGCTAGAAATGCAGAAAATTTGAACAAATCAAGACAAAAATATCACCAAAAAAAGTTCTACACTTGACTGAGATGGAAATGGTTTATTGAATAGGTCTCTCACTGACAAAATCATGAATCAGATTTGAGTGGAGCGACGAGGAGCCTGCAAGCTTTCCTCAAATTAATACATGAAACAAACAAATGCCATATTTCCGTCATGTTTCTACATTGTTTTTGACCGTTTGACACTGACTGGCGCTCATTTCATTATGTCATTTCATTCCGCCCTCTTCCTCTGCAATGGTTTAACAGGCACCCGAATGGAAAATGAGCCCCACCGGCAGTTTAACTCGATTAGCTAACTCTAATAATCGCATAACAGTAGCGGACGAAGACGCGTTAAGCATTAGGCTAAAAATTTATGTTACTTGTAAATACTGACAATGCTATTGCAACAGTTATACTGTTGTACAATGTCAGCATGTTACAGTGGCAAACTAAGATGATTGCAACAGTTGCAATCCTCTTAGTTTGCCACTGTAACATGCTGACATTTGCAAGAAAGCACTGAACAAATGGTACAACTGAGGGAATGTCATTAGTTCTGCAGGTATTCTGTGAGAAAGAAGCACATGACATTTCACGTAAAAGTTGTTGATGATATCTCAGCCTGGACCAGTGGACATTTCCACATTTCCATCGCTGGAGCCGTGTCGTAAGCGTGGCTGAAAATATTGTAAGATAACAAGCACTTATGTAATTAACAGAGTTAAATAACGTCCAGTTTGAAATCAATTCAAACGAACGTGACAGTTGGCGTGGATGCAGAGGTGGTGGAGCTTACGTGACAGGGATATGAAGGTACGTCAGACGAAATAGGTTGGTAACCGCCGCACTAGCCCATCTCCCGTTGACAGTAATTAATTGCTGTAACAAACTGGCCGCATGTGTGATTTATGTGAACGGTAAGAAAGTCTGAATCATAATTTACATGCACTCTCTTTGTTTACAACGGTGCGCTTGACGCTTGATTCTGACGTCAGTCGCCGTTTTTTGGAAATACATAAACGAGTTACCCGACTTTTTACACCTTAACCTGATTACACTGAGTAATCTGGTTTCATGCATGCGTGTGTGTGTGTGTGTGTGTGTATATAAATTGTAGCTCTGCCAAAGTAACCTGAAGCCTTCTACCTCCATCCACACACACACACTTTATATCCAGCCCAACCCCCACACCACCCTCCTCTAGACATTTACCATCCAATGGATGAAGGACCCTAATATGCTAAAACCGGGGATGCATTGGCCACCTCTCGCTGTAATTAAATTCAGTCATAATGAATCATAGCCCCTAATCCTAAAACAGGCTATATTTCCACAGGGAGGAGAAATGACCTACATGTACTGGGAAAGCTCTTAGTATAGCCCTTTCTACTACAGCTTTCTTACTTGGCATTCACTCTGAAAGCATGACAAACACACACAAACCTCACTTTGAGGTGTGTTGAAAGCAGCGGCCTAGTGTCGGGCTTATTTCCATATCAGTGCTGTTTATTTATATGTATCACACAGGGCTTCGTAAACAAAAATCAGGTAGCAGCTTCACAAGTCATGTCACAGTTTGCAAGTAATGATGTGGTCAAACCTTTTTTCTTTTTCTTTTTTTTTTTTTGTAACTTTTTATGCTCTGCTTTCAGCTCTTGTTTTGTGACTTGAATAGCAATGCGATGTGCGACGGCTCATTGCTCTGTGGAGAAGAACCGGTGCATAGTAACACGAGGCAATTAGGGTATTGTACGAGCCAGTCATCGGGCTAATGTTAGTGATTCACAACGGTGCCGCTGCACCTTTTGCTCTTGGAGGTGTATTTTATCATTTGCAGGACCACGCTGGTTGCAGCCCAAGATACTGTCACAGATTCATTGTGTAAAAAGAAAAAAAAAAATACACTTGGCAGCCGGGGAACACAGAGATAATACGTACTTTGTTTTTCTGTTTTGAATGGACACAGATAGAAGAAGATATAGCGCACTTGATTGCAGTGCAGGAAAGTGCGTTAATTACGATTTCTATCTTTGTTTTGAATCATTGTGTTGAATTCATTAGTCTTCTTTCTGTATGTAATTGCACATGGTCACTAATTGGATCATATAATGTAATATTTCAGCTTTCAGTTCAGACTTTTATTCTTGCCTACTAATGGGCCTACACTATCAGCCGTGTGGTACTGGAAAACAGATTTTTCATCTAGGATTGGACGAGCTTTTTTAGTAAATAATACATTCTTCCCTCTGCATTTCTGACTCTTGGATAACAAGACTAAGACACCATTTCCACCTGGAATCAGCATCTGATCAGGATAATGACATCTGAACCACTTTTGCACGTGTAAACCTTAGCATTGCTTCTACAAGCTCGCTCTCATCCTTATTCTGTTTGCATTCAGTCTGCATTTGTATGCAGGTTAGCTAGGCAGGGCTGGCAGACATGGCATGTCCCTGTTCAAGGGAAGCATGTCTTTCATTTTTAAAATGACTTTTTGTGAGAGAAGACTTGTTAGCTACTGTGACTTGGACATGTAGCCTTTTTTAGCCTTGGCAGCTTGAGCTAGCAGGAAAAAGGTGGACCGGGGTGATCTGTGAACTTGACTGGGGGATTTCTTAGGAATGTGGTCACACTGTGCAAAGCCACGTGTTTGAATGTGTTTTCTTTGACCAGATGAGATGCAGGCCGTACTTTAATGACAGGTCTAAATGGGTCTGGAGCCATGCTAGTGCCTCTGTGAGGCTGGACTTTGGTACTGCAGTGCTTTGAGCTAAATGCTGCATGCTAACATGCTCACAGTGGCTAAAATCCTGATATTTAGCAGGTATAATGTTTACCATTGTTCCCCTTCTTAGTTTAGCATTAAAGCATGCTAACATTGGCTAATTAGCCAATTTTAGGCTAATGATTGTGTCATTAGTTTTGCAGGTATTTGGTCATAAACCGAATGGTCATGTTAGATAAAAAGTTTTGAGATAACTAAAGTGAGGAGCATAAATGTCTCACCCAAACTGAATCCATCTAGTAGTTCTTAAGGCATTTCACTCAAACCCACAAATGTCAACCAACCTCATGGTGGCGCTACAGGAAGAGTTCATCATCAAACTGTGCATCGATTCAATAAAGATATCCTGAGAGCAAAGTGGTGGACTGACAGACAATGCCATCCTTAAAATATGACAACTAAATGACATCAGATCATCAGACTGAAGCGAAAGAATCTAGGTTGTATCACTTCGTATTTCATAAAAAGCCTGAGCTTCAACGGCCAAATGATCCAGTAAATAATCAGAACGCACATGACTGCTCTCTTTCTCTTCATCTGAGGTACAGGCATGGCTGCAAAAGCATAATTGCTTCATTGAACAAAACTAACTCTTCTCATTACTGACTCCACATGACTGATTTCGGACTTTCAGAGCCCAAGGCAAATGTATAAAAAACAGAACCACAATAACTGTATTGGAAAAAGCTAGTGGCTGAATCAATTCTGTTTCTTTTCATTCTCTTAACCCAAAGCGTTCATTCAATTTCAGGGACAACAGGGATAAGTGGATCTTAGGTGGTGCAGAAAATATTTAGTAGTATTTTTTCTTTCTCCTGCAGACTTTAGTTTTTGGTCCACAGAAAAATAAGCACATTTTCTATGAAATTTAAGCATGTCATTTGAATATTCTCTCATATGGCATGCATATTATATCCACCCATCCATTTTCTTCCACTGATCCAAGGTTGGGTCGCAGCGGCAGGAGGTTTAGCAGGGCATTGCAGACATCCTTCTCCCAGGCCAATGCATTCCAGCTCGTCCTGGGGGGTCCCGAGGCGTTTCCAGGCTAGATAGTTTCTTCAGCGGGTTCTGGGTCTGCCTGGGGTCTCCTCCCAGTTGGATGTGTCCCTAACACCTCCAAAGAAAGGCGCCCAGGGTGGCATCATAATCAGATGCCCGTACAATCTCAGTTGGCTCCTTTCAACGCGAAGGAGAGGCTCTACTCTGAGCTCCCTTTGGATATCCAATCTCCTAGCTCAAACTTTAAGGCTGAAGGATGCTAATTTCGGCCACTTGTATCCATAATGTCATTCTTTCCGTCACTACCCAAAGCTCATGACCCTAGGTGAGGGTTGGAATGTAGATATACATGCAGATTACTAATCACAAAACTTGCCTGTAAACCCATTTTTCTGATTTCTGTTTCCTTTTCTGTTTTTTCCCTCCAAGTCTTATGAATGTTTCCATAAAAATGTAACTTTCCACTCTTTTTATGGCCCCTTTACTAATTTAAAATAAAGGTGCAAGACAAATTATTTTCATTCCATTCGGACTACGTTTTATTTCATTTTTTTTCTTGCCAGTGGATAACACTTTAACACAGTCTGAACTCAGTTAAATGTCGTGGCTCAACTGAAGTTTGAAGGATCTCTGAAGATACTCAGTTCTTGGAACCCAGCCCATTCATTTTCTATGGAAGAAATGAGTTCATAGTCTGACAGTGTTAAATTATGCCGAGAGGCTAAGGCTATGCAAAGACTATGGGATGATTCAGAGATGGATTGGGCTATGATCTAAAGTTGTTATTGAATTTGGCTTGTGATATCCCTCAGAATGAAGAATGAAGTCAGGAGAGTGATTTACTCTTTTCATGGTGCAAGAATAAATATATTCACTACTGGAGGGATTGTGTACACATCAAAAGTCTTCCTTCCCAAAGGCCCTCTCATGTTGGGGTTTAATAAGGTATTTTATTGTTTGAAGTAGTACTGCTTGTTTGAGTTGTTTATAATCCCTTTGGATCACAGCAGCACTGTTGGTAGTTTAAAAGAGATGGCATTATCCGCGTGTATTCTTTTCTTTCTTACTCGCACCGCGCTTCAGTTACATTCTGTAATCCAGGTGGGCTTCTTCATCCTTTCCCCGAAGAACTGAAGGTACGCTCGAGTCACAGCACTCAGGATTCGTATTATACTACACACTTAAATGACAGTGGTGGGTGATGGACATTGCTGGTTATTTTGTATAGGTGCTACACAGAGAATGGAGTGTAAATGGAAAGCTGGGACAATGTGAAGCTATTGTTCTGTAACAACTGAAATGTGAAGGACGGCCATGAGCCTCTTCAAGTGATTATGTGGAACTTCTTGAACGCCTCCTGGTAGCCTTTAGTTGCATGTTGCTTTGTGTCTTGCGGTGTCAAAAAACACTGAGAAGAAAGCTGGAAAACATCTTTGTAGTCTTTCCCTCAGCTCCTGAGGAGACGCTCTTCAGGCTGACCTTTTTAAACCTAACAAAACTGAAGCATAAAAGTTATCCCATAGCTTTGATTCAGGAGTTTATAGCGTCCTTTTTACCTTATGATCCATACTATAACCAACAAGCCATGTCCGTGGGCCACGACTGCCATTGAAGGATATAATACAGAACCTGAGCCCTGTGATTCAAGCCTCCCTTTTGAAGTATTGACTACTTGTGACCATTGGCAGTATAAAGAATGGATGTCGTATCTGTGAGGTCACCCACACGGTTCTAAAGAGCCGTTGCAAAGCTTAGAGTGTGGTGTCTCTGTCCGCCACCATGTTGGTATTCCTCTCTCTGCCTCCATAGAAAACAGAAACTTCAGCAAGATTTTGCACTGACTGTAATTTATTTTCAAATCCTAAATGATTAACTTGTTGAAAGTAATAACGTTAAAATATCTCCAGTGTGGTCCAGTGTGTAACATTTAACGGTACCTAATGACAAAATTCATATTCATAAGTATGTTTTCATTAGTGTGAAATAAAAGTAAGGATTGTTGTGTTTATGTTACTTAGAATGAGCCTTTTATCTACAGAGGGAGTGGGTCCTCTTACACGGAGTCCACCATTTTGAACCACTTTGTTTCTACAGCAGCCCAGAAAGGACAAACCAAACACTGGCTCTACATCAGTCCTTTCGCTTTTCGATGCCACTAAATTCTGCACACTGGACCTTTTTAAATAGTTTAAATGGATGAATACCAAACGGTTCTTTACTGTGGCTTCTCAGTCGTGAGGATTAGCTGCGTTTCTTTTAAATATATTTAGGTTTTGTTCTGTAGGTTGGACAAAACAAGACATGATTGAAATCAAGAGCTTGCGCTTAAAATTTGCAATTGCTAATTTTTTGAATCCTGGAAAAAAGTTGAGGAATTAGTCATAATATTGATCAATCATAAATTATCTGTCAGTAGCAGCCCTATTTGATTATTGGATTCAGTTTTGTAGCCTAATGAACAAAAGTCATTTCAAATGTGGAAGGCGTACTCTCCCCAGTCCATAAATATTCTCCTTTTCATTTAAAACATATAGAGGCTGCAGCACATAACTAGACTGTGGTCAGAGGGATGATTCCCTCATGAGCATCTCACATGAGAAACTGGTATAGATAAAAGCGCAGTTTGACTTCAGTCAACGTCCAGCAGAGCAATGTGTGAAATGTTTGAAATATTTTCAGGGTGTATGTTACACTTGGCTGAGCTCCCCGTCTTAAAATGCTTGACATCGTTGACAGCATGCAGCACATGATGAAGACGACATTGTCAAACTCTAAAATGTTGAAAGCTGCGATGACAAGTTGATGGATAGACACATGAACTGCAACGATTTTGATTATCGATTAAATATGAAGACTTACTGCTTGTCTTTTCACGTATCTTTGAGGTTTGGACTGTTTGTTGGAAAAAAACATAAGACATTTGAAGATGTCTGGAAAGCTGTTATCGACATTTTTCACTATTATCTGTCATTTTTCAGGCGAGACAAGAAAATAGAGTTATGTGTTTGTTTTGTTTTTTTTTAACTGTCAATTGTCACCCAGCTCATGTTGAGAAAAGGAAGTACCATAAAACCAGTTGTACTTGGTATAATAAAGTTATTAATGTCTGGGATTTGGATTAATTTTGATACAACAAAAAGACGTGAGGTAAACTACAAGAGACTGACGAATGAAAACTCCCCGAAACAATCAGTCAAAATACCTAAGCTGAAAGGGGAAAACTAAATCTTACTATCTAACCCTCTAATAACCAAAAAACAGAGAGGAACAGCACCCATAAACCTCGTGCTTCAAAACTAAACATATCTACGTGTATGCAAAATCAGCAAATTCACCAATATCTGGCCCAGTCCCCAGGTATTAAACAAAAAAAGAACAAGTTAGAACACATACTACCATTCACAATAATTCATAAGTTTAACACTGAGGCAAGCTCAACACAAAAACTAACCCGTCACGACTGTCGGCCTGTTCAAACTTAAATAACGTAGCTCCTCAAATTGGAGCCAGGGGACTGAAGGGTCGGAACGGGTGCCGCTCCAATCAGGATCCTCCAGGCCTCCGGGACGGGATGACACATGTGGCTACGCCTCATTAGCTGTGACCAATCAGGGGCATGTGACTGCACACCTAACTTACATACACAATGAACACCCAGTGGCAAACTATTCCCCACAGTTTTAGGTGTCAAATAAATTTTAAATCCAAAAATATGCACACAAACACAGACTTTAACTGCACTGTACTGTCTTTAAGAGAACTGAAGTGGCATCATGTACGCTGACTGTTTGATGCGTCTGCAGCCAGTTGCAAACTGTGCAAAAGATGGACTTGATGTTTCCACACATCAAACAAGAGTTGAGATCACATCATGGTGTAGTGCATGTTTCATACAGTACTTAAGACACTGGCATCAACACACACTGATATATTAGCGTGGATATGCGTCAGCTGACTCTGACTTCAAGCTTTAGGCTTTCATTATAATTAGCTGTGAACTGTAACGCAGCTGGGTAAATGCTTTGTCGGGTCATTTGCGTCTGTTTTCCCATAGATGATCAGATCTACTTTACATGGCATGCCATCAATTAAAGGACATCACATAAAGCTGTGTGCTTGCCAGGAACTCTTGGAGCATTTACATATTGACTGTGAACACTGAGTACAGCCAAATGCAGACATGTACAATCTCTGTGGTGTAATACTAAAAGCTTTACGTGTCTGTTAATTTTATTGTCCTTTCTGAGGCATGCTCTTAAGATACCGCTTTTATTACATGTCAATGAAATTATTTTTCTTCACCTCCCACACTTACATTTTATAAATTTAATCACATTGAAACAGACATAAATGCTGATTTAATAATAAAAAAAAATACCACCTTTAGAAAGTTTAAAAAGTCTACAGTAGATTTTAATTTACAGATATTAAAGGTCAAAAACATTCAAGCTAAATGTCAAGAGAACTTCATACAGTCAAAAGTAAACAAGGAAATAGTAGACATCAATAGATGGGAATAAATGCACCCACAAAACACTTGACACTTGATCTTTTGCTGTACTTTTTCTATAGATTTATTTTGCAGGATATTTCACTAGCGCTCTCTCCACCTACATATGGAGTTCATACAACAACAGCTTCAGGTGTGGTGTCTGTGTATTATATCATTAAGTGAAAGTGAGATTAAATAGAAAAAAAGTCATTTAACACCTCTAAACGTTCATAATGGATGCTAGTGTGATGATAGTGTGAGCATATGCTCATAATAATGTTGATACGGATACCAGATACAGAGATTTTTTTTTTTTTTTTTGTCACCACGGCACAAACTGAGTGCGACATTTTACAGTTTAAAAAAATCTGCTTGTCAGTTCTCAGTGGGACAGTTTTTAAATTCTGTTTCTGAAGCTCAAACCTAGTTTGCCTTTCTAATTTCAACCTTGCCTCCTAGAAATTATGTTTAAATGCAGCTAATTTGTAACTTTTTTTTGAAGGTAATGTAATGCAAATGGTTCCTATTACCATCAGACAGAAACCATGGTCTTTCCCTGATTAACCAAAATAACCACAGACGGAAGTCTGAATGCAAACCGCCAAACTCTGGTGTAAAAGTCTGAAGCTTTAATGCTAACAGTAGCCCAACAAACCTTAAATAAATCGACAACTTTGATGTTATGCTATTTTATATTTGTTGAAATAAGATTTTTATTTATTTGTTTTATTTAAAATTGACCATGTAGCATTTAAAACATCAATTTCACAACATTAGAGGCACTGTATCAGATTATAGCTTTAAGCTAAGTTTTAGACAGTTTGTCCTAGTCTACAAAGAGAATACAGTGATAACGATGTATATCCAGAGTGATACTACTTATACTGGTAATAATTAATCACCAAAGTCAAATTTAGGTACAAAAACAGTCTATCTATTGAAATGAATAGGAAAGTAGTCGCAAGATCGATCGCATCACCCCAAAAACCAGCCTCATGTGCTTTTGTGCCGCCACAACGATGAGCAGATTTTGTGTGGTTTTATAAAGATGGCTCTGCAGTTTATATGACTTTCTGCTGTTTTTACACGACCTTTATTTCCCCTTTTTTTTGTTTTATTTGGTCTTTTAAAAAGCTTGTTGTTTACAATATTGTCCAAAGTCTCATTTATTGGGTTTCAGATGTTGCTCTTGTCTGTAAGAAAGTATTTTATCTCACTTTAAAAGGAGAAAAATCCATTCCGATGGTTATTTACTCTAAACGGACATTTAAAGCATTCATTCACCTTGTTTCAGAAAAGCTATGAGCTGAAAAGTTGGCACATGTTGCCAAGTCACGCAGGTCTGGTTTGATTTTCAATCAGGCACCAGGACGAGCCATGACTTCCCCCACGCTGGCCAAACTTTTGCTGACTCTTCATCTCTTGGCTTCGGGGTCTCTTCAGCAGACGCTGGCACATACAGCAGGGATGTCATGCTCACTCTCGTGCTGTCTGGGGTACTTAAGGCAACAGCATGGTGACAGGAACAACACACTGGCTTCCCACAAGCGACAGACAAAATGGAAGTTGACTTGTTCTTGACAGCGAGATTCCCAAATGTCATGTGAGCAATAGATGGGGCACAGCAGGCCATAATACCGCGGCTACTCACAAAGGAAACATACATATTGCTTAAATGTCCAGGCTGTCTGCACTGTTCAGTGTTTCCCATTAAAGTAGCGGCCCAAAGTTGCAGGTTCAACTTCACCAGTTACATGAGTGAGCGACCCTTACAATCTCCCAGTCTGCTGGTTTACTAGCTGACAAATGAAAAGAGCCTGCAGCCGTGCTGGCTGTATTAAAGCGTTCATAGAGATGGAAAGATTCCAGTGGTGATGCCTTGTGTACATTCACATCATCATGATGGTTGTATTATTTCAGATGGGGATTTAAAATGACGTTGGGGTTAGGTTTATTTACATTGAACGATGGCTTTGACTGATGTGAGGCGTCCGTATTTGTTTTGTTCTCAGGTATTTCCATATTCGTTTGTTCCAAGTTCTATCAGAGCTTTCGGGAAACATTTCCATTAGTAATTAAGTTTTGGAAGTTGGCATGGATTCTGTTTATAAATCAGAAATGGTATGGTTTGTACTTTAAGACTAAGTCAAAGTTTATTCAAATGAATGTGTGGATGAAGTGGAGTGAGTAGAGGAGCTAAGCTTGACAAGCAGACAGAAAAATCCAGAGAGTAAACCTGAAGCACGGGAGAGCAAAATTTAGGCATGAGCATAAAACAAGACTCAACATGAGGTGGATCAAATGAGATATACTGATTTGGCTGGCATAGATATGCAGAGTTCTGATTGGTGGATGTGTGCAGGTTGCTGCAGGAAGAGGATAATTGGATGGCCACGCCCAGCCAGATCATGACAGGAAACTCTTAATTACTACAACTTCTGCACACTTTGAGCTGCTAACATGGTGATGTTTAGCATATTATATAATGTTAAACTTGCTCATCGATTTAGCGTCAGCATGCTACATAAACACAGCTGAGGCCGATGAGAATGTGTTGACAAACTGAAATTTTGACCTGCTGATGGCGCTAAATGAAAAGTTCCTTGCGAGGTATACTGGAACCAAATTTCGCAGCAATTCATCCAATAGTTGCAGCCAGTAGGGTTCATCCTCTGTGGACCATGAATTCTCTTCAAAACCACTAAAACACTAATCATCCAATAGTTGTTGAGATATGAACAGAAAGATCTGACTAACATTGCTTTATCTATAGATATGCTGCTAGCATGTCTAAAAAAACACGCACAGATGCACATAAACTCATTAATGTTCAATTTTTCACCCTTCGTCTTGTCGTCTTAGTGCAATCCCAGTTCATTATAAATGTAGCGCGCCACTGATTTGCACACGTCTGAGTAAATACAGATACGTTTGAAAGTTGAGCCCTCTGAGGGCGTTCTGTTTCTCAGCTGATGCGACTGATTTATTGCTCTATTAAAACACCAGTTTCTGTCTTATTGGCTCAGAAGATTGAGAAACTTCACAGGCTCATCAGAAAACCTCTGCATGCGTTCACTATGACTTTTACTAAAGGCCACTTTCAATAAATGTCAGGCTGCAAACATTGGTAAACAGTTTTAGCTCTGATCAAATTCCAGAGGGGTGATATACACGGTGAGGCTGCCATGTCTGTAGGATTACAAGGGTTCCACTTCGGAAATGGCACATTAAACAAATGGATCATTTCCCACTGGTGACGACAGTATTTATTCCCACCACTGAGGAGGTCTGCCCTTTCACTTCACGTCCCGCTCATCCAAACGTTGAGCCCCTCTCCATCCCATCCGAACACTGATGAGAGCTCCTTTCAGGCCAGTTACAAAGTGCAGCTCTGGAAGGAAAGTTGCACACTCATAACTCTGGTGAAATATTCAGCAGAAGGCAAGATGTGTCGGATATAGTTTAAAATTTAATGATTGCATCAGAGTTATGATGGTGCGTTTTTTTTCTCTCTTCCTCAGTTTTATGTAGTTTAGAAACTAAATGCACAAAAAATTAATTTAAATATGTCCAATCTGTTGTTATTATTACAGGAATATTAGCTATACCAAAACAGTCTTTTGTACCAGGCTGTAAACATGTGTATTTCTGCTGTGAAGATGGACATTTTAACATGGGGGCTTATGGAGACTGACTCGATCTGTAGCCAGACTCAAGTGGACGTTAGAGGAACTGCAGTTTTTGGCATTTCTGCGTTGGCTTCACTTCACGGCCACTGAGGTTATCATTTGGTCTCTACAGGTTTGTTTGGTTTCAGCTGAAGAGCATAATGTTGTATTTTAATAGTATGTCATTAAGATATTACGAGAGGTTGTTGAGAACTTGTGAAAAAAAGGAGTTTAAAATAAAACTGACCTGCAATGAGCTGCCTAATGAGAAAAGAAGGAGGATAGAGTAACATATCATCGAGCTCATAATATTGAGCTGAGCTTTGAAAATATGCTTGATCATTTCACAGTTTCATTGTTATATTTATTGTGTATTCTTCCTCATACTCTGGTAAATCTTGAGATTTTGGGATACCAGAAAAAACTACATGTTGTCCATTTGTGTCTATAGATTTCACCAAAAGTTAACATTACATAATGCCTCATTTGCATATTCAAACATACAGTTGTCTTAATATTTAACTGGGTAAATTTCATAGTGCTATATATTGGTTTAGATGCCCTATTAACCTATTCACCCGTAGTGTCTCACAAAATGAATGGAATTTCACAATCCATATCTTTTTCAGGTTGTTTTATCAACCTGAATACTATCTCATACTCTGGGCCAGAAATCTACATTTCAGTAGCACTTACATCCACCAAACCTTTCACCGAGTTCAAGTCCTATCTATATTCTGGAGGTTTTTACAGAGGGGTTTATTCTTATATCATTCAGAGCCTGATTTATAGAACATTTTATTCCTAAGAAAATGGTACAATATCATCTGATCTATGGAGCGATGGATATCGAAGATTCCCTCTGTAAAAACCTCTGACTCTAATATATCAACAAAATGAAACAAGAATCTTGAGCCTGACTTCTAATGTTCAGATTTCTGTATGCAAGTTAGTGAATTTTTAGATAGTGCTAGATATTAGAGAAAAAGCCTTATCGATTGTAATCATGGTGATGTTAATTTACTAGTGCCTCACTTTAATATGATTAATGCATATTTGTTTATTTAATATTGAACTCTGTGGGCCTCCATACAAGTGTGGACGAACTTGAAATTTTACATTGAACAGTAAGTAGCTAGCTTTATTGGGGGTAAAGTTTAGGGTATGAAAAGTAAATGTAATTTTGGTTAGTTAGAATATGTGTTAAAGAACAGACTAAGACAGTTTGGTTAGCCGCCTTTCTTTTTGAAAAGGCAATGTGCTGATCTGCTGTTCCAAATATTTTACAGCCTCTGACACGTTTGACTTTTATTTCAAAGATCATTTTTAAAAAATTGACTGGAAATTTTGTCCTTTCATTCATTTTCTAGCTTTTAGATGTCTAGAACTAGAAGGTTAAGTAGTAAAATCTTTCTTTAAACTTTTAGTGCCTGTCAACGTTGACGTTGAGAAAGATTGGAGAAGACACAACAAATGTCCAAGGATGAACTGGCCCCAACAACCCCCCCTAAGCTAACACGATGCCCCAGAATGAATCAGTTTGTGTCCGTTAAGAATAAAATTGTGTGATTTATGGGTAATAATAAAGTGCTTATCGTTCTCCTGGTCCACATCTCCAGTATTTGGATTGTTCATTGTCCTTGTCGGTCATATTCATCCGTATATTGTAGGTGACTAGCACTTCAGAAGAGATTATTGATGTCGCTGTCATCAGGCGGCAACCTCAAAGTGCTCAGAGCGATGAGTACTCTTCACTGAACAGGTTTTTAATCAAAATAATGTGTGTCAAACACCATCGCAACCTGTTTGCTGTTAGGAGCTGGAGTGCATGTGAAAAACAAGAATAAATAACCATCGGCAATTATGCTTCGCCTAAGCTTTTAAAAAATATATATGAACGGCAGGAAATCGCTTAAGAAAACATGGGAAAAGAAATGTACCATTCATGCTTTAATGATTATTTGTTAAGGAACATAAACACATGAAAGCGACTTTTGATATTTCATTTTACGCATCTTGTTAAATTAATATACTAAACCCAGTGGATATCTGTTGACTGTGTTCCACTGAGCTTACACATACGACAGTATATAGACAAAAAGCTTCTGCACGGATGGAGAGCGTTGCATTAGGGGAGAGCGAATGACTAGTTTATTGTGGTCTGATTGACACCATTGGTACAATGGGGCGCATAGGAGAAATATAAGAATGTGAATGAATGACTATGTGAATATTTAAGTGAGCTGCTCGTTAGATCCATGAAGATCTTAACAGAAAAACAGTTCACAAGCCAGCGACCGACAGAGGCTGTACATAATGCAGTAATGCTTTAAGGTAAATGCTAATGTCAGCTTGTTAACTTGCTCACAGAGACAATGCAAACATGCTAATGAGTTTATCAAATGCTATTCCAATTACTCACGGGCTAAGTTATTATTTTTTATTATTATTTCTCTGACAAGCCTGTTTCCAAAAAAGTTGACACCCTGTGTGAAATAATCATCAGTGAAGTAAATAGTGACAAATTGCGATGATGTGCAAAACACTGAAACAATATATTTAATTGAAAACAGTCAAACCTATTAAAATTATTAAATGTTGGAATTGAGAAATTTTATTTATTTAATTTTATTTATGTATATGCCCATTTTAAATTTGATGCCAGCAACATGTTTCAAAAAAAGTTGGTACAAAGGCAACAAAAGAGTGGAAAAGTTGTAAAATGCTCAAAGAAAACACCCAGTAGAACATCTCACAATTAAAGAGGTTAACTGGCAACAGATTAGGTACATGGTGTATGACATACCATATAAAACGAGCATCCCAGAGAGGCTGTAGAGAAGCAAAGGCGGGGAGTGGTTCACCACTTTGTGAAAGACTGCACTGAAAAATAGTACAACAATTTAAGACTAATGTTTCTCAACTTTAAATGGCCAAGAATCTCTGGATTTCAATGTCTACAGTTCATAATATCAGTAAGAGTTCAGAGAATCAAAGTACGAGGACAAAAAACCCAAATTGGATGTCCGTGATCTTCGGCCCCTCAGGCTGCAATACATCAAAATGAGACACGATTTCCATCATGGACATCGCACTGGCTGAGGAACACGTTCAAAAAAACATCGTCTGTGAACACAGTTGCTGAATCTACAAATGACAGCTGAAACTCTACCATGCAAATGACCCTGTCCCAACTTTTTTGGAAATAGAATATGGGTAACAATCCCTAAGTTCCCTAAGTTTTGAGACTTAGGGGTGCGAGGAAGTTTAGTTGGTTAGCTGTGGGCTACAACTTGAGTCCAGTTCTTTTATTCTATATTTGTTCACAATTTGGCAAATTGGCATGATTAATAATACGCCAAATGGGCTATTAGCAGTTCCTGTTGTCCTGTGTGTCCATCATTGGTTAACTTTTATGCTCAAGAAAACTTAAAAACCTGGTGGTTCTCAGGCAGGTTCAGGAGGAGCATCTTGTTCCTGTGATTGTGACCTACACTTCCTGGGGATATCATTAGCTGGTTGTTCAGATTTGGCTGAGTTTTGACTCTTAGAAGGAGCTTCAGTGGTGTTAGGGAGTCTGTAGGATTTGTCCTTTGGGCACCATGAATTGGGTTGGGGCAATGCATCCAGGAGTAGTTGAGATATTTCACAAGAAATCATGAAAACATGTCAACTTCACGGTGTCGAAAGAGGTAAAGTCAGAGGATCCCCTGAAGTCAGGGGGATTCATATGAAGCATATCACGGTTATGGATGTCTGTACCAAATTTCTGGGCTTTCCGTTGAGTATTGTCGAGCTATTTCACAAAAAACCTCGATCTCGTGTTGGTGCCAGAGAAAAACTCTAGCACCACCAGTCTAAAAGTCAACAGTTCCTCCTCTGGGGACCATGTGCAAACGAAATTTCATGGTGGTTCATCTCTTGTTGTCTAGATATTTGAGTCTGGATAAGAGTTCCGCGATTAGCAACAGCTTGAAGCGCTGTCTCGAAATCCCTTCCCAGGCAGTTGCACACCACTTCACAGTTTAATTAACGTGACTCTGATGACTCTCATGAGTGCCATGCGACCTCACATGTGATCTCAGCGATCCCAAAGCACCTGCACGGGTTTAAATGTCTGGGAACTCCCTGTGATTATCAGTCAATAGGACTAATTAAGTCTCTTGGATGACTTTGATGACTTAAACAGCAGAATTCAGCTACTTTCACATAGTCCTAGTCCTGCCAAAAATATACATAAGAAAGATGTTAAAACGGCTGTTGTTGTACTGAAATCTTTACACAAAATGTATGGTGAATTCCTCTACATGGTACTGTACACTAGAAATACCTCCATTTTTAACAAAGTGCCAGGATTTTCTTCAGATGACAGCCAACGGAAAGCGGCTGCAAGACTAATGGAAAGCAGCCACTTTGGAAAGGTCTGTAATTTTTGTTGGCAGAATAGTGTGTTTTTCTAAAGTTGTAGAACAACTCAACTTTAAAGACACGACCACCTGAAGTGGACTGCTGTTTGTGTGATTGTGGAGGTTTTACCTTACGCAGCTGGCACAATAATAATGACAATGGAACATGCGGCGCGGTTATAAAGTCTTTGCAGAGCTGTAGTGTTTTTCTGACTCATTTCTCCCCATTATCTTGACAATATGTGATTGATGATCTTTTGTTATAGAGAGCCAGAAAAAAAAAAAAGAACTTTAAAAAAAATAACTTCACTCAACTCCCATGTTAAAATGTCCAGCTTCACAGCAGAAATAAACATGTTTACAGCCTGGTACAAAAAACAGTTTTGGTCTCTATAGATAATTTCCCCGTTCATGACAACTGTACTGAGGCTGAATTTATATAGAACTCACCTGTTCAAATTATATTAAGGCTTAAAGTTATGCATAATTTACAGCGTGGCTGCTTTTATTGAGAGGTGTAGGTGCCACACTGTGCTTCAAAACGGCTCTTTAGAAACTTAGTCTTTATACTGTGATTTTTCACCTATGAATATAACTTTTATAGGAACAAGGATGTTAGACCTTTGAACGACTCTTTTTTGCTTTCACATTTTTAGCCTTCATATAACCTCCATATAGTGTCGACACTGTCATTCACTCAAGTGTTAGATATGTAGCGTCCTGTTAAATTTCTTATTCAACCTTTCAACATTCATAATGAGGTGAAAAGGACGTGTTTTTGTTGTATATGAAAATTTACCTTTTCATTATTATATTATTATAATTCGCTGGGAAAACTGCACCTCACCTTCACCTACTGCCATGCAGTAGTACAGAGTATACACTCTACTTCAGTGTCCACTTTCCTAATGTTATCTACATTTTTTTTAAAAAATAATTTATATTCCTATTCTGACTCTAATCAAATTATTATTCCTTATTGCACACGTTCTGCAATGTCTGGATCTTTCTCCATTTTTGTCTTTGTCAGCTTCATTTTTGCATTAAATTCAAATTTCTACTGAAACACGTCCAGTAAGTGCACCAATTAAATGTTCTGTTCTTGCACATTTTAAAAGCAGATAAGTTGACCAAAGTGCTGCTGTAAATTGTAATAAATTTATAACTATGACCCAGGGCCACAGCCAATAGGACTTTTTACAGAAAGTGTTTTCAGTGGGTTGTAACTCTGGATGAGCCAGGGTTGGAGCCTGGGACCAGAGGTTCAGAACAATATGTCAAGTGATATTTATAGCCCACTGTAGCTTCTCATATTGTACTGTATGTCCTGCTCTTGTCCCTAGCAGTAAAATTAGCTGTTTTCGTCACTTTTGTATGTTGTTTTGTCATTGTGTGACTTATGTGCCTGTAGCAATGTCACCTAAACACGTCTCCTGTTTTTATTGGAGCCTACTCTGCAAACACTCTGTTAAAATTATGAGACTGCATTTTAACCCAGTCATTCCCAGCAGAGCGCTCTGACCGGCTGGTCTTTAATCAGCATATGCACAATCCGCCATCATCCCCGCTTGATCCAAAACAACATGTGAGCTTGTTGTCTAATTCTACTCGATGTTTGAGGGTGTAAATAGTTCAGAGAAGAGCTGCCTGCGTTATTTAATGCTTATAAAGCTTTTTAAAATCATTTATATTCTAGTAGTTGACCCTTGATCCTCATGAAGCCTCTTCAAAATCCTGATAAAATTAATTTTTTCACTATTTATTCTAGGCAAACCTAAATTCTACAAGCATATAACTCGTCATACATGTTGAAAACAGCTATCCACATCAAACAAATATTCATTTTCAGACAGTCTGGGTTATTCTGAAGAAGAAAATGTGTAATTTATTCATATTTGAAGCTAATAAGAGGCTGACAAAGCAAAGTACAGAAGTAGAAAAACATGTTTTTGGGTTAAATGCACTTTGCAGGCTCTTATTGCTCTTTTATGTAGATATCTGCTAGGTTCACAGGCTATATCCTGATTTTTCAATAATATTTCTTTCATGAGGATTTTTGCCTGGATTGGAAAAATAACTTGTAGGTCTAGCATGCTAAGATTATTTCTTGTATTGACAAAAAGCCGATATGGAAATACAGTTTCGTTCTCACTGTTCGCTTTTCCATTCAGATTGGTCCATCAATATGCTGTCAGTTCTCACCCGCGCTCGCATGGAGAGAGGAAAAAAAAAAAAAAAGTTGTCACAACGATAGCATCTAAGGAGCCTTTTTGTGAGAAAAGAGCTTTGATTCCCTCACCCATAATACTTTGAAAGGGATGCCTATTCCTGTCTTCCATTTATGTGCATCTCTGTGATGAGGGCAGCTCAATGGCACACACACACACACACACACACACACAGACAGAGGCACAAAATAAAAAATGAAGTGAAAGCTTGCCCTGATTGCTAGCTTGATTACTTTCATTGATGTGGATGACAAATCGGCATGGTGGCAAGGCTGGCAAACCAGAAAAGGCAGCGTGGCACCAGATTGAAAGGCCTCTGAAGCACTCCTGCATGTCTTTAATTAACGCGCGTGTGTCGAGGGCTACTCCAAACACAGTTGCATTGTGTTAAAGTAAATTGAGAAAATGTTGTGTCACATTAAATGTATTTAGGTTGATGTCGGGGAGCAGATAAGGAACTTTTTATGCGACATACTTGCTGTAAAACAAGTGTGTGAGCGTGTATCTGTCAGTACACGTACTATATGAAGTATTTTTAGAGGCGTGGTGATACTTCGCTATTTGTAGCGCTCATACGGGCGCTGATACTTCACTAGCTGCTTCTGCTCCACAGCAGAAATTGAATTTGTCAGCGTCTGATAGGCGGCTGATTCTTTTAACGTCTGCTTTCTTTCACTGCAAAGCCCTTTTAACCTTCAATGGGTTTCACTTGACCATCTCTAATTACATATTAGACATCTACAAATGCGATTTGACTAGTCATAATTACAATCTGACCAGCCTGAATCACAGTTCCAGTTATCTACGATTGCATCCCGGCCAGCAAGAACAACAACCCAAGATATCTTCGAGTGGACTTGAAGTAATTAATTAAAGATGTCTATAATGACGGCACAGAAATCACCACAGTTATCATTTATTATACAGACGGGGATTCACATTCTAGATATCCACAATGCACTTATGAGTAGTAAATTAAATTAAAGATATTCTAATTAGATTTTGACTTGTAAGAATTAACCATTGAGTTCTATTGGAGAATCTCATTAGAGCTATTATGACATGTCAAAACTACACTTATCTTGTTATATTCTCCACATAGCTCAATGCTAAAGTCTGGCATTTGTAATAAATTCTCTGTGAGATTAAATAAACTCAATGAGTGTGCAGGAGTTGATATTTTAACCCTTTTCAGGAGTTGTGAACTCTTGCAGGAGTTCAAACACTAAAAGTGTGAAATACAACTTTCACCTTGAGTTAATTTTAATGTGAACGCTTTTGGTTAATATTTCAAAACACTGAGAACTCTTTGGGTAAAAAAAAACACTTTATTGATTTACTATTGAGTTTTTTTATTTAATGCATCCACACAGTAGATTTTTACAGAAAGCACTTTTTTCACTAAATACGTCACAGCAAACATTAACATTTAAAACGAACTGCTAAACAGTGAGGACATTGTGTGGTCAAATCAAGCGGCAACCTCCATGGCTGTGAAGCAAAAGCGCTAAAACTGCAGTACCTCAAACGTCCACTTCAGGCTGGCTACAGAACGAGTCAGTCTCCATAAGTCCCCATGTTAAAATGTCTTAAACTTCACAGCAGAAATAAACATGTTTACAGCTTGGTACAAAAAAACAGTTTTGGCACACCTCAGAACTGCCGATGATCCACATCTTTGCTAATTTAAATTAGATGGACTGTCAACATGGCGGCGGCCACAGCCACCACACTCTGAACTCGACGTCACGCATAAGCTGTCCATTCTTTAGACTGTCACTGATTCATTCAGTGAGTCAAATATCTTACACTGGCAGAAAACCCCTCACGGCGTAGTGTATAGTCCGACAGGTAAAATGGCACCTTTACCCGCCTCACGACGCGACAAAGTGCAAGTGGAGGCTGCTGGGCGTGGCGACAACAAAGCAGTAACGGCGAATCAACACCAGGAGTAGAAGTTAAATCACACTCCTCAACACTCAGCGAATTAACACACAGAGATATTAACACCGCCAAAAAGTTTCCCGGAGCACAAGCTGTAGTCTAAACGAGAACATGAACTCCAAAAATGTAACCCTTTCACACTTTTTTTGTCCAGATTATTCAACTCCAGAAATGAGTCTGAATGTATTTATCTTTGACGGCTCATAAACGGCGCTAAAGATCTGTTTAATGTCAGTCTATAAAATGTATAATAACGCAATAATCATTCATCAATACACCGTCAGTTTGTTTTAAAAAAAAGTGTGACGTGGTTTGGACTTTTTCTGTCTGTGCGTGCGTGTGTGTGTGTGTGTGTGTGTGTGTTTGTCCCTGTGCAGTAACATTCATCAACACAGGACTGCTCTTTTGTTCCCTGTCACATTCTGTTGTGCACCACATGCTGAGTGCATTATGTTTCAGGGTTATATTAAGCACAGCCAAACATATAAATAAATGCAACTGACACACACATTCATGTTAGTTTTTGAGTTAATGTGGAAATGCTGACAGAAACATGAATGATTTGTTCAATAAGCACTCAGATCACAACGGGAAAAAAAGTGTATATCTTCTTTTCTTTTTTTTCTTCTCTGCCTTTGAGATCTTGACTCAAATTGTTTAGCCACATTTCAACGAAAATCCAAATTCATTTTTCTCCACATTGAAACAGAGCCATTATCTTCTCTGGTGTTATGACTCAGCCGGCAGGTGCAGATATGAGCCGCCGCTGTCTGATGACAAAGTGCATAAATGGCAGTCGGAATTCAGAAAAAACAAAACAAAAAAAAATCATTTCTGACTTTGATTGAAAGCCGATTGTCGCGTGTGAACAGTCACCACATGAGAGAGAGAGCAGTGAACCCTGCCTTATCCCTGCTGAAAACTGCCTCTCTGCATTTTCATATTTATCCTCTAAATAAAAAGCTTTCTGCACTTGCTTTGTGAAGATGATTTAACTGTCTGTTAAACTGCCTTTTGACTCGGTTTTGAATCCGCTTATTCTGGACGGAAAATAGAAATTCTCTTTCATTTAATTTTCTTACATAAATTAGAAAAAAATTGTCTTGCCTTTTACCCTTTAAGTGGCACTTCAGCTACTCCGGCTTGTATTTAATCTGCTGTCACAGTTCACACACACACACACTTCAACCATTACTAGTATTTTACCTTCAACTGTCAGTTCAGCTGACGCCTCAACTCCTTTCAGTGCATAAACATGAAGCAACACTTACAATGTTTTCAGCATCCGAACTTAAACTGCAACTCCTTTAAATTTTTGTGCAACTGCCGTTTAATATTTGACATGCAAAGTATGCACGCTTAATAACATTTAAAGTGTTTACACGTGGAGTTTTTTGGGTGTTATATTTTTTGAATGTTGAATCTGCAAAATCAAAGTTGATGCCAAACAACTCTGTTATCGACTTTTGAACTCTCCGTTGCTGCAAAATCCCTTTTGAATTTACCCTCTAATGTAACTACTGTACTAATGCATGGACGTTATTTAGCATATAAAAGACCCTAGTGTTGGCTGGAGCCTCCATGTTGTGTTCAAAGTCACATCTTAACTTCAGTTACATTCTGGAGTAAAGCTAAAAAGGACAATATACTGTATATACTATATTTTGAATCAGCTTCTTAAGGACAGATTTCATTTTATGCAATATTCTTTTTTACTCTTCATAGCGACACTTTAACTGCTATTAACCTATGTTTAATCAGCAGCCGCTACCTGTTTTCACACATTCACATCACATCTCTATAAGAACACTTGGAGGGCAAAACGAGGCGCTTTTCAGCTGCCTACCAGCCAAATTAGTGTGTGATTTAACACAGACTGAGTTTATTTAGACAAAATGCCGGATAGTTGTTCTTCGATCGGATGAGCTAAGGGAGGAGGAGACGAGTTGACCAGGTTGAACTTTGGCGGCAAGTGCACCGTGGATCGCCTTGTGTCTGCATCCGTCGTTATGCTTCTACAAAATCCAAAAATCCAAAAGATTGTGGATTTGTGCTGTTAGACGGGAAAGAATTTCTTGTCCTTCCCCTTCTCAAACAGCAGCATTATTGACATATCCAGATAAAATACATACATAACTACTACTTATATGTACTTTTGTATGATTTCATCTTGGCACCACTGTAAGGGTTTGTTTGATTTCAGTGATTGAAATACTGTGGTGGGTGTATATGAGTCTCGAGTGGCCAAAACTTGCAGCTTGCTCATGTATCTTTGTTTTTCTTATTTTCTGAGAGGTGATCTAAATATGCCTGGGTTGAAATTGCTGGGGAAAATCTACAGTCCTCTTCTGGTAGTGCAGCTCATCATGTTATTTCCATCTTTGAATGGTGCAATGCAGGAACACGCTCCTGCTCTAACAACTTTTTCAGCTTTTGCTCATTGTTGTAAAATATCTTCCGCCTCTTTGCTCTACAGGTAAATCTATTGCAAAGCAGACTACCACACTTATTTAAAGAATTACAGCTCAAAAGGAAAATGTCTCCTCCATCAGCATCTGTTTGCTTGGTAATGTTTCCATCTGGCAAAGTAAATAACTTACAGTTTATTACGGGGGAAATAGACTCATTAACTGCAAATGAGTCAGAAAACAATACAGCTGCTCAAAAAAATACATGTGGCTTTCTTGGAGAGATACTGCACTTTGCTGGAAATATCTGCGCTTTAGTAAATCTCTTAAATTGCCCTCAAATTGCAAATAGGTCCAAGCTGCTTTTTTAAAAAAAAAAACACTATATGGTCTCATCTCACAGGCTCAGATGGCACTAATCCAAACAAATACATGCCATGTATTTGTGTTTTTTGTGTGTATTTGGGTGCATAGAAATCCAGACGTTGAAATATTCCGAACATGAGATAAAGGAAAAAGGCTTAAAGTGTCGATACAGTTATATAATACAGTGTCAGAAGAGAAACATCAATACGTTAAAGGACAATAAGCCTGTGTGTACAGATCCCATGCGTCTAACACAACGCTGTGTGATAGCTAACAGTTTCTCCATGGTGATGTCTAATTCCCAGCCTCCCAACTTGAAATGAAAGAGGAGCAGCTGAGCCATGGAGCCCCCTCTCAGAGCACAGCACCATGGCTACTCACCAGAACACGGCCGACTGAATAGATGAAAAGCCAAGCATGTCGGGAGCTCATGTCAGTGACAGCTGCACCGAAGCCCCATTCTGCGGCTTTTTTTTTGTGGCCGAATGACCCTTCATGGCCTCTTCTGCTGTCCTTTATTTGAGCTCCATGTATGTTTTATTGAAAGAGTCTGAACTCCTGCGGATGGTACATATTAAGTGTCCGGTAATAACCTTTATCCAGCAGCAGTTCAGCTCATGATTTCAGCAGGATTACGATTATTCAATGTATGATTTGCAGTGTGGGGAGTATTGTTTGCGCGCAGGCTTCTTGTGCAACATCAATATCTCAACAGGAAACAATGTCAGAGTGCAGCGCTGTCAGTGTTTCACATTTTATTTTTGGGTTTCTTGTGAAGCATGCTGTACTACCTTACTTGTAGAGACCCTGTTAAGCCCGGTGTTCAAGCTGCTGTGTGAAATATCTTTAGGGCGACTGTTGATTAAAGGCTCTTGAGCAGCGGCAGAGGCTGTTTTGGTGTACTCGATCCAGCATTGCTCACAGGTTGCCTGTAGGTACGGACGTTTGTATTCATTTTGGATTGAGCACAAGCCATTGAATGGGAGAATTTGTACTCTCCTCCACAGAGACACAAATACAAAGCGTGAAACGTGCATCAAGCATGTATTTTTATTTACTTTTTGTTCTGTTTGAGGCCTCCATAGTTTTCTACTTGCAGAGCCAAGTCGAATGGGCGTAAAGAGGAGCAAAATAGAATTACACACTCTCCAACGTGAGTTTTCATGTAGCAAAAATAAAATCCAAATGCTAGAACAATTTGAGCAGTAGTTGTGGTGATAGGACAAGTATGTATCAGTGGGTTGTTAGGGGTTCTTTTATGCTTTTATACCCTTCTCCCTTGCTACAAGGTAAACAAGCAAACACAAAGCTAACACGCTGGTCCCCGGAGAACTGCCTGCATACAAAGCGATGATAACTGTCAGCACTGATTTCAGAAGGGTTTGTGTTCAGATCCCACCCCTTCTTCCCAATCCCTGGGAAGCGCCTTTGAGCTACAGCGCTGCTGCATGCTGTGCTACACTCACCTCAAGGGAAGCAAAGAAAGGATATTATAGAGGAGACTTTACAGTGTTGCAAGTGAAGCAGCCATGGCGCTCGGTGAAAGTAATACAAGCCCGAAACTTCAAATACCACCTGAAAATGAGCAGTGACGGTTTTAAAATGGGTTAGATTAATGAGAGAGAAAAGAATTTGACCAGGGTATACTTTTAATAAGCCCTGCCAAGCTATACATATTTTATGTAGTCCTCAGTGTTGATGAGATTTGAATGAGATGGAATATGTGGAGCCGCTTACTGCCAGGCGGAGAGTGGGAAATGGAGCAAGCCCAAACAGTTCACCGAGAAGACCACACAGCGCGCTTGACCCTTGACCTGGCTTGCATGCTTTGTGGCCTGTCAGTTTTGTCCTTCTTGTCCACGGCATTTAACCGGAAACAAACTGCCACGGATGGCTTCCTCGGGATTAAATGTTGACTCTCCATGACTGACAATTTACCTCAAGTTTGCTCCTGACAGCAGGAGATGGTGAATAAACAACGGCGGGCTCCATAAGAGAGATGGCATATGCATGCTGAGGCTTGAGGACACAACCAATGCAATTATCATGCCCTTAACGCAGCATCCATCAGTGGGCTGATGGATTCCATTAATAAAAGACCTT
Organism: Miichthys miiuy; assembly: GCA_036365135.1. Classification (NCBI taxonomy): domain Eukaryota; kingdom Metazoa; phylum Chordata; class Actinopteri; family Sciaenidae; genus Miichthys; species Miichthys miiuy. Next base: position 6,392,763 of record CM071618.1, read on the forward strand.
TGGTGTTGTATCCTCTGTTCAGCATGTACTCCTTCAGTGCCACCAATATAATATTGACCTAATCATTCTCCACCCCTGCAGCGCTGGCTCGGAACCTGAAATACCATTGTTATTTATCCTGTAATGAGATGTTGACATTTACAGATAAATTGAAGGAAGAGTTTCAACAACAATCCAGTATGAGTATGTTGTAATATATATATATAAAAAAAAATCTGAACAAAATAGGCTTTTGCCATCGCTCTACACAATAAACATCAAGAGAGGCCAGTATGTAATTGAAAAGCAGGGTGCACACAATGAGCACATACTCACTCATTTGTTTGCTGACAATAAAGAAATCATCATACCAATGAAAAAATAATTAAATTGCTCAAATATAATCTCCTCTAAAAACTGTTTCTGCATAGAGGAATACATTCGCTGCTCTTGAGCGCTGCCTATATTAACGGATATTAATAATCAGGTAGCGTCAAAAAGGTTCTGACAAACCATCAGATGAAGGAAGCCTTTGCCCTGATTGTTTTCACCAGTGGTAGTTAGCTGCTAACCTTAACTGGGGATCACGCAGTCCTAGGAATACATGAAAAAGATCTCTTGAACCCAAATGTCACGACGTCCAAGACGTGCTGTCTGACTCATTTAAAGCCTCATCATCTCCCCGGTGGAGAATAGTGAGTTAGTTGAAACACAGAGCAGCTGAAGAAACCTCGCTTTGAGATGCAAAAGGCTCCCGCTGTCATAGGTATCGTGCCTCTTCAGTGTCACCTGGAGTTCAGGAACAGTGCCTCATGCGCCTTCGGGAAACGGAAGATTCTTGAGGGTTCGACTTGATTGACGGACCTCAGATTCAGGCAGAGCGATGTGGCTCCATTGAGCTTTTAGTGTATGAAAACTGGACTGGCCTGTATGAATCAATGCAAGAGCTGCATCTGCGTTTTTGATGATTGTTTGATGATCGGGTTCTGCAGGAAATGGAGTGTTTATCGTTGTTCAGAATAGCCAAAGGTGGACTCGGAAGGAGATGGAACATTGCATAAATTTTCATTTAAACCTTATCTTATGAAGTAAATGTTGATTGCACAGTGTAGTAGCTATAGAATAATGACACCATCTGCGTTTAAATTGGTTCCCTATAAGCCTCGTTTCCATGATGCGATTCTACCTCCCACCAGGCACAATATTTCCTGGGAAAATAAAGGCTAGATTCATAAATGAATGAACAAGGTCCAGCTTTTTTTTTCTGATGTGTTCTAATGTTAATGTTACTTTCCCCTCCACCCTGATGCCGACCAATGTTACTCAAACTATTATAATAAAGCGACATTATGTAACTTATTACATTTTTATTTTTAAATTGTTCTTATGTTACACTGATGTATAATCAGGTGAATGGTGTCACTGTCATTCCCACTCTACACCCTCCCTCAGTTTGTTAGCTGAGCAGAGGTCCATGGGAGTGTTAGTGTTTGCATCACAAGCATTTTGGACCTTCAGTACGAAGAGGTTTTAAAGGCCTGGGTCAGGGGGGAATACAGATGTGGAGCAGGGTCGGTGTGGTGCCAGAACAGGAGCTGGGCAAGCAGGAAATGTAACTGGGCTCATGAAAAGTCAAAGACAGAAATTTTAGACCTCTGTCTCACCTCCGACTGTAAAGTGAGTGTGATTGTCAGATTTTTGGATTGGCAAAATTATGGAAACCTCTGACATTCGAAAGGTGTCGGTTTATTTGACCATCTGAGAAGCAATGCTATGCTAACGGAGTTTAACCTAAGTATTGTCTTTCCCCCTCTTTGCTGATGATGTAGTCCTATTGGCTTCAACCTTGTTTTGCAGCTGAGTTTCAAATGGCAGGGTTATGGGTGAACAGCAGTGAATAGTTCTTCTAAGCTCCCAGTGTTTGCATGTGATTATTGCGATGCACTTAACAGAAATCATTTGTCTCAGCACTTGGCTTCCAAGTGAGTATTTAAGTATTTATTTATTTATCTTTTGATAGACAGACATCCATCTGTCTACCCCCACCTGGTCCTTTTTTGAGGCAATAAGATTCAAAACATTTGGAAGATTGAGAACACTGCAGAAGTTTAGATATAACAAGTTCAATTGGCGCTTTATTCTGTACACTTTTAGCACCGCATATTAAGAATCACAAATAACATTCCCTGAAAAAAAAAATCCACTAAAAGCTTGCTCTGCCTGCTTCGTTGTTAATTGAGGTGTTTTGTCATGTTGGAGGTGATGGAGTAAAGACAGAAATATGCACTCTGCTAAATGCTGACAGTTGAAAATGGTCCATCTGTCCATCTCTGAATACCAACATCGGCCTTGCCTTAAGATGTATGGCAGTTTCTGTAATCACTCTGATGTTCAGCACGTTGAAGGGGTTGATGACCATCAGACAGCTCAGACTTCAAACAGGATTATTCAAGGTTAGGTACTAGCTTCAAGTGTTCTTTTTTTAGAGATGTTCAATGATTTTTTTTTTTAGTTTTACTTTGAGGAGGGGTCTTAAAGTCATCTTTACACTCATGACTTGTTCCTCTGAGATTAAAACTACCATAAGAGGAAGGTTGTTGTTACTAGACAGGTTCAAAGATAAAAATGTAGCTTGTCTCACTTCTTTGTAGACTAGTTTTAGAGAAGGGTGGTTTACATAGCCATTACAAAGGACTGACAGCATGGCTCCCAGTGGATGGCATGGTATATTTTGGGTGCCTTTAATGGCAACTAAATGTAACTGTTAAACTCTTAAAGATTACAGCCTTATATGCAGATGTTGGGTAGTGCAGATATGTCATTGAGAAATTGTGAAACCATTTACGTCTACCAAACCATCTGTGCTTCTTTTTTTTTTCCAAACGGCAGAAAATGGATGGGATTGGAAAAACAAAAATCGAGCTTTCACTCACTGCTGTTTAAGTGTTGGCTTGGATATTGGATTCTTCGCTACCTATGGGCAAAGACGCCAAACAAACACCAAAGGGTTATTAAACTTATTACTCAAAGATTTTTTTATTCAAAGTGCCAAGGTCCGGAACAACTGGTGATAACAAATAACATTTAATCACCCACATTTACAAAAAAAACTACATTTAAACAAGGTGAAGAAATTGTGCAGTAAATGAGAGCCATTCTGTATCTGCAATTTAGCAAATTCTACATAAATGCGTGAACTTGGCAGCAACACAGATTCAATCCCCAGCAGTTAACATTGTTCTGAATAGCCAAAGGTGGACTCAGAAGGAGACGGAACGTTGTATAAATTTTCATTTAAACTTTTAACTTATGGGGGGGCGGTGTTTAGCTCAGTTATAATAGATAATATAATAGAAATTCACCCTCAGTACAGTTGTCATGAACGGCGAAATTAGCTATAGAGACCAAAACAGTTTTTTGTACCAGGCTGTAAACATGTTTATTTCTGCTGTGAAGTTAGACATTTTAACATGGGGCCTTATGGAGACTGGCTCGTTCTGTAGCCAGCCTCAAGTGGACGTTTGAGGAACTGCAGTTTTTGGCACTTCCGCATTGGCTTCACTTCACAGCCACGGAGGTTGCTGCATGGGCCAGATACTTGTGCGTTGCGTAGGTTTTCGGATTTTCGTGCACACTCCCGACCAGCGTCTTGCTGTTTCTCGCCATATTATACAGGGACACTGTTGACTTTTTTCTTTTTCACCCACAATTCAGTTTTCAGCAGCAGTTCATGAGCCCTCTGCAGAGCATGTGCGATTGTCAGTAGACTCTACTGGAGGGGAGTCATTCATCAATCGCGCATGGTGTCTCAGACAGATGAAGAAAAAAAAAAAAAAAAATCATGCTCAGCACCCGTCATATTGTCAGAAAACATTACATTTCATAATGCATATTATCCGAATTGACTTGCTGTGTGGTCCGCATGCACTTTGAGAAGGTCTCCACTCGTGCAGATGTGTTCTTGGCATAAAACGTTTCCCAGTGTTGCTTTCAGCACATTTTGAGAACTCTGCATTAAATCTTTGCCTTAATAGATTTCTAGACAGAAGATAAGTGAAATAGAAAGATCCATTCTGTGAATCGTCGTTTCATTGATTCAGACACAGAGTTGTGATAGCTGTAGTTTGTTTTTATGTGAGCTCAACAGTTTTTGTAAATGGCCTTATTTGTAGCAAAATGCAAATGGTGATGGGATTTTGTACTGTAATTAATTCATACATAAATGTTTTTTTTTTTAATCTTTTGATCTGATTCAGATGTTTGTCCAATAAACATGACGTGTGTTTGTTTGTTTCCTGCGTGTGCGCTGTTCACATCAGCAAAGACATGACAGTGAAATTCACATGGTGTAAATATTGTGTTTCGCACAACCTTTTAGTGTTGAATATGAGAGTATTTGCACGTTATTAATTAGGAGTGACATGAAATGCACTAAAATACAGCCATGTTTGAATTCCATTTTAATCAATTTAGCTTGTTATCTCTGAATGTATAATGTGAAGCTATCAACCCCGCTTGTCTAATCATTATTTAAAGTCCTAATGGAACAGCCCTCAGTCATTATTTACTCATCATTATTAAAGTTTATTATAAAATTACTATAAAATATATACCTTTATGCTTATATATATCTCCTATGGTAGCCTTTACTCATGTTCTTTTTTCTCCCAACAGCTCCACTCAGATGTGGACAAAGGAGACGGCAAGGTGAAGTATGTGTTATCTGGCGAGGGCGCCACCTCCATCTTCACCATTGATGAGAACACGGGAGACATCCATGCCACGAAGCGCCTTGATCGAGAGGCACAAGCCTACTATACCCTCCAGGCTCAAGCAGTAGACCGACTCACTAATTTACCTGTAGAGCCCAGGTCTGAGTTTGTGGTCAAGGTTCAGGACATCAATGATAATGAGCCAAAGTTTCTTGATGGGCCGTACTTGGCAGGGGTGCCAGAGATGTCACCTTTAGGTAAGCCACCCCATTTGTCTTAAAAATAATCCCATAACATCTCCCCCCCCCTTATTTCCACCCTTTTTTCTACTCTCTCTCATACTCTCACTTTCTCTTTGACTTGCCCTCCAACATCTGCATTTGATCATTTTCCACCTCAGTGAGTTTGTCTTCATCTCCTTCAGTCTTTAGGTCATGGGGAGATTCAGGTAGTTTGCAATATTAATTTGAATCCAGCGTGTTTGCTTTTTAAGACGCAATCCATCGGCTCCAATTTAAACTGCGTGAAGTTCTAGTACACGGACCCCCCATTAATTGATGTCCAGGTTAAATTGCTTGGATTTGGGCATCCCGGAGCATGCAGAGTTTTTTGGCTTCTTTATTCTTTTCATTAAAACTGTATGCTAATATAATATAAGACCATGGACTTTCTCCTCTTGAGGTTTTATAAAAGTCATTATAAATCTTAGATTTAGTTTTTGAAAGCACCATGATGCACACCCTTCGGAAGACAAGGCAATTTATTTATGTTATACATTCAGAAATACAAAGAACTACACACAAATCAAACAAAAACAGTAAAAATGTTTAAAAGTTTAACCTAAAAAGCTGCTGCAATGAAATGACCAGCTAGTTTTCAGATGTGTTCGTCAAAATTACTGCTTTGTTTTAAAGGTCCATTTGAAAGACTTATAGGGCTATAAGATAGCTAAATAAGCTATCATGTTTTTAGTAGAATAGAATAAGCACAGTTTCCTTCCATAGAGTCTACATGTTGAACAGTAGCCTAGAATAAGACTAAACACTGGCTTTAGATAGGGCCTCCTAAATCTTACACACTGGACCTTTAAATCTTATAACAGGAAGGCAAATGCCAAATGATCCGACAGATCTGTAGCTCATCAGAAAAATGTTAAAAACACTAAGAGCTTTTTAACCAATAAGGAATCATCAGTTGCATTCGAGCTATTTAGTTAGTAGATATTATTAATTATGTTTAGGTATCAGACATTTGTTACCAATTACACAAAGTTAAGAGTTTACAGCCATGCTAGTGGCTCTGTAAGGTTCATATGCTGTTGATCACATTAGCATTCATTACTGCAGATATTTATTTTATCTGTCTGTTTTTAAATACGGTCCTGGAGGGAGCTGCTATACCAGACCCCGTCTTTAACTGGGTGCTGACTGCTGCATGGTCAAGATTTTTCTGCAAGGTTTTTGAACGGGTCATGCTCGAGCTCAAAATGCGAGTAAATGCAAATGAGCCACAACAACATCCTGAGGCTTTTCAACTCAGCAGGTGTATGAGAAGCACAGCTGGAGCGCGAGAGAGTGAGCTCCATATTGATAAGCTATGATCTATTTGTTCTGTATGTGCAACTTCATGGCGCTGAAAATATTTCATCGCTTTTAACCAAAGCTGTTTCGGGTTATTTTCGAGTGTTTGTTTCTTCTTTCTTAGTATGAATTTCCAAGTTTGCCATCAATATTATCAAAATTCTACATTTTATTCAACAAGAAATGGGCGGTGCTGAGCATAAAATGATGTTGATATGCTATTTCATGGTGTTTTAAAGTCTGACTCAGTGTATTGTAATGTGAAGTCTGATGTGCCTTACTTTACATATTTATCACCACTCATATGCCAGCACAGACCTCTAGGCTTAGAAATGTTGATGAGTGACGCAGTGAAGCAAACTTAAGGTCTGAATCAGGCTTGAAGGCCAAAGGCATGTTTTCCACAAATTAGGCTTCCAGTTCAGACTAGCCGGTACTTACAGGCACCTCCCTGTTGAAAATGTCTCTGAAAATGTATTTGAGAGACAAATACATTTCTATCCATCAATTTAACAGACGAGCACAGGCATCCTTAACTTCCTCCAGCTCCTCCTAGGGGTTCCCAAGGCGCTCCAAGGCATGCTGGGAGCTGCGGTCTAATCACAAGTGAGCTATGAGTGATGGGATGGAGACAGAAACGAACTTGACTCGTGTGAATTGACAGAAAAAAGTCACATGGCCTTTTTCACTTGATTTAAAAATATGAAGATCATTTTAAACGACGCGTGAATGTGACTGATAGGTTAGGTTTTTTCATTTATTTAAACGTCTATGAGATATTAACTTTTATAGGCAAACGTAATTCCCAGAGGAGAAAGTAAATAAAATAATTTAATACCGCATACCGCATAAACATAAATGAATTTGTTAGGCACTTTAATCTACAGTCATAATTCATTATCAGATTGGGACCCAGCAATCAGTCCGCTCACAATCTTGATTAGAAGTGATAGTCACTCAATTTCTGTCTAATTAGTTACCCAATCAACACCTCTTTGTGCAAACAAGCAGGAAAACACACAGCAGGCATTATTACTAATGTAAGTTATATATATATTTATATATATACCCTTTTCCAGTTAGTGGATTCAGACACTTTATTCTATTATCAGCACATTCTGGTGTCTGTCTTTATTGTAAAATGTGAATGCAGTTCTTGGCTTTTCCTTTTCCTCGAGAAGATTTAGTAACTCTGTACTTAAGTAAAGCCAAAAATCTGTGAGGTTGCCATATACTCTTTGGTTTCATCCAGAATATATAAAACTGTGTTTACATTACTCTGAGAGCGAGAGCAGGTCGGATGACTGAAACACAGCTAGAGTTGTAAGTAGGAGTCTTAGTGGTCATGTGCTAACCGAGGGAAGGAAAATCTGTTAACTTGCCCTTTTATGGAAGCCCTACAGTAAGTGGTCAAGTATTTATACATTTTATTTTCTCGTGATAATGAGTCAGTTTGATTTCTTTTCTTGAGATCTCGAGTTATTTATGTCAATACCTTGACAAAAGTTGTTATAGCCTAAGACAACGGGATCATTTTCAAGACAACGACATACTCAATACGAGATCTCGACCTACAAATGTAGGTCTCTATTTTAAATCACTGCAGGAAACACCATTCAGTGTAACAATGTCAGAGGAGCAGGAGTATATTGATCAGCACGTCACATCCATCAGTCAGCGTCAGGTCAGCATGACATCTCTGGCCTATCACATTTGATTCATTATCTATCTCGGGGAAAACAAAGTCTGGTTTTCTTAAGATCTCGTAAAAATTATCCCGTTATCTCAGGATAGCAGAGACGAGATGAGAAATGAGAAAACTGACGAAATAAAATGTATGAATTAATGATTTTTAGGGCTTCGTTGGTGCCATTAAACGTCCGATAAGATTTTTTTAGGCAGCGGAAACGAGCTGTTACTTGTTCATACATCTAGCAGATACAAAACAGCATCAACATTAACTTTGAGTTGTATCTTAACCCGGTGTTCTTTCTTCTTTTAGCTCTGATTTTGGTCTCCACCAGCTCCTGAAGGAAATATCTGACGCTTTAGCTGCTTAATGCTGCACTGTGTTCACAAGCTGGTTTGCAAACTGTGTCTGACTGTGGTTTTGGTACTAAGTAGGTGTGTGTGTAGAAAACAGCTGCCTGTTGCAGCTGGAAACAATCCTATAAGACCTATGTGAGTTAAGGAAAATGGTTAAGTTGCGTGCCAGGAAACCAAAACAACGTTATAGCTGGAAAGACGCTTTAAAGCTCTGCAGCAATGCAGAGTTGATTATAACCACAGCGCGCTCCCTCACCCCGATAAACACTGAGAACTGCAAAGCTCATTGTGCACATCAGCATCACCTTAATACCTCAAACATGCGCGGCACCATACAGATGGAAATTAGCAAGAACAAAGGTGTTTATGGCTTTTTTTAGAGCCTTCAAAGTCAAAATGAAAATTTCAGCAGGCGTACAGTGGCAGTGGGAGTTGTTCCAAAAGAAGCAGCGCTTTGCTTAGTACACAAGCACGGAGATCTCTGAAGGATTACACAGCCGACTGTCAACGGGGGGTACAGAGCTCAAGCTTAAGGAACCAGAGGATTATAGTACAAGGGCCTGGAGTGTCGTGTCCAACCCGAGATAAGACAGCAACTCGGTACATCAACCACAGAGGAGGATGTGTTCACACCACGAAGACAGAGGCGGGGTCACCCTTGCCACTTTATTTGCTCCGCCGGTTCCTGTGAAGGTCTTCAGCGCAATTTGAGAGGACAACAGGAGAATAATGCATCGCCTCTCTTTGTAAATATCTGCTTAAAGCAATTATCAATGCAGTAAAGAACAGGGAAGGGCCAAGCACCTCTTGTCCTCAATAATTCCTTTATAGATGTCTTTAAATCATTAATGGTCACAGCTCTGCACGGCTGATGAATGGGTTCAATTTAGAAGAAATCATGAATTTAATTAATTAAAGTAATTAGAGGCAGTGCTCGTCCATACACATGGAGACCTTATGGCCCGAGGATCTCTGAAGGCTTTTGTCTTAATCATGGCAGGGATGTCAAATAAAAGACGGGAGAGCTTGAGGACGGTTGGAGGTGTGACAATCGCGAGCCTTGGCTCTCTCCCGCTGCACAGCGAAGGGGCCAAAGGAGCAGTCTGAGGGCTCATTACAAGCATAGAGAATGTAATGTCAACCCAAGGCCACAGCTCTTGAATTTACTACTCACCAGTCCTATATCCAGCTGTCATTGTTCCTGTCTAATTCATGAGAGCGGAGATCAAGGATGGGATAGTCATTTAATTCTGGAAATGAAAAAGGTGTTCTGGTTTAGGGAAATTCGATCCACTTTATTATTTTTTGTCATCACAGGTGGAGGTTCGGTGTCATTTTGATCCGTCTTTGCATTGTGGGTTATAAATATATACTTACACACCTGTATAATCTAATGATCTAATGCCAGCCAGTATAACAGCCCAGCTGTCTATCTACCTTTGTTCATATTTTCAGAAATGTATGTTTCTTATAGTTAAAGCGTTGCACCAGTGGTAATTTTTTCTACTGAAAAGAACTGACAGACTGTCATGCCAAACGTGACTATAACTAATAGGCATTTTTATCTAAAGACTAATGTTACATTCACATGGATTCAGGCACCTTTCGGACAGCACAGAAAAAACAAATGACACGACGGAGAAAAGAAACACGCAATGTGACAATGTGACACCGTGGTGATGTCGTATTTCTACAAAAAAATTAAAAAAAAACTAGGTTAGATTGAACTATTTGTGTGTATTATTTATATAAATAATTATTAGCTTCTCGTTGTCAAGATCGCCGTGTTTTGAGGGAGCTACGCAACGTCCAGTTATAAATTCCGTCCTGGAGGACGGCAAAAAGTTAAAATTAGTCATTTTAACTTGACTCATTTCCAATTTTAAATTTGTGTCACTGCTGACGACGGTTGGCGGTCGCTGGCCTCCTTCACACGCACTGCTAAACGTCAAAGAGGAAATCTGCAAAAGTGTCCAAAAGACAACACACAGCGGTCTTTTATATCGATACACTTACTGAGAAGGCTGCGAGGCTCGTGCCTCACCCGAAGAGATTTGGCGAATATTAGTCACATGTTAGTTACCTAAATACTGTCTGGTCTTGGTCTTGTTCTTGACTTGGCATCAACCCCTCAAAGTCTTGGTCTTGTATCGGTCATGATACACTCTGGTCTTGGTCTTATTACCGTAACCGTCGATGCTATTCTCTGCCGGCCATGTGAATGCAGTATAAGACTAAGATAAGATATAAAATAGCTGCCAAAATTAACACTGTGTTGTACTGAACTAATTCCATATAGAGAAGGTGTAGACTGTACTCTTTAAAATACTATTTCCAGAGACTCAACAATTCCCACCATGAGCAAGCACTTAGTGACAGTGGCAAGGAAAAACTGGAGCAGAATGGTGGGCGGACAGCTGCCGAGGCTGGTTGAGCTAATAGATAGATAGACAGATAGATGAGGGGGTGCAGTATATTAGGAATACTTCTGAACATAATGCAGTCCAATACAACATAATCACTTACCTCTGTATGACCTCAGTGCTAAAATAATTGAATTAACACCTCGATAACAAAAAAACCTCATTAAAGGCTTCATGATGGAACAGCTGCGTGGGATTGGATTAGATTGTACAGGTGGACCTCATGAATGCGTTGTGAATGTTAAAACACACATAGCAAAACAGCAGGCAATTTGGTAACTTTGTTTAAAAGTCCCGTAATTCATTTTCACTTGGCAATTGCAAATAAACGCGAATTGAACCCGAAGCAATAATCCCTGCTTATCTGAAACAGCGGGGAGCAGGTGTGATTGTGCATGAATATAATCAACTTAATCAACAGTGGCAGCTTTGAATACTCATGAAAGCATTGTAGAATTACTTACTAAACACAGCACTTTTAATATTTGCTTTTCATGTATGTGCGTCCGTATGTATATTAAAATGTTTTCAAGTCACAGCTTTCTCCTCTAGTCACACGAGAGCGTATTTGTATTTCTACATAGCCCCTCATTTAAAAACAGATGCAGTTTGTATTCATAAAAAAAAAAACACACTATAAGTCACACTGTGGGTCACATTCCTCAAAACAAACAGCTAACGGATTTGCATCACGCGCGTGCACTCAGAAATGCATATTGTTCTTGACAGTCAGACGCTGCCTGTTACGTGCAAGTGGCTGAAGAATACCTGTCTCCCATTCAGATTAAGCATGGCACATTTATTTTCATTACTGGCAGATGACAGTTGCTCACCCAAGATTGCGGAATTGATTAGGAAACCTGTTTTGCACACAGCTGCGGGGGAATAAATGATAATAAAAAATAAAAATGCAAAAAAAAAAAAAGATCGGATCTGTCACGTCAATGAGGATGGACAAATATTGAAGGGACACAGACAGGCCAAATTGAGTAGCAGATGACAGCCTGGTGGAGCAGAAAGAATCTATTCAGGGTGTTTGTCAGGGTTTTTTTGTTGTTGTTGACATCCGCCTCACCCCGCACTGGTATTTTGTTTCATTCTGATAATATTAGAGTTAGAACATGCTGTTTGCTGGACACACAGGGCAAACAACCTGAGGAAGAAGCTGTGCGCCGTGTGTGTGAGTCCATGTTGAATGTTAATTTACAACCTCGTCTGCCGACCGCTGTGAGAAGTGATTTTAACTATCAACCTGTAATAGAGATTTAGACGACGCCTGAGTTCTCTTTCATACAGTCATCCTTTGACCTTGGTGTTTTAAACTACCTGTAATATAACCTGTCATGACTAAGAGGTGATGATATAATCTAGGTGTCCTTCTACAACCGGCTTGGTGATAACTTCTCCAGCTTCACCGAGCTTTTTTTCTATTATATCGCTCACATCCAGGGCCAGAGCCTGTTAATTCTGCTTTACGGCCAGAATGGAGGACTCTAATCCTCAATTTCCATGATCACTTCATTCTGTAAAAGCCTGTAAAATACATCTCATGTTAGAAAGTGAGATTTTTATTAGGGTGTTTTCTCCAGAGTAAAATATCGCCAACTTGTAAGACAGCACTTTCTGTCGGATGCTACAATATAGGCACAAACTCAAGCCAGATATGCGCAGCTAGCAATTAAAGTGAAATATTTAAGCATAAACCAGCGATTCATCTGACCAACTGGAAGAGACGCACTCATGGTAAATGGTGTTTTTTTTTTTCCATTCTCAAGGTTATTTCAACAGTGACTGTTGTTGATGATTTCACCGCTGCCAAGTGTGTAGCAGGCGTCAGCTTTAAGACCAACACTGACGTACAGTCTAACAGCGAAAGTACTCCCTGAATCACAATGTTTGTTTGTGATAATTTATCAATTAAATGGCTTTTCCCTTTTATTATCGGATGGATATCAATCCTTTGTCGTAGAATTACTTTGCCTGGAAAAAATAATCTGCAACCAATAAACGAGCCCAGTTGGAGCAACACGGCTCATTTATACCGTAATGAATGACCTATTGAAACTGATTGGCAGTGATTGTCACTGATTATGTTTTTCTCTGCAAAATCTTCAAACGCTTTCCTGCGTTACCTTCCAAAGCCACGGCTGTCAGCTCGAGTCACATCAACGCGCGTTCTGTTGGTACACTTAAAAAGAAACGCGTAAGGAGTCATGTCTGATGTCTTCTTCTCTGCCTTGGAGGAAGAGTGGGAGAGGACGATACAGTAGTGAAGGATAAGAAAAACTGAAGAAACAGTTGTCAGTTGTCAGCAGAGTTCACAGTCAAGTTTGAAAACAAGTTTCCTTCTTGTAAGCTGGGAAGAATTTTGGGGATTTGGGGGGCACTACTGGGCAGTAAAACAAAATCAGACTTTATATCTTTGGGTTTTATCTGCAGTCAACCACTGCATATAATGTCAGTTTCTTTCCTCAGACTAAGGGGAGATAACTATAGGGCAATAACTTCATCACTGAATTACAGTCTAACAGAAAATGTAACATTTATTGTACACTGTAGTATTCAACTTAGCTACTGTTGCGATCTTGGTTCAGGAGTTAATAGTCGAAGATGTTGTGTTAGCTGAGCATAATAATGGCTAATTGATGTGCACACTATAATTTGTTTATATTGTATTAAACAGGAACCATACAGGCTGCTACATAAGCATAAGCAATGCAACAAAAACACAGCATATGTGGCATCTAGGTGACGCTAATTTGCAGCAGCGGAAGATTAGCAGAAGGTTAAAACGGCCAAGAAAATAAAATAAAAATAGAATCAAACCAAGACAGATGAGAAACCGTGTACATGCTGTGCAACAGTTATTGCTAAGTGTGGGCTGCTAACCGTGATAGCTTCGGTTAACTGCTGTCTTACCTGCTGGTTGACATTAGTACTGAAATCAGATCATAATTTGATGCACACATTAATCTGGAAATTTGTTTTCTGGGCAAACTACTTTCTCGAGTCTCAAGCTGCTAATTGGACTGTACCTGGACCTATGACCAATGATGCTGTGTCTCAGTTAGTACACTTCTGTGTACTACACTGTGTACAATATGTACTTCCTGGCATAGTGTGCTTATTTCAGCAGGGTAGTTTTGTTTCAATATCGGGAATGACGATCACAACATTTTAAGGCTTTTTTTCTTCCTCGTCATATCGCAGCAGGGTGGACCATTGGCACCAACATTTGACTGCCAAACTATGAATAGAAAACATATGTAGAACTTTCATCTGTACACCGTGGTATTCACACAACCGTTTCAGCTCCAGCAGCTTCCTGAGCCCCCATTTTCATTATGCCGGTGGCCCCTGCTCTTCCGCTACGTAGCCAAAATAGCGACCACTGAGGGCAACAAGTGTCCGGTGTTACACGCTCGACTTTTTGACCGTTATAAATGCATCATCCGAACTGAAGCACAGCACACGCCTTAGCCTGGATATCCCGATATACGTTGGCTACACCAGAAGCCCCAAAACACTGGCTGTTACCCCCAGAGGCTAAGTCGCCATTGGACGATAGCTGATGACAATAAAAATAACATAACATTGTCTAACATTGGAGAAAAAAGTGAATAGATCTTTTACTTCCAAAACCAAAGGGGCCAAAATAGCTCAACTCTATCGTACTGACCAGTGAGGAAAGAGAACTGTGAATGGTCTATTTATCCGCCGGCTAATGAAATGAGCTTCCCTGTGCAGATTCAGTGTGTAGGAGTTGAATTAACAATATAGATATCACATTTGTCTAAGTATTAAGAGCAGCAGCCACAAATTTACATTAAGTAAATTAAGGCGAGAATCACCCTTTGGAATCTACATGATTTATTAAATGAGGCGAATAAGGGGTTAAGGTGCTAATCCAGTGCCCGAACCTCTTATATATCTTAATAACACCTTGAAATGATTATTTCAAATGAATGTATAAATTAAAGGAATATCCATATACCGTATTATACTTAATTTGTCATTTAAGGGCTTTTTTTTAAGGGTTTTCTTTTCATCTTTATTAAATGAATGCAGAAATTAGGAGACCATAACAAGACAAATAACTTGTTGTTGTATGTTTTCAGCTGTAAATCAAGGATTCATTTGTGTGATCGAAGGGATTTTCTTTTACGTGTCGTGCTGCTCGGATTCCAGGTTAACTTTTTGGATAGATAACTCCCCATTGTTCATTGTTCATTGTTCTCTTGCTTCCAAACAGAAGTGGAATACTTCATTAAACAAGAATATCTGCCTTTCACTGCTCACGGAGCTCGCACCAGGATTTGACAGAGCATCATAAACAAACAACACTTGAGGTGTTTGTGCACCAAAACCACTTCTTCCTGCCTCTCGCCTTCAGATATCATTTTGTTTTCATAGTTACATCCCCCCCCCTTTGCAGATCAACAGAAGCTGTTTGTGGACCCTAAATCACTAACTGGATGGGTTACCATCTGTGCACGTTAACTGGAAAATATAATAGTAAGAGAAAAGTACAAGGATAAAATGTTTTTTCTAACTGTATCTTTGTCTAAAACTTTGTGTCATAAAATTCTTTAATCTGCAGTTTTATTGAGTCCTAATTAGTGAAACACAAAGAGACACTGTCCTCCTGTGACATCGCTGGAGGACAAACTCTTTGACTCTTTTAAAAACCAAAAAAAAACTTTAGTAGTTTGGGGATCAGAATGATATGAGATGCATAATAATTTAGCTCCGTCTTTGTTGTCGGTGGTGAATGCCTCTTTAACGCAGCAGAGATTGGCTGCAGAGTCCATTTGGCCGCTGAATTAGAATCAACAGATTGAAGTCACAGGGAAAGATTGATCTGTAGGAGGCAAGTGGAAACAATGGTAATGAAACGATCTCTAAAGGCAAAGAGTTACACTTTAATCCTGCTGCAGGATCCCTGCAAATGATGGTAACGACGAATGTTTGTTTCACTGTGTTTGAGGCACGGTACGTGGCAGATCACATCGTTTGGTGCAGCTGAAGGTTTCTGCTTTAAACTCAGGCGTTTTGTATAAAACGAAAGTAAACACCAGGCCCAACAAAGGAAGACTGTGTAATGACTAATGACTAATGAGATTATTTACCGCCTCAGAAGTTACATTTTCATTGCTTTCTCTCCCCTCCTTTTTTTTCTCCCTTCAACTAGAATTGGTCACACTCTCAGTCGATATGATGACTATTTCCACATTTAACTCTGTTTGACTTGGCTTCTGGATGTTGTCTTGGAAACTAATGAAGGGCTCTCTGCCCACAGGAACAATGGTAGTGCAAGTGGCCGCCACCGATGCAGACGACCCAACGTACGGGAACAGTGCCAGGGTGGTCTACAGCATAATCCACGGACAGCCCTACTTCTCAGTGGAGCCCAAGACAGGTCAGTACAACATGTTAATCCAACGAAAATGACCAAAATGAATCATTTAAACACATTTTCTCATTCTTAATCTGAGGGATGAAGTCTTACATGAGCACAATTATCTTTTACACGAGAGATTTCTGTATTTGTGTTTTATCAGTGCCTCTTTTAAGTTTGAATAGCCACTTCAAATTTTTCTTTATACTGACTGACCACTTCATTAGTTACACCTGGAAAATACACCTCTGCCACACAATAAATTACATTTTTATGAAGCTCATCAGTTTTGCAGTTTGTGGTGGTGGAATAATAATAACACTTCTGAATACGATGCAGTCCAGTACAAAACCATCACTAACTATAACCTCAGTGCTAAAACATCTAATTCAATTAACACCTCTATGACAGTGTCAAAAAAAATGGAACATCAAAGGCATTAAAGAAGTCGATTTCATGGCAGAACAGCTAATTTGTACGCGTGTACCTAATGAAGTGGACACAGAGTAAGTTTCCCAAGATTCACGAGATGACAGCTTAAAAAACATCATGCAACCTGACAGAAACATGAATGTCTCCTTATTAGTGTACGCTGTGTGTACTATTTGTTTTACCTTAGTGATGAAAGCATTCAGATGTTTCTATGTGATATGATAATATCACAGTAATATAATATAGTCGCAGTAGTAGTAGCTCAAGCAGCTACACAGCAATACTTATATAAGGTTTGCAAACATTAGTTAGCATTATAGGTACCATAAGCTACCGGTCATACCAGTACAAGTCAGGGTGTGTTGCAGCATAGTTCAAACTGGAAAACAGAGCCAGACTGAAGTGCCTTCATGCTGCAATAAAACATCGCTGACACTTCTATTTTGCAATCAGCAAATTTAAGCACTGAGTTATAGAAAATGCAAACAAATACAATACAAATGTTGACTTTGTCCAATAAAGATAACAGCGACTGAATTAGAAAAAAAAAGGGGGTCTGAAAAAGGACTAAAATAAACTAAGATAAGATGAGAGGTAGTTTGTTGACTTGTGAGGCGTTTTGCAGCGGCAGTCCTCGTTACATCTTCATAGCTGGCTCATTAGCCACTGGCCTGCCAAGGCTTGGCTACTTCATGCAAAGCACTCTTGCAAGAAAACAGAGAAATATGGGGCATCCCATATTACTGGGCTTCATCCTCTGCTTTGGGAGCAAACCATACACACATGCTGGGATTTTATGAACGTAGTTCTAATTCATGGACTGGTGAAAGCCACTGCAGTGTGGGGATTTATGTCGTTTATTTTTCACACTCAGGCAGACACAGAAATAGGAGGCAAGCTCGACAACAAAACAAACAAAAAAATCCACGGTGACCCGTGAGGTTGACTGTAAACATTCAATAAGCCTAACCACCGGCAGAAAATGGAGCATTCAAGAAAAATGAATGCACATCACAAGAAAGGAAATGACTTCATACTGTGTTTGGCGTTATGAATGTGATGTCTGAGGAGGAAAAGATGTTGTGAGCATCAACATTTCAGCACACTTAGCTCTGAAGTCTGCACAGTATCACAGAATTTCTATGTTGTTTTTCACTTTCTAGAGACCTTCGACTAATGAAGCCTCCTGCTGAAGCTTTCATTAGGGAACATTTCCATGTTTTGGGGCGAACATTTACATGTTTTATACACTCTAAATGAATAAGTTCCTCGTGGATACTCTTTAAGCTCCGATAGTTCGACTGGGACTTCTCTGAGGCTGTAAATCTTTGATTTTCTTGGAAGCTAAAACTTCTGTGGGCTAATTAATTTGTTAAAATGCTGCAATCACCTTCCCTAAGATGAGTCTGGTTTGGAACTTAGGAGCTTGTGCTTCAGTGTTTTTTTTCTCTCTGACTTAATGTCATGAATTCATCTGGTGATCAAACACCAGACATCCATGGATGTTGGTAAATCTGATGCTTTTTTTTGTGCAGTCAACACTTAAGCCACAAAACAAAGTGGAAATTTGGCTGGTTTGGTCTAAATTTAGTCTAAGACAGGTCCTATCAGTGCAGATCGGATCTGTACACTGTAAAACACCCAATTTATTTTTAAAAAAAGTTGATCTTTTGCTTAAATAACTATCAAGCAGTTTCTTATTTGTCTTTTTAATGAACTGAAACCAAATGTTCCAAACATTTAGAAGACTGTTAGTAAAGGAGCATGTCCTAATTTGACTTAATCGCTAAAGTGTCTCATTTTCCTCGACCCCACAGATTCATTTCCACAAATTAACTTACAGTGCTGCTGACAGGACAAGCTAACATGTAAAAATTAAGTACAAATGTTTAAAGTACATAAAGTGTGTATGTGGACTAAATATTAGATATTCTGGCGCTCTCATTCCTCAAACATGCGTCAATTAATTTATATTTTTCTGTGTTGGCCATGGGAGTAGTGCCAATTTGGTCTCTACCAACTCTCTTCAGCTTTAGTTAACCAGCTTGTTGTTTGGTGCTAGCCAGGTAGCATTTAGTGGATTTGCTTGAACTTTTTAGCTAAAAACAGACACACTTTTTTTATGTTTCTGGCCAAATTATGAGTTTCAGTCCAATAATCCATTTTCTTTTAGCTCAGTTTTGGTCTCCACCGACCCCTGAGGTAACTGCTTCGCTCATTAGCTGTGAAATGCACAACTTTGTTCACCTGCGAGTCGCTAACTGTGTCTGTCGGGAGATTTTTAGAGCTTTGTTCACTCCCCATTAAACAGAAAGCAGAGTGCTATTTGCCTCCTCCATTTTTATGTGTTTCTTGGAGGAACAATCAGATTGTAGCTAATGCTATGAGCTAGTGTCAATGTCAATGTCAGTGGTGGCCGGTTTGCTAGAGAATACAGCAGCCTACTGAGGTGGTTTTATGCCAGGTTTGGCTCCTGGCATCCCGGGGCTGAGTCAGTTCCATTAGCTACACGGCTGATCGAGCTAACGACAGTTAGTGGTTTACTACTTAGCAATCTTTACACCAAGAAAGTCCATAAATCACCTTGGTAAAGTTATTTCCTGTCGATCTCAGAGGCTGTGCTTGAACCTGGTCCGACTGCTGAGCTCAGTTTTGTTGCTTGCTAAAGGCAAACTTAGTTAGCAGCAGTTAATTAGTGCTATGCTAAAGCTATATGTCCATCAGGAAACTCTGTAAATCACAGAGAGTTGAATCTGAGCAGCTGGAGGACATCAGAGGGAAAACCAGCAAATATATTCTGTATAAAATTTGATCCAGTTTCACCAAAATCACTGAATGAATTTTTTAAAGTTGTGCTTTTGTATAGTAATCAGTGAGACCAGGCCAGAGATGCATGTGGCAGCCTTCAGAATCATTCATAGGACTGTATCAAACGGGGACCATTCTGCTCTGGTGGCATCAAAAGAAAGAAAGTGTTTCATTGAATGCAAAATTAGTAGCTACTAAGTGCAGGATGAGTCATCCAACAACCTTTTAGCATTTAGCAGGAAATGACACTCTAAAATACCATGAAAGATACCTTCAAAAATGACATTTTAGACATTATTTGGCCAGATATTGGGGCATAGGTGACATATAGCATTAGACATATGTAATAAAAACATCAATTTTGATGTCAGAGGGACTTTAACTGATAAGAGCGGATCGAAACATTGAAGTTGTGGCTCGTACAATGAAAGCCATGAACTTAAAGGTGCTGAGAAAAGAAACTGCAGAGAGCGGGATGGCTTTTAATCGTTACCTTCTGTCCGAGTGTCCTTGAGCAGGATACCAAAACCCAAACCTGCTACCAATGTGTAGATGGAGCAAAAAATCATTTTGAAAAAAAGAAAGATGTCTGCAAAGTGATTTTTAGCTTTAAGTACGGAAAATTGCTTTGTGTAGCTTTAAGTGTAAAACTTCAACCTCACAGATAAATCCCAGATTGGTACTCCAATGGCTGGTTTATTAACCTGTCAGACAAGCAGCACACACACACAAAGACACACACACACTCCTAAATGCGCACCCAGATACAGCCCTTGGGCCCCTGCCAGCGCCTTGGCTTTCTGCTGCCCATCACTGCCTGACCACGACTGATTATACTTGGCTCTCTTTCCATCCACGTAGAAGGTGATTGGATCTCATGGTTATGAGATGCAATATTGGTGTCAGAATTGAATAGCACGGATGGCTGTCGGGGAGGTGTGACTCCATGTGGGACTTGATGCAGGGAAGCATGAAGACATGTTCATGTTTGACAGGGGTAACCTTAATAACAGCCTAGTGTAAAACAATGGCTTATAGAACAGTAACCTGTGTGTCAAGGGGGAAATCCTGCAGGCTTTCATAGCAGCATTGTTACTGCCTAGAAGTCTCTATTGGTTTACAGAAGTTTTTTTTTTTTTTGATAGATTTCTTTTTAGATTTCTTTTCCCTTATATTGCTCCCTGAAAAAGTATGAGACACAACTGTAATTGAGAGAAATATTAGGAAGCGTTCACCCAGTTACCTTCTTCTTCGTCTTAATTTAGTTACCTTTCAAGAAGAACTACCTTGGGGAAATAAAAATTTATGCTACCTAAAAAAAAAAAAAGAAAATGCTCTGCTGGTTTTCGTGTAAAAAAAAATAAAAAAAATCCTGTAGCGTCATCAACTTCTAACACTGTAGGACCTTTTAGAAACTTTCCACCTTTTGTATTTATTTTTCTGTCTGTGGGACATTTTTGAAAAATCACAGCACTTACTGTGCGATAATTACATTTATTACAGAGTATCAGTTATCTGCGAGCAACTTACTGAGCTTATGATTCGAATTTAGTGATCCATAACACAACATTCTGATCACTAGGAACTAAAAAAAAAAGGGGGGTCTCATTTATCAGGATGTGTCCAGCAGAATTTTTTTAAAACAGCGACGGGACTGATTCGTGACCGCGTGCCTCCGGCTGTTCGGTGATCTTTAACAAAGTTTGCGAGAACACCTAAACCCATTGATGAGTCTCAAGTGAGACTTCATGACACCAATACCAATTAGAGCAAGAGTAGACATTTACTTAAGTGATGTTCAAACAGCATGTCTGCCCCTGTAAAGTCCCCATTACTCTCATGTCATGTTTTTTTTCTTAAGGCCCATTCAGCTCAATGACCGGAACTCATTCTTTCACAGTCTCGGTTGATGACGTGTTTTTCATTAAGCTAAGTGGATTTTTAAATCCCAAGGTTGATATTTCAAAAGCTTTAATGGGTTATGAATGCTTACTGTAAGTGGCCTGTGTTCTCCCGCAGTAGATTGTGATGCTAACTGGAGTTAATTCCTCCTACAACCGACACTGTTTTGTGTCGAGCTGTCAAAGCGTTTAGCATTGTCGGCTATCCTTAGATCTTAAGAGTGACAGCCGCTTACATGTACACCTTCATTTGCATCTTGACACCATTTTTGCACTTTGAGATGTTCTATTACAAGAGTTAAGTAAGGTTTATATAAGTGTTTGATGAAAAATGTCAATCACAACAGCAGAAGAGCTGTGTAACTTTCTGTCTTTTGAGAGATGTGTGTATTCAGGTCTAAACTATACTTTCCTTTGTGTATTTTTCTTTTTAGATGGTCATATTTTAAAGCTGTGTTTAGTCAAAAGCAGTTCAACTCGCCACACTTCAATACAATCAGAGGTTTTGCTGCTACAGTCTTAACCCATAGACTGCATCTGTGACATCACCCATGGGCCGTTGTGAAGCTCAGAGTGTTGTGGTTCTGGCCGCCGCCATCGTGTCTGCCCTGCCCTTCGCTGCCTCCAGGCTAATCTAGAAATGTGCAAAGACGTGAATCATCAGCAGACCTGAGTCGGGATGAATGACGCCTGGGTGCTCAAACAAGTCACCTATAAGGGCATCCACCTGTCAATCAAAGTGGATACGCTGTTAATTATGCATAACTTTAAGCCTTAATATCATTTAAATGGGTGAGTTACATAGAAATTCACCCTCAGTACAGTTGTCATGAACGGGGAAATTAGCTACAGAGACCAAAACAGTTTTTTGTACCAGGCTGTAAACATGTTTATTTCTGCTGTGAAGTTGGACATTTTAACATGGGGACTTATGGAGACTGACTCGTTCTGTAGCCAGCCTCAAGTGGACGTTTGAGGGACTGCAGTTTTTGGCACTTCATTGGCTTCACTTCACATGTCGCGGAGGTTGCCACATGACCAGTAACCCTTGAATAAATTTAGATATTAGAGAGTTTACTGACTTTATGACTCTTCTAAACTTGTGCTATTGTTATGGTGCAGGCACACTTCATCCGTTGACAGATCTTATTAATTTTCTATGGAAAGCAGCAGATCCAGCCGTGCTGTGCATGATGGATAAGCCACATTGAGCTGACCGTTCACCCGCAACTTATCCCAAAGGTAGCCCGTCCAGCACAGCGCAGCATGCTCAGAATACTCAGATTGAACAGTAAAACCAGGCAGCGCTGATGAAATGAATCAAGATTCTGCTGCTGCGTGTAACCCTAACCCTAACTGTTCAGCTGCAATATGAGAAAGTTTCCGACCTGGACACCGTGTTGAAAACGGATGATCCAACGGCAAGCACTGCCCCCAGCTAGCAACTATATCACCCACCAGTCAGCACGTTCAGCGGTTCAGTGCATCCAGATGCGTCCTTGCCGGATTCTGTGTGTCTGCACCACTGCACTACATCTTTGCTATTTTTTACCATGTATCCATAACTGCCACGTGTTTCCACAGCGGCTGCTGTTTGGCAAAAGTTACGTAGTCTTACTTTAATGAAACCTCACAGACAGACATCATCTGGGGGATAGCTAGAGACTAAATTAACAGAGTAATTAGTGTTTGTGAGTAAATAACCAGAGCAAAATACAGCAAGACTGCTAACAATAGTCTCTAAAGCATGAGCATGGATGAAATTTACAATAGGTACCTTGCAGGGTGAATCTATAGTGACAAAACATATATAACATAATATAAAAGTGTCCACAAGTGGAAGTTGCAGGATAACAACACACTGAATTCATTTCCCAAGACTCCACTCTCCTGTTTATGTCCACCTCAGTTGGTAGCAATGCTGTCCTGCATGTTTCCACAGAGCACATCAAAGTTATATTAGATTAAAATCAGCATAATAATAATAGTCATGTGACACTGACGTGCACGCATCGGTCTGACTCAGTTCAGGGCTGTTCTCCTTCTCCGTGTGCTACATACATGATGTAACGACACATCTCTAAATGCTGAATATGGTGTGTAGAATTATACTAAAATGTGTTACATACAAAGAAAATATTGCCACAAAAAGAGAAGTGACATTTAACAAAGAGTACAGCAGGAGATAATGACAGGAAAAATAAATACATGGTGGTAAATATAATGTACGATTGCTCATTTTACTTTTGTAAAAACAGAGTTTAACAGTAGTCCAAGTGGAGAAACTGACAGTCTTTTCTAAGAGAAGTATTGTGTTATTAACTCACTAAAGTTAAATGGTAACAGGTGTTGTGTCCACGCTCTGAATTGGCTGTTAAAGGGACCACATTGTTTGTGTTAACTGTTAGTTTTTAACATATTGTCAATACCATGTATCTTACAGAATACACGGGGGGGGACGAGACACTAGCTTTTAGACAGCGGCCTCAGGATTGAGTGTTGTGGGATGAACATTGTGCTTCTGTCTTTGCAAGTTACTAATTAGTCCCATTTGCAGCACACGCCTGGGCCATAGCAGAGGGTGACTTTGACAGAGTGCCTGGGCTGAAATACACTCTAAGCTCCGCGCTGCAATACTGCACTAGCGATTAAGTGGCAGAGGGCTAATGGTCGGGAGGTGGTGGGGGTGGCGGAGATGTGTGTGACCCGGTGTTAGGTGGGTAGCATCCTGGCTCTCTTTCGTCTAACAAGTCTCTTTACTCTGGTTCTTAATCCCAAATTGAATCTACAAGGTGCCCTTGGGAAAAGTACTTAATCCTCAATAGCTCCAATAACTTTTCCAGCAATGCATAACATCGGCGAAATACATAAGTGTCTGCGCCTAAATGTGCTCAGTTAAGACAGCATTTTGTAATATATATTGATTGATCGCTTGTAGTTTAGTTTGAAGGTGACGCTGATGGTGACGCCGTTTAAGGACTGCGTTCTAATTGATGGCAGGCTCAAGGAGGTTTGAACAGCTGCCTCCAGCTCCATACACCTTGGCGATACGGCAAGTCCTCTAGAGACAATTATCCGCGCACATTAGGACTGCTAGGCATGCATGCCTGCTCACAAACATCAATGGCTGGAATAACAAGAGAAGTATTTAGTTAGTAGGAAATGCCAGGTGCCTGAATGAGAGGATTAATTACATTCTAAAGGGGGTATTTAAGATGTGACACGGCTTGCCTTTTAAAGCGACAAGACTATGACGTCTGAATATGACAGGTACTCAGGTGAAAGACGGCAGGACGGACTCAGCTTTGTCTTTCCTCAGCCTGAGGATCTAATTAAAAATGTTCAATTAAAGGAAAAGGCCAGATCCGGATCCTCGAGTAATCTATAGCAGCTCCGTCTCGTCACGTGTGAATCTCCCGCGCAGAGGTCAGGAGGGAGACGGGTCAGCCTGTGATTAAGATATTTAGCGTGTGTGTGTGCGCGCCTTTCTTTACCCTCTTCCTTAAAGCGTGTGTGTCGTTGTTGCTCTGCACCAGATTCTTGCTGTGGTGACTGCACTAAATCGAGAACATTACAGCTGAAGGCTACGTATAAATCTCGCTGCCTCTCGTAGTATCAAGAGGGAGATGCAATTTTTCAATTCTAATCACAAACGGCACACACAACACCTGCACGTGTGCGCAGATCAACGCACTCCCTCTTAGCGTAATGGATTATTAATGGATATTGTGTTCAATAACATGTTGAACATGCTTCTATAACACTCTGGTGCTTTATAGTGTCATACCACGTGGCCCCCTTTCACAATCAAAAATCCCTGGGAAGGTATAGTGACCCGTGATTAAAGCATGATGCTTGAATGTCACTCAGTAATAAACTACCCGGGCCGGAGGTTTTATTCCCTGTTTGTATGGCCTGTTTTTGTGTTATGGGATCTATTCCTTGTAAGTGGACCGCCTGAGGGTTCAGCAAATCACATACTGCACCCTTCATGTTTAAGTGTTCATCACCTTCATCAGTACCTCTCATAGCTGCATGCAGAGCCAGAGGGTTCCTTCCAAAGTCTGCTGTTTTATTTCCTCTTCCCAAGACAAATGTCAAGTATCTGGGCTTTAGCAGGGAGCATGGCCCACCCGTCTGCCGCCAGTGGTGTGGAGACAGCTAGATAAATGTGCGGCTACAATGCGTCTGGCTTGCACCGGAGGCAAGGAGTCACGGCGCAATGCGAGGCCGTGCCGTGATAGCGACAGAAGGATTTTAATCATCGCCTCTCCCCAGGAATGACACCAGCGCCGCACGGGGTAACAGAGATAGAGAGCGAAGGGGGGGGGCTGGCACCCAGCAGACAAACAACAGCCTTGCAACATCGCTGTGTGGATTAGCAGTGTCGCTCGCTGAGAAGTATGTGTGCTTCTGGCCAGGCGGGAGGAGAAACATGTCGCTGTTTTTTTTTTTTTTTTGTCTAGCGTGCTGGAATCACGATTCATGGCATCATTAACCACAGCCAATATCTCTCAGACTCCAACACACCAAGCTGATATTAAATAAGTATATCAATTGTGTGTGAAGCCTATCTATGGTTTAGTGAGAGCATTCATTTGTCTCACTGCTGGCTGCACAATCTTAACATCTTTTTCTAGTTTATATCACCTTTTAGGAGCCATCCGTTGCCGCTGTTATTATAATCCAACCATTATCCGGCTTCCTCCTCGGCTCCCAAAAGTTTAAAGATGCCTCTTTCAAGTCTAGACATGCATGCTTTGTCCCTGTACCGATGTTGTGTGGAGTATAGAACAGAAAAAAAAAGAAAAAGTTTTGCTCTGTTTGTGTCTAGCTAGTATTAAGGGAGCCTCGGCGGATTGAAGGTTTGAAGTAACCTTTCTGATGCAACTTAGTAAACAGGGTTCACAGGTGTCACTGCAGCAGGCACCAGAGCAGTGTTGGGTGCTCTCTTTAATTGGCACTGTGGTTACACTGTGGAAGGAGCGACAGAGAAGCGATGAATGGCTGGATGGAGGACGGAGGATGCAAGAGATAAACGGAGCAGATGGGTGAATATCCACAGCGCAGAGATAGATGCCTGAATTCACACAATAAAAGACTGTGGGGGGAAGACATGCGATGACATGTTTTGACATTGACATCGTAGCTGAGGCTAAACTGAAGGAGGGAAAAGCAGTGTTTTGCTCCAGCGTTGTATGACAGCCATCCTCGTGTTCATTATTTGATGCAGGGGCTAAAATGACATGTTTTGTAGAGAAACAGCAAAAGATTATTGCTTTATTGACCACCGTCACCTCACTGTAAGCCCACTGGCAGCGTCTTGGGGGAGAAGAAGTAGACGGCTCACTATAATTTAGCTAACTGAGCTAAGCCATTTAGTTAGAGCAGCCAATAACAGTTTTCAGCTGGAGGGACTGTAATGACATTAATAAAGGATGGCAGAGAGAGAGAAAAAAACACTTAATGGAATTGTTTATTTTCAAGTATAGCCGCGGCTGATGGTCAAACGGCATCTTCATTTTTCCTCTTCAAGTCTTTTGACCCACTTTTCTTGATTTGTTTGTCCTTCATTCTTTGTTCTGGGATTGATCTTAATTATGTGTGTGTGTGTGTGTGTGTGTGTGTGTGCATGAGTGAGGGAAGAGAGAGCGAGGGAGTGTGTATGTATTTTTCTTGAGAGAACCAGACGTTTTCCTGGTCAGGGTAAAGCAAGAATGATGATCAGGTTAGACGTGCACTGATGAGGGTTGCGGTTTAACGTAAAACAGAACGCGCAAATCTGATACACGCAGTGCAAGAATCGGTGGATCTAATCATGATAGCGATAGCAGTTTATCAGAAACATGCTGGAGGTAGAGCATGAATCTATTTAGAATTGATATAATAATAATAATAAAAAAAAAGAGCCTGTTCTAACTTCTCATCCTGCCTCCTGTACATTCATGGTCACAGTGTAAACAGGACCTGCAAATAGCTAATGCAGTGCTACTTTGCCTGATGCAGATCAGCTAAAAATGTGAACACATTTCAACATATTTACTGTAATAGAATAAGTGTAAATGCAGCCAACTAAACCACTGTTTATTGTCAAAATATACATTGACCAAAGCATGATGGGAGCTGTAGTGCATATTCTTCTAAAATGGAAATGTAAAAACCAATATGGGTGACAAAATCTTTTTTTTTTTCTCCATGTCTACTTTATTTTCTTAATAGTATTATTGTAAAAGTATATCCTAATACCACTATACTCCTCATAGATGTTGGCTTATAAGTAGAAAAACTGTGGCCGACAATTTGAACTGACATAAAACTTGCAAACCTCTCACATATACCTCTCGCAAATAATGGTATTTCTGAGTAACCAATGTATCCTGAAAATAACTATATGGAGAATACCCGAGCTTATACATGTTGTATATGGCAAGAGGTTGTTAATTAAGGGTATAATGGTGTGTTCCCACAAAATGAATTTCAGCTTGCATTACTGGTGCGTCTGACCTGAGTAAATATCTTGCCTACTTCAGTGGTATGGAGTCAAAATAAGCAGATTTTGTTTTGTTTTGATCACAATGAACAGATCAAAAGGATGCTAAAATAACTACGCCATGATGCTAATTTATAGAAATCTGAATTCCTACTTTCTCAGATATATCCGCAAAACAACAACAATGCAACTTTTTAAAACGCTCATGTTCTGAACGACCGATACGCGCAACTTTTTTGCTCAAAGTTTAATATTTCCAACTTACGCGAAAGCCGCAAGAACATGAAATTTACACCGACCACTGCACCTAACTAGGCCTAGTTTTGAAAAATATAACTATACCTAGGTGATATGAGCAACTTTCACATCGTCATTTGACCAGCTGGTGGTAAAAACCGTGATTAGTGCAGCTTTAAGTAAAAAACAGGTATAAATCTACATCTTACCTCTTCAAATCAGCCGGTGAAATCTGCAAACATTGTTGGTAATTTCACGTCCTCGTCAAGGGCGCAGCTGATTGAGAATTCTTCAGTACATATAATGAGCAAATACGTACAGTGTTTTTTTTTTTTTTTTCTTCCTCGTGAGAGTGGGCCTCAATTACATGTCAAATTTCTGTGTAATTTAAAGGATTATGAGAAATTCTTCAGGTGCCAACACGAAGCAAGAGCTCCCTTTGATCTGCTTCATCAGGCTGTGAATATGATAAAGCAGCAAAAAATGATTCATTTATTCGGGAACTGTGTGCTGCGGCTTTGTGGGGTTCGTAATGAGTAATCTTCCATGTTCTGTAGGAATCTTTAATAAGTGCCATTTAATGAATGAAACACATTGTGTGGTAAGTCATTAACTTTGAAAGCAACAGTGATTGCTTTTGAAGGATTAGGACACTTTTCTTTGCATTTAAATGCGTGGCGTTAATTTTTCTCTGGAATTATCATCTTTGTAGTCAAGCGATAAAGTTGAGATTGGAAAAATGTCATTAATTAAAAGATTTCTCTTCAAGCCTTTTAGTGTTTTGTGCATGTGTACCATATCTTGGCTCAACGCTTGCTGTTTCATACTGCAGCTCAGGTGAAAAACAGACGACTACAGACAAATGCCAGTCATTTGATGCCAGTGTTGTCACATCTCTGATCCTTTTATGATACAGATCAATCGTGACAGGGGGACAGACAGATAATGCTTCCCCTGGCGGCTAATATGTCTCCTTGCATGTGCTCACTTTTCTGACAACGTCTTAGCATTAACCTCATCATATGTCAGTCTACTAAACTATCTGGAGTGACGGCACATTTGAGGGCACATAAGAGTCGCAATTCATTGCTGTTGAGTAAACAAGCATCCAGCCATTATACACATCCCCAATTAACCTTGAGTCACGTTTTCTTGTAATTACTACTTGAAAAGTTGAAGCAAACAGGTTTTTACGGTCTGAAGTCATATTTTTAAACCATCCATTTTGACATGAATAGATCCTTCCAGTACTTGAGTGTTCTACTTGTCAACTTGCAGTTAAAATAATTTTAGGGCTTGGAGTGTAATTTTGTTGATGTCTTTTAGTCACTTCTTGTGTGGTACATTTGAAGCTTTTTCGCTGCTTTTAAATATATAACCATTACATGCAGTGAGGCATGTAAACCTCTGTGGTTTCTGACCACAGTCGGTCCCTATAATGAGCAAAATATAGATAAAAAATAACATTTATGAAACATGTTTTCTACCACTTACCTAAATAAGTGATTCACAATGTAAAAAGATTGTAGTGCTCATCTCATTAGAAAAAAATATGTGTTGCTGTGGGTGTCTGGAAACTAGGAATCAAACAAAAATGTCTAAACAGTTACGTGAAAGTAACAGAAACATGGTTGAAACATGCTAAAAGTAATGAATAAGCAATTCAATAGTTAGCTAAATATTTAAATATGAAGGGGTGAAATAGCTCAAAGTTAGATACATGGCTAAATAGTAAGCTAAAAGTGATGGATACTGAGATTGAATTTTTATACAGCTCACCTGTTCAAATGATATTAAGGCTTAATTACTGAATTAACAGTGTGGCCACTTTTACTGACAGGTGGTTGCCATTACAGATGGCTTGTTTGAGCACATAGGCTGCATTCATCCCACCTTGGGTCCACTGACTTTCAAAACAACTCTTCAGAAACCTGTGTGTGATATCACAGATGCGCCGTACATTCTTTATACTGTCATTGGGTTACAATTAATGGTTATATCTCTTTTTACAGTTAAGCTAATGATAGACTGTAAGTATAAATGGTTGTGAGCTAAAGCTCCTGGATAAATGGTTGAAATACTCAGTAAAAAGTAAGGTTATGGCAGTTATGGTATGGTGATGGTAATTGACAATTTGACCAAATCAACCGAACATGTATCGTAACTTTGTGAAGATCCTGTTTAAAATCAGTTGAATACATTTCAAACATGTCAAGTGGTGCTGACAAAGCGATTCTTGAGTTCATCTGTGGGTACAGTATGTCTCGTTAACCTGAAGCATCTTTCTCTCCTCAGGCGTCATCAGAACAGCTCTTCCCAACATGGACCGGGAGACGAGGGACCAGTATGTTCTCGTCATCCAGGCCAAAGACATGGTCGGCCAGATGGGCGGCCTCTCCGGCACCACCTCCGTTACTGTCACGCTAACAGATGTCAACGACAACCCGCCTCGGTTCACTCACAGTAAGGGACTCTGTCTGTTCCTGATTGCCCCTACAAGCTTGTCATGTACAGTACATAATACATTTCAATATGATTGTACCTGTATGATTATATATTACAGTTAAACCTGATCTCAGGCATGTCAACAGCTACTCAGTAATCAGAATAAGACCTCTGGTTTTTTGGTTCACTTGCATGTTTTTTTGTTTTTTTTTGTTCTAGCTGAATGTAGCTTTAAAGATCTATTATTGCCGGAAAACCACTTGAACTCAGGGAATCAAATGAGGGCGTACTTTGTACTGTATGCAATGAATGCAGTGGTACAAAAAAGACTGGGCTGTTAATCCACCCATGAAAAGAAATCATTGGAAAATATTAAATGTGCTATATTATCTACAACACTGTTTAAAGAATGCAGTTGAAGAGAAAGTCTCAGAAGCAAAACACACTCATTAAATCCTCATCATTAAACTTCATCTCATCGTTTCCTAAAGTTATGTTAACCGCCTCCGTAACCCCAATTTTTTTATTTATCTTTGCAACTTCCCTACGTTTGTATTTTCGAAAATATTTGGACTTTTACAACCGAATTAAAAAAAGAAAAACAGCCTTCCTGCAAGGTGTGCACCTCCCTGCTTTACTCTTCATCAGAGCTCGAGGCTGCTTTGGCGTAGGATACCAGGATCAATCAGGCTCCGTTTTTTTGTTGTCAGCCTATTTCACGGGCTGCTAATGGGTTCCAGGCCGAGCTTTAGGATTCAAAGGCATGCGGTGCTTCTCATGATAATCCGAAGCACCAGCAATCGGTTTACCGCTGATAGCTCAACCACTGTCTGGCTGGTGCACTCACCACTGGACTGCCATGAAGCAGAGTCAATTTGCTGGCCCCTGGGGGGAAATAAAGGTTCAAGTTTGCACAACAAGTCATCAATGCCGTTTTAACCCAGTGCTGTCACGCTGGGAAGAAAGAGACTTTGGAGGAGTTTGGGGTTTCGCTCCTGCTGTCGCATTCCCAGGGTCATGGGTCAGAATCGATAGACCATTATGGAGCATCAGAGCTGATAGAGTCAGGAGCTATAGCTAGTCCTTGGAAGGAAGAAAAAAAACGAGGGGAAAGAAGCCAAGGTTAGCTGGAATAGAGAGGACAGGCTGCGGGGGAGGTGTGAGGAGAAGGGAAAAGAGGTAGGTGCAGGGGCAAACCAGAGGGAGGAAAGCAATTCTTTGGTCTTTTAAAGAGCTGCTATTCCACGGCAAATTAAAAAGCCATTATAAAGATTACATGGCGGCAAACAATGTCAGGCAGATTAGCATTTAGACGGTGGCTGAGGGAGACACTGTGAGGAACACAGAAAGGTCTGGTAATGAGCTCTGCCATGGTGATTGGAGAGATTATGATTATGAATATGATTCCCTTCTTTATTCTTATAAGAGTACTTTAAATCCGAAGGGTCAGACAAAAGCTCGGGGAACACAATGGAGAGTTTCAGAGTAATAGAATCTTCAAGTGGACATTTCATCCCGTGAAAGGTACCAAAGGGATCTGAGCCTGATGCTGTCTTTTCTTTTGGTCTAAGAGATAACCCATTACATCCGAGCAGCATTTAGGAAGTTCGATATTTTTACAAATAGCTGCAAAGCCCGCAAAAATTTGACAGTTGAAATGAGTCTGTGCTTTCTTAATAGTAATCAGAAGCGTATTGAGTGTAGCATGTTTCACAGAGCAAGGTGCAAAGGGCTTTACAAGAGCAAATAGGTAAAAATAAAAGAATAGAACAATATGAAGAAGCAGCATTAGCGATAACACAAGATGAAAATGCTCGACAGCGGGTGAGTCTGAATAAATGGATCTCGAGCTGCTTTTTAAAGGCTTGTAAGTCTGCGGGAATTGCATTTCACGGTGTCAAAGCCACCATGATCACCTGTTGTTTTCCATCAAGCATGAGGGACAACCAGTAAACCCTGGTCAGAAGACCTAAGTGACCTACTGGTCATATAAGGATGGACCAGATCTGAGATATATGCTGGTGCCTATGTGAAAACAAGAACCTTTAAATGAATCCTGAACTTGATGGGAAGCCGAGGTAAAGCAGATAAGATGTTTGTGACGTGAGTTATTCTTCGGGACCTGGTTAACAGCCTTGCAGCACCGTTCCTGACCTTTTGTAGACGGTCCAGAGACGCCTACTTGAGCCAGGTGCTCTTGAGTTTGGCGATGTTTCTTAAGCGGAAGAAACATAAACGAGTCAATGATTTTATATGTTGTTCCAAGTATATAGACCAGATATGACACACTTTACAGCTGAAGTGAGAGACCCAATACACTGAGCAACCTGTGAAGCTTGCTATCACCATTGATAAGGACCTCAATCGCATATTTTACTTTTCTGTTGCTGTCTCCACTGCCTATGCTGCGGTATCAAGTGAAAGCAAAGAGCTTTATACCATGCGTGCGACTGCTGCTGCCTGTCTGTGTTATGCAACATGAATTTATTGAGGAGCCACACAGCTGAATCAAAGCTGAAGGGGTATAACAAAAGCTGAGCCGCTTGAAGGTGAGGTGGTGGTGAAATAAGCACATCCATTACTAGCATCCGCTCCTGTCCTTTCTTTTCCAGGGAACTATCAGTACACGGTGCTGGAGTCACTGCCGGTGCAATCTGTGGTGGCCAGAATCAAAGCGGCTGATGCTGATACAGGATCCAACGCGGAGATGGACTATAGGATCATGGACAGCGACGGGCCTGGCATGTTCAACATAACAACAGACGAGGACACACAAGATGGGGTCGTCATCCTCCTGAAGGTACCACAGATAGAAAAGGATAGCTTGATTTAAAGTGCCAGTGACTTTCTCTCCATAATTTGTGCTACACCTTCACTGTCAGTGAGACAGAAAATGTTGAGGAAAATAGCACCATTTTCCGGCTGTTGGGAAAAGCCGCGTACATGAGCAGCTGGTTTGGTGTTGAATATTACTTGAACTAATGACTGGAGAGAGAGGGGTGATTATCCACATACAGTTAACTGCAACTGTGCAATTCTTTTTCTACCTGCAAGTACTCATAAGTAAGAAATGCCACATTTCTTCTGTAATGCATGCCAGTCTGAGGACGCGGAGTTTCCGAACGGCCTCTACCCAATTGTACGAACATTTGGTACAAACCACATATAAAAGTCCCGTGATTGTAACAAGTACTGTACATCACACTTCTGAGAAAGTACACATACAGGATGGGAGCAACCCAAGAATCGCTTTGGATATGATGATATACCAGTGTGGGTGCCTGCAAGTCGCTACAATGAGTAGGATGCCTTTGAGTAGGATGTTAAACTTTAGTTATGTCCCAGTATCGCCTCCTCATTGCTCTAAAGCTAATCAGACTACTACTACTACTTCCAGACCACTGTGAGATTTACGCGTCGTACCCAGACATAAAGCTCACAGTGGTGAGTCAAGGCTTTACAGTTTGGGATGAATCTTACTAGGGAAGCCAAGTAAGCCGTGTCAGTCATATGCAATGCCTGAGCAATCGGACACAAGTACAAAAAAATCCCCATAATCCAATATTGGTAAAAATGTGGCAGCAACACAGCTCTTTTCTTGTTTCTAAAATAGAAACTTTCACCATCATCAATCAGAATCAGGTTTTCATAGGAGTTAACCTTCAGCTATATTAAAGCAAAATGAGTTAGTATGAGTTACTATTAACAAGTATTTCCTGTGTAGATTAAGCTGACACGGCTTCCTATGTGCCAAATGGCTCCATTGTTGTCCAAAAACTATTCAATCAATGAATGATTGAGTGACAATGATTACATTAGATGATTTGTTCCTTCATTATTATGAACATGTGCACTCTAGTTTCTTTTAAAGCCCATATACACCATTTGTACACAAGTATTTACTAGTTCACTAATTGTGTATTCATCCACAGCTGAAAATAGTCCCCAACACATGCACTATTTACTACACTATTTATTAAACCATGTATTTGTGACTTGTTTTTAAATCTTTACAGGATTTATTTGGACTGAATGGGCATGGGACTGAGTGCACAGACAGTCGGAATGTATTTTGAGACAGACTTTTGGTCTTTCGATGGGATTTTATGGGGATGGTGGTGGAAAAACACAAGAAACGTGTCTCTTGATCTGCGGTGATCTCTAAACACTAGGTGGCATGTGCTTGTTTACTGCAGGATATTAGGATGACTGCCTCTTCCTGTTTCCCCTTCTCCCCTTTTATCGTCTCACACTGTTTCAAAAAGTGTTCGACACTGTCGAATTAGGTAATAGTCACTAATGACAAATCAGCATTGACTATCTCGATCGAAGTAAACATCCCACGGTTAATCGAACCACAGCAGCTGGCAGAGTTCACTGTAGGGATGATGATGGAGGAGAGCAGGAACATTAACACTTAAAAACACACTCCTCTCACCGTGGGGACCAAGATGCTATAAATAATGTCAGTGTCATCTGCCTACATAAATAAATAAAAACATCAAATCAAATGTGTAACAAAGACACTTGTTCATTTCTACAGGAAATTTGTTGCACATTCTTGCCTCACTTTTGGATGCACCGCAGCTCATGGCTCATACTTTGTATTTCAGGGTCTCAGACTTGAAATGGTCTCCTCGGGCCACGTGAATGTGACAGTTCATTGCTGCAGCTCTTTTGTAGGAGAGGGAAGGCCATTGTTGCACAGTAGCAGTTCTTGTCAGATGGGCCAATTTGATCCTTTGTTTGTTTTGCACCAAACTCAGACAATTTCAACATTGGACACTGACAGTGAAAGTGTCAAATCAATGTCCTCCTGCAGTATATTATATGTTGCAATGGGGGTTCCAGACAAAATGACAAAATGTTTCAAAAGTGTTCATTTCAGAATGCTTTTCACTGTTGAGTGCGCATTTCTTAAAATCAATATTGTTGCTTTCAGAGCACAAAGTAACTATAATCCATCAGCAAATTACTTTGTTTAGGTCTGACTCAGTGTTAAATTGTAATGGGTCTTTAAAATCAACATGTTTAATTAGGATCAATATCTCAGCGTTGTATGAATGCTTTACAGATCACATAAGCCGTTCCTTTACTTGACTGAAAATGTGGAGTAGCACTGTTGTCTTTGCAGCAAAGAACTGAACATTTTTTTCCCCCCACCTCAGACCCCATGTCTCTTATTTTGACAAGAAAAGTGAACACCTCTCACATATGTTCATGTATTCTCCCTTGTCTCTCTCCTCCAGCCTCTAGACTTTGAAACGAAGAGCAGCTTTTCTCTGAGAATCGAAGCTACAAACAGGAATATCGACTCCAACTTCTTGAGTTTGGGCCCGTTTAGCGACACAACATCTGTCAAGGTGACAGTGGAGGATGTGAACGAGCCACCTGTCTTTTCCTCACCACTTAGCAGGATGGTTGTTTCGGAAGACGCCAAAGTGGGCACCTCGATCGGGAGAGTCTCTGCTCACGACCCAGACACCACCAACAATGCCATCAGGTACTGATGGTTTGCATTTAAGAAAATAAAAAAATCTCTTCTCTGATTCAACAAGTGAAATATCAGCTGTAATTCACTTTTATTCAGAAAATGTTAAACTCGTTCCCCAGAGCTGTTAAAGAAGAAATCCCAGTAAAGCTCCCAAATCAAGTAAAGAAGAATAATATGTTCATAAATGATTTAATCCGTTCAACTGCTTCACATTGTCTCCATACACAGAAACTCTAGACCCTCGAAAGTCCCAGTGTGGCTGTCACAAAGACAATGCCAGATGGTGGGAGGCTAAGGAGTGCAGCATTTGCAAAACTCAAATGCCATCTTGAACGAGAGAAGGGCATTCCTGCAGGAGGGTCAAGGCTCAACACTTGTGCCGTGGCATTTCTAACTCAAAACAAGCACTCACACGCCATTCTGTGTGGTGTCACTCTCGAGATCCACCCCTCTTTTGCATTAATTGAATGAATATTGTATGGTATTCATGCTTGGTCTGTTAGGATTGTTAGTAATCTTAATCAGAAAATCAAATTACTCCACCATTGTAGCTGTAAATTGCCTCTTTTTGCTCCTGTGACTGTTATCAGCGTCTGCAATATATTTCACTACATCTGTTGAAATTAAAATTATTGTGGAACTAATGCAGCCACAAGAGTCAAATTACATTGCAATAATACCCTTTGGATGTAGGCTAATTGAAGTTGTAATTTTCTTGAGAAATACGAGTTGCTGTGTATTAAAAGTGTTTGATCAGTGTTGTGTGCTGAGGGACAAGTAGACAGCTTTCAATTTTATTAAAATTTAATAGAGTTTTGTTTCATTCATGCTATACGTTTCTGCTGCATTTCTGGATTCAAAGTAATCTCTAGACTTATGCTAATTACTTTGACTTTTTAGGCATCTTATATGTTCCTTGACGACTGATTAAAGTTCTCTTTGTAACACTAAAAATCTGCAGTGGGATTGTTGCAGTTTGATGGAAGAAAACTATATTTTCTTACAAGTAGGAGAAACACTAAAATGTCAAATCAATACCACCATCCAAAAGCAATTTTTAAAAACTATATGTGTGTGTGTGCTTGTTTATTTTCATCCAGGTACTCCATTGACAGAAACACAGACTTGGAGCGTTTCTTTAACGTGGACGCTCTAAGTGGGGTCATCAGCACAGCTAAGGCTCTAGACCGAGAGGCCAACTCCGTCCATAACCTCACCATCTTTGCCATCGAGACCCGTAAGTTTATTTACAGCACAAACTCTCAAATCTACTATACGAGTCAGAGTTCACAGTTCCCCGAGCAGCAATTGTCCAATTATAGCCTAGCAACCGTAACTAGGCATATCGGATTTGTCAAACTGTGGATTTCTCTTTGTTGAAGTTGTGTGCATTTGGTTTGTGTAAGAGTAATACTCAACTCAAGAGTTTGATTAAATTAAACCAAAGAAACAAGAACAGAAATGTGGATTAAACAGTGTGGTAAACTGCTCTAACCAAGCAGCAACCTCTGTGAAACTAATGCAGGACTGCCAAAACTACAGTTCCCAAAACGACCACTTGGGGCTGGCTCCAGAAATGAGTCAGTCGCCATAAGCCCCCATGAGCTTCACAACGGCTCTTCAGAAACCTCTGGGTTACGTCACGGATACGACGTCCATTCTTTGAACTCACATTGGTCTCACGTCCAAATGTTAGCATGTTTGGCTAACTTTGTCACTACCTGCTGTACTAACCAGCTTCAAACTTCAAAGGAAACATTTTAATTTGTGGGGTTACAGTTACGTTAGTTTAAAACTAGTGTTTTACCACTGTTTTGAAACTTGTCCTAGATGCTATCAGAATTCAGGCTAGCGTTAGCAGCTTTGATTTTGAATTATTTTTGCTAAACACAGTGGTTAGTCCTCATTTTACAAGCTGTTTCTTTTGTAACGTTAAAAGTGAAATAAAACTTTTATTTTGAAAAACAAGAGCAAGTGTGTAGGCTTAACATACTTATAATAAACTAGGACTAACTAACTCCACACTGGAATACAAGAGTAGTTTGATTATTTCCACGCCGTCTACATGAATCACAAATTATTCCGGATGCTAACTTTTTCAGGTTTAGTCTTTTAGCTCATAATACATATTTTAGACCCCTTTTACAAGCTCCTTATTTTAAAACGACTTATCATCAAGCTAAAAAGTTAACCAGATGACAGTTTTCAGCCAACTAACGGCACTAATGTTAGCTTTGTTTGTTAGCTGGCTCCTGCAACTCATAAAATCTTATGCTAGCAATCATTGTTATGTCCTGTAAATTGTCGCTGGCTAAAAATTACCTGTTTTGTCTACCTCTATTTAAGATTAAGAACCCAATGTTTCAAAAATTACTAAGAATTTGCGGTGGCAAATCTGCCAGTTGGGTATAGCAAAAGTAATTTTATTTGTTAGTGTCACTGTGATAAAATCTATGAAACCTTGGACCTTATCTGTCCCGTTAGCCTCTTAATAATCCCATGGCCTTCTGTGCTGTGGACAATGCAGTTGTTGGGGTTGTTGTAGGGCTGTCAGGGGAATGTTAATTCAGGCACACAGGACGGTCGTTGTACCCTCTATGTGTCCCTGAACCGTGGGGACGAGATGCTGACTAAGGGTGGGCGATCTCACCCACTGGTGATCTATGTTAATGTGATGTGAAGAAGTGCCGCCTGGCCTTTTTTTTTTTTTTTCAGCTCTCTATGGCTCAAAGAACATGAGTGCCTTTTTTTCCCCAGCGTTTCTATCTTTCCACTGCAATCATGCAAACACGATGGACAACAGTCATCAGCCCACAATCCGATGATTTCACAAGACAGCTGCATCACCTCAGTATGAAGTATAAAAAAGATAACCAGCCTGTCAGCGCAGCAGTTCCTCTGCTTTCACGTCCTCAGACTGAAACCTTTTTTTATCACTCTTTGCTTCAAAGATGTGTTTTTATTGACATCTAACAGCACACAGACACAGCGCTAGGTTGATTCCCGAGCGTGAGCGCTTGCCTGATATAGCAACAAAGAGAAGGCAGCGTATAATAATAGCCATATGAAATGTCACAATAGTCCTTCATGCATGAGGTATTGGCTTCTGACACACAGTGACACTCGGGCTGTGTTTCCAGCTGAAAACATCTTTGAGTTCACGGACTGGCCACAAGATCCACTGCCCTCTGCGCCTTGTGACAGTATTTATAGTAAATGGGTTCTTTGTAACTGAAAAGAGTGCAGGGACTCTTTGGTTGAGGGATGTTGTGCATTTGAGCTGCAGTCACTCACATTTCATCCGCTCTGCCCAGACCACGCCAATGACAAGAAGGCTGTGGCCCGAGGCTCCGCACGTCCTTTTTATCACCATCAAATCAGCCGGCCCCGAATGTCAACGCGTCATCTCTGGCCGGCATGGCGGCGACGCCAGGCCAAATCATCATCTTGCACTCAGACGCAGCCATTTAGCCATCAGTGTGTATCAGGCAGACAGAGGCGTGAAGCCCACTGTGCAAGATGGCTCGTCGTCGGCACATGCAGCCTTCACCGACTACAAGAGCGTAATCACTTTGGCTGATCCACAGCAGAGTGGGTAAGGACGCCAGCTGTTGGAAGCACACAGCATATTTCATTACAGCAGCACTTTTTTTCCCCTTCCTCCTTTGTGATTAATTAAAACACATGAGAAAGATCAATATTCCATAATTTGGCCAAGTGCATCAGCGCAAAGTTGAGGCAGAAATAAAGTGTTTAAAAGAAAGTTTAGCTGAACGTTCTGACACGAGCGGGGGAACTCTCGTCTCTCTCTCTTCTCTTTCAGAGGACCCGACCCAAATTGGAAAAGGCATCTCTCTCATCACAGTGCAGGACATAAATGATAATGCCCCGGTCTTTGCCATCGACTATGAAACTCTCCTCTGTGAAAACGCCATGCCAGGACAGGTAAGACCCAGAAACTTCTCTGCAGTTGGTCCAGCTTCCCCTCCCTTTTTCTCACTCCACACTTCACTTGAAGTTTGACTCAGAGAGACGGCCCGCTGACTCTCAAAGCCATTAAAACCCTTTTTTGTTCCTCAATACAAGTCCACTGTGCACATATCTGTCTCAGAGCTCGAGGTCGTCCCAGGGAGACGGCATCATTAGTATGAGACACAATCCTTAAGATTTAATAGCACGTATTGTAGGTGTTATCGTTCATTAGAGATGTTACTCTCATTCCATACTGTCAAAGCCAACTAAATTAATGACAGTGCTTGACTCTGCCTGTGGTCTTAATCCACAATAATATCACAGCGTAATGTGATAACTCATGCTGGGATGGAGTGTTGCTCTGCCGCGGTTTGACTTTCCGTTCTGAAGACCTGTGTAATTAGACGATCACCAAGGAGGCTGGCGGGGCAGAAAATGCATCACAATATCAAACAAAAAGGAACCCTGGGATATATTTCAGGGTTTGGAGATTTGATCCAGGAAATGAAGGAGAGAAAAGAAGCTGTAGCCATGCATTGCCTTTTTCTCCATGTTTAGCATTTGGCCTCATTGTTGCTAAATGACTTGTGTGTCTGCGGCGGCGATTCGTCTGCTCTTGGCATTTGGAAAATACAATCAGAGGCGAAGGGTAAAGGAGGCGTGTAGACCTGAATACGTACAATTGATCAGAGTGATGCATTGTATTGGGAATGGCTATTAGGCCCTTTTAAATATGTTATTTGCATTCATATTTCGGAGTTGTTTGTCACCGTGCTCATGGGAGGGTGAACTAAAATAGCAAATGATTTCATTTGCAAAAAATGAGAGACTATATTTCATGTGTGCATTTATTTTTGTTTTGTTTTTTTCTGTGTGCATGATGCTTGACCACAATATGGCTCTCTTCTCAGTGAGGTTACAGAGCCTTAGGGCACATTCAGGCAGTAAACGCAGGTTTTTCCATTCATTTGAATGGGGGTAGTGCATTTTGGCTTATTTCATGTGACCAGCTTCTAAATCTGAGTCTGGCTCGCGATTTCCACTGCAAAATAGCGACACAAAGAGGTTTAATTTGGTTTGTGTCCGATGGTTTGACAGAAAGAGCGAGTTTGGTTTGTTGAGTGACAAAGACAGTGAATGAGGGTGAAGGAGCACCGTCATCGAGAAAGCTGGTTAAACAACGAAATAAAAAGTTATTTCCTGATAGTTTCACAGCGGTTACGTTCAGCACAAACAGACACACTCTCAGCAGCCCCCTCTCGCCACCCCCACCCCAACACACCTCCTCACAAGTAGCAAATCGCCACAGTGCCTGATCATGTGTGAACGTACCCTTACAGGTGACGGTTTTCTGGCGTTGTTGCCATGTTGAGTTTTTGTGGAGTTTGCCTCATATTTGTTCTGTCAAAATTGCAAAAAAAAAGCAAACTAAATAAAGTTCAGCACATCCAATTCCAACTACCTTGAGGTGTTTTGAAATATTGCTTGATCAAAATTTAATTAATCAGATTTTAGCCTCGAGGGTGAAGAGTATTTGCTGGAACAAACATTGCCTCTATATTAGATGCCATCATTATTGACGAATGCATTCTTCCAGAGCCGGTCTATTTTTGGTTAATGATGCCGCAACTTATCCTGAGATGATCGTTGTTGCTTGGTGATATCAAATTTAGACAACTCTAGCAACTATCTATCACCCGTCAATATACCCTGACTTTCAAATTCAACACACAATTTGTACATTTCTTCCCACTAGCACCTGATAAATTATGGCACAGAGCCTACGACAATACTGAAACAAAGTCATTCCCCAACAATCAAACCGGCCCCCAGGACATAGCAACAGCCATGGCCCATGACAGCATCATCAGCAGGAAAAGGTACAGCAAATCTGTAATTACTCAGCTGAAGCAGACAGATTGCTTACTCAATGCCAGTGATAGCTGAGCTGTGAGGTCCCCCCTAGGTGTAGCTAGGAGCTGTAAAGCAAGGAGTTGCCGGTGACGGAGGCCTCTGTCCTCGTCCACCCAGCCAGAAGACGTGCTGCATTCAAATTCTGTCCATAGAGTGAAGTGGTGCAGCCATAAAATGAGCTGCTATAGCTACAAGCTAGTTTTAACACGCTAATAGTCAAGATGGTCTCTGCATTTTAAAGCGGCGTGTGTGTGGTTGTGTCTGGGAACGTTGTCCTCCTTTATGTCTGAATTTAGAGACATTGCTTCCAACTTTTGCCCAAAGACCTGCATGCAGGCATACTTAGCTCATGAGTTAGTTTGCTTATTAGCAAGTTAGTTTCTAAGTTGACTTGGAGACAGACATCAAGAGCAGGATTTATAAGGTGTAAATGTAGCCCTGAAAAATGAAAAAATTCAGCACTGTGTACAAAATGTCATCCCTATCTCTCTATCTTTTATCTCATGGCATTGATTTTGTTACATTTTGGGGATAAAAACAGGTTCAATTCATGTTTTCATGTGGGAAATATGATAGATGTCTCTCTGCTAGGGGTGCAAGGGTATGCTCAGGGTGGCCTGAGCGTGTCATCGAGCCACCCTTTAAAGACCGCCCACAAAATCCTGGACTGGAAACTGATGATAAACTGTTTTAACCTCTAACTCCGCATGTCAGTAATATATCGTTCTTTTAATGTATTTTGAAAGAAATTGCCTTTACATGGACTTTAAAGAAACACATCTTAATATGAATTTCTTGATTCATGTGAAATTGTTCTGTGAAAAATCTGAAAATCACATGAGCTGGTATGCAAATGTATCAACAGAAACATTCACGATACACACGTGAATTTGTGCTCTTTATTTGTGATAAATTCACGTGTTGTCATCTCCTTCACTTCAGTGTCAGGCTGAATGAAGCCTTTTGTTGTTGTTTTTTTCCTATTTTGCACTAATTTCAATCTCTATTAAACCCCATTCAAATAAAACCTTCAGTTTATGCAACACTTGAAGTGTATCGCGGATTCCACCTCCAGACTGAATAATGAAGGCAGGCGAAATGGAAATTTCATGATGAAATTTACACCCAAAAAATACATACAGAGCAAAGGGAAGGAGAGGTTGACATTTGAATGCAAAACCCTGTTTGAATTACAACTAGGTATCGGCTGTCTGTTAGCAGACAGACTGGGTGGACTCGTAACCTGTCAGATGTGTGCTCCACCACCCTCCTGATTCCTAATTAATTAAAATGCTCCTGTTGTGTACTGTATGTCCGTTCATAGCAATGAACAGTTGGCTGTACTGGCTGCTCCGCTTCCCTGTAAAGCTTTGTTAAAAAAATCTTAGGCCGCCCACTGGCTGTCACGCCCATTGGCTTATTCACAGCTGCGACAAAGATGAAATAATAACATTTGCCAGTTGGGGCCAGGGTTGACTCTGTGGCTCTGTAGCACAGATTAACAGGGAGTGCAGGGATGGAATAACCTGCCATTTTTCAGGCCTAATTAAGGCCATCTCGTGGCACTGGCTCTCTCGGGAGATGCCACTTGTTACGGATCATCGGTGCGTCTGTCTTCTGCCATAATATTAATTGATATTATGATGGGGTGGAGGGGGCAGAGGCAGTGGAGATGGTAGGAGGGAGGGGCTGAGGGTCACGTTGTACAATCACTTCAGTGTAACCATTACATACATGAGTGGACTTGGCATTCTGCTGCCCCCAATCTGCTCCCCTGCCCCTCCCTGCACTCCTGTAGCATCCCAGAGGAGGCTCATCGACCTCTAGGGATTTGTGAATGTTTAGCAGTCAAGACCAGATGCTTTCAAACTGGGAGGCATGCTTCCCGTGGAGGAAGAGAAGAGACGGGAGGCAAAGATGCTGCGTGAGGTGGTGGTGGTGGGGGGGGAGTTATTGTAGCTTGGCCAGTTTACCAACAGTTAGTCACACAACTCACAGAGGCAACTCAGGTTGCGGCAATTTGCGACAAACTCAGCTTCAATTCATGAGTCATAACTCACACAGACTGAACACACAGACATGATATGCATAATTATAGATTGAGTATGACTTAGTCTTTGCATCATTTCTGATGCCCATTGTGAATAAACGCCATGAAATCAGACAAAAATCACGCCTTAAAGCTCCAAAACGTGCCTGAAAATCATCTTTGAAAAGCATTTTTAAGTTTACAGTATCAAAGTAATCCAGCAGTAGCTGTCTGCCCATATGTTGGTACACTGCAGACGGGAACTGGCATACTTAATGTTTAAAACTGAACAAATGTAGACTAAAAAAAATGGGGCTTACTGACGCCACGGCTTCCAGTTTGCAGTCGCCAAAGCATTGTGGAAACAAAACTTAGAGCATTAATACCCCGAAAACAAACTAAGATTAAGGATAATCAAATAGGAGTTTGAAATATCTATTAATATTCATAGAAATATTCTTATATTCCTGGAACACTCTCCTCTACTCATTCATATTCAGATATCTGCCCTTTGTTGAAAACCTGTGGACATAAAGACAAAAAAACTCAAACAACTTTAAAATGCAGTTTGTCAGAGGAGAAGACCGCAGTGTCAGTCTTTGAAAACTTCTAGGCAAACAATATTTCAAGTATTTATTTATGTATTTTTCATCCGCTGATCAAAATGTACATCACTTCTTAACTACTGCCTCGACTGTCACATCAATCACACAAACAAAAACAAAAGACAAGAAAAAAATACATCTTCACACCTCCGGCCTTCATTTAGATTTCAGTTTATTATAGGTGTTGCATCAAGGTGCTGGTGGAAACAGATGTCAAGGTGCAAGGAACGCGGAAAAAACATTGAGAGCATGTGAGAGCGTGTGTGTTCTATAAAAAGAACGAACATGGAGCAAACTTAATCTCAGATCTCACCAGGAGATCATTTTAGCCTCAGCAGTTTGGTGCCTGTCAGGATCAAGCCAACAAACGCGCTCGTGTCAGAACGAATCTCGGCGAATGATTCAGATGATCAATGTGAAAATGAGAGAGA
Organism: Miichthys miiuy; assembly: GCA_036365135.1. Classification (NCBI taxonomy): domain Eukaryota; kingdom Metazoa; phylum Chordata; class Actinopteri; family Sciaenidae; genus Miichthys; species Miichthys miiuy. The sequence continues at coordinate 6,437,659 of CM071618.1, forward strand.
GAGAAAGAGCCAGCTCAGGAGGAAAGATTGAAAGATGACGTCTGCTGAATGATGCACATTGATTGCCAATAAAATCTATATGTGTGTGTGCGTGCTTGCTCTTGTGTGTGTGTGTGTGTGTGTGATGACAGGGCAGGGTGGTGGATGTGTGAGCGGATGCTGTTGATCTGTCGGTGAATTTGCGGGTGCCACATGTGTGTGATGTTTGGGGCGCCGATGTCATACGAAGCCACGAGCCGCGCGGCGCGGAGAGTGAGGGGTGTGAAAAACTGCAGGACCACCACTTCCTTCATCAACACAACCCCCGGTGACAGCTGTCTCGTCGCCATGGCAACGAGTGCCACCTATTTGATGCAATGCTTATTTATACTCTTAGTTCAACTTTTTCGAGTGGAAGGCTTGATCTTACCGCATGACTCATCCGGCTGACTATATGATAATTACACTTTCAGGACAATATAACTAGGCTTTTTTTTTTTTTTTATAAGAAATAAAGGAGTAGATTTTGAAGTGCAGTGCAGTGTTTACTCTGCTGGTGTCAAAGAGCGGAAAGTGTTATTCAAGCTCATTATCTCTCTGAGTTTTTCAGTCTCTCACATCTAGCCATGCTACATTAGCTGACATTACTTTCCTCATTATAGAGGCCACATTTCTGACTGTGTCTCCAGCGAGAGTGTGACTTGGCACAGACACACTTAAAAGAGCACAGATGCTTTGTGACATAGGCGCGGTGAATTATGGTTATTGTAGTTCACAAACATGCTTCAGGCGTTCGGGGTGAATCGTGGTTGTTTGAACTGCACACCGGTGAGAACAAACACATTTTAGTTGTCGGCAGGATGTTTGTTATACGTGGAATTACTGCAAGTACCGAGTCAGTGTTTCGGTCTGTGAAGGTTCAGCTCGATCATCCAGGTGGTACGGTGTCTGGAGAACACCGGATCACAAGACTGAAGTATTCAGTCAACAGATACAGAGTGATTTGGAGGGATTGAAGCTCATATATCATATTATGTTGTTTGAAGTATAATACCCAAGTTTTCATACCAGCACCTGAGTGTGTGGAGAATATACATGAACAGTATTTCTATTTTTTTTTTTTTTCATACAAAATAGGTTAAACTGCTCACTGGATTAGTTTTGAATAGAGAACTTTAGCTAGAATATTGGTGAATATTCTGTTTTGGGTCAAGAAATACACGAGCGGCAACCTCCACCAATGTGGAAGTCGTCATTCAGCCCACCTCAGCTCCAACGACAATCCACGTCTTTGCTTTGATTTTCAAATCAGCACTTTGAACTCTTCAGGAACCTATGGGTGACGTCACGGAGGCTACATCCATGTTTTATAAAGTCTATGGAAATATCTGATTTAAAAAAAAAGGATTAAGACTTTTTTCCAAGTACTGTGCTACTAAGTATGTAGGTAAGTATTTAGATATCCAACTATTTTCTCCCTTTAATAAAATATAGAATATCTGATCAAAGACTAATAAATTCTATTCTACAAACAGATTTCAGTTGGTACTCAAAAAGTAATGAGATCCGACGCTTTTCTTCACTTATTAAAATATCTGCTCATATCTGTAATGCTCCTGCTCAATTATTTATGCATCTGTATTATAAAGTGCAGAACAACATTATTATGGGTTATGCCATAATTAGACTGCTAATGAAAAGTGTTGATAAGTGTTTGTCAGGTATCACCTGCGGTTGACAGTTCCAGTGCCTTTTAACTCTGTCACTTCATTAAGTTACTTTTTCCAGTCGATAATAATGAGGTGAAAACAACATTACATGGGACCACAGAAGCTTTTTCACCTTGTTCTGTACTTGAAGTCTGCAGAAAGTTCAGCTATTTATGCCCGAGTTTCACTCCCTTTGGCTCATGGCATTATCACTTAGAGTATTAGCTTCTACTTATTTTCTAAGTTAGTTAGTTACTCATAAATGTCGTCATTGTTAGTGGGACTACAGTACTCCAGGACAACCTGGAGGTAGTGACTCCGCATAGCAAAACATATCTCGGCTCTAATTAGCTTTTTTTTTTTTTGTGGTTTGCAAACTCCTTAACTTTAACTCAATGTATTCTGGCAATTTAGTTATGTAAGTTGTAGACATGTTAAAAAAACCACGGTCACAATTGAAGCAGCAGAGGCTGAGATATTTTGACTTTTAGTCATTAGCAGAGCTCAAGCTCCAGAAACACTGGATCCTACACGTCCTATAATGCAACAAGATCATCCCTTTCATTAGAGACCGTTTGTATCTCAAGCTTTCTGTTAAAAAGTGAACCAAGTCTCAAGCACGAGTTGAGAAACATCACACTACTGTCATCTGGGTTATTCTTTTAAAACTCTGGAGAGAGAGCCAAATATATATATATATATATATTACACAACTTCACATGCTGAGGATCCCTTCTTGTGATGAGTAAACTTTCAAAAGCATATTTAAAAAAAAAAAAACTAAACAGTATGGAAATTAAATATCACTCTTTGGTTGAAGTGTTCTCTCTCCTAAGTCAACAAATATGGCAGCTTTGTCAGCAGCTCTGTCTGATGTGATGTTTTAATGTGCCATTGAAGTCAGGTGATGTAATATAAAGACCGAGAGTCTGCATGTAGAGGGTGTTGGGGTCATGGATGTATAAAGAGAACTGGATACAGGATTCTGTGCTTTGTTATAGAAGCTGCTCGGTGGCACATGAAGCCAAAAATGTTCAAACAAAGGAATAAATTACTCCAATCTTCCGTTATGCTTGCGCATTGTGTGGCCCGTAGAGCAAGCACACTAGAGACTTCCGCTGGCTGAGCTGCTAACTTCTTTTTTAGCCCTCCGCTAACTTGAAAGACGATAAAATGATTTAATCTTGTGCCTCTTCTAGACGTTTCGAATATTATTGGCCCGAGTTGATCAGTGGTTGCACTGTGGTTGTGACGCTGAATTTATCCACCATTATACAGCCGCTTATTTGACAAAGTAAGATTACGGTAAAACGCTGTCAGTCTACAACATGTCTTGGATGCCATTGCCATCATTACATGGTTTGGCCACTATGTCAAATTGGCTTCCAACCTTGGTGACTTGGTTGGTCGGTCGGTTGGCTGGTTGGTTGGATGGATGGATGGATGGTTGGATGGATGGATGGATGGATGGATGGATCAAAGAAACACAGGACTTTCACTCAGGAAATTTGTTGCTAACTTAACTGCAGAACATCATAGTTTGAAGGTCCTCTGACCAACCTGCCATTTTTAACGAGTTGGGATTGAGAGCATGCTGCAGAGCACGGTAAAGTGGAAATAATCAATGTGTGATGACGGGAGCAGGCAGATATTACAGCTTGATTAACTGATCTGCCAGATGGATGTAAGCTTATGGCTGATATATCACCATCTGTGTATATCTTTTCTAAAAAGTAACAGAAACAGTAGGTGTTAAACAGGTATTGTGTGTATATAATTCTCTTTAAATGTAATTTAAAGCAACATTTGGATGGAAAACTGTTACTCGAACGAAAATGTTCTACTCAGTGTATATCTTGGTCACAACAAGTGAAAATCCAAGACATCTGCATCAAGATTGTTGTGTATGTTGCGTTTATGTCAAAAAAAGGGCTGATATTTCATCATCAGAGCTCAAATACTGGTATCAGTAACTGCCTCAAAAAGTACCTGAAGCACACGCCGGTGGCTCGCTTGGTGGAGCGTGCGGCCCCGTGTACCGGGGCTAAAAGTCCTTGTCGCAGCGGCTACGGTTCGGCTCCAGTCTGCGGGCCTTTGCTGCGTATCACTCCCCTCCCTGTCTCTCTCTCTCCACCCTTTCCTGTATACTTTCAACTGTCAAATAATGGTGAAACCCTCCCCCCCAAAAAAAATACCTCAGACCTCAGGGAGGAGGTCAAAATGACTGTTTTAGAGCAGTATTTACGCCCCCAAAAACACCTTCCTCCATTTGATATCCTCACAGCAGCACCGATGAATGTGTACAGGTACGTGTGTGCCTCTGTCGTTTGCACATTCGCCTCGTCCACCCCCTCTGAAACAACAAATACAGACCTTTGTCCTTTTATATCCTTTCTGATCTGACGTGCAGCCATGTGTAAACTCAAAAAACCTTTAATTCTGTGATTCATGGGCTTCCTTCAGTCTTGCCCTGCGACAGGCACCATTCTGCTGCTGCTGCTGCTGCTGCTAATGTCTCTCAGCAAGAATTTATGCCTACATCCATGCCTCTCTCCTCCTGTCTGATACTCAGCCCATTAGAGAATTCCCCACCAAAGGTTCTCTGGAACGCCTTGCTTTAGAGCCACACTAATGAAAGGCATTATACATTACAAAGTGCTTGATTTAAGGATGATTTACAGTCCTTTCCCTCAGCAATAGCGCAATAGAAACCTTCCTAGAGATAAGCTCTGAATCTATCTGCTATATTCAAAGGACATCAAAGGGTTCAAATTGTGTATAGGAGGTGTCGGCGTAAGATCCACAAAGAAAGGTTTTCCATCAGATGTGAAATTTCCATAACAGAGTGAGAGGCTTGTGAGTTATTATGATCCCAGAATCAATGGCAGCTTTCATGATATGCAGCCGAGCATGCACACACTGCATGTTTGGGGGCTCGGTCGTTGCATCTACCTGTCAGTGATCTGCAGCTGACACAAACATCACTTCTGTCTGTGTGTGTACAGATATCCCAAATGTTCTTGAAGTAGAGCAGATAACCTTTTTTTTTTTTTCTTTTTCTTGCATTTCTGCCTCCCACATAAATTTCCCTTGCGCTGCAATACAGTAAACAACATACAAAAAAAAAAAAAAAAAACATACTTTGTGATTACTTTTGCTGATGAAAGACAAACTATTTTAATTTTGTTTAGAAACAGAGTAAAATATTCATGAATTTTCACCCTGCCTGCCAGATTTAATAATTGGCAGGATGTCGTTTACCACCTACACCAACCCCTAATACCTGACAGCTTGTAACCAACAGCATTTAATCACAGCTGACAACTGATAATCCACGTCTCAGCACTGATGGATCATTTTTTTCCCTCTTCTTCCTTGCCCTTTTTTTTATTTTATTTTATTTTATTTTTTTAAGTTTTTGTCTTGATGTTAGACGCAGAGATGTTTGGGGCTGTGAGATGTGATAATTTAGTGTGAATTGCTTTTAAGAATCTCTTGGATCCGGTCCACGGGGTGTGAGTTGTCAAAGGTTTTTTTTGAGCTTCTAGATTGCCTACAAAGGATTCAGGAGGCTTGATCTAAATTTATAAGGACACTGCTGCAGTAACACCCACTTTGATGGCCGTCGCAGTGGCTATCATTTGTCGTCCATATGGCATGTCTGTGTGTGATATGCTCCTCCTGTACAGCGTGTACGGAGTGAGATTTTCATCCTGCATCTAAGTGTTGCTGCACAGAAGGAGCTGAAATTAAAGCTCAGTTGTTTTTTTCTCTTTGAAAAGAGATAACTTGATTTTCTGATACCACGTCTGTATGAATAATAAAAAAAAAAAATCATTACAACTCACGCTGGTGGGTGTAAATAAATTGGTTTATTTGGTAATTTGATTTCCTGCATTATTTATAGTTGTCAACACTGCTACATAACAAAGGGAGTGAGATTCTGTTTAGTCTCGGGTTTGGAGGCAAAATAAATTGGGCCGAAACAAATAGCATTCACTTGTTTAACTCACAGATATGAATGCCTGTCTTGCGTTGCCTCGAGCTACAGCAGTTCTTATCATGAGTCATTTTCATACTTTGTAATAATGAAGTAGGAATGCCTGACTGCATAACATATGCATTTAGTTTGAGCACATTCACTGTACTGAACACCGACAATGAATCCCTTTATGATATGGTGGTCAATGCGACTGTGCCGTGTACATTTTGAGCTGTTAGCCGCGCTGTCCTTGAAGCTTGAAGCACTTTTAAGAAATCAGACCTTTTTTCGTGAGACTCTTAAATCACGCTTAACACGTGTCCTGTTTGTGATGGAGGTTTTATCACTGAACCAGCTTTTTCACTGTAGTTTAGTTTTAGAGGACTGGCTGAACAGGTGGATGGAGGTGCACACCCACCGAAAAAGTCTGATTACTTTGTAACAATCACAAACAAACTTTACAGATCAGTAGAAATGTGCATTAATGGAGGTAGCACTGCCAACAATTTCTAACAAAAGCTGAGAATGGACATCAAATACAACGTTTTCTGATTATAAACTATGATAAATCTAACGTAGTTCACTGTGTATTTCTTGAAGATTGATGATTATTCTGACTTTTTTAATGAATATACAGTCACTAAAGAGGTAAATTCAGTGTAAATCTGATATAATATTTGCAATAGTGAGTCAGTGAGGCCAAATTTATGAACTATAACAGTTTGAAAATAGATTTCACTGTGATCACTGGAGGCGGTGCAGCTCCTGCCCCAATTGTGGGTCCAAATTGAAATGTATAGGAAATACTTAGAAGTAAAAAAAGCCCTAAAAAAACTACTTTTACCCAACAACAAATGCAGAGAGTGAATTACAAATTATAGATCTTTTTTGTTGTTTTTATATAACAAATCTTTCATTTTTATGTTAGAAGTAAAATGCTTTATTCCTAGGGTTTTAAACGTAGCTCTTGTCCATAAAAATAGATGAACAGAAGTAAAAAAAAAAACTCATGCCGATAGTGTTAAAAGTCTCCTTTAATATAACCAGATATCACTACCTTTTGGTCGAGATGCACGTTTACCATAATTCAGCACGTTGTCACCACATTTCAGCTGTTTGGTAGAGGCTCATATTTCAAAAAATATGTTCAGTTGGAAAAAAGTCATAATAGATGTTTGCTGTGAGTGCCCAGAGACTCAATAAAACAAAGAAAAAGAAAAACATTGTTTTCTTTTGGACGTTATGGTGCTGTGACTGAGAGAATAGTCGCTGAACAAAGATTTGCTTCGGAGAAAACATTTCCCAAAAGAAAACACTTCATCCCTAAGAGGGTGCCAAGCTCTTGCCAAATAAGCACTTACTGTACTTGAAGAGATAAATGACACAAAACCACAGCCAAACATTATAAAACAAATCTTTTCCATCAATCAGAATCCAGTTGATTTTCTCCAGTTAACTCGCGCCGTTGCTTGGCCTTTTAAGAAAGATTTATGCGTCTATGTATATAAATCTATGACAGAGAGGGAAGTGATGCATATACAAAGGCTTGACAACAATGCTCTCCTCAAACTGATACCGCAGCTCTCACCTCATGCACGCATTAAACGATTTACAGCTTGGATTAACACTTAATCAACCAGTGTGATCGGATAAAGATCAGCGAGTTAAATTGTCTCTCCGGTGTTCCCGTTGTCCTCAGGTGATCCAGACCATCAGCGCGGTGGACAAGGACGAACCTCTGAGCGGCCACCGCTTTTATTTCGCCCTGGCTGCACCTGTTGCGGGAAACCTCAACTTCACTCTGCGAGATAACAAAGGTATTACTGCAGTTTTGTGATTATTATTACAGTTTGTTCACTTGTCTGCCTGGTAGAAATCCAGGGGAACCTGAAGGTCCTGAAAAATCTTTAAAAGTTTAAATTTATAATTTATGATGAATATTTTCTCCTGCCTGTTTTTGGCAGTCACGGAGCATTTTTGTGTGTGATCGCAGGCTGTCGGGAGATGTTATAAGCCAAAAATAAAAGCTGTTGGATTGTGTGTTTAAGAGGCTGCTTAATCTTTTCATTTGGTGTTTTAGTCAGCTCCATCAGACCTGTAGCAAGCACTGTCACTATGCTAAGTACAGCACTTAAGCTCATTGTGTCAAGTGTCGATTTTAGCAAAAAAAAAAAAAGTCATCATTCCTCATCATTAATACATTTTTCTGCCGAAGGACTCTTTTAATGGACGGTTTGAACAGGAGGAACGATTACAGCAAGAGAAACCTGTTTCGATGTTCATATTAGCACCTGATTATTGTTTGAAGACGGACTTGAAAAGTTGAAATTGAGAAAAACCTTTTAAAAACATCATTAGAAATGATTGGAATAAACTGTTATTCCAAGAACTTGCCTTTCAGTCATACTTTCACACTTTTACCAGCATGCCACTGAACTGTGCTCTGTGTGGCCTTTAAAAGTCTTAATTTTAACTCTGAAGTCAGTCACCAATTTTAACTTTAACGTCTACGTCCTTGTCAAAGCTCAGAGGGTTGCATCAACCCCGTAGCATGCAGCTGCTAAATCAGAAAAACTGCCTCGAGAAGATTGCCAGTGGCCCTTCAGAGTCTGTAAAAGGTGTTGGTCAAGTTAGGTACGGTCTATTTGCTGCTTGCTTCCTTTCGAATTGAGCCTCTCAGCAATGCAATTGACACTTTGGCCATTGCTCACTCCAGCTCTCTATATCTGCTCTCCATCTGGACACAATCTACTCTGCAATCTGACTCAGGAGAAGAAGTGCAGAGTAACCGGTGCCTTCCGGCGTGCCCGACCGTTCCAAATGAAACCATAATTCTGCTATGACAATGCCCTCACTCGCCTTTTTTTGTAATTGCTCATCAAAACTGAATGCAAAAAAAAAAAAACAACTTTCTCCTGCAACTAGAGCACATCTGATACACCTCAGTGTGTGCCACAATCCATTATGTACATGGCATTTTTCTGCTTAGCGCCAGGTCTCACTGTATGTGCTAGATCACAGAATAACATCACTTTAGAACTGTCATTATGATTTGCTCACCACCTACACGCAAAAGCAGTGGGTGAATGAGTAAAATTAGCTTCTCCTTAAGGAAGCGTCCATTTGCACATAGTTTTAATAACATGAGGATTGTGCCCAAGTACATCATCAGCTACTTAACGTGCATTCCCACTGCTTTAAAAACATGTGCAGGGCTGACGCTCCCTCTGAGGTAATGCCCTGTGTTGAGTGCTCTGTTCAAACATGTGGCAGCTCGGCTAAAGCTGCCGTGTTACATTTCAGAGCAGCAGCCAGGCTGTGTCACAGTAATCCATGTGAGTGCAGACCTGTGAGTGTTACATGATGTTTCAGGTAACCTCCCTGCAGATTACAAGCAACTTGGCTGGAAGACCTTTTTTTTTTTTTTTTTTTTTTAAGATATCTTTGTCAAACAAAGCTTCTCTGTGAACACACAGCGTTTACCTTGGTTTCATTGTTGAGTATGTGAATCAACAGTAAATACAGAACAATTCTGCAAAATTTAATTAATATTGTTTCATTAAAATGTTTAGAAAAGCTTTCTTTTTACAATGTTAGCACAACAAGGTTTGAAGAGGTTGTTAAGATAAACTATGGTTTGGATTATTCAGCTAAAATGTTTGATCAGAAATAAGGAAATAATTCAGAATTTTAGGAAACATGCTGATCTATCGTTCTTGGTGAGAGTCAGATAAAAAGATTGATATGCCTCTCATATCTGTCAGTAAAGTATGAAACCAGAGACGAGACAGCTAGCTTAGTCACTGCACATAGCCAAGAAATACTTCCTGTAAAACAACAACTTTCATCTTTACATATATTTCTACTCATATTTCTGTTTAAACAAATGAGATGCAACGTGTTAATTAGTGAGTGCCAGTGGTTTCCCTGTTTCTAATCTTTATGCTAAGCTAAGCTAACTTAACCTGTTAGCGCCATATTTAAAAATCTGATATTTCAATTTTATTTATATAGCGCCCAATAAGAAGTTATCCCATGACACTTTCCATATAGGGCAGGTCTTATTTACAAAGACCCAACAGTTCCCACCATGAGCAAGCACTTAGTGACAGTGGCAAAGAAAAACTGCCTTTAAGAGGCAGAAACTTTGAAGATGGGTGACCATGTGTGATGAATGACCAAATGTTGCTTAATTGTGATTGGTGTACGTAATGTGACATCAACATTTTCTTACTAAGCTCCGCCCACTACAACTTTGCCACAGTATAGTGTGTTCATGTAGAAACTAACTATAAAGAAGCTGATTGAGAAAATAGCGTTTCTGGACCTTTAAGGTTACGCAACATTGACTGTTAGTTAACTAAAGTTAGGACGAATCTTAGGGAATAGAGGGCAGTGATAGAACTCAACCTCTGGACTCCTGCATTAAAAGTTAGACATGCCCGGAGGTGTTGTGAAGGGTATATATAGGTGTACAGAGTATATTCACTTATTTTTCAGTGAGAACTGGGTTTGCTCACTTCTAAATCCCCTCTGATGTGCATCATTCAGTAGTGTTTTCAAGCTTTTCATAGGATGGCGAAGGCATGACATAGTTTTCCAATTTTCACGAGTAGAATACTTAACTAAAAATGCATAATTATGTAGTCATCTCACCCGTTTTTGGGCCAGTATTTATGGTAAAGTCCGCACCCCTTCTGTTGCTGATATTAATTTCATAATGATCCTTACTCCCTGAAGCCAAGCAGCAGAAGTTAAGCGACAATGTACAAATACTACTGGCCCATTTTTGGGTGAGCTAAATATACAAGAGTAGTCTTACATGTCACTGTTTATAACATAAGGCGTTCATCAACAGTGGGCTCAACGGGCTGCTTTAAAATAAAAAACAGGCATGAATTAAGGGTATACCCACTTCTCCAGAGACCACTGGACACAATACACAGATATCCACCACCTCAATCTTTACATCCTTTGCTACAATACTTAATTTCCTGTTTTAACATGACGATGACTGCAAGTGTAAAGCCAATGGTTTTCCCCAACAAACCTAATCCCAGACCTCAACCCCAGCCGATAAATTTGGTATGAACTGGAAGGCAGACCTCGAGCTATATCGCCCAACATCAGTGCCTGACCTCACTGATGTTCTTGGAGCTATCTTGTGGAAAGCCTGGAAGCAGAAGACTGGAGGCTCTCATGGTTTTGGAATACATTTTTGAGCAGTCACATTAGATTCATATTCAGGTGTTTACATACTTTTGCAATGTAGCTCAATGCCTTAACGTCTTGATTCAACCAGCTGTGTGTTTTTCTTCACCCGTGAGAACATTGAGCTTTGACTAATGTGGCACTTACAAGAGAACCAATCTCTATATTCATTTTTTTTAACCTTGTTCTAAGACACAAGAGCAAAGCAAAGAAAAATCTTAATATCGCCTAGAAAAACAAAGGAGTTGTCCTTCAAGGCAAAAATCTACATTTCAATTGTGACTGCTGCATTTGAAAGTGTATTTCAATCCTTTTTTTAGCCGGCATAATGGCATATTGTTCTTCACTGTCTGCCTCTTTCTGTCTCATGCGCTGAGATTTTCATATAAGATCTTACCATCAAACCAAAGCTGTTATTAGCCAACAGGTGGTCAAGATCAGGGAGAGACGCCACAGTGTGTCATATAATGAATTGTGTTAATGACACCATCTGTTGGCATTCCTGCTTTTAATACTGTAAAATCACTTCAAACTGTACAACCAAAGCACAGCAATCATTAGAGAATAGTTGTTAAGCCTCCTGCTAGTCATATATATGCAGATCATTGTTCACTTGAAGTCAATAAACTCCATACGTACATATAATCTGACGGATGTATGATTCTGCTCTGTTTTGCAGACAACACGGCGTCCATATTGACGAAACGAGGTGGTTTCAGGAGACGGGAGCAGCCGGTGTATCGGCTGCCTGTGTTGATTGTGGACAGTGGAAGTCCTGCCCTCAGCAGCACGAACACGCTCTCGGTGCGGGTGTGCGACTGTGACTCCGACGGCGTGGCCTTGTCTTGTGGAGCCGTGGCCTACACCGCGACTGGCCTCAGCACCGGTGCCCTCCTGGCTATTTTAGGCTGCATCATTACGCTTCTGGGTAAGATCTACATGACCTCGGTGTCAGAGACGTAAAGTCCGTGGAACAACTAGTGGGAGAGGTTGGTGAGAAGAGATCATTGTAGAAGTGGCCACCGTTCCTAACAGTTCCTAACAACTGGGGGTTTGTTTGCAACTTGCAAGTAGTTAAATCCTTTACTTAAAGGTTAAGGGCTCTATTAACAGAATATGACAGAAATTAAATATAACATGTAGAACTTGCTGTTTTTATTAGAGCATGATCACCTGAAAATAAAAATGGTTATGTTTTTGCATCTTAGCTTTTTATATCTACAGACGTTGTGGGTCTCCTTCTACGGAGTCCTCCATGTTGAATGACCATGTTTCTACAGAGGCCCGTAAAGGACAAACTAGACAGTAGATAGTTCACATTATTTGCATATTTCGCAACCACCACAGTTTCTACTTCATGCTAGGAAGGAGACGGTGAAATGAGGGGGATGCAATGCATAACTACACCTCTAGATGTCACTAAATCCTACACTGATCCTTTAAGTAAAAGTAGCAATGCCACAATGTAAAAATAGTCTATTACAAGTAAAGGTCTTGTATTATAAGTAAACATTACGTCAATTAGTCGTATATTATTATTATATATATAATATGATCTTATATTAATGGTTGATTATTACTTAATTAGCATTTTACTTCACTAATTTAAACAATTTTACACACAATTTGGTACTATATTCTATTTTAAATTGATCTTGTAAATACTAGTCCACAAAGCTGTGAAATATACTATGTAGCAGAGTAAAAAGTACAATATTTTCTTTCTGAAATGTAGTGAAATAGAAAGTAGTATTTAATGGTAACACTAAAGTAAAGTTCAACTATCTCAAAGTTGTTCTTATTCCACCACTGCTCAGTGGCTTCATTCTAACAAATGTGCCATGCCTTCAGTTCTTGGCAATTAAGTAACAACTGCAAGTGCAGCTTGCAGTTAAAGTCGATGCAATTACAGCACAAAAGTAGATGACAGCAGCACATAATCAGAAATTAGCTCAGAGCATAAGCGAACACATCATCCGACAGCAGATCCACCACCTGAAAAAGCCAAGACTGTCGATGTGGATTTTTTTTTTTACACGAGCAGCAGAAATTAAGCTTAATGAAGCGGCTGTAATAGATTGATTTAGATCAATCATGTGCCATAAAATGTAATACCACAGATGACAACAACAACAGCACCTATAGCAAACATCAACCACTCACTATTATTATAGACCTCTTCACCACATATCATTGAAGTGCTCTGCATAATTTAAACTGAAGCATCCTCCCACACGGAGGTTCAGTTATTTTTGTTTTACAGTTTATTCAGCGGTGTGATACTGGTAGGCACAAATAATCTGCGAGATCAGATGTCTGACTAATCAGATGTCTGACTGTTGGCCAGGTGTGTTGTAGGTGTCTCTTCCAGACTGCTGCTCCAGACAGCGCACGGTTAATATTAAAACAAAAGTCATCTTGTGATGTAACAATTTGAATATAATTTATTACTATAAATTAATGTTTACATTTTACAATAAATCTCACAAGAGAAGAACAAATCTGAGGTGATAACATTAAAAAAAACCCTCCTACTACCATTCTAATAGTAATTTCTAGGAATTCCTGTGACAAGTGAATTTCCTCGCTGTGGGATCATTAAAGTCTGAAAATTCTTTCAAAATACATTAAATATGTTGGAAAAATATTTGCTGAAAACACGTGAAAAGACTTTGACCGAATGTGGAGTTAGATGTTAAAACAGTTTTTCACCAGTTTCCAGTCCAGGATTTTGTGGGCGGTCCTTAAAGGGTGGCTTGATGACACGCTGAGGCCACCCTGAGCGTACACCTTCACCCCTAGCAGAGAGATAGAGATTAATTAATCTCGCTCAGTGTTTCAAAGTTAGTCATGACATTTTCTGAACTCATCTGACATGTTTCAGTCACTTCAAAATCGCTGCTCGACTGCAGTTTGAAGGGGCGTAGCACATTCAGCAGCCACGCCCCCACAGTCCTGGATCTGAGAATTCATTTTAACCTGGTTTAAACACCTAATTTCATAAACTTGACAATATTTTTAATCATTCAAATGTAGCCGGGTAGTTAATAACACTTTCTTCTTTTGTCTGACATACTCATAATACACATTTTTCTTACTTTACACAGACTTTAATGCAGGGGTGAAAGTAGTTTTAAATTCTTGCCGGTACTATTACCAAAACGTTCATCTCTCTCTCACTTCATGCATTTTAAAATAGCAAAGTCAAAACCCAAACAAATAAAAACATTTCAATATTTTACTGTAGGCTACCTGTAGGCCTATGGAGATGAAAAATTAGTTTGTCTCTGTTTTTATTTAAAATGTCTGTAGATGATAACTGACAGATATTTAAATCATGTATAAAGTGTTTCAGCCAACCACAAGAATGTGTGGAATTTCGTGGGTGTAATTTATTGTTCGTTCTGTCCTGGCGCAAGCGGCGTTTCTTGACGTCTGTGGACCAGTTGTGGAAAACGTCCCAGTGTATTAAATCAAACGCACCGATCCCCATAGCAACCGCTGTGTTTCGGATGTAGACGCGCATGCGCACTCACGTACTGCTGAGTGAAGTCTCCGGTCGTTAGCTCATAAGCAGTTTCTTTTCCGAGCTGTTCTGTATCGTTAAAATTGAACAAAATAACACGAAACACAACTGCTCACTCCCCTTTAATGTCTATCTTGTCTTATCTTATAAATTTCCCTTAGCAAATGCAGACGCAGGGCATCAACAGCTTAAGAAGACCCCAGTAGAGCATCACTTTTCGACAGTCTTCATTTGTTTGATTTGTTTGTGGGAGCATATAACAACCTTTGCAGTTCAGATTCCAGTTCAGATTTAAGTGGTGGTAATGTAGATGTTCAGTGCCGTACTACCAAACACATCTCACCTCAGCACTTACAAGCCATTCAGACTCATCTGCACCGCTATGTGTTCTTCAGGCTGTGTGAGACGCTTGGCTAAAACAGAGTCGCATCTTGAGGTCTTGTACATGTCAAACCTGGGGGGGGTTATCTTCCCCTCATATTTCCTCTTTGGTAAATACATGTGACCTAGGTCAGCCCAGCTCTGAATAGTTGCCTGGATGTTTTTAAGTAAAACAGTGTTGCTGAAATCCTGCCAACAGGATCAATTACCCAGAGTTGGTGTAGTACTGAGTTTTGGGGGAAGTTTTTGTTTTTGCAGATGGTGAAATTAATTCTGTGGGTTGTTGGATGATGGTCACCCAAGGCTGTTACCTTGACATTATATAAAAGATTTAACTCTGTTTGTCTAAACTTTGAGAAACGTAAGCGAACACTTGTTCAAAAAGACACACTGGCTGTAACGGCATTACTTCTAACGTTTAAAAATGATTTAATAGAAATGTGAAAGAATTTATACTTTTTTTTTCATAAAACCTTTTATTGGCAGTTATGATTATGTGTGTCAGTTGTGTGACAGGGCTCCTCCTTGCATTTGAGCACACTCGACTACAAAATAAAGTGTGATGATGTGCATTTTCTCTGAGAGAAAGCGGCGCCTGAAGGCAGCCTGAGTCAATGATGAGATTTCACATTTTAGATCATTTTTTTTTCCCGTCTGCAGGAGCCCTCGACGATGGCTTCCCCCAGATACGTTTCAGTGTATTTTATAAGCTTAATTATAATATTTCACGAAGGTCATAGCGATAAGTACCGTATGGATTACTGCATTTCAAGGACAGACACTCCTCTGCTTCTGTTTTCTAGTGCAACGCCATATGTTAAGATGTTAGTGGAGACACTTGTAAATTAGAATTCATTAATATATCTTTAAATATATTGCATCCGAGCCATCACCTCCAGGCTGCATTATTACTCATAAAACCCACAGACAAAGCGTCACCACACCGGGGGCAGAGTCATAGTTTAACGCTCAGGTGATCTTCATTGAAAGCTGAAGAAGATCTAAACAGCACCTATGATAACTGAAATGAGTTCTTTAATGGGGTCAAACTTTGCTTTTTTTATTCCGTCTCCTTGAAGTTTGTTTTCTTTTTTTTTTTTTTTATTGCAACAGAGAATACTATTTTTGTGATGAATGATGACTTCAAAAGAGCAACAGGGGGGAAATACGTGGCCACACAACCCCGAAACCCGGCATCGCTAATGAAAGCTGGCTCTATTCTGCTCAGCATGGCCTCAGGCCACAGGCTTAGAACTAATGGCCTCCAGTTTAATATACCTCCAAGTTGTCTCTGTGTTTGTGTGGATGTGTGTGTGTGTGTGTGTGTCTGTTTTGCTCAATTGGATCAGCCTCTTTCCTTCTTTTCTCTCGCTTTGTGCATATTCTCCCCCAGCCCCTCCTTCTTATCTTCTATTAAGAGCCCATGCGCGACCGCTCTTGCCCAATCCTTTATTCTGATCTTCCTTGATGGTCTTCCATCAAGACCTCTTTCAATCTCCTAGGTAGCAATTGAGGCTGTGATTGCGTGTGATTGTATTGTTTTGGATGAGACACGAACCGGAATAAGACCCGAGCCGCGTCTCGCTGCTGTCATCCTCGGGTGCTGTCAGTCTTTTCCCCTGCCCTCCCTCTCCTCACCCCTCCTCCATCTCCTTCCATCAATCTCTCTCTTTCTCATCAGGTGAGGGGAGGGGGGGGGACACACACTCCTACCAGCGACGCGCTGATTCTAGTCATCTGTCGTCATGACCGAGTCTAATAACTACAATGCACGGCGAGCTTTGGAGAGCTCTTCAGAGTGCCGCTCCTCGAACCCGTCTTGCGGATTCATCAGTTGTGTCTGAGAAGTTCAATCACAACAGTTGATACAAAGTGTGCAGTTTCCACCTACCTACCTGCCTGCCTGCCTGCCTTTAAACCACACGGAGACGTATGCGCATTAGCTCTGGCTCTACGTACTCATAAGCTAAGTGCTCATTAATCATAGGTTGATATTTTTAGATTTAATTACTGAGCTCGTCCTCTACTCCTTGCAGTAATATTCCTGAAAATGTCTCAGAACAACTTTGTTGCTTAAATGTCATTTTTTTTTAAATCATAAAGTCGCTTTTTATGATATGTACAAACTACTGAGACGATCATTATCTTGTTAAAATCCAGTGCCTTCTTTCTCAGTACAGGTCAGTTATTTCTCAATCCTCCAGAGTCCCAATTAGGACGTTACGTAGCACTCTGACTCTCCAGACAGTTATTTCTGTCTTATCAGACTCATTCTATAAATCCTCACATCCATTCGTCTGTCTCTGATTTTACTGTGTGTCTCCCCTGTTAGCTCTCTGTCTGCGTCTCTATTTATGTGTCTGCGTTCAGGCGGCGGACGGTTTCTTTCTTTGCAAAATCGGATCTTCAAGCTCGACTGTTCACATTGTAACCTGCGAGTGGCTGCGTCGGGTTTGTGCCTTTAAGATCGGGTAATTATTTGCCATCGTTACAACACTGGTTGACGTGCTAAAAATAAAAAAAAATAAAAAGAAGAAGAGAGGGAAAGACCTTTGTTTTTTAACGGAGCAAGTCAATTAAGAGCAGATTTGTCTTCATAATGACAGCCTGGCTAAAAAAGACTCCTTGCGAGGGAATTTGGGGAGAAAATGCAGCTTGCATACATTGAAGAAAACAAAAACAGAAATGTAAAGAAGCACGGACACGTAACGTGGACAGATACACGGCAAACAGTATGACAGATAGCATCAGCAACAACAAAGAAACCATAAAAGCTGTTTGTGTCGTGCAGCAAACACACAAGCGGCGCTGATAAAGAACGCCGTCGCGTTAGCCAATAACACGGAGGTGTTTTGTTTGCTGATTCTGATTGTTTCTGTCCGCCTTTAACAATGAGTTTGCTGGAATGTCCTCCATGCAGGAGCGTGATATCCGTCATGTTGATGAGGAGGCATGAGACCTCTTCATGCGTCCTCTGTTCTCATGGTTACAGTTTGAAAGTCACCACATTTCCACTACAGAAAACAAGTGACTGCAGATTATACACATATTCAGCTATTTTTCATAACACATGTGTTAAGCCAAAGATTTGGCCTTGGGTGACATTCTTCACTATTTTCTGACATGTCACTAGCAAGGACCACAACATCAACAAGATATGTTTTAAGCAAAAATGAAAGATTGTGTAGTGAAGGGTGAACTCTTGTGTGTTTTGGTCTGCTGTTGCATTGTGGGGTAGCTTCATTGGGGAATTCGCAGTAGCACCCTCCCGTTAGAACTGTATGGACAGTCGGAGGAGAGGGAGAAATATGAGAAAGAAATGGGGTGAGCGGGAGGGTTGCAGACTACGAGAGCAAAGGGGACGAGAGGCTTAGGAGGGTATTTATAGGAATGTTGGAAGTGGCACAGTTGGTCCTGCTCCTGAAAGTCTGCTAAAAAAAGCTTCAAATTATACACCAAACAATTAGTCTGTTTATTGAGAAAATAATCAGAAGATCACGGATAATGAAAATGATTATTTGCTGCAGCCAGAGTAGTTACAAAGTGTCTTGGAAAGAGAGAGGAAAAATGAAGGTTTGAATTGCATTTCAAATCAGCAACAGATAAACTAAGGGTGAAAGAAAATTCATATCATATTTATGTAATATTTATTTTCTGAGTCAAACAGAATTTGTGGTTTGGGTTTAGTTTACCAGGGGAATTTAAATCAGATCCTCCAGATTTGATTGGATTGGAGCACTGATAGTATAAAGAATAGATGTCACCCACAGGTTTCTGAAGAGTCGTTTTGAAGCTCAAAATCTGTGGCTCTGGCCGCCACCGCCGCCATGTTGGCTGTCCTGTGTTTTCTGCCTCTCGGCTTACTGAAAAATCGGCAATGATTTGGATCATCTGCGGACCGGAGGTGGGCCGAATGACGCCTGGTTGCTCAAACAAGTCATCTGTAACGGCATCCACCTGTCAGCAAAGCATACATGCTGTTAATTCTGCATAACTTTAAGCCTTAATATAATTTGAACAGGTGAGTTATATAAAAATTCACCCTCAGTACAGTTGTCATGAACGGGGAAATTAGCTTGGATTAGTGCCTAAGGAGATGTAGAGGACTGTTGGTTCTTATTGGACTTATTGAATATTGCATATGAGCTAATCAGAGATATAGTTTTACAGTAAAGACAGAGAGTTTGATGTAGAAATATTTAAGTATTTATCATATAATGAGGAACAAATACTACAAAGATGCAGGATTGGACTGGAAAAGGTGCAAATGTACTGTTGGATCTGTTTTATTGTCTCTTTATAATGCTGCATACACTTCAGGTACCATAACGTACCCATAAGGACCCAATCTGTTGTAGAAAGTAGGAAAGTATTTGAGAAAAAAAGTTCCACAATTTATATGAATGGCTTTGTGTACAACACGGTCATGAAAAATACCCCGTGCTGTTTTTATATGAAGAACGGATACGGAACAGCTGGTCCCATCAAATCAAGCGTTTAATCAGAACCAGAAGTGCGGCGGCGAGCTCTGTCCGGTCAGATAAAGGGTTTTTTAACAGGCTCGCAGGAACAATTGATTGTTCGCTGTACTGTACAATCAGTCGACAGCTTTATGTATTGATAGTTCAATTGAGAAGACGTTTTGTCTAAACGAGTGCATCCGTGAGCTCATTTATCTGAGGAGGAGGAGTTTCATTCACTTTCACCGATGCAGCAATGTATTGTGGGACATTTTGTTCGACCTAAGCAGCCACTGTATGCTGTAAAAACTTTAAAAACATAAGTATTTTTTTTATAAGATAATTAATATATAGAAGAAAGTCATGAAGTCATGCTGGTGTTAAAGAGTCCGACAGCTGTTGGAATGAAGGACCTGTGGTAGTGCTCCTTCGTACATGGTGGGAGTAGCAGTCTATCGCTGAAGGAGCTGTTTAATTATTATTAAAATTATTAAAATGAGTAAAAAAAACAAAAACCACATTATGACAAAGTAAGCAACAATCAAATTTAATGTCTGAAAACAAACATATGTAAGTACCTAAACAATTCAAACATCACTAAATCCTGATTGGTGCATGCAAGTATGTGACCAAATAATATAGTGAAACTGTTCATCAGAAACTTTTCAGTAAGAAATCAAAAAACAGGGTGTCAGGACCTTTAAACATTTTGTGCAGAATGCTTTATTTTCCAACATGGCTGCAAACAGACAACAAAAGCCTTTTTTTTTTTTTTTTTGCTTCAGATGGTGTCACAGTCGCTGAAAAATTGAACTGCAGTGCAAAACGATTGAGTGGGTGACAAAACGAGTGAATAATCAGTCGGAGGTTCACCAGAATCACACGGCACATGGACCAAAAAAAAACTACTCTAATGAGAAAAGTGCATTCAATGATGCATGCTGGTAAGAAAAGGGCAGCACAGAAAACCCACCTTGTTCAGTATCGATTGCGCAGGGGCAGATCATTTAAACAATTCAATTACAGCAAAAAGCCTTTGTAACAGTAAATTGATCGTGTTTTTTTTTTTATTATTATTCAGTGTCCATCATTAGTAAATGTGTTATGAAGAGCGGAGATCCTGAAGCATCGTGGTTGTGTGTTTGCCCAACTGTTATTTCTTACAGGACCCTTGGTACCTGACACAGACGGACTATTTGTATTCTCTGGGCCATCCACCTGCTCATCCTAGTAGGACGTGATTGGATGTTGGCTTGCTTCCAGCGTGTGACGCATCGTAGATGCCTTCTAGGCACTAAACCCCCTAAAGAGCTTTGCTGGAAAGCGTTTAGAATATTCTATTTCAGTGTGCCACTTTGTGATTCACTTTGTGAGAAGCCCCACGTAATCGAATAGAATTTAAAATGACTCCACTTCCTAAAATCAGAGGAAAATATCTTCCACAGAAATGTTTGCTATTCTGTCTTGTCACAGATATCACTGGAGGTTATTAGACTGGAGGGACCATTCCAAGTATTTCACAAAAACTGTACCAGCCCTTGTAGGGTACCAGCGGTTACCAAATAGCCAACAGAGAACTACCCATTCATCTATTGCAGCCTTTCCATGTGACACTTTCCTCCCTTCCATCTCTTCCATTTGCTCCCTTATTAGAGGGTGTGAAGTGGTGTTTGAATTTGGTTCCTGGGCCTCTTCCTCTGCTGCCTGCAGTAGCTTGACGTTGAGAAGGGAAAAGAAATATGGGCCCACGGAGCGATATTTCACTGGCACCAGTTTGACATTGATGGATAGAGGATCATTAGACATTTGCCAGTTTGCTTGGGCGTAGAGTTATTTTCAGCAATAATGTATGGGAGAGGGAACAGCGGCTGGAGGAGGGCTCCTGGTATCTCAGAGGGCCACAGATTCCATTGTGGTGGTATGTTGTTCAAGTCTTGAAGTAAACTGTAGGTGGTGGAGGTCACAGAGGGACACAGATATATTACATTGCAGGTTTAGTTTTGTTAACTCTGATTGGATTGCCAATCTTTTTTGTCAGATGTACCATAATAGCCCTGCCAGATGAGCTCAAATCCCCCTTCCCTGACACCACGTCATGTTTTAAATGTTTATTTGAATTGAGTAAACAGGATTTTATCTATCAATGTTTAATAAAATCATTAGCCTGATATCTACATACAACTTAGGGGCTAAAGTCAATGTTTCAATTATTCATTCATTGCTTTTAGCTAATAAGTTCAAGTGTTTTTAATGAAGCTATCTAACTGTTTATTCTTTTATTTACCTATTTAAAATGGCCATCTGTTACTTTTAGCTACAACTGTTTATTCATTTAGCTAACTATTAGCTGTTTATCCTTTACTTTAGCTAACTATTAACTGTTTATCCTTTACTTTAGCTAACCATTAACTGTTTATCCTTTACTTTAGCTAACCATTAACTGTTTATCCTTTACTTTAGTGGTTTATCCTTTACTTTAGCTAACCATTAACTGTTTATCCTTTACTTTAGCTGTTTATCCTTTACTTTAGCTAACTAGTAACAGTTTTTATCCATTACTTTCAGCTAAATATTTTATGTACTCATCTGTTTAGCTAACTGTTTACCCATTTACCATGGTGTATGCATTACTTTTAGCTATTTGAACTGTTTATCCACTACTTTTAACTGCTTTCCAATACTTTTGACTTAGTATGACTTAGTATATGTTTGCATGTGCCAGACACACACTGTGTTTTGAAGTAACATTTCATTTCTATACTGTAGCCTATGTAAAATCCAATTAGTTGAGCTACTCTATAATCCCTCCATGTACTGGAGGCATGGCGACTGCAGAGGGTACCTCCTGTGTACAGTGTCCCTGGTTTACTGTCATAGTGTATTCAGCTCTTCTAAAAAAGCCACATATCCCTGCATCTTTTTCAGCTGACTGGCACAGAAAATATGCACGTTGTCAGTCAATATTGACTCAGTCGTCTCTCCTTTTCCCTGCAGTGATGGTTCTGCTAATTGTGACAATGCGTCGGAGGAGAAAGGAGCCTCTGATTCTGGAGGAGGAGAGGGACATCAGAGAAAACATTGTCCGGTACGACGACGAGGGCGGGGGAGAGGAGGACACGGAGGCCTTCGACATGGTTACCCTCCGCAACCTAAACGTCATCAGAGACCCCAACGTGCGGCGAGACGTCACCCCGGACACCCCCACCTTCTTTCATTACCCGTCAACTACTCGCCCGTCCTACAAATCCCTGCCAGACAACGTTGTGTTTCGAGAGTTCATTTGGGAGCGACTCAAGGATGCCGATGTGGACCCGTCAGCTCCCCCGTATGACTCTCTGCAGACATACGCGTTTGAAGGCAGCGGCTCCGTAGCGGAGTCACTAAGCTCGCTGGAGTCACTAAGTACAGACTCCGATCAGAACTATGACTATCTGAGCAACTGGGGACCGCGCTTCAAAAAGCTGGCCGACCTGTACGGCAACAGTGACGGCACTAGCGTCTTCTCATAGCCTCTAAATGTGTCTCTTAACATTTGTTGGACTTAAATGAATAAAAAAAAAAAAATAAAGAGTAATTTATTGCCAGAGAAAATGATTTTGTCTGCCTTAGCGCATCGGAGGAAAAAGATTCAAAGACAACACGAGAGAGGTTGAAAGAAAAACACTTTGACTTCAAAGGTTTTTGGTTTGTTTACCTCCTTGTATGGATTTTCAAAAAAGTGTGCCATGGTGAGTTTCGACACAGACTTCAAAAAGTGGCTTGACTGAGGAAGAAACCTTGTGTGCAAAAAAAAAAAAAAAGACATTAAAAGGTTTCGGATTTTTTTGGGGGGCTCCAATCCAACCGTTGACTGCAGAATGCATACATGTTGGGAGCATTTTTACAGGGAGGCACCTGTCCTTTCATTCCAGCGATGGGCCACGAGCCCAGCACTCTTGCTTTGATGCATTCCTTTGCTATCTTTGTGCTAAAAATAATTTTAAAAAAACACCACAAACGTTTCTCATGAAATGTTCCTGACGGCTAATCAGTAGTCACTTGACTGTTCATATAAAATTTGACAACAATTTCTATGTTTTTTTTTTGGTTTCTTTTTGAGGAGATTGTTTTTCATAAACATTTCAATGACAGAGCCACGTTATTCCTGGACTCCTGTCATAAATCTCAACACTATATGGAAAGTGCATCCGCACACACACACACACACACACAAACACAAACACAGTATAAACAAGTAGTTGATGTGCTAAGGAAGTGATGTGAAGACATAAGTTGTGCAAATAATATAAAGAATGGCACTCAGTGTCAGTTTGATGTCTCCACCGGGTGAAACGGGGAAGGCGCATAATTTCTCTTATTCTCCTAACAATACATTTTGCAGATGTAGTGTTTCGTCTGTTTTTTCTTCCACCTTTCTATTTCCGAGGCCAATGTATAATTTCTGAGCTATAAAATTCAGTTGTTCTGCTTTTTTGTACCAGTTTGGGGGTGTGGGGGGTAAGGGTAAGGGCGGGCAGCGCTGGGAATGTGTGCTACATGAGAAAAACGTCTGCTGAAGGTCGGTCCTTGTGTTTGATAGAGAGATTCACTCCCCCTAGACTCTAGATAAAAAAAATAAAAAAAAAGTTTCTGAAGTGAGTCCTTATCCGGGTGAAGTCGCAGTTTGTAAGTAAATAAATTTTGCTTCTGTAGTTTGCAGAGTCCAGCATATATTGTCATTCAGAAATGAAATCAATAATGTCCATGGTTTTGTTCAATGATGGTGAAAGGACACACTGTATGATAATAATCATGTGCCGCATTGTGCCGATTTTTGTTTTTCCAGCTTGTGACAGACGAATTATGTCACAATTGGGTGTCAAGATGTACAACCGATATGTATTATTATTTATTTTGATGAGGCAGAAATGTGCAAATGATGTTTTTATCCTTTTGCTGAAAATAAAATTGACATTTGGTTCCTTAAAAGACTCTTTTAGTCCATCTGAACATAAAAGAAGTGAGTAAATATAGGTTATAATCATAAACTACATCCAACAGTAATAATCAATGATTTAAAAGTGGTGCCTCGCTCTGTGTATTTGGGGAGCTCCAGGAACCAGAGAGGAGGTTTGGGAGGAAGGATGAGGAGGAGGGATTTTTTTTTTCATATCTCTTTTTGATGAGGCTTTTGTAGTTGAAAGACCTGTTCGACACAAAGTGCTGACGCTCCACAGAGGCATGTGTGTGATGACTGCGAGGCTCACCGTCGGCCATCTGAGGAGTCTTTTGCAAGTTAGCCAAGCCTGCATCTCGCAGTCAAAGGCAGCTCCAAAGGTGTGTTCAAATACACTACATGTAGCATAGCACGCATGTATGGTGTGACCACAACTCTCTGGTACGTCACTAAGAAATGTTTCACTTGTCTCTAAAAATATCTGAATAAGCCTGAAAATAATATACCATGTTTAATTTATGTGTAGCTGCAGAATGTAAAGTCCTCCCTGTGGAGCTAAAAATCCCCAAATCCCACAGAAAACACTCACGACGTGTCGTCTGGCTCTTATAGCTACAGCACCTGACAAGAACTAAAGTCTGTAAAGTTTTCTTCACATTCTATTTCTTGCACATTTTTTATATTTATTTAACCGTGAACTTGTACTTTCTGTCAATATCATTGACCTACAGGATGCTAAATATTGTTTCAAGGACTTTGTTTGTGAACATGACCATGCAAATTTAAGAATATAGGTCTCAATAAACATCCAAATAAGGGATCACACGTTGTGGCAAATGGCCACCGGGTTGTGCGGCAGTGTGTCTATTTGTGCTGAACTTAACCACTGTGAAACAATCAGGAAATAACTTTTTATTTTGCTGATTAACCTACTTTATCGATGGCGGTGCTCCCTCACTCTCATTCACTGTCTATGTCTCTCAACCACTGCTTGCTCTCTCTTCGTCTCTTTCTCAAAGCGTCGGACACAAACCAAATTAAACTTCTTTTTGCGAGTCAGAGAAGTCAGACGCAAATACGGCATAAAGAATCCAGTCGATTTTCAAAATAAAACACCCCGTGCAAACTTCTGATTGTAAAAACAGCCAAAAGTGAAACAATTTAACTCCGTAGCATATTAGAAAGTACATAAAACAAGGAAAAATGACCCAATCTGAGCAGGCAAAACGCTTCTGAAACTCTCCCGGTGAGGTTTGAAGTCACTTGGAAAACGGACTAAAACAGTGTAGCGGCCATGACGTGATGTGCCCGGTGGGGTTCTGCCATAATCCTCCAGATGATTTCATCTCCAACACAGTTTCCAAACCATCTTAGTTTGAAAATAAAGCTGTAAGACTTTTGGTTCCGAGAATAGGAGACAAAAATCTGGATCTTGTCTATGAATGCTTCTTTAAGTTACTGTGTATCGTACACTGCCTCCTCCATTTGACTAAACCAATGCAACATCCACCCCAAACAAAAAAAAAGTCTTGAAATTTTTATCATATTTTATATTTTCCCTGTATTTCCCTGTTTGCTTTACATCGGAAAATGTGCCTTTGGATTTAAACAGCCAAATGTTCAGCTGCAAAAGAGTACATACCACATTCACTTTGTCATCTTTAACTCTCAACAATGCTCCTACAGTGCAGAATATGTGTCAAGTGTGCAAATCTAACTCGGTTGATGACCCACAACGATGTAGATTTGTGTTTTAAAAGTAGCCGACTAGTGTCTCTTAGCTGCCGGTGTGTCTCCACAGCACTCAGAGGTTCATGAATACAACTGACAGTATAATTCATAGTGATGCAAGAGTTTGCAATGAACTCGTTATGAATCTTTGCTTGGTAAATATGTCGTCTCCTTACAGGTATTGACATAGTTTCCAAAGCTTTGAACCTGGCAAAAACAAAACATCTGAGATTTTTTTTAAAGTGAGTCAGGAGTTAACCAAGGTCACCACGTACGTCCATTATGATGCAGTTCACACAGACCTACAAGAAGCGATGTGGAGGGTGTTCTTTCTTTCATATTCATGGGTTACCGTACAAGATAGCCTCTTGCATAGCGTATTCAAAAAGCACTGAGATCACTTGTAAAGCCAGACATAGCAATAGAAGGGTTCTTGTGGAAATCAGCAGATGGAAAACTTTTGAAGTGGAATTGGAGGACATTTATAATCAGTTGAAGTTAGAACATATAATCATTTCTTGTTAACACTTAACCAGGATTATTAAATATACAGAAACTACAAGAAACTTGAAAACAGGCAAACACTTGAACACATACAATTAACAATTTCATGCCAGACAACATAACATGTGAGAGAGAAAATAATGCATTCTTCCTTTTACAGATTAAAAAGTTAAATTCATAATCAGTAAAACGTTCTGTTGATCAGTTTAATACACAGACATGATACTGTAATCATAATAATGAACTTAAAAGTTACAGTCTCATTTAAAAACATATACTTGTCCCACTGTTACATACAACTGTAGTTCAGCATTTAGCATTCACACATAACTGTCACCTAACAGTGGAGGCTATATAGCAAAATCTCACTTTAAAATGTACAGAGATGTTGTGAAAACTTTACTTGTTCTACTGATACTACTAATAATTCTTTGGTAAACAGTAGTTTAACATTTAGCATCAACATGTAATTGTCACTGAAGAAGCCACTATTAATCCAATTTATATTGTCTCATTTTAAGGTTTTATATCATACTAACAGTGTTTAGCGTTATTTAGCACAATGTCACCTAGCACAATAGAAGCTATAGAGCAAAATCTCACTTGGAGGTATACACAAACATATAGTACCCAAAAGATGTGCTGAAGCTTCACTAGTGATTCACTTTGATGTTACAATGCATTAGCATTTTAGCTAAGTGCTATTATGCTATTATGTTTAATGCTATTGTCTCATTTTAAAGTTATATATTCAAAAGATGTGTTGAAACTTCTCTATTTTTACTATGACAATACTTATACTAACAGTCACCAAGCACAATGGATGCTCAAAATCTTACTTAAAACCTTGGGCTTACTTTAGCACAAGCGAAATGCTATTTTAGCATTTAGCATAATCCCACATCTCTCTCACTTGAAGCCACGGTGGCTGTTTAAACTTCTATACTTTAAAAATGTGAAACCCAGATAAAATTCTCCACAGCCATTTGTTTTCTGAGCTTAGTGAAAAAGGGAAAAAAAATTCTGAACCCAACACAGATTCTGGTGATATTGAAGCAAGAAACAGCGGGTGGATCACAAATAGAGTTCATGAGATTTCTAAGGAGATAGACGGCGGCTAAAACACAGACATCTCATGTAAACGCCAGCGCTGATAGCGCCCACGTCTAGATGTTGATTTTGATTGACCGGCTGTCAATCAAAATCAGCAGAAAGTGTCTTAAATGTCTGCCGCCTGGGGGTACTTATGAGCAATCAGGGACCTGTGCTATCAAGGGCTCAATCTGGACCCGGGTTGATTACTCGTGTTGGCCCTGGCGCCTTGGCTCCGGAGGCCTTGGGCAGCTACAGACACTTCACTCAATTCTTATCATAACCATGCATCATCAACAAATTGCCCTGACAAAAAGGTGCCCATTTTCAGAGACTCTCTACAAGATGAGGAGCACGCTTTTCCTCAGATTGTCTGCTGGAACATCGCTAATGGAGTTTGACCTCTTGACTGCCTGTTAAAGAAATCATTCTCTGCAGTAGCCTTTTGGCTTGGTGTGCAACACAGGTGTCTGAGATAATTTATCACGCAATTACTCTCTCCTATTTATAGTGTTCTCTGATTAACAGCAATATTAGTGCTTTGGTGTGATTACCAGCGTAATTTCTTTAATTATGTATTTTTGTAGCCTTAAACTTTAAGAAAGACACGATTAACAGGACGTGTGATGTTTGTGTTTGTGCCAGAATATAATGCATTAACTAAACAACTGTAAACAGAAGCGTTTTTATGTGTAGGCAGTTAATCATGAAGAATTCATTATAGATATTAAGGTGAAAAAATAAGCTTTAGGCGCATCTTTCTGCTGAGGTTTAAGACATTTACCTCAGGTAGGAGTTACCCTCCTCGCTCTCACCGAGGCTGAGAAATGAGTTGAAATATAAGCTTAACGCTAAGCCAACTGGGGACTAAGTCCTTGCATATTTATGCATGCGGGTGAATATTTATTTCTGCGATTACCCAGCATGAAACAAAACTCCAAAGAAAGTCTGTCTCAGTTCTCTTGCTCTCACACCGAACACAAATAAAAATAAATAATCCGCCAGCCGGTCAGTCCATCCTCGGCTTGCCTGTTGGTGGCAGAGAAATGGGGGCCCCTTTGCTCAGGCATCAGCTGGACGACTCCTCACTGGTCCTTTGAAAGAGAGAAAAGGGGGGAAAGGAAGATCAAAGGCTGTTGCAGCACCATGTTTTATTCTCTGTCTCTCTCAGCAGCACTCACAGTTCGCCTTGCCTTCAGCAAGAGAAATGTCAGACCTGAGGTTTGTGTACTCTATAGTTCCACACAAATTAGACTGGTCCCAGACCTGGGCAATATAAATAATTCTCTTGAGAGGTACTGTATGTGTGTGAGCAGGGGTGAAACAGCTTGCTCTTTGAGGCCCCGGGGAATGCAAGGAGTGCAAAAAGTAGGTCAAAGTGGCAAGATTAGGGTAATAGGGTGTAAAAGAAGGGGGGAAAATGCAGGATAATAACTGGAAAATAACCCGAGATGGATCCATCTTTCATACATCAATGTCCAATGAAATTGGTCAGAGTGATAAAGTATCCAGTGGAGGAAAATTTGACTGGAGGAGGAAATATGAAGTGTGATTATCGGGATGAGCAACTCACTCAGCTTTCAAAGGCTCGTCTCGGAGAAAAGGTCAAAAACAACAAGATGATTGTGAGAATGCTTTAACTCAATCAAACCAATTCACACAGGTTAGAGACAAAGTTTTACTTCATACTGAACTCCGCATCTACATATATCATCGCTGTCCGATGGAAACCATTCTCATCTTACTGACCGATGAAAAGATGTTTTGTTACATCATATTTGCAGGATAGATAGAAGGAGGCCTTGGATAAATAATGTTTTCAGTTTTGAGCCAAGGATAGACGACAAGTCAGACTGATGCACACTTCAGTGTTTGATTAGCCTGGATTATGCTGATTTCAATCTATAGTATAATATTAAATTAGTACATAACAGTAAAATAGCTTTGATTAGGCCATTGTGCTATGTGAAAACATGTAGGGCAGGCTTGTTACTGATAGTTTACCATCTGAGGTGGACATGAACTGGAGAGTCGAGTGAAGTGAAGCCAACGCAGAAGTGCCAAAAACTGCAGTTCCTCAAACATCCACTTGAGGCTGGCTACAGAATGAGTCAATCTCCATAAGCCCCCATGTTAAAATGTCCAACTTCAAAGCAGAAATAAACCATAGACAGTATAAAGAATGGACATGGTATGTGTGACATCACCCACAGGTTTCTGAAGAGTCGTTTTGAAGCTCAAGATCTGTGGCGCTTACTGCCGCCATGTTGGCAGTCCTGCCTTTGCCGCCTTTTGACTAATCTTAAAATTCTGGATCATCAGCGGACATAAGATGGCCCGAATAATGCCCAGGTGCTCAAACAAGCCACCTGTAATGGCACCTACCTGTCAATCAAAGCGACCATGCTGTTAATTCTGCATAATTTTAAGCCTTAATATCATTTGAACAGTTGAGTTCTATAAAAATTCACCCTCAGTACAGTTGTCATGAACGGGGAAATTAGCTATAGAGACCAAAACTGTTTTTTGTACCAGGCTGTAAACATGTTTATTTCTGCTGTGAAGTTGGACATTTTAACATGGGGACTTATGGAGACTGACGTTTGGTGGAAACATGGAGGATAGTCTTGCTATTGCTAGCTTGCCAACTGAGATGAACATTTCTGGTGCTAAATGTGTCTCGTTGCAGTGTTTGAAGTTTATTTTGTGAGCTAGTTTTTTCATCCTCCTGAAGAAAAATGATTTTTGGACGGACAATGACAATATTTAATAGACATACAGTTGTTCAAGTGATGCACTATACCATCTCTTGGTCCAAGGACTGTTCAATTTTACATTGAATTTGGCCTTTGAAAAACATGTTTCCTAACATTTCCCACTTTTTTTTTTACCAACTTTGCCTCTGACTTTTTTACGTTTCGAGCTTTGAAATCTCAGCCTAGGACGAAACTTTATTACATCATCCAATTTCTCGGCCTTAGAAAGTTGAAAGAAAATATTTTTGGGGGGCAATGTCTCATACAAAATATAATAACAAGTGGACAGTCCACTCTCTGCAAAAACAACCCCAAGTTTTATTTCTCATTTAAATTCTCATTTCAAACACGTGACGGCGGAGCCGATATGAACAACGCTTAGAGCATCAGTACAATGATGAATTAAAGTAATTAGAAAATGATGCAGTGGAGCCCTCTCCAGTGATGATTGGCAAAAACATGTCAGGACAACATCAGCATTAATGAGCCATAATCGACATAGGCCTAATTAGCAACACTTTGTACTTTTACATAGGTTTATCATCATTAGCCAAGCCTGGCTTGATATAGCTCTGAATATGTGGGTGGCATAAGTGTTTGTTTATCATGTAGACACGGAAAATAGTTACATGCTACAACAGCCTCGGCGGCAGGGAGTGTTTCTGTAGGCCTTACGTGCGCCATCAGGAGAGGCTTCGGGGATAATTAGATCTCAAAAGACTCTGGAAACTGCAGAAGGAAACATGCATATTTAAACAAACATACTGTAGGTAGTTGGGGAGTTTTCTTTGTCATATTTAGCTAGATTATACATTCAAATGAGGATGACTAATAAATCATCTATCAATGGGACTATTACAACCCATCAACAAAGGTTTAACACCACTTCTGTGTCTTTTAAAACCACCATTGTGTTTAAATCAGACTTCCTCGAGCTGATGTTTGTGAGTACGGGACAGAAAGTTGTGGAAGATGTCTCTCTCTGCTGATCTTACAGTGTTGTCTGACATAATTAATGAAAATATTCATCCATCAAGTCTTCTGCCATCCACTAATTTACATATTTTTACATGAAGCAAATGAGCATGCAGCCGACATCCCTGCTTAATAATTCACTGGATGTTTTCCCCTTTCTATTGTCATTTCAAGGTGTGAGCATGCCGGGTTTATTTTCATAATAAAATCGAATGGCACAATGAGAGGATGGAATTATCCTGGTTGTATTTAATTGAGTTTGACCAGGTCCCTGCTCAGTGTCGGTCTAATCTCCCCGCAGCACTGTAGTCTCTCTCCCAGGGAGACAGGGGAGGCCGATAAACTTTGAAGCTTGCGCTGAGAACCTGCTCGCTGCACCCTCTGCATTATTCATGATGCAGGGACTAGAGCATCTTCAAATGGCCTGTCATTTCCTTTTACCCTCCATCACAATGGCCATATGCTGCACACACTAGAGGAGGGGACGGGGAAAAGCAATCTACAGCTAAGCCTAGCCAAACAGGAACGCATACATACTAACAGATACATTCACAGGTAAACCCACACAAGGGGATATGTACAAGTGGGAAAGCTCGGGAATTCAAAAAAAAAAAAAGTCTGCTGTGGCATATTTCAATCTTGTGCCAGTCAAAACTAACCTCCTCCCACTGCTTCCACCCCACGCAGCTACTGCTGCTGAAGTAAACATGATGATATTCCAGTATTCCTGCCAAAGTGGAGACAGTTGCGAAAAAAAAGTTATGAAAGGACAAACAAAAGGAACAATCAAAAGTTTTCAGCAATATTTTCAAAGCAAGTTTTGTGACATTTCTGAAAAGGTAAGAGCTGCTCTGGCATAATTGTTCTCATAGGAAACGAAATCTCTCACAGTGAGGTGTAGTTAATTGTTTTTGGGGTTTTTTCCGGCACTAAACAAAGTGTGGAGGCGTAATCATCGCTAGAGTATAAGTTGCGTGTTCTCCGGTTCTTCAGTTCTTCTCTCAGATCCGTGACATTTTTGTCAGCCACCCCTTGAGTCCTTTCAGCCAACGTTCCGCACCTTATTTGTATTTACGGAGTTTGTTTGCGTGACAAAACCACACAAGGCACGTCCCTCGGAGGTAATTGGGATTGCCGTCATTTGGCCTCTCTAATGTCTGCCATTCAGCATTAACATATCATTAGCTCTTTCTGGGACCGTTCACTCAGAAAATTAACGGTCTCCGTAGACCCCCCGGCTCCATCAATACGGCAAAACTAGTTGACACCTTCTCTTTGTAGTCCTCAGGAGAGAGAAGCAGAATGAAAAGTGGCGTGGGCGTAAGAATGGTATTTCAGGTGGTTCTTGATTATGTTAATTGGTAAAACTTTGTATTTGTGTTGATGAAATGTAATTCTCTTTTCATAAAGAATATAATTGGCACTTTTTTTTTTAGTTTTTTTACCTTCCTCTGACCTTCACCTTGAAATAAAAAGATGGCACTGACAGATTGTGGAACGTGATAAAACTGCATATATGGTTCCCGAGGGCTGACACGGATTCTCCTAAAATAACATCAGCCTTAAAGTGATTCGTTAAATGCTTTTGTAAAAAAAAATAATAAAAAAACCCTGTCCTTGTTGAATGGTGGAGATGAACTGTGCTGCCTTGATAGCTAATGACAAAACATCTGGTAGATTGTTCCTACGCTGTGATGGAATTGCTGTAGCTCGAGCGTTTAGTCTTAGTAAATACCTTGTTTTGACACCTATAATGGCGTGGAGTCTAACTTGTCTTTGTTGTTGTCTCACACACTAAATAGGTAGCTGTTGTAAAAGCTGTTCTTCTTCAGGGTAATTAGAGGGTAAAATGAATTCCAAACAGAAATACAAAGGTGCATCACTGCAAATAACTCTACTTTATGTGTTCATCTACAAGGTCAGTGTGGTTCAGCTGATGCCCGTTTCCTCTTTTTCTCTCTTCGTTTTGTATGTATAATAATTGTGTTGGTTGTAGAAGTACCAGTAAAAGTAAAACTCATAGTAAATACACACATCAAAGAAGTTCATGAGTGATTCCCACAACGTGTACCGTGAAAAAGAATAAGAAGAATTTTATCATAATAAATACGGTATAACTTTTTCTAATATTACAGTAAAAGGACAGTAATTAATTGTGTTTAAAGTTGCTGTTTTAATCCATATTTTACCATATAAAGTGTTTTTCATATTACTGACATGAAAAAACAATATGAATGCCATGTGAAATAAATGTTTTGCCATGAAATATTATAGTGTTTTACTGTACGATTAACAGTCTGTCATTTAAAATACTACTTCACTGTGTTCAAATTCCTTTAAAATGCTGTATATATAAGGTCAGTAAAGGAGTTGTCAAGAAATATGATATGAATATGTTTTAATGAACTTTTGGATCTGAATAAAAGAGTCTTTGATAACACATGTCCCTCTAATCATTCAGGTTCACATTAATAACTCATATTGTAAAAGTTTTACCCCTGTGACAAGTTGTTGGAGTGGGAAAGATGTAAAGGAAAAAGATATTTGGTGTTGCTGGAGTTACGCTGTGTTTTAGCTGTAAAATTTGTAATTTGTAGATATTTTAAATGAAGTAGATGTACAATAGAAATACGTAGGAGTGATTATGATGCAAGTCATAGTGATTTAGTGATCTAAATTCATTATTTAAAAAGGACAATTATTTATGAGTTTAAGTATCTTAAATGTGAGAATTTGCTC
Organism: Miichthys miiuy; assembly: GCA_036365135.1. Classification (NCBI taxonomy): domain Eukaryota; kingdom Metazoa; phylum Chordata; class Actinopteri; family Sciaenidae; genus Miichthys; species Miichthys miiuy. The sequence continues at coordinate 6,471,640 of CM071618.1, forward strand.
CTTTTTTTTATTTTTTTTTTTACTTTTTTTTGTCTTTCTGTTAGACAAAACAAGTAATTAAAAGATTTGTCTTTTGGCTCTGGGAAATGTGTTTTCCAATAGTTTTAAACAAAAGCATTAATCATTTCTCACAGCTCTGCTGCGTGTGTAAAAATAATTTCAAAATCAAACTTTTTTTTCCTAAAAAAAAAGTTGTATTCTACTATACTAAAAAATATGCAACTATTTCATGTTGCCATTAAACTGACTATATATTTTATGCTAAAAAATCATTCGCAGATAAATAATTTATCCAAAATGTTGAAGTTACTTATGTTTGCGGTCAAGCAGAGAGGTCAAACTCCATGTTAGACCTACAAAATCATGTTTAGGTGTGAATATTTGAAAAAGTCATGAAGTATCAAGGCGATTTAATAATGCCAAGTGTGTTTTTTTTTCTCTACAGTTTATTTGGCTGATCTGGCAAACTGAACACCTAAAACACTTTATGCCATTAATTCAGACTTCATATAAATACAGTACTATCATAAAGAAGTTAAAGAAGGCGCCTCTTTATAAACATTATGACAGATTTGTATCTTCTCAGAGTGTGACCCGTCGTGTCACCTCGCCATAGTAAAAATCATTGCAAGTTTAATCAATAATACAAGCAAGGTTCAGGCCCAGTAGTGTTGTTCTCGCATTGTTTTGCGATTATCATAAACCAAGCACAATCAGAAAGAAAACTTTGAGCCGCTCAAGGCTGCTAGCATCAATCAAATAAGGAAAATATCCTCAAGGTTGCCACATAGCTGGCAGCCAAATAAAGCTATCAGGCCAGGGGACATGTTTGGGTTCCTGATGGGCGTATCAACACATGCGAGACAGTGAGTAAATATTTCCCATGGATGGCCATTAGAAAGTCACTGTTCAGTGGTAAAGGCTGTCTAATCCCTGCTGGTATGTGTTTCAAATTCAGCAGACAGAAGGAAGCTGATCCAATTCCCTGCATCCTGCAGGACACAGATCTGCATTTCCTCTGCACTTTGATGAAACAGCAGCCAAGCTGTCCGCCTCCATTAACAGCCCCTCTGATTTTACACTGTGCTCTGACAACTCTGTGTGTGTGTGTGTGTATGCGTGTGAGAGACACTGCTTCCATGTGTGTCTGTGGGTGCATATAATAAATATGTTTGAGCGCGTATGCCTGTGATGTATGTCTTGGGATGTTTGTGTTTATATTGCTTTATATAGCGAGGAGCTTGACGTATCATGACCGGGACAGTCCTTGTTTATTTTTAGAAAATCTGGACAGGCTGAAATCTGCTGGGAGACATAAAATATAATATGTTATTATATATATCTTGGACTTTATATTACAGCCTGCAACATTCAGCATAACTCTGAGTAACTCACAGTGTCATTTTTATACCAGTATGTATACAGACATACATACAGGTATAAGGGAACAAGATGTAGGCAACAATCTGGGAATTTAAATACTGTAACGTAAATATTTGATATCAATATTTCAAAATATGTCAGACGTGGTACGTCCCAGCTCCTCAACCACAAGGTGTTGTGCTTGTTTTCACTTCTAGACATCAAGTCTCACCCTTGCATGTAATATGGATTTAATTTCAGCAAACACTTCTTGGAAATGTCATCACTTTTCAGTATTTCTACATACGTTACACGATACTTCATGAATAAAAAAAAAAAAAAACATTTGACGTCATTTGCATTCAGAAGGCTCTCATGGGTGTTAAATCACACGACGGCTCTAATTTGTTGTTACATTTTTACAATTAACCAACCATTTGCTGCCTCTGAATTCAAATATATTACACTGTAATTCATACATTTTCATGTGGCGGCACATATTTATGTGCAGTGTCTCTTTCCACTTGTTCAAAAGCAGTGAGACAACAGCGTTTCAGTATGGCATTCCCAGCGCTGTCAAAGGTTAAAGTTTAACTAACCCGCGGTACTGCATCAGCCGGAGTCTGAAAACAAAACATGGCAGTATTTTTTATTGCTGTCATCTCTTAAATACGCGTGTTATACGTCAGAGACTAGGACAGTAATGTAAACCAGCCCCGGTGCTTTTTCTTTTTCACATTTTCTAGGTCACATCCTTTTAACACTGTATCAGTACAAACATGGCTGGTGGCTCGAATACTCAGACTCAAGGGTCTTCTAAATGCCACGCAGTCTCGTCACGGTTATGCAGAACAATGATCCACACAGCTTGAAGGGCAGGAGGAAATATAAAAAAAAAACCCAAACAAAACACAACACGGCGCATATTTTTGTTCCACCTCCATGATGACGCGTATGCACGGGATGGTTAACTACGATAAATTGGCCAGAAATTGGCCAATGAGTTCAGACGCGCTTGTAATGTGGCTTAAATTGCATGCCCTTTCAGACGGGGGGAACAAACCTCCTCAATGTCAGCGCTCTCTCCCACATGTTGAGTGCTTCGTTTGCCATGCAGTACAAGATCTCCGGGCCTGTTTAGTATTCACCCACTTGAGTTTCCTAAAGGTTACCAAACCTAATTAGACATTTATGCAGGATCTTCAAAGGTCCCTCCGTTATTAATGATGTGCTACTTCTGAGGACTGCATCGATGGCTTTTTTTTCTGACTCCAAGAGCACACTCCTCACAATATGCGCATACACAATGGAGACATGCAGACATCCAAAATGCAAGTAGAGACTGGTGGCTGGCTGGTAGTGATTACTTAAATTGCTTGCGTGGAGTGCGACAGACACACACGCGCACTGTAAACATTACACTCCCATGCTGGGGGTTAAAACAGGGCTGTCCTGCACGAGCCAACTGTAACAAAACAAAATAAAAACAACACAACTAATAATTATTTATCGATTAATCTGCAGATTATTTTCTCAATGAATTGATTAAATGTAATCCAGAACCCACAGGTGTTCAGTTTACTAAGGCCAGTGATGGAAGAAGTGATCAGATCCTTTAAGTAAGAGTACGATAGCACAATGTGAAAGTACTTTGTTACCAATAAAAGCCCAGAATTACATATTTATTACCAGCTAAATGAACTGAAAGTTTTAAAAGTAAAAGTACTAGTTAAAAGATAGGTAAGATGTATATATTTACATCTTATGCACACAAAATAAAACAAATTCAAATCAGTCTCATTAGTAAATGTTGACCAACCATGTTTACCTTTGCACAACTCAAACCTGATCAAGTCTAATCAAACACGTAACTCAAAGCAGTGTGGGTATGCCTTGAATCTATAATAATGCCTCATGTTTGATGTGTTGATCATATGTTCAGTATGTAAATAAAGAGGAAATTATATTAACACAGATGGATAGCTGTTAATTAAATGTAATGAAGTAGAAAGTGCAACATTTCTCCCTGGAATGAAATCAAATTATAAAGTCCATAAATACTGTACCTCAAAATTGCCGTACCTGCAGTACCTAAGTAAATGTACTTTGTTACTTTCCATAACAGACTATTGTATCAGATGGCCAAAAGATGCAATTTCTCACAGTAATAACCTGGAACTAGCTGCTAAACTGAATCATTTTTACCTACCTACCTAACTAAGGTTTGTGTTAGAACCTAAGGTGGTTCTCCATGGTAGAGGGGAACCTGTTTTGGTTCGGCAAGGAAGCTTTTACCTGTTGGTTCTTCAGAGAAACATTTATTAGCACGTTCTTTAAAGAACCTTTTTTTAGTCAGTAGGTTAGGTATTTACATACATACCTCAGGTTCACAAAAAAAGGCAGTTCAAAGGTGTTCAGACTGTCCCTTTGTTGGTTTTCATCACCACCAGATCACCCCGATGCCTTTATGTACTCAATATTTCAAAGAACTTCAAACAACAAAAAGGTTCTTCAGAGAACTCAAAGTGCTCCGGGGCATCCGTTTTGAGTGATGAGTGATTAATCATTGATGAAAATAGTTGCAGATGAAGTTTCTGTCAATCAGCTTTATTAAAAATGTTTTGTTAAAAACAGAAAGAAGCGAAAGGCTCAACCACTTTCAGAGTAAAACATCTGCGTGCAGTGACTGATTAGATCACTTTCCTGCCTCCCCCCCAAAAAAAGAAACAGAAGCGACATCCCTGAAAGTGAGAAATACCCTTGGTATAATTATTTTTAGATTCTTCTCAGGAAGAAGTAAAAGATCCTCCAAAAAAGTCGAGTCAAGATCAGTTAAGTGTCCGATTTAAAGTGCTGCCTTCAGGGCTAGAACAGGACGCAGGATTATCCTTTACTCATGCTCTGAATTTGGAGTTACATAAAAAAAAAAATGAAAAAGCACAACTGACACCTCCAGCCTCTCTTTGCCCTTTAACATGATCACCTAAATCTGATTGGCAAATTATTTTGTAATTATGCAGCCGTGTTTACATCCAGTCTCAGCAGGGCCCAAGGTAAATGTAGTTGACAAGACTCCCTAAATAAAATTCAATTTCCATTTATTATTTACATTCGGACTTTAATCAATTATGAATGACAGCTAATTAGTGGTGTGCAGGGGCCATCGCTCTCTGCGGTGTCAAAGTCTACTGATCGTACTGTATGTCATGGACTGTGGACGTTGACAAAAAACCTCTCAACACTTTACAGATTTGGGTGTCTTTTTTCTGAGGAGACTTCACTAATCATCTGTGAAACGTGCGTGCCACGAGTGCACGTGCATGTGCGTGCTGTGTGTGTGTGTGTGTGTGTGAATGTGTGTGTGAATGTGGGGTGCATGTGTTTGATAATAATAAGGCAAGTGAAAATGAAGAGGAGCTAAACTGTGTAAGTCATTTCTCATTTCCTTGCTTCAGTGCCTGTCAGAAGAAAGCCCTGCATTTTGAATGATGGCTCAGACAACAAAAAGTGAACAACAAACCCTGTGGCTCTGAGGAGAGAAATGGAGGAAGTACGAAAGGAAAGGAAAGAAAAGAAAAGAAAGAAAGAAAAGAAAAGAAAGAAAGAAAGAAAGAAAGAAAGAAAGAAAGAAAGAAAGAAAGAAAGAAAGAAAGAAAGAAGTGTGCAAAACATCAATGACAAATACATTTATTTTTTTTAAAATGACCAAACAAACAAACAAAGCAAAATCCCAATATCAATGCCTTGATAATACCACAGAACATGCCCTGAAAGTGAAACATAATAGAGAAAAAAATTACCTATACAGTTGGCACTCATACAGTTTTGGAAGGACCTTTCAAGGGGCTGATTTAATGTGAGAGCATCAATCCTTTAGCAGCACAGGGCCTTGACAGCAAGTAAAAGTAATCTCTTCTTTATTAATGGGACTTTTCACTTTGGACCTGAGGCCTTTGGTATTCCGTAATAGTAGTTTCATACTACAGACCTAAGGAAAGAACAATATGAAATCAGATCAAGTGGATGTGTTATGTATGATAAGTGGAAAGTATTTCTTTCGAAATCCAGCGGCGCCCTTCGAGTATGGAAACAAAAAAAAAGATGAGACGTAAGAAGGCAAACTGAAAAATAGCTTAAAGTGCGTATTTTGATTCGATGAAAAGATGTCAAGGGGCCAGAGAAAACCTTTCTCGTGATGAGTCACACCAAAAGAAAAACACTTATTTAGTTTCTTCGGTGTAAAATTGATGGTTGATTTCCAATTGTGTTTGACTAATGTGATAATTTTGCTTGGAAATGTGTTCTTTACGAGATAACCGCCGCAGCGTACTCGAGAGGTAAAACTATAAAGTCGACTTTTTTCTGTGATTTATATCACAAAAACAAACCTGTAGTTCAACCATGGATCCAGCCTGAGAGGATTTCTGTCAGAAGCCTGCTTTTCATGTCGCTTCCAAGAATTCCTTCCTCGCTGCTTGAGTTCATGAGACGTACAGTAGAGCAACATTTTCAGGGTCTTGGGCAAAGTCCTCATCCTTAAACTCCAGTGCTGGAAATATAGATTGACCTTCTTCTACCACACACTGGCAGAAACTCAATAACAATCTCAAAATATTAATCAAGTTATACACCTGCTGAATGCAACCCAAGTATTAAAGCCCCTAAAAGGTGGCTTTAAATCTTAAAGCTGCCACAATCAATACTTTAGAATAACAGTGGCTCAAATTACTACAGTATGTGTAATGTGAAAGGGGGTTGCTCATAGCGGAGAACCCAACAGATTTTGCACTTTTGCAGCTTCTTTCTGTTCATTGTTTTCTGGTTTTTTGATCCATAACTTCGTTGTTTTGGTTCACTCTCAACGCTCCAGAGCGTTGCTTTCAGCAAAAAAGTAGTTTGTGAAATAGAACATTTACAGGTGATACAACATACATGTGACTAAATAAGCAACATCATAAAAAAAAAAAAGAGCCAACCACTAAAAACCAACTGCCATCAGTTGCTCAGTAGTGATTGGTGCATTGAAGTATGTGACATCACCTTTTTTCCAGCTAATATCTCCTATAAAATAATAACTGACAGTATATAAATAGTGGACAAAGCTTCCAGGTCTGTGACGTGAAGCTTTTTGAAGTTTTTTGTACCAGGCTGTAAACATGTTTATTTCTGCTTTGAAGTTGGGCATTTTAACATGGGAGCTTATGGAGACTGACTTTTTTTTTTTTTTTTGCCAGCCTCAAGTGGCCGTTTGTGGAACTGCAGTTTTTGGTGCTTCATTTCATAGTCACGGAGATTACCATTTGGTTTCAAGTCTTCTTCCATACAGCACAACGCAGGCAGTCAGTTATTTTTTCAGAACCAAGCGCAGCCCAACTCACAGTACGTCGCCAACCAGCTCAGCACTCTTGTCCAAATATTGTCACTTCTGGCTCCGAAAAACCAAGGTGGCAACGTCCACGAAGCCAAACCAATGGTAGGTTTACACTTGAAAATAAACTGTTCTAACTTTAGTAGTAATTAATGCGCATGTCAGATACCACCACGGAGTAAGAAACCGATTAAGTTTGTGTGGGTGTTTAATTAACAAAACCAAGTCAACAATGGCAAAGTTCCCGAATCTTTGAATTCAGGCACCTCATTAACACCAATGCAACTTTGTTGGCTAACTGCAAGGACAGCTCATTTATTTGTATGCTGTGCAAGGTTAGTTAGTTTCTGCACAAATGTGTATCCCAACAAATAAAAGAGAAACAGGAAATTACAGAACCAGGCTAAGTACCAAGAGCACGTTGTTAGTGAAAATGATGGCTGTGATGAGGATTGAAGCTGAGTCTTTTGACGAAGAATGACCTCTCTATCATCCACTCTGTTGCCTCTTGTGTAGCTCGCTGATCAGTTTTTCCATGAGCTGGGCTGAATTGCACTCTGATTTGTCAAAGGGAATGGCAGGGCATGTTTTTATGTTCATTTTATGTTGGAGCCAAAATGATGATTGGTGATTAGCAACAGGCTCACTAACTCTACAATCACACACACAATCACAGTCTGTTCTGCTTTCCTCTAATTTCAAGAAGAACTCACTAATCGTGTGGGTGCTTAGAAATCGCTGCTTCCTAACATCATCAGTATTGTATTATAAAGCTGCAAATGCCTAAACATAAGTGCATGTTTCAGTGTGGCATGTTCAATGAAGCCAACAATGTCAATTATCTGTTGTGTATTTTCACACACCTATGTATAATATCAAGGACGTCTTGGCGCCACAACACCTGTATAATCACATTTTGTTCTCTCACGCAAATATTCAGTTCATGATTTTCCACAAATGCATTTAATAAACAGATCATTGATTTCAGATTAAAGAACAAAAGCAGGCTCCTCATTTTAGCCCGGTGGCCACTGATTTGACCGTAGACAGCATGAAACATGGACATCACATCCGTGATGTCACCCAAAGGTTTCATAAGAGCCATTCTGAAGCTCAGAGTGTGATGGCTCTGGCCGCCGTCATCTTGGCAGTGCAGTCTCTGCCGCCTCTCGGCTAATCTAAAAATGGGCAAAGTCATGGAGCGTGAATGGAGCTGAGGTAGGCTGAATGCCGTCTGGTTGCTCAAACAAGCCATCTGTAACGGCACCCACCTGTCAATCAAAGGGTCCACGCTGTTAATTACGCATAACTTTAAGCCTTAGTATAATTTGCCAGGTGACTTAAATAGAAATTCACCCTCAGTACAGTTGTCATAAACATGGAAATTAGCTATAGAGACCAAAACAGTTTTTTGTACCAGGCTGTAAACATGTTTATTTCTGCTGTGAAGTTGGACATTTTAATATAGGGGCTTATGGAGACTGACACTACTGGAACCAGCCTCAAGTGGCCGTTCAAACAACTACAGTTTTTCACACTTCTGGCTTTTTAATACACTGCCACATACATTAACAATGCACTGAAAAAAACAATGGTTATTGATTGGACTTCAGCTTTGTAGTTCAACCTGTGTTGCTGTGGATATGGCTATGGTGGCCTTGGTGCTCCTAACAACAACAGCCAAGAAACCAAAGATAATCCACCACTCGATCCACTGTGCTTCTATCAGATATGACACGCGTGTTACCGATTAATGTGTTACCATGTCAATTCACTGCACACACATATATTGTAAAATCCCGCCATGATGGCCTCCATAGAAAATGTTCTCTTCAGCTAATACTGCATGAGTGTTAGCCAGGCATGCTAGATTACATAAACACACTGTTTGACCCTTTTCCTTACAGTTTTTCTCTTGTTCTTCTCTTGTATTTGTGTTTTTGAACAGGCAATAACCCATAATATGTGGAGTATTACTATTACCAAAGCCCCACCACAACACTTTAGCATGTGGAGAAAAACCCATTGCTCTGCTATAACTGAACAATTGCTGATGTGGAGGGAGCTGTTCAGCAAATGGTCAATTTGCAATGTAAAACAGTTTCTTCAGCCAGATCCATCAACCCAAAACAAAATTCAGCTTGAGTATGAATAGTCTTGACAATAATCCAGTTGCCTCAGGCATGATATCAACTGTCTTGTAAACGGGGCCGCATATTACCCCCCCAAAACAGCTACCAATTAGCCTCTGATGAGCAACAAAACAAGTTTCCAAAGTTTTTGCATGGCGTTATTACTTATTAATTTCAAAGTCTGCCAATCCCTAAGTCTCATCGCAATGAGAGAAAGCTCATTAATGGAACAGAATAGTGAAGGTTGACATGAAATAACTTGCAGGAAATGTATTCTGTAAATCCTAAAATATTAAAGTTTGCATAATCTTTTAACACGTTTGCTGTCAGATTTGACTCCAGCACACGCTGGGGTGATAACAGCGTGATTATGAGTAAGGGCTCACACATGAAAGTCATTTCTGTCGGTGCCAGTTTGCCTAAATAGTATAGTGTAGTAGTGAGTGTGGTTTAATATTGATTACTGTGATGTTAAGACTTACCGTCTCTGCTTGCAATTTTGGGATCATTGGTTAATCAATAAAATATTTTAATGTAAGATATAGTATTCAGAGATATAACCTACTCAACCAGTCATGCAAGTTCCATCTTCCCAAGCATCTTATGCAGAGATCACATATAGTTATAGTACTGTAAGTAAATTAAATAATCCTGTTCCTGTTCCTAAATTATTTAATGCACAAAATATGGATCTTGTGCACACAAGATAAAATATATAATCTTTTGAAACACTGGGATGCTTTAGCTGCCCGTAGTTCCTCATTTGATGGCGATGTAAATATAAATTAAATACAGGAAGAAGGTCCTATCTGTCAAAAATATCAAGAAGGCAGGATGCTTCATTTCTAGTCCAGCTCATTCTCCAGCTTCCTGCAGGAACTGTTTGTTTCTCTTGTGCACCTGCCTACGGGAACCCTTTGGCTCAGACCTGAGAGTACACCTTGTAGTTGGGCATTGGTGGAAGCCAACTAAGGACATTTATTCAAGTACTGTGCTTAAGTACAATGTTGTGGTACTTGTATTAGTAACCCTAAACACATTATAGCTCAGTAATAACATGGTAACCAGAGTAAGATTTTACACAAAACCAGTGGTTCCCAGTTTAGTTGAGGCCCCCTGTGTCATTTCAATTCAGTTCAATTTTATTTATGTAGTGCCAAATCATAACAAAACACTCTCCATACAGAGCAGGTCTAGACTGTACTCTTTGTAATATTGTCTACAAATACCCAACCATACCCACCATGAGCAAGCACTTGGTGACGGTGGTGAGGAAAAACTTTCTTTCAGTTTCAGTTCTACAAAAAATACATTTCTCCACAAAATTTTAGATTTATTTGCCATTTTTTGTTGGAGGCCCAAAGAAGTAAAATTCTCCAATATTTCACACACAATAAAAGCAAAGATTCCAAAAAAAACTGTAAAAGTATTCATATTTAACTTCAGATATAGGGGTCACATCACATTCCCACCAAAACTCAACGCAGACAGACTCAACGTTAACAACATACTGATGTTTTCAGTCACTTAAAAGGTGGAGTTCAACAGCAACATGTTGCTGAAACGTTGCTCACTTTCAGTATCTTTAATTGCTATCAATATGGGCAGCATGTGGGTTAAACGTACACATACACTAATACACTATTGGTGCTCAGAATCACGTCCAAGTCCTCCATACTCTATATTTATGTTCACATTACAGTGAACATGATTTGATTTCTCTTCAGCCAAACCTTAAGGCATACATGTTGTTAATGATTTTTTTTCCCTCTCTCTCTCTCTCTCTCTCAAAAATGGCTCTTAAAAATCCTTTCAGGCATCTTTTCAATCAGCTTGCTGTCTGGGAAAATGAGAGGGTTAGACCCTCTAGTGAGCATTGTGGCGCTTTGTGATGAGTTTGGCACTATGTTTGAAAAGAAGAGCTGAATCTATAACCTGCGCGAGAGAGCAGGGGACAGAGACAGTTGACGGAGTGAAATCCTTCACATTGCTGTAATGGGTATAATTACACAAAGAAAAGGGCTGTTAGGTTAAATTACCCGTGATATTCACCATGGGTAATGACAGAAATTCAGAAGGTTAAATGACACCAAGAGCTGAATGACTTTTGACATTAAGGTTCTTTTGAAAAAAAAAAAGGAATTAGAACAGAGTCTTTATGGGCAAATCCAATACCGTACATGTTGGACTGCAAAGATTGGCTTGAAAAAGGACCATTTTTGTGAACACCTCTGTCTTTAGATGTCATTGTGAGACAATGATTTAGTCTAAAAAGCACTGGCCGGATAGATTGTTTCCAACAGTGGAAGCTATTTGAAGCTCACTTTGAGCTGCAGTGATGTCTGGAAATTGTCCTGCTGAGTGGTGCACCTCCTCGCACAAGTAACCACGGCGGGAAAGGAAAAGCTGAATAGATTCAAGCAATTAGTTGTTTCTCTCATATTGTCTCTTACCTCAAGGCATTCCAGATACTACTCCAAATAGGTTTGTGTATGAATTTCTCTTTTTTTTTTCTCTTCATCTTCTTCTTCTTCTTCTTCTTCAGTGAGAACTATATCCTCTCTGGTCCAAACGTTGACCTTCGCAGACAGCAAATGGTCCAATTAGTGGATGAGAAGGTGCAGGGGGCTGGACCTCATCCCTATACAATTACCTCAAGTTACTCCTCGAGCAGCCACCCACACAACTACCAGTGAGCATGTAGCGTTTGCCGATAATCCTGTAAATGACCGTGAAGAGAGAAGAAAGACGAGCGCTGTATATTATGCCCTTTTTTCATGTTTCTTAAGAGTTTCACTTCCTTCATACATTTCAAATCGACCCTTGGCTAACTTTTTTTTTTTCCCCCCCTTCCTCTTTCAACCTTACTTTGCTGAGACTTTTCGCTGCCATGTGCTCTCTCTGCTCTCTGCTGATTGGCCTACATGTGTAGTGTGATATGCTCTCTGGGCGACTCGACGAAAAGCAAAAAGACTTATCATACGGCATACTGCATGTCAAACAGTTGATATTTAATAGATACTCTTCTGTATATGAACTTTAATTTCTGTCGGGCTCGTCGAGGAAATGAAAATCTATTTAGAAAAATATGTCGCCGTACACATAAACGAGGGAGTATGCATTAATTTATATAATTTCATAATATAAAATACATATACAGAAGGAACTGTTATGAGCCATAATGACAAATATGAAACAGTAACATAATAAGAACTGAATAATATTACAAATAGTATCAGTAATACTGCAGGTATTATACAATAAGTGTAATATTGTCACACTGTAATAACTGTAAAAATAAAAGCATGAATTTTCAGACTCTGACCTATTCATTAAGTCAATGACAGTTATGTCAATATATGCTTTGTCTCCATAGGTGCTTTGTCGTACTTCAGATTGTGAGTTGCAAACATCCGCCAAAGAAACTTTACCAGCTTGTGAGTCAACAACTGGTCATACACTAACCACCGGCATTCACTAGTGGTCCACAGTAAACACAGTAGCCTGCTGTGAATAAAAGAAAGCAAGAGTTCATCCAGGTAACATAAAGTTTGGCCTAGCTATGTGTGCTTGAGTACTCACCACACCTTTTTTATTTATTTAAGTCTGATTAAGACTAAAAGAACTTGGTTAAAGCTGCATGTTATGCATCTCACGGTAATAAAGGATTAAGGTTAGGGGGTCATTTGTAGCGATAAACCAACAGAAAGCTGTCACAAACTTTCAATTTCTCCTCAGCTTTGTAGAGCGCTTTAGTCTCTTTTAACTCATTGTTTTGGTTTTCCAGCCAGCAAAGTCTTTCAGCAATCTATTTTCCAGCTGCAACAACAGGCAGACGTTTTCAGAGGAAGATTCACATTGTGCACAAAAAAAACAACAACAGACAAAGCACCTATAGCTAAACGTAGTGGCACAGCTACCAGCTAAGGAACCGGATGATCTTTCTTAGGAGTTGGCGGAGAACAAAATGGAGCTTGAAGGCGAGCGAATATTGCACCATGACCACAAACTAATGCTTATGTTGGGTCCGCTAAATGTGTAAAAAGTTACAGTTGTTGCTAACGTTTGCCATAACAACTCCACAGCATGGTAATATTGTGTTTTCAGCTTGTTCCACTGGCCCCCAAAGGGCCAAAAAATAAATTAATGCAGCTTAAAGGTTATTGGTCATGGTCAAAAAGATAATTTGCTTATTTTCTTAATAATAATAACCCCACCTTTGTTTCTTAGAGAGGACAGCCATTATTTGCGCAAACCACAAGAAGTTGCTTGTCAGGAAAAGCCTTATACAAAAATATATATAATATCTGTCCCTTCCACAACGTGACATGATTGTTGCATAAGAGTGAGTATACGGAGGAAGCTCTGCCCTTTGATTTTAAGGCACTGAGACATGCACAGTGAACCAAAATGGGTCCAGATATTAAAGGAATAGTTTGCTATTTTTGCTATGTTTAGCCAACATCATGTTAGCTTAGCTTAGCATAAAGACTGGAAACAACTGGCCTCCAAAGACAGAGTTAGCCTAACTTTTTCATATTGTTTCCAGACTGTACACATAGCCAAGCTAGCTCAGTTAAGCTAAGCTAACAGGTTTTACCCTACAGACATGAAAGCGGTATCAATCGCTTCATCTAGCACTGGACAAGAAAGTAAATAAGCATATTTTTCAAAATGTTGACCCTTTGTTGAAGCGTAACTCTTGACCCATTTTTTTTTGTTTTCTTCATGTTATTGATGAGTTTTCATTGGAAATACACTGAACGGCCCCTCAGAAGACGGTGTCTTCATCTCCCATCCCATACCAAGGGGTAAGTCTAACCACGTAGGGTTTGGGATTACAAACCGGAATTTGCTCAGGTCCAGGCTCCAAAGTAAACGACTCCAGAGAGCTCAGAGACCCTGTGGGTGACCCTGACCCTTCATATGCATAGGTTCTGAGGCAGTCAAACGGGGGAACATAAGGATCCTCATCAGCTTCTGCCAGCCTGTCCAGAATAAACTGCCTGAAGACCTCGTCCTCCGGTCCAATGAGGTGAGACTCTCGGAGGGACATTCGTATGCTGGCCCTGACATCCTCCCTCCGCAGTCTTCTCTCCCTCCTCCTGGGGTGGTGGCGCAGCGGGACGACGGGCTGGCAGAAGTCCAGGTCGGCTCCTAAACCCCCCGGTTCTCCGTAATACAGCACCTTCTGCGACACCGTCTCAGGCAGCTCCAGCTCCTTCACCTCCACCTCCAGTCCCTCCTGCTGCTTGCGCCTGTGTCTCCTCACTATCAGCATTAGAATTGACAGCACTGCAGACACAACACAGTAGGAGATCATTACAGTTAAACACCAGGGCATGAGCTTAGTGAGGAAAAAAAGCATCTCGAGTGCCTGATGGAGCATGCACGTAGAAATGCACAAATGCACCAAAAATAATAGCAGTTAGATTTGTTTTTCTGTGAATGCAAAAATCAAAATGAGGGCAAATTAGAGTATAAATTATTTTTTTTAATTTCAGCTCACACATAAAGAAAGTAATCTCTTATCTGCTCCATGTGGCACAGAATGCAAAAGGAGTCTTTATTTTTTTTTTTGTCTGCCGTGTTTTCACCGGCTATTGTGCTCATCCGACAGAATGTTAGCATAGCAGGTATTGTCATTAATCTTTCATGTGATGGGCACAGGGAGGACACAAAGCAGCCGAGGTCATAATAAAGCTCTTCACTATGCAAACCCATCAACATCCCAGGATGGCATTGCTACTGATGTATTGCAACCAATACGCTCATTACCTGACATCATTGCTCTGCAAGCTTTCAGCATTTTAAAAGTGTGTGTTAAAGGCACGCTGGTGAGTTTTTAAAAAGGAGGGGGGGGGATTCAAATGAAGGTGCAAATTTGTTAATGAAAAATCCTGTGTTTAGCACACGTTTATATACTTGCCAGAATGACGTGAGGTGGAACTGCTTTAGCTCAACAGATCCGCTGAAAATAACATAATATCAGCGAGATTGTTTCATTATGCTGCGTAATTACCAATTTCCTAAAGGAATATACTGACATTTTGGGAGTTTGATCCTTGGTCACCTTATAGCTAATGACTATGAGTGAAGTAATTATGGACTTCTACCATTATTCAAAGTTGGCACTGTTTCCTTGAGACTCAGTGCAAAAATCAGTTCTCAAGTACACTTGACTCTTCGTGCATCGGCAAAACAACACTTGTAACGTGCATCTCAGAAAGAGTAATCTCTTTAAGCCAGATGTCTGTCTTGTCAATCTCACCGAGGTCTGCAGAAACTCTTTGGCAGAAGAAAATCTTTGGTTAATCCCGCGGCAGCCGTTTTATTGGCTGTTTGAAAGATATGTGATGGTGCCAAACTCCAGAAACAGCACCACTGTATGATTCTCTGTAATTAACACACCTTTTGTAATTTTTTCTCCACAGTGTCATTTAACTGGCTTTAAGTAGCCAACAGCCTGCTATGTTTACACTTGAATTGTCACCAACTTTTCAGAGGTTTAAAAGCCCGTAGGATTATGAAAGAAAGATCTCTTTCTGAAAGTACATTATTATAACATTCTGTACTTTGTTTTTTAGCCCAAAAACTGACTAAACGAAGTAAAAGATTATGAGACAACTCAAAATAAAGCTGTGTACTTCAATAAATAGTAGTTTTTAATCAAGTCATTTAAATGGAGAGTAAAAAAAGAAGTTAACTACAACAGTAGAGTCACTATAACTCAGTAGCTTAAGCATTTTAGCCAGCAAGCTAACGCTAAAACAGTTAACTAACCCTAAACCACTTGGAAGTTGTCATACTTCTTTCTATCACATTATCTTCATCGTCTCTTGTCTTTATCAAGGGCAATAATTAACGTTAGACTTGAACTTCACGGCATCACTATTGACATTTTGTAGCCATGGCATTAAATATCACTTTCCTCAAAGCTTCCCAGGAGCTTAAGCTAATTACATTAGCATTTGCTCGCAGCATACTCAAGCAACTGTTACAAGAGTTTACCCAGTGATACTACAGCAGTATTCAGTGCAAGACGATTAACATTACATGCACTGGTTGATGTCTTTTTATTGAGAAGTGCATGTTGTGTGGGAAAAGTATATAAATGATGGAGTTGAAAAATAAAATGAGCTCAGGAAAGCTGAATAGAGGAGTATAATAAATTAAGTTTTAATTTATTTCATCGACTGATTAAGGGTTTCAGGTAAACTGTGCTCTCTATATTTTTTACACACTGTTTCAATAGAATTCAAATTAATTCATACCATTTTATTAATCCTCAAAGGCAATCAGATTTGGGTAGAAATGGACAGGAAACAGACATATGAACAATTACAAATAAAAGAGCTGTTTGGGACTATGTTCAGCTGCAGCTCGTAAAAAAAAAAAAAGAAAGAAAAATAAATAAATATGGAAATAGTCCACATGGCAGATAGGCTTTTAATTATTTCATGTGTTACGATCCAGAGAGAGCACAGAATCGTCTGTCAGTTCCTTGTTCAGCAGGCGGATGGCTTCCAGAGCGACCCATGCTCAGCGCCAGTTTGGAGAGCACCTGGGAAAGGATAGGTGGTGCCCGAGGGGAAGCATCTGGAGGAGGGATGGATGGAGGATATGGGCACTATCCCGCATGATGTCACGGGTCTTTGTTTTGAGCTGCTGCTCATAGAATAAGACCAGGCTGCAGAGCGGCACTCCAGTGATTTTGGAACAGATGTAAACGGTGGTTTGGAGACGGTTTCTGCTTTTGATAGTGACGGATGGGAGCCAGCGAATGGAGGAGAAACACAGGCGGAAGGTGTTATCATAGGTGGTTCCAGGATATTTGTACTGGTCCACCTCCTCGCCGTGTGTGACCACGGCTTCCTCCTGAAATCAGTGACCATCTCCACCAGGCCCAGATGTGACGCGTTCTGCGTGTGCCACCGGAGCCAATCGCGGTCATTCTAGTCAATATTTTTAACTACATAACATGGTTACATATTTAGAAGCACATAAACCAGGAAAAATAACCAAATCTGAGCAAGTCAACAAAGTGTAACGAAACGCTTCGCTTCTGAAACACTCCTGATGGGGTTTGAAGTTGCGTGGAGAACAGACGAAAACAGCTTTTCGGCTTTGGTCTTGGTGACGTCCAGCAGTGCAGAGCATCACACAAAGGCCATGTTCCTGTTCAGACCATAAACAGTATAAAACATGGACGTCGTATCTGTGACCTCACCCATAGGTTTCTGAAGTGTGGTGTCTCTGGCTACCACCATCTTGACAGTCTTGCCTCTACCGGCTCCAGGCCAATCCAAAAATGGGGCACGGATCATCAGTGGACCTGAACGAACTCTGGTTGCTCAAACAAGCTACCTATATTGTATGTATTTTTGACTTGTCTAATAACATTTTACTGCATTTTGTCAGCTGTGAGGCTCCACATGTAAACATCTTCCGTTTAAAAGAACTAATCTTCTTATTTTCTCATTTTAAAGATGGACAGTGAAATGATTTTGATGCCTGATGCCTAGCACAAGAAACCAAACTCCAAAAAAGACTATATTCCTTTATATATATCCTAATTATATCATATCACAGTATATCATAATAGGACTGAGATGCGGTGAGAATACAAACACCATGCTCGCTTACCTGTTAGTGTGACAAGGCAGACCAGAAGCCCTAACAGTGTTTGCAGGCTGACCCCCATAGACAGGGTGAGGACTTTCACCCCTCCTGTGGGACAATCGTCAGCAGGCTGGCAGCTGCACACACTGATGGTCAAAGTGCTGGTGCTGGAGAGAGCTGGAGAGCCGCTATCTGTCACAACAACAGGCAGGAGATACTGGGTCCGATCCTTGCGGGTGAAAGTACTCCTGCGCGCAACGATGCCGGCTGTGTTGTCTAAAAACGAAGTCAGGAGAGATGCATTTTTTTCGGTATTCTTCAAACAAAACAAAAAAAAAAAGCACCACCATCCACTGCGAATGCTGATATCGTGAAGAGGGGGAAACTGAATAACAAGTAAACCGACACAGGTAATGTGATTTAAAATACAATCTAAGCTCTGTGAAACACTTTATCCAATCCCATTTTCAGTGTGTGCAAAAGTAAATTTGGAAAACTCAGTTTTGGCTTCACCCGTAAGACTTAATCAAGGCACTTAACAATAACTTTTCGGGAGTGGAATATGCCTTGTGGCATATGGAAATGTGTTTTATTAAACGTGTTCCCTCTTAATTTATTATTCATTTCCTGGTTGCTGACTGGACTCCTGTGCTTGCGTGGCTAACCACCCATACACCGCACCTGCATACATTTCATTCTAACTTATTCGACACATTCAAACATCCCTCTGCTTCGCACTTTAACAACACTGTTTGTTCGATTTTTGCTGCCCACTTTCATTATAAAAGAAGAAAAAAAAAAAAGAAAAGGGTTGACTGCCCACTGACTGCAAAGCAAACACGCTTTCAGTTTACTCACTTTTGAGAAGCCACAAAAACTACAACCTGCTGAAGGATTTCTGTCCAAAATGTGGCAAATAAATCCCAAAAACTGGTGCATAGTGTTCATTTAAATTCAAATTATTGTTATCATAAAGAATATCCCTTCATTCTGCCTTTTGTCGCACCGTTATATACCAGTGCTCTTACAGGTTTTTGGTTTAGCTGCAGCTCACATCGTTATTCCAGCCGCCGAAATGGGCCTTTATATGACTTCATCTGGTTTCATGAATTCATTTTTGCCCCACAGCTTAAAGTCAGTAATTTGCAAGATGAAACTTCTTGGTGCGAGAGGTATGATAATACAAATTTAGTTCATGCTGAGGGTCTCATTGCAACAGTATTGAATCATTCAGCAACTGGTTCATTGCACTTAAAAGGAAAATCATCCAAAGAAAAAACTACTACTTTTTCATTGAATTTGGACACAAAAAAAAACAGCTGTCTACTCTTTTGACTGTGAATCTGTGATGGATTGTTGTGTCAGTGTCTGTTATGATTCACTGCAGAGAATCTTTAAGATTTTTCATCATGGCTGCTAGTGGTCTCCACCCCTTCCCCCAGCTCATTGTGATGTTTTGGAAAATGCCCTTAGGGCTTGTGTCCAAGCTGAATGTGTCCTGTCCGAATGGACAGTGTATGACATCACCCGTATATTTCTGAAGCACCATTTTTTTTTTTCTTAATATAATTTGAACAGGTGAGTTATATAGAAATTCAGACTCAGTACAGTTGTCATGAATGTGGAAATTAGCTATAGAGACCGACAATGTTTTTTGTACCAGGCTGTAAACATGTTTATTTCTGCTGTGAAGTTGGACATTTTAACATGGGGACCTATGGGGATTGAGTCGTTCTGTAGCCAGCCTCAAGTGGACATTTGAGGAACTGCAGTTTTTGGCCTTTCTGCATAGACTTCACTTCGTAGACATGAACGTTGTTGCTTGCCGGGGCCTTAATTTTGGCACAATGACAAAAAAAAAAAAAAAAAGGTATGTTAACCGAGGGTTGGTTGCCTGAAAAGGAGTGACAGTGAGACACCAGCGCCTTTCTGAGAAGTGATGAAGAGATTTTCAACTAGAAGCTCTCAGAAAAAAAGTCAGACAGCTGAACAAACATACTGTTTTTAGAGCTTTTTCCACGGGTGGCTGCATGCTGCCGCAAACACCCTTTCCTCAACGGGAACAAAGACACTGGTGCTCTTAAAAGAATACTATATAGAAACAAGCCCTTACTCA
The DNA here is from genome assembly GCA_036365135.1 of Miichthys miiuy. Classification (NCBI taxonomy): domain Eukaryota; kingdom Metazoa; phylum Chordata; class Actinopteri; family Sciaenidae; genus Miichthys; species Miichthys miiuy. The sequence goes on from CM071618.1 coordinate 6,491,240, forward strand.
CTTTCTCGACAAGAGTGAGACGAAATAGATCAATACCACTCTCATAACTGTAGGCTAAATATGAAGCTAACAGCTAGGGGCATGTTATCTTAGCTTAGCATAGAGCCTGGAAAACAGCTAGCTTGGCTGAATCCAAATGCCAGTCAGCTTGCAGCACCTCTAAAACTCACTAATCAACACGTTGTTATCTTGTCGGTATTCGGCTCTCAGAAGTGTAAAAACAAGAAGTTGTGAAGTCTTGTTGTCACCGAGAGGTTGCTTGGCAACCAGCGGGGCTCCAATAAATATCACAGCATATAATCCTCGTAGAAAAAACAAATTTTAGCATGCTTATAATTAATACAGTACACACATTTAAGTCATAGCTTGTTACTGAGTGAGCTTTAAACGTGCTGGTGGGTCGATTTTCAGCCAAGCTAGATGGTGAAAGTGTGTTAAAAAGATTATTTAATTGGCTATAACCTTGATTATCTCTGATAGTGAAGTTTGGATTGATGTGCTTCTCGGGGACCATGGAGAAGTAGAAGTGGTGACCCTCCACTGGCTCGTCTGGATCAACAGCACTGAGGAGCTGGATGAGCTGAGAGACAAAAGACACGTTACCAAGAAAATATGAGTGCCACATAGACATCACAGATTTCCTAGGAGGTAGTAATCATATGCACTCTAGTATTTCCTTTCTCAGAAATGTGACACTCAGACTCTCATTCAGCAGCTGACAATGATATCAGTGTAAAATGGTATGGTGCTGTACCGCAGTGAAAAGGTTCATTGTGAGTCCTCTGATATTTAAAGGATGTGCAAAATAGTAGGATGGTCTAATACAATACATTCAGTGTCTGTTCACAGAAATTCTCATTGCCAAACTGTTACATAGTAAATCATGAACATCAGTGCATCATAATATACATACTTCTCCCGCCTGTGTTCCCTCACAGATATATGGCTGGTAATCTCTTGCAAGCCTTGGCACATTGTCGTTTATGTCCAGCACTTTGATGAACACCAACACGGAGGAGGATAAATGGTTCTGCGCTGCAGTAGTGAAGATAGACATTTGCTGGAGTCCACTGGGTGCATGTATCATAAATGCTTTGTAAAAGCTCTGTCAAAATAATGCTTAAGACTGATAAATGTTTCTTGTTCTTGAAACATGACAGTGGAGCAAAAAAAAAAAAATGGCATCAGTGTTTCACTGCGTTCCCCAAACCAAGACGGTGAAAAAATGAATTTCTTTTTGGAAAATTAAAGATTTGCATCTCTTTAAACCAGCAGGTTCCCAGTTTTTTTTTTTTTTTGTCAGATGTACCACCTGTCATGTTTAATTAATCTTAAACTGGATGCTATCTTGCACTTTTTATTATGTAAGCATTAAATATTATATTTAATTCAACTTCTAACTGCTTTGGTCACATTTGTATTTGTACTGCATTTAACCAATATGACATCTGTTTCAACCGTCTGTTCAATACTTGATATCAACAACATTCATAAATGTTTAAATCATTTGTCCATTATGTTTAGCTAAGCTAATTTCAAGTGTTTATTCATTACTTTTACTTCAATCTCATTTTATCCATCAGGTTACTTTTAGGCAACAATTGTTTTAACCATTTATCGTACACTCGTAGCTAAGCTAACTATTTCAAGTGTTAATTCATTACTTGTCAAGTGCATATTTTTTTGCATTTAGCTAACTATTTCAACCGTCACTTCAGCAGTCATTGTCCAATCCAACCATTTGTCCATTACTTATAGCTAACGGTAACTATTTACAGGTTAGGTCAAGTTCATTAATGTATTCTACCTAACTAGTTCAACTGTCTGTTTATTACTTTTAGCTAACATTTAATATTTCAACCATTTACCAAATACTTTATCCATTACGGTCCATTACTTTTAGCTATTTTAACAGTTTACTAATTTCTTTTTGCTACCTACTTCAGCTTTTACCATTTATCAACTACTTCCAGCTAAGCTAACTGTTAACTGTTAGCTAACTGTTTCTTTTAGCTATCTACTCAAACTAAATGTTCATTACTTTAGCATCTATTTCAACTATTTTCATTTCTTTTAGCCAGCGTTAACTGTTAACTGCTGCTTACTTGCTAACATGTTTATGCGCTCTCTATAGCAACACTTTTTTTTACCAATTTCTGTTATTGCACAGTCTTCCCATGTAACATCTGACAACCGTCTGGTTGGGAATAATCACTGGAGACAAAGATTTGTAATCAACACATATGTGATTCTGTACAGGTTTCATGACAGAGTAATGATAAATGTGTCATCAAAAAGATGCTTTTATACATGACATGAAATCCTCCTTACTTGTTTCCTTGGCTTCAACTGTCACATTGTGCCAGTCTGAAGTCTCTCGATCCAAAGCTTTAGCGACGGTTATAGTTCCATTGTTTGGGTCTATTTTGAAAGCTTTTGTGGTGTCACTCCTTTTGTCTATTGAATATCTAGAAGACAAATCACGGAGACACACATTTAGCAGGCAAGGTTGTTTTCTGGGCAAACAAAACATTGTGATACCACGGGGAGATTAATTAGGCAAACTGCTCAATTTTTTAATCTGTTGACAGATATCCAACAAAGAGACTACAGACACAAGCAAGTGTGACAGTGACAACGACGCTGTGAAAACAAAGCGTTTCACACAGATGGCATAGACACAATTCTGTGTATTTTTTCAGTGCTTTTAATTGAATGTTATTTCTGATCTGGCCTTCGACGTGAGGAAATATTATTTAAGAGCAGTGAGATAGGGAACCTTGTAAACATCAATAAACAGAGAAACTTTTTGGATTTGAATAATAGTCTGTCTACGCAATGATATACTGTAGGTGGTGCAGCTGTGGTGACATAATCCGCATCCCAGTGTCTTGTTGTCTAATGGTGGGTGACAAGTTAGTCCTTGCATTTATTTTAATGTAAAAAAAAATAAACTCAAAAGAAGAGGAAGAAATTTATCATCCACAGACCAAGCAGGCCCAATTGTTCGTGAAAGAAATATTTGCTTGTTATTGCACAGGTCTTTCACACCGCCGTACCTTTAACCCACATTAATACAAGCGATTATAACACCACGGTGAATTACAGTAAGCAGGATTGAAAACACACCAAGTAATGAATCATTTGTGTGAGCCACTTTGCTGATAACAACACGGAAAATAAGCCAATTTGACCAAAGCAAACTTAATCATATTTAGTAGAACTGTGGAAACCCCTAAAATGTCAGCCCGAATTTATTAATCAATGAGACACTGTCACCAAAGGGACAGTAATAGACGCTAGGCTGAGGATGATATGCAGCACCTGCCACTCTTAAGCTCTGTTGAGATGGACTACAGGCACCAGTACTGCTGCTGTCTCCTCTGCAACGTGCCCCACTTGCAAATGACTGCAAATCTCAATTCCATATGCCACCTCGTATGGTGCTTTATTACATTCCCACGTCCTAGCCACGTCGCTTTGTGATAATACCACGGCAATAGATAGAAAAGCCTGTGAGGTATAAAAAAAAAAATCGTCATGATTTATTCAGCAGGGCTCATTTCCTTCTAAAGTAATATGAGATAAATATGACCATGTACAGGGTATCCAGAGATCAAGGGTAAAAATGGATGCACCGAGCCAGTAACGTTATTTGAAATGGAATGATTTTTCACCCCGTGGAGGAAGCTGTCTAGGGCAGGCTGTCGAGGGATGGTACGCCCCCACCCGCCTGGGTGTCTACCTCGTCACTATCATACTGGCAGTTGGGTGGCAGATGCCATTCTTCCTGGTTTAGACGTCTCACATTACCTGATGGGATTGTTGACTGTGTCAGTGTCTCTGGCGCTTACGCTGCCAACCACAGTTCCCACAGCTGCATTCTCGGGGACCTTCCACTCGTACGACGGCTCGAGGAAGACAGGCGGCTCGTCCACATCCTCCACAACAATCTTGAGCGTTGTCCTGTCCCTGAATTCCTCCAAAGTCAGAAAGCGAGTGTCCACGTGGTCGTTGACTGCCTCTGCGGCCATGACAAAACGTCTTTTTGTTTCAAAGTCCAAAGGCTGCGAAGGAATGAAACATGCGATTCGTATTAATTAATACAAACCTCTTCGGTCATCAAGCAAACTCAGAGAGGAAACAGTTTTTTCAGATGTGTTTTGCCAACTTGTATTTGAGACAGATGATTGTTCCTGTGAGTGCGGGGATGAATTTGAATTGTTCAGTCAATGTCAATAAGCTACCAGCTGTGAGGACGCACTTAAATAACGCTGTGTTTTCGATTAACATTATGATGCTAGTAATAAGAAAACAGCATGCAAACCATTACTGCGTTCCCAAAATGATTCAGAGGCAGAGTCAATAATGTTTGTTGTTGTTGTTTTTTTTTAATATTATTTCATTATCACTTCATCTTCATTGAGGTCTCCTGTGCTATAAAGGAGAAGCATCCTGTATGTGAGAATAACAAGTACGGCAGTTCATGACTTTGCCTTATTTTATCTGCAGCCCTACATGGAATAGAAATAGTTCAGCGCCTAATAAAGGAATACATTTTAGAGCGACCTTTTATTGTGACCAGTCCAAAGCTCCCTGTGTCATAATCATGCTGTTTAATCAGGATCTTTATATGCCAAACCTGACAGATGGAAGGATTATCCTGGCAAACGGATAAAATGCTCACTAACATGGAATTTAACAAATCTGTGATCAGACTTTGAGAGAAATGAACTTTTTGTGTGCAAGTTTTTAGACAGTTTACTCCAACTCATGAAGAGCGAGAGCAAAAGTGTTTGCATCTATGTTTTTGTCGAGTGTAAATGAATCAGTCATTCAAAGCAACATTGCATAGAAGAAAATTGTAATACGGCTGTGGAAAATATGGCCAGCTGTACACGTGTGTTTGTTACGATCACATTACTTGTGATCAAAAACTAGTGGACGAGCTAACAGCCAAAATCAGTCAAGTGCAACAACACAAGACATAACAGCCAGCTAATATTACTTACTAGACCAACAGATAGAAGCCCAGCTGGGCGTCTGTCTTTCAGCCTTTTATTTCACCAAGCTCTCGCCAGCGACTAAAAGTCTGTCCCAGATTTACTCTTGTCTGGCGGCTAATTGCTCGGCCACTTTCTTTTTCACTTCTCAGCTTCTCTCTTCAGTCTTTTTTCCTCTGTCATTATGTCCATAGAGGCTGCTGAGCTAGGTTACACTGTCTTACACGAGTCTGGCTCCACTGCCTGTCAGCATTCCCCCCACACCCCGGGACTGAAAACTTCCTTCCCTTCTCCGGTGCACTGGGCTCGTAGCTAACAAACTGAGCTAGCATTAGCTAACAGCAGCTGCAGTTGGCAGCAGTTTACGTTAGCGTCCCTCAGGAAACTCTGTGAATAACCGAGAACTGATGTGCAGCACATTTTCTCAATAAAATGTAATCCAGTTTGACTTAAATCAGTGAAATAGTAGGTGTTGTGTGACTTGTAGTGCCGTAAAGCGTCACGTACTTCTCATGGGTGATCGTACAATCTGCTTACTCGTCACAAAGATTTAAAAACTGTTATTTTACGGTAGAATTGTTACACAATGTTGCTTTAATAACCTTTCAGTATGTGTGGCTGTCTTTCTGCATTGGAAGGGTTGAATGGGAACTGCTAGCATCTAGTTAGCTGCCTTTCATTAGCCTTAAGTTTATGTAACAGAAAAAACAAAGCAATGAATTTGGGGAATTAAGAAACAGGCCAGCACTTGTTGCTTTTACATTTCTCTTATCTTCAGATAGAGGCAGGCTAGCTGTCTCCCTCTGTTTCCAGTCTTTATGCTAAGCTAAGCTAACAAGCTGCTGGCTGCTTACCGAACATGACAGTGTCCGATCTATTGCTTTCAGCTCATACAACGATGTTATTATTTTAACAGTTTGCTTGGCAGTAAGTAAATGTGTCTGCTAATTTCTTACTAAAATTAGTGCTTATTAATGTTCACTAGACAGTTCACAGTTTCCCAAGAAGAACAGAGGCCCTTGTCACCTTTTTCTAATGTGTTAATTGGATAAAAACTGGCAAACGTCAGTGCTGATGTGCGATCATCAGAAGTCATTTGGAGTACTTCATTGTGCATATGGGCTCAGATTATGCCTCTTTATGTCCATGACCTAGAAAGGAGTCAATATTGCTGTTTCCACCAGGTGTGTGACTGTGTGTGATTATTGGGTCCCAGAGCCAGAGCTGTTACACTGCTGCGTCTGGTAGGCTCATTAATTTTTAAAAGAATTATTGCATTTTTTAACTTTTTATTTATTTATTTTTTGTGCCTGTATCTCTGTGGTTTAACGTCGAAGCTGCTGCAGTGCCAGATGTCTACCTGTGAGCTTGCTTGCATGATTATTAGGGAGTGCCAGGATATGCTATGCCCTCTATCAGGTGATTTTTTTCTGTTTTTTCTTTTAAATTAAGTTCACCTTAGTGTCTGTAATTTTAATTAAATCTTAAACACTGGCAATCTAACAAAGATGGTTATAATTGCCTTTAGTTTTTGTAAAAAATAATGTCTGGGAACTTAATGCCCTCTGTTCACACCCACACTATGATTTTTGGCTGCACTGCCGCCCTTGAAACCTCAGATTAAAAACTTACATCTAAAAATTAAAATACATTAAACTTATTTATTAGCCACCGAGAGATACCTTGGCTAGCAGAATCACTCCCTCCTGTGTCACCGGATCTGTTTTGATGATAAAAGTGGAGCTTTCCTCCAGGTCATCCTCCAGACTGTAGGTCATTTTGGCGTTGATGCCAACGTCTCCATCCTCTGCCATAATCCTGCCCACTGTTGTGCCCACGGCTGCATTTTCAGGGATGGCAAAGGCGTACAGGTCTGGAAAAAAAAAGAAAAAAAAAAAAAGAGGATGATTGAACTCGTGTTGTCACCGTTAGCTTGAGAGGTTGAACGTTGGAAGAGGATATCAAAAGGAATACAAAATCTGGATATAATGATAAGTCTAGCGTTTAGAGGGAAACAACAAATAAGAAAGTTTCTTCACTGAAACATCTCCTCCAGAACTTGTCAGTGAGTTGTTAATAGCTAGTCAAGATAGTCTGCTAGTGTGTAACGTGATAAGGAGGGAGAACATTGTGGTGGAGGGTCAATTTGTGTGAGTCACAGATAAATTGTGGCAACTCCACATAATCCCCGCCTAACTCTAATAAGAAGATGAGAAAATGTGATTGTGTCTTTGAGGGACTCTATTTGGATGACTGCCACAACTGGGAGGAACTTAACAGCAACCAGCTGCTCCTGAAAAAAAATAAATAAATAAATCCCCGCTGATAATAATTTGCAATTATGTGACAAAACAGAAGGGCACAGTTCAAAGTGAAGTGTGGCCATACAATATTTATGAGGACTTCTGACTGAACATGGCATCCATGGGATACAGTAGCACCACCAGTGAGTGTGAATGTGACATTAATAGTTAAAAGTATCAACCATCGTCGTCTCATTTCTCCTGAATTGATTTCTTCCCCGGGCATTCATTTGGTGAGGGTTTATCGCTGAGAAGGCTAGGTTTGTTTCCAAAGGTCATGACAAATGTCCTTTCATGTGTGAATGATTAAATTCATCCAGTGGCCGACACATATACGTGTGCAGATGAACAGAAAATACCCATCTCCTTCCCTGTCTCTTTCACTCCCTCTCTTTCTTCGTCCTTTCTTTCTGTTTTTTTTTTTTTTAATTTTGGCCGCCGTCTGAATAACAACACGGCCGAATGCAGCACCGGCAGCGCGAACCACCCACCTGAACCCGGAGAGGAGTGACCAAATAAATATCTCTTAGGTATAATATTAAACATCTCCTCTCAGTCTGCGACTCTTTGGACATTTTCATTGATTCTCTCAGTGTGTGTGTGTGTGTGTGTGTGTGTGGCCTAGTGTTCGCATCACTATGAGTCATGCTGCGTGAGTGACTCACGGTGCTGGAATGTGGGTCCGTTGTCGTTGACATCAGTCAGGCTCACGGTGACTGTGGTGGAGGAGGAGTAACCGCCACTAAGGCCGAGCATATCCTTGACCTGCACCACCACCAGGTACTGCTCCCTGGCTTCACGGTCCATGTTTGGCCAAGATGTTACAATAATCCCTGCAGGTGTAGGAGACAGACAGGAGAGGAGGTAGACAAGAGATTCATTAAGACGGCATCAAGTGTATCTGTGGGTGGTTTTCTATCTGCTTCTTCTTCTTTCTTTCCTTTTTTTTTTTTCATACCAAATGTAAGTAAACAAACTTTGCCTCAAGAAATGTTGGAGAGCCTTATGCACAATGTGCAGCAGCACCACAAAAAAAACTTCAAGTCTGCACATTCAGTAAACAAAGGAAGAGGAGGACTTTCAGATGAATTCATGCTTCAGTGAACAGAAGAACAATTTTGAAGAAAGAGAATTACATTGACCTGTTAAATGTACACACTGTTTCTGCCTTTGGAAGCCATCGTTTCCACCACTGGGTTTATGTGATATAAGCTTTTCAGCTGCCATTTGCTAAACGCTATATTTAGTCAGCTAACTACTGTACTGTAAACATGTCAGACATCTGTCTTGTGCTAAGCATACAGAATCTAGTAAAGATACAGCCACCTGGGCAGGTAGGTGCGAAAAAACAATGATAAGACAGGTGTTTTTCTTTAATTGTCCCTATCAAAAGCCAAAGAAACAACACTGACATGGAGGTGTTGAAAGACAGACTAATAAAAAAATTGTTAAGTTCACTCACCTTCTGAAAAATTCAAACAAAAAGGCTTAAACAGCTGAGCACTGTAGCTTTTAGCGAACGTTACTCAAGCAGGAGTACAGCACATTTACTGCAGACTCGTTTTAGCAATAGTAATCTATCTATCTATCCATCCATGAAGGAACATGTCCTTACGTCTGGACCCCACCAGGCACAGTCCTGTCACGTCATGGACTTAATGCTTAGAGTTTCATGAGCGTTTCGCCCGCCAGACTTTGTTAGGTTGCTCAGATGTGGTCATTTTTCTTTGGTTTATGTGCTTCTATCAATAGGCTGTTTTTATGATATGATTTGAAGTTTGCACTGGGTGTTTTATTTTGAAAATCGACTGGATTCTTTATACAGTTTCTGTGTCTGACTTCCGGTCAGCTCGATCTGCCCTGTGCTGCTTGACGCGGAGTCCGTCAAAAATAGAACAGCCACGTATTATTAGCGGAGCAGAGCGGAGAGGCCGAGAGGCTTCTGAAACGTGCCATTGTGCTTCTGTTGGGGTAACAATCACTGTCAAGAATGGCCTTGAGCGTCTCCGGCGGCCGTGGCGCACCCGGAACGTATTTAGTGTCACAGTGTGGCTCCATGGCACAGAGGAGTAACTTGTACTGTACAGACAATACTTGCTTGTAGGATCAATTCATTTCACCTCCAGATTTATCCTCATAGGTTAACTGAAGCCATGAGCAAAATTACAACTTTGTCAGTCGTCAACGGCTGCCCACTTCCCAAACAGTCCGATTTTGCCCTTTTACATATCGCATTCATTTGCATTTGAAATCTTTTTTTGACGTCAATAATTCTCTCCCCCCTCAACTCTTCACAGTTCAGGTCAACAATGTGTGTGGGAAGAGTTGTAGCTGACCTCTGTATTACACAAGTAAGCAGTGTAAATGTACACGCATCGGCATCAGTTGAACCAGCAAACACACATTTCTTCCCAATGGTCCTAAAGAGTAGCTACATGTGTGGATAGTTGCTTTAAGAGATAAAGTTGCCAGGGGAATTTAGACAATCCTGAAAGTGAGAAATAGCGTCTGACTTGTGAAAAGACATTTGGACCAGAGGGACAAAGCACAAAGACAAGACAGTTTTCTGTCTCAACAGCCTGAAATTGGAAACATTTCAGCCCCTGTCGTTTTTTGTTTTTTTAAACCCGCCTGTTGTGAATTTCCGCACAGCCGAATCTCAAGTGCACCTGCCTAATATCACGAACTGTCACTGCTGAGAGATTCGTACGCGACTAAAGCGCGGTTCAAATTAAAAGCCTGTGGTTACCCGTCTTTGGCTCCACAGAGAAGTAGGGCTCCCCCTGCAGGATGGAGTAGATGAGCTTGGCGTTGTTCCCGAACATCGGATCATCGGCATCTGTGGCTGTCACCTGGGCCACTGTGGTGCCTGTTGGAGGGCGGGGAGGGGGAGGATCACACAGTCAGAGTTAGCTCAGGCAGCAGTTCCAGTCGACGGGAAATAAAGTGATTATGCCACAAGTCCCGCAGGGTCTGTCTGTCTAGCTCGGGGGGGGGCGGTGGAAATAGAAGAAGGGAGAGGGAAGAGGAGGCTGAGGTAGGGTTGGAGGAAGGATGTTGACAAAGGGGCGAGGGTTGTGGGAGTGGGGGTGGGGAGCGGCGTTGGCCTTTCACAACTCTGTGCAGGCTGTGCAGGTGTATGTGACAGCCTCTCCAGCCCTATAGCGACATCTCTCTCACTACCCACCTGCCCCTCGTTTCCTCTCCCTCGCACTCTGACGACCCCTTTCTCTCTCCGCCGACCATATCCTTCTCCTCACCTTGCTTTCTGAAGTCCTTTCTATCTTGTTCCTTTTTCTTTTTTTTTTTCCCCCAGCGAGCACTCTGTTTTTCTCTCACAGGCGGGGTTTTAACCACAGCATTTCTTATCCTCAGTCACCCGCACTCCAACCTTCCCCGCTCACTTTCCCTTCCCAGAGTCAAATGCATTATGATTTATTACGAGTGAGATATTATGCTGCAAAAGCAGATTACATATAAATTGAAATGGTAATGTTTGTGGTATGAAAGGGCAGTGGTTATAATGACATTATTTAAGAAATTTAAGGGATCTAAGCTACGATTGAGAATCCAATACTCTTGACTTCCTGAATGGGGACAGATGACAGACATTCATATAACCTTTAGTTCATTGTCAAGATTTAAGTTAAGAAAATTCATTTGAAAAGTATATGCTAAGAAACTATAGAAAATGTCCGACTTTTATTGGTAAAGAAAACTCATCACTTGTTTGCACGAATCATATTTTAAATGCACAATTCACTGAAACATAATTAAAAACTGAATAATGCATTTGTTTGACTTATTCCCAATATTATTAAAAGATCTATCCGACACATAGTTTAAAATACGTGTATTAAAAAAATATCACGTTAGCGTGCTAGCTTTGTCACAGGGATGCCGTTAAGGGATTGTTCCTTTTTTCATTTTTCATTCTGGGAAGATTCACATTCTTGCCAAGAGTTAGATGAGACGATCAATACCAGTACCCTTTAGTAAAAAAAAAGAAAAAACTACATCTGTGCTCATGTCTCCTCTAAAATATTTTGTTACAGAGGTGGCTTGAGGTCTGGAGGAGTATTTTCTGCAGCACAGATGCTACTGAATGATCATAAAAATATTATAGGAATACGACAGGCAGCAGTGTGTCTCTATGATCCCTCTCACTCTTCCACGACTGCATGTTGCTGCTTAAGATTTGACACACAGGGCTACAATATAGTATTGAATTAAACATTTATAGTATATAGTTTAAAGAACATTATAGATCCAAAAAGCAAGAAAAAAGGCAGCACCTCTGGATTTATCAATACAAAGCAAAGCTAGGCTACTAATATTTCAGAGCCACGATCGGGTGCTATAGATTCTAACTTCAGCCAGATAAAGGTTCAATGAGTCAAATTCAACTAAACAACCCCTGTACTACTGCACTCTCTCTCCTGGGATGGGAGGTAAACAAATTTTGCTAACAAGGGGGATGGTATCGCCCCTCAAATCGCCTACTGACTACCATGTCATCTACCGTGAATATGTAGCCGGCGCCAGTTATCCTAGCTTAGTAGACAAACTGTAAAAAGTCGTCCTACACTCTAAAAAAATACAATTACGTGGAACCTGTTGACAAAATAAAGTGAATTAAAGTCAACATTTAATCCTAATTAAACCTGCTGCCATCACTAAAACTCACAAAGGTTATATCTTGTTTGTTTAATCCATATAAAAAGCTGAGGTGTAAAAATGAGGTTTCATACTTGATTTCTTGTTTGGGGGTAGTAACTCTCTGGAGTCCATTGGTTGCCTGGCAACGATGACCCCAGTATGTTACTGCCCCCTTGAACATTATATATAAATTGACGAGGCTAGAGGCTACTGGTTTCAGCTATATATTTACAGTAAACACATGAGAGTGGTATCAAACTCTTGAAAAGAAAGTAAATGATATCCCAAAGTGTCAAATTGTGGACAAATTGACCAGATGGGGCTAGATGAATAGTCGACGGGGTCACCAGAGTAACCACAACCAATTACACAATATTTCCTGACAACTGCTCTAATAATTATCAACATATTTCAGTCTCAGCTAAAGTTGTTGAACAATTGATTGACATTTTCATCCACTGTTAGCATGAGTGCTTCCTCCCTGTCTTTCTTAAACGTACCGGTTGGACACATCTCAGGGATGCTGGACACATAAGGTTCGTTCTGGAACTGGGGGACGTTGTCATTGATGTCCTGCACCTTGATGATGAACTCTGACTGGGGTTCCTCTGGTTCATTGGTCCACCTGTTGATAGCCTGGGCTTGAAGGACGTAGAAGGCCTTTTCCTCACGGTCGAGCTTCTTCAGGGTGCGGATGTCACCGGAATACTCATCTATCTCAAAAACATCTCCGGCGCCTTCTCCTGATAATACGTACTTGATAGAAAACTCGCCTCGGTCAGAATCAGATTTGAGCTACAAAAAGAGGAGGGAGTATATCAAAGCTTGGTTTTTAAAAACAATTCTCTCAGTGGGAACCAGAAAACATGCACTTTTAAAGGGAAGTACCGTATCAAGGACATGGAGGACATTCAATCTGAAGCGGTACCTGGCCAATAACGCGAGGAGTGGGATCTTCCTCGGGGACAAACAGCTGTTTCCAGATCCAGCCTCTCTTCAGGCGACGGTGCAGATGAGCGGACCCCTGGGCCAATTGTTGGGCTTCCAGACCCTGAGTACCTCTCATATCGCTCAACACCCCGCCAGGAATCATGGAAAAGACCGTCACCATGGCCAACACACTCGGCATGCTCATTTTTACTGTCCATTGGTGCATTTCCTCTACACTTCCCATGGTTAGCGGACAGAGGATTGAGGTATCACTGGTCCAGTGCTACCATTTCTTCATTCAACAGCAGAGCAATTCATGATCCCGGCAGTGCTGTATCCCATCTTCTTACGATGTGGTTTGTATGCACGCTCATGTCTCTGAAATAAAAGTTAACAATTTAATTAATGGCTGCAGTGAGAAATTTCCAGCAGTGCACAGAGATTACTGAAATCTGTAGCAGTTTTAAGTATAAACCCCAAAATAAAGTGTGTAATTACACAAAGCTTTAAATACACATGTGTATTTTGAGTCTTATATTATAATTACAGAGCGACAACTAAAGACAGATATCTATCTGAAATTCTAAGTAGATTTTCATTATATATAAAAGGCAAATCGAACTTAAAGAGTTTGCATGCTGTGAATAAAAGATGACTGTCTTATGTATCACTAATTACTAAACAGGCTTACTTGTACCGTGGGGGGTGTTTCTGTAGTTGCTTGGGGGCATGTTTAAAGATGGCAGAGCAACTTATTGGAAAACATCGACAGTACAATTTAATTTACATATGTATATATATATATATATATATATATATATATATATATACTGTATATTTAAATACTGTTTATTTAATGTGTTAGCTGCAACACTGAACACCACATGCAGTGGCAGAGAGTGTGCAGCAAATCAGTTATTTAAAAGTAAATCCATCACTTTTATCCAATATGTTTAGGTAATTACTTCAAGTGTTTATGATGTATGAAATAATTAACGTTTAACACTAAATTGTAACTGATTGGTCTTGGTCTCAAGACCAATCTTAAGAGCACTTTTAAAGGCCTTGTTCTCTTCAGAAAATCAACCACATTTTTACTCGGTCTTGTCCCAGACAAAGAAGACTCTGGATTTTAGTTTAAGACCGGTCAAGACTACAATTTTGGGGATGAGGTAACCACCCAAAGAGTTTTTGTGTCTGGTCTTGGTCTTGACTTGCTCTCAACCCCTCAAAGTCTTGGTCTTGCTTCTGTCTCGATAGACTCTGGTCTTGACTTGGTCTCAGTTTAGGTTGGTCTTGACTAAAACATTCACAGCCACTGTGGTAATGGTGCAAATACAAACTTTACCAAACCACCAAAGTCAAATCGTAACAATCCCTTTTACACAATGAATTATGTTAAATTAAACATGCCGAGTGGACTTGATGAAGGGTTCTTGAGTTCATCTGACGGGGCTGTGGGAATAGGTCTAACAATCAAGGTTGGGAACCATCGGTCTATATGAGCTCTTTGTTTTTTTCTGTCTGAAGACTTATGTCAGATCTACTGCACAACAACAACTCAAATGTATAACAAATTCAAGCATGAAAAGCAGATTGCATTTTACAAGACAAACCCTTTGTCTGAACTCTCCCTTTTTTCTCTCTCTCTCTTTTGACTTGCATCCTGCACGGGTGGCTGAAAACAGCCCTCTACTTTGAATTCAGACAAGGCCCTGTATTGTGTTTCAAAGAGGGATGGGGGGTGCAGGACCTGAACACCATTCCTTAAGCATGACACTGCACTCTGCAGCTGACTAATGAAGACTTCTAATTAGATCAGTGTCTCCCCAGACATGGAAAACAGAGACACACATGCCTCTGACAAACTATGAGTCGAATCGATGCACCAATTATTATGTGCACCGAGATTAGGGTCAAGAGTGTAAGGACAACGAAAAGTCAGACCAGACAGCAAATTAGTTAGGACAACACAAGGAAAGTTAGCAGACTTCAAAAATTGATTTTTTTTGTATATATGGATAAAACATGGCGTCTTTTTCTTTTTTAGTAGCAACAATAACCATCCGGTGTCGACTCAACTCAAAAATTCTGCTAAAGAAAGAGCAGACATACCAAAAATGACCCATCACGGTTTAGTCATCCTATGTGCCATCCAGACATATTTCACTTGGCAAGCTTGTCTTTTCTCTTAGAAAATGATCAATTACTCCTGTAAAATTTAGAATATATTTACAGTGTCCTCTTCTCTCAGCGTAGGTATGTTTGGATGTTCTTTCCTATCATTTCAGACTTCTGTCTTACAGACGCTTACTCCGAAAAGCAACACAAATTATCTGTCGAGACATGAAAACCCTGTACCGAGCTTTACTGCTCTCCAGTCAAGCAGCAAACCGTACTGCAGCACTCAGCGGGTTCAGTTGTTATTAAAGGTTAGAAGTCACAACAGTCATAATTCTAAACCATTTTAATAGAGTTTTTCTGACACTGTAATATCAGCACATAACATATACAGTCCCACAATGTGGATGCTTTAATCCAAAGTGCTGCACAGGAACACAAGCGCACGCTTATTTAGCATGTGTGGTCCCGGTGGAAATTTAAAATATAGAGTGTACCGCGGGAAGTTGTTTCAGCACTTGGAGTAGTTGCAGTATTAATGCTTTAACAGCTCATAATGTTCATGTTTAATCTTGTAAAAGTAAATTAGCCGTCAAGACCCATTTGTAATGAGCTGGTAAAATCAATTACTGATGCGGGCGTTCATTTCTGAAATTCAATTTCGATAAAGAACGTGAATGAAAGCGCGCGTGTGTGTTTGTGCTTATGTATGTCTTTACAGGCCGTATTCATATCTCCGAGCATTGCGGAGTGACATTCCAATTAGTGGCCAGTGAATCGTGAGCCGTTATGGTCTTTCATAGGGCTGCCAAGCACGTGCCCAAACTGAACGCCTTGAGCCAAAACTAGACAACAGCCCTCAATGATGTTACTCTGAGCAACAGCTCAGCTGCCAACATGCCAAGGAGTTTGCTTAAAAATCTTCCTGGGGGTATCAGCCTTTTACTGATGTGGCTGGAATAGTGCACAGGTCAACAGATGTTTAGGTGCCAATTAAACAAGATGGGCCTTTCTAGAAATATGTGATGAAATTCTGGGAAAATAATAGGTATGCCAAAAAAACTCCCAGCCCCGGGGTCTGTAAATAGCAAAGGCATTAGGGAGCAAGTAAAACACATGTCCGTGTGTGACAGGTAACTTGATAGTGCTTGATAATAATGATGACCCTGCCAAAATCCGATTTTAAAAATATCAAATGTAGTGATAGATCCGCTGCATATAACCACTTTTTTTTAATACGGATCCTTCAGTTTTCATTACAGCTGTGTAAGTTCTGAGAAAAATCACGAGAAACTAAAAAATATAAGGAACAATGAACTCTATGGTCAATTTTCTCCCTTTCAAAAGAAATTCTCATTTCTACATGACATGCGGTACATGCAGAGTGCCCTGAGGTTGACAGCCATTCATTACCTCTAATAGGCCTTCCTCCCATTTCCAGCAGACTTCCTGTAGCCTGTATGTACAGTACGCTACTCTACCACATGACAGAATGACAACGAGCTGCAGTCTCACAATGTTAAGCACTAGATGCGCTGAGACCGTCACTTTATTTTCCTATATGGTGATGTGTTCTAGCTAATAAAACGTCGCTCTGTTGTGTGGAAATGGTTCTGGGATGATGTTAAAATGTGTCTAATGTGCCAACGCAAATGTTGAGGCGCGGCAATAAAGAAAAAGCAGCTTCCACTTGACATTGCAGATGACACGATCAATATCAATATGCACTACCGGCACCAACTGCTACATGATGCTAACTTTACAGGAGTGTAAATCATGGTGTTTTTCACAGATCAGTCTTTGGACTTGGTCTTATTGAGGATAATTGAAAAAGTAAAAAAAAAAAAAAATGTGTGAAAAATATGAAAATGCGTAAAGCCAAGGATCTGAGCGTTGCACTCAAACTCCTCACTTAACAACAACAATCTGCAGTCTTGAAGAAAAATACATCTGTTAAGCCTTGCATCATTAAGATCATCCTTCCAAGACAAAATGTCCTTAATTGGTCATTTGGGAGCATATCATGGGATTTGTTGTTTACTGTTCAGCTCTGTAAAACAATACCACTGACATGTAGTTTGTGTTTCCTAAATCAGGACCTCATATGAGTCCAGAGACTAGAGCTAGAGCAACAGGGGAATGTCAAGCCATCATGTACTTGCAAATGAGTAATTTGTTTGATTTTATTATGTGCACAAGTGGAAATCATTACTGTTTAGCAAGTGTCACGAATTTCCACTGACATTTATCAGAGATAAGGACTACATCCTATTATTTGTCTTCCTTCTTTTTCATTGAAAACAATTAACTGATGCTCCGGAATTAAAAAATATATATATACTCCAGGCAATTATCTATAGAGACTTAATTATGGTGATAAAAATAAGTTTGTGACAAAGTTCAAAATGAAGCTTTAAGGAATATCAACTCTGAGAGCAGATGATCATCTTAAAGGCCAAACTCAACTTTTTTATAGATTATGCTGCAATGTTCGCTCCCCCAGTCTTATTGCTTATGGGCCACATCGTGTTAGCTGTTTTCCAGACATTTCATTGTTTTGCCAAGGTTTTCCTCTCAGACACTGAGAATGTTGTGCAGTTGAAGATGGGGGTATTTGTGCATCACTGTTTACTGCCCTTGAATACGTGGACCAAAATAACAGACGAGGTATTTCACTGAGAACTTGCACTCAGAAGTCTGAAAATAACCACATAAAGAGATCATGACCTGGAAATTGTGGTTGGGGAGTAGGTCATTTACTATAGGGGTCGTGTCTAGATGGTACCAGTACATCTGCAAACTCTCGCGCATGCACACTTCATTCAGCACGGTACTGCTTGGTGCTTCAATCTTGGATAGCCACTTGTATTAAAGATATTCTTGTTTGAGCACTCCTACAAGGAAAAAAGCAAACATTTGGTGCTTTAAAGAGCTAAAACCTATCTGCAAAAATTGGTAGGTTTGACATTGGTACTATTATTAAGTCTGGTAAGGCAGCAGAAAAAGCGCCGAAGGCAGCATACTGAGGAGTTTGTGGTGAATGAATGGGTCAAACAGAGGACTAGGGCCATCGGCGGGGGCGTCGCAAGGCCTTGTGCGAACTTGCCGTGTGAGTGCCTTCTCATTGACACGCATGCGCACATATTCTGGTCCAACTGCATGCAGGTATCCTGGTTCTTTCAAGGCTGTAGGGCAGAATTGTCCCTATCAGTCAGTTCTGGAAAACTCATTCACATTTTCTGAGAAAGGAAACGAGAAAGAAAGACAGGCAAGACGCAAAAGGCAGTTTCTACGAGCCTTCCCCTGCTGATTTCTTTCTTACGACACAAGCGCTTCATTGCCAGTCAAAATAATTTGAAGTGTTGAACTGAAACTGTTTTACCCTGAACAGTTTCACTGAATGAACCTGGACTGTGTGTTTTGGATGCGTAGAAGAACACAAAACAGTCATCAGCATTAATTAACACCATTGGTTCTCCTGCATGTGTAATTTCGGATCATTACACATAGCCTACGGTCACAGTCACATGCATAAATCCATTTTAAATCTACTGCAGTGTGTAAAAAAAAAATACGGTAATCATTACGACAGGTGTGAGGCCCTATGGAGGCTCATATATCCAATGGGAAGCCAAAAGGTAATGATGATATATTTTATGTTTAGACATGTCTGTGAAGTTTCTCAGTCATCCAGGTGATCTTTGAGAAGAGTTAAATCTGGGCCAACTAAACTTGGTTGTAGATGCATGAAGGGGTTTTACCTTCCAAGAGGCTTTCGTGGATCTACAACTAAGTCCAGTTGCCCCAGATTTGACCCTTCTCCAAGTATTTGATTTGATTTTCAGTTTTCAGCTGCAGTTTGGTTAGGTTTACACAATAAATTCGTTGGTCAAGTTCAGGAAAAAGTCACGGTAAAGGTTAATAAAAAAATCTACGTTGACAGCTTTCTGGCAGAAAACCCTAAAATCAAACTTCTTCTCTCCCGTGCAGAAACAACGCACACAAATCTCACAAGAGTTTCGTAAGGCTAGCGTTATGACATAGACAAGAATAGGTGGTGAGCAAAGTGTTTTAATTTATCAGTACGGAGGCCTCAACTCAAAGGTGAGAAAAACCAAAAAGAAACATCAACATCCATTATATCAGAAGGTACAACATCACTAAAACTACAGTGGGTGTCAGTATGAATTTCAGCCTTCCTGTTGCTGCTTTTATGTCGAAAACCTCTTTACTCTTTGTATTCCTCTATACGTCCTTTTCTTGATAGCACATAAAATTGCATGTAATTATTCTCTGAAAAAAGATCTCCCCTTATGGGATGTAAAGCGTCCACGAACACACCCACCTGTTTGTGTGATGCTGCTGTCCCTCAAGCCACTTGTCACCAACCGTCGTCAAGAGATCTCATCTCCGGGTGTAAAGAAACACAATCTGCTTGACTAAATACCCTTGGTACTGGAAAGCAATTCAGTCACCACAATGGCAGAAGCGAATGCGCGTGGTTCTCACAATGCGTAATCTCCCTCCGCTTGACGACCTCCCCTTTTCTTCTTCTTCTCTCCCCTTTTCTGCCCTTCTCAAACTTCCTGGAGAAGAACAAACACAGGCTCTATTGTCAAGGACTCACATCTGAACACTGCAGAACACTCAGGGCCTTCATCGCCATGCAAATAGTCATAGCCTAGACTTACAAATGGATTTCTATCTTTTCACCCTCTCTCGTTTTTTTCCCCCCAATTCCATGAACAATCCAGTGCTTATTAGAGGCGAGCTGGAGCATGGAGGAGATGGTAATTCATCCACTGTACCACCACTATTTCTGCTACTGATAGGAAGGCAACAGTCTGTTTTTTGACATTCAAGCCGAGGGAACGTGTTGTCCCTGCATGCCTCGTCCTGATACGGTCACATTTAAAAATTGACCTGTCATGACACCCGATATGCAAAATTACTCTAGATGTTGTTTGTCCTCCACATTCTCCCGGTTGTTTACATGTGCTTGTAATCGGGGCTGCAGCGGTAAATAAACGGAGGTTCGACTCTAACTCACCTCATCTGCATTATCACAGGCCTTTGAGGGCTGAGATGGATGAGAAGATGGACCTGCCTCAAAAAAACAATCTTGAATCAAACATGATCTATGGCCTACGGCGCTTATATCCTCAACAGAAACTGTTTTAATGCTGTCTTTGCCTTATAGACATATACAAACCTCTGGCAGCGTCAGAAAACATTTAAATGTAGTTGTTGAGTAGAGTTAGCCCCTATATTAAAAGATCTATCAGACATTTTATAGCAGATTTAAATTCACTTGGATGTAGATTATGCTCTAAAACCTACGAGTTATAACTTATATACGTTTTTTCCTGTCTCACAGAATTGGTCTCTCCATCACTCGACTCCAGGGTTGGTTGTGAATCATTTTGTCTCTCTCTTCCTCCTTCATCTTCTTCTTCAATCCTGAATCAGTTGCACCTTCTTTACTTCCTCCATGTTTCACTGTCTACAATATTAAATCCTGCATTTTCCCTTACACCCGTCTCTCCTCTATAACCCTCCTCCAAAAATAAAAACCCTTCACTTGAATGGTGTTAATTGCAGTAATATTGGATTAATTTAGTGTCGGGGGAGCTGACGAGCTAACGGGTTACATTCATGCTAATTTAAACTATAGTACTGAGAATTGCAAAACTTGTTAAAACAACACTACTGTTAGGACTTTAGGTACAGTGAAATAAAAAAAAAAACATTTTCTAATTCTCTACGGAAAGCCAGTTAGGTCATTATTTGTCTCCTTTGTGCACGGTGCTTTTTGCTCAAGCAAATGCAGTGACTACTGTATGCTCCAGCAGTTAGAAACACCAGCTGGTGATATATTACATAAACTGTATATTAACAGATGTATCAGCATCGAATGGCAGGAAAAAGGAGACGAATAATGACCTCATCGGCTTTCCATATGTGTCTCTGTGTTAATTGTTCAGGCCTTGCTGCCGTCTTCATGTGCCACAGAGCAACTTGCACAGGAAAGATCTGAGCTTTCCTTTTACTGTGACTTGAAGCTATGGCACATATCTAACTTACTTCCTACTCACTTCCTGGTCTTTACAGGAAAAACAAAACAGGTCCTTTACAGGATACAAAGTTTCAGAATTTACAACAGAAACTGCTCGAGGGAGACTTGTGCCAGAACAAAAGAGTAAAGTATCGTAAAATAACACACACAGCGAGCTATGTAAACACTATTTCATTTGCCTTGCACTGCAGCCCTGCTGGTAATTGTGGTCACTCCAATTACCATTCTTCTAAGAGTTTGTCATTCTTGAGTCATTTTTGATTTGACGACCAAATAACCTTTTGAATAAAACACCCAAAGAGCCTTCATTACCTGTTTCTCGTAAACATGCTAATTACAAAACCCGAACATTGCTAATAGATTCAATAATTAGAGTGCTCTGAGAGCGGCGAGCTAGTATAGTTGGGTTTAAATGTCTCTAAAGTGGCCTCACCAGCCTTCCCTCATCGCTTTGTGACAGGGTTGAATTTGTTATTTCGGAAGTTGAGATTAGTTCTCCCTGTGAACTCCACCGCTCCTATTCTGATTCCATATCAAACAGAGAAATGTCAGGACCTGCACTGTGACATTTAAAACCCCCATTGTAGACCTTGTCTAATTGAGCCTCCCTCATTATAATGATGGAGTGTGGACCGAGCAGTGCAAAAGAACATCAGAGATAAAAGCTATGGTTGGTTTGGTGCCGGCAAGAATTATTTACATTCTCGCAGTCCTTTCCTCTCTCCAAACGTAGCAGTGGATCCGACTATCTCTCAGTCCGCGGTGACATTTCAGGGCTGTCAAATAATGGGCACAGAGTAATGGTCAGCATATTTTCAACAAGATAAAGGTTAGTCTGGTCAAATCAGCATTCAACGGGATGTCATGTTGTCTAAATAATGCATGCTGTAATGCTGATATACTGCCTACTTATATCCTGTATTATTCACTATCAGTGGAGACATCACTCCCTTGACAGGAGGCACAAAGAGAAGACAATATGACTCTGACATTAAACTGATGATTTCACAGGCGCTGCGTCGCTGTTGTTCACATGTTTTCCCGCTATCGTGCTCTTCCTGATTAATGTTTTTGAATATGCCTCTGGAAAACAAGTTATTTCTTCATCAAACACTGCACCAATGTCAATACGAAGTTCACAAGTTCAGGCTCACGAGAGATGAAGTACTGAACTGTTCATCAGGCTTCGTCGTGTTAGAGGCAGATGTGCCCTTCACAGCTTATATTCATATTGTTGCATCGTCTCGCTGTAATTGGAAGAAGAATAAAGCGTCATTGGCATTCTGCTCAGTCCACTGTGGTGAATTTGATGAGCGTGTCACATTAAAAATGCATGTTCCTCATACGTTCTTTGGCCTTTGTCTTTAGCCATGGGAAACAGCGGACACTTATGACAAATAAGGACAGAGCTGATGCTGCCTGAGGTGGATCTCTTTATTCGACAGGAAACATCACGACTTCTCCCACTGTCTGCCTCCTCTCCATGAAACCATGCATTTGTCAACCGCCTGGGCTGATGGAGGGGAAAAGAAATTGGGTCACAATAGAAAAGTTGCATAGACTTATCAATATTACTCTAAGAAGAAACCCAAGCAAAAACAAACATCTTCTTACCTGATAGATGATGATGTGTGTAAGGACTTACATAAATCCTGATCGCTTTCTCGGAGAAATGCTCTAACGCTCCATACATCACTGTTTATCTATTTTTTTCTAGTAGTTTGTACTAATCTTTGAGACGACAGCTCACAGCCAACTGATGGCTGACAGCCAACTGTGGACCAGCTGCTGGCCGATCACTTGTGAGATAGATCCTCCAGGAGTCTGCCACAAATGGGCACTAACGCTGCTCTCCTGGGCAGCAAGGGAAATCATCTGGAAGCAGACAGCAATATTTTGTTCACATAAATATTGAGCGCTTCTGTCTGTAAAATGTATGGCGAAAGTGGGAAGTAATTAAGAGCGTTTGATCAAGTATTAGCATGTGAGTGCTCGGTACTTTATGCTTATATTTTGTTTTCCAGCTGTAGCAGCTTTTAACTGTACAGGTTACATATAAAGTACTGTTCATGATAAAGCTACCCGAGAGTTCTTAAAAGTGACCAGCAATGGCATTAAAATACCACTTTGGTACCACTTACATACTTGTTTATGGTTCAGTCAAAGTCAGAATTGTCACCTTAAACATTACCTCATCAGCTTAAGCACCTTTAAAGCAAGTTATATGATGTTTGAAGCTCATCTGTACAAAAGATGAACAGCTGTGTTCAAAAATATCTGCTTCACAGGTACAAACTTGTGTACATAAAGTGAAAAGTTAATTATAAAGGTTCTTTTCAGACAAAACTGATACTACGATCTGCTATTAAACTGGTATTTTAGTTCATTTGCAGCTCTGATTTGTGCTTTTTCCCCATAACAATGGCAGCTAAGGATCATGGGCATTGAAGTCCAACATTTTCTCAGACATAAAGTTGAAAGATTTAAAACTAGTAGCCGTTACGTAACCCCGTCTATTCGTGTACTTCCATACTTGCCATTTTGAGTACATTATGGCAGAAATTCAGTGTACTGTCAGTACCCAGACGGTGCACTGATAACAGTCAAGATGTCAAGTGGGACGCTGGAAACTTCTCGACCTCAGTGGTCGCCATTTTGGCTCCATAACGGAAGGAAAGGGACCACCAGCATTCTGAAAAAGGCGACCAAGGAAGCTGATGGAGCTGAAGCAGTTATGATGAATACCATAATATGCACATAGAAGTTGTACGTATGTTTTATATTTATATTTTTGGCGCTTATGCTCCACACGGTTGCAATTCGGTGAAGAAGAAGAAGAAGAAGCAGTCAAATGTTGTGATCGTTGTGCACAGCAGTTGGACTTAAATTGAGACAACACCACCCTGTTGAAAGCCAGGAAGTACACAGTGTACTACATAGAAGTGCACTAAGGAGGTATCTGAACTGACAGCACCCAGGAGACGACGGTATTTTTATGTCCAGTAATATTGAGAATATCATTGAAAGAAATTTTAAATGTGAATTTAGAGCGGGGAAAGAAATCATTACTGTAACTCTCAGCTCCTTCCAATCTGCAACAAGAAGGTAACCATAGGAACAACATTAACGCCATACTCTACCATTTAATGCTGCACTTTAAACTATAATCATTGGTTGAAGCGATTAAATAACACTTAATATATGACACAAAACATATAATATTTTGCCCTTGGAAAGTGGTGGATGTGTAATAATACACTGCATGATGTACTGTAAAAATGTAAAAGATAATAGGCAATGACATTATCCATCTGAAGAGTGTGTGGAAGAAGAGACTGGGGGTTGACGAGGCATCTGAGTTGCTATTAGCTGATGATACAACACATGAGGAGGATTCCAGGAAAGCAACAGTGAAACAATCTGATTTGGACTGTATAACAAGTTGGAAGTTTTCCAAAGAACTAAACCTAAACTAGAGAGAAGAGATGATGGTCAGACCTGTTAGAGAAACAACACACGCGTTCACGATATTCATACATTTTCCCCTGACATCATGCTCAGGCTGGGAAGCTCAAATGTTGTATTGTTGTTTAGAAGTTGAATAGATGCAATAAATCTGACAAATTGTTATCAGCTAATCGCCTCCAGATCGATGAGCAACTGAAAAACAATCCACATGGACATTGGGCCATATTTCAAGGTAAAACAACATATTTGCTAACCCATTAGCTACCGTTAGTCAACAGCTTATATTAGCAATCAACCACTTCCTACCCATAGACTGTATAAAACATGGACGTCGTATCCGTGAGCTGCTTTGAAGCTGCGGTGACTCTGGTACACTGCCATGTTGACAGTCCTGCCTTTGCTGCCTGGTTGCTCAAACCAGCCACCTGTAACTGCTCTTAATTATGCATAACTTAAAGTCTTAATGTAATTTGAACAGGTGAGTTGACCCTCAGTACAGTTGTCACAAACTATATAGAGCTATAGAGACCAAAACAGTTTTTTGTACCAGGCTGTAAACATGTTTATTTCTGCTGTGAAGTTGGACATTTTAACATGGGGACTTATGGAGACTGACTTATTCTGTAGCCGGCCTCAAGTGGTCGTTTGAGGAACTGCAGTTCTTGGCACATCCACGTTAGCTTCACTTCACAGCCACAGATAAACCCACTAAAATCAAAGCCACTTACGCTAGCCACAGTCGAAAGAAAGTCATGTCATTGTTTTTCTATTTTATGTCAGCAAAGTTTCATCTTCTGAGAGTGAGAACTGACAGCTTTTCTCAAAGGATTAACTGAAGGAACGAGCAGACTCCTCTCTGTTCTCGGGGGAAATATAGTTTTGAGTTGAACGTGCGGAATCCATCATGCTGATGAAATGCATAATTAATTCTCATCATTCCTGTAATCCTTCTCTAGACTTGACCGGAAAGATGAAAATTACACGCTGGGCCCATGTCAGCCGGCTGGGTGATATCTATTGTAGTTTTCTCACACACTGGCAAAGAAATGCAGATGATAAATCGGCAAGGTTACAAAGTATTTACACAAATAAGTTGAAAACAATCGATCCAGTGCACCACGCTGTCATACCCTTAGGGATGTGGTTCCCTTGGAAGAATGCACAATCCCTCTGGCCTGGGTTCATTTGAGACGCAGATTGTGTCTGATTGATCAATGAGAACCACTGCTGAGCCATCAATCTAACAGGAGTGGAATAGGAAAAAGGGAACATTAACATGTATAAGCTGCCGTGTCCCGACAATGTCCTCTACCTTGAGTTGGTGGGAAAGCAGCCACCTCTGGGGACATGAACAAAAGTGGTAAGTCTAAGACCCGCGACAGGAACGCGTTATATAAGGACAACAGGGACGATGTCAACATCTCAGCTGCTTTGTGATCTCATCTCCTTCACAGCAGACGCTCCTTATCTCTGAAGCTTACCAAAAATATATCTATGAGGCTGCTGCTACTCCGGCACAGCTTCTCTTTTTTTTTTTGCACACATTAGAGAGTTAATAATCTCTGATATTGTATAAAACTTGAATGTCACCTTCAAAAGCCCTACAGGTAATCATCACTGTGAGCCGCTAATGAAAGCATAAAATTGCTGGCACCTTTTTGGGCCACCTCGGTGCTGCAGTATTTAAGACAAACTGGTGATTAACGAGTGATTTGTGTTGGTATTGCTGGTAGACAGATGTTCCATATTGCACCAATCATTTGGCGGCGCAGTTTCGAACAGTTCGTCAAGGTCTTTCTATAAGAGCGCATTGACTCTAAGACACATTGGCAGTAAAAGAGCTAACATGTGCTAGAGGATTGACAAATCTCGAGCAATCACGGCCCAGCATGACCACAGTATGCAGAAAAACACACAGCAACTTCACAGCATGCAAACTCCTTGTGCCTGATGCGCCTTTTCATTTCTCTTCACTTTGTGTAAGAAAATATGAGCTATAATGATACTGCAGCTATTGTGCAGAGCTTTCCATTTGTCCATATGAGAGGAAAAAACAAAACATTCTCTTGGACATATTTGTGGAAACAGCCTCTAAGCTTCAGCCATCTGTGTGGGAGTTTTCCATGGCAGCAATTGACTGACATCTGAGACCCGGCGTTGCTAGGAGACACGACATCAACTTCCGTCGGGTCCAACTAATGTAGACATTTCTTTACGACCGGGTACACATACTGTTGGTTATGTAGCAACATCTGATCTTTACAGAAATAAATATTCAGAAAACAACTCATGCTGCAGAAAGTGCTGCTGTGTTGAAAGCTATTAGCCTAGCTTGCTAACGTACTGTACATGTTACTTCACGCTGACGTTATGTCATCACCTGCTGAGTTAATCAGCAACTCCTGCACACTTCATTTCCCATTATACAAAGGAGGGGGTCTAGCTAGCACTATAGGTCCCTCTGTCATAAGTCTAGTTGTGGGCTCCAATGTCTAGCACCTGTACATTACTGCATGTTTTGATTTTAACCTTAATTTGGAGAAAATCTGCAAAATTAAATGCAAATGAATGTGCGTTTCCATACAGCTACGCAAATATTAGCTGTTCGCTGGCATAGAAACTAATTTGAGTGCGGGTAATACGTTTTGGCTGCGGCGGTGCAGGCTGCCCAACAAAAACGGTGCAACCAACACCAGAGAAGTTTCAGATTGAAAGATTCGACTTTTGAAGAAACACCACTGGGACAATCAGATGATCAGAGCAGTCAAACCTCTCCAAAGTCAGCCTGAAACTGAGCATGCTCCAGCTCTCATGTTTGGGCTTGGTTTATTTCATGTACCCAGCTTCTAAATCTGAGTTTGACTCGCAGTCTACGCTGCAAAATCGTGACATCAAGAAGTTTCTTTTGGTTTTTGTCTGACAATTTGAGAGAGAGAGAGCTAGCAGTGGATGAGAGACATAGACAGTGAATGAGAGGCAAGGTGAGGTACGGCATCGAGGAAGCCGGTTAATGAGCGGAATAAAAAGTTATTTTTAATGCCTTTCCAGATATTACAACAAATTATCAGTACAGACATTTTCAGTTGAAATCAAAAACTCGTGTCACTATCATGGCAGAAAAACTAAAACATGTCTTCTCTTTGATAATTACAGTTTCATATACATCAAAACAATCAAGGATATGTTAATGACTTCTAATTTCAGTGTTCAGTGTGAAAAAGGTATTACTAGACCAAACTAGTTCAGAAAAAACCTAGTTCAGAGGAAAGAGCTATAAATTGCTTATTACAGCCACAAGCAGCTCATATGAGGATATTGGAAGTTAAAGCGCTTGCCAAAGGGCATCTTGACACAAGTTGACAAGTGGCGAGAACAGCATGTCTTGTTAACTTTTGCCACCCTGATTTTTGCACCTAATCTTGGAGGTTGAGTAGGTGACATTCCAGTTGCTTCGCCAACCATCTTGCCATTTTACACCGCCTGAGAAGACTGCATTTCATTACACGCTGTACATTTAAAAACAATATTAGCACAAATAATGTGTAGATGTGTTTGCTACACCCAGATATTTATTGCTCCGGCTGCTCCGTGATAAATAATAGATGAGTTTACAAATTACTACAGATTCTGACATTAGTTGTATAAGCTGCAAAATATCTGCGGGGTGAACAAATGTCAGTTTTGGAGATATACAGTATGAGCTTAAATACTGACATTCAGATTGCAGCAGAATCCTCATAGTAGCCAGTCACAGTAATACTCAGCTCATGGCATTATTCATTCAGTCCTGCAGTCATGCATTGGCACAGTAGCTAATCTTTAACCCCAAGGCACTTCAGCAGTAATGCACCTGTTAAAGAAATCCCCATCCATGTCATTCTGAATTGTAAAAAGATTAGCTAATATTTTATAATAGTTTGGGGGATTTATTGGACACTTGTGTGTTTCTCTCTGGCTCTCTCAGGCTGCACTGTCACTCAGTTATTCCATCCCAAGTTTTTCTTTTTTTAGGAAAATGACGAAGCCCCCAAAACTGTTGTTAAAATGATCTGTCTGTCAGGTTTTATGCTTCGAAACTACCAAGCAATCTCTATCCAGACATTTATATACAATTCTCCAGGTTTTTTTCATTTAAAAATGGCTGATGACAGAGAAGTGGTGCAGGGAAGTCTTTCAAAAAAAAAAAAATATGTGGCCTAATGTCATTTTTGCTGTCTTATTTTAGGCATACATCTATTTTTGGTTTGTTTCTTTTCAGTTCAAACAGCAGGGTTGGTTCAGAGTATAGTTTCTTCCTGATTCTGAAGATATAAACAGGAGCACCTAGTTTTAGTGGCAGACACTTTACCATGCTGTAGCTATAATTATGTTGTTATGTGCAGGTGTTGTAGGACAAACCATCTGTTGGATGTATTAGAGACGCTTAAAATGTGAACCCTTAAAACTGGAGAATCCACACAGTATAACATTTTCCGTTAAAAAGGTATCATTAGTTAAACACCTTCTGTATCTGTTTCTCTGTTTGAAGTCTCATCTTTCCACCACAAACCTGCTTTCCCCCTCCGGCATTTTGTTGCTATATTTTTAAAGGCGTACACTTTGTGAGCATTGAAATAAATCATTTCAAATTGAACTGAATGAAACTGAGTCATGGGCAGAATGTCAGATTTTATGATGCAGTGCGTCTCTTCTGAGAGCGGAAATTGAATCAAAGCGCTGTTGTTAAATCTTTACACTTCTAATACCTACAGATCAGCTGTTGCTTCCCTTTTTGACAAATGTGGCGAATTGTTCAAATATTGGCAAACAACAAAGTCCACTATTCTATTGATCGTTGTTTCAAGTCGCGCAATCAGACAAATGATCAGGTCATGGATTTAAAAATACGATGAAAATATGTTAATGTTATATCACCAAGAAAGATTTAAAATCAGACAGCTGTTGCGAAATATCACTCAGGTAACCTTAAAAAAACAAATTGTCTTTAAAACTAATTACTCTACGTTTCCACTGAGATATGTTTCTGACAGAATAACAAGCAATTAAAATGCGAGTGACGTCTCAACATTCCAAGTCGCACAGTAATAATCTTTTCTGAGACATATTTCTCTTGGAAGTCAAATCTGTGCCCTTGGAATAACTTCATTGAGATACATACTAAGTCCTAATTTCTCACATTATGATGAGCAGACTTTTTTTCCTTCCTCTTTTATCCTCACAAACTGACAAGAAAGAAAAAAGAAATAAGAAATCTGTAAACCTATTATACCCAAAAGAAGATCTATAGATGCTGTTGGAGGCTAAGTCACTTACAAAAGGACACCTTGACACAAGGTAATAAGTGAAGGGAAGAGAGGAGCCTTGTTAAAGTTTTTTTTTTTTCATTTCACGAAACAGATAGAAGTGTAGATAAATGTGAAATGGAGTCTAGAAAACTACACAGTGAAATGGCCACAGCATGAGCATTTCAAGGACTCCACCTTCATGAAATATTGTTTTGGAAAGTGTAGCCATGCAACACCTCGATAAATTCAACAAGAACCTGACAAAAATCAGCTTTGATTGGGCATGAAAACCAGTAAAATACGAAGGTGCCACAGGCAAGTAAAACCTTAGTAACCGGTAACCTCCATGGTAACTCAACCTAGGGCGCCCTAAAACAAACTAAGACCCGATACGACCCAATCTCACTCCCAGAAGGGATCGTTCTTATGTTTGATTTATGAGATAAGATGGACAAATTAAACCCCCTGGTTCAAGCCTATCAGCACTATTATTGCAAAAGCTCATTTGGGTGTGATAGCTCAAACAAATGTTCGGCACCGGCTCAGCCTCCAGTGAATTGCAGTTAATTGCTACGAAGGTAGCTTGAAGACTCGTCTCCGCATGGCGCTGAGATCTATATTCTCTGGAGCCTGGAGTGACTCCGGGGATGGCAATGATGTTCTATTGGTTGGTCTACCACTGGGATCCCAAATGAAATATCTCAACAATTATTGGATGGATTGCTATAATGATTGGTACAGATTACCACCGTTCCCAGAGGATACATCCTATAGACTTTGGTATTCCCCGGACTTTTCATTTGTGCCACTAGCAGGTAAACATATTTAACTTTAGGTTAAATGTTTTGAAAACTATTGGATGGATTGCCATTGCATTTTGTACAGATGTTCACGGTCCCCAGAGGTTGTATCCTTATGACTTTGGTGATCTTCATCTTGAACCACCAGCAAGTTTTCACGGATCCAATCTCAACATCCAACATTTTGTACAAAGACTCATGGCACAGCTGTGTTACTTCTGGCCAGTGCACTGTTTTGGTCCATTCTCCATGCAGCTTCATACCAAAAAAATGAAAAAAACAAGCCTATATTTTCTCCATAGAACAAGGAAATGAAAATGTAATAGACTCAGAGGGATATAAAGCCTCGAGGGATGAGCCGGGGTAGTATGGTGGTTCAATGTTTGCCTCACAGCAGGAAGGTCCTTTCTTCAAACCTGACTTATCCGCATGTTATCCCTTTGATAGAGTGGCAACATGTCCACGGTGTATCTTGCCTCTTGCTCAGTGCACGCTGGGATAGACACTGACTTTCTCCACAACCCTGAAGAAGATTAGCAATGAGACAGACAGGCGAATGGGCCAGAAATGACAGACATGTTAAGGCCATACATACTTATTTATTAGTAATAACTTGTCAAAAATAGAATCTGTAATATAGAGTAATTCAATTATATTAAAAAGATTCCCTCACATTATTGCATTATACGCTGACGCCTTATTTCTCATCCCGTCCAACACTTTGACATCGCATCTCCGTTCAGAGTGCTCTTCAACTTTGTTTCGAGTGAATTTTTTCCTTGGCCATGACAATGCTGCCAGGCCTAACACTGAATGTCAGTCTGGACAATTGATACGATAAACCCAATTGAAACTTTCAATCTCCCTCCCGCTGATAAGAAAAGAGGGAGTCTGCGAGGGGGAAGGAGGAGGGGGACTTTCTTTCCTTGACGGCCCAGTGTCAGTAACAGCAGAATCTCCATTAGACTGGCGAGGAAAACAACATTTGGGAGCACATCTCCTGCAGTTCAGCTCGATACATTTTCCACAGCAATATGGTCTCAGCTTTTAGACAAAGGTGAAGAGAGGAAACTTTTATGATTTACTGTGTTTTCATAAAGGCTGCTTAATGTTATGTATGCATGTATGTAGGTGGTAAGAAGATACAGTGTGTAGCTTCTTAGGATGAGGGAACTTAACTCATCACCCATCCATTTCCTTCGGGTCGGGTTGCGGTGGCAGCAGGTTTAGCTGGGCGTTCCAGACATCCCTCACCCAAGCAACGCATTCCAGCTTCCCCCCTGGAGATTTTGAGGTGTTCCCAGGCCAGATGGGCTACATAGTCCCTCCAGCTGGTTTTTAGGTCTGAACCTATCTTTAAGGCTGAGCCAGGATGAGGAAACTCATTTCAGCCGCTCGTCCACGATCTCATTCTTTTGGTCACTTCCCAAAGCTTATGACCTTAGGTGAGAGCTGGAACATAGATGGATGGGAAAATCGAGAGCTTTGCCTTCCAGCTCGGCCCGCAACGGTCCAGTACAGCGTCCACAATACTGCAGACACCACACCCACCTGCTGGTCCATCTCATGCCTTATTTTTCCATCACCCCTAGATACCTTGAACTCCCTCCTAACTTAAAGGAGCTCTTAGCCAATTTTACACGTCAATTCAAAATCGGTTTACAAATTTTGTGAAGGTTTCTCAGCCTGTGAAAAATGACATAACCCTGTGGAGATTACACATTTATATCCAGAAGCCTGCGTTGCAAACTAGGGATGTGGAAAGGCAGGAGTGCTGTTGAGTGTGTTATTGTAGGTGTAGTACTCAGTGTTTTTTGAGCTTCAACCTTGCTGGTTAGGATATTTTGGCCTCAGCAATTTCGATCATTCTTTTTTTTTTTTTTTTGTTAAATCTGTTTCTTGCAAGTCCCCAAACTTTATAAAATGCAATACTAAACCTCTGAGGTTATAGATAAAGTCAGACAAGATTCCAAGGATGAAGTTCATGGTGCACAGACACAAGTAAAATTCAATATAAAACTTCTTTAATGATAGAACAACTTCTCCAGCCTAGCATACTCTGTATATTTCTTCCTTGTGCAGTCTCCTCTCCAGTTTGTGATCAGGTTCAGACCTTCTTAGCGTTTTCCACATTTCTTTTTATTGCTTGTGAGCTACTGGTCCCATGGGGTGGGAAGCAGGGGTTGGAGTGATTAGGATGTGGTTGAGATTAAACACTCTGAGGGGATGTGGTTAACGTAAGGTCCCAGAGACCAAGGTCACCGGGCGGAGGAATGCCTTCCACTCGTAAAAACAGAAAAATATGAAAGAAATTTGACAAAATGGAACTAAAATATATTACAAATCTCACTAAAGTATGGGAATAATATCAGGAAAATGTATTTAAGTATCAAAAATAGGCATAAAGTATGTGTATACTGAAACATTACACCCTTATATTGTTATTTAATATCTCACTCCGAAGCCATGAGCAATAATCTTCTGCTATAACCGCCTCTACTCCTCCAGGAAGGCTTCTCCACAAGATTTTGTAACCCGACTGCAGGGATTTACCGACATCCAGCCACAGGAGCATTCGCAAAATCAGCCGCTGATGTTTGTGATAAGGCCTGGCTCGCTGTCAGCATTCCAGTTCATCCCAAAGATGTGGGATGGGGTCGAGATCTGTGCTGTGTGCAAACCAAGTTCTTACACGCCAGGGAAACACATTTGTTTGTTGTTGTGAAATAAGAAAGGGACTTCCCCAAACTCTTTCCTCAAAGATGGAAGCAAATGCATGTCTAAAATATCATTGTAGGCTACAGCATTAATTTTAATTGGAGCTAATGTGCCAAGGCCAAACCATGGAAAACAACAAGTAATGAACCACCACTGTGAAAAGCTTTTTTAAATAAAGTACACACAAGATACATCATTATTTGGGCAATTGAGAGTTCCAAACACTGTTTACCAGAGATATTCTTAGGTCAGTTGAGGTCCAACGTGATGAACCAATCGTCTAACACGACACATGAAAAGATCCTCGTGGTTGGGAGTACATAACCGCCCTGCCTCTGTCACCGTGTCCATCAGTGTATCGATCCAAAGACCTTATCAAGCAGTGTATCTGAAGCTAACAGGGTGGTGGGGATTGACTTTGCAAATCTCTACCCCTTCTAACTTTCCTTTTGATCTGAGCATGGCCTCTTTGGTCCGCGTTTCACAGTCAGCCGAGCTGAACTTGTGTACGTCTCAGTCTCTACATGTTAAAACTGGAGCCGAGCCACTCTCTTCGGGGTTACCAAGTGCCACCTCGAATTTATTTTACCTAATTCTGTCAGTCTATGATCTATCTGGTTGGAGATAGAGTGCATATTTAGTAAAGTTTCAAACCATTTAAAAATGTAAGTCAACTCATCAGCATATTCATATGTCACACAGCCTGTTGGCTTTTACATTTGTGTAATCTTTTATTGATGCACCTTGTGTAACTATTGCATCATAGATTACAAAGAATAAAAGTGTGGGAACATCAGTATCATCAGAATAAATTGAATAATTGCAATAGTTGCACTGTCTCTGGTTATTTCATGATGACAAGAGACAGAAGCATACATCATGTCTCACTTCCTCACAGCGATCCAAAGATGACACGGCGCGATAACAGATACTGGCACTTCCCACTGAATACTATCCTCAAGTGGAAGACCATTCCGGAGCAATAACCAATATTGATGTGTTAACCGCTTGTCCGGTGGTGTGCACCATAAAAGAGCGGTCAAAAGTAAGCTACGAAGCATTTAGCGTTGCAAAACAACCTAAATTAACATTGATTTGT
Source organism: Miichthys miiuy (assembly GCA_036365135.1). NCBI lineage: Eukaryota > Metazoa > Chordata > Actinopteri > Sciaenidae > Miichthys > Miichthys miiuy. Next base: position 6,525,702 of record CM071618.1, read on the forward strand.
ATTTTAAAGTTGGAAGCATAAAAGAAAAAATCACCTACATGGAAATGGTTAATTTCCAGACAGTTAGCCCAGCATCCTAATCACAGCACAGCAGGTCTGTCTGACATGTTAAAGCAGTGTGCATGGGGGTGTAATAACATGAAGAGTGTGGATGGTGATATTTTTTTTTTTTTTTACCTTCATAGCAAAAACAGCAATTTTGTCAGTTAAACTGTGTTAATCTGCTCTAGCCAATGTAAGCTGTAAACTTAGCATTCCGGGCTAACTAGTTTAACAGGTATCTAGAGTTTAAGATGACGGCTTAATCCCTCCGTGGTGGAATGATTGTGATTCCACCAGAAGCGCTGTGGCGCACTTCAGAAGCGTCTTTCACCTGGTTGGAAGTCAGACACAGAAACAGCATAAAGAATCTGCTCGGTTTTCAAAATAAAACACCCTGTGCAGACTTCCGATCGTAAAAAAAACAGACAAAAGGGAAACGATTTAACTAGTTAGCCTGTTTCCTCATGGAAGAAGCACATGAACCAAAGAAAAACAACCAAATCTGAGAAAGTTAACAAAGTCTAGCAGGCAGAACACACCGCCTCTGAAACGCTCCTGAAGCCACATGAAGAATGGACCAAAACAGCGCCGCAGCTCGGCCTTGCTCCTTTTTGCAAAAGGAAACAAGCACGTTGTTTGAATATAACATTTTTATTAATAGTAATGTGATTATCTGTACCTTGTAATACATACGCAGTGTTTCTTTGCCTGAGACATACAGCTTTAGCCTCAGTCTTTTCAGTCTTGATATCCATCTAAAATCGATGGTCAGGACCTGTGAAGGAAATGTGAAGCCTGCTTTTGTTTGTTTTGGTGTAAAAGTGGGAATAACTAAGAATTTTGAGTTGTACGTCTACCTCAGTTAAAATAAACTGCATACACACTGTTGCCCATAAAGTTGGAATATGTTTTTCAGACGCAATCCTCTTTTTATGCCTCCTTATACACATCAGCTTAATTGTGGTTTAATTTTCACTGTGATAGGTTTGGAAGAGATCAATAAAGTCTTGAGAAGACGCACTTTATCTATTAAGAATAAATCACATTGTCACAATCATCTCATGAGAAGAGGTAAAAATGTTTTATTCCAACTTCGTGGGCAACGGTGTATTTGCCTGCGAGAGTGGAAAGCATGACAGGATCAGCAGCAGTGAGCAGTGGTGAGGGCTCTCAGCTGTCAGTTAAAAATAAAATGGTAACACAGTGGAAATTTGTCTTGGCTGCAATCATCTGCAGTTGTATAATATTAATTAATAGACATTAATTGGAGGCATAAACAGCAGATAACAGATTCAAAGCCCTCCAACAGCAATCTGTTGAACCTGACTCACACACACACACACAAAAAAACTATGTTTACATACACCGAGCTGTTACTGCTAACACCTAAGGTATCAGACTGAGTCAGATTGTTGCTTTTAATACACGAGAAAGGAAATGATGATTCCAGTGTTAACTGTGTAATCCTCTTGGCTTGTAGACAAACACACAGGGGCTTGCAAGAGCGAGATGATTTTCCTCTAAATCTAAAGTACGTTGAAGGCTGGCTGTAAGATTTTTTTTTTTTTGCTTTGCTTCTATTTAGCTCCAGGAAAAAGTGAATGTAGTTCAGCATTCTCCCCAAGCGCTCTACACCGATGATACATGCTGGAGTTTTCTTTCCTAAAGAAGCTTGTTTTAAGCTGTGCATTGCTGCTGTATGCATATTGCATTAGAAGGGTATTAAGAGCTTTGTAACCAGGAGAAAACACAGATTTAGATTAGATGTTCTCTGACTGACTGCTATTTATTTGTCAGTTTGAGACTGAACAAATATTCAATTTGCACAGGATCAGATATCAGAACTAACGGCACTGATCTAATGAATTTTAATACGGTGATATTATAACCTGCTATCATTGTGCCTTTGATGCCACAGCTGACCTCTGATCAAATGTCAATCGCAGGACACAGCAGTGAGGTTTGGTCACAGATTTTACGTTCTGTAATTATGCATAATGGATATATATATATATATATATATATATAGCAGATTTGTCTAAATAAGTATAATGAGGGATGATGAGAGGAAATGCAAGCATGATGGTTTATTCAGCACATTTATACAAATATATTTATGCATTTGTAGCCAAAATAGTTCAAAATAAGTTCCACCTCAACCAACTACAACAGTAAAATCACACTTTTCCATGAGTAATATTATTCTAATGATATTTTATATATTTACAGTCACAGGGGACATTTTACTGCATTAAATTCTGAGGACTTTAACTTTTCATACTCTACATTTTACCGGCCTAGTTTGACTTAAGTGACATTTTCAATGAAAAACTTTTATTTCTATTGTTCTATTGTATTGTGTTGTAAGTATATTTACAGAGTGATAAAGCACTTTTACATAAGGAAACGATCTGAATACTTCCTCCACCGCTGGCTGCTGACAAACATTTCAAAATCATAAATGAGCTCTGCGAATGCTCCGGGCAAGAGTTGCCCATATTAATCTATGAGAACGATTCAAGGTCAAGGTCAGTGATCTCACAGTTGTGTAGCTGAGCGGGGAAGACTTCACCACGAATGTATCAAACCTGTCCACAGAACAGAGTTTGTAGAGCTTTACATAGATCTTTCTCAATGGTCTGAAATGTGAGACCAGCTTCGCCCCAAACCAAATCAGTTCTTAAAGACAGATCTCGTTTCATCGCGGCATAATGGAAGTGACTTTCACAAAGTCACAACCAGAGTAACACCATTTCTGTCTGTCACCAAGAACAAATAGGCAATAAACTGTGCAGATTTCTCGAATTTAAACATTTGAGTGAATCTATAACCACACTATCATTTTTATCAGACTCAGCTCAAGACTTTCATTTAGTCTAAAATATACTTTTTTTTCTGGTTGGTGAATTGGTGTAAATAGGTGGTTTAGTGTTGCCTTTCATTTTATTGTCCTGGAGGACTATCAGCAGGATTATATTGTTTGTCAGCATTACTTTTCATTCATCACTATTTCATTCGCCACAATTTGGTACAAAACCTATTTGGTTAAGGCCAGTGGTGGAGGAAGTATTCTGATCTTTTGCTCAAGTAAAAGCAGCAATACGACACTATAGAAATACTCCACGATAGTGGTAGGAGAACTTTTTCAATCCGTAAATTAACACATAATCTTTAAGTTTATCTTGTTAATGCTGGTCTGCCTTCATGTTCCTGCATGCGTGTGGTTTATTGGGGTTTCCTACGTGTCTTTATGTATGTATTTTATACACTGTGCACGCTTTTTTATGTCAGTGCTTCCACTTTGCATGTTTCACTTGCTGTCTAACAATGTTGTCTTATTGACAGTTGCCTCATTTTATAGTTTTGTATGTGCCCCAGCATTATGAGCTTCTGTGTCGACGATGTAGTATAATGGTGTCCTGAATGTTTTTTCTACTAACATTAATATTTTCTTTGCTTTTTATTATTGTTCTGCACGCTTTTACTAGAGCTTAATCACTTTAACTAACTTAATAACTTCCCGTTTTTGGCGTGACTTTATAACATTTGTGCAGGGGCTAAAAGCTAAAGATCGTGGTCACAGTTAATAGAAAACAACCGTGACTTTTGGTCCGGATGCACACAGTGATGCACATGTCAAAGTCACACACTTTGGCTGAACCTGCCATCCACCCCAAACGTCACCCAAAGAGGCTTCCTGGTGTTATACTGACACGGTACATCCACTTTTCCCTTCACATGGCTACAAAAGGTTCTTGTCAGATGAATATAAACATAAGCTGTTGACATAACACGTGCTCTTTTGGCAGCCTCACTTGTAGCTTGAGCGGTTACCATGTTAACATGCTGTAGTTTGTGCGTTATATATATATATATTATATACATTCTGACATATAGTGACATTTGGCTTCTATGGCTTCAGCCTGCACTCTTGCCAAGATGCTCTCTAGAGCTGCTTCACTTTAGCCTCTGCTCTCTTTCAGTCGGCTCTCGAATGCTCCTTTTTTTTTTTCCCCTTCTTAATCTATCCTGCCTCCATTTCTGTCTCTCTCTCTTTCTCTAAGTACAGCTGCCTTATGAGGTCAGCATCCCTCCGGGCACAGCTCTGTCTCTGCCTCTCTCTGCTGCTCTGATTGGCGCCATTGTAAACTGTATGAATTGAAATTACAGCCGGTCTTTTGAATCAAATAAATTTTGAAGCCATCTTCTTAATTAAATTATTAAAAAAAAAAAAAAACTATGATTATGTTTGAGAAAAGGCTACTCTGCATTAGTGCCAACTGTGTTACAGTGGACCAGTGACAAGGATTGATGATTAGCATAAAAATGATGATGGAGCTTGCACTGTGGTGAGGCAAATGACAAAACCTTTCATGCATTCATTCATCTATGTTTTTAATTACATTTTAATACAATGCTACATTTTCTTATATATATATATTTTCGACACAGTTTCCGTACACAAGGGTTGACAGATTTAGCTTGTCCATGTGCATCAGAAATAAGTAATGAGAGTAAGTCTCTCTCTTATTGGTTTGATGTCGCTTCCTCAAAATTACAAATTAAAAGTCAGATTTTCTTTTACTTCTTTTAATCTTGGGGACATATTTTGAAGTTTATTATCTCCTCTATTCATGTGAAATACTTTTTGCTTCAGCATTTAGTTCCCCTGATGGAAACTGTCAAGACGAATGGTCATTAAAGGTGCATTACGTAATTTTGTTACAGTTAAAGTACATTTACTTAAGAAAAGTCAGGCATTTAAGCTTACTTGAATATTTCCATTTAATGCAACTTTATACTTCTACTGGTTAGTTACTTTGCAAATTCAGATTATGAAAATAAACAATAGAAATCGGCTAATAAATTATGATGTACACCGATCAGTCATAACATTATGACCACTGACAGGTGAAGCGAATAACACTGATTATCTCCTTATCGTGGCTCCTGTCAGTGGATGGGAAGACAGCAAGTGAACATTTTGTCCACAAAGTTGACGTTAGAAGCATGAAAAATGGGCAAGCGAAAGGATTTGAGCGACTCTGACAAACTGTGATGGAACATCTACAAAAACTAAGCTCTTGTGAGGTGTTCCCAGTCTGCAGTCTGATCCCCATCCATATCTCATATACCATCGAGCATATGTGGGATGTGCTGGACAAACAAGTCAGAATCAAGCAGCAATGAAGCCAATGGGGAAGTGCTAAAAACTGTAATTCCTCGAGCGACCACTTGAGGCTGGATGCAGAACATTTCAACCTCCTTCTATTAAAATGTCCAACTACACAGCAGGAATAAACATGTTTACAGCCTGGTACAAAAACTGTTTTGGTCTCATAATTTCAACTTTAAAACAATGCTTTGGAAACTCTTCATGCATGCTCTGTTCATTCTTGATACTATTATTGGTCAAAATCAATGGAGCTTACTGGACCGCGGATCTGCCGCTACCACCTTGGTGCCAGATACCAACGGAGTCCACGCCTCGACAGGTCAGGGCTGTTTTGGAGGCAAAAGGAGGACCTTCGCAATATTAGTCAGATGGTCATAATGTTATGGCTGATCGATTAAGATATTCAGCAGCATATAAAGCTGTATGTTCTGATGTTACTGTAATACTTGAAGTGAAGTCAAATTTTGAATGCATTGTAGCAGATTATTTCTACATTGTGGTATTACTAGTCTTACTTATCTGAATACTTCTTTCACCAGCGAGTGGAATTTGCAAATCCACTCACTGCAGTAATCCAGAACATTCAACTAATCAATGCACAGAACCAGACTGATCAAAGCACTGGTGTAAGACTCAACATACCCAGGTTTAGACAGCTGAAAAATCCCTTGAATTGTTTATAATGCTGCAGAGAAAACAAACCAAACAAAGACAAGATCATATATTATTATGTTTTTACATGAGAACAAAAGGAGGACTATAACTCAATATCCAATTGTGGCCAAGAGAAGAAAACACAAGTCCAAGATGTCAAAAGGCCAGACTTGACATTTCCAGCTCTGTTCTGTGAAACTACTCCATAATATTTGAGTTGCGGAGCAGTGCCGAGAATACAGACGATTTCAAAACACACCACAGTCTTCGTGCTTAGCATTAGCATAAGCACGAAGCACGAAGCATGCCGCCATTTGCCCAAACTGTGTCAGTGTGTTTGTAGATTATTGAACATTTGCATAAAAATAAGTATGACGGCAAATGCAAAGCCTGCTATTTCCCCCTCACATGAGGGATCATCCCGGAGCCATGGCAAATCCTGAGCTTTGTTCATTGACCCTGTGGGGTCAATTACGTTTGCAGCGAGAAGACACGGAGAGCGCCTCAGGTTCACGAGACCGTAGTGTTGGCACATTGATCAATGGTAGGGATGCTTATCAGCCACAGTGTGTTACAGACACCTAATTGCAATTGATCCTCTTTGCTGTACCATTAATTGTAAATCCTCGCTCAATCACAAACACCACGCTAGACATGTTGTACTAAAACTTCATTCATCAGTGGGCTCTAGATTGGTTTTCAATACAGCGGTGCTGTGGCAGACAGTAGACTACCAGAGCTAAGAGACGCACTGCTCAGAGCACTGAGCTTCACTCTGGACTCTCTGGATGCGGCGCCTGGATGGTTTAAAGGTCAAGGTTGATAGTTAACAGCTGAGTGCTCTCATCAAGATGTCAACACTCCGACTCGTGGTGTCAACATCGAGTCAAATATAATAAAATAACTGATGCTTTTATTCTTTCTAGCAATGTCAGCAGCGTAGCTCTAGGGATGTCAATCAGTTTTTTTTGTTGATGGATTGCCATGAAATGTTATGCAGACGTTCATGCTCGTGGTCAGAGGACTAACGACTGTGGTGATCCATCAGCTTTTCCTCTTGTGCCACCTTGAGGTTGACATTCGTGGTCTCAAACAAGCACGTTCTGCCACGTTGAATATGACTTTTCATCTAGCACTGTCATCAGGGTTAATTGGCAATTGTTAGCATTACACTGAAATGGCACAATGGTAAAATGTCATTCTGAGTATGTTAGCATGCTGACGTTAGCTTTTAGCTCAAAGTGTGACTTTAAGTGCAGCATAACAGAGCTGCCAGCATGGCTGTAGAGACTCTTTATACAGACACGGTACATACTTCCAAAGGATATCATCATTCATGTCATGAATAAACTTCTATAGGTTAAATCCCTTTAAAAATCATAGAAAAAAAGATGCCTCTTGACTCCAGAACTTGCCTGAGAATTTTCAGATTTTTATGTTTTATTCAGTATCAAAGTTAGCCAGTGATATTTCTCTGTGCATTTCAAACAGGATCTGCTAATATCTAATTCGGCATACTTTTAATGGTGCCAAATGTGAACAAATATGGGCTAAAACGAGCAACGCTAAAAGCAGTGCTTAAGCTTTAGCCCACAGCTAACCAATGAACCTTCTCTTTCCATCTACCAATTACATATACTAATCTATAGTAATTTTTAGAGCAAATATGCCCAATGTCAAAGTAAGACAAATAATAGTAAAAATACGAATTAGTCTGTGAATATTTGGAATAGTAAATGTCTGATAGCATTAGCATGTTAGCACTGACATTGTGAGCATGGTCATGTGCTAATGTCAGTTAATTAGCAAAATTAGCAACTGTTAGCTTGATGACGTGCTGAATTATAGCTGCTGAAGTGTTTCTACTGTCATTATGAGCATGTTAGCATGCTAATGCTAGTCTCAGTATAGTCTTACAGAGCTGCTAGCATGGTTGTGGACCCTATAGACGTGTTTAATAAATGATTATTATATGATTTTAATGATATTATGACAAATATTCTTGCTTTCAGAGACAAATTATATGCCACGTTATGCAAACATCTTTGAAGAAACTGTTTTCTCTTTTCTTTTTACCTAAGCTACGTGTGCTTTATTATAAACACCTTCACCCAATGAAACACTTCCCCGGAGCTTTATTGGAGCAAACACACAGTGTTACCAGACAGGGCGACAGGCGGTGTGGAACTTTAAGGCTAACAGCTATGAAACAGCTTCTTCCCTCTGGCAACAGAGTGTACATAACTAAACAGCCGATTCTCAGCAGCAAAGAAAGAGGCTTGCCCAAAGGATAAACTCCTCCAGGAAGCCTTGAAAGAAATTGGTTATTAAATAAGGTAGACCGGAGATAAAGATGTCAGCAGTAATAATGCTTTTCATTTTGACTCTGATCTTATTTGTTCAGAGGGGAGGGCGAGCCGTGCAGTCTCACCGAGTTGACATAAGGGTTTCTCCCACTGCTGAGAGACTGATCTGTCAGCAGATACATGGCTTTGCCGTCTTTGTCGCCCTGCCCTGGTGAGGACAAACTAATATAGTGGAACTGCAGAGGTGGCAATTTCTTACTTACACATTTAATACGCCATACATACACACACACACAGGCAAGCCTGAACACATACAGTTCTGTCACTGCTGACGTACAGGCTGTGGTGGTTACGCTGTCTGCAGTTTAGCTGCTCTGCTGTCCTACATGTCCCAGTGGCAGACAGAAATGATGGGAAATACTGCACAGTAGACTCTGACCATTTGGTCATCCTTCTGTAAACAACCCAGAGCCAAGCCTCTGCTCGCTGTATTCGTCTGTGTTAGTGTCAAGTGTGTTTCTGTTATCACAGAGTGAGCGTCTTTGAGCTGCGGAGAGAGAGACAGAGAGAGAGAAAAAACACCAAACATAAAGACACAAATACAATAAACTGACACGGCTTCTAAAAATGAGACAAACACTGTGCGTTAGATGAATATACAACATAAAAAGGACACATAATGGAAATCACCTGGAGACACAATTACTTGGGGAAGAAACTAATTAAAGAGATCAAAATAATTAATAACATTTACATAGTTGTTAAAGTTCTTTGGGAATGTGCACAAACAGGAACGCATCGAGGACGAGAGTTTAACTGCTAATTGCAGTTTAGCTGCAACTTATTTGTTTATATAAAGGATGTATTTTTAAGAACCATGGTCAGTTCCATTAGTTTGTATAACCGTAATACTCCGAGCCAAGTACGAGTAGACGAAGCTGATGATGTAAATACAGCCCAGTATTTTAGCTTATTACTTTTTCGGATAAACCAGTGCAGTCTTATACAACAGTCCTGCAGTAAATTCTACCTTCATGAAGGTTGTGAGGTTCAGTTTTTGTTAAGTGAGGTGTTGACTCAACTTTATGATCATTTTGAAGGCTGTAGTTTGCGGCGCTGTTGAATAATAATGTGTTCTACTGACAGGTGTTTCTAATATTCAGGACTAAGTGCTACGGCGATGGCTGCCTCCAAACTATATAACTCCATCCTGCCATTCGTTTTCCTTTGAGGATTTAAGAGTGAACTTAAAACACACTTTCACTCTGTGTCTATCCTGTTCCTGTGTTACCTCTGAAACCGCTTTAGCTCTTTTGTTGTCTCCGTGTGCATTGTCTGATTTTGTCTTATTCCGTGTTTCTTGCTCTTTGTGTTAACGTAAAGCCTTACATTTTTCATGTTACAGATATTTTTTTTAATATTCTGAACATTTACCTGTTCTTTAATGAATATTTTGCACCTTCCATCTTCTTCAGCTTCGGCATATACAGTATTTTTGCAAGTTTTAATTGTAAATTTGTATGATTTTTATGAATATTTATATTTTCTTTCCTTCTACTCGTCTCAATGTGACGAAATCTGAAGGAAAATTCCATGAAGGTATAAAAACCTGTTTCTGATTCTGATCTCTCCTTTCATTGTTCTGTGCTTTAAAGCACTTATAATCAACTGTATCATGTCTGAAGTGCTGTACACTATAACTACAGTTATATATGATATAATTACAATATTATAAACATATATTCTGTGAATTCATCACACTGGAGACAACACTCAACTCAAAACTCAACGGCGATAACAAATGTGTTGAATGCTTTTCCCTCGGCGTAAATCATCATCAATGATTTCAGTTATTTAATGATATCTGTTTACTTGCCAATATTGGCACTTACTGTAATTAGAAATACAGAAATGATACTGTAATGGTAAAGACTAATGTTAATATTAATTAGATTTATTTTAATTGTGTATACACCCGGAAGCTTTTTTTATGACCGCTTGTTTATTTTTCTGCATTTCTTGTTTCATGCCAGGCTTTTATAATATGTCCTGAACCAGTTTCACGTCTTTACATCGATACTGCATGCCTGAGACTCAGATAGTACTTATTCCTCAGTTAATGAATGGATACGAGGCACAAAGGTGAAGGTAGGACCACTGAAGATGGAGGCCGGGCATCGTCTCTGCAGCAGGAAAAAGAACTCTGATTGGACAATTGACAGCAAACCACCTACAGGGTGCGCTCGTTAATCGTCAGTCAATGACATGCAGGCTGGCTGGAGATCAATATTAAATGGACTCTCTCACTGGCAAACTCTCAAAGCCCCTCCTCTGTCTGAAATTTCGGCAACAGACCATACCACAAAAAGGCAAATGGCTGAAAAAAAAAAACAACAACCAGAAGGGTAAACACAATTCACTGAAGAACAAGCCAGTCCTATTAAATATTTATAGGTCCTGCTTCTTACTTTTACTAAATTTCTTTTGGGTGCAATGAACAAAAGCCTGTTTGTTCTTAGAATAACACAACACATAAAACATGAACAATCGAGCCTAAATTCTATTTTAATCCCACTCTTCTTTAAGAGGCTTTGTTGTGACTTTACAGCCCGCTCTTATTCTCCCTACAATTGATGTCCAGCATTAGGACGGTAGCAGCTACTGCTCCTTTCCTCATTATGTCCGTAACATATTACAGGCTGGATCAATTTTCACAAATATGTACTGTCCTTACAGAAAGCTTTAGCTGACTGCTTTCTGTCTTTCATGTGACCACAAAGGTACCAGGGATCAAAAATGACACAAGGGCACATCAAACCCAGGGCTGTGAGCTCAGGTTCAGAAAGCTCCTCTGTATTTTTATGGAAATTTTAGGAACATGAAAAGGCTTTACGGAAACTGAAAACATGCACATGTGGGTAGATCCAGACTCAATATACCTACATCTGCCCACTTTAAGATCAACAAGATATAAATTTGAGTATAATCTTGCCAAGGCAACAAATCCTTTCTTTGCTGTACTCTACTATGTATGTGAACTCGGCCTGCTAGTCTTGCGGTGATGCTGTCTCTGGCTCTACAGTTCAACATTTCAGAGTTTGTGAATATGAAATATTCAGGATCCTTTGAATAACAGACAGTGAAGATGGTCAAATGTATGGATTCGCTAAGCTAGAAGGCTACGTATAAAGTAAAGATCTCTGTACAATTCATTCATTTGACAGTGCTCACCAAGTGGCGACTGAATTTAATGCAGAAGTGCCAAAAACTGCAGTTCCTCAAACGTCCACTTGAAGCTGGTTACAGAATGAGTCAGTCTCCATAAGTCCTCATGTTAAAATGTCCAACTTCACAGCAGAAATAAACATTTTTACAGCCTGGTACAAAAAACAGTTTTGGTCTCTATAGCTAATTTCCCCGTTCGTGACAACTGTACTGAGTCTGAATTCCTATCTAACTCACTTGTTCAAATTATATTAAAGCTTAAAGTTATGCAGGATTAACAGTGTGGCCACATTACTGGTGGCTTGTTTGAGCGCCCAGGCGTAATTCAGTCCAGCTCAGGTCCAACCATGATCCAGGCCTGTGTTGACTTTTAGACTAGCCGGGAGGCGGCAGAGGCAGGACTGCCAACATGCCGGCGGCTACAGTCACCACATTCTTGGTTCAAAACAGCTCTTCAGAAAACCGTCACAAATACTACGTCCATTCCTCATACTGTCAATGGTGCTGACAGGCACTTTAACGAGGTAAAATGACGATTGCTTCCCGCAGCAAGTGATTCACATTAACTTTAAATTAAACTTGTCGTCACAAATCATTTGTGAGGGAAGACGCCTGGACTCTGAAACACTGCTTCACGACCACAAGCAGACATGACCGTGTATTTTTCAGAGCGATGCGTCTTCCCTCTTGCTGATCGCGCTTATGAATCACGTTCCCTTAATTAATCTTTCATTCATATCATAACAATAATTTACATTGATAAGCCTAATATTTTTTAACCAGGACGTTCAGTATTTGGATCGAGTATCTTGTGAAAAATCAGTTATATACAGCTGTTATCGCCAAGTATTTAAAGGACTTGATCAGGACATGCCTTCTGGGATAACATCAGTGCCTTTCTGATAAAAGAAACATGTGGTCCTTTATTTGATTCACTAATTTATATGAAACCTCTCGATGTGTCTGGGTTCAATAAAAGTTTCCGTATTTAATACCTGAATCTATGCAAGCATCCCATACACACTTTTGTACTCAACATCTGCATCTTTTGAAATGTTACCGCCCCTCCCTGTCCTTAACTCATTGCGCGAGTATAAGTTATTTCCTGCAGATAGTACGTTGCCTTAAAAAGAAATATATCTTTTATTGGGAACTTGGCCTAACTGGGGCAGAGACAACTTTGGTCATTTAGCTCTGCCAGATTTAACTAAACTAATAAGATTACTTCTGCCTCTGGAGCTGCTCTGCCTCTGAGAAATGTTCATATAACTAAAACTCCAATCTGCTTAATGCAAATAAACTGCTGCTCATTGTCTCTTCAGGCCTCCCTTAGCTCTGTCCTCCTCCCAACCGAACGTAATTTCTCTCCCTTGCTCCCCCTTCCCACTTGATCATGCAAATCAATACAGGCTAAATATGCTATAGAGAGAGAAAGTTAACCACATGTTTAAAAGAAACACTCCAAAGCTTTATGATCTCGCATTTTCCATGTGAATAATTTGTTTTGGACACACAGATTCATCCCGACAACTTTACTTAAGTTGTCAATTTCAATTTGAAGCTGACGATGTATTAACAATCTCTGCAGATTTAATATCACCCTAAAATTAAGACACATAACCATCTATCATCCTCATGCAGCACTCAAGGGCTTGAAACTGGAAAGGAACATGCCTTGAGAGTAAATACAGCTATGCTTGTGAAAATGACAATCACATTAACTTGTTAGGAGTATGTAGTTAGTAATTAGTAGCCAAACCAGTGATGAGAAAAACAATCATCTTACATTAGACACACTTGTCTCTTTACGGCCTTGATGAATACAACTACACATGTTAAGTGTTAGTCTGTAATTAATTCTATCCAGTTAACAGACTGTTGAACACGGAGACATCGACATATGTTAAAGTCACTGCGGTTAATGTGAGAAAAACCTTACAAAATATGAGACTCATTCACCACAGGATGGAGAATGAAAGGGTTTGACAGGTGGTGAATGTGTCAGTGGTTACGTTTGTGTGCTTAAAAAATATGGTACTCATTTCCAAGCCTCTCATTGAAAAACAGATGTAACAGTGTGTACAGTAACCCTACTAACACAAATGTAGGCCTCACCTAATAGAGTAATATTTTAGTTTTGCATGACATGTACCGCGTCTCAAGCCCTGAGCTCATTATCAAGGTATGACAGACACTATACGTCCCTGTTTTGGTGTGAAAATCTCTTAACCAAAGGTCTTAGGACATCACGAGCAATTTGTTTTTCCATCGGCTACGGCTCTATTTACAGGTTGTCAGAGACAATAGAACTTAATTAAAAAGAACACAGTTATCAACCTCGTTACCGTCGTGAATTTAGTCAAGTCAGCTCAGGCATCTCATTTAATTAACTAGCCTTTGCAAAGCCGCTTAGCACTGGATCTCTGCATCATGTTTTTTTTTCGAGCTTTTTCCCTCTGTTTCCCGGCTGCATGAACAACACATGCACACACAACACATGCACCGATGTTCCTGGTTCTTTGCTCCATCTCAAGGTCGCACACCATAATGTCTGTTTGCTGCTCTGTGGATCATCACTCTTTCACTTTTGGACATTTGGCTGTAAAATGTCAAACTAAGTAACAATTTGATATCCAGTCACCACAAAGGCTCTGTAAGGCTGTGATGAAGAGAAATTGATGAAATCTCTGTAACGTCACCCACAGGTTTCCAGAGAGCCGTTGTGAAGCTCAGAGTGTGGTGGCTAATACAAGCCGTGTAGCATGGGTGGAGCTGAGGTGGGCTGAATGAAGCCTGGGTGCTCAAACAAGCCACCTATGACGGCACCCACCCATCAATAAAAGTGACAGATAGATACAAAGAACTTTATTGATCCCACACACTTACAAAACAATGCCTCGGTTCAACTTTGTTACGTTACGAACTGTGTGTAATATGGCGAGCAAGTTCAAATCAGAGTCCTTGTACATGTGAACAAAAAAAGATGATTCTGACTGTAATTCTGATGATTTATAGCCCAAATATTTGATGCTCTGTTTTAATTAGTGAAACCATAAACCAGATACAAAAAAACTTCTGCTTTTAAATTATCTAAATGTTTTTTATTAGTGTCAATATTGGACTTTATTTTTTATCTTCACATATTTCTAGCGTTGTGGCAAAAGGTGGAAAAAGCTCTCAGCACATCATCGCAATCATCTCGGGCAGTGACGGTGCCCTTGCGAAATAGTGTCTGGAAATAACGGAAGAAGAGAATTAGTCCAAAATAACTGTCCAATGGTAAGCCTGCACCTCCAGCCTATTTCCTGTGAGCCAGACTCAAGTCATTAGGATTCATCCTGTGGGCACCATTAATGTCTGTACCAAATTTCACGCCAATTCATCTAATAGTTGTTGAAATATTTCAGTCTGGACCAAAGTGGAGAACCAGCCAACAGCAATACAGACTAGCATCATCACCCGTCATCTTAATGTATAAATTAACTTATTAACTGAGGCTCGGCATGTGGCTGAGATACCGGCTCCATTGCTCTAAAAGACACAGCAGCTCAGCTTGTTAACCCTGACTTGACCTGTCGATAAAACCTAAAAACACCTTCACTGCGGATGCACATGACCTTTCAAAAGCTTGTACTTCTGCATGACATTTCATTTAGCGTCTACTCACTGTATTAGTCTTGGTCTGCACACACATCATATGCCAGCATGGCTAATTCTCCTCACACATTAAGCACGCTGGATAAACCGCCCCTATTGATTAAAGGGTGTTTTCAAACCTGGTTGCTCTCAGCATGCCCCTTAAACAATAAATCAATGTCCTCACCTCAGTAGGACACTGAGGTGACACTGTCACCAAACCCCAGTCAATGGGCCCCCCACTCGTTGACCAACGTTCACCGTATTGAACTTGCCACAAGCTCTTAGGCATAAAGAAAGATGTGCAGATTGAAACAAAGAAGCAAGACTGGGAGTACATTACACCGAGGCCTTTTTAATTACACATCCCCAAATAATAATCCTAGTTCCCAGAACTCATTGGGCTTTGTTCTCAGCTATCAGTTTTCTCTGTGACTAACCTTGAGTCACTGTAATTATACATTAGGTTGCTATGAAGGGGCCTAGCGGCGTAGTCTGGCTGCTGAAATGTGGGTCGTGAGTGTTTTGTGTTCTTTTCTTTAATCTAAAATATATTTAAGGGAGACAGCGGCCAGACAGGACACAGCTCTACATCACCCAGTGGGGTGCCTGTCTGCTGTAGCCACAGGGTCCGGTTGGATGATTTATACCACAATACCAATGGCTGTGATGGTAATATACTACAGGTAATTGAAAAGAAAATTGAATTAGGTCAACAGAAGCAGTGACAGTCATTGGATGTCACACAAAGGCTTTACAACTTCAACATCATTCTGCCATGCCGGCCCCATTAACTATCTTGCCGCCAATTCTAATATCAACTGACTAGATAATTGTCGCCATATTTCATTTAGACTTAACACACCCTGAAACTGTAGCTCGACCTATTGTGATACATGTACTATAGCACTGATAAGGTTTTGCACAAGTCGTCTAGTTGTATAAAAAGAGATAAGTTCTTATCTCTCGAGTCTCCCTCTCCTTGCCGTGGAGGTGGCATCCTCAGGGGAAGTGGCATGGATGGTCAGTGAACTGTCATGATGTGCTTGACATTATGACAGGGGCCAGAGGGGTGGCAAGAGATGGTACATTCCACCCCCCCACGACCGGATCAGAAGGTGATAGCTAGTTGGCTTGTTAGTATCATGGATGGATTACTGAACAGGCCTAACCGATTACAGGCCGGGAGCTGCTGGACCAGAGCCTAATAAAGACTGTTAACATTTGTCAAGCAGAGAGACACAAAATGACTATGAAGAGATTTCAGCCTCAACGATACAAAACAACAACAAGAAGACACAACAACTGACAACAAGAAGACAACTACAAAAGATACAAAACAACAACAAGAAGACACAAAACAACTACAAAAATCAGCCTCAAAAGATCCAAAACAACAGCAAGAAGACACAAAACAACTACAAAACAGCCTCAAAAATACAAAACAAGAAGTCACAAAACAACAAGAAGACACACAAGAAGAAGACACAAAACAACTACAAAAAGATACAAAACAACAAGAAGACACAAAACAACTACAAAAAATACAAAACAGCCTCAAAAAGATCCAAAACAACAACAAGAAGACACAAAACAACTACAAAAAGATACAAAACAACAACAAGAAGACACAAAACAACTACAAAAAGATACAAAACAACAAGAAGACAGACACAAAACAACTACAAAAGATACCAACAACAAGAAGACACAAAACAACTACAAAAGACAACACAAGAAGACACAAAACAACTACAAAGATAACAACAGCAAGAAGACTACAAAAGATACAAACAGCCTCAAAAATACAAAAAAGAAGTCACAAATGACAACAAGAAACAAAACAACAAGAAGAAGACACAAAACAACTACAAAAAGATACAAAACAACAACAAGAAAACACAAAACAACCACGAGACAAATTGACTTCAAAGAGATACAAAACCACCACAAACAGACACAAATCAAAATCTGAAATTGGACACAAAAAGACATAAAATGACTACAAAAAGATGCAAAGTGGTGATCACAAAAAGACACACGACTGTCATTTGTAGTCGCTTTGTGTCTCTCTTTCAGTCTGGGTGTCTTGCTCTTATGTTGAAGGGGGTGCCTTTTAAATGTTTCTGTCCAGGGGCCTGTTGTCTCATAATCTGTCCATGTCTGGAAGCGATATGAGGCAACAAACAGCAGCTGAGTATTTAATGTTTAATTGGCATTCATTTAGCGCGCTGAATAAACAATGTAGCTATTCATTTTGTCATATTGTTACAGGGTACACTTTACTATTGCCAGCCTGAGCTTGAGCTTACATTTTACTCATTTTACAAATGTGCCCCAGTCAGTAGTGTACATAACATAACTTTTTCCCTATGAGTGCATTGAATCATGGTGACCACACACACATGCTTGAGCGGCGCTACTGTGAGTGAGCACCTCCTCCACGTCAAAGACGATAAATATTATTGTCGCGTTGTGCATGACTAAAATGGCACCTAGAATGTTCGCGGTTAAACAGAGCAGCCGGGCCATAATTCACTCTAACCATCTCTAATGACACACAACGTAATTAACAGATAACGAAATTAATTAATTTGGATTTACCGCAACACCTTTGCGGCTTTGAAGTCACTTGTTTACTCGAATGAAGCCGTTTTGTTAATACGTAGCCACAGGACCTTTTTAAGTGCAATGGAGACGGCCGTGAGCCGAGTATGAAATGAGGGGAAAAATACTGGACAGGCCGCGCCGCACCGGGGGAAGACATAAGATGTTTGGCGTGTTTCCAGGTTCTGCCTTTTACTTACACTTATCACAACTTGTTTACAGCTTTCTGCACACTTTACTGTAATCATCATCTGTGAGGTATAGGTATGAAATTGTGCACTTTTATGTTTTCACAGAACTTGAATTACTGGAGTAGCTCTACGGCCTTTGTAAAAGCATGAATGAAAAGGTTTCTCTAGACTGAATGTGCCCTTCACAATCCTGTTAGGTGTTTCAGTCATTATTATAACATAAGCCCTGACTGTCTAACTAAACTTTAATGCAGTTTATATGACAAAGACTTTCCTTGGATATGGTTCCGCCGTGTGAAATGTAGTTTTTTTTTGTCGCACGCACCTGCTACTCAGTTATTGTACATTATAACAACAGTCGTGAGAGAATATTGACAGAGCTCAGGCAGAATGAGAACATTACCTTTATGCAGCAAAATGCTGGATTATTACAGCAGTTTTTAGCTCAGTCAAATAAAAGTCCACAGCTGCCAGCGTAGAAAGGAGGACGGAAAATGAAAATATAATATGCATTGCTTTCATTCACACAATTATTGCCTCACATGTGGAAGACGGTAATATGAAATGTTCCTCTAACAGCTGGGTCGCAGTCTTTTTTCGCCCGCCCCGTTGAATATATTCATGATCTGGCCGCAAGATGGTAAGCTCTCCCCCCTCTGATTCCTTATATCCTCGCTGTCTTGCGTTGAGCAGCGGTGAGGCTGATCAGCATGGACAGTTTCGTCTGAGGGGAAACAGGAGAGGAGACAGGAGTGACACAACCGCGGCCTCCTGCTGAGAAAAGAGAGAAGGTAGAGCAGGAGGAGAGGGTGGCTAGTAGATAAATAGACTAATCTAATTTGTTACCTCGACCAAGTGTATTCCAAATCCTCCTCTGTCTCCCGGTGTCCCAGCCCGTGGTGGATGATGCTAAAATGTTTGGGCAGGAAGGCACACAACTGGGAGAGAGCTCGCCCAGAGGAAGTTCAACACTATCCCACGGTCCTCTCTGACACATCGCACAGTTCTGTATTCTGCATTTAAAACCTCTGCCCATCTCCGTGCTGCAATGAAATGCATATACTTATGCAAATCAGCGAGTCTACGAAACAACCTGTGAGATGACTCTAATAATGTATTGATAGTAATATATCGCCATTGGAAATTGAAATTGAGAGATGTTGTCTCATCGGACCAGAAACCAAAAGTACAGATCAATTTAAAATGGCAAATGAGGGTGCTCCCTGAGCCCATTTCTTAGAAGTGAGTAATAGATCTCTGATCATAGGCTATTACCGCCTGGTCAGGCCGGGGCTATAGGCTGCCTGTGGAATACAGAGAGCACTCCTTGACTTTTTACATCAAAAAGACGCCTCAGAGAAAGTCCCCGGAGCTGTGGGCACCATGGATCTCACCACATGAGAAGTACAGTCGAATCCTCGGTTTCATCTTTCTCTCTGGTCTTTATTAATGGCGGCAGGATTGTAATTCAGAGAGTTCACTGATGCTAATCACACGTGCTGGTTTCAGACAGAGGGAGTGCACGGTGAGTGAGCTTTTTATACAGTCAAAGCCGGCTGCGGCAATTTGAGAAGCTAAATCCGGGTCAGAAATCCTTATTATAACTGAGAGCAGCGTTAAAGGGAAGACCACCTGGACCGAGACCAAGTCAAGACCAAGACCCGAGTGTATCGACAATGAGACAAGACCAAGACTTTGAAGGGTTGATACCAAGTGAAGATCAATGCCAAGGCAGGGCGAGACAGAGTCAAGACTGGCTGCCTATTGAAGCCTACTGAAGAATAGTTTGCAAATTTAGTTGCGTGAGGCATGGTCCCGGACATCTCGTCTCAGACAGCCACAGCTTCTTTTCTTGACTCCCGCAATTACTTTCTTGCAATGCACAACTCTTTTCTAGTAAAAGTAGCTAGTGCTGGATCGAAAAGCTGCTAAAATTCTACAAATAGAGGGAGAAGATCAAATTAATTACCTGCAAGCTATAGAAACATCTTAATCCAGACATCCACAGACAAAGAGTAAGAGAGAGAAGCGTGGGAATGAATGATATAATGTAATTATAATAACAGCATTTGAAGTTTTACCTCTAAAGACAGTCATAACGTAAGCAGCATTATGCAATATTTTGATTGTTGGCTTTGTGAACCACTCAGGTTTTTTATGCGCAAATTGAAAATATGCATAAAAAGATGTGGATAGAAACGCACTTACTGTCGTTGTTGTTGTTGTATTTCTTTACACCTTTATAGAATATCGAAGAAACTGAATATAATATGCAAAACTATGTTTTTATCGGTGTATAATGACCTTAAAGTGAGAACTGTTACCATAAAAGGAGCCTTTTATATCTACGGAGGCCACCCTTGTTTTTCCTTCACGCTAGGAAGGAGCAGGTGAGGCGAGGTGTTGCAATCAGCAACTACACCGCTTGATACAAAATCCTATGCACTGGACCTTAGGAATAGGAAACGTTTCATATTCGATATGCTTTATAGTCTATGCAAGCAAATATATATTCCTTTTGTTTGACATAAAGTCAAATGAAGACAGTGTGTTATCCTACACTGTGATATTACGTTTGATTTCTATTCAGAGGTCAAACTCCCTGTCAGAAAAAACTTGTGACCTCGAACAGAACATTATGTTTAAAAAACGTTTCTTCACATCTTTATTATGTAACCTTTCACCAACATTTCAGGCAGAATATGAATCATGAAGATGCTTTCAAGTGTCACCAAATTGTTTTAATTATTCAAACGCCTCGTCATGTTCGCCGACAATAAAAAAAAGATCCATACAGTGTGTGAGATTCGTCTGAGCCGATGCAGATGAAGACCTTTTTGATCTGACAGTCAGAATTGATGGGTGGGTACTTAGATCACTACACCTGTGTGATGAGAGATGAGAGAAAAGACATTTGAATTTCAAATTTCCATCTTATTACGTGGTCTGTACAGCGAATACGGGGTATATGAGATAAATTGGTATTTTGAAAAACCTCGCTGGGATAATTTTTATAGAAGAACCTCAGAGAATATCATTGTGCAATAATGACTTCTCAGCCCCTCTCCTCAATATCCTGATAACAATATTCCTGCCTGTACAACACTCCGGGTCAACCTTAAAGATTTTGCAGGCCTTGAGGGCTGAAATATTTAGCATCTAAATGTCTTATTTGCAGTGATTCTGAGTTCAACAGCATGCATGAACATAAAAAGGACTGTGTTTATATAGTATTGCCTTTAGTGTGTTCTTATTGATCAAAGTTGACAGCTACACATGTTGGATGAAGAGAAACATCACGATGATGTATTTTTGTTGCATTATTTATCATGGCTGGCCTGGTAGGGCGACGGTCCCTGAGGTAATGTGTCTCCTGATACATTATATCAGACAAATCTCTGGCTCACTCTGGAGAGTTTTTGCCTCAGAGTTTTATAATGCATTCATTTGGTGTTATGTAACATTTATGTTTTAGGTCGGGGGGGAATCTGCGCGCGCGCGTATCTACTGCTAATTTCATGTTTTATTTATTATCAAATGGCAGTCGTCTGGGAAGGACTTACATTGTGTTTGCTTAGACGGAGACAGTTTGCAGGATTCAGTTCTGTGGAGCTAGTGTGATGTATTCAATAAAAAAAGGTCTCTGGATGAATAGAATGGTGCATTGTGTGCTATTATCACTTTTGAGTAACCTTGATTAAAAAGACGAAACCTCAGAATGGATGTTCAGGAAAAATCGCATTCAATTTTAGCTGAAGTAAGACAGGCGAGTACAATTCATAACAACTAAATCCAGGGTCGTTTAAAGGGGATTAATCCCGCTGATTTGTTGTCGCAGAGCCCTGAAGTTGATAACAAAAAAGGAATATCCTGCTCAAACTTCAAAAAAAACATCCTACATCTCCCACAATGCAGCGTGATAGTGTCACTCCATTCTTAGATATTTTCTTAGAGACAACAGGACACTTTTACAGCTGCTTTAACCGGCTGAGTAGTACTCCTCGTGACAGATATATTCCAGTGTAAAATCAGTGCAATGCCCCTTTAAATACAGTACTCATTAATCAGAAGCAATTTGAAGTATTTAAATAAAAAAAATCTCTCCAGGCCGACTGATTAAAATTACATTATATCTGATCATTTATTTAATCCATTATCCATATATGAATATGTCGCCTCTTGTCTATTGTTTTTATGTTTTATCTGTTTATTCATCAGTTTTATTATCAGATTTTAAAACACGTTGCACTATCCTGCACAGAGTGCACTTTAAAAATAGGGTTGATTGATGAAGGGTTTGATCATAAGTATTGATATGAAAGACATCAGTGAGGTATGTTACACACAAAAAATGTGAGTTGTGACACTGAACATGTTGCTGGTTTGCTGTGTAGTTAAAAGGACCAGTGTGTAGGATTTAGCTGCTGATTGCAACCCCCTCACATCACTGTCTCCTTCCTAGTGTTGCACAAAAACACAAAAGGCCTTTATCAAGAGCCAGTGTTGAGTTTGACCATTGTGGGCTACTGTAGAAACATGGCAGACTCCACGGAAGAGGACCTGCAGTGTCTGTGGGTAAACAAAAAACATAACTCTCTAAATCTCTTTATTCATCAGGTCATTAGACACTCATGAAAACAAATTTAGGCATATTATATTTAATTTCTGCAACATTCTGTAAATCTGACACACTGGACCTTTAATGTCGCAGCTGGTTTGCATGTTTTTGTTTCGGCTTCAAAGGGTCAGTTTATAAAAACTTGGACTATTTATAAGGTATAAAATAGTTCCGTTAACTGTGAGGTTTTAAGGTTATCCATCCAGATTTGCAGAAGGTTTTTTCTTGAACCTGCTATTCAGTCTTTTGAGTGTTTTTACCTTTATATGACAGCAGACAGTAGAGAGGTTAAAGAAAATTGGGGGACATGTAACAAAAGTTGCCCGCAGGCTTCAAACTGAGGACATTGAAAGTACGTTTTTACAATGTACTGTTACTTTTTGTTCATTTTGAGCACCACAAACAACATTTCTGATGGAAAGTGGGACTTGTGGAAACTTCAGCAGAGAAAACCAAAATATTCTGCAAGGGTTTGTTGTTGTTGTTTTGTTATTTGGGTGAATTTACCCTTTAAGGCAGAAACTGCAATCAGTTTGACAAGAGAGAAATTACTGACAACACTTATGTCCTATAGCATATAGGCAATTATTATATTTAATCAATTACGACATGTCAGATTTACATACATAATCAGCGTGAGGACAATAATGAGATTATTGCATGTACACAACGCTATAGTACTAATGACATGTTCAGCCCCAGTTGTCTGATCTTACTCTGATTAGCTGCTGCAGACCCTTGTGGAGATGGATTATTAGATTTCACTCAAGTGTCTGAAAGATTTGGATGTCTGTACTTAAGTGTGTGTGTGTGTGTGTGTGAGTGAGTAAGTGAGAGAGAGAGAAAGTGATTTCAGAGCCTGGAGATGTTTGAAGTGTGTCAAACAGTTGAGAGTTGATGTAAAAACTGAGGGATTGTTGCCAAACGCGCCAACTACGCAGAGAGCTCCCACAGGATTCATGAGCTGTTTGGGTGTCGAGCTCATTTTGTTCGGATTCGATATATAGAATCAGCAGCAGGAGCCAAACGTCACGATTTGTTTTAAGACTTGATATTTTTGTCTTTTGTGAAAGAAAATAGCCTTTGTTTAAGGATCATATGTGTTCAAGTCTGTCTAAATACAACACTCACACGTCTACATGTATATTTAAAGCACTGGTGATTGTTGTAATTACTCATCTTGATAAACAGAAACCAAATAAAAAACAATAAAATCAGCAATAAAATAACAATATATAAACATAAATATGTACATTTGTCTACTCTACTACATCTCAGAGGGAAAATATTGGACTTTTTATGTCTTTACATTTGTCTGACAGCTTTATTTACTCATTATGTTATAAATTAAATGTGGAAATGTACACCTGAAAGGATGAATCAATTAATCATTTAGTCCACTGACATAAAATCAACTATTTTAATAACTGTATCAGTCATTTTTCATGCAACAGGTCCCAACTTTCAGTTGCTGCTTTTTTTTTCTTTTTTTTTTATCCTAATTTAATTTTGAATTTCGTACTGTTGGTCAGAAACAACTTTCACTGTGGGCTCTAATTGAATAAATCTGAATAATTTCTGAATTTTTACAAACCAACTCAACTCGATTCACGACAAAAATGATCAGCAGATTAATCCATAATGTCCTATACAACATAACAACAATAGCAATGTACAGAAAAGTGTGTCAGCACTGTAAAAAAAAAAAAAAAAAACAACCTGTACAGCATGTAGAGGAAAGGTGGATGAGAAAATTTAATAACGCTGGTGAGCCGAGGATGAGCTGAAGCACATCCTTGATAAAAAACGTGAACCTGAGTTTGTGTCTCGGTGTGATATCGAGCTGCAGCCTCGTCAGGAGCTGCCAATTTACATGAAAACACAAGTGCGTCTTCACAGCTTTCATCACACCAAAAAACAGTAGTCAGCACCGTGCTATCATCATTTCTGCTGTAGCCGAGCGACAAATTCTGCTTTTTTTGCTCTCTTCCTTTCGATTGGAAAATGATGGCTTAATTATGATAATTTGTTTTTTTCATTTCCCTCCTCTCCACAGAGAGTTGTAATTAATCCATTAAAAACAACACCTGTTATCCAATATGCTGATGAAGACACCTCTGAGGTAAAACGCCGAAATGGTGACCATAGCGGTACAGCGCGTCTACGCGTGTGACGTGTCCTCTTCGAAGGGACGATTAAGCTTTCCTGTTTGATTTCCCCCTGATGAATCATGATAACAGTAGTGGGTAAACTTCACTGCAGAAAGGAGACCGAGACGCAGAATGTGCATTTAGATATCTGACAGCATGCTTTGAGATGTATACAATATATCTATGTAGTTATCATGTCACTTGTTTTATTTTATTTGTTGTCATTAAAGCAATAGTTTGACTTTCTGTGAATAATGCTTATTAGCTTTCCGGCAGAGTTAGATGAGATGATTGATACAACTATCAACTAGCTTAGCTTAGCTTAGCACAGAGACTAGCAACATTAGAACTGATTGGTTATATGCTGACGACGATCTAGTCTTTGGGGGCCAGTGTTTATAAGTTTCTGGAAAACAGATAACGGATGATAAGCAAGAAGGACGATAAAATAAAAGCTAAATCATTATTTGACATTGGACATTGTGTTCTGAGATTGCATCTTGGCCAATGCATTACGCCTCTTTTTGCTCTCCCGACGGACTACAAACAGAAACTAGAACGCTTGTGGTGCTGAATTCTTGGTCCCCTGCCTTCAGATTTATATGTTTATAGAGATTAAGAAGAGACTAGAAACAGAGAGAAACAGTTGGCTCAGTCCAAAGGTAACCTGTAGCTTCTAAAATCTAAGCCTCACTAATTAACACATTATAGTTCATTTTTTTAATTTGAATTAATAACTATTAACTTTATGCAAGTTGCCAGGCAACCAGAGGAGACTCCACAAATTTACTGTTCCCAATCAACAAATTACCTGACACAGACCCCTCCTCTACGGTGAAATGTTGTTTTTGCTCTTCAGTTTTTATACAGATTATATAAACATAAAACGTGTTAATTGGTGAGTTCAGGGGTGTTGGTAGATGAATTTTTCTTACCTTTTAAATATCAGCTGTATACTTGCTTCCAGCAAGCAGCAACCTTAGTGGCTGTGAAGTAAAGCCAATGCAGAAGTACGAAAAATTGCAGTTCCTCTTAAGGCCACTTGAGGCTGGCTACAGAACTAGTTAATCTCCATAAGCGCCCATATTAAAATGCCCAACTTCGCATGTTTACAGCCTGCAAGGTGCCATTACAGGTGGCTTGTTTGAGCACAGAGGCATCATTCAGCTCACCTAAAGTCCACAGACGGTCCACATCTTCGCCGATTTTTAGATTAACCGGGAGGTGACAAAGGCTGGGCTGCCAAGATGCCACCAGACTCTGAGCTTCACAACGGCTTTTCAAAAACCTGTGGGTGACGTCACGGATACGACGTCCATATTTATGCTGTTTATGGATTCAAGCCTTTATCCTAAGCTAAGCTAACTGCTGCTGGCAGTAGCATCCTTAATTTTTGTGTCTTCTCAGCTAGCCAGAAAGCTACTACTGTACAAGTAGGAAATATAGATTCAAAACACCGATCAGTACTTTAAAAGGTAACATAACAGTTTAAATGGGATACCATCAAGGGGATTGATCGTAGGCAGCTCGAGGTCATTGTTAGTAATGATGTTTAATTAATTCAGTCAGTCAGAATTTGTGAATAACATTAGAAATAATAAGAATTTTTCTATGAACACCTTCAGTTGCTCCAGTTATAATTAATAGGAGACTTGTACTAAAAGCAGTTTTAACAATGCCTGTCTAAACTTTTCCGTTTGATTGAGTTTTATATCCGGGCAGCGCTGTGAATTTCCGAGCCATAAATGCATCCTGATCCTCAGGAAATCAGCCTGGATTACTGTCAAAGTCACATTTTCCATCATTTACAATTCATTTTCAATGGATCTGCTCGCTGCGAAGTCAGACTGACATTCCACATTATGGCACAGGACAAAGTTTTCTTTCTTGTTTCCAGTATAGAGACAGGAGACAGAAGCGAATGTTCAACTAAGGGTTTGAAGCTAAATATAATATGAAGATGTCTGTGTGACATCTGACAGGACACCGTTTCTCTTTCAAAATGTTTCTGTCTGCACTGACTGTGTTGTTTTTATCCTTCACATCTACAGTACAGTACACTCTGTCAGTATTACATGTGGCATTACAGGCATGTCTATAACACAGGCAGCTCATATATGGACCATATATTAAGGCCTTCGGAATAATCCCTCAGGATGACGTGTTCCTATTTAGTCAGCCTTCTCAAACAGCTGCTGCCTCATTGTCCTGACATTTCCAGGGAATTAGTTATTATTCAGACGTGTTTATTGAGACTTATTGTCTGATCTTGTATTATTAAATTCCCCCTCTTTTTCACTGAGCGCTAACTAGATATACCACTTTACTAAAATTGCTTTGGCTTTCGCTCAAATTGAAGTGACATATGAAGAGTAAACATCAGACTTAATCTATGAGAGGACATCTAAAAACCAAGGCTGTGTTTGAAATAAATTAAAAAATGTGCATGTGTATGAAAAATGTGTATAAAAAGGTGACATTGTGTGCAATTAAAAACTATCAATGAGAATAATCTGCCCTCATCAAGAAGTAATCAGTAAAGCACGTATTACGGCGGTAAGGTAAGGCGCAGATGGCGCCAACAAGTGTTAATGTACAACTATTCAACTGTGGCTTATCCTGTCGTTTCTAGCAAAATAACTTCCCATCAAACAGCTTGTGAATCACCCTCAAAGTCTCCAGACTAGACTGTCAGTACGCCAAAGAGACTGTTCGTTTGAACTCTTCAAAACAGAAAGTTAAAAGCAAAAAAGGTGTAAACGGGGGAGATAGTGGAGGACACGGCGCCTTGTTAACAAGGTCCATCATGTGTGGGGAGAAACTTTCAGACTGTGTTCTCATTTAGAGTTGATTTACTGAAAACCAGAAGGGAGGCTTATTGTGCGACTGAAAAGGTCAGGAGTAATTTTTGACTAATGTTGTTTTTATCTCTGGCTTGCTGTCTTCCTGATTAATTATATCCAAGATGAACATACAGAGGAGAGACGGAAGATGCTCGCTGTGGCCTGTGTGTGGGTGTGCAAGGCACCGATACCCTCCGTTTAGCAAGTTTGGATAGCGGGAGGGAGATGTTTCGGGTCAAAAAATTAAAATACAATTTCTATATGAGTTGAGAGACGTATTAAGTTGTCGAAAACTCTAAAATACAGCCAGTGGCTTTGGATTTGTCTGCAAGCAACGGGTCACAGATTTGACCATGGTGGTGGTGACTGAAATAAAGTTATATTTTAAGGAGAGGAACAATTGCATGCTGAGTTTCTGATATTTGTTGTATCATTGGCGCAAGAACCATCTTCCCACAACATGTGACCTCTTCACTTATAACTATTATACGCATTTGAAATTGCTGCAAACATTATTGCTGCTGTAAAATGGTCAAAATGGTAAAAGTTAAAAATATTATAAAAAAGCATATGGCATTCAAACATGTGCTAATTGGTACTAAACACAAAGTACTCATTATTTGTAGTAGTCATTATTTTTCCAGTCACATACATCAATCTCACGGTAGTGGTAGAGGAGAAGTCATCCAAGTACCTGACGGTCGCTAGCATGGCTAGAAATAATTAAGTAACAACAACAAAATCTGTCAAGTGTCAGGATAAAGTGATCCCATTTCCATCGATTTAAACGTCTAAAACTGAGTTGCAAGGAACAGGAAAGGGAACACTATTTCACCGTTAAAAGGGCCCCCATCACCTCTTGATTTTAGCTTGAAGGATGGATAGGAGCTCTCCAACTGAGAACCTGAGTGGCCTCAAAATGTTTAGTGGGGTTAAAGGTTGCTAATGCAGCTTGGATCAAAGCCATTTGAAACCCTGTGCATTATTAAAAGCATTTTTAAAATCAATTCTGCACATGTTAGGCTACAAGTGCAAAGAGGAGATGGATTTATGAAATCTGTGTGATCTGCAGTCGCCTATACATTACCACCTTGGTCTTTGTCCTGTTGCACCTCCAGCAGGAGGCACCCAAGAGTGCAAACCATCCTACAAAGCTTCCCTAAATATGGAACAGCAGACTGCAGTCACTGTGACTAATATTGTCGTGGATTGGTGAGCTTGTCACCCTGTCAGAAAGACTTAACCCAGCGGTGGAATACCATCATCGTCATTGTCATTCTTTTGATCCCTAAATATAACTTTAGTCGGACAAGGATTGACTGTTAAATCAAGAGCTTTTCTACGTTGCACAGCTCTATTTATCACCACACTCTGAAATTACATTGCTGCTGCTGCTACTGCTCCAAACAATTGCAAATGCAGTATATCTCACAATTTTACCGTCAGAGGTGAAAAACACCCTAGGATACATGAACTTTTCAACTTGGGGCAGATTTTCCAGCGACTATATATCTTTTTGTACAGATATAGATGTATATTCTGATCCTGACAACATCACACTGAGCAGCAAACCACACAGAATGGGGTGAAAGAATGTAATTCCTTGATGTACTGCCTTAATATCAAGGCACAGCAGATGCCTGGACACCGTCCATATCTCTTGATATCCTGTCGATGAATATAACAAACACTCGGTAGGACAATATGCCTCTTTGCTGGAGACTAACCTCTATCTTGAATGAACAAGAATGCACACATGCTGCCTCTGTCAGCCTGTGTGAGAGCTGTATTCATGTTCATGAGTGTGAATGACTCGCAACACCAGCTGCAGCCCCGGCTCCCCAATGCAAATTCCCATTGGATCTCTTGGGGAATCTTGGGGAATTTAGGAATATAATATACATGAAGACATGATTAGTAACCTCGTTTGACCTGTTGGTTATTTGTAATGGGGTTAACGGCTGAACCACCTTTCAGGGATCAGGAAGTATCCACACTATACGTCCCCTTTTACAGTTTCTTAGCATTTCCTAAGAGGCTTGTTGATCTGATTGTTAGTACAGACCCTTTAGGCTCTTTTTTAAAGACAGTGGCCACCACCCAGGCCTCTGCTCCAACGTCACTGTTCCTGAAATCTCACTGTCATTTCAGAGACGTATCAACCACGACATTCAGAGCCCTCATTACTTCAACACAGATCTTGTCCACCCCTGGCACCTTCTTACTTTGAAGATCTATGCGGTGACCTCTGCCAAAGAGATGAGCAAGGACTCTCTTACTAATACTTAAGAGAGGGTGTCAAGTTTTAGATATGGTCAAAGCATTTCTTCCACCTTCTGACAATATTTCCAGTACCTTATCAGTCATTTACCTACTCCTGTTGAGAAATATGTGATCTGAAGTCTTTCAGCGAAATGTTTGCCTGAATTTCTTGGAGGTTTTCTCAAAGTAGATCTTCTCTGGATTTGAGGGGTCACTATGACTCATCACAAGTACTTGTCATAGTTCATGTCTGAAACCCCCTCCACCCACATCTATCTGACACTGGAATAAGGGGGGGCACTGCTTTTAACAATATTTGTAACATCCCAAAACTGACAATCTGATAAGAACACCCACTGGCAATTTGTCAGACATGCAAGAGGTGAGAAAGCAGCCACAGTTTGAACTTCTCCCTCAAGCGTTTTTTTTTTTTTTTAGAAATTCTCCATGCTTTCATATGAACAAACAAGTGCAACATGGTCACAGGTGGTCATTTGTCAATTTTGATTGGTTGCCAAGTTTCAAAAGGTCGATTTTATCTAATATCTGTTGGAGGGCAGATGGCAGGAGGGAGAGTAGAGATACGGAGGACTGAGGGCACGGTCACACAAATTTGCATCTTTTCTTTACGAGGCGTTCAGCTTTGCAAAGTGTGTTTACCTCAGCAGCCGATGGTCATTCCCTTGCATTCACACGTACGTGACTGTGCCCTCAGAGTGGCAGGCTTCAGGTGAATGCAAAGAATCTGAAATGAGCTGAAACTAATGGTGGGTTCAGTCAAACACGCAATGAGTTGAGTGACGGTGGGTTGGTTGAGCTTACTTGGGTTTCAGGTAAGGCCTGCATCCTTTACTTGTTGATTTGCAACCGAAGGGATTTTGTATTTGTTGTGGCCTGTTAGTAGCTGGTACAGCCATACGGCTTTGGGGTGATTAAATCCCCTACACCTAGCCTAGTGCCATTTAAAAGTTATCTTAGCTATTTCTCTGAGAGCAGTTTTTTTGCCTCGTCTTTTGTCAGACAACTTCGACTTGGACAGATGACACTACTTTTTAGCTGATGTCCACTAGCTTGTTCTTGGGTTTCCTCTATGATAGCTACTCACAAACTTTTTTCCAGCTCCAAGCAGCTAGCCCAAACAGCTTTTGCTCTTTAGCTCAATGTGTCACATCTTTCCTGGCCATTACTCATTCACAGCCGTGAAAGATCTTCCTCCTTTAATGTGGTGGCTCAGTGACAAGCTGGTGGCGTACAGTGTAGCGAGGGATGTAGATGGCCAGAACTGGGTAATTGCTCTGGTATCGGGGGAACGGGACCAAATTGGAATGAGTCTTGGAGGCTGGAGCCGCGTTGATTGAGAAGCAGCAGCGATGGCGAGAAGGGGCAGACTTCCTCCATGGGAGCACAGATAAGGAGGACACAGACAAAAAGAGTGGGGAGACCCAGGCATCTATTAGAGGTGTGTGTGTGTGTGGGCTGCTTGCAGGGACACACAAGTAAGCAAGGGAGTCAGAAAAGCGCTAGTTTGCTCTGTAATGAGCTGAATGAGTGTAATATTCTGTGGCGGTAAGTCTAGTTTGGCCTCGGCGTGGGAGGCTTCTTCCACCTCACCTTGGGCCCTGCCATTGTTTCATCAAAGCTTAATGATCCTGCATGCACTGTGACAAGCAGAGGGGTATATTAGTGACACTGTGCATTCATACAAGGCATCATTATAATGAATATGCTGCACAGGGCAATATATTAGAAAGCATTTTGACAGCAGCGTAAATCTAAGTCAAGACGAGGCAAACGTTAGTCTACCATCTCAACAAGCACACAAAAGGTATTTCCATTGAGGGCGGGCTGTATATAATTAGTACCAGTTCTATTTTTAAGTACATCATGGTAAATCACTTGTACCATGGGAATTACTATGGTAAAACTGAAAATACCATTCATTACTATCACAATGCCATGACACTCTTCTGCAAGGGTAAAAACTATTAAGTCTAAGAATATATTTCTCTCGCTGTGAGGAACTCTTTGTTGGCTCTAGGACTTTGTGAAAAGTTGGATATTTGTTAGCTAGTACTACAGAGTGGCAGCTGTGTAACCATTAAGGTAATTTTAGATTTTTTTTTTCCGCGGATAAAGCTGAATAAGTGGGTATTTTGCACGCAGCCACATTCTTCCCCCAAAGACCCCGAGATAATTAAAGGAAAGTGGGGCTTGGGGTGATCTTTGGATCCTGATGCAGAGCCATGGAGCTCGCTATTCAAGCACCACTTGTGATCTCTGCGGGCCTCCATTGGGGGACAGGAGAGGTCATGACACTGCCCAGCTTGATCAAAGATTCCTGTGTCTTTGGTTCCCAATAGTTTTCCTCTCTGGTGCGCTGTCTTGCTGTTGGCAGTCTGTGCTATGTTGTGTACCAGCCTTTAATGATACAAAATTAAAATAAATTCATGGCTTTTAATACACTGTCAGGGAAAATTGGCAATACAAGTTAGTATGATAATTAATATCAGCTGCATTTTTAATCACATATTCTCTATGTTTAAAATTCTGCAGTATTCCAAACGTACAAAGCGCACGTAGGGACACACAGATGTCAGTGTCTCTATGATTCATGGTAGCCAGCTTGTTTTCTTTATCAGTGCAGCGTACTGTACTGTTCGGCTCGCTCCCAGCAACATACCTCCCCTGACTCTCTGATAAAACATGGGGTCTGTCACACAGACTTGTGCTGAGGCCCGGCAGGGGAGCCCTAATGATTGCAATAAAAAACAAATGCAAATGATTACCTAGGGTTCCTCTTGTGTGGAATCTGTCGCTCAGCCTCTGGCTGTCAGGATGGATCACTGCCATCGTCTGTGGACATGGAGCGTTAGGAAAATAAACACCAACTGGGCCAACGCAGGCAGCAACAATGCAATAACAATAATACTATTATCTGTTACATTGTTTGTTGGGTGGCAAGCTAAGACCATTTTGGTGAAGAATGATGGGTCACGGCTGAGCAGAATCAGACTCTGCCAAACCTAGCGATCAAATTAGCTGCTGTTTATTTCTACGTTTTCATATTGCACCGCTTTACAGCCAGATTATTTCAGTATATTCATTATACTCTATGCCGTGTTAAAAATTGCTCTCATCTCCAATGGATCAGATTTTCATGAGCTAAGAAAGAGCTCTATTTTCAGCTCTGTGAGAATGTATTTTTGAGTGGTGGAAAGTATTACTTAAGTACTAGAGTTTAGAACCATTTTGAGATACTTGACTTGACTATTTTCATTTTATCCTACTTCATACTGTTACAGCACTACTGTTACTATATATTTAACTATAGTTACTGGTTTCGTTTGAGGTAAATATAGAGATTTATAAATAATAAATAAATTGAGTATTGACTTATAGACCTATAGAACATACACGGTAAATAAAATAAAGTGAAAGTTGTATTATTGTGTTACATTTTATCAAACATAAGCAGAACTATATGTTTGACTGCTTCTAATTGCCTGACAATATACACGTGGCTCTTGACATTTTATGCAATGTTTTATGTATATGCAGGACTTCCACGAATTAAAATATAATAATTGGAATGGTTGTCAATTTTTTTTTTTTTTTTCTGTTGTTTTTTCATTTCCCAGGTCAGGATTAGAAAGAAACAAATGCATCGCCTTCCATCCACTTCGTCAACCTGAGGATCATCAGCAGTTATGTATTTCTTTTTTAACTGCAGGCAGAGAAAATGTAAATTAGTCCCGTGCCTGCTGTTGAATGGCCAGAGCTCAATTTGAAAATGTTTTGGCTCTAGTAGGTCATAACTAAAGAGTTGAGTCAACACAAAATAAGAGGCTCATATAAAAGGATTTTATGAATTATTTCCTAAAGTGTGTCAGCTTTTCGAATTTAGAGGACAAAAGAGGTCATACTAAACAAGAGCACAGATGCACAGAACAGTATATCACTCTGTAATAATAAAAAAAAAAAAAAAGTCATGGCTTTCTGAAATTAGGCCTCAGGGGCTGCATGTTCCACATGAAATCTCCTTCGTTGGTCCTTGGTGAATGGAGCGGAGATGTGATGTTCGACTCAGGGGTAAAATCTGCCTCCAGCCCTCTGTCAACAGGTGAATTGAGACTTTATAGCGATGTGAGA
Source organism: Miichthys miiuy (assembly GCA_036365135.1). Lineage (NCBI taxonomy): Eukaryota > Metazoa > Chordata > Actinopteri > Sciaenidae > Miichthys > Miichthys miiuy. The sequence goes on from CM071618.1 coordinate 6,559,561, forward strand.
TTAGTTCGGGGAAGGGCGAGGGAGACTTTCTCTGCAGACAGATGGATCATGCATTGTCTCTGGTAAGCATTCCACGGTGTAAGCTGGGCTAATCCTCAAGGCAAGATGTATAGCTTCGGTGCATTTGTCTGAAAACAGACAGTCTGGCAGTGAAGGAACACCTATAATACTTAAATAACTTGCACAGAGACTCGGTATACATTGATTCAAGGTCAACAGGAACCGCCACTGACGTTTGTACAAACCTATAAAATATAAAATAGTAAGATTACAAGCTTGAGATCACATTACAGCGATGACATTCAAACATTTCTGCAGCCGTATTGCTACAGCTGGAAATGCCTGCTTTTCTATTTCACCTATTTTCAGTGTGTCTTGTAGTTATTTGGTTGTCTGGGTCCTTTGGGGCTCAAGGTGCCTATCGGTCAAAACTATCTAAACAACAATTTTATGATTGATTTGTCATGCAGTTATATAAGAGGCTGATATGGAGTGCACACAGAGTGTCCTGGAAGACCTGAGAAAGAGATTATATTGGAAATAATGATGATTAATTTGTTGTTCAAGAGAAAAATATAGAGTTGTTGTTGTTGTTTTAGCTCATTTTGCGAATGATGTCTTTCAATGACCAAAAAGAGAGCAGCTTCTTAAAGTATTACACACCTCTTTTCAACGTGATTGTGCTCAGACAAAATGCAAAGAAAAGATATTTAACTTCACATGCCTCCATTTATATTTTGGGTATATATATATATATATATATGTCATTATGAATTATAGTCAATGACTACAATATCGCTATAGCAAGAGCAGAGAATTACGACGAAACACAATGTCATTAGGGCCGTTCTCCGAGTTTTAGGTGGACTTAACTGTCAGCTGAAATGACTTTTCTAATGAACTAAATTTGAATAATGTATTCACAGACAGATTTGGAACGCTGATATGGTGATGATTAGGATATATGACTAAAGACCAGATGCGGCAAACCACCTCTGTGTGATGCATGACACATTCACATGATTAATGGTGACTTCTGACGTTTGCGCTAGGTTACTCAAACAGCGGCTTGTCGTCTCCGAGACAGCTCCTCTCACAGAGATAAACCACGGGCTCAAGTATTCCGTGAGAGCATGTGAGATGAGAATCTTTATCCAGCTCATAGATTCTCCTCAGCGCTGACAGAGCCGGCAAAGACGAATTTAAGGCACACGGTGCTCTAAAAAAATGTTTTTTTTTCTCACTGATAAACAATTGTGTGGATTTTAAGCATGCAGATTCCTCATTCGAGAAACATTGGCATACATATGCATGCTGCGTTTTTGATACTCCGCAACATACGCATGTGTTGAATCAACAGCGCTGCAGGGCAGAGTCAGCGACGTACAGTTTATGAAGTGCCTGATACAAAGTGACCTAATGCAACTTTTAAAAGACCCCTTAAACCTTCAGCCTCTTTTTTAGGCCTGTGTGCACAACAATGGAACAACAAAAAAAGTCTCCAGTATCTTTGTTGCTCCTGCTGCTTAATCAGTTGTGAGAGAATAGCAAGATATGGGCAGCACACAAATCAGGCTTCTTTCATTGCAGATAATGTCCTTGAGGACTGTGTGGCGACTATAGACAGCAGGAGATTAACCCCGCCTCGCTGAGCCACCTGCACCGAGACGCTCCACACCGGCTTCTTTTTGGTTCCCGTAATCTTGAGATGTGCATCACACTTCTAGCAACCAATTAACAAAGGGCATTACACTTGAACCTAGTGTGAAGTTGTATTTTCAGCTTTCGAAAGAGTGTACACACACACACACACACACACACAATGGAGATCAATATGATTTGGCATTCAATGAGGCACTTGTTTAATAAAAGAGGATTTGTTTGTGTTACAGAGACACCTACTGGTTTGGATCTCCTGTGGGGTTTTTTTTTTTTTTTTTTTGGCTGTTTGTGCAGACAGAAAAGAAAAGACTTGTGGACTGACAACTTTACATGGGAGGTAAAATTGTGTCCTCAGTTGTCCACGAATAGCGCGGCTCATTTGTGCTTTTTTTTTTTTTGCTCCGCAAACAAAGGCAGATGTGGGTAGATCAGGATTTAAGATTCTGATTTAATTAGCTTTGACTCTTGGGGATGCCTCTAAGGTAGTTGCTCCTACATGCCGCAAAACTCATTATGGATGAATTAATGAAGTGGGACGTACACTTGGCATCATCCATGTGGCATGCACTGATGCATTATGTATTATTATTATTATTTAAGGGCATGAGCAAATCAGGTTTGTTTGCTGTGTGTGTGTGTGTGTGTGTGTGTGTGAGGACAGCAGAGGAGAGGCATACGGATTCTAAAGACAAAATCTTACAACACTTACGTGTTGTGTACCTTCACACTCTGCTAGCTTATTCATATCTCAGATCATTTCCTAAGATACATACAGTATGCGCTGAATACTTTTGATATAGCTTTCATTTGCATAACAACGCTAGCTCTACCAGCACTCCACGTCTTTCAAGCATCTGTATTACATAAAATAATGTTCACTTCACATTCCATCTATTCAACTGAGGAAGGTGCTTTATAGTCCATTTCCATTTCCTTTGAGTAGATGTGGTTTCAACATGAAAGAAAGACTTGAGATGTCTGAGGGGGATGCTTTGTAGCAGACTGTACAGAACCTGAAAATATCACGAACAGTTATTCTTAGTATGAAATTTCAGCTTGTTAAAAGAACAGTTTTTTTTTGTTGTTGTTGTTGTTTGGACTCGATTCAGTATTTTGATATTAACAGTGGATCAAATGATTATATGTGATGTGTAAGGAGTTGTTTGTGGAGACTAACACGCAGAGTTTATACCTGACTGAAGTTCAGGCGGCATTTTGATTCATTATTAATTGCTCAATCAAAACAATGTTTGTTCTATAAGATTCTGTAGCATAATAACATTTGAAATGAGCATTTCAATGAAAACCATCATAGATGAACTATTTTGTTGATCAACTCATTGATTAATCAACTAATTGCATTAGCTAAACACTTTGCCCAGCAGCAAATGGCAGACAGACAAAGTTAGCAACAACCAGGTGATCATCATGTAGCATTTAGCAGCTAAAGAGTGAAATATGTTTCTTGCAACAAAGAGGTACAAGGAGAACGAGTTGTTCTTCCATTCATCTATTCATGCTAATGTTGCTCAGTGGCAGCTGGAAGTGTAAACAGGCAACTGCTTGCTACTGTAATGCTGGTTACTCTCAGCATTAACTATAAACTTAAATTATTGTCGGGGTGTAAATAAAGTAAAAACACTTTATTCATCGCCTCACCTCATATGACTCAGACAAACTTAGTTATCACTTACAGGCAAGTTATAAGTTGCTGTTCTAAATAAATCACGCACAATACAAGTAGTTCTCGTTAATAAATTATAGAAATTTGCTCACTAAACCTGAGAAAAATGAGGTAATAATAGGTCAAATGTATGAAAGAAAGAAAGAAAGAAAGAAAGAAAGAAAGAAAGAAAGAAAGAAAGAAAACAAAAAATGTATGTGGAATGTATAACAAGACCATATATCAACAAATAAGTATATCCAATGATCATATGTTATTGAGTTAGCTCCGTATGGGACCAGCATGGTAAATAGCCGCATGCCATACCTGTGTAATATGTGTATGTGCACATGACATGAGCTCTACTGTAGGTGATAAACCTCTCCCCAGCACCATAAATATCCACGGCTTGTTTATTGCATCTTATCGCGCAGCGTGGTCGACAATGCATCATTAATTTAAGAACCTTTCTAATGAATGTGAAATGAAAGACTCTCAGGCAGGCAATTTCTGTGCACTTATCATACGAGGAGAGACTGTAGTGGCCGTGTTTTCTAGACTTCTTACCTGAGTGCTTGTGAAACTAGTGAGCTCTGCAGTCCCGCTTTGCTAGCCTCTCATCTTTCACCCATGACAGAAATTACATGATTCAGTGGTCCTGTGGAAGAACTGATGGACAGGCAGCTCTAAAAATGTTAATAAACACACTGTTTTATATAGCAGCCTTTCATCTTTCACCAACAAATACAGCTTTAACCTTGTCTCTTGCCCCCCCCCCACCTCCTTCTGCTGCAGAGGTTATAGCTACAGTATATTGACATCTGCAATTCAACTCCCACCCCCGCCTCGACACCCAGCACACACAAAAAAAAGAATGACACGTGAAAATAATTCAAAAAGAGATTAAAACAGAGGAAGTTCTTGTCCTTGTCACTTTTGATCTCATCGATAGAGCCAGAGTATGAAAGCAAATAAAAGAAATGGCTAATGATTTCCAGCGCCGTGCTTGACCTTCCAACTACACGATTGCTTGTCCTCAAAGAAACGCTCCAGTGCAGCCTGAAACTCCACCAGTCCACCAGGCTATGAACACATGTGGAGCCCCGGACAAATGCCCCCATAAAGAGCTCGTTTTCAGCATCAGTCAGCGCTCTTTGACAGGTTTGCGTGCACGGTGGCAGAGAGACAAAAGAATGCGTGAAGAAGTTCTTTGATCGATGTCGTCTGCATCGATACTGAAATGCAAAACTGCACGAGAAGAACTTTTATGGCCCCTCATATTATATGTAATGATATTATACTAAATTTTGTACAACAGCTTGTTCAGATCAATGAATGATGTGCAGCCAGAGTTTCTGCATCGTCTCCTCCAGCACATCAAATGACAAATTTGCTTGAATATTGTTATGGGTCTTTTCATACTGTATTGACCTTTCAATATGATGGATGCTCTTATGTTCTGTAATAAGAATTTCACACTGTGTGGGAGACGAGTCAGAGACATTTTGTTCTCTCTTAAGGTAAAAGCAGTTTTGTTAAGAGACAGTCGCACTTTAAGTTATTCTGAATTACTGATTCATCTCATAAAAGTTCCCCAAATATAAAACTGCATTTTTTTTTTTACTCTTTCAACACAAACTGATATAACAAGAAACAAAGATATGGACACAAGTTCTAGACTGTGTAATATTCTGCGCCATGAGAGAGACAGAGAGAGGGGAGGAGGTGATTAGTGAGTATATGTTGCAATTATTAAATAATGCATTAATTAATGGACGGGATATTACTCGCTGCATGCATCAATTTGTAAAGTGGGAGATTGCTGTAAGCACATGCAACCTGTTTGGAGGCAGTGCCATCTAGTGGAAGTTACCTGTGAGTACAAAAACTGAACCAAGCTCTTTAATTATATTTATGTGAAAAGGTGTTTCATACAAAAACAAATGTTGTGTATAAGAATTTAGCTTTATTGTGTGTATTTTATTGTGTTATATGATGCATCATACATGAAAGCAGTAAATAAATATACAGCTGAAAGCTCTGAAGTACAGAGAAACTAGATAGAGCAGCTGCCCCATGTGTGAAGGCTCAGTCCTTCCTGGGGAAGCCCAGGGTTCGAATCCGACCTGTGGCTCTCTCCCGCATGTCATTTCCCATCTCTCTCTCCCTGATTTCTGTCACTCTTCAGCTGTCTCTATTGGAAATAAAGCTTGAAAATGCCAAAGGATTTAGGAACAACACCAACGTATCTGTCTTGGGCCTCCACCAACATTTCTACCAGATGTCAAACATGTCAAACAGATCAATGAATGCAAACAGACTTTTTTCACAGGACATAAAACTTTTATCACATCCAACTTAACACAAATGCATCCTAACAAACAATAGCTTCAATGATTAATAAGGGCATGTTTGTCTGATCTCTTTGTGCTTTTTCATGAAACACACAGGACGCTTCATGAAATGTATAAAACTGTGATGTAACGTCAGTCCAAGCAGATCCATGTCTTGTATTATAGGTTTGTGGCCTCTAGGTGGAGCTCATCCTCCTTTAAATTTCCTGGTTTACCTGTCAAATGACCCGACCGGCGTTAAGGTCAGATTTAATTTTCAAACCAATGCTTTAATTAAATGTCCTGCACACACACACACACACAGATGTTTTCAATTATTGTGGCTGGTTAGCCCTCCGGTTGTGCAGAGCTTTGCTGGAAATTACACAATGTCACCCATGCCTGCGGATTACAAATGATGATGAAGTGTCGGTCAGGTTCAACAAAAACGGAACTGGCTGAGGCAGACAACTCGACCTGCACTGCATATACACACATGACATGACTTCACAATCATCCAATACAAACACATCCTCCCAATTTGGCGGTCTATTTAAGCTGCAAATGCCATTGCTCCCCTGCATCAGCATCACCGCCAACCTCACATCCACCTGCAGGCTCCAGAGGGTTTAAGATATTAGTTCAGGACCAAGCGGCAGCCTCCGGTGCTGGGAACTGCAGAACTGAGCCAGTGTTAGAATGTCCAACTTCACAGCAGAAATAAACATGTTTGCAGCCTGGTACAAATATAGCTAATCTCCCTGTTCGTGACAACTGTTCAAATTATATTAAGGCTTGCATAATTAACAGAGTCACCGCTTGATTTGCAGGTAAGTGCCACTGCCTCGGGTGTCGCTTATTTATAGCTTCGAAACAGCTCTTCAGAAACATCTCTCATGCTCTGTCCATTCTTTAGACTGTCAGTGTTCATCACTCAGTGTCTCTAACCTTACAGCATGAGCATGAGCTGTCTGACTGAGCTGACAGAAAGGCAACAAGATTATCTGTCTCGATGCTGCTCACATCATCAAACCTGTGAGTTTATTCACTTCTGAACAAACATGCTTCATTTCATGAACGCACATAAAGCGGCGACTGAAACACCACCGCATCTATACTTATTGTGTTAGTGTCAGTACAACGCAGAGCCCATTTGTTATCGTGTTCACTCGCTCGGTTGGATTTGACAGTTCGTAAGACTGCCAACAACACATGCATGTGTGTACGCATGATGAACAATTTGGATCCTGAGATTTTAAGAGGTAATTGAAACAAATGAGCTGATTGTCAAATCACAAAAGTTGCTCATGCAAGTTATATGAGAGGAAACGAATAGAAGTTATGTTTCTCTGTAAAGTTTAATTGATGTACACATCAGTGCAGTTTAACGCAACTTATTTTCACTTACTTGTCATCAAACTTATTGGTCTTTATAGGAAATCGAGTGAAATAAAATTGGCGTAAATGATCAGAGATTTAATGAATGAATCCTAATCAGTGAACGAGCGTGTTGGTCTCAATAAGATGGTCCTGATCTCAGAGACAAGCAAACATAGTTTGCATAATAAGCTATATTTTAAAATCATCAGAGTTGGGCTTATTATGTCTGACATTTAAAATCTGCCTGAAAATGCAAATGAGGTGACTAAGTGGTTTCCATGCCACAATTACCAATCAGAGTGTACATTTGCAAGTAAAAGACAAATAGGATGGCACAGCAGGGCTGCTGCAATTCATTTCCAAGGCGACGTCCAATGATGACAAATTATTTCAAGTAATTCTCTTCTGGGTTTCATAATTTTTGTATCAAAAATACTCCTGTTTGATTTTAATATGCTTAAATTTCTTAAAATAAATAGTTCGATGTTGCTTAGCTCAGTTTCTTGCTGAGAATTAATTTAGAAAAACTCAAAACATGAGAGGAACCACACGTCACTCTCCTGTCTTCTGTATGACCACGCCCACTTTTGGGGGTTAAAAAAAAGCACCATAAAAGTGTCTAGTGGCACCAGGCCTAAAAAGCTCACATTTAGAACATCAATCAATAAAAAAAAACACACATTTTATGGCTTTCCTTTCTCCCTGATAGAGTGAAGGACAGTAAAAGAAGAGATTTTACTGATTGACTGTGAAAAAGCATGTCCCATCCAATAAAACACCTGCTATTAGAAGCTTTTAGTTGGTTTGTCCACTTGAAAGAGCACCAGCAGCAGAAGATATTTTAACCTGAATAATTCACATAAATTGAGCTTACCTACCTTCTGACAATGCAACTTGTACAAAGCAACACAGGAAGTGGAGCTAAAACCGACTTGTTTTCTGTCATTTGGACAGTCTTACCAAAACAGATGGTGACGACGGAAAAAGTGACAGATGTTAGAAGTATGCCAGGTTCGTCATGGGCTGCTTTAACCGTTTTTCAAAGCTCTGTTTTAAATTTTAAACTATGGCCAGCAACTGATTAGCTTAGCTTAGCATATAGAATGGAAACAGAAGGAAACAGCTAGCCTGGCTCTGTCCTAGAGTAAAAAGTCCACATACTATATATAAGACATTATATATATATAGTTTGTTTAATCTTTGTTTGTTGAAGTTTGAAATTAAAAAAATATCCATGTGCAGTTGACTTGTCATCACGGGGTGGTTGCCAAGAAATAGTGTACCACATTACCTCCATTACAACTTGTTCTTACGCCTTGATATTTGTACGAGTAAAAGAAACAAGATATAATGTCTGTCAATTTTTACAGTTGGCTCGGCTTAAGCTAAGCATTTTTATAAATGTCAACAGGATTTTGGATGAGCCAGGTACTTGTGCATCATGCAATATAAAAGAGCATAAGTAAGCACATAAGTATGCAAATAAGCACAAGTGCATCATAAAAGACCATAGCATAAAATTAGAATACCATATTCCTGTCTCCAGCTTCACATTCACTGGACAGACATGAGAGTGGTATTAATCTTCCTAACTTTCTGAAACAAAGTGAAGAGAGCCGAAGTGGAACCAGAACTTCTGGGTTCATCCAAAATCCCATTGACATTTATAATAAAGCTAATAACTAAAAATTCAGCATGGAGGATGAAATTACTCACTCACTCTTCTTGTGTCTAGACAGGACTAGTCATTTTTTTGAAAACAATGTAATGTCTGCGGCTCAGCAGAAGTCCATGGACAAGTCAAGGGGTCAAATAACTTAGAGTTTTGTAATAACAGCAATATTCTTTTGTTTGCTCACAAACTAATAGCCGTCCTCAAAAAGCAAAGTGATGTAGTGGATGCAGATTTGTCTTGACTTTGAAAAGTAACCTCCAGGACCGTGCTTCATGTTTTCAGAAACACAGATGAAATAAATGCTGAACGAGGGACCGCGTTGCGTTACAGAAGCCGGTGGAACAAAGGCCCGGCTGTGATATCAGTACTTCAACTCTGTATAAGCTTATTTCCCAGAATGTTGAACTGTTCCTGTAACATAATGAAAAAACGTCTTTAAATCCTGCTGGATCTAATGCATTCTATAAAACCACCCCTTCATAATTTATCTGCATGGCTTGCCATATGTAGGATTCTTGTTATACATTAGCCATTTTGGATGAAACTGCCGGTGGTACGATAATTAGCTGTGGCTTCAGAAATGGAGACTGAGTTTAGTAGGTTGCTAGGTGTATGTGTATATGTGTGTGTGTGTGGTCTCCTTGGAGATAAAGGGGGAAGTGCCTGTAATGGATACTTAGCCTCGAATGAGTTATTGGCTGTTTGTTATTCTCTGTTGAGAGAACCAATTTGAGGGTTGCAGAGCAATTAGCTATTTATGCACAGTGCCTGGAAGAATAAGTGTAGAGACACCTAAGTGGGACCATCCAAGACTCAAAAAAAAAAAAAAAAAAGCATCATCAGCCGAGTAAATAGCGTTTAAAGAGGAGAAAGCTTCATATTACCTAACACATAATATTACCCCTCCATTTAAAGAGCTACCATTTAAACTATGGCCAGGTTATGTTATGGCGCCATGGGGAGAAATGGCCTGATTCAAGTTCCCATAAAGTATCGAATTGCGTGTCATGATGAATATTCATAAATTGCTTTAATGAAGACCTCACATTGATTAAGCCTTTTCTAATGGGCTGTATCATAGTGAATGCCAGAATATAATTGGATTAGGGTGACTTTGGGAAGTACTTTGAGACAGTGCCCACATTGGAAATGAAGATGTGCAGCCCGCTAACGGCATAATTGACAAGGATGAAGATGGATGGATCCAGGCGACTCCCAAGCTCTTCCTGCCCAAAGCAGAGAAGCCCACAGCTGTGCCCCGCGCAAGGCAAGATTTAATTAAATCAAAGGCCTTTTTTAGAAAAACCTGCTCCTGAATAGATTCTGCAGGAGAGGGAAAGATTTCAGTCCCATTTCCTTTCAAAGTACAATAAACGCACACCGTTTTCGACGCAGTTCAAACACAATCTCATATGGATTACTTATTAAATTATTAGTATTTATCAAAGTGCTGAAAGTAAAGTAAACATCGGTCACTTTTTATCCCTAATCATAAAATGTATTCATCAAATGTGTTACAAATGTCTCTCGGAGATCCAGAGGTCTCTTAAATTCACCTTCGTGTTTTGGAGAGACTGTACAAACTATTATTACTTACAGTATGGCAAGTAAGAATACTATGACATAACATTTGATGAGCTGTTACACCACACCTCTGTCTTTAATTTTTCAAGGCTGCAAACAAGAACACAGCTTTTATTGATTTTGTTTGTTTCTCATATATCTTTATTGTCTGCACTTGACAGTGTGGTTCTAAATTTCCCTCATGTTTTCTCTAATCTGCCTCATCCATCAGCAGCTCTTTATTTCTTTCTTTCTTTCTCTCTCCGGTTTGAATTTCTTCATCTCTCCATTGCATCTAATTTCTCATCATTTCATCTCATTTTTTTTTATATCATACTTGTCACATTTTGCCTCTCTGCTCCTCCCTGCAGCCATGTCTCCAGGCCTATTCTTTGCCATTCTGCATCTGTCCACCAGTTGCCCTCAGACTTTTACACAGCCGCTCCTTTCTGCTCCGGAGTAACCCATTTCCTGGCATTCCAGGCATCACATGACCTTCCCCATCCACCTGCTCATCTGTTTGCAGCACATAAATCAGCCCCTTTCCCTGGTCAGTAGCCAGATTGTTATTGCTGCTTTTTGCCCTTACTTCCAGCCATCTGCACCCTGCATTTTTTACCAGTTATCTGTTACCTGTACCTGCCTGCACTTTTTTCCTGCCCCATTTCTGCTGCCCTGTGGTCATCTGTTAGGACATGCCTATGCCTGTATGTTTACTTTAGCAGTAAACCTCTGAACTGTTGCTGCATGGCAGCCTGCATTGTCTGCTTTTGGGTCCATTCCACTCACCTCCTTCTGTTAAATTTATATAGTCAGAGCTACTGAACATATTAAGTCTTTAGCACAAATAAGATTACCTTTTAAAAAATTAGATATGAATATATCCTTGAGTGAAATGTAAGGATTAAGCTACAGCCCTATATGCAGGGGAGTGACCATCGAGGCAGAGAAATATGGGCCGTACTGGATGTTTGTCTGTTTTAGGGGTCAACCATACACGCACCTTGCTATTGGTTGAGGTTGAAACTTCGCTGGTCAAAATTCACCATTGGTGAACTCGACCCAAAGCGGAGAAGCAAACGTTCTGTTTGCCCCTTCGCTTACATAGACTGGAAGTGAACGTTGGGCGATCATTTGCCAATGTTTTTGCGCATGTGTAAAGGTCTAGTGTGTAAGACCGATGGCGTCTATCTTCAGAATAAAGCAGACATGGAATATAATATTCATAACTCTGTTTTTCATGCATGTACATGCACCTGAAAATGAGAAACTTTTTGTTTTTGTTACTTAAAAATGAGCCTTTTATATCTACAGTAGGAGCGGGTCCTCTTTCATGGAGGCCGCCATTTTAAACCACCATGTTTCTACAGTAGCCCAGAACAGACAAACTAAACACTGACTCTATGACTGGGCTTTTCAAGTGTTGTTTGCTCTTTTACACTAGGAAGGCGAGGGTGATGTGAGGAGGTTGCGGTGCAGCGACGTAGGGTAAATCTTTATCTTTGATTGACTGTAAATACTCAGTGCATATATGCGATTAATCTCAAGTTCTTCATAAAGGTTAAAATTCACTGTAAGTAGGAGTCTTATTGCTCAATCATTACTCCTGAATTCTTCACAGTTTGATCATTACAGACAGAGAATGAATGAATTTCTTGATGTGTTTATAATATAGCTCATAGTTTTCAATTCGACTAAAATCCAGAGAATTAAGCTCAAACTACTTCCTACTCAGCTCTCCAACTGGGATTGCACAACCTTCAGATGTTACTTAGCTGCTCTTAAATGAAATGCCTTTTTTTTATTGAAATCAGTACCTACTGTAAACCAATGCATTCATTACTTCATTTGTATTCCTGGCCAGTCGAGCATTAGCTAATGTCAAAATCATTCCTGGTTCACATTTCAAAAACATCTTTATGCTAAGCTCATTATGATCTAAGAAGCCCTTTGTGTATTCCTGAACTTCTACATATATAAAGCACAGCATTGTGCCAAATTATGCAAATCCTGTTTCTCTCTTAATCAAGTCCACAGCCCACTGAAATTAGAAAGCCTGCATTAGTCCTTTAGTGGCGCATTTACACTGGCTGACTGAATCACCGTGAGCCAGAAAACTCTTGTTGTCATACATGTAACTGCTTCATGCAATGCAGGCTAGCATGGACACTGCTCGTTATTTTCTTACCAGGAGAGGCAGGAGCACAGCTGTAACATGTGGTCGTAGAACTGTGCACTAATGAATGAGGTGATAGGCAAGCTGCAGAAGCAAAGCCGACGTCTCCGGGGTCTGATTAGAGGGTTGCTTTAATAAGCTTTTTGGCAGATCCACAGAAATTTCCGTGGCTTGTCTTTGTGGAGATAAATGTTAGATTCACATGTAGATTTCAGCTTAATACCTCTGCTTTTTGTGAAAGCAGACAAATATGAAAGAATTTGGGGCTTGTTTAAGCTCTTACTGGCTCAGCGATCTAAGGTGAGTATTATGAATCTCTTCCTGATGCATTAAACACCATTTACACAACAGAGAAGGTCGATTTTTCATCTTTAAAAATGCACAAACGCCTGACGTCACTACTTGTGTAATCAGTTGCATGCATAGGCTTAAAATTGATATCTTTGATCAGTCTCCTCTGCTGGGGCCCCCCTTTCATGCTTGAGTCTATATGCTTACAGTATTTAGCAAAGCTTTAGCAAATTGCACATTACGCAATTGTCAAACATCACCAGTGTGTTTTAGAAACACAAGTAAATTTTCATGAGGGAGACAGTAAAGGTGTCTTCTCATGATCTTTGGTCTCTGCTATAAGAAATCTTCATTTTTCATTGTTCTTCATATGAAGCGTGATCATCTGCAGTTAAGTCCAATAGTATAACATACAAATCTAACTTTATTTGACTCTACAACAGTGTACAATTAAAGAGAACTCAAAGTAAGAGTACTCGTTCTGCAGTTAAATGTCCCCAATCACTGATATATGATTGCATATGACATTATTAGATTGTTAATCAGCAAATTAAACAGCATTTTAGTCATGTAGCTAGTTGAGGTGAGATACAGTTTAGTGTAGTGTTTCCCAACCTACGGGTTAGACCCCTTACAAAAAGGATAAATCTGAGGGGTCATGAGATATTCAGTAGGAAATAATAAAAACAAAGTTCTGATACATTTTTATCCATATTTTGGAATATTTTGTTATGTAACTAATGGATGATTGAAATTTAGATCCAACCAGAGCCAGAAAGGTTTGGGAACTACTGGTTTAATCTTTAACATTATATTGTATTTTATAAAATGATTTTATGTTTTATTAAAACTATAAATCTGTAACAAGCTAACTGTAGCAAAAATATACTGGAGAACAAGTACAATATTTTCATTTGAAATGTAGTGGAATATAAAGAAGTAGTACTTCAAAATCCACCGCTGTTCATATCATATTCATATTTCATATATCAAAGGAAAATAAACAGTTTGATAGCAGTTAGCTGAGCCAGCCAGAAGATGGCAGTCATCACAACCTCTCATACTGAAGTGGAGCCTCACTGCCTTATTGATTGTCTCATATTTATTGATTTGTTTACCTGCAACAGACAGGTACTCTATCAAACTCATATTAGATGCTTCATGAAAACAGATTTTTTAGAAGTGTGAGCTAAGCTACTCTTGTACTTGCTATCGACAACTGAGAACATAATCAATCATTGTTCAGACGAACCTTGAGCGTCATGATGCCACTTGAAAACAAATAACATCTGCCAAAATTCATAGCAGTAAAAATCAGTTACTCTTCCACCAAGCCGGCTACTCTGTCTAAATATGCTCCTCCATTTAGCTTCCTGTTGAGAATCCTATCATGCACTGTGCTCATTTCACAAAATCATCCCTGATCGGGATAATTAAGCGCTCATCCGGTGTGGCGGGAGCAGGCTCAGTCCTAAGTCACACTCTACCTCCGGTCACCACCACGTGTTTTAACTGCACGAGTGCTGAGCGTGACGGAGAAAGGGTAAAGGTGTCCTAACCGCTCCTCTCATTCATCAAAAGTCGCAGCAGCACAGACACGGAGAAAAACATGACAAATGGGTAGGCAAGTCCTTCCCGCTCCTTGTCATCCTCTACAAGATGCCTTTGGGCCACCGTGGGTCATAAACCAGGGAGGTGAGAACATGGAGGTTGGTGGTGTCTTTTAAAGCAGAGAGAAGCAAAAATACACAACACAGTTTGGCTCTGAACCATGACCTTGTGTTTACTGGCTTCGGAGCTCTAGTTCCTGTCTTACATCCACACATAATCTCTCTCCAGACTGACAAATATCACTCGAGCTGAAAACGCCTGCAACATTTCAGTGTGAGTGTAAATTTGCTAGAAATCTCCTCGAGCAAAAGCCTCAAATTTCAAATCAAAAGCGGCAGATGATTCCTGTACACCCAAGGATTCTCGGTGTGGATCAATGCCTCTCTAGCAAAAGTCTAAAAAAGTTGAACCTCGGGCTGGGAAATGAGGGGGCGCATCAAATCTGTGATGTATGGTCGTCTTTAACGGCACGCAGGCAGGAACACGCAGGCCTCGCAAGGTTGCAGCTCACACGTTGGAACTGTGTCAAAGTCAGACCTTGTTAAACCCGTTAGTCACACAAATTACCTGACAAATACGCAGAAAATAAAAGTATGCTGCATCCTTGCTTCTCTTACCACACCAGGTCTCGAAAACAGCAAAAACATCTTTCATGCGCTGCCATTAGAGCAAGATAAATAAGGCATAAATGCTCCCTGTCACATGCTCTTTGTTATTGTCCCTTTCACAGGGAGTCATTTAAAAGCTTTTTGTCATTGATGTTTTTTAAAAAGGTAGAAGCGGGCTTTGTTTTCATCGCCGCCTCTGCATTGTAGTCGAACTTCTCCCTTTGAAGGATGTGAAAGAACGAATGAGGCAATCAGTGTTCCTTCAAGAAGAGAGGGTGCCCTGCACAAACGGCCATGCAATATTAATCCAATCTGCGGAGGTGGTTTGGCTTCCAGGCCGGCCCCTCCCGTGGGGCCTTCTCCATTACCTCTCCCAGCTTATCTCCCATTCCTCGATACTCCATTAAAAAGCCTCTTCTGACTCAACTAAAAGTTACTCTGTCTTTTTACTTTTGACTCGTTCTTTTCTTCCTCTCTTAAAGTTTTTTTCTGTTGTATTATTGATCAATGAGTCTGAAGCCGCTTTAACAATGCATCATGAATAAATTGTGTTTCATCAGTGTCAGAGAGAAGAATAAAGATATGGAAATGTCTCCATTATTTTTGGATGTTGCAACTGAATCTTACAGGACAGGAAAACACATCTGCGGTACGTGATACTTTTTTTTTTTTTTTAAAAGGCAAGTTGCATTAACTAATCCTTCGAGTCGTCTTTATCTAGACGGGAAGCGACTGTTAAAAAGTGAAAATAAAACACTGTTTATTACAGTTTCTCTAAATTAATTCTTGCTTTGGAAGAATGTGAAAGATGATAATGAAGAATTTAGGAATTCATTACTCGCTTTCATTTCATTGTATGTGATTCACTCTTTAGCTCTGCATTACACTGACTTGTGATTAAAATGATAATTAAGCAGCTCTGTAAGAAAATGAAAAAGGATCCAGGCTTACATTTATCGCATCTTTTCTGTTTAGAGTCTCTAAATAAAGTGAAGTTACATTTCTGAAAGCTGACACCACTATGTTTGTACTATAGCTGTCGACATACATTCAGTATCTTTAGACAGATTAAGTGTTGAGCATCCCCCAAAGAAATGTGAGTTAAGGAAACACACCTATGTTAAATGTACTGGACTTTACGAGACAGTTAATCTGAATACTTCCTTTATAGAACAAAACATTGACAAGTGTTTATTTTGTGATGATTAAAGATGGATTATTGATGTTTAAGAGTTACTTGATATGTCTTTTTGGAGTGATTATTTTACCCCGAGGCAACAAGTGCTATAGTAGAACCTATACAGTGTAAAGTGTCTTTCATGCTACTGTCAGTTTGTCAGATAATCAATACTTATAATCAATATGATAGATATTAGTCAGAACCATTAAAAGATATGTCATTTGAAAAGGTAGCACACCAAATTATCAATCGTTAATTTTCACTGCAGTCCAAAGCTAATCGTAGCTACAGAGGTCTGCTAAGACAGCTAGCTAGCGAAGATAGCTGGGAGTTTCATTTTCTCCATTGTGACTTGATCAACAGCTAATGCCTTATTTAGTGCTGAACAACACGCTGGAGCTGTCGATTCATTTTTTAGTAACAGCAGAGAGAAAAAACTTGTAGTTTTAGCAGTTAGCTGCGGCTATATTTTTGTCAAGGCAGCGGCTATCCCACCAGCTAGCTTTAGATTAGCTCTCTCCCTTAAGCGTTCATTAGCTGTCTCTGTAATTAAAAAAAAAAATTGCAGCTAATGACGACAACAGTGGCTTCAAGAGCCCAAAATTTACGAGTGAGGCACCAAAACAAACCCTGCATGCACACAAATATAGCTAATTAAGTTAGTTAAGTTAGCCTACTGCAGTTTAGGTAAGCTTCATGTTGTTAACTCTAAACATTTTCATTCCCCAGTAAATCTATGTATGTATACTGACCTTTAAGTCAGATTATGAACATAATTCAACTGTCCAGTATTCATTTGTATAATCCAAAATGATACGTAAGTAGCAGAAGCATGTAAAAGTCATGTATTAAAAATGAAAGCACACTGGCATCAAAATATATGAGTAAGCATGCAATTGTCAGTTTGATGTTACAACTGGTAGATGACAGAATCATTTTAATTGCTTTGTATACTGGTGGGTAGATGAATCTATAAGAATACATCATAATCTGAAAAGAAACTAGAAAAACGAAAGCTGTCAAACAAATGCAGTGGAGTAGATGTATAGCATAAGCTGGAAATACTCAAGTGAAGTACCTCAACATTATGCTTAAGTACAGTACTTGAGGGAATGTAACAGCGCAGGCTGACGCTGATTTTAAACGTGACCTAATTCATGAGAACTCATTCAAAATGCAGAAACTGTCAAAGCTGATTGATTGGATTTAAAATGCCTTTAATACTTTGATAGCTAAAAACGCCATCATACATTCTAGTTAATTAGGAAAATTGACTGCAGACATGTTTGCAGAGCGTACAGGCAGATGATTAACTGCCATCTGGCCATACATTAATAACTCAATTTCTACTGCGACACGCTGAGATTCGGAACAACATGGCGGAAAAAAAAACAAAACCTCAGTTTGCATTTGCAGTGTGGACTCGCTGGAGGATAACTGAATGTACACAGGGTTCGGTCTCTGGGCGTGAAGATGCAAGACGTGGCAGGAGAAAATTAACAGCTCTTGTCCACAAGGCCTCTTTAAAGCGACTGTATCCCAATAGCACAGGAACACTCTCCAGTTGCACTATCAACAGTTTTAAATATTTAATCGCGTCTGTCACAGGATCTCACTTTTGACATTGACGTCAACCTCTACACAATGAGCTGCCAAGTGTTTCCATTACAAAACCTCTTATACTCCTCGAGTCTTTCTCAAGCCCCTCACTCCACATATCAAATGGTCTAGAGCTCAATCATAAGTAGAGTGTACAAATAGGAGCCCAACACTAGTATCCCCTGACTAATTTATCACTCTCGCACAGGTAGTCAAAAGCAGGAGAAGCCAGGAGAAAGCTCCGTAAGCATGCCTAGAGACAATCTTATGAGTTCTGGGAATGTGTCTTGCCTTGTTGTCACCTGGACGACCGCCTTTGTGACAAACTTCACGCCGAGCATCAGGGACTCTGGGGCCGATCCCAGTGGCAGTGGCGCTGTAAATAGCATGCTTTTCTCCCGTGTGCCCTTGCTCCTTGTTGTTGGTTTTTGCTTTGAAATAAATAAATAAAAAAATAAAAAAGGTTGCTACACAATCAAGAATCCACCAAGAGGAGTGGGGAAAAAAATAGCACCTATATGTATATCTATAAAAACTCTCTGGAAGGCATGGCAGCATTAAAATGCAAGGCTCCCTGGAGTACACCTGGAGTGCAATGTTTTCTCATTCTTCCCCCCTTTAAAGCACGCTAAAATGATAAACATTCAGTTCTGAATTCATGAACATTTGTTTGGCCTATTTTCTACTTGCCATTATTTTCTAAGCTTATCATGTTTTATTCATTGGGTCAGATTTTGATTTCAATAATCCTATTGTTTTGCTCCAAAAAGTAATCTACATTGCAAATGAGAAATCCGGTGCGCTCATTTTTCTATATTTGACAGTCCTGCCAATCCTTCCCCTCATATGGTGGTGCTTAATTCCTGCTCATTTTTTAATTACCATTCTAGCAGTTCAATATCACAGCCTGATTAAAACGTTATAGGACCTGGGTTCAACAATAATTACAGATTGGCTGGCTGGAATGTGCAGAGTAAATTATTTTATTTGAGGAACATAATTACATCTACAAAATGCATCACTGTGAACGATTTAACAGCTCCTATCAGTTCTACAGGGGAGGTTTAATGGGTCATTTTAGCAAGCCCTACTGGACATTATATTGACGTGGAATGAGTTAGGATCCTCTGCTGATTTCAGCAGGAGCATTGCTCCTGGCTGCTGTTGTGGAAAAGCAGTGGAACAAATCTCTTTGAAAATGGGAGCAAACTGTAGCTTTAATGCAAAGGAACCTCTATTTTCATTAAGTATAGCCCTGTGCTCTATTTTTCATGTTTTAGTGATCCGAGAGGTCATAGAAAATCTTACCTTTTGCACATTGAAGATTCAAGATTTATTCATAGCATATATTCATATCTTCAACATGTACAGACGCACTGTAGCCTGGATGATGTGCTAATAATTAAAGAGGAGGACTATAAAAGACTCACAGTGTCTAGAGATATAAAAGGCTCATTCTAAGGTAACACAAACATAATGACTCTTATTTTCAGGTGATTATACACAAATGAAAACGTAGTTATGCATATTATATTCCATTCCTGCCATATTCTGTAAATACAGCCTCCTAAATCTTACACACTGGACCTTTAAGTATTACATTTAGAATTTTACATTGTAAAATGTACATACGCCATTAAGCCATATTTGTTGGCAGGCTATGATATATATATATATATATATATTTGTTTTATATATACATATAAAACAAAGCACTGCTCCACAGCGCTCCTAGTGGTCTTAAATCCATGTGGTGCCTTTAAGTCAAGAGCTATTTTCTATCCTTGCATATTTTTATGATTTTTTTATGACATGCTTATATTTTCCACTCAGTCCAACAGCTGATTGCAGTCCTCATTAATTCATATAGTCACCAGCTGTGTAGACGCATTTCTTTAGTCAGTTCACTGTTTGCCAGAGGAAATAGTTTGACTGATTAAAAATGAAATTATAACCTTTTAAAGTCTGATTTGATCATTTGTGTTGTTCACAACAACTAACTAAGCTAAATATGATTCATAATCAGGAACCACACCGTGAAATGAGTCAGTTCACCACAGATGTCAGATTTCAACATACATTAGTGACACGGCACCCGTGTAAAATGCGCTGACACTTCTAATAATATGTGTGGTGGTAAAAAAAGAAGATGGTGTTGATGTTTGGACTTATCATATTATGAAGGCATAATCATCCATATTTCCGCCTGCCAATTTCTTATCTCTGCCGTGCCACAGAACTGGATCACAACACAGAGCAGTGGCAACGTGTACACGCATCATCAAAAACAGCCAGAGATGAGAGGAGCCGCTTTGATCTCAGTTTTTTGACTCCGCACCTGGAATCAGGAAGAGTTGAAGGGTGGAGGAATAAACACCACTTGCTGTGAGAATCTTTTTAAATGCCTTCAGCGATACCTCAATGTATTCACAGATTCTGACAAAATGGATTACATTACCTCACAATGAGTCACATTAAAGTTTAGGAAAGCAGCCCTCCATCATAATAAAAACATGCTGTACATGGTTCCCACGATTCTTTGCCAGGACTATAACAAGATCTGCAGGTTTTTAGCAGCCACCACCTGAATCTAGTTTATGAGTTACAGCAGCGTGTCTGCACCAGTCTGAACTAAATACAGGTTTTGTTGAGACAAGTTGGACTCTAAAGCTAGATTGTGTTTGCGCAGACCCAGGAGGATTAAGATAAAAAAAAAAAAACAGTCCCTGCCAGGCACAAGCGAACAAAAAGGGGGGGACCATACATGAGGAATATGATGAGTCAGATCTATACAAACCTCATGTGTGTTCCTTAAATATAAAGCTGGAGCCAGTTAGCTTAGCCTAGCATATAGAGCTAAAAACCAAGCATCTGGGAAATGAAGCCGATGTGGAAGTGTTAAAAACTGTAATTCCTTCATCGGCCACTTGAGGCTGGCTGCAGAAGTGAGTCAGTTTCCATAAGGCCTCATGTTAAAATGCCCAACTTCGCAGCAGAGCCTGGTACAGACAACTGTTTTGGTCTCTATAACTAATTTCCCCGTTCATGACAAGTTCAAATGATATTAAGGCTTAAAATTTTGTGCCTTTCTTGGCTGGGAGCAGTGACGTCCTGGAGCCAATGCATTTCAATACCTTCAGACAGCGCTGAGCTAGCTCGTCTCTCTGTTTTTGAGTATTTATGTCAAGCTGTTGTAGCTTCATACTGAACGGACGGATATTAGAGTGGTATCGATCTTCTAATCTAACTCCTGTCAAGAAAGCAAATAAGAGTTTTCTTCCCCAAAATGTCAAACTATAACATCTAAATGCACAAAGTAACAAACAGAATCTGAAATACAATCTGAACCATGAATGACTCAGTGACTCCACCTGCTTATAAAGCTGAGGAGTCATCCAGCACAGGTGTCAGCCATCCCACTATTGGCCTTTCTGACAGTCTCCTTAAGGGATATTTCACCACACACGCAATACCAAGTAACAAGATCAGGCAAGTCTCGACAGCTGTCATAATACTGTCAGAAAAAGAAAGGGTTCGAAATAGCAGTTATTGATTGTTTGTCACCCATTAATGATGGCCGATGCACACATTAGATAATTTGACAGGAAAATGATTCATACGGTATTCAACAGGGATAAGCAAAACAACCAGCAGATATATAAAGACGAAACATTTCTTTTAATAATAAAGGTACAAGCTTTTAAAACTGAACTCAGAATTGAGGTCACAAGCTTGTTTTCTGGCTCCTCACTATCAACAGTTCCCACTGTCCCACTAGTGACTTGGAAAAGCCAGAAGTTGTGTCATCGAGTATGAGAAACATGTTCCTGAAAACCTTTTCAGTGATGTTTTTTTTGAAGGCGAATTAAGGCAATTAAGATTCACTATTTATCAGAGTTGTTGTGGAAGTTGCTATGATTGTGTTTGATGTCTGGCTTTGAAGCATCTCTGCAAGTATTAAAAAATTGACTCCTGCGTCACTGTCGTGAACATGTGAGGCATAAGCTATGATTTGTGCATTCTAGGTGGAAAGTTTGGTGTGTTTCTAAAAGAAATCGGTGTACTTTGGTATAAATGTCACCAGTGCTTAAGTCTGTCCATGTAATCTTATTTGATTGTGAAATAGATCAGATTTGACCACATGAAAGCACAAACCAAACCAAAGAAGACAGCCATCAAAGCATTGGAAAAGTAAATTCAAGGCAATGCTTCAACGACAGCACGCAAGTGGACAATACATAATGTAAGTGTTTCTTTAATACTTAACCATGAGGAAACTGAGCATCAAAGTTTTGTGCAACATATGATCTCTAGTCTTTTTTTAATGCTGCTGAAGTAAAACTCGGGTCAGCGTATTGATTAATATTGATAATTCAGTACGTTCCTCGTCCATCACTTGCAACATATTGGATTCTGCTCGTGAGAACTTTCTTGAAACAGCAAATGACCTGTTTTATTTTTTTCCCTCTGTTCCCATCAAATATTAACCCAGCATCGTTGCCAATAACCCTGATGAAAGTCTATATCAAATTGGCATGGCAACCAAAGAGAACACAGCTAACCGGGTTGATATTGACATTACGTCTGCCAAACGCTGGCACCGCAATCAGCCTCGGCTGAGAAACCTTGATGAAAAATGACATCAAATCAAGAAATCTAATTTTCAGACCTTCAAGTTTCCACATTGGCCGTGAGTGAAGGAGCGTATTATCAGAAGAGCAGTGAAGAAACTGTTCAAATGAATTTCTGAATTGTGCACCTTTAGGTTACAAGACCTTGAAATGGCTCTGAGTTATTATAGTGGGTTATTAGTTCACAATTACTTGGATCTCATTTGAACGGGAAGTGAGCTTTGTTGGCAGCACCGTCCTGGCTTTGCAGAAAATGGAGAATGTTTTCCTCCTTTCTCTTCACATTAGGTCGCCCTTGCGAGAAAATACATCAAGTGTCAAGACGGGAATACATATGGATGGCCTTTATCTAGCTACCTGATGCTCAAAGGTTAGTAAATTAAATTCAGTGAGTTTTCAGTCGAAGGATTCTCATTTAATATGACCACACTCTGAGCAGAGCAAACACCATTACGAGCAGCAAACCAACACGCGGGCCGGCAATCTTTAAAGAGAATCTGATTGATTTTCTCAGGAATAAGCTATTATCTACGACCAGTGGTCTTCAGATGAGAAAGGGCCAGTCAAAAGGACACAACAGAAGCGAATGCACAATATTATGTTATGTGGTGTTTAGTTACAGACAGCTTCAAGCCTCTTCTTTTTGGCAAGAATAGAAAGATGATTCAGAGACGCCTCAAACTTTTTAGACATTGTACATATTTTATAAGAAAAGGATGGTTAAAACTCAAGTAGCAACCTGTGAAGTGGAGCCAATATAGAAGTGCCAAAAACTGCAGTTCCTCAAACGCCCACTTGAGGCTGGCTACAGAACGAGTCAGTCTCCATAAGTCCCCATGTTAAAATATCCAACATGACAGCAGAAATAAACATGTTTACAGCCTGGTACAAACAACAGTTTTGATCTCTATAGCTAATTTCCCCGTTCATAACAACTGTACTGAGGGTGAACTTTTATATGACTCACCCATTCAAAAGATTTCACTTTAATCCATCAAATGATGGCTGTCCAAGAAACTTTGTGATATTATGATTCATCGAATGCTTTTCCAGGATCATAGTTTTGGAAAGAAATCCCTTCTTCTGTTTGTTGTTGTAATACTCATCTCAGCCAGTATTCTTAGAAGACTTAAAGCATTCTCTTAGTCCATAGGGTAGTGGTACACTTCAGCCTTCAGTGGCCAAAATGGGTATTACAATAACAAACACTCAAAATGATCCCGGCAAAACTTTTTTTTCCGCCACCTGTTTCACGGATGGAAAACTTTAGCCACCCATTAATGGGTCAAATCAAGAGAATTCGTTTTTTCTCACTCTCGCTGCTTCTGTAGTACTTTGTGTAGTTAGTGCTAATTAGTAAATTTTAGCATGCTAACCTGACAAAGTAAGATGGTGAAATATCAACATGTTTATATTATGAGAACAGAGTATGGCTGTAGCCTTGTTCTTAGTCTAGCCTGCTATTTCCAGTTGACCTGCTAATGTTAATTTATAACAAATGGGAGTTACTGAAGAATATAATCAGTATTCTATATATTATTTATTATAAACAAAGTAGAGAACATAGAGAAATTGGCAAAATTGTGCCTACTGAATCACAAACAAATCATTTTAAGCTCTGTATAATATTACAATAGCTCTGTCTGGATTTAAAACATATGTATGAGGTACAATGAGCTTAAAATACCATAATCTAGCATGCAGACTCTAAAACCGCTACAAAATACAGAATGCTGAATTTAATAATTGGGGATTAATAAAGGTTCATTTTAAATATTCAACTTCATGGTCTGTTGTGTTCACGCCATGAATTTCAAATCATAAAATCGTAACATTCACTCTTTTGTTTCCACACAACAGTGACTATATGATATTTTTCTCATATGATGTATAATATTATAGTACTGACAGTCTGTGCGTCCTGTCCAGAGTCTCTGCAGATAATGGGGAAGAGAATTGCCTGCCAGTCACAGGTGTTGCTGCAGCCTGCAAGCGCCAAACACAGAAATATTTCTTTTTTTTTTTCTCACTCACCTAGCTCTGTGTTTCTGTGTTTCGATGATGGGAGTTTCATCTCTGGGATAATGAATTATTCAGTGAACTCTAAACAACAAATTAAGTAGAAATTTTGTCCAGTCTGTCTCGGTTTCATACTGTCAAACCTGATAATGACTCTGACAAAATTATTTGCTAAAATCTAAAAAATAAAAGCTTCTCTGCTTTAATGTGTCTGAGCACCAGATTTTATTTCATCGTTTGCTGTTACAGTTTAGCCCTCTGTACTGTAGACTAGCAGGGTATCACTAAAAACAGGACTCACATCTGCGCCAAACAAAACTGAGCACCAAAACAGGAACGCAAAATAATGGTCAGGGTGCTTCTTCAACACAAACAACAACAAGATCATTGGAACAACACGAGGCCACCAGAGCAGAGAGATACAGGGAAACGGCAAGTGCATAACCCACTTCATATTCATATAAAATATTGCTTACAGATTACAGCAGTGATGAATGAATGATGATAAGAGGAAAACCCTTTAAATTCATGAATTTTTATGTTCTTTATTGGAATATAATAAAAGAAATCCACTTCTGGTGCTGCAGTACTCTTCAGATTTAACTAATCATGAAATGGAACTAAAGATATTATGTAAAACGATTCAACTGTTCCTTTCTTTTGAAGGATTTTATTACAAGAGGCCTCTGAGCTAACACGATTATCTAGTTATGGTGCAATCGCCTAAAATTGTTTTACTACTTTTTTTTTTTTTTTTTAAGAACGACTGTTTCCATTCTCACTGCATGAGAAAGAGGAAAGATAGTTTCCGCTCATCCATATCCTGATAACAGGTAACAGCTGAAGTTGTGAACATAAATGCTATATTCACGTTAACACTTGTAATCAAACACTTTGCAGCGTTTCGGCAGACGTGCACGCGTGGTTAATGAACTACATTATATGGGTATTGAAGTTGGGTAATGCCCCAAGGAGCAGAGGCTGTAATGGATTATTTGGATTGAGTCCAGACGGCCTGAAAGAAGAATTATCTCAACTGTTTTTATAAATGAGTTGAAAGACTCTACAACAATATGTTGATGGAACATGGGTTTCTTTTCTTTTAGAACATTGTGCACTACATATTGACTGTGCAGCTGATGTTTTTTTCCTCTGGGAGTGAGAAAATCTGTTAATTGCACACACCTGTTTACCTCACAGACACCTGGTCTCACGAGATAATCAGTGGAGAAGTGCTGCGAGGCAAGAAAACGTGTTCTGTCATGATTTGGTTTCACAAATGAACTCTGGAAAATGTTCTCACGACAGAGAGACTAGGAGATTGTCTGTGTCAGATGCATTGTCACGGGGTGGCGCCTGGGTGGAGCATGACATCGAAAATGACGAGATCAAAAGGTCATCAACATGCCCGCTAACTTGCTGCTAACTCTCCGGACAATGACTCTTGTATTTTCACATGCACTGTCTCACATACTTATATACTTACACTTGCTATTTTGAGCACATAAGTGCATTAACACTGTCAATTATGGTAAAATGCAGTGTACCATGAGTACCCGGGATGGTGAACTCATAACAGTCAAATTTTGTGGAACGCTGCTGGACGCATCTCGTCCTCAACGATCGCCATTTTGGCTACATAGCAGAAGGGAAGGGACCCCCAGCATTGTGAAAGCGGCAGCTGAGGAAGCTGCTGGTGCCTAAACATACAAATGTAAGTTGTACATATGTTTTATATTCATATTTTGGCAGTCAAATGTTGCTGCTAATGCTCCGCTTGCAATTCTAGTTGCTTATCAGTGTAGAAGACGAGAAAACGGCAACATCAATCGCGATTCCTGGTAAGTGCACAATGTGCACAACGCTACCCTGCCAAAATTAGCAACTCCCGAATACATAAACTTTGTACTCAGGAGTTTGCAGATTATTATAAGTCTATTCATGTCCAACTGATTCAAATATTTGCATTCTAAAGTACAGCTCCTTTTGAGTAATGTCCAGATAAGTTCAGGGCTGCAGTGCATGTGTAAAAGTGAATATATTGGCACATAGTGATTGTTTCTGCACCCACTCGTGGCAGTAAACTAAAGCTGTTTCCTCATTTGAATTCCAGAAAATGTTCTGAAAAACAGTCTGGACCTTGTCTGAATTTTCCCTTTTCACACATGTGGCACACATCAGCCACATGTTCTCATGTGTTGGAGATACTCTGTTTGATTTAGGCGAGGGGTAGCGCCAGGGTAGAGTGTGCAGGAGGAGGAGGAGGTGAACTCATCTGTAATGATGATTGTCAATACGAACCGAGTCTGAAAATGACCACAAATCAAAGAACTAAATTTTATAGAAATAGAGTCGGGGGGATAGAAACGGAGGGCGCAGCATGACTACCGTCTGCCTGCAAGGCAGGAGAGACGCTTCATGGACAACTATAACTAAACAACGAGGAGGACGCATGCTTTTACTCTGTGTGGAAATCTGATGTTTTCACATCAGAGATAACGAGGATAACGAGGTATTAATCCATAAGGTCATAAATAAGTCATAGAGGTTGATATTGATCGACACAGACTAGGAGCTAGCAGGGTTAAATACATTTAAAGACTGTGTAAAATAATAATAAATATGTGTATCGACTTTGTCAGACCAAAGAAGAAAGAAGAAATTAACCACCCAGCCAAATTTGAATGATTAAAAATATCAAGAAGTTTATGAAATTTGGTGTCAAAATCAGGTAAAAATGAGCAGTATTCTCCAGGACTTTTTTGGCGTGTCCACTGAATGCACTGAAGCCACGCCCACTCGTGGGAGCAGTCAAGCAGCCATTTTGAAGCGACTGAAACGTGTCAGATGAGTTCAGAAAATGACATGACTAACTTTGAAACGCTCTGAGCGAGATGAATTCACCTCTATTTCTCTGCGAGGGGTGCAGGGGTATGCTCAGGGTGGCCTCAGCGTGTCATCGAGCCACCCTTTAAGGACCGCCCACAAAATCCTGGACTGAAAACTGGTGAAAGTGCAGCATGTTGTTTCCACACTACAATCTTTCTGTTTATCTGTTGTGTCTCCAGGGGTAGCTGGGAGACACAAAACGCTGCCATAGAGCCAGACATTCAGAGAAACTGCACACAGCATCTTTGCACACCACATTTTTTCAACTCCTGACTTTGCTACTTTATAGTTGGAGATTTTTAGACATATATGCTCATTTGCAGTACCCATAGACTAAGTGGTGGTGTAGAAAAAGTACCATCTCTTCCAATCACATACTGTTTAAGCAGCCTACTCGCCTCAGGGCTCTGCTTAATGCCAGGTTTATCTCGCGCTTGGTAACAACCTGATGTATGGGAAATGTGGAAGCTATTGCTGCATAATGCAATGATGTTCACACTGGAGTCAGTAAATGTCACATCAAACTAGGAGTAAAAAGGAGTTTATGTCCTGTAAGCATTTTAAAAAAGTGAGTCAGTCTGTAATATATTCTTCCTTTATGAATTTAAAATCAATGTGGGTTTATATATAAGTCATTTGTTATTGGCAGTTGCTAAGAGGGCTTGTAATTTCCCTTGGCATGACTTCAGACAGCATCCCGATGGGTCTTAATCGAAGTTGAGTGAAGAGAAAGGACTAAATTTGCATGATGACAATGGGTGGGAAGGAAACAGGATAATGGTGGTTCTGTAGCTGTGTCCTAAATCGTGGACTGGATCCTCCAAAGTCCACATTTCTAGAATGAATATGACACCAAATGCTAACAAGGCCTGTGCAGAGCAGTCAGATTTGGGACCAATATAAGGGCCAGGGTATGTTTGAAACTAATTTAAATGATGTGTCGTCGGGCCGTGTCTAAAGGCAAAAGTCTTTGTAGCTACAAGGCAAAAAGTTTGTCTTCAGACAGTGAAACAGGACGCAATAGTTGTTCAAAATGGTGCACACTTATGGACAGTCCCATCATGAAGACAATCAGGGGTTGCACTCTTCGACATGAACACAGACGGAAGCAAGAACAGTAGAAATTCTATATTTTCTCACCTCTGCACACTTGACCGATCCTTGTCTGAAGTGAATGCAGATGTCAGTTTCGTAGGGTTATAAAAGTCGTAGGTTAAATGAGCATTTCCCAAATTCGTTGCGCTCTGTGTGGTCAGTAGTTTAATGCAGTGTTCTGGTGTTCTTCATCAACATGTCGCTAACTTCTCCTGCGAGTATGGAAGTGATATGAATCACGTGCCGTGGCCTTCACACGTCAACAGATTCCATCCAACCAAGAAAGCACTCTCCACCTCTTTCCATTTGTCACCCATCTGAATATTGCATGAACTACACTTGTAGTGCAAACCCTCATGACCCCTTAAAACTAAAAAGAGTGTACTTGTCACAAGATATAACGTTGCGTGTGGATCTGTAGAGCTAGAGGAGGTGAAGTTTCTCAATATTTCACAAGAAATAAGCAAAGAATTGAAGCTTTGGATGTGTTAATCCCAATGTACAGTATGCAGGAAAATAGACTTTTTTGGTATATATACCAATAAACTGGGGCACTGTGTGTAAGTAGTCCATCATGACAATCAAGAATGTATTTTAGATGCATTTCAGTTTGCATATATGTAAAACAAACCAAAGTTTAGGCCATTGAGCTGTGTTTAACTCGTGTTGGATATTGTTGACCAGCTGCAGATTGGACACTGCCATTCAATCTTTGTTTATTTCAACTCTTACTAACATTGTCACATTTGTACTTTGAGATTTTTTATGTGCTAAAATGAAATGTTTGCACATTTGCCGTTTATTGCCTCTTGAAACCATCACAGCTTGTACTAATCACAAACCTATTCCAGTTTAACACTTTTATTTACACTTTGTAGAACATTCCTGGTGATTACCTCAGAAATGTCTGTGTGTCTTTATGAGATGACACGAAGTGCCCGAAAGCATCATTAGTCTCCGAGAGGATAAACCGCCTCATTTGCGGAGGTTCAACCTCGACTTTGGAACAACCTCTGAATTGAAACGCAGCTTGTGAAACCCTCTTTGGTGTTGTTAGCAAGTGATTACTTTTGCTAATTCGTTTTAGTCCTGTTGCTCATCTCTTGACAGCTTCATCTTTTATTTACATGACTTGCCCCGTGTCGCAGGTGCACGAGACCAACATCGGAGGAGATGAACATGGCTTTAAATCTCCCGACACAAATACCTGCTATTGTTTAATACCTACTGACATTCAGCGGATTGCCTGAGGATATTACTCCCACCTGGACTGCGCTTATATGAATAATAT
This sequence comes from Miichthys miiuy, assembly GCA_036365135.1. Taxonomy (NCBI): domain Eukaryota; kingdom Metazoa; phylum Chordata; class Actinopteri; family Sciaenidae; genus Miichthys; species Miichthys miiuy. Next base: position 6,589,227 of record CM071618.1, read on the forward strand.
CATTTACTATGTCCATATTTGTGATTGCACATACAGTAAATGTTTGTCAGTGTGTACCTGTGCAGAATAACAATCAAAAAACTGCGCTATGCAGCAACTGATGAAGTTGTTCAAACAAAATGAAGCCACTTACTCCAGCCGTGCACACATATACGCCCCCGCACGTACACACCCTCCCTTGCTGTGGAGGATATTTTCAATTAATCAGACTCTCTCATCAATAATGCATCAGCCCTGCAGCCAGTCACTCTTCTCCAGCCATTTAATGAGGCAGCGAAGCCAGAGGGACACCATCCACACATTACTCCTATTATAGTCAACGCTCAGGAGCAAAGCCACTGTGACCACGGCCGGTTATTAAAGTAAGGCCATAATTTGTGCCTTTGAGACCAATCAAAACCCGTCAAAGGCTGTTTGCAAAAGGACACAAATGACAGTAAGTAAACACCTGGCGAGCCAGCGTGCAGCCGTGTCACCTCACAGTCACCGGAAAACCTCAGGTTGCTAATCTGTACTGCAGGAATTCAGGAGACCAGAGGAGGTTTGTCTGGAGTGATGAATTATTAAAAGCAACTTTGCTGCGACAGAAGAGAATGTCCTGGTTTGATAACATTTTTTTTTTAAAGTTTAAATTGCAGCTCTGATTTAAGACATACAGATCCAAGAGTCAGAAGGGCAGCTTATGCAAATCTCCTAGCTTCCACATAGAGTAAATTCTCTGAAACATTTTGGGCCGTGCAGTCTCTAAACTAGGTGTTCTGTTGTACAGGAGCCTAAGCAGTTAGCGCATCGCATATTGTGTTGGCATTCATGGCAGAAAGTGATTAAGTGAGAGATGAATTGGCTTTGCTCTCCAGTAAACTTTAAAAAAAAAAAAAGACTCTACCTTTGAAGAGACATTCATTAGGTTCCTGTTGTCTTTGATACATTTGGTGATAAACAAACATTGCTTTGGTATTTTCCACTTAATTTCCTTACATGTCATTACGCAAGAGCGCTGTCTGCATTTTAAAGACATGGAGTGTGTTTTTATCTTGGAAAGGCACCAACATCTGCACTGCTTTTGGCTTGGAGGCAGTCACTTTCCTTTGCAGCATACTCGCCTTCCCTGAAGCAATTCACTTCTTGTGCTAACTACCCAGTTCTTCCATTTACAAACTGCTGTGACTGCTTGTATAAATTTAAACACATCATCTCCTGTGTACCAGATTTCTCTAAATAACTCCTCTGATACCAGGTGCGTAGAACAGAAATGTCTTTTGTAAACCAGTGTAGAATAAATTTGTATGATTTGAGGAAAAGATATGGATTTTTGCTTACTTAGTGTTTTGGATTTGGACTTAATGTAACCTCCGGTGGTTTTTTAGTCATATTTATGTTGGAGTTTGAGATCGCAATGTATTGTGTGTATCCGTAAAAGTGTGTTTAGACAGAAAGAGAAGGGAATAAGCCAAATTTACCGCCCATAAATAAGTCAAAAAAAGATTAAATAAAATAAGAGGTTTTCACTTCATTGACCGAGGCCTGTCTCCACACTTTGAAAACCTCTGCGTTAGCTGTAAGAAAGCAAGCAACGGACGCCGACTCTGATCGAACTGAGAATCCACCAGGAACTCTGTTTTTCTTCTCCTGTTTCCCTCCTGCCTCTCTCCTTCTTCCTCGAGTTGTTTGTTTATGAAGTTGATTCACAAAGGTCTCGGATTCGTGCAATCTTTTTGCTCAAGTAGAAGCATTTTTCAGCTCTCATAGACGTGTCTTCACATCAACTCACACTGCCCGGGGCGTTTTCCCATTGACACTGCAATCGCCTCTCACATTCATTTTCTATCTAAAGACAGAATTCAGCTTCACAAAAAAATGCTGAATGCATTGTTGACATCCACATCTGCTAGCTTTCAGTCTTCTCTTCCTTACCTTTGTTGACGACTGTTACTGTTAAGAGTTTTGTAGCTTTAACCCCACCAGATGTTGATTAGTTCATTAGTGTGAACTGCGTCACCGCATTTGTCCTGTGCACATGCATGCAGTGTTGTAGTCGAGACCAACTAAACCAAGACTAAGTCATGACCAATACCGAGACCAAGACTTTGACAGACTTTGATAGACTAGACGGTATTTAGCCTACCTAGGTAGCTATTCGTGAAAACTCTTTGGGTAAAGCGTGGTTGCTACATTGTGGCACCTCTGCTGTGTGTTCTTTCAGATGTTGTTTTGCAAATGAACTCTTTGTGGTTCAGGAAACCAAATTTTATTGCAGAAGATTTGTCTGATGTCTCCTCCCAGACAGTTACCAAATAAATCAGACCATGCAACAGACAATTAAATGACATCTCTGCAGTTGCGGCCTTGACCAGAACTAAAACCCAGAGTCCTCTTCGTCCGAGACAGAGAAAATGTGGTCCTTTCCGAGACGAGACCAAGGCCTTTTAAAAGTGGCCAAGCCGATCTCGAGTACTACAACGCACTAACCCAAACATAAAAAACACTACGTCGTGGTCAAATGAAATGGGAAGATGTTGTAAATCAACTGTTCTATGGTAGACAAAGTGCTATCCTCTGTGCAAGTCTTTTCTGTTTTAATCAGCGACTGTAACTTTCTTCCTCGTATGCAAAAAAAGATGGAAATGGTGGCCAACACCAAATTATCGTCTGGGGTAAAGCGAGCAACCTTCCTGAGGCACTTCTAATGAACTGTCCTATCTCTGTCAGGCACCATTTTCAGAGTAAAAAAGATAAAGACAAACCTTGCGGCTCTTGTGCAGTTCGTCCTGTACCCTTTTTTTTTTTCTTTCTGTGACAGACCAGGTCGATTTAACAGTTGCAGTGAACGTACAAATCATCATGACTCTGTGCCTGTCTCTCTTACCCATCAATAAACCTTTACAAGGTGTTGTTGTTCTTTTTCCTTCTGTCTATGATGTTTCTTACATTAGTGTGCTCTCTATATGTATTTTATCAACATGCAAAATAATCACATCCCCCATAAAACTGCTCCGCAGAGTGGTTGTGTTTAAATCTTAGCATCTCCTCTCTTAGATTTTTTTATTTTTATTTTTGCCAAGCAGGCCGAGAATGGTGATCTCTAAGGAACACAACCATATGAGCAGAGAATCTGACCATCTGGCTTCCTCTGCAGCTAAAAATCGCGGGGGATAAGAGAAGAGTGACGACTGTCCCTCCTCTCCTGCCGCCTGTCAGTGTCAAGATGTCTCTTTTAAAAATAAAACACTGTTGTCGGAAGCTGCACAGAGCCAACAGTGTGATCGCAAAGGCGCTCTTAGAAGTGAAGTTTCTTTTTGAAGAAAAACATGGAAAGTCACTGCGAGGGAACAGTGAAAAAAAACTCATTTTAAGTTTGTGTTCTTGGACTGATTCCAGAGGTGTAGGTAGCAACACTGGGTGGGACGATTAAGGGAAAGGGGAATGATATAACATCTGTGTAGAGCGTAATGATTGACTTATCTCTGGGGCTTATGGTGCAAGAATCCCTCAACCAGTCAGGTCTTCAGTCGGTTCCTTTCTGAAAGAAGTATTTTTCCATTTCTTCTCCATCAAAAGCCCATGAGATAAGAGACGACGTGCAGAAGAAATCCTGCATTAGTTGTCTCATTTCTATAAGACTTCACATCAATCTGTTGCTCTACTGCAATTTCCAAGGCACACTGTGACCAATGTCATAGCGACCGTCGCTTAGGACATAAATTCAACTAATTAGAGATCAATGACTCATGCTTGATATAATTAGGCCGGATGGGACGCCCCCACAAAAGCCCTGACATATATTCATCTCTTATCAGCCCTATTGTGTATAACATAAAATATGAAAACTATCTCCTCTGCAGACATGCCCTGCCTAGACATGGCTCAGGAGAGCGGTGGCTGCGGCAGCGCTTTGACAGGAGGGTTATGGTTTCTGGGTCCCAGTAATGAAGGACTACTGAGTGTGTCATCCAGGAAAAGGGCCTCTCCCCTGTCTGTCTGTCGGCTAGCCAGCTGGATTCGGTCCTACACCTCAGAATAACACCAGGCCTCAAACGCTGTAGCGCGGCCACCCTTCGCTTTAATAGGAAGAAACAGCTCATTAAATCACAACGGTAGCAAATCCTTTCCATAACAGAATCGGCGAACTCGCATTAGTCCGACAACAAATAAATCAGTCGATTTTTTTTCTTTTTATCTCTTTTCCAGCTTACACATCATTCTGCTCATTTTTTTTTTTTGCACAGCTAGCAAACCACAGTGGTTGGAATAGGAGAAACAGAGGAGCCCTGCACAAAGTAATACTACAGTGGCTCGATTTCCAAGAGTCAGAGAGCTCCGTCTGCCTTGCAAACTGTCTGCGATACACAGAACAACACAGGGGATTAACCAAAATGTCAAGAGAGACAGGTTAAGCTGACAGGATATTTGGTTTATACTGAAGGGTCTCGCTTTCAAAGTCAAAAAGTCAGAAACTTCTCAGGGCAAAGTCCTGAGTCATAACGTCACATCATCTTGCTAAGCAGGGAAAATTCAATTTCCACACAGACTTTCATTTGACTTTCAGACGGAGGAATGGTCAGAGAAACGCTACACTTTAGGGAATAGAGCAAACTGCACCGAAATGATGTTTGCAAATAAACAAATGGAAGAAACTGGACCTTGAAATCCACGACATCTTTACACAGAAATCCTCAGAGAACACGAAGCTTCTGTTAGTCGTCTAGCTCTGCATTTAATGCGGAATTATCTCATTTTGACAAATTCAGCTGGCGATTATATATTCTGTCAAAATGAGAAAAAAAAGAACTGCGTGAAAAGCCTTAAGGCGTGTGTTTGAGTGTCAGCATGCCTCAGTATGGAGATTTGCCTGAAGTGAAATTCAAAATGCCTCATCTGGTCTGATTTCCCGGCGCCATAAGACCAGACTGGGCTTCATTAGCAGTTGCCGCTGTGCTTTATTGGCACAGAATATCCCATTTTCACTGAAGAAATGACTTGCCACCAGCTGCAAATTGACAATGTGCCATATTTCCTCGCAAGTCAACTCTTATTAATAGCACTTCCTGTGATCTGCTCTTACACAGCAGTGTCATCAGCAGGTAATTTTGAACAGTGGGATCTGAGGACCTCACAGGCGTTGTTTACCAAAGTGAAAATGACTAAATACAGGAGAGCGACACGGCCAGCTGCTCGCACCTGAAAAAACCCTCTCCTCTGCCGCCTGAAGGACACTCATCAAGTCACGCTCGTCGGATTTATATTCAAGTTTGAAAACTCTTAACAATGACGGTGTTGCTCTCCATCAGCACGGCTAATTCCCCAGCACAATAGCCTTATACAGTATCGATGATTACTCCTCTCCAGAATATCAGGCTGCTCCCTCTGACTGATGGCGGCTGCTGCAAAGGTTAATTAATGAGCAGTGGCAGGAGCGATGGCTGCCGGCGAGGGAGAGGCTCTCCTGGGACTTGGACTCACCAGTGGCGAAAGATAAAGGTGGAACAGGGAAGGGTATGACTACTCAGCTGAAATTGAGTCCCCCTTTTCTATCAGGATAACCTCGGCGTACTTAATAGTCTGAGAAAGCTACTTGATCACTCACCAAGCTGCTGCATGGAATTAGATTATAATACAGCTTTTCATCATCTTCTCTATAAAACCGTATTTCATGCGATGATTATGTTTCGGTTATCAAACATCAAAGATAATCTGTGAGGCAACTTTAGAGCTTAAATTAGTTCTGCAAATCTGCTTCTTGTGATCAGACATCAAAAGGTTTCCATGAAGCATATTTTTCTGTCTGTGCAGCGAGCGTTATTTTCAGATAGGAAACCCACTCCAACATATACAGCTTTATTTTTATCCTGTGTCTAAGATGCCATTAAATTTCACTGGTGGAGGTGATTCTCTGCAGACTTACACTTACCGTGTGAACCAGCCTGATTAGCTTCACAGGGAAGAGGCAAGGCAATTAATGTTTCATGCTACCCAAGTGGTGTGAGCAATAATAAAAATAATAAAATCTGTGATACTTTCCCATGAAGTGTTTAAAAATAATGGCTCATTTAATGCTCAACAAATCATTTACTAACAGTTTATAGATCATTTATAATAAGAGCAACTTTTGGGTTACCAGGTTGTGAAAAATCTGTCTCGCTCTCTAATAAGCCAACAAGTCTGCAGTTAGATGTGTCGGTGATGTCAATAATAACTAGTCTAGTTTAATAAGCACCAGAGATTTTTGTCACGACCGACCTATGGACCAGAACCCAAATGCACAACTCTCAGACAAAAGTTTCAAAATAAAATTTTTAATAACAAAATTTAAAAAAATCACTCGACAGAGGAAATAACTCCACACTAATCTAAGAAACTAAAAATCACTCGACAAAAGCTAGACTGAGAAAGAACAAATAAAACTCTTGCGCAAACAAAGTAACAAAACAACAAGACCTGACAATGGCATTGGAAAAGCGCTGCTTCTCTGACACATGGGACAAGACGAACTGGCACAGGACAAAGGAAGACACGGACTATATGTACACACAGGTAAGGGCACAGGTGGAAACAATGAGGGCGGAGACAGGTAATCCCAAGAGCGGGAAAACAAACAAACAAAAGGGAGAAAGTAAAACTGGTGACAATAGACACAGACAGGAAGTGGAACCAAAATAAAACAAGACAACATAGACACGAGACAAAACTGAATGAAGTAACTTAAAGTTTCCTGGACATGACAATTTTTCATAACCTGGCAACCCCAAACATGGGTAGTCACGGCTTATAGAAGTATAAGCACATGTACATTAATTAATCATTCATAAATTCATTAGATATAAATGCTGACTTATTGGAAAGTGGTGTCATAAAATGATTACTTGATACCAGGGCACGCTTTATAAAGGGCTTATATGTAAACAATAGCTCCATTAAATGTTTCATTAATGTTTAATTCTCTAATTCTTCATAGAACAGTTATGAGACATTAATGAAAGTATTTCTGAGGTGCTGCTGGTTGTGAAAAATCTCTCTTGCTGTTGTTTATCCTCCTCCAGCGGGGCTCGTGCTTTGTCTTTGCAGCTGCAGGGCAGCTGGACGACAGTCAATCTATTATCTGATCGATTAGCATTTACAAAAAAAAACAAATACATCAAGTCTGCAGATATGCTAATCAGTCTTTACTCAGGGGTCATAGGTCACAGCAAAAGTTAGTCAATTACAATTATATTATGAATGTTAATAAGATATTGACAACTGATTTTACAATAATCCATCAAGCCTCCGGTTGTAAATGTTGATGAATAATTAATAGATTGATTGTGCTGCAGCTGAAAAGACAAAGCAAGTGTTCTGCTGCTGGTAGTACTGAGAACTTAAATAAAAGTACCATTACAACAATGAAAAAATGCCCCATTACAAGTAAAAGTCCTGCATTTTAAAATCATAAGTCAAAGCACAGAAGTATTATCATAAAGATTTACAAAAACTACTGAGAATAAACTCTTGAGTGGAGTTGTATTATATATTAAATTATGAAATATCAATGATTGAATGTGTGAGTAGTATTTTTCTCTCATAGCTGGTCGTGGTGAAGCTACTTTTAACTGCTTTATATAACTCTGCCACAAACGGGTGTTTAAATGAAACCAAAAACACCTCACAGACATCCAAAACGTGACAAAGTGCCACGATGTGGTGCACTTACAAACTCATCACGTGTTATTTTTATGCAAAATCTTGATCTGACTAACTACAGCTGCCAAAGAAATGAAGCATACGAGTAAAAAGTTCATCATTTCCTCCTGACATGCAGCGGAAGTGATCAACAACTGCTTCAAATTAAAGCATCAGTAAATTATTAATCAACCTTTGATTAAGTCATTAGTTAGATAGCCAATAAAAACTATATGAAGGCAACTTATTTATGAGAAAGTTCTACCATAAAATGAAATAAAACGACCAGCAAGTGCAAGTCTGGACTTGTAGAAACCTCCCTTCCGAAGCATTTGCCTGAGGTTTCTTCTGTGAATAATGGGCTTCTGCATGGCAGGATTACACATGGAGGACACTGCCAAGCATTAAGAGTGTTACAGGAGGGATCAAGAACAAATGACTAATGACTGACTCATCGAGACCGCTATGAGATGTGCTCTTTCAAAAGCCTGAGGTCCCGTCATTAATAGCATGACTTCAGAATTTCCTGACATGTTTTTAATTGTTGGCTCCTCCTCGTCATGCACGTCACCCGTGTAAGCAATTAGTCTTCTGTCATCCATGTCTGATAAAACGGAGATGCTGCTGCGTAATTGTGGCAAGCCGAGACATCTGCCTAAGTAGACATTTTCCTAGCAGTAACCACAGTGAGATTATGGACAAATTAAGATTCATGGTTTGTCTTTTTGTGGTGATAGAACATAGTTTAACACGAGTATAACAACAATATCTGCAGCTTACTTTTTTATGTAATCGCATGGCACATTCTGTCGTCATAGCACAAGATAATTCACTGCATCCGAACAAAGACTGGTTGCTGATATATTTATGAATTTATTATTTTCTTTACATTATCTCCACCTCCTGCTCCGCCCACAGAAAACCGTTATAAAGAAATGATTGTAATTCAAGGCCACAGAAGCAAGGAACCATATCCCCACGAGCAAATACAAAACAGAGTTGGTAACAGGATTGCAACACCAAAGTGAAAGCATGTCTGCCAAGTCTACACATTCAAAGACCACAAACATCAAACGGGTTTTCCAGGCAGTCAAGGGTTTCAGTGTTCATAGAGAAGAAAACAAACAGGACTGTTTCTAGCTGAGGAAAGATGGATATTTCCAAATGGGTACAGTATTATTTTTCTGTGTGTGTGTGTGTGTGTGTGTGTATAAATGCAATATAAAGTCTATAATTGAGTGAACCATCCGCGTGTTACATGTGATGCAGTTACAGTACAGAAATGTTTAAGCAAGACAGCATCAAAAGGTTACTGAGGAGCGTACATTTTTGCCCAGGCCAAAGAGCATAACATCACAGAGTAGAAATGGTCTCTGACTTTTTTTTTTTTTCTTCTTCTTCTTCTTCTTTAGCTATACTTAATATTCATCCCCTGTTCAGTCCACGGCTCACTGAACTCTTTCAAGACAAAGGCCCCAAAAAAGATCGTTGGATATCTGATTGACCACGACAGCAAATGGAAACTTGTGCCTTCATAGTAAAGATAGCACAATCATAAAACACAGGGCGAGACTCAGTTGTGGCATTTTGCAGATTAATACGAGTAGCTGAGGGGGATGCTTTGGAAATTGCTTTCACTAGAAATGTGTCAAGGCTGACAGGTTTTTTTTTTTTTTCAGTTTGATCCCTATTAAGCACTTCCCTCTGATCTAATTCAATAAATGCCAAAGGGAGTTATAATAATCATATTCACTCCTGATCCTTTGGGATATGTGTCTTTGGAACCCATAAATACTTCTAACTTTCTTTCTTCTAGACATAATATCTTCAGAGGTTTATATATCTTCAGAGGTTTCATATTTCCGAGCTAATAGAGCACATACAGTAAAGTTTAGCTTTGGAAAATGAATCCTGCGTACAATCAAAGGAGTCCCCGTGAAAGTGCTAAGCCACCAAACCATCGTGACATCTCTGAGCTTCAAATAAAATCTCTCTACTGATGTAATGAAAATACAATCCATATCATTCATATGTCTATATTAGAGCAATAAAGCACTACTGTCTTCTTTTTCTCTGCTTTGCAAAAGAGTCTATACAGTACAATGCAGCATTTCTTTTTTTTTTTTTCATAGTTTTAAAGGGAAACAGCACACAAAGTTCAGATATTAAATTCATGACAGCCTATAATTAGTCCTTGAAAATTCATTCCCAAAGCTACAAATCAGAAGGCTGTCAATAAATAATCTTACATCTTGATGAGCTTCATTTCTGTTTCAGTAAATATCCCCCACCAAAATATAACACCGGTAATATAACAGATATGGATTCTGCACAAACACCTCTCTGACATCACAGATTAGGGATGGAGGAAAACTCAAAATGCTTCATCTCTTACAAAGACACACAGAAAACAATCCTTCTGAGCTGTTGTAGGATGCTGCAAAAAAAATAAAAAATAAAAACCAATATATTTATGCTGAGATTCAGTGGTGTTCCTCTGCATGTAAGACAGCAAAGGTCTAAAGTCTCATTCAATAAAAGAGTGCTACAAGTAAGTGAAGAAGGGTTGCAAAAAAAAAAACAATAACATAAGCTTCCCTTCTGCATATTTTAATGTAAAATATTCCTCCCTCACAAACATCTGTTGCTGTAGTCTGTGCAACACCTTACATTCACCCAAACAAACAGAAAAAACTTAAACACGGGCAGAAATGCCACCCAGTTGTTCCTCAACTTGTAGCATCTTTTTTTTTTTTTTCAAATTTAAGGTCAGTGCAAAAAAAATGAAAAATGAAAAATAAAAAAACACAAAACTTTTCAGAACTTGATGAGACAGTAAACAAGACAGCTCAATATCAGCTGACCAGCAGCAGGTAGTTAGCTGGCGAACCGAGTGTAACCCAGCCTCTTCATCACACTCCCACAGACGTCCTCTATTAGTCTGATGTCCTTTCGAGGCATTTTTTGTCTCCACATGTTGATGTTGGCTGGTGAAATGTCTCCTTCATACATAAGATTGTACAAGTTCGTGGAGGTGGTGAATATGAGTTGGTTGAGGGCTGTGGGCGAGACGGGCACCCCCAGAAATGTGTGAATGCTCTCCGCCGTCTCCTGCGGGTAGTTCACCACGTCCTCAAACCTCACTTGGAGGTAGGACTCCTCGGGGAGGCCCTCGCTGACCCTCAGCACCGCCGCGGTGTGAGCCAGCCACAGATGAGCGAGCATCAGGACGGGGTTTGTCTCTGAACGGGACAGCAGCCTCTGGATTATCTTAAACTCTGGCGCCACAGTTGGGCACCCATCGCTGATAGCATCCTCCTTGAATATCAAGGAAAGGTGCTGCGGGATGTTTTTAAGTGAGTAAAGGCTGGGTTTGCTGTTATAAACCATGAGATAAATCCACGCTCGGGGGTCTCTCACCAAGTAGATTGTCCTGAGGGAAGGTCCCACAACCTCCTGAATGAAAGGCAGTTTGAGCGCCCAGCTTCCGCTGCGCATGTTGAGGACCACCCGGGCGTTGGGGTACTCCGCAACATGGCGTCTCATCTCCCTAACATACTCTGCATCTCTGTCCAGACTGGCTCTCAGTTTGCCCTTCAGCTCAGATGCTGGCTCTCTCCTCCTGGATCTTTTCTTTCTGTCCCTAGAGGGGCTGACTCTCTGGGGCAGTTTGACCCTGCTGCCCTCTACGAGCTGAATATTTTGCAAGTGCAGCTTGGTGTTGTGGACCAGCGAATGCAGCCAACCCTGAATAATCTTAAACCGTCCGTGCGCGGCGTCTGACCTTGACCACTCACAGGCGTCGACCAGAGAGTCGAACTCGAACTCGGTCTCGGGAATGTCCACGTGCTCGGTGGGAACTCTTATGTAAACAAAATCTGAGCTGTTGTAGAAAAGGTGCTTCAGGATTTCTGATCCTGATCCGGGAAGGGTTGTTATGACGACGGTGGGAAGGGGGAGCCGGTGCTGCTCATACAGTCTGATTTGTTTGTTTACTTCGCTTTTGGCACCTGCACCTTTCCATTTTACCCCACAGAGAAGCTGATCGCAGCTGTTAGACACAAACAACAGCTCTGCTATCCACAGAATGAGCACCGAGAGGAGGGCGTAACGCATCAGCTTGCTGAAGCAGACGTAAAACTTTCTCTGCATGGTCAAAAATCCTATGGCCACGCAGAGAACGACCCCTGCTATCACATTGACTGTGAAACCAAAGTCAAACAGCTGATTATCGCTGCTGATTTGTTTGGGGATAAGTTGCGTCCCAAGGCCGTATCGAGTGATCTGATATCTGTCCTCAACTTTACAGTGACCTCCAAATCCTAAATAAGTCAACCTAGCTCCTATGTCTTGATAGTTTGTGGCAACAGAGACTATTTTCTCTGTGTTATTTATGGTTAAAGACAGCCTCACACCGTTTTTGCTATTATCCACAAATCTACAGTTGGACACTTTAACATACGGCCCGTGTAACACATAAGCCACTCTGCTTACTGTGCCTGTCATCTGGAAAGTGACATTGACATACTGAGTCCACCTCTTTTTAAACTCAGCTGCCTGCTCTGCTTCCTGTATCCTGGTATCAGGGCTGTGACCCTGGCTGTCAAACCAGAACATTTTATAATGGGCGTCCCACACATCCATCATGGCGCCGTTATATCTGTCCATGAATCTGAAAGGGACGTATTTAAAGTCAATGTCAAGATTGTGGAAAAACGCACTGAGGGACTTTACAGGCGAATCGCTCCACTTCTCCACGTGGTCGAGCACCAGCAGAGTCTGTGAGTTGAGCAGAACCAAGGCTCTGAACACACTCTTTAGTCTCATAGCGGGTGAATAAGCCATCACTGCTTCCCCGCTCACAAACATCGTGTCCCTGTGCGAGGAGGCGACGATCACCTCTCCTCTAGCTTCACCCACGCCCTCGTCAGTCCAGCGCAGCCACTTAGCGCACTCCCCCAACTGACCTTCCCACGGATTGTTGCACTGGCTTGTGGGAGACGGACTGAACACCAAAACATTGTTAAGATAGCTATATTTCGGACCATAAAGTGCTTCAGACACAAATACCTGTCCGTTGGGAGCGAACGTGAAAGAGTTCTGATCAGGGTGCTCATGACCTGGGTTAAAACTGTTCCAGCCTTCCACCCAGGAGTAAGGCTTGTCATGGACAATGTCATACACTGCACGGCCACCCAGCTTGCCAGACTTAAAGGAGACAAAAGTATTACCCTGACCGTTAGGTAGCCCTGCTCCGTATGTAACCACACCCCAGTTTGAGAAAATATGCATCTTAGCTTTGCCAAAGTCGTGGGGAGGCTGCGGCGTGAGGTGGTTATTGTACCAGATGTATTCTGTGTGAAGTGTAGCCCAGCGCTGGGCAGATGACTGTCCCATGGGACCATCCTTGGGTCGGTGCTTTCTAATTTGTTGAGCCAGCCAGTTACCCGTTCCGTTCCTCATGACGAATGTGTCGAGGAAAACAAGCTGACTCTCCGGCCCATAAAACCAGTTGTAGTTGGAGTCTGCAATGCCAACTGTTCTCTGAAACCCCGGCAGCAGAGTGGCATAATAAAACCAGAAGTGTCCCCGCAGCCAGTTGTTCTGCAAGTTGTCAATGTTGAAATGGCGCTGCGCTAAAAAGACATACTGTGTGATGGACTTGGCTGTGTAGCTCCCGTAGGCCACCCCCTCATCCAGGGAGCCATCGACAACATGATTAAGAAGAAACATTGTTTTCTCCATGTAGCTCACTGCCACTTGTTTCCAGATCATCGACTCTGGGTCGTCATGCGATCCAACCACTAATGCACCAGTCATGATGGCTAATATGTTAGTGGTTTGATGATTTTGGAGGTACTGTTTCCCCCACCCTCTGTACTTTGAGAGCTCAAACAATTCCTCTGTCTCAGAGCGAATTTTCTTGAGGTAAACATCCCTCCGCCGTGCATCCAGGTAGGAGTAAATAAAGTCATAAGCCGTAGCGAACCCAGTGAGAGAGTGCGCCATGGGGACCTCGTCGTTAGGGGCACTGGTCACCTTCCAGTCTGGGTATTCAGCCATCCTATCCATAAACTTGATAAGAAACTGCAGGGCAGCAGAGTCCTCCGGGCACAACAGGCAGTAGAGAGCCAGGGGAGGCAGGTTGTTCCCATAAATCTCGTTCCACTTGCTTGTAAACTCTGCATGTTTCACAGGGGGCATGTAAAAGGGGACATTAGATAACATGGTGAGCGCAGCCGCCCGTATGACTTTAAATATGTGACTGTGGGTGGTGGAGGACCTTTGCCTCAAGTGCAACACATCCACTTGGTTAAAATATAGGTTGGGATGGGAATCAGTAGACTGGAGTTTCCACTGCTCGGTCGCTCTGCTTTGTGTGAGCTTGACCTGCAGTAAATCATCTGTAAAAATGTCTCTGTCTGTGGCGTTGAAGACCCCCGAGAAAGCTGTGCCCACCGCGAACAGGGGCAGTAAAAAAACACAATATACGACCCAGTTAACTGCCATGTTGCCGTGTATATGTGAATACATTCTACTGGAACAGTTTTTCTTTTCCTTAGAAATATAGTTGCAATGTCCCGTAACTTGTTTATTTTCAGAATAAAAGTCCAGGTGAAATGTGTGTTAGAGTCCAAAAAAATGTATATTTTATAAATGATGCAACATCAAAGTCCCATGCATGACAGTCAAGAAAAAAAAACTTTAGTGCAAGAACACTGTCTATATCCACTTGTGTAAAACAGTTTGGCAAAGGCAACAAACACATTAAATATATATATATATAAATGTCTGTAAGATTGTTCTGCTCTGTTTTGAATTTAAATCCAAGAGAAAAAAATCCTCATGCCTGCATGTTTTCCTCCGTCCTCATAGTAAGACGTGTGCTCGTGGAGACTGGCATCTCTCCCCACCACCACCACCACCGCCGCCGCCGCCTCCTTTCTCGTGCGCCAGTAACTCGTATTGATCTCCTCCCCAAAACATTTCCTCTCGGACAAACATCAGTCAGCCCCAGTCTGTGTCCGGTCCAATCACAGCCACCCAAAGGCACCGTGTGCAGCCCGACCGAGCTGCAACATCCATGGACATGAACCTCGGGAAAGCACGCATCTCCGCAGATAACATTGCTTGGTGTCCCCGCTGCAGAGACCCCCAAACTGCCCGGTGTTTAAAACTGCAAATCCTGATCGGGGAATTGATCCGTGTGCATTGTGAAATCCGGTACTCTTCTCCCCACCCCTCTTTCCCCCCTCCACGCTTTATGTTCCGTGATTAGTATGGTGAAGTCCGGAAAGAGGAAAGTTGTCGTCAGTCCTCAAGTATTCAAAGAATGAGACATTATTCTGGTTGTCCGCAGGAAACAGTAAATCCCAAGATGAGGAATCTTCCAGATGTGACTGTACTGGATCTACACGGTTATAAATGTATCCGCTGCCGATCTGAGCACCTCATAAGTTAAAGCTGTGTCTGTGTGCGTAATCTCCGGACCCGTCTCCGTTATGTCCTCCCGACTGTTCAACACAGTCA
Organism: Miichthys miiuy; assembly: GCA_036365135.1. Taxonomy (NCBI): domain Eukaryota; kingdom Metazoa; phylum Chordata; class Actinopteri; family Sciaenidae; genus Miichthys; species Miichthys miiuy. The sequence goes on from CM071618.1 coordinate 6,604,413, forward strand.
GTTTGATTGTTTTCCTGCACTGGATGGAAAATTTCCACTGTACAAACTGTAGAGGGAGCCGTGACTTCAGAAGCACAGCCTCATCTCTCATGTAGAGAGTGGGAAGGCTGAATATTCATTTCGTCAAACCCTCTCTCTCTCTCTCTCTCTCTCTCTCTCTCTCTCGGTATTACTAACAGGATGTTGACTCATGTTAAGTCCCTGATATTAAAGGTTCATATTAAATAAGCTAAATCAAACACGTGCTGATAAAAAATAAAAACTTTTTTTGGGATCTTTTTTGATCAATTAAAAACTATAATTAAATAAGTTGGCAATAAGGACAAAACTGATATTAAAGGAACAGTTCAACATTTTTGGGAAATGCACTTATTTGCTTTCTTGTCATGAATAAGATAAGAAAATTGATGCCGCTCTCAGATTTGTCCGTCAAATATGAAGCTGCAGCCAGCAGCTGGTAGTCTGGGTGGACTAGCACTGAGTACACTCAGGTACTTCCTGATGTAGTGTGCTAATTTCACCTCTATTTTATGAATTTATATGATGATTTTATGATGCTTTCTGAGTTGTGTCAAATTTATTTTGTGCACCCAGGTTTGACGTCTGCATCTGGCTTGCAGTCTATACTGCAAAATAGCAATACCATAAAGTTTCCTTTTGTTTTTGTCTGTTTGTTTGAGAGAGAGAGAGACCGACAGTCGTGGTTAAGTGACATAGAGTGTAAATGAGGATAGGTGAGCGAGAAAGTTACACGTGCTGAATGTTACAACCGTAATGTTCAGCAGGTATAAACAGCAGTTTTAATGCTAAGCTAACTGGCTACTGGAAGTAATGTTTTACAGACAGATGGTAGGCTATAAGATCGATCGTCTTAGCAGGAAAATCTTCTCTCGTTGGTTCTTATTTTGGATCTACTAGAAATAATAATTGAGTCAGGCAATAAAGACGCAGTGATATCACAGGAATAGTTAAGCTTTTTTGTCCTGCGTAAGATCAAAAAATTGACACCACTATCTTAAATATGAAGCTACAGCTATCAGCTGGTCAGCTTAGCATAGCATAAAGACTAGCGCTGTGTACACTGCTGTGTTGAGCACAAATAAACAGTTAATTTAACAGTGCCTACAAATAATCTTGTTAATTTTTTGTTCTTCCATTTGACATTTATAGGCTTACCTTCTAGTGATGCAATATTAATGAATTTACAAAAATATAATATAAATATATTACAGGATATTAAGATATTTAATTTGAAATGAACTTTTTGCGGAGCCCCAAATGTCTCTTAGCGCATCTTTATCTTCAGTCTCAGTTGCATGTCAATGCAACACATTTCCTGAGGCAACAGAAAAGGCATCCAATAACCTCAAAAGCTCCCCTTGGAGAAATGTGTGACATTTGCCTGTCCTAACACGTGGCAATGTGCACTCATTGATCACCTAATTCTGTGTATATTAGGTTTCTGCGCAGCGTCTTCATTTAACGATAGATCGTTTTCTCCCTACCCAGTTCACATGCGTCTTCTGCAGAGCAGGCTATCCCACAGGGATCACTGTTGCATGATGGGTTTTTTTTCCCTCCTCATAGTTCAACAGCACGCACTAGAGGCACACAGTCAGCCTTATCAGGATCGCTGCAGGGAACACGAACAGTAATCTCTGTTTGGACAAAAGTCTTCCATATGCACTGCATAAAAAGCTGCCTAAATTTAAACAGCGATGGTAATCTTGAACTCACGTCAGTCAAATCGCTTCATAAACATAAAGATTATACCTCAGGAATCAAGAAGAGGCTTCTGGAAACTTTGTAAACAGCTGATTTTGATTAAAACTCAGCGAACAGATTGTGTTTTTAGCATGCTGCTTCACTGCATCAGCTGCAAAGGGGAAAAAAAATCCCCACTGACTTCCCATTTTTAGCCTTGTAATAATGATAATTACATAATCTGATAATATCTGTAATTATGTCATTATTACTGTTCTGTACATCATTTCTATTTTTGTCCTCTAGCAATCATTTGTTGGCGACAATCATAGTAACCCGTGGTTGCAGGGATTTAATTTTCATAACAGATTTTCCTGAAAACTGACCAAGAGGTCAGCAAAATGAAACCCAGTGTCTCCGTAGTTTCCACAAGTTTATTGGAAAAAGGAAAAGACAGACAGGAACACTGCACGGTTGAAACCATCGGCACAAGCTGAAGCAAAATCTCCTGAGCATGCAGTACCAGCAACAGCCACTAGGACCGGGACTGGACCACCAAAGAGCCGCCAAAGAAATCTGAAGTTCTTTCTCAAAATACAAAAACACTGATGTAAAAACTGTGGTTGCGTTCAGTGGCCAATCTTGCTAAATTAAAGTGTGTATCTTAGTGTTAACTTCAGAATGACAGTGTTATACGTGTAGGTTTTCACTGTGTTAGCCATGATAGTTATTATTTCTCTCCCAGGCTTCTTCGCTCTCTCTTCTACAGTATGGCAGCAAGATGTGAAATATATCCCTGAGAAATCTAAAGGAGAGATAATCAATGTAATGTCTTGATTTAGCTACATTCTAAATCAAAGCAGTGCAGTTCTTCTTTTAAGTGTTCAAATATAGTCATACCTAATACAGAAGTGTATTTTGGAGAAAGCTGAACTGAAACTCCTGGCTTGCAGAGACTAAATCCCTCAGAATTTGACGTGCATCTTCCTTTTGGGAGTGAATTAAATTTGCATATTTGCTTGGAAATCTGACCCACCATCCTGAATCCACTTCTCTGGAGAGAAAAAGTATCTGCTTTTCTGTGAGCTAGGAGTTTTTTAACCACATTGTGCTTCTGGCCGTACCTCAGTGATGTCAGGGCTGATATATTTCTTCTTCTTTTGCAGCAGCAGCAGCTTAACTTTGCGATCATGAAATTGTCTCATGCAAGTAGAGATGAATGAAATTAGGAAAACGAATATTCCTATTCACTCTCTCTCTCTCTCTCTCTCTCTCTCTCACCCTCCACCTTTTAATGTACTTGGCGTCAGCTACTTCAACGCTCTGTTATCGTGTTACACGTTGCCGGTAATCAGGGCAATCCTCTGACGTACATTTCATGTTTTCGTCAGTGCTATCCATGGATTTGGATCAAAGCAAGTTCAACCTTCATTGGCGAGAAATGTATTCTCCAAAGTCGTCGTGGAGCTTCGTTTTTAGCTGCAATCTGAGATTTAGACTCGCAATGTGTTATTTTTATAGAGAATATATATGAAAAAATCAGACAGCGATGAGCAAAGATTCATTGACTGAGTGGGTGTATGATTCTTAAAGGTCCAGTGTGTCAAGTTTACACGGCCTCTACTTACACAATATGGCAGAAATGGGACACAATGTGCATTTTTATTATATTATAATCACCCAGAAATAAGAGATTTTTATATATTGTGACCTCAGAATGAGACCATATTATGTTATAAGAAACTGGAGTTTATATGAATATGAATTAAAAGTTTTGAGAGAAGTCAGATTTAAAAACAAACAAACAAACAAAAAACAAGTAAAAAAACTTTAAAAACTCAAACTTCTTTTAACAGTGTGCACCCCTCTGCTATATGCTCTACCCAGACTTTCACTTCCATTAACTGCCCATCTGTTCAACCTCCACGTTTCTCAGCAGACTACTTTTGACTAATTTGATCTTCATTTAGTCGCCTCGCCTGCATTATGTCCTGTCTTCACCGGAAAATCGCTCCTCCAAATGGTCCCAGGGTGACGGGGGAATGTTAGCCTGTCGCACACAACCACCACCGTTCCTTTGAAGATTTACTCCAAAACTAATTGGAGTAACTTCTAATCGTCACATAATGCCGTGCATCATTTCCTCCCTTGACTTGTATTAGAGAACAAGGTTGAACTGAGCATCCTAATTAGAGGCAGCCTCGCCGTGGCAAAATGACTGAATGATGTCAACCACAGTAAACTAACACTCTAATCACTCTCATTCAAAGCAACGAGGGTCTCGGGTTGAGCGGGAGGTGCTCGAGTTGTTGCTCGGCGCCGGTTGCCTGGCGACATTTCACATCTGATCAGAGAAGATCATGGTAAATTGCCAAGAAAGTGTCAGGCATGGATACTGACTGCACTCTTGATTGACAGGTGGCAACTAGTGTCCGCATCTCTACTGTAGCTCTCCTGCTGTTTGTGCTGGCTGTTTGAAGCTTTTGCAAATCTTGGCTTTGCTTGTTGAGTTAAACAAACCTCCAGCCATACATATTGAAAGGAGAAGGTGCGTGCTGACAGCCAGTGCCCTTATTAAAAATATGCCATGCTGGGAGCAAAGGGAGGTACGAACCAGGTTCTTGAAAGACTCCCCCCTTTCTCTCCCTGCAGAGAATTTCAATTTCTCCCAAGAGTCCACGGTTGCTCAGCATGTCTGTGTCCTGCATCCGGCCCTCTGGGTAGAGGCAGAGGGAAAATTGGCTCCAACTGTTCAGGTTTCAAAGATGGTTTTGGTGCTATGAGACAGTCTGTCAATCACAGTGGTCTTCTCAAAACAAGCTGTGCAGTCGCAGTATTCTCTTGGTGCTTTGTGGTCCCACAAAACCATCAAGTCAACTCATCCAGAGAACAGCAAATAGCTTACCTGATGAGCCTGGAAATGGAAACTCTCAATGCAGAAGAGCGACAATGTCCACACGCATAGATGGAAAACGTTTTTCTATGAGATTACAATGGAAGAACCTTGTGAGATTTGTATATCCAATCAAAGTGTGTAGTTTTCACAGAAGGAGAACCGAGAAGAAAGGTGCTGTGAGCGATTCTCAGGTCTTGAGTGCATCATCACACCTGAAGATGATCACTTTCCAAAGCTGTGAGTGTGTGTAGCCTTCAGCCTCTAAACACAATAACCCGCACTGTGAAATGTGCAAGAAAAAAAGTCTAGCCGCATAAGTAGCGTTCACTGTTATGTTTTCTTTATCATCTATTGTGTCTATAAATACGTCTGCAAGGTTCTGTTGGTGCCATTGTTGTGTACCGTTTACACATTTTAATTGTTGTTCCACATTCGTAGCTGGTTGTTAATGACTGCACTGTGTTACCTCTCAGTGCTGTTTGCATCTGTCTGATGTCCTTAATACCTGCTGCTTAATGTGGACTGGCATCTGTTGTCGTTTCCAATAGCTGATGTTGTTTCATTCCCTTCGTTGTTCACGCATTTCAATTCGCGCATCACTTCTGTCTTTCCCGTTCGCACGTTCCTTTGCTCGTTGGAGGTTGCACATCAGTTCCGTCTTTGCAGTTTGCACATCACTCGTGACATTTGCATTCTCCCGTATCGTCTGTCGAATGCAAACAACAGACAGCAGCTTACATTGAGTATCAGGTGAGAACAAACAGATGCAAATGCAAGGTACTCATGTTTGTTTTAAAAGGCTCTGAAATTAGTATGAAACAACACAATTTTTTATATTTTTTTATACAATTCACATATTTATCTGCTTTAGCACTGATGGTCTGTCTTTTCCCTGCTTCTTTTTACTCATCCTCATCACAGAGTTGTGTGGATGAGCTCGTAGTGCTTTAAGTGCTGTAATTATTTCTTACAGAAGGAAGAACAGTAAAAGAAAAATGTACAATCCCTCAGGGATACAACATCTGCTCAGAGAAGCACATACAATAACCCGGTCAAAGAAAATACATGTAATCACCAAATGGATGAATCCAGTTTATTATTATTTATTATTAATATTATAACTGAGAGATGTGGCCATCCTTCCTGGTTGGTTTATTATTACTCATCGTGTTTTCTCTACGGTGGCTCTCATGGTCAAATACGACAACATTAACGCCACATAAAAGGGGACATTTTGATATTGTGATAGGTTGAAAGCATGTTGAGAATGTGAACATGAGCGTCCTTGAAATGTCTCCTAATCGTCACAATCTCTTCTTCCATCCGTTCAAACTTTGCTTTAAATTCACACAATGTCACCGCTGAGGAAACAGGAAATAACATTGACCTTTGTCAAGAGGATCAACACACGGGCGGCGCAGACGAGGCCGTCAGCACATACATGGTTGTTTACTTCCATATAATGTCTGCGAGCAGACCTTGATGTGGTATTTTAAGCTTGTATCCTGGGATTGTTTTGGTTTAGTGATTAACATCTTCTTTATTTCTTTTTATATTTGTGGGAATAAATAAAGTTCAAGTGAGGTGAATTAATAACAACACTATATGCTGTAAAGTTCAATGTTCAGATATTTTCCTGTGAAATGCTGATTATAGTTTTATCTTTTAAAGACTTTAATTCAACAATCTGTGGAGAGAAAATCTCTTATAAAGGTTAATAAATATTGAATTAATTCATCTACACATTGCTGTCCGATCATCCGACCTCATACATTTCTTTGTTCATGTTGTCATGCTCCACATCTTAGCGGTAAATACAGTGTTATCATAACTAACAGGAATAGTAAGACACGTTGTGCTGAACTGGAATCAGCCTTTAAAAACACACAAATATTGGAAATCAACTTCAGGACATGGGGCAGTGGTAGCTTACTGACGTGTGTGCAACATTAAGGATTCACTGATCTGAGTTCTGCTGCGCAGTGCCCATGAAAGATTTACGAACACAGGCAATGTTGATACAGTACCTGTTCAAGTCCTCGGAGATGTACAATACAAGTGAGCCTTGAATATTTTACAATGCTAATTTCAGCATCCCGACGGATAATTTGAATTTTAAAAAGGCACGCTTTTATGAGAGGTGACAGCAAAAGAGATGAAGATTGTAAAGTCTATTTTTAAAAAAAAAACAGCATGAACCAAACGTACAGCCAATTGAAGCTCACAATGGTTCCTGTCACCGCTTCCATTGTGTCTCCTCCGATAGAATTGATTTCATCCTGTTTCTCCATTTGCTGATACAGCTATGCAGATATTGGTTTGTGTAACACGACACATTGACTCCGTACAGGAGCGAATAAACAGCCCTCAAAACTAATTCCAATCCCAAAGAGTGACGTGATTTTCTCCGATGGTGCCAAATGAAACATCACACTGTGGCTGATAGATCATTTACCACCAGTGTTGTGGTTTAGCTCTTTGCAGTGTGAGATTACAACTCCAGAGATGTTTCCCACCACTCTATCTCGCAACTTTGAGAGAGTCTGGGGTTTAAATCTGACACTGTCAGGAGTCATCTTTTTCGAAGCGAACACATCAAAGAGTCTGAGAGAGAATCTGTGTTCTCCTAGGTGCACATTATTCAAATGGGCAAGCCTGCTTCTCATAGTTTGGGTTCTACATCTCGTCAGTTTCTGCGGCTGACATGTCGCTGTGAAGCGGAGGAATAGGAGATGAGTTTCTAGTGTCACTCACGGCAGCATCCAGTGGGAAACTGCAGTGTTTCTGAAAAGGGACTAAAAGATGAGACGCAGTGCAGAGATAACTGTGCTTACTTCACATCGTGCAATACATTGGCATTAGAGCACAGACCTCTTCCACAGCCTGCAACACTGGCTCTATTCCCCCAGCTCTGTCTGTAATTCACACAGACTACTGTATGAGAGCTTTACATAAATTCATGAGACTATTTGGCCCTAATTAAAATCCATAAACAAGTGAAGTGCAAGTTCATCTGCAGTTCACAGCAAAATGTCTCATTGATTTTCTGTGTTCTTGTAATAGCCAAGGAATTCTGAATGGTGGCCTTTCAGGCATATTCATCGGTTTACAAATAATCTTCCCCTCCGGAAAATCTAAATGGATAGTCATGCTACAAAGGTTTTATATCTCAACCTGTGTTTTCTCTGTCTTACTTTTTGTTATTGGAGGGAAATTTCTCTTCTAAGGTTCCTACAACTACTTCTACTTTTTTGCAGCATGGCTTTATGGATAAAGGTTGGTTGGTCTATCACTGTGGGTCAGACTGAAACATCTCAACTGTTGTGGAGAAATTGCTGAAGTCAAAGGTCAGTGGTGAGGTCAGGAAGGAAGAAAGTGTTCAGGAGCCTCTGATGTCTTACGCTGTATTATTTATTGACGCCTGGCCAAGGAGAATTAGAGACACTCTCAAAGTACATCAGAAGTGCCTGAGTCGGTCTCACATTCTGCCGAACTCGTGCTGGTGGATAGACTTTAAACCCCAAGATAACACCACAAATACTATACGCCCAGAATTAGTCAAAGAGAATGTTTTTACCCATGGAGGTGTTATTGTCAGCATATTCTAGTCTGGAGACACAGATGTCTGTTTACGCAGATTGGAACGTCAACGGCAAGCTATCTATTATGTCTAGGAAGGCAGCAATAGGTCTCTTCGAGCCTGGCCACCACAGTGTTGAGATAGACTGGCACCTAGTCAAAGACAAACAATTAAGGCCCACACGTGACCTCGTGTAACCTAAGGATAGAAAATTCCATAACATCAACAACTATTGGATGAATTCCCTTGATTTGGTACAGATCATCATTATCCCCAGAGGATGAACCCCTAAGACTCCCGAGTGTTCATCTAGCACCACAAGCAAGTCAAAGCTTTCACGGTTCCCAGATGACGCAACCTAAAGATGATCCCCGCTGGCACCAACACGAGGTAGATTTTCAAGGTTTTGAATATCTCAGCAACATTTTACCTCAAATGTATTATTATTTTTTTATAAGTCTGAGCTGTCTATGCCCTAGAAAGATGCAGATATTTCTGATATTAGTGCTACATGACCAGAAAAAACTGAGAAAAACGCTCCAGCTAGTGGGTGACATACTGCTAGCTGGGCGATGGTTGGTGTTGGCACAACCATTTTCTTGGAGGAATAAACGGTGGCTTGGTCACAAACTTTTTGAGGCGAGAAATAGGCCATGCAGAAACAGAACACTGATTCATATTTGATTAGCACTGTCTAGTTTGACGGTTTGCCCCATCAGATTCTGTGACCCATCCTGATATTCTTACCAAAACCCTGACCATCTCACTCCTCACCAGATACATGTGTATCACTGCCCATCTCTCGATGTAAAAATGTGGAAGTACAATCTGTATTTTGAGCTGGCAAGTCTGCTGGATGGCGGTGACTTTTGCCAGAAAATGAGCTGCGAGGAACTCTGGGGCATACATGCTCATTTCAAAATTCATATACTACCCATATTATAATGATATAAATCCGGTTAAAGTTTCACTTTAACTCTGAAGAATAGAATCCATCCATCCATACGATAATAGTTCTGATGGAGTATACGGTCACCTTTAGTCTTGTTATGTCATATTTACACTTTATATCACCAACTCTGACTCCATATATAAATATATACAGTATAATATGAATTCTGGGTGGTTGGTGAGAGAAAATACATAAAAGCCCCATCGACCTGTTTTCATTTCCATCTGTCCTCTGAGGTTTTCAGCATGTCCTTATTGTCAGACTGCCATAATTTCCTGCCTGGCAGACACAGAATGGTGCTTGGAGGCCTGGCCTGAAGAAGCAGCACTGCAGGCCACAGAGACCGACTTCAAAGCGAGTCAGTATTAAGAGTGACCAGCAGCAGACTGTTCCCTGCATAATTCTCTGGCAAAAGCTGAGATCTCATGTTCCCTTGCTTTGTTTAGGTTGCATGCATGACTAAAAGATAATGCGATGTTGTTTGGAAAGATGACTTGTTTGCAGTTTTCTCACGTCGGCGCATGTTCTCCTTCTCCTGGTACTCTACATGCATTGGATTCTGTCTCTGGGAGATGCTTCAACCGGCAAATCGTAACATTATGAACATTTGAAATATAATTATGCACAGTAAGCAGTCCTGTATTGCAATTTGTTGGAGGAAAGCTATATTTTTTTTAAGTTCAAAATTGCAAAGGCAATACCGGTAGGGAATAATATAAATGATAAGGACAGAGGATTCCCTGTTAAGATGTGTCTGCAGCGTACTGAGAATGTTGAGATTAAAACACACTTTGATGAAAAATGGAATTATGAACACAGGCTTGTCCTCACTGAAGGATGCCTCACTAGAAAAAGGGCTGCCTCTCTGAGCCTTGAAGTAAATCCCTTGACATCTCCTGATGTGATTTTTAATTAATTCTGAAGTTTCTTGCAAAAACACGGAAACTTTCCCCTCACAGGGAACATCCTTTTGACGGAGCGGTATGACTTTTAAGGGTACGTCTTCATTCAGTTGCAAAATGCCACCAAAGCAACTTAACTGTACTATGGCGACGACACTTAAGAAAACTTTCTGTCACCACACTTTTAAGGCTAAACATCAAAGTATCTGCCTGACTGCCAAAACTGTGCAGTGATAAAATAAAGCAACTGATTAAAAAAAAAAATGTGTCAAGCAATGATTTGTATTGCCAGTGCCTTCAGTAGCTTTTTTTTTTCCTGCTATGGTTTGGATCCACTCTTGTCTGGCAGGAGAGGCACGCTAATTACAACGTATGCACTCATTTGGAGAGATAATCTAGGCCTTCCATATTTATGATGCTTGGCTGAAAAACTCTGCCTCAAACACATTTTCAGACTCGCAGACAAATGCACAAATGCTTAATTTGCATCAGGTCTGGTTATTGAAACGTTCTTGGCAAATTCTGACTATTGTAGCTGAGCTCTTCGTTGGATGACAACTTGTTCCTTGTTGACATGTAAACTGTCATTGTGCAAGACATTGACTCCCATCAGTAATGAAATGAAGCCGATGGTGGCATTTCTTGCGTGTAAGTGGTGAAGACAGTGTACTCCAATGCCTCTAATGGAGTTGTTAAAGAGTTGCATCTGTAACCACATGCAACAGTGATGTCACAGCATATTGGCACACCCTCAAGTACACTTCTACATCACTACAGGGAAGTGAGAAGTTAAATTAGCAAACCTTAAAGCCTCGATCTGTAAAAATTTTTAAAATGGTGCCAAACAACAGAATTATCTTTTGATTATTATTATTTAGTTACTGTATAGGATTTAGTGTCACCTAGTGGTGTAGTTTCTGATTGCACGGTCCTCGCTTCACCCTCTGCTTCCTAACGTGAAGGAGAAACTACAGTGGCCGTGAAATGTGCTATATATAAAAGATAAACATAATGATCATACTCTTATAAAAGCACAGTTGTGTATATTCTGTAAATAGAGCCCTTAAACCTTAAAGGTCCAGTGTGTAGAATTTAGTTGCATCTAGTGGTGTAATCGCTGCATTGCAATCTCCTCACATCACCCTCACCTTCCTAGTGTAAAGGAGAAACAACACTTGAAAGGCCGTGTCTAGAGTCACTATTTAGTTTGTCTGTTCTGGGCTACTGTAGAAGCATGGTGTTTCAAAATGGCAGCCTCCATGAAAGAGGACCCGCTCCCACTGTAGATATAAAAGGCTCATTTTTAAGTAACAAAAACAAAAAGTTTCTCATTTCCAGGTGAATGTACATGCATGAAAACAGAGTTATGAATATTATATTCCATGGCTGCCTTATTCTGAAGATAAAGGCCCTAAATCTTACACACTGGGCTTTTAAGTTAAAGTAGTTCAATATCTTGGGAAATATGCTTATTATATTAATAGTGATACTACTCTTATGGCTGTGCGGTAATTATGAAGCTATAACCAGCAGCTGGTTAGCTTATCTTAGCATAAAGATTGGAAACAGGGGGGGAACAGCTAGCCTGAATCTGTCCAAAGTGTTATTGTCAAGTTGTTTTTTTACAGGGGTGTCAACCAGGACACTTCATGTCATTGATGCACTTTGGTTTTTGGAACACATTAAACAAATATGATATAACATGTTAATTAGAGTTTTAGAGGTGTGCTATTAGCATTCTAGCTAAGGCAGGACAGCTGTTTACCTCTCTGTGCTCTAAGCTACGCTAAGCTAAGCTAACAGACTGTTGGCTATGGCTTCTTATCTGACTCTCAGCAAGAAACAAAAAAAATCATATTTGTCAATATGTCAAACTATTCCTTTAAATTTCCATCATAAGAAACAGAAACCCACACCTGCACACCCTCATTCTAACTGGATCAAAATACAATTTGGTAAATAAATGTCAAACAAAAAATGTCAAGTAACACTGTTGAGCACCTGTCTTAAAAACTGCCTCATTTTTCTTGAAAATAAAACATGAAATTGCAACGTGAATGTGATTATGTGCAAGAGGAAAAGCGGAGGAAGGAGACGAATATTCTCTTTAGTCATCTGAATTATTTTTCTCTCTCTGTGCTACGCTCTCGGCCTCTTTTTTGGCATGTTTTTCATTTCACTTTAAGATTTTTCAACTGAATACTACGGATACATCAGAGAATGATGGTAGCAGACTTTCATCTCTATCTCAACATTTTTTTGTTGAAATAAACAGTTTTTTTAATTGGGTTCTGCATAAAAAGCATTGCAACGTGATTACAATTTCTGACCAAACAAACAGTCTGTGGTCCCATTCAAACAGGCGTTGTTGTTGTTAGGTTAATAACAGTGCGTGCTTATCATTTACTTATCATTTTTATGTAAATTTGGCAGCAGCAATGAGACAGATCCTGCAAGAGACATTTACATGTGTTACAATAGCTCAGTGATTTACTCAGACTGCAGGAGGTGAGTGAAACCAACCATCCAACAGGCTGTCAGCCCCTTGACAAGAAAAAAAAAAAAAATCACATCATGGCCTGCTTGGATTGATTAGCTTCAGGCTCCTGCCTCTTGATTGGCAGCTTCAATTCTGCACCACTCAGCAGGGTAACATAGTATCGTCTGTCACAGTGCTCCACTGATTGAGCTCCACAGACCACAGTGAGAAGGACAGGCGAAAGTTGGACAAAATTTTAAAATATATGCCATAAGGTTTGAATATTTCTATGAACATTTTCATATCATCAGGGCTGCAGCCACCGTTGGGGACACTGAGGTCATGTCCGGTGGAATTCTTGGAGAAACTTCGGGCTTTTAGCAACTCTGTGGGGTTAAAAACATTCACTATTTCTTGATGCATTATATTTAAATATTTTAAGATTTTAGACATTTGTGTTGGTAAACAAAACTTTACAAGTCTTAACTTGTAATTTCTGATTTGTGTTTCCCAGAAAAATTAATCTGGTGTTAATATCTGAGCAAAATAGAGACAGTTCTGGCCAGTTATGTTGACTACTAACTGATTTTTATCTGAAAATTGCAGCTATAATTCAACAGTTGTATAAAAAAATATAATTTTAATGGGCTAAATAATTAAAACAAAAAATATATGGCACTGCAAATCCAGCTTGCAGGTTTTAAAAGGATATAATTGTTACTGCAAATGAAAAAACACAGTGAAATATATGCCAACATAATTTAATCTGCTTTGCACAGTTGTCATGTAAAGGCACATTGCGCTGCAGACAATTAAAATTTTTTGCACCGCTGCATGTTGTCATATGAAAATGTCACACAGGTAATTTGATGCTTTTCACGCTCAAACCTGAAACATTACACAGACGTCCAATGTTGAGACCTTCTGTGACTTTCAGTGTAATTAAACCGTTTTGGTATTCACAGATCTTTCTTAGTCCTCTGAAGATTGACAGTTTGGAGATGGGAGGTTTGACAGGTTTGAGATTGGAGGATTTCACCTCACAGTGAGGATTAGCTACTCATTGACTGGAAATATGTTGTGTTTGGTGGCTGGATACGGCATTTACCCCTTACTGTCAGTCAGCTGATAACGTTAGCAAGATACCATGCTCAAAATGATAATGCTAACATGCTGATGTTTAGCAGGTTTACCATCTTAGTTTAGCTTGTTAGCATGCCAACGTTTGAATTATAACTGAGGCTGACTGTCAGTTTTGCAGGTATTCAGTCAAATAAAATGAATATTTGATGGATCTAGATGAGCAGCTAAGGGATCACCAACGTTATTAGAATTCATGATGAATGTCTAGTAAATTTCATGGCAATCAATCCAATAGCTGTTGAGACATTTCACTCAAAACCCTAAATGTCAGTCTCTCAGTGCCACTAAGTGGAAAGTCAGTCATGCATCATGAATGTCTGTTTAAATACTTGAGATATTTCGAAGTGGCGGAGCGATGGGCGCCATTAGCCTCGCTGCTAAAACGAATCAAACGACTCTGCGGTGTAATTAAAAATATCAATATGCTCTTTAAAAACTGTGCAAAGTGAGAGTGATTTGCATTGCCTGTATGTATCGATTGCATTTAACATCAATTAACACTTTTTGTTGCATGTCGCAGTTCAATTCACTTAGCATTTATAGCATGCTTACCCTAGCATATCTGTTGTCTTTTTTTATTCATTAGGCTGCTCTATAGCATAGAGGTCACAGCTCCCGCTTGATAAGGTTGTCCTTCTGCCCTCCCGGCAGCTGATTTGATTAATCAACATCAATTAGAGCAGCTTAGGACGGCTTGCAGAGAGAGCCCAGTAAAAGCTCTCTCCGCCGTATATGTGGATGAGTAGGCGCTCATAAATGCGACGATAAAAGTACGTTTCTGCTCTACCTTGCATCCCTCATTTGCCGAATCAGCTGTCACACAGACATGGCCGCTCATACATTAAGAAAACCTGGGTGGTTCTGTCGTGATGGCATTTTGTCTGAAGGCAGTGTAATTTATCCCGACAAGAACGACTTGTAGCCAAAGATCAGCTGAAGAAAAGCATGCTTTTCTTATTTCACATTCTGGGATAAATGGCACCAGCAGTAAGCATTTGCATGGTTAGGCAGAGAAGGCCCATTTATCTTAATCAGGACTAATATCGCCATCAGGGAGATAGAGGGGCTGAGCTATCTATCACATTCCTCCCTGGTTTTCTTGGGGCAAAAAATTACTTTCGATCAATCTCCAGAAGCAGATAAGTCTACCGCAGAGACCTGAAGCTTCATCACTTCAAAAGGAGGGTATTTTTGGGGGGGAAGCTGCCAGGTCAAATTCCATCTGGGATGAGCTATTAGCTATTAAAGACCACCCAGTCTGCAGTGAAAATGATCGCTCATGGTAATATTTCCAAAAAGAAAAGAAAAGAAAAAGAATTGCTCTCTTTTCTTGTTTATTCTGCAGGTTGCTCTTTTAACCTTACACTATTGATTTCAAATACTGTGAGATTGTGCATTGCCGTGTCTAACCTTACCATTGATGTTAGCATCAAAACATATCATCTTATAATTATCTAAACAAGGTCCATTTACTGTTTGAGAGGCATCAGTATTCTGCGAATAAGTCGTTTAGTGCAATGTGCTGCAGACAACAAATCTACATTTTAGAGCTGTTCATATTTCCCCTTCAATCACATCACTTTCATTTGGCTGGTAACTTAATAGCACTTCTAAAGCAATTAATTTGGAAGTGACTTGAAAACTTCCGTGGTGTCACTTTGTTCCCTCATTATTTAGATGCAAATTCATTTTAATCAAAATTAAAAACCACCCATGTTTTGAATGACAATCTTCCTGAGAGCAACTAGAAAAGCTTGCGGATGTGCCGTCAGAAGCTGTCAAACGTGAGTGTCGCCTCAGGGGATATGACAGATAGGTGCTTTTTATGGTCTCATAAATGTATATTTTCCCAAAAGTGGTATACGCAAACCAGCCAAAACATTTCCCCATCAATCGGTGCGGCGAACGCAGCGGAGCAGATGGCATATGTCAACACGGCGACGCTCCACTGTCCAGGAAAAGTGGAGGAGTCGCAGAGACCAAGACAGGAGATCAACCGTGCGCTTGACACAGCAGAGTGGCTCGGCGAACCCCGGGCCACAGCACCTAGCTCTCTGGAGCCTCTCATCCCTCGTCACAATCAATCCACCGCAGACCAAGACCAACCGTAATCCTATTTGTTCAAATAAATAATGAAATAGCAGGCAGCCCCACACGGAGGCGCACAGAGGGTGGTAATTGCTGCGTTTCAGGCTGGATCAGATGGGCTCTGTGGGAGGCTGGCTCGGCTCCACTGTGACCTTGTGTGCGTTTGTAATTTTCCACAAGCTTAGTGGATATGCAGCAAGCAGGGGCCCCCTCAATGAGTGCACAGGAATCCTAGCACCTCGGGAGAGTGCCAAGGCCATCAGAGTGAATGGTTAGGTGTGATGGAGCCTTTCTCACGACACACACACAAAAAAAAAAAAATACATCACACACTATACGGAGGGAAAGATGACATGACAGCCATTAGGCAAGTGCAAGGCTGGAGAGCGAGTGTTATGTCCTTTGCTGTGCTCTGATGCACTGTAATGTGTCTTGTTCAATTTGTTTACGTGCGATGCCTCAGTGCTTTACAAGGACTTGCGAGGGGGCACCAAAAAAAAAATAATAAAAAATGATTTCTAAAGCTCTATCCTCCAATTGAACTTGGACTTCACTCTTCGGCAGATTAACCTGTAATATCAGACCTCCGAGTTTTACAATTAATTTTTATCCTACCCTGCCAGGCCGTGTTTGCCCTCATAATCCCATTATCCCTGACAAAATATTCCATTATCTGGAATATTTCCAATGTCATCCTGACCAGTCAACTTTTGGGTCATGCTTTGTTCATTGCAGCAGCAATCTGTGCCGTTCCCAGCAACATCCATCTGCAAGGTGAAATATTGCCCCGTGGTAGGTTTTCCCTATTGGTCCGAATGGCTGGTCATTCGGTGAAGTTATGGCCCGTTGTTGTCAGTAAGGTGTGATTGCAGTGACGCTTATGGCCCATCTCTCTATATTGTTCAGACGTTAAGCAGAGTCACGGAAGGGTCAAGCCATGAAATGTTGTTAGAGAATGAATATGACTGATCTGGAGCCATAGCTTTCCTCAATGAACACTGCCAGACTTCCAGTTCTTTAAAATGAGATGTCTCCAAGCAGTATGAGAACACTGTAAAATAGTGAAGCCGGCAATTTGTGAGGGTTGGCATTTGAAACCCAAATATTACAAGAACTATTTTGAAGCTGGAGCTTTCAGCTGGTAGCTTGGCTTAGCATAAACTTGGGGTAAAAAGCTGGCTTGACCTCCGTTCAAAGAAACATCAGCACATCTGAACATAACTAATTAACAAGTTAATTCACATTTATTTAAACTGTACACAAATCCAGGTGTGAAACCAACGGTTAACTCTTTTACGAGTTGTGATTTGGACTATTTCTTGGCCGGGTGTGCCAACTTCCTGAAGTCTTGTCTTGTCAATCATTGTGAGAGACTCCAGCAAGTCAGAACTTCTTGTTTATTCATTTTTTTTTTTTGTATGGATTACATAAACATGTTAATTATTGAGCCGATCCAGGCTAGCTGTTTCTCCATGTTTTCAGTCTTTGCTAAGCTAACCGACTCGAGCTACATATTGATCGTGAATCTCTCTAAGGAAGTGAATATGGGTATTTTCCGAGACTCAAATGTTCAGTGGCCAAACAAACAACTGTTAGTATATACAAATACTCCCTAAGCATAGCTCTGATAAAATCATTCAGTTACAAACTCTTTTGACCAAACTATTTCCTTTCATACAATAGTCTGACCATGGGATGTGGTGAGCATTTGACTTCAAAATCATAGTTTAATTAACTGCGATTAACAGATCATTTTTATTAAAACGAGGTAGATGACATACCAGCAAAAACTGCACAAAAATAAAAAGATCTGACAATAAGGACAAGGAAGAGCAAAGCACAGACTGCGGTCATAAAAAAGAGAGACTGCCTGATAATGGCTTTAGTGGACTGTTTCTCACCTGCTTGAATCTGGTCAATTTTACACACAGAAAGAGGTCCAGTTACAGAATACGACGTCACTTGATAACTGGAGCAGGAGCAAGATCGTCTAACCTCATTAAAAAACTCTGAATGAGATTCAATCCTTTTTTTTTTCAAACAGGTATCATGAGCTGGAACAGAGATGCTCACCTTTCCTATCAGAGTCAGAGCTGTGCCAGTCTTTAAATCCATGAATCCTCTGTTCAGCAGCGGGGTAGAAGGCAAACGCTACCAATCAAACCAGTTCAAAAAACACACATTTCATCCAGATGAAGGATGGACGAGCATCAGCCACCATTCATCAGGACAAAGACCTGGGATCTGGCTCAATGGGTGCCACTAACACAACAGGCCAGTCATACTGAGCAGACAAAAGTCACCAATGTGAGAATGCAAGGTCGAACCTTCTTAAATATTGAATACAGACCTGTCAGAGAGACTAAAGCTCTTCTGTTTACTCAAGCTTTACTTAACCAATATGTTTGCTCAATATCAAAGTATGCATACGAGGATTACGAGTTGAAAACAGAAAGATAAGGAAAGGCATAACCTCAGATATGTGATGCTAAGTGAGCCAGCTTTGAGAGAGCCCCTTCATAAGGTGAAGCCTGTGTCAAATAGACCACCTTTCACCAGGTGGGGGGGGGGATATTTCTAGAAACTGCTTGTTGTGATGTATTTGCCAGAGGTGCACTACTCCTGAGCGAACATGTTACAGAGGAGCAATTTTGTGTCATGGTTTTATTAGATTTCTAATTTCATCATTCAGGCAGGAAAGTGCAGTGCAATCTGGAGATACAAGAGAAACTTGGGCAAGGATAAAACTCCAATTTTGGTACTGTTAAGGCCACTTTTTTTCGAGCCGTTGACTTGAAAATCAATAAACAATGAGCAGTTTGGTTTGTCTTGTCACAAAGTATAGCTCAACAATCCAAGATTGCTCCTATCCCTGCAGGTCCAGACCTGTAATCTTTGATTCCTCGCTGCCTTTTACTTCTCATTCCTTGTCAAAAGCTTGGCTTTCCACTATCATCCATCATTCATTGCTTTACCCATGTCTCCCTGGTATTCCCAAGCCCCAGACTTCCACCAGCCCTGCAGCCAGAATAGCAAAAACTCAATGCAAATCGATCTGACAGACAGAAACCAAATGTAACTCGTCATGCTGAAGAATGATTATTGTACCGCAAGAACTTTCCCTGCACCTTTTATCTAAACTGTTTGTCTCGTTAAAAAGGACTGTGCCCGACCATAAAGGTTGTTTGCTGCCAGCCACGAGTAATTGTTGTCTCCTAAAAAGTTGTCTTGGAAGAGCAGTGAAAGAAATTTCATCCAGTGTCATCATTCCAAGCCATTAGTGAGGCTATTTGATCAGTGCTAAAGCAGAGCGCAGACATGGACGCCAGCCAAGCTGCAAATCACAGTCGCGCCATTGAGTGAATGGAAGTGATGTGCAAACACATGTACAACAAAGTGTCCAAGTCTACATCACAGTTGCATGGTTTAGAAATGACTGTGTGGGGTTTATTTAACCATGCAGCGCTCGGAGAAGTTCATGGTTCGGTGACCGGCAATGACCTAAGGGGTGTCGAGCCAGCTGAGTGTGCACACTGTTAGGTAGGAGATTAGCATCCAGGCTGTGGCCAGTTGACAGGAAATGGTCAGAAGTGAAGAAAAGTTGGCTAGAAAGGTGTGGATTGGATGCTTTGTGGTCACTGTGCATTTCCATTTGAACTCTTCTAGCTCTATTAAGGACGTTTCGAACATTATGTCATTGAAGCGTTGCCATGCTCACTTTTGCATGAGCTGTAACTAGCCATTTGCATTTTTTTGTGTGACCCAAGGTTTTTGTGCCAAAAGACATTTTGTTCTCTCGCAAGCACGCCCAACGCTGTGACACAGAAACTCCTCTCCAGACTGTTGTCAATCCAGCTGCGCTAGAGTGCCCTCGGAGAGTCGTGCTCATTTCAATATTTATTGAAATGTTATCAAAACCACTCAGAGCGACTCGCAGCAATCAGTGCTGTTTAGGCTCTGTGCTGCAGAGGCAGGTCTCCCCGCTCTCGCTACCATTGTTTGCCTTCATGCCATTCACTCTCATCCCTCTGAAGAGAAGATGGTGGAGTCACACCTCCATAATTCCTGCCCCAGAGGAATGGTGCAGCTTAGATTGCGTGCTGACTGAGTACAATGTGTTTTAATTGACAGAGGGTATATTTTGCACATGAGAGAGAAGCGCAGGCACACAGTAAAGGCTAGGGAACACTATGTCGCACAGAAGGCCCGCCCCGCAGGGTGCCTTTATATTTCCAACAACGCAATCATTTGCCAGTACCGCCGATTTTCCCCTCATGTTTTCCCCTCATGCTTGTTAGAACCAGCAGTTTGCCTGAAGATGGTGCTCTGCTCGCTGTTCCTGTTCTAAAGCATACAACCTACTGACAGATACCAACAAACTGTTACACTGATAGCAATAAAGAGATGCAGGATAATAAATGATGAATGAAACAGTAATCCACAGCGTGACAGTATTCATGGGAAAAGGAAACAAGAGCACTTACTCCCCGTGTTGCACCATCAGCACTAAGACGGAGATAGAAGTTGGTCACGATGGGATGCGCTTTATGTTCTCAGGAGCCAAAATACGGGAGTTCCTGCTGCACTTAGAAAAGGGCAAGACGAGAGAATGGATTCGCTTTTTTTGGGGGGCGTACTGTAAGTGGTCTGAGAGGGGATGGATTAAAGAATCATGAGATAAACAAACTCAAACCTGGTCAGGTCTGCATCGTCAGCAGCAGCACATCAGTAAATTAACCTCCGTTTGCATCCATACTGAGCGTTTAAGTAGCATTTTTAGCATGCATTCAGATCAGTTTTGCAATGCACTACAATGAATCTATCTTTATACACTCATGTATGATCAATGCTATTTGATTTATGAATGACTGTTTACTTAAAGATCACAGTATTTAATGATATATTGATGTGCCTGTAGCTTGAAAAATGAAAAAAAAAAAGCAAAGGTTTTATGTAAAAATGTGAATGCAATAAAAATCTAAAATAGGCACAAATGTAAACACCAAGGTTTGGTTCAATATAGAAAGTTGGAATCAAATAAGATTCTCAGCTATAGACTTGAGAAAAAAACTCATACTTGTTTTCATATTAGCTGAAAAGCTTTTGTGAAAGTACTCACAGCTCAGGTAGAAAAAAAATAAAACCTTAATAAACTTACTGTATTATTTTCGACTCATTTGGCAACCCTTGTGGTTATTGTTCATCCAGCAAGTGCAGTTTTATACGACAACAAACTCCACTTGAGCAGCTACTTGGTTAGAAATAGATGTTTTAATAAAGAAGTCAGTCGATAACAAAACAACATCTGATTTCATGCCGCACAGAGTTTTCTGTGACTGCTTCACAATCAAAGTTTTGCATTAAAGTAGGAAATGTTCCGTTTGCATTAGCAGTAACTGAGTTCAGCGGCGAACAGTGAACAGTGAGGCGGATATAAATGGGATAAAATTACAATCAGTGGCACTTGATTACATGATACATCATCACATCCTGTGGATCCGTCATGCATAGAGGGACAATTTCAATACAGCACAGGAATGCTGCCAACAATAAAAACGACTGTAGAAAAATGCTGTCCATAAATAGTATGTAAAAACTGAATGTTAGTAGTACATGTATTTAAAAAAAGAAAAATCCAGCCTCAGACGTGAACAGTCCATAGGAAGGTCTCACTATATATCTTGGCTGCATTGTATTGTGATCTATTGACGCCGCTGTTGGTGGTAAAATTGGTATCTCTGTCCTTTCTATGATGGATTTCCTGCAGTATGATTGTTGAACATAGTGGAGGTGGAAAGAAATGAAACTACTCGCATCTCCGGCTTTTTTTTGAGGGATACTCGCTGAAATCTTCTGTTTTTATTGAGTTTTAAGACGGCTTGAAACATTTTCTGGTAAATTCCACCAGATGTTTTAGAGATAAGTTAATGTTTTATTATTTATGGCCGGATTAGCACGAGAATAGAGTCATAAATGACACAAATGCAAAGATGATTGTGGAGTTGTTGTTTTTTTTATAGTTTTCAGTACAATAATAAAACAATGTACCAAAAGATGCAGGGAGATATCACACGCCCTGCTCTAAACAAGTTAGCGAAGAGACTAAATTGTGCATGAGGGACTATTTACGGTTGATTGTACCTGACTTCCTGTAGAGCGCTTGAGGCATTCTTTGGCTACAATTACTGATCCAGGTGTGTGCAGGTTTTGTCCTTTTCAGCGATAAGAGAAGGTCCTTCATATTAAAAAGGACAAACAGAGAGTATCCATCTGGTTCTTCACCTTTTGACTCATCATCCTGCCAAAATACATTGCTCTGGAGCGAAGCCAAGCATAATGGGTGACCTATTATACCAGTGTCTCAGCAGTACATCTACTGAGAGGTTGTTTTTTTTTATATAATCTGTCCTTCTTTTTTCTCATAACCCTCAACACTTCTGGATTTTTTTCTCCCCATGCACAGTATATAATACATTTACTGCAGAGGTCAAGCTAGAAGTATATCACCGCATCCCACAGATTCACTCCAGCCAGACAGCCAATGTATGAACAAGCCAGGGATCTCACAGGACACCAAGCAGATGGCGAAACCACACAGTGTCAGCACTTTCCCCCCGGCAACCTGAGAGACTCACTATGGTCAAATGAAACCCGAGACATAGCAGACACCTTCCTACTCTATTTATATTGCTTTTTGCAGACTGCCTTTTGCTTTTAAAAGGAGAATTTGAAAACAGATTAATCGGTCCCCTGAAATATATTTCCTCCGATTCTTAAATAAACTACCCAGAAAATGTCATTGTAAAGTTAGTAGACAGTATAATCTTTGGAGGTTTGTTTTGTTAATGGAATTGTTGAAGATTTGGAAAATAAATCTATTTATTTTCCTCAGAGGTGGAGGTTTCTATAAACCTCCAATATTTCTGCAGTAAATTCATAGCTGGAGCCAGAGGTTGCTTAGTTAGCTCAGCACAAAGCCTGGAAACGGGGGGAAACAGCTAGCTTGGCTCCATCCAAAAGGTAACAAAATCCACTTATTAGGACCTTTAAAGTTCACTAATTAACTCGTTGCTTAATCTGTACATTAAATGAAGAGTAAACATGTTAAGTTGAGTTTTTGGGAGGTTGTATGTGCCGCCATAACAGTTACCAGGCAACCAGCAAAGACTCCAGGAAGTCACTGCTCCCAGCCAAGAAATAGCCTGGCCGTGACAAATTGTGTAAAACTGTTGTTGTTTTGTTAGATTAAGGGAGCTTTAGAAGAGCTAGTAAGCGGATTTTGTTACCTTTGGACAGTCTTTATGCTAAGCTAAGCTGACTGGTTGCTGTCTCCAGCTACACATACAGATCTGAGTGTGGTATTAATCTTCTTCAGTCTTCAACCTTCTCATGTCTTGGCAATAGAGGAAATAAGAGTGCGATATCGAGTTTAATTTCTTTTTAATCTCAGGTTTTCATTCCACTAAATGTTTGAAAAGGTATCGTTACACCTAATGGCAGCTTCAAGAAAAGAAAAAAGAGCTCCAAGAAACGCTGTAAACTATACAACCATAATGTATAAGAGATGAGGTTTCAAAGCATGATATGTGGTTGGCTCGGCCAGTGGTGGAACACAGTGTAGAGGGATTGTCCTCTCACCGGTGCATCGATTGTCTCCCACTCTAATTCCATCCTGTCTCCAATGTCCCAGAGAAAGGTGGCCTGCCACTGTCAAGATCCATCACATGCAGCAAATGTATTGTTGGACGTGAAACAATTGTTTATTGTTTTCCAGCTTAACTTGCTTCCTGATGAAGTTCATTGATCTCCAAAGCAATCCATGGTCCCTCGCTCCACATCATTTGTTCCTGTGTTGAAATG
The DNA here is from genome assembly GCA_036365135.1 of Miichthys miiuy. Taxonomy (NCBI): domain Eukaryota; kingdom Metazoa; phylum Chordata; class Actinopteri; family Sciaenidae; genus Miichthys; species Miichthys miiuy. Next base: position 6,628,017 of record CM071618.1, read on the forward strand.
ATTGGTTTGATCTCAAGGCCAGGCATCAGCTGTAATTACTGAGATGGGATTTCAACTGTCAGCATGATAAATGGCCATTTGACTTTATTTGTCTTGGACTGCCATTGGCTCTCAGTGCTACCCGTCACTGAGGTATTCTATTTCCTTTACTCAGCATCACACACACAGAAACATATTGAATACCTCTTCCATCACTTTAACAGAAAATCTTTCAATAATAACAGAGATAATTTTCAGAGCAAAATGCCCTCGGCGAGCAAAATGACTTGACAAGTCAACTTCTGGTTTTTCCGGGAAGGCCTTTTGTCTTGTTTGCTGTCAGAAACTTAGTTTACCTAACTTTTTCCTCTCTGGTCCTTCACACACGTTGCCTGAGACCAACATTTATCTTTTTTTCCCCCCCCTTTTGTAACAAATCATTAAGCTGGACTGCAGAGCGAATTCACAAGGGGCTAGATGCTTGCAGGTGCAGATCTCTGGAGGTGTTTTTGTGCATCGATGAATACAGCTCCTGGTCCTGAGTGACCTTAGCCCTTATCCCTGCGAAAGAATCAATTGTGTTTCCAGACTGGCTGCTAGAATAGGAGCACACAATGCTTGAGATAACAGTGAACAACATGAAAGGTTATTCACGGTACTGAACAAGCTTATTTTTGTGTGGTAAATATTTGTCTAAACGGACAGGACTGCGGTTGGCCAAAATGAATGAGCTATCTTTGTCAGTGTAGAAGCGGCGTGAGGCTGCTGATAGGAATGTTTTCTGAACCGCCTTTCCACAGCTTCACACAATGTCCTATAATGCACCTTTTATAGCAACCTATCCATTAGTTGTTAAACAAGCTATGGAACATTTTGTCTCCTCAACAAATCAGAAATTGTAGTCAGAGCCACTCATTTGGCCTTGTACTGGCAGGCAGCACCAAACAAAAAAAGCTGCAGAATCTCAAGTCATCGTAACCATAATAGAACTTTTTCTCTCTCTCTCTCTCTGCCTAGCTCCTCAGAGCCTTTCATTTCTGCGTGGCAGTGCTCTTTCCAGATCAATTATTCCCACTAAAATAAATACGAGGAGGCCATGAAATATTAAAAGGAGGCTGAGCAGGGGTTGAAAGCTTCCCTAACGCGGGGGTGTTGTATCTGTTTTATTTTTCATGACGATGGAGGGACTGTGGCGAGGAGGAGGTGCCGCAGTCGCTTGGGGCCGTTTCTGTGGTTGCTAATTTAGTCGGCGGCCCAAACCCCCGAAAAGATGAAGACCCTATCCTGAGCCAAAGCTTGTGGCCCTCCTCCTTCCACCCAGTCCACATCACTGCTGTTACCTATCAGCCACAGGAGCACAGTATATTATTTAACGCTGCTGCAGTTTCAGCTGGTTCCTCTCACATACAGAATGAGATGTGAGACGGTTGCGTGTTTACTCGGCGCGCCTCGCAGCGTCGTTAGTGTTTTCCTCGCTTTTCATCTTCTTCCTTTAGCTTAGCGCCACGAGGCAGGAGCTCCGCATCTGACTAAATGCTGAGATTTGTTTGCCTGATTGAAATGCAGATCAAACTTCCGAAGCAGTCTTTGTACCGAGCCTGATAAATATATTACTCGTACGCCTTGGATTTAACCTGCACCACGTAACTTACACTTTTCGCCTCAAGCCCAAGCAGTTCAAGTTCAGCGTGTTTGTTACGCCATTTTAAAATGTTGCATGAAAAAGTCATGAGCCTATTCTCACAACTGTACAACGCCTTCCGCAGGTCACCGTTTTCACAGCGGCCATGTTTTATGTATCTAACATAGTTTTTTTGTTCACCACTCGCATCCCCCTCTGCATGATGGAAACATGTTATTAGTGCTACAGCTGTTAAAGAAGCACATGCTGCAGTACCTACAGTACACTGTGTGTGTGTGTGAGAGGGAGAGAGTCTGGGAAATGTGGCAGCAGTGACTAGGCACATCTCACTGATGGAGCTTCAAAGCTTATTGTTATCACTGTATGCAAGCCAAGCATCAGTCTGTCCCAGATCAAACAGTTCATTTGTCACTCTGAAACTGATGTTGAGAGGATTTTTATTCATCAGGCCTACAGAACATTTTTCAAACAGTACGGTTCAATGACTTCCTGGAAATGCTTTTTTTTTTTTTAATTTATCAATGATATAAATTCAGTCTTTTGTCTTTATTTTAAATAATACAACGTTTCCTTCTGCTGACTTTGCTTGAATCGGGAGCTGAAGGTGAGATAAGGTTGTGCAAGACGCAGCGAGTCCTCGTTTTTTTTTAAATTTCCTCACTCACCTCTGGTGATATTTAGCAGATACTTCTGAGATATCCATCTCTTTTATTTCTGCTGCAAGAAAAATGTCCCTATGAAAACTGATTACATAAGCCAAAGTAATAGGGACACTGTTTCTGGAGAGTCGAATTTTTTTAAAATCTATGTTCAGGAGTATAACAAATCACTAAACAGCGACAGAAACTACATGTTCGGCGCAGAAACAGACTCTACAGCCACATTCGAGAGGCTAGAGCAGATCCTGCCTGTGTTGACTATGAGTGTACGTGATGTACAAACGCATAATAAACCACAGATTAAAATATGATCTCAGCCTCCTGGTCAGTCCGAGTCAGTGCTCCTTTTCTTCTTAGCCGCTTGGATCCCAGAATACCCGTTTTATGGTTTAAGGCTTTTTGTGTGTGTGTGTGTGTGTGTGTGTGTGTGTGTGTGTGTGTGTGTGTGTGTGTGTGTGTGTGTGTGTGTGTCTCTCTTTTTTTGACTCCAAAGTCTTTTTAATATTTACCATCACTGTGTTGAGGTGGAGCAGCTCTTCAGTAGATAAAATCAAAATAGATACACGATGATGTGTTTTTTTTCTGTATTTTGGGTGGCCCGTTAAAATACATTTATTTTCCAGTTTATTCTTACAGTAGGTATCGAGTTAAAACAAATGCATGTATACTACAGAAGTCCTGTTGAGTTACTGTATGTATTATGCAGTGAATCTGTGCTTGTCTTCCTTCATAAACCACAGATTGCCATGTATACTGCGCATCAGCTTGGGTTGTGGTGCATTTCAACTTGGAGTTCATGTGCTTATGCTCTGTTCAATGATCCGACGATATGACCGGGCTCAATCCTTCACACGAGTGTCCATTTCCCCAAACAATCATTAGCTGAAAATAGTTCTGAAAAAAAAAAAAAAATACTGCAGAGACTCGAGACCCAGATATTTAGACTAACGGATGCTCAACAGGTTGTGTCCTGTTCTGAACCCACATTTAATGCTGCAAATATAAGTCCTTTCAAATTGGTGAAAATTTAATTTGCTGTTATTTCCGGCGCGGTGACTTCAGGTGAACTGTACCAGCGAGCTGTAAACAAACACCCGAGAGAAAGGTTTGTGGAACACGACGTCGAAATCCAGAGCTGAAGACAGCCGACAGAGGAAACAAGGCAATAGCTGTTGCAGTGTGTGAATTACAACAACAGCCCATGAATATTTAAAGTGTGATCAGCAGAGACCTCCATTATGTGAGCTACTGAGCTGTAATGCCATGGCTGATTATGAGAGCAGGAACGGTTCATGTGCTGCTGTTGAGCTGACAAAATCAATCACCTCGTGCTGCGAACGCACGCAAACAGGTAGCTGTCGATTCATGCTGAACTGCGTGCTCATGATTACCTGTCTCTCCGCACACACACTAACGGGCTTGAAAAAACACACTGGACAATCAGTCCAATGCGATTTCTCATGCCATAACGGCACGCAGTCAGAAAGCACTTCCTTTATGTCTCTGCTGATCTCAGGAGGTACTGCTGCAAATTATGACTTAGAATTGATGAATTATGGCGTCCGGCCACACCAGGTGCTCCTCTGCCCCCGAATCAATTTAAGTGACTTTTCCCCCCACAGCGAGAATGGACTTTTTGTTAAATGACTTCATGAGAAAAAATTATAGCTATAAATGCGAAGCCAACACCAGCTGTTATGAAGATTTATCGCCGCAGTTAATGTTAATATACCACCGCGCACTATCATATCAAAACGCTGAGGCCACTGTAGGTCAGCCAATGGGGTTTCATGTTATCCTTGTTATTTCCTCTGTCCAGTATGAAATGATTCAAGAAAAATCAACAGCTTCTGTAATAATTGCCACTTGTCAGATTTAAGGCGGATGTGTCCTTGGTGAAACTAGTCATTAAAAAATTATATTCGCCACGCTCATGCTCCAGATTTTTCCAAATAACCAGCTTCTTTCAAGGGTTTGTAAAACTGGTTTGTCCGTTTTGTAGTAGCAAAACACGAGGGTTCACCCAAAAGACACGAAATATGCAGAACGTTATGAAAATTTGCCAGTGAGGTCATTAAAAACTGCTTTCTACTTTATTTTTTTAAGCCAACAGATCATTTTCCATTCAAGTCCCAAAACTCTGGGCAGGGTCTTTGGTATTCTTTGGCATGTGTGCAGCAGTTTGGCATGTACAGGAAGATTCAACTGCTTCAACAAAGCTGACCTTTGTCACACAGTATTCAAGTGAATTAATAACAAGGTTTAAGGCCGTAATGCTTCCATTTTAATCACTTGCAGTGAGTTTAGCAACATATAAAAGCAGAGGTTGGCAGATTTGAATTCATAAAGTGGCTCCAAATGCAGAAATAAAGGTTGGCTGAACAAAAGGGTAACTTTAATTACTTACGGAACATGTTGGCAAACACATGATAACAAAAGGCGGCTCAGAAATCCAGTCCAACAATCCAAGTAGCCCAATCGACAGAACTGAACAGAGACAACCTGAAAGGTGAAACCTACAGAAGAAACACGGAGACTAAATACAGAAGAGAACTAATTATGAACAGGTGAAACTAATCAGGCTGGAACAGATAATCAAAAGTGGCGGGAAACACAACAAAGGCGGGAGACACAAAGAGGGGAGAATTACAAAATAAAAACAGGAAACGCTGAACAAGACACTGAAAAACATGTCAGAGTTGACATGAAAAGGGGAGACTTTTTGTCACAGTCTGTGTAAAGTAAGAATAAATTTTGTGTCAGACCAAAGAAGAAAGTGTTATTAACCACCCAGCCAAATTTGAATGATTAAAAATATCGACAAGTTTATGAAATTAGGTGTCAAAATCAGGTAAAAATGAATTCTCAGCTCCAGGACTGTGGGGGCGTGTCCTCTGAATGTGCTGAAGCCACGCCCACTCATGGGAGCAGTCAAGCAGCCATTTTGAAGCGACTGAAACGTGTCAGATGAGTTCAGAAAATGACATGACTAACTTTGAAACACTGAGCGAGATTAATTAATCTCTGCTCAGGGTGGCCTCAGCGTGTCATCGAGCCAGGACTGAAAACTAGTGAAAAAAACTGTTTTAACCTCGAACTCCACATGTCAGTAATATATCGTTCAAAGTCTTTTCGCACGTTTTCAGCACCTATTTTTCAATATATTCAGATTATGGATTTGGATAACGTTGGACTCAGAAGGTGGGGTTACGGCTGTTTTCTGGAAGCAAGCATTACACAAGATGCAATGAATCTGGCATTCAGAGCAGAAGGAGAGGTGACAATTTTAGACATTTGTGACCTGTTTCATCCATAAAATGAAAAACCTGGAGAAGAGCCAGCCTCGTCAGAGGACGTATCGAGGGTGACAGTTAAAATCTCTCCTGTAGCTATGAGAGGGTCACACCTGTTGTGGGACAAACGCCTGGCTTTACAAAAGCACTTTGTGAGCACTGCTTGGTGACATGGAAATGGCTGTCACTCCCAAATTGCAGATAAATTTGCGAGTCCTACAGGGCTCTGCTTACGCACAGTCATGCATAAGCAAGAGGAAATTATGTTGTTTTTTAAATTATAGCTTGCACGTTGATGAAACAGCCCCTGGGTTCTCAGGTTGCAGGCGTGTTTTAAAATATCCTGCTGCACACTGACATATTATATGATGTTCTACTTGCGAGTGTGAGTTGCAACGCTAAAACTTTGTTTTAAATTTGTACAAGAGCATATGCCTCAGCCACACACTTGTACATCAAGAACTCAATGCCATGGCTGCCATAGCAACTGCTGAATATTTTTGTGCTTATTGATCTAAATGCCAGCGCCATGGAAACTCAATGACATTTAAGTTATTTACTTGATTAGATAATCAGATCAGGAAACTGAAAACAAACGCGGGAAGAACGATTTTTCTTCCGTTCCTCTTCCTGACCACAATCCTGCATCGGATGGTGGCTTCAGAGCGCGGTTCAATAACGATTGTCCCACACAAATTGAATGTTTTTCATTCCTTGCATTGCCACTTCAGCGCCCTTTGGTTTAGTGCACCGGAGTGATGATGTGTGATGATCAGTCATGTCTCTGATACAGATGGTGGAGTCGCATTTATCACACAAACCCATATTTATATTATTATATTCGAGGACCGGATTCTGGTGCATTCTTTTCATGTGATCAGGATACAAAGTGGGGGTTAATACGGCTGTATCAGTCCTCGAGGCTGAAACCGGCTCTTTTGTTATTCCCCGGTTGTTTATTTGTGTAGCCCTTAATCACAGCTATAGCCTTGAAGGACTTCTATACGCCCACATTAGCGGGGGGGAAAAAAAAAAATGAAAAACAATAAATTAAAATGACACCCCCCAACCTTCGACACTCACTGCGAAGGAGAAAATAAAAACCCTCATTAAGAAGTTCAAATCAGCAAAACAAAGTGAAAACAATTAGCAAGCTACTCCACAGTGTGCTTTAATATCAGCCGTTACGCAGCATGCTCCTCTTATTGCTTACAAGACGATGAGGGGATATTACTGAGATTTGGTTTTGCAGGGCGCTCCAAGCGGGCTCTCGTCGTTAGAAAAACTCGAGACATTTCATCCTGGCACACGGAGCAGTCACACTGAGCCAGAAGCAACAGTATGGAAGCCTAATTGAACTCTCTGTGATTCCCTCTCAAGGGCTATTCTCAGTGCTCATTATCTTACCCTTGTCCCCGTAAAGACCAGATGACTTCGCTTTGACTTTGAACCTCCCTCTCCAAACAGGTCACTCGAGCTCCCTTTGTCCTTTCATCTTCCCTTTGGCTTTTATAAATAAGCGAGCCTCTCGCGTCTCTCTCCAGAGGTGCGCTTGCATCACCTCAGACAGCTGCCAGCAGTGGCTCTGCTGAGAACAAAGAAGATCCAGGCAACTCTGCTCTAATCACTTTAGTCATAGTGTGTGCTGACTATGCCAACATAACACACTCAAATGATATATATATTTTTTTCTATGTGAAATAGAGAATTTCCAGGACACCATTATTTTTCTCTCCTTCACACTCGTCATTTTTCAACATCCTGTCACTGAAAAGCCTTTCCATCCCATGCTGAAGGAGGCAAAGAAAGCAGACTCTCAAAGTTGAAGCAACACGTGACAACACGGACAGTGGGAGTAAGTACTCTGCTCAAGTACTGCACTTGAGTCTTTTCTTTTCATGCCACTTTCTGATTTCTATGGGAAATTTTGTTATTGTAATCATCTGACAGATCCGCGTAGTACTTTTAGAATTTTCTCTGAGTAAACAAGTCAGTTTTTGAGATCTTTAGATCTTCTGAAGTATCCTCTTTCACATCTCTTCCAACTTCTTGTCCTTCACGTTTCACAATTTTTGCAGAGAAAATCTAAAGAGCTTATAAAACTTAAATTACTACCCAACGGTATACATGACTGCCTGAAATTGTACCTGAAAAGATGAGCGACTGAAGTATTTTCATGCAAAAACTGTTCAAGGTTCCATCTCAAGCGGTTAACCAATGTCAGCGTGAAACACTCCGAGCGAGACGCACTGGCTTCACTTCAGGCAATGTTAAGTGGAGCCAATGCGGAAGCGCCAAAAACTGCAGTTCCTCTAACGTCCACTTGAGGCTGGCTACAGAACGAGTCAGTCTCCATAAGTCCCCATGTTAAAACTTCACAGCAGAAATAAACATGTTTACAGCCTGGTACAAAAGACAGTTTTGGTCTCTATAGCTAATTTCCCCGTTCATGACAACTGTACTGAGGGTGAATTTATATACAACTCACCTGTTCAGATTATATTAAGGCTTAAAGTTCTGCATTATTAACAGCATGGACACTTTGATTGACAGATGGGTGCTGTTACAGGAGGTTTGTCTGAGCGACCAGGCTTCATTCAGCCTGCTTCAGGTCCACAGACGATCCCTGTCGTCCCTTTTTTGGATCAGCCAGGAGGCGGAAGAAGCGGTATTGCCAAGATGGCGGCGGCCAGAGCCAGCGCACTCTGAGCTTCACAGACCTGTTGGTGACATCGCGGATACGCTGTCCGAATTTTATACTGTCTGTGTTCCAGCTTCGTAAATGTGACATTCTTACTTTGGTTGGACAAAAATCAAATAATATACAATAGTATAAATGTGACAGGCAAGATTTTTCTCTGCTTTGAGTACTTTTACTTCAGTAACATTTAAATGCAGGGTTTTTACTTGTATTTTTACAGTGTTGTATTAGTACTTTATAACTACTTCCCCTGTCACTGTTTAACACACACGCACACACACACTGTGTAGCCATGATCAAACAATGATAGCTGCTGGAATCATCATTTACTACGCTTTTATCCTTGCACACACATCTCTCTGTTTACTTAAAATCAGCAAGGGATCTTAGTGGTTAATGCTCCCCTGTAGATGGCTTTTTGTAGCGTAGCGAGCACACAGACTCGTTCAAAAGCCATCTGAGTTGTTGCGCTTCATACTTGATCTCTTTTGCAACTCATGCAGTCATACTTAAATGTATATTTTCAGACATATAGCTGCAGAAAATACGCTCCCACCAGAGCAAAGCCTTACATCCAGATGGCATTTGAACAGACATGCCGTGATTACAAAGATGCGAAGAAAAGTGGCATTTAAAGAATTTAAAAAGAACAAAAGGGCATTCGCTTAGAGCATTGTGTGAACATCTCCTCAGAGTGTTGTTTCTATATAGAAAGAAAAAAGTCCATGGCTTTGTTTCCCTGAGATGTGACTTCTACAGTCGTACAAATAATGATGTTCTCCCTGCGTAGCAAAGGCGAAAGCAGCATGATGTTATGCTGTTGCAAAACCTCTTAGAGAGGATGGACAGTTGGATTCTTGCCCTATCTGAACTAGTTTCTTTTTACCTATAAAGAAAATGTTCCTCTAACATCTAAAGACACAGGTTGACATTTTGGAAACTCACTGCCTTTTTTTTTTTTTGCCGAGAGTTAGATGAAAAGATTGATACAACTCTCCTGCTTGCACGGTAAATATGAAGCTACTGGAAAAGCAGGTTCCTGTCCGAAGGTTAGCACCTAAAGTTCACAGTTTGCACTCAGTTTTGTGATTCAATAATTGTGGAAAAAGGAGTCATCACTGCAGGTTTGAACCATGACAACACTGTACACCATGCAAAAAAATCATGAAAACCAGTCATGGATGGGTGAAAAACCTTTTATCACTTTGTTGTGGCGGTGTTCTGAGTTTGATAACCGCTCCTACACCTTTAGAATAAACTTCCCAGTCAACTTTGAAAACCTTTTGTCGCCTTATACAAAGAAACATATGGCAGGAGGGCAAAGGCACACTCACGCAAACCATTTTTGGAAACAGTCACATGTTCTTAAAAGGCAAACTCGCCCCCACTGAGTCTGTATATTCCTATGCCTCTCTACCTGTGTTTAGTGGGATGGACTCCACAATCCTTTGACCTTGAACACGAATAAGGACAGAGTTATTTTTCACTTGTCGCAGCACATGGGTCATTTGTTGGAAGTGTACCCTCCTTTTAACTCCGTGACCGAGGATGCCCTGCAGTTGCTTGTTCAGCCCCGCAGTGAACGGCTTCATATCTTCTGCACACCCTTCGCGCCCTCCATGAGACATCAGTACTAACCAGCGTCGGTACCTGAGCTTTGAAGTTTGTTTCAAAAGGTACATCAAAAGGTAGCTGGAGTAGAGATACACGGATGTCAGAGCAAATTTCCTTTCATTTCATAAATGTAGGCTGCTAATTTAATTGTGATGTAACAGTAATTATCGCCATACTTTTTATTTGCGTCGAGCTTTAGAGCTCCAGTCTCGACAAACCAATACTCTGAGTGGTTGTTACACAGACGTCAGAAGACTAATTTGACATTCTGAGACCACGAGACTGCTGTACATTCAACACGAATCACACTTTTCCATTAAATGTTCCCACTCGTGATGTATCACGTCTCTCTCCATCTGCGGCAAAAACCCGTCACTTACCTGTCAGCTACGTCAACACTCACCTCAAACACACACACGTATACACAAAATGTAATTAACTCCTCAGCGTTAGAATCCACTGACAGGCAGTTATATTGTTTAAACATACATGAACACACTCTCCGAGGCAGACCATGTATCTTAGATAACAAAGCGTTTAATGGGCCGTGAAGAAGTCGGATGCTGTGTTTGTTTGCCGAGGAAGTGAATCATCAATTATGGATGTTGGATTTATGCGTTGAATTTATAGAAGTGGCTGGGCGGTATGCGGATGACCTTTCACCGCAGCAGAGGCCTCAAGACATCACGGTCAACATCACAGAAGAGTTCATTGTAATTGGCTTTAAAGCGGCAAAAATCGATATGTATCAAATGACAATGTGTAATGCGAAAGAGCCGGTCGTAGTGATGAATAATCACCTGAGTCTGCAGCTCCCGTCAGCTTTACATCACGCACGTAAAAACCTGAGATGTGGCAGCACATTTGGCTCGACAGTATATCAGACGTTGTACTTCGTAGGCAGGTTTAACTTGGAGTGCTTTGATTTTACAGCAGTGATTCCCAACAGGCTGTGCAGGATACCTCCTGCAGTTTACAGCTCAACTAAGAAATAGAAATTTGATGACAGAAATATAATCATACAACATATTTGTTAAAAATGGATCGATGTGGTGCTGATGTTTACTCAATAAGCTGCAACTGAGAGTGTGCGGAGCTCATATTGACAACATAACTTTGACCATGAATAGTTTTATACAATTATATAATTTTATTTACAAAAGGTCTTGTTGTTCTTTGACCTTGATTAAAGGTCACGTTGACGTGGCCTCTTCCTAATGTCCTGTTAACACCATGACTTTCAGTGTCTTAGGATTGCCATGTCCCACTTGCACATAAAAATAACGATCTGTAATATGGTCACTTGATTCACGTGCGTTTGAGCATAATAATACAGGAAAATCTGTAAAATAATGACTGAAAATTTGAGGAAATTATTATTTATATTATTTTACTTGGAGTTCTGATTATTAGCTACTGGATAAAGTTAGCTAAAAGCGATGAATGGACAGCAAATGGACAAAGTTGGCGAGAAGTATTAGATAAACAGTAAATAAAGCTAAACGTAATGGATATAAATAGTTAAAAAAGTTGACCAAACTTGACCAAAACAACCTAAACATTGACCATCTTATGAAACAATATTGGAATAATGTCCACTTTACTATCAGTAGTAGTACATCACATCCAGTTTATAATCCATTCATATTAACACGGCGGTTGAGTCAGTGAAGGAGTACCTTAGGTTGGGAGCCACTGGTTTCAGACTTAAGCACATAAGCAGCACCATAATCTCATAGATACTACAGTCAATACCTGCATTGCAAATGAGATTAGGTCAACGTGTGATATTTATTTGAGATTAATTTCAAATTGTTTTTTTTTTTCTATGAAGCCTAATCTGTGGCATTGTTCAGGGATGAAAAATAATAATCTCCAAGCAGCAGATGTGAACATCATGAATGCACCCTTGAAATCTGATACAGATTGAAAGGGATCTTATGGTTCTTCTTTCATGTTAATTCCTGGTTTAATCTACAGTATTCTCCTCAAGCCCATCAGATATTGAGAAAATATATTTGTCCTAGTTACTAAGATCATCCGCTACCAGCTGGCGGCTAGCGAGCACGGTGATTAATTCTCCCAAAAATATGCACTGACTCAAAGATTCAGCACTTCGTCTGAAAGCTTCCTCCGAGATGTGTTTGAAATCGTAAAGACAGGCTGAAGGGGAGACAACGAAAGTGATTCTGCGATCAGAGGAGCTGTGTGGGCTCCCCAAACTTCTCTGATTACATCTGTGTGGTATGAAGACCTTGGAATGGAAAGTGTAAATAAACGAAACAAAACTCGGTAGAGAATACACGGACGCCACATCCTCGCACTTTGATCTAATTTAAATGAAGGCTACCATCTACAAAACGGTCTCTAATTATTTTGTCTTTGAATCTGAAATGAGAATACCCGCGGGACTCTGGTGGAGGTCTGAAAGAGCTGCAGTTGAAACTCATTTTCTCATTTCCCCGTGCTCTGAAAGCTCGCCCTCCCCAAACACAGCGACAATGAAAATAAAGAGAATTGGATGCTAGATTAAATCATGCATTTAAGGCTTGGAAACACAGGAAAGGCCTTGAGTCAATGTGCTATTCCAGTGTTGGTTAGGGTTTATCTGCAGTTGTTTCAAACGGCCCCCACCTACTGAAAAGTTTAATCTGCTTTCTGCACCACGTTATAAATGGAAATAATAATAAAAAATTTTTTTAAAAAAGACCTGGCACAGACGCTCATCAACACTTCCCTCTCAGAGAAAACACCATGGCAGTCTGCCATCTCTCTGCTGAATCATTATATTCAGTCCAATAACCAGAGTGGAAGTGTACGAGGGGACAGCCGACAGAAATATCTCGCCCTCTTTTCTCCAGAGGCCAACTCCAGTCCTGTGATTCTCACAGCTCAGATTCTTGTCTCACCTTGACATTTCCAGCTAATGACACTGACCGAGGGCTTTGGATTTTTCATGGCTTTGTGCGAGTGCGTGCCATTTCTGTGATTGAACTAATAACGGCTTCTTTGATGTAATTGTGCCGGTCAGCTTGGGATTGCTCTTCATGAACTCTGTGCAGAATGACTTTGTGTCTCCAGTGCTCCCCACAAAGACTTCAAACCTCCCTTTTTTTTTTCCTATCTCTTGAACATATTTTCTCCCCCGCTGCCTACTTCTGCTGATAATTATATATAACTGCATGAGCCATTCACATATAATGATGCATGCGTGTACTAAGTTCCTGTTCACCGTCTGACAGAAATGTGCTGATGCAAACTGCTGAACCTTCGCATTCAACTGGTGGTTACTGGGAAGCAACCACAAGAAACACAATGTATTTGTCACAGACATTAGCACTCCCCGCTTCTGGTCACTAGCTCTACAAAACAAGACCATTTTTTATTCTCTGTGCTTTTTGTTAGCAGATAGTTTTTTGTTTTGTTTTTTTTCCCAAGGAAGGCGTCATAGCCAGATGTTAGATGAAGAGCTGAAGGTGACAGATGTCATTTTTTAGTTTGTGAGCATGAGCAGATCTTCAAAGCATCAAGATTAAAAAGAAAAAAAAAAAATAAATGCTTGTTGGACTATGGCATGCTGTTGTGCGCATGAAATTTTAAATGACATTTTGGGAGATGCTCTTATTTGCTTTCTTGCCAAAACTCCCCATCTGTATGGTGAACATGTAGCTGCAGACAGCAGCCGGTTGGCTCCAAACAAGGAAAAGGAAAAGCTAGCTTGGCTCGAAGTAAAATGCTATGAAAATTTGGAAGGAAAAAAAAAAAAGAAAAACAAAACAATAGGCACAAAGAAAAATATCATAAAATGGCTGGACCTGGGACATCAATTGGGTTTTTTTTTTATTATCCTTTCTTTGTTCCCTTTCCTTGTCTCTCCCGATTTATTTATTTTTTTCCGTCCTTTTTGTTTGTTTCTTTTGTTTCTAACCCTCATTTCCAACTGAACCCCCCTCCTCTCCTATTGCTCCTCTGCACTGGCATACACACACACAGACTGCCCTGCACCTTCTCTGATAAACACATCCCACATCTTAAGTCCTAGCACTTTTTGGAGGTTTGTTTTTTTTTTTTTGCGTTTTTTGTTGTTGCTATTATATGCACCTAATGCATGTTTTACCCTGTCGTGCTAATCTTGCCATGTCCTCTTTGCATTCAGGTCTGTCTTGTCATAACAGGTTATATCTTGTCTTGCTAAATAAAAATAAAAAAATTGGCTCCGTTCGAACGTACAAACCTCTTAAGGTAATCTGACACCTAACCCATGCCTAACACAGGAATCTCTCTTTTTATACTCTGCTAGGTGGTGCGGTGGTTTGCACAGTTGCTTCACATCAAGAAGGTTCTGGGTTTGAAACCCGCCAGCAGGCTGCAACTTTTTTTCCACGTACTCCTGCTTCCTCCCACAGTCCAAAGACCTGCAGGTTGATAGGTTAATTGGTGACTCTAAATTGGGCGTGAACGCTTGTCTCCGTGTGTCAGCCTGAGGTGAACTGCCGCCGCTGGGATCGTCTCCTGCTCCTCAGGGACCCCGTTAAGGATAAGCGGTTATGGAAAATGAATGATATATAACGTGACGTCTCCAGTTTCATACATTTAAAAGGACAGACATGAGAGTGGTATCATCTCATCTAGCAGAGAGAGAGAGAATCAGAGCTGATTTCAAGCATTAAATCTGCATTCCCAGTCATCTGTAAGCAGTTCTAGAAATGAAACTGGTCATCTTAGATGTTCTGTGCGTTTTCTCCATGCATCTGTGCTTTAAAACACAGAGGCTGTAAAAGTTCCAGGGAGTGCGGCGAAGTGTTTTCTCATTTGCACTCTCTCTTGGGGTTATTCTACATAGAGTGCATGGAGCCTGTAAATGTGTCATCTGAACAGCAGGAGATAACTGCTGTGCTTTCTTGGTTTTCAAGCCTCTGAAGCCTACCTTTGATTTTCCTCTGCTCTCAGCTTTGCATTGATACCATCTGGCAGAAATAGAGAGCTGGTGAGCTGGTGTGGAGAGGAAGGGAGGGGAATCACGGAGAACTCTGGTGTCTGATTAATCATGCTAATAAGCGATGAGGGGTTAGAGGTCCATTAACCTGTTCGGAAAGACTGCCATACTTTTGAGGCATGGACCCCAACGGAGCACCGGCCACAGATTGGGAGGGAAGCCAAAATAACTGGACCTGTGCTCATGGTGGGATGAGGAGAGTTGACAAAATATGGATTCATCTCATTCCCTATGCAGCACAAATGTACTCCCAGCCTGCCTCAGAGGGGTCTGCTCTGTCTACAAAACAGGGTAACGAGGATCATCCCATGTTTGGCCAACATGTAGGCTGACACAAGTAAAATAGCAGCTGAGGTGGTCTGTGATTCTATTTAAATCATAATTAGCTGTGAGATTAGAGAAGCAGCACGCTGTGATAGTGGATCCCAGTTCTTTTCTTGTCAGAGGCTTGATTGCTTTGCTATAGCCGGCGGCATCGGGCAAAATAAAACCATTATTTCCAACATGCAGGCATCATAATTACTTCCAGTACATCTCTGCAAATGAAAATATTGATTTTTGTCCTTTTGTTGTGTGTGTGCGTGTGTCTTTGTTTGTTGTTACATCACCCAGAGGTCGCAGCTGAGGTCATGGAAAATTTAATCGAGAAGGGCGTTCGTTATGATGTACTCATTCAAGCCTAATGAGGACGAACGCGTTGGAAAGCGCTCGAGAACTGTGTTGTAAGGTTTAAAAAGGAAAGGCTATCAAAGCTATCAATTCAGGGGTAAACTCACTGTTGTTCTTATGTTTCAGTTTGATTCTCTCGAACAAGTGAAAATGCTGTTTCCGTGACCGCTACCATCGATCAAATCCACAGCCCCAAAAGAACGTGGAAGCTATGTTTTTTTTATTTCCTCCACACCAAAAGAAAAAAAATACAGTACTGCGGGAGAGATTGCCTTCAGACAAGCCGTGGATTTCTTCCAGGAGGATATGTGATGTGAGTCACTGCGTGGAGATTAAAAACAACACAAGTTTGGATATGTAAAAGAGGACTGGCAGAAGGTAGCTAATGCAACTTTAAATCAGATATATCTTGAGTCAATAAATGTGGATGAAACAACAAAAAAAATGATCTCTTGAAGCAAAAATCCACAGTGCCAGGTGAAATATGAGAAAGCAACAACCCTTTTCCCACAGCTAAGACACAGATCACCACAGTTTCTAATGTCTAAAGACTTTAAGCGATATCCAGTGGCAGTAACCTGGAAATTGTACTTAGTTCTTGCTATCAAGGATCATCAAGTGACTCTCCCCTCGGCTCCGTTGTCTCCAGGGAGAATTGATTTGTTTCTGTACGCAAATCCAAATTGGGTAGAGGAACGTTACATACTGTAAACGCTCTATCCTGCCAACCAATACTTTGTCGGGACACATATTCCAATATTGGAGCCAGTTCCCTCCTTCTCTCTTTCTCTGTATTCTGTTAGCGTCTGTGTGTGGGTGCGGCGACATGCATTCACTGGAAATACAGACTCCACAGATGATGGATCTTTCAGGAGAGACGAGCAGTTTGGAAAATACACCACTTAAGCTCAGTGTAAGCAGTTACCGAGCGTGGAGCAGTCGCCGCTGTCTTGTCAACTGTAGTTCCAGTAGCCTACTTTGCATATATCTTTGCTTTCAGATATGCAGTATGCGCCGATCGTTGTTCAGCCATCTGGCACCTATCAAGTGCCTTTATTATATATGTTGCAGCCATAGTGTGTTTACTGTAAAGACAATATCGTTGCATTAAGCCTTTCTATGATCATTTATTTGGCATATCACCTAGACTAAAAGCAAAGTGAACTAAATACAAAGTCAATGGAAGAAAAATGCTTCACTTCACAGTGCTTATACCAGAGCTGTGGGATTCTGGGATGAGCATTATTCATTAATAACAGACAACATACAAAAAGGAGAGAGGAAAATGCTTTCAGCGTGGGTGTCAGCAATTACACAAAAAAGCTATGAAGCATCTGTCAGCACCAAAATTCGAAGGAACTGTGTCCATATTGGATGATTCTTAACGCCGTACGGGACGCCTCAACCGCTACATGGTAGACAGCCCCAGATGGTTCCATAGAAAAGCTCAGGGAAGGAGCTGTCTGCTGTTTTGTAACGAGGTGGGACAGTTAAGCAGACATACTTTTGTCAAACCAGCCAGTTTGTCTTCATCCTTTAAGTCTTTTCTCATAAAACTCTTCAGATGAAACATAAAAAAATCTCACCTTTGAGCCACTTGTCAAAGTTTGTTGAGTGTAGAATAGGCTTAGTTTTGCCTCTGGTGGCCACTTTTAGCTGAATAATCCTAACAATAGTATAGTTTTCGGTCATTTTGCCAAGTCTGAGATGGACATCAGAGTCATACTATCATAAAAATTAAGTGTTTCATGGTTTTTAGAAGTTGAATTAAATTCCCTGATCCAGATGGCTTGCTTTACCACACACAAGGTAGTCGTAGGCCTGTAGTGGACTCATTTAGATGTTAACCCCAATAATTTAAAGTAACTGTATTGTTTAGGGTGAGAGCTACAGCTGGGGTTAATGGCAGAGTTATTATTTATTCATCCCTGTGGGGAAATTTGTCCTCTCGCATTTAACCCATCCTAACTATTTAAGAGCAACATGCAGCCACATAGCAGCACCGAGGGACCAACTCTACTTCTGTTGGAAAGTGTTTTGGTCAAGGGCGACTTTAATAGTATTTATAATACCTACAATGGCATGCCATGTTTTTTGATTTGAAAGGAAGCTGCAAACTCAACACATAACACGCAGGGCTAAGATTTGAAAGCAGGTCCTTCAGATTTAAATTTAGATTTTGTTCAGTTTACTCAAGTACAGCTGAACCTAATTTCATGGACTGCCCATATTTGAGTGTGCTTTGGTTTGTGTATTAAATGTGCCTCGCTTTTTGTTTTCCCATAGCTGTGCAAGAGAGATGCTATCACGAGGCCCTGTAAACAAACTTACCACTTCTGTTCTTTTGATGAGAAACAAAACATCTCGCAACACAAATAGTCTTTATATTGGAGCAGATGAAGACGGGCTTTCCGGTGTCTTATTTGTACATACACACTGCTATGAATAGACTACCCTGCCTGTGAACCTGCCGCAGCACTGATCTGTTTCTGCATGTTACAAAGGCCTCACGATGCAAAAACTATATTAATTAAGGGGTATAAAGATCCTTCCCCGGGTCAATATTACTGTGTAGGCTAATCACTTAGTCCAGCAGAACAAGCTATTTAAAATGCCAAGGCTCTATTAAACAGAGTTCTTATCTTTCCTCTGCAGATCTCAGGAGTCACAGATTACTGTATCTGCTTCTGTCTAAACAATGACCTCCCTTGAGGCTGTGCACAATACTTTAATCTGTAATGATGGAAAACTTTAATTCTTTATTATCTTCAGTGTTTTAATGAGCATTTTTTTTCAGTACGTATCTAAAATAAACCACATATTTTGATCAGGCTCTCATATATTCCCTTGCATTCATTCTTTGACGGTGGTCAACAAAGCACAAACTTAGGCAATAAGCAGCACTAACACAAGAAACCCTGTCACTAACCCAACATGGTCAATGTATCACTCAGCGCACTGCGTTTCTGGTCCAAACCTGATAGGATGCAGGCCAGGAAATCTGGGCTCGGACGAAGGGGGCTGAACGCTGCATGGTATTATTTATCACCATAACCGTAAAACATGGAGGCAGAGCGGGGGAGGGAAGGGAGGAGGGAGGGCAGTAGTCATGTTAGGAAGAAGCCCATATCTCCATAGGAGTGATTGATGGGGATGAGGAATCGCTCCTGTCATGGTGCAATTACACCAGTCCGACAGGATGTGTTTGAAGGACAGAGCCGTAGTACAGACTAGGAGGATGAAGTGATTCATGCTGAAGGAAACCGCAGAAAAACAAATGATGTTACGGTCTTGACCTTGTAAGGGTGACGAGATATCATCTCTCTTGTTAATTTTAAATGATTCCCTGCCTGGGAGCTTTTTTCATACTGCAGATTTGTCCATTAAACACGTTGAAATGGTCATGGCCACATGTGTCACTGCAGGGAGAGGTTAAATCTGCTTAGCCCCATTTGCTCCTGTTGATTTTTTTTTTCCTTGGCAAGTCATCATTTGAGTTGTAGCTGTGATTTACAGGAGGTTGCCGATCTAATGTCAATGCATTAAAGGGTATCATCGGGACCTTTTGAAGACTAGCACTGCTGCAGAGCAGGGTTTTTATGAGTGGGTCGCCGTTTTGATTGCATGTATGAGGATCCCTGTGCACGTAAAGACAACGTCCTTCACATCCTGCCATTGACTGCAAAGTATTCTCAGCAAACAGTGAAAAAAAAGCACTGAAGAAGACTGGTAGCAAGTGAACATGAAAAAAATCAAGTATTTAAAAGATCATCTTTCTAAATGTTTTACAAGGAGGGAAATACACTCAAATATGCTCATGTTTGTTAGACCTCAAGGATACACGCACAGTGCATAAACTTATGTTTGCTTACAGGAAAACTCCACTGGGTACCTTTAATCTTACCAACTCTAAAAACCACATCTAAAAACTTCATCTGCAACTTCAAGTAGATTTCAGAGTCTACAGCCATGCTAGCAAGCACAGCTGTGCTTTAAGCTAAATGCTAACATGCTCACAATGGCAATGTGCTAATATTTAGAGAATAGTGTTGTCAGCATGCAAACATTTGACTCTGTTGCAAATGTCACGAGTTTAATAAATATTATTGAAGTCAAAATAGTTTATAGTCATAAATACAGTAGGGTTCCTTTAAACTTTTACCTAATGATGGCGCTAGATGAAAAGATCAAGATATTACAAATCATCTTTGGGGAGATATCAAATGTCAGTATCAAATGTCAAAGAAAATCCTTTCAAATCCTTCCCTCGTCGTCCTGACATTTCACTGAGACCATAACAGTGAAGCCTTTTGTAGCGGTTCAGCAAAAGTAAAGGGATCACAAAAATCATTAGTATTCATCCTCTGAGGACCATGAATATCAACATTAACATCAACATAACATTTCAGTACAAAAGTTCAAAGCCACGCCACCATTTGATTGAACTCAATGAAGGCTGAAACCTTACAACATAGCCAAAACAAATCTGTATTTCCATATCTCAGAAAGATTTAATGTTTACCATAGACAGTATAAGACATGGACGTTGTATCCTCGATGTCCCCCGCAGGTTTCTGAAGAGCCGTTGTGAAGCTCAGTGTGTGGTAGCTCTGCCCACCGCCATCTTGGAAGTCCTGCCTCTGTCGCCTGTTAGCTAATCTAAAAAAAGGATAAAGACGTGCATCATCGGCAAACCTGAGGTGGACTGAATGACGCCTGGTTGCTCAAACAAGCCATCTGTGACTGCATCCGCTTGTCAGTCAGTGCAACCATACTGTTAATTCTGCATAACTTTAAGTCTTAATATAATTTGAACAGGTGAGTTATATAAAATTTCACCTTCAGTACAGTTGGGATGGACGGGGAAACTAGCTAGAGAAATCAAAACTGTTTTTTGTACCAGGCTGTAAACATGTTTATTTCTGCTGTGAAGTCAGATATTTAACACAGGGAGTGAGTCGTTCTGCAGCCAGCCTCAAGTGGACGTTTAAGGAACTGCAGTTTTTGGTACTTCTGCATTGGCTTCACTTCAGGAGGTTCCACAGGATGTTTACGCTAGTTTTTTGCTCAGAGTTGGAAATAAAAGCTTTCATACTGGGATTAGGTCACACTGAGTCACAGTTTGTATATTAGTTGGAAACAATAAGTTTTAGTTTCTTATTTTGCCAATACTTTATAAACTCTCTGCTGATGTCATCAGCGCTGGCCAAAGGGACAGCTGACCCTGCTGTCTTGAAGAGTCCACTCAGCAGTTCTGTGTTTCAAGTAACCTCGAGATGAGTTCAGTTCCTCAAGTGATTTGGGGAATTGGTAGTGGATTTGCAATACCCTGTCTTTCCCTTCAGTTCTGCTCGATACTTGGCATTTCTTTATTTCTCTCCGTCTTTCATCCTTCCATCTTCTTTTCTTCCTTCCTTCCATGTGTCACACAACCCCACCCAGCACTGCCTCCTCACTCCTGCAAGTCTCAAAAGGTTTTGTCTAAATAAGCAGCTCTGGTGTGCTGCCTCTGTGTCGCAGTTGGACTCGACTGTCTTTGTCAGTGGAAACATGACAAATGATAAATGAATGAATATTGATCTTAATAAAGATTCACAGCCTTGGCTCAATTAGCTTTGGAAGTCTTGTGATATTTCACAGCATACTAACATCTGTCACTAATGTCACATCAGTGACACTGTGGAACATTATTTAAATTAGCTGACACGTGAGGGAAGCATTCATTTGATCAAGCATTGACTTTATTCTATAGGGGATCTACGGCTTTAGAGAAAACATCAATAGCCCAACATCTGCAGCATATGACAACACGATCAGAGACGAGGAGGTACTGCGTGCCATCTGATATTCAAAGCTGTAAGCAAATTTAGAAAATCTGGATAAGAGATGCTGAATCACTTTGTCTTATCTTGAGTGGCGCAACCTTCAGTGACCTCTTATCTGGGAGAGCTCTTTAAATGTGCATTAGTTAAAATATTAAAACTGACAGTGTGCTTTGACATACCCCAAGAGACCCGAATCTTTAGGACAAGTGTAACTCTGAAGCTTACACTCAAAATAAGTACGTTTTTCACAGGTTTACACCGTTTTTCTAGACTGTTCGCATTATTGACTGACTGAAAAAAAAAAAAAGGGGTGTTTTGAAAGAAGAGCATCAAACATAGTATATTGGACGTAGTTGCTTCATGGTTATGCAGTATACAATAACTTTAATTTTTTTAACCCACGTCACTCATGGTACAGCAGGTATTTATTAGAGTTTTTGTCAGAAAAACCAATGAAATTTGACTCTTTGTAGTGTTACCATGGTTACAGGTGTTATCATTGGAAGCTCTGCAGATCAAATTAAATCAGTACCGTTCCTTTAGCGATCATCTATCAATTGATCTAATTCCCACAAACACAACAGATGCAGAGTTAATGTTACTCTCAGTAACATTAACATCTTTTATGTCATGTTAGCTTGTTATAAATGTGGGAATGCTTGTTTTCATGCTCGGCCCCAGTTGTTTTATTGTCGCTTCTTGCCCAGTTTATAGTGGGATTGTGGATAAATTCAGTCTATAAATCTGTGAAATCCTTTTTTTCTTCCAAACACAGTAAGGGCCTGTCAAAACGCATAATGTTGTTTATTAGTGCAGCATGCAGCTAAACCAACTACAGAAGGTGGGATACTGTTGTTAATCAATGTAGCATCCACATATGTTTCAAATTTTGCATTTGCAATTCTTTTTTAAATCGAATATTGCTGTTGTTTTTAGATTCTCTTGTCTGGAATACAGTTACAGACTATTTCTATCATTATCTTATCCTTACATGCATAATACGCAGGAATCATACCACTCTCCATATTTTTAAAGCACGTACGTGGACAAAATCTAGAGTTCAGCACTAGATCTGGTGTTTGATTCTGAGGCTTTGCTCCTATCATAAGAATAACTCTGCAGTAATTTGCATAAGTAAAGCTCTTGACAGCCCCTTGAATAAGACGCAGAATAGTGTGCCGTTGAACATCTGTACATATCATGCAGTACATTAGTGTAAATGCTGTTTGATTTACAAGCATCTTGGGGAAAATGAGGATTCATTTAAGAAATCTAAAAGTTGGAATGCAAGCAGTTATTTTGGAAATGTCTTTTAATATGTTGCCTATAAATCCAAATAAAAAACTTCCCAGAATTGTGATTAAAAAACTTGGAATAAACCAACATGTCTGGCACCATTGAAGGGCAGTTATTGCTCTGCCGTGTGGCTCAGTAGATTTCAACATTAATATGCAACACTCTTTTAACTTTCATTATTAACCTCTGGGCAAAAACCAGTGTGTGGATGACACATAACAAAGAAAAGAAACCCCATCACCCATGTTGAGCTTGAGTGAGAAAATTCAATAGCGAGCTTAGGAAATGAAAAGAGCAGTTTGATAAGAGAAATGACTGGGAATTTTTTTTTTTCCCAATCCCTTATTGTGAGCCGTCTCTATGAAAGGCCACGAGTGTCTGTCACGAGTGATTCTGTTTTCATAGAGTGGTCTAATCCAGGCTCTCCATGCTGTCAGGTCCACTGCCTCTCATTGTGTTCCTTGCCTATCTGATTATCTACAGCATTACAAGTGGCCAGAACCACGTCACCTCATTGTTGTAGAGTATAATACATTTGGACCAGATCTGAGCGCTTCAGAACCATGACTATGAACTACTTTCAATGAGTTCACCACAAAGTCCGCAGAGAACTGTAATGACATTCATAACATTTCCTGTGTCCCCTACAGCAGCCACTGATGATGTATTTCCCTTTAGGCTATTAAAAAGGGCCTCTGCTAAAAGAGTGAAACTGTTGAGTTATGACTTCCCCGTTGAATAAATAGTCACTATGTTTGTTGATGGTTTTATAGCTATCATTGATTGCGACTAAATTACCTGAGTAAGCTAGCTGAACTGAAATTCAGATTCTCACTTTTTATGTAATTATTCCAAAATTCTGCCACTGTGCATTCTAATTTCTTAATTGGACATATTTATGAAAACAGTGTTTTCCATGGTGGCAGTTACTGATATTTGAGGACCACTGTAGGTTCGATAATCCACTCAGGGTCCTGCTTTTATAGATGCCGCATCGCATTAACACATTTTGATTGGCTCTACTTCAGAAAATGTACAGAGGCCGCGTGGACTCACTCATTAGCGACTGCCATCATTAGCTCCAGAAAAAAAAAAAAACTATGTTAAAGGTGCATTATTTTTATTTATTTTTTCTTACTTCTTAGTATTAGCTAAGGTAGCATCATAGATAATATAAAGAATGGAGGTCACGCACATTATTCTGAAGATGGGCAAAGACATGGATTGTCAGAGAACCTGAATGATGCCTTGTTGCTAAAACGAGCCGCCTGTAATGGCACCCATCTGTCAATCAAAGCGACCACCCTGTTAATGATGCATAACTTTAAGCCTTAATATAATTTAAACAGGTGAGTTGTATATAAATTCAGCCTCAGTACAGTTGCCATGAACGGGGAAATTAGCTAAAGAGACCAAAACTGTTTTTTGTACCAGGCTGTAAACATGTTTATTTCTGCTGTGAAGTTGGACATTTCAACATGGAGACTTATGGAGACTGACTCATTCTGCAGCCAGCCTCAAGTGGACGTTTGAGGAACTGCAGTTTTTGTCCCTTTGACTTCACTTCACAACCACAGAGGTTGCGCTTGGGTTGCATTAATAACTTAAAACTTTGGCACTACTTTTGCTGACATTAACTTTCATGGTGTGCGCATGGAAAACATTGTGTTGGTTATGTATAAGTAGCATTTTAAGCTTTTCTCAACATGTTATTTGATGTTGTATTCCGCCCAGAAAGCAAGCTAGGCTAACCATTCGGAGAGTGAGAGCTAGTTAACCTAGTTTGCGAACATTATGAGTGATCCCCACCAGATCAAACTCATTTTAGTTTATGGGCCACATAGCCTCCAGCCAAATATGACCAGTAAAACTGTTGCATAACCTGTAAATAATACCTCCGATTGTCGTCAGGATGAGATTTTATTCACACAATAAGGTAGCTAGCTTTCACAACAAGTCATTCATCTTCTCCGTCTCAGTTATCTGTGCAAGTTGTTTTTTTTTTGCCATCTGATAGTGGTGTCAAATATTATATTCCTTGAGCAGTGAAAACCCGACAATCTGTGTTTTCTCCTTTTTAAACGTAGCCAACGCTTGACAGTGTAAGCAAATACATCTATAATAGCATATCCAGGCCTACTCGTCTTATCAGGACAGCTCAGACCTCCAGTGGACAAATTAGAAGAGTAGAGGTGCATTTTATTGAAACTTGGGATTAATGACAGTCATCCAGTGAGCAGGAATGGTGTAATGATGAAAAATGAAGAGTGACGTTTGTTTAATGTTGTAAATATTTAAAAAAAAGAAAGAAAAGCATCGCTGTCAGTCATCATTTAGAGAAATTCAAAATACTATCTCCAATTTTCCACGTCTGCTTCCTCACACAACCAGAGCTTGCAGTTGATCTGGTCTCCATAACAACCTCGTTATTCAGCCTGATCAGTGCTGAGCGCACAATAGGGTCTGCATCAATGGCAGCCAAAACATCACTCTGCAATCAGCCCAATCGCTGTACCAGCCTCTTATCAGGCTTCATTGCACTGACAGGGCCTGAAGTGCAATCAGATCCACATCATGAATGAGCAAACCTCGATGCTGACTGCCACTTTTAATTTGATTGGGCAAACAGTGAATTAATGAAGGCTCGCTGGGAGTTAAGGCTAGTTTGGAACAGGCAACCTCATGCAAAGTGTATTATGAATGATGCCTTTGCCGCTTAAAGGCAGTCATTAGAGCACTTAATCATAAAATATTGCTCCTTGGATAATCAGCAAGTCCTGCTGCGTTAGAACAAAATTTGCTCCCCTAGCGCACTTCATAGCCGAGCATGCATTTTTCACAGTATCAGACCTACTTACAGGACAATATCCCCATTTATTTTACCCTCAGGTAATTTGTCATTCGCACTGTGCTTAATCCCTGGAATCTCTCTTCTGCATGCTCTTAAATTTTTTAAATTTAAAGTATTTATTTTGCACTGATTGCATAATTGAGTGGCTTGGCGTGCTTGTCAGCATGTGAAAAGTCAACACATTTTCAACCAAGTGACATAGAGCTCGATTGCGTGTCACACCAGCCTCTTAAAAAAAAAAAAAAAAAAAAAAAAGTGTTGGTATGATGCAGCATCTTTGAATTCAAAATAATGATGATGCTGCGTAAAACTATTTTTCTCCTCGGGGGTGGAAAACATCGTCTCTTCTCCCTCAATATGTAAAATATCTCTCAGACACAAGGAGCCAAAGTGAAGAGACGTGATGTTTGGGGAATATGTTATAGTTTCAGAAACTTCGACATCCATTGTTCCTACCAATTAACAGCAGTCACAGACGTTGCACTTTAGTTGTCAGGAAGTGATACGCAGGTGGTTGTGAAATGATTTGTAAGCTCACTATTTAACAGTCAGACGTGTCTGCAATGGGAATTCAGTGTGCAGACCATATAAATATGCGTCAGTGGGGGATATATTTTTCCATTAGCTGGAGCGTTTGTACTCTCCTTTTCATTCATATGCACATGTTATTTCACCCTTTGATGACACTTCAGTCTGTCACGTTAATTGTTGAGACTTCCTGCTTCCTGTTATGGTTTGCCGCTGTGCTTTCGTGGTTGTATTCAGATTCTCTGAATCTTAATTAAAACTTCTTCAGTCTTGCCTCTTGTGAGACAAGCGCCATGTTTAGCTGCATATTCATCACGCAGTGTATAGCGGTTGATTGATCATATCAAAGTAACTTCCTGTGCGCTCCTCTCCAGTACTTCCTGATTGCTAATACAGCTTGGAGAGTCATGCAAATGCTGTAGCACAGATGAGTTTGTCTTTGTTGCCTTGCAGCTGCCTCTTCTTCTGCCAGTTCATAGTTAAGCCTAGGGAAATATTACCGTATAATTGAAATGTCAAAGTAACCTACAGCAAAATTAAACTTGTTTTTCCTTTTTTCATTTCACATTGATTGTGAAGATGCTCTAGTCAGTATTTTAAAACAACAATATCGCTGTCTTATCAGTGTAAATCATACAGTGGAGCTGTGATGAGAGCCTCAAATCACTTCCAGTTTAACACCAGAGATTTTCTGTTAGCCCGAATAAAATTCACATATTAAATATCACCTTTCGGTGAATGCCGCTGTAAATCTTACCTCTGTAACCTGTGTTTAACTCAACTGTTCAAATTATATTAAGGCTTAAAGTTATGCAGAATTAACAGCTTGGACACTTTGATTGACAGGTAGTTTTCTTTACAGATGGCTTGTTCGAGCACCCAGGTCTGCTGATGATCCACGTCTTTGCCTATATTTAGATTAGCCAGGAGGT
The DNA here is from genome assembly GCA_036365135.1 of Miichthys miiuy. Classification (NCBI taxonomy): domain Eukaryota; kingdom Metazoa; phylum Chordata; class Actinopteri; family Sciaenidae; genus Miichthys; species Miichthys miiuy. The sequence goes on from CM071618.1 coordinate 6,655,002, forward strand.
TGAAGAGGCAGGACTGCCAAGATGGCGACGGCCAGAGCCACCACACTCATCACATCATGCATACACTGTCCATTCTTTATACTGTCATTTTGTGACATCTCCAAGCAGCTCTAAGCGGCTTGTTTCCACTGCTGGCTTGTCCTTTTATGTGTTGAGACATCTCAAATGTATGGCAAAGTTTGTGTTTGTGTATGAATCGCTGAGACTATAAATTCTGGTTCATGCAAAATCCTGTATTTAAATAAAAAATAAAAAAACATGCAAGCTTATATACATCAAGGCATTCTGCAATATTAATGCAGCGGTGCTATTTTGGGGGTGAAACAGGGTGAATGAATCAGCAGCCTGGCAACACTCCAAAACATTGGGATTAATTGCTGCAGTGTGGGTGATTCAGCACCTGCAGGTAACTCATCTACAGTTTTAGCACGCACCTGTATTATGCAAGTGTTTGCTATCAGGCCTAAAATACCATGTGAACCTGGTTTCATGCGTGCCACATTAATGAGAAACTTACTTGTTTTGGTTTGTGTTTCTTTTCTGCGAGCATCAGCTGTTTTCTCAGTAGGACACGAAGCTGTGCTGTAATAGAGAAAAGAGCTGGTGACCACAAAGTTGTCAGTTTAGAGCCTTGTACCGGCTTTGAAAGTTTTCAAAGTATTCTAGTGTTGTGACTGTATAAACACAAAGCAACAAACGTGTCCTCATTCAGCTTCTCTTGTTCTTTTTTTGTGGAACGTAGTGGAATCTGAGCAAGATGGTGACTGAAGTTTGATTATTTTAGAGCCAGATGCAACTAACAATTTACTCAGGGAAATGCAAGCATCCTCCAGCTAGGATATAATACAAGATGAGGCCACCTCCACGAAACCCATCATCCTGACAGATCTATTAAGGAGAGAATAACAAAGAGAATTGTACCTTATTTCCTTTTGCTGACTGGCTGCCTTTAAAATTCATATTGGGCAAAATATCAAACCCAAGTTTTCGAGCAGGGTGTGTTCAGATATCATGACTTCTTTGTTTCGTTCTCTTTTGGTGGTCCAAGCGAGCAGGCAGTGCAACCAAGTCTCCAGTGTAAGTAACAATCAGAAAGATTGGTTTCACCAAAATTGCATTGCGCTGTTTGATTGTTGCTAACGCGCCCACTTCCGTGTCCGTCCTTCACAGGGCGACAGCAAAGAAAAACCTAACAGGAACTGCTAAGAAAATAACATGGATGCAGTGGGTTAAAAAAATGCCACTTTAGCAGCACAGAAGCCCCAAACATTCTCCATGCAATGTCATAAAAATAGAGCCCTATGTCCCCTCCAGAGATGTTTTGAGACATGCTCCCAGGATAAATAAGAGTCGCAGCTGGGGGTGGTGAGTTGGAGGAAAAAAATAGGAAGGAAAACAACTCTCACCTACAGAACGAGTAGAAACGAATGTTTGCCTCATGCCGATCATAGTTGCTAAATTAGAAGTACATTTTTCCTTGAAAATGTTCCCTTTTTTTACAGGTTGGAAAGCAGTAACACACGTCCCTTCTCCCTTACCTTCCATTTCAGCCCCAGCTTTGTCATCATTGTTTCAACCCTGTGTAATCCTTGCACTGGGTCACTCACTGCAGGGCACTCAATCACCCCTTCACTCGCCGTGTTCTCCGTGACAAATAGATGTGTTCCTGCCAAGCTCTTCTTAAACAAATGAATGTGTTTTCTACTGCCAGACCAAGCCTGTTTTTTCGCTGAACCAGGCAAAACACCTTGCTGTTTGTCACTTCAGAGCTCTACTGTATATCTCACTCCTCTGGCGATAGGTATTTTTCAGGAAGACAGATTGATACATCAGTTGCCTATTCTCTGCTCGCTGTACTACAAATAACCTGCTCGTATCTATACATACCCTACCTTGTGCACTTGTTTTAGTAGTAGTAGACAAACTACACCGAATGACCAGTCTCCTTGACTTACTTAAATCTCTTATCTTGCTATTTTATCTGCAGAATATTACACAGACAGAAAAAAAAAAAAAAACACATTTTAATGATAGTCACATGCAAGTTGGTCGAGAAAAAAAGAAGCTGCAGTGCTGTAAATCACCCACGGATTCAGATTTTATTGCTACATGCTGTAAATCAAGTCATCTCACGCACATGAACACCCAATCTCTCCAACAAAGCCGAGGCTGTTCGTTCGTACGCTCCAAAATTACCTTTATTAGCGTTTTTTTAACCGTTATCAAGACAAAGATACTTCAGCAGTACCTAAAAGTAGTTCCTTAATGTTAGGGAAAGATCATATTCAACACCACTCTCATGGCTTTTTGGTAAATATAAAGCCATTTAGCTTAGCATTTAGCTTAGCATAGCACAAAAGCTGAAAATTGGGTGAAACAACTAGAATGGCTCCATCCATACGCCCCATGTACAAAGGCTCTTGGTGCAGAGGTTCAGGGTTTGAATCTGACCTTTGGCCCTTAGCTGTACTTTTCTGTCACTTTTCAGCTGTATCTGTCAAACACAGCTGGAAAAAGGCCAAAAGAAAAGAATAGCTCTGTCCAAAATCAAGTTCAAGCTATATGTTGTTACTTTACACTTGTTTGCTAGATTATATCTTTACCAGGCACAGTAACTAGATGTGAGTGGGTGAACGTGGATTCGCTTTAGATGCATCAGCGCAAGTTGAGGATGTTTCAGCTTAAACAAAAGATTATCTTGAGCCTGTATGACTGCACAACATGATTGTCCAGAAAAAGCCGAGGAATTGGAGGGACAAAAATCAGAAACTGGAGTTCATGGTAAGTTTTTATACAGTATCAATCCAATCAGTCATTACATAGGTTACCAGCTAGTCAGCTCAAGCTATCGCTCGCACACTTTCATTTCTTTCCTTAACTATAAGTTTTTGATACCATAAGAAACCATTTTAAAACAAGAGTTTTATTTTATACAATCTCAATCTGTTCATCTGTTTATATGTGAATGAACCATAAAAGGTACAGTGAGAAGGACAGCATTTTCTAATGACCTCTAACTGAAGAACACTGTGCCTTTTACCAGCACTGTATGTTTTATCCTCTGTTTATCCTCTGCACCTGAATTATCAAAGATTTCTTCTCAAAAGCTATAAAAAATAAAAATAAAAACTGCCATAGTGGAAATCATAAATTAGAACGCACCATTGCTTTTTCATGCATCAAATAGACCTTGAAATTGTATTTCCAGTGGGAGATGCTATTGATAATGCAGAGCCTTTGATTGTGTTTTGGTGGGAGAGGAGTAGTCCGACTTAATGTAGTAAAAACAATCGCCATTATTGTGTCCTCTCAAGCTGTTCCTAAAAGGGCCATCTGCAGCACTACAAAAAGGAATTTTGTAAAGAGGTGTACTGTACTTTCACTAGGTGCAGGTCTAAAAGCACAATAGGGTTTAGATTACAGATAGAAACTACAGGGATTAACAGTTTTTAAAAAGAAAATTAACAATGACAAGTGATGTCAATGTGTGTGGTTTCCATTAAACCTTTGACTAGCTAAAAGCTTTTTAGCAACACTACCAGCTTGGCTCAAGGGATGGTCTACCACTTTGATATTTCTAGACTGAAATATCTCAACCACTATTGAATTGCTCTGAAATTTTATACAGACATTAATGTTTCCCAGAGGATGAAACCAATAGGCTTTGGTGATCATCTGACCTTTTCTCTAGCACCTCCGTGAGGTTGACATTCTTGGTCTTGAGTGAAATATCTTGTCTTTTTATGGATATTCAAGCTCCCCGGAGGTTACACTCTCAACACCCATTAATGAAAAATGAAGCCTTCACTGTTGGTTAGCAATTGTTAGTATGCTAACATGCTAAACTAAATGGTGAACATGAACTATGAAAAGAGAAACAACCTCCAGACAACATGGCGGTATGCCAACATATGCAGGTGCAACATGGGTTAGCATGTTGAACTTAGCATTTAGCTCAAAGTGCCGCTTTGCCTAAGCTTCTCAGAGCTCAGCTGTTAGCGTGACTATAGACTCCAAATGTAGAATCAAACCAGGGTTATAGATAGCAAAATCTCATGCTAATTATGTTGGAATGATTTGATTTCACCAGAAGATCAGGAGATCTGCTAGAGAATCCAAAATGCCAGAAGCTATCATAACTTATTGGCTGTGTTGCACTGTTTACTTTTACTTTAGCTCCTCTGTCAGCGTAAAATCTGTTTCACAAAAGAGGTTGCGGTTTGTAGTCAAAGAGACGGAAAATGTTCTTTGAACAAACTATGCGCTTATTGTCCTGTTGGCAACCAAACTAGCCAAAATAATGAGCTAGCAACTTTTCTAACTGACTGCTGGCGAGCTTGTCTTCCCTCTTCAGTAACTTTTAATTGAACAAAATGTTGTGCAATGGTGGACAAAATGCCAAGTGTCACTAAGTAAACATAATAGTAAAAAAATAGAAAAGGGTTCAGGAGCTATCGTGACTGATTTGCATTAGCAGTTAGCTGACTACTGTACCTACTGCAGTTCACTAGTAGTGACTTTGTTGTGTGACTACAGCTTTAGTTTTTCCATCAACTTGTTGTGTTACGCATATTTTATCTCGTCTTCTTGTGTCTGTACAAAACAATGCTCGTCTGTGGTGTCATGATAAACAAACGGTGGATTTTGGTGTGACAGATTTTTCAAATGATTGATAATATTTGAATAACTGCTTCTTTTTTTTATTATTGTTATTACTGGCAGTCAACACGCAGCATCTGCAGCTACCAAACTGCCACCACACTAAAAGACAAATAAAAATGGCAACAAAGGCATAGTTGTGCCAATGCCGTGATGTCCCAGTGATTACAGAAGTGTGATTCTATACTTCTGTATGTAGTTGTAGAGAAAACATGCAAATTTCCAAATTGTAGCCAGTTTTACTAATTTGCCAACAATTACAGACGACATATTGCACATTTTACTGTGTAATAGGAAATGATAATATAAACTATTATAGCATTATTGCCAAGCTAATCTTCAGTCCCTCTATTTTAAAGCTCCGAGGCCTCTCCAGTTGTCACATTGTAATGGAAACCTCTTAGCGTCAACAGCGTCAGGGCAGGTGATAAATTGAGGTGTCAAAGGGCCCAGCATTACTAGGACTAGGTGAGTGCTTTGTTGATGCCTGGCAGCTTCAAGTAAAGTAGTCATCGTATTAATAAATGGGTTGTTCTCTTTTTTTTACTGGCAGTAATCTGTCTGGCTCTTGGCGTCTTCCTCTCCATCCGATAATGAGGTGCCTCCAACCTCGCCCAGGGGCTTTTTTGTAGCTGCTCTGCCAAATTTGCACTTCAGAACAACTTTTAATTATACTCTCTGGTATGAAAAATGCACCAGTGGTTGTCTAACAGCATTGGCGGGGCGAATGCCAGTTAAAAATAATAGCCATGTGCTTTGGTGCGCGTTTGTTCTTTTATGTCTTTAAGGTATAACATTGTTTAAAGATGCGTGTTTTACATTTCTAAAAAAGGTGGACGCCTGAGGTCTTTGCCCCTAATCTAGCTCTCATTTCCAAAGTATTAGCTGGTTATTACCTGAGCATTAGTGGAGTCAATGATAAATAGCATATCAGTAGATCACGAATGACTGATGATAGTCATTAAAGGTTCATGACGAGGCTTTGTCAGTAGGAGATTTCTCCTATTGATTTTACAGAGGTCACTGGATATTAATTATGCCAAAGAAAATCTGACTAAATCATGCCACCAAGCATAATAAAATCTAAATGATAAGAGTGAGGCAGAATGCAGTGCAGCAACTTGGAGAACGCCCAGTGTCAAGACTCATGTCAGGTCTATAGAAATTAATGATATGGATAACCTTTAATATCCATGGATATATCGCATGCCGAAATAGGTTTCATATGCCTTTAATTATGTTCCACCTCTCTGCCTACACTTAAACATTGTCATCTCCGAGCCGTCGTGAACAACTCAGCTGCCTTTCAGTCACATGTGTTTTGTTGTCGAGTGTGCACCGCCCATATGGCGCGTTACAGACATTTGAGCGTGAACACTGCCCTCATAAAACCACGGATCATAAAACTTAAGATTCCCCCTAAAAATGTGGCTGTGATTTAATTAAGACCAAAAAAAAAAAAAAAGTCTGTTTCACTACAAAGAGCATTGCTGCTGACTACAGCTATTCCAGACAGTTTTACCACACTTGCACTACATTGCCTTTTGTTGTTAAAGTCTGTAATAGTTTTTTTAACATTCGGAGGAATGGAAGGCCGAGTGGGTGTTGGTGAGCAACAGGAGCAGGAGCTGAGCATGAGGCACAACTCGAAGCATTTCACCTTTCTTTGCTGTTTCTTGGTGAGAAAACACTTGCACAAATTAGCATCGTATTACCGCTGCGGACTGCGTTATATATCCTGCCAGTTGTCCTTGTTTATTGGAGGCTGATGATAAAACTGTGTGATCTGAAATAACTTAACAGTCTGGGTGTCATTATGCGCCGAATAATGAAAACTGAAGGCAATATACCGATTTGAATTTGATCATTTATCAATGAGAGGGTGTTTATGGGTGCTACAAGAGCTAGACAGCACAAAAGGGCGAGGTGATTTTGTGAGCATGTCTTTTTTATTTCTACTATCGAATCAATCAGTGTTTTATTCGTTCATTTAAATCCTTTGTTATATATTCGTGAATTAAATCTTTATTTAAAGACATAATATTCCCAGAGTTCCCTCTACAGCTCAGTGGCTGGGAGGGGTCAGCCTGCCTGGAAGAGCTACTGTACTAGCACATCCAAGACACTTTCATTATCCAAAAAAAAAAATTAATGGAGCGTTTTAATGTTGGAAGCTACGGACTAAATGTTGTTTCAGACGCCTTTCCACTCGGCCAAGAAGAAAACTCACTGAAAAACAGTGTAGCTGTAACCAATTTAATATGATCATATGTAAGATTACTGAATATGCGCTGCACACTTTTACACACAGGCGATTTCAGTCTGAACACGTCCCCGTATGGACAGACACGCTACCCTCTTATCAGACTCAGTATGCAGAACTATAGCCAACAGTGGGACGCATCCTCCCACCGTGGAGATCAAACAGGATGCTTCCATTCCTCTATTCTTGCCTTCTGTCAGAAGGGCAGAGCCTGCCTCGACAACTCTTTATCTTCCCCCACAGCCACCCAGACAAGGCGATGGACTGTGTCTGTTGACAAATGCTTCACTTGTTACAGATAACAGAAACATGTAAACAGGAAATGGCCAGTGGTCCAGCCATAGAAATCTTTGAAAACTTAAGATTCATTCATAGTGAGATCACAGTGTCAGCCAGTCGACAAGGAGCCGAGCATCCGCGGATCAAAACAAAGCTGCAAACTATGTCTCATGCATAAAACAGCTGTATGTGTTTCCTATGTTCCCCAACGTACAGCTCTGTTCTAGTCGCTTTAAAACAACCTGTTACCATGTGTCTCACTCAGGATCTCACTAATATGAGTGAAAATCAGTAAATAAGCTCTTGTAGTTCTACAGAAAACCCTCTGCAGCCTTTACATCCCAGGCAGATGTGTTGCTTTGTGTGTCTTGGTCACTAGGCGATCCTGTCGTAATGCATTATAGAAAAGATGGCCGCGGCATTGTCTGCCAGTCATTGTTTGTTTGAGATGAGAGGCAGCAGCAGCAGCAGCACAATAATGGCGCTGCTACAGTGAAATGCTGGAGAGCTCATTGTGTCGTCGATGGAGATGATGATTGTTAGTGTAACGCGGGCAGAAGAATGACGGCAACCGACCACATTAACCTTCATTAGTGGGTTGACCAGGGCTGGTCGGTTTAAAATGGAGTAATTACTGGTGACATAATGATGATTAATGGTAATGAGTGGTACTAATGTGTGGCATCTGTCAAATACATCTGAAGATCTGAACAACCTTCCCTCTCTGAAGTGAAGTGCACCTGTTTGAATCTGCAGCCTTTCACTACGACTATAATAATATCTTCATATCCACAGTGTATCTACAAAAATATTATCTTTACATGATGTTATTGTCATCCTGGTTAAATATTGAAGACAATCAACAGTGACTTTAAGCACAAAACAATGTTTACACTTTATTAAAGCTGCTATGATCAATATTTTTGTCAAGACAATTGATCAAATGTCTACGTGTAATATCAAAAGGTCTTGCTTGCAGAGAATTATTGCAGTTCCCCTCAGCTGTATGGGGCGTTTTAGCATCTTTAAGCTCATTGTTTTGGCTTGTCTCCTACTATGTCACTGTCGCTTTAGTCTTTTTAGCACAATACTTCCATCTACTTGTGTCAGTCCCTAAAAATGTTTGTCTGTGGTGACAGGATGGCTTTATAAGCAGTGAATGGAAATTTGATAGGCCGTTAGCTTCACAGCAAGAAAAATACTCTTGCTTCCTCCCAAAGTCCAAAGACATGCACTTAGTAGATTAACTGGTGAGTCTGAACTGACCATAGTTGTGAATGGTTGTTGTATGTTTGTGCGCTGTAATGAGCTGGCAATTTATCCACAGTGTACCCCACCTCTCGCCCAAAGTCAGCTGGGATAGGCTCCAGCTCCACCGTGACAAGGATAAGTGGTTACAGATAATGGATGGATGGATTTTGGTATGATTTGATGATGGATTTTTCTAATAACCGATGACATGTGTTGGTTTCACAGCTCACAGTTTTGCTGTTTTGGTTCACTCTCACAGGTTACAGGCACAGCAGACAGCTGTTTAACAGAAAAGCTAAAATCCACCATATGTGCCATCCTGAAATCATCATTATAACAGATACATACATTCATACAGTTGTCTTTACATTATTATTGAGTTATTTTGGACTGTACTCCTCGGTTAGAAGGGTGTTGCCCAGTCATGAAAACATGAGACACAAAATAAGTCGATGTTCATCCATGACTGTCTTTTCTGTTATATTTACAGTGTGAAATAAAGTCATCTGGCACCCAAACAAAGGCGTCATCCTTGAGGGTGTAACACATACACTACATGCCCAGAAACAAAAAGCAGGCAGACACAGTTAGCAACTAGCCTGTAAACATAGCGCAGCTGAAAAGCCGAAAATTTCCCTCAGGAGGTAAAAAAAAAAAAAAGAGCTGTAAGGACAAAACATGACTAATTTAATGCTAATTTTGCCATATCTGTTGCATGTGTAAATAGCAGCTGCTTGCTAAGAGCTTAATATATATGTGTTGTCTTCACAGAAGGCTTCGTTGTCCCCAAACAGCTGAAAGAAAATCACCTACTGCAGATTTAATATGGAAGCGCACATCGTCTCCGGCCTACCCAAAGTGCTTTTGTTGCCTTAAACCTACAAACAAAAATCTCACAGTTCGCCATGACCATCTCCGACCCATTTAGTGCCATATAAACAATTTCTGAGATATAGTTGCATTCTGATGATGCGCAGTAAGCTAATCTGTGTTTTTTTTGTATTGTTTTGGGGTTTTTGCAATCCTGCTGTCTCTGGAGATTTTTTTTCCTTCATCTTCCTCCTTATTCTCAACACAGGAAGACGAATGATGTAAATTTGCGATTCTGCACTTACTGCAGAGAGAATGGATTAGTGCCACATCGTATTCAGATATGCAAGCAAAATGATTGTGAATGTATTTCGCCTGTGATGCAATAGCGATGAAACATCGCCAGTCATGGCAGTGGTGGGTGGTTGACAGTTACGTCCATATTGACGTATGGCGCCATTAAGAACAAAAGCTCCACTCCGCCAGAAGAGACATGACAACAGTATCGCCAGATCTGACAGGAGCACACATCTTTCCACTGTCATCTCTGACCTCTATATCTCTTAGCTCAAGATAGATGCATTTTCATGCCTGGCTTCAGGCACTAATAGACCATTGATTCATTCGCAATATGGCCCAGAGTCAGCCAGGTCTCTGATTATTTATTTTCCTCTTGAAAACACTCTCTCTCTCTCTCTCTCTCTCTCATCTCTCTTATTAAAATGTAATGGCAAACAAAACCCCACTCTCTCTCTCTCTATCTGATGGCCAAGAGAAAAACAATTTTAAGGGATTCGCAACGGTTTATAACCCATAGAGAGAAGAGAGGCAAGAACACTCAGAGGTCTTAGATGAGATAGACCTCCAAATCAATCACTACCGCCAGAGGATTCCTCACATTGATGCCAGTGCTGATTGACAGACCTCAAATCTTCTCGGTGACTGTCAAACAGAGCCAGCTGTGACCACCTGCTTAGGCATTTGAGACTTTATGTCCTGCTGAGGCGAGGTTGTGTGAAATTTAAGCTTGTCTACGATAAAAATGTGGGGAAAAAAGAAGATGGGGTCATTATAGCATATAATTTTGCCGAGCCTTAATTGTGGTCTGGATAAACATCTGTGGAATATGTGACCATTTAAACCTACTTCTTAAATGCCAGGGAAAACATACACCAGCAGCCTCTGAACCTGTCATATAGAACTTTCTACCAAGGTAATTTTGGCTTTTTTCGTGGAATGTTACTTATACATTTGATGGCTGGCTTGCGATCTGAAATTCTTACACGTAAATGGTTTTTCCAGACTTTTGTGTGCTTGTGCAGCTGGCAGTGCAAGCTCGGCCTCTTTACTTTCCTCGGAGGGGGGGAGATAGCTGACCACATTGTTTGGGGGGGGCACGCCCTGGCAGTCCTGAAATGACAGATGAGGGAATCCTGTGTCCCTAATGCCCATCTATCTGTGCGGGAGTTCACTGGAGGGTGGAATAGTTAACTTAATTGAAAGCTTTAATTTTGCAGGCAGGGAAAGTTAGAATGGATGTGGCAGCATTGACTTGAAAGTCTGCCCTTTATATAGACTCAGGAGAAATGTAATGAGAAGAGGAATCTGATCATTTAGTTTCAGAGGCACTGGCTGCTGTAAAGGGGAAGAAAAGCAAATGTTTGGAATAGTTCAGGCAGGAAGTCATTTTTTACTTGTAACATTTTATTAATCAAGTATTTGTTCAGTTTTTCTACTTTCGACAAAAGTTATTTAACCTTTGAGTACACGGCGGCTTTGCGAGACATTCCCGCGTACAGACCTGTCATTTATTTAACACAGGCTGAGCCGTAAATCAAAATCAAACTTAAAAATTGTTAGCAAGACTAATCGTGTGATCACGCAGAAAGTAAAGCTAATTTTCGCCTCGCATCACTCACTCAGCGGATCATTCGGGTTTACCTGCAGTACAGGTAACACAAGTAAAGTTTGATTGCAGTAAACAAATTAAAAGAATGTTGAAATTACTGCGTCATGATTATGATTTGTAACTTCTGGTTCAACTTCCTTGCTTACTTTTCTCCAAATAATCTTTTTTTTTGCTCAGTCTCTTCATAAATATGAATTAGTATCAGAGCTCTCGGTGCCCACATACTGCGACAAGTGGAGGTCGGCACCTCTGTTGCTTCCTGCTTCAGACAGAACAGACAGTGAGGATAATTCCCGCTCTTTAATCAAAAAAAAAAAAAAAAACTTCCACAATTGGACGCAAATTTGTGTCTACTTGTGTCTTTGTGTTTGCTGTATATGTAATCTACTCGTGCAAAAGAAATGATTTACTTTGATGTTGAGCAGTTATAATGTTTACCATCTAAGCATGCTAACATTTGCTCCGTAGCACCAAACACAAAGTACAGCTGAGGCTTTAGTATTGGCACTAGAGGAAAAAGTCATAATATCAAGGTTATTGTAATTCACCCTCTGGAGAGCATGAATATCTGAACTTCACATAAATCAATTTAATACTTGTCAAGATATCACAGCGATACGAGAGGAAGGCTCAGAGGATCAGATACATCATCTATAAACCATGAATGTCTGTACAAAATTCTGTTCCAGTCATCACGTAGATGTTATAATCCAATGAATAACTGAAAACTCTGACCTGCTGCTGACATCAGAGGGAAAGTCAAAGTCTTTATTAAAAGGTCCAGTGTTAACATTTAAGGGTATCTTTTAGCAAAAATGGAATACAATAAGCATAACTAAAGTTTTTATCAGTGTATATTAACCGAAAATAAGAAGTTATGTTTTTGTTACCTTAGAATGAGTCTTTTATATCTACAACTGTCTAATATTTCTACAAACCCAGAGCAGACAAACCAAACACCGACTCTAATTTGCAGGTTTTATGTCCACCATAGTTTCTCCTTCATGTTTGCAGAGGGAGAGTGAGGTAAGCAGTCTTCAGCTGTTTGCAATCTGGAACTTCACCACTAGATGCCACTAAATCCGACACACTGCACCTTTGAGTATCTTATTTAGATAGCAAATTTCATGGCAATCCAAATGTTGACAAGCTTTTTTCATTCTGAATCACAATTCTCAAAGTCATGGTCGCACTAGAGAGGAAAGGTTCAAAGTTATTTTGAATTATCCTCTGGGAACCATGACCGTTACATTTCATGGCAATCCATCCAACAGTTGTTGAGATTTATCAGTCTGGAACAAAGTGGTAAACAGACCAACATACTGACATCCCCATCCATGCTGTTAGCTCAACTAAAGACAAGTATTTTGGGGTGTAATACTAAAGTGTATTTTTGTTACAAGCCCTCCTGTCTGCATTAAGACCAAAGCCTGCTGAGAATATCCCTCTTTTGTTTTGATGTGTCGACACAACACTGTTGCAACTGTATCGTGTGTATTTGCACATCTAACGCAATTAAGGACGGTCTGAAGAGAATTTTATCGAACCTAAATAAACACTATAAACAGTCAGACTTTTTTTTTTTTTAAAAACATGGCGGCTGTGTTGACATTGCTTTTTTTCCCCCCGAATAAACAGGTTCTCTAATTTATTGCAAACAAATGTTGAAATTCTTGAGAGGGAGCCTTTCATGCCAAACATCCAGCCTGCGCAACAGCAAAATAATAAACAAAAATAGAATTCCTACAAAGACACATCTGATGTTTTGAAATGCAGACGGTTGGCGATGTAGCAATGGATACTGCAGAAGATCCTTTTTGAGGATTTTTTTTTTTTTTTATTGTCTCCCAAACGCCACTTAGGATTATTTTATGTTTGATAGGATGGATTTTGCATTCAATTATTTTTGTGTTTAAATGCTTGAAAAAAACAATACAGCACTGCTATACTCCCTGTGGGATACTTCACTGCCCACATCTATCTGTTTGGCATATTCTGCTGATAATCACTGCTTAGTAATAACCCTGTCAGATGAACCTGACATAATGTTTTATTGGATGATACACCGAAATGTCAGGGGCGAGGTAATAAATGTATTCCAATATGCGATGCATGTTTTTTTTTTTTTTGGTCTACGACCCTTGTGAAAAGAAAGGTTAATTGTCACCTCGGTGAACCAGTCAGAGATGGTTAAGTTGGACAAACACGCCCACGGCAGAATCTTCCAAGGCTGAGTGTGAATTAAAAGAAAGAAAAACAACAAGCAGCTGTGGGAGAGAGCAGATAACACTTTGTTTGTTACACGTGTTTCGTGACTCTTCGCTCCAAGGCTGCTTACTTTTTTCTCCTCCTACATAAACGCAGGAAGATAGAAGGTAAAACAGGCTGGAACCTCCTCTGACTGTTTTATGCAGGTCTATAACTGACCACTGTGGGGAAGACATGATGGTAATACTTTACATCTGCGAAGACATATTTTATATTATCACAGCTATAGTTTACTATATTGTCACTCATTACCTGTTCATGCACTAGCTCCCAAATGAATAAACGTTTATATCTTACATAATCTAGTATAAACTAGATTATACTATAAAGATTGTTTCTATACTCTTAGACTGGGGCTAAGGTTTTACTGACATGGGTATACTTAAGATTTAGGACGATCTATTAACAGGAATGAAATACAGTATTCATTAGCATGTTTTAATTAGTGTATAATCACCTGAAAATAAGAATCATTGTGTTTTTGTTGTCTTAAAATGAACTCTTTATATCTACAGTGAGAGCAGGTCCACTTCCATACAGTCCGCCATGTTGAACCACCATTTTTCTACAGTAGCCTAGAACAGACAAACCAAACACTGATCTAGATATGGCCCTTTTTTTTTTTAATTGTGACTTTGGAAGCCAGAGTTTTTCCTACATGCTTGGAAAGAAGCGGGTGAGGCAATCTGGAACTTCACTGTAAGGTGTCACTAAATCCTACACACTGGACATTTAAAGACATTGAGATACTAAAATTACTAAATGTTTAGCTCTTAAGCCCCAGCGTGCCCATTTGGGGGACTAACCTTAACCCTTAATCCTAAAAAAAGAGGCTGGGACTTAAGAGGTTAAGTTGAGGTGAGACAAACCACCTTAGAAACACCGTCCATACTAAGCAACTAACTATATCTTTTGCCCATGCCCTTTATAACGACACATGAAATAAAAATAAATCTATTTTATGACGTGATAATGCCATGGTGTTGGTGCTTTGTTAAGGTTACGGAAACATTGTGATTTGGATTAAAATGGCTACTCTCCTAATGTTAGGAGACCTTCGTCGTCATGGTTAAAATGTAAACATGTAATTAAGGTTAGAGAACTATGGAGGTCACGCTGAATGCATACCGACGTTGGATGTCTGTTGGAAATGGGAAACAAACACCCGCGTTAAAAATCCAGCGTTTTGTTGACCCATCCATCATCGCCGACCTCCTCCCTACCCTCCTTTGTCGCTCCATAATAGCGTCACCTGACTTCCTCCTTTGCTCCCCATCGTTATTATGACAGCCGCACATGCCTTTGCCACTTCAACGTAAAAGCATGTGTCATCTTCTGGCAACGGCTGAAACGACTGATGCTGTGCTGTGGGATGCCGTCTCAAACAGTAAAGCGGAGGTCGGCAAGGCAAGTACATTATTTACTAAGCTAGTAAAGTATGGGTTTTATGAGTAGAAATTATATACAGTGTGTATATACATACACTATTCTAGGCATGCCATAATCTCCACTTAGAGGCTCTACTGTATATCACAGGAACAATAAACCGGCTCCCAATTCAGGTTTGCTTAGCTTATATTACTAAATGTTACTTTAGGTCAACATGACACCAAAATATATGGACACAAAAACAAGAATAAAATCAAGAAATAGAAAATTACCTGCTGTCTAAAGCTGAAAGTAGCTTTATGTTTTTGTTATCAGTCTAGCTGCCAGCGGCTGGAATTACTGCTCTCCCTCTGAGGCATGCTGCCTGAGGCAAATTAGGTCTCCAGGACAGTGTAATGGAACACAACAGACACAATGCATCCATCACTGCAAGCACCTACTCCATATCCAAATTGCATTGCTGCAGCTACAGTAACAGACACCTGTTGCTGAGGGGGCACTGCCCTGGCCTTGCAGAGCTGTCACGAATGCTCAGCCTTTTAGGGTTAAAGTGAAAGTACCAACAGGAAGATCCACCTTCACCTGAGGCTTACTGGGACGCCCAGTTTTCCAGCAGATGCTGCACTGCCGGTGGCGGTGTTTTGTTTTGTTTTTTCTTCCCTGTCCCAGTCAATTCTCTAAAATCTCAAGTGGCCAACAACTGGGGTAAAAATTTCCTCAGGCTTTTCTAGTAGAGTATGTGTTTGCAAATTTAGCAAGGAGGTTCTAACACTGAGGATAATTTATTTTTGTACAGTAAAAAAAGAGAAAAAGAGGGCAGTAATTTTAAAGGACAATATTGTCATCCATTTATCATCTGCACACCTGACTACTCTGCCAGACCTTCCATTAATGTTAGCCTGAAGCTCACTTCTGTCAAGGATTTTATTGGATATTAAGCCTTAAAATTGTTTAGGTTTCAGAACCCTGCTGAGGGTTATAATTACTAAGGCATCATCTCCATGGGAGGTAAATGGGAAGTAACTGAAGGTTAAATGTGTTTCACCATGGCTGTTCTTCAGCTAAAAGCTAGGGATCAACACTAAAAATAACCCAGTTGTTAAAGATTAAGTTATTCACCATCATCATCATCACATTAAAATCCTAATCACTTCCCAACATGGCTGAGGGAATGTCATCCCAACACATGTAACAAAAGACACTCAGGTCCTTTCAAATGGAAATGCCAGTGCCCGTCTCTCGGGATCAGTTGCCTCTGTTTTACATTATTCACAAGCTAATGGACAGATTTAGCCAGTCCCCTCCACTTAATGGCATCATATGTAAATATAATCTAAAACACTGAGCTCAGCACATCCCCAATGTAAACAATCTGGATGGAATAAAGCCTGTCAAACTATTATCAGCTGCAACAAAACCATATTGTTCCCAGTGTTTGCATTCATTAAAATGTTTCATATCAATGAACTTCCTGTCGCGGATATCAAATTCATCTACTGAAAAAAGAAAGCTTTTGCTTACAGAGCGCATTCATTTGGAGCAGCGGTTTGTAATTTTGGATGGCTGAACCTTTCAGCAGTGAATGCTAATGACATACACAGTGCATACAGTAAACAATGTAGAAAAGCTTCATTAAAATGATCAAGATTCATGATGTCAGCGCTTATGTGAGTCACTCGGGAACTTTTCACAAATGTGTGGAAGTCAACGACAAATTGTGATAAGTACATCCAGACGGTGCAACTGCAGAACACTTGGAAACATAAACTAAACTCTCTATATACTCTCAGCTTTTGAAGTTGCTACTGGCTTTAAAAAGAGGCAAACTGTTACCTTATTAGACTTCAAGCAGGAGCAGAGCAACATACTGTAGGCATCCCATCAGAGTCCGGTTTTGTTCAGATGGTCCACTACCTTCCCCAAGCATTTATTCACTAAATCATGCTGAGTAGGTACAGCAAACCAAACAATGAAATAAAGAGTGGCTGAAAAGCTTCATACGGCTGCAGACTGGGATGTTGATCCACAGTGGGGATTAGCAGTACTAGCAACTCTTTGGCATTACAGGGAATCATTTGTTTCGGTGTTAACATAAGGGATATTGTTTAAGCAGAGGCTTAAACAAGGTGAATATAACACATAACTGTAATATATATGCAGTGAACGATGCCTGGCTTTACTACCCGTACGCTCAGGGTAATTCAAACTCGTCTGTAGTTCCCCATTGGTGAAACGCGCTAACAATCCCTCTCTACAGCTGTCACTTGATTCAATGCGAGTGGTACTTATGGCTGCTATATTATAACACCTGAAATAACCCAATGGCAGTAGGTGATGTCAAATTAACTCGGTGGTAGAGCTCGCTGTATTCGGCTGTGATGTGGTCAACGAGCAACCAACCTTTTAGTCAACATCTCCAGGAAACTACACACAAAAACAACATGTGACATCACTCCCTTTTCATCTGATTGTCAGGCTATACTTGATGTGAATGGGTTTTAGGCGGGAAGTCAAACAATATATTAAACTAGAGTGACTAAGTGACTCCAGTCTGGACGAGATGTAACATAGATCTCACTGTGAAGTAGATTTAAAATGAGTTTCTGCACTCAAAGTCTACTCCCATCCTTAAACTTTATAAAACTCCTGTATGTCCTCACAATAACAGCCTGTCTTCTTCTTCTAGCGGCTGTTGCAAACCAACAGTTCACGCCCACATACTGTAATAACTACAGAAAAAAAATGTAACGGTCAATAAACAAGCTGTTAAAAATTTAAATATCTTTTTAAAGCAACATGGAATAATGTTAAGATACAATATTGCAACACACTGCATCATTAATGGGAAAACAATAAATGTATATATGTATGTTGCAACACATGGTAGGTCAATAAAGTTGTATTTGGCTTCATGAATCTTCTCCCAGTATGTTTAAAGAACCAGCGTGTGCAAACATGACTGACCGGCTCCAAGCACACAAACCTGAAAAACGCACATTACCTTATTGTAATGACTACATAGCAAACACAGGCCTAATGTTTGTTATAATACATGAATATACAGTGTATACCAAAATAGTATGACTTCATGAATACTAATGCATGTGGAGGCTGAAGTACTGGGTAGATTTAGAGTGCAGGCAGTGTTGGCAGGGCTATATAATAGAGTAAGGTAGAAATTGTACAGTATTGGATTGATGGACGTCCAGACTGACAGAACTACTGCAAAGATGTTTTCCCATCCATCGTGGCGCAGGGATGATTGTCTGCTGGATGACAATCACGTACACAGTGTGCATCTATTTTCTAAAATATGACAAGAAAGGTATCAAAAAGGAGAAAGTATCTACAAAATTCTTCTAATTCCCAAAACCAAACTGAAGATACAAGTGAGAAAATTCCCTCTGTGCACCTGAGAAAAGATCCAGCTATTGCCCCGCAAGAACCCTTTGATGGAATATAATGTGTTTCAGTCAGTGCACTTTGACACTGACGTAAAATGACACCTTTCTTCCCTTCACTTTGGTCTCACATAACTTAGAAGATTTACCGAAGAGAGCAGCAACGAGATGAAATGAAACTAGCAGCTTTCCATCTGCATTACGGTCTTCCTGGAGTTATGCGGTGTCACGTTCTATCTGGAAGAAATCTGACGAGATATGAAATGTGAAATGACGGAAATGTCTCTACGAGTATTGGATGGATTTAATTGAAATTTGGTACAGACATTAATTTCCTTCCCGTCAGGATGAGTTGTATTAATTTTGGTGATCTCTGACTTTTCTACAAGCATCCAAAGTTTAGTTTGTCCAACACTTTTTGATTTATGACCAAATTCCTGCAGAACTAATCATGTGCACATCAGCTTTTAGCTTTACTTGGGGCTAATTACACACTAAACCTGCTAAACATGAGCAGGAGCAGGTGTAAGCATGTCTAACAGCACTGAGCATGGCTGTGACTTTTTTTGTACATATCTAAAGTCATAAAACTGTTTTGTAGACCTCAAGATTCAGTTAACGGTCTTCATAAAACATTTAAAACCTCTTAAATGCAAGTGGCTCTGCTTGTTTGTGCCAATTCTTAAATATCTTAGTTGTGCCTCGCTTCACTCTTCTTGGCATCAAGTATCAACTCGTGTGTGTTTTTGGCATCAGTGCTGAGGCGCACAGATTTTTCCGGTGCTATTCTGACGTCGAGCATTGTGAGTAACAGTGGGAAACACAACCAAAAGACATACCTAAAGAACACACGAGGCATTCACTGTAACTTTGAATTATAGCCTCTCCCTTCTGTCAGCTCCTGTCTGACAACCCTCCTTTGAAGTGGAACTTTCTTAAAATCTCCCTGGTTTACAGCGCATACCATTTCAGACATAATTGCAAGGACCCGAGAGGGAACCACAACACATTTTTTGAGTCATTTTTATGTGCGAGCTAGCATTTCCGGTGAACCAAATAGGATGAAAAGAATATTTCTGGTACATTGGTTTGCTAATGAATCTTTAATGGGAATTATATTTGCAGCAAATAACTGTACTCAGACACACTATTTGCTGCAAATAACTGCGCTGGGTGGTTTCCACACATTCAGACGGAACAAAAGAAAGGCTGTTACAGACACATCACTGGGTCCCTCTCATCTAATGCACAGCGATTCATCACACTGAGTAATATGATACTCGCTCATTTGCATATTTGATGCTAATGTGGTGTTTGTTTACGGTAATGAGCACTTGTAATTGGTTTTTAATTCATTGTACAAGAAATGGGCTGCTGGTGGAAAAGGTTTTTGTAGTATTTATGCCAGTGAAGGCATCAATTTTAATGTCAGCATATTCCGCGCTGAAAGGTGTCTCTTGTTTCCAGCGAGCCCCCGAACTAATCCGATTTCAACAAATGCAATACCTCTTTAAAGAGCTGTTTAGGGTTGTCTGTGACTCGGTTCAATCAAATCAAATTGTTCAGCTCTCACTTTAAGTATCTCCCACTTTGTGTTACAATTCATGCATCATTTGTATGTACAATGAATCCTCCTGTGCCGCTCAATCGATGTAGCGACAGCTTCCAGCGGCTGTTAGATGAATATCTCCCAGCCCTCCCCCTCCTCCGCTACTACTGGAGAGATTCTGCAACATCAATGGAAGGCAACCAGAAGAGCCCCATTGTGCCATGTAAATGAAATCATTGTCTCCAGCTCCTTTAGTCACAAAATAAATTGTATTTAGACCTACTGGGACAATTTAGACTGATAACCAAAATTAGTTTCCATTGATGGTAAGAAGACATGGTACAATCTCACATTTGAGAGAATGAACATTTGGATTCTCATTTAGTTTCAGTTATGTGATCCAAATTTTAATTGCTAACAGAATTAAAGCAACAGTTTAACATTTTGAGGAAACATGTGCAGCTGCTATATTCGTTTGTTTTTCATTAATTGATTGAGAATGAACGTTGTTAAATTTTGGAAATACTTATTCACACTCTTGTCCGTGTAAAGGCAAATCTGAGATTTCATTCGAAATACATTAAACATGTTGGAAAATAGTTGCTGAAAACATGTGAAAAGACTTTAAACCATATATTACTGAAACGTGGAGTTAGAGGTTAACAGGATTTTGTGGGCGGTCCTTAAAGGGTGGCTCGATGACACGCTGAGGCCACCCTGAGCAGAGTGATAGAGATGAATTCATCTCGTTCAGAGTGTTTCAGAGTTAGTCATGTCATTTTCTGAACTCATCTGACACGTTTCAGTGTCAAAGACACACCTCCACAGTCCTGGAGCTGAGAATACTGCTCATTTTTAACCGGATTTTGACACCTAATTTCATAAACGTAGATATTTTTAAATCATTCAAATTCTGGCTGGTTAATAACTTTCTTCTTTGGTCAAACGTAGAACACAAATCTATTCATACTTTACACTGACTTTAAATAAGAAGATTGATATTATTCTCATAACTTCTAACATGAAGATTAGCTTAGCATAAAGACTGGAACCAGGGGGAAACATTTGGCCTAAAGCTCACTAATTGGCTTGTTTATCTTGTTTAATGCGTGTAAAAATGCCAAATTGTGGTTTTACGGGTCATTACATGCCAGATTATTTCTCAGCCAGGAGCAGTGTCCAGTCTTTATGCTATGCTAACCAGCTGTCAGCAACAGATTCATATTTCATGAAAAATTAAAGGAGTAATATCACTCTTTTCATCTAACTTTTAGCAAGAAAGTGATTAACCTCATGTCACGAAGTGTCAAACTATTGCTTTCTTGAATCTTAGCATTATCTTTCTTAGAAATAGTTTCTTTATGCTTTTCCTCACTCCTGTCTGAATTTGTCCTTGGAGAACATGAAATAACGTGAAAAGCTTTTCTACAAGCATCTTTTCATTGTTTCCTGGTATTTTACCTCCCATTCCTTTACTTGGAATTTTTATATAATTATACTGCAAAGTGAACCCCAAGAAGAGATCTGTATAATTTACTTCCAATGTTAAACATTACAAACACCAGTTGCCTGCAGCTACAGGAGATTAGCACTTGAATGCAGCACGACAGGACGTCATTTTCTTGGAACTGTACATTGTTGCAGTCCATGACTAGACACTTGAGGTCCACAGTTACAGCTAATACAATATATAATAAATGTTCGCTGTATGCACAGTTCCTTTGTGAACTTTGAGACCATTTCTTTTGACTATACTTGCAGAGTGCTAAACTACCAGCCAAAACCTTGAAAATGTACCACAATCCTCAATCTTTGGCATTGTCAAAGTCACCTTCCAAGGCTTTCTATTATCTGTCCTTATCCTTTTGACTTTCAGTTTCATTATGTCAACGTATCACAAACAAATCTCCTTTTCTCTGTCATTTTTATGTCATCCGTGCTTTTCTCAAAGCCGTATATCCCTTTAAAACTCTGAAAATCTTGTTTCGATATTGGAATCATGTTATTTAGAAAACCTTGCCATCTCTCATAATCCAGATTATATCTCCTGCAGACTTGGATACAAAAAGAGGCAACGCTTTTACCCCCCCTCCCTATTTTCCAGAGAACACAATGGTCTGAACTCCCATCCTCTTAACAAGAGTGAGCTGAAGCTCAGAGTGCAATATCAAATCAGCAGCTCTCACTCCCAGCTCATGTTGCCATGGCGATAATGGTAGAATCCATAGTCTCCTCTTTGCCATGTTGGTAATTCGGTTATTGTAGCGTGAGAGATAGACCCCATCAGTGGTACAGCCAGGGCTGCAGAGACCACAATGAAACGGGGAATTAAATTCTAATGATAAATGTGTCCGCTCACTACATTCAGCGTGATTGAAAGATACAGAGAGAGTGAGGAGGTGTAAATGGACGGGGCTTAGAAATAACAAATTTAAAAACTCTATAAAAATCACCTTCATATCTTCATTATCTACACTCATGTCACATTCATTGCAAAAACTCACACCTCTTTACCTCGAACATTTACAGGAGATATCATTTGAAATCCACAGACTACACTCAACTGAAAACTGTAAAAATGCTGAAGTTACTTATCAGTATCCTGCAAGTACTACTGTTTTTTTTTTTAATGTGTTCATTGAGCACAGAAGAGAAAACAAAAAGGTAACACAACTGAGGAATGTTTGTGATGTGGGGAATACTATTTTCCAATCACACTCAAATGCCCTCTAACACTGAGTGCATATAATCTAATTTTAGCCCAATTATAGCTAATTAGCTACCTGTATCTAATTACAGTAACTTAATGAGCAAGATCATAATAAACACCACCTGATAAATAAATGCATGCAGAATACTCCACGAAATCTCCATCTCTTTACATATCATAAAGGTCTTCACATAGGATGTTTCCTATGCAGAATGAAAAATAAATCTGCAGTTATGCATAAAAGAAAATGCAAAGAGATGAAATAAATGTTTCGAAGGGAAGAAATTCTTGGAAGGTTTGGATGATAATTCATCTGCAGTGGGGTTAATAGAGAAATCATATTATCTTTTATTGCAACATTAATCAAATCTAACTTGAATGGATTAGTTGCTGTAGCCAGTTTTGCTATTCATATAAATGAAAACACAATTTTTGAACTCTAGTTAGAGAAATTAAAAATACGTTTTCCAAGCTCCGATCCTGACCCTGATCATTTATCTACGGCTAAAAACACGTTTGTTTTAAATATCACAACTCCTTCTCTCTTTCCTTTTCCTGTAAAACATCTAAGTGCACAGAGAGGCATGTAACCACCCCAATCAAATGTAATTTAGGGTGCTATTTAACCCACTCATCATGTAAAAGTACACTGAGTAGCTAGCAGAGCAGTGAGACTTTGTTTTTTGGATTTCAGCTGGGAGAAGTAGCATCAAAAGGTAAAAAGTACTCATTATGCAGAAAAATTGTCCCTGTCAGTGTTTTACGGTTATAAATGATGTTTCTGTAGTATTAGTATTACTGCTGCATTAGTGTGTGTGTTGCATTTTACTACTGTAGATGTTTAAGGTTGAGCTCAACTACTTTATACACTGTTGGGTAGTTTAATCTACAGCAATGCATCTTATTCTACAAGATCATCATACTGTATGTTTGCCCATAGAGAACCACATATCTAAGAGGTCAGGAAGACAACACTGTTTTCAGCTTTGTGACGATGAATTATTCAGCTACAGACATTAAAATAGTTTGATAGGAGACTTTCCTCCGGTCGTAAAGTAACACCATAATCCTTCAGTTTCAGAAACATTAAAGTTCATTTAGGGAAATCATAATCTGAAGAGTCAGTAGTAACTAAAGCTGCCAAACATGTAATGTAGTAAATGACATAAATTTGCACTGTACAAAATATAGTATGAGTAATGAAATGTACTTATTTGCATTCCCTAACTGCCAAACAATGTGGTCCAGTTCCAGATAATTCATTTAACCCTTTTCATCCTATCCCTGAACTAACAGTGCAGGTGAGGGTGTGTGGAGGTGAACAGCTCTGCATCTGACGCCACCTGAAGCACTTGTACCTGATCGCATATTCACTTTCACCCAGAAATATATGTCACATTACAGGAGGACCAAGACGCCCTAACTTCTGTTTTACCAGAAGCGTAGCTTGTGATATGCCATATAATAATCATTCATTAGTTTGTGGGTGATTTAGTGATATTTCATCCCATACAAGAACCCAGCGATGTTAAGTGTTGAACTGCATGTTCTCCTGGCCACCGCGCCATATGGGACGAGGAGCCCAAGCAGAGGACCATATGCTCAGGAAAACAAGGAATGCTCATAAATGTTGAATTTGCAAATGCGAAAGTTCAATTTAAAATAAAGCCAGTGCCATGGGAGCTCGGCAACTGTGTCTTTTTTTATTATTGTACATCTGCAGATGTACATCTTCACTTGCATCAGCTGCCAAAAAGGTGAGAATGGTTAATCCTGCAGTGGCAAGTGAATTCACTGTAACGCCCTGAGGCCGGCATTATAATGGGCCCCCTAGGAGAACAAACCACAGCTCTAAGTCCTTCATTCCTTCTGCTATCAGGTTACTAAAAGCCGACTAGTGTTTTTAAATGACTGTTACATTCTTTTATGAACGATAACAGAATGTCTTTTTCTTTACTGCTACTTGTTGCTTTCTCTTGACTTGTGTGTGTTGATCTCTCGCCTCTGACACATGGAATGGGGAAGTTGCAAATGAATTGCCCTTCTTGGGATCAATAAAGTTGTCTGAATCTGAATCTCGGCCCATGCTCTCTGAAGTAAGTGTACAGTTGGTCTGAACATGGGCAAGAACGGTCAGCATATTGTTCTGTTGACTTAGCCTTCATGTCGGGAGCAGCAGTGCAGGAAGTATTTTTACTTATTCATTTAAGTAAAGATTACCATAAAACACTAAAAAAAAAAAATCCATTACAAAAGTTATGTATTGAAAATGTTACGTAAAAGTAACATGCACAAAATATACTTGAAGTGTCAAAAGTAAGAGTAGTAAAAGTTAGTTACTGATGCATAAATGTGAGTAGCATTAGCCAGAAATGGAATATAACATCGTTTTCATGAACGTATGATCACCTGAAAATAAGAATCATGTTACCGTACTCACCATGTACCGCAGACGACACGGGTCCATGGTGCATCTGCCAGGTTGAACAGTTTGTTTCTACAGTAGCCCAGAAAGGACAAACTTCTGTAACGGGTGTGTGAGGATCCAATTGCAGTAACCCGGACCACAGGATAGTTTGGTAATGAGTCTTTAATGCCTTCTTCAATAGACTTTTCAGCAAACAGGTAATAATGAATGCAGTTCAAAAACAGGCTTAGACACAGAGTCTCTTGGGACTGAGCTATGTCCAACCTCTCATATAAGTCCAGCAAGTTGAGGAAATCCAGCAATGTAGCAGCAGGATGCCACACCGGCAGACAAACACCAGGAAGGGTATAGAGGCACAGATCGTGGTCGGAGACAGAAAGCTGAAGAGTTTACCGGGAGAACGACAAAGCAGGTTAGTCAGAGGCAGGCAGATTCAACGGGGGGTCAGTCCAAGGGAAAATGCTGGAGAGTCTTGCATGGAGGCTAAGAACAATCTGACAGTGAGTCTGTGAACCAGAGAGGCTTAAATAGTGGCTTGATGCTGATGAGGAGCACCTGAGTGCACAGGTGAACACAGTTGGTTGATGAGGTGGGCGTGGCCAGCAGGGAGAGTGAGCAGAGAGGAAAATGACTGGCAGAGCAGCAGAGGAATGGATTGTGACAACTTTAAAGAAACACCTTATTTTACAGGCCCCTTTACTTCCTGTAATGTCCTGAAAGAGGAACTGATATGTAACTTGAAATTCATCTGAAGGTTCCTGGATGTAATTTGGTACCAATTAAACAGAAAATCGACACGTTGATAAAATGGTTCACCACCAGATAATGAATGCGGGTTCGTTATTTATCCTAGCGAGTCTCATTATTATCATAATTGAGATTTTAGTCATGCCTTCTTGGACATTTCTCTTCAAAAAAAACCCTCATTAAACACAAATAACTGTCTCCGGACATTTTCTGTACGTTCCTATAAAGCGTAACCAGGATACTGTTGGTTAGCTGAGTCTATAACAATGTTTTTTTTATTCTCATCATGTGCTTTTATAATATATATTTTAAACTCTTGGTGACTACAGCAGTCAAATAAGGGACAAAAAAGTATGTACTGGCATCAGATAGTACAAGTACCACAGGTTTGTACATGAGTAAATGTACTTAGCTACGTTCCACCGCTGGTCAGGAGAAATCTGGTCCTAAATGACTTAGTTTTATGATTTATGTTGATTAACTCAATCCCATGTACCATGTAAACACAATCCTTCATTGCAAACTTGTAATTTAAAGCATCATTAAGTGTATGACTTCAAGTGAGGCAGGTTTGTGGCACATTTCAAACAGAGGCGGTGACACACTGAAGCATTATAGTAAACATTAGAAGACATATATATGTGTGTGTGTATAGTGTTTGTGTAAAAGGAAATGCAAAGAGGAAAAATAAACCACCAATTAAATGATTCATGTTTCATATTCTTATTCAATAAAATCACTCTTTCCAAGCCCACAACCATCTCTGCACAGCTCCTGCCAATGATGAGGACCATTAATCTCCTCTCTCCTTTCCAAAACTTCCTCAATGATTCAAATATAAACTGACTGCAAATCTTACAGTCAATATTCAGACATTTAGCTGTCTTAATGAGAAATCTGATTTTAGCTGTACATACAGTACTGTGGCAAACGACCAGATGGGCACTTCATATCCTCAAACTGAATTATAAATCAAGGAATGTCAATAGCGGACTTAGATGTCGCCATTAAAGAAAGCTACAACAAATTCTGAGAAGTAATACCATTAAAGTGTGAGTCCTTAGGAGAAGCCCGTCATGATAATAATCCATAATTGAAATTATGGATCAAAAGCTGTGAACGATTGACCTCAGTCTTTGGAGACTGGGCTCACACAAAGGCTGGAGAAGAAGCTTGATGATCAACCACACTGATACTGGCACCCTGCTGCATACTGTATCAGCTGTGTGTGAGGCAGTGACGGCAGTCTCCTGCTCCCTGGGTGCACTTAAATCATCCAGCCTGATAAAGACAGCGCTGGATGGAGCCTCATTGGAATTTTAAAACTGCAAGCAGCACAACCATAAACAAGCAGTATGCTACTTTTAGAGGTGGCAGTGGAGACATAGCATGAGCTATTACTCTAGGGTACTGCTAACTGGCCGGCAGTCCTGTTTCTCCTCAATTATGTTCACCCCTGGCTCCCTGTTGGGGGAACAGCAAAGACCATTTCACTCCATGAAGCTGTACAGTACTCCACTTGCATACATTACCACAGCATTCTTACTTTAAAAGTTGGGGCGCTAGCACAAGAATGCAAATGCATCACAAGGAAAGCACTGTACTTTTGATACAAGGTGTAACATTGTGATAGGAAAGAGAAGTGAACAAAGATACCGCGAACATGACAATCTCCACACGCAGCTGCCACCTTGACTGCGTGGGATTAATGAGAAATAAATAAATAAAGTCAGCGTTTCCCTCGCAGCCTCCCCCCCCCCCAAGGGACGTTATCAGTGTGACAGGGCTGGCTTCATGTTGCTCTGGAATGTCAAACACGCAGACACCAATGCCGCAGTCCATTCTTAATGATGCAAGGCACCAATCAGGCTTGCTCAGTACCTGCTAACTTCATCTTCTTCCTCTGAAAAAAAAAACAAAAAAACACACACACACAATGGGCAGAGAGTGCGGATTGTTGCTCGAGGAGGATAAAAGGGGGTTTCAAAGCTGACATGAAATATCTAGGAGATTGCTACCATCCCTGAGATACTCTCAGAGTAAGGAGGTGCAGATGCAAAGGCTGTCATATGTTTATGGTCTGACATGATATACTTTTACAGCCCAATCTGTGTAATTTGGTTGTATAAAAAGGGAGTATGATGTAAGACTGCTAATTTGGGCAGTGTGTGGCACGTCTGGGACTACGCGCCATCGCCTCGACAGTAATGAGAGCTGTCACAAATTGGTTGAAACTACGGGGATGAAACGTAACTTTCCACGGGCTTTAATCATTCCATTTTGTCAAGATTGAGGTGTATCCTGTCTCTCTTCCTCCTGCTGGCTCCATGGCTCGTCTCTAATTCAGGCCATTTGAAGGAAGTGATGTTGGTGGCTATTTCTGGCACTTTAAGGAGAGAGAGAGAGAGAGAGAGAGAGAGACCGCTGCAAGCTTCTCTGGATGTGAAACAGCTGGATGAAATTATGTCAGAGTGTTGAGAAAGCGGAGAAATGACCAAATTGGAGCTTTAAATCTCAAAGTGTTCAGATGACGTGTTCTCCGCTCACACTCACATTATAATGTATGCTCCCAGAGGACGTGCAGAGTGGTTGGAAATGTAATGGGCTTGTGTCAAGCAGGATGGCAGGATGACCTGCTATGACTCTTAATTTGTTGTCAGGTCAAAGGAGAAACACTAGATATCAGTGTTATTAAAGGGCTGCTACAGCAATGTAGTGTCGCACCTCTGGGGAATGACAAGAGGCCAATTTAAAGGTCCATTTAAAGGTCCCAGATTATAATAATATGGCAGAAATGAAATATAATATGTATACGTATGTTTTCATTAGTGTATAATCACCTAAAATTAAGTATTGTTATGTTTTATTACCTTAGAATGAGCCTCTTATATCTTACAGGTCCTCTTCCAGGGGGGTCCACCATGTTTCTACAAATAAACGTCATGCTTCATGGCCACTGTAGTTTCTCTTTGTGCCAGGAAGGAGAGGTTGAGGGGGTTGCAATCACCACTAAATGCCAATAAATCCTTTAAAAAAAGAATAAATAAAATTGAGGAAGAGGCCAAGATATCTTGACTTTTAGTCCCTATTTTAGGCCAACCTCAAAAATTATATAATAATAAATGAATATAAGATAAATTCTATTATAATAAATGCAACTGCAATGTGTCTTTTGGTTGTACGGTTAAAGGAATAGTTTTCGTTTTTGTTTTGTTTTTTGGCTTATTTGCATTCTTGCCATGGTTTAGATGAAAATATCGATACCTCTCATCTCTAATCAATATTGTATCAATATGAAGCTACTACTAGCCTGGCTCTATCAGCACCAGTAACGCTCACTAACAGTATGCACATATAAATATAAAAAGTGAAGTGTTAAAGCAGTACATTGTGTTTTTTTATTGTGTTTTGTTGCGGTTGGGTCGGGACTACAACTCCACCCAGCCGTTAAATAGTCCTAAAAAAAATCTCAAACTTTTCCAACACGAGCTTTCTGTTAAATATTTTAACTCTCCACCCCAATTTGAGATAACCCTGATCCTGGCTTACAGAAGATAATAATGAATACAAGAACTATTCTTGGTCATGATGAGTACTCTTTATGTTCATGAGTAAATTCGGTGAAGTGTTTTTGCTGTTAAAAACTACCAATTATTGTATAAAACGCAGATCGTGAAGTCAAATCCTTCGATTACTGTATGGATGTTAATATTAAAAATGATAGAATGATGCTTTTAATCACATCCACTTGCTCTCCAGCAAGACATTTACTTCCTTCCTAGATCCAGGTCTACTGTTCTGTAGTTGACCCCTACGTCTGCTCTTCCTGCAGGTTGAAATGTACGACGTTCTCTGCAACAAGACTTGATCTGAAAAGGCATATTCAGCTCGACTGACTCAGCTGTTTTTTTTTTTAATATTTTAAGTATACTGCAGCTTTAACCATCAGGACATTCATCCTTACTGATGTCATGATGCTACACGTGTCAGATTGACATTGAGATTTTCTTATAATTCCCGTTATTATCCGAGACAATGTCACATCTTGTTTCAAGCAAACCGCTCAGGAGAAAAATATATATATATATTTAGATAAAGCGAGCGGTATCTGAACCTTCTGAACATACGATATAAATAAGCAGCCTATTTTTGGAAGTCTTCTTCCTCACATCATCCTTTTAGATGCCCTCAAACAAGAATTACTTGTGAAAGTCAAAAGGTACTCTTTGACAGAAGTACAAGGTGCAATGTTCAAATGTGCAAGGCGGCAAATGTCAGACGTTTGTTTGTGAGGGGAAGTAGAGGAACATCAGTGCTCTTCTGCCGCTTTGCTGTGCAGTATTTTTGTGCGGGTACTGAGGGGAGCACCACGGCGCTGATGGGATCAAGTGGAACCCTTTTTAACATGCGTCGTGAATGGTGTATTAGTGACACTTTGTGATCACACACACTTATATACGATATGCAAAAGAAATGAGAGTCCTTGACGTTCTTGACAACTTTCTTTTCCCTCAAGTGTATTTTCTACACGAGGAGGACTTTCAAGTGTTTGTGTCCCATAACAAAACACAAAGTTTGAGACGTGTTGGTTGTCTGGAATAAATGCATAATGTAAAGGGTCTGCCACAACAGTGCTGCTGTTTATCTTTAGAAATCCTCAGCTGCACCAGGTGAATAAAGCTGTATCACTTTTCAAATTGTCACTGTATTATTAAGGTGGTTTAATTGGCTTCAAAGCTAATTAGTGGTTATGTCAACTGAAAACATGATGTAAGGTTTAATACTGACTTGCTTGTTTGCATACCACCAATTAAGAGGCTGGCGAGAAGAATGCATGACTGTGGTCTTCTCACTAATCACTGATCATCCCAGATCAAAGAACAAGACAGACATTTGTTCAAATTACCAGTGAATCTCCAGCACTGGGACAGCGAGGGAAGCGTGGGAGTCTTCAGAAAAACCTCTCTCGTATGCATAACCTCATGCACCTGCAGACTGTCAGCTGCACTTTCGGCAGATAACGTTTTTTTTTTTTTCCTTCTGGAAAATATGTAAATGTGTGCATTTACACAAAAACCACAAGCAGAGATCTCACATCTCGTCTGCCTAAGGTATGTATTTCAAATTCTGCCTCCGTTCTGTAAGTCTATCAACAGATGAACACATGGTGGGGGGGAAAAAAAGAAAATTGCGCTATGCAAGCTTGGAAAATAGTTGACATTTCAAGGGCTGTGTTTGGCATGAATGTGGCACGCTGCAATAAACCTGGCACGGCAAATACTTTCCGAGTGCAGAAACAAATATCTGTAAACATGTATTTGTTTCTTCTCTTCCAGCACACTCTAAACTTGTCATTATTTCCATGTCTGCCTGAATGCTGTCGTCATTATGTGCCCAGGCAACGAAACCATAATTCAGCCTCTAATACACACTACAGTTGACCAGCTGGCCGCAAGATTGTTAAACTCACTTTTTTGGCCAAACAAGCCGGTGCTTCACTCTAATCCGCCTGGCCCTTGTGTGTGCTCCTTGGCCTGAAAACTGGGTATGTTATCATTTCTCTTCAGACTAGGTCTGCCATCCAATTGGAGCAGACTCCCTGGGCCATACAGTGCTCCTAGTAACGCTACTAATGAGCATGAGGAGCCATGGTAGCAGGGATCAATGTTCTGAGCTGTGTGTCGGAGAACCAGCTGCCCCAGCCTGACCGGCTGCTGCCCTGCATGCACTGCAGCCCTGCTGACACAAGCACTGCTGAGACATTCGGGGTGACACGCGGCCTACGGGTGTAGATGTTTCTATAATCACCTGTTATCTCTCTCACACCAGCACCTGAGCCACTGCTCCTGTGAACCACTGTACAAGTGCTGGAACAAATCTCATATACCACTAGTTTGCTACAGATTTACTTGATGATGATGATACATCCAACGCACCCTTTTTATTATGATATTATTATGTTATGTTCCCATTGCATTACGTTTTCTGTAAAAACAGCTAGATAGGGGATACAGAGGGCTCAATCAAGGCTAACCAAGCTAACGGCAGCTGTAGCTGTCTGCTACATATCTTTCTATTAGGAAAGTCCATTATTCACCTCTGTAGTGCAACATTATTCTCTTTTTTGGTCTCAGTGGTTGTGCTTGAACCTGTCTGGACCAGCTGCTGAGCCCGGTTCTGCCTGCTAATGACCGATTTAGTTAGCAGCAGTTAATTAGCGGTTAGCTGCTTTAGCAAATCGTTACGCTAAAGCTATCTGTCCATCAGGAAACTGTAAATCACATGAAGTTGAAGCTGAGAACTGGATGATTTCTGTGTAAAATATGATCCAGTTTCACCAAAATCACTCAGTAATGATAATTCTAGCGAGCTAACTCTAAAAAATCCTCATCCAAACACTGTTTTGTCATCGTTGGGACAGATAGTGGTGCAGAGGTGACATATAGTGCTAGACATATGTGATAAAAAACACTTAAACATCAAATATTAATTCATGGGGACTCTCTTGCTGTCACACTGCTCATTTGAAAGCTATAGTACTTGCTGCTACTGCTGTCATAAAGCATTTCAACAGCCTCAGCTACACGCTAGCATCCATCTATAGGCTCTGGGTCTGTCTTACTTAAGAGAAAAGTTACTAAAGCTACTGGAAATCCAAATCCAATTATAATTTAGAGTCTTGTGCACATAATTAGAAGCATATAAAAAGTATAAGGAATTAGTCTCAGTCTCGATTTGAAAGGTTGTCATTTTATTGATTGTGTTTAATGAGATGTTAACTGACAAATGTCCGGATACATCTGTGGTTGTCAGAGTTATGACAGCTGTTGAAAACAGGAAGATTCGTAG
The DNA here is from genome assembly GCA_036365135.1 of Miichthys miiuy. Classification (NCBI taxonomy): domain Eukaryota; kingdom Metazoa; phylum Chordata; class Actinopteri; family Sciaenidae; genus Miichthys; species Miichthys miiuy. The sequence goes on from CM071618.1 coordinate 6,687,514, forward strand.
CTAAGATGCCTCTATGTTTAGTTTTTCTTCATATCAACTTTCATTAAGTGTCAAACAAACATACCAGATTCGTTTTTAGTTTTGTTTGACAGCTACATGTTATTCTTCCTGCTTCAACAGCTGTCGTAACTATGACAACCAGGTAACATGCTCGCTCGTTCGACCTGAAGCACCTGCCTCAGAGACAGCCAAGCTGAAAGAAAGAGACTTCGCTACGTTTAGCTAAAAAATAAACTCATAAACTGCCAAGAAAGGAAATATTCTTGCACATATCGTCCTAAATGAACAAAAAGTTCAAGTTTAAATGAATTTAAGTTTCTCTATTGTACCAAACTAAGATTATCTTAATTGCCTTGTTAACTCATCATTAAACGTGACAGAAACAAAATAAAACTCACCAAAATCATCTTGGTTAGTCTCTCCACTGTTCCATCAATCACCAGTTTTGGTTTGGTTGATATAAATCCTCAATCTACTGAGTGAAATGTGGAAATATTCTGGTAAAATTACTGTTTTTCTCAAAGAAGTCTGGTCTGGAGGCTTTGAAGGGAGCTACATACTGGCTTCAGTTCCATACCGAGGGCTGTCTGACGGCAAAGTAAAGCGGTGGAAATATTCTAAATATAGCATATATTTAAAGTAGTATTGATTTCTTTTAGGAGGCTAAACGTTTTGCTGCTGCCTCCTGGCCGCTGCTGTACATTGTTTAGCTTCAGGGTTAGCACTGATGAGGGAGAGATCTCAATAAAAACGGGATCCACCTACACAGTCTTGAGAAATGGTCTGAACAGCAAAATGACCTGTTTTTGCACCGTTTTTTTAAATACTTATGAATATTTATTTTCACTCAGATGTTTAATGTAATGCTGAACTTTGATATCATATATTTCTTACTCTGTCAAGCCACATTTCCAGAAGTTTTATCACTCCCCAACACAAACTTTACTGTTCTTTTTATGCCACTTTTTACTTCTACTACTCCACTGCAAAAGGAAAAAACTTATTTTAAATAATCTTGGGGTTTGTACTAGTGGTTGAACAGAACAAGCATTGTGAAGGTCAAAATATATTAAAAACTACCAGGAGATTAAATCTGTAATGAAAATAATCAGTCGTTGCAACAGTAAAATGCTGTTTTTAACACAAGTAATAATACTGTAATGAGTCACAGGGGACTTATTTCTGCATAGAGTACTTTTATTTACTTACAGTGTGGTGTTTTACTAGAGTAAGGATCTGAATTTTCTTTCTCCACCACAGCTTACACTTCAAATATCAACACTGTAGATACTTTATTGTGCATTCAGACAGAACTTGAGGAAATTTCTGTCTGCTCTTTGTCTGAGCACATCTTTACATTCACATAATAATCCATTACACGAGAGTTTAGTGGCTTAAATGTTAATAATTAAACATTTTGGTCTGAACACAGCTGGGTTGAAAAAAGTAATAAAGCTTGTGTCACATCTCGGTTCCTCATCTCATATTTGGTTGCCTGCCCATATACTAACTCCCCATTCATTCCAGATCCAGCCTCCCTGTCCTGCAGTAACACCTTGACTTTCCCACCTACTTACCTTCTTCCCTTTTCACCAATCAGTCGATTTACCTGTCCATTTCCTCCTCACCAGGAGCAAACCCTCGTCAAAGGTTACATGGTTCTGTGAATTGTGAGCACTTAACTCTTAAAAGTTATCTTCTTGATTTGAATGTTTTTTCAAGAGAAAACCTAAAAATATGTTTAAAAAATTAAGAAATAAATATCCTAATTGGGTTGCAATGAAAACATTTCTAGTAAATAACCGATGGCTGTTATTTACTCCAGACTTGACGGCTCAATCCCCAGCTCCTCGTGTCCGTGTGTCGAAGTGTCCTTGAGAGAGTTGCTCCCAAAGGGGCAGGCCAGCACCTTGCGTGACAGCCCCACCGCCATCTGTGTGTGAATGTGGGTGTGAATGGGTCAAAGTCAATATTGTAAACTCAGTGTTGTGGTCCATTTTAAGGATTCTCTTCATGTTTGTTTACAGAAATCAATAATGTATTGATATGAAAAGTTAATCAGTTTATTTCTTCTGATATTTTGGACGTCCAAAAGCCTTCATGTGAAAGAAAAACGTGTGAACACAGCGTGAGCTCGGAATAAATACAGTTGATACAGTTTTCCTTATAGTTGCGTCATTTGCTGTCCGGGGTATTTTGCACCAAACAAACAAACAATTTGTCAGAGCACGCATGTAAAAACAGCCACTTGCATCAGGGACAATTTCAGAATGGATTAAGGATCTTTGAGTGCCACTCAAACACAGATTGTGATTTCACTGTGTAACGGCACTGAGTCATCGAGCGGTTCAAGCGGCTCACATAAGTGGGCGGATGTACGCTCCATGAGTGGACTCTCACATGGAAATGAGGGAGCAAGAGAGCGAAGCTTGAAACAGCGTGGAGTTATAATTGGGCTGTCAGGTCACCTTTGTTCATAACATTTGTTTTATTCTGTAATATGTTGTGCTCTTACATTTTATGAATGCGTTGGTCAGACATGTTACTCCTCAGAGAACATAGATCATTATGGGGAACTGCACGAGTAGATAACAGATCTGGATACACTGCATCTGTTCAACTAGAAAGTGCCAGAACAGTTGTTCAGTAGTTCAGTCATGTTTATATCAGCTATCATGTTTTATTAGTAGTTTTTATGGCATGATTAGATACAAACTGTTTGATTTATATGCATCACATCAGTTCCAGATTAACAATTAATGGAATGTTTTTTTATTTATTTCAGCTAACCTTGTCTCTAAACCTTAAATTCTCTTGGAGGTTACAGTTACTTATACCATATTGCTAATTTATACATTTTGTTGAAGACATTAAAGCTGCATTCGTCAATATTTTTATGTTAACAACATGAAATCACTTCCTGTAACTTGTGAAAAGGGGTTACTCATAGAAAAAACCGACAGAGGATCATCACCCGCAACAATTTAACTGCTTTTCATGAGCGTTGTGTCTAGATCAAGCTGCAGCCTCTTTGACTGTGAAGCGAAGCCAATGCAGAAGTGCCAAAAACTACAGTTCCACGACGTCCACTTGAGGCTGGCTCAAATTTCCATAAGCCCCCATGTTAAAATGCCCCAACTTCACAGCAGAAATAAACATGTTTACAGCCTGGTATAAAAAACAGTTTTGGTCTCTATAGCTAATTTCCACATTCATGACAACTGTACTGAGGGTGAATATTTATATAACTCACATGTTCAAATGATATTAAGGTTTAAAGTTATACATAAGTAACAGCTTGGCCGCTTTGATTGACAGGTGGGTGCTTGTTTGAGCAACAAGGCTTTATTCGGCTCGCCTGAGCTCCACGTCTTCGCCCAATTTTTGGATTAGCCGGGAAGTGGCGGAGGCAGAACTGCCAATATGGCAGCAGCCAGAGCCACTACAGTGCTTCAAAACGGTTCTTTAGAAACCTGTGGGTGACGTCACGGATACAACATCCTTATTTATCCTGCCTTTGGTCTACTGTAGATGCAGAAAGCTCACAAACAAACTCACAACAGAGAGCGAAAGTTAGCAACTAGCTGGTGAACATAGTTTAGTATTTAGCAGCTAAAAAAAGCCAGATATTTCACGCAGGTGGTGGTGGAGATGAAAACAGAGCCAAAAGAAAAGTAAATATTGAACTTACACTGACTCCAAATAAATGCTAATGTTGCTCTATATCTGCGAACTGTTTGTAGTGGCCAAGAAATCTAAAATACACACTACAATGTGTGACAATTTATGATGAAACGGATAAACAAAATAAAAGAAACCTATTATTAAACATTGCCGTGGAAACGAAGGTATGAAAATCTGCTTATGTAAGTTAGGTGATGTGGCATTTACTTGTGTATTTTGTGTGGGATCCGGTTTATAATTACTTGTGGTGTATTTGTAAGCCCGTGTTGACGGCGTATTTATGTGCAAAGCAAAATATCACATCACCATCATAATACAGTTTAATTGGTCTGACTCAGAACATTTTTTTTCCCACAAATTTGCAATATAATTGTGAGGTTAATTCGGAGCAATTGTGGTTGAAAGAGAATTAGCACAAAGAAGCAGAACAATAACAACAAATACTAATGCAGAAAAGTTGCTGCAAATCAGAATGAAGCGGTCAAAAGTTCTTCTATTTGATTACATAAATAAACCATCAAGGCACGTCTATCTAGATCGGGTGAAAATGTCACAACTATTTGTTTTTGCTTAAGCCAGCTGAAGGACTGTTCAAGTTTTGACTTTGTTTTTAGTCTTATCTCAAAAGTTTAAAGGATGGAAAAATAAAAATGGGGTTTTGACATCAGTTCACATGAAACAATATGTATCTAGAAAGTGTCCTCCAGCGTGGTAAACAGCCATGTTAGTTGACATTTCCCATCCATTGATTCCCATCATTGGTTCAACCTTTTGGAGTGCTTTGGTCTGACCTACACGGACTCCACAGGGAGGCACAATGCCACAGAGACTCGCACAAAGCGGCCTTCCTATCGATCAGCCTTCGCCTAAAAATAAAGCCGGGGCCCTGCAATGACAGAGAGGCAAGCAAAAAGCCGGTGTCTGCTAAATCAATGGTGACCTAGAATTTTATGTCCTGAATCGATACATCGTGCTTTTCTCCCATGATCTAATGATCTCTTGGATGTGTCTGTCTCTGACACTCTTGAGGAGTGCCGAGACAAAATGTCAGGTGGAAAATTGGTGTCATTTTTGCTTCTGCTCTATAAATTGCAGTCTTGCAGTTGAATGTATAAGTCTTTGGGGATGTGTTAGCCTTATTTTCTGAACTTTATAAGACATTTGCAAACAGATGTGACCTTTCCAGGCAAAGTAGAATTTTAATAGGCGCTGAGTTAGATTTATAGTTTTGAGGTGTTAATTGTCATTGGTCATTCTCTTTTTACATCCCCTTTCCACTTCCTCTCTTTCCTCCTCAACCTCTGTCTCTTTCTCTCTCCCTGCATCTCTCAGCAGGAGCCCTGCTTGCTCAAGGCTATGTGCTATCTGCCCATATTTCTCTCTGGTGAATATTTTATCTCGCCTTTCAAGTATCATTTTCATACCGAAAGAGGGCCCGTGTCCCGCAGTGTTTTTTTTTTTGTTTGTTTTTTTCTACCCGCACTCTTCATTGTGAAACATCTCTGTTTCAGACGAGGTGACAATCTGTTTGCACATTTCAGGAGGTCTTTTGATCAGAGAATGCAGATCGGGATTATGAATTTTTATCAAAAGGTAGGGCTCATGAAAAGGCATGAAGCCAAACTGTGGTCAGATGGCGTAGAGCCACAGACGACAAGCTCAAATTTAAATGCTGTTCATATTTACTGTGTCCTTTGTGGCCCTACAGATAGACTACAACAGGGAAAACTCATTATTTCCTCTGTTTCTATCTCCCTCTTTCTATTCTCCACCCTTTCTGTTTTTCTCTGCGTCGTTGCCCAGAGTGACAGTGATTTAAGCTGTCAGACTTTTCAAGGCCTCAAATTTTCAACTTAGCGAGTCACATTTAGGATCAGCGGATCCCACTTGTTTGCATATGACCAATTTATATCCTCAGGCTGCGTTTCCTGAATGAATGATGGTAAAGTCTAATTCTTTTTGCAAAGCGGCGAAATGGAAAGAGAGAGACAGAGAAATATGCTACCGTCAGTGATTACGGAATAATGGGCAAAGGGAAAAGAAGGGGACAAAATCTCAAGAGCAATCTATAGCGTATTCATAGAGCTATATTTAAATCAATAGATGTGTTTATTCACAAATGTTTTATTCATCGGGCACATTCTTTGTGGAAGAGAGAATAAGCAATAACTTGCAATGGTTCGGCCTGTGCATTAATTCAGTTTGACACAACCCCTGTGTGTTTGTGGGAGCGTTCCTGAGTGCTTGTTCACGTCAATCCAGCACGAATACATGCTGGGATTGACGTGTCGGTATCGGGAGTGTGTGTAAACGTCACATACGTCCAGCTTGTAATCAGTCATAAGTGCTCATTAGGATCACATGGGGCTTCGCAGAGCGTCAGCGGATATTAGGATTAACCAACAAGCTTTGAGTTACACCTCGCCGGCACGACCTCTAAAGGAGGAGGAAGGGGCAGAAAGTGAGAGAGACGAGAGCGGAGGAAGAGTCAGAAACGACGGTGACAGTAGCAGAAGCAGTGATAGAAATAAGATTTAGGTAGAAAAAGAAAAAAAGAGCTTAGCCATAAATCATTTAGTTTCCCACCACTCCAAGAACTGATAAATCACCCATTCAGCTTTCTGCGGAGCGGCTAGCCAAGACACCAGATCTGGGTTGGGATTCAGCTGAGACCGAATCTGGGTTAGCGAGTGATTTAAAAATGCTGAAACCACTGGAAAGGGGCCTTTGATAGAATCACATGTTCAGCACTTACTGTAGAGGAACTGGGATACACACAATGTCTGCCATAAACTGAGGAGTCTCACTGAAATTGGTGCAATTATCTGCCATTTTAGGTCAATTTACATAACGGCACCGTGATAAAAAAAAAAAATGTGGCTGAAGACTTACATCCTCATTATTTGTTGTGTTTTGCTGTTTTTTTTACTTCCTGTCCGCCTTTTTTGTCTGTGCGGCTGCTTTCTGTGCAGGTGCTGGAGGTGGGTGTGGCAGAGGGTCATCAGCAAACTGGCACCTGGTGCCTGTGGACCAGTTTAATCAAAAAGCCTCTTGGAGCTCGTCGTTTGTTCTCTCTCCTCCCTGAATAACCATTTTGTGTTTTAGTTGTGTTGTGTGCTGCATCATGCCACCGAGTAATCAGTTTGTTAGAGAGAGTGTTCTTCTCTTCTTAGTTTATTCGTTTTTTTGTTAATTGGCTCGTCTGTGCACTTTTTGTGGCATTACTTGTAAAAGTAATAATGTTAATTACAAAATGAATTCCAAAATTTTGGGTTTTTTTTCACAAAAAACATAATTATGATGTCCGAAAAGTCCAATGTTACATGTTTTCGGTCAAATATAGACTCAGTGGTCGGACTCCCCTCAGATCTTGTATATTATTACATTATATATTATCTGTATAAGATAATCATAAATAAACTGTATTAAACCTCCAATAACAGATTTATTTTCACCTTTATTTATTCAGTTTCACTTTCAGGAACACACTGATCACATTACACATTCACGCCTTGAACCTTGAAACCTCGAATCTGCTGGTCACTGAGCAGCTCCACTGGAGCAGGTTGGGGTTAACGATCTTGCGGCAAGCAGACCCATCCATTTTTATTATTATTATTATTATTATTATTATTATTATTATTATTATTATTATTATTATCATTATTATTATTTAAAAAGACTTTAAAAAGTCCAGTGTGTCAGATTCAGGAGACTCTATTTACAGAATAAAATATGCATAATTATGTTTTCATTATCATGAAATTACTTTTTGTTACCTTATAATGAAACTTTTACATCTACAGATGCCTCTACAGTAGCCCAGAACAGACAAATTAAACCCTGGCTCTAGATAGGACCTTTGCTTTTTACACACATTTCACATCCACTAAAGTTTCTCCTTCACATTACGAAGCAGAGGTTGAGGCAAAGAGGTTGTACAGCAATAAGAAATAATATTGGCAGGATTATCTTTCTTAGTGTACTTCATCTAAGTATGTAACATCTCTAATAATTTCTCATTTTACTGCTCATATACTGCACAGTGGCTATTATATCATCATATTAAGTTATGTCATGTGGATGGAGTTCTTCAGTTGCATCCTATCATGCAGAATATGATTACTGCTGAGGCTGTGAAAACCATCAGCAGTGGCTCCACGGATACACAAAGATTACAGCTGATATCTGCTCAAACATGCTGCTTGGCTTGACACGAATCCAATCTCTGGGCAGTTCTGTAACTGTGAGCGTACACTGAAGTCATCAAGCTGCCCTGCAGTGCGGCCAGCCCACGCCTGATGTTCCCTGGACACAGTGTGGAACCGGGCTGACCGGTGATGACAGATGGGCACTGAGATACCAGAGACCTGTGTGGCAGTCACTTTCCCCCGCAGACAGTGTGCAGTGACAGCAATGAGCCACCTATAAAGCAGGGGGGAGGTGAAGGAGGTGGAGAAGAGGGAGGCACATGTGAAAAGAATGATGGCTAGGCGATACAGTGCTAGGCAACGAGTTTATGATTCACTCTGGGGAATCAGTCACGTAAGTCACAAGACACAAGCTGTGGATGTGAGACCCTGCCAGAGGAGGAGGCATATCACGCATTCAAACTGCAGCCATTCCCGGTTTTGACCACTTCCAACCATCTTTTCATGCTAATCAAGTCTGACCCGATGTCGCCAAATGTTTCGCTGTAAAGCTGCTGTCAGCTGAAAAAGTCAGAGGAGGCTCAAATCTTTTCCTTAACGCTGTCGGCGCCCAAGTTCCCGAGCAATGACAGGAAATCATGTAAGGAGACAGTTATATGGGAAAATTCTGAATGTTATCCAGTGGATATAAATATAGAGACGCCATGGAAAGGATGTCAAAACCCAGTTTAATATTGTTTTCAGTTCGTTCCTATGTGGTGACTGCCTCTGCACAGTTTGTATGCTTTACTGTGTATAAATACACGCATCCGCAGCTATGCTAGCATCTAGTGCATGATTTATATTCAGTATACTGTACATCTGTAGAGCGTTGGTTTACCACTGTTGAACAGCAAACAGTATTTTTACCATGGTTAGCCACAATAAACAGCAGGTTTACACACACAACATGCAGTTTTGCTTTGTTGTATTCTTGTTTGGGGTTGAGAGGTATGACGGCACTCGTGTTTTTCATCGTACCATTGTTTATGAAGCATGTAATTTCCTATATTTTTTTTAAGTGTAATTGGTGTGCCTTTGTGCCACCACTCGAGGCGCTTTTTACGCTTCACATCACATTCACCCATTCATACACGCCATTGGCTGACATGCAAGACACTCGTCAGAAAGGGGATAATTATTCATACACGTTCGCACAGAAATAGCACAGCCTTCGGTTCACTATCTTGCCCCAAGGACGCGTCAACATCTTTGACAGTATAAAGAATGGATGACGTATCCATGACGTCACACACAGGTTTCTGAAGAGCTGTTGTGAATCTGAAATTGCAGTGGCTCTGCCCCCACCATGTTGGCAGCTCTGCCTCTAGAATAGCCTCCTGGCTACTCTAAAACTTGGCAAAGAAGTGGATCATTGGTCGACCTGAGGCAGGCTGAATGACGCCTGGATCAAACAAGCCATCTGTAACGGCACCCACCCGCCAATCAAAGCGGCACGCTGTTAATTATGCATAATTTTAACCTTTAATATAATTTGAACAGATGAGTTATATAAAAATTCAGACTCAGTGCAGTTGTCATGAACGGAGAAATTAGCTATAGAGACCAAAACTGTTTTTTTGTACCAGGCTGTAAACATGTTTATTTCTGCTGTGAAGTTGGACATTTTAACATGGGGACTTATGGAGACTGACTCGTTCTGTAGCCAGCCTCAAGTGGTCGTTCGAGGAACTGCAGTTTTTGGCACTTCACTTTACGGCTATGGGGTAACTGAAATGTCTCACAAAATGAAAGTTCCAGTTGCTCAGCACATTTATTTTGCTATATTTCTGCCACCGTACAATCATAAATTAATCAGTCAATCAATCAGTCAACCCCAAAAGCTTGCAAATCACGCAGCCTGTAGAGACTTGGCTGCGGCTTGCTGGTAATAATCAGTGAGTGAAAATTATTTAAAAGACATAATTGCTTTGAGAGCTTTCTCTCTCTGTAGCTGCCTACATGACACTATTGTGCAAAATATAGAAAGCTGTCAGACTATGTATGAATGTAAAATTAAATATGTTCGTTATTCATTGCAGACTGAGCATGGATATCCTTTGGGTGCTTTTAAGGTTTAATAAAAGTGTCCAGTGGCTCTGAAGAAATATGCTTTAAGATGAATGAAGGGGAAAGAGAGGAGGTACAGCGCATCCTAACTCTGCTATTGCAGCTTTCCGCACTCTAAGGTGTCAGCATATTCACAGCCTAAACTCTATCTGTGTTTTATTGGTGCAAAAGCTAGAACAGATCTGTGATAGCTTATCATTACACTCCTCGAATGATTTCACAGCTCATAGATTCATTTGGTCCAGTGAATAATGCCACAGTATGTGCAGCAGTGCCAATAAAATTCCTGCTGAGGCACACAATCTGACATTAGTGAGGCAGACAAAGTGGATTCAGAAGTCACACCATGGCAATCTCTCTTTTGCGAGTGTGTGTGTTTGTGTGATTGTGCAACAAAAAGGGAGGGAGGGAGGGAGTGTGTAGTACTGTGCTATGATCACAGAAGTGTCAACAACTGTTGCCAATGAGTCATTATTCACATAACAAGCTAACATGGAGGCCTTCTGATCATGCTATGTTAAGGATTTCAGTGAGAGAGCAGGGCCTACGGTGGCAGCAGTGGTTACAGAGCACTTGTTAGCCAAGACAACAACACTTCATTATCACTGGCTGAGACCACAGCCCAGACACTCGAATATTTGACACCGGGGGAAGCAGTCATCATTGTGTTTATCTCTCACAGTTATACTGATGTCTGAATTTCTCAATTCAGAGGAGTAGACATATTGAAGGGGGGATGTCTCTGCTTCAAGTTTGGGCAGTTTACCAGGGCTGCTGATTCAAGTCTTTCCATCATCAACATGACAAGTCTAAAACCAGACAAAAGCTTCGCTAGGCTATACGTCTGTCAGCTGAGTTATGAGCAGCAGTTTCTCAGCTCACTGAACTGTGCAAAGACAATTTTGAAATTTCTACACCACTCTTGAACTCAGCTGTTTACCAAGACTCAGTCCTTGTACAAGCCTCAAATGTCATTAAAAGCGCATGGATGAAGTGACTCTAATCTGTATTTTTATACCGACAATGGCACGACTGCATGTATGAGAGCGGGGCCACAAAGAGTGAGCTTAGCATGTAGCTAACGGTTCGATTAGCTGACTCTACCCAAACTGGGAGCTTGTAACACAAGGTGTCTCAATTTGTGTACTCCCGTACTTACACTTGCTATTTTAGGTGCATAAGTGCATTGACACTGTCATTTCTGGCAAAATGCAGTGTACTGTGAGTAACACTGGACACTTCTCATCCTCAGTGTTCGCCATTTTAGCTACATACTGTAGCGGAAGAGGAGAGACCATCTGCATTGTGAAAATCGAATACCGCAATACACAAATATAAGTTGTGCATGTGTTTTATACCTATATTTTGCCCCTCAAATTTGGCAAAGAAGAAGCGGTAAAATGTTGTGATTGTCATTTACAATAAGTGCACAACGGCTATACTCAAATTGAGACAACACCACCCTGCCAAAATTAGCATACTACACCAGGAAGTACATAGTGTACTATGTAGAAATGTACCAAAAAAAAAAGTGTTCAAATCGAGACATGAATAGCTCTCTGCTTTGCATTTCATGGGAACTTGCTGATAAAGAATAAAACTGATGTTTCTGTACAACAACGCTAAAGCCTGAGTTTTGATCTAACGTGCAATACTTCAGCAGAACTGATGCTTGACAACATGAGTAGATGCCCGGGTCATCCAGTTGAAGGTTATCACTATTCAGCGTCTAAAGTGCCTACTGCCATGAGATAAAATAAACACCAAATTATTCAAATGTACGTTTCCATACTTCAAAATGGTATCTGAAAGTGTCAGTCGGTGTAACCATTTCATCTTTGATCCTCTTGAGATTCAGACAGTAATTTTAATAACTGTTTATTCACATGCAAAGAGATGGAGTCTCTCCTGCATGCTAATCGGCAAAGTATAGGAACTTTTCAGATTCATTCTGATATCAGGCGGCGATGACAACGAGCGGGGGGTTGAATAATAAAGAGAAAGAGCTGCTGTGTGTGTGTTACTATCTGCACATGTGCATCATTAAAATACAATTTCTGATAAGTATTTCCGAGCTTAAAGAAGACATAGTGGTTTCAGGGTGAGTATAACAAGAAGCCGTGTGTGTGTTTGTGTGTCAGTCATGAAGGGTATTTAAAAAACTGGGGGTTTCCACAGCAGTATAAAGCCGACATGTCATCTACCATAACCCAAAGAGAAGTCTTGGTTGCTCAGGTTGGTTGTACCCATGTGAATAAGGAAGCTAAGGTGCTTTCTGATACCTGCACAGACCATGAAAATGGACAATTTTGTTTGTGCCACATTCATTTTAGGAAGTCATAAATCGTAACGTTATAGGTTTCTCTGCACCCTTCTATTTTCCATCCACGGTGGCTACCGTGCTGACAAGACTCACACCATAAAATGTAGCAAATATATATACGGTACGTCTCTATATAACATATTCATAAATATTTTTAAGAACTGGCTTGTCCAGGGAGGAATATGTTAAAACAGCAAAACTCTGTTAAACAAGGGAAGTGATTATTCACTACACCCCACTCCCAAAGTGACTTAGCAACTGTTACCAGCCGCCAAGACAGAGACAAGACCAAGACTTTGAGGGGTTGAGACCAAGTTAAGACCAAGACCAGACAGTATGTAGCCTACTTAGGTAGCTAATATGTAGCTAATGTTTTTGTGTGCAGTATTGATAGACTGTCGGATATCTCCCTCAGACAGCCATCGTTCACTTTCTTTGAATGCATGTGAAGGGATGCAGAGAGGGGTGAGAGCTGTTAACAGTACCAAAAATTTTAAATGAGTCAAGTTATTGGAAGCTTTGACTCCAATCACAGTTATGATGTTTGTCTGAGGCTAAAATACAGTTGAGATGAGACCAAGACCTTTAAAAAGTCTCAAGACCAATCTCCAGTACTCAACATTTTCAGCCACCCTGTCAAGCTTCCACGTTTGGAGCGTCAAGTCTTTATAAAAATCAAATGATGAAACAACATATACAGTATCTGTATAAGTTAATAAGACCACTGCACACAAGACAAGGTCAACTTCTTCCATGTCCAAGATTGGTCCAACATATTACAGGGACCATAAGACACACTGTTTGTTGGCACATGACGACTTTCCCGTTGCATTTTTCACTTTGCATTGCATTTCTAAATGGATTTCTAAATCTTTTATTCCAATTATTCACGTCACTGAATAATCCGAGGGTTTGTAGAAATATCAGCGCTTTGTTTTCGGTGTGAGGATATTATGAAGTAATTTGTACGAGTTATTAAATCAAGGCACACATTTCCTTTTTCTTTTCTTCTCACCGGCACCTCTGCGGCTCTGTACATTCATTTTAAGGTTTTTATCCTAGCTACAAATATCTGATTAAATGTGTTCTAGCGACGTTTGTCATTTCAGCTAACAATGACGGAACACAGCTTCGCAACAGAAGCAGCTTCTCATTTCTACCTGATGAAAAGCTTTTGTTCACTTCTTTGTGAAATCATGTTGAAAGAATTTCTCCAAATTTTGAGTGGTAAATCTGACACGGTTGCCATGGTAAACCGATTTCTGTGTTGTGCCAAAATGAAACACTTGGCAGGCGTATAGCAACAGTAACTAAGGGCAGTGAGGCTTGGTGCACGATTATTTGAAGAAGTTCTGAGCCTAAACTGTGTAAAACTTCCTCCCAAAGAAAAATGTTAGCTTTGAAAATGAAATCTTAACTCACAGGTCAAGTTGTGTGCTAGTGTAGTTGCTAGATGAATCTAGCCAGCAGATTTTCTTCAACAAAGCTCAAACAAAGCGCAATGTAGGGAAAGAAAAGCCAGAATAAATAGCCCCTGTGTCCTCTAGTTGCATTTGATAGAGATGGGTTAGAATATCAAAACAAGGAATAAGAAAGATAAATGGATACAGCAATGGAGCAAGAACATCAGCATTCATCATTTGGGAAGATTGCTCTCTTAACTTTATCATGTTTTATTCCACAGAGCTCAGGAGTGCCAAGTTCAGCATTTTATTTTGTGTCCTTCCCTGAGAGACGAATAAAATACCAAGGTAAAGTGCAGAAGCCAAGAACATGCACAAGTTACAGATGTAAAAAAAAACAACATTTTCACCACAAACTGAGTTACAGAACTGTTATTTCCGTAATTGTTATGTTATTAAAGGAAGGTTAGTCGTTAATTTAAAGTAAAAAAAAAAAAAGACTGTGTCTTTGAATCTAATTCTGAGATAGTTTAGGTGTCAAAATAATTCCCAGACAGATGAGTTTTTAGAAAGAAATCCTTGATATCATGTGTGGCAAGGACAGTTGGCATCTGTTTCTCTTTCTGTCTCATGCTGCTGTCAGGACAAGCTGATTGATACAAACTGCTGCAGCAAAGGACTGTCTAACAGGCAACGCTGCCCGCCCGCTCCCCGTTCTTCCACCATGACAAATGTAGCCTCTAAGCGTCTGTGGCAGGCTGTGATCCAGCAGGACCCTTCATGTTGCGTATGAGCGTTAAATTTTTGTCATTAACTCCAGGTGCGCCATCCCATCTTTGTCATCGTCGGCCAGACCTGCACAGCCCCGCACAGTGAGCAGCGATTCCACTTTACGCTCTGTTTAAACTAAGTCCAGATAGGCGGAAAACGCATGACAGACAATCTCTGCCCTACTTGCAGCTACACCACACAGGCACGCACATCACATGGAGAGCAGACACATAGAACTGAAGTCACAGAAGACAACCCACTTTGGGAAAAAACAGGGCTGAGGGCCAGTACTGAATCTGCCTCTGGCTGTCCTTGACGAACCTCCGGGCCAGATCCTCCTGGGTGGTCTAAGCAGCGAGTAGCTCTGAGAAGATTTATCTGGATGGTTGACAACTTCTGCACCACTCATCCGGGCTGCTCATGTCCCCATAGAGAACACATGTCACTGCCTTAAAAGCAATGCTGCTTGACAATGACATTGTGGGTTTGTTTTTATCTGGTGTTCACTTTATTTTGGAGCAGTTTTGGGGGGAAATTTTCTGGAAGTATAGTTTGAGAGTGAATTTGTCTGCAGATTTTCCAACACATACAACATACATCGAGACAATACAAGACTCAATAGCTACACTTGTGTTAATACTACTCATTGTATGTAACGTTAGACTGTAAAACATCATACGTGTAGTTACTGATTGCAACACCATGAAACATGAAATGCATCAAAAACCACCATCCACATGATTCATCACAGCAGGCCGTCTTCTTTCAATACTCTGTGGTCCATTTGTGATGCTCACATGCCCATTGTTTGGCGCTTTTGGAAGAGGACAGGGGTCAGCATGAGCCCCACACGCGACAAACTTCCACACACTGTGTGTTCTGACACCTTCATATCAAAACCAGCATTACGTTTTTTTCAACAATTTGTGCTGCAGTAGCTCGTCTGTGGATTCGGACCATATGGACCACCCTTCGCTCCACACATGCATCAATGAGGCTTGGCCAGCCGATGACCCTGTCACCGGTTCACTGGCTCTCCTTCCTTGGAACACCCCACGAGAGCTTCAGCTTTGGTGATGCTCTTGTTGGAGATCGAGTCGTCTCGCCATCACAATAGGACTTTTTCACAGCGGCCATTTTGACATGAAATAGGAGTAGTATCCAATGATACTAATTAAGGTTCCATTTATTGTAGCAGGGACTTACCAACATGCAACACAGCAGCACTCTGACTCTGTTTAACCTGAATGGAATGGAACCTTAATTAGTATCAATGGAAACACCTGTGTTTACCTTACCGCTTCTAAAACATCAACTATGAGGACAAAATGTTCACATACGCACATGTTCACATGTTTGTTAGCATCACTCTATCTGTAACAGATCACTCCTTGACGTCACTAACAGCTGCAGAAAGAACAAAAACTGTCTTATTGTTTTCATTAAAAGTGTACCCATCCTTCTTAGATTATTTTCAAAATATTGTTCCACCAACAAAAGGTACCTTTTGAATGTGAAAGGAAATCCATTTACAGACATTAATTGATGCTATGAATCAAGGCACTTATTAATTTTGGTACAAACAGCTTCTCGTGGCTCTTTTTTCCACTCGTCCTTTACAATATTTTGCCCACAGTGGACAAATATTAAAGACACTTTTCAGTACAGTCTAACGGAATAAAAATAATTCAGTGCAACAACCAGAAAAACCTTGCGTATTATTACAACCCAGAAGGTTTCTATCAGATGTATTAACAGAAAGCCCTGAGGAGTCTGACCAGATGACTTGCTTGTTGTGGTCCCTACAAACAGTAATGGGCCTTGAGCTTCATTATTGCTTGTTTTTAAATGTGTTCCTAAGCCATCTACTATCAACAAGAATGTTTTTAAGAGATTAATTTGCACCTCTGGGTCATTTTAAGCCAAATAACTGCTCACAATTATGTTTCCCTAATTATGATTATTCCATGATTATATTACAGAGCTCCCTCGTCGTTGTAGTAAACACAACATGGTCTCCAGGCTATTGAGGGAGAGAGGTGACAGTGTCACTAAAACCAATTAAAAAGCTATCAGAGGGAGCCGAAAAGAAAACATTTCCTATTAGATTGCAAAGTTAACCACTGGCCTGAGCCAAATGTGGCCACAGGAGCACTAAGATGTTATTACTCTCTGCAGGCGCTGTGTTGTTATTCCTCCGTGGTGTTGGATGCTAAAGTGGGATCAGTAATGACCACTAACAGCACCTCACACCGCTGTTTCAAGGAATAGCACAACAGGAGCAGTTGTCTCTGCTTGACTTGTTATTGTTCACATGTACTCTCAAAGGTCCCATCTGGTGTAGGGATGCAGGGGTGTGCGCAAAAGGGGGGGGGTAGGGTTGGATCGTCCCTCCCTGGAATCTGTTTGATCCACCCACAATTAAGTGACCTCAAAATAAAAGTCTTCCGTGTAATTGCCATCCTGTGTGAAGTTTGCATGTTCTTCCATGTTTTTTACGTGTCTTCTCCGGGCGCTCCAGCTCCCTCCCACAGTCCTAAGATGTGCAAGGTTAAAGCTAAAGCTCACCAATTAACATAATTCAACTATTTAATTTGTACAAAGGCTTAAGAGTAAAGATGTGATTCATGAGGGGTTATCTTAGGAAGTCACAGCTCACAGCTCACAGTAAAGAATGGCGTGGCGCATAAGCCGCTGTAAATCGACAACCTTTGGACGGGGCAAGGCGAACTGTTTTCCCCTGTTTCCAGTTGTACTGCTAAGCTAAGCTGATGGTTTCCTGGTTGTAGCTAAAGATGTAGCATCCGGACACGAGACTGGTCCCGATCTTCACATCGAACTGCAAATACGTCCCAAAATGTCAAACTATTCCTTTTATTCTCTGTTGTACGAGAGATAAAAGATATTCCATGTTATGATTATGAGTCTCTGTCCTATGTTGGACTGATTCTGTGTTTTCTGTTTTCTGGTTTTGTCAGAGTGTTTATTTAGCACAAACCAGTATAAATCATGTACTAACACGATAAGAAAACTGATACCGAAACATGAAACTCTGCAGTTGGGGATGAAAGATAAAAAGGATAAAAGGTTAATATCAGACAAGCAATAAATATTTTAACACATCAGTAGGGGACCAAAGCCTAATTAAAGCAGAAATATAAGTCACATACGGCATACCCTTTAAGCTACAGGTATATTAATTAGAGTCAAATTAATATTTTAAAATATATTAATAAGTGTTTCGTTCACTGAGCTCAGGGTTGAAAATTAGAAGCCAAGACATTAATGAATCTTTATAATCCTTATACACACAGGTGTGTACTGTATATACTATACAGCAGTATATAATCTACAGTATAGTCCATATAAACCAGAGCTTGCCAAAGAAGGACCTGCAGGCTGAAGTAGATCCAGCAAAAACTATTAAAAATGAAAAAAAAAATGAATATAAATTAAATATATGAATAAATGTTTATGCTTTTATTTTTGTGAGTTAAAGACACTTTTGGTGGTGCAGTGGTTTGCATTGTTGCCTCACAGCAAGAAGTTTGCACGTTCTGCGTGGGTTCTCTCCAGGTACTCCGGCTTCCTCCCACGGTCCAAAGACATGCAGTTAACAGGTTAATTAGTGATTCTAAATTGCCTGTAGGTGTGAATGTGAGTGGAGAATGTTTGTTTATGCGCCCTATGATGAACTGCCGACTTGTCCAGTACCCCGTCTCACGCCCATAGTCAGCTTGGACAATGGATGGATGGATGGGAAGAAGACAGGAAGTCGGTCAGTTAAAGGTGAGTTGGGATCCGAGCAACATTTCACATCTAATCAATACAAAGGCCATCCGAGGGGAAAAGTTTGTGCACAGACAGACAGACCCCACCCATTGAAAATGTTCAAGACATGCCCCTGAAAGGACTATTGTACAAAAGCTCTTAACTTAAATAAATCCCACTTTGTGCACAGAATGTAGCACTCAGCTCCTCTCGCCTCGGTATTTTCTGAGATATCCAGTTTATGGGGGTTAAAGGGGATTCAGAGACTGTTCCCACAAGCTTTTTCCCATTTCTACAGTCTGTTGCCTGTGCTCACATCAATAGCGTGTGTGTACATTAGTGCGTGTATATGACTGTACATATGTGGAGTGACTGTACCATCAGCTGGCTACAGTTGTTATAAGGGGGCTTGAAAGTAAGCTCTAGACCCAACACGCGAGTCAGATAACATCCCTGAACATCTGTGTGAAGGGACTAAGGATCAGATTAAACCCAGGGAGTGACACACACACAAACACTCATCCATGTGTTGATGAACCTGTTGTCTTCCTTGACTGTGAAAGCTGATTTTTAAGCTCTTTGGATAATCAGGTTGGAGGATGGAAACAGCCCGAGGCGATGGTGATAGTGACGGCAGCGGCAGCTGCGCCCAAGCACGTGTCACCTTCTCCAGAAACAGTTATGTCTCAGGTACTGTAAGTCAACCTGACCCCTGGGGACAGGTCCCATCAGTAAATGATCACGACCCAGGCAACATCATTAGGAAACTGCTGTGTGGCAGCAGCTCCTCGGCAGAGTGATAAGCAGAAACACTCTACTGGGAAATGCTTACAGTGCACTTAGCGGTGACAGGGATAATATGGGCCATGCACTTGTTATTCTCTGCAGAGCTGCACATCATTTGTACGCTTCAGCTATAAATAAAGATTTGTCACAAACCAAGATGAGGTCCGGATGAGGCGCTGAACTGCAATTGTTGGGAGTTTTTTTGATTTGTAATTGACTGTTTACCAAGTCTCACCTCAAACTATTGTCCAATCGGAGCTTAGCAACTGTAACTAGGCATGACAGATAGGGATGATATCACAGAATCCGATAGGAAGTACTACCAGAGCCAGGATGACCAATATTGATAACAATATCGATGATTAGCAGCTAATCTAATCACAAACGGGAGATAAATATGTCGTGATTCATGAGGTGAATGCGTTTTTAAAAGGTTACTTCTGAATATATTTGAAATGTCACAAAATAATTAGCCAAATATGAAGCATTTCTTTTTATTATTCTGTGTTAATCACACGTTTAAACACAAGGCAGCGTTCAGTGGTAGATAACAAGTAGTCATAATGTGAATTCTCTGTACAAAGGTTAAGGTCATGGTATCTTTAATATCCCTGAGGAGCAATTTGTTGTGCAGCAGCAGAACATCACAAACATAACATAACATAATGCAAATAATACAAACCAAAGTAACAAAAACCAGCAAATGATTCAATAAACACATGCTACAAAAGAGTTGCCAATGGCAGCAAGAAGAAAGGAGTGTTTATGTCTATTTGTTCTGCATTTCGGTAGGCCAAATCTGCGGCCTGGCGGTAATAACGTAAAACAGGGGTTCACAGGATGACCTGGATCGGCCAAGACTGGCTGGGCCTTCTTCAGGGTCCAAGTCTCGTACAGTCTGTTTTTATTTTTAAAGTGAGAGACCCGTACCAGCTCACAAAGGCGAAGGTAGGAACAGGTTCAAGAAAACGTTCTCATAAAAGTCTTGTCGACGTTAAAGCTGCGTAGAATACCAAAGAGAGTCCATCAGATGCACACAACAGCAGCAGAAATGCAAGCGATGTAGCACTGAGATGAGCGCTCATGTGCCCATGATGTGATCTAATATGATATATGAATCCATTTTTTCATCTTGCATCGATCTTATTGACACGTATCAACACTCAGAACAAGACTTCGTATCTGTAGTATCGATACATACTGGAGATTAATCTGCGCACCCGTTACAGCAGGTCAAGTTATGGATTTCTCCACAGCAGCGAAACATGGCTTTAGTAAAAGTGATACTTGGCATATAAAGTTTGAAGGATGGTTTCTTTTTCAGTTTTACAGAAACCAAAAATATAAGAGCAAAAGTGTAAGACATGGATCTCTTCCACTCTGCAAGCATTCTCATCCGTCATACTGTCTTTCAGAGGCTGGAGCAAAGCTACCAATAATACTCCATAGTTCAAATTTTGCTGCTGTTGCCATTTTTAAGGGGTTCCCTTGACCTTTCACCTCGACATATCTGAATGGAAATGGCTTCTGTGAGTACCCACTTTATGTTAATCCCCTGCAGCTTTGGGCAAAAACTATGCAGTGTTTTGCATGCAGTATAAATGTGTTATTTTCGCCTAGGGTAGCTGAATATATCTGCATACTTCGGCTCCCTAACCAGTATTGGAATTGCATACATCGCGTATGACTAGAAAAGCCATTGTGGATTCATTGAGTCCAATTATATTCATGTGAGATGAGTTGCCATAGTAACCATTCCATTGTGAGACCTTTTTTTTGTTTTTTTAAACTTGACCTCACTGATGATAAGATGACCTCTAGGATAATCACAGCCTCATGAAACGTCCACAGTTATGGGGCATTCAGAGGAAGTCTAGATATATTAACAATTTTCTGACCACCCAATTAGCAAAAATATGCAGTTCTTTGAGGTTTTTGGTACCAAATCACAGCATGAATTGTACTACGGTGTTCCTGAAGGTCTTAATGAGGCACCTGGAGGTCTTTTTGACAATTCTGAGTGGTCCAAGATCGTTATTTTTTTGTCCCAAATCTGTGGTTGGTATCAACCCCAAAAGTGCTGCAACAATTTAGAGACATAATAGAGCCTGTGAATGGCCATTATGTACTTCAGTCTGTATGTTTTTACACTTTTTTTTTTAATAATTCATGCAGTGACTAGAGCATGTGTCCTTCATAGTTGTATTAGGCCCGAATGAAGCGATGTAAGAACTTGCAAATATCAGAATTTCCAATGAGTTTTCAAGGGGTGTAACAACACAAATTTAAGCTGATGTGTTTTGATTTTACATTTTCTTGTATTGCTGTTAGCGTTTTAGTGTTCACAGCAGAGGGTTGTCTTTTAGCTGACCTGAACTCTTTGCAGCTTTTCAGCATAATGAATTTTAATTTGAGGTTTTTCAATTTGGTACACCTACAAACAGCCCCAAATTGAAAAACTTTTTTTTTTTAGTTGGGCTTACAATCTACTCAGAGGCGTGATAACAAAGACACTGACATAACCTGAGATTTATTTTATACTGTATTAGCTCTGTCTGGAGCCTGGTCTGACCTGGAGCCTATAAAAAAAGTTTAGGTTGACATTATTCAGGGTTCTCACACCTTTTTTAGACATCAAATTCAAGGACTTTCCAGGCCCAAGTCCCTCAGATTTGAAGACCCGACTTGGCATATTTTGAAACACAGATCAAGGCTAATTATCGTTACCATGGTGAGATTCTTTTCTAATAAGAACTAGCAGGCTTTACAGAAGCTAACAGACAACAATTAAAAAGAGAGAGAGGCTTGAATTTGTGAAAACTTCTCAAGTGTTACAGCGATGGCAGACTACCTCATCTCTTGCCTTCTGTAACAACACAACTTTGTTGAGCAACACACAGACTTATTCATGAGTTGATAAAAGTCTAATTATCTGAGATAATTGTGTCACAGTTGGCTTGTGTGGTCCTCGTGCTAAAAGCTTTTTCTCTTTGTCATGTTTGAAAGTATTTAACAGGCCAGCGTGTAGCTAATCCAACCACTTTCCAAAGAGGGTTATTAAAATGGATTTTACATTTTTCTTTATCAAACTTGATGATACCAGAAGCTCTGCACTTGATAAATGACAGCTTGAAACATTAAAAATTCAGCCAGACTGCATTTTAAACCACCTCAAATTGTCACTTAGCTAGATACAGCTGCCAGCAACAGTTTTGCAACTGTTGCAATCTGTGTTTTATATTAAAATAAAAGAGCCACAAATTGAGGTTTACATATCACTGCACTGTATCCATGGACTTTTTTCAGGATAACCAGTTATCAATATTTAGTTACCATGAGCATTGTAGCATTTTGTGTGTTTTTGACTCTAATGTGTTCTTATCTCCTTTTCGACTGGCCGATATCCTCTGTAGCAGTAATGTGTGTGTGTGTGCGTGTGTGGTTGATTTTTCATGCAGGAGAAGTTGTAACAGATTTGACAGACAGCAAACATCTTCGCACACAGTCACTTTCACACAGCCCTGAAGAAAAGTTTTTTTTCCAAAATGTCAAACCGTTCAGAGAAAAGCAACGAGCACCGTCTATCGTCTGACAAGCTGACAAGCGGCTATTAAACCCAGCTGAACTGTTGACGTGGATTCGCAGTATACCGAAAATAGTTATCTAATTCCTGATGACTGTAAGAAAAAACACACACACACAAAGGAGCCGTTTATTGAGCGGAGGTTATATCTCAAAAGGGCAAATTTGCTTACGTTGTTTGTGTAATTAGGCATTGAGGATTTGTTTTTTAAAAGTGGCAACAAACAAGACGGCCATAATGCTTAAAATACTGTATTTCTTTTTTTGGCCTTTTCAAGCTTTTGATTTTCGATAGAGACAGCTGAAGAGTGACAGGAATGTGGGGATAGAGAGAGACGGGGATGGACATGCGGGAAAGAGCCACAGGTCGGATTCGAACCCTGGGCCGCCACGGTAAGGACTGAGCCTTCGTGCATGGGGCGGCTGCTCTACCAACCGAGCTAAACGACACCCCAAAAATACTGCATTTCTAACTGCGTACACTCACAGAGAACAAGTGTGGGTTGGTTTCCATGGTGAGCGAAGCTAATCAGCCATTTCTCATCTTTGTGAGTGACACAAACTGAGCTCAGACAACCCTTGAAACACACAGACTCAAAAGCGTTAACTCAAATAACCATCTATCTCTTTACTTTGACCTTACACGCGACCCGGAACACATTAAACACCTCCCATGCGAGTCAAGAGATGAGATGATTGCTATCTTGCCTTAATTTGCCATTTCAACGTGAGACAGACGTCAGAATGAGCAGCAAAGTGTAATTGCCCATGTCTAGTGCGCTAGATTGTTGGTTCTCCGAAGGAAAAAGAGACAGCAGGCCTCCTTCATTTGCCACACAATGAAACTCATTTTCAGAATATATAGCGAGGTAATTGAGCGATGAATTACTTTTGCATCAGTACCACTCAATGACACTGATTCTGATGTAGTAATATATTATCTCCCCCCTTTGTGGTAATTTATCCTCAGAATGACATCCAATGGAAAATGAACATTTTCCTCCTTTATCTGACCTGAAAAATCAAAGTTCTCAAAAGGAAAACATTTTTTTTTTGGTCTGTCTCTCTCGATCTGTGTGCGGGTCAGGGTATGCTGTGACATTGTGCGCTTTCATTATGCAAAGTCACGTCTCGGAGTTTGACGCCTGATTGCTGTCATTCCCTAAAGAGACGAAATAAATGAGTTTCATATCAACTAACGCAATCAGCCGTGTTTAAACAGAGATCTCCAAAAATATGATTATATCTGCTATAATTGAGTACACACCTCTACCTAGGATTATTTTGTTGAGGGGAGGGGGGCACATTTATGTGTGATAATTGACGATAGATGGAGAAATAGATGTCTGAATGGAAGAAAAAAAAGATACGAGTCAACAAGAAAAAAAAGAGGACAATCTTTATTTCAATCTTTCAAACCTGTAACAAAGTGTGACAATCTCGATTCAAACCCAAAGAGGAAGTTTGGCAGAGAATGGTAGGCAACTACAAAGACCAGAAGGCAAGGCGAGGGCATGGTTTCCTTTAGTGCAGTTTCACAGTAATAATACAGATCATGTCTGTATATTTAAAAAAAAAAAAAAAACAACAACAACAACAACAACAACAGGTGTGCTTAGGTTGATGTTGATCAAGTCACATGATTTACCGAGCTACGAAAGCACAACGAAATGAGCGACGATGGAAAAAAAAAAAAAAAACGAACCCTGTAACCGTCGTACCGCTCAGCTACAGCTTTTTAAAAAGGGTTACAGAATGGAGGTAAGGACTGGGGATTACACGCTAATAGCATTAACAGCTCAAATTACCGTACCTTCATTACCGTTTTGAAAATAACATCTTAATTCAAGGCCCACGTAGTAATTTGCTTGGTCGTCACAGAGTTGGTTCAGTTTGTGAGACTGAAAGCTCGAGAAAAAAAAGTCAGAGTGTGGACCTAGAGTTAAGATTACTTTGTCATACCACTGTTCCCGAAGTCGAAAATGAACTTAATGCTCGTTCGTTAGCATGTGCTGAAGTCCCCTTGAGAGAGAAAGCCCGTTACAGAAGCTTTCATTGCTCATTTCAAACTTATAATTGCTTTGCAGCTCTGTGCGTTAAACAGGATGCATGATTTTTTTTTTTTTTTTTCAGATGAATAATGTAAAAACAAATGCAGAGCAAATAAGAATCCAGTGTACGAGGAGTAGTTTAACATTTTTGGGAAGTATTCACTTTCTTGCGGCGTCAGACGAGCAGATGGATACCATTCTCATGTCCGATTAGCTTAGCTTAGCATAAAGACTGAAAACAAAGAGGGAACAGCTAGCGTAGTTCTTTCAAAAGACAACAAAGCGTCACCTCTAGAGCTCACTTATGAACATGTTATATCTCGCTTCTTTAATCAGCACGAGAACTGCAGAGTAAAGACAACATGGTGTGATCTTATGTGTTGTCGTCACCTCCCAGAAAGAACTTCTTACTTTTTGTGTGATTAAATTAAAAAAAAAAAAAAAAAGTCACATAACGTGTTATTGTCTGAGCTTTACAGGTTCTGGTAGGTGGATTTTATTATCTTATGAAAGAGTTCACTCGCTGTTTCCCCCTGTGGGTTGGTAGTATTGGTAAAAAAAGGTGATGTCAGGTACTTCCATGCACGACATTCGCCATGGAAACACCGCTGTAAAAGAAATCTCAAAATTACACCCTGAGTTTTTGAGTGTTAACTACGCATTTTTAAATAATTTTACCTTTTTTTCCTTTTTCCATTCTTTAGTGACAGATATAATTTATAGATACTAAAGATAATGAAACATGTTTCCAGGCGCTTTAACATGCCCCACTGGGCTTTAAATCCAACGAGGCGCACTCTGCTGTGCAGTTTTCATAAAAACTGTATTACACTGGGTGTAGCAGACTTTAGAAACACTTGCTCTTTTCGTGAAAGAGGCCGACCTCGTGAATCCAAGAGGAAGCAATAACCCCTCCATACATTGCAGTCACAAGGGTATGAAAATAGGATTGACGTGGATTTCTGTGGCATGAGAAAACTGACAGTAGCGGGTTTAACAACTAAAAAAAAAAAAAAAAACAAGGGGGGTGAAACTAAGCAGCAGGGAGACAGTCCTAATATTGTGTATGCTCTGTGTACTTCTCAGTGCATCAGGATGTAAACTTCAACCTGCCGACTGAATTCAATATAGCGACCAGTGATGGAAGACAGATTGAAATATGGAAACAGACAGAGCCGCTCTATCTGAGGAATATGAGTTGTTAAAAGCCGCGGGAGTTACTGATGCATGTTATGAGTGTCTGCTGTACAGGTACAAGCCATCTATGCTATCAATTTCGAGCTGGTCGGTCATGTTGGGTTGAAACGAGTACCCAGTACCAGACAGACTGATGCCAATTACCATCCCTGCTTTTTTTTCTGCAGAAATGGACACTAACAGGTGGCTCACGTGAGGAGCAAGTCGGCACTTTGCATCCCTAGAAGAACATTTTCAGGCAATAACGTACAATAAAAAATAAAAAGCACAATTCATTTATGGCAGATTTTCCTTCTTGGGCACTTCCTTTGCTTTCTACACTCGTCAGTCGCTACACATAGGTAAGCGTACACTTTGGGTTCAGGGAAGAGGTGAACAAAATTTATGCTGTAATTAGTTTAAAGGCAAGGTTTATCTATTAGCTACTATATCTACTAGTCTAGGATATCATAGTAAGCTGGAAAAAGAAAAAAGAAATGGGAAAAGAAGATATAATAAGGGCGTTTAAGTGGTTACGAAACAATCTAACGATGTCAGAAGGGCTCACGCGACATGGAATAAACCACTGGTTGGTCGAATCATAATAAATAAGTGGTATGTTTGGTTCACAGCCTCCCCTTTCTCCTCTGGAACATCACGTGTTTACACTCCATCATTAAAAAGGCTGTTAGTTTTAAATCGGATTCATTGGCTTCACTGAGCAGCTGACCTCGCTAACTGACACACAGAACTCAAAGGTGGGAGAACAGTCTGTGCTAGAGGGGCTTTGATGGGAAGTGATATGAAAGACAAAGAAGCAGAAATGGTAATACATTGATATGTCTTTGAGTTTCATGTCACTGCATTTGACTAGGCCTATCATCCTCTATCCGACGGGAGCCCCTGTGTTAATCGGTTTTCTTCTCTTCGGGATCCTTCTCTCCAGCATCGTCTTCCTCGTTCTCGCCCTCTTCGGGGCCCTCCAGTTCAGCGGCGCGTTGCCTCTCCTCCTCCTCCTCCTCTTCGTCCTCTTCATCAGTCAGGCCCTCCCTCTTGAGCGCGTCGATGTCATCCGAACCGTCATCCGACTCAGCTGTGCAGATGCCATAGCACATCAGGCTAATTACACCCAGCGGTAGGCCAAACAGGAAGCAGCCCAGCAGCGGAGAGCTGCGAAACACTGACTGATGTAGGGAAGGAGACAGCGGAGAGATGAAAGGAAGACAAAACAGGGGAAGTGTGAGGGAGGGAGACAAAAGTAAAGTTTAAAAGAGATGCAGATGAGTTGAGGGAAATGTAGAAATAATGGAATAAATGAGGAGAGAGAAAATATGCTAACTTTTTCCCTCCATTTTTCATAAAGCTGCTATACTCTCGATGTAAATATGCATATAAGGTTGAAAACATTTTAATCTAGAAACATTTACTTCATTGATTGCAAGATAACATGACAAAGGCAAGAGTAATTTAACATGGCTGAAGTTGTGCTCTGTTATACCTATAACCACGCCCCCAAGTGATGTCACTGTGTACTGACACACCCTGGGGAACGATTCTGCATCACTGCATCGTTGGCTATTATTAAAGGTCATTAAGACCAGTCAAAATTTAGTTTTATCACTGTTAGTATTTAATTGAGACTCATCGCAGTGGTACATGATGCACATTCCTAAATTAGTTTGTATTTATTTTAAAGGTCCAGTGTGTAGCATTTAGTAGCACCTAGCAGTGAAGTTGCGGCAACCAAATAAATACTCTTCCAGGTCTCATCCTCTCCTTCTAAGCCTGTAGGAAGATCTCTGGCTGCGAAATTCACGTAAAAAGCAAACGGCCATATCTAGATCAGTACTGTTGAAAAATGGTGGTCCAACATGGCGGACTCCATGGAAGAGGACCCTCTCACTGTAGATATAAACGAGCTCATTTTAAGACAACGAAAACATGATTCTTATTTTCAGGTGATTATACATGAATGAAAACATATTGATGAACATTGTATACTAAATCTAACACAAGTCTAGTCTGGTTACAGGCCTCTTAATCACCATCTGTATCTTTAAAGTTCATAGAAATTCAAATATGTCTGATGTAATGCTCATTGGGGCATCAACTTTCTACATAGCTAACCAGATACTTAGCTATTTCCATGAAAAATAGCATCATCAAAGTACCCACAACCAGGCTACAGGCTAACATTGGGGGGGAGCATCCCAGACTGGTTAGGATGCTCTGGGCAAAATCCATGTGTAGTGTTCATGAAGTGGTACTTCAAGGCAAAAGCATGTATGCCCAACTGTAGAGAGGGCGAGAGGAACCGGAGTTCAAAAAGGACCAGAAGCTCATTTTTGCCTGAGGCCACCTAATGGGTGGCCCTCATCTTGTTCCTCAAGTTCAGCCACACAAAACAACAAACATCACTCTGTCATTTCTCTCAGGAATCTTCAATATAGAACAGCATGGATGTGGAGTATCTGTCTGTTTAATAAAAGTGTTAAAGTTCAAACTTTTATTTAGAGCGCCCATCCAAAAATATATGTGCCAAAAAATAAGTACAATTTTAAAAATTGCAGCCAAGCTTTTATGTTTTTAGTGGCGATACTGCATTTTTATTCATTCATTTATTCATTCATTTGCATTACGCCATTAAGCTTTGCGAGTGTGTTTAGATGGCAGGCCACAAATCATTCGCAGAAACTCGGGCAGGCTTTAATATTTTAGTGTTAATTAAATATCTGTCATGTAATTTTAGGATGTGAGCATTACGTTGTACAGTTTGTATTCCATCTTGTCTCGTCTTGTTTGAGCTTTAGGTCTCTTGTACTTTTAACTTTGTACACCTCGAACTTAAATAAAAGATTCAACCTTCATACACCTGTCCTATTTTTTCCGTCTTCTTTGCCTATATTAGGCTCACCTCCCATAACCGCAAACACATACTGTACCTATATATGTACGAAGGTTGCATGCACACACATACCGTGACGTTTGAGAGCGACTTCAAACTGAATTTCTCTTCTGGTCCCTGCTCGTGACTAAAGAACATCTCATTCGCATCCATGTCCTGAACTTGCATATAAAATTAAACGTGTACTACTCCTCTCCTGTGAAAACACGACCCTCTTCATCTCCTGCGGGCAAAACAATGCCCGAGCCACTGAAGGACAACTATGTAAGTTATTCTTCAAATGATCTCCGTGACAAATGAGTCATTTGGGCTTAATATAGCAGGACATATCAGAGACAATGTACCTAGAAGGGAGTATTCGGTCACAACTTCTGTCAGCCGCCGGGCTGAGAAGAAGAGAAATATTCACATTCCCCCAGTCATTGCCACTGCAAGAGGGATGGTAATTGCCAGTGTCGTGTGATGCTGGATGAGGTAGGGATGGGGTATGCTATGCTAACACAGCTGGCTATGACTCATTGAGCTTAATGTGGCTGCTTCCTCATGCTCCTGTCAGACGTGCGTTTAGATAGGCTCTCTGGGGGCAAGGTGAGTGCTGCTGCCTATCTGCTTTGTATCGTATCATGTCACTGTGAGCGAGACAAGCTGTGGTGACGCTTGCGGCTCTCTAAATTTAGGGAAGGGAGAAAAGAGCATCATTTCCTTTCTCTTTGCAGGTGTGAGAAGGAGCTCTTCTTACTTTTATGCTAACTGCTAGTCGTTCCTAATGAGAAACAAATTAAATCCTGCATATTTCGCTCCTACACGCGAGAAATGTAATATTGTGTTTTGTATTAAAAGCTTTACCTATTTCTAAACAGCAGTTATTCTTCCGCTGAGTGCATTTAAAAATCCAACTGTCAAACCTGGCCTGACAGCTAAAAAACCTTCAATAAAAATAATTCTACAAGCCTTTCTTTGTACCTCAAGGTTAAGCTCCAAAGTCACGACATCCTCCATTTCAACATATTCCTGAATAAAATCTATAAGTTTCCTTTAGGAGTTCTCTACATGCCGTTAAGGACGCTGTTAAGGGCAGTGTTAAGATTAACGGTACAACCGTGCCAACGGCGGAGCATTACAGCACAGCTGTATTTACATTCCCATCACACCCTTTGTGAAATAAACACCAGTTCTCCCAAAAGAACCAGCTACTTAGAGTAAAAGTGGGAGGAGAAGCAAGTTCAGCCTCCTGACCTCCTTCTCCTCCCTAATCACTCCACATCCTCGTGGCTCTGTTGCCCGTTTCTCTTTCACCATACTGTGTTTACTGGCTGCATTGCATATTCTCAAGTGTTGTCCTCTGAATGTTGTTTTTCTCCCAGAGGGACGGCGCAGGGCGCTCGGCCATTTGTTTTACAGTGTTGTGGAACTCGGCGTGGGTTGCTTATATACAGTATTTACCATGAATTGGCAAACACAGTCAAGGTGAGGCATCGTGTGAAGCATATCAACAAGCCCAAGGTGTTCAGGAGTATCATAATAATGAATTTAAGTGTAGAGGTAAAGAAAGACCAGGGCTAGAACAGAGGTACATCAAAATTAAGCTAAAATATTAGCTTGAAACTAATATTAAAACCATTATTTTATGTGTGATAAAATAATGGTTTTACCCCCCCCAGGTGAACAGAGCATTTTAGCATCTTTCAGCTTCTTGTTTTGGTTTATGGGCCACACAGTGAGTGTGAAGATTGAACTTGCATTCATCAGGCGAGGTGAGAAACTCAACTTCATATTAAAGCTAACGTTGCTATGTGTCTGCTGCATGCTAAAACGTTTGCCATATAAGCTTTATTAGTCAGTTGTTGTGTTTAGAGATCTTTTAACTACAGTCTACTTGTAAAAATAACCCCATAAAGTAAAACTATATATAAATATATAGGTTTTCTGTTCTTCATCCTGTAGACTGACTTGTGTTTTTACTAGTTTGCAAACATTTATTGTTTAACTGTTTTAATTCAGCCTGATTGTGAATTTTTTGAAGCGTTTTGTGGCCAATTTAATTTAATTAGAAATATATATGATTTAAACATTTTAAAGCATTTTAAACTTCAACAACATTGTGCTTAGACAGTGATCTGACTGTGTAGCTGCCTAAAATAAACTCTTACCATTATGGTGGACCTGGCGTCGAAGGCCACGCGTTTGATCCTCTGAATGAAGCCATCACCTCCGTACGCCTGCAGGGAGACAGATGATGTAATGGAGACAGGAGCTACTACATGCAGTCTATCCTAACTTTATACTCAACACTTATGTAGTACATATGTAGTTTGGCATGTACCATTTGATACTTGGGGACAATCCCTAAATAAAACGATTATCAGTATGTTGATAAAAACTACTCACACAGAATTATCAAAGTATCCAGTCATGTGGCCGGACATTTAAAATATTGTTTCAATGAACCGCTTCTCTGCACAGTATTAACTGATGCGTCTGACTCATGTTTGTTCGCTGTCCAGCTGCCTGAGCTCATTTATTGGCACCAGCACCTGGGCAGCCAATGAGTGATCTATCCCGACGCTAATTCATCAGGATGGCCAATTAGTGAGCTATGACTAAGCAGGACTTCTGTGAATGAGCCGAGGGTGGGCATGAGATGATTTCTGTGGAAACAGCTGTTGCACAGACGTGTGTGTGAGTGTTTGTGTGTGTGCTGCGTGCGGACTGCATAAGTAGTTCGAGAAGTTTTTACAAACGTTTTTAGAACGTTTTGCTGGAGATGTTCTCTCTTAAATCCAAAAGGAATAAAGGATGGAGGACTTGATCACTTGAAGCCTGTGCAGCACGACAGAGTGTGGATATACTTAAATCTATTCCCCGAAAACCGCAGCCTGCCTGCTGCGTCTTCCTCTGGCTGGTCCATGCTTCATGCGAGGCTTAAAACACTGTCTGTTAATGTTCATGCTTTTCATGGAAAACACTATTTTAGTCATGCATGGATAAAAATCCAGCTCTGAAACAATAACTACCGTTTTTTTGTTTGTTTTTGCACCAAATGCATCATTTTAAAAATTTAATTGAACGCATTTAACTCGCGTTATTCTGTCTATCTCTGCATGAAGCACAAACCAGCCTTGAGGCGCCTCATGGCAGACATTAGCAGCATGACGTGAAGAGGTTGAAGCTGTCCAGGCTTTGGCAGGGACTGGACTGCAGAAACACGGAGGTTTTCTGTTGCTGTTTATTTGGTGGGAGGTGGTTTGTTTTACCAAGCAAAAAATAGCCTAGACCTTTCCTGGGAAAAAAAAGGACAGGACCTCTGGCTGTTTGGCTTATGGTTTCATACAGCTGGTGACTTTAGTGTAGTACTGAGAAAGAGATGGCATTTCTTTTCCAGATTGGTGTACACTCCATAATACAGAATCATGTAGTAATTTCTGCATTAGACGCAGGAGACAGAATTATTGCAGATAATCTTTTCAGAAAGGACAGCAATATGAAATCTAAACATGCAAACGGAGATTGCAGAAATACCTCATCTGGTGAAAATATTTTCCGGGGACGACTTAAAATGCAAAGCAACATGCTTGATTAATGAAGACTACTGGTGTGATTACAATGGTACAACACGAGGGGAAGGAGGGGGGGGGGCTACACTGAGCTGAATACATAAACAGAAATCTGAGGAGGGAGAAGAGAGGAAGAGAAGATTTGAACCTGTGCGGAACCGTTCAAAACGCCGTTGATGAATTGGACCAGCTGCTCCATGGTCTCGATCGGCTCACTGGGCAGAAAGTACTGCTCGTTGGATGTGTTGAGGATGATAACGGAGGGCACCGTCACCTCGCTGGGAGGAAAAGAAAAAACAAGAAAACACAGCTTTTATTCGTCTTAACCTCGGCACCTTGGCCTGCCATTATCAAAGTGCATCATTAGAGGGGAACAAATTGTGGTATCGTGATGAACAAATTGCACACACGGAGAATACAATAGTGAGACAAACAAACCCTTTGTACTCAAAGCAACCTAACTTTTCCCACAGGTATTCTTTCAAAGAGGATTTTTCACATCTGAAATAGGCCGGGCTGCATCGCCTTTTTCTCAGAGTGGCATTCCTTCCATCTTTTATGCAAACAGTGTGCAACTCGGGGGGCTTTATGGGTCTGTGCCGGTCACAGTTAAGGAGACCTTTACAAATTACGGCTGACAAGTGAATTGCGGAGAGTTCAGAAGAAAACCAACTCCGTCCACGCCAAGACATACATAAAACATACACAAGGAAGCCCAGCAGTACAGCGATCTTGCGGAAAACACAAAAAATAGAGACATCCACACTGTGAGCTCTGGAGCCCACTTATTTCGACAAATCAACAGAGGAATTACAAAACCCGGTGAGATAACGAATAAGGTCATATAAACAAGCAATCCCTCTTTCACACGTCTCGCACAACACCATACTCCGGCTTAGATAAAGGTATCCTAGCACTTAGATGACACACACACACACACACACACACACACACACACACACACACACACACACACACACGAGAGCGCAGCCACACGAGCAGTCCATCACGCTGCTGCCACCTCACATCCCCACGGTGTTACTCAACCCGGCAACAAATTTCACACGCACGCACACGTATCCATCACTGTCCCAATCCACCACCCAGCTGTGATGAGGAGTGCAAACACACAGTGGAGTTATCAGTGCCACACTACTCTGTCCAGCTGAGATCTGCGCACACACACACACACACACACACACACATTATAAATGCGTATTCCAGCTGACATCCAACCTACTCCAGATGGCACCCATTTAAAATAAATATGGATTACCCTATTCACCTCTGCGAGCGTAGACTACTGGGGGTTTGCCGCCCATAATGAAGGTTCGTATACTGTACTCTACAGAATTACAGCTGGCAGAAAGCACACATTTTAGTCATTTACCTTGCTGCTGCCAAAAACAGCTGCCGTATAATTAGGGCTAATTATCCATGCAGGAATTTTAGTTTGATATTTTAGTAAATGCACAATTATTTGCTTAGATTAGAAAATGAATACCGCTTTCATATTTGAGCTATAAAAGAAAAAAGAGTCGAATGTGTAAAACAAACTCTGAATTATTAAGTCATGAATGTTTGAAGCAACACCCCTGTGGTAAATATAGACAGCTGTGTATTTGTTTATTTTTAGATTTTATATTACTTATGATCAGCCAAACATCAAGCGAGCGCACCAACACAAGACATAGCAGCCAGCTAACATTGAGAACTAGTCCATCAACAAGACGCCCAGCGTCTGCCTGTCAAAATTTAATTTCACGAAGTTCTCAACAATGAGTCAAGTCCGTCAAACCTCCTCTGTGCTCTGAGCAGTCAGATGACTGGTGTTGGCTTAAAATTTCATTTCCATATGGATTTTTTTTAAAGGAATAGTTCAACATTTTGTGGAATATAAGTAATAATATAAAAAGAAGCGTGGGGCTTTACCTCCATACTTAAATAAGGGACGTGAGTGATATCGAGCCTTTCATCCAACTTTGAGCGAGAAATCTAAAAGTTTGAACTTTTATTTTAAAAATAAACTGCAATGCAAACAATCTGTAGTTCATTCTTTGTGTTGTTGTTGTTTTTACTTATTTAAATAGGACTCGTGGCTCATTATCAGCAGTTCATTAATTCTTTTTCACCCCAAAACTTTTCTTTTCTCTTTCCGTTACCAGAGGCATTTTCTGAGCTTTAATTAATGCGAGAGTGCTTAATTAAGAAACCTAACTGTAAACTGTGATAATGATTATCACAGAGTGTTCAAGAATCACATTTTTTGGAAGCATGGGGACATAAAACCAGGATGACAATCAGTTTAAAGCAATCTGCCCCCTGCTGCTTTTTGATAAAAACATTCAAAATAGAATCACGGAAGTCGACAGAAACAATAATGTGTGTGTGTGTGTGTGTGTGTGTGTGTGTGTGTGAGACTTTCCATTATCAGCTGTGTATCCCACAAAAGCAAACTTTAGTCTCGAATCAAATGACCAATAATGATCTTTCCGATCATTCACCATCTATGATCGGAAGTTTTTCAGTCACCTCACATCTCTTAAGTTTTTCACAGCCTCACAGTGCATTTCCATATAAGGGGTTAGCGATAATCCTACGTTTAAACAGAGGCAGAGACAGCCTCGGGCTTAGAGCGGTGCTCATGTGTGTGTGTGTGTGTGTGTGTGTGTATATATCTGGATGTGTGCATTCACGAGCGTGTCTGTAAGCCTCTGGTGAAAGCAGGGGCAGCCTTACGCCAGACAGACCGCTGCCAGAACACAGTAATCACTGTGATGACAGAAAGAGGGATAAAAAGCCATCAGATTTATTTCCATGGCTCTCCTAAGGGAGAGAATTAGTGGACATTGACAGGCCAGGATTTCATTCCTCAAAGGAGGGCAATTAATCCTGTGCTACAGCAGCCAAATTCACTCCTGTTAAACCCAGAGAAATACATATTGTATGTACTCATGCAAAATTAGGAAGGCTAATCACCTCTTTTATCCTTAAATATAAACACCGCCTGTCTAATTTCAGCCATGCACCGGGAGTCTGTTGTAGTCATATTTCCAGAACGACTTCTACTGTATTCAGTGACACACATTTAATTACACAGGACTCATGTCGGCTATAATCTCCCTCATACAAACAATAACATGCTCAGATTATAATAACATCCTGTAGCAGTGCATTACGCTCGCAGATTCTCGCACAAACGCGCACACAGCGTTATACAAAAGACACGTAATTAGATGCTGTATGTTAGCAGACGCACAAAACATACAAGCCAACTGCTGCAGCCACACACTGGTCTGTAACACTAGAGGGTTCTGTCTAATTAAAAGTGTGGGATGTCAGTCGCAGGGGCCTTCGCGGAGCAAGACACGCCGAGTCTGCTTTGGCTTGGGCGCAAAGCTACTGCAGCCACTGCTCCCTGCATCATTAGCGCTGCTCTTTGACAAGCTATTAAAACACATGACCGCAACAGATTTAATCCATGCATAGCCCTTATGCGTGAATTCCTCATATATTCCCCTCTTACTCCCATCCTGCATTCGCCACAAGAAGATTTGCAGGAGCTTGTGTGCTTGTGGGGGAATAAAATTGCCAAAAGCACTAAAAAAAAAAGAAGAAAAAAAAAGAAATGACAGTCTGTCTGTGTAATTGACTTCTCCACAAGAGAGCATCTTTAATGGCAGAGGCTGGCATTACAAGTCAGTCCAAACCCGGTTAAGTAGCTGACAGCAGGTAATATGAGGTAGAGAAAGAGTAGGACGACATTAGAAGAGAGAAGTAGGCTGGATGCGAGACACTCACCCCATAATGAGGCTGTTAATGTAGTCGTTCCCATCCATGTGGCCAAACTGGAAGTCTCTGGGGAAGCAAGACAAATCAGTGGCATGAGAAAAGCAAAACAGTGCATCAAAAACAACATGCAGCAGACGTCTCAGCGGACTACAACAACGCCAACTGTCCTGCACACGTATGTAACCACGTTGAACAGAAACGTATATTCCCGCTATGGGAAATCTGCAGCATTTTTTTTTTTCCCCACTGCGGAAAATAAAATATCCCCAAAGCCCCGTCTCATGTTTCTCCTCATCTTTTCCACCACAGAAAAAGACTCAGGTGATTTATCTAAACGATAAGGCAGGAGGAGGAATTCAATTTGTATCTCATTGTGCTGCACTATGTCTGAGCAGAGTGTATTGTGGGTAGACTACGGGAGGAGGGTTGCACATAGTCCAGGGGAACCAGTGACTTCCGCTGAATGACTGATTATGGGGGCCTCTACATATATATTATATTCATATTGAATCATAGCTACATCTAGCACGTTCGTCCCTTGGGGGTTACACAATACTGCCTGAGCTTATATCAATGACATGACTATGAAGACACTGCACTATGTAATAAATCCAGTGGATGCGATATAAAATCAGTCTGTGTTAGTGATAATCTTGCTGACAATAGTGGACCAGACTGGGAATAAAGCTCATCAAAAAGTAAGTTTGTAACTTCTGCTCTGACAGCTGCAGCACTCCGAGTTATGGATCAGACATAATGTCTGTACTGGGGACCGAAAATTTAATTTACTTTGCTACTAATACTTTGCCTAGTCAATAGCTTAAATATTTACAAGTCTGTTTCCCGTGTAGGTCCATCTTCCCACTCTCACTGACACTTCTTGGCCAGACTGTTGAGCAGACCGGCCAAGAGGGGTGAGTAACCGACTGAGAAACTTGCATGTGTGAGAGGAGGCTAGAGAGCAAACTAAAGGCACGACTGTGCAACACATTTTTCTGGTAAATACTCTCAGATCTTCCATGAGAGTTTGGGGATTTTGGCGATTTCCGACACATTTTTCTGATAAATACTGTCAGATTTTCCATGAGACTCAGAGATTTACTGAAACGTTCCCTCTGGAAATGTACGCGTGTCTTAGTTATTCATTTAACTTGTTTTTTTGTTTTTTTTTTATAAACTGAAAGCGGATGTTTGTTGACGTTATCTGTCATGTCATGTGGTTCTCATGAAAAAAAGACGAGTGCTTTCTGAAGCAAGACTTCAACACAATTTATATTCTGAGGAAAGAGAGTGTGGGGTTGAAGGACCTTATAGCTATTGCCAAATTAAAGACGATGGTTTCCAGCAGGCAGGAATATTCCACAGGAAAGTCATCCTCAACACCCCGCAGGCTTCAAGTTCTTGGAGATAAACTTTGAAATACTATCTCTGGAAAGGAGTTAATTATTAAACGACCATTGATCATATAAAAAAATATTTTTGAAACTATAATACGTGATAGGGGGAGAGGAGAGATAAGAAATCACCCAGATATGCACTCTGTACAAGATATGAATCAAACATGAATTATTGAAAATCACCAAAACTTCAACAACATTAATATTTTTATGCAATTTAAGCTTCTTTGAAATTGAAAAAACAAACAGATAGCACAGATTTTAGTTAAAAAATGAGCCTGGATAGAGATTAGCTTGCACTGCTTTGTGCCTTACCATTTGGGGGTGCCAATGTTTGCAAAATCAATCATTTATATCTGAATTGTTATAATTATTTTGACCACTTGGTGAAGCAAAACAAGCTGTAAATGCTACGTTGGTTTTATAAACCTGATATGGCGATTAGCATTGATTTCGCTCCACTATGTTTACGAGCCAGACGCTAACTATGTCTGCTAACTATGGGGCTGGGCAGGTAGGGTACAGTGGCTTTATGAGAGCTTTTTTACAGAAAACAGCTGCCTACTGTGTCTGGAAATGGTGAGCGGTGGGAATGAAACAAAACAGTAAAGTTGCAGGCCGCAAAACCAAAACAACAAGCTGAAAGACGCAATAAAGCGGTCCATAGAGCCGAAGGGCACTGCAGAACTGAGTGATAATCCTCTGTGGGTTGACATTGTATTAATTGTAAACACCAAATATTCATTCTAAAAAGGTGTTTTGAAATGTTAAGGGTGTCTGAACAGGTAGGTGTCACCTGAATCTGAAATCTGAGGATCTAGTACATTTATGAAAAGAAATTTTAAAAAAAAGGTTTTAGTCTGTGAAGAAACTCTTTGTGACAAGGTTTCTTGTCTAGTCTTGTTGAACCAACCTTCTGTGCCACAGCTGGCACATAAAAGCCAAGACAATAATGACTGGTGCAGAATTTCAAACCAATACACACCCACTAACTGACAAAATCAGACTTTCCCACAAGCGCAATTTGCGCACATTTAAGTATGTACCTCCTCCTCCTCCTCCTCGCCACACACACTCACACACTCAGACTAGTTCCCTCTCAGATCTGAGATCTGCAGTCATTGTTCTGTCAAAATGGTGGGTGAATACCACGACATTTATTACTGCACCTAACGGCATCGAGTCATTCAAATGTCAGTCATCGCCCGAGATCTGTTGATTCCGTGCGCTGCCTCCGCCCACCATCGGGGGCGACACTCAAGCCGGCGACTTGTAATTACAAGTACCGTTTAGGTGTGTCAGAAAACCGCAGGCAGCTCTGATCTCAGCGGGGATCTCGAACTCAAAATTTTTTTTTTTTTTTAAAAACCACGCTGGTTAGTGTGGCGGATAGGGGTCTAATTGATGATAGGGATCTGTGTAATTCAATCAGTCCTAATGGGAATGCCTGGTGAGGGAGAGATACTTTGATCAGGGCGGCTCGAGATACACCTCTTCATTCAAAAGCAGAAATCTATGTGATGAAGTAACACGGTCGATGATGGGGCACAGTGAGGAACTTCAGCGCGACATAATAATGATGAAAATATGATTTTTTTTAATCCTCTTGGTGCGTGCCCGCCCTACTGGGAGTGATCAGAGACGAGGGTCAGCAACAGAGCAGTGACCTTAGAGCTGATCTGAAGTCAAGCCACTTTGGCAGAGCACATGTTTGTTTTAACCTGGGTCCTGCAGCTGAAAGATGACCTACCTACTCCACTCACTAAATCATCCCTGCTGCACACATACAACTTTCATGTGGGTGCTAAAACATCTGGGTGGATGCAGCCTTGCATCATTTGTTCCCCGCCCATTAACCTTTGCTGTCCGCTAACAGCAAACATAATAAAACCGTTACACATTTTGAGCGCTCTCCCTTTTTTTCCCTATTCAGTGCATCGTGTCAGTGGTGCCTCTCCAGTAAAAGAACGGGTCGAACAAGGCGGCGCGTAACATAAACATCCCATCTCCGGTTGTTATTGCACAATTGGAGCTGGAGAAAACACAGCATCGTGCATTAATACAAACGGAGCTGAGTTTTTGACTGACAGCTGAAAAGAACACCTATATTTGGAAGCTGACATTTTGCATAATTACCTTTCTACTGAACCTCAACGAAAACAGACGTGCCCTGACAAAGCCATAAACTCGCTTGTGAGTAGACAGGCAGCGTTCCCCAGTGGGTGCACCGTCCTAGAATAAATGTATAAATTGGTTGCTCATCTTTCACCTCATCGCAACTCCGTGCCTTACCTGTTAAAATGTTCTCTGTATTCCTTCGCCACCCTCTGAATCAAGGTCTTTAATCTAGAAGTAAATGAGAAGAGAGCGAAATACCACATAAGACGGGGAGCCTGACCTTTTTTTAGCCAGTGCCTGCAATTTGTGGGAAGATCCAAACAATAACAGTGCGTCTTATCTTTATCTGAAAGCTGTGCACTTAGGCACAACTATTGTGGTAACCATGGGGGTTATTTATATGAAGCCATGCTTTTTAATTTCACTGTTCTTTGTACCTGCCACTCTCCTCTGTGGGGTCCTTCTCATCGATGACTGCAATCGCCACCAATTTGCCTGAGGTGGCAGACAGGGATTACAAATCACAATCACAATCACACAAAAAAAAAGGGCGAGAAGACAATGGCGGGGCAGATAGGAGGCTCTGGAGGAGACGAATCACCTCTCGACAGGGGGAAA
Source organism: Miichthys miiuy (assembly GCA_036365135.1). Lineage (NCBI taxonomy): Eukaryota > Metazoa > Chordata > Actinopteri > Sciaenidae > Miichthys > Miichthys miiuy. The sequence goes on from CM071618.1 coordinate 6,727,705, forward strand.
AGAAAGAACGAGACACGGAGAGCGCTTTAGTCATTCATCACTCAAACACTGAGCTAGCTTAAGCTTTGCCACTTGGTTTAACAGGAAACAAGAGGTCACTTTCTGGGAGAGGAGCTATTTCAGTGCCATTCAAAACCCAAACCTACTACATGACAAATAGGTCTACTTAAAAAAAAAAAAAAAAGAGAGAGAGTGTTACACAACTTAAAAGGTCTGTTGTTCAGACTCGTATGGTTTGAGGCTTCAAACCTTTTGGTGCTTGGATAAGAGTGCCAGGCTGCCCCCTGGTGGTCGACGTCGAGACAATTCAGCATCATGAAAAGGAATAAGCTTCATTTTTCACTAGTTTTTTTTGTGCGATTGTGACGGACCTTTCACCGTGCATTTGGTATGCAGTGTAGCTTCTTTTTTTTAAAAGGGGTTGTGCCCCCTGAAGAAAAGCTTTCAAATGCTCCGATAAACCACGAAGAAAACTAAACTGTTGTTGTGTGAATCTGTCAGATACATTCTGCTCTAAATCAGCCACTAATCCTCGCCTCCGTCTGCGCTGCATCCCTTAAGTTTTGACCAATAGATACATCTAAATTACTTCTTCGGACTATTCATTGATTTCGGTTACACGTGCATTTAGACGAGGGTACTCACAAGGGAGACGTGGGAGTTTTGTGTCGGCGTGAGTTGTGCGCGATGAGGCTTTTAGCACATTAAAACGTCACTCCATTACCCCACAATGAGCCCAAGTGCACGAAACCTAACGCTTGATTGAAAAGCCTTTAGAGACCAGGCTGTTTATACCGTTTTCATCAAAATAAGTTATTCTAACAGGCTGAAGACACAGACTATGCCGACTTTAATCAGTCACACAGAGTTTATCCAATTAAGATGCTTTAGAGACTCTTTTGTGTTCAGGACTACCAACGCTAAGCAGCAAACGTGGTGTAAATGGGTCAAAAACTGACTGTAAAGCAGCAACAAATGTGAGCACAATCCGACCGTTGGGCATCACTGATCTCAGTAACCTGCGCATAAAGAGGTAAAACACTGTATCTAATATTAGAAAGCGCGGCTTTCTCTGCACAGAGCATCAATTTACTGCCTTTAAGAGACAGTCTGTGTTTCACTCTTGAGCTTAAATTTCCTGTGGGAGAGAGAGTGTAAGCACACTTGAACAAGTGGAGCAACATGGTCTAAATCGAGAGTGAAGGGACAGTCTTTTTCTATCATAGCCTAAATACACTTTTGACAAAGGCAGCTCTAAAAAGTTTCGTTTTTTTTATTGAATTATTTAATAATTGGATGTTTGTGGGTTGGATGCTAAATATTTGGGATACTAGTGTGAAATAGACATTTTGTAGATCATTAAGAATAAATTAAAAAATCTCCACAAAAACAATCACGGATCATTCTCACGATTGATGTATGTATGTAATCAAACGGAGCTGAAACACTGAGTATATTAGTCAGTGTGCTGATAGAGATTTAACTGCAGCTCCAACTTCTCAAATATGAGGATTTGCTATAACCTTCGTATTATTATCTTGTCTTATTCTGGTTCTCAAACTGTGCCACTGGTGGTACACAAGCTCCCTTAAGTGGTAAGTGGAGGAATCTTTGAATTATATTTTTGAATGAATTTAGAAACATTTAACAAAATACTGCACAAGTTTGAATCAAAATGATTCAACTCTGAGATGAGGAACGTAATCCTGTAATACTTTGATTATCACGTTCATGCAGGTAAGCGCGCACGCTTAAATCCACGATTAGTTATGAGCTCAGATGTGGATCAGTAGTTCCTCTTTTCCACCCAGGTAGGTCTGATTCTGAAACCAGGTCTGTTCAGGATTCAGGTGAACTGTATTTTAACCTCTGTCATAATCGCGGTAGTTGGAGAGCCGAATATTTTGTACGCGGTTGTCTCATGCGATAGTAAAATGATATGTTTGGGTTTGGACTGCTGGTCGATAAAACAAGACATCTGAAGACGTCACCTTGAACACTGGAAAAGTCATCTGCAAATGAATTGATAATAAAACAGTTTGTGCAGCCACAAAGTTAAATCATGCCTATGTAATATAACTACTACATGATTTTTTTATAGGTATCTGGCACAACAAATTATGATCAGACACATTTGGAGAATAATGTACATAAAAACCTTGTAAAACATATCGGAAATTTAGTGCAATGCAAATTGGGAGTAAAGAAAATATTATGGATGACAGATTTTATAGATACGCCACCTGTTTCTCCAAGCTCATACAGTGTAAAGCCATCAATCTGGAGGTATCCTTGGAAGCGCTCCTTGTTCACCCATGATGACAAACTAGCGTCTTCGTACTCTGCAACACAAAGAGACAGAATCTTTCAGAGGCACAGGCACCAAAAAAAAAGCCCATTGACATTCAGCGCACAGCCTGTCTATATTAAAAGCAAAGCAGAACGGCGTATTGATGCCTGGATTGTAAGAAGATCACAGTGTTTACCACCTGTACGCTCTCTGGGGGATAAAGATTGGGACACAAGCTGAGCATTCATAGACAGAGGTCAGTTAAACAATGATCAGAAAATTGTTTTGACAGAGGGGCTGCCTCTGGGTTACGTGGTCAGGGAGGTTATTTTGGGCCCGGAAACAGCACAATGGATTGTGACTCAGTGAGCAGATTGGGAATCAATGTGGGGGTAAACAATCAAAAGGTATCAGTTAGATTGTCAAGACAAAACTGAAAGGACATTTCGTTCAAGTCTGGCTGCACAATAAGCATGTTGTAAAAGATTCATTTGCTTATTTATCACAGAGCTGGTTGTCAGGAATATTAAAAAGGTGTCACTTTCATTCACAATAGCTGTTTTTTTGTTTGGATGCTGGTCCGCCTGACCTCATTTTCCCAACTAATATGCCGTTCTGTTTTCCAAAAAAAAAACACATTTGGGTTGTAAATTATTCACCACGCAAACATAAATTCATTTTCAGGACATAGTTTACACGTTTGGAGCGAATACATAATTCAACAGATGCGTTGGGCATTTAAAAAAAAAAAAAAAGATAAAGTGGCACCAAATAAATAAAACCAATCCCAGTAATATAAAGGATTGCTTCCTCAATGTGAACCACATGTTGTTGCTACCCTAACATCTGGAGGCAGCATGCAAACGGGAACCTGAGTCTGTCCCTACAGGGTATGGACGGGGTGTAGCGAGGTTGCTTAAGTAACGCTGTTTTCTCTGGCTGAGACAGGCTACAGGATGCACATAATTGATGTCAAATGTAGCTGGGACCTCATTATGACATGTTAATAAGTTATCATGACCTTTACTGCTACCATTACAATAATTACAAGAACACTGATGACTTTTACATGGTTCTTAAGCTGCAGAGCCCCCAACGGAGCCGAGAGCGGAATACTGAACATGACAAACTAAAACCTGAACAAGCTTTTAAAACCCCAAGGTCGTAGCTTATACTAGTATTAGAATCAAAATGACCTTAATGCAATGCACTCCATTTCTCTGGGCTGCTGCTGTGCAAAAGCAGTGTAGCATTGTTGTTAAGGCTGCTGAGTCAGTCAATCCGGCAGACATTCCAGAGAGTTCTTTCCACAGATGTTTTGGCTTTAAAGACAGCGTGCAGCTGCTGATACTCTTCTCCCAGAAGCGAGAGAGAGAGAGAGAGAGAGAGCTGAAGGCCCCACACTGGGCTCGTGCAGCCTGATGAACCTCTACACGGGACTGAACCTGCTTCACCTTGAAACAAATTAGAGCTGCTCTCGTCCTGGGCGGCAACCTCACCAATCTCCATACTGCCCTACAGGAGCCTGTCAGCCCAGAGTTCACACAGTGGGAGACAAGAGAGAAAGATGAGGGGCAGGAGGGGGAATAGAAACAGACTGTAGGTGGAGTGAGGATGATCCAGTGTCAGAGTTTTGAGCGGAGGGAGGAGGCAGCTCTGACACATCTCAAGGATGAAGGTTAATGGCACAGAAGACCTCCAAGACTATGCAAATGGTGTAGAAACAAAAGCAGCGGGAGGAACATCGGGGAGAGGGTGAGGAGGCAGGTAACATCATCAAAGATAACTCAAACAGGGTGAGACACAGACACTGGCACAAGATGAAAAGATCTTTGTATTTAACAGTGAAAGAAAGCTTAGAGAAATGAGGACAACATGTCTCACTGTCTTACTATAGTGAGAAAAGAAAAGCTTAAAGATTAACATGTGGGTCGCTGCCAAACAGCAAAACAAAAACGCATGTGAAGATGTGTCACTCAGTTATGGAATCAGCTACTTTATACAGAAGAAAGCAAGATAAATATTTATTTCAAAGAAACAAATTACTGGAACTTCCTGACTTTTTAATCTAGCACAACAGTACAAAATTCATTTTCTGAAGTATTTTGGATTATGGCATGCTAGTCACTCTGTGAGGCTGAACAACAAAGTTATTACAGTTCATCCTCTGGACACCACGGATGTCTGTACCTAACTTAAAGGCAACCAATCCGATAGCTGCTGTTCACTCAAAACCAGAAAAGTCAATCTCATGGTGTCACTAAACTCAGTATGATTTATCCTCTGGGGACCGTGAATGTTCATACCAGATTTCAATTCATCCAAGAAAAACAAAGTTGGTAGACCACCATCCAAATGTTTGGCATAACTTGGAAATTAAAACTCACAAACAAAACAGCACTGCAGTAATGAGTGGGGAAACATTTCAGTTATTGCACTTTTCATCAGCACGTCGTCCACACAGGCCTCGTCGTCTTTGCCAATTCAAATAACCTATGAAGTGAACACTGTCCATGTGTGCCGTCATAAAGTGCCATCAGTGTGTTATCACCTTTTTAAAGTGTGATCTCATCTTGTCATCACATTCATGGACTGTTAATCAGCCTGTCATTCAAACACAGGCAAAATAGTGCTGCCTCACAGCTGGCTGTGTTATTATAGCCTTCCATACAAGGAGTGGCAAAGGCCAAACCATAAACCACCAACTGACCACTAACTAATGTGTATTAACACTCAAAAACATGTTTTTAAAGCAAGTAAAGAGGCTGCAAATAGCATCCTGTGTCAACTAAAAAAAACCCAAAACATGTTAAATATATTTTTCTGTCTTCTTACAGTACTAACATAGCCTAGTGGGTTTCACTGCACACGCACAATGATCAAAACCATTTAGTGCTTGAAGCACAACAACAGTGCAGACCTGTACAGCAGTATGAGACTGAGGGTTTGTGTTATTAAATATGTATGAGCCTCTGTGCTGTACTATATTTTAACAACACTCTTCAAAGGGGGTGCCGCCGTTTGTGATGCGCACTAAACCAACCAAAGCTCAACAACAAAACGACAAATATCATTTTACACAAATCGACATGCCGACTTGGGACGGTGTGGCTTTGCTCAATGTCATCTATTCTTTAAAGACATAACAAGTCAGGCCCGCATGTGTACTGAATTTCTAATAAGTATTTTTGGAATCAAAACACATAAAAATAAAATACTGGGGCTGTGTGATAAAAGTTGCTTGTATATTCTGGGAACCGCTGGCCTCAGTAGCTGGTAGATAAAAACAATACAGCTAATACAAATGTGCGTTATACATACACACGCTTGACAGCGTCACCGGGAGCATATGTAAATGGATCTTAAAACGTTTCTGACTGGACATCATGCAAATTGAGCGAACCACATAAGGCGCTGCGGCGTTATTTATCCAACAACCATAAATCCAACATCCAGTCAGTGGATTTTCAGTGAGACCAGTCCTTTGAAACACAGCACAGCACGGCTGGTGGCAAACCAGATGCTGAGGACCACAGGTGGTAGAAAAAAAGAAACATGAGCATGAGCGGAGAAATTTATTTTCTGTCATTGTAGGTAAGTGCTTAATGAGCAAGACTCTCTTTTTCCCCATCCACTTTCACCTACAAAACCTGATAATAACTGTGTTTTTCCCTCTGCAATTTCTAGAGGAAGAGGAAAAGGAGAAATCCACCGTGTGAGGAGGGACACGACCATGTCATTTTGCCATGCTGCTCACCTTCTCAGTCCTTGACAAGCTTAATACGCCGTCACCATGGCAATGCTAGACATTCACCACATCCTCCGTATCAAGGTCCTGGAGGACTCTGCAGAGTGTGGAGTTTTTGTCATCAACATCTACTGTGGCGAGCCTCTTCTGCTGCAATTCTGGTGCAGGAAGCCTCCCTTCCGTAACGGTCAGGTGGAGCAGATGGATGCGATCTCGCAGGGGGTGGCGGAGATGGATTTTGTTCTCCGGGCGCTACACCGTGCACCAAACCTTCCCAACAGCCACTACTGGGGCCCATTTGTGTTATCGCTGTGCCTTGATGCTCTTCCCTTCCGCTTCCGCATCCCGCCTGAGGCCCACGGAGGCGGCAAAATACAAGACCTCTTGGACGGATGTGGTGAAGTCATGTTGTTCCGCTGAGAAGCTTCAAATTGTGCAACAGAAAGAAACTGCTCTTCCAAAGTTGTTCTGTCAAATCAGATCTTTTTTTTTTTTTTTTCCCCAAAGACTTGACTGCTTCAATTCTTGGCTTTACATGCCTGCATTGTACACTACCAGCTCTGCGCGAGTTTCTTTGGCCTTGACTGTGGTCGCTCACACCCATCCACCCTGGCCTGCTATGCATGTCCGCCCAAAGACAAACCACCACAACATCACTGGCCTCACCGCACACACAATAGTGGGCAGAGCCCTGGGTGTTTTATGATGGGCCAAGCACACCATAACTCAGTGTGGTGAGGAAGATGAAAGAACAGCAGCGGCGATGGGAAAACTAAAGCAAGACAGCTAGTGAACACAAGGATTGTAAGAAAGGAACGAGGAAAAAGACAAGGAACTGTACACAAACGGCACCCTGCTGGCCTCTTAAGTCAGCTCTCATGCCTTTCTATGACTAATTGAACAAAACAGACCCAAAATAACAGTGGATGAAGACAGGGCGATACAACACTCACCATCATAGGTAAAGTAGCCTCCGTCCTTAAAGACTACAACCGCAGGAAGCTCTGGCAAAGTTACTGACTGTTGAAAAACACAGAAGAAACTTAATTTAAAACCAGGTTCCATAAATCATTTTTACTCTATGAATGTACAGTATGTGCACCTGCAAAATGTGGGCCAAGGCTGTCGGCAGCCGGGCCTCACGGCAAACTTTTTTGCATACTGCAAAGACAGCGTGGTTTCTGTGTGTGCATATTCAAAGAGTTACCTCTGGAAGGACTTCCTCCGAGGCCGAGAAGAAATAAGTGTAGACAATAAGCTCAGAGGCAACTTCGCTGTACTTCTCCTGCAACGGCAAATGGGTCTTTCAGCATTTACACGATGGCTTTCAATAAACCAGTGGTAAACAATTGTAAAGGCTGAGTCACTAGGAGGTATTACACAGAACCTATGCTTTGTTAGAAGATGTTACAACAGCAGCAGAGCGGTGCCTCTATCATTCAATCAATACAGTTTTGTGGTTGTTTCGAGGATGCTGGGTGCTTTAGAATTAAATGGTGCTCTTCATTCATGTCTGGGTGACATAAATGGTACTTACTTTGAGGGGAGAGTCCCCACCGACATACACAAAAAGCACATCGTGCCGTTTCATCATGTGCTCAAACATCTGCTTGCTGGGAAGTGCCCGGACTGCTGGTCTAGAGAGAAATAAAAACCAACTGAGATTAGCTCATTATAATGAGTGAAATCCTATTCAGCACACAAATGGCACACTAGTGTCGTAACTGATGAACTCATTCAGTTCTTGATTTCTGTGCTGGTGGCACCACCTAGTGGGGATGCGACAACTTCCAGCCGTGGATTCAAATCCGAGCCAAGCTTTTGATCAACCCCTCTGTCATGGATCTAGCTCGATTTCCCTCAAGGAGGAGGAATCTGTCAGGCTCAGTTGATACAGTGGCTTAAACTGGAGCATCAGAGGAGGAAATCCACTGAGCTATGAAACAAATATGGCCTGCAATGACAGGCTTGCTTGGACGGTTATTATGAACACAGCATGTGTTTCTGTGAAATAAGGGAAGGTCTATATATTCTCCATTCTCACATCATTTCTTTTTCAAGTGACTGAAGTCTGTGACTCACCCTGACACCCTGTTGGCAAACTCTATGATGTCATCTTTTGTCCTTGGTCCCTTGTAATTATAGGCAAGATCACCCTTTAACCTGAAGAGATAAAGAGTGAATGGCAGATATTTTGAAGTGTACAAACATTCAGTGCCAGTCGTCGTTTCTGTGAAGCGAAGACACAAGATTGAAACATTCATGTGAAAATAAAATGAAGTCGAAATGAACTGTGCGACATTGAACTTTGCATTCGAGATATTGGTTTGTCTGAAAAACTCATTCAGCAGAGGCAAAGCACAAACTAAACAGTTTGATTAGTCACTGGACAGGAAATTAATCAGCAACTGATTTTTTTTTTTTTTTGGCAATCGAGCAAAAATCATAAATATTAGTCGTCCCTGCTTCTCAAATGTGAACGTGTGCTCTGTTTTACAAACTAATTGGCGACTTTCTAATTCTGGGTAGGTACTAGACCCCCCCTTTGCCTCGAGGAGGGCCTGAATTATTTGTGGCGTGGATTCAACGTGTTGTTGGAAACATTCCTCAGAGATTCTGTCCATGCTGACACGATGGCATCAAGCAGTTGTTGCGGATACGTCATGATGTGAGTGTCTCCAGTTCCACCACATCCCAAAGGTGAACTACTGGCTTGTCATCTGCTAATTGTGGAGGTTATGTTGGTGGAAGCGAGATCACGCGTGCTTTGTGACAATAGCACCCTAAGTAGCCATTAGAAGGCGGGTTTAATGGATATAAACAATACCCAATTGGTATAAAGAGGCTTAATGTGTGCCCAAAGAATACGATATACACTGTTACACCTCCACTAGTCTGGATGGTTGAAAAACCAGGTTGGATCAATAGATTCATGTTGTTTACACCAGGTGGTTGGGGGAGCTTATCAGGATGTCTCCTGAGCGTCTTCCTTTGGAGGTGTTCCTGGCACGTCCAATTGGCAGGTGACACCGGGGCAGACCCAGAACTCGCTGGGGGGGTTATATAGCCCATCTGGTGTGGGAAAGCCTCGGGGGCCTTGCTAAATCTGCTGCCATGCAACCCGACCCCGGATAAGTGATAGGAAATGGATGGATGGATGTTTACACAAAGTTCTGACCCTCATGATATCGAGATTCGTCGATTTCTGCAGACTTGATCAGTCTCAGTATCCTGTACGCTGTGGATCCTGTAGCCCGTCCACTTCAATGTTCGTCATTTTAACATGCGGTAATTTGAGTTGTTGTCGCCAACCTTCCTGTCAGCTTCAAACAGTCTGGGAGCTGTCCTCTAAAATATCTCATAAACAAGGTATTTCAGCCACTAAACTGCCACTCCATGGCTTTTTTCCCTAATATGTCTCTGTAAACTCTAGAGACTGCTGTAACTGAAAAACTCAATAGATCAGCAGTTTCTGAAACACTCCCACCCTGGGGAGCGTTTCCATCCTGTCTGGTACAAACTGTCGTTCCACAGTCAAAGTCAAATAGATCACATTTCTTCCTCTTTCTGATGTCTGATCTGAACAACAGCTGATCGTCTTGATCAAGTCTGTGTGTTGTCATGCATTGGGTTGCTGCCAAATGACTGAACAGACGTTTGCCTTAAAAAGTAGCTGTAACTTGTAAACAGAATGTTTTTGGGTTTGGACATTTGAAGACGTCACCTGGGGCTTTCAAAACATGTTAGAGGCTCTTTTTTTTGTACATTTAATAGAATAAACAATTAATAAACAGTCAAAAAAAAAAAAAGTCAGATTAATCAATAATTTAATTGTGCCAAACACAAGGGCTGCCTTTAAAGAGCTAAAGTCGGTGCCTGACATCTGAGCACGGCAACCACAACCTGTCCCTCACAAGATGTTCTGATGAAACAGCAAATCCACCAGGAAATGCTTCTTCACCAAAATTATCAAACCTCCAATGAAAAGAAACGAAACAAATGACCGTCTCTAACTCGAGTTCCAGCCAGAGGAAAGCGCTGGAATCAAACAGCATGCATTAAGGATTACAAAGGTTGCATCAGCCCGCAGGGCCTAATGAACTCAGGGGGAAACAGAGCTCTAAATCAAGGCTCTTTCTGTCTCAGAGGGAGGCATCTCACGTTTTCTCGATGGATGTTTCATCACTTTCTTGGTTTAATGTTATGAACCCTGCCGTGATCCTGTGGCAGTTTCCTAAATGAGCTTGATGAAACTAAATGGGGAGGCCATTATGGCAGCTTGCAGATAAATGATACGGAGGAAAGTCTGCAATGTAAGACGATCATTTCTCTCAAGTCAACATGAGCTCCGCTGTTGAGCAGCTGGTGTCTACCTAAACCCATTAATTTCATTTAAAAAATGTCACTTGCACTTCAAGGGGGGAACGAGATGACAGGGAAACATCAGTTGAATACGGTCATAGTATCAAACTTGTTTTGCCAATCAATAGATCACAATTTAAAGTTTGATTGGGACAAACCTGAGAAAAGCGAACCGTATAAAAGCTGGTAACATTGTAATTAGCGGCAGGCGTGTCAAAGCTAATCAAATTTAAGCTCAAAAAGGTGTGAATAGAGTTTGTCACTTAGTTATGCCTGAAGGAAGCTGCAACAACACGTGCTCCCTCCTGAATAAGTCATTTAAAAAGGCATCTCTACAGGCCAAACCTCAAGAGAAAAAAAGACAACAGTGGGGTGAAAGGATCCTGATAATAACACAATACAAACAGAAGTAAAGACACTTAGGACAGCGACGGTAAAGAGAGCTACAGTCATGGCTACAGCAGACAATGTAAACATCTACAACTGCTATATAGTCAGATCGATGCCTCTCTGACACGCTTAACAAATACTGAAAACTCAAATACGCTGGACAGATTATCATTCTGTGTCCAGACTATTTGCAAAAAATAGTATATAATACACAAAACACAAGATTTGAATCAAAGGAAACAGTAAAACTTACAGTTTTATTGTGGGGTAACCACGAACACCGAACTCTGATGCCATTCCTGCAACACAAAAACAATTTTAAGGTTTTAATTATCTTTTATGCAAAAGATTATAAAGTACACTGTCGTCTCCTTACAGGGTTCAAATACCCAGATGGGTGTCTGAAACATAGTTCAACATTATGGGATTCACGCAAGATTGATACCTTCAAGTCGCTAAAGGAAAATATGAAGGTTTGTTACTTTCTGACAGAGCCAAGCTAGTGGCCAGGCTAAGCTAAGCTAAGCGGATGCTAAACAGACATCCAACACCCCCTAAAACTGCCACTTGAGCTTATCTCATTAGTATTTATTGCTGCACTTTTAGCTGTAGCCTTATATTTAATGGACAGATAACAAGAGCGGTATAAATCAAACTCTTTGCTTTAATCTAATAAACATATTTCCAAAAATGCCTTTAAAAAGGCCATAATTACATAATTACACTGGCACTTTCACAATACTAATTTCACTCTATGATTATTGTGTCAAAAATGTGGCAACAACAATAATATTCAGACATCATGATAATGTTTCAGTAAACAATATTTCAAATATTTAGCCTTGAGCTTTTATTAAAAAAGCCTTTTACATCATCTTGCTGAACAACACAGTCGATTAGGCTCAATCTTCGTCTCCGCCACACGAAATAATCACCCGGGGGACAAACAGGCTCCAAGGGAAGACATTAAAATCCTTCATCATCTACTCACCAGAGTAAGCGGTGGCATCCATCTTTCCCACACGGACCGGCGACCCGGAGGTCTTCAGCTCAACTCCCACCTCGTGCCATACCGGCTCGAGTTTTTTACAGTAGCCGCACCACGGTGCATAGAACTGAAAAAAAACCAGGCGAAGGAAGCAATCTTTAGAGCATTTCATCAACACATATCTTTGCACACTGCTGTACATTTTTGAGTGAGTCGATTTTAAAACATTTAAATGCTCACATTTCATCTTACACCGGGGAAAATACTACACAGACCAAACTTAGTTTCACCTTATGCGACAGCGGGACTAACACACCAATCAAATGATTTGGTTGTGGTGTTGTTTAATGTTCTGTGATTGGACAAAAATGAGTTTAAATGATTTGTCTTTTAGGTGTGTGTGACCTTAAAGCTTCGTTTGATCTGCGTCATGTACTTTGAAAGATATCTGACCTGATGTCTGTGTAACCTCTGACATAACTTTGGAGTACAAAACGACCACAATGTTTTTGCACACAACAAATGGGGATAACGGTCACAACTGTAACTAGGCTCATTTGAATACACGGCTGCTAATTAGGGCCAGATGAAGGGCTATTGAGGACACAGCTGAACCCAAAAAAAAACAAAACAGCAAAGTTATGGCTGGACATCTAAATAATGAGCTGAAACTCACTACAAAGCTCTGGAAATCTGCAATAATTATCTGTATGTTCGTCACTAGGACACATTAACACATGAATACATTAATAATTACTTCGTTCTGCACAATAATCATCTGCGTATGAAAAACTAACATCTGTATAACCGCTTGACACGGTCAGAGACGTCCCAGCACGAGGACGAACTCCTGCAACCCAAACTAGGGAGTGAAAGCAGCTTTTGGGTGCTCCAGCTCGATTTGTTTATATGAACCCAGACACAAACTCCGATATAAACCCCTACAAGCCCCCCGGGCTTTTCCCAGCATGCATGACTTCTCATTCACTAATCACAAACACAGTGGACAGTCTGCACACACACACCCTCCGGCCCCCCACGCCCTCATACATCCCACACCGACTGCTGCCACTTCCGTAAGGGATGATCCAGCAGACAGTGGGGTGTTAGATATAAAATAAAGCATAGCTGAATGGACACAGACTGGTTTATATATACAGTGTGTGTGTGTGTGTGTGTGTCAGACTTACATCAACCAGCCAGATGTCGTTCACTCTGGTGTCTTTAAATCTGTGAAAAAGAAAAACGGATGAGCGATATTAGATGAAGTTAATATGCTAAATATTAAAAGAGAAGAATGATTACAATCCAAGGCGTGTGCATATGAGAGGAGGGAGTTATTAGGTGCAGAAAAAAAAGCCACTTGAGTACCAAAAGAAACACATTAGAGGATGCCACAAACACAAGTACACATGAGACTAAATCTCAACAGACTTCCCCCATTAGAGGCATCCAATTAAAAAAGAACCATGCAGCTGGAAAACCCCCCCAATCTTTTTTCTGCTCTGGAAATGTAACAAACCATTAAAATCTGCTGAAAGTTCAGTGCAGGAGTTGCCAAACTACAGCGATTGCACGCCTTTCCTCCAAAAAGAGGAAGAACAGTGCACTTCAAAGGGCAATGTGCATGAAGTCTGTCGGTGAAGGCTGCATCGCATGCTCACGTTTTAACGTCAGGAAAGAGAGACAGGAAGGTGAAAGACTGGAGAGCAAAGAGCATCACTTACGTGTCATCTAGATCCTCGACAATAGCGAGCACCGCTGAACTTAGGAAAGCAGCTACAACTGTGGTATTAAAAAACACACATAAAGTACATGTTATGTTAATGTTAGCACCAGCTTGACCGTGTCTGATATTCCAGCCTGGTGAAACCTCATGACTGGAGCAGCATCACCGGCTAAAGCTGTCGTCCGCCCCCTCCTCCTCCTCAAGCTAACTGTGCATCAATTAGCTTCGCGTGTTTTTCGGACAACACGAGCCGTGAAGGTCGTTTTTAACGGCGTGCCGCGCTGAAACGTGTGTAAGTCTAACGCTGAGTGTAGCTGGAATTCAGAAAAAAGTGAACGTACCTCCACAAAACAGGGAAGCTTTCACTTCTGCCATCATCGCTCCGAGTGGGAACAGCAAGCAGGAAATACAGCTGCTAAATCGGGGGTAACGCGCATGCGCGGGGTCACGCAGACCCTTGGAGGCGTCAGGCGCCAACAGCTGCACGCTGATTGGTGTTTGATGTTCAGCCTAATATTTAAATATATTTTAATATATTTTTTAATATATTTTAATATTTAGACAACAGAAGTACTCAGAACGGATGTAGAAATGTGTATATAATATATAACTATTTATAAAATATAACTATTTATAATTATATCTATTTATATCCTATGCCACCATTTATACTGTACATTCATGCCTATATTTACTTAAGATATGTTTATTTTGTATAATGCGTCTTTCACACGCACTATATAATAATAACTGTTCATACTGTACATAATACATATAAGAACTTTTTTCTCTACCTGCTACTACCAAACTGTATATATACATAAATATATCTGTTAGTATATTCATCTCAACGTGTCCATGCTGCTAATACTGTATATATATTCTATAACATTTGTTTACTGTACTTATCCCATAGCATATTCATATTTATACCTGCACTATATTTATATATCCTGTTAATTTGTACATACTCTGCACTTCGGGTTAGATGCTAAACTGCATTTCGTTGTCTAAGTATTTGTTACTTTATGCAAAGACAATAAAGTTGAATTTAATCTAATCTAATCTAATGATATTTAACAAAATATTTTCTCATATATTGACTTTTCGAATAGTATTTTTCTAATAATATCAATGAAGTTTGCATTTATTTAAGTTAAGTCAAGTTAAGTTAAGTTAATCATGCTTTTTTGTACACACGAAATTATTTCTCCGCATTTCTCCCATCCAGCTGGCACCTGTCGGAACACACCTGCACGTGCACAGGAACACACAGATAGCGACAGATGCCATATACACATATATACTGGAGCAGTGGGCAGTAGTTTAAACGTTACTTCACAGCTAAATAGACCACCATAGAAAATTATGTGATTATAAAAGTAGATGAAATGTGCATTTAGCTCCTTTTTTAAAGTAATATTTAATCATATTTATTTATCAGATAAAAATCTGTGACGGTTTTAAATCAGGGCAAAAGGGATGACGATAATAGCAAAGACTCGCCACAAAGCGGCGCTCTAAGATAATGAAAATGGGCAGCAGGCCAACTTCCTCCACTGCCTATATCCTCTATTTACTGTAGGTAAATGTAGCAGTGAAACCATTTAGAAATACTCCATTGCAAGTAGAGTCCTGCATTCGAAATTATTTTTGAATATTATCAGCAACATGCACTATAATGCATTCAAATACTCATTATTAATGATGGAAGAAGTATACAGATCATGTTAAAATGCTCCAAGTCCAAAACATTACTCAAGTAAAAGTATGTAAGTATTATCAGCCAATATTATATAAAGTATCAAAAGTCAAAGTACTCACTCTGCAGTATTTTACTACTATGTATGATGTTTTTGGATTATTATTACTACTGCATCATGTTGAATATTTCAGTCTACAGTCTGTGCATTAATCAACTTCACATATTATTTTGACATGCAGTGATGCACAGAGCTTTTGAAACACCTGACTGTTTGGTAATGTTGACAATCCAGTTTTATCATTTCATTATTATATATCAGTATTTATGTATCAGTATATATTAGATTTTTTTTTCAATATTTGATTGCTATTACTAATGCAAAACTAAGCAGCGACTGTTATCTTCTGTATTATTTAATAAAAAGGACAATATGTTTGTACGTAAAATATTTAAAAAGTAACAAACAATTGATAAATGTGTTGGAATAGGGATTACAATATTCGTTTAAGCATGGAGTACCTGGAATTGTACTCAAATAAAGTACTAAATATACTTAGTTACTGTCCTCAGCACCACTGAAGGTATTTCCATCATGAATTCCACAAAAAAAACCATCACATGAATGTTTCTTTTATTGCAAACATATTTTAAGCTTTGAGAATAATAATTTGTATCTAATACTGTCTGAATAGCTTAAAAGTTATCTAACATGTTTCCACATAAACTTCATTTTCA
Source organism: Miichthys miiuy (assembly GCA_036365135.1). Taxonomy (NCBI): domain Eukaryota; kingdom Metazoa; phylum Chordata; class Actinopteri; family Sciaenidae; genus Miichthys; species Miichthys miiuy. The sequence continues at coordinate 6,743,652 of CM071618.1, forward strand.
AAGGTTATAATTCATCTTCATTCAGTCCTTCTGACACATTTACACATATAAAGATCTCACATCACACAGGAGCACATTAAAATATCAAAGTACAAGGCATAGGATGGTTAGCTTCACAGAGTGTGGATGAAGTTTATAAAATAAATAAAAGGTTTCGTGTTATATTATTTTTTTAATATTATCTGTCTTCCTCTGAATCCTCACACCCCCAGCTGGCATGATGGGCGTATTGATATGTTTTAAAACGTCACTAAACTCACACTCGCCTGTCACTGCACTAAATCAGTTGTACCATTTTAGTCCTAACTACTTATGATGCATTACCTCAGCTCGCAAAGAGTTTTAAGACAGGCAGACGTCTTAACAGATATTTGATCTTTAAACATGAACTTGTAGAGCGTTTGATAAACATGAAGCAGTTCTTTGAGTGAGAGAAAATCTGACCTTGGTTTAAAAATTTTGAATCAGAAATTCCAGTTTCTTTTTAACAAAGTGATTTCTATCATTATGTTTGTTGTTTTCTACCAGAGGGGCTCTACCCAACAAGACTTTTATGTACACAGAATATCCATCAATCTGAGCCGTCATTCTTGCAGAAATAGTTTTGCACCCTGAGAAAGAGCTGCTCTTTCTCAAGGGATGAATGGCGATCATGACTGTGTTACTAAATAGACTCATGCGGAGGGCCGTCTTGTAGAAGCCTCGTGTGCCAAGTTTGTGAGGGTTGAATGCCTTTGTTTTTTTGTTTTTTTTGGAGGGCCCGAAAAATTGGACTCAAGCTGTTAACCTACCCCCTTGTAAGGCAACAATGACTTCTGCATTAACAAAACTGTGAAAACAATGAACACAGATGCACTTCCTTACAGTTAACTCTAAACAAATCTACATTTTTACATTTGCATTTTGCCTGCAGTCAAAACGTACGTAATGCTCCGCTGAGTTCCACGGTTTCATATGAGGCGTTAGGAGAAGTGAAAGCAACCGTCCCATGGTGGGAGGACCCATAAAACATACAAAAGGCATGAATTTTAATCAAGTGTTTGCCTATTTCACACAACTTTCCCAATAGGAAGTTTTAGTACAGCAAGGTCATTTGTCTTCTTTTAGATAAAGACATGACTTGTTCCCTCCATCGCAGGCTGAGCTGCAGACTCCCACATTCAATAAGACTTCAGTCAGCTGTCTGACTGAACCCACACACGTCATCTTACGGAACGGGTCAGATATGACCTCAAATGACCCCTAAAACAAAGCTTTCTTTGCCCCCATCACATGGCAAACAAGAGCGGTGAGATGATTCAGTGATCAACATAATGGCAACACTCGATGCTCGGCTCTAAATACATCAAATTATTTGTTTATAAAGTAAATAAAATAAGCAACATTACAAGCTACATTAATAATACACATTATTATACAGACAAAATAAATTTCACCAACATCCATAAAGGCAGCATTAAGTTCTCACTTTGGTGGAGAGTGTTGTAAAATGATAATGACACATATTTCTTTTATGTTCTTTAATTTAACAGTCGCCCAAGAACCAAGTGAAACTGCTTAAAAGCTTAATTATTCTTACTTGACTTAAATCAGGAAGATTTTGGACTAAATTTGCCCCCATGACTTCAATTCTTTCATCTTTAATGGTGGCAAAACTTCACACGCTTGTACGTCAGTTAGAAAACCCACGCAGTCTAGCGTCACTTGGATCTCAGAGTACTCTCATGCCAAAGAACCGACTGCATATCACAGCAACAAAACAGGAATTATTCAATGAGTTTCAAGCTGGTGTTTTTACAAACAAAAACAAAAAAACTTCCTAAATGCTGGTGGAAATTGCACCATAAACAAATATCATACACAAAGCTTTTGTGACAGCTTCCTGTGTTCCCACAGGAATAAAACACCAGTGCAGTAACGCTGTGGGTAACACTTCAGGGAGCACTTTAAATGAGAAAACAACAGGCTTTGCAGATGCATCATATATCTCCTGGAAAACCAGGCTGATCTTGGAGGTCCACTGGAGAATAAATGCAAAAGATAAAACAACTGAGATAGAAAAGAAGTAGGTTTATGTGCAGCCCTCTCAGCTCTGGTTGCAGTCACACTCCACACCACAGACATCGATGTGTTTGATGCTATTCGAATTCTTTTGAAGTGGTCAAGCCGCACGTTCTGAAATCTCTCCAACTGTTCGCATCTGCCTACAGACAGACGGACCTCCATTGATGCTGCCACACATCGCGTTAGAACACCTGAAGGCCGGTCAGGATCCCGTCATGTTTCTTTTCTTGACACGCTCAAGTAATGAGGCACACTGGTGGCGTCGCTTAAAGTGAGAAAAACAAAATGGAGGTCAAGAGTAAGAAGCAGCAGCATTTACTTGGAGCAGCTATGTGCAGCGTTGCATAGCTTCGTTCCGTCTAAGAGTACATAGTCCTCAATGATAGCTTCATGTATCCATCAGTGGGCATCGGTTCCTCATTCCAGGATGTCAGTTTCAAATGGGACCAGGTGGTAGTAGGAAAGGTTGGTGACATACGCTTCTGTTTCCTCATCACAGACGTCTGCTTCCATTGGCAAAAACTCTGTTCCATCCTCATATCTGGAAATAAGATTAAAGGGACATTACTCAAAGGACAGGATGGACCTGTCTAGTCTAACTTAGGAAAAGTGTTGTGCATTTGATTTAACACCTTGTCTGAACTGTCTACATCAGCCCATAGAGACTTTATTTGCTTGTACAAGGTCAGAGCACTGCTGTTATGTAATTTCAGCTGTTTCACAGCGATGTAAAGACTTGTTTTGTGTCAAGTACCGAGAGGAATGTGTTTCTCTTTTGCTTCCTACACACACCCAGGGAAGGAAGAGGTGCACAGACACACTTCCTGCAAGGGATGGAGGGGTCCTGGGGTTGGGCCACATCCACATCAACTTCCAAACACTTACTGTACACTCAAGAGCAAACAATGACATTTCTGTGGAAAACAAGCAGGTAGCTTGCTTGCTGGCTCATGGCCTACAGAGTAATCTATGAAAAAACAATATGACAAAGACTGACGGGAGCAAGAGTGGTCTTAATACTAACGTATGTTCCACAGAGTCGGTGGACGAGGGTCTCTCTTTTTCTTCGGGAGGCTGTGATCAAAGACGATGGTTTCCGTATTGGCAAGACAGAATCCATTGGAGCGCATGATTTCTAAAAAAGGTACAGAGTGCAATATTGGATCAGCTGTGAAGTCATCGGTTCATTGAGGATGTCAACAGTGGAGTCATGTTTGTGTTTCAAAATTATACTAGATATATACCTGATATCTTGATTGGACTTTGAAAGCACGGCTGGATTCTGTGGACTTTGTCGTTCCTCAGCACCTGATCCAGCGGCGATCGCTCAAAGAAAGTCAACATGACCTCTGACCTGGAATACTGTGGAGTCAATTAGTCATTTAGTCCACATAGTTGTAAGTTTCAAACATCCAAACATCCACCTTTTACCCACAAGCAAGAGGTACCATGAAAAAAAAATCTTCTAATGCACAGTGAATATAGATGAAGGACAGACCTTGCATGGCATGTTGATCGCATTCTTCAGTAGTCTTTCCACCTCGTTCAGTTTCTCCTCGATGTCATTTGCCTCTTTGATTTTTACCAGCCCTGAAACAAACAAAAACATGAACATCTGAAATAATCAGCTCGAGTGTGAAGTGCACCCCACACACACACACACACAGACACACACACCAATACCACGGCCAAGATGCACCCATGTTCAAAACATTACAGAAAAGGGTTTGGCACCATCACTCACTGCACGTTGATGCTCCACCACATGCAGCTGCATCCCTATTTATTTTTTCACACCTGCCTCTCACCAGAGTCCTTCAATGCAGCACAACATTAGTTACTCCAGCCTAGAGCCGGGCTGGCCAAATGTTGATCTGCCATAAGGTTTCTAGCAAATAAAATGTACAATTAATTAAAAAATATATGATAAATGTAGGAATGTTATGTTATATACTGTATGTAGGAAATATTTCTCACAGAAACTCAGGATCCTGGTACCATTTCGCCTTTTAGCTATACAAAACAATAGCTGTGGCCAACCTTTAAGTTTCAGCTTTGGCCCTCCAATGGGAAAAAAAAAAAAAGTTTCAGCACCCCTGGCCTAGAGAATGACATTAAAAAAATTCCAAAATCAACACTGGACTAAAGGGACTGACGTACAGAGAAACTGGCCCACAATCAAAAAAGTTTAGTGTAACTATTTCTGTGCCTGTGCAATAAAAAAAAAAGGGCAGCTGCTATGACCTTTCCTGCCTCCAGACTGTAATCTGTCCAGGGGGGTGAGGACACAAAAAGCCAGACAGGTCTTGTCTTGAAAAAGGTTGGCATAAATGCAACTGAAAAGGTAGTCTATTTATTACAGTAACCTTTTTATCCACAACGCCCCCTGATATTTACCTCGAGTAGGAGAAGGAAAAAAAAGAGTACTTATCATCGCGTTTAGAACAAAAACACAGTGCACACAGTGTAAAGTGACGCTGCCGGCGTGATTGCAAACATTTGTACGAGCGCGGTAATAACAGGAAAGTAATAACAGTGATGCGATGTCTGTGATAACATGTTAATCCTGCACGAAAATAGGAATGCAATTTAAGAGGTAGTGGGAGTGTAAAATCAGCACTTTTAGCAAAGCAAGACTGCCGCCTATGTGAGCGAGCAGTCAGCAGAGCATCATTTACTACCATGCTGACAAAGGGATGTGGTGAGAATAATGATGAAGACTGTAGCCGCACTGACGAGGCTCTGTCTACTGTACTGAAGTCACACGGCGGTTACTGTTACATGGAAGTACTGAGTAAGAGAGCCTAAAGCAACACTATGCACATTCACAGTCTCATCCATTTATAATGGCGAGCAGTGATGACATCATACCCACAGGGATGTGAGGAGTGATCAGGCTGCTAAATCATCACTAGGAACCAAGTGAGACTCACACCCAGTCTGAACCGCATACTGCCGCCGCTGGATCATGTTCTTTTGTTTAACCTTCAAAGTCCCTTAAAGACCTGTTTGTCAGTTTTTCTCTGTAGCCAGATTATACGTCTTATAATGATCTGTTGTGTTGTTTTGCCATAACCATAGACAGTATGAAATATGGATGTTGTATCCGTGACGTCACCCGCAGGTTTCTGTAAAAGTGTTGGCATCTTGCCTGTACAATGGTGGTAAGTTAATGTCGTAAAATGAAGACAGATGTGATGCAAGTTGAAAAATGTTCAGACTGAACAAAATTGAACCTGTAGGACACCAGAAGTGGCTGACATACTTAAATAAAGACACAAATATTGGAAACCATTGCATAAGTTCAATCTATGTTGCTGCAGTGCGTGCCATTTTGTGCAACGGTTGATTCTCATGGTCGATTTGGAGATTTGGTACCAAAGATAGAGCCTTGACAAGCTCCAAGTCGGTGTCATTTAAGAGAATCTTGAACGGAAACGACGCCTGGATGATAACTTCACCGCAGAGACTTTAAACCACACCCAGTCTTGTTAGCTGTTATCCTTGTAAACAGAATGGGGAAAGTTTATGTGCTGCCATGTTGGAGTGCTAACATTATGAATCAAGTGCAAACAAGTGCACTTTATTTTTTATTTATTGGGCGCAGGCACACAAAGCTCCCAGGGTGCACATGGAAACAGGGTGGGATTAGGAAGAACGTATTATCATATGTTATCAGAGAGATCCAGTGTTTTATGTGCGATATGTCAATATTTCCAAAGTCAGAATTAAACAATCGCCTTGGTAAGGATGATGAGCGTTGGATTTGCACTGCATAAAATGGCCGGCTGTGTAGAATGCTAAGATATAACAGATCTGTCTGATATGCTAAAGAGAAATGTGTGGTTATTGTTGCAACAGCTTGGTTTTGGTTGTGCAAGACTTCGTCATAGTAGCAGTTTTTGTTTTGTTTTTTTTTCAATTAGAGACAGCACATACAACACATACATGCTGGCTGCCATCGGATGGGTAAAAAAAGATGTTAATCAGCATAACCAAGCTGTTGTGAACGGCAGATGCTGGTTAGAATCAGATATTAATCTTTACTCTGCCTTCCTGGCATCCTTACCATAATCACAATAAAACCATATCTTATTCTGTGAGATCTGAGATCCGAATAATGCATAATGAAGGTAAAACAGTGAATAATAAAGAGATTAGGGGCATTTTGGAGAGGTTAATGTTGGTTAGGTGAGGCTAAAGTGTCAGCAAAAGCACAAAACTCAGGTGTGTACTTGCTGGCTTGGTCCAAGCAGGCGGGTGATACAGAATGCAATCAATCCTGACAATGAAATTGCAGTGCGCGGCTGGATTGCCAGTGACACCCCTCCAGGTCCTACTTTACCTCTCCTCCCACTGTGGGGTAAATCACCAGTTCCATCTCCAAAAAAAAATCTGTGTACATTTCATCTCAGATTTGTTATTTTTGTTACGATTACAGGGTTGTCCTCTGGAAAACGTCTTCAAAGACACAATTTTTTTTCCCCCTACCAGGGTTCGTAAGTGTATTTCAATTTCCTGTGACAGAGTCTATTTCCTGCATTAACTTCCTCCTACGCTTGAGCGTATTATTCAACATTTTCTATCTTCTTTTTGAGATTATTCATATAGAACCCAGTAAATCTAAGTGTCCTACAAACACTTCTTCATCTTCACTTCAGAGAAAACTATTCTGCTGAAAAACTACTTAAGCTAGGAGGGGCTTTTGATTGTTTATTTACAGCCTTATCTCCTATTTGGAAGATCTGTGGAAGTCTCTGCTTAGTACGACAAGTTACTAAAGCGTAAACAATAAGAGTAACTACATAGATACCTCATGCAATTTTAGTGTCTGTGCCCGCCTAGTAATTTTTGTAATTGCTAAGTTTCGCTGCTGTTAGTTCTACCACTTTATCTATTAACTAACACAGTAGAAGTAGGAACTCGCCTGAGTTCAAGTCATCCTCGAACACATTATCTAAACAGTCAATCAGAGATGTTGTAAGCAGCAGCTATTTCGCAGCTATCTTCGGCATGGATCTGATAAGCACATGTCAGCGGCCTCACGCTTTATCGTCTAACCACTAAACCCTCCGCTGTTTCGGCAACGTTGTTATTTCTGGACGCCTCCGTCAACAAGCAGAGCACATCAAACCTCAGTGAGCAAACATGTCTATGAGAAAGTCATATGCTATATGCACACATTACTGTACAAGTACCAGTGTTGTCTGTGGCTCTGTCGTAAACCACTACCCTGTGCACTGTATTTACGTTTATTAAGTTTCTATTTTCTAACAGTAAAATCAACGTATTTTACCATGAGCACATACCAGAAAAGTCATGAGTAATCAAATTAAATTATTAATTAATTAATTATTTGACAGTCGAGAGTTAGAGGAGAAGTTTGATCACCACTCTTGTGTTTGTCTGTTAAATTTAAGGCTATAGCCAGCAGCATGTTAGCTTAGCTTAGCATAAAACTTACACTTTGGCTTTTTACTTCCAGCACCTCTAAAGCTCACAAATTCATGTTTGTTTGATTCGTACAAAAAACGATGTGTCTCTTTCGGACGGAGTGAGGATTGCTTTTTTTCTCTATGTTTCCAGTCTTTATGCTAAGCTAGGCTAACCTAAGCTGTTCACTGTAGCTTCATATTTAATAGACAGATACAAGAATGGCCTCTGTTTTCACCTCTAGCAAGATTCTAGCATAAAACAGCACTCAAACATGACTCATGACTTAATACGCCTGTGAGCCAATCAGAACCGAGAATTTTCAGTGGTCATGATATAAAAGTAGAATTCATAACACATGATCAACAGCATGATCTATTGACCCTCCTTTAATAAATGTGTAAATCAGCACTTTGGAGAAGTGAATGACTGTAAGAGGGAGTATTTTCGGACACATCCTGAGTCAACGTGCCTGTGTGGAATCCAGCTCACATGGAATGTGAGCAATCACTTCCTGTCTGTGTTCACTCCAGGGTCACATGTAAGGTAAGCATTACAGGCCCTTCACAGACCAGTGGGACTAAATATGGCAAGACCACTCCTTACCCAGTCACCGTCTCTCTCTCTCTCTCTCTCTCTCATCATGACATCAGTCTGAGAGCTCTGCATGTCTTCCTTGTTGCCTAGGCGCAGCACCGAAACAGGAAAACATGAGCAGAAACTGGAGCAAAGTGGACTGAGAAAGGCCAGAGCTACATTTTTTCACAAGGACTTTCGATCTGAGTGGCAAGTGAAAGGGATGCAAATGAAATATTGAACAGAGGTAGGAATTAAGGAAAGGCCATTAGGGGGATGTTATTAACTTTGTGGCTTGCTATCCATCAATGAACTTGTCCAACCGGCTTTAGTCACTAAAGTAACTTTTGGCTATAATCAAGATATAAAGAGAGAAAAAGAAAGAAGTGAAAAGTGAGTCATGAGATCCGAAATGTCTCTTCCCAAAATGCACTGCACAGTGCAATGGCAGCGGCAGAGCAGCGAGCTGTCAACAACCTCGTCAGCTATTTCAGTGCATGGGCAGGAAGCTTTCCAGTCGCCTCTAAAGGGATGTTTCCAAAACATTCGTATAGGCTCAGCGGATAGAGACAAAAGAGAAGTGCCAAGAAGACTGTGTGTGTGTGTGTGGGGGGGGGTGTATCATACACACAGAACAGGCTGTGAGCTCTGCCAAACTTGTTGGCAGTACCACAGTACCACAGTGTCAAAGATCCAGACTCTAAGGGCCATAGGTTTGGGTTACATATGGCAAAAGACATGGCCTCTACAAAGCCCTGCACAAAGCTTCGCTGTAGAGTTTTACCAGATGGCACAGCAGCTTTTTCATGAATTATAATCTTCAAACATGTCAATAAAGTTATTTTTGGTGTTGATGTTTAGCGATAAACAAGATTTTTTTTTTTAGTAAAAGGTCACTTTAACTTACTATTTAAAACTTTTAAAGACTTTTTTAATTGAATCCTGTTGTGTTTCTGTAACATCACTGTGTCATGTGTCTCCAAATTGTCAGCTTTTTTTAAACTCACCAAATTTGTACTGGATAACGGTGACACATCTCAGTAAAGCAGATGTGTTGCTGATGACTTTGCCTTCATGTGAAAGCGATGGCTTCAGAACTAGTTGTTGGTTTCTGAGAACCAGATAATTACTGCCCAAACACTCCTCCTAAAGAGTCATGATGCGTCAGATGCAGAGAGAAAATGTACACAGAGAAGTCAGTGTCGGGTGTTTACCCACGGGGAATCCAACTTTTTAGGCCACAAAGAGGTAAAAGTAAACCTTACAGAACACACAGCCTTTTAGCTCCCAAATATTGACAAGGATTTGGAAACGTGCTGTCAGCATGAAGGTCTTGTGGTCTACAGGCTATGTGATAGGTCTGCCAATGTGGCTTCCTAAAGTGGACTTTGTTAAATATTAACCCGTCCAAACGGGAGCATGTAAGTCTAGTTTAACCCTGAAAGCAATTAGCCTTAAACCCATAATGATTAACGAGACTATCTTTTCTTGTTGTTGAATCATTTAAGGCTAACAGGAGAAAGTTTGCAGGGGTTTTCCTATGCAGGCATAAACAACATTTTACTCTTGAGCATTCACAACTTGGGACATTTTCCTGATCTGCTAGAGCCAAAGATGCAAACTTACAAAACAAGTCCAAAAAAGTGATAACCAATGATATAGTAGCTGTATTGAGGTGCACTTACATTGCAGAAAAGTGAGGAAGGATGTTGGTGATGCGCTGATGCTATTTTTGCAACGGAAATTTGCCAAATATTTACTAGTTCCAGCTTCTCAATAAAAAAAAAAAAAAATAGCAGTTCAGATGAGGAGAATGTTAAGGGGGCCCCAAGCCACCTCCTGTGCACATGCCCCCACATTTTGTAGCTACGCCTCTGATCAGAATTTAACCCTAAACATTTATATTAAAAAGATATTATTTGTGATACTCTGATACTGTATTAAATGCTCTATCATCACTTCCCGCCATATAACTGTCACATTTCCCTTCATACCAACCTTCTATCAGTGGACACTTGGAGAGGTCTCTTCTGTCCTCAGGAAAGGACTCTACCAGTCTTTTAAACAGCCGCCCAAGATCGGAATAACTCCGATGCAAGTATAAAATGTTCCTGTCAGACCACTCTGTCCTTATCTCGAAAAACTCCTCTTCCTCTCCCCGCTGGCTGATGATGAGCCTCCGGATCCCGTTGACCCAGCAGTCCCGGACAAACATGTTGACCAGCGACGTGCCTTCAAACACAGCCGATGCCATTCCTCAGACGTCAGTCCAGCATGCTGGGGAGGGTCGGCGGGCGAACAGAAGGAGTCGAGGCCACAGAAAATTATGAAAAATCTAATATAGAAATGTGACAAACAAGGAAAGACAACTTCGGCAACTTTTTTCGGTCAGTCTGCTCTGAGCGCAGGCTGTGCGTAAACAGGAGGGGAGGATGATGATGATGATCGCTCAGCCCATCACAGGCGTAATCTCAAACGTGGCATGATTTGAGGAAAAAATAGACACAGACTTTAGAGTCACAGACACCGCCTCCGCAAAATAGATTTGGCTGTATCGATCCAACAAGTTTATTTTTTTTTCTCTCTCTAAAGGAAAATTCATCCCTCAAAGTTAAGTCCCTCCTCCAGCCCGTTAGTTTCCTAAATCCAGGACATTTCACTCCTCACTGTCTGGAGAAGCAGTTGCTCCTCTTTCAGCACCGTTTCCTCCCCTCTCCTCCTTCCCTCCTTCCTTCCTCCCTCTTTGACAACAGGGTATTATTATGCAAAGAATGCAAAAGAGATGCAATGGTTGCCCATCTCCTTATTTATAATCTTTACTCAAATATAGCTTGTATTAACCCTGGAATGATATCACTGCCACATCTGTCCTCAACTGTCAGTACACTTAATCTTGAAATGAGATGTTTGGCGATAACCACAGGAGGAAAAAAATCTGACAAGAGGTTGCTAAATTCCAATCTCATAGAAGCCAACAACTCAAATCCAGCAGTTCTTCTGCCAGATAAGGAGCATTAACGTTTGCCTATGCAAGATTCTCAATTTCTGACCTCACATAACTTCACAAAATACCATATTTCAACCAATGTTTAAAAAAAAAAAAAACATGCACTGCAGCCGATTTGTTTCCTACCAGAGTGACCAAAAATAAGGAGCCTATTTTCTCTGGGTTGCAGAGCACTAATGTTTCACTGAGTGGAGAGGCAGAGGAGCTTTACAGGAAGTCCTGGCCAAGTCAAGTAATGACAGTTCAGCTGTAATTAACTACTGCACTGTGGGCAAAGGACTGTCTGCAAACTGTTCTGGTAAAAGCAATTCATAGCAATACAGTTCAGGAAATAGCATGTTGATTGCAAGTAAAAGCATGCTGTAAAACACTCGTGACCGGACATGCACATAAATCTGCACAGAAAAGTGAGAATTGTTCTGTTGAGATCGGAGAAAGCAGTCCTGCTGTAAATGTGCACATTATGTCTTATGAGGTAGGGCAGATGGTCGCCGCATTCATGGACCTTTTGAGCCTGCGGTCGCGCCTTTATGAGTATTTCACTCACACTTGGCAAATGTAAGGACTCCAAACAGGTCAATGCAGCCAATCAGGGAAATACAAAATTCAATTTGTCACATGATAGTTTCATATTCAGCTGTTCGACTCCTTGTAAACTGTCTGCATTTGAAAGATGATGCTGCAGTTTAGAAAATAGGGAAATAGATTCTGAAGAGCTAGACTCAGTGAGAAATACCCACTTTGTCATGTTACTTTCCAGTTATTATTATCTGTGTGGTTGACAAGTTGTCAAGAAATGTATTTTTGTACATTGTAGTGGAACTAGAACTAGAACTAGAACTGGAGTCACGGGGCATGTCATATCCAAAAACCAGATTTGTAATCGTTGCTCATAATCATTGCCTAATATATTGAAAATGTATTTAAAATTCAGAGCAGCCAGCAGCATGATCCTGGTATCTTGTATTCAGAATGAAGATGAATGAATGCGTAACGAATGAACTAGCTCGCTTTAAGAGAATAATGCATAACTCATAATAAACATGTTTTATAAACAGGCTTTCAGTGTCATTCTGCAGTAAACTCTTTTGGATTGCCATTATACCTCGCCAGCAGTTAAGTGTTTTGAATATTGAAGATTATATCAAAGGGAAACATCAAGAATGTTATGAAGCACTGCATTAATGCATTATTATATTATCATTCATCTCAGTGGTTGTTTACAGCGAGAAAAGAATCATATTACATAGAGCTCCTTCAGATATTGCTGTCCCCACAGTACCACCCATTAACCTGAATCATTATAATAGTGGAAATTATACAGTGGGAAGAAAATTGCTGTGATGCACTGTAATATTAAAGTAGCTCAGACCTGCACTGAATGTTGATCCTTAAACTTAACAGTCCATCTGCTATTGGCTTGAAGTCCATGTTTTATTACTTAACATCAAAATAAAAAGGCAAAAGAGAAATCCAGCAGCCAATTAGTCTAAAGTTGACATTCCAAAATCATAAATCTTTGGCCTTGAATGAACCGAAACCTGACAATGATTAAGTTATATATAAATTAGGTCCAAACTAACTTCTTTGCCATTCAGCTGACTGTTTTGTTTTTGGCACCATGGACAAAAGAGATTTGTGGTTTCGAAGTAGCTCTGCGTCTGAAAGGTTTCAAGTTGCAAAATGAAATAACAAGACTATGAGTGTACAGCCAAGCAAACAGCTTTGGGCAAAATACTAACATCACCATGCTAATACACTTACAATGACAACGTCGATGTTTAGTACCTACAGTGTTTGCGATGGTCATGGTCATAGTTTAGCATGTAAGCACACTAAAATTTGCTTATTAGCACCAACATTACATTAGTTAACGATATGAGGGTTCATCCTCCGGGCACTATGAATGTCTGTACAAAAATCCATGACAATCCAACTGATAGTTGTTGAGATATTTCCCTGAAATGTAAAAATGTCAACATCATGGTGGCGCTAGATGAAAAATCAGGGTGGGAATCACCAAAGTCAGTAGGAGTCATCCTCTGGGGACAATGAATTTTTAAAGTAATCCCTCCAACAGCTGTTGAGATAGCTTCAGTCTGGACCAAGAGTGTTGGACAGCGCATCCAAAACTTTAAAGTGTTAGAAAAACAATGAAATCATCTTTTTTTTTACTGAATATAGTTCGATTTTTTTAAAGTGTGGAGATGCTGTGTGCTGCACATTACGTTTTAAGTACGAATGATCAGAGAATGATTGCATTAGACAGAGAAACCGCTTCAGTATTATCAGAACCCCCCCCCCTTCTCCTCCTGTGTAATAATAGGATCTGTCTGTTTTGAGCAGGGCTTCAATCTGTGGTTTAGCCACATTTACAGAGTCAGCACATTCTATCTCAATACCCCATTCCAGTATAATTCCTCTGAAAGAGTAAACTTTAAATGGAAAAATAGACGTTTTGCCCATTCATGCTTAAAAGCTTTCTCATGCAGAATTCTAAACACATTTGTCTCTCATTACAGCAGAGCCAACGCCAAAACTCTGTGGGGGGAAAGTACGAAAGCCAGAGGAATTGTTCATGGTTGGTTTGTTTGATGAGGGACTGATGGTGTCACCAGATAGACGACAGTTGATTTGTGCTCGATTGTCCTCGCAGGATAGAAAGATGTGAAAAAAATCCAAAGTGAGGAGGCATTTTGCTACTCTGCACTTTTAACGGACTAATTTAGGATTAACTAAAGCAACTGGGTTTAAAATGTGATTTTGGATTAGTTTTAGGTTAGCATGAGGATTAATTCAGGATTAGCTCAGGATTAAGAATTGTATATGACTACATTTATAAGGATAGGAGTTATGGCATAAGGGTTAGGGGGTTTTAGCGTAACGTGTGAGACGTCTTTGGACAGACGCTTTATTGGACAGTGATAGCTGCAGAGATGGACAAGAAATTCAGGAAGACAGAGAAAGAGGGTGACCTGCAGCAAAGAACCTAGGCTGGAATCAAAGCTGGGTCGCTGCAGGCTTTAACCTTGGCACACGAGGTGTGTTTCTTGCCGAGAGTTAAACGAAAAAATAATGAGAAAAGCTTGTTAAATATGAACCTGGAGCCAGGAAACAATTAGTTTAGTTTAGCATAAAATTTGAAAACAGCAGGAAACAGTCAGCCTGGCTCTAAGCAAAGTTAACACTACCCAATAATGCTCATAATGAACTCATTAATTAACCTTGTGTCTTCCCGGAGTCTCAGATGGTTGCCTGGTTACCTCACAGTTATAACAAGACTTCATTAAGTCACAGTGTCCAGTTAAGAAATAGTTCAGCCTTGTATTCATAGTCCTCATAAAACTGCAACTTAATTAAACAAGATGTAACATGTAACATAAATAACTTTAAAATCAGGCTAACTGTTTCCACCTGCTCCCAGCCTTTATGCTAAGCTAAGTTAACTATCTCCTGGCTCCAGCTTCATATGTAATGGACAGATATGGGAGTAGTATTGATCTTCTCATCTCACTCAGCAAAATAGTGAATAAGCAAATTTCCCCAAATAACTGATTTTGGGGCACTTGGGGGCAGCATAAACAAGCTGTAACAACATCGACATATTAAATACTTATAAAGTCAGTACATTCACTGTCTTTTAGCTCTGTTTTAGGTCTCTACCTATAACTCACTGACTATACAACATCATACGTTGATGATGTTTATCTTGTAACTTGGGTGGTGGATCTACAGCGTAGTTAAAGACTGACATTTGGGACCATGATTATCACCCAAGTAACATTTTACACCCATGTTTTATGCAGCTGAGAGGAGGAAAATGAGAGCTTCTACAGCTCCTGTTTTCTAATTTGTCACTCCCTAAATGCCAGACTCCAAAGTGCCACACCCTGGACCTGCAGCGATGGTGTTAACACAGATGTTTCCAATCAAGCAGATTACAAGAACATCTGTAGATTTCTACTGTGCATTAAAATCACCTGATGACGGACGACGACATGATGAGAAAAGTTACTCTGCTTCAGTTGTCCAGTTATAATGTAAACTTGCTCCTTGATGCCTCCCAACATAAATTTCAACCTCTGTCAAGGCCATATGCTTAGGTCGTACTCCCAAACCTGCATCTTTGCCCTTGTAAATCCAATGTCGGCCCCCTATTCTTTCAGATAATCAAACATCAGAGGCTCATAAAGAAAAACTGTTCAGAATGAAAGAGCAAAGAAAGAAAAACATAAAGATGGACACATCTGTCAGGGAACAAAGAACATCTGCGTTGATGGAAGCAGGCGTTCCCTCTTCATTGAGAAGCATTGTGAGCTGTGGCAAAGCTTCACTCAGAGGAAGTCATTCTGAGCCATAACTCTGTGCTCGTCCACATTGGCAAACAAAACACAATGAAGAGTGCAGGGGCTGAGGTGACAGTGGGTTAGCGAACTGCCTTAGTGTTTTTAACAGGCTGTATAATGGACTGTGGTTGTCTTCACAGCGCATCTGTTGGACCTCATGTTTTATGGCTCCATCCTTATTGTGTCTCCAGTGAAGCTTGGAGAGCAGAGGCCGTATAAGAGTCAAGGCAGACCTAACGTCTGCTTGCTTTATTTCCTCTCAATGGAAATCCAAGTTCCAGCTACAAGGCTCATAAATCAGATCTGTAGGTTTGAGGCATCAAGAAATTCATGCAGTTGTCTCCGTGAATGTTGTTCCATCAGTAATGTTCTCACAGTTTTAGTGCACACACTGGCATGAAATGACAATTTTATGGTTTTGTGTTTGTAGACTGTGACATTAATCTCAATTATTGCAAATGTGCACTTATTGCAACACTAAGTTAACCCCTTAAACTTTTGAATTTTTGCCTTAATTTTTCTTTAATTTAAAAAACCTTTTCCATTAGATCATCTAGAAATATTATATTCTATCCCCTAACTCTCAATCTGACATACGGGACACATAGGATCTTCATTGTCTGTCCCAATGCTTGACCACACAAAATGAGTCTGTAAAGACAGATTCATCAATGGAGAGTTTTAGGGTGACGGAAAGTTTGACATTTTTGCTTAGTTTAGTTTAGCTTATCTTAGCTTTGCATACAGACTGGGAACCAGGGAAGCAGCTAGCTAGTTCGAAGTTAATAAAATCCATCTACCAGCAGCTCCACAGCTCACAAACAGAACTTTTTCACAACAGGTTTACTTATCATGTTTATTTAATCCGCACAAAAACTGAAGTGAAAAAACTAAAGATTGAGGTTTTACAGGGGATTATGTGCCGCCTCAGCTGGCTGCCTAGCAACCTCACACTGACAAGATTCGAGTCCAGGCTAGCTGTTTCCACCTGCCTCCAGTCTTTATGCTAAGCTAAGCTAAGTTAAGCTAACTGCCTCTTGGCTCCAGCTTCATACTTAAAGGACAGACATAACAGTGGTATTGATCTTCACATCTATCTCTCGGCAAGAAAGTGAATAAGCGAACTTCCCAAAATGTCCAACTATTCCTTTGAGGTTCATGACTTTAAGAGTAAACTACCATGTTCAAAATTATGTCTGCAGTAAAAAACATAAAGCAAGGAAAAGCATATAGCACAAATCATCTTTACAAACTGGCCAACATTATAAATCATAAATTGTATGATGTAGAGTCAGACAATGTCTCCAGACTGAACAGCAGCACACGACATTAACCACATGTACAGGTACATGATTTACTGGGCGCACTGGGACACGGGTCTCAACTAATGGAATAGCTAATGTCTCCATGACCGACACTTTAATCTGTGGTGAGACCTCCAGCTTGCAACTTTACCATATAAATCTGAGATACACTGTACAGCAGAAGGTCCAAACGGTGAGTAACAGCCTCCTGTATGTACTGTACACAAATATATTTATATCAGACAGGCTCAAGGAAAAACCCTCAGAGACATCCCCTTAAATTTTTATATATATTTATGTGTATATTGTTTTATAATGTGAAATCAAATGGAGCATTTTACAATTTTTGTCTTGGCTACACCAAGCAAGACATAATTAAAACACACGATGATGATGATAACACCTGCAGGACTGTCATCTGCCAGAAACACTTGTCCCATCTGCCAGGATGTCAACATTAATGCTGTGATATCTACACCCCTCCATTACTCTCACGCTGCTGTGAATAAGCAACCACAGGTGCCTCACAAAAAAACACGATTTACTGCTTCATATAAAACTGTCAAGTGTGGATAATAACCCATCCCTTGAATGCTCTTGCATCCCCGAATGTCATGTGATTTCACTGAAGCTTTCTTCCAAACAACTGCTCAGTTCATACATTTTATTTGCAACTTTTTACGCTGCAGCATAATGTCTCAGATCTGTCTGATTATGCTTTGGATTCTATACGAGGCGACACGGTAAATCAGATGTAGGTGTTAGATATTTGTACCCTTTCAAGTTAACAGTCAGATTTTGTGCTTTCACTTTTGAGAAGGATTAACATTGTGTCTTGGACGTTCTGATGAGTATCATAAGGCACAGCTTGCAGTCACACGTATGTGCTAGAAACTTGCGTAGCTCAGTATGCGCACAGTGTAAACTAAACCTTATGTCGCTGTACTTCCATGGCGAAATAACATTTTTGTTGAGTAGTGGTGCACAGTGAGGAGCACATGAAGGGCCCCCCAAAACCACATGACCTCCACGGTCATCCTGTGGTAGCAATCTACATCCTAGAATCTTCTCTTTGGTGGTTTTCTTCCATTTTTGTAGCTTATTTGGTGTCTTTCAGATGCTCACCCAAAACCACTGGTGCATAAGTTCAGTAGTTAGCACAGTGTTACTCACTAAAAGAGAGCACAAGAGAATCAAAGGACCAATTTGAAGTTTGTTAATTATTAACTAATAGTCAAAAACAGTTTGTTACTGCAGTCTTTAACCTTATTTTGGAAGAGAGATACTTTTTATTAATCCCTCGAGGGGAAATTATTTTTTCACTCAGTTCTTTACATGCATTTTAACCCCGAAATACAACCACACACATACAAAGGGACATGCAAATGTGGAGAGAGATGGTGGAGTGATGGGCAGCCATCCATCCAGAGCAGCGCCCTGCGAGCAGTTGGGTGGGGGTTCAGTGCCTCGCTCAAGGGCACCTCGCCAGTGCCCAGGAGGTGAACTGGCACCCCTCCAGCTACCAGTCCACCTTCCATATTTTTGGTCCATACTGGACTCGAACCAGCCACCCTCCGGTTCCCAAGCCCAAGTCCCTATGGGCTGAGCTTCTGCTATTAATATATTCAATTTCTGTCAATAGATAAATGTCACACACTGGACCTTTAAAATGGTTGTAAACCAGTATGCTGGCCTTTAAGCTGCACAAACATACACCCTGGTGGACAAAAAGACACATTTCAATGCAGAGATCCTGCCCTGCAGTCCGCCGCCAGCACAGCAGAGGGCGCGACAGTTGTTTTGATATTGTATCAAATCTGCGGTTTAAAAAAAATAACCTCTCAGCTGAGGAAAATGGCCGACGTTGAGATGGACATCGCGTCCACAAGAATGAATAATGGCAACGAACACGTGTAAGTTATTTAATTTAAGATAAGACGTGTGTGTTAATGAGGTGCAAAGCGCCTTCGTTACCCGAATTCAGAGCGGGAGCTGCTCTGTAGGTTAGACCCGCGGAGGATGACAGAGGAGCGGCTTCACGTTGCTAGATTACATGTCAACGGCTGGCTAACGTTCTTAGCCTGAGCTAACGTTCTTTAGCTCACACATAGCATTAAGTTTAACACACAGAAGTGCGCCCTGAGCTGTAGTGTCGTGTATTTTCTTCCATAAAATGTAGCTATGTGTATCAGGCTAGTCAAACATTTGGCATTTGGTACCATGCAACGTTTCTGCAACGTTCCTGTAACGTAAACTAGCATGGAGGCTAGAAGCTACCGAGGGATGTAGCCTGCTAGCTCTTTTAAGTTAGCGCGTCTGTGCTAACGAGCGAAAACCGTCTCGGTGAGCGATCAAGTCAAGTTCAAGCGGTGATAAATGAGTGTCGTTTCCGCGGCGGGGAGCAGGTGTGTGTGGCTGAAAGTTGCATCCGCTATTCTCGACGTTCCCGCTCGGTGTTTTTGCAGTTTTTTTTTAAGCTAAATTCAGCACATTACGTAACCGTGCTTTATCCATCGGTAAATGTGATCCACTAAGCTGACTGTTGTGTGTGTGTGTTTTCTTGTTGATGGCTTCAGTTTAATGTTAAACGTGACTACAGTGCACGATATATATAAATATATATAATTCACGACATCTTTGCATAATGACTGCTAATTAATCCTGGAATAAGTCCTTTTAGTTTATCCGGTGTTTGCATACACTAACAATAGTTTTAGAGAATATTCTTTCATTTTATTTAAAGTGGTCATATTACTGAACATTGCAGTGTATTTCGCCACAGTTTGAAGTTGCAGGTTTTCTTTTAATGGTAACAAGGTGCACCGGAGCCCTGGTTGCCAATGGTTACTGGTGCTGGGGGAGAGACAACAATAGAAAGCTGCTGTGAGCTCTGTGCCCTCGATGTTTATTCATGCTACAACCGGAGGTTACTGTCATTATTTAATGCAGTGACTTTTTTTTTTTATGAATGAGCTGTTCATTTGGTGTAAAAACGATGTCACCAGCCGTGTCTGACACCTGATCTGCTTAATAACATCACAGCTGTATCTTTTTCATTCAAATAACAAACAGATCAACACATTGCGATTTATGGATTGCTCGTCTTAGCAGTAATGTGCAGTACTGTGCTCAATATTCACGATTGTTCTCTCGTTTAAAAAAAAAAAAAAAACAGGAAGCAGGATCTGGAAAGCCACGAAAGAAGTGGGAATGAGGACAGCGGGGACATGTCTGAGGAAGAAGAAGAGGAGGAAGAGGTAGGGGTGGACAGCAGCAACACCTAAATATCTCCCGTGGTATGATGCCATGATTCTGATCTAAACTTTCTACCTTGAATTTAGTCTAAATGAATTTTTAACGTAGCGGCAGTCTAAATTTTGTAGTGATCCATGTCTGCGCCTCGATCTGGACACAAATTTATATTTAAAAGCAGCTCATCAACACCTTTTATTTGATTTTCCCTGAAAAAAGTATTAAAAAAATAAAAATTGTGGGAGTACAGTGATGGATTTTAGAGCAGTGTAACTGTTATCTTTTCTTAACGACTAAGAGCACATCACAAACACACCATGACGTTAAAAGCTAACATACAAGCAGAACAAATGCTTAAATCAGATGTGATCATCAACAATAACACCTCATCTGTAACTCCTTTCATGTACAACTATGTAAAATTGAAGGGAAAAAGATTTCAGCCACGTTGGCAATGTGTAAATATTGAGTTGATCTCCCACCTGAATCAAGCGTCAAGCTAATATGCTGTCTCGTCTCGTCCCAGGAGGAGGCAGCGACTAATGGCGAGAAGACAGAAGAGGGACCCAAACATCACAGCAGCAGCGGTAAACACAAGAGGAAAAAACACAAGCATCGCAGTAAGCACAAAAAACACAAGCATGCCTCTGATGAGGACAAGGACCGCAAACGCAAGCATCGTCACAAACACAGGAAACACAAACGCAAAGAGGGCTCCTCCCCCTCTGGTGCTGTCCTCTTCGGCTCCTCCAGCCACAGAAAAGTCGAATCCTCTCCGTCCTCTGGAAACCCGAGTCTGGACGACAGGGCCTTGCTGGAGGATTTGGAGAAACAGAGGGCCATGATCAAAGCTGAGCTGGACAGCCAGTTGATGGAGGGCAAAGTTCAGTCGGGCATGGGCTTAATCCTTCAGGGTTATAACTCTGGATCTGAAGAGGATGCAGATGCTAGGATCAGAAATGGAGAACAGCGTCAAAGGGGCAGCTCAGGTAAACCCATCTCTCCCAGAGGGGGGAAAGGTGGGAAATCTAGACGGGACTCAACAGAGGGCAGTAAGTCCAGCACCAAGCGTCGTAGTCGGAGTAAGTCTGCAGACAGGCTAGGGCAGGCCAAGGAGTCTAAGCAGGACAAGGCGACCAAAACCACCAAGGACACAGGGGTTAAAGACAGAGGCCGCGGCCGGAGCAGGTCAAAAGACCGAAAACGCTCGGACAGCACTGACAGGTCCAAGGAGAGAACCAGGAAGTCCAACTCCCCCTCCAGCTGGAGAGGAGAGCAGAAAGGCAGCCGCCCTGACAAACGTCCCTCTCCACAGCGGGACGACAGACCAAACCAGGAGAGAGCGGGCCGGCGGTCCAGATCACCTGGACGAGAACGGCCAAGTCGCTCAGACGCAGACCGGGATAAACGACCAGCCAAGTCCCCGTCCAAGGACGCTTCATCGGGGAAAGAGAACCGCTCCCCTCACAGACGAGGCCCTCACAGCCCCGTTAGGAAACGCAGTGCTTCCCCGCGCCACAGAGACGCCCAGCACCCCTCAGCTAGTGCCTCAGACAGGACATCGAAGCAGAGCCACTCTCCATCCAGGACAAGGTCTCCACCAAGGAGAGGCCGCAGCCGCTCACCAGACGTCAACGTCAGGAGGAGGGAAGCCTTGGACAGGCAGGACTCACCGCTGAGGTTAGTGAACAGAGTTGATTTGACTTTTATAGCTTCTTGCTGTCTGCTGCGCAACAGTGATCAAATTTAAACTGAAACGTTGGACTTAAAGTGTTTTTTTATGTTTCTACAGGAAGCGTCCGCGGCCAGATGTAGGACCAGGCAGAGACAGATCACGAGAGAACAGTCCCAGATCATCCTCTCGCCGCAGGACGAGTCGCTCACCTCTAAGAAGGAGGTCCCCATCACCACGACGACGCTCCCGCTCTTCCCCCCGAAGACGGTCTCCACTGGGACACAGGTGATGGCAGTTATTAGTCTGTCTTAACATTTTATGAAATCAAATCAAAGACAGACTGTTGTGTTTTGTTTGTTTTTTTCAAATGTTTTTTAGTGGGTTCGGGCATTTGTTTTGACTTAAATGCTGGGTTATCATTTCCCTCTGGAACTTAGCTTGCGTTTGAAGTTTCCCAGCTGTGTTGTGGCTTCTTTAACATCCATGCTCTGCAGGTCCGGGGAGAGAGACAGGTACGGCAGGCTCAGGCAGTACCGCCGCTCGACGTCCCGCGATCGGGAGAGGAGAAGAAGACGCAGCAGAGACGAGGACAAGTTCAAGGGCAGCCTTTCAGAGGGCATGAAGGTCGACCAGGAGTCCTCAGAGGGAGAAGTGTGAGTAAAAGAAGATATTAGACCTTCTGACATCTACCATACATACAGAGGCGGGCAAAATTTTGTGATCCAGTTGCTACCTCAGTTCCCTCACATTGATAATCATATTTCTATATTTCTTTGTCTTTACAGGTTAGAGGACTTTGATGGAGAGGAGGTAGATGAAGAGGCTCTTATTGAACAGCGCCGCCAGCAACGCTTGGCCATCGTCCAGGTCTGTTGACACTGTTCCAAACCTCTTCTTTATTAGCTGCCGTGTGAGGTCAATATTTATAGAGAAGCTATATCCTTTTTTATATATTGTGGTTCGTTTACATGCAAACAAACAACACAACTAATGTCCATGGCTTACAGTCTTTGAGATGTTTTCTTATGGTCCCACATCTCCTGCCATTGTACAGAAATACAAGGTCGTGAATGAGGACACCAACATGGTGTCGGAGCCCAGCAGCCCTCAGAGCAGCACACGCAGCCGTTCACCCTCGCCTGACGACATCTTGGAGCGAGTAGCCGCCGATGTCAAGGAGTACGAACGCGAGAACCTCAACACCTTCGAGGCCAGCATCAAAGCCAAGCACAACCTCATTGCCCAGGAGAAAGACGGTAATGTCCCGCTCCAAAACGGTCATATTTGTTGGCATACAAGGCCAACTGAATGAACCACACTGTGTGCTGTGTGCGCCGTAAATTAACTGCGAGTGTCAAAGTACAATTAAGTTGCGGGTGCTTGTGACGGGATGCAAAACTGTGCACAGGAACTGTTCATATTAAGTGTAAGTTGGCACACCCACAGGTCAAACATTGTCCTAAACACTTCACAAGTGACGCTTCCTCACGGGGCAGACCTTTACCAATCAGTCAGTGCTTTTCCTCCATATCTGCTGGCCAGTGGTAAGATAGTTGCCAAGAAGACATAAATCATGCATGAGTTGAAATTTTAGTCGGAATGGGATGAGTGATAGGTCAAGCACAAAAGTGGCTCCACATTTTATATGGCAGAGTTATAGAGTAGCTACAGAGTTGACCCAGGTAACTATAGAAAATTGTACTCCTCCGGCCTCATCCATCACTTAAACATTTGAAATGTAGCTCTCCAAGAGTTTCTTCTGCTCCTCTTCATCACTAAAGGCCATCGTCTTCTGTGAGCTGGAAGAAGCTCGATTAGGGACAGGGGACATTTTTGAATATCCTCCTCTCGGTTTTCTGTCATTTTCATAGGAAGCAAAATCACAAAGTTTTTGGTGTTGGGACAAAAATTTCCCCAGTTCAGTTATTGTCAGGTTAGCAGATATGGAGGAAACCCAGTTTACAAAGTTGATTGGTATCATGTTTGCCCTGCCTCGAAGTTATTTGAACTCAAAATGTACATTAATATTTGCACTTCCCTGCAGTTTGGAACTATTCAACATCTTTTATTTCACACTGTTACATCACAGACCTGAAGGATAGCGGTCTATCCGAAAACAAAAATGGCTTGATTTGTGTGAGAAATGCAGAGTTGTGTGATGCAGGGATTTTAATTTTCTTTCTTTCTGTCATGTGTTCATTCAGTTGCTGGCTTGTAATCCAAAGCCTGGCTGTCTCTGCCACCTGCAGCATATTTTGAGCTCTGCAGAGTATGTGAATCAAACACATGTTCCAGATAATTCTGTTTTACAACATGGTGGATGAGTAGAAACTCACCCCGTGTCGTTTTCTTTGTTTTTCTGTTTGTTTCAGGAGCAAACCCAAAGAAGCCTTCAGCGCCCGACATGTTTACAGAGTCGGATGACATGTTCGCAGCCGACTTTGATGTAAGTGTTTTCAATTCTGGGGGGGGAATAAATGTAATGTATAATTTTCACCGGCTTCTTCTGGCAAAGAATAAGATGATAAGAGGAAACACTCGAAGACTCTCAGCCGCTGAACTCATTTTTGTGTTGTTTGTGCAGAGTGCCAGGATGAGAGCAGCAGGTGTTGGGAAGGACTTCAAGGAGAACCCCAACCTCAGGGACAACTGGACTGATGCTGAGGGTTACTACCGTAAGTGCTGCCTGCCTAGTCCTCCTGTGATGTAGAAAAGCATGCGCAAATCCAAGAAATCTTAAAGACAGAATCCAAACCTGAACTTTCATTGGTGTACCACCTCATGTTGTTTCTGGCACAAACCCTTGTTCAGACATGACACAGGCACAGACGCACACTGCCTATCCAGAGTATGTATGTAC
Source organism: Miichthys miiuy (assembly GCA_036365135.1). Lineage (NCBI taxonomy): Eukaryota > Metazoa > Chordata > Actinopteri > Sciaenidae > Miichthys > Miichthys miiuy. The sequence goes on from CM071618.1 coordinate 6,768,169, forward strand.
AGTAAACCCTGCCAGTGTAAATCATATGTATGTTATAAGCCACCTAAATAATCTGACATCAATGCTTTCTTTTTTGAAGTGGATTAACTTTCTTGTGGTTATTTAGGGGTGAACATCGGGGAGACGCTGGACAAACGCTACGATGTGTACGGCTACACTGGCCAGGGTGTATTCAGCAACGTGATCAGAGCCAGGGACACTGCCAGGGCCGGCCAGGAGGTGGCAGTCAAGATCATCCGAAACAATGAGCTCATGTGAGTCATACCTGTTTTATAGGAACTACAACAAACTCCATTAAAAACAAAGTATACCCAACAACAACAACAACAACAACAACAACAAACGATATAGATACTTAGAAATACCTTACTCTCAACAACAATCATTTATGTTTGATTTCATTTCCATTAAAAATATGGATGATTTTATTGGTTGGTCAACAGGCAGAAGACCGGCCTGAAAGAGTTAGAATTCCTCAAGAAGCTGAACGACGCAGATCCTGACGACAAGTTCCACTGCCTTCGCCTGTTCAGGCACTTCTACCACAAGCAGCATCTGTGTTTGGTGTTTGAGCCTCTCAGGTACTCAACAAAGAAGCAGTACTTCGTTCTTCACATCGTGTGGAGAATGTATTTCTGTGATGACCTCACTTCCTAATCGCCCGTGTTCTTGTCATTCATAGTATGAATTTACGAGAGGTGTTGAAGAAATATGGTAAAGATGTCGGGCTCCACATCAAGGCTGTGCGTTCCTACAGCCAGCAGCTCTTCTTGGCCCTCAAGCTGCTCAAACGATGCAACATCCTCCATGCTGACATCAAACCAGACAACATCCTGGTACAGTCTGAAGACTCAACCTCAACATCGAGTTAATTCACTTTGTAGAAATGGAAAATGTGCTAAAAAATCTTTGTTTTCTGTTAAAAGGTCAATGAATCAAAGACCATTTTGAAGCTGTGTGATTTTGGTTCTGCATCTCATGTCGCTGACAACGACATCACACCGTACCTGGTCAGCAGATTCTACAGAGCTCCAGAAATCAGTAAGTTTCATTATTTGTATGAATCACTAATCTCACCATTCATTTATTGTGTTCAAACGAGGACCTTGCTCACGATGTCTTTCTGTTCAGTCATAGGAAAACCGTACGACTATGGGATTGACATGTGGTCTGTTGGCTGCACTTTATATGAGCTGTACACTGGCAAAATCCTGTTTCCTGGATCTTCTAACAATCACATGATCAAACTCGCTATGGACCTCAAGGGCAAGATGCCCAACAAGGTAAAATTGCATCATCCGTTTTCAGCTCTTTCAGTTATTGTTTCCCTTTTCCTAGATGAAATGAGACGTGCCGTGTTTGAGAGCTCATGGCTGATGCAATGTTGTGGTTTTCTTCGCTTAGATGATCCGTAAAGGCTTGTTCAAAGACCAGCACTTCGATCAGAATTTGAACTTCCTGTACATTGAAGTAGACAAAGTGACAGAAAGGGTAAGTTGTTCCTTCTTCCTTCTAGTTCATGTTTCCACCTGATGGAAATGAACATCCTGCAATTTTATTAACAATTCTGATCTTACAATCAGCCTGTCATCGTTAACTCCGCCTGACTCGTGTCATTTCTCTGCATCATCAGGAGAAGGTGACGGTGATGAGCACCATCAACCCCACCAAAGACCTGCTGGCAGACATGATCGGAGGCCAGCGACTGCCTGAGGACCAGAGGAAGAAGGTGATGCAGCTGAAGGACCTGCTGGATGGCACCCTGATGCTGGACCCAGCCAAACGCATCAGCATCAACCAGGCTCTGCAGCACCCCTTTATCCAGGAGAAGATCTGAACACCCTGAACGCCACACACACACTCCCCAGAGCAGACACAGAACCAACCACTAAACCAGCTCTGACAGGAACTCTGCAGTGAGGCAGCCAACCCACAGACTTCTACTCAGAATGTCTTGAATTTTTGTTCTTCCTCAACTTTATTTTGTTTATGGATAATTGTGTTTTATTGTAAATAGATCATTAAAAATGGTAGCCATTCTTGAAGACATTGATTTTTTTTTTGCGAATTTATCATTGTAAACTTCCCCTCGTACCCAGCAATGCAGTTACGGACTTCTTTTTTTTTTTTTTTAATTTAACTGGCATTGAAGTGACAGATGTTTTAAAGAAAAATATAATTCCTGTAAATACTGTATGTCTATTGCATTAACAATCTCAAGCAGCAGACAGTTGAGTTTTGTTGTAGTTGCAGGTGTCTAAATACATCATTTCTTTCATGACCACAATTCTCATTGTGGGGCGATGCATGCTTTTGAATGTGCACCCTTTGTGCTCTAGATTTCTGTGGTGCAGGCCTGTGTAAATGCTCTGTATGTGCATCAGTGTCCCACATGTGACAGCAACTCTTTCCCCGCCCAACCCCATTCCTAGACAAGTCTTCAGGCTTTGAGGTCTGAACAGAAGGAATATAGATGCATATTATGTACTCCTTGAACAAGATTTATTTTTATTTTTGTTTTTTTTTTTCAAAGAAAATAGTCACTGTTCTGTTTTTTCTGCTGGACATTTCCATGTTTTTTACCTCCCTCTCCGACACTCTGGCTAGGTCCTGGCTCTTAAAGGCTCTCACATTCAAGTGCCTCCCGTATGAGCCTAGTGTGATAAAACACCAAACAATGCTGGCCTGTCGAAGCCACACCTGTGACCCTCCTCTCCCATTGTTGTATATAGTCCACAGTTACTGTCAGTTCATGTGTGACTAATTCTGTTTTTCCCCATTAAGTGGTTAAAAAAAAAAACAATCTTGTGATTTCAATAAAGAATAGTTGTGGAAACGCTGCTGAAAGAGCACCTTCAGTATAAGACAACTTTTTAGTAATAAAATGTTTCCTATTGTATACCAAACACCCTTTCTTCATTCTGATTCACACCGTGCCCTGCACGTCCTGTGTATCAGTAGCTTGACTTGATATAAAAATGTTAGATGAAACAGTCGTGGAACATGTGTGCAGGTTTCACAGCTAGCTGTTAGCTGTCCAAAAGGGGCTTACTAAGTGCAGTCTGAAGATGGTAAGAGCGGTGAAGGGGAAGTTGCTGCATCAGTCCTGAGCATCAAAAGTAAGAACGATCTATCTTGTATCCAGTTGGAACAATTTCACAGCTCTCATGCTCCCTCTCTGCAGTGGGAAGTCATGATTGCACTTGTGTTGAGCTTCTAAAAAGCATAATGGGAGGCTCGCTTGGAATAGATTCCCATTTTCTACATCTGGAAAGTTAGGGAATGATGCAATGGCTCTCTGTGCTGCACTAAAAGGGCTTCTGATAGGAGCTAATGGGCCGTCAGCTTTAAAGGGTCTGTAAATACATGTGAACTGTAGTGGAATAACTACTGGTAAAGATGTCCGTGTGAATGAGCAGGGATACTAACACCTACTGGCTTTAATCTCAGCGCAGAGAGACGAGGGTTTGACTGCTTTTAATGTGAACATGTAACCAAACACGTCATTTATAACAATATAATTGTAATTTCTTGTGACGATCAGAAGAGGGCATCAGATGCACTACATATTCCCCATGAATGACAGTAGTGGCGACTGATAGTGGAGGTTTATTTTATTTTTTTAATGAGGGAGTCATAATGCAGAGTGTGTGCAAGTACGGAAGTAGTTATGTTTTTTTTTTATCTATCTTGGATTGTGAAACTCGGCATATAAAGAACAGAAGAGACTTAAAATATAATTTCCATTTTTATTAAAACCATACAAACATTTGTAGTCAGTTATAAAAGAGCAAAGTGGCTCTTCTGGCGGAGGGGCAGTGCTGGGCCCCTTGAAGCTCCGCTCTGAGCCAGGTCTGTCTGGCCTCTACCCAGGGCCTGGGAATCCCTGTTTTTCGAAGTCAATTCTTTATTGGCCCCAGGATACTCCCCATTTCCTCTGCTAAACCTACAGAAAGATATTGTATTTACACATTATATATAAAAGAGCACAATAAATGTGAAAACTTAAAAAAAAAAAAAAAAAGAAAAAAGAATCAAAGAAAAGTAGAATGCATTTCGCAAATCTTAACTTTTCTAATATTCAGACTTTTCTTATATAAATGATCTTTTTTCAGGTCTCTCAAGACACTTTAAAATGTTTATCTTTAATTTTTTTTTTTTTTTCATAATTCACAATGGAAGATTGGCAGTGATCTTTCTCTTTACCGACAGGCAGATTCTTATAAGGCACATACCCCAATGTAATTTCCCTCCTTCAAAAAGGAAATGATTTCTACTTTTTTGAAACAAAAACAAAAAAAAAAAGAAGGAAACAAAAAAAAAAACACCATCAATGCACAGCTACAAAAATGACAAAAGTACCAAAGAACAACAAAACAGTTTGTACCTCATTGCTTTGACGCTGAATAAAAGGTAAACTACTCAATATTCTGTGTTCAGTCACATAAGACTGCAAGGCAATACTAACACTGTTGACAAAGTCACTGCAATACTTGATGGCAGTACACATTCTGAATTTAAGAGCTTTCAAGGAGAAAACAATACAGATGATTTCCTATGAAACGAAACACGTCACTTTACAGCATTTATCATCATGAGGGGGAAGTTCATGTGCTGTGAACCACTGTTGGTCATGAAGACAAGTTTAAAAACATGATGTACTCATATCTATTTATGTAAGCATACATAAAGCACCAAATGGGACCTTTGATCATCAAGGAGAAAATGTCCATGTTCATATAAGCTCCAAGCAACCGTGCAATCCAACGTCACAAACAGAATATAAAAACACTGTTATATACACTTGTGAGTACCTTAGCAGACTAACTAAATCGAGCCATTTAGATATCAAGTAGACGACTATCTACGGTGCCTTGAAGACTTGGATGTGTCCGTTTTGTGGACTCAATACCATACCGCAGTTACTCTTGACAAAAACACCACTTGGTAAAACTTGGTAGAAGCACTGAAACATTTACAGATTCACAAAAGTAACATAGAAACAAAATGACAACAAATGTAAATACACCACTTATTAAAACCTATGATATATAAAGTTATCGTCAGGGCCTGTTAAATTAATGACCCATGTCTGACCTGCTGTAATAAGAATGGATTTAGCGGCTTTGTACCTGTGCGATCAGAACGGTAGATACTTGGCACAAGGGCTAGTCTATGTACCTATATAGACAGTGTTCATGTTTAACCTTGAATACATGCATTTTTACCATCAGTGTGTACAGCAAAACAGTGACAATACACAGAATACTGTTTTAAAGAAGTGAGCTTTTGCTCACCATCACATAGTAATACAAAGAGAAGAGCTTCCAAAAATAGCCTACATTCCAGAAAAGGAATATAACTATTTATCTATACATAATTTTGACACATCCCATTTCTGTGTGGGATGACATTTTTACAAAATAAATTGGTTTGGCAACTGCCTGTTCCACAACACTTTTAAGTACACAATAAAGTTCTCGTAATTGCCACTTTGGTCTTAATCTTCACATACACCAGAGTTTTTCTCTTCCTTTTTTTTTTTCCATTTTTCCTAAGGGAGGAGAAAGCCGAGAGAGAGAGAGCAGCTACTGCATGATAGCCAGGAACTTGCTCTCCTCAGCAAGTGTGGTGAGGAGAGAGCTCATGTCTCCAATCGCCATGTTGTTTAAGCCAGGGGCCACACTGTGGAAGGCTGCAGATGCTCGAGGGGTGGTCAGGCGTGACGAGGTCCTGGACAGACCCTGGAAGATGGAGGGACTCAACACCCCTGACACCAGGCTTCCCTGGTCAAAGCCATCCTCCAGTATGGCACCAAAGTCCAGACTTACCCGCTCATCTAATACAACAGGCACATTGCCGTCCACTGTGCTGGTCACCTGATCTGCACCAGGGGAGAGAAGGGCAACCGAGTTCCCACTGCCACTGCCACTGCCACCACCTTGTCCCACAGGCTCAGCCATGGAGTCTAGTAAGCACTGATCTTCCAGGACAGGGAACGAGGAGGCCTTGTGATCCGCTGGTTCATAAGAGAGGCAGTCACCAAAGCCCTGCTCCAAGTATCCATGGTCTGGGGCCTCCAGTTTCAGCCCAGATACCTGATGCGCAAGGGAACAGTGGTCCCCACTTCTCTGCAGTTGTTGCTGCTGGTTGAGACTAGCCTGGATTTCACTTGAGTTCTCGAGGTACTGCTGGGTCCTGACCAAGTTCCTGTAACTGTTGATCGGTGGGCGAGGGACATGGACCTGCCGATTGTGATGAAGGGCAGTTCCCTGGGAGAGGCTGGGTAGGTTGTCCAAAGAGACCCTGCTTAGAACTAGGTTGTTCCCAACATGGCAAGAGGTGCTACCATTGTGGTTCTGCTGGAAGTGGCTCTGTTTTTGAGGTCCATTGGAGGCCTGCTGTTTGAAGCCCTGCGGAAGAGGCCCATCAATGATTTGAGAGAAGTTAGGCCTTCCAAAGGTGTTTGTTGAGTTGTGACCAGTACCTCTCATCTCCATGCAGGAGTTAGGCGTTGTCTCTAGCTTCACCACAGGGTTGACACAGCAAGAACTTTGAGACTGATTAGCCTGGGCGCAACTGTTCTGGAAATCAAGGGGCACTTGCTGCTGAACAACCATGTTTCCAAACCTGCCAAAGGGCACAGATACAGATCCATGTTCTGACCCTGACCACCTTCCACACTGTGTCTGATGGTTTTGGTCCCTCTGAGGAGACCTGTCAGCACTACCGGAGCTCACTTCATTCCACTGGATGGGAAGCTTACTAGGGCTCTTCCGCTCTACTACCTGGTGGGTTTGGAGATTGTGTGATCCAGAGAAGGCCATATTCAACCCTGAAGTCTGGATCTGTTCTATCTCCTCCATTGATGGATGGGAGTTGTCCCTTTGGCTAGAAGCTATTTGGTCCTCAATGTGCATGTAGGAGCCACCATCCACCTGAACCTGGGAATGGAGATACTGCACCAGGTCATCTGGTAGCATATCCTCATCCCCAAGCAACAGGCCAGCCTCGCCGTCATCCTCCATGGCCAGGGCTTCTAAGGCTGCATGTTCTGCAATGCTAGGGGTGTAAGGTGAGTGCTGTAGGCCTCTCTGCAGGTTGCCTTCTGAACGTGTGTAGTTCTGTAGGCTAAAGTTGCGAGTTTCAGGTGTAGAATGATGAGACAAAGGTGGGAGAGGGTGGAGGTTGTTAAGGCTATTGAAGCGTTGCACTGGGGGCAGATTGCAAATATCTGGAGCCTGCGTCCGCACTGGGTCACTGGCCCTCCGGTTCCCATTCAGTGGTCCCTCGCCAGGATACAGGACCCTCCTCCTGTAACCTGAATGCCCCATATACCCATTTGTGTACCCGTTGGTGCCTTCACTGCATCGATGTGGCCTAACTAAAGGTGGCAAAGAGTTGTTGCTACCACCCTCATCCACCATGGCCATTCGAGTCTTCAAGCTCATGCGCTCCATGTTGGGTAAAGGTGTGGGAGGTGGGCCGCCAGTTGCTGCTGCATACTTGGCTTTCAGGTGGTAGTGTTGTGCTGGGGTTAAAGTGAGCATCCCCCGTGACCCCCCGCCTCCTCCTATACCTACTCCTCCCACACCTCCACAGCCCCCACCTGAGAGTATCCCTCCACCCCCTCCTCCTGTCCCACCTCCATAATGGCTTGCCTCACTGGACCGGCGGGAGGCATCAGTGGAGATAGGGTCGTAAGAGTCAGTGGAGCTAAGGTTGTGGAGGCGACGGTGGTAGGAGGCCGCCATCATACCCTCACTCTGGGAAGCCTGGCTGGAGCGTCGACTGGAGAAGCAGGGGGAGATACCAGAGGATCGCCGACTGCTGCTCAGGTAGGCTGAACTGGTGTTGCTACCACTGCTGTCACGCCGGTCTCGGAGCAAATTAAGCACTGTTAGCTCTGTGCTGCCTAGCTCAGCATGAGCAGGTGGCTGAGGAGCAGGCACCCCCCACTGCCTGCCCAGACAGGATCCTGGGGAGAAACACAGACAGAAAAAAAGAGGAATGAAGAAAGTTTGGACACCGACAGAGAGAACAAGGAAATTATGTGGTGAAAGGGAGTTTACAGGAGGACAAGAGAGAAAAAGACAAATAAGTTAAGTGTAGGTGTGGAGAGATCCCTCAAACAGATGTTGCCAAGCAGCTCTTGGCCATAAAACATTGTTACATGCTATTTTCTCTAATATGATATACGGCTTGATATGGTTTTGATACCATTTTCCAGCTGAACAGTAAATTTGTTTTGCCTGAATGTTTCAGCCAAAATGGGCAAGATGGAATTCGGGATCATTTATTTCTCATGGCGTGATTTGTACACATATTTGTGGTGATGTGTTAATTCTGTGTACAGGTGCTTTTTATCTGCAAAATGCCCATGAGCTCAACAGTATGTCAAAATAAGGATATTACATGCTGTTGTGAATTTGTGAAGGTTGTAGAAAAACGAACATGGATCTCAAGGATTTTCAAACAAAATAAAAAAGTTTTAAAAATGAATCTTACCCTTCCCCACAATGTTGGGTAGTGTGGATCCTTTTGGGGGCGGTGTAGGGGACAGGGGCCCCAGCCTGGGCAGTGCTCCATTCACCTGCTTCAGCCTCTCCATCTTGATGTGCTCCATCCAGCGCAGAGGGCGGCCGACACTTCGCCTCGCCTGCAGGGTCAGCATGGCCATGGTTGCCGTGGAGACTGTGGAGTCCATGATGGGGGCTGGCTCACCCTCACACTCCTCGTCCGCTTCTTCTTCGTTTTCCTCTTTCTCCTCGTTCTTCTCCAGCCCCTCCCCTGGCGAGCGTCCGGCGCTCACAGCAAGCTGGACTCCACTGCTGGGATAGGTGCTGATGGGGGACTGGTCACTGCTGCATGTAGACTGACCGCCAGGGCTTGGCTGAGACGTCTGACAGACAGACCAGGAAAGAAGAAATGATTGAGAGAGGGGATGAAAGGAGACGAAGAAGTTTATTACAGGTAACACAAGGGAAGGACATCATTTGAAGGATGTATTTCATGTAACATTAGACAATGACAATCATTCACAAAAGATGACGGACCATTATGAAACTCTATTCATGTGTTTATATAATCATCTTGCATAATGGTTGCAGTTATTTTAGAAAAAAAAAGTTGTTTGGAAGATGTTTTGTACATTATTGGGGCATGAGTAATGCCTCCCCGCTGTGATCCCATCAGGACATCGACAGGGAAAAAAAGTTTTAAAAGAGAAATCATGTTTTGGTTGTTTTCAGTGGATAGGCAAATAGGACAAAGGTCTCTTTGTGAGAACAGTTAGTGCTTAATTAGGATGTTTACTTAATTTTAGGAATTATGTAGCACTGAGGAATAATGGAATTACTTTTTTTTTTTTTGGCATGGCAAGTGTCAACAGTGTTCTTGAGGGTATTCATCCCACTGTGTGAATAAATCTGGCGGCACAAAGTTCTGACCAAAAGTATGGGCATTACTCAGAAAAATATCATTGCCGCTCTTCAAAATGTTACCATGAAATGAGAATAATCTCTGAATGAATGTGAGGGATGAGGAAAACCTACAATGAGAACAGATCTGGCGTTTTTTTTGGGTGAAAGTCAATTCAAACAGTTGTGATGGGGTGAGAAAACATCCAACAGACAATAAAAAACAATGAGCAAGAAAAGAAAAAGTGAGACTTGGAGAGAATATTTTACAAATGCAATATGAAGGGATACCCATCTCACCTGATTACCCACTGTCCTTAGAAAGGGAAGGAGAGAAATGCCGAAGCATCGGATAGAAGAAAAGGTTTGCTCATTAGAAGTCTTTAGAGTTAAATGTGCATGCCCCCTATTCAATGTTAAACAGAAACCTAAATGCTAGATGTTTAAATTACTATGTTAAAGTAAATGAATTAGTAAAAGTATTAGAAAAAAATACAAATTGAAGCTGTAACTGTGAGCAAAACTGATATAGAACTTAAAATTAAGTCTCACCATGGGCTTCTCTGTCTTGATGGACTTGACCTGCAGACATTCATCCTGTTTTGAGGTAGCGTGGTTGTACTCCCTTTGGTCCGTATACCCACCCAGGGGCAGTTGCCCTGGTGACCGTCCCTGGCCGTTGCCCCCAGGCTCCCGAGGTTGGGGCGGAGGACGCGGATAATCTCCACGCTGTTTCTTGGTGACGTGTGCCTCCGGCCCGTGCACCGTCTTCACGTGCTTACGTAAGGAGCTCGGGTCCGTGTAGCGTTTGGTGCAGCCTGGGATTTTACACACATATGGTTTCTAAAAATGAAAAGGAGAAAGATGAGCTGAAAACATGTTGATTTTAAACACCATATCCAAGCAGCAACAAAGCAGCAGAACTTTTTTTAAATCATGTTTGTCAGTACCTCATTTGAGTGCGTGCGATTCTGATGTTTCGCCCGATCCGAGGCGTTGGAAAAGGCCTTGTTGCAGCCTTCGTGCTCACACACATAAGGTTTCTCTCCAGTGTGGGATCGTAAGTGAGTCTTAAGGTTTTCCAGACGGGAGTAGGCCTTCGCACAGCCCTCAAACTGTAACGGGAAGAGAAAGAGGACATCACTCACACGGCCAATCAGCTTATATGTAAAATAGCTTTACATCTGCAGTAAAATGAAGTCAACAGCGTAAACAGCGGTATCCTTACCGTGCACTTGTGGGGTTTTTCCCCGGTATGCCTGCGCATGTGGACCACCAGCATGTACTGTGCCTTGAAGGGCTTCTGTTCTCGAGAGCATTCTTCCCACCGACAAACAAACTCCTTCTTCTCCCCGTGGATGTGGTCATTGTTGATGTGCTAGGAAAAAAAGATGGCAGAACTTTAATTGAAAGCAATTCAATGCATTATTATAAACTCTCATAGTTCTTGTTGTGTCTGTGCGTGAGAATAAAGTAAGGACGAAGGTCTAAGTGGTTTCTTTTTTTGCCTTGAATTGATTTGTTGTTCATTTGATGTTTGTTTTTGTTTTTTTACTCTGCAGCACAGGAGGCAAATCTAACATTCTCCTTCCTGTTTTCCATTTCTTTTATGTGGTATTTTCTCCATTTAATTTATTTCACCCATCTCATGTCTCTTAACTCTTTCCTTTCTTTCCAGCCTTTTCTCTTTCTCTGCTTTTGAAATCTGCACAAACACTGGGGAGAAAAAAAAAGGCAGACTTGTGAGTCTCAGTGTCCGATCTGAACAGGATTTTCAAATAAAACCCTGTCACTTCGCATCACATTGGGCCTTCGCCCCTCCATGACAAGTGCTGACAGTTGTGCTGCCGTGGCAACTTCCAATCTGAGGCTTAGGAAGAAGGGGAGGTGGGAGGGAGGTGAGGAGATAGGGCGAGGAATCAAAAGTTCAGTCGAAGTATCTGAAATGCAAGGGCTTTACAACTCCAGCCAAGCATTATATCCGCGAGCACCACCTTCCTCTTGCTCCATCCCTTTCTCTCTGCCCTTTTTTTTTCTTCTTCTTTCTTTTCTCACTAACTGTCTTGTAAAACTGGGTAAGTGGTGGATGTTACAGAGGAATGAAAGAGGTGAAAAGGGGAGAAAAAAAAGTCATGCAGACGTAGACCCTCTGGGGACGAAGTCAACATCTGGCTCTCTTTCAGAGACAACACTGGTGGCCTCTGAAGTGCCTTTCCGGGAGCAATTTAAACCCAGGGAGACAGACACAATATCCTGACCAAAAGAAACCGGTATTATTACATTCCTGAGCAGCTGAGAAGAGTCTTTTTACCTTGCGGCTGAATGAAGAGGGACGGATGGCAACCGAGGAGAAGTCTGGGAGATAAATAGAGACTTGACTTTGAATGCTCTTAAACGTCTGGGGAAAACGTGCTTTCTTCGAGCACTTACTCGCGAGATTGTTGAGCTATAAAACATGAAGCACCAAAGCAAATAAAGTTTCCAGGGTCAGTTCCCCTCCAGGCATGACACTGCTATGACAATAGCATCTTTGTACCTTCCCAGTGCCCTGCCCACTGGCCAGATCATGACCCCGTAAATATCCATGAGCATGACATCCACCAGAAACCGCACTATACTTAATCTCTCATTTGACCCCGAGTCTCTACTGCACTCGCTTCCCAGTACTACAAGAGGAGGACTATCGACAAATGAGTCAGCGCAGTAACAGCAGGGTGCGACAGCAAAGGCAAAGAGCAAAATTGATACTAATATATCCGCAATGGACCTCCATTATTCTCACTTGACAGTTTTTAATTTCAAAGTGACAAAACAAGACTAATTCCACGGAAAATGATTGGGGACTGGATGACCACAGACGTTAGTGAAGTTTCCCCAAGATTGATCTCCTCCTCACCTCGGTCAGAGCCTCAGAAAACCTGACTTGTCTTCTCTTTTTCTCCCTCGCTGTGAGGGAATCCCTATGGCAAGCAATCGGTCTGTTGTGAGCAGCATTCAATATCCTCTGGCTGAGAGCGATGGGAGAGCGCCATGGTGCTGGATCACGCGGGTGGCTGGCACGACACGAGCGCATGCACGCACTTGCACACACAGACGGATACACACTCACACCCCTGTTTGTACAAATGAAGGAGGCCGTTGACGGCTGTGATGCATGAGCCTCTGAGCTGACAGAGAGGGGGACAGACAGCACAGGGAGAGGGGCCGCCAAGAAACCTAATGGCATGATCTAATGGCAATTCTTATTGAATCAATAATCTCCATGCTGAGCAGACAGGCCCCGTTGGCCGGCTAAATCGACAAACAGGTGCTGATAGCAGCGGCGCTGCAGGTTATTCATCTTCCCCCTGCCAGCTTATCGGCCAACAACTGTAAAAACGCCACCAAGATGGATTTAGGAGGGAGTCGCGCGACAGGGAGCGCGAGGGACACGGACACAGGGGACACTGAAGCCGCCTGTGACGTATGAGAGGTGCACACACACACACATACACACAGGTGCAGACAATGTTTTCTTGGTCTAGACCCCTGCTGCCTGGGTGCATTGCAAAAAAAAAAAAAGCATCCATACACATAAACAGCACTAAAACACAAACACTAAGTTGTTGTGTTTTCTAATAAAATCAAAGCCTCTGATTTCAGATTTCCCCGTCTGGAACTCACGCATCTCCACATGCATTACTTTTTGCTATTTCCCAGCATTTGCCCACTTCAGTATCCATCTCCATGTCTCCTTATCAAACTCTCTCTGGGACACAGGCCTCGTGCATTAGAATGCAAGCGTGCATGAAAAGAGGGCCTGTTTACAAGGCAATTTCACTAAGCTGTGGGACCCGCAACACCGTTTAGCTTTATCAAACACCACCTAATAAATCATATGTTCTTTTGTGATGTCAGTCGCTGAAGTGCTTTGTGTAAAGAGAGGGGGGGAAAAAGAGCATGAAAAAGGCAAAGAAGGAAGGGAAGGAGGAGGAGGAGGAGGAGGAGGGGGGTTGGATTTAGTGAGGAGGGAGGATGAGAGTAAGTGAGCGAGCGAGCAGGGGGCAGGGAGCTGGAATTGGCATGTGTAATTCAGCGCAGTCTTTTCATCTTAGAGTAAGATACTCTTGACAGATAAGGAGCCTAATCCTTCTCCTGATCAAAAAAAATCTGCATTTTACCAATTAAAAGCCTGCGCCAGCAGCCGGAGGGTGGGGGTGGGGTGGAGGGGGGCGGCGGCTTCAGACTGCGCCGTGTTTATCTCCCTTTAACACCGGGAGGCGCACAGCAGCCGCCTCGACAAGGCTGCACACGGGGAGAGCCGGCCCCCCAACTAAGAACAAGGACATCACAGCGCCACCTATGTAGATGACCTGGAACAGAATGGTAGACTGTGGAGGGGTGGCAAACGGCCTGATGAGCTGAGTGAGAACACACACATACAAGACCACCAACCCCATCACAATGTAAATAGGTCCTGTCTGTTAGCGGGACCTGAACTCTCAAGTTTGCAAGCTCTTGCAATACTCTTTATATGGACGGAAAAGTTGTTACAAAGAAGTTGAAGAAAATGCTGATACATGTAGCAAATCTATGTGATGAAAAAACAGTTACATTTCATGCTGATTCAAACTCGATCTTCTTTTATTGATTAAGTTTTGCCCGCCACGTCCGACGACTCTTTACTAAAAACTGCTTTGCCACACAGATGACAATATTGCTTACATACATTTTTTTTTTTAATCATACAAAGGCGCTGGAAATGTATAGATTCCTCCATGGTGAAGCATCTGTTATAGACCCATATGAAAATAATAAAAGATTGTTGAACAAGTCCAGATTAGGGAATTATGGGAGTGTGAGTGGTTGGCATCTCTGGCAACAAAACCGAGTGTAAAAAAAAAGCCCACTTCAAGAGAGACATTAAAGAAGCCACCAGGCCTTATCTTTAAAAGTGTTCCCCTCTGAGGGGGAAAGAGGAGGAGACAAAATGAAAGAGAAAAACGACAAGAGAGAGAAAGAGAGACGGAGAGGTTTATGCCCAAAAATGGGGAAGCAGAAGAATGTGGAGCTGAGCGGAGAGGGAGATGGAGAGGTGTAGAGAGAGTTGAAATGTAATGAACGAAGTAAACGCAGCAAACTAAAATTGACACCCGCCTCGCTTTTGCTGACTGGGTAGGCCAGATAAGTGAGCTAAATTGCATAGATCTGATGTTTATCTTATCGGCTGCACCGAGAGCGCTTAAACGCGGATGATAAAGGAAACGCCGCGGCGTGTCATGGTGAGAGCATGTTGGAGAGTGTAAAAATATGCATGAAGAGCACGGCAGGAGTGCTTTTGAACAAGGTGGAAAGCGCGATGAGGGTGGCGTGAAGGCTTAACTCTAAAATTAGGCCAACCACAAAGGAAAAAAAAACGGATATTTGAATGAGTGTTACTTTTAAGACTCAACAAAAAACATTTCATTTATGACGCAGGTCGTGAATGAGGGAGTCAAGTGTGAATCCATGTGCACTCAACCTAGTGGTTAAACTGGTTACAACCAAGAAGAAACTGGTATTTTTTTCATTATCATGTTTTTTCCCCAAAGCCATTTCAGAAGACAAGTACAGGGGGAAGGGACGCTCCATTGTTTGGATATATGGAACCCCACACACACACACACACACAACTCAAACCCCTCCCAATGTGTGAGGAGTGCCACTGTGGTCCAAATACTGTACTTATCCTATTACTGAAAAGGGGGTGCGGAGAGATAAGAGCATTTTCCCGTCCGCTCTGCTGAATTAGAGGGCAGGGATTCTGTAGGCGAAGACTTTTATTGGCATCTCTCTGCATATCTGCATGTGCACAGAAAATGAGAAATAAAAAAAAAAAAATGCAATATCAGAAAGTCAAATGCCAGAAAAAGGAGGAAACAATTCCAAGATGGAGAAATGGAAAACTAATAAGGATTTCGTCGGTGTCTGTCTACGCTGCAATCTGATACTAAATGCAGCTTGGCGAGGCTAGGCTGGAGAATATATGTGGAGGGATGAAAGGACATTGTTTTGCACAGATGGCCACCTGGTGTGACTACAGTAGGGGGAGGATGTGAGCAAGCCTTTCCTCTATTAAGAAGCCACCCTCCCTTCCTCCTCTCCCACCACCCCAACTCATCCCGCCCCCTGAAACAGGGGCAAGAAGTTGTCAAGATGCTCAACCTTTGAGCCGAGCCCTTCAAACACGGGAGGCAGCCCATTCCGCGCTGAGGATATCAATTATAGATAGGGGTTACCACCGCGGCTGAGGATTGCAATGTCAAGACGGCAAATAGACAGCTGTGGAGAGCTGAGGATCTTTCTATCAGATGTGTGGTGATGTGTGTTTCATGTGCGCACGTGTGTGTACACTCCAGCATCCCTTGTTCGTAGCATCATATTGGTGTATTTCCACCAACTTCGGCCTGCTCTCTCAGTTGGATGACGGGTGAGAGGTTCACAGGCCGTGAGAGAGCAGCAGAGCTAATAGCGTAAGTAGCCATAGTGGGGGTGACACGACCATAATGTTATTAATATTTAGCTTAACAGTGAACCCTCTGGCGCAATACGATGAGAGCCATCCATCTCCCGGGCTGTGTGAGAGTTCCGATAACAACCAGAAGGAGGGCCGGTCCAGTGGTGTACACAAAGCTCACATCCTGACTCCAGGAGGCTTAACCCGCCAAATCAGTTAGCCTCGTTCAGCTGTGAGATGTGCTCTCCAGCTTTTGAGCCCATTACCACCGTCCCTGGATCCAATCAGGAATCCAGCAGCAGTATCAGTCAACGCCTGCAGCTCTGACTCTACTGTAGGTTGCTGCTGCTGCTGCTGCACAGACTTCGCAGTCAGGCAGGGGGTCGTGGCCTGATAGGAGGCACTGTGCAGAATAGTACAGCTGCAGTTGATGTTGCTGGGATCTACTGAGCTTGAGGAAAGAAATGCTGAAAACTCTCACAGCATACAAACCAAAAGACACCGTAGTTTTTTGGTGTGTGTTTTCTGAGCTGCAACGGGAAAGCTTTTTATGTAAGTCTTCACCCATCTTACAGCTACAAACACCCTGTTGTGTCTCCCTGTTTCTCTACAAGAAAGTCTGGTCCTGGAAGACAACTGAGGTCAGGTGCGAACACTTCTCTGCCCACAGGAAATGATGAAGAGTGACACGCAAACCATCTGCGAGAAGAGATGTTTCGCTTTTCTTCTTCCTTTATGCAGAATTTACACACACACACCATTACAGGGTTTCTAGATATTTAAATGTCCTTTTAATGTGTGTGTGTGTGTGTTACTCACTTGTACTAGCTGCTCCTGTGTGTCGAACTCGCGGCAACAGTTCTCCCAGTGGCAGTTTGTCTCATAAACCACCTCCGGCTCCTGTTTGCTCTCATCCTTGTCCCCTTCCTCCTTCACCAGGGTCATCCCATCGGGATGGTCCTAAAGGAACAACAGTAGAAAAGGTTCTAATCGAACAAGCGCAAGAATTTAATGAAAACAGAGTAAATAAATGTACTTAATACCAGGCTGGACATGAAAGCAGAAAGACTACAGGGACCTGCCTTCCTCTCTCCAGCATCAATCCATCCAAATCTGTCAGAAAAGTAATTTTTTTCCCGCCCTGCTGGTTTACATGAAAGCCACAGCCAAAAGTGATTTGGTCTCAGCCACAGTGCCCCATGTGAATCCAGCCTTGTTTGGCTACCTGGGAGAAAAGTGCGGAAATGTAGCACTGAAAGCCCCGCTCTGTATTTAGGGGTTGTTATACGACGGGGCCGCGGTGAGTATTTGAGGAATCTAACCCCCTTTTCCTGCTGTAGGTTGCTCTATTAGCCCAGACATATTTCACTGTCACAGTTAGGTGGCTGAGTGGAGTGGAGAGTTGGTGTGGGCTAATTCAGGAGAGCCTGGGCTTCCACCACACACCTCAGGCTGAATCCGCTGCAGCCTGGATATCGACTCTAATAAGGGTTTTTTTTTTTTTTTTTCCTGCACACATGCAAACGCTTACTGTTATCACACTTCTCTTTCATTTTTTTGCCCCCAGCCACTTAAAACTGTGATTAAACAAAAGCAAAAACAATTTCCATCTGGTCTTGCAAAAGATCAATGAATTGTTTCGCCGAAACAGCGCCTGATAAAAGCAGGGTAGGAAACTGGCAGCAAAAAAAAAAAAAAAAAAGAGCCAAACGCAGGTAAATAAATGCAAACAGTGGCTGGTAAGCTTGTCTTTTGTTGCAGCCATTATATGAGCTTCTTTATACTAGTGGACAAAAAAACAGCTTGTGAATTCTGGGATTTGCCGAGCGGTTGCGGATATTTTCGTCAGATAGCTGAAGAACAATCGATGCAGCCAGTCGCTTGAAAGTAAAGCATACCTTTACATCGCTGTCAATCCTCACCTGTACGCTCACTGCGCCTGGGCTCGGCAACTCTTCCTCCGGTTTCATCTTGGAGCGTTTGTGGTGCATCGGGTCTCCTGTGCTGCTCACTGCAGATTCACTTGTTGGTTTGGTCTGCGGAAACAGAAACTATTCCATCACGTCGAGCTTCACATTATATGTGTGTGTGAGTTATTTCTTGTGTTATCCTCTCTGGTATCATTAAAAATGCATGCGATGCTTATAAGTTAATCAATAATTTACTTAATCAAGCGGGAGG
The DNA here is from genome assembly GCA_036365135.1 of Miichthys miiuy. Taxonomy (NCBI): domain Eukaryota; kingdom Metazoa; phylum Chordata; class Actinopteri; family Sciaenidae; genus Miichthys; species Miichthys miiuy. The sequence continues at coordinate 6,786,244 of CM071618.1, forward strand.
GGGAAGAAAAAACAACAACAACAACAACAAACAACTGTGGTTGTACCGTAATGATTTCTGTATCCTCGGCAAAAGCTTTAACGGTACAAATGAAAAACTATGCAATTCACTGGATCACATTAGCTGCTCTAATCACAGCAATTAAAACAAACTCATGAACCAATTCAGTGAAGCATTCACTGAACCGATGGATGACCTGATTTTGGCCCCGGCTTAAATTCCCCCATGAGAATAAAAGAAGTTTGTTTTTTTACTGAAATTGTTACTCCCGTAAATGTTGATGTTTTTCACCGGACACTCGGAGTTGTAGTGATCCTCTCAGTGCGTGTAACATGAAACACATTTTGCCCTACTATCTTTGCTGAAACATATGAGATTCAGCTGTGGCCCCCAAAGCAATATTCTGTTTATTCAGGAGAAGGAAAAGGCAATTTTCTTGTGCCCAATTTGAATGAGGCCTCATTCTCAATAACAAAAAATCCAAGCAATGGGAAACAGCAGGGAGGACGGGTAATAAACATTGAATATTTACTTCAATTGTGGGCCCGCACATACAGTAAGGGTTGAGGAAGGAGAGAAAAAGCCCCTTTGGATCCATCCATCCATGTCAATATTCCCTCTCTATATCCTTGTTCTCTCTCTAGTGATTAATGGAGTCAGCAGTGGGATTCTATGCTAACAAGCCCCTTGTTGTTTGCTGCAGGCACGTTCTGGGCCGTGCTCGGCAGTCTAAAAACAAGAGACAACACAAGTAGGAGGAAACTCCCAGGAGATGAGCGCGCGGAGGGGGGGTCCTGCCTGTACCATGTTAGCTCGCTGCGTTTCGCTGAGACGTGGCTGGCATGCGACGCCGCTATCTATTACTCGTGATGATGAATCGCACGGGCGTCTGCCGTCGCTCTCACCTGTGAGGAGTCGTTGGAGATGGCTGAGCGTTCGCTGGCGCTGAGGCCGGAGGGGGGGATGCCAGGTACGGGCCTTTGGGTGGTAAAGGCCGGTGGGTGGTGGATGAGGGGCGGACTGTGGCCAAAAGCAGAGCCCACGAGGCCCGGTTGGCGGCCGATCAGCTGCTGGTGCACGTGCAAAGCCACCGGGGTTGGAGGGTAGGCGAAGCTCAACGCTGGGCTAGAGAGAGCAGAAGAGGGGAAAGAGTGGAGCAGTTAAATTAAATAATCATAAAAGTACGATACAACTTCACTAAAATATCAGTTGCAGAGGGAATGGAGCAAAAAAAGAGGAAAGACAGTGAATAAATGGATTGTTCTGGATAGTTCCTTCTCCCTGAGGACAATCTGACAGGAGATGGTGTGGTAATGCTGGAACCACGGGGCTGCTGGCAAATCCCTGCCAATGAATGTTCAGCTTGTTAACACACAGTGAATTATCATGTGGTCTGTGTAAGGCAGTATGTCATTCTTCCACTGGGCAAATGATACAGATGATAAACAATCTGGAGTGTGTCGTATAGCCATGTAAATAAAGCTAAATTAATTCTCCGTTTCCCGCAACAGACTTGTTCCATCGGTTTATTTACCCTTAACCTGAGCTAACTTTGTTTATCTTTAAAAAAAAAAAAATCCCAGAAGCCACCAAACCTCCTCAGGGGTCTGTCTAACCGCAGGTGAACCACCAGATAAACACAGATCTGTGTGGCTCGACAGCAGCGGCCTCCATTCATCCTGAGCTCTGACGCTTCGCTCTCCCCGCGACCCATATGTCTGCTGATCTTATTACGAGCCGAGTGGAAATCAATGGGCCGAGACACATTTGGGGGCCCATCCGCTTGTCATATCACTCATCAGTCTGTTTGGCTCTGGCTATTTGGGTCCTGTCACTAGGACAGTGGCTGAGGCGTGCAGCGTGATTGATCAGGCTCTTCTTACAGATCGCTGATCAATGGCTGTGAGTGGGGCGATGGATCTTTCCTTTTCCCTTCTCTCTTCTTCTTCTTTTTCTATCCTTTGCTTGCCTCTGGTACCGGTGGCGTGATGTATGTGATGTTTCCATGAGGTGTACCGGATGACTGACACGAGCCGCCGGGGAGGCAGGCTGACTGGCTGGCTGGGAGATCGTCACCCACACAGGGGTTTGACATGGACGACACACACACACACACACACATACACTCTTAATCGCTCCACCACACACTTTCTTGACTCCGTTCTCTGTGCGGAATGAAAATATATAATCATAATACGGTGCTACTCTGATGGGCTCGGCGCTTCAAGCATGCTGTATGAAAAATCAACCAATCAATGTTATTTGAAAATCATCTGCAACGTCATTCCTCCTCAGAGAGATCCTGTTATTTGATTTATCATCCCCACGTTAGTCCCTGAATGACCACCTTGATGAAACACGATCAATCAAAGCTCCTGAAAGACATCCTGACAGGATTTTTATAACTTTAAAGAGGCAAACCATCGATATGTACTGCCAGAACATTTGGGGACTCACAAAAGACAGATTTTTAAAACAAAATGTTAAAAATCGAAGCAGCAAAAGCTGAAATATCCTGATTTTAGTGCATACTATGGGTCAAACCCCTGAAACACTGGATCCTACATTTCCTATAATGCAACCTGAAACTCTTTCACACTCCCAGTCTAGGGAATACGGTCTAAGAATAATTCAGGCAGACGATTACCTGATGGCTCCAGCAGAGAGGTGACCGTAGGAGCCGCTGGTGGAGGAGCTGGAGCGGGAGTTGTTGAGCATGGTGACGAGAGAGTTGGGCGAGTTGCGGATCATGGTCTGCAGGTCAAAGCTGTGCTCGGAGAGGGGCGAGATGGGCAGGGGGCGCTTCCTGCTGGGCCTTGATGGCAGCCGCGGGCTCGAGAAACGAGAGCCTGCAGGATGAGGAAAGAGGAAGACATCAGACTAAGAATAGAAGCCAAGGTTAAAATGCCTCGTAAAAGTGTAAATGAACCGCTTAGCCGCGCCGTTATTTTGTGTTTTTCTGGAGAGAAGGCATCCTACAAATTAGTGCCAAAAAAAAAAGCATTTCCTGGTTTAAACATGCTTTTCTGTTTGACTTCATCCAAACTCTAACCTAATCTAACCCCAGCAGATGACATTTTTGTCAATCATCAGACAAAAGGCTCATCTGAATGAGTGTTCAGCTGTCACTTGATGCACTGCTTGCATTTCATCCATGAGAAAACATGCCTTTTATGTTGGAGAAATGCTCTGACTGTGTATGGTAATATTTAATCAAGTCCAATTTGACTCGTTATTCAAATGCAATCAGTGTTGACTGGAAATACTCAAAGGGGGTTTGAAAAGGTAAAAGGCGGAAACGGCACAACCATTCTCTCTGCACATACAATGAGCCACGGGTAGAGATTAAAACATGACTTTTGTTGTCTTTTCACATGGAGATGTCACAAACAAGACAGGGAAAAAGAGAGGGAGATGGAAGGAGGGGAGAAAAAGCACTGAGGGGATGTCGCGCTTTGTGCATGAACTGACACAATGACTTTGTGACTCAAGACTTGGAAATAAAACATTTTGAGTTATTTTATAAAAGGCAAACAAAACCAGCTTACGCAGCCCCGATAACCCCCCTCCATATTTACGTCCCCCACAATCCATCCATCTCCCAAACGTAAATGCTCCATCTCTCGTTTGACACATCCAACGATTACAGAACGCTCCATTCACATGGTAATCAGAGTGTGCGGATGTGAATGTGTGTGTGGATGTCTCTGTGGTGGCAGCCGCGGTGTTCTGGCATACGTAGGCCTGAGTTTCGACGATGGTATGAAGCTGTATGGAGAGAGACACCCCCCTTTACATTGTCATTGTATGGAAAATCTTTTTTTTGTCTTACTGATGGGGGTTGTTATGGGGGGGGGTTGCATACATACACACATACAAATCCCTGAGCGCACACAATCGCTAAATACACTGCAGTTTGTCATGTGACGTTCTTCAGCACGTCTGAATTTTCACCATCTTATTCATCCTGAATCATACCTATAATCCTGACAAAGAAAATCATCTTTATCCACCTGGTTTGGTCAAATTCAAACCAGTCTACATCCAAAATTTGATACTTAAACAAGTCGAATCCAACAGAAGTGAATTCACTTGCTGTGAATTAGGAGAGGTGGGGCACTGCCGAGGAGCAGGGCCAGCGTCCCGCCACTGCAAAGCCTCATGGGAGTGGTGTTTATTAATGCACAGCCCAAATGATAAATCGGCCAACCGGGGAGACAGAGAGTGGAGCGTCCTGGCTCGTAGCAGGACTGTCCCTCTAATTTCCTCTTGATTTATGGACGGGATGGCTGGTTACGCGCCGCGTCATTAATTCTTCTGGCCAGGGAGGGTTTAGATAGGCTGGACTGACGGCGTTGGAAATAAAAGCTGGCTCCGAAACTGAGGTTGAACCCTCGCCGACACGCCTCAGGGCCACCTGAGAGGGACGCTATCACAACGAAGGGCTGAAGTGTGAACATGAGACTGAAAGAATATTTTTATGCCGCAGAAAACTTAACGGAGGACACGTAAGGACTGAAGGGAAAGAGCAAAAATGACAGCAATCCTATTTCATAGTATTTGTGTACTTTAGTAACATAAAGCTTGTGTGTCAGTTTTTGTGTTTTAGCAAATTTTGCTGTATATATAGCAATTTACCGAAACTACAGCTAAAATTAAAAGGTTTGTTTGTATCAAACATGGGTTTCGGTGTTCAAAATGCGACGAAACGAGCACCTATTAATAAGAAAAACACTGTACGAATAGAAAAAATAGCACGACAAACGAATAAAGATCACAAATAAAGACTTTAGCATCGTGATCTATGAGAGCTGTTGCGCTAATTAGGCGGTACGAACACAGACAATAGCCCATTAAAGCACAAATAGGCAGGACGGGCCCATTGTTTCATTAGCACAACTCTCACTGAAGGTAATTACACTGATGTGAAATAGACTAAAATAGCCGCAGTAGCGTGGTAGCCCAGATTATCAGCGAAAGCCTCTTGATAGACCCTGCTCTTTGTATAGCTTTTTTTTTTTTCTGAAATCCAACAAGGCTTTAAAGTGTTAATTTTTTCCGGCGTTGGAACACACATCGTTGAAACATGATGACTTATTACCAGCAATGATCACAGGCGTTTTTTAAGTGAGGAGCATCGCATCTCCACTTAAATTTGGCCCTAATTGTTTTTGTTTCAGTCTATTAATCTTAAAAAGTGACACAGAAGAAAGGATTTATCCAGTGATGAATGGTGGGACATTCCAATTCCCACTTAATAGCAATTAATTTTCTGATACCCGCACAAGTTTGGCTAGTTTTAATTAGTTTGTTCAGAAGAATAGGGGGAACTTCACCCCGGATTTCCATGAAAGCGGCGTCTGCCTGACTAAATACATTCTCATCAAAGGGAGCGGGGTGAGGCTGTCCGACCTTTCTAAGATTCAGTGTGCGTTTAATTTCCTATTTACACTTTAAAATAACTCATTAGCATAAGTCCTCTGCACACAGTCCTGAGCCCAACACATTAAGACAATAGCTCATTTAAATCATGTCAAAGTAAAGTTGCAGGTCCCTCCTCGTCTTGGTTGAGCTGCAGCTTCATCTATATATAGAACAAAATAGAAGGTGCATTTTAAAGGTTGAATTCCCACTGGGGCCACCCATGCTATAATGTGCAGGTATGCACTCATAATACGTTAAGGTGCAATCCCAGTAGGCTTAGATTTGGTGGGTGTCTTTTCAGCAGCTGGGCTACATGTGGTTAAAAAAGAGTTGGGTTTTTTTTAGATGTTTAGGCTTCCTAAAACTGCTTTTCTAACATAATTTCAATACTTAGACTTCAATGTGCTACATACTGAAATGTAATGATTTATATGCTGTTGAAACAACTGTTATATGTAACCTAGATGTGTAAAAACCTTTTACTTTAACCATATTTAGCACGGTTTTAACCATAACGCCTAGACATTGGTTGATCTGTGTTTAAACTGGCCTCTGTAATTAAGAAAAATGACTGATACGAGTACGTTCATCCAACTTTATGAGTGTTCTGAATGACTGATTTACAAACTTGACACCATCAAGTTGAGAAAGCTAGTCTGTAAATCTCACACACACACACACAAGAACTGCTGACTCTGGATCAGTTTGGGACCTCATGATTATGGATCAACACCCCTGAGAGACTTAGCTCACGTGTGTGTGTGTGTGTGTGTGTGTGTTTGTCATAAACTGTGCCATCAGTCATGTGTGATGTCAGCGCAGACTTACTGTCCATTGCCTGCAGGTATTCCATGTGTAACGCGCTGGTGCCGGTGGCGCCGGCTGTGGCCGCCACGGAGGGGAGCAGGTCGGTCGTGTAAGGGCTACGGTGGCCCGCGAGCAGAGCCATCTGGTGGTAGTACTCGGCTGTGGTCAGACCTGTGTGAGGGGCTGGATCGGGAGAATGAACGGGTCAGCAAAGGTAACCGAAAAAGAGGGAGACCAAGAGAAGAAAAAAAAAAACATGGAGGAAGAAAAAGAATTAGGCAGTGAGAAAAACACACCAAGGGAGAGCACCTGCACCGCATTACAAACCTGCGTTCATTTACATTAGATGATAATCAGCTCAGCAGAACAGTAATGAGCACATTAGCAACACCATCAAGTTAAGCAAAACAGCTGCACAGGGAGCATCACCTGAAGTGGAGAGCCTCACTGGGGATTACCGGATGCTTGCTCAGAGATTACAGTGAGTGTGCATTAGTGTTTGATTGATGCATTCATGCCGAGCGCAGCATAACCGATCGTCTTACAATACAATTCTTAAACAGCCTTTTCTCTTCTTCGCACTGTTCCTTGATCACTTTGGAGAGAGTGCATACACATATATGTGTGTGTGTGTGTGTGTGTGTGTGGTAAGAGTATGTGGGCTGACACATCTTTTGCCAGAGATGGTGCTTGTGTGTTGCGCGCATCAGGGCTGCAGTCTGCAGATATGCAACCTGCTCCTCTACTGTGCTCCCTTTTAAACTGCACGGGAAAACAAAAGGCCTAAATCTGCCCAGATATATCTGCACGCATAAAGATACAGCAAACGATTCTGCCTCCACTTCTCAAAATGCTCTCTCTCTCTCTCTTTTCCAAGTCATTCCCTTAGTTATAGTGTTGTAAGTCCTTGAACCGTAGCCTAAAAATAAACATCTGGTGGTGGGCTTCCTTATGCAAATATTCTAAGAAAGAGAGAGGGAAAAGACTAACACTGTGGTTTTGGATGCAAATATAGAATCGGTTCAGACCCACAGAGTGCTGCAGCTTTTTTTTTTTTTTTCACCCCCCGATTGAGGAAATAAAGAAAAAATAAATAAAGAAACTCTGTATGAGGAGATTTCCTCTTAAGTCTGTCCTGTATGGCTGCAATATGCATCCATGATTGGTTGAATGAGTGTAAGAAAAAATTCTAAATTAATTCGATCTGGGTATTATGTCTTCAGTGGAAGGGGAGGGGGGTTTCTTAATTGTCTCCACTGTTCCGCCTTAGCTTTGCTTTTGCATTCAGCCATAATGTGGCCCATTCAGTATCCACACACAGGAAAAAAAAAAGGGGCTTTGCGGAATTTTCTAAATCAGAGATGTTGGCATCCGAGTGCGATCCTGAGGGCAAAAAAAGGCGGAGGGAGGGGGAATATGGGAAGGCTCTCAGTGTGGCACCCGATGTGGAAAAGGCAGAGACTTGCCTCAGGACTTGGTGAGCCACCGGGTGCTCCTTCAGCATTACAATAGGATCAGGGGCAAACCTGCCTCTGAACCCCATCTCACGTAGAAAAGAGAGAAATATTATGAGGGAGGAGCAGAAGTGAAAGCAAATGTGTGGCAAGCGAGAGGGTGGCACTAAATCCCACCCACTTTAAATCTCCATTAGATTCTGTTAATTAATTCATCATTATTCAAATGTACTTTTTTGGTAGGAGGAAAAAAAAAATGCATATTGAAGAAGGAGGCTTCCTGCAAGCGTGGTGATATACTAACAACACAAAAGCTGATGGGTTAATTAATCACTGGATTGATTAAAGGAGTAATTAGGTGCCTCATTCACAATTCACGGCATTATGAACAGAAAGGGGATCATGTGGTAGGTTGGAGAAACTATTTTGATTTAAAGCGAGCTGAGACTGCTGCACATTATGTTGTGGTAATGGAAAATTGGAGGGTAGAGAGGTTCGAGCTCGAGTGTGCGCTTCCTGCGGAGCGTGATGTTGGGGAGTGCAGGAGAGCAGGAGAGGGGTTGAGTGAAGCTAAGAGCTAAGAGACTCTTGGTCTTCACTTAGACGCGGCTTTTAACAGACCTAGATGAGATGAAGTCAAGTGTGCCGGTGCAGAGGAAATGCCCCTGCTATCTGCCCCCTTTCAGAAACACACTTCTACACAAGGTGGGGAGCTAAAGTGGGGCTCTGATGCTGAAGTGCCAAAAGGTTGATGGCTGACGACATGAGGGCCGTAATAGGTCATTAGGCCATTTAAGGTGAGCCTGGATACTTGGCAAATAAGCTCTTTAACACTTTTTATGGCAAGGTGAGCTGCGGCAGTTTTACTTTTTTTGCTTTGCTGTTTGTTAAGTTTGCTGTACTTGATTTTACATCTGGCTGGCACAGCTTTGTTTTGCAGAGCCCAAAAAAAAAAAGCCATAAATGCTTTTTGGAGCCCAAAATGACGACGTCAGCAGTCCAAAACTGAAAAATATTCAACTCTAAATAATATAAAACTAAACACAGAGGTGAATTCTCACATTTACAAACAGAAAAACAGCAAATCGGTCGTATTTCTAATTGATATATGACCTAATTAGTCCAAATAAATACATCTGTTGTTGCGTAATTTACAAAAACACAAATTTTAAAAGCAACTAATCTTTTCATCACACAACACTGCACTGATAAAAGTGTTTATTAAGAGTGTAAACTGTCTTAATCCATTTCAGTACTGATATTTTATATCAGGTTTTTATAATCCTACTGCTTCTGGTGTCAATTTTAATTGATTTCCCAGTCCAAATTCATCATGAATGTTTCCTGTTCTCAGGAAACAAATGCTCCCTGTAGGACACCATAACAACCAACCAACCCACCGCCCCACCCCTTCCCCAACCCTGAACTTGAATCCGACCCTCCCTCGGTGTGCGCGTTGTAACTGTACGTGACCCTGCCGCTCACTGATTCATCCTCCAGAGGTCTCTGACATGACTCACAGATCAAAAGGATTAGCCTCCCTTCAACCTGCGCCCCCACCCACACGGATTGCGCCGCACTCATAATACTCCCATCCACCCGCTCCCTCACTCGGATAACATCTCACCAACCCCTGGGTCTTAATAGAGATGGATCTAGTTGCCTCTCACCTGACCTCTTCTGATCTCTAACAGGAATTAAACTGATACAGAGAATCGAGATTTCCTCCTAATAGCAATCGAACCTCACTAATCAATTTCAAATATCATTTTTAAGGGTCTGCTGAGGTTTTCTCGTCCATTTCTGCTCCACTGGGGTTGCGTGCAGATGTGCATGTGTGTGCTGAGTGTGCATCTCTGCCGCGACAGTGTGTGTGTATATATATATATATATATATATATATATATATATATATATATATATATATATATATATATATATATATATATATATATATATATATATATATATATATATATATATATGTGTGTGTATCATGCTTTGTGCGTCTGTGTATGTTTCATTTTATTCACCATCTGCAGGACTGAGGCCCCGGGTGGCTGACAGAACAGAGATGGAGGGGCTGCTGTGAAGTGAGCGGATGTAGTCCATGTATGGGTTGATGTAGGGGTGCGGAGGGTGAAAGGGCGACTCCGCCCCCACAGAGGGGTTCCGCTGGGGCGAGATCCGGATGAGGGAGATGTCGGAGAAAGCTGGACTGCCCGCTAGTGCAGGAGGCCTGCAGAGAGACACGGGGAAGAAAACATAGACAGAACATGAACACATATTTTAAAAGCATGACAACATTTTTTGGATGGTAAGTATGGTCCAGTTAAAGCGGCTTTTGTTTTTTCTCAAACTGAATTAGTAAAGAGAATTATTCACAACATAAATCTCGAGTCGCCACATGTGGAATAAGAATATCTTTTATGTCACCAACATTGTGTAAACATCACCGATCCAGATGACTCCACATGCTCGTTTCATTAGGCCCGACATCCCCTGACCATCCAGATTTTACTGCCGTGGGTGGACTGGCAGTGGCAAGGCCAGACAAATGGACTGTGACACTATCTCTCTCCCTCCATCTGCAAGGCAGAGAGGAGAGCGCTGCATTCCAACTGCTCCCTACGCAGACATTTCCTCAGATCAAAGGCAGCTTTCACCACTGTGTCTTAATCAGAGGGAAACGTTAGACCGAGCTCACCGCTGGCCAGCGCCAGACAAGCAACGCTACACCACTTTACTCATATGGCTTCAAACTTGGCTTTGAGCTGAAACCATGTACAGAATTGCACATGACGGATACAATGTTGTACAAAATCCATCAGCAACTCTCGCACAAGATGCACCGTAGAAAATATGAGCGCTACTATCAGACTTTTTTTTAATTTTTTTTTTTTTTATCAAAAACCTTTACTGTGATTTGTCTCCATGGTGTGAGATGTGAAATAAAGTTGAGAACAATCAAGAAAACTTCTTAGGAGCTAAGTTTGAGATGAACTAATTTGTCTTCCTTCTTATAATTGGCTAGGAGGGCTAGGAACCTTCATAATGATGGCCTTCACCACAAAGGCCTTCCCCTGAGGATGTGGAGAAATCCACATATCAGCCAGACATTAACAGGCTAAGAGATTAGACTGAATTAGCCCCTCCACTTCTCTGCGGCTCCCCAGTGGACCAGTCTACTGTGACAAAAGACCCCAGGAGAAGGAGAGGATGAGCGAAGGGAGGGAGGGAGAAAAAAAAAAAAGTAAGGAGGGGGGGGGTTTAAGAGGGAGGTGAGGAGGAGATATGGAAAAAGGGTGGGAAAAGACGAGAGAAAGGGGAAGAAAGAGTGAGAGACCTGGCCTGGAGTTTGTTTCTCAGTGACCTTGAGCAAGGCCAGGGGAGCGGAACAACCCAATTACGACCTCCGCCCCTTCCCCTGATCCCCTACCGGCCTCTCTGTCCCTCCACTTCACAACCCCCTTAATGAAAGAGCTCAGGCCAGGGCAAATAATGAGCACTGAGGAGCGGAAACAACACACACACACACACACACACTCGAGGATAGACACAGAAACACACGCAGACAGACATACTGTATGTGTACACAAGCATTCACACATACAAACTTTGTCTTCAGGAGCCTTTCTGTAATGAGCCCAGAGGGGCTATGGGACGATTTTAAAAGGCTTTCACCACGTTCAAGTGTGTGACAACATGTCTCAGTGATGCTGAAGCAGGTGTATGTGAAAAAAGACAACAGCACTCTCAAGAGGGGGACTCATTGTTAAAGTGTGTAAAGGTGACAGATTAAGGGATCCATCCGACACTGCAACACAACGGTCGTGGAATTTATTTATTTATTTTTTTCTTCCTCCTCCATTTGATTGGTGCGTTTCTGCACGTCTCCTGTCAAAAGATTCATGAGAAATTGTTTTACTTCCTCCACCACACCTAGCAGGCCATGCTGAGGGCAACTGTGCACATCAAAACAGGTGTGTGTGTGTGTGTGAAAGAGCGTGTTTATGATAAGCAAGTCATGTGCCTGCACGCCGCCATTACACGCCTCATTTACACAGATCACAACACAGCTGCAGACTGACGCTCACTTTGATGTCCCATGGCTGACCATGCATCTCTCAAACACACACACACGTACACAAAGATGAGCATGTGGCTTGAAAAACCTGCTTTGTCACCGATGACACAAGAGGAATTGAAATGTTTTAATCACATCCTGCATGACATCTTTAAAAATCTTGAAATTATGGGGTGCCTTAGCGGCTCACCTGGTAAAGCATGCACCCTGAGTGCTGCCTGGGTTTGATGCCAGCCTGAGGCCCTTTGCTGCATGTCTTACCCCCTATCCTGTCTCAAAAACGCCCTAAAAAAATCCTGAATTCGCAGATGTACAGGGGTCCTTTTTATGGCACAGCACACGGGACAAATATTTCTGTGGCTACACGTGACATTTTAAACATTTTCAACATAGAAATTAGATCCCAGAAGGAAAAGTTAAAAAAAAAAAAAAACGTTGTCGTCTGGCCCACCACATGCCTGTTTGAGGAGAGCCAGACACCCACTCTGGCTGCCATGACACTGATTAACCCTGTCATGCATTGGCTACATCTCCCTACACTGACCCTGGCAAAATGCCTCTGCTTGCCTTGTTTTTCCAATTAACTTAGCGAATAAGAACAGAGCCCTAACTGGAAGGGCCAGGTGTACCCGGAGAGAAGCGGCGGTCAGAAAACAAAAAAAGAAAAAGAGAGCACACATGTTGATTGGGTGGGAAGATGGCGGTGGCACGGAGAGTTATTATTCAGCCTGTTGAGAGGTGAAAAGAGGGAGAGAAAAGTCTGAAGAGAGGAGAGAGAGAGAGAGGGAAGTGTGCAGAGAGGGAGGGAAGACAGTCGGAGTATAAACAGTAGTCGGGAGGAGGAGATGGAGGGAGTGTGTGAAGATATGGACTATGAATTGGGAGGGTGGACATGGAAGAGTTAGGTGAAATGCGGGGGGAGTTGTAGAAGGAGGAGAGAAAAGGAGGTCTCATGGGGTGCGGAGCCAGGTGTGAGGGGATTTGAGGAGGACAGGAGAGAGATGGATGGTTTGGAGGAGTGTGGCGTGTCTATACTATGGAGAGAAAAAAGCAAGAGAGTGTCCGATCCTCTGCGTTCAGCTGCTCTCTGCAGGGTCGCGATCGTCTTAGCATCTGCCAGTATGCATTAATCAACATGACGAAAGGAAGTAATCTGACAACGTGCAGTGTGTGTAGGAATGTTCGCACTGTGTGTGTGCTGATGTTCGAGTAGGTGTGCGCCAGAGAAGTAGCGTCTTAGTTACACCTGATTTAAGATTTACATCAAAGCTGTACCGCGGGGTTTGCAGGTTCCTCTGCCTTAGCAGAGAGAAAACTTTTCCTTCGCTCCTCTAACCTCCCTTCGCCAGGTTTTATAATTCCTATTAACCCTCAAAGACGACATCCTGCAAACGGGGCATGAGGAAAGACTGAGCTCCTGACATATGGAAGCCATTTCCTCTCACGTGGCCTCGCTTAAACCAGCCAGCGCCTCTTTAAGACATCGCATGTTTACACGAGGCGGTCTGTGGATTTTTAAACTGTCATCTTATTTCACCGGATGAATACACACTTGCCAAGTGTAAATATGCCCCCAAAAGATTTTGAGGTTTCACGGAGGGGTGTGTGTTCATGTAAACAGACCTTGAATCTTTGTTTGGAACAAGGTTATATCAACACTAATAATTTTTTTGGGTGAAAGCTGCAGTAGAAACACAGTTGCGGTGAAGGTTGATGACTTCACTTGGGACAGAAGGTATCATTGTGGCGCAGCAGTTAGACCTGGTGGTATTGACACAGCGGTCTGCTAAAACAGGAACCGTGCTTTTCAAAATACTTTTAGCTCGAGCATGAAATGGTTGCGCATGAAATAAAATCAAAAATTTCTTGATGTGTGCTTCACAGAAGGGCACAGGAAATTGCTGAGTCCAAATCCAATAATCCAGCAACTGTGAATGTTCATAGAGCATCTTTTTTTCATTCATAAGTGCTGAAGTGGTCCAAGAAGGAGATTTGAAAAATAGGAAACATAGAAGCTGAGAGTCACGATACCCAACAGACCCAACATTGGCTCTGTTGTTAAGATTATGAGTGGTTAGTGATGAACGTTTTTCACCATTTTATGACAAATTTATGGACCATTACTCCAGAAAATGGTGGACATATGAATCCATACCTCAGGTAGTGCAGAATGCAGACAGAATTGCGGCGGGGTCGGGGTGTTTTACTTCAGACACCTGTGAGATGATTAAAAATGATCGAGGAAGTCCAGTTTGAGACGCAGATTATCGTGTTTAGATGTTTTTCAGACACCAAAATGCTGCAGAGCAGTTGAAGATATCGTAAAGATGGATTTTTACTGATCTGGAGTCATCTTTCATGGTGACGATCGCGAGGTGAACGGTAGAAATTCAGCATTGGCGTTACAAAATCTAGCAGGATCGTGCATTTTCACGTATTTGATTGCCCATTGCAGTGCTTTGTAGGGTGATGTTGCGTCATGTGATACTCACACAAATAAAAGTCACTACTATGAATGGCAACTTCGGTTTTATACTTTTATTGCTGATAACAACATTTCCAAATGCAAAACATAGCACCCTTTTATTGTCGAAGGGGAAGTCCTTGGTTGTGCTATTGCAGCAAGGTTGCACTCTATTTCAAGGTGATGAGTTTGTATTAAAAGAATATAGACACGTTCAAAATGTGTTTAATATGTATGAAATATACAGGAAGAAGAAGTAGTTGAAAAATACATGGGTGCCAGTTAAACCCATGTAGCCACCTGTGGCCACAAGGGGCTGAGTGAGGTGGGAACTGGAGTTTTGGAGGGAACTGCCATCAGTCAAGTCCTCTCCTGACCGAGGCTGACAGCATCACACACACCAATTCCCCCCCCCCACCCCTCCAACTTCACCTCAATCTCACCACCTCATAGAAACCTGTGCGCGCCGCCTCCTCTACCTCCTACCCCTACCCCTCCAACCACCTGACCCACCCAGCCACGGCACAAGGCTGCCACCGCTCTGAAAGCCTAAACCAGAGAGGAGGAAGAGAGGGGCTCCTGACAGCGGAAACAGAAGCACTTTAAAGCTCCAAACCCTTTCACTGAGATCAAAGGGCCACAGGAACAGAGCCAGCTGAGACCCAAGGAGAGAGGAAAGGGAGCTGAGACAAGAGGGAAAGAGAGACAGACAGAAGGAGACTGAGAGACAGGCACAAACAGAGGAAGGTAGATATATTCTGGGCTCCTAATGATTCGATGGGAAAGTCTTCATTAAGTTCGGCCACTGAGGCACATTCCAATGACCTCATTTTCCACATTAGTAATGGCAATTACAGCGACCGTTAAAAACTGAATTTTACTTTCAGATCCAGTTTGGCCTCTTTGGCAAAACAAAAAAAACAAAAAAAACATGTCCCCACAAAAGGTGGATAGATAAAACAAACAAAAAAAATCGTCTTTTTCCATCCTGAGCCAACATTTTCTCCACCCTGACATGGAGCTCTTTGAAAATACTTCTTGTGGATACACTGTGCGATGCAGATGGTGAATAAAGATTTCCAAAAATGCTGACATATGATTGTCATGTCATAAATCTTTCAGGAACATGACTGACGCACGTCTGCTCGCCGGCAACGTTAAGGAGCCCAACCCTCTTTAGCGTTTGACTCGCTCTTTGAATGTTTATTTTGTGTTTCAATATTGGCTGTCATGCAATACAGGAGTTACCATTGACATATTTTTTTGTTGTGTTTCTGATTTGGTCAAGGTTGCCGACGCTAACAGCGCCAAAAAATTACCGCCGAGGTTGGCCTACTTGTTCCAGAGCTTTCAAGGATATACAGACTCGGATCCGTCATCTATGCTGACCATCTTAAAAGCTGAGCTTGACAGTTGGATTTATGGTTAACAGGAGTTACAGCAACAGACTCCACCCAGTGTTAGCACCCCCAACACTAGATAGATGTACATTAAGGTACTTTAATTATAGACCCTGCATAACTCTGTCTACAGTCTTTGTATACAGTCATTCCCTATACAGGACCGTATTTACAGTACATTGTTTCATGCACTGTAGTGTGGGGTTTGCAGTGGAGATGGTGGTCAAAGCAGAACAATGAGAGTTCTTGCAGTTCCCACATAGTATCTCCAACAACAA
This sequence comes from Miichthys miiuy, assembly GCA_036365135.1. Lineage (NCBI taxonomy): Eukaryota > Metazoa > Chordata > Actinopteri > Sciaenidae > Miichthys > Miichthys miiuy. The sequence continues at coordinate 6,802,158 of CM071618.1, forward strand.
CAGCCTAACACGTAAATGGTGGCACGGCAGCTACGGCGTAGTTTATAGCCTATAGCTACAGCAGCATTTCATTTGGTCTTGGCATTTTACTGTAGAAAAACAGCCCTAAAAAATAGCACTGACCGAAAACGACTTCTTGGAGGGACGCAGAGGTGCAGTTATTATATTTCACCCTTTTAGAACAAACCAAAACAAGTACAAAGCGGGTCAGAGTCGTGCTCAAAGCCATCTTAACTAATCAAGCGTTGTAGAGATCTGATCTGACTTTCCCTGGCTGCTCATATTTATGATTATTTTTGGTCATTCAAAGAACTCACTCGATATATTTCAGTTAGAAATGAAGGCCAGGAACTCGTCTTTTAGCATTTTCTCATACTTTGTTGCCATGTAATCTGAGTTTCCTCCTCCTCCTCCTCCGGCGAGGCGGTGCAGACCGTTGGCCTGGCATGGCATGGTGAGGTTGCCAGGCATTCGGGGTAACTATGTACCCCCGGAGTTGCGAGGGCTCTGTGTGACCCCCTGACATCAAAGGCCTGGGTGGGTTCAGGGGGTGGGGATGGCTTTCTATTCATGGTCACGTCAAGCAGGATTCCCTCTCTGTGGGATACCTCTTGGAGGCGTGCCAGACATTCCCATACTCTGCACACTGTCAGTTCACACACACACACACACACACACACACACACACACACACACACACTCGCTGTCCAGTTGAATACCCAACACTCTCCTTTAGTTTCTCCATCTCCTCCCCCTCTGTGTTTCAGTCACACTCACATTGTCTACATATAAGCAGCAGAACGAGCACACATGCACACTTGTCCTGCCAGGAAGACATACAGTACATCCCCGTAGGCACGTATCATTTCCACGCCACTGGACTGATAACATATGTTTATCAACAGGAGTCAGTGAGTGTGACAAGCACAAGTCATAACAAACGGGTCCAGGTGTCGGAGGATCTGGTTTAAACTGCTGGCTGCGTGAACTCTTGAGGAGTCACGAACCCGCTGAAGGTGCGTCACGCATGAAAAATGCTCCATGGCCCTCCTTACACTTCAACAGTCACCGGATTATTTATAAAAAATAATAAAAAAAAATAACAACCGCATCATTTTTTTTCTTGCACTTGCTTATAACCAAACACAATAGATGTTTTGAAAAGTTTATGTTTGACTTTCTCTCTCTCTCTCTTTTTTTTTCCACAGGCTGTTTCAAAAACCATTTTTTTTCCACACTGCAATTAAATGTCATTTTCAGCCATCGAGATAAGAATGTCTACCAAAACAAATCAACAGAGTATATAGGAGGAAAAAAACGAAAACATGAAAGTGAAATTACACAAAATGAGCCTTGCCCTTTTTTTTTTTTTTTCCTGTAATTTCAAAAGAGGGGGCTGGAATCAGGGAACAAACACGAGACTTTAAAAAAAAAAAGAAAAAGGTTTTCTTGTTCCCTTTTTTCCCCCATTTATGATTTTGAACAACAATTGTTTTGCATGAAGCGTTCCTCTTTCATCTCCACTCGCTGCAAATTACTTTTCTTTTCTTTTTTTTTTTCCCAAAGCAAGCACAGGTGGAATTAGCGCTGCTCTCGGTGAGTGTTTTGACTTCCTCTGGCATGCCCCGGGCTACAGAGAAGACAGGAGGGGGACTCCTGGGGGTTGAAGTGTTAAACTTCTAAAAAACAAGGAGGAAGCACATCTATCTTTCTTTTTCCTCTCAAGTAATGTCTCGATGGCCCTGATGCCTTTTACACAAAAACTCAGCTGACGCCTGCAGCTAAACAGGGGTTCAGGTTCCACACCCTACCGCCTCTGCTACCCCGACAAGTCAGGTAATGAGCGACCCTGTGTGTGTGCGTGTGTGTGTGTGTGTGTGCGTGCAGCCCATCTCAGGTGAGGTGAGTGTGAATGAGTGTGGCCCAGGGCTGCGAGGAGCGGCGTGGATCCCCCTCCTCAATCCATCGCGTCATGCTGGGCTGCTGAAATGAGCAGCCGCACGGATGGGCCTGAGCAAATCACAAACAATACACAGCGCTACAAGACAGCAGAGACACACTGCTGGAGATGGTTAATCCTTCAGACAGAGATCTGAGGTAGAACAACAGAAGGAGGAGAAAGAAAAAAAAAAAATAGGGGTCGGGTGGATGAGGAGGGAGAGCTGAGACACGGAGGGGGGAGAGCAGGAGCATCAGGTACAAGACACAAAAATATATGTTTCCTTCTTGGCGCTGAAAATCTCCTTTTCAGAATGAAATCCATCACGTTTTCCTAATACACACTTCTTGTAGAGGAGGGGAAGGAAAGAAAATCTGGACAGAAGAAAGGCAAGTGCTGGTGGGAAAGTGAACAGACACAGCCTACTTTATTCTAGCCATTTCATCCATCTTGTTGGACTAATAAAATGTCAAGTGGAGTTCCTTGATATTTAATCATGAAGGGGCTGAGTGCGTGGTGGTGCCAAGCTCAGGCTTGCTGAAGCTTTGGGAGGCTTAAACACAGACCTGTGTAAATTTTGGATATACCCAAAGGAGGATGTTTCACAAAACTGCAACATGAGTGACACAAAACTGATATGAACGGGAGGGAATTCCTAATAAGTCTGCTTTGGGAAGCATTTACTTTTCCTGACGTTGGCTCCGCGTACAAGTTTCCCAGCTTTATTTAATCCCTTGAAATAAACGTTCATTCCTAATGCAGTAAAAACACCGCATGTGTCAAAAAAGAGAAGATGGACATGCAATAAAAAAAAAGCTTGCTGCATTCTTATAAGTGCAGTCACCCTGCAGCTGTGCGCATGAGTGAGCATATTTTTGCAGCTCCCGCCGGACGTTCATCATCAGGGAGAAAAAGACTTCACAAGCTGACCCTGTACACCCCCAAAAAAACATAACATAAAATAAAGTCAAGTATCATGGGAGACAGAAGTAGCAATGGGTTTCTTTTAGGCTCGTTCCCAACTCCAAACAACATTATTAGACGAAACTAGTCCTCTATCACACTATCAGATGTAATGGACACCACATCTGATAAGGGAGATAACGAAGGGCTGAGAGAATAGAAATCGCTTTATGTGATATGAATTAATTTTCATTGGTGGGGAGAGAGCGCGAGAGGAGTGAAATTTTCTGTGATTTTGGAAGATAAACAAAAAGAGAAAAGAAAAAAAAAAAGGGAGGTGCAGAAGCTGCGAGGGAGGCGATGAACTCATTTCCTCTTACATTAAAACTGTAAATGGTCTTTAGCAGGACTTAAGCCGTACTAAAGGCGTTTTAAAAACATGTGGTAATATTTCACGTTGTTGCATTTCGGTTTCATAAATCACGTATTGAAAGCTTTGACTAGGAAAGATGGGAGTGAGTGAGAGAGAGAGAGAGAGAGAGAGAGAGAGAGGAAAGGAAGGGAGGGACAGAGGGAGGATGGAAAATGAGGAGCGTTGGAGAGGATTTATGACCCTGTTCCCCTGGTCTCGTTACTTGCTGTAACTGGCCCCCAGAGTGGGATCGTGGGGTCTGGAGCCCACAGCCCAGAGATCAGAGTAATGGAAATTCCACATTTCTGCACTGCTACAGCATGACGTCTGCAGGGCACAGGCTAAAAAAAGGAGCCGAAAACTGACTCTTGATTTCTTAAACGTCTAGAGCTAAAAATTGATTATGGTGCATTAGGTAAGGTGCAAAATATTTCCTTTCTTAAAAAAAAAAAAAAAAAAAAATCAGCATTTCCTCCAATCGCGTTGAGGTAAAAGCGACAGCTCCTTTAAAGCCGGAGGCTCGTTTTTTTTTCTTTTTCTTTAAACTACTATTTGTGAAGAGAAGCAGACGTCAGGACAGCGGCTGCCTGAGGTTGCGGAGACGATGTGAGGTGGCGTGTTGCCAGCGCTGCGTAATATCTTGACAGTCACTGCTGTTCTCTAATAGCTCCTCGCCAATGAGAGGAGGGTCTTCTTTTACAAAGCCAATTAAGAACCGGCACGGCTCATAAAAGTGACAGTCCACCACACCCATCAAGTTAAGTTCCCACCAAAGCCACTAAAGACTGTAAGCTTTTACTTATGCGCTCTTCATGAATGGAATCCATCATACAAATCAGGCGGTATTTAAGTTTAGTGTTGCTGTCCAGGAGAGATAAATAATTAATTAGTCGATTGACATTTTTGCATAATCGATTTATGGCTCATACATTTTTAAAATCTTAAAAAACAGTCTGGCTCCAGCGTGACTTTGAAAATAATAATCAGATTAATTGAAGCCATATTTATAATGCATATTCTAATTATTTTAATGTTTTAATGACACAATTATTTTGCAAACTATAAATTATTAAACGCATGAGATGAAAAGCGGAGCCTGTATTTAAATGTACTTTTTGCTTGTCTCATATTTAAAGAGCAAAAATAAAAAAAAAGTGAAGAACTACAAACAAAAAAACGGCAGTGAAATAAATCAACTGACACTGACGAGGAAGTATTTCAAACAGTGCGTGCGAGTGTGTGTGTGCGTGTGTGAGTGTGTGTAAAAGCACGAGCACACATACGCACACAAGCTCACACACATTAGCGCAGAGCTGTTGGCACCTGCCTGTTATCTCTTCCCCTCAGACCTGGTTTTCCATTGTGCTCCATGGGAGAGCTACAAATTGAGATCTCAAACATGAAGAGGGGGGCAAATGACTTGTGTAGAGAGAATCAAATCCACTAATGTGTTACATGTGCAAATTCACACAGGGCTCGTGTTGGAGATTAATGTATTCCCCTTTTTTTTTTTTGTCAAAAACATACCTTTTTTTCTCAAAGATAGTTATAATGGACCCTAAAATTAAATTTAACTGAGGACTAACAGGCGAGATGACAAAAAAGAATAATCAGATTTGATTTGTATGAAGACAAAGTGTTACGTAAGGAAATAGTCTGAATTCTTTTCTTCTTTCAACTATTCGCCGTCAAGACATGCAAAATCAGTCATAAACCATTTAGCAAGGAGCAAAACATTAAAAATGCATGTTATATTTAATAACCTGGGACAAATACAAATATATACACACAGCAGCAGGAGCAGCCCCGGCGTAGGTAATCCTAGCCTGGTAAGTAGAGTTTTGGAACATGTCTTAACAGATCTCCACGGGTAATGACTCAACCCTAAAACCTTTACAGGCCTTGTCAAATATCTGCTGTGCCAAACTCTTTTTCTCTCTCTCTCTCTCTCTCTCTCTGTCTTTCCTCCCAACCTGCTGGATCCATCATTCTCAAAATACACAGGTGCCTTCAAAATATCATGGTCCTGTGCACAGGCTGAATAAGAAAGGAAAAAAAAAAAAGACTACGCTGTGGCCATTTAGGCTTCTGAAACTGGTGTATTACAAAAAAAATAGATATACTGTAACTTCAATCTGCCCACATTTCTGCTTAGGCATTTATCTCCTTTCTCTCTAAATCCTGAAATTGCCTCAGAAAAAAAAAAAGAAGAAGGGAGAGATACTTTCCCCCTCTTCGCACATTTTCACAGAGTGGTGCACAACTTTCTTTCTTCTTCTACTCTACCCCCCCTTTTTTTTTTCTCCAGTGAAAATTGAAGAGGCTTTATGTCAAATACGGCTAAAGCCAGCCTCTCCATATCAAACAACGCGGCGCGAAAATTACTGTGGCGATGATAAGGCTGCCAGATAGAGTGGGAGAGGAGAGGCGAGGGGGGAGAGAGAGAGAAAAAACTGAAAGGAAGTGACTCTACTCAATTATACTGCAAAATTGGTATGACTGAATATTTTTCATTCAGGTGACTGATAGTATCAGTGAAACTGCAATGCAGATAAATAAAGGAGCCTTCTGTCAAGAATAAACACCATTAATCATGAAGCCAGCTACTGCGTGACCGCCTGTCCCCCTGACTTACTCCATAGAGAAAGTATTAAAGAAGGGGAGAGAGAGAGAGAGAGAGAGAGAGACGGGGGAGGAAACGGGGGGGACCAGTGACTGCACCAGAGGAGGGGTGACCTATGAAGTCACACAGAATGGGTTTTGGACAGTTTGTGAGGCGGATGAAAAAGTGGCCTTCGCCTCTCTCCCCTGCTTTTCGGTGACAGCAGCCATATCAGGACAGAAATTATCAGATGAGATTACGAAATCATCGTTAATTCTTAATGTAATTTATGGCTCCGCTTCACATTCTGTTTTAGTCTAGACGATATTCAAATGTGAATAATAATAGCAAAAATCGTCAATGAAGCCTGTTTTTGTTTTTGCTGCAGAGAATGAAGAAGAAGAAGAAAAAAAATGTTGCTTGTAAATAACGGCCTTGTTAAAAAAATAAATAAATAAAAAATATATATCTATAGTTACAAATTCCAGACATAAAAATCAGTAAAATTATGTAGAAATATGTCCTGGAACTTTAATATCAACTATTAAACGAGGCCTCCGCAGTCAGATCACACTATAAATAGATGAAGCAGCACACTTACAAAACATTTCGCCTCCATACAAGCTACACTACACCATTATGTGTGTGTGTCTGTGCGTGTGTGTGTGTGTGTGTGTGTGTGTGTGTGTGTGTGTGTGTGTGTGTGTGTATTGCGATGCTCTGCCTCATCCTATCTGGAAGGAGGTGTTGAGATAAGACCGTGGTCTTTATGCTAAGCAACATGCCGCTCCTCTATGCCCAGATTGGGCGCTCTGACAACAGTTTATGTAAATAACAAAACAACACAGCACACATCTTTTAAAAAAAAAAACTCTCTACGCCAACGGCAGAGGACAGCGAGCGAGGGAGGAAGCATGCAGGGAAACAGTGTGAAATTGGCGAGATTCTCAGGTGCCTAGAGAAAATAAAATTTGGAGGTTAACAAGGTGATTCACTCTTTGTGTGTGTGTGTGTGTGTGTGTGTGTGTGTGTACACAAAACGATGCATCTGGAGCTCACGCAGACCTTAAGTCAATTAACTCCTTCCTGGATCATCATTTCAGAGCTGAGGCTGTGCTGTGATGACAGAGACACGCCGCAACTCTCCCCCTGGTACCTTCCAGAATACCTTCCAGTCAGGCCGGGGCCCGCAGCTGAACAAACATACTCCTGAATGAAATAACCACACAGGCTGGGAACACGGATACACACCCTCACAGCAGCCCCCACCTGCACCTCCGCCGCCACCGCCACACTGACAGAAAATACAGTCCATGACTTTATTCATGAGTCACACACAAGCTTTTTCTTTTCTTTAAAATCAAACTTTGTGGCATCTTTGAGCTCCGGTTTGTTGCATTTTTCTAAATCTATTAGCACATCTTTAATAAGAGACTGCAGCCTTTGCATCAAACACTCTTTGTATACATGTCCGAACATAAAAATATACTGTATATAAACTAATTTGTGTTTTGGTGTTTAGAAAACCTGCGTGGATAATTTAAATCCAAATCAAATTTTGTGGTTCTAAGTTATTTGAAACGTTTGTTTCGTGAGTTTAGATGCTTCAACAAAAGCTCTGCATTCAGACCCGTTTAATATTGTTCATAAAGTGCAAATATTTCATCATAAATCCACGGCCAAATTGAAAACTCGAGTCCAAAAAGTCAAACCTCAGGGCATTCGTCTCGCTTTAAAACTTTATAAACTCCCAAATGAACTCCGTCATTCTGACTAATTCTTTCATAAATCCACAAACGGTAACTGCGCTAAAAGGCTGCGAGTCAATTGCTTATCCCATAAGAATGTTTTGTTGTTTTAGTGGCCCCATTCACAGCACGAGGACTCGGGGACTCCAGAGTAAACTCCGATGCTGATAATTGACTTGTGACGAATACCTCTGTTTGTTCTGAGCGGTCTCCGGGTGACCGAGAGCCGGCGCTGAGCCGCATGAGAGGGCTGTTTTGTTTTGCTGTGTACCGTGGTCAGGCAATAAAGCTGGAATGAAAGGAGCGGTCTCTTCTCTTGGCCCCGGCCTCCCCCCCTAACTCCCATTAAGCCAGTCCCCTGCACAATAGTGGTGGCAGAGGGGACCAGAGCACCCATGGAGAGCCTGCTCTTCACCGATCAATGTGTTTATTTAAGCAGGAAGCATCTTCTCTGTAGCAGGAAGGTCTCTTTCTCTTTTTTGGTGAGGCTGGAAGTCAGCTGTTTCCAGACCAGAGACATAAAGAGGAAAAAAAACACTAACTTCAGGGCAGGAAAGACTTTTGCTGGTCTTGGATCAGTACAAAACATTCAGGCTTTGGTTAAGTTGGGAGGTTACGGAAACTCAGAAGAGGTTTGTTGGTTTCATTTCAAACTGAGGTTGCTGAAACTCTTTCCGTTCTTTCATGTGAATATATGAGTCCCTCAGTACAGCAAGCACCCACAAGAAGGGACTCCCGCCCCTCCTCCTGACCCTGAGGCTTTAATATTGAATGGCACATTGGTACCTTCCCCACAAGAATTCATAAACTGAACGATTAGCCTCTGTCTGTAATTGCGCTCTCTTGCCTAATAGGGGAGGTGAGGTAAAGAGGGAAAAAAAAACAAAGGACAGTTAATTTGTGATTTCCTCTGCTCATTTGAAGGCAAATTAAGTGTCAAACAGCTAATACAGAGCATATTTCATTTTATGAGCTTTTAATTTAATTCTACCGCCTCATATTGCGGGAGCCCGTTAGCTGCGCTGCTAATACCCGCTCCTCGTCTGAAAACTGGGGCCATAAATAAACATGTTTCAATTAGGCCCTTCGCAGTAATAGGATATGATTCTGTTCATTTGCCACGTATGGATGGTGGATGTGTCACTGTGGCGGAGAAGAAACAAGCTGCTGGGCTTTTGCGGTGTTTTTCTCCGGCCATGGATGCCCAGTGGTGACTGGCTTGTGTGCGTGGCGGGGGAAGCTGGCTGGATTGATGGAACTGCCGCAGGGCCAACCCAACTGTAATTACAGGCCGTAATGAGAGGCTGCATGGGGAAGTACTGCAATAATAGTCCCTGTGTACTTAGGCATATCTTTGAGAGGGCTAATAACGATTAATTCTGCTCACCGAGGAGAACTTGTCTTAAAACAATTCAATATTTCTCCATAAGCCGCCTCCTTCCATTTCCCTGAAGCGACAGCTATACGTTGACTGCCTCTATTTGCTCGGGCTGGCTACAAGCAACATTACCAAAGCAGAATGCATCACTTTTAAGTCCTCGGAGAGGTTTACTTTTTGGCTGTAGCTACGGTCATAAAGTTCGGCTGCGGCTAAAACTTGCACAAAGCCCGAACCTGGAAGTGTAATTAACTCTAATTTGCCATCAGGTGGTTGGACCCAGCTGTAATACCACGACTGATGAGTGCTTCTTCTCACCGAGGAATTCATTGCTGCTTTTTTAATCAAGCAGGCAATATTGTTGCTTCCCCGCGCAAAGACTCAGAAGTAGTTTCTGCATGAAACCCACGTAAGTTCAGAGATAACATGCGTGTGACAGCGAGTTCACAGACTTGATTTAAATAAGGCTGGCCACTAAACAGCTGTCTTATAATACTGACAAATAGTTTCCCTCAGCATAGCGTGTCATATTAAACAGCTCTATGCTTAATGGTTTGGATAAACAGGCCATAAGTAGCGTGGCAGAGCACGCCCGTGTCTCCGGTGACAGCAAACCAAGCGCACAGATAACTCCTGTCCGGACAGAGTGACTGAAGACACCGGCGTAACTTCTCTCCCTTAATTCAATTCCCTGGCTCTGTGTTGCCCCTCCACCACCACCACCACCACCCCCGCCTCCTCATTTCTTTCCTCCCCCTCCCCTAACCTGCGCTCCAGATCGTACCAAAGCGCTCCTGACGGATAACAAGCCAGGCTGTTTGTTCGAGCCTATGTTGCCGGCGCGTGTTCGCCCCATTATCTCCGCATAAGCTAAATGCTAAATTATATTTGCCATTTTGTTTGCAGTGACACGGGGCATCAATCACCTCCCTTTTTTATTTCCTCGCCTCTCTCTCCCTCTCTCTTTTCTTTTTTTTTCCTCTGCTGCAGCCCCTGTGCAGGAGATGAGGGGTTGAGAGGTAGGGTGGGCCGGAGGTGGGGGGACATAAAAAATTCATTACGCTTAGTGGCACATCAGCAAGGGAGAGATATGACTCCTGAGGAGGAGAAAGGGGGGAGTTGATAATGATGAAGAATATCAAACATAATGCGGCCCAAGTAGCTGCCCCATCCAATTTGTCCTCGTCGCGCTGTGATCGCTTCCTTCGTGTCTGCGGGTAGGAAACAAGCGCCACAAGGACGATGAGGCATCTCCTTATGGTACGCGCTGTTTGGACGCCAAGAATACAAATGATGGAGAGCGCAGAAGACACCGAAAGACTGACTAAAAGTGAAGGGAAAAAACTAATTTGTGCACGGGTGAGTTGAAGGAATGCTTTGAAGTTCTTCGCTGACCTGGTCAGCACTGTCAGAAGCACTCCAGGGAAATACGAGAGTACTGTAATAAGAGTTCCCCTGTTTATAAATACTTACGAGGTATGACACTGTGTTTTCACCTTACTTCACATATGATAGCCTGTGCGTGCGTGTGATTGGATGGTTACTTGTGTACAGTTTGTGTGTCAGGAGCCCATCTGTGTCTGTCAGAGATGGGTAGATGTCAGCGCAGGAATTGCTTCCTTCTCTTGACAAGGCTTGATCACTGCTCTTATGAGAATCGCATGCTCCCAGGCTCCCCTCGCCCTGCTCTCATTTCCATGTCTCTGACACATGTTCATTTGCGTGTCTCTGACATGCGGATCATGTTGCGCACGTACAGGGCCGTGGCCTTTGATCCCGAGAGGCAAAAAGAGAGAGAGAGAAAGAGAGAGAGAGAGAGAACGCCCCGGAAACCCACGAGGAGGATGCTCCACGCCCGCGGGCGGAAGGAGCTTGATTGGTATCGCCATTAGGAGAAGGGAGCTGCGCGTTGATCAAATGTGTTCGCAGGTAGGATCGGCTGTGTTTTGGAGCGCGTGACCAAGTTTAAGAGACTTACACATGAATAGGCGGCACGGGGGAAGGCTCGTAGATGTAACGTCCCTGGGTATGTCTGTCGTCGATTGGCACAGGAGGATGGAAGGCAGGGAAGAACTGTGGTGCAGCTGTATGAGAGAGAAAGAGAAAAAAACACATGAGACGTGATTCTTTACAGTTTGTAATACTCCGGTTGCCTCTAAAACGTATTGTCATGTGAAGTCATTCCCTCCTCGGCTAATCTAAATAGCAGCTATAATGAAAGGCAGTGGTTGATGGCTATCTTTCAACAGACCCACCCAAATTGGACCTCATTAAATTCGCTGAACTAAAAGCGGCACTGCTCTGAAATGTTCTCCCGAGGAAGTCTTTGTAAACGTCTCAAGGCTGATACAACTCAAAATAAACAGCGATAAATAACTGTGAGAAAAGCAGCCAAATGGCACGTTTCTCACCGCACCGAGCATAATATGGTTTTGTACAAAGGATGAACGCTTAAGTACAACCAATGAAACGTACAAAACGAGAACAAAAACATCCTTTTTCCGTTTCAGTGTTTTGTCACAACTGCCAGAGAGAATCTTTTTTTTTTTCTCCCCCCCCCTCAAGATAAAACATTAAAACATTTGCATAATATGAGCTTCCGAGCCTTTTCTCTATTTTTAACCCTGAAATTGAAACTGTTGTGCTGCCACCAGACTGGATTCACATATGTACGCGCTCATCTTCTAACCTCAACTGCACTCCAACGCTCCATAATCTTTAAAACTAAAGCTGGAATTTTGTGTTGCAACTGTGCATCCATTGTTGGACAAGTTGCAGCAAGCGAGACATAAGTGTAAATTTTGCTCAAATGCTCGCCTACCTACCTGAGGGACGAGTTGTGAAACTGAAATGGGTTAAAACTTGCACAGAAAAGCAGGAAGTGCAAGTGAAATAACACACACACACACGCACGCACACACGAGGCAACTTTTCTGGGTCCACGCAGAAACAAATTAATCACTTGTTCATTCCCATGCTGTATGAACACATCTCATTTCCAGAACACATGTCACTTTATTGCCTGTTACCGACACCGGTGCCAAGTTGTGTATCACCACCCCGAGGCAAAGCATGTGTCAACATCTGCATACCTTCACGCAAGCAAGCCTTCGGAGGCTGCTAGCTGTGTGTGTTTTTTTGCTTGTAAACATTTGGAAGTGTGTGCCAAGGGGAGCAGATGGCCAAACAGCGTGGTGCCCGACACCTCAACAAGTGTCGGTCCATGCCAAACGCTGGGGCACCTCTCAGGTCTGCTTACCTCATCACTCATTCATTCATCAGGATGATCGCTGCCAGCTTAGGCCAAACACAGCAACGATTTAAGAGGGGATCAATTTGGTGTTGTTGTAATCCTGCAGCATTAGAATGAAAGTCTTAAAGAGGTACTGGAGGGATTTAGTATTGCACTTCAATAAACTTGGGGTACTTGCAAAAACAAAAAAAAAAAAAAACATTAAAAACAGCAGAGGCCAAAATATTCTGACTTTTAGTACCTAATATGGGCTTCCAAACTCAAACCCAGAAACCCAGGTGTTGTGACGTTAGCAATTTGAAAAGCAATCCCCAGGGCCACCGATGAAATTATGCAGCTGTTTTCACAGGCTACAGAGTTTGACGTGTAAATCGGTGGATTGCACCCTAAAACACGCATAACGCCATAATTATTATTTAGATCCACACACCTGTAGCAAAGAGGCAGACATCCCTGCAACAGGTGACGCCTTATTTCCCTACATTTAAGCATCAGAAATGCTTGCGTGGCACACTTCTACCGAATGTGGACTTCTTCTTCACTTGTCAGGTGATAGCACATCTGTTGAGGTCTTGTAGTTGTTGCAATGAATGATGAGAAACTCATCATTGAGGTAGAAAAGGTCTAAGAAGATTGTTCGGCTCTTCGGGTGAGGAATTAAAAAATAATCTACAAACAAATCTTAAATCCAGAAGTCCAAATTGGGAACCAACTTGGTGTGTTAAATTACTAAAGGTCTCTAATTTCTAATTACTTCTTGTTGGTTCCCGAACACACCTTGAAATATCACCCAGAGCAACGGCGGACAACATTAAGGTTTGCTTAATGTGCTCAAAAAAAAAAAAAAAAAAACTTAGGCAAACTTCTAGAAACCGAACAAGGGTTTCATCCTGTTTTCGCAACAGCAGAGATAAGTGGTAAAAGCCTCCTCCATACAACTCTGGCAAGTATCTGACCGCTCCATCTCTGTCTGTTTGATAGTTTCCTCCTGATGACTCAGTTTTGGCTTGGCTCACCTCGGCTGATTCCAGAGCTGCTCGGGGAGGGAGGGATGAAGGGATGCTGGGATAGAAGGAAGGGCTAGACAAGGGCAGAGTCTGCTTTGTTTACTCTCCACAGCTCCACTCCGAGGCTGACGGCCCTTGGCTGTCAGAGTCGGAAATGAACCTTCAGGTTTACTGGGGTCTATGTGCTGTGTTCTAGCTCGATGGGAGTAAAAGCTTCATGTTCTCTAATCTTACTGATCCCTGTCCACATTGCAGGAACTTTATTCTAACCTCTGTCCTGTTGGGCAACGACTGTAGAGATTACAACCTGTGAAATCATTTTAAAGACTCCACCCTGTTACCCCTGCAACACGTCCACCGCTCCTTATTGAATTACCCAGATCCCCCCTTATGTTTATGTCTCTGGAGCTCTTCATTCAGCACAGCCTTGTGACTAGACTGGACCCTTTAGTCTTGCTCCTTCATCGCTCTTTTCCCTCCTTCCCTCCTCTTGCTGTGGCCCATGACTTTTGCCGCATGGCAAACTGTTCCACTGAGGTTTATTTAAATCCAACTCCGAAGTTTACTTTACCACGGTCCTATCTAAATAGAGCCTGCCACCTCTTTTACGCTAGCGCAGCTCTCCATTAGCAAGGCAAACAGCTCCGTGTCACTGGAGGGAATGTATACAGTCGCAAAGAACAGAGGGCAAATGAGAGAGGGGGGAGAGACTCCATCCTGCAATCCATCTCCAGTGTTTCCTGCAGGGACTCCTCACTGTTTACTCCGGGACTAAATTGCCCCTGCTCTTCTGGATATTCAGGGGTATTCTCATCATCTAATACGGAATACAGCTGGAAGGCACATAGGAAGCCAACGCACGCGTCACAATTTTTACCTTCCCACTGCGGCCACACACCACAGCAGCTCCAGCATTCTTTAGGAAGGCGTAATCACGACGGTTTTGTCCCGGTAGCAAATGGTAAACCACAACTGGCAAAGCGAGGAGGATTAAAAGAAGTCACGTCAACCGATCGAATGCTGGAAAGTCGAGAATTCAAGAGCACAGTCTGCAAACTTCTTTTTTTTTTTTGGATATTTTGAAATGCAGAACTTTTTTTTTTTTTTTTCATCAGCTCTTCAGAACTCTTCTCAAACATTTTAATGACCTCAGCGCAGCTTTGCAGAGCAGCAGAATTCATTTTTGGTTTCAATTTTCGTTTTTTTAACTCTTTCAGGAGAAGGGATGGAAGTCATTAAGACATGATTACAAATGGGTCTTAATGAAAGGGCAATTAGGAGGCAAACTTTGACCAGGCTCATTAATTCTTATTCAACGCAAACACACCGTGCTCAGGACCAAAAGCCAGCTTCCCCTTCATTAAAGAGAGGATAGTAATTGCCTTGTCCTTTATTGGACACTTGAATAATTTCAAAAGAAGGGGGAGGACAAGAGGAGGATAAAGCCTAAAGCACATCATTTGCAATATCCTTATTGGTTAATCTCCTTTCATAATGGAAGTTTTACCACAAAGGATCTTCACTGGGCTTTAGAGCGTATGTGATGTGATACTTTAAGAGACTCTGTGCTGTCACTCACAATTCAGATTTGGGTTTTGATAATACACAAACAATTTCTATTCTTCCGCTTTTGTTGTCAACTCAGCATTGTGAGTTTATTGTCTTGACTGCTAAACCTGAGCTCCTCCTCTCCTCTGGTGAGGGTTCACTGACTCTGCTCTAACAGAGTGTCACCCGCAGCCGAGGACGAAACGCTCCTCCATAAACACTGCACTTCTCATCGACGCTCCGCTGCAAGAGCACAAAGAGCCAGTGACAGATTGTCATAAGCGACTAAGGCGGAGTGAGAAAAGGGCTGCTGGGGCCTGCTCCAGAGGTTTGTGAATTGCTAATGTGGAACATATGAAGCCTGTGCCGGGCTTGTGACTGCCAGATTTCATTATGCCACCTCTCTCCCCGCTCATGATCTCACCGCTGAGGCACGCTCGTCTGCAGCGGGGCCCGCAGTTACACCATAACTCTGCAACACTTCGTAGAGTGTGTTAAAGATGCTCCAGACTTTTGTCTGTTTGCGACCGCATGTGTGTGTGTGCAACTTGTAACGTGCTCCTTCCGGGAGTGAATACAAGCACGTGTACATGACTTAACGGTGGAAAAAAATAAGTTGAAAAAGGCAGTTCTGGGCGGATTTTGTTACTGATTTTTTTTTTATCCTACTCTTGGAGATGTCACCTTGAAATACTTGCTGTTGTGGTCTTGAACTATGTAACCTTATGACCCCTTTAAATGAACATTAGCACGCGTTGTATATGTCATGTGACTAATCTTTTATAGACCCAATGGAAAAAATAATCAAAAAAACATTATTTGATACATTTCCTGCTGATGTACAGCACAGCTACAGTTAAATTAAGCCATTAGCATACCATTTTTGTTTTCCTAAAACATCAACATCTGGTTTTCATATCAGTAGTAAAGAATCAAAGCAGTTTTACAGTATTTGTACCAAATTTTAACAATCACAGAAAAAGAAATAAGTCAGTTCAACCTCGTAAAATAAAAACAAATGAGTTAGACTTCATTAAAAAATAACTCGAGGGTGTTGCAGTGTGTGTTTGTACTCTATGACTTGTGTGTGTGTGTTTTAGCTTTCCCTCCAAAAAATGTGATACTGAGCCTCAATGCAAAGGCTTGGCAAGGGAGGGAAACTAGAGAAGCCCCATACAGACTATCAGTGGAGGCAGTTTGGAAGCTGGCACTCTTGCGAAAGGCGATTTCTTCCCTCTGATCAATCCCTTTACACCCCGTCTCTCATCATGTTTGCTTACACTCAGACCTCAAGCTGTTTGGACATGTAAATAACACTTTCGGAGACTGTTTAGCTAAGCTCAATGGGAGTTGCTGTTGACTTTTGGAGCGCTTTGCTTAATTATGGGTCCCAGATTGTTTCAGGTCTAATGGCCTAATTACCGCTGTATAAATTAGCCTAATGTTCTTGCTGTGCGGAGCTTTCTATACTGTACATGATGCTCGGGCACTAGAACAGAGAAAGCCTTTATTCAAGCAAAGAGGAGTAGTGAGAACGAGGGAGAAGAAAGCAAGCAGAGAGGTTAAATAACAGAAGAATACTAAGTGTTGCCTTGCCAATCTCTCTGCCATTCATCATATACGTAAGGCTGGCAGATCACACTCTGCCTTTCCTCTGTAAATCAATAGATTTTTTTTCCCTCTTCCGCTGTGCTCTCCTCTGTTTTCCACTTTCCCTGTCTCTCTTGCTCAATTGCTCTCACACCCTTAAACACAAACAGTCTCTCTGCGGGTAAATGTAATTAACATGGTGGAAAAGAAACACAGAACAGAGGAGAGAAGAGAGAAAGCGAGCGGTTAAAAAAAAAAACAGCAGCTTCGCGCGATAACACGCTCACTGTTCAAGTATACATTCCATTGCTACTTGCTGTCAGAAGTAATTTGTTTGTCTAGACTGAACAAGTTAGTCGGTGCCCATCCTTTTTCTCCTCACGGTGCTACAAGTCTCTGCATATTTGCTCTGGGACTTAATGTACATGCAGGTTATCTTTGTGGCAATATTTACAAAGTTTTGTGCAGGATAATGGGTTCACTAATACATCATACAATGTGACATGCAACAATTCCCCGCCAAACTTTATCTCGAAGTTTAAATTCTCACAGATGAGATATGCATCCATTTGAAGTAATGCGCAGCAAGAAACTCTGATTTTAGCAACCACAGTGATGAAGATTAAGATGTAGGCTGTGCTCCAAGTAGCTTGCAGTTACCTCTTCTACCCCCTCCCTTCTCTATAAGTCACACAAATATCTTAATGGAACTTCAGCATCTGCAAGACATTTACCAAGCCGAGTCAATCTTAACAAATTGCACGCCAGCGCGAGGACCCTTGCCTTGCTACAGAGTGGAGTTAAGCACGCACACTGCTCTTCCAGGGGCCCCCAGCACCATCCAACCCCCATTTTTCTTCCCCTTTCCCGCCTCCTTTTTCCTCCCTGTATCCCAGTGTGGATCAGGGAGTGAAGGTTATTTCACGAGGCCTCTGTGGAGCGCCAATCTATCTCCTACATTTGGTGAATTTCTCCAGATTGGGATAAGCTGGGGAGCAGAACAAAGCGCTATGCGTTCGGCTCTCCCTCCCCTCCTTCCCCTCACTCCAGCACCCTCTCTTACCCCAGCCTCCACCCTCCTCTCCTCTCTCCTCCCCACCCAGCTGGGGAGAGATTTACACAGCAGTTTAGTAGCTGGAACACTGCGCTACACCTCTTTCCCCTTTTCTCTCTTTATCTCTCACATCTGTATATCTCCTACTCTCCAAACGACGATACCTCTCAGAGAGAACCGAGTTGATTTAAACCTCAAGTTAACTCACCGGGACTTTGCTACATTTATTTTTCTTAAATCCCCCTTTGTGATTTATGCAACTCAAACACAAGAAGGATTTAGGCCAAATTTCTAAATATTGGGGTCACGGAAGAAATTAAAAGATGCGTCCACATTCTGTTTTTCAAACGCCGTTATCAGAAAAAAATGTATGATAAATTATTCGGACTTACTGCGACATCTATATATGAGCCAAGGTCATATCAGTGACAGTGTTCATGATTGCCGCGGCTGTATCAGGCTACTCCGTGACAGACTGACCCTCAGCCGTCACAGCTTCTCCCTGGGCCTCTATGCAGGTGATACAAAAAACTGCATGCAGCTGTGTGATAGTGACTGTGAGGCTAATACAGTTCTCAATTTTGAATCATAGCGAGAGGCCACTGACCAGAGCCGGTCATTTTAATGTAATTCTGTTCACAAAATTACATTTCCAGGAAGCCATTGTTCTCAATTCGGTTGGTGTGCTATGAATATCAACTTTAATCTTGGTTAAGAGTGGTAATCCATCACAGTGAGCATTTTGTCACCTTTATTTTTATGTCAAAATTATGTATTATCGCATGGTAATGTGGTTAAAATAAGGGGCCTGTTTAAAGATTCTCGTCAGTGGTGCATTCAAGGGCGCTCTGACATCTAGGATTTCAGAGAGAACAGCCAAAAAAAAAAAAGCGACGCATTGATTAGCTGTGTTTAAAACCTGGGATTTGAGCGCAGAGACATGCATGTTGCGGAAAAAAAAAAGGGGGTTGCATATTGTCTCTTGCATTACAATGGTTGCAGTCTGCGAACCAACCAATCTTTGAATTCACATTGGCAACTAAATGTCCAGGATAATGACGTTTTACCTCTGCAGGCTGATTTTGTTATGTGTTAAAAATTAGTGGAAACTGGTGGCTGCCTGGAAGGTTTATTTTACATTAAAATGGTATTTCCACCTGTACTGTAAGTCTATTCCTCTATTTTCCACCAAATCCATACAGACATTAGACAAAGTCTGTCTGTGCCTCTAGAGGTACGTGGCCATTATTTGGGCTAATGGAGGAAACTGTGTGTCACCGAGCAAAGACAAAGCCCAGTGTCACAGCAATCAGACGAATAGCTGCTGGGCGCTGCAGGGCCAGACAAGGGTCGACACTTCTGGACAAATTAGGTCTTATGAGCACAACAACATCTGGAAGTCTCTCTCTCTCTTTCCACTCTCCATGCTCTTTGCGTTGCTGTCACCTTAGCCCGTCTTTCACCCTCTCTTTCACTCTTGCATTGTCTTCCTAATTCTTTCAGTTAATCCTGCTCTTGGTCTATCTCTTTTTCTTTGCCTCTCTCGTTATTCAAAGCGCATCCTCCTGATCTCTCCACTTTCCCTCCTCACAGCATCCCCAAAACAAGGACAAAGTTGTAATCCGTTTACTGCACCCCTGTCAACAGATTCCACCCAAATAATCCTAAAAGACTTACAACCAGGCCGAGGTACTATCAAGGGAGAAAAGAAGAGGCAGAATGCACAGGGGAAAGCAAGCGAGGGCCATAGAGAAAGAGGGAAGAGAGAGGAGAACATACAAGGGGAGTGGAGGAGAGAGTCAACAGACGGAGGGAACTTGTGTCACAGTGATTTGAGTCTTTGTCACGCAGGTGGCGCCCAGGGGTTCCCTCAGCCTGGGCAGAGAGACAAACTGGGGCCCATGTAAACCTTAAAGAGGATTAACCCTGCCGGAGCGCTTTAATGAGACCTGAAAGTGCCGGGCACCGGAGAGTCCCAATGATTGAGCTGCGCTCGAGTCGGCTCCCAACGGTCCGTCGGCCCAGTGGCCCAGCAGCGCTGCTGCAGCCCCGTGGCCTACAGCTGCCCGCTCACACTGAGCCACATCAAAGCAGCCTGTCTGGGAGAACCCCAAGACGGGAGGAAGGGAAGAGGTAGTGGGCATAAGGGGGGGGGGAGGAGAGTGTGAGTGAAGGAGAGGTAGGAGGAGGAGGGCGCCTGGATGGAGGAATCCCTTATCTCCTCCTGAGAGGATGCTGCTCTGTGGTGCGAGATTGTCTGGAGCTGCCACCTGTCCCAGGCATCTTTAAAGGCAACACTAAAGCCTGTGATGGGCCTGACCTCCTTGAGCTCCCATTCTTTTATGTCTCTCTTCATTTTCTGCTTTGTTACACCCCCTCCTCCTTCTTCTTCTTGACTCTCTCTGGCTCTCTTTTTCTAACCCCTCTGTCTCACTTACACCCTCAGACCCAGCCCTGACTCCCTTTCCTCTTTCTCTTCTCTACAATGATATCTCACATTTCACCCGGCCGCGAGAAACATTTTAATTACACTGTGTTCATCAGCCTCCTCTTCGTGTAGAACAATATATACTCGTGACCCTCCAGAGGCGAGAGCAAGATACGGGATGTTTGCTGAGGGGATAAGGGCGCTTATCTTTGCCACTATGTGAGAGGAATGCAAATACAAAGAGTGATGAGATTTGGATACACGGCAAGCAAACATGTGGAAAGCCATGAAATAACTCTGATTCTCCCACAGCACACAGAGGTGATTATCCTACTGGAGACTACAGGGTAACTTAAGGAGGAGAGAAAAAGCTCAACCATCTAGCTGAGGAGAAGCCCCCATGAGCATTTAGTCTTGTTTTTATAGTATAGTGCTTAATGTTATTGTTAGCGATTGTGCTTTTGGATGTACCAAATCTTCATTTTAAGCCTTCACAAAATCAGCAAAGTGCTTTTGTTTTTACTTGCGTCTGTGGCTCGACTGATTAACCAACCAATTGTGACAACGATACCAAGAAACGCTGAGTCTTCTTCTTCTTTGAACATCTTAAGTTTGCTGGAAATTCTTCTTAATTCTCCTCAGCCCCTTCACATTTAATCTTGTCATTGTTAATAAAAACTGCCGTTATTCGGAGATATTCAGTCCGCACAACACACACACACATCAGCTTTGTGGTGAGAGCACCACATGACCTTAAGATGGTATGAAAGTGCATTCTCGAAGCACTTCAAACTCTGCTTAACCCCCTTAAATCATCAAGCGCTACAAAGAGGGCACATGCATGTGAGAATATGGGCTATCTTACAGCATGAGATGCCTCTAATAAGCTGTATAAAGGGGATGATCTGATTATCCCTGGTGTGCAGGACCAAGGGGCCACAGCAGAGCGCAGGCCCATGTTGTTCTTTCTTGATGAAAGGAGGTGGATGGAAGGGATCCCTCTTCATTGCCTGCAGTGTGCCCCAGGCTTCTCTGTGCCGGCACACCGCTGGGGGACTACACCGTGCCACCTCGCTCAAAAAGCCAATATTGAAACAATCACAAAGACAAACACTTACCCTTGAAACAGGCACGCGTCTTCTCACCCCAGGCTCTCCTCTGAACTCCCCAGTTCTTTGGGGGAGAATGTTTGAACCAGTATACCAGCCAGTCATATTTTAAACCAGCAAGAGGCCAGAAAGTTTGCAAGTTCAGTTCTGTTTGTGTTATTTTTCCACCTATACATTCACACACACTATAATTACTCTTTCTTGCTCACTTTGCTGCTATTTCAAGACATATGGAAAGGCCCTGTGCAGTCCATACGAACGGAAAGACCAAGTACTGTAATTAACTATCGAGGTCCGGGGTCATTGATGTGCAGATCACGTTCAGTTCGGTGACAGCTAGCTCATTCGGTTCAGTGGTCAGCTGCATTTTGATATTGAGACAGACAGACTGACGCCAGAGCAGCGGCTGGCGTGATACGGCCCAGTAGACCTGAGATCAGCTCGGCGCAGCAGTTTAGAGTTTAACCTCTCTGACTGGACACCCACCGCCCCCAGCCACATCATAAAACCCCCGGACAGGTTTAACGCCACGGCTTCAGTGTTCGCGCTAGCTTTCCCAGAACACATAGCCTGTGTGAACCAGGTGGCAGTCACCTTCGTCCATGCTCAGAGAGGAGGGTTACTGTGGTACATGTGAAGGAATCCTTCAGCCAAGAGATCCATACCTCCACTGCCTCTAGCTTAGCAGGCTTGGTTTCTGAGATCAGTCAAGGACAGCAAGGCTTTGGTGTGGGGATTAAGCCCTGGCAGCTAGATCTAGGTTAGATTTTTGAAGGAGCTAACCCAAAGACTATTGGACTGATAGGCAGCCATCACAGCCTGGAAACACACCTAATGTGTCTGGTCTACTCCTATCAATGACACAAGACACTGTACAGCCACAAAACTAGCACCAAAATACTTAACCATTGTCTCTAAAGCTTGGCTAGTTGCCTTCCTTTCGCTAAACATTTTGGGTCTTTCGGTGCAGTTTTAACATTTGCAAGAAAGCCATTGAAAGCGATGTGCTTTAAGTCCTCCATGGATGTGTTTAGTCTGGCAAAGAAGGGCAAGTGTTTAAGAAAGAGGCACTTTAAAGAAGAAGATCCCCTCGGAGGAAGCAGAGATGCTTCGCCAGCAAGTGGGCTCACTGTTGCTGCAGGACCACTGACCGGCTAATCAGCGCACAATGTAAACAAATGTCGGCGCCGCGCATCCCATTCACACTTCTACACAATTAAGATCTTAAAAAAAAAAAGAGAGAGAGACTTCTCCCTCATTAATCCTCATCTCAATCCTTTCTTCTTATCCTGCACCAAAGCTCCATGTATTAGTGTTGTGGTAAGAAGGATGTGGACTCTTATCCAGTGTTTGCCCAAGAAAAGCGGCTAAGACTCAGGCATCACCACGATTAGCTAATGCTAACAATAGGGCCAATGTTTCCTTAGTGCCTCTTCTTTTCTCCACTGAAGTGGGTGTAAAAACCAGAGTAAACACAGTCTTAGGCCGTGGACGTAAGAGGAGTGGGAGATCACAAGTCTGGGTGAATAGCAGAGATTTACCCGGAGCGTAGACCCCTGAAGATAAACCCCCCTTGCTCTCTTCTCGTTGTTCAACTCCCACGCCTCCCAGAGCTTCACCACCACGTTAATGACCCAGCGGCCAGGTGTGGGGAGGCTGCAGGTGCCGTCGCATTTAGGCACATTAAGCACTGACACACACCAGCGCTAAGAGTAATCGGATTTACCTGGCTGTCTGCTGCGTGGCATGGCACGCTATGCAAGCACAGCACAAAGGCTTAGGGCCCCCTCTCCATCACAAACACACACACACATGCACACACCTGGGATGAATTTAGGAGGTGACAAAGCCCTCATAGAGAGGGACTACCACTGGTGGAGTAAGAGCCGTGCGCATGTGTGTGTGTGTGTGTGTGTGTGGAACCAGAAACCAGAACAGGAGCCCGTGGCTTTTTACACCTTGTGGCGCAGGAGTGGCGACAGACTCTACAGGCTTCTGGTTCAAAGCAGCTGAGGGAGGGAGGGGAAGCAGAGGTTTTAGGAGAACCCCTTTCGTTCTGCTGACCCTCAGACCGCTAGAGCTCATGGGGATTGAGCTCTGGTACTGGGTTCAATCAGACAGAATGGGACCGCCGCCTTTAGGGACACCCCATGTCCTCAACACCTGGGGCCAGGAGGAGGTGTTTTACACAGCTATGCTCTCATCTCAGATCATAAGTCTTCCTGAGCAGAGTCAGGATCAGAGAATTGAAACATCAGTGAAAAACACAAGAAGGCAGTCTGTTTTTTTTAATGAAAATTTGTGTTTTTTTCCGATAGAACTGGAAACAAATCAAGACTTTTCGACACTAGGGCTGCAGTTATTTTCATTTTTGATTATTCTAACGATCAATGAATAATTTTGTCTAAAAAAAATGGAAAACAAAATGCCAATCACCTTTCTTAGAGGCCTAGAAGAGAGAGTGACATCTCCAAACTGTTTGTTTTGTCTCACCAATAGTCGGAACCTTAAAATTAAATCAAAAAGTGCCGACTGAAGCTGCAACAGATGTTTAGCGCTGAATAAACGATCAAATATCGAATTTTTGCTGTTTAGATTTGTGTTAACTGACACACTAACGCCAAAGACTGCTAGTATTTCAAAATCTGGAAGAAGAAGCAGCGTGGAGGGAGAATAAAATCTATCATGCCTACAGCTTCACAGCAAGCATCGCTGTTCTCTCCTCTGCCTCGTATGATTGCAGTCTTCCAGCCTCTTGAGCCCCAATGCACAAAGAAACCCTCTTGAAGCTCTACGGCCCTTTTGACTTCTCCCTGCTGCTTTTGAACTCTCCATTTCAGACTCTGACTTTTCCACATGACCCCCAAGCCCCAGAGTGACCCCCTCCCATCGCCCCACACCACCCCGTCTACCCCTCCAACTCCTACCCCAAAGGCTTCAGTGGTCTGGAACCTCCAGAGCTCCTTCACACATACTCACACACACTACACACACACACACACACACATTAAATGAGAAGTGGCAGTGTTGCTGAGTTAGGTCAGGATGTAATGGGCAGTAATGTTCTGCCCTCGAGGGTCCTGTCCACAGCACCATTGCCTGGTTTTAAGTAACCTTTCCCTTAAAGAGGCACCTTGGTGATTCTCAGGCACCCAAGTACAAAGGAGTAGTGGCTAATGAAGTGGCTGAATAAATAGAGTTACAGTATGAGGTTGGGGTCCACTGGACTTTTCATTACTGCTCCTGGATTAAAATCCCTCTGTCCCACTCTGTCTGCCCCAATTCAGAGCCAATTTAACCAAACTAAACAAGCTATCACATCAAATCCTTGTCTGCGGGCTAAGTCCTGGCTACAGTGGCCGCTGAATTAACCTCCTAATCAGCCTCTTACTCCCCGATCATCTATCTCCTGTTCTCTCTTTTCACATACACATGCAGCTACACTTTCATCTACAGCTACAATTGTCTATCTCACCTTCTTTTCTTTTTTCAAAATTATCTTCAGTATCTCACTCAAGCCACAGCGCTCCCTTCACCACAATCTCTCAGGCTTCATCTCCATTAGTCTCTCTCTCTCTTTCTCTCTCTGGCTGCCTTTCTCTCACACAGTCTCTAGGTCCCACAGAGAGAGAGAGAAGCAGAGTAGGGGGTGGTGAGGTTTGACTCGGCGCTGCTTTGGGGGCTTTGAAGTGTGTGTTGATGAGAGAAAGCAAAGTACTGTGTTCAGACAGGCCCCTAATGAGGGAATTAAGAAGCTATGCTGGCCATTCCCCATACTAACTTCCCAGGCACAAAACAAGACAAGTGTGCGTGCATGTGTTCACAAATGTGTGTGTGTGTGTGTGTGTAGAGGCAAGTGCGAGCACAAGAGAGAGGCTAATCTGTCAGACTTAATCAAGCATCTGACAGTCCTGTCTCTCACCTACAGTAAAGAGACAAACTTGACCTCGGTGTTCGGAGATCTACAAACATGTCCTTGAGCTGTGTGATTTCTTTATAAGTTTTCCACTTTAAGAATAAATAACACCAACTACTTTGTGGCTAGTGGACTTACGATAGTGTGAGTCTAGGTAGCCGTTGCGGGGGTCCATAGCGAACAGAGTGCCTCTGTACGGCAGGGCATGGTCAGCCAGGTGGGGCAGGGACCCATGCAGCTCCTTCTTGAGCAGGGAGGGGCGTTCTTCTGTGGAGGTGGAGGGCTCCTCGCTTACGTTCCTGTCGGGGGCGCCGGGCGTCGGGGCCTGGGAGCTGATGGCATTGCGCCTCTCACGGTGGTAAAGCGTGCCTGAACTCTCGTCCTCTGCAAGATAAAAAAAAGAGGAGAGATTGTGATGTTAAAATTATGCAGGAGGGAGAAAAAAAAACTGAGCTGCAGAGTTATTATGAGCAGATATATGAATAAAACTTGGGAGCAGATGTGAGAGTCTCCCTGGTTGTGATGCTCTGAACACCCAAACACACAGCGAGGAAGTCATTTAGTGTATGAGGTGCATATAAAGGAGAAAACTTGAAACCTACTGGGCATTATTAGTGTAAATCTGCTACGGTTGCCACCAATGACAATATAAAGAATGGACAGAGCCTGAGTGACGTCACATGTAGGTGTTTTTGGCGACCGCCATGCTGGATGTATTGATTCTTCCGCCTCCGGTTAATCTAAATATCGGCAAAGACGTGGATCATCGGTGGACCTGAAGCAGTCCGAATGACGCCGGGTTCCTCGAATAAGCCATCTGTAAGGGGACTTACTTGTCAATTGAGCAGCTACGCTGTTAATTATGCATACGTTTAAGCCTTAAATTCATTTAAACGGGTGAGTTTAAACAAAATTCACACCCCTCACAGTTGTCACTGACGGGAAATTTGCTATAGAGACCAAAACAGTTGTCTGTACCAGGCTGTAAACATGTTTATTCCTGCTGTGAAGTTGGACACTTTAATTTGAGGAATTACAGTTTTTAGCACTTCCGCATTAGCTTCATTTCCCAGCACTGGAGGTTGCCGCTTGGTTGCCACATGTGGAAGTTCAGAGGCAGAACGTGTACGAGCAAAAGGACACCATGGATTAAAAAAATCAACCTCTTCAATGAGCACAGTTAAAGCAGTGTTTCTCAAAAGTCTGTTCTTAAATTCAGCTCTGTCTGTTTTTACAAAGAAATGGATTCCCATGGAGGAGGCAACGCTGTCTTTCCGCCTGCATTCCAAGCTGCCCATTAAGCATCATGTGTTGTATCAACCCCACCCTCCTTCATTCTCTTGCTTGCTAACTTCTAACCACTGTCCTTCTCTGTTCTCAAACTAAATCTTTCTAACTCTAGGGGAGTAGGATCTTTGGAGAAAGCTTCCTGGCCTGCTGGGTAAAGAGGATATATGTAGAGTTGAGTTCAAGGGCTGAGCTCCACCAGAAAGACATGACCCTTGACCTATGGCCTGACCTCTGACTGACATGTACAAGAGTCAGCTGATCTCCTGATCTGGCATTAGTCTTTTCTGTACTATGATACCATATGGACAAACTCAGAAACTGGCATAGCATGTCACACCGATGAAGGCTAGATGCCTAAAATGTTTTGTCCTTTGAGATCATTTGCTGAGTGAGACCCATTACTGTTTGCCCAGAGCCACATTCCTCAAATCAAGCTCTTTCATACAGTCTGGTTTAGTCTCTATTCAGGCCCTGACTCCTTCATCAGCTGCTGCGAATGGTCTTCATGTTCAGCCCTGGTATGCCCAATTATGATTTCACCATTGAGGGTGTTGGTCATCAGTACACTCCAATGCTCTTTCTTGCATTAATATGGCTCACTGAGAATCTGGCAAAATGCCTCAGTGCTGGCGCCAGAGGTTCTGCAGTATTAGCAGCCTAGTGGTGCAAGGCTCCCCCACTATGCACTGCAGCCCAACAAGCATCCAACGGGCCAATTAAGAGGGCCAGATTAAAGAGCACTACCTTAAGCACTGAAGAGGACCGCCATAATGCGGTGCCACTTCACAGAAGAAGAGAAGCGATCGGAAAGGGGGGAGGTTAAGAGAGAGAAACTGAAAGAGAGAATGAGATTGAGAGAGTCGAAGAGAGAGCAGGGTAGCAACCCACGGGTCCTCGCTTTTATTCCCCTCACTCTCCCACATCCATTACCAGCGTTCAGGCCAGCCGTGCATCAGCGCAGCACTGGCAGCAGATTCAAGGATTCTTAACGCGGAACTGACAGGCAGAGAGGCAAGCCACTCTCATCCGCAGGAAATGACAGTGTCAGTTATGATATAAGTATTTAATCCTATACTGCACAGCCAGTGATCTTATTAAGGGAATAATGGCACTTATACGGTTAAAGCTGGATTAATAGGTTTGCTCTTGCAAAGCGCAATATTAACATAAAGGGATTTCAGAATTGGGTTCATCTCCTGACATGGATTGAAAGAAGTCGAGACTGTAAACTATGCTTGGAGCAAGCAAATTCTAAGGGTAGAGCATGTGGCTGTGTGTAGCATACTCTCACTCTCTCTCTCTTTCACATACAGAAAATCTAGCATTACATGTGGGAAAGTAAAAACTGTGTACATATTTATGAGCTCTTTTCCTTACTTTCAAACACATATTTGATGTTTTATGAATAGATCAATCACTGGGGCCTTAGATGGTTTAGCAGTGAGGAGGCCATCGGGCACTAAAACTGGCCTAAAACATCTACAGCCAAGCTTACAAAAAACTACTAAGGAGACTCAACTGTTTACTTTAGAAAATATACTATTTTTCCACGCTCTTCCCACCATCTTTCTTGTTCTTCCTTTCTTTTTTTTCTCCCTCTCCAGTGACCCCACTGCTATTCAGATATGTCTCTCTCCTCCAAGGGAGGTCAAGCGACTAATAGTTCAATCACAGCAGTGTCACAGTCCCACCATCCCCCACCAGTCACCATGGAAAGCCCACAGGGGGGTTCATCATTCTACCATATACCACCTTAAGGGGCTTCATTACTTCAGTTTATAGCACCTTAAATGGTTAAACAAACACTCAGCAGCACAAGGGTCAATTGACTCCCCGTACTGGTGGAAGAGAAAGTCTCAGCTAAGGCTTCTGCTGCTGGTACCTGCTGCTGGAAACTTTTTATATCCGTACAACATGTCAGGTATCTGTCAAAAATGGGCTAATGAAGACAGAGCAGACACAAGTAAACACATGCAACTTTGAAAAGTTCAACCCCTGCAACACTTCTCTAACTCTGACCATCCGCCCAACAGACCCTTTCCCTTTTTCCCTCCCTCATTTTTCATTCCTCTTTATTTCCCTCTCTTTTCCCATGGTTGCCACATCCAGTCTGCTACCAGTTTGCAGGTCTATTCAGCCCAATACAAAAGCAGCAGGCCGGTCCTCTGTGGACCAGAGGAAAGCATGCCT
This sequence comes from Miichthys miiuy, assembly GCA_036365135.1. Lineage (NCBI taxonomy): Eukaryota > Metazoa > Chordata > Actinopteri > Sciaenidae > Miichthys > Miichthys miiuy. The sequence goes on from CM071618.1 coordinate 6,830,525, forward strand.
CTCAAAAAAACAGAAAAAAGAACTATCCCACTCTCTCTCTATGGTGATTGAATTTCTTAACATCTTTTCAAAAAGCGCTTAAATGCCTGGAGGCGAGAGGAAGAAACAAGCTAATGGTGGATGGGGAGCACTGAACAAATTTCAGAGCCCTTTCCTGCTCGCGTTTGAGGTTGAAAGCGAGCTCCTGCCTTTCAAGTTTCAAAGTCCTCCTTCCTCCCGCAGTGTCACTGAAGGATTTGAAAAGAAGGTAATTGTGCTCACTGCCGTCCTGATCAGAGCACACGCCCCAGCTCTAGTATTTCAGGAGCTTTCTCTGCCACTATTATCGTACCTGGTGCTCCATTCCTGCATTCTTCCTCCTTTACTACTCTTTCTCCTCTCTCTCTCTCTAACCCTCTACAAATGCACTCTCCTCTTGCTCCCCCTCACTTGCTTTCTATCCTTCTTTCACCCCCAGCAAGCCACTCATTAAATCGTAAGCCCAGGTTTCTCCCTTTTTTCCCCCTTGTCTGGGCTCTCTATTGTAAAAACTGGTACGAATACCTTCAGAGAAAAACCCCTATGCATGGCCTTTAATATGGCGGCATAAAAGAGAGTGTGGATGCAATGACAAAATGAAATTTTAAAAGAGATAATGAGATATGGAGTGGGGCCAGTTCCTCTGAGAGTTGGGCTCTGGGACAAGGGGGGGCTTAAGTTAAGGGTGCCCAGCCAATTCAAAGAAATGAAAAGTGAAACAAAACCCTTGGCTTGTTGTTTTTCAGGGTATTTTCTAGAGGCAGAGGTTAAGAACGAGGATTGCTGTTCCTCCACATGCCAATCTGTCCTTGACTCTCAAGCATCTGATTTGCCCTCCAGCCTGAACTCTTAGAGTCTCTAAAGCTGGGACACGTATGTTTCAGGGGGTGCACAAAGGGCCATTGCACATCACATTGCAACTCGTTACTGCCTTTCCTAAGAGCCTAAACATCAGAGGAGGTGTTTGTTGTACCTCTGAGCCAAAGCCAGACATATGCCGTGTTCCACCTTCGAACTTCTCAAAGCACTGTTGTCAGTGGCACAAACAGGTTTTGGCTGGGGAGCACATGGAGACTGAACAAGGAGGAGAGGAGTGGAGGATATACAGTGAAATCACAAAACATTTCTTCAAAGCTCCTCTCCTCCTGTGCAATAATCTCTTGCTCCTTTTTTTTCTTTCTCTTGCAAATCAACTCCCGGGAAAGACTCAAGACTCCCCAATTAACAATGAGAGGGGGGAGAAAAATTCCAGCAGCTGGCTAGAGTTTAATAAGAGCACCTCTCCAAGCGGCTTAGGCTTATGTACCTGATTCACTGGCCCTGGCATTGGTGCTATAGACAGAGGGAATCATTCACGATTAGCGCAGGCTGAAAGACGAGGGAGAGAGAGACCGCTCAAACTCCACCAAACCTAACACAACAAGAGCACAGGGGATTACTGCAATTGTGTGAGGTATTTTTCTGATCAACTTCTTGGCTGACGGGCTCAGTGCCACAAGGAGCTGGGTGCCTTCCCCACAACAGAGTTCAGTTGTGCATTATGTGAAGGTTACCCAAGTCCTAATGGAGCTGCCTGTAAGGGTGACATTCAGAAAAACTCCTTGACAAACACAATTTCTAAATGTCAGAAGGCAGAATCAGGTCATAACTGGGGAGGGGGGGCGCAGGATAGCAATCCCCAGTCAAAATATTTGTCAGAGCTCTGGAGAATCTCAGCAAACAAGTTCACTCCCTTTAACTTTGCGTTCATGTTTGATTCTGTCTCTGCAGAGTGACTCCATAGTGGTACATTATTTAACCATCTCTGTGTGACTGATATTTGGACGAATTGCAGGGAGAGGCACGGGCAGGTCAGGATGTTCCCTCTCCTGGTTAGCAGTCTATTGCCAGCCGCTGATTTCCTACACAGTACCCGCAAATGCCCTCTTCAATATTCATCTAGGCAAATTTGACGACTCCCACATCTCAATTTGGCTCTCGGCAGCCTACGCCCCAGCCCCCCTTCCCCTCTGCTCCGGCCCACAGTCCCAGCCTGTTCTCTCTGCCGCCAGGGGTCTGCTGGGACCCACCCTGAGCTCAGCATCTCGCAGTCCCAGCCTCCAGGCCCCGGGGCTGGGGAGGGGCAAATCAAAGCCTGCTTGGCGCCTTCCATCTTCCCTACGCTCACCTCAAATCAGCCTCACAGCAGGGTTGTGTCGTGCCAAGCCTCCGCCTGCCCCTAGTTACCCCTTATTCACCCATTAGGGGCACAGGCCCACCATAGAGCAGCCGAAACCCCACTACCGTTTCATCAGGGCCACATTGTGAGGGAGCAATGAGCATTGCAGTGAGAGAGCTGAAAGCCCCGACTCTAAAATGCACACTGATGCGTTTTTTGACCATGGATAGTTATGGCTTTTAAGGTTTTTCACTCAAAGGGCACCTTGGCCTGCATTCTTTGAGGAATCAAACACCAAGAGATGCATTTGATCAAGGCTTCAAAGCAAAAAATGCCATTTAGTGGTCTGATTGGCTTATACACTGTATTAGCATTGCTTCAGATAGTCCCAAACCGGCTATGATCAGCCATAACCTGTTAGTTATTTATACTGTCCTCTGTAATATAAAATGATTGTGTGCTAGGGCAGACTAGGGCAGAATTATGTCCATTTGGGATAGTGGGTCTTTTAGGGTGAATCTGGGCACGCTGCCCAACAGACCAGAGTGGGCCAGCTTTCCACTGGGCCTCAGCATTGGAATCCCACTTCTGACACCAGAGTGATCCGGACCAAGTCTGTGGCACTCAGATTAGGAACGGCTCGCCAAGAGAAATGGATATCCAGCCAAAGCAAAGAAACACAGAGCCAACAGTTGGGATAAAATAGAAAAAATAATAGAGTAATTTCAAGCACATCAAGTACGATCCAAAATGCCACTGTGGATGTTTCCCACCTTACTGTGTAGAATGATAAGTTAACTTAAAGTAGTTCAGACTTTATGTCCACGTTCTTCTATAAATACTCTTATGTAAACTTTGTTTTTCGCTTGTGTAAAAATGCACATTCTGACACATGAGTTCGAGTGCATAATCGTGCACTGGATTGAGGCATAGAGACCCCCATTAAGATAGTTAGCCAGCCCTTACTAGGAGCTGGATAATTAGACACTTCAAAGGCACCTGCCCGCCATCCCAGAGGTCGCAGGAATCGTAGCACCCCGCCCCATTTAAAAGCATGTTAACTCCTATCTGAGGCTAGCAGGCTAATTTAACTCTTGACATTTGATATCTAAGGAATGAGAGGGATCAGCCATTTAGCTGGAACAGGATTACCCCCCCAACAACCCTCCTCCTCCTCCTCTTCCTCTCCCCTCCCCTTCAACCCCCAAACCCCCCTCTCCCAGTCAGGCCCGGATTCATTAATTTTCCTGCTGCTAAGCACTTTATCAATGACTGGTGAACGTCTAAGTCCAGAGTGGACTCACTCTCTCTCTCTCTCTCTCTGCCTCTCCAATGTGGTGATTAGGCGTGTGGATGTTCGGATCTGTGTCTAATTCACTGCCTGCTCTGTTGCTGCTGATCTATTCTCGCACCTGCCACTACGCAGCTCAGTAAACAGAGGTGAAGCGCTTTCAAGAGCCGTGTTTGCACAACACTTAAAGACTACATACACGCTCAGCAGGCTAATTTTGAAAAGTCTGCTTAAGTGTGAAAATCGGAATAACACATGCAGTTAAAGTATCAGGTTAAATCTCTATCCTGTTTCCCTCCTGCTGACTGTGAACACCTGCTGAACTCGTGATTTGGTTGTTCTCATTTACAAGTGAAGTCGGATAAAATAGTGATGTGACGCCTGTCATCAAAGCTACCTGTTAATCAGGTGAGCAGTAACTCTGCTGCAAAGCTGGCTTCTTCACTTAACACATGTCATTTGCATACCTATTCACTCATTTAGGGGGTGTCACACACGCCGGCATAGTGTCGACCATCTTACTGTGGATGTACTTGTAAGTCATTTGCTGGTACTTGTGTTATTCCTTTGTATAATACAGCACTCCAGACAAACATATTCACATAGACTCAATAACCCTTGGCTTATAACAGGTAGAGAGGTGCTTGGAGTTAATTTGCATTCATAACTCTACATTAGTCTCAGTCTAAGTCTGCTGAATGTCTACATTACAGGTTGAATCAGGGGCTACACATGAGTGTGACGGATCTGGGTTAAATGAACAGCATGCCTGGTTCCTTTGATGGTGCAGCTGGTAATGCTTACAGTTTCTAACCCGTCACATTTGGACATAAGGCCTTTTTACCAGAGAGCATGACAATCAGAATTCCAAACTACAAGCCAAATGCCATAAAAATAACACAACTCAACTGACTCCTTCACTCTGCTCCCACAATGAGGGGCTGTTCTGCACACACACGTTAAGTCACCTGGTGTTAAAAAGAAAAAAACAAAAACTCCAATGCTAATTGAATCAACTTTTTGCCTTTGCAGCTTGACACATTAATTATCTAAAATAACATTAGTTCATTTTCCACATTTTCTTCCATCAAGCGCTCAAACGTGCCAAATAACCTCACAAAGAACCCTTTATAAACCTATCAATCATCATTTGCCTTCCAACATCCTATCACCATTACGGCTGACAGTTGGGCTACTTTTGCTACACAATCCCAGACCTGACCCTCACCCAGCCCCCAGCGTGTGATATGAATGGGAGTGCCCCGCTTAATAAACAGGGTGTAATTCACCCCGCTCCCCCTTAAAATACAGGTGAGACCCGGACCCCTTCATTACAGTGTCTGCAGCGAGCAGGGAAAGCTCTGCAGATTAGAGGATCTGCTATGTTGGCCAAACAGACTTAACCACAGTGTGCTGTGAAGGGGCTGGAGGTTGGAGGTGAGCAGGGGAGAGGAAAAGGCACCAGACCTTCTGTGTGATTAGATAAGTGGCTCTGTAGCAGCATAAAAAGGACAACATGAGGTTAAAAGTTGCAGCTTTGGTCGATGTGATGGACTTCATCATATTGTATTTCACAGGTTAGATCAGCCAGTATGTGTCAAGTGTAACCTAGTCTCTTCATGGTTAGTAAGTGTACATGGTGTGCAATAGAAGTGGTAGTAAGAGATGGAAAAGATGAGCAACTACCATGATTATTTGATTGAAAGTCAATGGCACAAGACTGTGTAGAACCTCGAAGGAGCATTAGGGCATAACAAATTGTGTTTCCTGCACCGCTAATGGAGAAGTTACACTTCTTAGAACCATGTGAATATGTCAAACAGATCATTTTCAGGGCCACACATCGAAGAAATTAACATGTAAACAAAGCTGTAATACTTCTAACCGATCAAACAACCATTTATCGGAGAGAATTTCAGGTTTCTGCGTGGAGGATCACCATAGATCATTTAAAAAAAGCTTTTATTGCCATTTTACAAATGGGGAAAATGTGTCTAAGCATGGCTGACCACATCAAGCCAGATAATAGCACCATGACAATGGAGCAGATTGTGTTGGTTTGACTTATAGACTTATAGAGTTGGTTATAAAAATATGCAAAGCTCTACAAAAGCTGCTTCTTTAAGATGCCATACACGGGACACGTTCCACATTCTGTGGCTTCTTAAATCATTTCCATCTCTTCACCTCTTTCTTGTTGCAACTCTTGTCCATTTTCCTCACTTACTTCTCCCCCTCACTCCCTGTCTCTCTTCCTCCTGTTGCCGTCCTCTCTCTGTAATGAGCTCTTCTCATGTATGACCTCTCCTGTCACTCCCGGCAGTCGAAACCTCCTCTCCCGCTCCACTCTCGCCTCCTTCTCTAATCTCTGCATTACTTTGCCATTAATCCCACATTCCACACGAGGATGGCCAGTGCAGCTCGGATGACAAGTTGCTTTCATAATCTTGTGTTCATATTGGAGGGAATCGGTGGGATGGAAGGGGAGCAGCGTTTCAAAATTATCATAGTAAAAGATTCAGCTGTTGTAGGCTACTTTAGGATTCACCTGTAGCATTCCTTTCCCCTCTCATTCATTCCCCCTCTACATCCCACCTTCTGTATCTCATTCGCACTTTCTCCCCGCTAATCTCTTAGTACTCACTCCTGATTTCCTGATCTCATCCGTCACTCTCCCAGGTTTGCTCCCAGCTCCCATGTCTTTTCCTAAATCTCCACTACCTCCCTCCATCCATTCCTCTCCCTCCCTCCAGAGCCGCAGTGGGGCTGTTGGACTCACGCAGCCCCATGCTGAGCTGCTCCAGAGCCAAGCCAGAACAAAGAGCCCATTGAGCCGAGCGGAGACATAATGTGGGCCGCTTCTGACAGCACCGAAGATGAAGTCATGAGGTCGCCAAACAGTTAATAATGACGGCCCATCCTCCAGCTTCACCAAGTGTGTGTGTGTGTGTGTGTGTGTGTGCGTGTGTACGTACATTTTGGTGCCGTTGAGAAAAGTGAAAGAAAATGAGAGATTATGTGTCCGCATGCATCTACAGTATGCAATGCATGTGTACATATCTTAGAGCATGTGGATGGATAAAAAGCTTTTAAGAGCGTAATGAGATACTCCATGACACTCAAAAATGTGCTCAATCACTTTGTAAATACCACAGAGGAAAAACAAAACCTTCAGAGAATTGCACTTTTAGTGTTGGATTTGCGCCAGCTGCGTTAAAGAACACCCACCCCACCCCACCGCCGTACCCGCCCACACCCCCCTTTCCTTATTGGAGTCTGTCTGGCGCAAAGTCTGACATGAGACACATCTCCCCGGGAATGGAGCTGTCGCTGCGAGGCCCACACTCCGAAACATCATTAGACTCACAGCTCCAGGTGAGATCAGGCAAGGTAGGAAAGACAAGAGAGGCGCATGTGCGTCCGTGCAAAAGCATGCGTGAGTTTCGAGCATTAATCTCAATGCTTCTGAATGGGCATGGCCTATTAAAATGCCTTTACAGGACCACTTGCTTGTCAAGAGGCCTCCAGGTTGAGTTGGGCCTGGGACAAGGGAAGAAGGAGGAGGAGGCGGGGAGAGAATGGTGAAAGACAGCTATGCAATTGATTAACATTAGAAGGACTTGCTCAAGTTCAAATTGCACGGCCCCTCTGCTGTAAGCTACAGACATTTGTTTCCCCGCAAGTAGAATGTTTCTTTCAAACCCTGTCTCTGCTACACATCTGAGTTCAATTCTCCGCATGCCCTCTCTCTGAAAATCAATTCCTCCTCCTCTCCTCTGCTCTTTTCCTCCAGCTCTGCGAACAGACCAGGGCGAGGGGATTACACTGTCCCTCCCCAGATCCAAGCAAGACAACAAATGGTTCTTATCAACTGACACCCCCCTGCCATCCAGGAGGAAGAGGCAGGGAAAAACTGGCCAAGCCGCCCCGGCACGGATGTGTTTTCTGGGCTCTGTCTGCCAATCGTGGCAACTCTTTTCACACTTGAAGCCTGAGCTATTTACGAGAGCCCTGGGAGAACGCGTACGCAAGCACCGGAGGGTGGGAAGAACGGAGGGGAGAGAGCTGCTGCGTCTCAACCTCTGCTTCTAATCAATCACCAGAAATCACTGCCATGGTTTATGGCCTTTGATCCTGGCTCCTCTTTCGCACTGCAAGGGAGAGAGTTGGGCGGGGAAAGGGGAGGGGGGCAGCAGGGAGAAGGGTGAGAGTCAAGGCCCAGAGGGTGTGGAGGTCAGAGGAGAGAGATTACGAGGTATAGGGCCTTTTGCTCTCTCAGAGCATGTCTTGATTTAATCCAGTGAGTTTCGAGCAGAGAGCGGAAAGCAGTTTGGAACATTTCGCCAAAAAAAAAAAATCTGCTACATTCAGACGTGCTGTCTCTTTAAAGCTATAATGCCAGAACAGTTTTAAACAGTCTGTTTTTATTCAGCTCAACGACTTCTTTAAAAAAAAATGACATATTGATTAACCATTTTAAAAAACAGATGCTACTATGTGTCTTTTTAGCTTTTAACAGGGAGCCAATTATTCACCCGTCCTTTCCAATTATATGTCAAACCAGAAGCTAAAACATGAAAAAGCATCTACCATGCATATAATACAGGATATTCATGAGTAAATGAGTAAAATAACTCAATAATAGGACCTCTCCTACACGGTCATTCTTTCATATAAACTCCAACCCTGGTGGCAAGGCCACTAGTTGCTACTTCATCCCATTCAACAAGAACCCGACTGTGGTAAGGAGGCGTGAGCGAGCGAACAAAACAGACAGGACGCGGACAAGAACACACCACAATAAATCCTCCTGGCAGGGTCAGGACACCCCTGCTTTGTTCCTCCTGGCAGGAGGGAGGCAACTGATGCCTACCGACAAATGGACAGAGTGGTAGAATAATCAACTACTGTTTCCTCACTTTATGGGTTTATGAGTTTATGGGGCCCTGCGCCTCCCTCTCTGCAAGAGGAGTGACATCCGGCGGGGCTGCTGGGATGCAGCGTGGCCGAGTTGGTCGATGTACTCCCAGATCCTCTCACAACACGGCTGGTTGATTTGTCTTTGTGAGGCTGGTCGTCGGTTCAGAGACTCATCTCTGACCCGGGTGACCTCTGACTCCCAGGCCATTCTGGCTCTCAGCGTGTCGGCGAAAATGATCTCAGGTTCTTCTGAGGAGCTATTGTGTTGGTCAGCATGAATTATCACAACCTGTTAGCATTAAAAACCTATGACTGAGATGTCAAATTGAGATCCCTCTCTATAATTGGTGCAAATTAAAGAGCGATGCAACTACGACATAGAACTTGGATCATATTTTCGTAGTTTTGGCCATGTCTATTGAGAGTTAATTGCCAGGATCTGGAAATGAGGCAATATAACTTAGAGAAAGTTCAAGCAAGCAACTTACAGGCTGCCAAACTTATTTAGAAAAGAGCCCCGAGGCCAGCAACATTTATCACCCAAATTATCCTCTGCAAAAATCACATTTACAGAATTCCTGGTTTAACTTTGACCTGCTGTACTTACCACAGTTGTGCATCTGTCCAGTTTTCTTGTGCAAAACAAAGGCGTATTACTGACATTTCAGGTTCACTCTCTTTGGGTTATATCCATCCAAATAAAGCGGTTTGAATATTCCATGTCTGATTATCTGACTGCTCATGTTTCTTGTCCTGTCTGACTTCATTGTATGTTCCCAAATCACAGCATTTGCTTTGGTGAGGCCAATGTTATCATAACTTCTAGAAACAATGGAAAAACTACAAAAAGACAACCCAAGTAATAAATTGGAATTTACTTCAGGGGATAATTTTGAGGTTCAAAGCTATACTTTGTTGCTACATCCACCAGGGGAAACAAGTAGGATGATCACTGACCAAAAAAGCAACAAAAAAACAAAGATGCAATTCCACTACAGCTAAATTCTGGCAGTATCTTCACAGCGTGCAAAAGACTTGAGGCACTGGCTTATATGCATCTTCCTAGCAGTGAAGGAGCAGCAGTGGAGCTCCAGCGGGCAGATCTGGGCATGCGGAAGTCTGCCAGACTAGAGGGGCCAGGCTGAGGCTGGACTGGGTTGGGCAGCTGATGTTCCCCTCCGCCCTGAGTAGCAGCGAGGCTAAGCTAATCCTTGCGCCTCAGGCCCCTGCGAGGTGGCTCTGCCAAAGCCAGTCCCCCTGCTGCTGCAGGAAATTGCCTTCAGTGCAGAAGTCCATGAAATGGCTATGGCTCACTAGTGAAAGGGAAAGCACATTCGCTGTGTGTGTGTACATGGGACCAGTGTGACTTTACAAACACTAATCTACAGGTAGGTTTTATATTTGACACCTCTATATCTCTAAAAACTCATAAAACACTGTCATGAAAACAGCCACGTTGTGGATAAATAGGCATTTTTCTTCCATGTTCTTCTCTTTTTTTTGTTTTTATGTATTCTATGTATAATTGATGTCCCATACAGAGAGGTCTTTTGACACTAAAAGCCAGTTTTCCTGTGTAAGGTTGTGTGTCAGGCTCTATAACGCCTCCTCCATTGTGCTGTTTGACCTGTGGGCCAGCCGGAGCTCCCATGAGGTCCCTTATCCCTCCATCAGTCCTCTCTCATTAGCCCCCACAGGCAGAGCCCAGAGTAGGGTAACACAGAGGGGCCCCTGCTTCCTCCTCTGGTCCCCATGAAATACATACAGCACAAATGCAGATGACAGAGATCACCTTTTAGCAGACGACTAGGCACGTTTCTTTAAAAAAAAAAAAAAAAAAGGCAAATTAAAGAAAGTAAGCAGATATATTCTTTGCTTTTCTTGCTATTTTAAAATCCCCATCAGATGTCAGCGTTTATCGTCTGTATTTTATGTATTTATAAATCTTTTTTTTTTTTTTTAACCTTCAGACACACATATAAAACATCAGATTTCCAAAGTGGTTCCTCTTTTAGTGGGGATAAAACAGGGATAAAAAAAAAAAGTGGGAAGCAGAGGTGGCAGCATGAGGAGGAGGAGGAGGAGGAGGAGGAGGAGGAGGAGATGGGGCAGGACACAGTGGAGAAACAGTTGATTATGAGTCCCATCAAGTGATCAATGATTTCATTAATAAGACGGATCACGCGGCTGTCATAGCTGTGACACGGGCTGAGGGATGATCCGCTCCCAACGCTCCATTTCCCCCTAGCCCCCCTCCTTTCCTCCTTTCTCCCCTCCCTGTCCTTCCAATATTGCCTCCCTCTGCCAACGACAAGGCAACGCCAAGGGAAAAAAAAAAAAAAGGGATGGAGCTGGGTGTTGACGGAGGGGGTTGGGGTGTTAGTCATGAGGGAGGGGATGGAGGGGGGGAGAGAGGAGGGAGGAAGAAAAGTGAAAATCCATTTTGAAACCCATTTTCAATTAGGGGTCCACAAGCTGTTATCACAGGTGTCCCAGAATGGGGGCCCGTAAGTGAAAATGTCTCCTATCCGTTTCTGAAATGAAACCTTATCTGGGAGGCACAAAGATGGCGGGGACAGCGTATCTGTAAATTACTTTCCATCCCCGCTGTTAACGGGAACTTTATTTCTGTCAGATGACATTCCCCTCTATTTACTGTTGATCATTTAAATGGCTGCCTAAAAAGAAGGTGGCCCCTCACTCGTCCTCTATCTCTCCCCCCGCTCTCTATATCACTCTTCCTTCTTTTCCCATCAGGAGATTTTTTTTTTCTTTCTTTTTTCAAAGCAGTCAAGTGTTCCTTTTTTCCTTCTTCTTTAAACGCTTTAGGCACGCTCTCCATTTGCTTAGGAAAACCTACACGAAAGCCGAACATTTGTCGCCCTTTAAGGCTTAACTTGTTTGCCTCTGAGACCCTTGCTCTTGCCCCTTTTTAAGCATGACCATTAAAAAAGGTCCCAACTCGCTCGCTTCATAACGTGCTTTACAGAGGCTCTGTCATGTTAAAACAGCACTCCCTGACCATTTTCGGAACTGTGTCCGCTTGTTCTCCTCCTCATTTTTCAATTCTCATCCTATTACCTCTTTCCTCAAATCAGCAGCACCCATATCATAAAAGTCTAACTAACCAGAAACTTTTTATAACCAACCCTTTAGCCCCAACCCCCTGTTTTTTCTCTCGTTTTTTTTTTTATTAGAAAATTATCCCATGACGACAGGATTTATTCAGGCAAGGAGCATGGACATCTTTTTTCTTTTTCTTTTTTTTTTTTTAGCTCGGGACCCAACAAAAGAATCAGGGGACTTTGTGGTCCACCTGCCTGCCGAATGATGAGGGTGGGAGGGGAGAGCACCCCCCTCACCCCCCTGCCTGAACCCCTCCTAAAGAGCACCAATCACAGCATTGTTGTGGCACAGTCGGCTCTTTTGAGCTGTCAGTGCAAGAGGAGGGGGCACAGAGATGAATGGCACACAGGATGAAGCCACCATTTAGCCAACCATGTGGGAACGCTCTACCAGGACTCAATAATTACTCTGGGCCTGCTCAACTTAGACAAAACTTACAGACTAGGGACAAGAGGGGGAAGACAGAGTAGAGGGGGAGGACAGCGTTAAGTTGAGAATCATCCAAGTAGATTTAGAGCTGAACCAGTTTCCAGGCAAACGTACAGTTTGCTAATGTGACTGATCAGCCACGAGATCTGACCTGTCAGTCACAAAATAATACTTCTCGGTAGCAGTGATTTACTTTGGAAAGACTGAGCTAAACATCCGCCGTGTGTACTCCACCTGCACCCCCTCCTACTTATTTTCCACTTTTCACAACTTATCGTAGCACGCTGTTGCCAGGCGCACCACGGGGTTTCCACTGTGCTGAGATCAGGGGCCGCTACACTGCTTGACGGGGGGAAATATTTCGCCGGGGCCTTCCTAAGAAGAACCAGTCGCTGGGGTTCCACAGCTGCTCACAATTACCTTTTGTTTGGATGGAGGCGGTCGGGCAGGGGCTACGGGGGTTAAAGTTGAGGCGAGTGTAGGGTTACACCTGATAAGAGGTTATGAGTTCTGGGGGCGACTTGGGAATGTGCTGTAATTATAACAACACAAAGAATGTGTAAGCTATCTTCTGATTCCAAGAGGGAGATTGGGATCTAAAAGGGACCTTTCTCTGCAGATAAGTATCATCCCTCCCTTCGTCAAGTGAATTATGAGACTACTGTATTTTTGGGTGTGCGACTACAGCTTAAAGCCATAGCATATCCTCTGACGTGGCTGAGTCAGTGTACGAGAATCCACAGCGAGGTTTGCAAGACAAACCTTATGTCGTTCAGAGCTGTAATTACCAGCACATTACGATGAAAAATCCACAATCACAGAGCCAAATTACATCCATGCTTTTTCCACAACAAACTTTTTTTCTCCCTTTGCTGCCCCTTTAATTAATAAAACAGTGCTGGCCATCTGGAAATGAGTAAGAGAGATGACGAGTAAGATGCTTCAGGATGCATTACCTTATCCACTTCCTGTGATAACTCCCATATGGGGGAGTAAGTCACAGCGACTTATTTACCCTTTCCTGAATTGTCTCTTATTCACACTTGGGTTGATCACACTTGACATCAGCAAAGAGGGGTGACACACAAATCTAAGTCCAAACCAGCTACTACAGCCAACCCTCCACACCCAAAAAACCAAATCCTCTCACTGCTAATGAGCACAGCTGCAGCTAAGGCCTTGATGATCTCAACTTTGGTTTTGTTATGACTTTAGCTTGATGCTCCAAGGTTCTCTAGCCAGAACCCCCCCTACAAAAAAAACAGCATCTAATATTTCTCATTCCAGCATCTGAATTGAGAATGAAAGGCTAAATGGCGTCAGGCTTAGTGAACTGTAAGCTCCACACCGCTTTTAATAGCATGTGTTGAAGACATTGCTATATAAACATGCCAAAGTTTTGCTACCAGTGAGGGTTTTATGTGACTCTGTGAACCACGAGAATAGGAGAAAAGTAAACACAAGTACGGTAAGCAAGGATCTGTGCGTGTGTTCATCTTTAAATCGTGTTTTTTTTTTAGTTGAGTCGGTCATCTTAAAGTAATGAGAACATAACCACCAAAACATTCCTTGGTCCCCAGTAGGTCGGTGGCCCCGATGCTCAAATATGTTGAGTGATAACCCACAAAAGTCTGGAATACATCAGTACACAAAGCCTTTGTGACTTCAGGATAAAATGGATGAACTTTGTGATTCAGTGGCATGTTTATCCACAAGTTAGTGATGAAGTTTGATTACCAGATGTGACCGACCTGAGCCTGCACAGAAAAAGTTGAATTTCTCCATGTGTGTGTCAATAAGGCTTCATTGATACAATATGTCAGAAATGTAATATAATCTGCACAACTATGTTTTCATTAGCGTATAATCACCTGAAAATAAGAATAGTTATGTTTTTTATTAGCTCAGAATGAGACTTTTATATCTACAGAAGATGCGGGTCCTCTTTTATGGAGTCCGCCATTTTGGACCGCCATGTTTTTACAGTAGCCCAGAATGGACAAACTAAACACTGACTCTAAATAGGGCCTTTCATGTTTTTCGCGTGGTTTCATGGTTTCTCCTTCACACTAGGAAGAAGATGGTGAAACAAGGGGATTGCAATCAGCAACTACACCATTAGATGCCACTAAATCCCACACACTGGTACTTTAAGATGAAGGTGTAGCTAGCTAGCGCAAGATCAAACCTATATCCAAACTAAAAACTTTTTATAAATATGAAGTAATTTCTGGATTATTTTTTTAGTTTGTCAGCTCATCTGGTAAATTGACTAACAGACGGATTTCTTCAAAACTATGTGTGTGTGTGTGTGTCTTCTAAAAGACCAAAATTATATTTGTATTAACCACAGTGGCTGAGTGTGCAGTTCGAGGCGACGTACGTACCGTTTGAGGTGGTGCTGGAGGCCACCGCCTTTTCGCTGATGTCATTGCGCGCTGATGAGCCCTTGGTCGCCACAATGGTCTCCACCCTCTTCTTCTTCTCAGCTGCTGAACTGGCCTGGGACTGGGTTTCCATGGCGATTGCTCATTCCTCAACACCTCATGGAGACGGGACAACTGGAAAAGAGGACAAGATGAATCAGCTCATGTTTTAATGTGTGAATTTGTCTGTTTTTAGTGTCTCCCTGCTTGTAAAACCTGAAGGAAATCACTGGTTTGATTCGAGCGTTAAGTTTTAAAATTAAGTATTTGCTTGATCTAAGTTAAACATGTTAACAACAGAGTGCCTCAAGTAAAAAAAGACTTCAACTCTGAGAACCTTGTGAGGAAAACTTCAGATCCAATCCTCCCTTTTCATGATGCCCAGAGCAGACCACGGGTCAATCCACCAGCTCACCCTGATTTATTTTAACTAAAACCTGCTGGGCTCTGATCTCCTTGTCGGAGGGCTGAACTCTTTCTCCACTAACTGTGGTTAAATATCCAAAACCAAATTTTACCTTACCTTATTTCCAACTATGTCACATTAAACTTCTGACTTCTTTTTTTTTTTTTTTAACAACTCTATAAATATAGCAAGGCAGGACATCCTGCCTCGGTTTTATATCTCAGAATAGAAGTAAAGGCAGCTTGTGGATATACTGATAATCCTGCTCGAGCAGTCTTTCCACAGAGAAAGGAGAAACCTTAAGGGGATACCACAGAGAGAGAAACGTTCACAGTCCTAAAAAAACAAGGGTTGTTTGAAGGCCCTTTTGGGAATATCATGGTGCCGGGCAATTTTTCTTTCAAAGAATAAAGGTGGTTCAAGTTAATACTGTCTGTGGGTTTAGAAGGGGTTCAGCCAACAGTCTAGCAGACATGCTGCTCAGTTCAGCACCTCAGAGGCCGTCTACAAACTCAACTCTATCTAGGTCATGGAGGTCTCTGATTATGGAGACAACACGGTGATACACCACAACCACTCATTTACACAAAGTACAGGACAGCTTCATTTGGTCCAATACAAAGCCTTTATTTAGACTCCATAATTCGTGGATAATTACTGGAAATATTTAGTCTGACTAACATTTTCTTTCCAATAAAGACCAGCTAATTACCCAACTGTACTATTTAATTGTCCTCCACCCTATAAACATGTATGGATACAAAGGCCAGCAGTAAAGTCAGCTATAATGCAAACAGAGGAGCGCAGCCGAAACTACAAGAGAAGAGACGAGGTGGGGGCTGATTTTTACCAACTCCCCAAGGAGGTAATGCGAGGGGGAAGTGGTGAGGGGTAAACTTCAGACAAACACTGTGCGCTTTGTTTGTTTTTTTTCCCAACCCCCTGAAAAACCAGAATCTGTCTTCCATTCTGACCCGACAACAACATCTGTAAGCAATTGCTGACTTACAGAAAGAAAAAAAAAGAGAGAGAGAGAGAGAGAAGGAAAAAAAAAAAACACAATTACTCCCTTACCAATCAAAACAGAATTAAACAAGAGCTCGTCCTCTAATCACTCCCACATGAATACATGTGTAGCCGTCATCTCCAACCAAAGACATTTTTGTCCTACTTGCACAGATATCATCTTAAATCACTGCTGCGTGCGTTTGATAGAGTGAACGCTCTCATTTCTGGGGGTCTTTGCAGTGTGAGTGAGCTAATCGTTAGAATATGTGCGGCACATGTACGTTATGTCTGCATGTGTATATTTGTAAGTTCCTACTATGATAACTAACTCAAACGAGAGCGTGAACAGGGAGGGGAAAAAAAAAAAAAGTCTCCCTGTCTGAAACCATCATTGCATCATTCTGATGACTAAACTTGAGTAGAAGTAGTGAAGGGGAAAAGAAGTCGTAACTAAACAGCTCCCAACATGCTTCACGTGTTGGGTGTGCATACATGTATGTGTGTGTCTTTCTGTCTGTCACTCCCCCCCAAGGTGAGTCATACCAGAGCTAAAAGAGCCTGAGAGTGGAGTGAATATGAGGGTCAGGATTTGGGTTTGTAGGGGAGCTGAGGAGGAGAAAGCGGGGCATTCCACTGGTCGGGCAAATATTCACAAGTCCGAGCCACTGAAGCGTGTCTGACCGGTCTTTTGTGTTCCACAAGGCAGGCCACAGTTCCAAAGCAGCAATTAAAAGCAGGACCTTTTCACCCATAATCCCTCTGACCTGGACGCCCACACCCAATCCTGCAGATGTTCCTGTCTCTACTTTCGCCTTTCGGTGTTGCTCATTTTCACCCTGTCCAACTCTGAAAACAACATTTCAACCAACACGGGCACTTCCATCTGTGTTGACGTCAAGACATCATCGTGTGGAAAAATGTGAGAAGAGTAGTTGCCTACAGGATGAATTTGAGCGTCAAACACTAATGTTCCTGCAACCCAGATGAAGAAATCAGATTTTTTATGTACATTTATATGAGACAGCACAGAAATATTCAGTGGTTTGTCACAGAGGCCTGGGCACAAACCAAGGAATTACAACCAAGCATTCGGTTGCTGTCGTTACCCTATAATAAATGTTAATTTCATATTAATGTCTTTCCCATGAAATGTCTGTCCTACACCCAATTAGAGGAGAGAGAAAGCGGGTGTATCTTTATTTGTGCGCTACTGTAATCCTTCCACACAGAAAAGGGAGGCGATTAAACAGGTTTAAAATACCACAATTCAGACGGTTCCCTCTGAAAAAAAAAAAAAAAAAACATTCTTATGTTATAAGCACATTAAGCAAATCAATTTAACATAAATTATACGCCTTGGTGACAAAGGCACCGAGTTGAAAGTCATCTGCAAATTGTACACATCAAAGTGAAACACTAAAATAAACTTTTGCCTTTGATAGAAAAAAAAAATTCAGCCTTTTTTTTTTTTTTTTTTCTTCGCTCGAGCTTAAACGGCTGCTAACGCTATCAAAAAAAATCACCGCCTTTTGTTATTTAAAGGCTACATCTTTACAAGCTTAAACTGCTTCAGGTGTGCTGCATTCTGTCATTAGGAACACATTTGCATGACACACACACACACACACACACACACTGGAGAATCTGAGGGACATTTTTATATAAACTCTTGAAGTGTCTTAGATTTGGCAACCCACCCACCCCTCCCTCGCAGACGGGGTACTGTATTTGTGTTCATTTCATTAGGGCGACTGTTCAGTGTCGAGGGCCCCCTGAGGGGGGAGACTGGCAGCGCCGCAGCATTCATCATCATTACATCAGCGACCACCGAGATCTGCTATCTTAGGCTTATCAACGCCGCACAAACGCACCGCGGCGCAGCGAGTTAGAGGGGAGGGGAGAGATGGGAGATGGAGACGATTGAGGGAGATTGTGAGCAAAAGTGGGATAAGAGGGGGAGAAAATGAATGGAGAAAGGGAGGAGCATGAGAATGTGTGTGTGTGTGCTCATGTATGTGTGTGCACCTCACTGTGCCCCTGCATGCCTGCACATGTTTTCCTGTGTGTACAATGTGTGTTTTTGCACATTTCGCAGCTATGCCAACAACATTAAGGGCTCCTGCACAGCTGGAATAACTAAAACACTGAGGGGCAACGAGGGAGGAGGAGTCTAAGCCCTTCCAGCGAGATTAGCTGAATCTAGCAATAAAACAGAATGCGCTGGCTCAGGCTGCATGTGTTTGCATTGGATAAGGTCAGTGAGGGGATGAGGCCCCTTAAGGAGACAGGAGAAGAGAAGTGCTCGCCGGTGGTTAGAAGACCTGTCGTGGGTTCAAAATCCCTACTGAGGAGGTTCCCAAACTCAATGGCTCTCTGAGGAAACCACATACTTAGGTTTCCATGCTGTGTTCAACACTGCACTTATGGCTTGCCCTTGGCCCTGGAAGGCAAAGAGGGAGGGAGGGAGGGTGAGAGGGAGAGAGGAGAGGAGACGGGGGGATTGGGGATTTGGTGGTTGTGGCTCCCATTCACCAGTGAAACTTAACATTGTGCCCAGATGGCACTAAGTCGGGCCTACAGCTGATGGGGACCAGCCCCTCAAGTAAGGGCCATTTAGCAGGAATTAGTCACACACCGCCACACACACACACACACACACACACACACATATCAAATCCCAGATATGCGCATGCAAACTGGTTTAGTGCTAGGCCTTCTCACCCTTTTGTATACAGTGACATGGTTGAGCTATTCAGATTGTTACTCATTTACATGTTTGTATATCATCCTACCATGATGTGTGACTGGCACTGTAAAACCGAACTTATCGAGATGCTTCATTTTTGTTCGCGTTCTGAATCAGTAAATCATCTTGTGAACACTGCATGGAAAAAAAACGATGCATATTTTATGAATTTTCTGCATTTAGATTCTACAAAAAGATCTACCTGTCTTTAATTTATCTTTACACGGGGAGGTGTAGCATCGTAATAGCATTCCATCAGCCAACAGTCTGGGCTGTTATCACAAGTGCACTGCACACATTTTGAAAAAGGAAAAGTCCGTACAAGTGTGTTAGTGTTTACATTTTTTTTTTTGTCAAGGACAAACAGTGCAACGCCACAGCTCATCAGTAGCTTTCAGCGGCGCTAATAAGATTATCCTCGCGTGCGTCTTGGTCCCTCAAACCTCTCCACTTAAGATGCTTTGGAGGGCTGGTGAGGGACCCTGTGTGTTGCACCGTAGAATGAGCTGAGTGCATCTTACATTCCTGGGTAACAAACCCACACGATGTAATCGTAACGCTTACACGATGCTTCTTTTGCGCTCGCTACCCAGCAGATAAGGGGCAAATAAAGCACGCGCCACAATGGAAGCCTTGCGAGTTTTCCCAACAGCCCCCTGCTTATTAGATTGTTTATTTATTTTGACTTTGCATTCGTTCATGAGCCACTTGTATTGGGGCAAGTGGGGCTGCGAAGCCTGAGACAATGGCTAATGCAGGCAGCTTTGTTGCCGTGGCAGTGGCAGTATTGGTTTCCCCCTGCACTCTATTTTATTTATTTTCTTCGCATGCTAAGACGTAGAGCCTTTGTTTGATCAAACACTTTTTCCTGATTCTTGAGACGAAGGGAAAGATGCTTGTTCAGCCATTTACTGCGAGCCAAAGCAAACAATGCAACCTATTACTTCAGCGAAATACCATGAGGGTCCTTGGGAAGACAAGAAAAACATTTTCCTATATGTAAAACTTTTCTGCCTTGAACTTGTAGAGAAGATTAGCATGATTACAGGCACTTTTACCGACTTTATAACAGCCAGTTGCAGCCCTTTCTTATAAAGACACTGTCTGCCACCTCATCCACTATAGCTTAAGGTTTCCACTCGAATGGCCCCTGCACATGGCACACACTGTAAAGCAGAAGAGAGTGAGGTCTGTATTCTGTCAGTGGGCCTCTCATCTCCACTGAAAACAGTCTTCTTCATACAAGGCTTTAGAAAGCACTCCGCCAGAGCGCGACAACAACATCCTTCGCTGTGCTCTCGCAGCGAAACAGTACATGTTACGCCATGTGCTGCGTTGTTTGAGAGCGCGGTTCCTATGCAATGCATGTGTGAACATAGCGCTGGGAGAAAGAGGGATTGTTTCGGCTGCGTTTGAGAGTGTGTGAGCCTCGCCGCGTGACGGTTTGTGTGTGTGTGTGTGTGTAATGCACCAGGTGCTCTATACGCCTCTCAGTATGCAAGTGCGATCACTGTGTGCAGAACATAAATAAGAGTGGGGACCCCAGGGAAGGGGATGAGTGGAGGAAGAGAAATTCCTCTGCTGATGAAAACCTCACACGCATCTCCCTCCCTCTCTCTGCCTCCTCTTCCTCCTCCTCACACGTGCAGGATCAAGCAGATAGATGGCCCTGTGTGAGTGTAGTTGCAGCAGGTATTGGGCTTTGACAGAAGGTCTTCACACTGTAGAGTACACTCCTCTTATCATCTGTGTTTTTAAAAAAACTGTGTATAACACAAGAGGAGTGCTACTTGAGGCAATCAGAAGGCCGAGCAGCTACAGGTTACGGAGCCATCGTGAAGCTGTCCTGCCCTCTTGGACTTCCTCTTCAGTTCTGTTCACTTCTCCCTCCCTACTTATTTCATCCAAACTCCCTTCGGCCTACTCTTATTCTTTCCCTCCTCCGTCTTTCTATCTCTCTTTCCTTTCCTTTATTCCTTTGTGTCATTGGGATAAGTGTTGGAGCGGAGTGAGTCAGAGCCGCTACGTGATTAATGATGGGCCCTGGCGTCTCCGGGGCCGAGCGCTAACAACAGCCAGGGGGCAGCGCGATAATGCACAATAATAAAGCCAGCAGACAATCAGCCAGGCAAAGCAAGGCCTATTAGCTAGCCCCATCAGGACGGCTAAGTGAGAAATTAGCCCTTCCCAAGCTCCGCCACAATTCATCAAGTGCTGCCCCTGAATCCCCCCTCAAGAAGTCATAATGTTTACTTAAAGACTGGCCTCGATGCCCCAGTGGCGAGCTTTATTGGCTCTTATTAATTCCCGTTCTGGCCCTCGCGGCCATGCCATTTAAACCGAATTAAAGGGGTGAAAATTGGATGAGATGAAGTTGTCTTGGTGTTTGGCGCTCGCATGATGAAGCCGGACCTAAACGGGGAGAGACTTGGAGAAGGAAAAAAAAAAAAAATAAGAGGGGAGGGCAAACAAATCGGCATGTAAAGGAATGCTGAATGAAGCTGTCCTGAAATGTGCCGCAGTCAGTCAAAGGAATGCAAGGAGAGAGAGAGAGAAAGAGAGACACGGGGCGGGAGAAAGGGGGAGAGAAAAGGAAGAAATGGCATTGCTTTAATGCTACACTTCCTGTGTGGATGGGAGCAGATCCAAAAGGGTAACAGTGGGTCACACATTCCTCAGACGGCGAAAACGGATGATTCTGTTGAATCTTCGCGTTCTCCTTATCTCTCATCAGACGGGTTGAAAAATACCTTAAAATAAGGTCGCTCTATCAGCACCCCAACCATATTTCAACATGTCAGTGATGGACAGGGGTAAAAAACGGTAGGGAGTACATGCAACATGAAGTACATGTTTTTTATGAGGTGGCTGTGCTGATATAAAAATAAAAAAACAGTGCACTTGATTAAATGTGTATATTTTCATCAGATT
Organism: Miichthys miiuy; assembly: GCA_036365135.1. NCBI lineage: Eukaryota > Metazoa > Chordata > Actinopteri > Sciaenidae > Miichthys > Miichthys miiuy. Next base: position 6,851,984 of record CM071618.1, read on the forward strand.
GGTCAAATTACCCAGTTTTTAGAGCCGTATATATTATCTTTTGCTGAAACGCTTAGCTGATAAGTTGAATCAATTCGTCATTAATCATGAAAAAATGCCAAGCTTGTTACAAAAGTGAAATATTTCCACTTGTCTCTGTTTTATATCATTGTAAAATGAGCATCTTTGGACTTTAGGCTGGACAAAATGAGACATTTTGGGCAATTTTCACTCATTTCTGACATTTTATGCACCAATATTTATTAATTAATGGAAAAAAATAATCAAAAATGTACCGATAGTGTGAATAATCAGTGTTTTCATGATGTCTTCTTGCAGTTGCTCTTTTAAAAGTTTTTCTTCCCACAACAATCACACGAAACCACAAACACCGCGAATGGGTTCGCTGGCCCTTGTGCAGGTCTGTAAGCGAACTGTGGCTCTGTGTTGGAGGATTGGCGGCAGGTGAGAGTGTGTGAGTAATATGGAGTATGTGAGATCAAAGACAGCTGAAGCTCAGAGGGAGTCCCGGAGACTTCCAGCTCCCTGACGGCTCTCCCAACGGCAGCGTCAGGAGACAACTCTCTCCCTTCACTTTCATATCAGCCACAGAGCCCCCCCATCCCTCTGCACCAGCTCGTAGGCTCACACACACACACACACAGGCAGTCTCAGAGGATTTGGCAGTGCTGCCAAAACCTGTACCCCACCTACAGCAACACAGCTACACACAGATACACACACATATGCGGTTGCTCATCAGAAACCGATGCATCAAAAAACACACAGCTGAATACATCGGCTTTTGAAAGGAGGCTGAGTTCGGAAGAAACTCTCAGCCCGGCGAAAAAGTCTCACGCAACTCAAATACCAAGACGATATCACACCGCACGAGGCTGGAATGAGATGCCATAAACCCCACAGCACTGCCGAGCGTTCGACAAAAAAACTTCACATAAACTCCAAAGAGCACAGTCACAAAATGGCCCCCTGAAAATCCCCGGCATTAAGAGCGAGGAACAAGACTGTCATTAGACAGGCAGGCCCCTCAGGCCCACCGACTTGATCGCGAGGAAGCCAAACATCTGGGTGTATTTACTCGTTTCAGCTGTTTGCAACCCCGCCTCGAATAAATCTGGGAGCTGTAACGCCATTGCTTAGGACAGCTCCTAAACAAACACGTTGAACGCTTGCCGGGCTCACTCACTCACTCTTCACCGCATGCTCGAGCATCCCAACCGGAGCCAGGCGGGCTAACGCATGAAAATAAATTTGTGAGGAGGAGGAGGAGGCCTTAATTGGAACGTTTGACGGGTGCCTGGGGTTAATTGGGAAGCATGGAGAGCAGCTGGCTCCACGGTGGAAGTTGAGACAGGGATAATAAGTTCACCCTTTGCAGGAGAGACAGTTAGTGATGAATCAGATCAGAGGAACGGTGTACAGTGTAATCATCCTCACATCTCCCCTCCTCCACCCTGCTCTCCTGACAAGCAGAGACAACCTGGCTCCCAGCTACGCAATCTGGCACCTATCACACAGGACTGGCAGTCACAGGGAAGAGATCACCCGGCGATGGTTCACACACACTCGAACCGTGAGTTCATTCAGCTTAATCACTCACACACACAATAATTCTTACCTCTAGGACACGGAGCCTAGTTTATCAGTTCACCGGTCGATGTATGTAAATCTCTCCAACAATGTGTGTACTAATGGCTTATTACCCTGCGTTAGCTGGTTTGCATTGATCTCCATGCCAGAGGGAGATGGGGAAAACTAGAGCAGTTCGCTGCTCATATGTACCGAGCAGGACTATAATCACATCCCAGCTTGTTTCAATAAAAGCAACATTAACATAAACCATCTCAAACACACTAAAACCTTCACCCCCGCTCAGTCCGTGCAAGAAAGAGGGGGAAAAAAAACTTTCCTGGATTACAGGATAATTAGGGCCATATGGGATGGGTCTGTATAACTTTGTGTGTCTCTCTGAAGTGTATAGATTGTGTTTGTCTCCACAGATTATGACTTTCTAAATGACAAAACTATCTTTCCAGTCCAGCAAATCTTTAGCCCTTTATATATAAAGAGAGAGAGAAATGATTCTTTCTGGGAACTAGTAGCTGTAAAGGGTTTAGCTATAACACCGAACTCAGTTCCTTATGCTGGAAAGGTGGCTGAGGGAGCATTTGGAGGCTGAAGGAAGCCCAGGTAGAGTCATAGGCAGTAATGGGAGGAGACAGGGACTTAGAGCGCCACACAAAAGCCAGGCTTTATAAATAATTCCAAAAGCTAACAGCATCCCTTGTATGTGTGAATCTGTGAAATACATTCACACATGAATGCACACACACACACACACACACACACACACACACACACACACACACCCAGCCACAAGGGGGAATAGGTTATTCACACTGCTCCACTGGGGCTGTTATGAGTCTGACCTGCCCGGATTGGTAAATTTGGGTGAATATCTTTGTTGAATAGATGATATTAAAAGAAAGAAAACAAGTCCTAAAAGTCAATTTCAGCAAGACACACACACACACACACATTTACACACTCGCTCACTCATAATGCAAGGCAGCAAAGCACACCGGAGACCTGTCTTGTAAATCTCTTTGTGAAAGCAGCTTTGGGGGGTAGACAGGGGCTTACATACTGAGCCCTGAGGTAGAGCTACAGACTCCACTCCCTCTAACCCCCCCATGGTCTTTCTCCCTCTCCCACACACATACTCTGCGCTCCCGTCTTCCCTCTTCCTCACTTTTCTGTCTACCCCACATTTCCACCTCCTTTCCTGCCCCTCTCTCACCTTTGCCGTTGCTCCCTCCCTCCCTCCATTCTTTCCTTTCCCCTCTCTCCTCCCCTCTGTCCCAGCCCAGGCTCCAGAGCACTGGTCCTTAGCCCTGCAGGCTCCCGTGGTGTTGCGGTGACTAATGTCCTGCCTTTGCTCAGACAATGAGTTTGAGACTGAGCCGGGAAAGTGTTGAGGAGGGAAAAAGACTCCAGCACCTTTGACAAATGGAACCCTTCGCACTCCCGTGCCCACTGAGGGAGGCTTTACAATGTCGTGCTCCACGCTCCACGTCCTCCGAGGGACGGCTGCAACCCGCAAAGCCGCATCTGGGGGGAATATAATGAATTCTTTGGGAAGTCTAACCTGGCTTTCTTCATGAATAAGATATATTTCCAAAGCATGTCGACCCCTCTTAATAAAAACACCAGTCTGGCAGGAATAGCCAAAGCCGTTTTAGGGCCCCATGTACACGTTAATATTTCTGTTTCTCTATAAATTTTCTCAGGCCCACTTCTTTCCAGGCCTGTCACTGCAAGGCCAGCCCTACATTTTCCCTGGAAGGTGGAGGAACCATGATGGCAAACTGTCATTAAAAACGGCTGGAGTTCCTCTCTTTCAAGGAACTCAAACTCTTGGATGCTCCCTCCTCTTCCCCACGTACCCTACCCCCCATGCAACCCTGAAAGGAACTGGGCTTTGTCTGAGGAGCAAAGGAGAGAGGAATCCACCACCACCACCACCACCACCACCACCACTTCAACCCTACCTCCCCTCCCCAAACCCTGTTCCTCACTCCCTGCGGAGTATTGTTAAAACACAGCCCCCTCTCTTTCCGTGGCCCGGGCTCTTAAAACAGCGTGCTTTGCATGAGAAAAAACGATTAGTCTTCAAATGCTGCGCTGTCAAAGGAGGGCTCTTTCAGGTTGGGGCAGAAATTTGCTCAGATAGTAGAGTTCCCCTTTTGTTTTTCTAAGATGAGGCATTATTAGAGCCGGGGTCTGTTAGCATTCATGGCTGAGAAGAACACACTAGAGGGGTTTATACGGGATGCCCGCCCTCCTCCTTTTCCAACTTGCCCCAAGTCCGCAGCAGACGGAAATGAGGGAGCAAAGTGGGGGAAGAGGTACTCATCTAAAACATGTTTGGAGAGGAGAGAGAATGTCTGATTCTATGCTTCTTTCAGGTATTAACCTTGGGATTTACATTTGACATTCAAACAATAGACCCCTCCTTGACCTCCACTCCAGGATGCAGCAAGACTCGGGGATAACTCCCACTGAAAGACAACTACAAGCAGCATGGGATTGTAAACACATGGGGTTCACATTGGGAGCATTATTGCATGACAATGCATAACTTCATTAACGGTGTGAGGACAGAAGTTTTGTTGAGAAAATGCAGTTAATAATATAGTTTCTTCTTGCTTCGAGTTGGGGGGGAAAAAAGCGTGTGCGTACTGGTGTCTTGGAATAGACAGAGCCTGACTCATGGCTTCACACATCAAGAAGCAGGGGTAAGTGACAGATCATTGTTCACAGCAAGCAGCCAGTTCATCTGTCCCCCAATCACCACCGCGGACGAGAAAGCACAGACCCCCTCACGGATGCCACAACCGGCTCCCATCAAAGCTGACACAATGCCACATCTGCAATAACAGCCCCAGCCGCGGGACACGGTGTCTTTAGGCGCTCAACTTTACACACAAGCCCACAAGCAAATGGGCCCCAAAGCGAAAGCACTTCACCTCTTGCTGTTATACTTCACACCGCGGACTTAAAGACGTTTTTACGGCGGCAACAGCAAACAGAGGAGGGGATGAGCGGCACCCACATGCAGGCGTGACCTGTCCTGTTTCTCCTCAAGTATGTGAGAAAAGAAAACGCAGCCGCTAGCTGGCACACTCTGCATTCTCGCACACGAACCTGCATATTTGCAATAAAATGTGCCGTGACCTACAACAGGCCTTATGTTAAGCTGTCAAGCACAACTTAATCGATCGTAAATTCAAATCACTTGATTCAAATTTACTTGACTGTTTTCACTCTTCCTTTTTTTTCTTTTCCTCTCTTTTTTCAATTTTTTTTTTTTTTTTATTGCCGTCTTCGGTGCCTCACTCTGGGAGAGCAGTTGACCAGACTAATTGTCAGGTCCAGTTGGAGTTTCCAACAGGCCAAAGCCATGGAAAACAAACCAGCCCTCTCTCAGCCCCTGCTAAGGCAACTTGAGCTCCCACTTCTTCTTTTTTTTTTTTCTTCCTCCCATTTCTTATTTCTTCAGACAAATGAAAAAACAAATTTGCCTCCAAAAGTAGAGAGAGAGAGAGAAAAAGGAAAGGAGACAGAGGAACAGAAGTGTGAATGAGCGTGTACATGCATGCATTTTAAGTGTAGTGTAGTGTCAGAATGCCGTTTGCAAAAGCCCAGAGTGTATTAAGATTCCTGAACGTGTGTAATATACATATCTAAAATTACAGTAGGATATCTTGAGTCTCACACCCTCTTCATCACTATTTCCTCCCCGCGTAAGCACGCCTTATCCAAAGACATCACCCGGCTTGAAAGGTGCCTTTAGCAGGCTCCTTGAAGCGGGGAGCGGGGGTCCCGCTCTGGGACAATGATGGTTGAGGTGGAGGGGAGCCGGGGGAGCAGGAACACATAGCATATTAAATCTGCTGGCGGAGCTTGGTCGTCCACGCGGAGAGCCAGAGAGCCAGATCTGAGGCATGCCCTGAAGGGATGGCTGGGCCTGGGGATTAGGAGGCCAAGGAGAAGCCCTTGCACACCCGAAGACCCCTTCTTGTCTCTGCTCGCACGCAAATGCATCCAGACGTTTTGACGCTTCTCAGGTTTGCCATCTCAGCCCAACTTTTCATAGCACTCCTCCGAGCCTCGCAAACCACACCAAGGGCGCACACACATTTCCACCCGCTCTCATGCGCAGCCTTTCTTTCCTCAATCACTACCTCTGTCTGACTTGTCCTCTTTCTTTCCCCACTGTGTCTGTTTCATTTGATGTCAACATATCAAAGTACCAAATCATCAAAGTGAGAGATTTCTTTTGGGGGCCATCTACTCAACTACGCCAGTTATATGCAAGGGAAGCAACAACTAATCAAATTATACAGGGAATTACTCCGAACTTTCACTGGTCATGTGGTTTCTGTAGGTTTTAAAACTTAGAATAATTTACTATTTACACCTCTGTGTGATTCGGGATCATTTAGAAAAAACAAAAAAACACAAAACCTTAAAACAACCACCAAAACGTGGAGAAAGAACGTGCAAAACAAACGAGCAAACACCAAAAATAAACTACAGTCCTCATTATCTTCAGGGAAAATCAACTTCCTCACATTACCCTCGTTTTAACAAAACATTTGCCACCTCTTTGAGAGCTTCAGGTCGCATCATTAGCACAACAACACAGCTCATTAGGGCCTCTTGCATACAAACCTGATAACAGGTATTCTTCCTGCAGGGCGTAAAAGGCCCGAGGACAGAACCTGCCTTTAGCTGTGAATGCAGGGCCCTTAAAGAGAGGAGAGGGCCATACCTCAAAAGCTAATAGCATGTCATCTCCTTGCATTAACATGAAGGCCTCTATTCTGCCAGGTCGCCGGGTCACGGGTGTACTGGGCCAGTGTCGCAATGCATAATTTTACTTAAAGGAGTGCTTAAAGTTGAGATAAAACAGTACGCTGCTGCTGCTGCTGCTGCTATCTGACGGAGTGACTCCTGCAGAGGGAAACGTTATCCGCCTGCTCCTCACGCGTGGAGCTGAAGGAGCAGAGAGCGGCAGTGATACATCGTTGCTGGCTACAGTAAGCGAATGGCTCTAAGTTGTGCATCTCATTCCAGCAGATTAGCATCTTAAACACTGCTGCATTCATCACTGCTGCTGCATCATAATGAGACAAAGTCCTTTTTTTTTTTTTTTTTGGGTAAAGGTGCACCTGTTTGACATCAGCATCCCCTTTGGTAGCTTATTTTAGGCAAAATGTGATAGTACCAATGTCTTCTCATATAAAATTCATACAAAATGTATTAGTGGATAGTGATTTTGTTCATAACATGAAGCCTTTTCATATGTAATATGACATATTTCTATATTTTAAACATTTACTGACATCCACATGAAGTGTAAAAACAGGAATTAAAGGAAATCAAACTTTTAAAATTTGTATTTCATCCACCAATTTCTGTCATCAGTCAATCACATTTAATTTAAGCCTCCTGGAAAATATAGCACATTTCATATTTAGCCTACACTTTGAAAATTAATCCAGATGCAATCATAATTTTGGCCTCAAATAGTAATTATATAGAGGCAATTAGATGAGATTTTTAAATGCCAGTGTTATTTTAAAATCATTAACAACTCACAAGCCAACATCAGCAAAACTTACAGGGTAAAATGTACAGCTCGGTTTGTTTAATCTCAAGAAATAAAAACTAAAATTAGAAGGTTTTCTCATGATGTCATTTAAAATATTAAATATAAGGCCTAAAATGTGAGTGCTTAAAGGCCTGATCCGTCTTTACATTATTTTTCATGTTAACTGAGCTGAATCATTGACATGACAGTGATTCATTTCCTCCTTGTAGGTTCTGTGAAATGTTATTTTGTTATTATAAATAAAATAGGGGACATATTAAATGAGTTTATGTGGCAGTCCCTATTTAAATTTTATTAGACAAATATAACCAAGACGTGTAAAAAAAATTCAGCTTAAAGCCAAATGCACAGCCAAGATGAATGATGGAACAGCCTCATAAAAACAGGCGAATAGGAGATTTTTGTCTGCGTGAACTTGTGCTGTTAAACATCTTATTTGGTGTGTTCACTCACTGCTCCGTCTCAAGGCAGCCAGACCTCCGTTAATAATTTGCCAAGTGTCAAAAAAAAAGGAGGATTTGAGCTGCACCGCATGGCTGAGCACCTCGGACCCTCGTCGTCTTGTATGAAACCCGAGAGCAGACAAGCAGATAAAATGTGGAACAGCTGGCGAGGACAGGAGGGAAAGTTTCAAACAAATATCCGCACATGTGGAGGCTCGGGGGCTCCCAAACGTTTTCATGTCCTGGACCCCCAAAAAGAACACACAGACTTCTGTTAGATTTATTTTCACCCTGCACAAGTCCATGTGAGAGTTTGGGGGTTTTTGTGTGTGTGTGTGTGTTTTTATTTTTAATCTGACTGTGTATGAAAGACACAAATCTGTGATTATATTAGTCTCTCTCATCCATTTTTAATTGTGATAAATCTAGTGAATTCTAATAAACTCAATTACAGTCACTTTACTCTATTTCTAATTTTGCTTGGGGCCCCATAAAATACCCCACATGGACCCCTGCGGAGTCACAGGACCCCACTGTAATGGGCTTAAATTTCTCTGAGCACATGCACATGCCTTCAAACAGGCTGTGATGTATCCTCAAATCTTTTTTTTTTTAAAGGTGAAGCAAATAATAATTTCAAAACTCTACAATACATATCAAATAGCCAGGGATGATTTCCTGCTTCGGCACTTGTCAGACTTCCAGATACTGACACTTGTTTGTGCAGAAATATAAACTGAAGTAGCACAAATCACAAAAAAATAAAACTATTTCACCTCTGCATTTTTTTAACAGTCTAAAAATATCAGCTCGATGCAGAATCTGAATTGAACTATTAATTTGGCCACTTTATTTCTTGTGTGTTTAAAAAAAGGCCTCAAATTGGCTTTTCGAGATTTAAAAATATTTAAAAGCAGTGATGTAGAAATGTTTGAGCCATACAGTGGTTATAAAATTATAAATATGTCTGCATGTTAAAAGGTCAAGGCGAGGGTCAAGCTTCAAAAAATAAAGCTGAGCATGTCCACTGTAACTGTTTCTGCAGAACTCTAACAGGATAAACCGAATCAATAACAGACACTGAATGAAATATGATCACACATGCACATAAATATGCATGCCCCCCCCTTCACATCCACCACCACCACCACCCCCGCGCGTTTCTTCAGGCAGTAGTCCAATAAAGTTTCATGTCTGCAGAGGTTCATAAAGTTTCAGTTCAAAAACTCCCAACAGAATTACACGTGTTTCTTCTGTCTTACAACACACCAAAAAAAAAAAAAAAACTTAAGTTTTTCATAACTACCAAACTTCATGCAACTTTGAACTAGTTTTTTTTTTTTTTTTTAAATGCACATCTGTCTGTCGGATACGTGTTAAGTGTGCCATCCGGGGTTTCTAACAACCAACACTTATTTCACAGAGAATAAATCACGCCCAGGCCAAGTGTAACACGGTCTGTGCTGCATTTTTCGGCTGGTTTGGTGATCCCACATCGATTTAAAAAAAAAAAAAAAAAAAAAGGCTGCTGTTTCATAGCAGTTGTGTTAATCCACTTCATGTCTACATCTAAACTTGTGTTTAAACCCCATCGTTTTTGAAACGCGAAGCCTCTCTGCTGCCTCTTCTCCAACTAAACTTTAAAAGTAAGACAAATAAGCGCAACAATGTCCAAAACCTATTCCGCCTGTGTGTGTGAGTTTACTTACTTCTTTCTGGGTGAGTTCCCCCCTTTTTAATTCGTCACTTTTATCTTCACACACAAAAAATTGATTTCTCTTCTTTCTTCGTCTTCTTTTCTTCCTAAGTTGCAGATGTGCCTCTGGAGTTGCCTGGGACTTTTTCTTTCTTTCTTTTTTTTTTTTTTTTTTTTTTTACGCTGCAACTCCAACTCCAAAACGGCGCAGCCAGAGTTTTTCCTCTTGCCTGTCTTTCACCTCCTTCTCACAGTTTGCTGTGTTCAACCAACGCCGGACTAACACCATCAGCCTGCCGATAATATCTGCCGATAGCAGACCGCAGATGTGCGTAAAAACAACATAAGCGTCAGAAGCGCATGGAGAGTTGTTATTACATTTAGTGCGCTTTTTCGAGGAGAAGAGAGAGGGCGAAGTGTGGGACTCCAGCTGCTCTTTCCCTCGCTTGACTCCTCCCTTCGGATTGCTCCCTCCTTTACTCACTGCCTCCCTCCTTTTTTTAAAAAAAAATGTTGTGTACCCCCCCTTTCTTCCTTCCTTCCTTTCTTCTTTTCTTTCTTTATTTAAAACATTTTTTTTTAAAACTTTAATCCTAGTTAGTCCCAATATTACAATTTATGGAGCTTAAACCAGCATTAAGCTCAGTTTTTCCTCCTTCTTACTCCTCATAGGGCCTTGTAGCACATTTGGGAGTACAACTGACCCAAGTTAAACAAGAAAAAGTGACAAGACAGGAAGATTTTTTATTACATTTGACATCATTTTTCTGCTCTGTCCATGCAACTTAGTTACCAGTGTTTGAATGAACCTGGGTAGGCAATGGACCACATCAAGGACTCGAAAGCTGCATCAGTGCAGAGTCACTATTCTTAAAAGTTTAAAGAACAACACCAAAAAATGTTGCTCTGTGAACAGTCACATACATTTCTATGATTAAACTGGACACATGTGACATTACATTCATGCCAACCTGCGTAAATCAGTTGAAAACACTGAGATGAAATAGAATATTTTTGATTTTATCTTAAATTAGGTTGCTAAAATACAAATCCTGCACCACTGTTTGGATATATTAGTGTGAGAAGCGTACTAACAGGCAAATATGTTGATTTATTTTCTGAGTAATTAAACTTAACAGCAAGATTTAGGTGATATTTTTAACTCTTTATCCAGGTATTCCACACATGCCTCCGTCTCAATTATCACCTTAAAAAAAAGAAACCCAATTTACATTATAAAACAATCTGACTCACATATTGGAAACTGTTGATTTATGAGAGCTAAAATAGTCTCCTGGGCTCAGCCTTCAGAGTGATACCTAAAGCTGCGTTAAAGCAGAGGGAAGCCTTCCTGTAGGGTTAGGTTATAATCAATATACATAATCAATATACAGGGAAATTATGTGGTAAGAGAGGTCTTCAGGGTGCTGGTTCAATCAATGAAGAGGTGGGAGTTTGAAGAGGAAAATCACCAGTTAATCGTTTAACTAGGATTTGAATGTGTGTGTGTGGCCGAGAGGTCAAGTCCATCAAGACACAGTTGGTGTATTTATCCTGATTGTAGCGCGCATCCAATCAGCGACACTGTAGCAAACGCAGAAGTCTGTAATTTAAAGGGACGTTCTGCTGCAAAAATAAAGCAGTTTCCTGGCGCTTATTATGCCAATAAAGTCTGCATTGACTAATTACTGCCTTAATCAATCAGAGCCTAAGATCGTCCTGTCACAGCTGTCAACGTCTTTGTCATCAATAAACCTCCAAATGTTTGAATTTTGATTTTGACAGAATGTGAAGATGGATTTTGAATGTAAAAGTTGGAAGGCTGTGATGAGCAAGTATTTTAAATATTCCAATGAAAAACAAGGTCTGGCTTCAGCTCAAATAGTTTCTCTGTTCAGGAATAAATCTACAGATAAACATCATTTTTTTTCAGCTTTTTCCCTTATAATTCATAAAATGTCAAAATAAAAGTACAAGCGTTTGTATTTTATGATTTTGAAATACAATCCAGACTTAATAAATGCAGTAGTGAGTAAATGCATAGTGATAAGAATACAAGCTGTGATATAAATCAGTGTCGATACAATGAAAATGCTTGTGTCCATGACGACAGGAAGTTGAGGGCCGAGAGAGAGGAGACAGTCAAAGGTGCTCTGTAAGACACGACTAATTCTCCTGTCAGTTTGTCAGGCGGTGCTCATCTGGCCCGGACTACACAGAGATAAAGTCCTTGTTATGAATCTCTCAAAGAGAATCTGAGGAACGTGGAGGTGGGGGTAAGGTGGGGGAGAACAAGAGGGTAAAAGAGGAAGGAGGGGGTGCACTTGGGCATCAGTAGGGTTAGCGGCTCCCGAAAGTATTTCATCAAAGAGGGCCAGGATCCTGGGGATTGAGATTCTGCCTGGAGGCAAGTAACCAATGGTCTCCCAAGAACATATTCCAGAGTAGGGCTCGCAGAGCCAAAGCACACATCAAAAGCACCTCTGTAGCCAAAGCGATTCTGGAGGAGAAAAAAAGGGGTTCGGGTCCCTTCTTGGCCCCCTTTAAGCCCCAGATCTCACCCCAATTAAGAAGGAACTACTGTTTGTTCCAGACCCTGAGATCTACAGACAGGGAGGTGTACTCACTAAGGTAGACACTCAAGCATGCTCACAAACACACACACACATACACATGTACGATAACCGATCACAAGCAAACACACGCTCACATATTGTCACTTTTCCTCAAAGCACAATCAAGAATCTAGAAGAAGTGCCGTGCCCTGAACATCAACATCTGCGTCTTGTGCTTATTTTTCAAAAAATGACCAACTGACAGAGCGTGTTTCCAGTTTCAGCCGTGATCTCACTGAACTAATATGTAGTGCTCAGTGTGTCCACGTATGTTACACGAGTAACAGTAAATCAATACTTGGCAGAATGTTGTGTAGGCATTTGGATTTTTGCCTTTAATTCTTCGCCGCTGGACAGATGTCACTGTGAAATGGATACGGCAGAATAAGCATATTATATCCACACAGATGTGACTGCTGGAAATGCACTGGCTACATGAACAGAGGACTGACAGAGGCTCCTGTGTTTTTCACAGCAGAGAGGCGGTATTTCAAGATAAAGGAATATTTGAACTGACTTCAGTTAGTACTGAGGTCTTTTACTTGATTTAAAGTCACACCACCGCAGTATGTCTCGCAATCAGGATTTTAAGAGGAAGTATCAAAGTTTTACATCATATAAATATATTTTTAGATTCCACATATAATGTGTAAGCAGCATTTTAATGTTCTTAAGATATTTTATTCTATACAAAAGTATGATTTTATAATATGATCATATATTTCTATGCAAAATCCTCACCTGCAAAGTAACCAGTACCCAGAGCTGTGAAACAAATGTAGTGGAGGGTTAGAAATGCACTTAAATACAGCATTTGAGTAAATGTACTCAGTTACTTTCTACCACTGGTAACACTAATCTTAATAATCTAATAATCAGTCCACCTAAATTACAATAAAACACAATATTTTCTCATTTTTCTACCAAAGAAAGCAGCTACCTATGGAGTATTCTGTATTCTTAAATGTTTATTTATACATCTTATTATTGCCTATGGATTAATTGAGCATATGACTGAAGTTCAGTGTTCCCAGTTTGACACCAGCTTGGGACCCTTGTTGCATGTTTCTTACTCATCTCTCTCCTCATGCGCGTTACATACTCTGTCACTATTTAACAAAAAAAAAAACATAATCATAAAAAGAGAAACAAGACAAAGTTTCTGTTAAAACCTGTAAATGTAACACAATAATGTCATTTCCATTAGATACTTTGGCCCAAAACCGAGGCGAATAAAAACGTATGGCTCGGTATGACAGTGAACTGACCCTTTAGTCTGTAAATCTAAGAGAGAAATTATTTTTCTGTATATTAATCAAAATATTTCCACATGCATTGTTGTTGTGGTTCACAAATGTTACACTCCACAAGTCCAAGATGAAGATTATAACAAAATAAAACAAGTGACAGTACTTTTAACACCACACTTTGTGTATTTGCGGCTCATTCGACGGGTTTTTAAATGTTTTTCTAGCTTAAGAAGTTTGAGAATTTTCCCAGCCCATAAAGAAACATCAAATCCTGCAGTAAATTTGGAGACAGCAACAATAGGCAACCCCTGTAACTGCAGTGAACCCGTGTTTCCTGTCTGTGTCTACACTGTCTATCTAATGCAGTCACCAAAGGATTTACTTGCTCTTAATCTTAGGACTACACGTGCAAGTGTGCCAACTGACAAATGGCTACAGCCACCTGACACTGGGCCTGTTTGCCAGGGACCAAACAAACATGCCACAAAGGAGAGCGTCAGTGACCTCTAGTCCAATGTCAGGAGTGTATTAGAGCGTTATCCATCCTTCAGCTGAGCTCAGAAAGTCTCCTGCCTCCTTCCCTTCTCTCTGTTCATGTTGTACTTTCCTCCTCTCTTTCCTCTTTCTCACATGTTCTGTACCTGTACACACTTGTACATCCAGGACACTAAACACAGCACTACCCTCTACCCTTCCCTACATGCCTCCTTTCAGCCCCCCCCCCAACTCTCTGCCAGAGGTATCGGGTGGCTTGAGTGGGCCATTAGTGTGAATGACTGATAAGACTCTCTGCCCCCAATAATCAGAAAAGGATATTTGCAGTTATTTTGAATCCGTCAGAAATAATAAACGCCAAACTATATCCACTTGGGCTATTTAAGCAATTTCCCCGTGATAACATCCCGTGGGGATTTCATGTGGAATCCAAATGACGACATAATAAAACCACGACGCCTGCACCCCCTTATCAGGCTGGATTAAAAGGGAATAATGAAACAGAGAGGGTTTGGAGCCTTGTGTGGTATGAATATGATTATCTAATGGACTCCAATGGAAAGGCATGTTAATTCGACTTTTACGCAAGACCTTTCCCAGACTATCTCCTGCCCCTGGCTCCTCCTAAGACCCCTCCTTCCTCACCCACTCGACCCGTTTCTCTGCCTCCTTCTCCTCTTCCTTTAAGTTGAAATAATCGTTCTGCTTTTCTTTTTCTTTTTTTGCACAGAAGTCATTATGCCCGCCGTCTATCTCTGTGTATGAACGTGAGCATGGGAGAGTGATAAATCCAACCCCCCTCGCATTTCGCTGTCTCTTTTTTCCAGTTTGATTGGAGCGTGTTGGCCTCTTAACTTTCACACAAAAGCACTCTAGGCAATTATCAATATTCAGATTTTTTTGCACAGAGATCATTGTTGCTTGAAGAATGTGGGTCACTCGTACAAACTCAAAGTTTCTCAGCAGCCAGTTGAAATCATATTACATGGTCTGATACTGGGCTTAACAAGGCCTTAATGTGAGAATACTGGGGCCAAAAAGAAGTCACTTCAAACATACGCATGAGATGCTCTAGTTTTTATTTATTATGTTAAAGTTATTTCAAGACAAATCCACTTAAAACGTCAAATCTAATTAACTCCGATATAAGATGAATTTTCAGGATAGCATTCCTGTCAATGTGTTTTAAAATATGAAACATGTTGCACTTTTGTTTCAAGGGCAAACTACCCATCGAAAAAAAAAAAAAGCATTCCAACACCAAATAAAGATTTAAGTCATGTGCAGGCTTTGCTGTCAAGATTCTGTAAGGATGTTGTCAGACACACATCACTTGTGTATTTTTCAATAGGTGTGGACTGATTAAAAATACTTCTTCTTTTGATCAACAAGAAAAAAAAAGTCCCTGACCAGCACAGACCCGAAGTGGGGGGTCATCATTAGGCCCATTAGGACCGATAAGACTCCTTGAACCGTATAGTCAAGTCCATTCTCATCTAGCGCAGGCACGGTGCAGTATTGTGGATCAGCGCACACATCCTGAGAGCAGACGGAGCTCCCACAGGACACAGTTAAAAAAAAAAGCATCAATATTTCATCAAACTACTCTCTCTTTCTGGTCCAGATCAAAGCCTCGACTCCCACAGTCCTACAGGTAGAGATGGCTCTTTTGTTTTTGCTCCTCAGGTAGAGCAGCAGTCAGACTCTGTTCGCTTTTGGAAACCTTGCAACGCTCAGCCCATCCATCTCACAGCTTACTGCCTCGCTTTTGAAAGAGGAGGTAAAAGGAAGGGTAGAGACCGTGAGGGTGAAAACATGTTCCAGAGATGTCCAGAGATTGAACTTCTTGGCCTTGTAGTGTTGTTTTATTTCCTGTTTTTTTCCCCAGGTTGGCCCATATGAGATTAATGGTGAAATCAAATCGACTGTGTTGTAATTTGTCTTCAGCTGTGCCAGCTTCATTCCTCAGCGACATCTGCATCCTTATCATAACTATTGTTTTAATATATCTGCTGCCTTCTATGATTGAGCTCATGTGACGATCCCATCATGCTAGAGGTTGGCAAGAAAGGTTCAACCACGGGCAAAATGTTTCAGCATTGTTCATCAGAGGCCCAGCATTTTACAGGTGGGAATGCAGACTTTTTCAATATGTTTTCTTTCTACCTAATTATGTGTGTAGCTGCACAGCTATGCAGCCAGCTAACCACACTTCCAATAAAGGTTAAAGACAGCAGTGTTGTAAAAGTGAGTTGGTACAGGAGTGAAGTCTCTTCCTGGCGTAGCGCGCTAACCTGGGCAGGGTCATGGTTTCACTCTTCTAGTACGACCATTTTCCTCTACACCAAATTGCAACCAGGCAGAGCATTAGCGCCAACAGTTGACTGCTGAAATATAAATATAAAACATGTGTACAATATATATTTGTATACTGCGGTATCTGCTTCGACCTGAGCATTTGTCCAGCATTTCACACTCAACTTTTTGACCATTATGAGTGCACCATAAGGGTACTCACAGTGCACTGCATTTTGCCATACTTGACAGTGTGAACACGCTTATGTACTCAAAATAGTAAGTGGAAGTATGGAAGTACTCGAATTGAGACACAGCAGAGCTGTTAGATGTCAGGAAAGAACCAAGTATGTAAGATCAACATTAAGCCCCCATAAGAAATACAACATAGTAATTAATCAAGTAAACCTACACTCCACAAGAGTGAAAGTAAAATACACAACAGTTAAGAAGGCTAATTGGTTAAGCAAATGGCTGTTGCTGATAATACTCTAACAAGGGCGTTTGGGGAGCGGATTGAACATCTGTCTTTACTTGGGTACAGACAAAATGACAAAATGGTGGATGTAACCATGTCAATGCTGTAGAAGTGTGCAAGTAGCAGTCGCTAATAGCAAGTGTGTCCAACTGAAACCGACTGTTTGTGGCAGAATGTTATCTTGAATATAAAGTCAATATTTTTATTGTAACAATATCAAACGACAATGAAAACACAACGTGAAAGGGGTCGCTCATAGTGACGAAGCTATTAGCCTTAGCATATAGCATTATTCAGCTGTCCGACCACATCTTTACTGTTTTGCGCCACTGTCATTGCTCTAAAAGTGCTATTTTGAGCCAAAGCAGGCACTTTTTTTTTTTTACAGAAAAATCTCTAAAAATCCATTATACTCTACCTGATCGGCAGCAAACAGCAGACAGACACAGTTAGAGACTATCTGGTGAACATAATGTAGCATTTAGCAACTAAAGAGCCAGACATTTCCCTCGGGAGTTGGTAGCGACACAGACAGAAATCATGATTCCAAATAAATAATTGTTTGTCACATCGACTTAAATGGAGTTGATATGTCAATGTTGTGTTCACAACTTGTGTCTGCTGCCCCCAAGTGGCTAAAAAAAGATTTAGATTGGGCCCTAAAAGAGGTAAAATTTGTAATTACTGGGCAAAACCCAATAAACACTTGGATACTCGATATTAACTGGGCAAAAAAATAAATAATAATAACTCAAATTAAACTCACAAAACTGACTGAAATATAGGCTACATATAGAAAAGTGATCGCTCCCCACAGCCCCCCTTGCTGTAGCAGCTGTTCGGTAAAATCCAGTCCATCAGATCATCAGTTACACCTTTTGTATTCATGATATTAATGCAACTTATAGAGAAAATAACTCAAGTGTTGACAATACAAAATTAAACGTGTGCACTTCACCTACAAAATAATGTATGTCAAAAAAATTTAAACAAACAAGCTTCCTCACTGATCATAAATCTAAATGTGTAAATGTGAGTGAAAAGGTATTACCAAATATTTTAGACTGATGTATATTTATATAATATTTTCTTATATTTATATTTCTCATTAGCGTAACAAAAATATGATAACTGAACATTTATTCTACAACTAAACTACCTTATTTACTACAAAATGCATCTTTGAGTCTTCTTCTAATTTCTCCTCAAAACATGTACATTCATAGATGATCTCATAATTATGATTTTTAGAATAAACACCAAGAAAAATTGTGATAACATTTTATTTTGTGGGTCTCATATTTTCCTATAATATATAAAGGTAGGAACAATTTAATCTGGTACTAGTACTAGTACTGGTACTTTAGTCTTTAAGTCAGCGCATGGCAGGTCAGCTGAAGATCAGAACATGTGAAATTTGTCCACAGACCAAAAAAATATTCCAGTTTTTAATAATACATAATACATGAATTAATATGTACTGGGATTTAAATTGAGAATTGGCTCCCAGCAGTTGATTTTAAAAATTGTCACTGGAATCTTCCTTGGATAATTCTTAAGAAATGACAGAAGCCATAAAATAAAGTGTTACTGAAATGGGCGCAACAATTGATATTTCATCGTACTATTATGCAGTGACATATTGCTAATGTAACTGAATGGGAATTCTTCACCTTTAAGATTAAAGATACAGTAAATGTCAAATATAATAGGAACTAAACACATTTTTGCAAATTAGGAATGCATGCGACGCCTCATGTCCCTTGATTGTGTCATTACAAAGACAGAATGCCTTCCCTTAATCCACCTTCAAGTCTTTCTATGGCTTTGTGTTTGTCATTATACGTGTGTGAACGTGTTGCTTCCCCCCCAACTCCCTCCTTACATCAAGCGTGGTTTTCTGTCGTCTCTGAACACACCGGGCCTCTCCTCTCCTCATCATCAGCGTCAATCTGTGGCTGTCACTCGGAGCCGGACAGTGACTAACGACACTCCCAGTCAGTCAAACACTTATCACCACACAGGTAACACACAGGCCTGGAAATGACTGACATGAAATGGAAACGTCTCTCATTCTGTGGGCCCGGGAGCTGAAGTGAAATATTAGCTGTGGGAGAGATGGCGGATGATAAGAGGCTCCCTGTTTGGGCTGAAATTGTGGAGGTCCAAGTTCTATTACATTTCTTTTTACGCTGAAGATCCTGTTTGCTTGGATAAAAGATCACTTTTTTTTCCCCGTTTCCTTTCTTATATGCAACATTTCACTATTTCCTTCACAATACGCTTCAGATTTGCCAATGAGGCACTCTCTAACTTTCACGATGAGCTATTTGTGACTTGCTATAGTAAGTAAATAGTGCTCATAGCTAGTGGGTCATTGTTGATCATCCCTGAGGCTTTCTGTGGTCCACAGAACCAGACCATGGGCCAGATGAAAACAGACTGCAGCCCGCTCAATGTCAATGGGTCACATATGCTTACTCTGTCTCTCCTATTACTCATAGACTCCACCATGTCCTCCCTCTATCCCTCTTTTTTCTTTCTCTCACACATCTCCTTCATGCACACACACACACACAATTCCCCCTGTGCAGAAAGATGGATGGGATGTTCCCAAACCACAGGTGCTGCTCTACTTGTGAGTCTTTCGCATTCTTCACTACACAGTCCAGACCTGCTCAGTTTTTTACTTTTTACTGTTTTCCCCAGTGGTGATTACAATGGTACTTCAGTCGTGGGATAATGAGGAACGTGCAATATTAGTAATGCAGTATACGATCAATCTGCCTGTCTATTAGCAGCTCTTTGGGAATGAGATTCCAAGACAAACCTCATGAACTTGAAACTTGATGTCCAACGCTGCTCCCTAAAACATGGCCTCCCATCCACGCTGCCACTAGATGGGGTTCGTTTCATTTCCAACCAGTGTGTTTGCTGGGTATATCTGCCTGAACCCTTAACCACAGGCTAACTCTGCTGTGCAAGCTACGCCACCTTGTGGTGGATATTACCAGTAGCCGGTAATAAAAAATAAAGTGAAGCTCACACTCTGTCTGATTGCTGCTTTTTATGTGGACGGCGACAACACACAACTTATAGGAGAGTGATTCCCGAACCAGGAGTGCCTTAACCCAATGTGATAGTCCTGTAATTACCAGGGGGAACTAGAGAGGTTGAACTAATTTGGAAAAATAGAAACTATGATTTGATTGTGTTCATCCACATATTTGTGTTTAGGAGGAAACTAAACACACAAATAGGACTGCAAAATTGTGTGATTCAGACAGTGAATCAATCACTCAATTTAACAGCTGTAGTTACCTTTAGTTCATTTAAGATTTTCCATTTACAAAAACAAAGGGCTGAGCTGATAAAACTCAACACACTGTTAAACTCCTAAAACAGTGCTTCACAATCTTTTGGCTCGTGAACCCTTACAAAAAAAAAAAAAAGCAGCATCTGCATGTGGCCTCTTATCATATTTCAGAAGTCTGTGCATTGTCTGTAGTTTCACCAGAGCATGATTTCCCGTTGAAACTTCTCAGTTTCATTCAGGTAACTGTTTAAGAGATTAAATTAAGTTCAACTTTATTGTCATTGCAAAGAGAACAAGTACTGAGACATGAATGCAGCTTAGCATCTGACCAAAAGTGCAAAAAGCAGTAAAGTGCAGAGTATTGTGCATATGTATAGAGATAAATAAATAAATAACAGTGATGGGTATATATGAATATGCTAATATATATATATATATATATATATATATATATATATATATATATATATATATATATATATACAATATGAACATAATTAACAGAGAAATAAATACAGCCTGTACTGCAGCATGTGCAGCAGCAGAAAGAGTAAGTGATTGCAGGTACAAGTGTAAATATTTCATGTGTGAGTAAAGCCAGTGGTAGACATTAAACACACAATAAACAGCTGGATATGAATATGGTGCATGCACGTACGATATGCACAATACAGACAGTAGTATGAAAATGAATACACTATATGGCAGATATGGTACAACTAGGCCACAAAAAAAGTTGTTTTTTCCTCCTTCAGATTTATCAGATTTGACAAGTTGAAACAAACTGACTCTTAGGTTGAGAACATCTCGACCAAACTAGCTAACTGAAAATAAAGTAGCTCAAACTAACTCCACCGCAACCACCTACAACAGAGAAATGTGGCTCGCACACTGATGCATCAGTAACAATCTAATGATGTCATGTACAGTAATTCCCTGCAAGAATTTACCTTGGCTTTTGCATATTATGCTAAAAAAAAGGGAGTTTTGCTTCTGATCTTAGTACTTCTTCTTTTCTATTTTCACAGTAAACAACTATGGTCATGCATCTGTTTGCACGAACTTGTAGCACCTTACAAATAAGTGTTGCAACTGAGTGTGCCAGAAAATTAGTTTGCAAGAAAGTAATGGTTCCGTTTTTTGTTTTTTTGGGGTTTTTTTAGCTCCAAATGGTCAAACACAGTTTTGACAGACTGCTGTGAAAAAAGACACTGTGCTGAAATATTAACAGATCAGTATTCCCTGTAGGGATTCACTGTGTTTTCTCTGCAGTAAAAAAAAAACAAAACTATCAAACAATTGACTGGGTACGAAAAAAGTGGATCTTGAGCCGATCTGATAGGACTGGTGGGATACGTTAGACATGAAATGATTTGGAACTACTGAAGGAAAATCTAATACAACAGATCTGGAGCTACTTTTAATGTTGAATTTCTGATGAGGCAAAACTGAGGCCATAGCCACTTTTTTTTGTTTAATATTATAAGGTGTCCATGTTGTTTCGCCCAGCAAATAAAATTCCCATCCAACATAGACCACATACAATCTTATTACTTACAACATCATTTAGAAAACAAGAAGATAAATTGCATTTTGCAAAAGGATATGACACATTTGTGCAGTTTCCCCTTTTTTAAAGACGCATGAGAATCACTTCTCACAGTGTGAACTGTGGGAGTTACTTTTAATCACACAGTAGATTTAAAAAGTACCAACATTGAAATTGGAATACACAAACTCATTCAGATTATGCTAAAGATGTGCCGAGTGGTTATATTTCCATTAGTGCTCTACAGTTAAAAGAAATTTAAGACATCTGCCTTGGGCCCCCGAGGTCATCCATGGTGAGGCCTCAGCTCTGCAGTTCAGCAGGAACATGTTGTTATTCACATGGTTTCCTGTCGTGAGAGAAAGAAGCCGCGCGAAGGAGAAAATAAAAAAAATGTGGTCTCACCTGAACTCAGCAGGTATGCTGCAGTAGTCTGGAACAGACCTCAGTGGCCACAATAACAGCCCAGGTTTTGTTTTCTTACAGTCGAAGTGTGAGACTGTAATGTACTTTGTTTCTCGTGTTTTCTTCCTCCATCTGTCTTATCTCCTCTGTCTTTATGCGTCAGTCAGTACACAATAACATTTGATAGATGATCATTTCCAACTCAAAATCGACTTCACAGCCTTACCGAACATCTAAATCTAACGAGCGCACAGTCGTGCTTCTTTAAATTTGGGTCTTTGAATGTGTAAAGAAAACTGCTGTGTAAAGTATTGAGTTGATCTGTTTTGCTGTGGGAAGATAACACAGACAGAACAACCCATGCTGCCAACCTCAACCCTAATCCTTCAATCTCTGTCTTTCTGACTTCAGATTTATATCAGATTGATTGCAGCCGTTTCTGTGTGGAGGTGTCACAAAGCTGTGATTATGCGACACGTCGCCCACAGCTCACCCATCACAGAAGAATGAAAAGCCAAGCATCTAGACTTGCATGGCTTTGATGTTCTCAGTCTTCAGTGGCAAAGGCCACGTTGAATTTTGATATAAATTGTGTGGCTATAACTAAAAAACTATGTCCAAGCATTTAGAAGTTGGTTAAACTGAAATTCTGTGCATCGAAAGTTTGTGGGTGCACATACCACGCCACAGTTCTTCAGCGAGACATCTGCCTATCTGTCTGCCACCTGTCTGAGCGACAGCCGTTGTGAAGCCATCGTGAGAAACTTCTTTCATGCCAGTTTGAACTGGGATCTGTTGAGCATCCACTGCGAAACTGCCAAGTCATAGCTAAACTTAGCCGAAGTTGTGCAAAGATGATGGCACAGACTGTCAATAGGAAGAGGTCTAGTCAGACTGAAAATGTTGTTGATTGAACTGACCACATTCAAATAGGTTTCCTACCACACCAGATACGTTATACCAGTGAGAGTACTCAAATACTTTCCCAGTAGTTATAAATTGTTAATCTCACCGTTTCTATCAGGATGTACTTGAAACTAGTGTCAAACCTCCTTCCTGCTTGTTTCTGTGCTGTGGGGGACAGAATAGCAATGAAGAAAGAGTTGCAGAAAGTTTTAAATTGATCTCATTTTTAATTGTTTTTTATTGAGTTACAGCAGCAAACGAGAAATACACAATGGAACAAATGTAAACGTAGAAAAACAAACAAGTATTTACAGTATTATACAGTTTATACAGTGATTCCAGAAAAATATGAATGTAATGACTATAAACTGTAAAGCCTTTCTTACTTACAAGTTGAAAATGTTATTATTGCTCTGCTAATAGCAAGTAATGCATGAAGAACGAAAAATTGAGATTATGTTGATATAGGCTCAGGTCTCAGGTTTAGGGTTTTAGGATATATGGGCATTTATATGGAAAGGGCAGGGGTAGTATCAGTGTCTGACATGACAGAGGGACGTTTGGGGACTGGCTGCATTTTACTGAGCCCTCCTTTGCCCAGGCCTCCAGCACACTTCACAATCCTCATGAGGTCTTGTCTGAACCGGACTCCAATGAAGACGTACAGGAATGGGTTCAGGCATGCGTGAGTGTACGCCAGGCTCTTGGCAACCTGTCCAGCTATATCAAAACCGATTACAGTTTCACATTCGGTCATAGTAGCATTAGCTGCTTGCGAGGCCTCCACTATCAGCAGACTATTGTAAGGCAGCTGAGAGAGAACAAACACAAACACCACAGCAAAGATGACGCGTAGGGCCTTGTGCTTTTCAAAGCTCCTGGCCTGCAGAAGTGTGCGAATGATGACAGAGTAACAAAAGAACATGACGAGTAGAGGAAGGAAGAAGCCCATGCAGATCTGCAGAGACAGAACCAGGATCTTCGTCCGGTTGTATTCGTTGTTCCAGTACACCAGACTACAGGAGGTCTTCTGTTTTAGGTCAGTCTTCACCTGGGCGAAGATAAACTCAGGTAAGGCCAGGAGAGCGGAGACAAACCAGACACCCAGGCAGGCAAGTTTGCTGTAGAACAGCCTCTTTTTCTTCAGGTTCTGGGCCTTGGTGACTTGTACAATTGCAATGTAGCGGTCCACGCTAATGCAGGTGAGTAAGAACATGCTGCTGAAGAAGTTGATTTTATAGGTAGCAGACACTATTTTGCAGACACTAATGCCAAAGTCCCAGCCCTTGACGGCCTCGACAGCCCAGAAGGGCAACATGCACAGGAAGAGGAGGTCAGCCACAGCCAGGTTTAGCAGGTACACGTCAGTCATTGTTTTCAGGCGGTTGCGCACGGTGGTGTAGATCCAAACAACCATCAGGTTACCCACAGCGCCAAGGATGAAGATGATCCAGAACAGAGGCGGTTCATACTTTCCACGAAACTGCCTGACCCAGCTTCTGTCGCACATGCCCGTGCTTTCAGTCAGCCATCTATCATAGTCTATGTCTAAGTATTCGGTGGTGTCCTGCAATCAAAAACAGATAGTGAGATGTGGCATTGAAGAGGTGAAACAGATACACTGCACTTCTTTCCTTGTTTTTATTTCCTGGCATGCTTTTTTCTGCTGTAAGGGATTCATAACATAACAAGCTTCTAGCGGGGATTCAGTGACATGACATCAAACGCTGTCTGTGACGTACACATTAACCAAATTGTGCAAACAAAACAAAAAAAAAACTGCTGTCAGGTGCAAGTGTTATGTCTGTGCAGGAGAAACCACACTGCACAACTTCCTGCTGCTATTCAAGCCTGAGGGGGTTAAACCACCCTTAGGGGCTACAGACAAGGGGCCTCGCAGCAGAACTCAGTACCCCAGAAGCATGAAGTTTAGATTTAGGGCAAAGATAAACAGCAGAGTGAAGAGTCGAGGCTTTGGTTTTCACAAACAATGGAAAATTTGATGCTGGTGCGGCTGTAAATGTCACATTTGAGTATCCTACAGATGTCTGCTTGAGATAATCTACAGTATTTGGAGCATGAAATCAAAAACATAAACATAACAGAAGAAGAATACAAAACATATCATGTTTAATAAAGAGCATTCACATGGTTTTATTCACACAGGAACATGAGTTTTAAGTTTTACCATATGACGTTCTTTAAAATCATACTTTAAGCGCTACAGCGTAACAAACTCTGAGGCACACAGATGTTTTGTCTCCTATCTGTCAGACAAAATAGCCATCACTGTTTGTTCTCTTTTTACTCAATCACACAGACATTAGCATGTGTTATATAACCGGTTCATTGTTCTTCACTGTTGCCATGGCTGCAGATAATTATATTAATAAACCAACCGACCAAATTATTATAATATATCCAAATTGAATATAACTGTTTTGTTTCTTTGTGTGTATTTATTCTGTCTTAATTGTACTCGCGCCATCGGTCAAAATGCCTTCAGTGATTCTTGAAGATTTAAATAAAAACGGTTGAATGAATGAATGAATAAAAACGAATACTTACAGTTATACTTGCAGTATAATCAGCTGTGGTCATTAAAGTTGTACTTGGCTCCTCCATGTTATCTACAAAGAACCAGAGGACAGGAATATAAGACAATACAGCTTGAAATCTTGTAAAAAATAGAACAAGGAAAAAATATAGCATGTAAGATTAAGTTAAATGAGGCTAAATAGTATGAAAAATTGTATATGTATTACAATTTTGTAGCAGTGCAATAAATCGCTTACCGATTCAGTGATGGAATGTGGAGGCTAACTTCTCAGTCACAGTTCTGCTTCGTTGTCTAGAGTAGTACAGCTAACTAACAACTAGACTCATCTTCACTTGCTTATATGGTTTCTCTTTAACCACAGGATCACGTGCTGGCATATCGTTCCATCTGTGTCTCGGTGTGAAGAAAAAGGACACCATGTGACCTTTGCTTCTGTATATTTCTGTCTACCAAATACAGTTTAACAGTACTATTATTAAAAAAAATCATAATCTTTGAACGGTTTCACAGGCGAAGCTTTTAGACTTCACTCACTGAACCATGGCCATCAGGCTGGAACCAAAACAATACACCCACATTCCTTCCTCAGCTAAATATGTTTTATCAAGTCGAAGCTCGTTTTTGACACACTTTGTGTACACTGTTGAAGCACTTCACACCACAGATGAGTGATGTATGAAACTGAAAACCGTGAGGTGTCATTAAAGCACAAATCTGGAGGAGGCACACAAGATGTTGTAAGACCCACTGTTTCACAGGTCTGCCAGTATGGTCTACTGCTTGTAGTCATAGTAGTTTCCTCATAAGATGTCCTCTTACCAAATAAACAAGTGTCAGTGAGAGAAGTCTCTAAATGTTCCAGTGAATTTCACTTTCAAATAAGCGGTGATGACACATGCCTTGGGCTTCTTAGAAAAAAAACATCCTCTTCTACAAGATCATGTTACACTTAATGTTTTTTGAAAAGGGATAAGTCGATGTTTTGAGAAATGAAAGTTAAATGAAAATAGGGATACCACTTCCATGTCTGCATGGTAAATATGAAAATGAAGCCAGGAAGCAATGAGTTTAAATTAACATAAAGACAGACCAGACAGTCCATGGGGTTTCCCATGTTTTTCTAAGGTGTTAGAAAGTGGATATTTTTATCTTAGGACAGAGACAGGCTAGCTGTTTCCCCCCTGTTTCCAGTCTTTATGCTAAGCTAAGCTAACCGGCTGCTGTCTGATTAAGCTGGTATCTAAGTGGTATTGATTTCTCCTCTAACACTCAACAGACAAAGTAAATACGCATATTTCCAAAATCAGTAATTTGAGTTCTTCTCATCCAAGTCGAATGGATGACAGGTCTGGTTCATACAGTAAGTCTAATAGAAGCCAACACATCTACAGGCTACCAGAATCATTGTCTGCAAAGTTAAAAGGCATTCATGTGATGTGTCCTACGAAAAACAAGAACCGTCTGTGGAAGACCTAAAAATACAAAGTTCATTGGTAATGCCAGGAGTATAGGGAAATGGATAATATGACAAATAGTCACGTAGCTGACCACACCAGTACAAAACATGGCTAAGTAGAAAGTCCCTATCATACCAACTGCTTCCAAACAAAACTGAAAAAATAAGCAAACTCATCTTTAGAACATGAAAATTTTTTTGGTCAAGGGTCAAATCTTTCCATCAGATTTCTTGTGACTGTCTCGCTTATGTGGGTCTATTCTGGTCCTTGTTAAGTCTCTCTGTTGGACAGGATGAGGTGTAATGTGTCTCACAGTTTCACTTCCAGAACTCAGCCTCAGCATATCGTGATAACTCGATCTGGGGTGCGTGGGCCCTCAGCTCTTCATATTTCTACCAAATGTTGGTTGCATTTCTCGGTTTTCGTCAGTGAGGCACAGGGAAACGGCTATGTCATGAAGAGATGAGTAATTTTCTTCTGGGAACTAGCTGTTTAAGAATGTGGCAGACAAAGATTTCAGTCACATAGCAACACTAATAACACACATGTCATATTGCATCATGTCCAAAACTCTGCGTCCTGTATGCCTTTATCGGCATTATGTAACTTTGTGTTCTGAGTATGATCACCCACAAGAAGTATGTAACTCTTTAAGGAACTGTTTCACTGATTTCGGTGAAACTGGATCATATTTTATGGAGAAAATGTTTCCTGCTTTCCCTCCGATGTCCTCCAGCTGGTGGAGCTACTCTCAGTGAGTTTCCTGATGGACAGTAAAGAAAACTTCTGCAAACTGTAGCTGCTGTTAGCTAACATTAACTCAGTCTGTTAGCCAGGCTACCCAGACTGTGAGCTCAAAGCATCACTGGAGTGTTATTGTTTGTACCACAGACGTTTTGGACCACGTCGAAGAAGACGTTTTCACACTTGGGCTGCGGGTGAATGAGTGGTGGCAAGTAGAAGAGCCACTGACATGCCAAAACCGAAGCTGAGCAAGCACACAACTTAACCAGGATCGGCATTCTCTACGTACTTGATGACAGCGGCAAAGAGACCAATGGTGATACTGAGCTGGGCTTCTTACTGTTGGACTACTAAGTAACATTAGCTGGCTGTTATGTCTTGTGTTGCATTTGACTGATGTTTGACTGTTAGCAAAGTTGTCGACTCACTAGTTCTTGATCACAAGTAATCTTAAACTGGGGGTGCTGAATTGAATTGCAAAAATACAATTTTTTATGCAAGGTTGCTTGAAAACAAGACAAAACTAAAACTAAGGTAAACACAAAGGAACAGTGAGGTGTGGGAATCCGTGACACAAACAATCCAAGCAGTGTATGGATGTGTTGCATGTGTGCTGTGGAGGTGTTGCAGTGCAGAAGCAGGTGTTGCAGGATGGATGCCAGATGTAGGAAGGGAAAGCGAACACATGGACCAGGTTTTATCACCCAGGTGAGCTTAATCAGCGGACGGCCCTCCTGTGTCAGCTAACGGCCCGCTCAGGGTGGCCAGGACAGCCTTCAACGCAGTCAAAGCTTTATATGCACCTATTTTTACACCTACTCGAATGTACATACTCACCTTTGTTCAGCTTTGTTGTTTTCAGCTGCGTGTCTATTTCTGTCTTTCCTGTAAATTGTAAAGAACAGAGCAAACTGCAGTAACTGTGGTAAGACACCTAAGTTTTATTAAATAAAATGGATTTGACGTATGAATGATACAGAAATATGTACAGTTCTCTGCCACAGAGAGTCACAGTGGAAAGGTCACAAAGCATACATACATGACTATGAGAGAAAAATGCACCACATCTCCATCAGTTTGCCCTTTTCCTAACCTTCACGGTAGAACCACGCTGCTATGTGACGATGAGAAATGACCTGACAACCCTCCAACTGCTGAGTAGTGAACAGTTTGGGGCTTAAAATGAGTTCACAGGTGAGAAAAGCCATGAATTACTCAGCAGTAAGGGATGATGCACGCTTTACAGTTTCAGCTACAGAAGTAGTGTAGTGCATGTTGACAAAAGGGGAAAACCTTTTTTTGTCTGACTAGTCCAGCATACTCTATATTACATTTCACCCACTGTATAGTGTGGTCTAATGTGACCTCAATAAGTTTCAAAAATGACAACTTTCTTGTGATCAAATAATGTAGCTGCAGTGACTCTACACCTCCAGTCACAATGTTGAGAAATGAGAAGTACATTTTAATCATAGTCGTCAAGTTTAACAGCGCACTGAGTTTAAAATAGGACATGCAGTGTTAATAAACTGTTTGATCTCAAATAAATGGCACACTGAATAACAAGAGTGTCTCTTGAACATGACTTGCATAATGTATTAATGTCTTAGTCGTAAGAATACACTGACTCGATCTCCAAGCTGACACAGACGTTCACGTTGCACCGTGCACATTCAAAATGTTAGCAGTACTGTAGCGCACAGAAAGCCATAATGTTGATAATAATAACATCTTTCTACATGTATCTTCATGTCATCGCAAATAACAGACATCACAATGAAAAACGATGACACAATGACGATCCAAGTACATGTTCTGCATCATAGCTAGAAGACCTGAAGGGAGACTGACGTTAGTCTGAGTGTTGAGTCATTTATGTACATCGATGCTTTTTCACGGAACACATCAATATATCACCAAGATTAAAACACACGGAGCAATCATTCTCGGAAGTTACTAAAGTATGCATCTGATATCTGCTAATCGCGCCACCTTCCTCTAAGTGACAGACTGAGATATGACAGGCAGAGATCTGCTGTCTCATCATTTTACAACCTTGATCACTGTCTCCAGGCTGGTATGTGCCAGTTACTCAGTCATGTGCATATAGCCAAGGCCTGCTGATCAGGAGATAAAGCTGAGGGGTCAAAGGGTGAGTCGCAGAAATCGAGGGAGAGACAGAAGATCTATGGGAAAAAGTACACCACATACATATACATACACGACCTTGAAAATAGCAGTTCATAGAACACACTCAACAAAAGATCAATTTGCTAATTTGCTCCAGAGCTCTTCTTCTTCTTCTTCTTCCTTCTGCTTTTGGAATAAAGACTTACAATATTGGCACTGGGGTTACTCAGGGACTCTATAAGGAACTGCATTGTTGGTTTGTTGGTAGGTCCATCACTTTGGTCCAAACTTAAATATCTGAGCTAACTACTGGGTGGAAACATTCATGGTTCCCAGATGACTTTAACCCTAGTAACACCATCAGGTTGACATTTGTGGATTTGAGTGAAGTGAATCGAGCGTAATAATCAGGTACTTTGGACCAAATACCTGCTAAACTAATTACACACCAATCAGCGTTAGCTGTACTTTGTGCTAATTAGCGAATGTTAGCATGCCGCTAATCTAAAATGGTGACCGTGGTGAACGTTATACCTGTGTAAGCAAGTTAGCATTGCCATTGTGAGCTTGTTAGCGTACTGTTAGCAGAGCTTAGACCAGACCCCAGTCGCCTATGGATTGGACCCCTATTTGTAATGATAAACTTGCTTTTTAAAGTGAGACCATATAACTTGGAGGTCACAATTAACTTTTTTTTTTTTTACTGATTATGAATTTCACTTTCATTTGTAAGGGGAAGAAAGTGTACTGTACTTAAGGACTCAAAAGTTGAGGCTACCTGTTGTTCCTCTGGAAACCACAACGTCATTGTTTTCATGCATCACGCAGGATATTACCTTATATTGAGAAACTCCACTGAAATTAAACGTTATTTCTCAAAAAGCTGAGGGATCCTTCTGGAGAAAAAACAAACAACAGATTTTGACTTGTCTGTGAAACTGAGAAAACCCCTTTGATGGCTTGTCAGTGAGCAGGAAAGCTACTGTCATTGGGCACATACACTCTGACATACATTAACAGTTGCCCCATATTGTGGGAAAGTACTGTCACTGTCTCTGCTCTCAGCAATGCGAGAGATTGAGTTTGGTACTGACAGAAACCAGTCACCACTTCCTGTGTACCTGCTCGCTGTGATTTATTTCATGCACTGATAGACAACTGTTTAGCATTTGCATCCTATCTGAAATTAAGAGCAATTTTCCCATGACAGTTACTCTTCAGTTGCTACTTATAGAAAACAGATGCATGGATGCAAATATGAATTCAAATACATGAGTAGAAAAATGCAACACAATAACAAATTTTAATGATCTTTATTTTTGACATAAACATGTGGATAAGATATGCATTTTCATACATTTATCAGCTTTTATCACTAATATTTTATTGGATATTTTTAAAGGATGTTGATTTCACCAGGTGTTTGTTTCATTGGCGCCTTTTACCCACACCCCCTTTTTTCTGCACCTATAATAAGAAAAGTGACTCAAGTGATGCAAAAAAGAAAAAAAAACAAAAGAAAAAAAACAACAACAGAAGTTTAAGTCAGGACAGACTGTGGCTTGAGGAGTTTCACTGAAAACAACAAGGAGGCAAAAACAACCAGAAAGCAGATGAAGTGATTAAATGTGTCGAATTACCTCACAATCATTTGATTATTTGTGTCCCTTACTGGTTTCCTGATATTTATTCTGTTCAGCAAGTAGGGGAAGTTCTCTTGTCTTATCGTACTAAATCGGTCAGTCTCTATGATTCAGAATAACATTACACAGAACCAATAAAGATACCATCATAATAGTCCTGCATGAAGGAGAACATTTATGCAAACATGGGGCTTCCCTGCTTTGACAGACATGCAACAAATACAATAACAGCAACATCCCCAGTCTAACCTAAGGGCAATAATTGCATGTCATTCCCCTTTTTCTCTCTCTCTCTACACACGTCCTATCTAATAAAGAAAAAACAACAACTTATTGCTTTGAAATTGTTGCTGTTCATACTCCACTCCACAGTGTTTGCATCCACCCTCGTCATGATGATTGAGGTATCAAGGGAATTCAGGAGGAGGCTCAGGGACTACTAAAGCGTGCACCATCCTCAGTCACGTGGACATATGTTCCCCTACTCTCCTTCACTGTTTTCATGGTTTATGAAGAGATGAATACAGTTTAATAAACTGTGCATCATTGCAGTATGGCGCCCCCTTGCTGAGCCCCAGACACAGTGATGTTTACTACGTCTTAAATGTATCATAATTGATTAATTCATATTTTAATACTTCCACCTTTTTATTGTTTATCAGTGACACAACACCATGAAGCCAGTCCCGGCATGTGCTGGGCCAGAAGAGAGAGAAACTCTGGGCATGTTGCAGTCTTTCATGGGACATATTTGCCGTCTGATACATCATGTAATGCAAATGTAAGAATAAAATCATCCTTCTTAAAATGAATTTCATGTTTAGATGATAATACACACTATGATGATGACTTGCAATGACTTAACTCACTAATAATGACCACGTATATTTGGTAACAGCTTTTTATTACCCCATACTTTGCACAATACAAACAAATGCACATCTAGTGTAATATAGGGTAGATGTATCATACTCTACAAGAGCATTACTTCATGAACATCATGTATATATTTTTTTTTTCTCTCTTACACTCCATCACCCACAGCAATACGAAAAGTACACAGTTAAAGATTCCAGACAAAAATATTCTATGCCCTTTGTGTAGGGAAGTAAGGAAACCGTTCTAGATCACTACCCATGTCGCTCAATATGCAAAAAAAAAAAAAGCAGAAAAAATAAACGCAAGAAAATTTGGTATATCTTCGATGATAAGACTCTCGCAGAATGTCGCATCATTGGAAATATCTGTGTGTGAAATGCTAGTTTAGGGTAACAAATTAAAGCAAGGTTGACCTCAAAGCATCAGGGAACATTACTCTGAAGCTGTTCACCATTAATAAACAAACTCAATAAAAACTGACTACAAAAAAGGGGGCTGCTAAAATTAAGACTGAATACCCGGTGCTAGAAAGCTAAATATTACCTATAATCATCAGATAGATAAGACTGCAAAGCTTCAGGCAGACAGTACATATCTGTCCAGTTCAACAAATGGACAAGGCCTCTTCAAACAGGGACATGATAGTAATTGCATAGAGCACTGAGGGAAGTCTGCTAGCTACTGTAAGTGAGCTCCAAATTGAGACGTAGAAAAAAAAGCACAGCTGAAGAAGGCTCATTTGCGTGTTCAGTTGGGTGTACTGCCAACCTCCCCGCGCCCCGCTCTTTACTAAAGCCAATAACTACTGAAGATGCCAGATAAAGCATGAATAAACAATTCCTTGTGGAAGTGCTTTTTTTCTGTCTCTCTTGTCTTACAGCAGTGGAACTGGTGGTTTCTTGTCCAAACCACAGTCATAAATTTTTCTGTCTCACTCTCTGGCCACCTGTTTAACCAGCTGTCTTGGGTAGAACTCATTCGTTGGGCTCATATCTGAAACAGACAAGCAGTACAAATGAAATTAGACGAATTTCTTGGCAAGAGGGTTTTCGCTTGTGGTGTTTCCCTCTAAGAATACACCACTGTGAAAGGACTGGATTGTTTTATTCCTGAAGATGAATACTCACCTCTGCAATCGTTTCCTAATATCTTTGATCTGCTCATTCTTCTTGGTTAGGATCTCCTTCATGTTGCGGTAGGCCGCAGTTTGCTGGAACTTCTTCTCCAACTCCTGCACGAGATACAACACACACATAAACACATAAAAATAACTGCAAAGAAGCTGAACGCGCCCACAGAGTTCCAACTGTCTCAATAACTGGGCAGGATAGCAACTTTATCTGCCACAAATACTTCTGGGTGTTAACTTCAGATGCAGGTTAGTGTCAGGAAAGATGTACCTTCTCTGCCAAGGCCAACTGCTCCTGTACTCGCAGAAGCTCGTGTTTGGAAGAGATCAGGTTCTCCTGCAGGTCCTTCTGGGATACAGCGTTGGCGCTGAGAGTCCTTTCGTAGTCCTCCCTCAGAGCTGCCACCGTGTCCTCAAGACTGCTGATCTCCTGGGATTGAGCAGCCAGCTTGAAGAGGACAAAAAAAAAAGAAGTACAGATGGAATGAATGGCTACTACACCTTTACACTACAGAATCTATACCCTATTTCTATACACACTGACGGACACAAGCAACACAGCGTTCAGCTGGATACATACCATTTGAGGTCCGAGTTAGCAGATAAAACCAAATGACAGCAAATGATCAGAATAAAATAAAAAACATAAAGAGCTAAAAAAAAAAAAAAAGCAGTAATATGGAAAGCAAACACAAAATGTCACCAAAGAAGAAGATGATGCTGCTTGCAACAGTACCTGCTGTTCACCTTGGGTCTTCTTAAGGTCTTTCAGAGCTCTCTCTGCCTTGGATTTGTCATCGAGTGCACTCATTGCCTAACAGAATAAATCAGAGCAGAGAGTTACCAACATAATATGGAAGCCGTGTTATTAAAACAAATGTATGGCTAATTGTTATACCTGGGTCTCTAAAGTCCGCAGCCTGGCTTTCAGCTTATCATTTTCCTCCTGTAGTCTCGTTATCTCCTGAAGAAATATTAAAAAAAACCAAGGAGTGAAGAATATGATCATGAGGGCAAAACCTTTTACGATGAATCTGTAAATGTAATTCATGTGATGTCTTTCCTCACCTTGTTAAGAAGTTCTGACACCCCACCTTCATTCAGAGGTGCTAGCTTGGGTTTGCTTGTTTCCTGGTTGATCTGAGAATAATGTAACACTTCACAACTGAAACATGACGATACTTTGCAACTATCGTGAACATGAAACGCAAAAGAATAAATAAACAAAAACACCCTATTTTTAAGTCAAGTCTTGTTTTTACTAGTCTAATCTGGAGATGAATAAGGTGTGAATGGCCAAACCCATGAAAGGCATAGTATCGCTTTACAAAGTTGATTTTGTTTTTCTTTAACCATGCATCACGAAACCACACGTCAACCTCAGTCATGTGTAACTTCTGAACTGCACCGCTAAGCAAGGCCAGGCGGCCTGACGCACAAAACCTGTCAAAATGGTAAAGGAACGCCGCGCTGCTCTCCAGTTACTGAATTCCATGTGGGTATAAATATCCTTTGAACGCATGATTAATGACGACTACATTAACGGTGATGTTTGAAGGTCTACGTGTGACAGAGCTGCACCTTATACGCACCTTATCGGTGGTTTTAAAGTCAGTCTTCTCAAATTCAGCCACTTGTTCCAGCAGCTCCCTATACGGGTAGAGCAGAGTAAAGAAAAGGCGGTGAGATAATAAAAACAATACAGAGACGAGAATAGAAATCAAATCAAATTTTAAATCAAATTTTTTCTATAGGCTACAATAACAGTGTGGAAAGTTACAACAACACTGGATAGTGTGAACCTGACCTCATATCTAGTTATCTGTCGCTTCGCATAACTGCCACCCTGTCACCACAATGTTGATGTTGATGTTGATGTTGATGTTTTTGACATGACGACTATCTACTATTTGGCAGTTATGCAACTTTGGCAAGGAAAATGAACGCTGTTCTTCTTGGTGGCAGTTTAGCACTTATGATAAAAGACATTTGCTTGTGGTGAAAACAACGGCTCTCTGAAAAGCTTAAATGTGGTTTTTAAAAAGGAGCTGAAGACACGTAGACTGTGACATGGGGCGTATTCCTGACTTAAAACACCGTATCAGTCACGTAGAGCCCTCCAAAAAAAAAAAAAAAAAAAGTGTTTATCCACCCACTATCTGCATATTACAAACAAAAGAACATCTTCAAAATGTTCAACAAGGTGACAGAGGTCAGATGTTACATGAAGTTCACCCGAATATCATAGAGGCACATTCAGACCTGTTCTGCGGAGCTTTATAACAATCACACTGGCCAGCAGCATTAGTTCATAACATGTCGACAGTAGTCAGCTGCAGAAGTGTGTATTTTATGACCTTTTGCTCAGTTGCTGAAGATCAGCACCGATAATGTGAAGGCAGTGAACATGGAAAGGTCTTGCTTCCTCTATCTCAGTGGTAAAAAGAGGAACAGGATGACGTGTGCTTTGGGCTTTAGTGTCATATTCAAATGTGTGTTTATCAAAGCCAGCATTGTTGAACGACTGCCACTGATATTCTTTAATCTAATGGCAGCACTGCAAATTATTGTTCTACGCTGTGCTCTAAAACCTGACTGTATTTGTGCCAGAGAGCCTTCGAAAAATGTCAAGAGTGCATAAGCTGCATTCTGACAGCAGTTCAAATGTGATTTATCTTTATTAATGGTATCACATGTACATGCCCGCATTGCTCTATGTTCAGGCCTGTAACATGAAAAAAAAACACTCTAAGACACTCTCGGCATTCCTGCTTAGTAACAACAGAAATAAGGAGCTTTTAGAGACTTTATATTATCACATGTGGATAAAATTACACGTCAATTTCTGTATTAAGTAATGTAATCCACTGAATTACAAAGAAAAGTAATCTAATTTGAAAACTTTCATATTACTTCAAAATCAAACACTGAAAATATTCCACGTTATATTAAAAAAAATGGCCACAAATATTTAAAGTGATGGTGATATTGCCATAAAGGTGAGGTGTTTTAGAGGGACTGCTGCTGACTGAACCTTCCATCTTGACTCGATACCATTGTTTGTTTGTTTTCTCCCACCAGTATGACAGGCCATACGTGCTTTTCATGATTTAATAAAGCGTTGTCATGAAAAAAAGCTTCATAATTTTAAAATTGCTAAATTTTAAAGATATAATCAGAAATCCTTGACAATGTAATTATAATCTAATTATACTTTTTTTCAAATGTAATCTGGGCCTGCACATGGTCACACACTTTTTGCCACTGGTAATTATGAATGACAATTTAAAGAGATTAAAGAGTTAGTTCACCCAAATTCCAAAAGACATTTTTCCATTTTACTTCTTTTTTTTCACATTTCACTTTCATCTGGACACCCACTGATGAGACTTCTGTTATTGGAATTTTTGAGAGACAAAAAGCAATGAAAATATCATTTGAAAAATTCAATAGAAACTCCAACGGGTCTTTCTCCAAAAAATAAAAAAGTCCCTGTGAGTGAAAATAAAGATAACAGACAGGCCTGCCTATCAACAGTTTCCCTCTGAAGGGAGGAAGAAAACCCTGTGAACAATCAGTAGTGAGGATTATCCTGAGAAACAGGGACATTGTTCTCTTAAATTCACTTTTTATGCCTTGAGATTGGTTAACATTCTTCACTCTACTGGACTTGCAGCGATTTTTTTGTTTTTGTCATTTCAGTTAACTGACCTTAAAATAAAGTGACATGGTGGCAGTAGTTGTGGTTTTCAGGCCTAACTGAACGTCACTGTGAAAAGGAAATCATTGCAATGGAAAAAAAAAAAGGTTGTATTCACATAGTGCATGTGCATGTCAGCGTGTGGCTTGGCAGTGACCTTTTTGCGTGGCACAACATGCTAGAACACTGAGGAGGAAGTGGTACAATATGGAGGTTTTTTTTCTCATGAACATCAAGGTGTATTGTGTGTTTAGAGGCCTAGCCTACTTCTTACTTGGGTGTGTCACTCTGTTTGACCTTGAACTGTCACATCATTTTAAAATTGAAAATGTTGGGAGAGCAGCTGCCCCATGAGCAAAGGCCAAAAAAATAATCTTTAAATTTGAAAATGTTTTTACAGCTAATTTAATGATGAATTATTGTCACTGTGATTGCGCCACAGCCAACAAAGATAAGATGTGTGGGTTTTTTTTGGTGCATACAATATCAATATCTTGCAAGTTAAAAAAAAGTAAGGTAAAAAAAAAAACAAGCACATTTAATAAAGATAATTAAGGATATATGTGGACTCCTGTGGAAGCAAACTTAATTATGCCACCTTTTATTAAATGTTTGCAAATACTCTATTAACCCGACAGTTAACAGGAAGCCTGAATCTGAATCTTTCCTCGTCGCTCACCTGTTCTCCAGCTCTGAGATATCACTCTGCAGTCGAAGATAAAACTTCTCCGCCTGTGAGAAGAGCTGCCGGAGCAGCAGCACATTGGTGTGGGCCGTGTTGATGAGCTCCATCTCCACCTCCCCACGCACCACCGCCTGCAGCCCGTCCAGCATCTCCCTCACTTCGTCCACTGTGAAGGTTTCGTCCACCAGCCTTCAGAAGGGGGGGACGTACACATTATTGGTCAATCTGAACTGAAAGCACTCAGTCTGTTGTGTTATTTTCCTTCTATTAAATAGAATTTAAGTGAATTAAAGTGATATTTATATACAAACAATGATACCAAAAACTTAAGTATGACCAGTCACCTGCTGTCTTTGAGTTCTTCAAAGCATGAGTCAATAGTCTTTAGTCTCAGGACCCTCTTTGAACGTGCAAATCGCATGTAATTGATGACTTCATTCTGATGGTGTTCATTAAACCCAAACTCAGCCTACATGGAGACAAGACGAGAGAGACTCGTAAAAAAAGATGAAACAGAGACACGGAGAGAGAGAGAGAGAGAGGCTGTAATGGAAACCACAACTAGCTCATGAGCTAACATCAAGAGGATTTCCCCCTGCTAATATGTGACAGGGCCTGTTCACATGAACTCACACCTACAACGTGCTATCTCTGGGGGGGTGGGATGCTTGCTAACTTACTTGCCTTCAGATAAAATAAGAGCATTGACGTTTAAGCATGCTAACTCACAAAAAGCAAACAGGTGGCCTGGCTTATCCCATCCACACAACAACAGCAAACGATAGCCAGCTACTTACCATGGTGGCTGTGGAGCTAACGTTAATGTTACTAAGTTAGCTTGTAGACTGATCCAGAAAGCAAAAAAAAAAGGGTGTTTCAGCCTCTAATTTAGGCCACGCAGCCAGCTGACGAGAAGCTAAAGTCGCTAAAGCTATTGTGGTCGAAGGTTCTAGTAAACTATTGTCCAGTCAAAGTTAAAGTCGGTCAATGCGCTAAACGGAGGGGGGGCTTATATCATAGCTTTAAGATTATCTGGCAGATCGGCTAGCCTAGCTATCCAAGCTAGTGTTTGCCTTGAGAATGCCTTGGTAACGGAGAATAGCGTCATTACCTTGGTTACGAGAGGTGCGTTCAACGGCGCCACGTACATCGCGGAACGCAAAGTGTTATGGTCGCCTCTAAAAAACGAGATAGATAGATGACGTTTAAATGTTACTATAATAAAAATGTTATATTATTATTGTTAGACTATATAAAAGGTAAAAAATGTGTCATTTAAAAGTACCGAGGTATACACTTTCGTGTTTCTGTATGTTTCTATGAACTCATAACGAAAATGTTTATTAAAAACACACAGCCTGTAGTTTTCCTGCGTCTTTTTGAAAGAGCTCATTCTTAATATATATTTTTTTAAATATTCTTAGTCACAGCATGATAACCAAAAAGAGTTTCTCGGGAGTGTAACTCACAGGTTGTGGCTACAGAAGAGTTAAGAGAATTGAATTAAACGTACAGCATGTAGGCAATTAGGGGTTGTTTCAATGTATAGTATGCAGCAGTAGATGGCAGTATAGAGTTGGGAAAGAAGTGTGTGAGGAGCACAAGTTCTGACAAAAAACCTCTGTGCCTTTCTCCTGAGGTCCCTTAGATATTTCAGACTGGTCCTGTTACAGGGTGTTCACAGCAAAGCTAATCTTACAGCCACAGAGGGGCCTCGCTTTTTACAGTGGTCTTGCTGTGCTGTACACTGACTGACTCACCGCTTTGGAAATAAAAGTAGGAATATGTTGTGGAAATAAAAGAAGCCATGATAGGAAAAGTTATTGCTTTGTTCTTGATATTTTAAGACATTTTCGATTAGGATACATTAGGATACTTATCAAACTAAATTACCCTTAGTGTACATTGTCGTTTAGTGCATTCTTTAATATCTTCTGTTTGCTGGGGTTGCGTGTACCTATCTATCCGTGACATTATTAGTAGTTTATATTTATGATTTTGTGTTAATAGCTCCATAGAAAAGCAAATTTGACACTAACTGACCCAATACTGACTGCATCTTTCAGTCACATAAAGCTGTTGCCATGTTTTGTAGTATTACTGTTCTTCTTCTGCAACGATCAAACACTTTTCATTGTTGCATATCATGTAGCATCCATATCTCTCTACATTCCTAAATAATAGTAGATAAAGCCTCCAACAGCAGCACATTGCATCTACATTTACAAATCCATTACAGGGCTATTATTATGTGTTTCAACTGATTAACTGGTGGGACTCAACATGAGCTTTCTGGTTCCTCCATCAGTCACCAGTGGTTAAACACATTCGACTGCATGTGAACCAAATAAAAACTTCATAGAGATTCTGTTGCACTGTCTCCTTATGGTCTGTCACTGAAGCCTAAAGGACATCACTGTCCATTTTGTTCAGGAAGTTCCTTAGAAAAAAAAAGAAGGACACTTTTTTCCTCATGTCTCTCTAGCTATAATTGAATTAGACTAACGGGCAGCGCATGGTTGGTCACCTAATCAGATGCCTCATAACGTGACCACTCTGTGCTGCCACTGCTCAAGATCAGTGTGCAACATCAGTCAGTGACAGAGGCCAAGATGTTTCCCCTTTACCTTCAATCGCGGTGAGTCACTTACAATTTCACAAAGGGACTAGATGTCACTCGGTTTAAACCATTTTCAAAGGGTTACAAGTCATAGATTACTCTTATATGTGTTTGTGAGAGTTCCATATGTTGGTACAGCTCTTCTACAGTGGTCCGTAACCATGGCGGTTACTTTTCATCATGCATGTATTTAAGCTCAATGGCAAAACTAAAATTAATGTAAGCTGATGTCATATCTGCAGTTGGTCTACAAGCTGACTGACCGACTGAATTAAATTATAGAAGAATGTGGGTTATTGCAAGGGCAAAAGTATGTGGAGAAAATAATTCAGTGAGAGCACAAAAATGTAATATATAATAACCAATAAAACAAAAGCATTACAATATATCATTGTGGGCTCCTACAAGCAAGCAGTTGACAGAACTAAACTGTTGTAGTGAAAAGGATAGGACATAAAAATACAATCATTTTACATTTTACTTAAAGTTGCATACTTTTTTTCTTTACAAGTAACCGGGGGTCTTAGTTGCTATCTCACAGAGCCAACCATCTATATTTGAAATTCATTTTGCCAAGTGTCTATAAGCTGATAAGTTTTTAAACAGTTTTTTGTGGCTTTGATAGCACATATTTGTGTGTGTGCCTGCATATGCATGTGTGCATGTGTGGCCAGTTAGTTTCTGTCCTGGTCGCAGCCTTTTATAGGTGTTAAACTTTACAAATACTGTACACTGATTGAACTTTACCCTGAGCAGAGGTCTTGCTGCATTAGTGGGACAGTATCTCTAGGGGGCATAATAATCCTTCTGTCAAGGATATTATTTCACCTTGTAGGCTACTTATTACTGTATAGCTGCAAAACAAAACAAAAAAAATGAATTTATGTGTCCTTTCAACCTCCTATAGCTAAACACGAAGAGAGAACAAAGTGTAGAAACATAGCGAAGTGTAAGTCAGTTTCTATTTCATCAGATTCAAGTCCATTCTAGCAAGAAGATGGTCCAAATTATCAATATCAGTACATATATGACTATTTGGTGCATGAAAAATATGTTTAATATGGTCTAATATGTGTAGTTAGTACCAACTGTTGTATAATCTATCCTTAGTTCCCGATAAATCCAAATGGAAACTGAAAATTCTCTCAAAAACAGCCCCGCATTCGCCCCGCACAATAAACTGCTTTGAGATCAGTTTCGACTGTACGTATCAATACAAACAATGACATAAAAAATGAAGAACAACTGATCTGGAGTCAGGTATCTCGATCATTTCGCGTCCGGACAAACCAATCAGCTGACAGCCGCATGACAGGCAGGCCCCGCCGCATGCGCAGTATGCACACTTTTGGTATCAGGAATATGGCAGCGTCCTGAGCCCTGTTGAGGGGAATACGCCGTAACTGAGCACCTTCAGCACCGGAGTGGGAAAACTGAGACGCACCGGCCGCACTCAGAAGGAGGGTGGGGGGCTGAGGGAAGGTTACGAATAACAACCGTTAACGATTTTACAGGTAAACGCACCC
Organism: Miichthys miiuy; assembly: GCA_036365135.1. Taxonomy (NCBI): domain Eukaryota; kingdom Metazoa; phylum Chordata; class Actinopteri; family Sciaenidae; genus Miichthys; species Miichthys miiuy. Next base: position 6,893,685 of record CM071618.1, read on the forward strand.
GTTAGCACCTGCCACTCTCTTCAAGCCATCTTCTCCACTTAAACCTGAGGGGGTATGCTAGTTAGCCGCTAGCTCGAGGCTAACCAAACATTAGCCTGCCACAGCCCCTTTTTTCTACATTTGGCAAACAAACGCTGATAACAAACGTGTCAGGGCTGTCTGTTAATCAAGTTGCAGGTTGAGCAATAGCGTCGACATCGCTAAAACTGTCCTGTCGTGCTTTGTGCTTTTTTTTTTTGGTAAGCCAGACAGTTAAACCGTGTAGGCCCGTTGCAATGAAGCAGAGTTTGCCTAACCGCTTGAGAACCAGGTAACGTTAATGCTGCTCGTCTTTGGATTTACTTTGACAGATCAGGAGCCGGCGCACATCCTCAAATGGACTTAACGCGTTTTGTGTGCAACTTTAATTCTTTATTCCTCTTAGTCACGTGCAAGAAAAAAAAAATGAGCAAGTTTAGCATAATTTGCAAGCAAGTGGTTGATGAAATCCTTTTTAGAGTACCACATAGGATGAAGTGGAAGTCAGTAGAGTTAAAGTTCCTGACATCCCCTTCTTGGAGATTGCTTCATATAATTGGCAAATGCAGGGAGGACATTGCAACATTTCTCAAGTGCAAGAAAAAAAAAAAAACACAGCAGAAGCCAGCATGATATTTAGCATTGTGTTCTTTTGTTATTTCATTCTGGTTTTACCCCTCTGAGATGTTTTATTTGAGTGTAATGCTCTAATTTTGGCTCGTCTTACTTTATTTTTATTGCACTTTTAAGTCCAGGTATGGTGAAAGATTTATATTCAACATCATTCTAACTGTTAGGGCCATATAGTGATATAATGATGTAAGGGCACATGATGGTTTGACCCTTGTACCCCACATTTATGCTGAAGCAGATGATCTGACTTTATATATATATTTTTTCCCAACAGCTGTGAGAAACAAGGTGGAAAACAGACTTAAATACAAACAAATAGACAGAGAGAAAGAGCTGTTTGGACAGTGTTCATCGTCATAACACTACCACCTTTGCGATTGATGGGCTTGTTTTTCACTTGTTCAGATAGGTCCCATTCAGAGGTGGTTCAACACAATCCTGTTAGCGGTGTTGCTTTATTGAAGCGAGCGCTGTTAGCAGTGATCAAAAGCTGTGTTTGTTAAAGTTTTTAACAAAAGTCGTGAGACCTGTCTGGAACCAGTTACCATGTAAATGTTGTGTGCTTTGCTTTTAAGCCTGGTTTACTTCACTACCTGTTTAATTTTTTTTTTTTTTATTGTAAAACTCACTGTCAAGGATAGCCACGAATAATGTGCTCTTGATCTGTGCATACAGGCAGGAAGAGCTTGGAAGGGTAATCACATGACCCAATCCTGGAATCTGCCTTGGTCTTTTTTTACACTCATCACAGTAATATAATAAAATCTGCACTGCCCTCTGCAGCAGCAAAGATCACGCTCTGTGCCGCTCGCTGCTAACATCTTCTATTGTGCGTTTCCATCAGTCCTCTGCTTTGGATTAGATTCATTATGCAGCTCCATGAATGCAGTTGATGCAAAGCCTGGCTCTGGATTGTTCCTTGCACCTTTGTTTCTCCAGCACAGACATCAATTATTGACATGCTGTAACTGGCTAATTGTTGTAGGCCCTCGTCCAGTGTCGTGGCACCTGAAAGTAGCTTGTATTTGCCTCTGGGCCCTCTTTGAACACCACAAACAATTGGTGAATGGTGGATTCCATCATTTGTGGCTATTTTGCTGCTCCTTGCTTCGGTTGCACGCTGAAACAGAGAGGAAGGAAAACTGGAGTCAGATTTTTCCAGGATCCTGGCAGAGTGCTGACACAGGTTCCCCTTGTCACAGTGCAGCCGCCAGCAAATTACTGCACTAAGGACCAGAGAAAGACAGTTATTCCCTCCTTGTTTATGCTTGTCTTTTAACTAGTTTGTCTTTGAAGCCTTTGTTTCCAATTTGTGTGAAACAATCTGTCAAAATGTTTCTCTCTTGACCCTCCCACCAATGCTTTGTGTTTTGAAACTCTTCACATTTAGTGACAAGGTCATCTGTTATCCAGCTTTGAGAACATCTGGCTGTCTTTAACTTAGATGACAAGGATTTTTCATTCAGATTAGACTCCCTGTTTATCTAAAGCGATCAATAGGCCAGTATGGCTTTGCAACAGACTTTATTGACACACGGTCAGCTGCTGCGCTTGTCGTGTTGTTTTTGTGCCTATGATATCAGGCAGGAATGAAAGACCTTTACTTCCTCTCTGTTTTTGCTGAGCAGATTATACATCCCAGTGATTCCTCGAGTATGCCTCTCTTCAAAGCGAGCCTGTGAGAGTGTGTGCTCGCTTTAAGAAGGGTGCGATACCAAGGAAGCCTGGTTTATAACAAGCTGTAAGTCATGTGCCACCAGCTGCATTGATGCTATGGCTCATAGCTGAGGTAATGACAGTGAAGAATCGGTCCGTCATGAAGCGATGGGCTACACTGTTGTTGGATAATCTGTATTAGTTCTGTAGCCGAGGGAGTGTCTGCTGGGAGTCTCCCGTAAAGCTGCAAAATACTGAATGATTGTGTGAAGTGTGTGTGGCAGTGTACTGGAGTGTGTGTTACATAAACCTGATGTAGTAATGACAAAGATGGAGGAGGTTATTTGCTGACTTCGCACATTAACCAAGCCATTGGTTGTCTTTCTGCCGAACGAATGAATGAATAGATTTCCCATCTATTTCTTATCTCACGCCTCTTTCTGTTTCATCCCAGTCACAATAACCTTTCTTCTCCTTTGTAGGTCCTGTGAAAAGATGAACGTCGTCAAAGAGAACAAAGACCTGGCCTGTTTTTACACCACCAAACACTCCTGGAGGGGAAAGTAAGACCCACAACTTGTTTTTTAACCCCACCGATAGGATTTCAGCCCCTTGTGGCAGCGTCTTTTTCCACGTCTTCCTTCGTTTTAATGCTTTAGAAGGCAACTTTAACCTAAAAGTTTCCCTTCATCACCTTTTAAAGACAGTTTGGGAATATCCTGAACTCTTGACTCAGTGCTTCCATTGTGTCGACTTCCTTATCTTAGCCACGGATAGGAGGTCTGCAGACCACTGTCAGCAGCCACCGATCAGCACTAAGTGACGTGTGTTTTGGAGAGCTGCACTGTCTCTTGAAATGTAACCCAAAGAAACAGATACTGACGGTAAACACACCCTAGAACAAGTGCTGACAGTCATGTATTGTATGGATACAAAAACATGAAAGTCTGAAAGAGATATTATTCTTTCTCTTTAATATTTTCATAAATGTTACAGCAGCTTTCAGCCTGCTTTTATATGAGTAACAGTAAATAAGTTGCTTGTTATGGACAGTGTATTACCTCTTGAACAGGGCAGACAGCATTCTGTTCAGTAAAGTAGTGATACAGTGATATTTTGTTACAGTACCTAGTTGTAACAAGATCCACTCTATGAGACTAGGTAAATATGTCTTCTTTCATGTACTGTCTTCCTTATGAAGATTACGGTTGATATTTTCTTGTTTACTTGGGAATTGAGGACATGTTTTTTTATGAACTTAACTAAAACAGAGAAAACAGTATTTGTGTGTGTACAGTGTGTGTCAGGTGACTTTATTTTGGCACTATTCAAGGTGTTGACATAAAAACAAATGTGGGTTTGTGCAGTAAATCACAGCAGAATAAGCCCAACATTCTGCACCACAAGTCCACAATCATCTACTACGAATGCTTAACCTGTTTTATCTGTTTGTTTTCATCTCATAGATTATATAAAGTGACACATTTAATACAGTACACGCCTACAACTAGACAGTGCTTGATGTAGATACCTGGTGGCCCTCAAAGCTAGAGGATGGATACGTTCCAGTTTGAGCCGCGAGCCGGTGGGATCACATTTCCAATACCTGCTCTCTAAATGTTTCTGTCCCATTAAGGCTCGCCATTGACTTGGGTAACTTAAGCAGGGCTGCCGAGCATTAGCCATCATCGGAGCTTCATTCTGCTAATGCTTCCTGAAGTGTCCGTCAGGGGCGAGTGTTGATGCATGTGTGGTGGACACAGTAGGGCCAATACCCCATCCTGAGCGACTCAGTGACGCACTTTAAACCCTCGTCGATGGGCGATCTGACAAGCTGACCACGGCCCATGACCCTCCTCGTGACCTGTCTGGAATCGTTGGGATTGAAATTTCATTTATGGATATTGACATTTCAAGGTTATTTATCTGACTCTCCAAGGAGAGAGAGACAGAAATATGAGATAGAGCAGGACAATATTAGTTACTGGGCAGCTGTGCGAGAGAGTGTGAGTAGAAAGAAATGAAAATGAAATTGTATTTGGCACTTGCGTAATGCACTTCTGTGGTTATCAGTGAAATGTAACTGCAGTTGCAGACAAAAGTGTCTGAGTGCCGACAACTAGACATTAGTTTTTGACAAACGCAATTCATTTGATCTGCGTCATCTGCTGCATTAGAGGGGTACAAGTCACGGAGAGCTTTATTAGGCCAACGGAAAGAGAAAGAGAAGGTGTCAGGATATCCTCTTTCATCTTGCTTCACACCAACCTCTATGATACACAATACTGTGGGATACTTTTGTCCCATGAAAAGGAATCATCCGGCTTAGTTTCAGATAAAAATGTAGCCTTCAGACTGTCCCGCGTTTTGTGTAATAGTTTAATTAACCAGGGCCTTATAGAGAAAACTCTCAGGATCATCTCAGTTAGTCTCAGTTAATATGAGAGGAGCACAGTGTGAATACAGAACATGTTCCCTAAAGTAAACTTTAATTAGACTCGTGTGATTACCATGCTCCTTCGGCCATATATAGAAGCTACTTTTGTCATGTGAAATGTGAGCACGATGTGCCAACTTAAAGCTTATTTCAAGTGCAGATATATAAAAAAAAGTCCCAATTAAGATGCATGTGCAAAAATCTAGGCCTCACTTCCTAGTTGTATTTTTTGAACACACATGTTCGCACATGTTTTTGGTCAAGTCTTTTTAATAACTGGACGATATGACGGATTGGTCAGGAGACGGGGAGAATATCGGTCATCTGTGCTGCAGGGAGTTGAAGGGTAATAAAAAAGTCACGATGATGTTGTGCTGCTTTGTAGTTTCCCCTATTTTCTGTCTGGTTTCCTTTTTTTTTACATGTCTAAAGAAACAAGTGTTTGATTGAGATTGCATGGTGACATAATCAGATTTTATTAAAAAATCACTGGACGTTTGAGATTTAAGTTATGGTAGATCTTAACAGTTGTTGGGTTTCTTTAGTGTCACAGCTGCTTTTGCCCTGCTCTGTGCTCATGATCACGTTTAACTCGAGTCTTGTGACTCCGACTTGTAAGAGAATATTAGATTTGTCTCTGTGTGGTCCTAATGAAGGGCATTTGCATGATTTTTAATGGATGAATTCCCCTTTTTTTTTTTAGTTTTGTGCATTATTTAAGAGGTTTGCTTTCCAAGCACAGCCCTCCTCAACTCTTTTTTTCAGAGTTTGAAGATGCAAATCAAAATCTCCTTTGAATCTTCTTTGAATGCCTTCATACTTCTCCTCCAACAGTAAAGAAGCCCAACTGCTACAGATGCTCTAGCTATATTTATTCATATTTTTAAGATGTGTCTTTTGTACCTTGCGTTAATTATATATCAGTCTTCAGTTGTTCCCATCATTGTGTCGATCTCCCTCCGCCACTCTGACATCCAGTGTTTGTTGACTCTTTTATAGAGGATTATGTAGTGTTATCCCAGCTTTTTAATGTAGTGAAACAAATCTTCAGCTCGGTCTTCTTCGTGAGAAATGTTAAATCAAGAGAAGAGGCAGTTGTGAAGAGGGTTTAGTCAGAGACAGGAAATTGCTTAATGTGATACATTATGAAACTCTGGAAGTGGAAGGAAAACCTTGAATGAAACATGAATGAAGAGTAACCTGTTAACTTATCATAAGCTATATATGTGGTGTAAACTGTACTTGTAAAGCTCTTTCACCTCATATATTTATATATAACCATTTATAATTTATATATAACCATTTAGTCCAAAACAGTGCTATGGTCCTTTTAGACCATAGCACTGTTTTGGACTAAATGGTCCAAAACAGTGCTATGGTCCTTTAACTCTACATCACTACTGACCAATCTTCACGACATACTATGCCAGAAATTTAGATTTTTTTTTTTTGGGGAATGTTTTCTTTGGATCATCACCGTTATTGTTTTCCAACCATTCCAGTCCTGTGAAAATCAACGCCAACATCCTGTCTGCTCTTTATCTGCGTATATAAACCAAATTTAAGCGGACATGGTGATCTCTGCGATGGCTTCACTATCACAAGGTAGCATCAAGTCTCTGCGTAGTTGATTTTCATATCCTTGTTGGAATGGAAATCTGAACCACAGCAGCATGAGCTGTAAAGTAGCCAGCAGTGATGTCAAGGGATTTGTGGCCGATGGGCCAAAGCATGCAAAAACACTGGTATGGTCGTCTTCTGCATATTATGATGTACAATATGGCTCATCTCACCTTCCAACATGCAGGTATTACTTTATTTTAGCAGGTAACGTCTATAGCGCTTCCTCTGTACTTAAAAACTGCAACACTTGGCTGTAAAGTTGGCTAGTGCATTTCTATTTATACTTTATTGGCATGCTTCAGTCAGAAAATCAGTCAAAGGAATGTCCTTCATGGTCATCTTTATGCTGTTACGCATGATTTCATTATGTTCATGCAAATAGAAGTAATAGATTGTTAGCTGCTCAAATCAAGCTGATAGCAGCTGTAGCTTCATCATATACGACAAAAAGTTAACAGCTGAGTCAAATTCCCAAAACATCTGCAGAATGTTGAAACAAAGGAAGAGCCGTACAGTACAAATGTGATTCATTGTTAGCCTTTCGAACACGCCCTGACCAGTCACGGTTGGATATTGGCTGTGTACTAAGATAGGATAAAAAAAAAATCAGCCCACAGAGAATGAATAATTAACTAGGTTTGTGCTGACACCAAGTTAAGCCAGCCTCTTAACACCGAGGTCAAAATGTTTAGTGAGACGGCACCTCTCAGACGTTGTGTCCTAAGATGATGGAAGGATATAAAGTAGATGAGGAGGAGGAGATGATTTGTAGATTTTAATGTGGAAGGTGCACATAAAGGATGTGACATTCATATAATTGTGGAGAGGGAAGGACACTGACTGTGAGATGTGCCTTGACCTAATATTTCACTCGCCTCAGGCCACTGCCCGTCCTGCCTTGTCTGTGTTAGTCGCGTCCTCTGAACACAAGCAGAAATGCTTTATGTGGAAGTAACCTCTGAATTTGACTTCCTTATACTTTGCTTTTTGATAGAAGTAGCCGGTAAGTTCACTTAGACCTCCGCCTGTTATCCGGACCTAATGAGGATGTGCAAGAAAGAAAGGAGCCAAGTCAGCATGTTCAGGCTAATAGTACTATGGCGGTGCTAAAAGAACATGTTGTACATAGATGAACATACAGTATATGACTGCCAGACACAAATAAACCATGAGCAGACTCCCTGCTCTTATCATTTACACAACCAAAATCCTCAAATGACCCATTTTTCAAATCAAACACCAGGCAGAATGTTATGAAAAAAAAGCCAACTGAAACTGTTGGCAAAGCGGCAGGCGATCGAGCACACGCGGACGTGCCTGCCTGCTCATGCACTCCAACGTTCGCTCAGCGAAAAACTGCAGAAAGATTGGCAAAATAGAATTTCCACACTTCCTTCCTACAATGTGAGAAAACCCCACTCTCATAGCAGTTCCTGTAAATTAGTGTTGGTTGCTTCGGTGTCAGAGAGTGACTGCTAACGAGAAGCTACGAGAAGTTATATATTCCCCAGTAATAATGGCTGTGTCTTTTATGTATGAATATTCAGAAATCACAGCTGCAGTTCAGTCTGGTGTAACATGTCTGCACTGGAGGGTGAGGGGAGGATTAGGGCTACATGTTCATCACTTTCAGTCTGTCTCTAACTGCAGCTTTGAAAGTGGCAGTTGGTGCTCGTTTTCTCATCATCTTCTTTATCCTGTTTGTGTCTTATCTCAGCCGTCGCCTCATAAAAATGTCTGGAAGTCGACATAATAAACCTGCACGTGGATGATATCATCCATTAACCGAGCCACGGTGATGTCACCTGTCATTGACTCATCATTAGCTTACAGAGGGGGCTACAATGATGTTGCAAATTGACCTCTTCCTCTCACGCTACCTTGCCCTCTATCTGATGTAATATATAAGATATATTTGGCATTGGAAATCTTGAGTTATGTTCAGACAAAGTTATGTTATCAGGGCAAACTGGATCTATTATCTTTGCTTCAGCTAAATCACTCTGTGTTTTAAAAGCCACACATTCAGCCTCTTTCCCACATCCACTGCTAATGTTATGTGTCTGCCCGTGCTGTTGTAGGTGTTGGTGATGGGTAGGCTGTGTTTCTGACTCATCCCATCTCTGTGTTCCAGGTACAAGCGAGTCTTCTCAGTGGGGACGCATGGCATTACCACATACAACCCTACCACGCTAGAAGTAACAAATCAGGTCAGTATGTGTGCAGCCTGTCACAGAGGATCCTCAGTGTCATTGAGGTAGCTGCTCTTTGCTGGAGCTATCAGTGCCTCGCAGGTGCCTGCTCTTGGATCTTTACAACTGTTGAGAATCCATTTGAAGCACGTTGAGCTTTTGCTAAAAGCTGAATGTAGTATTTTTAACTGCTTTCACGCAGACTTTAAATATGCTAAGCTCTCAGCTCTGCAGTGAACATGCGACAGTGTGGTTTTACACTGATCGGAGCATAAAACATGTCATAATCAATACCTATTAGGCATGAAGTCAATAAAATGGCATCATGGTTGCGTTAAAGGAATAACTACACTTTATTTTGAATACCTCCGTTGAGCATTTATAATCGGTGTAAAGATTTAATAGTTTATTACACATTATAATCCTGATGTATGCAGCCATAACAACATTTTAAGTGTTTATTAATGTACAGTATTTGTCAGCAACTACAACATAACTTATGAAGACATCTTTTATATAATTACAACTGTGTTTTATGATATTGTCATTAATTATTTGTGCCTACAAGAGGAGTTTTAGTTGATATTAAATGTTTAGATACCGCCTATGAGTGCTAAATGAGTGGTGTGCTACCATAACTTATTTTTTTTATGTTTGAACTCCTTGTCTGTGATTATAACAATGTGTTTGTGTCTGTGTTGTTGCCATTTCAGTGGCCTTATGGAGACATCTGTGGTATCGGTCCGGTAGGAAAAGGTCAGGGAACAGAGTTCAACCTCACATTCCGCAAAGGCAGCGGCAAGAAGTCCGAAACGCTCAAGTTCTCGACGGAGCACCGGACAGAGCTGCTCACAGAAGCACTGGTGAGGACGAGACGCTCGCAGCTGACGTGACCTCACCGTGACTCAACAGTGCTCATGAACATGTTAAATGAAATGGTCTCCGAGGTGGTCTGTGATGTGGTTCATCCATGCTTTCTAGTTGCGTCATAGCTGCACATTTTGCTGCGTTGTCTATAATGTACGGTGCATTGTTTGGGAGTGCAGCGCTTGCAAATCACAGGCCCTTTGACTCTGTTGGTGTTCATCACAAATGTGAATCAGCAGATAGTTTGTTGCTGTGATGAAATAAACTCATTATGTCAAGGTGTTTTGAAACCGCAACAAGGACAGGTATTTCCCCACAGAGCTAATTAAATGTATTTGTAATTTTGCGATGAAGACAATACTTTGTGTCGCGCGGGGATGAGTTAACAGCTGGCTTTCTAAGTTTTTCTTTTTCCTATTCACAGAGATTCAGAACAGAGTTTTCAGAGGGAAAGATAACTGGCAGGGTAAGTACTGAGATCTGTGAATAAAATGAATATATTTGAGCGCATGTTTGCCTCTGTGGTGACACTAAAATGACTCGCATCATGTGTGTGTACAGCGTTATAACTGCTACAAACACCACTGGAGTGACACAAGGAAGTCTGTGAGTTTAGAGGTGACACCGGGCGGCATCGACCAAATCGACCCCCAAACGAACCGGGTGGTGTGTTCCTACGACTATCGTAATGTGGAGGGCTTCGTCGAGGTCTCTGATTACCAGGGAGGATTCTGCATCCTCTATGGGGGCTTCAGCAGGCTGGTATGTAGTCATAGAGTTTGTGTCTGTGTGTTTATGTGTTGTTTTAACAAAATTAAGATTTTAATTCCCTCCCTTTTCCCACCGCTTCTTCCTCTCAGCATCTGTTTGCCTCGGAGCAACGGGATGACATCATCCGCAGCGCCATAGAGCATGCCGGGAACTTCATCGGCATCATGCTACGGCTGAGGAAGGACGCCCTGACCTTCGAGGATTTCGTGACGGACAGGTTGGGGAAGTACAGCTCAGACGAGAGCATCACTTCACTGGCCGAGTTCGTGGTGCAGAAGATCACACCTCGACACCCGGTTAGAACACACCACTTAAACCTTTGTATGGTTTTTTGCACATTATTTTGTATTCTGCACATTTATAGCTTCAGACTTTTCATTAGTAGTGTGAAATTGTAAACATGTGTGCAGCTTTGTCTTTAAAAAAAGTTCACATCATTTTCACATCTGTAAAATCTGAAAGTCACAACTCTAAACGTGACTTTGTAAAAGATATGAGCGTCTTTTAAAAAGCAAAATAACCAAACTGATGTTCACTATTACTCTCCCCGCTTCTATAAAGATGCTCTATGATGTCCAATACTTTGATAAATGAGATGGTAATAATTTAAAAGTATCCATAATTACAGTACCTTCATCTGCTCTCAAGCTTTAGTTCTTTCTTGCCTTCTTGAAGTCTATATTTAATCAGTTTTATTAGTTTCATGACTCATCTTTGTGCGGTCTTTTTCCTCAGGAGCCTGTTAAGCGTATACTGGCACTAACAGAGACATGCTTAGTGGAGAGAGATCCAGCTTCATACAACATAGTCACCATCAAACCCTTCGGAGAGGTGAGCGCTCAGAAACTACAGCGTCTTCAGCTTCAGGCTGAAATGTTCACGCTCCAAACCATTTTGTTCACTCTCGTTGTGCGGCCGTGGAGATGAGCGTTAATTGGATCGCCTGTCTTTGTTTCATTATGTATGAACTGCATCACTGCAAGTTAACAGCTCGGATTAAAGCAATTGAGTCTGTGTGTTATGAGTAAACTCTCCCCCTCCCTCCATCCCTCCCTCTTTTTCTCACACTCTTGTCCTCCATCTCGTCTCTCTTCAGGTGTTTGCTCTCATCTGTGATGTAGACAACCCTCAGGTGTTTACAGTTGAATTCATCAGAGGTCAGATCAGGAAGTTTTCCTCCACAGAAAGGTACACACAAACTTTTTCTCTCTCTTATTTTCTGTACTGTTTACTGTTTACTCTTTCCTGTTACTGTGTGCTCGCTGTTCGCACTCCCGTAACACAGATCATTTCTAATGCATTTAGCTGAGTCTGTTTGTATGTGTGTCTGTAGGGACTCCCTGTTAGCCAGCCTACTCGATGGAGTCCGTGCCTCAGGCAACAGGGACGTGTGTGTCAAGATGGCCCCCACGCACCGAGGGCAAAGATGGGGCCTGCTGAGCATGCCCGTGGACGAGGAGGTGGAGAGTTTGCATCTCAAATTCCTGGCAGCACCTCCGAGTGAGTCCGGCCCATCAATCTCACAAGATTCATGAACTTGAATTGGATTTTATATCGTATATTCGTGGTGCCCAGAGGATGAATCCTACTGACTTTAGTCATCCAGTGCTGAAATTAGGTCATAATTTTAGGTCGTCAGCCTCAGCTGTATGTCAGTAGTTCTAATTAACAAATAATAGCATGCTAACGCGCCAAACTAAGATGGTAAACATAATACATGCTCAACGTCGGAGTGCTAATTGTGAGAATGTTAGCATGGTAGCATTAGCCCCAATTTCTGCCTCATGTATTACCATTACATTCACAGAAATAAGCTATGATTATATATTATATTTTATAATATATTTCTTGTATGAAAATGAATAATTCAGTATTCATGACTGGTATTTAAAGTTTTGTTTTAGTTTGTACAACTGCACTAGGAGAGAAGTCATTTCCAGCTACCTGCAACCTGGGAAATGTGTTAAAAATTAATTAAAAGCTTTTTTATTGTGCAACAAAGTGAATATTTTCATCCAGGTGGTTAGAAGAGTTTTTGAGGATTATGGAAATGCCTTCAGATCGGCGTCACGTTCCATTATAAGATCTGGTTTGGTGGTTTTGTTTTGTTAGCTGTGTAACTGGATTAAAATGGTGCGTGAGGTACAAACTGGGGCTGCATTAGTATCACAGAGCAACTAGTGTGGCTGTAGCCTCATGCTGAGTTTAATTGCTCCATCCCTCCTTTCTTTGCTCAGACGGAAACTTTGCAGATGCAGTGTTCAGATTCAACGCCAACATATCCTACAGTGGAGTGCTGCATGCAGTAACCCAAGATGTGAGTGTGTGTTCGATCCCTGTGTGATTTATACCCATCATCTGCCCGAGCAGGATTCACACTCATTTCCCTGTCTTTATCGCTCTCTGGATCTCTCTCCAGGGTCTTTTCTCTGAGAACAAAGAGAAGCTCATCAACAACGCCATCCTGGCTCTTCTGTCGCAGGAGGCTGAGCTACCGGCTCTTAACTCCGAGCTGGAGAGCCATTTCCAGGCCATTCGACGGCTGGTGGCCTCCAAGGCTGGCTTCCAGGCTTTCACCCAGCTGCCTAAGTAAGAACGCAGCCGTTATCCCTCGCCACCTTGCTGCTTTTTGTTTCTTTGAAGTATACTTTCTGTTGAGCTGCTCGTAACAGGCATGCTCTGTCATTCCAAGGTCTGGTCAAGGGTCTGGAGTCACAGATGCAACGTAAATATGAATCCATACATCTCAGTCTGCCCTTTTTTTGCCTGTTTCTTATCCTTCTTGTTCTTCTCCAGAGTCTTTCTTAACTGTCTGTCGACCGGCCCTCTTTTATCTTTGTTCTGCTTTCATCTCTAGCTTTTAGACAGGCACTTCAGAAGAGAGGTTATGTCACTCAGTCGAGCTGCCGGCCTCAATTTGTCTTGACCGTCCACTCTCGCCATCTCATACTCTCATACATATTTTTGTGCCTCCATCTCTCTTCCACTATCTGCTTTGCCCATTTTATCCTCTACATTTCTGTATATCACAATACTTAAAGAACCAAGTAGCCTTTCCGGGTCACTGAGATGTATGAGAGGAACTGTATTTACTGTTTTTGACTTGTTCCTGTGAAGCAAATGAGCCATGATTGGTTTTTCTTGAAAGATTCATTGCGAGAGTAGCTTGGTGTTTCCCCTCACAGACACAGACACTGTACTAACAATCATACATAAAAGGTTTATTTTTTTCTTTAAGGAAAACCTCTTTTATGTTGTTCCACTTCGTAGTTCAGTGAAAGACAAGTAAAAGAAATAACAAGCCACTTCAGAAGCAATGAATTCTTTGTGTATCCAACCCCAGACCTCTTATTAAATAATACAGTCTTTATATGCTTTATATTCAGTTGTTTATGTTCATCTTTTTCAAGGCGTGTGTGTGTCAGTGCTGTTGGTAAATCTGTAAATGTGTGTCTGTTTTTGTCTCAGGTTCAGGGAGAAGTTGGGAGTAAAGACGGTAAAAGCTTTAAAACGAAACAACAACGGTGTGACACATGCTGCTGTCGACATGCTCTGTGCCCTTATGTGTGTAAGTATCTCTTAAATATGTAGACGTCAACCAAATGCATGCATAAATATGAATCATTTAACGTTCCTTTTTTGCTTTCTTGTGTAAAAACTCCTTTTGACTGGTGTCTTGTTGTTTGACCCGAGACCTTTTCCTTCATGTTTCTTTTCCAGCCGATGCACGATGACTATGACCTGAGGCAGGAGCAGCTGAACAAGGCCTCTCTGCTGTCCTCCAAGAAGTTCCTTGAAAACCTCCTTGAAAAATTCATCACTAATGTGGTACATTTCTTCTTATTGTCAGCGAGCCTGAGCTGTGCAGAGTTAGGAAATTGAATTAGAAGTTGTTTGACAAAAGCGTTACTTTTTTTTTAAAATCTCATCTGTCATTCCCTCCTTTTCTTTTCAGGACCATGGAACGGGAGCTTTGGTCATCAGCTCCTTACTGGACTTCTTAACATTTGCACTCTGCGCCCCCTACAGTGAAACAACAGAGGGGCAGCAGTTTGACATGCTGCTTGAGATGGTTGCCTCCAATGGACGCACTTTGTTTAAACTCTTCCAGGTAGGTCACTTCACCTGTCTGCCCTAATTATGATAGTAAAACCAGTGATATAAGTTAAGCAGTGTATTGAATTAAGTTGTTTTATCTCTAGCATCCCTCTATGGCGATAGTGAAGGGAGCAGGCCTGGTGATGAAGGCCATTATTGAGGTACGGTGGTTTCATACATGATGGTTGACTTTAGTTGCTCATGCTTTGTGATTCTAACTAACCTGTGTTTAAATGTAGGAGGGAGACAAGGAAATAGCCACTAAAATGCAGGAGCTGGCGTTGAGCGAAGGCGCTCTTCCAAGACACCTGCACACTTCTTTGTTCACCATCAGCGCTGACCAGCGGATGCTTACCAACAGGTCAAACCTCGATAAATCCACACACTCACACATTCAGTGAATTCTCTACATTTACAGTTTTGTACGTCACCGATACTCTTATCCAGAGAAACATTCGTTGCATGTAACTGTAGAAGAAGGCTCAGTGAGAGCAGATAAACGAGAACAAAATGGCTCAGAGGCTTATCTCCAAATTTTCTTTTATCAGGCAGCTGAGTCGTCACCTCGTTGGCCTGTGGACGGCAGAGAACCCCGTTGCCATGAACCTCTTGAAGAGGATACTGGTAAGGCTTCATATCTGCTCCATTCAGACTTTTAAACAAATATTTGATGCATGTCCAATATTCATGACAGAAGCTATTAGTGTAATGATGGTGATACAGGCAAAGAGCTTCAGGATGGAAGCCAATGCTGGCAGCTGGCAGCTGAGGCAGCCTGTTCAAGTCTTTACTCATCTCACTCTATCTTGTGTGCTCTCAGCCAACAGGCCTGCTGGCGTACCTGGACAGTCCCGACTCTGTCCCAGAGAAAGACGTGGACAGAATGCACATCCGCGACAACTTGAAACTCGCCACGGTATCTGTCCAAAGACATTACATCTGCAGAGTGAACAAAGAAGCTCAATAAGAAAGTATTGTGACATCCGCAATTGTCGTTTTACTGTTTGTTTCCCACAGGACCAGCTAAATCGAAACAAGGTGCCAGAGTGGCAGCGGATAGCAGGCAAAGCAGCCAAAGAGGTGGAGAAGTTTGCCAAGGAGAAGGCTGATCTCGTGTTGATGCACTGGAGAGATAAAATGGGCATAGCCCAGAAGGAGGTGAGGATTTATCTTCCTTTACAAAAGGGCTGATTTACTCCCTGGTATGTATCATACAAGCTGCTGCGGCTGCTGACTGTTTGCTCAGGTGTCTTTTCTACGTGTTGCTCCTGCTCCTGCTGATGCCGAACAGTGCCGCAGAATCCAGAGGCAAACTCGATAACATACTTTGCTGCTGCTGCTGCTGCTTCTGTTATTTTGCATGAAGAGCAGCGACAGCTCTATTGCCGCCTGATTTTCGGGGAAAATCCTACATGTCAGAATGCACATTTGATTTCTCTGTGCCTTGCATATTTGCCGTTGAAACTGCTCGTGCACATTTTCTGTTTAACAGACATTTTTTCCCCTTTTTTTTTTGCAGTTTTGCATTCCAGCAGTGTGTGTTTATTGCTAAATGTGTTATGGGATGACTACGTGTCACAGTTGCACGTAGTTGCTTTAAGGCGAACCTGTGTGGCTGACTATTATCTAAAGTATGTGTGTGTGTGGGTTGAGGTCGGTGTGCGTACAACCTTGGGCCACTGCTGCCTGCTCTTTGATGTTTCTACAAACCTTAAATCACGTCTGCTTTCGAGTAAAGCTACAACCTCAAAACTGACTTCAGCTAAATGTCACGGGGCCTTTTTCCTCTTCTCCTTCTCTTCACTTTCATTTTGAATGATGACCTAAAATGGCTGATCGACTACATGTTTTGATTGGCTTGCTTTCACTTGAATATTCCCTAATCGCATCCATCATTACATGCTAGCACCGCATGCTCCATGTATAATTGTTGTAGCAGCTAATACATCTAAAAGATATAGTGATAGTTTCGTATGTCATTGGTATAATTTAACTCTCCTGACCTGTGACCTGTTTCGATTCATTTCTGTTTGATCCGAGGAACAATAATCTCTCTGTTGTCTCTACCCCACCCTCCCCTTGTCTTGTGTGGTTTCTCTGCTGTCAAACAATGCAGCAGGACAGAAATAACCTGGTAAGTAGGACTGACCAATGGGATCCATGCTGGTTTCTTTACCATGTTCTTTCTTTTTCACCAAACCATTTTTTTTTCCAACATCATGTAACATGTTGAGTGTGTTTTTTTGTTTTTATTAATTCAGCCAGGCGATGGCTTTTCAGCTACAAAGACAATTCCTCATTTGGCTTCAAATAAATGCAAGTAAACAAACATAAATCACTCATATGTCATACTGCAGATCATAGAAGCAAGCATACATTTATGTCCTGCTGTTAACAGAGGACATGTTCCGAGTACCTGTAGTGTTTTGTCATCAATAAATAATGACCACACTGAGTTTGAAACATGAGTATAAACAGAAGGACCTTTGCCAATCAGCCTGTAAGGCCTGTGGAAAAGTATTTTACATTGCCCACACACTGTTTATCTTGCAGTCAATAGCCTCGAATAATAATGTCACCACACGATGCATCACGCGCTCCCTTTGCAAAGAATCGCCCAGCAAGAATTACAGAACACACCCAATGTTGGGATCCCATCTTGGTTTTTGTGTGTCATAACTTTATTTTCTATGTTGGTATCATGACGACATTATTTATGTTTTTTTTTCTTCTTCTCTCGTTGTACTAATCATTTCTGACTTTCTCCCTTCTGAAAAAACATTTTGTCATACACGCTGGTTCATTTCACTTCTGGTGTTCTCTGTCTGTGTGAAATGTTTGTCATGTTGTCGCCATTTTAACTTCACAACTCTCTTCATGCCATGAGCTGAAAAGGACAGATATTAAATGCTGCGAATGATGATGGATGATGAGTTTTGCATCTTTCCTTCGTTTTCAGAACCCAAACCAAAAGCCTGTCATCCTGAGGAAGAGGCGGCAGAGAATAAAGATTGAAGTCAATTGGGAGCTTTTCTACTACAGGTCTTCTTTCTTTTTTCCAACCTTTAGTTCATAAAACATGCTCAAAACCAGCTCGACGTCCTAACTTTCTCTTCTGTCCTCTTAAGATTCCAGCTCGACCATGCCCGGTCCAACCTCATCTGGAACCTGAAGACAAGGGAGGAGCTGCGCGATGCTCTGGAAGGGGAGATGCGTGCCTTCAGCGTGGACCGCGAGCTCGGCAGTGCCACCGTCATCTCCTGGAACCACCAGGAGTTTGAGGTTTGTGCTCAGCCGGGAATATGTGTCTGGATCTCAAGATTAGAACACTAACATCTGAGATGCATGGAGTTTTTTACGCCAGGCGAGTATCTCTCAGAGAAATACAGGGTTATTTCTAAAATGTGTGTGTGTGTGTTCTTGTTTGCAGGTGAAATACGAGTGCCTTTCAGATGAGATAAAGATCGGGGATTATTACCTGCGCCTGCTACTTGAAGAGGATGAAAACGAAGAATCGAACGCCATCAAGAGATCGTAAGGCTTCAATACAACAGCACTGATTGAAATGAATTATCATTCTGCAGTGAATCCAAATAGCTGATCCGTGCTTCCTCCTCTCTTTGTTCTTAGATACGAGTTCTTCAACGAACTCTACCATCGCTTTTTGCTTACACCCAAAGTTACGATGAAGTGCCTGTGCCTGCAGGCGCTCGCTATAGTCTATGGGAAGTGCTACGAGGAGATCGGCCCCTTCACAGATACTAAATACATTGTGGGAATGCTGGACAGAGTGAGTACAGACTGTCACTGTGAGAACTAATATTAGTTATGGAAGTGTTTTTATGTCCTTTAATTTATCTCTGAATCTTCTGTGTTTACAGTGCACAGACAAACTGGAAAGAGACAGACTCATCCTCTTCCTCAACAAGCTCATTCTCAACACGGTAAGCTATCAAAACTGTTCATTTAACCCACAATTCTGACTCTGTCTTGAGTTATAATTCATTTTTTTTGCCGTGCAGAAAAATGTGAAGGAGGTGATGGACTCGAATGGAGTGCGTATATTGGTGGATCTGCTCACCTTGGCACATCTGCATACCAACAGAGCTACTGTGCCCCTGCAGGTAAAAGCACGACCGTAGCTTTCAAAAGAACATGAATATATGAAATCAATGTCTCCGTATTAATGTGGTAATTCTCTTGTGAGATTAGTTTTAATTCAACCTTCACCCACGTGTGAAAACCTGTCTGCAGTGTCAAACAATGTCTCGTTAATTTCCCACAGAGCAACGTGCTGGAGGCATCGCCAGACATGAAGAGAGAGAGTGAGAAAGAGTGGTACTTTGGTAACGCAGACAAGGAGAGAAGAGGACCTTTCAGTTTTGAGGAAGTATGTGAAAAAATGCCCTGATTTGTTGTTTTTATCATGTCTATATTGAGTAAAAATAGCCAGCTAATATAATTTAATCTTATAGAAATATTCCATGTTTAAATATCTCTTGTAGTTGCTGCAGTTTATCTTTATGTTTTTACTTTCCCTTCCCTCCAGATGCAGGAGTTTTGGAGCACGGGCGTCCTGACGGCGAAGACGCGCTGCTGGGCTCAGGGGATGGACGGATGGCGTCCCCTGCAGGCCATCCCCCAGCTCAAATGGTGCCTCCTGGCTACTGGACAGGCAGTGATGAACGAGTCTGACCTGGCCACACTAATCCTTAACATGCTCATCACCATGTGCTCATACTACCCCAGCAGGTGGGTGAAGGAGAAAATATCTTTTTTGTAGCAGTATAGTTTGTATGATGGTTTTTGTTTGAAACATGTTTATTTACTTTTTACTCAGGGACCAAGATAATGCGATTATCCGTCCTTTGCCTAAGATCAAGAGGATGATCAGTGACAATGCTTGCCTTCCTCACATCGTCCAGGTACCTGCACAATCTGAATTAAGATATGATGTGTCATATCCTCTTTGGAGAATTGCTCAATTCAACAAAATGACATTGTTTTTCTATGTCCTCTCCAGCTACTGTTGACCTTCGACCCCATCCTGGTGGAAAAGGTAGCCAACGTACTCTACCTGGTGATGCAGGACAACCCTAATCTGCAGCGTCTCTATTTAACCGGGGTCTTCTTCTTCATCATGATGTACACGGGCTCCAACGTGCTTCCTATCGCAAGGTGAAAACACGCAACAAATGGCACATGGCTTCAAGAAAAATAACTTAAAAGTGGATGTAAAAATTAGAAATTAGACATAAAATATTGCACCTGTGGCACTCATAACATGTTGATATTGACCTCTGTGGTTTCTTTAGGTTCCTGAAGTACACACATCTGAAACAAGCCTTTAAATCAGAAGAGGTAAAGTTGATTTGTCCCTTTTTTTTTTATAAATTACAACGGGTTATATCTTGTGAATCCTTTTGAAAATAACACTTGTCTGTTGTGCCTCCTCCCCAGGCTAAGGGTCAGGACATTGTGCAGCGTAGTGTTCTGGGTCCGGTGCTGCCCGAGGCCATGGTTTGTTACCTGGAAAACTACGAGGCTGAGCGCATCTCTGAGATATTCCTTGGAGAGTTTGACACACCTGAGGCCATTTGGAGCAGTGAGATGAGGTAGATATTAATCCGTAGTCTAATTCGTATGATCTAAAAGGCAATGCAAAGTGAAATTTTAATAGATTGTGATTGAACGCTTTGAAACTTTGTTTTTAGACGCATGATGATTGAGAAGATTGCTGCCCACGTCGCTGACTTCAGCCCCAGGCTGCAGAGCAACACGCGGGCCCTCTACCAGTACTGCCCCATCCCCGTGATCAGCTTCCCTCAGCTGGACAACGAGCTCTTCTGCAACATCTACTACCTCAGACACCTGTGCGACACCACCCGCTTCCCCAACTGGCCCATCCGAGATGCTGTATGTCTCTTTTTTTTTCTTACTTATCCAAGCGTGTACCTCCTGATCAATGTCCTTTTTTTTTAAACATTGTGATCTATCACTGTTACCCCTCCAGGTGAAGCTGCTAAAAGACACTCTTGAAGCCTGGAAGAGAGAGGTGGAGAAAAAGCCTCCCTCTATGTCTGTAGATGACGCCTACGAAGTCCTCAACCTCCCCAAAGGACAGGGGCAGTGAGTGACCTTTGATTTCTTATTCGTCTTGTGTCATGAATCTTTTATTTTTTTAATAAGTAGCAATACACATTTAGTACGTAGGCGAGGGTGGAGGAGTGGATGGAATGTGGGCGATAACAAAAGAAAAAACGATGAATAATGATGTGAAATTAGATTGTATGACTCAACAAATGTTGGCGTTTTTGTCTTCAGGCACGAGGAGAGTAAAATCAGGAAAGCTTACTTCAGACTGGCGCAGAAGTACCATCCTGACAAGAACCCCGAGGGCAGAGTACGTGTTATCATCATTACTGACACGATATGTACGCGAAGACTTGCATAGCTTTATCCACAGATTTCATTTTCAACTTGTATCTTTCAGGACATGTTTGAGAAAGTCAACAAAGCCTACGAGTTCCTTTGTACAAAATCTGCACGAATCCTGGACGGCCCCGACCCAGAAAACATCATCCTCATCCTCAAAACTCAGAGCATCCTGTTCAACCGACACAAACAAGGTAAGTCGACGGATCAGCTTTCTTTCTAAATTATTACAGTAAAACTCGACTCACCACTTCACTGTCTACACACAGAACTGGAACCTTACAAATACGCCGGTTACCCCATGCTCATCAAAACCATCACAATGGAAACGGAGGACGAACAGCTCTTCTCCAAGACCTCCCCTCTCCTCCCGGCTGCTGTCGAACTGGCCTTCCACACCGTCAACTGCTCGGCTCTGAACGCGGAGGAGCTGCGCCGTGACAGTGGCATGGAGGTAAAAACATATTCACAAATCCTGAAATCTCAACCGGTCTACATGAAACATATCCGTCCGTCTGTACACGAATGTGGTGATCGAATGAATGATAAATTGTTGTGTGTAACCAGGTGTTGTTGGAGGCTCTTTCTCGCTGTGTCGCCGTGTTAACTGCATCTAGCAAGCCTGAGGACATGGCTGTACAGGTAAAATAACAGTCTCTGTTTACCTGTGGGTCAGTACTGCACTGCTTGTAGTGATTTCCTTTAACATTTTTTCAACACTTGAATGTGCCGCAGGTGTGCGGGCACATCTGTAAGTGCTACAGTGTAGCAGCCCAGTTTGAGGAATGCAGGGAAAAGATCATCGAACTGCCGAATATCATCAGGGACCTCTGTCACATCTTGTTCTATGGAAAGGTGAGAATCTTGCACCTGCTGCACTTGTTTTCTGTATGTAATCTTCTATCTGTACTATTCTTCAATGTCTATATGTCATTGCTAGATTATCTGTGAGATCTCAAACCCTAAAAACTGTTTCATACTTGTTCTACAACCAGACAGCTTCTTGAAGTTTTTACAAAGACGAATTTCTCTCAATCTTGATTCATGTTCCCTCCCTCGCCTCCTCTCAGGGTCTCCCGAAAACTGCAGCCTTGGCAGTCCAGTGCGTGAGCTCCTTCGCGGTGGATTTCTTCCTACAGACCCATCTGTACCACGCTGGTGTGCTCTGGCACCTTCTGGTCCACCTCTTCAACTATGACTACACCCTGGAGGAGAGCGGCGTGCAGACGAGCCAGGAGACAAACCAACAGGAGGTTGCAAACAGCCTGGCCAAGCTCAGCCTCGTGGCTCTCAGCCGCCTGGGAGGCTTCACCCAGACGCCGCACACCCCAGACGGGAACAATCCCGTTTCGGAGACCAACGGCATCGAGGGCACGCCTCCAGAGAACCCCACCATCCGCAAGAGCTTAGCAGCCATGCTGACGCCATACATCTCAAGGAAGCTAGGAACAGGATCTCCTGCTGAGGTATGTTGTATAGGTGGATACAGAGTGTGTATATATACATAAACCTCAACATCAGACTGAGCTCCACATTTCCTCTTGTGCGTTTAGGTGTTGAAGCTGCTGAATAGTAACTCAGAGAATCCGTACTTGATCTGGAACAATGGGACACGAGCCGAGCTGCTGGAGTTCCTGGAGCGTCAGCAGGAAGGAAACATCAAGAGGGTAGGAATAACATATACTACTTCCTTTTCTAATCTTTATTTATTTCTTAATTTCTCCCAAACAATACATAACAAGTATAAGTATCCAAGCTAGTGATGACGCAACTTCTCTTTTGTCTTTTCTGTCTTTTTAGGGAGAGAACGATGAGAGCTTTGGTGCAGAGTTTCTGTTCACTGATCACAGCAAAGAGCTGATAGTTGGAGAGATTTTCGTCCGGGTTTACAACGAGCAGCCAACTTTTCCTCTTGAGGTGAGCAGAACGACAAACCACATTAAATCTGCTTTAGTTATTGTTTGTCCTGTCCTTAGTCTTCTGTTTACTAAAGAGTTTTTATGTGGAATTGACTGAAAGTCCATTTAATTTGTAGCATTTTTAATATTTAACAGCCTTTTTTTTGTTTATTTTCACCATAAAATAGACTACAAACTTTTAAATGTGTTGTTCCGTCTCTGGTTCTAGTATCCAAAAGCATTTGCAGCCAGTCTGCTGGACTACGTAGGCTCCCAGGCCCAGTACCTCCACACTCTGCTGGCCATGAGTCAGAGTAACAAGGTGGAGTCCCAGCAGCACGCTGAGAGGCTCCGCTTCGCTGAGATGGCTTTAGAGGCTCTGCGCAATGTCATCAAGAACAACCCTGGTGAGATCTGACACTTCCTCCGGCGGCTAACCTTTTGTTGTGCTGTTTTATTTAGAAGTCCTAATTTCGGAGCGTCTCTCTCTAAACAGCTCTCTCTCTCTCTGTAATTCCAGGTTCAGAGACAGAGTGCATCGGTCACTTCAAACTCCTCTTCTCGTTGTTGCGGGTTCATGGAGCCGGCAGAGTACAGCAGCTGGTGTTGGAGGTAGAGATTCTTGGTCCTGATATCTGATTGCTGTGGTTTCCAATATGTCGCTGCATTTTAGTCATATTGGTTTCCTCTGCAGGTTGTGAATACTGTGACATCAAACCAAGAATGCGTTAGCAACATCGCAGAGTCGCTCGTGCTGTCCAACCTTCTGCTGCTGCTGCACTCGCTCCCCTCCAGTAAGAAGAAAACGAGTCACTGGTTTACCTTTTTATTCTGCAGTGTTGTATCTCGATTAAAACGTCTTTTTTTGTTTGTTTTTTTTTTGCATCATTTAGGCCGACAAATTGTGCTGGAGACCCTGTATGCACTGACTTCTAACACAAAGATAGTCAAAGAGGCTATGGCCAAAGGTCAGTGTAATTCTATCTGAAGAGTGTATTTATGTGGATTTTCAGTGCACAGACGCTCATGTTCAGTCTCTTTGTTCCCCAGGGGCTCTGATCTACTTGCTCGACCTCTTCTGTAACTGCACACATCCCCAGGTTCGCACACAGACTGCAGAGCTCTTCTCCAAGATGACCTCAGACAAGCTGGTCGGGCCAAAGGTCGGTCTGGACAGATAAAAGCAAAATAATACTTATCCTTGTTTCATTTTCACGCATCATCATATCGTCATCTTCTTAATCGTTATTCATTGTTTGCTCTCGGCCAGGTGCGTCTGACGCTGATGCGTTTCCTCCCTGGTGTGTTCATGGACGCCATGCGAGACAATGCCGAGGCAGCGGTGCACATATTCGAAGGAACGCACGAGAACCCTGAACTCATCTGGAATGACAACTCAAGGGAGAAAGTGTCCACCACTGTCCGGGAGATGATGCTCGAGTATGACATGAGCCCGGTTTGATAACGTATTCAACTAACAGCTAGTCTGATGTGATGTTTAACGACTTTTTTTACTTTCTTCAAATTTTCCAGGCACTTTAAACAGCAGAAAGATAATCCTGATGTGAACTGGAAAGTAAGTGCAGATATATAAATATATATAACTTACTATTAACAGTTTTTTATGATTTCATGTGACAATAACTTCTTGTCTTGTGTGCTCAGATGCCAGAGGACTTCACGGTGGCTTCTGGAGCAGGACAGGGCGAGCTGGAAGTCGGTGGAGTCTTCTTGCGTATCTTCATCGCTCAGCCAGGCTGGGTGCTACGCAAGCCTCGAGAGTTCCTGGTGTCCCTCCTGGAGACCATGACTGAACTGCTGGAGAAAAACAACCCCAACGTGAGCTGCCTTAACCGAGACACAAAAACCAACCGATACTTTCACTTTTTCTGTATTCTTACATCTCTGATCTCCTGCAGGGTGAGGCCCTGGAGACCGTTACCACGGCAGCGGTATGTCTGTTCAGTACACAGACTCAGCTGGCCGACCAAGTTCCCCCTCTGGGTCACCTGCCTCGTATCCTGGCAGCACTCAACCACAAGAACAACGCCGTGCCCAAGAGCTCCATCCGCCTCCTCCATGTGCTCTCAGACAATGAGGTGTGTAGCTGAATGCCTAGATGTATATAGTTGCTATAGTTGCTGTAATATATATGCTCTATATACGCCTGTTTCAAACCTTGTATTTAAAAGTCGAGTCCAGTTTTACTTGCTGCAGTTTTTTCAAATTAAAGGATATTGACATTTACCAGGCAGGAAAAGGTCTGAGGAGATCTGCTGAGATGCATCATGAGAACTTTTTGGAGTTTAACTCATACTAAAGACTAAAAGTCCATTACTGACCATTTCCCACATGAAAATCAGAGCAGACTTTTTGTTATAAAGCTCGTCTTGTTTCTACCCCATGGCACATTAACATTATTAACTAAAACTGTCTTGTTTCGTGTAGCTGTGTGTACGCTCCATGGCTTCTCTGGAGACCATCGGCCCCCTCATGACTGGGATGAAATGTCGGCCCGACATGGCCGGATTGGCTTGTGAAGCTCTCAATCGCATGTTCCAGAAGGAGCAGACTGAACTGGTGGCCCAGGTAAACTGTTGTTTTTTTTATTTTATTTTTTTTATATCATGTTTGCTAACCATGTCAGATGAATGGGTATCAATAAGTATTTTGTTACTGAACTGAACAGGCTCTGAGAGTGGAGCTGGTTCCATACCTCCTGAAGCTTCTCGAAGGAATCGGCCTTGAGACACTTGACAACCCTTCAGCCACAAAGGCCCAGATAGTAAAGGCTCTGAAGTCCATGACTCGCAGTCTGCAGTTTGGAGAACAGGTATGAAAGGAAAACATGACCAGCAGGATTATCCGTTTGAAACATTTGATGATTACTGTTTTTTTATTTGCTAATTATTTAATTGTTCAAAATGACATCCTGCTGGTTATTTGAAACTCTTAACCAATCACTGCTCTGCAGGTGAATGAGATTCTAGCGAGGTCCTCGGTGTGGAGTGCTTTCAAAGACCAGAAACACGATCTTTTCATCTCAGAGTCTCAGACCGCCGGCTACCTGACAGGTAAAATGTTTCTCTAAACTTAACCTGCTACTGAACACTCACGCATCACTAAAGCTGACATTTTCTTAGCAAGCGAAGCTGTTAAACGATTTTTCTATGAGTGTTTAAAAAGGTAAGCCTCGGATGCTTTTCTCTGAGCTGTCGTTGAATCTTAATGCTTTGCTTTATCCTAAAAACCACCTTGTGGCTGATCCTCACTTGTGCTTAAACCCAGCAACCCTTTCTCTCTCCACTTCCTTTAACTTCCTGGCTCTGCCCTTCCCTTCCTCTTTGTCCCTCCACATTTCCTCCTCAGGGGTATCCACTCCTTCTCTCCTGGCAGCCAGCAGCCCACTGAGAGGTGGGCTCTAGACTCCTAAGCTGGGCCCTCACAGCCCTCCTCTCTCTTGCTCTGATGCAGGTAGTCTTTGACCTGACGTTTGCCTCTTTACCTTCCATCTTTGACCCACACTTCATTTTCCATTCCCACCTCTCCATCTTCACGGTGCTGTAAAATGTCATAACATCTTCCTCTCCATCCACAAAGTCTTTATTACATAAAAATGCCCATGACAGTTGGAAATAAATAAAAAATGGACCTGACATTCACGCATGAATGTGATTGCTGTCCCGTGTGATGTGATTTGGGAAAGGCCAGTGGACTTCCATTCTGCTGTGGGCAAGAAAATAGCATAGTTGATAGCTTGAAGAAATGATGCAGTATGTAGCTAGTAATGAAAAATAATGCCTTTTACAAGACCGCTCAACAAAAAGTCAACCGACAAATAAATACAGGCAAATATAATTCAGAGTTTGCCCTCTACTGACCATCCACAGGAATATTGTTACTCATTAAAGAGTTGAGTTAAAATGATCTCTCATTCTTCATATTAGTGTGGTAGAGTGTATTCTTATTTAAAATACAAAAGAAGAACATAAAAGTGTTTTATATTGTAGAACGATGGCACGCAAAGACCAGAAGCTGATTAAACACATGAAAAACAAGTAGTGGTAGTGACATTATTTACATGAACTGCAATATTCTAAATGTTGTGTCACTGATTTCAGTAGCTGTGATTTCATTATTGAATTATCTAGATAAGAGTGTTAAAGCTGAAATATATTTATATCATATATATCATTGTCATATCCCTCTTCCCTTGCTACTTACCAGAGGCTGATTAATGACTAAGATGCATCATTACATCCCATTCATTCACTCATTCGTTCATTCATCGTGCCAATGCAAAACACTCCTTCAGTGGATCCTTAATGAATATACATGACATCAGGCATGACATGTTGGATAGCCCTATGTGTCATGAAATGTTACGCTAACTTGTTTGACTCGCAGGTTCAGTTTTAGGATGCGATAGGATGTTTAAAAAAAAAAAAACAGTCCTTATGGGAGGAAATTGGCTCCAGTTAATCGGCTCTCAGCTTTTTTCTGCTCCAAGCTATCATTAATGTTTAATAATGAAACTGAAATTGTAATACTCCACATCTTGTTGTACTCAGTTTCTCAATTCACAATTTCTGTTTTCTAAAATATCAAAAAACAATGTAAATCCCACACAAAGACTAAAATAGGGACAATAGTGGCCAATCAAAATACATGAAAGTAGCTTCATTGGGGAAAAAACACTGAGAGACACAATCCTGAGAGCAACCACAAAACGTAAATCACATGTGGAAATCAATGTACTTCCACCACGTTCTTATAGATTTACACAAAAAAAGGATATAAATGCTGCACTGCAGCAGATATTTCTATCTTAAAACTGTCCTTCATTCCTATAGTTTAGTACATCATCGTAGCGCTCTAGCTCTCCTGTCCAGTCTCACCTGTACTGAATCTTCACTATCTTCCTGTCACCTGTAGGTCCAGGAGTAGCAGGCTACCTTACAGCAGGAACTGGCACCACTGTAATGCCCAGCGTCCCACCCCCCGTGGACAACGACATTGGAGACCAAGGCTGACGGACACACAACACAAGACGTCACGCTCAGGCACCCAGACTGCCCTGCAGCTTCACGGCCGCAACTCAGAGAGGGACCGTTCAGCTCCCGGACGAGGGGATGGAGAGAGAGAAAGACGGAGGAGAGCCGGGCCGTCACTGACCGTCACCAAAATCTCTGCAACACCTCCTCCAGTATCACTCTCCTCTCCCCTCACAAACGGCACTCAAGTCTTCATAAACACTTTGAAATTGTTTTAACGGATGACCACATTTGTTTCGTTTCTGTGCTACTTTTCTTGTTTCTTCCAATGACACAGAAGAGTTTACTTTTTGTATGAATATATTTTTTACTCTAGATTTTGTTTTTTTTCCATGAGAAAGACTGAGGCTTACTATAGGTTAACCGTCTCTTCTCTATTATCTTATTCCTCTTTGTCATATCCTGATTGGCTACTCTTACCCTAAATCCAAAACAGAGGGTACTCGGCCTCATTTGTGACAAAATTGTGCACAGGACCTATCCACCTCTTACATAAACATGTCATTTACTAGTCTACATAATGGATTCTCATAGGGTAAAAGGAAAAAACAATGTTAAAACAGTTTGATTTCTCTGCCCTGATTTTTGACTGAACCCTCTGACTGATGCTGACCTGTTGCCTGGTTTGGTCAGGCCTAGTTGACACACATCTGCTCTCCAAATGTTCCAGCTTCTTATGCCTCTGATCTTAATTCATATTTCATTCTGCTCTCTCTCTCTTTGAAGGCTACCCTTTCTGCCTCACATTTTTTTTAAAAAGTAATTCTCCGTCCCCCACCCCCTCCCCCCCCAGAATGCAAAAAGCACTAGAATATTTATAAGTGAATAATAACCACCAGAAATGAGCTTCTGCTAAGACATGACGAATGACTCTGATTATGAATCTATGTGAAAGACTAGTGCAATTTGTGAAATGTTCAATGTAATATTGCGTATATAAACTTTCTATATTGAATGTACATTAAAAAAAAAAAAATCTGTCGCACTTGTACATAAAATTTTAAGAATAAAAGGGAACCCACAGTGTTGTTCTTTTGTATTTACATGTGTGATTGTGGAAGTAACAGCTTTCAACAGAATGAGCTGTCCATTGTTTTTAATGTTTGAAAATATATCTATACAGGAACCAACAGCAGCTTGTCTTTGCCAGATAAGAAGGTATTTTGTCAGCGTGAAATGATCTCAAAGTATCGGTTTGAATTTTCTGTTCCATGTAGAGTTATTTTTTTAGAGACACGACTTCCAAAGGTACCACTGTAAAAATGAGTTCAGCCACAAAATAATTTCAGTCCCGACAGTGTCGACAAGGCCTTGAAACATAAATTGCATCTACATGTTGGGAAAAACAGACTGAATAGTTTAACTAATAAATATATAAAAATATGTTTGGTTTCTGGTCAGCTATTAACCAATAACCTCACTATCCTGGCTACAGCCAGGCAACACGATATGAAATTTGCTCACAAAATTTAACAGTCCATACTTACAGGCTATGAAAGACAGGTTTTTCTTCTAAACAAATTATAGATCACATGTAGGAGCTTGCATATTTTATTGCAAGCTTTCTTTTAGAGGATAAACAATTGTAACAGCTTAGAAACATAAGTGCTTACAGCTGGATATATTTTGTTATTTTGTGTATCTATATTATACAAATATTCTATACTTTTAAGGGAACATTCTCTAAGGAGGATGTTAGAGACTTGTGGCTTCTCTGGAAAGAGGAAAACTGGCCGGCAAAATATTTGATTGGATATTAAATATAGCAACCTAAACATTTAAAATGGCTTTACCAGGTTGATTCTGACAGTCCCCATAATCCTCTAAATTCCATAATTTGCAAAATTATTCCAGGAAAAATAATAATTATGATTTCATTTGTTACCAGATACTGATACCTGATACCAGACATGGCTTTTATTTAGGTTCATGTATGGATATGACATATACGATTTGATGCAGAATTGCCCTAAATATAATAAAGATAGATAGATAGATAGATAGATAGATAGATAGATAGATAGATAGATAGATAGATAGATAGATAGATAGATAGATAGATAGATAGATAGATAGCTTATATTTATCTATACATGTATACTTATATAATAAAAATAATAATGTATGCTATTATTTCAGTTTTAGAGTTACTACATTTACTTAAAGTTGCCGCTGCGGAACTCTTCAACGCTTTGTGTCCGTCCACCCGGTCAAATTAGCACGTAACACCGGAAGTCACGCTGTTGGCGCGAATAACAACAACAGAGCAGATGTTTTAATTTACCTCTCGACATTAAATTATCATAAAATATATTGTAACGTCTTCAGTACGATGGACACTGGCAACCATTTGTTTACGATAATATGAATGCTAATGTTTATTTAACGTTGTACACGGTTGTTTGAACGTTAGCTCAGACTGACAGCGGCGTTAAACTGTTTTATTGACATTGAAGCTTGTTCCCCATGACCTGTTAGAGTTCATATTTACTCCTGTCACTGCCTGCTTGTTTGTCTGACAGTCCAGAGGAGGTAAGTAGACACCAGTTTAGCATTTGCTTGCTCGCGTAGTCATCCTCAGAGGCTAACGTTACTGCTAAGTTCAGCTGATGCCACTGTAACACACGTTAAATCTTATTATCAGTCTTTATTCAGGCTGACCATGTCCAAAGACAAAGACAAGGAAGGCTTCATTGTGAAGTTTGTGGAGAGTAAAGGACAAAAAACAGAGTATGCTGTCAAGGCTTACGAGGTAAACAGCTCCCATCATCATCACAGCTCATCACTGCTCTCTGCCTTGTCTTTGTTGACAGCTGCTGATGATGATGATGTTTACTTCATGTTCACACAGGCCATTCTGGAGCTGCAGTCTGAGAAGTATTTGAAAACCGTCGACGAAGATGCTGTTTTACAGATGGACCAGAACGACAAGTCTCTGTTTGTCTTCAGCAGCTTCACCACGCCGGCCTTTCTGCACTGCAAAAAGGTCCGAGTCATTATTTTTAATGCATCGAAAACTGAATTTTTGATTTGATGACTCATCTTTAAAAACGTTTCTCTTCGCCCCTTTTTCGTCCTGTAGCTTGGCTGCAGAGTGGTGAGTCCACTGGTGGTGCTGTACTGCCTGCATCACCAGCACTGTGTCCCCAAGGCAGAGAAGCCCGTCTATAACATGGCCATGGCTGGCATCACCATTTCCTGCACCAGCCTGGATAAAGAAACGCGGGTTAGTTCGCTGTGTCTGTTACTTAACAGATCTTCTTTTCAGCTGAATATATCATATGAGTATTATATTCTGCTGCTGCCAATAAATTACCCTAAATTTTCCACAAAAATAAACAAAAAGTTCAGGATAAAATCAGAATGATACGCAGATACAAATCAAAGCTGCTGTCTCAAGCAGGGTGGTGATGTGAGGATATGTTAGGTGTATGTCTCAGCTGAATTCATAAATATAATAACTTATTTTTAGGAGCTCAGAATGTAGCGAGTAGAAAATATGAAACTCTAATTAACTGTTTAATGTGGTGTACAATGAACGTTCTCCATACGGGGTTAAGAGCTTCTGTGTCTTCTAAAGTTTGAATGTGTCTCTCTCTCTCTACAGATGGAGGTGATGGATCTGGTGCAGCTCATGGGTGGGCGAGTCTATCTCGACCTAAATGTGTCTGTCACACACCTGATAGCAGGAGAGGTGGGCAGCAAGAAATACCTGGTAGCTGCCAGCTTGGGTAAACCCATCCTGCTGCCTGCATGGGTCAAAGCCTGCTGGGAGAAATCTCAGGACAGGTATGTACTCTAGTCAAAGCTGACATTTCTGTTTGAATATCCACTGTAGAACGATACATACTGATTTTTTTTGGGATGTTTTCTTGATCAGATGAACTCTTTCATGCACTAAAAATCCTGTGACCTTCAGTCTTTTCAGGTATACAGATCTGCCCGTCGAGGACTATCTGTGCCCCGTGCTGCGCGGCTGTACTGTTTGCGTGACAGGCCTCTCCAGCACAGAGCGTAAAGAGGTGCAGCGGCTCTGCGAGCAGCACGGAGCCAACTACACGGGTCAGCTCAAGATGAATGAGTGCACACATCTCATCGTTAGTGAACCAACAGGCAAGTCACCAGTTAGAGGACATTAGATATCTTGACTTTTTAGTTTTTGTTCACTCCTTCTACCCTCGTGGCGTTAGTGAGATTCTGAGTACTTGGTATTTGTGTACAGGTCAGAAGTACGAGTGCGCGCGGAAGTGGAATGTGTACTGCGTGTCTCTGCACTGGCTGTTTGACAGCATAGAGAAGGGCTTTTGTCAAGACGAGAGCAGGTACACTGTGGAGCGCAACACATCAAAGAGCACCCGACCGCACACTTCGACCCCGACTGGCACCAACAAGAAGGAGGGTAAGCCACAGACTGATGTGCACTTGTTTATTGAATTTAAAATGTTCCTTATAATCCTCATAGTGTGATAGGAATCGAGTCTGTAATATATTATAATGAAGAATCCTGTTTTTAACTCCAGAGGGTCCATCTCTGTTGGGCTTGAGCCACATTTCTGTCAATGCCAGCATGACAATAAACGACACGGCCCTCACCAACGCCACCGTCAGCCGCCTGGAAGCTCCAGACCCCATAGACAGTCTGGACATCACTGTCTGCCCAGCTGATGATATACTGGATGGCTGTAAGGTCAGTAGGAGAGTGGACAGTTCCTCTGTAATCTCTTGGTTAGACTTGTGAAAGACAAATTTGAGGTTTTTGTTTCACACGTGTTAAATATTTTGCAGCTTTATCTGTGCGGCCTGCCGGGGAAGAAACTGGAGAAGCTGCGGCGTCTCGTGAACGCTGCAGGAGGTCTGCGCTTCAACCAGCCCAGTGAGGAGCTCACACATGTGGTCATGGGAGAGCTCGACCAGGACCTGAAGAATTTTCTCACCAAAGCGACACACAGGTTTGGACAACAAAGATTATTACTTTTAACCCATCGTAGATTTCTAAGATCTTGAATCCCAAGTGCTGAAAGTACTGTTGCAGTTTAGCAGTTTTACAGCATGTCAGACCACTGAGATGATGTTCTGTCTGTATGTCTCTTCACAGACCTCATGTAGTAACAGTGCAGTGGCTGCTGGACAGTTTCTCCAAAGGCAGTCTGCTCCCAGAAGCAGGTTACCTCCACCCTGGCTGTCTGCCCCCTGCTCCGGCTGCTGTATCAGTGCCTGCTCATCATACTCCCACCTCCAGGCCCTCAATTGGTCCCCCTGTGGGCAGTCCCAGCACACCGAGGCATAACAAGGCAGAGGAGGATCTGCTCTCACAGTACATGGATGATGACCCTACAGTAGGTAAGTGTCTGTTGTTGAACTTAGGCTAATGAAGAGATTTTACATATTTATATACTGCAGCTAATTTTGCTTTCATCCTTCAGTTGACATGCCTCCACCAGCAGAGGGCAACAGCAGGAGGTCCATCAGTACAGCTGCAGAGCCTCAGCCTGAAGTCTGGACATCAAATCAGACCAGAGGTCCAGACTCAACCCTGCAGGAAGCCAGCGAGGCAGGCCTGTTTTTTGGGAAGTGTTTCCTTCTCGTGGGTTTCGGCACCGAGGCCGAGGCCCAGCTCTCTCTGCTGGTGACAGAAAATGGAGGCCGGGTGCTGATGGGCCGCACGCGCGCTGTGGCA
The DNA here is from genome assembly GCA_036365135.1 of Miichthys miiuy. Lineage (NCBI taxonomy): Eukaryota > Metazoa > Chordata > Actinopteri > Sciaenidae > Miichthys > Miichthys miiuy. Next base: position 6,927,044 of record CM071618.1, read on the forward strand.
GACTACGCTGTGGTCCCCCTGCTGGGCTGTTCAGTGGAGGCCACAGTGGACGAGGTGGTCACTGATACCTGGCTGGTAAGATCATAGTCTCACTGTTTTTATTGTGTCTGTATCAGTGTGGCATTATTAGTCATTTCAGCACCATCTGTCGATCAACTGAACAAACAAACGGGAAAATTTTTTTTTTTTTTGTTCATCATCCTTTATTAGACGTCAGTTTTAAGGGCAACACCCACAATTTCCAAGCTGAAAATGATGACACAATGTCAACAACAAATTTTCATTATCACTGAATTGTTCAGGTCAATTATGAAGCATAAATACCAACAATATCTGTAAATATACATTTTCTATCTGTTGTGTCATATGAAAGAGCTTGATAAGTTTTAACCTGACTGTTATGTTATGTTAATTTTCAGGCCATGTGTGTGGAGAAGGAGTGTGTTCTGCAGCTGTCCTCCAATCCTTTGTTCACCCCGGTTCCTGTGATGGACGGACGTTTTCCTCTCAGAGATTGCGTCCTCTCCGTCAGCCAGTTCACCGGAGCGGAGCGGGAGTCTTTGGTGGAGCTGGCCAAGCACCTCGGAGCCAAGTATGGTTACATCGCCGCCTGGTCACACATGCTGTTTTACTCTTAGGCTACATACATGTACTGATATAAAGAGCTGCAAAGTTCCTTACATGTTTAAAGATTGCAACAATACTAGTAGTTTTCGGTGTATTACATATGTATGGAGACTTGTACTGTAACTACTGTTTTTGTGTCAAAAACTGGAATTTCCATTGTGCTCTTTTTAGCTTTTGGATCTCCTGGGCTGCTAAACTCACATAGAGGAAGTCCTGTGCACATTGTTCTCTCTCCTGCATACTTTTACCCTCATGTGTCCTGCCCACTCAATGTGAACTACCTGTCTAAAATCCCCCTTTTTTTTTTCTGTCTCCCTCCTGCAGCGTCCAGGATTACTTTGTACGCCTGGCCAACCAAAAGAAAGGCATGCTGGCCAGCTCTCATCTGGTGCTGCAGAGCCCCGAAGGCACAAAGTACCAAGCAGCAAAGAAATGGGGGCTCCCCGCTGTCACAATGAACTGGATACTAGAGTCTGCTCGGACTGGCCAGAAGGCAGAGGAGGGGCGTTTTCTAGTTGACCTGCCACCCTCTCCAGGTTGAAAATACTTTCTTGATTAAAGCCTATATGTGGATCTAAATGGCTGGGTGTACAACATGATGTATGGCAGGTTTAGGTTTTACGTTTTCATTGTTTGCTCTGACACTGACTTTATTTCCTTCCTCTGCAGAGAGGAACGATGAGAGTTTTGTCGGCGGTTCCCAGAAGCCCACCATGCCTCCACCAGCACGTACGTCTCCAGAAATCCCTCTGCTGGGTCCCCAGAGCGGTAAGGCCGTTACGCCGCTGGATATGGGTCGCTTCCGGAGCAAAGTGTTACGCTCTGTGTTGGAAAAGAAGAACCCCGAAGAGGACATCAGCACCCCCAAACAAAACCAGGAGAGCGGCAGAAGGAACCCCTTCAGAAGGAGCCCTCGCTGCGGCTGGATACTCCCTCTCGCTTCCTCATCAGAGACCAGCTTTTCAGGCCCTCCTTCATCATTAAGGTTGGGACCCACTTTTTTTTTTTTTGCTTTATGGTCTCAGCTTGTAGTAATAATTGTGTGCTGTAAATACATGGACTTTTCCTTTCTCTTAAGGATGCACAAGGAGCAATGGAGACTCCAGGGGGGAAATCCAAACCAGGAGAGAGGGTTGGGACGCCGCTGACTGAAGTCATCCACAGGAACATGAAGCTGGCTCTGGCCAATAGCACCGGAAATAACAGCTCAGATATGCAGGCTATCTCTGCTAGCCCCAATTTACCAGGACCACAGAGAAGGAGGTAAAATACAGCACGCTGATCACTGATGACGCTGACGGAGGATCTCTTATAATTAAAGAAGCATTTAAACTTTATTTATAGTACAAGTGAATGTTGACATATGATAGAGTAGCTTATATACTGTCCATATGACTTAGTGTTGTTTTGTTTGTAAGGTCCCAGAAAAAGAAGCCGGCCCTCTGACCGGTGTTGTGATCTGTGTGGGAAAGAAGCTGAGCAAAATGCAGAGCGAGCTCAACGCTGTCGCCGCCTCCCTCGGAGCTGACTTCAGGTATTCACCACATTTTATGATTTTTCAAAGGCACCCCTCCTTGAATCAGTCAAACAGTTAAATCAGTCGTCGTTCTGTGGAAAATCACATTCCAAAGTTTATCTGAAGCTTCAGCAGCCTGTATTAGACAGATTAAGTGAGTATCATCCAAAGTTAATTTGTTTTTAGTAACAATTTCCTGCTTTGTATAACGGTAACTGTATCCCTGAGCTCTGACTTAAAACTCTTTCTTTATCTGGAGGCACAAAGAGAACATTTCAAAATAAAAGCATTACAACCAATAACCCTTTTTAATGTACATATGGGCACGTCAGGATTGACTTGAAAATAAGAACCTGACCTTTCATTTTTATTTTGGTCGATCTGGATGCAAATAAATACAATAACATTTCTTCATCAACTTGTTTCAGGTGGGCTTGTGACGATACAGTGACGCACTACATCTACCAGGGCCGTGTCGGGGACAACACCCGGGAGTACAGAGGAGTGAAGGAGAGAGGGCTGCATGTGGTCTCCCAGTACTGGCTGCACGCTGTACGTTTTTACGTATTAGACTGAACCTGATTTTTGCTTTTTATAAACCGCGAAGAAAAAGGAGTAGCACGGTCCGTCTGAGCTTTAATGCCGCTCTCTCTCTATGAAAACGTTTAGTTGCTATTGGCTACACACGCTTGTAAAGAAAGGATGTCATCAGTAAGATGCATAAAGTGATATTAAGATACATCTGATTAAATTTGGGATCTCATTTTCATGGCAGTAGATGCTGCTGTGTGCTCCATCATTCAGTGCACTTAGCACATTTCTCCTGGAAGGAAGTAATTACCTCCCCATCAACAAAACTTAATGAAAAACAGCTTTGATATGTTCATTTTGAAGACAGATGGGACTTCTTCCATTCGATTATTTCTTGTGACAGTGCACACAGCACATATCCGTACACATAAGTTTATAGCTAACCCATGTCGTCTTGTGCAGTGTGCTGAGGAGCAGAAGCACGTCTCCGAGTCTCTGTATCCTTTCACCTACAACCCCAAGATGAGCCTGAACCTCAGCCAGGTGCCCAACAGCTCCCAGAGGTCTCCACCTTTAACACGAACCCAACTCAGAGACATCGCTGAGGCTGACAAGGTGGGTGTAAATCTGTAATCTTACCTCTGTGGTTGTCTCTATGTGTCTGAATTTCGTCAATATTTTATTTTATTAGTAACCAGGTGCTTAATTAATGCAGGGGTGTCTCGTTTAATTATCTGTCCTTCAGTCCAAACACGTTGCAACAGAAGAAGCTACAACTTTACGTCGTGTTAGTGATGGAAGCGCAGATCAAGAAGAAACGCACGACGCTGCAGATAGAAGTGGTGAGTGTCTTTTTCCAACTTTCATTCCACAAATCTTCTGCACGTACTCGATGAAACCAGTTGCTTTTTTTTTAAATCTCTTGCGTGCAGATATTTCAGAGACTCTTGAAATGAGAGAGAACCTGCAGAGACAGCTCCAAGAGATCATGTCAGCCACCAAGCGGACGACAGGGAGGCGCACCTCAGTCAGACTCAGCAGGATGGGATCAGGAGGGGCCGACTCAGGCCCCAACACACCTGATCGGATCGGACGCAGTGGGAACAGACGTACTCTGGAAGCTCTGAGGTAAGGAAGCCGTGTAGTGAGGAAATAGTTCGTGTTTAATCTATAACAATCACTAATTTAGCATTTGTAGGACTGATGTTGTGCTATGAACTGTATGCATTTTAAATGAAATAAGTAAGTTCTAAGTGGGATGAGGCAAATGTTTCCATTTTTGTGGTTTCAGGGTTTCCAGAGAAGCAGCTATGGACATAAACACAGAGCCATCTCAGAGCGAACAGATAGTTTGGGATGACCCTACAGCCAGGGAGGAGAGAGCCAAGCTGGCTGATAATTTACAGTGGCCTGGAAGTCCCTCGCAACACTCTGAGCCCTTCGTACCTCCACCTCCTCCCACTGCGGAAAACGGCCCTCAGTTCAGAGACTCCATGACAGACTCTGAGCTGGTGGAGATGGGTAAGACATCGACTATGATCACTACGTGGTCCACACTAATTTACAAAGCAATGGAAGTTTAATTTATTGTTTTCCCTCCTAAAACTCTTTAATTTGAAAGTTAAGTTCTAGCTCACAGTGTTACAGCAGCTTGCTTACACAACTGATCGCACATGTTTAAGTCTTTACTATCGATCACTTTGAATAAGGTGGTCATAAAACTTGTTCCAAACTATCTGAAGTCTCACTTTGACGTTCAGATTAAATCAAACATTTAATATCATCAGAGATTTTTGGTCTCAGCTCATACAAATAGTGACGTTCAATCACGTGAACAGCGTCAACAGCCAATAGGAGCGCTCTCTCTAGCACCATCAGGAAGCCGGCTACTGGCTTCAACGGTTTTTCTTTCACTGTAAATTTCCAGTCTAGTTGTAGTCAATGTAAAGAGAAAAACTTCCCACATCAACAGAGAAACTTCTGACATACTCCAAGCTCAGTGTTGATCGCTGACTCGTGATCTCTGTCTCCTCTCCCAGCTGCTTGTGACGTCATCGACCAGCACATGGGCCAGAAAGTTGCGACGCCTCCAACAAAGGAGCGAGAAAATGACATCCTCACGCCTCACGCCCCCAGCATCGCGTTCCCTCTTGCTATCCCTCCAGTAGCACCGGAGCCACAGGTAAAGAAGACACGCATGCAAAGTCTGTAATAAGCACCCATACCGTCTCTTTTAACAAACTGCTGGTGCTAAAAGGTTCTCTCTCTCTCTCAGGAGGAGTGTGAGGAAGAGAAGCAGCCACCCAGGTTTCAGCTGTCCTCCCTCAGCCCTCAGGAGCGCATCGATTACAGTCACCTCATAGAGGAGCTCGGTGAGTCTTCCACCTAATTAGCGCTCTAACAGTGTTTCATCATGCTGCAGTAAAAATCCCTGATGACTTAAAAAAAAAAAGGAGGATCTGCCTCCAGGGTGTGGGAATATTTCCTCCCGCAGATGCTTCCTCTGACAAAAATGTGTTCTCAATTAAAGTACTGCAAACTTGAAGCGGTACACTCAACCAAAGCAGAATTTAGACGGAGAAACGTTAAGAATAAAGGCACAGTTTGATGACATTCCCTCAAGAAAAATGTGTTTAATTCTCTCACTAAAAGTCAAATGTGATATTTCTCGTTCTCAGTGATCTAACACACATTAATATAACGCTGTATCTTTTCTCCTTTCTGTCTACTCCTTCGTGTAGGTGGTATAGTGCTGGACAAGCAGTCTTTCGACCCCAGCTGCTCCCACATCATCGTCGGGACTCCTCTGCGCAACGAGAAGTATCTGGCAGCGATGGCGGCCGGCAAATGGATCCTTCACCGCTCGTACCTGGAGGCCTGCCGCTCTGTGGGCCGCTTCATCCAGGTCAGGATCTGAAGATTTATCACTGTGTTTGCAGTCGTTTTATTCAGTATCGTTCTGGTATTATTATGTAACATTATGTTGTGCCTTATTTTGTCCATTCAGGTTTAGAATAAAGCAAAACTGTCAAACTAGTCAGTGGAAAGTGTGTTTTTGTGCTGGAAAAAGTGTGTTTGTGTTCCAGGAGGAGGACTATGAGTGGGGCAGTAGCTCCATTCTGGATGCGTTGCCCTCAATCACCTCCCAGCAGAGGAGACTGGCGTTAGCTGCCATGCGCTGGAGAAAAACCCTGCAGGGACGCCCAGAGCAAGGGGTACTTACAAACACACGCGCACATTTTACTGGGTTATCTACTACTTGAGCGTTAAAGTATGCTGAGTGTTCTTTTTTTCTGTTTCGTTTTTTTTTTTTTTCAGGGAGCCTTCAGTGGATGGACAGTCATGCTGAACATCGACCAGAGCAGAGAGTCAGGCTTCAGGCGGTTACTGCAGTCTGGCAGGGCGAAGGTTGCTGCTTGCTGCTTTATTTGTTCTGCTGAATCCGGCATCGTTCGTCCTTCACTGATTACTGTCGGTGTTTTCGAATCAGACAGAAAGAGCACAGAGAGAGATCTTTAATTAGATCAAAGGTTATGTGATGTTATCAGAGGTGGTCTTTGTGTCAGATGAGGAGGCTCACCTCCGCTACAGAACACTGTGGTGGAAAACCCTTAAACAATTAGTATTTAGACTGTGTAAACTTTCAGTTTTGATCATAGAGTCATCACGTAAGAACAAAGTGCTGGCACAAGAGATGAAACAGGAGCTAAAAAGAAAGGCAGGAACAGACATCAGAAGGATCTCATCACAACAAGGTAGGGAAGTGGGCAGAGTCAACAAGTTTCTCCACTTCCCTGCTTCAACAATGAAACCTTGGCTCATGTCTCTGTTATGTTCGCGTCTTGTTTTGTAATTGTAGCGAAGCCACATAACTTTAATCCCTCTCTGCAGGTCTTGCCGAGTCCCTCTCCGTCCTTGTACAAGGAGGCCACTCACCTGTTCGCAGACTTCAACCGGCTGAAGCCCGGAGACTTCAGAGTCGACATATCGGAGGCGACCTCTCAAGGAGTCACATGCTTGAAGCCAGAGTACATCGCAGACTATCTCATGCAGGTCAGTGGATCACTGTTAATATCAATGTAACATGATTTAGCTTCAGTTCGACCAGATCGCAGTTCTGGAAATGAAGTGTGGTACCCAAACAGATGTTTATTCACACATTCTGACTCCCGTGAAGCTGAAATTCATTTAGTTTTAATGGATTCAACGTTAAAGGTGAGCTTCTTTTCTTCCCTGCAGGAGCCAACACCGCCTATCGAGCTGTACCATCTAACCGAAGCTCCCTCTGGAGAAACTCCAGGCACTCCGTCACGTAAGCGTAAAGCAGCAGCAGACAACTCCAGGCTGAAAAAGACACGTCTGAACTGAAATGTCACTACGAAACATTGTTCTTTAAAACTCCTAATGTCTGTGAAAATGATTGTAAATAAGATTTTTTTTTTTCTAAGATCCTTAAAAAAAATAAAATGAATGTAGCGCTTGATTTTGTCACCCTGGCATCCTCATTTCATAGCTTTGCAGTTGGCTGCTGCCTCAGACTGTAGCTGTGATGGATGACTCAATGAAGGTCTGCAGAAAATGTTGAGTCACGTTTTGTAATTGGGTGCAATGATCTTATCTGGCCTCTGGGGGGCAGTACCTCTTCACACTAAGACTGTTGCAATCAATTTCTCAGCAATAGAGTCAGAAACTGGGCTTCTAATGTGCTGATTTCTTAAAAAACCTACAACCTTACAGGTATTTTTTAATCATTTTATTTAATGTTTGTGTTTGACTGTGTTTACATTATATTTATAATAAAACAACTCTTACTCTGGCTCTTTCCAGCTGCTCTTTGCTCATTAAAAGTGACTTTTTGATTGTGTTTTTCAAAATAAAAGCTCTTTTAGCAGCTTTCAAGAGTAACAAGAAGTCTAAGAGGCATCCAGTGGCTGAAATGACAGAAACCTAAATCACCGGAGAGTACTCATCCCCACCCATGTGATCATGGACCACTTGTACCGGCTGTTGATCTCCTCCGTGCAGTAAACAGCAGATTTTGTTTACCCGATGTTGAATTTAGGCCTTTCGGTAGAGCGTTGTGCTGTTTCTTACCAGGGTGCCAGCTGAGGTTAGACGCCCCTGTTGCCTCCCATATGGACGGATAAGTGGTTTAACCTCATAATGGATGGGACCAGCTGACAGCCTCCCTACAGATTCAGGCTTGAGCTGCTGTTTGTGAGGTGTGAGATTAGAGAGGAAAGAGCTGCACTGACAGAGGAACATGAGTCCGGCTGTGGGGTCCGGGGGGCCTCCAACAAAGAAAGGAGACGTTTAAGGTCATGTCTAGAGGTTTGCATGAAAAGAAGATGCAAAATCTGACTCCTTACCACCAACTGAAGTATCAGTTATTCAGTTATTGCAAAGAAGAAGTAAAAAAATCTGACATTTTCTCACATTTTGACCCCTTCAGTGGATCCCAGCCAACCACTCTATCAAATTTCAGTATATTTTAAAGTAAAAGGTTTGGACACCCCTGATTGAATCATCAAATTAAAACTTTCTACAGCCTGCAGGACATTTATTATCTGGAATATAATTTATTCATTCATTAATGCTGTGTTGAGTGTGACTTCCTCCTGCTCTTTAATCATCCCAAACTATGACTCAGAGGCTATGTGGGGCGATCAATCAATATGACCTGCAATGGTCCACACTGTCTACAGCTTATTCCAGGACTCTTATTTTGTTATTATTAATTAGTTTAGTTGAGATATTGGAGCCCAAATTAAGTCTAACCAAGAGCCAAAACATCAAATTAAGCTCAAGGAAGTATCTTTTTTTTTTTTTTTAGGTAATGACTTGAATAATTACTGATTAATCGACTAACTATCACATTCCAGGTGCCCTGGAAGCATCTCTGTTCAAAAATGCTGCAGCTTTTAGTGTCAGTCTGCAGCACATGAGAGAGAAACAGTGGCAAACCTCTGCAGAAATGAAGTGGCACAACATCAATCACAGTTGGCTTTGGTTGGTCAGGATGTCTGAGGTGTTTTCAGTCAACAGGTGTCCCATAGAGGTGGGTTAATCCCCCCCCCCCTCTTTACTTTGGTGTCTGGCAGGTAGCCAAGAGTTGAGTTTTACTGTGGCTTTATGTCGTCATCCTGCACCCTCCCCTCCTGTAAAGGTAACTTAAAGGTTTGCTTGTCGGGACAGTGGATTTCAGCACGACTGAGGGAGGAAACTCTGCAGCAGTCCTCATTAAAATTCCCTGCCCGTACACTCACCACGAAAACCACCTTTTTTTTTTTTTTTTTAGTGGGTGGCACCGGCGTCCTGCGCGCCTCTTTAATTGCGCACCACCAGCGCATTAACGAATCATCACCAGTGTCCACGCATCACGCAGCCTTGAGGCGGAGAGTTTTTTTTTCTCTCTCTCTCTCTCCAGCTTTATGTCCCGCTATTTACAGCCTCAAAGCTGAGGAGAGGAGAAAAGGTGCCGGTGGATAGAGGCAGAGGTCCAGCAAAGCAAAGGGTGGCGCCCTTATACGCATCTCAATTCAGCGCTTGGACACGCTGTGCCGCGACCCCTTCAGCGACACGGTCCCGCTCCCGCTCTTGTTCCTGCAGTCCTCTGGCTTTCTTGTTAACAGCTCATGATTGTGACATTTCTCTGTGGGGGACTTGGCAACATGTGCGCCTGGATGCTGTGAAGAAGTGTGACACAGCGACTTTGGGGGTTCATTTCTCTCGGATACGCCAAGTACCCGACGTTACGGCGCACCTTGTGTAATAGGTAAGTCCATCTGGTTTATGTCTCTTACTTCAGATCAGACCTCTCACCCTCTGCTTGTGTGTCTGTGGTGTGTTTTATTGACTGTTCCTTCAATGCCTCTGCGTATTGATCATGCTTGAAATCCTGGTTGGAGGTTCCAGGCAGTTATGAGCAGCAGTGACAGGCAAATCACTGTCAGTGCTGCAACCAACTAAAGACTGCAACATCTCTTGCTTTAGAGCATCATTTAATGCCTTGCATGACATCGCCTAGTGATAGCAGGAAAATACCATGATTAGAAGCTGAGCTGCTGGAAGCTTCCTGATGCAGAAAAAAGATGCAGAAAAAAAACAAGTGTTGATTATATTTTTTATGGCTGTGGATTCATCTGATTTGGTTTTGTGTGGGATTCAACATTGTCTCAGTCCTTCTTGTCCATCCTAAAAAAAAAAAGAAGCCAATTAAGAAAATGTGTCCTGAAGTGTTTCATTAGACTTTTAAATGACACTTTATTCTTGGAGAGATTGAAGGAAAAGATTCCTTGCAGGTGCTGGCTGTGGTCCCGGTTTATTTACAGCAGTGGCAGCCGAGTTTACGTCCAAAAATAAAAAAGTTTTTCAAGAGAGAGAGAGCCATCAATCTTGTAACTTAAAGATCTCAGCCCAAAGTGCCCTTCAAGTGGTTTATTTCTCAGGCAACATGGCAGCAACAAAGCAGATAATAGGAGAAACTCTCTTAAAACGTAAGGCTACCATGAACGTTTGATTGTGGAGCTCCAGCTTTGTTTTCGAGCCCAGTGGGATCGTATGGAGCACAGTTTAAAGTGTGTACTAATTGAACCTGCCGGCCACTCTTTCCATTGTGACAGGAATGTTTGGTTGCCTGTTCTCCACAGAAACCCCCCATTCCTTTTGTTCTTGGGGACAATCCTCCAGTGCCATGTGTGTGTGTGTGTGTGTGTGTGTGTGTGTGCAGTGGTGGGGGAGGGAGAGGGGTCAGCGGGGGTACTGACATCTGTAGCTGACAGCTTCCTCGGGGCGAGCTGACATGCTGTGATACCATGAATGGGTATTAGGGGACATATGAGCCAAGCACTTAACACTAATGAGGACATTTATTCTTTGGGCACGATGCTCGGAAAAGAGAGATATGTACACGCTGGACGTTTATTGAATGTAACTTGGTACATTTGTGGCGTAGCCTCCTCTTCAAACTAATTGTTTTTCTTCGAACTTTTCACTGAGTTGAACGGGTTTGAAATAGTTTGTAGCTCTTCTTAAAGGACCAGCGTGTAAGATTTAGCTTGAGTAGAATATGGCAGAAATGGAATATTCATAACTATGTTTGAAAAAGGCCAAAAAGACGTACCGTTGTGTTTTCATTACCTTCTACAGAGACAAACCAAACACTGGCTCTAGATATGGCCTCCTACACACTTGTAAGGAGAGGCGAGGGGTATTCAGTGGTTGCAATCTGCGACCTCACTTGTAGACGCCACTGAATTAAAGCTTATTTGACACTGCAGTCAAATCTAGTGCAGAAATAAGAAATAAGTAGTCGGTTAATTGGTTGATTGTCAGAAAATGAATCATAATCCTGACGTTTAGCATATAAGGTTAACCACGTTCATTATCATATGCTGCGTCTCAGTTTGGATACTTTCATTAGTGCGTTTCTGTGTAGTACACTAAGTACTTCCTGCTGCATTGTATTAATTTTGGCAGGGAAGTGTTGTCTCATTCCAAGTAAGGCCATTGTGCACTTACAGTAAATGACGATCGCATTTCACTGCCTTTTCCTCCTTATTTGCTGAATTGCAACCGGGCGGAGCGTTAGCCAAAATATAAATATAAAACATATGTACAACTTAAATTTGTATATTGTGGTATTGAGCGTTCCAGCAGCTTCCTCAGCCGCCATTTTCACAATGCCGGTGGTCCCTCCACTTCTGCTACTGAGGGCGGGAAGTGTGCGCTGTTGAAGTACTCACAATAGTTGTCGTCATACCCAAATCACAACTTTAGCGTCACAGTCACATCCTCAATAATTAGACCTTTGATTTGTTTAGGGGGAAACACAATGAAAGCTCATAAAGTCCAGTCCGGATGACAGCTACCATTTTCATTTAGATCATTTCCCCAATCATCATGTGCCTCTGCATGATGGTGACCAAAGAGTGTGTCAGTCATTACGAGGCAACATCCTTCTATTTGGGGTGATATCTACTGTCAACATGGGGAAGAAATTTCAGAGGGCAAGCGGGAGAACAATCTCCACAGCTGCTCTCTTATCACCAGTGTCAGGAAGAGTCTACATTAACACTGAAAAACACCCGGAAATTATCAGCTTTCCCATCCAGAGCCACCGAGCTCCTTTACACAAACGTATCAAGGAAGTTTCAGGAAATCTGGTTTGTGACTCTTGCAGCAAAATGCCTGAGCTGATGGGAAACTGTTGGGGAATGTGAATATGGCAGCGCGAGTGAGTTTCATAATTGTAAGCATCCCTCATGACTGGTAGCGAGTGGTACGCCATGAGTTGGAATGCGGCCCCCATGGCCCCTCATGCTACACACAATGTGCTCAGGATGGACTTTGCACCTTCCTCCTGGCTGGCCAAAACAGCAAGTGGGCCAAAACAGGATTTCGTAGAAGCGAAGGGAGGAAAAAGCCGGCCTGTGTATGCGCCGTTTGCTTTTCCTGTTTTCTAAATGCCACGCAGTATTAACGAAGGCCCTCAGCTGCCTTTTGAAATGACTTTCATTTAAGCCGAGAGAGGGGCGAGCGGGGAGGGGGCGCTCATATACAGGAACCACGGGGGGAGGTGCCACGCTGAAAAGCAAGCGAAAGCTGCTCTATTCAACCAAGAAGAAAAATACATTTCCCTCCCTCAGCCACTTATGATTCTATCAGTTAAAGAGTGTTCCCATAGGACCAAGAGGAGTCGTGCAGAAACAAACAAAACAAAAAAAAAAGACCTCTCCCTTTCAAGTTGTTGACATTTGAAAGCCATTGTACTGTATATAGTAGTATCAGAGCAGGCTCTGTTTGCCCATTGGGGGGTATCAGAGTGAATGCTATACCATGCGGTGCCTCAGGTAAACAAAAGCAGCCCCACCTGCTCTGACCGAGCAGAGGACACAAGAAGAAGAAGAAGAAGACGGAGCATTGGTAATGAGTAACCAACCATTATGATGATTAAAAGGGACGATGATGGGCACGGGGAGATAAGAGTGTGGTGATCGTCCGAGCATGAGGTGTTTACAAGGGGAATTCCTCACATTCCTCAGCTGCAGCCATGCCACTCCAATCTGCACCTCCACCCACTGATGGTCACCCTCTGTGCCAAGAGAGGGACCCAAGGGGTGAAAGGACCCAAAAAAGTTCCTTCTCAGGAAATAGCTGCTGGTAAAAGTGTTATGTAAGGCGATTTTTTTAGGTGTATTTGATAGAGCTAATACTGCAGGCTGCAGGAACAACACGTGCAGAAGATCCTCAGAGAGCTAAAATTCACACAAAGGCTTGTTTTTAGCTTTGAGTGGGGGGAAAAAAAAGGAGATTTTGAGTTTAAAGCTGGAATCTGCAGCACACATTCAAGATTAAGCAAAATGTCAGAAGTTATTTGTATTGTAAAACAAAATAATAAATTATAAGTCTCAAAAAAAGATTAAGCAAAATGATGGGTCTTTTAGCGAACATATCATTTTGGTATCTAGTAAAAATGACAGAGCTGAACCAGGTGACCGTTGACCGTCTATTGAGCATCTCCAACCATGGAGATTGTCGGTTGGTTCACAACTCCTCAACAACTGTTGGATGAAATTTTGTCTAGACGTTCACAGTTCCCAGATCATGTTTGCTAATCTCCTGATTTTCTGGTTTTGGGTGACATTTCTTCACCACTGTTTTTTTCTCCCTTTTTCTTTGAAATTTGTTTTAGACATTCATGTTCCCCTCAGGATGAGCCGTAATAACATTGATCCCCTGACTTTTCGCCTAGCATCATCATTAAAGCAACATTGCGTACCCATAAAATAGTGAATTTTAAATTGTTTTCTCTGGGTATGATCACCTGTGAGAAGTAGGTAATGCTTTACGCACTAAGTCAGGCACCACCAACTATTTCATTGATTTTTTTTTCGGTGAAACTTGGATCATATTTTATGGAGAAAATGTTTTCTGATGTCCTCCGGCTACTCCGCCTCAACTCTCTGTGATTTACAGAGTTTTCTGATGGACAGTAAAGTAAACTGTAGCTGCTGTTAGCTAATGTTAGCTCAGTTTGTTAGCCCGACTGTGAGCTCAGAGAGCCGGGGGAGTGTTAGCGTTTGTACCATAGGCGTTTTGGACCACCAGGAAGAGGAGGAAATATAGGACTGACGTTTAGTCGCTGGCAAGAGCTTCATGAAATAAAACAACAGCGAGCTGTCTTGTGTTGTTGCACTTGCTATTATCATGCAACAAATCAACCTGGATATGTATATATATTTACAATCCCTGGTGCCTTTTTCTATAGGGAAGTCATTCAGTCTATGAATTTTTAGCTTTTTATTTTTACAGCCAAGACCTTCAAGCTTGCCAGCTACTAGTTACACCACAGCTATTTTCTCCCTGCAGTCTGTTTGTGGAGCGTTTGTTTTATTAACACTTAATAGCACCTTTAATCCAACTGTCTTGTCACACAATATGTTTTAAAAAAAAAAGTCCTGGAGAAGAATAAAAATCCGTCTTATATTTTTGGTGTGTAATAGTCACAAAAATGAAACACAGGGACTCTTCGGGACACAGAGCGTTTGTGTTTTAGGATCATTCGTCACATTTTTTAATGCAGTGCAGATGACTGGCTCTAATAGGATTATGAGAAGGCCTAGTTTGGAGGAGAAGAAGTCCACGGGGGCACACGTTACTCCTGCTAACCCAGCTTCGGCTTGCCTTTGGGGGGGGGGTCATGTGATGGAGGGGGACAATGCTAGCAGGTGTCAGCCTGATGATTACGGGGGTATAAGGCTGGGCCCACCTATGAGGATTACTCAGAGCCTCTAATAGATGGCAGGTTGTGACCCCGGCTAGCGTGGAAGGAAATCGTCACCCTCTCACCCAGAAAAGTGCTACTCTATCAAGTTTAAAAAAAGAGACAGAGCCTCTCTAGTCTCTGGTTCCCTTGGCAACTTCTTCAATCTGGATATTTGTTCTCTCAGCGCTGAACTTCTCGCAGCACCAAAAAGCATAAAGATCCTTTCAGTTATGTTTCGTGAATGCTTGTCAGCGCTACATTTTGGAAACAGCAATACAAAATGTATTCATAGTCTCTGTAGCCCTTTGTTTTTATGTAGCTTTGAAGCTTTTGAGCATCCAATCAGTTAAAATCAAACCTTGCATACGGGCTCATCTGACAGAGGCTGCAGATTAAAGTGGCACCATATGCCGGGGACTGCGGAGCCCCCTCCCCACGGTAGAGCTTATTATTGTGCTCTATGTCACTGTCAGCAGCTAATTGTTGTGGAGGATTGAGGTGACGAATGGAACAACTCCTCCTATCTTGTCTTAAATGCTTGGTCATCTCTACTTTAGCCTGCTCCCTAAATCAAACACACAAACACACTCCACCTTGCCAAATCCAGCATTTTGTGACTTACACTACCGCCTTTTCCAAGTCCCAGTTGAGGCAGTGCAAAGGAAATCTGGAGCTTGAGTTTATATAAAACCATTGTTTTCTCTCTGTGCCCTGCCCATGCCGCATATGGCTCATTTCATGGCTGCTGGAGAGCCTGATTGATGGCCTGAAGAGCGGCGGGGCTGATGTTCCTCATGCGCGGCGCTCGGCAAGGCGAGAGACGAGTCCCCACGAGGTCACATGAGGTAAAAGTAAATATATAGGAGATGGAAAAAGGAGGAGGATTCATCAGACTGCAACAGTACTACGTGCCAAAATGCTCTTCAAGCACAATAGCTGGTTTTCCTCTCAACCTTTAGCGTACACGTCTAAGCCTAAATGGTGATACAGTATCTTCCTTGCCAAAGTCATCACGAGGGCTGATATTTCATTGTAATCGTTGCATTACCCACCTCTGGGAGTACTCCTTAAATATGAAACTATCGGCACTTGTCACCCCCAATTAGAGAGCAGTTTATATGGTTTTGCTCCCATTCTCCTCCTCCGTCTAGCGCTCCAGTCTAAAAGATTCGTGGCCCCCGGGGGCTGAAAAGCTGTCTAGTAATCTGAGACAGCATTAATACTGAATAAGATGGAGCGAGGCGTTGGCCCTGCAAATTAATTTCCATACACAGAGTGGTGTTAAAAAAAAACCTCTGCTAAATGACACAGTGGGATTTCGCCTGGTATGTGTGTGTGTTTGTGGCACCGGTAGCGATGGCAGAGATGGTGGTTTGTGGCAGCTACGTCACCATGGAGACAGTGGCATTGATGCTGGAGTGAGTACAGCATTGACAGCAGAGAGGGGAACAACATGGCAACAACAAAAACTGCAGGCACTGGGCAGACTTTCATACGGTTCTGACTCTGATCCACATCAGCCATGTACTGCTGTGAATGACAGGCAGTGCGAGCCAAATGAAGCTGCTGCTGAAGCTGCTGGAACGACTCCCCCACACCCCATCTTCCTCTGCTCCCTCCCCGAAGAGGAGCGTGTCCTTTGGGGAGAAGAGATGACTTGACGTTTTGGGTTTGTCAGAAGCTGCAAATAAATTGGACACGCTGGTCACTGCGCAGGCTGTTTGTGCTCTAAAAACGCTGCAGCTCGCCGTAGTATACGATATGTCAAACACGCTGTAGTAACTGCAATGATTTTTCTCCTCTCCCTCTCAACACTGTAATCAGAGTTTATGCATCTGGTGCTCCTGGATTTATTCTATATCTTTCTTGCTCCCTGTGCGCACACAGATGCACATTTTACCTCCTCAGGTTATAATCCTTGAGGAAATTGTTTGACATTTTCGGGATTTGCTGAGCGTTAGATGAGAGGATCACCACTCGCATGTCTGTAGTTTAATTACTGAGCTCGAGCAAGGAGGTAATTAGCTTATCTTAGCATAAAGACTGGAAGCAGGGGGAAACAGCTAGCCTTGCTTCGTCCAGAGTTAAAACATTTGCTTGACTGCTGCTCACAAATAAATAGTCACGACACGTAGTTTTAACACTTTTGTTTGCGACACAACAAGGTACAACATGTTAATACAGTGTTAATCTAACTCACATACAAGGGTCAGCAAACAGGCTGCGACAAACTACTCTGTTGTGTCCAGAGCCACCAAACAAACGAACTGGACAAACAGTTTTAGAAAGAAAACTAAAGAAGACAGCCAACAATGTCACAATAATACTAAACTCATGATCATATGTGGTCTGGCGGCTGTGGCTCAGGAGGTCGAGCAGGTCATCTACTAATCAGATGATTGAAGGTTCGATCCCCAGCTCTTCCAGTCTGCATGTCGAAGTGTCTTTGGGCAAGATACTGAACCCCAAATTGCTCCCAAAGGCTGTTTTGTTAACTAACCTGCGCCCTGAGGATAAATCTCGTTCTATAACCTTTATAATTTCACTTAAAAATGAACGCAGACTTGATGCTCTGAGATGAATTACATGATTAAAGAGGGTGTGATTTTCATAAAGCAATGAACGCCTGAACAGAAGACCATCTAAAAACACATCCAGCGTTTTAAATCATGGTTGCTTTGTGATTTATAATAAGCAAAACTTGAAAACCACTGGAATGGTCCTTTAAACTGTAACACACCCACAGTTTTGCCGTCTGCGGCAGAGAAATCATCTTTTGCAAAAAAAAAAACTGTCACCACAGCAACTCTTAAAATACTATCAATGAGGTTTGGCCCGCTCCCCTGCATTCCCCTGGGTACTCACTACATTCTTCACTCTTCCACTAATAATAGATCCTGCTGCTCATCCCGATGTATTGTCCCATGCCCAGCATCACACAGACCAGAGATAGATAGATAGATAGAGAGAGAGAGAGCAGAGTGATGGAGCGAGAGACACCTGCATATTCTCCACCAGCCCGGCCTCATCTCTCCCCGCGGGGCCAAGCATTTGACATTTAACTACGATAGCCGTAAACAGGCCACTGGAATGTCATTGACATTCATTTTGTCTGGCACAGTTTTTTTCACCGGGCTGGTTTTGTCTCTCTGCGACTTTGCTCCGTGACAGTTTAAACCCAAGGCTTGGATGCTTGCACAGAGGAAACTCTCCAGCTCTCCGGTCTAAAATAAATGCAAAGAAAGAGTTAGCAGCGAGCAAGTTTAGTGAATAAATGCTACATCTAGTGCTCAAACTGATCAGTAATCAATTGACTTTTTTGATAATTTATTATCATTTTGAGCAAGTCATGAAGGGAAAATGACATATTTTCTTGTTCCAGCTTCTCAACTGGGACAATTTGATGATTTTCTCTGTTGTATATTAGTATAACATCAGCATATTTAGGTTGGTCACACAAAACATCGCTTGGTGCTCCAGGAATGAGTCATTTCCACAGTCTTTTGCCATCATCAGTGCATATAGGTGCACAGCTTTGCAACAAACTAAAGACACCTCCAGTAAAGGCTGTAATTGGTCAGTTTGGTCAGAGCTGGAACAAATACATATTTGGTATTTTTGCTAAAAATAAATGACTAATTAAATATCAAAAAGGATAATTATATACTTAAAACTACAACACCTTTCATGTCTTTGACATGCTTTTGCTTTTCTACAAAGGTCGAAAACAAAACAAACAAACAAATAAAATCTCTGAATTTAAAAGAATGAACAGTGAGCTGACATTGCTGAAAGGCTTTTCGATATAAATTATGTAAAAGAAGTTGATGTTAGAGTTACGGAATATCTTTTTGGAAAATTGTTTCTCCAGTAAAGGTTCAGAGACCTTGAAAATCCACGGCAAGGAGCATTAAATCTGTTATTGGGGCTCATGATGGACAAATATATTACTGATGCATTTTGGTTTGTTTTTCCTTCAGTTGGTCACCCATCGTGTTTATTTGTCCCCCAATGGGTGGAGACCAAGATAAAATCCCATGGCGCTTTCTTTCTGATTAAATACAGTACATACATGTTTGTTCATTATTTTACCTGTTGGATGTAAGAGCAAAAAAGCATGCATCATCTGTGAAACTTAGCCTACCGTGGTGTTGAACCACCACTTCATCCATAATATTAAACACTGCTGACTGTGTGTGTGTGTGTATGAGCATGTGTGGTGTCGCAGATCTCATCCAGTCCGTGCTGAGTCTGCCTTGTTCCTCTGCTGTTTACCTATTCATTAATTCAGCCATGAGTGATGGCACAGGCAAACCAAAGCTCTCCATCCTCTGGTAATTAAACGTCTGTTGGTGAG
The DNA here is from genome assembly GCA_036365135.1 of Miichthys miiuy. Lineage (NCBI taxonomy): Eukaryota > Metazoa > Chordata > Actinopteri > Sciaenidae > Miichthys > Miichthys miiuy. Next base: position 6,945,842 of record CM071618.1, read on the forward strand.
ACATTTTTCTCCTGGAAAGCATTTTAAAAAACGGACACACATGCGCACACACACACACACACACACACAAGTACTCTAAGATGCTGCCGGTGGGCGTCCTCGGCTAGCGTTCGTAATTAGCGTGCTGAGTGCTTGCACTGATTGCTTCATTATTTCTCCAAAAGGTATCTGTAAGAGATATTTGATGGATGTTGCATGTGTGACAGTAATCCACGCTAAAGCTCCTCGTGTGTACATCACACTCACACCTATGGCAACAACGTCATTTACTTAATGCAGGTTTTGCGGTTGCAAACCTCAGTTAAGCTCACCCTGATCCTCTTGTGTCAGACGCGCTCAATGCAATACTAAAGCTCAACGTAAACACGCGAATTTAAGTTATAGCTTGTGCGCTCCTGTTCAGTTGTGAAAGAGAGGAGGACTTCCAGAATAATCGTCTGATGCTCTAAGCAGGACAGCAATTATCAGGTGCATGGCCCAGTTTCACAGTCAAGGATTATTTTTGGATGCGACAAGATGAGAATGACTTTCTCATTGAGCGTTTCAGTCATTGATAACAACGATTAATCAGCGTCTTTTGAAACTGGAGTTGTTTTTCCAAAGTGGTCGATGTTTCTGGAGGGCCGTCAAAGTTTCAAGAGATGTGAATAATCATAAAACTACTAGATCAACATTGTAAACTATCATACAGTGAGTTTAGGATTTTCATTCTACTAGAAATGAATTTCATTTGTACTCTTTCAGAGAAATCTCAAGTAAGAACCAAAAACATCACTTTCAAACACTTCTCACTTTATTAGAGAGATATTTCTTCACAAATAGTGCTTGTCTGCTTGATACTTTGTCATTTCTACAGTTTGTCTACAGACATCCAAGATTGTTCAAATCCCATTAGTGATTTGCTGTTTTTCTGACAACAATACTTGCACCGCTGGGTGCTGTCTGCTCTGTGATATTAATCCAAATAATGTGTCACAACTCTAGCCCCAGTGACACTTCCACCACTGTAACTGGACCTCCCACTGGACTGACCTCGGTAGGGTCTCACTTTAAAATGTCAACCCTGTCAAGGTCGTGCCATCATGTTGGTTGTCATCTCCAGGTAAACATCAGTCTCAGAGGTGCTGGGAGCGTCGGCTCAAGTCATTATAACTGCGGCTGCCAGCGCTCCCTTTCCATCAAGTCTTACTCTTCCCTCTCCAAATCAAACACTTCTTCTCAACTTCTTGGCTTCTTGGATGGAAAACTCCAAGCTCAATCACTGAATATGAATCACCTCTGGAGCGTGCCAATCACAAACTTGCATGCTTTGATCGGCGCGTATCTATTGCACCACATACAATTTAGCCTTGGTGTAACTGGCCTATTAGGCCTGCTGGAAAATCAAGCGACTGGGCTGCTCATCCATGAGTATATTCTCCAGTTTCATGCCAATTGTCCTTGTCATGTTTTTTGTAAAGTGCATCTGCCTTCGTCTGTCAGCCTGAATCACACGGGGATGGCCTAATTGATGCGATGTGTGTGTGTATGTCTGCATACAGCGAGCCAGACACACTCTCAGAACAAGCAGCACTTGGAGTTAATCCGTCTCACAAAAAGTGGGGGGTGGAGCAGAGAGGGGAGAATGAGGAGGAGGAGGAGGAGAGAGGAGAACAATACAACATCTCTCCCTATCTCTGGACACGTGGTCATCGACTGGCGGGAAATCTTCTTGGACCTTGGATGGTTTCTACGGATGTTGCTCACCTTGTTCACTCGTCCCAGCTGGCTCTCAGCGGTTTCTGCTGCACTGCTCAAGGAAACGAGGTACAATATGCTCCCCCCCCTCCAAAAAACATCCTTCCCCACTGCTTTTCGTTCCTGCCATTGTCACCAGACAAGAGGCTGCGTCAGGAGGTAAAATTAAGAATGTGTGCGTAGAGTGAGGAACTTCCTGAGCTCTAGAGGGGTGTGCTTTACTGTTTCTGCAGAGAAGTATGTCTGCAGCTCACGAACTGAGACGGGAAGCGTAGAGACACAGTGGAAACAATATGTATTTCCTGCTTTGCAATGCAAAATCTTGTGCACAGCGCAAGGATTGCTGTGTCCATCTCGTGAACATTCCTGAATTCACCAAAGGGCCTTGTTTCCTGTCCTTCTCCGGACATAACTTGTGTGTGATACATAGATACTCTCAATGAGATTATCCGATTGTATTTCTACAGGAAAGATACACATTTCAAGATGTAAGGGGACAAATATGTGACAATAGGCAGTGGAATTCACTAACAGCATTGTTCTGGAACAAACGGATTTCCTACGTTAGTTATTTCCTTTTAGGGTTACCTCAGTTTATCTTCCTTAGTTGCATACGCGTCTTTAAAGAACAGCAAAGTCTACTTAGGCTACTCGTCATAGGAGTTGTTTAACAGTGATGTTCCCTTCTCGGGTTGCTTCATTTGAATCATTTTTAGAGGCCAAACTTTCCAGTATTTCAACGTAGAACTTCATTCTTAACCTTGGGATCAATCCATCCATTTTTCCATAACCGCACATCCTTATCAGGGTCTCGTGGGTGGTTGGTGATCCCAACTGACAATGGGCGAGAGGCGGGGTACACCCTGCACATGTCACCAGATCATTATAGGGCTGACACCTGGACACAAACAACCATTCACACCTATGGGCAATTTAGAGTCGGCAATTAAAATGCATGTTTTTGGACTGTTGGAGGAAGCCGAAGTACCTGGAGAGAGAACCCCGACGGGGAGTACAACTCTACAGAAAGGCTGAGGGATTCGAAACCAGGATCGTTCTTGCCGTGTTGCCCTCTTTGGATCAATATGATTGACAAAAATGATCTCAAAACTTACTAGCTTTTTTGGACGCATCTCATGGTACTCACCAGCAATGAAGCTGGTAAGTTGATCCTGAGTCAAGACTTGAGTTAAGATAATTATCGAGGGTTTCACAACAACAACTACAAAAGTCTATCATCTCATGACCCTTTTGATTTATTTGATGACCCCACAGGGGGCCCCAATTCCCAGGATGGGAACCAGTCTATGAAATTTTTCAGCACCTTCATGAATAATGACTTCAAACACGACTCTAACATCTTAGAGTTTTTGCCCCTTAACCCTCAATGTTGCATGTTGAGATGCACGTTGAAATAAGCACCTTTTCCCACACTGTTACATCTGCTATGTTGATTTGAAGGGATTTAGCTTGTTTATGCTTCTATGAACTTTCTGTTGCTGGCAACTCTGAGCGTCTAATTTTGAATTAAGTAAAACTTAGAAGAGTAGGGCTGGGCTCACGTCCTGAGGGTACAGAGGGAGTTTGTCATCCTGCACCACTACATTTTTAATCTCTCACCCTCGAGGCAAATAAAATTGCTTTTATGTTCATGCATGATACTTTGTGACATGAATCATTTAGACATGCAGCTCGACTGCAAACTGTGTCCTTCTTTCATATGTGAATATCCATCCTTGCCTGGATGTGAAGGCAGTGCAGTTAACCTTTTATCGATGTATGAGTCACCATTTCTTCTGAGGCCAGTGGATGAGTCTTAAGACCGCTAACTCTCCTCCCCTCTGAAACAGCTTCACATAGCGAACTTCCAGTGGGAACTACTTTGACAAATGGTCCTTCTCAGTTTAATGTTGCAGCACTTGTGCTGCAGTGCACTAATAGTGCTCCTAGTCTCACTGGGCTTAAAGTTTTGACTCAGTGTATCAAGGCCTGCGCTTGTGTTCTTGCTCTCCGTGATAAAGCATGGCTGGCTTTCTTTAACGATTTACCTGCTCGGCATAGGAGGGTAAGGTGCGTTCAGGGAGGCCTTGTGTTAACTGTGATGCCCGTTGGAGGGCTGGAAAGATAGATGGTGACTGACAGCCCCCTTTGGCGTTGCAGTGATACTGCTGTGTCATGCTATTTTACTGTGGTGTTGGCGTGTCTGTTTGTCTCAATTTAAAACCTCTGGAGAGGTGTCTGTTTTTATTGAATATGTGGAGCTAAAAATACCTTCTGCCTCACCAATCAGAGTAAAGCAGGGATTGAACAGTGAGATGTGATTGGATAGGATGTCTCAGGGAGGTTTCCAACTGTTTTCCGAACCTTGACAGATCTCAAAGAGTCAAAATAAGAATTTAAAGTTGCGCCAGACGAATTCACACTTATCGACAGATGAATTCTTCATTTAGAGACTAGACTGCATACGTTTCTCTCTTTCTGCCTGATTCGGACATGCAGAAAATCTCCCGTCTTGTTTCTTCTCTCGTACAGCTCCACTATGTGATTTTTGTAGTGGGTGTGTAGTCACACAGAAATGGTGCAGTATTAATTAATTCATATTAAAGCCCCACTCAGATGTTCAATTAGTCATTTAATCTAAAAAAAAAACAACTAAATAAATAAATGTATCTTGACTCATGTTGAGCATTTTGAAAAACGATGCCCGTCCAGCTGAGTCATTCTGTTTCTGACAGCGGTTACTCCCAAATCCACGTCAGCTCTCCCTGAAGGGGAGAACAGTTCGGCCACCGGCAGGTCAGCCATCACCAGAAAGTGAGGTGTGACAGGTGTTCGACCTCCTACAGACGGGCTGTCAGATTGAGATGGACACCCACGTCACCGGCTTTACAGGAAATCTGTGGCGCTAACCTCCACCAGTCCTGTACACCCTAACATATATATGTGCCAGTCAAAAGTTTTTCTTGTAGAAATCCACACAACAAAACTCTACATGAAACACAAAATGCTTGAAAATGGTTTGAAACATGCTTGTCGGGCTGAACGTAGCATGTAGAACAGAGCAGGTGTGTCCAGGTAACATTTTTATCTATTTCATGTCTGAGTGTCTTCACTGGGATTTTTAGCAGTCAACCAGAACCCCTTGTTGCTTCAGACTACTCTCATTCTGTCGTCAGTCTTCTGTTCTGTTAAACTTTATTGGTCAGAACATATGAAGTGCAGCTTTCATCCGCTTTGACAATTTCTCCATTTAAAAAAAAAATGTCACTCTTCAGTCATAATAATAGCTTGCCTTTTTCTTTTGTGAGCTGACATTTGTACGATGAATGAAAATTTGACACTATACCCAGATTCTCAGTGTGTTTTAAGTCTATTCACACTAGAGAAATAAAAGTATCTTTTTTTTTTTTAAAGCTGCATTAATGTTTTAATCTTAATATAGCCAACAGTTGCCTGTTTGCTCTGAAAACCCATCAATTAAAGATTATTACTCTCAGGTGATTATAAACTAATGTAAACATTTATTTTCTTCCATTTTATGTAAATAGAGCCCTCTAAATATCACATACTTTTAAGACCTAAACGTTCCTCTAGCTCTAACTGCTTACTAGCTAGCCAGCTTTCTAATTGTGTGTGCTGTGTGGTGCTGTGAAAGAAAGCCTTTTCACTGAAAACATCTGCCTGCTGCTGCTGAAAACACTGATGAGAGCTGCGACGGTGACCCAAGACAGTAAAACTGAGAGCTGTAAAACCAAAACAATGAGCTGAAAGACGATAAAATGCTCCATAGATCTGAGGGACAACTGCAGAGTGATAATTTGATGCATAGTGCTTTGCTAACAGCCAATACTCAGACAGTGTAACAACAGATGACACAGCAGCCAGCTAATATTACTTACTAGTTCAACAGCAAGAAGCCCAGCTCGACTTTCTGTCAAAGACAGATGCATCAAAATAATTTATAATGTGTGATTTTATGGTAGAAAAGTGACATAATGTTGCTTTAAAATGTGCACAGAGATACACATAGCATTAATACAGGTTGAAATTTGCTATTTACTTGTTAGTTGGAAGTATTCAAAGTTTTCTTCATATTTTTATCTTTCAAAAAATTTCACATTTGCCAGCCAAATGTCCCGACCGTGGCAACTTTCAAATGCCCTCTTAAGTACAAGGGACTCAGAGCATGAAGACCGAGCCTAAAGTAAAGATGAAAAGGGGAATAGGAACATACTTACTCGGATGAAAGCGTGACATGACATTAAAGAAGTGGGGAGCAAAGAGAGATGGGAGATGAAGAAGAAGAAAGGCCCTGCAGCTCAGGGCTTTTCTACAACATCAAGCCCTGTGTTAGAACTGCTGTTGGAGATCACTTTACTGAGCGGTAACAGCCTCTCCTTCTGACATCTCCCAGCTTCAGGGAGTTAGACAGCCATGCACTTATGTTACTCTATCATCCCTAGCCTGCCGAGGATCCACGCAGAACACACAGCAATGAAAATTATCATCGAACAGACACTCAACAAACCGGTTGCCTTAGCCTCTGGGAAGCTGAATCAAGAGCTGTAGTCAAAACTGCATTAGCTGAGCCTAAATCAATTCTGAAAACGGTCTTTCTAAGAGGGAAAATAATGCTTCAGAAGTTAGAGAAAGAAGGAGAGTCTAAGGAGGCAAATCCATCCTGCAGTGATAAAATCTTTGATTGATGAGGTCAAATACTTCATCAAAGGTCTCCCAGCCTATTTTCCTGGTGTAAATTTAGATCTTTGACAGCTATTACGTGGTGGATTATGTGCTTGTTATCCGTTACTGTGGCCTCATTGAGCGATGCTGGTCTGATAATCAATGTGGCTGAGCTAGAGAGGCAGACTTTACATATCAATCTGTCTATCTTGTCTGACAGCTTCGAGCCGCGACGTGAGATGTAACGGTCTGGAGGTCTGGCTATGAGACAGAAGTCAAAGATGAGGCTTTGATCAAATGTTTTTCCCCGGGCGTTTTAGACCTGAGAGACAAAAAAAAGGCGACAGAAAGGGTTATGCTTTTATTTTTGCTTAACTTAGCTCTATATGCAGTCTAATTATTCGCTTATTCTCCTCGTAAAAACAGTTTTTTTCTGCATTATTCATCCTGCATTTTGACCTGTCTCGCTCTCTCTCTTTTTAGTGAACAAAACGTTAAGCAGTGCTTCGTCCGGACAATTCATCATTTCACTTCATTAGTGCAGAATCACAAACAGTAGAGAGGGAAACGTGTCGATGAATCAAATATCCCCTGTGAACAGCACAGCCTGAAACTACGCCGTCTTCTATCGACCAAATGCTGCTAGAAAGCACCGATACAGTTTTACGTCGATCCTTTTTTTATGTAATTTTGCAAACATTTCAGCTTGAAGTTAAATAATCTCTTGTGTGATTCGTTATTTTTTATCAAGGATGTGGTGAAAACATTGCATTATTATTATTATTTCTATGCTGTAGATTTGCAGAGCTGGGATTCATTAAAACCTGCATGTGTCTGGATTGTGCACCAAAAACCAAATGACTGGCTGGCAAGTATCATTATGCATCCAGTTAAGTGTGGTGAATTAAACTGTCATCCTGAGCCCCCCCTTTCACCTTTTTTTACAGCTGATGTTATTCTTTGATTGTGCTACCGGTTGTGACAAGCGTGGCGGGACGTGACACGCTGTAGTTTCGCATTACTCTTCATCACTGGCGAGCCGCACACAGTAGCAGTCACTTACTCCTCTCAGTTAGGGGTCACAAAAGGACAGAAAAGAAGAAAGAGGGAGAGAGGAAGAGAGAGATAGAGGGGAGAGGATATTTACGACTCAGACGGTGGCGAGGGTGAGCTGCATCCCAATGTCTGTTCCTTTACTGCCTGGCTCAAGAACTCTCTCAGGAGAGCAGAAATAAGCCTGTGCAGAGATTGCTGGTAATACGGGTCTCGAAGTGTTCAGGTGTGTGAGTGTCTGTGCACCGTCAATAACAAAAAAAAAAAAAAAGCCAAATATCACCCACTTGGGAGGTCTTATATGAGAAATCCATCAAATGGGATTCAGTGTTGGACATCATCTAAGAGCTTATCGATGTTCGGTACATTCAGGTACTTTGTGATGAAGCGCTGTAATTTAACTTTTCTTTTTTGCTGTGCTCACTTTCTCTCAAACTGTTTCTTCTGTTTTTGTTTTAGCTGATTTTGTACTCTTCCCGGAATCGCCCACTCCCTTTCTTAAAACGCGTCGAATGAGGTTTTTGTTAGCCGACAAATATGTGTCTGCAATAATGAATTTCACAGTGTTGAACTTTGGTGCGAAATAATAAGCCTGTACTCTTTGATTCACGTGTAATATTGTTGTCAAACTAAAGGGGACATAACCAATAAAGTTTTTCCTGTGTGCCGTTGGCCTGTCAGGTCTGACTTCAACACTAATCAAATGCATCCGCTGACAGCAGTCCTCCTTCAATCATTCCAAGTGCTTGATATTCAGTCTGTGGTGTCCTCTTTCCAGTGATATAACAAGTCTGTCCCAGGTTCTTCCCTGGGGCTCTGTTACCTGTCTCACTTTTTGTTCCACTGATTCAATCCCCTGCCAAATCTATCAGACAGTCTGGCCTTCTCCTGGTTTTAATGACTGCCCAGTGTGATACAGTGAAGTCTGACACCTACTCTTACAGTTTTAAAGAGCGTAGAAAGTACAAGTGCTGGCTGGACTTGACATGACATGAGATTTGAAACTTGGAATCAAGTCTGATTTCCGACTTGGACTTGGCTACTGTGAGGCTTGAATTACTCAAAGACTTGGCTTCAGTCTTGAGATCTAGTTTGGACCAAAGTAAACAAAATACAAACTTGACACTTGACTTGGACTTGACTGTGAAGTTTGATCACCTGAAGACTTGAATTGAGACTTGAGACTTGGACTCTTGGGAGGATTTGAGTGGCAGATTCGATTCTGACTTATTTCAGTTTGGGAACTGACTTAACCATTGTGGGACTAACTTACTTGCGACTTGACTGCTTAAAGACTTGAGACAAACTTGGTTGAAGACCTTACATAGGTTTGACTAAAGACTTTAACCATGACTTGGACTTCTGTGACATTTGACTTAACTTGAGACTTGACTCAATAAAGACCTGAGACTAAGGACATAGACTAAAGTCACAAAAAAAGGTCTAGGACTTGAAACCTTACTTGGATCTGCCGTGAGACATGGAAAACTTGAACGTGAAAGTGTCTCTTGGACTGGCCCTAAAGGATAAAGACTTGGGATTGTTCTGACAGAATTGAGACTTGCTGACAGACACCTGCTCCAGGTGCACAGGAAGCTCAAACTGTAAAACTTTCTTCTGTTTAAAGCTGTAGAAATGGGCAGGAATTCAAGTTGACTAGCATTTATCTCTCTTGTCTGTGTCTCACATGTGCTCAAACACCTACAGATAGGTCTTCGGCCAGAATTGCTCTGATGAATTGCTTTCGTCATTGGTCCTGGCTGTGTGCGAGTGTGGTGAGTAATGAAGAGGCCGGTGATGCTGCACAACTCCTCCTCAGTTGCCTCTGAGCACAGGTGCGCTGCTCTTCCTGCGTGGGAGTTCAGCGCTGAACGAGTTAGAGATTCATTCATCCTGCGAGAGCTACAATAGCTTTCTCCATTGTTGATGCGATGTGAGAGTGAACTTGAGATTTAGTGTTTTGGCATGCATGACAATGAGGATAGAGGGCTTCAAAGAATACCACCAAAACCCGAGATAACATATTCAGAAAAGTATGTTCCTGCTCTTGTGCTGTGCTCCGTAGCTTCTACATTAATGACGACTGACAAGCGCATTATCTTTAATGCTACACTGTCCTGTTTTGCCAGTACTGACATATAAAATATGTTGACCAGGGGTGTATAGCCAAAACATGGATATGAGCTGACAGCTTGCTCACTGAGCACATAAAATCTGTATAATCATGATGCTGCCATCAGAGACATATGAACATAAACCTGGAGGCGTTTTTCTTGTGAACTGAACTCACACCGGCACATTTGTTTGATCACGTCAGACATCGTGTAGATCAGGTGTTGGTTATATAGCTGAATAATCAGACATTTTGTTTCACTTCACTATATACTCACTCTTTATATTCAGGTTTTCTTTTTGGATTAGGTTGTTTTGACCAGAGACTATCCCTATCATTTCAGTTGACACAGAAGCAGTTCACTTTGAAGTATTTGCTGATTTAAGATTTGGTGTTTTTGCAGATCGACTTACAACATATACAGCTTGATCTCGACCACTCTGGTTGCACTTATCTTGGCAGTTCCTCTGTCTCCAACACAAGAGGATACCCATTCTTAATCCCATCTACACAGCTCTAATTGGCATTTTATCTGACCAGGAAGACAGCCGTCAATGGACACAACACTAGATCTATTGAACAGCTGAAGAATAGATCCAAAGGTCTCGAACCAGGGTGCTTTAGCTCTTTTCCTGCACCTATATAACCTGGTGACATGCAGTATACTAGTGATTGGCTGGGACAGGAAGGGTGACGTGTCTCCTCTGGCGCTATGGTCAGAGTGAACGACATGCTGGGATCCTAATGTTCTTTTAATGGCTGGTGTGTTGCTGTACCCCGGGCAGGGCCTGGAGAGGAGTGATGCCGCTGATTGATAACCCGCACATCCTCTGCCAGCATTCATGACGCAGCATCAGCAACTCATCCCGCCAGGTTTACCATCCAGGGCCACTGGACTGACAGTGCACAGGCATACAGCTCACCACAGTGACTCAGCAATATGGCCACCTTCAGGGATGGAAGGATTAGAAAGATCCCTGGAAACCTATTCCTGTTTTGTAGTCTTTGCTGCTTGCATTTAATTTAGGCCTGTTGTTGCATCAAATCAATACTTGTAATCATTCACTTGTTTGTGTGTATCCAGGCTGGACAATTAAGTTATCAAAGCCCCAGAGTCTCTCTTGTGCTTGAGTCACTGGCACTGGTTTTTAACCCTCCTACTGACGTAAAACGGTTCCATAACAGAATTGTTCATAGCTGTAATCAGTAATCAGCTTCCCCGTTGCACAATAAAGCCACAGTCTTGCAAAGCAGTTGGTTCGTTTTGCAAGGTCACCAACCTCAAAGGTAAAGCCGTATTCCTGATCCTCATCAACGTGGATGCAAGAAACACATGGACAGAGCAAGAGTGCAGACATAGCACTATATCAGGGACCGTTTACTGATTTCCATCAAAGGGTGAAAAGGCATCAAAGGAAAAATGGACGCCCTCTGTGTCGACATGTCCCCTGGGTCGATGTGGAAGGGCGGGGCTGAGGGAAGTTGGTTTCACACAACTTAAAAATGAGATCACATCTTGCAAGCTTTGATGAGTTCAGCACTTTTATGTAACCAGATTTTGATGTAAGTGGCTGTAAAGATGACCTCACTAAAGTAGCTTCAGTAGCCAGTTTTCTTGGTCTTTATATGTCGCTATGTTTTGCTACATGTGTCCAATAACTTCAGCTTTCACACTTCACCTCTCTTTTCTCTACCTCCGCCCTCAGACAAGAAGCTGGCGGAGAGCTCCGTCCACTTCGTAACGTAAGAGATAAACCAAAGCGTGAGAGAGTGGCGGTCGAAAAAAGCACCAGAACAGTTGTGATTGCAGGTCCAGTTATCAGCTGTCTGTGAGAACACAACACTGTAGTTCACACCGTCATTGTCGACTCCCACACCTCCCTTCCCTCCTCCTCTCGTTATGGAAAAGCTCTCAGGCTGCAGCCAGTTGTGGGCAAGCAGCCAGCCTGTTGCCACAACTCGTATACATAACCCGCAGAATGGAGGGAAGTCCAAAATTAAAAGCATTGTTATCCTTGTGGCCGGTGGCCACAGAGAGATGGAGTGACAGGCTTATTTCATTGTGACGTCTCGGGTGACCTTGGCTTTGGCCTCTAAGTCTGCACCCCCTCCAGACGCACTATTCAGAGCTGCAGTCTGGGACCTTCAGGGACCAGGGCCTGTCAGCAGGACCATAAACACAAAGCCTGCACCAGAGTCCCAGAGACAAGCAGACTGTTAGCGGATTTCTCCCTCTGCCTATAGTTTTAAAAATCCAAATCTCCTCCTTTTTTTTCTGTTTTTTCCCAATTCTGTTTGAGCCCTGAAATGTCCTTGTGAATGAATTTGAATATAATGTACTATTAGGGTTGCCATGGTGATGGCTGCCGTCTGCGTGCATGTCAGTTGCCATGCAATTTTTTTTTCCCTCTCCAGTAGGAAGCTGGGCTGCTATGTGCAAATTGCTAAACCGACTGACTATAAAGCAGCAAAAAAGTATGATGCATTTCTACATCTCTGAATCCTTCTTCTGCTATAGGAGGGTGGAGACAGACATTCTTCCCCATTTCCTTATCAGCTTGGACTTCCTCGTGCACTGCAGTCCCTGTCACTGCTAACGCTGTTGTATCCTTGGAGAGGATGCATCCATCCGCCCTCTCAGATACACATGAAGATGCCTTATTTTAACTTTCCAGTGTGAAACTTCAGAACTCCCAAGAACACACACTGTTCACAAAGTTCCTCACCTCCGGGTCTTAAAGGCTGAACAGCACTGCAATAAAAATAAAAATAAAAACACAAAGGGCAGCGCTGGTGGGAGTATGTTCTTTCAGATACTGGTGAGACGATAAAATATGATCATGGAAGTCTGGTTTGAGTAATACGTACAGTTTGAAAGCTTGTCAGACATTGCAGAGAGATTAAAAAAGGGTTTTTCAGCTATGGAAACTTATCTTAAGATAACTTATCTTTAAGTTACGTATCAAGAATCTGCACTTGCACGTATTTGATTTGCTTTGCTCGATGACTTTGCATATGACTGCGGCAAAAGTTGGACCAGGCTTTAATGTGTTTGCCAGACGAGCATGCTTTTTTTTTTTTTTGTCGGAGCCCTTTGTATGTTTGCACCCCTGTTGTGTCAACACAGCGGTCTCATTGCAATGCATGAGGAGGTTGTGTTTTGTAATGTAGTGGCAATGTCTGTGTGAACAGACAGCCTCTATGCAGGGCCTCCATCCACCCAGTAGGAATCCCTTGTGCAGCAACAAGGACATGATCCCGCACCAACTTCCCATCTGTGAACCAAAGTCCTGGAATTGAATCCAGGTTTCTGCGTCGGTGGTTGAGCGTTAAGACTTGCAGCAACAACACTGTCAGCAGCTGCCAAAGAAACTCTCATCCTGTCCTCGATTGTGGCAATGCCGTGACCCCGACTGTCATCCTCTATTATCTTTTACCTGCACGTATGCACAGAGCTGGACTATGATTCAGCTCCCCTGCAGGAGGCCTGAGCAGCCCGTCTTTTTTGTTCATGCAGCTTGTCCTCCTTCCTCAGCAAAAACCTCACGCTGCTCCGTGATAACAAGTATAAATGAAACACTCCCTGTGACTATCGCCACTCCCCACCCACCCACCTTCCCTAGCCTCACCTCTTGTGCCATGCAAATTAAAGAGCGTGTCTATGAGCCTGCGTTGGCCTGGTAGCGCTGATGAGGTGCAATCACAGCGGAGAGGCTCAGCTGCTCTCTTCGCACCATGCCATTGAGCTCATTAGACCAGGAACATGACGCTGAAACAGATTTAAGCGCAGGGAATGAGTTAATCTGCGGAGTTGCTATCACTGCAGCGTTATGATGTTGCTTTGAGTGGATGCGAGGAAGGGTTCGGGATGGTCGCAGCTAGTGTCATTTCTTCAGATGTGAAGCTGGGAAAAACTAATTTTCTGCTGCTACTACTGTATTCTTGCAGCCTCATCTCTTTTGCAATTACTCACACTATATTACGACTGAGCCCACACCATTATAGTCAAAGCTGTAAGTTAAGAGCGGCGCAGTGGCGTGTATCTCTGTTTTCATTTTCTAAACACTTGCATTTGTCATCTAAAGGTGTGCCTTGATGGCCTATTTAGTTGCGTATTTTACATTATTGTTTTCATTCATTTCATTCTCTGTTGTAATAGGAGAATGGAGCCAGGAGCAGAAATAGAGTTTTCCAATTTGTCACTTGATAAAAAGCTGTGCCCATTATTTCATGCTTTTGATTTTCCCTTGTTAAGAGGCAAATACACCTGAACGCCATTAAAATGACCTGTCATGTTTTTAGAGATAGATAGATAGATAGATAGATAGATAGATAGATAGATAGATAGATAGATAGATAGATAGATAGATAGATAGATAGATAGATAGATAGATAGATAGATAGATAGATAGATGTCAACATCAGTTACGTTGCTCAACATCCATACAAGCACAAACCACAGCTGTAGCTGAATGGATGTTCATCTAATTACTGTTGTATATGTGCAAACATTTTGTCAGCATCAGTTACGTTGCTCAACATTTTCTCCTTCAGGCTTGTGCTTGTGCAAGTTCACCTTCCACCATTACTCAACAAAGTTTTCAAAAGTCTCAAAATAGTCTGGGCTTGCACAGTTCAGATTTATAGCTCCACAAAGTTTACAGCCATTAAAAGGTTGCCACAATGGCAGCAGTCTAAACAGGATGACTCAGATGTAGTGTGTTGCCTCCTCTCAGTCTCCAAAGCGAGGCTGCATTTATGAGAAATAAAGCCTTATGAAAGGATCAGTACCAATAATACCCCGTGCTCTTGTTGTCTGTCCCTTTCATCTCGCACTGGTCTCCCACAGAAATGCAGAGTGCCTGCAACCAGACCCCTCGTCCTGGGGGGGCGCAAATCCAATTTCACAAATCACACTTGCAGCAGATTATTCATGCAGGTAGGGTGAAGGGCGCTTAGGTGTGTGTATACGTTCGAATGCACTTCTTTAGAAGCCATGAGGACGTGTGTGTTGCCCAAGGGCCTTTCCAACAAAGGGGAGGCAAACATGCACACACACACACACATGCACGTACTCCTCTGGGGGGTGAAAGGAGATGTGTGTGTGTGCTTGTGTCTGGCCTTTCATTTAACAGAAGGCCATCAGTGAGTCACTCTCCTAAAGAGCACCCTTGGGTACTTGTGTTGCTGACATGCACGCAGTGGCTGTCTCAGAGCAAGGCTTACTGGTCAATGTTTAATGCTCCATAATTGGTTTTACTGACCAGCACAGCCTGCAGGATGCCAATGCTGATTTGAAGCCTGGCAGCTGAGACTGACCACCACTGCAGGTCCTACCTGGTCTTTTATTGTGAATTGTTACTAACGTGTAATTCATGTTATCTGCTCTGTGAGGTCTAACTCTTTTCTGGGAGTCATTTCTAGGATTAAACTGTCAAGGTTAATCTGCACAATCATGTCTGCAATCCCTTTTCCGTGTCTATTCTACTTGAACCTGGCCAGACATAATCACAGTATGATACTTTACCATGAGTCGAATGTGATTTTGATACCCGAGCATTAAATTTCATCTCTCTCTCTCTCTTCATTAGAGAACCATGAGCACTGTGGAGGAGGAGCCGGATCACATGATACCATGAAGACAAGCCTGCAGGTCCTGCGCTGCCAGCTGCTGAGTGAGTAGATCCAACAAGGACATCAGCAGGGTGTCCTGGGTTTGCAACCAGGGACCCAGAATGCCAGTGGGGCATTGTAGACGCCAAAATAGAAATTTCCCAAGAAAGTGTAAAGTGCAAACAGGAATTTAAAGGTCCAGTGGGTAATATTTAGGGTACTCTATTTACAGAATTTGGCAGAAATGGAATATAATATGCATAACTGTTTTTATTAGTGTATAATTATCTGAAAATAAGAATTGTTATGATTTGTTAGCTCAAAATTATATCTATAGACGCTACAGGTCCTCTTCCATGTTTCTACAGTCATCCAGAACTGCCCTTTCATGTTTTTTGCACATTTCACAGCCACTGTAGTTTCTGTTTCATGCTAGGAAAAGGGTGAGGTTGCAATCAACAACTACACTGGTATTGTTAAGCGTGAGCTTAAAACTGAGCACTGAACCCACAACGCAGACAATAGGCAGGAGTTGGCTAGAAGGTTTATTTACAACAAAGCGACAAAAATAGCTCAAAGGGGAGAAGGTGAGAGGCAGTGAGGTCCAGGTAAGACTCTTGATGAGTGGATGAGTTGTAGGTGTGGAAGCAGAGCAGGTGTGGATCAGTGAAGGAGTGGCAGACAGACAGAGGAGACTAGGGCAGGGAAAACGCCAGGAAAATACAGGGAAATAGACACACTGTTCATTTAACAGCATAGAACACAAACAACATGTACATTTTTATTGGTATAACAACCACAAGTGGTGATACACAGTGTCAAATGTCCATCAAGTAAACGTATTGGTGTTTCATGCTGTGTTCACATCATACAGGATGGATGGTAGAGCTGATGATTCACATGTTTTTGACATTTACGTCATCAGTTGTTCTATGGTTGCAGTCCGTGTAAGTCTGTGCCTATATTGATTACATTTGGGTTCAGTTACTTTGAATGACAGACTTTGGCTGATGCTAGCCGTCCAATTATTTGTTGTTTGTTTGTTTCTTTCAGGCCTTTTTGTGTTATTGAATGTCAAGTCAGACACGATGAACCTTTCAGAAAAGATACCGCTCTCATATCTGTCTGTCAAACATGAATCCACAGCCAGGATTATAGTTAGCGTAGCTTAGCATGAAGCATTGAAGGAGGTGCCTGCTAGCACCTCTGAAGGTCATGAATTAACACTTTATATGACAGCAGATAATACCAATTATCACCATGACTTTTGCATAGATATAAGACGTTAATCAGGGCGCTTTAGAGGTGCTTTTGACAGAGCCAGGCTAGCTTGTTTCCCTCTTTTTTTTTAGTCTTAATGCTAAGCTAAGCTAACAGCTTTATGAAAAGACATTAGAGTTGTATCCATCTAACTCCCAGCAAGAAAGCCAATAAGTGTTTCCACCCAAAATGTTGAACTAATGCTGTGTTCTGTCGTCCATGAATACAAGAATATTCCTTCTTTGTTGGAGACCCTGATATGGAACCTCAATTTGTAGACATCAGATACTGTACATACACTGCTGTGTCCCCTCAGTTCCTGCCATAGTTGGAGTGTGTTTTAAATTCAGCGGGCAGAATCAAGGCTCTGAGAGTGGATGTACCAAGCTCTGGCAGGCTACCAGCACAGAATGTCACATGAATATGGATTATGGGGTTCAGACTGGGACCCACCAGGCTCCTTGGTCGGTGAGCTAAACAGGCTGATGATATCTTGTATGCACCCCCAGCTTCACCTTGAGGCAGCGGAGCCAAAGGCTGTCTGCAGACAAATCTGCCTCAATCCTTCAAAAGTGATAAACTCGGAGTGGACTGCTGCGAGTGAAGTGCTTTAAGCTTTAGCCGAGGTGGAGCGAGGTCACATTACAGCGGTTTTATATGAAGAGGCAAAGTCTGCAGACTAGCTTTGTATAGCGTTTATATTGAAAACATATTTTAAAGCCTCTCTTTTAGTTTTGTTCCAGAGATCCAGCTGGGGTCTGAGTTACCTCGGGCACTTAACACTTCCATCAGAGCTCCCTTTTGAGCTGAAAAGCCCACCTGAAAATTGCGTCTGTGCTATACAGAGAAATTTCTCATTTCTCTCTATGGACCAGCTGACAGATGTGCCTTAACATCCTGCAGGCAAGAGTAGAGATGCTGCAGATAGAGGAGAACTAAGATGGATGATCCCGCATCATGACAGACATCAGAGCAGAAAGAGTTTCTCTGTTTTCCACTGGTCATCTTCTGTGCTGCTTTTTCTGTCAGTGCTCTCTGTGTACTTAAGCGAGCATGTTTCCGATGACATAATACACCTGAAACAATGGAGAGCACTTACTTTTTTCCTAGCAAATTTGGTTTCGTCTGGCAGCTCGGTCTTCAAAGCAAGGCCTGACAAGTAAGGGAGATGCTTGCAAATTGTTTTTTGAACTCTGCTCCGTAGGAATAAAAATGATAACAAGTTGGTGCAAATCGCAAATGATTGCACAAGGTGTGTTGTTGCAGCTCTTTGTGGTCTTTTTTTTAAAGCCTCCAACAACAGTGAAGATGTTGAAAACATTGTTAGTGTCTGTGACTTTAATGGTATATAAATCCAGGCTTGCAATTCAGTGTGCTTCCCAGATTCCAGACAAACTTCCTGTTTAGTGTTTCTCCTTCCTGTTAGATCATTCACAATCGCTGTAGCTAAATCATTATCCCAGTAAACAGCACAAGGAGTCTTTGTTGTTCTTGTTTTCGCATTTGCCCTCCGCCTGATTCTCAGATAAACATGTCTCTGTTCAAAGCCGCTGTAACCTGACAAACAATTTGTGCAGCATTCAAACAGGAAGCCATTATCCTGTTACGAAAGCTCTCCCCCTTATCTCAGGCCTCACATCTGTAGTGCCCTCCCACCACTCCGCCCATGCAGTAGCCCTCCTCCACCAGGACGTGCCCTATCTGTCTGTTTCCTCCCACGGGACGGACACTCTCCCCAGAATGGCAGACAAACACACCCAAGAGCAAACCAAAGGAATTTGTCTGTTTGTGCTACTGTAAAGATGACATTATATGTATACGCCCAGGACGTGTATACGTATCTACATGAGGGTGAGATGAAGTTACTCACTGTGGTACTCTTAACTGAGAATGGTGACATTCATAAATGTGTTACCACCTGACTCATCCAGTTTTTATAGTTTTATACTTCAACATATTACAGCTACATATTACTTCAACTTTTGATGCTAATACTTTTGTACTTTTACTTAAGTTCACTTGTCACAAAATATTTTTATAGTGTGGTATTTTTTTTTAAGTAGAAATGAGTACTACTACAGGTGCACTAGTTTAAGCTCCTAAAACAGGGGAATGATCGATCAGCGGTCAAGTTAAGTGTCCAATCGATATTTACTGATCGACTGAATATCCTTGAATATCTTTACTGATTGATTGACGCAGGTTTATGTTTATTAGTGCATTTATGTGTCTGCGTGGAAAAAAAGCTACAAGAAAACACGTTTTACAGACACGAAAGTGAGTCCGAGAATTTCACAATTACTTTTACTTTACTACTATTTCTGGACACTTGGCAGCTCACACCAAACTCTGAGTAGGAATACAATATTGAAGACCAAAGCAAAGTGAACTAGGAGAATTAGAAGTGAGTGGAGAGTTAATAGTACTACCACTAAGACTTGTAGTTGTGGTAAAAGTACCAGTGGTAATGGTGATTAGTGATAGGCATAGTAGTGGAAGTAGTGACAGTGATGGTGTTAAGACAGCTTGTTGTAGTTGTATTACTAGATAGCAGTAGTAAAAAACTAGTTAAGTACTAGATGGTGTAGTTATTGCACTGGCGGTGGTACAGGTAGAAGTATTAGCAACTGAGAGTAGTTGTAGTACTTTGTAGGCCCTGTGTTGTCAAAAATATATTACTACTTAGTACTAGAGGTCGTAGAAGCAGAAGTTGTTGTGGTAGCAGTAGTGTTAGCAGTTGGATTTATAGTAGTAGTAGTAGTGATATTTGTACTCATGGGTGGTAGTATAGTGGTAGTTCTGACAGTACAGGTTATAGTAATGCTAAAAATACTACAATTGTACCGTTCTTGGTGGTATAATGGGTCCATTGAAGTGAGTCAGCGCCGAAAGCACTCTGTCCAGGCGTGATAATCCAATCTCACCAGCAGTTAGTCAGACAGCTCTCCAGTCGGCCTGCTGATAAAGGGTTTTGTCCGCCTGAAGCTGATGGATCTGATCAGTTTCTATGACTCGGCATGTCAAGGCTTAAAATTAAAGGCTCGGACTGCCTTCAACAAAACTCCCCATTTAAGGCTTATGTTAACTTTGATTTGGGTCTGTCAGCTTATATCCTCAGAAGTGGAATATGAATTCGTAGATAGCAGAGCCGTGGTGTGTGTGCCGGTATGATGTGATAAAGGCTCATTGGTATTCTGATGAGTACTGTAGATAAAGCCTTCTCCATTTGGCCTGAGGGATTTGGGGGGGAATCCCATGGAGGTTTGTCCGCTACCGTGGGGTGGTTGTGATTAGCATAAACGAGGCTAAATGTGATCCTCTGGGTGGTGAGGAGGACATCCTTAATTACTGGTTATGGTTTAATTCCCTGGGGCTTACAAACTAGCAGTTATGAGTGTTTATCCCATTAGATAATGAGGCGGACATACAGTATTTCACTTCAGATCTCAAATATTTACATCTCAGGCATTAAGTTAATGATTTTCTCCAAGTCACCTTACAGTGAGAGTGTAGTGAGAGGGTTTGTGTCATGCTCAAGGGCACGTCTACAGACACGTACAGTATGTGTGTGTATATATATATATATATATATATATATATATATATATATATATATATATATATATATATATATATATATATATATATATGTATATATATATATATATATATATATATATATATATATCATTAAAACATGTTCAGTCTAGTTTCATAGAGACATTAAAAAACTTTTAATTGCTGGATAACTTTTAACCTGTAGCCTGAATGTACTCATTAAAATTTTAGTCCAGAACTCATTTATTTTTATATACAATTTGCAGTAAATTTGTCTCTACCACAACACAGAGTCTTTATACATAACAGCTACAGAAATGCCATTGATGAAATTGGATTTTTTTTTGCTAATATTGTAGATAAATGGCAGCTATCAAGGTCTGCTATGTTAGTTTTGACTCCTAACTTCTCATATACAAGAATTAAACTGTAATATCAAGCAGTGCAAATGCAAAATACACAATTACTAAGTTCTGCTGTACGGACACAATTAATACTTACAGGTACAGAAGAAAAGACGATGCTGACCTTGTTTTTCTTGATCGTGCTCACTTGTGTTAACTTGTGTTTCCAAACGGATTGGTTTGGTTTTTAAAACACTTTTACGCTGACATTTTGTTCAGTCTTGCCTTTAGATGAAAAAACATAAGTAATGAGTAAACAAAAATATGAATTTTAATATGATGTGAAGTCATATTTCTATGAAACAGTTTTACTTAAAATAATGTCATATTTACATTGAAATAGCAAATTTTTCATCGCAACATTGAGACCGCAGTTGAGGGTCATGAACAAAAGTGGTGTTGGGACCCATAAGATACTTCATACATTTCATTATTTTACATACATTTTCAAAATGTATAATGTATGATGTTTATTTTTATCAAGCAGCATATGACAAGTTTTGATGTAAATCCATAATTTCACTGCTGGGATGTAAAAATGTCTGTACTTGCTGAATCTTGGAGGTTGTAGCAATTTTATATTAACTGTACATAAGTCTGAACTAAATAAAAGGCATTTTTTTATCTGTAGTGTAGTCCCAGGACAAATGTTAGACAGTCTATAAATATTTCATAAGCATGCAGAGCAATGATAGAAAGAGAATATTAATGTTAGTAAAGATATCATAGACGATATTGCAATGCTATATTGTTAATGCAGGTTTTATTGCTGCGTTGCAGTTTTAACCATGTGACACTGGCCAGAAATTCATTGTCTGTATGTATTTTGTTCCCCGTACATACTGCTCTGTCATCTCTGTGCTCAGGCTGCATGACGGTGAATAAAAGAAGGACTGTAACAGTTCAGAAGTACAGCCTGACAAGTCTTATTGATGGATGATTTTGCAGGTCCTATTTTTGGCTTCCCGTAGAGCCAATTCGAATAGTGCCACCGCCAGCTGCCCACTGATGATGCGACACAACCAGCCTGGCTCCAACAATTGCTTCATAGGCAGATTGTCGCTGCACATTCGAGCCACATCATTCTCCATCGCACGTAGAAAGAGGTGACCCCTGGAAAAAAAAAAAGATAAAGATAAATATCCCACCCTCCACGGCGAGTAGCCCCCAGCTCAGGATTGATCATGCAGCCAGACTATAGTGCATAAGCACTGATAGCCTGCATACCGCACACTAAGTGCTCCTGTATGATTGATTGGGCTGGAAGACTCATGATGCACATGCCTGAACAATATTGTTCTTCTGGAATAGAGTCTCTGCTTATGAGTGGATCCAAAATATGTAATGCAGAGTTTCATCAGCAGGAGTAAATGTTATGTTGTTTTTTTTATTTCACCAGTGTAACTTTAGATTCAGTGACAGCCACTCTGGCCCTTGTCCCCTGACATTGAGTCTAATAATGAATGATTGGTGGGACAAAGCCTGCATTGGATCAGTGCGCCGGATCCTACTTTGCAACATGATTTATTGATGTCCCTGATGGCATCAATGGAGGACTTCAACGAATGTCACCGGCTTCTCATGCATTCAAAAGAGCCCTAATTCAGCAGGTTTCCTGCATAAATTGCCCCTCCCTCCATACATCTTGAGCTTAGTTAATGGAAAACAGGTTGACGCCATTAGTCAAATAAATGGGGAATTATCTCACTATAATTTTACCTTGGTGTTGTTTGTCTCTGCGATATGTGCTATTCTGAGATGATCAGCTGGGTGATATAGATAGTGAGGTCAACAGGTTGGTGTGGGTGATAACAGTGTAAGCTGTGTGTCGCCCTCCAGCCCTACAAAACATGTAGCGGAAGGACGAGACCTTTAATTCAATGTCACCATTGCCATTGAAATTTAGCACACCGTTTTCCCTGTTTTGTTGTCTTCTTCTTTTGCGTCATCACTACTGAAAATGGGCCAACTCTTTGGCACAATGGTGAAAGAGTCATGCTGAGTAGACGAGATGCAGACAAATGTTTTTAGAAAAAGTGCCTTGTATATTCTCATATCTCTCACACCTTATTTCCTTTGAATGTTCTTTTTAGTCTTTGGTCTAATGTGTCTAATCCAACCTTTTTGCTTTTGTCCATGTCTTATTGATGAAACACCCACACCTTTCTCTCTCTTACCCCCACCACACCTTTGGCCTCCTCTTTGCACATTTTCCCACCCTGTCCGACCTCGCTATTCTTCCCCTTTTCCATCCAATTTTTTCATGTTCTTGTGCCTCAACTCAATAATGGATGTTCATAAAGCTCAGTTCACTTTTTGAGCCTTTTCAATCACTTCACTGGTTAATTCACTCGCTGTGTCTGCCTTCTCCGCTGCATGTCTTTGTGGAGGCAGGACCGAGCTCTCTGTCTGCGTTCACCCTGCTTATACTCTCGCTCCATCAGCCAGACGCCCAACCGTTGTGACAAATTACACCCATTTGCCTCGGTGTGGAACACAGTGTATGTGTAAAACACACGGATAGACATGTGATCCCTGCACACACAGAAATTCAGTAATATAACATAAAGTATAAACAGGTTTCTGCTTCACATTGACACAATGGCAATAAGACAGCTATTACTATGTTCTACTGGACGTCTGTGTTCAGCTCCGACTGTCCCAAGCGCTATTTATTAGCATTGCTTCTTCCTTTACCTAGCTGGCTAACTCTTCGCTGACACATAAAAGTCCTGTTACACAAAGTATGTAACAAAAACATGAGTAAAATACTAATTATTTAGGTGAGGTGAATTTGTCTGTATTTATCCCCTGCTACACTTTGAGCCTCCGGCTCTAGCTAGCTAACATTATACATATTTCAATATGAAATTGAGCTGCTAGGAGTAACAACATTTAACCAAACGGTTTGCACAAAGTTAGCTCTAAATGCTAATGTCGTGTCTCCCAAATGATTAGCATGTATTAAAATCACAGAATGACTAACATTAGCATGTTTTGTGTTTTTAAACAGTACCGTTAGCATGAAATT
Source organism: Miichthys miiuy (assembly GCA_036365135.1). Taxonomy (NCBI): domain Eukaryota; kingdom Metazoa; phylum Chordata; class Actinopteri; family Sciaenidae; genus Miichthys; species Miichthys miiuy. The sequence goes on from CM071618.1 coordinate 6,969,294, forward strand.
GAAATTAAATTGCTGCTGTGATGCCCAGCTTCTTAAAGAATCTCTGCAGTTTGTCAGTTGTTTTTCTCTGAAAAAATGATGTGCCCATCAATGTGATGTATATTTCATCCCAAGCCATCAGTCTGCCACCTTAATCAGCCGTCACCGAATCACGCATTAAAACTCTAAAAATAGGTCGATCACAGACAGCCTCATACAATCCATTAAACAGCAGTAACAGTGTGAGCTGTTTAAATTCAGTAAGGGCATTTCTTCTTCTTCACCTGATTTTGTGCAAAAGCTTTTTTGCACTCTGAGCTAACAGGGAGGTTTCTTATGTTTCTTGGGGTATTGAATGTTTTCCACCCATTACTTTTTTTGATTCATGCAGTTTAAGGCACTGAAACATCTCCTCATATTGATCTCCTCATAAGCTCTAAGTCATTTTCTACTCCTGCCTTGTTGTTGCAGATGCAGAATCTGTAGGCAAGGGACCAAGATTTTTGCACGACCAGAAGTCCTCTGGTTTCTTGTAGTTCGGGTAGTATTGAGCAAAGGGAGGGCAAAGGAGGTGGAACACATCATGGACAGTATAAAGCATGGATGTTTCTGAAGAGCCGTTTGCGAGCTAACCATCTGGTGGTTCTGGTCATCGCCATCTTGACAGTCCTGCCCAAAAACATTGAGTGTGGGTGGAGCTGAAACAGTTTTTTGTACCAGGCTGTAAACATGTTTATCTGCTGTGAAGTTGGAGATTTTAACATGGGGGCTTATGGAGATAATCTATATAAAGTTATCTGAATTCATATGCAGATATCCGTTCATAGAGATGAGCAGAAATGCGTTTTTCTGGTCATTCAAGTTGTTAATCAGACTGCAGAGGAAGTCTTATCTGTTTTCCTGATATCCAGAACTGGAAGCCTGTAAACATTAACCATTGATGATAGCCGTTGGGTTCCAGGACTGTTATAACCACTAATAATGAAGTCCAACAAGGAGTCTTCCTCACAAACTTCAAACTAACAACCTCAGAACTCAACACGGCGTCTGATAGAGTCTGAAGCTCAGTGTTATCCTCACTATGTATTCAGCACCAATAAATATACAAACAACCAGATGTCAGATATCAGAGTGCAAACTTACTTAAAAAGCAGATTCTCCCTTTTAACATTTTAGATGCGATCTTTAATAAAACATGATTTGACTAAACTGCAAACTCCCAGATGAATATTAATCTTCGTGCTGGCTACAGATCAGAGTGAACCAACACGTTTCTGATCACGCGGACAAATCAGAAGAATGTGTTCCTGTTTATGTGTGTGCCACAGCATTGAGTTAGCTCATTTCTGAGATAACTTCGTTTCTCAAGAGAGTCTCTGCGGTATGTTTTATTCAGAAGAGTGTCGGGTTGCCAGGTTGTGACAGCTAGGTTGAGGTACTGATTGAAGGTTTGACTCGGGCCAGACCAGAGCATTGTTAACATCCTCTATTATCTCTTTTAGCTACTCTTTGTGAAAAGTACTTTTCTTATCCTGAAAGTTAGTATTTGGTATATTTTACCCATGATTTTGTCAAAACAGTGCCCATTGTCTGTTTGTCTTTTTGTGTTTTTGTTCATGCACCTTCCTCAGTCTAAAACGTGTGAAGTGTAATGTCTTGTGAGCATCTCCAAGGGCCTTATCCTTTAAATCTGTCCTAATGTGACCACGATTCACATCACTGATTATCAACAATAGTCCAAATACTTAAGCTTTGATAGGTTGACTTTGTCTGTCTTCCATTTCCTGGCCTAAAGGATCATCTTAGGAAAGACGAGTAGTCATAAATCAACGCTGGCCATGTGTGTTATCTCCTCAGATATGGGTCTGGAGTGGGCTCCGTGGATTAAAGACGTGACAGGCTTGGTTAATGGAAGACGGGACCTGGACCCTCTATCCTGGTAGTCTTGTGTGATTGAGTATGGAGGAATATGATTAATGATTCAGAGGCTTAAATAGTCAGTGCTTTGGGGTTCTACTGTGGTGTATTTTAAACCCCCCGTTGAACAAAGAGGAAAGAGGATGGAGAAGCTTTGTATGGCAAATAAATCTGAGATCATTGATAATAACTGCTGCCTGCTGTTGTTTTTAAAAAAAATCCAAATATTCTTTCCCTTTTTTACCAAACCCTTTTCTTTCTGTTCTCACCTCTTCTCCCATCTCCTTCTCCTCTGGCCCTCTTGAAAGTGGAAACTGGGTTTCCATAGTTACTGAGGGAGCACCATAGTTAAACGATGGCCACAACATGTAGGTCACATTGGTGGCTTCAGACTGGGATTTTTCTACAACCTTATGACTTTTGAGGGTTTTTAAGAATGCCAAAACAATATATTCTTAATCTCTCCCCCCAGAGACAGAAACAGAAATAAGACTGTTGACAATATATGTATTGTTTTATTGGATATCTGTATTACTATGTGGATCTGTATTGTTAAAGGATAAGGCTGGCAATGTTCTACATTTTCCTCTATGTCAAATCCCATTAACAGAGCAAAAGCAACAATAAATCGACTAAAAGGTCTGTGTATTCAGAGCCTGAGCTTATTCCTCAGTGCTGTAGACCTCCATTGTTGTCCAAAAAAATATTAAAAACACGTCAGTGAGCCACACTGTTGACATGTTCCTTTATTACTATGATCACACACACTGTAGTTTAATTTTAGTCTCTCCCACACACACTGTTCTGAAGCCATAAACACTCAAACCAAACATGCACGAACCCACAGTTGAAAATAGTCCCCAGTGAATGCACTATCCTGTTTGATTAAAGTTTGCTAAAGGCTACAGTACCCAGCTGTTAAGCTTAATTACTGAGCCTTTTTTAATTGACGTCTTCAGTAGGAATGAATGGCTCTGGGGGCGAGTGTCACAGACAGGTTTGAGAAGTCGGGACGTGTTGAGAGACGACCTAACACTGCTGGCGTTGGTCTTTTTAAAGGATTTGTTGAAAATCAGAAAAATATAGAACACAGCCAGCCTTATTTTGGCATCCTGTGGCAAAAACATGCTACATAACCTCGTTCAAACAGCAGTTTTGATTGTGTTAGCCTTCCGTTAATGCATGTTCTGTTCTCAGCTCAATGCATAGAAATAGCCCAGTGGGAGCTCTGCTAATGTGTCACATTAGCTGTGTTTAACAGTGTCAATAAGGGACGGGGGGAGGGAACAAAGGGGAAATTAATAAGCCTTTGCACGTTCCTCCCTCTATGACTTTCTTGCTGTCTGGATAACATAATAGGACCAATATTCCCCACAGGCACCTGCTAATGACTTGTCACTACCCAGCCTCCTTATGGGATTGAGCTTGAGAAAGTGAATCTGTCAGGCTGAGATGGTTTTAGCATGTTAAGTGGGTTATTTTTTTTTGTCACTGTAAAAAAAAATTGTATTGACCATGAAGCGAGTGACAGTTGGTTGCAAATGTATTTTTTCCTTGAAAGAAGAAAAAAAAAGTATTTCTTCTTTCTCGGGATCTTAATAACAAACACAGCTTATGTCAAAGTACTGAAGATTATCAAATATTATAGTCAGAATGTCTTTTTGCTTAAAGAGGACTGGCCATTATACACTAAATTACTTTTTTTTTTCACTGCTATCTGCTGATCAGAATCAAATAATTGCGTGTTATTTTATTACCTTGGTGAAGAGTGAGCTCTCTTTAACCATTTCTGCAGAGTAACAAAGCAGCTTTGTTTGTCTATGTCTAAAGATGGAGACATCCTCCCAGTGCTGGCTGCACAGTGAACTCATCTTGTGAATAATGCATTTAATAAAGCACTCAACTAGTTTAACTAGGTGAGTGACAAACACAGTGGTTCAGTAGATTATAGACTGAGGAGCATAATGAATGCAAGACAAGGCCCCACGTCTCCTCTGAAGACCTGAGCAGTCAATTCCAGCTGCTGGGTTGCACACTCATCTAGTTTTATGCACTAAAATCCTTGTTTAGGCAGATACACATGCTAAAAATGCTAAAATTATATTGTATGTCATCATGTGTCTTTTCTCTCTTTCTCTGCAGGTGTTCTAGCATTTCTAGCACTGTCAGTAGGACTGGTGTCATCAGCACAGGAGCTGTACCTCAGCCAGACATCCCAGGATCCTGTCTCCATGGCAGCCAACCACAACAGCCCCCTGTCTGCCCCCAAAACATCCCCATTGGACTTGCATCAGGAAGGCTCCAGTAGTGGGGAGTGGTCATCCAAAGGAGGCACTCAACCCTCAAACATCATCCTCCCTACTGTTGCCCTCCACCCTTTGGCCTTGCTTCACACAACCCAAATTTCCAGCCTGGCTCATGACTACCCTCCCATTAGTGACACAAATACTGTCACCCCAAACACTGTGAGCACTGAAAGTCATGTGAATCAGCCTCTGGAGTTGAGCTCTGATATTGTAAACCAAGGCCACATGCACAAATTGGTCAGGGTACCTCAAGTCTATAACCCAGTTACTGTCAGCACTAACCAGGCCAGCAGCAGCAGCAGCAGCAGCCCTAAATTTCCCAGCACAGCGGTCCCAAATATAGATGTGGTATCTACTGCCAGAGGGGCTCCAAACCCCTTGGCTCTTATGTCCAACTCTGGATCAGACAGAGGAGATACACTCACTGCACACCACGTAGAGCCTCAGAAGTTGAATGTGAAGGATGCTCCAGATCTCAAGCATCCCTCCCTGACCTCCATTTCTTCTTCATCAATGGATGCTGACCCTGCATTAGGCCTGAAACTCAGGGAGCATGCTTTGGGCCCAGCACACCACGCCATCACCCTGAGAGAGGTCCACACAGTGAACGAGCCCCCCACCAATGGACTGGTGGTAGATCCAAAAGTTGGGTCTATCACTCCAGTCGCAAGTCCACCAAACAATACAATTCCCACTACGTCCACTCCAGACCTGTCCACCCTCAAGACAGAGAATTCAACAGTCATCCCCAACAAACACACTGCACCCACCGACACTGGCACTCTTGGACACTCTGGGTTGGGAAATGTAACTTTATATGGAGGGCTGGTCAACAGCTCAGTCGAGGAGGTCCACGATCAGAGGAACATCTCGGAACCGCTTTCCTCAGACAGTAATATATTCCTGAACCGGCAGGTGCCTGCCACTACCCAGGACCCCTGGACGCCCGGCAACAGCTCCGGTCCCACCGTCGACTCCCCGCCATCCCGCATGACCATTTGCTTGAGCAGGATGGACATTGTGTGGATCGTGCTGGCCATTAGTGTGCCTGTGTCCTCATGTTGTAAGTAATGTCACAGCAGCTTGAAAAAGGTGGAATTAATGGATGTGAAAAGTGTTTGGCTGACCCTGACTTAAAACTAATGTTGTCATAAAACACTTGTCTATTTAAATGTCCAGTGTGTCAGATTTAGGAGGCTCTATTTACAGAATATGGCAGAAATTTAATATAATATGAATAACTATGTTTTCATGAGTGTATAATCACCTGAAGATACAAACCAAAGACGGAAACAAACACTGGCACTTTGGTGTAAGGATTAAACAAATGGGAATGCAAAGCAGGTGTTAATCTGCTGAGTTTGTTACCTTTGGACAGAGCCAGGTGAGCTGTTTCCCTGTGTTAGCTGTGTATATGGATCTGGTCCATGCCCATTGTGCCCAATTCAGTCATTTGCACAGTTGTTATCCACTTAAGTCCAGATTAACTCCCAAAGAATCCAATGGTTTCTTCCATTTCTGCAGGAAGAGATGACTTATTCCATCCATACAGAGTCACAACCTCAGAGACCTGAGACCTCCACATGGGAACAGAAGCAGGGTCATCCTCAGTGCTGGCTGTATAGCTTCAGATTTAACAGACAATCAATCAATCTCCTCATCTACTGTAGGCTACAGTAGCTATTTTTGTAATAAAATGCTGTAATTTATTCATTTCATACTCACTTTTCTCCAACTTTCTTATATTTGACTCAGTATGTGATCCCCTCCCCAAGACACCCTTCAGGACTTGATCCTGTGGCATTAAATTGGAGTGCAACAGCAAAGTAACAGCAAGAATGGAGAAACAAGAATTTCTTCTCCTTTGATAATAAGTAATTTTCTTCTCACTGAAAGACAGCTTTGTTGTTTTAGATAGCTCAAAATGACTCCACAACACAGCACCAGCAGCCATTTCTAGCAGCATTTTAAGGCAGAATTTACCCTTTCAACCACAATTCTGTCTATCAGTGACATGTTGTCGTGAAACATGACAGCTTCAACCTGAACAGCTACTGTGGCGCTCTCAGAGGCTATTTGAAGCAGCAGCTCCTCCAGTCTCTGCACTAACTCTTATTTTCCTCTCCCTGTCTCCGCCTGGTCTAGCTGTGCTTTTGACGGTGTGCTGTATGAGGAGGAAGAAGAAGTCGTCAAGTCAGGAGAACAACTTCAGCTACTGGAACAACGCCATCACCATGGATTACTTCAGCAGGCACGCTGTGGAGCTGCCCAGAGAGATACACACTCTGGAGAGTGAGGTACAAAACACTGACACACTGACTCTATAAGTGCACAACACTGCACACAGAAGTGGTGGGACATTTACTTGATGTTTCACTATCAGTCAGCAGAATGCTTTTAATGAGTATGGAAACAACAAGAGGATCCATGTCCGATCTCTCCTTCAGCAAGCCTCGGGCTCTGCTGAAGTGCACTTGAGCATGACACTGTATTACTACAATTTACAGGGATGCTATTGAGAATAAGCAAAAAAGGTTTCCCTGCAGGGAAGGGAAGTATTATCGTATCAGTATATTGTTTTTATGAATGCATACATTTTTGTCAGGGAATTTTTAAATCTTATACCAACTAAACATCTTTTGACAAGCTGATAGAAGAGCTTTATGATGAACCGAGCTGTAGCTACCAGAATTTGAGGGGTTTTACACGAAGAGGTGTTTACATGATATGATTGCGCACATAATATACAGCAATATACAATACTACATATTTTTAAATTTGACTGTTTGGGGCAAAAAACTTTGAGATTTAGTATTTTCCATCACAGTTACATACCAGTCAGTGTAAAGATCACTTTAAAGGTCCAGTGTGTAAGATTTAGGAGGCTCTGTTTACAGAATATAATATTCATAACTATGTTTTTATTAGTGTATAATCACCTGAAGAAATAACAGGAAATACAATTAAAAAGAAAACTGTACAGAGTTTGGTTGGTGGCTGGATCAAACATTTCTTCAGCAGCTGGTCTTCTACAGTGGAAATTTGCACGACTGCAGCCTTGGTGATGATCATAAATTAGAGTAATATATTAGTAGTCAAATTGTCAGGGAGCAATATACAAATACCATACAACACTTAATGCATTCCACTTACAATATTTGTCTCTTGAACCTACACATAATACCACCATATCATTGACTGTTTTTCTGTGTAACACTTAACAGGTTTAATTATTCAACCTATCCTGAAACCACAGAAACTTTGACCCCTGAAGAAGCTCTTTAATCTGATGTTGGTTTAAAAACTCACAATTTGAGGAGTTATTTTCCATTTTTTTGTCTATTCCCTGCATATTTCTGCCAATTATCAAATAACATTTGATGTTTGAACTAAGTGCATCAATTTGTGAGTTTTTGGTGCATTACGGCGCCATCTGGTGGAAATGGTAATAACCATAAGTTAGTATAAAATCCACCTCCTCTTCATTCTTTGTTTGGTTTCCATGTATTTTTTTTGTCACCTTCTCCCCAGTGACCATTTCACTGTGTCTCCTTTCTTTTACTCCTCTTCCACTGCTCAATTTGCATTCCTTTTTGCCGCCTGTGGGTTGTGGCGTCAGGAGAGGGAAGCTGAGGTTCGATCATGTGTGGGATGCCCCTGGTGACACCCAGGTGTTGTTTTCGCTTCGCTTTACCTGTCTCTGTAGAGCAGCAGCCTCATAGCTTCCCTGGTGTTATAGGTAAATGACAGTGCACTGGGAGAAGTGATCATAAGCCTAAATGGCAAGTGTTAGTTTGATTTGATTGGATGGTGCTGATAAAATGCCCTGATTCCTGCTGTAGAACTGAATCATTTTGTTTTTCACGCCTCCCTCCTCCAGCACTGCCTTGTTACTGCTGACTCACCATCAACAACCATTTCTACTACATTAAGTCCCCCTGTTGTCTTGTTTCTTCTGAGTCATCCCTCCCTTTTGTTTCTCCTCTCGTGGAGCTTTTACATCTTCCCCTCCGCCTCCCTTTGTTTCTCTGCTCATCTAGTTTTGTCAGATATCTTTGTTCACCATCTCCTTAAAAGCCCCGGGGTGCACCAAGCCCATATTTTATTCTGTTCACTTCCACACTACACTGTCTGCTCATTGCCTGTAGAGTGACTTAGATACAGTAGACTGCAGCGTGTGCCCTAATGGTGAGCCCTGAAGCGTGAATCATGAATCACAGCTATTGTTTAACACTTAAGCCCCTGCACTACATTTTCTTATGTCTGTGTGTATGTGTGTACATTTGCAGGAGCAAGACACCTGTCTACCCCCTAACGGAGACTACAGCGGCAGCAGCGTGGTCCTGGTTAACCCTTTCTGCCAAGAGACCCTCTTCATCAACAGAGATAAAGCTTCTGGCATCTAGAGACAGAAAAAAAAAAGAGAGAAACTGTTGGATTCTCCTCTTCTACTCCCCCTGCTGTTGTTGTCTATTTTATATATGTGGTAAATATTCAGAGACTTTGACTTTATACTGTATATGACAAACACAAAGAGCAACCAGAAAGAAGATTGATGTAAACATACACTATTTACTATGAGAATGCACCCGCATATTTTTCTGATGTACATTTTCTACAAAAGGCTTAATTGTGATAAAAGGTTTTTATTGTCTTTATAAAATACAGAGTATATGTGGTTTTGTTTTCATTACAGTGGCTTGATGGTGAGTGCACTGTGGATGCTGCCACATGAAATCTGCTTTAGAGAGAGAGAGAGAGAGAGAGAGAGAGAGAAACGCGCTATGAAAAACATTAAAGCAGTTCTTTGTAATTTTATTTTTCCTTTAAAATCAATCCCAAAATACTTATAGCCTGTTGAACTTGAATATAGCACCTACGTATTTGAGGGGGGGAGGCGGACTGAGATTTGTGGAAAAATACTGTTCATTAATCAGGGGCCATATTTATCAAACTGAGCAAACTTAGGAGTGAATAAGACGTGTTTATCAAGCGACTTACTCCTGCAACTTTGAAGAGCTGCTCGCGTGATTAATCACATGTATGCTCTGAGCAAGACCAACCAATCAGAGACATGGATTTACCGTACACCTGCCCCATTGTTCATTCGTCTTTATCTTATTTTTCCATTTTACTCTGCGGCGTTATTCTGCCAAAATATATCTTTTACATTTTTTTTTTTTTGAAAAGTTAATTTTCTTTATGTGAGCTTTTGTAGATCATTTTAAAAAAAAAGCTTCATTAATTGAATTATTTGAGTAAAATACAATATAACAGCGGATTAAAGGACAAAATCAAACATTTAAAGTGACTATAATCAATGTTTTATAATAACAGTGTATGTGTCTTTATGGAGCTCTACAGCGAGTTTCAGCTCATTGTTTAGCTGTCTAACTTTACTGCATCAAACAACAGACAGAAACAGTTGGCGACTAGCTGGTGAGCGTGGTGGACCATTTAGCAGCTGAAGAGCCAGATATTTTCCCCAGGAGTTGGTAGAGACCAAAATCAGAGCTAAAAGAGGGTGATTATTAAACAGAAATTCACCAGGTGGACATAAACGTGACTAAAAATGAATGATGATGTTGTTCCGTGACTGCTGGATGTGTATAAACGTTCTCAACACGTTCGCAATATCAATTCACAAGCTGGTAATATGTCAGTATGTGTTCGTAACTTGTTTTTGCTGCCCTCATGTGGTCAAGAAATCAGTTATTGCAGGTTAAAACAGTTTTAAAACAGTCACAAACATACACAGTATATGTACATTTTTAGATTTTTTTATGTTATCCTTTTAAATAGGGATTGGATAATAAGAAATTAGATGAAATGGAAAGAAAAGGTTAACTGCAAACTGAAGCAGGAAAGAAATTCTTCTGTTGGTAGACAGTTTTCTTAAATTTAATAGCATTGTCAAATCATAAGAAATGTGATAAATATTTTTATTCTTATGTTTGCAATTAAAAGTGAAGCATTTTTATTGAACATTTTTTGCAGTTTGATAAATACGGGCCCAGATTGAAGTGGTTGATTTGAGCAGAATATTTGGGTGGTTTAGGGTCTACATCCTGCAGTTTGGACTGACTTGAAATGGCTTTCCCCCTCATGTGTCACCAGCTTCTATTAAGAGGGACCACATAGATGTCTTAATTCCTTATGTTGGCCCTTAATATATCAGTATGTGTGCGTGTGAAAGCCCTGTTTGTGCATGTAGGCATACTCTATGTGAGTGTGGATGGATGAGTTCAAATGTGCTGCCCCCCTTAACCAAATATCACTGTTACTTTAAGTCAAACAAGATTTTGTATCACTTTCAGCTCAGTTTTATCTGTTTCTCTGTGTGTCTGTCTGTGCCTCTGTATGTGTCTGTCTGTCCGTCTGTCTGTCTCTTGTCTGTATCGTGGAGTGGCTACTGGTTATAATCCAGTTTGAGAGAGTTTCTCAGCGCTGTAGGAAACAATTAGACCAACTTTGCTAATGTAAATGTCTCCCTCCATAAATACTGTGTTTGTCCATCAATGCAAACTGTGTTTGTTGAAATGTTGAATGATTGTGAATTAGTTGCTGGATCACATAATACATGTTAGAGGCTGTCAAAAATGTTGACCAATAAAAACACTGAGATAAATAATGTATGCTGAATATTTACTGTGAGCACATACAGAGGCGGTTTAATCAAAAATTAAAAAAATAGTGCGTTTGAATATTTTGTTTTAATTATTGAACCTGTGGTCCTTCTATCATCTGTTTCACTTTGCATTGCTGCAGTTTTCTTCAATAATCAATGCTGCCTGCCTCTATCGTCGCTAAAGATTTTCTGCATTGTGAGATGTTGTTCTGAAATCACCGAGTCAAAAGGTGACTTTGAATAAACATATTGATATTTCCTGCATTGGATGCTCACAGCTGGGCTTCTTGTTTTGCACGCTCAAAAGTGGATATTTTACAAAACGTTCAGTGGCACGGTGGAGCAGTGTTCAACATTATGTATTTTTTGTACTGTAGTATACACTGTACTTTTTACTGCTGAGCAATAAAACAAAGAAAACACACGGATGGATCTGTTTGTCTCATTTACCCTCTTGAAAACTAAATTCACAGTTATTTTTTGATATTTTCTCATATATTTAATCTATCACTTCTACTGCACTGTATGTGTTTGTTAGCTGTCATACTTACTGGTTTACTACATACCAAAGCAGGATAAACAGTTTCGCTGACCACAGCACATCCATTGATGCAGCGAGCTGGAATTTTCTCTTTGTGCACCAGTGCTGCAGCTGGTCAAGTGACCTCCAGCTCTGGGAATATGACGTCAATTCAATAATCTGTTTACAAGCTTGCTTTACTGCTGAGGAGAGGCTTAATTTGAATGTTATTAACAGATTTGATTATCAACAGTTTCTTCTGTTTAAAAAACATTTTGGAGGTTATCAAATGGTCATGCTGAGAATTTGGTCTTAAAATAATAATAATAAGAAGAATTCCTGGAAGAATTCCTCTGAGATCCACGTGGCAGTTGTATGCATTTAAAAAAAAAAACTTAAGATGAAATGCTAGGAATAAATATTAAATACATGGTAAGTCAAAAAGATTATGTATTTAGTCATGGGTTTTGAAGTCAAAATTATGATCTATGAAGTAAAAAAAAAAAAAAAAGATACTACTTCCTCAAGGGGAAATTCTTTTTTTCTTTACATGCATTTTAACCCAAAATACAACCACACACATACAAAGGAACATGCAAATGTGGAGTGATGGGCACCTGGCACCCCTCCAGCTACCAGTCCACCTTCCATACTTTGGTCCAAACTGGTCTTGAACTGGCAACCCTCTGGTTCCTAAGCCAAGTCACCATGGACTGAGCTATGGAGTCGTGAATTTATATCACACAGTTTTATCAAAAAATGTTAGGGCTCATGGTGTATATCTGTGATGGATGATTTATGATGGACGGTGTATTTTAAAATATAAGTATAATAGATTATTTGTAAGGGGATGCTTTAGTGTCACAGGGTTACTGACACTGACTACATGACTGATTTAACTGCCAAGTCAATATTTTATTTATCTTGTAATTTTAAGTTTGAGAACTGTCATTTACTCTTGTTTTGCTACTCATTTATATATATTTAAACTTCTGAAATATTACAACTACTGGTTATGTGGCAATAAGAAGAATTTAATATTAATATTAAGTAAATATTAAAATATAATTAAATGAAATATGACGGAGAACATTGATTAACGTTGTGCTTTTATTTTTGTGTACAGCCCGTGTCATTTCCGGTTCGTGGTCGTAGCTCCTCCGGGTCACGGTGCAGATTTGTCAAATAGCCCGTGCATGGCATGGTTGACAGGGTAAGCTAACGTTTCAGTCAGGAGATTCAGGGTGGACATTTTTTTTTTTCCCATGTTTTATCAGCCTGTTACAGAAGTTAAACCGTCAGTTTGAGGAGCAACTCCATCTTTTTTCTGACCGTTTGAACCGCTGTTCTCCTTCTCCGCGAGCATATTTTTTCCACATTTGTCATTGGCTGCTCGCGTTAAAGCTAAACTAGTTAACGTTGCTCTTTTTGAAAATGGCGGATGTACCACAAGAGAAGAGTCTGGACGATTTCTTTGCCAAGCGGGATAAAAAGAAGAAGAAAGAGAAAGGAAAGGGCAAGGAGTCCGCAGCCGGGCCCACGTCGGCTGTGGTGAAAAAGACGAAGAGGGAGAAGGAAAAATCGGCCAAAAACGAGAATCAGGACGCTCAGATTGAAAAGGTAACCGACGATAACTTTTTTTTTTTTCACCTCAACGTCTTTTCAAATTTTGTAACCTCCCATCCCTAACATGCTTTCTCCTTTTTTAATTCTCCATATTTTATAACATCTCTTTAACGTTTAACGAACATATGAGGGGGGGAAAAAAAACCCGTGCGTATATATTATAACATGAGGGTGGTGGCGAAAACGCCGGTTGCTAACTAACATAGCATATGGTTTTAATCTGACGGGTAACTACATTTGCCACGACACCCGTGTTGTGCTATCTTTTACAACCTTAGCTCACGTTTGGTGTCTGAATGTTAGTTAGTTATAATCATTTGAGGCCTGCCTTTAAACTAACGTCCTGTCAGTGGCCTTGTGTTGGCGTGGTGAAGCTGTCATCCCCCCCTCTTTGAATCGTGGCTGTCCGACTAGGCCGAGCCGCCATTTGTCACTAGTTTTAACAGGGTTGGCTGTCTTTTTTTAGGCTTCATATGACACTATTATCTTATCTTGACCTATCAGTTTTAACGTTAAACGACGTGTCACACTGCTGGGTGACGTTGACTCAAACTGTTATGGCCTGTGGGAAGGCATAACCAGAGTTTTATTTTTTTCTCCTCCCCATAGAGAGTCTCCCATCCCATTTTTAAAAACACAACTCTTCATTTTTGGGGTTAAATTGTAGCAAATCTTTAATGTAATTTTGCTTTAATGTGCTGTGAGTTAATGTTTCCTTCTGCCCAGGAGGACGAGGAATGGAAAGAGTTTGAGCAGAAAGAAGTGGATTACAGCGGGCTCCGGCTCCAAGCTTTACAGATAAGGTGAGAGTGAGATATGTGTTGCCGTGATTCCTTATGCACATGAGCAGTTGTAATTTGCATCTCAGATTTGGTGGCAACACACCAAATAACATGTAAATGAATAAAAATGAAGGACAGAAATCCTGGATAACTCAACTGTCTTCTGGCTGTTTGCAGTGACGAGAAAGAGGAAGAGGAGTACGAGAAGGAGGAGGTCGGCGAGGACGGAGAGATCATTCTGGTCAGCGGAGACAAAGTCTCTGGTCCCTGGAACAAGTCTGGTGCTGCTCCAGCTCCTGCTGCTGCACCTGTGGGTGAGTAAACCAACTGAAGCGCTTGCTGAATGTGGGATACTGTAGTAATGTCAAGGGAGTCTGCGACGAGGGTAATTTTCCCAGTGCATGCATTTCAAGCCATGCATAAAATAAATTAATCAAAATAATCACATACATAGCCTACAGCAGTTGTAAACCTCTAGGTGTCATTTCTGTAATTGCAGAGGATGTAGAGGTGCCTGAGTCGAAGCCTGCTGGCGTATATCGTCCTCCTGGGGCTCGGCTGTCCACCACCAAACGTGTGCACAACCCGGGTCCTCCTGAGATCTTCAGTGACACACAGTTCCCCTCTCTACTGGCCACCGCCAAGCACGTGGAGACACGCAAGTAAGTAGAGTTCAGCGAGAATCATTTAACGTAAGCTGACGTCTTGTTGCAGTTTGACTGAGGTGATCCATGTCTGCTGTGTTTCAGAGATAGAGAAATGGAGAAGACCTTTGAGGTTGTGAAACACAGGAACCGTGGTAGAGAGGAGAGTAGTGGCGCTTCTATGCAGCAGTTGCAGCTTGACAACCAGTACGCCATCCTGGGGGATAAGTAGAGCCGCTCCCCTCCGTCCCTTGGCCCCTTCAGCGCGGTCCGGCCCAGCCCCTTGAAGGAAGCTGAACTCCAGCTGTGTTGACTGCAGTCCTGACATAGCTTATGCTGCCAACATCACCACACTAGTTACACACGCACACACACACACAGTCTCATATACATACGCACTTACACACAGAAACACCACTGCAGCACATACAGAGACACACTCCCTTTTGAATAAATCAGTAACACACTTAACACACATTTGGTCGGCAAAACTGAAGGACTGCATCTGAAGGGGCTGTTGAAGGAATAATTGAAAAGGAATTAGCAAAATACACCCAAACGTACAACACTGCAGCAGCAACAAAAGACGACGTAGTTGTCCTTTGTGGATTGTACTCAGAGCAGCAGTTGTGTGGCGCAACTTTTCTCTGGACTTCAACTTGCTTCGAAAAAAAAAGCCACAGAGGATCGAAGATAACTTTAGGCAAGATGATTTTACAAACTTCTGTGAAAATATCTATTTTTTTGCAAGATCGTTATAACCCAATCGCACATGGTATTTTGGGGTGTTTTTTTGTTTTTGTTTTTTGTGTTTTTTTGGAGTTGCGGTTGGGGCTTCGGGAGTTGGGATACTACCTCAGCGGTATAGCTGGTGGTGACGATGTGGACTGAGCATTTTCTTTTTTTTTCCCCTTTACGCTGTGGTGGTGAACGGGACAAACACCAACCCTCCCCACATACAAGCTGGTCATCAGGCTCTTTAATTTAGAAACTTGAAGCTGTGTGTGTGTGTTTGTTTTTTTTTCCCCTTCATGTTGATGACACTCTGCAAAGATCTATGGACAAGAAGCGATAGGTTGTGGTCCTCATTTAGAATTTCTATATAAAGTGGCCTTACTGATGGAGAGAAACTGCTGTGTCATCTGAAGAGAACTTGGCTTGTTGTCTCACGGGCTGCTGTGTGCCTCTGGATCTCACCACTCTGTGACAAAAAACAACAAAAAAAAAACCCTGTATACAAATGAAACAAACCCTTTTGTTCAAGAATGTAGTGCTGTTGTAGTTTGCCTGATGATTACAACTACTAACTGTCTTTCATATCCACTGTTTGATTTTGCTGTCCTTGCTTTATTTGAGTCTCAGCAAAAGAGAAATTAAAGCTTGTTTCTAATCCAAAAAACAATCTTTTAGTAACAAATGCTTTACTGTGGTTTGACACCAGATGGTCACAGATGTTACAGTATCAAGAAAAATGACGGGAAACCACTATCAAAGCATATTTGTTAAGGTTGTCGGCCATATTGAGTTCACACCTTTTTATTTGTTGTAAAGTGGTACATTTCAACCCCAGTTTTAAGACTTTTTTTTTTTATTATTTTTTTTTATATCAAGGCTTTTCCTCACAAGTAAACATGCTGTGTCAGCCCTCATTGCAGATGTGTAGAACAGATAGCTTGTACGTAACTTAATTTCCAGACTGGGATGTAAAACCAACTCAGAAATCCCATCCACTTACAAAACGGTGGTACGCCCAGTTAAAATCAAATGGGTTATTTACTGCGTGCATAGTTAAGTTTAGAAAGGTGACGAAGAACTGGATTTATGTTCTATGTTTCTGTCCTTTCCATTAAAGATGTCGGGGGAACGCAGATCCCTGCTGGGACACATTGGGTGCAAGTAGATAATATTTGTGATGAAAAGAGAAGAGCCTTCCACAAAAAATAAAGTGATCCTTGTAAATGAAGTCTTGTCTGAATCTTTAAATGTTGAAAAGTGGAGATTTCTACAGTCTTTTTAAAGGAAAGGTGATGTGGTGGTGTCCATTTATTAATTGAAGACCTGTTAGACTTCCAATAATATCTGTGGTGTCTCATTTTGTCAGAGCAGGTGTGGAGTTTGACAGATCCTGGATACGTTATCAAAAGTTCCTTTTTTTTTTTCAAATAGATATTTCATTTAACCTCATACCAAGGATATCAAATAAAAGAAGCTTTTCTCACACAACAGGCTTGAAATGTTTATTTATTTTAAGGAGGCAGTAACACCAGCAGAGACCGAGATAAACGGTCTTTCCTCTGTGTCGCCATCAGCTCAGCCCCTCAGTCTTTATTTTTTCGCCGCCTGAAAGCACAGGATGACCAACATTTAAAGTATACAGACGGTACATGCTATTGTACATCGTAATGCTAAATGTGGTGAGTGCTTAAGAGTTCACCTGTTGTGCATTTTCAACGGGTGCAACAGTTCCGAACTCCCCTTTACCTTCAAAAGGAAGATAGATACCTGTGTGCTGAAAGAGAAGAAGCAATAAGACTAAAGACTATTTGATGCAGACTCAAAACCCTCCATGTTGAGTGCAGCACCTGTTTGATGTTGCTCTCGCCAACCACAAGGTGGCAGTGATGCAAACTCAAAACCTCCGCGCTACCAACGTTAAGAATGAGCACGGAGCTCGTCACGGAGTTTGAAATGGCGGGCTAACCAAAGTGAAGTTGTTGGAAACTACACGTTTATAGTTAAAAAAAAAAAAAAAAAGGATTAGAAACACCTGTAGTAAAACTAAGGAAGATGGACCTTGGACGTCGAGGGATAAAAACAGCCAGGGACGTGGAAGTAAGTTTAACCGCCGTTTATTTTTGGAGCTAATATCATACTAGCCAGCTAGTCTGAAGTCACCTGTTCAACCAGATAGTCTCATTGAATTGATGAACCTTTTTTGAGATATATATGACAACATTTTAAAGAAACTAAACAAGTTCAGTTGCCCACATAACTTTCAACGGACAGTTATGGCGTCTCAGCTCATCAAGCTAAGCTAAGCTAAGGTGGTAGTGATGTATTTCTTAGGTTTTATAGGTGTTTTATTGATATTAGAAAATGTATTTTTTTTTACTTTTGAATCCTTAAGTACAAAGGATGTATTGAATAATTTAAGTAATATATGTCTACACATAAATTATCTGTCAAACCAGCACTAAATTTGTCTGAATTATAAAAGATATAAGTGGTAACATGAAGAGCCGTTTGGGAACCGAAAGAGCCGGCTCTTCTTGGTGAGCTGAGTTAAATGATCTGGCTCACTTAAAAGAACTGAACTTCCCATCACTATAAGGTGGAGGGGAGATCTCTTGAATTTCAGTGATGGTTTTGACTCAGCTAGTCAATGGACATCTGATGGGTCACCTGATGGATCACATGTAGGAAATTATGTGTTAATTTCCCTAAGGTTTGCTGATAGAAATCAGACGATAAAATTATATTTTTATGTAACTTTCCAACCGTTTTCAAGAAGTTACTAATCTCTGTGTGGTGTGAAAATTAATTATGAGACACCTGAGACTTCCCTATGTTGTAATGCTTCACAGCAAACATAAAAGTCAAAGGTTACATCAAGTTTTCTCATTGCGTCGGGAAAAGCAAGCCAGCAAACATTTGGAGATAACACTGTCAGAAAATAATTATTTTCATTATCGATTAGTCTGTCAATAGTTTTCTTGATTAAGTGATTAGTTGTTTGATCCAGTCTCAAAGATATTCACTTTACATCCATGAAAAATAAAGAAACCAGAAAATATTCAGATTCAAGAAGCTCAAATTAGAAAATCAAGCCATTCTTTTCTTATAAAATGACTCAAAATGATTAATTCATTATCAGATTAGTTGGCGATTAATGTTATAATCAGCTTATGCTATATTGTTAGTTCAGTCTGCACAATTCAGCTACCTGAGTGATCTCTTGGACCTTTTTTCCACCTACTTTTTCCTCCGGCTCCTCTTTTGCTTGAGGTGGCGCTGCGTTGCCTTTAGTCAACTGAAATTGAAATAGAAAACACTTTAATTAAAAAAAATAAATACATAAAATAATAATAATAATAATGATAATACATAACCCTAAATTAAATATCTAACATTTGTCTGTTTTGCAGTTTGTTCTTTTGCCTTTTTGTTTATTCTGTTTTGACAGGGTCTTTGACACAAGATTACAAACAAAGTAGCAAAATAATCAGTAAACCTGTTTCATAAAGACAGTCACAGTATAATAAATACACCAACTTATTATTGTTTCTTGAGGTAAACAAATTAATATATGTGTATATGTTATGGTTAAAGTCTTTACCTCTAACCTTACTGTTAGTTCAGTCCTACGATGTTAAGCATGAACACTAGATAATAGCTGAAAGAAAGTTTTTACTTTTAAAGAAAATCTGGCACAATTTCCAAGTCTTACCGAGGCTGAGAGAATGAATCCCACCAAACAGAGCAGTATGAGGCCTCTCATCTTGAACATAAATTAGCCTCTGATATCAAACACCTTTTTTATAGTGTCCACGTCAGGTGGTGGAATCTGTTACTCTTATCAACTGCAAAACTGAACTTTTAGTTCTAGTTTAACATCAAAGTTCGGCTGGGCATATTTGTTAGCAAATGTTAAACTGCTTACTCAGACAAAGTCTACCTACTGGTCGATGTCAACAACTCCCCATTTTAAGGTGGTATTGCGCTCAGTTTTGGCCACTTGTTTGTGGCATTATAGGTGGCATTATGTCATAAGTGTAACAAAAACCTATTTCTCATATGAAATAATTCTATTTTTAAGATAATTTACTTTTAACTTTTTTTGTTCTTTCTCCTCATAAGTGAGTATACTTCTGCCTACTGTATAAAACGGTGAAGAACTGATTTTATATTTCTGTTCTTTCTCTATCAGGCTCTAAATACACAGACAGCACTCATTAGTTTTTATATATATATTTACTCTAATACAACTACATATTTTTTGTTCCTGTATTCCAGATTTTTCTATAATTCGTGGAGTTTAAAACCATTACTAAATTAAAAACTCTCCTTTTTAATGCTTGTACACCTGAAAGTCTTACAGACAGAATCAAAAACTCAGACTGCGAAAGAAGCACCATCTATGCAAATGAAACTGTCCAAATAAGGCGACATCATTACGAACAAAATTCAACACTCTCCCTTAGTTGACTTCCAAAAACCTCTTTGGGAATAGCATAATTACTTTCTCCCTCAAAGATCACCTACCGTTGTTGCGTTGGTTGTCGCGTTGGTTGAGTTAAGCCCACCCTCATTTTCCAATGGTATTATTTTCCCAGAATCCTGTAAGTTCAGTAATATTTAAGTTTGAGTTCTGCAAAGTTACATTTATGTTAATGCAAAATAAAAGAGAATTATTATTGTTAGTTATTTAGAATGACGATAAATCATTTTGTAGTAAAAGGACAAAGAAAGTTAAAACAAATTAGTCAGTACGTTGAATTTATTCTTGTGCACAAGCCTTTTGTTCTTCACTTGCATCTTAATATCATGATCGTTCCTTTTAAAAACAGATTACAAACAGGTTTTTATTGTCTGATCTTGGTGTTTTTCAACAAACCCAAGGTTTTCATAGAAAATCCTTCAAGGGCTGTTGATCTGTTGGACCGAGCTTGAAAATGACCAAAAATGGACTGACTTTTTCCTTTCCAGTGGCAACTTTATAGCACTTAAATAAATAATCTCGATCCACGAGAACTTGCTGGATGACAGAGCACAGAAACTCCGGGGAAGTTTGGTTAGTAACATGCATTAATGAGACATGTATGTCCACTGATGGTGAGAGGGAGGGGGCAGTCTAATCCTATGGCAGCATAACTAAGGGATGACCTGAGCCAGCCCTAACTATAAGCTCTATCAAAAAGGAAAGTCTTAAGTCTACTCTTAAAAGTGTCTGCCTCCCGAACCCAGAATGGTAGTTTGTTCCACAGAAGAGGAGCCTGATAGCTGAAAGCTCTGGCTCCCAATCTACTTTTGGAGACTATAGGAACCACAAGGAACCCAGCATCCTGAGAGCGCAGTGTTCTAGAGGGGTAGTAGGGTACTATGAGCTCTTTTAGATATGGTGGTGCCTGACCATAAAGAGCTTTGTAAGTAAGGAGAAGAATTTTAAATTCTATTCTAGATTTAATAGGTAGCCAATGCAAAGAAGCCAAAATGGGAGAGATGTGATCTCTGATCTTGGTTCCTGTCAGGACGCGTGCAGCAGCATTCTGAATTAGCTGCTAAGTCCTAAGAGACTTATTGGAGCAGCCTGATAACAAAGAGTTACAATAGTCCAGCCTAGAAGTAACAAATGCGTGGACTAGTTTTTCTGCATCCACTTGAGATACGATGCGTCTGATTTTGGCTATGTTACGTAAGTGGAAGAATGCAGTCCTCGAAATTTGTTTTATGTGGACATCAAAGGACAAATCCTGATCAAAAACAACTCCAAGATTCTTTACAGTGGAGCTGGAGGCCAGGGTGATCCCGTCTAGAGTTTCTGAGGTGTTTCGGTCCAATTACAAGAACTTCAGTTTTGTCTGAATTTAACATCAGAAAATTGTAGCTTATGTCATCCAACTTTTTATATCCTTAAGGCATGCTTGGAGTTTAGTTAATTGATTTGTTTCATCAGGCTTGATCGATGAATATAATTCGTCAGCATAACAATGAAAATTGATTGTGAAAATTGAGAGTGATTCCTAATAATGTTCCCTAAAGGAAGCATATATAAACTAAATAGAAGTGGTCCTAGTACAGAACCTTGTGTGACTCCGTGACAAACTTTGGTATGCATGGAGAATTCATCATTGATGTGAACAAACTGAGATCGATCTAAGTAATACGACTTAAACCATCTTAGGGCGGTTCCTTTGATGCCAATTTGATGTTCCAGTCTCTGTAAAAGACCCCGAACTAAAGCCTTAACATTGGGTGTTTGCATAATGTGTTTTTGCCTTCTTTTCCTTTTGTTTGTTCTGTTTCAGCAAGGTCATTGACACAAGATTACAAACAAGGCAACATAATAATCAATATTCATCACTTGCATCATAATATAAAGACCAACCATATCAACAATATCAAGACACCACGATCATCTACCCACCGTGGCCTGTTGTTCAATTGACTATTGTTGTGGAATCATTGGTCAATGATGAGGTCAGGAGGGAAGAAAGTGTTCAGGAGCCTCTGATGTCTTACGATGTATTATTTATTGACGCTTGGCCAAGGAGAATTAGAGACACTCTCAAAGTACATCAGAAGTGCCTGAGTCGGTCTCACATTCTGCCGAACTCGTGCTGGTGGATAGAGTTTAAACCCCAAGATAACACCACAAATACTATACGCCCAGAATTAGTCAAAGAGAATGTTTTTACCCATGGAGGTGTTATTGTCAGCATATTCTAGTCTGGAGACACAGATGTCTGTTTACGCAGATTGGGCCGTCAACGGCAAGCTATCTATTATGTCTAGGAAGGCAGCAATAGGTCTCTTCGACCCTGGCCACCACAGTGTTGAGATAGACTGGCACCTGCTGTTCCCAATCGAAGCCAGACACTTAATACTGCAGAGGACCTCAAGGCCCACACATGACCTCGTGTAACCTAAGGATAGAAAATTCCAAAACAGACTGGCTGCCCTATTGGATATAAACAGAATAATAGTGTTTGGATAGTAAGGACATTGACATTGGATTTCAAAAACAGCAGGTACACAATCAATACGTGAACCTGAACCTTCATAGATAGGGCATGTAACAGGCTGTAGACCTCTTCACCAGATTGTTAAGCAGTTCTAGACTATAAAATGTATTTCAAGCTCGGATTAAATTTCAGATCAAATTTTAAGGATTGTAAATTTAAGTTATTGTACATTTAAGTTATTTGCCATATTAGAATCATGATTCTTAGTAGTTAAAGTTTTATCCTTTTCAATATCTTATAAATATCTTTTATAAATAAACCTTATATCTCATCTTATATATCTTACCAGTGCTCCAATTGCCACTGCAAGAATAAATGCCATCAAACTGAGTAGTATGAGCCCCTTCATCTTGAACATAAAATATCCTCCTGTCTATATTCACATGCTTTATAGTGTCAATGTCGGTAGGTGGAGTTTGCTGTTGTTGTATACACAAGTGCTTTGTGCTTCACTTCCATCTTATATCAAAGTCCCAACTTTTTTTTTGTCCTTGTTTTTTACCTTTTACCTGTTTTATTACATTAGATATTAACTTAGCTGTTATGCTTACTATTGAGGCTGTAGTTTGCATAATATTGAAAGGTGTTTCTAATATTTTGGCTACTCCATTTACATACCTGAGAGGGCCAGAATAATATATTAGAGTTGTTGTATAGGATCACATTAGATTAAACAAGTGTACCTAATGAAGTGGGACCTTTTCAGAAGAACACACAATAAGATACAATTAGTAACTGTGTTTAACCCCAGTTCCTTAAATTGGCCCAAAAAGCTACACAGAAACCAAAAATAAACTAATGCATTCCATTAATCTTTATATTTGTTTAACAGTTGGTGCTACTTTTTTTCCATTTCTGCAAGGGTGCCTTGCTATTGAAATGATAAGTGTGTGTCGCTACCGATGTTGGATAATTGTGTGTGTGTGTGTGTGTGTGTGTGTGTGTGTGTGTGTGTGTGTTACTCCCTTCAGTTTAAATCATGGACACAAGGCGTTCCTTTTATGCACGGGCATTTATTTGCACATCGGTGTGGTCATGCCGTGAGAACTCGATAAATTAAAATAAACAAATCATAAATTGAGTTTCATAAAGCAAAGCATTTTCAAAGAGAACAAACATTAAAGAAATAGCTCACAAACAAAAATATCTCATACTGTACTCCATTTACTTGCAGTTTGTTTTGCTTACGTTAATTGAACACAGGTAATATTACTCCGTGAGCGTCTTAAACAGGTGTAAACATAATGTAAACATCACTCGTTTCTTATGTGAAATTGTTCTATTTTTAAGATTGATAACCATAATTTACTTAATTTAATTTAAAAAAAAACTTAGTAGTTCTTTTTCATAACTGAGAATAATTTTGCCTACAACACTTTATAAAACTTTATAAAACGGTGAAGCTAGAAAGCTAATGTTCATATTTGAGAAGCTTAAATTAAGAAAATGTTTGGCATTTTCTGTTGAAGATTGACAAACAATTATCAGAATAGTTGGTGATTAATGATCTGATCAATTAATTGAATTTCCGCTCTATACTGTTGGAAGGAGAAGAGGCTAGCACAAATCTTTTTCAATGACGTCCTAAGTGGGTTTTAGCACAAATCCCATTAAAAAGACTTAAACCAACTGTCTTAACACATTCTGGCTACCACTGCCTGTCTCTCTGCCCCAAGGCCATTTTTCCTAAAATGCAAACTCACAAATATAGTATGGAGTATTTACCTGAAACATCTTGGCACTGCAATTTTCAAGCAAATGTAAGTCTAACAGAATTAAATAGGGACTATTTTCAGACGTGGATTAATGCACATTTGGTGTTTTAGTAAATATTTACAGCTGCAGGCTAGTGTATGTGGCATTGCCTCAAAATAAGCTACAGTGTGTGTGTTTATGATAATGAAGGAACATGTCCCCTAGTGCCATGGCGTGACTCATCGACTCAAAAATGAACTAATCAAACTAGAAAATAAAAGAAAATTCTCATGTAATGGTTTGAATACAGTGTTTATTTAAAAAAGGCAGTAACAGAACAATAATATCGCCCGCTGGTTCCTCATCCTGACAATGGTACTTCTCCGTTAGTACTGTTTACTCGAGCCCTCTGCCTTGTGTCGTCTTTCATTCATCTGTTTTTCACTGGGAAAGATTAGATAAACAACACAAGCAAATTTAAATAGTTGTAGTTAATTGCCACATCCTGTTTTGAAACACACAAATTACGTATATACTGAATGGATAAGTAATATTG
The DNA here is from genome assembly GCA_036365135.1 of Miichthys miiuy. Classification (NCBI taxonomy): domain Eukaryota; kingdom Metazoa; phylum Chordata; class Actinopteri; family Sciaenidae; genus Miichthys; species Miichthys miiuy. Next base: position 6,993,689 of record CM071618.1, read on the forward strand.
TGCCGTTTTAATAGTTATTTTTTCAGATTAGTTGCTCTTTGATTTGCAACATCTAATGAGAAATCTCTATTTAAGATGAAAGGGCTCATACTACGCAGTTTGGGGTTCATTCACGCAGCAAAAAAAAAAAAAAAAAAAGACCCAATAAGCCAAAGATCATGCACTGAAACGGAAAAAACTGATTAGAAGACTTCAGGAGGTAGACGCCTCAGACCACACCAGTGAACATGCAGGGATTGGATATAGAGATTAGACTGGATGTTCATCTCACTAATAAACTGGACAACACAGACGTCCTGTACAAGAAGGGCCAAAGTCGTCTGAGGTCCTTTGGAGTGTGCAGGACTGTTAAAAACTTTCTATGGCACTGTGTTGGCATCTCTATTATTCTATGCAGTCATCTGCTGGGGAGGGGGACAGAAAAAGACTCATCAAATTGGTCAAAAGGTCCAGTTTGGTCCTGGACTGCCCCCTAGACTCCATAGAGGAAGTGGGAGAGAGCGAAGCTGACATCCACCATGAACAACTCCTCTCACCTCCTGCATGAGACTGTGGAGGCCTTAAACAGCTCCTTCAGCAACAGACTGCTGCTCCCACCACGTAAGAAGGAGCTCTGCCACAGGTCCTTCATTCCAACAGCTGTCAGACTTTTTCACACTAGCATGACTTGACTTGTCTTTTCTCATCTTATTTTATCTTACCTATTTTTTATGTGTTATCTTGTTTTTATGTTTTGAACAGTTTCTCACCTGGGTGTTCTCTTCATTCTCAGGTGGCGGTCCAAACCCAGCATCACTGTCAATTGGTGTCCAGGTACCCTCCCACTAAAGGAAACAAAAAATGACAAAACCTATTAGTGATGTGGGTATAATATATAAATAATTAGTTAATTAAACATCAAATGATAAATTAGGCAATATATTAGGCTGTTTACTTCAAGCCCCTCCCCAGAAAACTCAGTCATATGATAATCATTAGTTTACTCTATGAAAGTGAAGTCTACCTACCTCTATTCTCTTCCTTTCCACTGGTGCCTGAAATAGAAAGGCATTACTCCTTAATAAGAAAATATACATATTTACTCTAATACAACTACATATTTTTTGTTCCTGTATTCCAGATTTTTCTATAATTCGTGGAGTTTAAAACCATTACTAAATTAAAAACTCTCCTTTTTAATGCTTGTACACCTGAAAGTCTTACAGACAGAATCAAAAACTCAGACTGCGAAAGAAGCACCATCTATGCAAATGAAACTGTCCAAATCAGGCGACATCATTACGAACAACATTCAACACTCTTCCAAAAACCTCTTTGGGAATACCACAATTACTTTCTCCCTCAAAGATCACCTACCGTTGTTGCGTTGGTTGTCACATTGGTTGAGTTAAGCCCACCCTCATTTTCCAATGGTGTTGTTAACCCAGCAATCTGTAAGTTCAGTAATATTTAAGTTTGAGTTCTGCAAAGTTACATTTATGTTAATGCAAAGTAAACGAGAATTATTATTGTTAGTTATTTAGAATGACGATAAATCATTTTGTAGTAAAAGGACAAAGAAAGTTAAAACAAATTAGAATTTATTCTTGTGCACAAACCTTTTGTTCTTCACTTGCATCTTAATATCATGATCGTTCCTTTTAAAAACAGATTACAAACAGGTTTTTATTGTCTAATCTTGGTGTTTTTCAACAAACCCAAGGTTTTCATAGAAAATCCTTCAAGGGCTGTTGATCTGTTGGACCGGGCTTGAAAATGACCAAAAATAGTGCCACCTTTTTCTCTGACTTTTTCCCTTCCAGTGGCAACTTTATAACACTGAAATCTAAAAGTATAGCACTTAAATAAAAAATCCTTTTGTTTGTTCTGTTTCAGCAAGGTCATTGACAGAAGATTACAAACAAGGCAACATAATAATCAATACCATATCGACAATATCAAGACACCACAAACATCTGACATTCTCCATACTTTAGCCTCTAAAAATCTAATGGGAAATGGTAAAATCATTTTCTCACACTGGATCTATCCTTAGAGGAATCTTGGTCAGTCGGCTGGCTCCCCTATTGGATATAAACAGAATAATAGTGTTTGGATAGTAAGGACATTGACATTGGATTTCAAAAACAGCAGGTACACAATCAATACGTGAACCTGTTTCATAGATAGGGCATGTAACAGGCTGTAGACCTCTTTTACCAGCTTGTTAAGCAGTTCTAGAACATAAATTGTATTTCAAACTCAGATTAAATTTCAGATCAAATTTTAAGGATTGTAAATTTAAGTTATTGTACATTTAAGTTATTTGCCATATTAGAATCATGATTCTTAGTAAAGTTTTATCCTTTTCAATATCTTATCAATATCTTTTATAAATAAAACTTATATCTCATCTTATATATCTTACCAGTGCTCCAATTGACACTGCAAGAATAAATGCCATCAAACTGAGTAGTATGAGCCCCTTCATCTTGAACGTAGATTATCCTCCTGTCTATATACACGTGCTTTATAGTGTCAATGTCGGTAGGTGGAGTTACTTAATATCAAAGTCCCAACTTTTTTTTGTCTTTGTTTTTTACCTTTTACCTGTTTTAGATTTTATCTATTTATTTAGATTTTTGTTTAAGATACAATTAGTAACTGTGTTTAACCCCAGTTCCTTAAATTGGCCTACACAAAAACCAAAAATAAACTAATATATTCCATTAATCTTTATATTTGTTTAACAGTTGGTGCTACTTTTTCCCCATTCAAAGCATGTAGCAAAATGTTCTGTTTTTCTGCAAGGGTGTCTTGCTATTGAAATGATGTGTGTGTCGCTATTGATGTTGGATAATTGTGTGTCTGTGTGTGTCTGTGTCAAATACTCCTTGAAATGTATTTAATGGAAATACAACAACACATATGGAAACACAGTGGAGCTGTGTAAACATTAAAGGGTTAAAAATATCATTAATATTTGTTTTGTATATCAACATCAAAATCAATGTTGCTGCCAATCATTGACCCATCTCAGGCCCTGATAATAACAAGCAAATACACCTTTAAATGTATTTTATGGAAATTATTTTTGTTTTATATAATATTTTTACAGAAGTTTTTGGGAGGCTGACATTTTTTGTCGGACAAACGCGTTAGTTTATTAAAGGACCTCTTACGGTTTAAGGGTATTGTTACTTTTTATTTAGAATTAAAGAAAGATTTATAGTCAGGTGGCACAGTGCGGGAGCGCGCTTTGCCACTTTGCAACAGTGTGCGCGCGCACGGTCACCGTCGCGGCCGTTCGTTGCCATGACGCTGGAAGGAAAACCACAAACGTTGAAGAGGGGAGATGAACCGGAGCTAAGAAAGTGAGCTGAAATGAGCCAGTCACGGTTAAAAAAAACAAACAAACAAAAAACACGTTTTACAAGTTCAGGTGGATTTAGTGAAAATATTTGTACAGCCGGACACAAGTTTTGCGACGGTTGATGTTAGTTTTGCGCCGTTGTCGTCGTGTTAATGACGGAGTTGGTATGAAGGCTCACAGCCGAGAGGTCGAAGTGTTTGTCCGAATCAGACCAACGGCTAACTTCGCCCGAGACCTGATTGAATGTCTTCCAGACGGACAGGTAACCACATCTACTACTATTAAAATCAAATTAAACCATACAGAAATAAAAAAAAACTTGTCTCGAATATCTCTTAATATCGAAACAGAGTCACCGTTTAATTTTCTTTGAAGTTAAACTTTAACGGACGTTAACTATCGTTGCCCAGCAGGCAGTTTGCTGCTGGTGTTAGCTGGTGAAAACTGGTCAAATATGACTGAAATGTTGTGATTTTTCTGTTTTAACAGCTTATAACAAGCATCAATGACAAACATAAACCTACTTAATATCTACCAAGACTTCTTTTGACTTGCAGAGCATTGAATTCATGCTTTTCTGCAGGTCTTCATTTTGACATAGCAGTAAAGGCACAGGTGAAATTAATTACATTAATGATGGGCTCAATTTAGTTAATTGGGTGTCTAGTTGCTGATATTATGCATGAGTGCTCATCGGGTCTATTAAATGAGATGGAGCCATCATTAATGATATTACTTACACCTGTGCTTTCATTATCCGACATGTCTAAACAGTTTAAGTTTGTGTTGCTTACCTGACAGAAGGATTTGTTTTTTTGGTAGTAAATACCACAATTTCCAGCAACTGAAATATGATAATTTAATCATAATAATACTTATAGCATATTTGATACAGAGAATGTAGTTCAAAGTGCTGTACAAAGAGACGAGATTAAATAAGCTAAAAACCGTGCAATAAAACTACATAATCAAATAAAAGAGCCAAAAGTAGCCAGATTGTTTAGGAAGGTGTAAAAAAAAAAAATTAAAAAAAATTGGAAGGATGGGATGCTGTTTTGTTCGCCCTCTTTATATGTGATTTAAACTTTAAGTCTGACTTAGGACTGCTCGTGATTACACTTGTGACGTCAGGGGCGCCACACTGCCAAGTTTGTATCTATTGCTGGTTTTCTTTGATAGTAAATTAAATATGTTTCGGTTTTTGACTGCTGGTTGGGCAAAATAACCAATTTGAAGACACCATGTGAGGCTCTGTGAGTTTCCTACAATTTTCTGACATTTCTATGCCAAACAAATAATTCAGTAATCAGTAAAATACATGACAGATTATTTGATAATGAAAGTGCAAACCACACACACACTGTTGATTGTTTAGTGTGTGTGTGTCTTGTTCTTCAGACAGTGAACATCTATCACAGGAAAAACCCTAAGAAGCTCCAGGACTCCAGGAAAAGACAGCCGAGCTCCTGGTCATTCCAGCTGGAAGGCATCCTGCAGGATGTATCCCAGGAGGAGTTTTACACCCGGGTGTGCCGACGGGTGGTACTGGGAGCGCTGGATGGCTATAATGGTAGATCTACTTATCTACATACAACCAACACTGTGTAGTTAAGTGTTAATACCAGATAAGTGTACACAACCTAAAGTCCACACACTGTAGGTTTTTCTGTTGTCTTGACTCTGTCACAAGCTCCACTGATTATATTCTCTACCTCTGGAGCTTTTTCTCCAAGAAGTTAATGTATTGTCTGTCTGTAGTAGTAGTTAGTGTATTGTAGTCTTCTGTTGTGTGTTTTTCAGGTACTGTGATGTGTTTTGGGCAGACAGGTGCAGGAAAGACCTACACCATGACAGGATCCACAGAATCATACAAGCAGAGAGGCGTCATTCCTCGGGCTCTTCAGGAGGTAACCCACATCATGTGAAAAGTTTCACCTGTGAAACACCCCAACTGCACCTTCAGTAGATGTTTTTTTGACGTGGTGTTCAGGTGTTTCAGGAGGTGGAGAAAAGGACCGAGCATGCCTTCAATGTGCACCTGTCCTACTTGGAGATCTACAATGAGACCCTGGTGGACCTGCTGTCTTCGCTGCAAGGCTCGTCACAGCAGTCTCCTCACAGTATGGTGGTGATGGAGGAGCCGGGAAGAGGGGTGCTCATCAGAGGTCTGTCTCTTCACCCTGTCCACAGCGAGGAGGAGGCGCTCAACCTGCTGTTTGAGGTGTGAGGTCCAAGATTTAAAGCTGTAAAAATCTAAAAACTTATGAGTTAGGAACTTAGAACTTAGGAATAACTGTCTTAAATTTATGTATTTTTATGATCAGCATATATCTATATTGTTTCCACTGAGGGCCCCTGCTCATGAAGCAGACCACACTGGTTCCCTTTCTTTTCTTAGACCTCAGTAGGCATGAAAATAAAAGACAAAAAATTGTGAACTGCAATTTGAATTAAATTTTAATTCTAGTTTAAGTTCTTGATTGTGCTGTTTGAATGTTTTTTTTTTTACTGACTGAAAGTTAAAGCTTGATAAAACTCTTCACTCTTCAGGGTGAGATGAATCGCATCATTGGATCTCATGCCTTGAACAGGAACTCCTCCAGGTCACACTGTATCTTCACTGTGCATGTGGAGGTATGAGTGCAGTCACCTTCATGGTTTACAATATTGTTTACCGTGGTCTTGGTGCTTACGCATGCTTTTTCTTTCCCATTCAGTCTCGCTCACGGACTCTGTCAGATGCCAAGTACGTCACGTCAAAGCTGAATCTGGTGGATTTGGCTGGTTCAGAGAGGCTGGGAAAGACTGGGGTGAGTTTGAGAACATGCGACTTCATGTTACTGCTTGAAATGCACGTTAGAATGTTTGAGTAAAGCAAAGTGCAGGTGAGATGTTGTCACCATACACTGCAAATGTGGCTGCTTATGTTAAAAGTTGCTTTTGAATTTTTGAAAGAAGAATCAGCCCTAAACTTTTCCTTCCTCTTCTTCCAGTCAGAGGGTCAGATGATGAAGGAAGCCGTCTACATCAACAGGTCCTTGTCGTTCCTGGAGCAGGCCATCCTGGCCCTGGCAGACCGTCGCAGAGACCACGTTCCTTTCAGACAGAGTAAACTCACACATGCCCTCAAAGACTCGCTGGGTGAGTCTGCCAGGCTTTTGTTTTTTAACAATGCTGCTAGCCAGTGTTTAGCAGGCTACGTCTGCCTCTGAAGTAATACTTGTAAAACATAATCCACGTGTCTGTTTCTATAGGAGGGAACTGCAACACTGTGCTTGTGGCCAACATCTACAGTGAGGCTGCACAGATAGAAGAAACAGTAAGGAGTGGAATATATGATGCAAAGCCTCTTTCTGGCTGTACATGGTGTCATTTCAACTCTGGGTGATAATTAATATTCTTTGCAGCTCTCTACTCTGCGTTTTGCCTGCAGGATGAAGTGTGTCCGGACTGACCCTGCTGTTAATGAACACATGGATCCAGCAGTGAGTTCACATGATATTGCACATAGTGGAAGATCATACAGGTCATTGTGTTGTACTGTCTGTGTGTCAGGACAACAGAGTGAGCTCATGAAATGTACTGTTGTGTTTAGGCTCAGATCAAGAAACTTGAGAAGGATGTACAGATGCTGAAAGAGGAACTGTCCTTGTGCAATACGCTGGTGAGTAAGGCTAGCAGGAAAATGATGACACAGCATGTATTTCATTATAGTGTTGGTTTATTGTCTATTGTACATTCATCTCTTCTTTTAAAGATAGTGTTTACTAACCAACCAACCTAATCCTAACCAAGCAGTCCCAACTTCAGACTATAATTATAGTCCATATTTTATTATCTGTTTTGTTATCTTCATTTTAATTTGATCATCTTTTAAAAAAATTAAATTACATATTTGGGTTCTGGTTCTTACTTAGTGTTTTTTTTTTATAATTTTGCACAACATGCACAATGTAAACACATCCTGTTAATTCCACAGTTGTAAAAATAAAGTGTTACATGTTTGCACTCTGTAATTCGGGTTGGGCTCGGGTCCAAAACCGCATCAGTGGTTCAGGTGCAGAATTTCATCAAGCTTGTGTATGTTTGAGCACATTTCACTCAATTTATATGATTTTAATTTATTACTTTACGTCTATCTTTCGTCCGTCACCAGGCGAAACGGCCGAGCATCACATACGAGTCGCTGTCTGAAGCACAGCTGGCAGAGATCCACAGCCAGGTTCAGAGGTACCTAGAGGGAAGCCTGGAGAAAATCAGTGTGAGAACAGAACCAAAAACAGATATTGATACTTACTCTGCCAAAGCTGGCTTGCAGTTGTCCTTTTGAAGGCTTTAAAGTTCTCTCTGCATGTCGTCTAATTACAGATCATAAACATCAGGCAGGTTCATGCAGTGTTCGCCCAGTTCAAGCTTGCTGTACAGTACGTATTATTTACCTTTTGAAACGTGCAACTTGATGCAATGCAGTGTTTATTCAGACTGAATACTTTAACGGTGAGTCACTCAGCATGTTTGTGTAAGCAGGGAACAGGAGCAGAAGGTGAAGGCTCAGCTACGCCAAACATACAACTTAGTGAAGAAAGACCAAAGTGCTAACACAGCTGCTATCAAGGTCAGTCAACATCTGACTCTCAGTACCTCATGGAGACTAGCAGCTGTCATTTTTGTGTGTTGTGCAAGTCTGTTTGGTGAACAAGCAATTGTGACTGAGCTTTGATTAGATGCTGCTTTGTTCACTCTTCAGGAGTGGGACATCAGAAGCAGCACTGAGGACGTAGAGGCTGGCAGCATTGGGGTGCCAAAGAAAAATGCTCCTCGGCCAAGTTCAACCAAAGCCAAAACTAAGAAGTTGAATGAAAAACAGAAGTGAGTAAACATTTTAGATTGATTTTTAGCAGAAACGGTTACATTTATGTAAATCCTTCTGTGAGGTGCAGCCCGCACAGAGGGAGAGACGTGAGGCAAAGATACTGTGTGAGCTGCAAGCAGCAGTTATTGTTCTGTTCCACGTGTCATCGCGGTTAACAGTTGGAGCAGCAGAAGTGAAACCCTGTGAAACCTGATAGCTGCAGTTAGCACCAAAAATCACAGCTTTCTCAGACATAACTGTCAAATCTGAAAACACAGACATGATTTATATCAGCACATATTTTTAGGAGGATATCAAAAGATCATCCATCACAAATAAACGTCCATAAATTTGGTTAGAAATCAGGAAAAAATGCTCTTCAGGCTAATAATTGTCATTTGTGTTGCATTATAAATCTATTTTTTGACATCAGTGATGCTCTGAATGTCCTGTTTGAGACCTTTCTGATTGAAGCCGGCACAACTGGACGTTAAATGCACTAGCTTGGTTTTTCTAATGGTGATTCTCCAGCCAAAGTAAGAGACGAGGAGAGGGCAGTCCGGTTTCAAGGAAGCATCTGGAGAGTGCCTCCAAATCAAAGCTGCATTCTGTCCAGACGCCTGAGAGGGAACACGAGTCACAAGAACCAGACACTGAGAGCCAGGACACACAGGAATCACAGCCACCTGGCAGTGAACCCTTCCACCCAGAGTATGATACGAGTATAATCTTATCTATTAAATGGTCGGCTGATATCTTTGTGTCGTACACGTTTTAGACGCTTTCAACTGAAAAACTTTTGTTGCTGTCTAGCTCTCCTCCAACCAAAGAGCAGGCCTTTGAAGTTTTTAAGGTGGGACAAGGTAGCAAGATCAACCGCATCCTTAAAGACAACAAGGCCGTGCTGCTGGAACGCCGCAGTCTGCTTCGACAGCTCAGTGAGGAGGTCAACACTGTCAAGAGAGAGATCGACTGCACCACGACCACATTACAGCAGCACAGGGAGCTGAGCAGAGGCCAAGGTACACCTAATGTTTGTATCGCAGAGAAAAGTTGGTCACATATACTGTACTGTTATTTATATTTTTTATTCTGTGTTTTTGTCTGAAGGTCAGTATTTGGTTATGGAGAACGAGCCGCCGCTGCAGGAACCAGAGATCATTTTATTGATGCAGCTGAGAGAGCTGAAGGCCGTGTACCGGCAGAGATACGAGGTGCTGCGTGACATCAAGGCAGAGGTCAACTACTGTGAACACCTCGTGGATCAGTGCCGGGTGCGCCTGCTCACTGGTCAGTTCTCCACATATCTGTACTTCTTCCTGTCACAGCTTAGAGCTATCATAGCTGAAACTATTAACAACCTCAGAGGAATAATCAGTCGCTCATGTTTGTGTCACAGAATTTGAGAGCTGGTATAAGAAGTCTTTCCTGGTACATGAGCAAGAGCTGGATATAACTATGGAGGAGAGCCCCAGAGAAGTGAGTCTGCCTCTCATTTACAACAGTATCTCTTCATATAGAAGCTAACACACAGAAAAACAGGCAGAAGACTCATTTAACCAAAACATTCTATATTCTCCCACTCAGATTTGTTGAAGTTGTCACTAAATTGTGGTTTGGAGGAATTATCTGCTTCTCTGTTGATCTTAGGAGGATGCAGAAAAAGGGCTTCTTCCTGATGAACCCAGCTCCGAGTCTTTCTACAACGCCCGCTACAGAACACTGAAGAGGGTGAGTGTGCCGTCCTGTTTTCCATCTAATGAACCACTGCTTATTTATCATGTAACATGAAAAGTCCAAACAGGTTTTCACTGATTTTTGTGGATGCTTCATGAGGCACAACTTTAATATAAAATGTATTTTCACGCCAACTTTCCAGAAGCTTTGAACCTTTTGGTGTTTCTGTCCTTACAGAGGAACAGCAGGGCGCTGGTCTGTACTTCAGTGCAGAGGAACTCTTCCGGGCAGAGAAGACTTCCCCCAATTCTACCTGTTACATAAGTGAGTTTTATGTTCAAGCTGAAGGTTGAACTGCGGCGCTCACAAGTGATGAAATGTAATTTTCATTTTTCTACATGTAGTCTGTGCACTGGAGTTTGTACATGAATCAAGACACAACACAGTGAATCAGCTTCTTAAATGAAAAGTAAAATTTATTATTCCTGAACCACAAAATAGACTTCTTTGGTTGTACAAATTCACTAGTTACAGTCTTGTGTGAGCTCTAACCCTTGACCCTAGGACTTCTGCCCCTTTCCCTCCAACCTATTTGCAAGTAAAAGCCCCCAAAGAGAACTCAAGACAAAAGAATAAACACAAAAACTTGAAACACTGCATTAATAATGTAGTGAAACCCATCTGAAAAAAGATTTACCTAATGTAAGTTAAAAAAGAAGATATCAGCCATGGCAAATGTTATCAAACAAACTGAATTTCAGTCAGTGAGAGCAACACGGAAAGCTATCATTAGAAGACCCTACATTAAATTAACACAAATGCTACGATGCTGTGATTCTGCGAAAATACCCATCAGATACATAAACTGACAGTCTGTCTGTGAAGCAGTGAGCTGAATGTCTGAATGAGATCAATGTCTTTAGAGGGATTTCTAAAATCGGTTCTGCCTCTCAGCTCTCCCATTAACAAACCAATATACATGCAGAGAGCGTCCCGACACCAAGCCCGTCCAAACCCAGAGGCGTCAGCAGTCCAAACACTCACTTGTCTAGGTCAAGACTGGCTCAGTTTTCAAACCCAAAGTTTGCTTTCCGTTCAGTATTTGTACATTATTCACACAATAATAAATGATTTTTCAGTGGCATCAGATTTAAATTAACCATAGACAGAAAAATAAAACACCTGCTACCTTCACATCACTCCGGAATACCTCCAGATAATTCAAGGTTAGAAGTTAATGATTCACATTGATAAAATAAAAACCCTAAACAGGGGCAGGGAAAGTACCGTTAATTAGTAAACGATTCTAAAAATGTTGTCTGATCTGTTTCTGTGAATTGTCGATTTAATGCTGCTGCCAACAAGGGGAATGTAACACCGTCAATAAATCTGGACAGATGCCGAGACACTGATGTTGCTTCCCTCAAAAGCCCCAGGAATTCATATAAAGTAGATTCAATGATATAAAGTGATATGCAGTTAATTAGTTGAAAGCTTTGCCTTAGTGAGCTATGTTTTTTTTTTTTATGATAAATTACATAAGCTTTATGCCCAAAAGAACTGTTCAGACTGTAAGATAGAAGGCCTTCAATTTGACTAAGCCGATAAAAACAATAAATTATTTAAGATGTTTTTAAAAAGCTGATCAGTGGCAGTGCAAAAAAAAAAAAAGAGAAAGATATGTACTGTTTGTCTCCACAATCTGTGACTGTGAAGGTAGCAGGATGTTCCCTCCTCAATTAATATATACACACACGCACACACACACACTCCTGTCTGCCCATGAAACCCCTGACATTTTACAATCTAGTCACTGAAAGCCTAAAAATATCGTTAGTATAGCTATGACCCATTTCTTTTCTCTTCCAGTATGGTTTTTTTTTTTTTTAAACAGCAAAATCATTATCGGAGGAGCGAAAAATAAAAAACTAAAAACTTCGGTCACATCGTTTTTTTAAAATAGATCAGCTTCTAACTAGGTAAACCGAATGTAGAACAAAACATAAGAATGGTCTGTAAGCAATCCTAGCTAACCACGCGAGCGCTTTCTTGCCTCCGAGGGACTGTTGAGCAACTTGCCAACTCCTCCACAGACTGCATAGGCAAGACTGGCACGCAGGATATAAGTGAGTGTGTATGTGTGGTGACTAGCGTAGTCTCTGCAGTGGTTATATATAGGAGAGTAAATCTCGCTCTACTGACACCGTGTGTAGTGTTTAGTGACTCTGCACCTCCTGTGGATGCGCCCACGTATTACCAGTGTGTCCACAGTGTATTTTAAATGCGCGTGTCTTCGGATTTCTTCTCTCAGTGTGAGATGTTACGTGGGCACGGCGGTTTCCAGGCTGCGGCGACCCTGCCTCAGTTTGCGCTTGTTGCTGTACAGAGCCATCTCCTCCAGGGCTGAGGTGGCAGGCAGCGCGGTGGGTACCTCGGCCTCGGGGGACGCAGTGGGCCCTAGACAGCAAAAAGGAAAGACAAAACTACCTCAGTCACAGTAATGCGTACGTCAGGCTGCTGCAGTTTAGCTTCTTTTTACTTGACGAGCATCTGAAAGCAAACGGATCCCTTAAACCTGCAGAGAAGCCCCACATTCAGATCAGCAGCTGGAAAACAAGCAGGGCCCAAAAGTTTGGAGCGGAAGCAGCCGGTGACTGAGTGTTAAACCAGCCACCTCAATGAGCTGTGTTCAGATTCACAGCAAGTCGATGCCCTTATAGTTACTTCAATAACCAATTAGAAATCCCTTTGTGTACTTCTTTTCTCCAGTCAGTGTGTTTACAGTGACGCTTAACTGAGTCTCCAACTGGCATTTTACATGTACAAATGTGCAGGCACAGTGGGCGGACAGAAATCCATCCTCGTGTTCAAAATAATTCCACCCAAAATCAATAAAAAAGAAGCGTGTCCACTGCTGAATCATCGATTTGACCATTCATGCTGTGAGCTCACCACCAAGCACGCCTTGAATGTAGCATACTGGGTCACTACAACTGTTCAAATCAGTAAACCATGCTGTATAATAATGTCAGGAGTCGGGTTAGCATGTGTTACTACAGTGCATGTAAACATACTGACTGGAGTCATTTAGAGCTCCCTGCAATCACTAATGAACACATTAAACACATTCATGCCCAGTCTGGATCACAGTTAGTGTGAGATCATTAGTTTCACTGCAAGTTTCTCTTCCACTTTGGACTCGACATCAGTTGCTGCTTCATACATGATGGGAAGCAGCAGGCGAAGCACACCCAGCGAGACACACCCGTCTTAACACCTGAACCCGCAGTTAAGTCACAGTGTGCCACACAACTGGCAGGTTAGAGTCTAAATACGCAAACACACACTCTTCTCGCATGTTTCAGACGTACAATCACACACAGACCCCAAAAAACACATGCACACAGATCCTACCAACAACAGCTGCTTATCCCAGGTAGTGACCTGAATCAAAGGGGATAGAAGTTGTTGAGGTCATTTGTCTTTCACAAACCTGTCCTGATACAGTTTAAAACACTGAACAGCTCCAGTACTCACCTGGGTTGCTGGAGCCGTCGTCGATGAACTGCATGTCATCGACCGTGTCAGGGGACTGGAAGACAAGAAGAGACAGTTAGTAACTGAGCGGCGGTGGTGTTTTTGTCACCTGTATCCCAGGGGAAGCCTTCACCATGTGAGCAGGGGAGCTGGCAGCGAGGGAGACTGTGAGAAGATGAGCCAGCCGCTCACTGCCGCTTTAGCAGACAGCACTGAAGCGTCCAATCTGTCACAGCCACTAAAGCCAGAGTACATCTACTTGACTACTCTCCAGGAGAGATGGGCATGTTAACAGAAAGGGAGGTTGAGTTAGGTCATCAGTTCCGGGGTTTGTTGTGTAGTGTAGGCACGTCCACAAAAAAAAGAGACAGCAAACAGTACAACACCAACAAGATTCACAAACGCACAATGGAAAACCAAGCAGAAGGTCCAGATGTTCTGTCTTTGTGCCATTATATACCAATAATATTTCCCCTTGTTAACTTGTGTCGAGTGTCGAGAAGCTGTTTATTCTACTTAGGGAGAGACTACAACCTGCAAGTGGAGGATCAATGTCGTTATGAGTTGTCACAAATTGTCAGTTTCAGGTTTGTCTTTTTTTTTTTAAAGAGACGAGAAGCTGAAAGAAATTCTGAGAGTAAATTTATAATAACTAGCAACTTTAACCAGATGTTATGTTTGCATGAATATTCATGTTTTAGAGGGAGACTGGCTTGCTTCAAGTCTTTAACATAGTTTCTCTCTCATAATAATAGTGATCATGTGACCCTCACCTTGCTGAGTGTAGTGCCCCCGAGTTCTACTTAACTATGTTTATATAAGTCACTGTACAGACATCAGCCCAGCCTATCAACATTACCTTTGTCAGTTCATGAGTCTGAAACATTATGCAAACACTTGCAGTGATATCAAAATATGCCCACCAAAGGGAGAATACAAACAAGCCACACAACACCCACACTCAGTGACACAGACGACCACACGTACTTTACTCCCCCCCAAAAAAGGAGGAAAGACCACTTCAGGAGAAGCTCTTCATACTCCAGCATCACTCCAGGATTCCCCTGCTTCCCCTCAGAGGAACTATTTCACACAAACCTACACAAAACGTCTACCCTAAAGACAGCGCAGGAGGAAACCCTTCAGCAGATCAGTGTTTTAAAAGCCACAGCACGAGAGGAAACCTAACGGAGGACACGTCATCCCTCTGCCTGATGTGTGACCCATGCGTGCAACAAGAACAGCTGATGGACGTGAACGTGAGAGTGGGTGAGATGCAGAGTTTGTGGCCATTTCCCCCCCGGAACCAATTGTGGTTAGTGGGTTCAAAAACCTGTCAGTGTGGGTGTTATTGTCTGTGATTGATTAGTTAGCTGAGCGATCGATGGGTGTGAATGGTTACTGTTATAGATGCTCATACATTTGTGAGTGGTAAGCAGGAGAGACAGAACATGAGGGAGGCCCAGGGATGATTTGATGTCATTTACGTGGAGTAAGTCTACCTTCATGGTGCAAGTTAGAGTTAGTGAGCCACGCTGATATAGTGCAGAGCAGGAAGTACTGATCAATCACTGAGCCAAAACCTAGACCTCAGTCGCACTGATGCCTCTTGATTGACAGAGATACTGAAGGGGGAGGCAGCAGGGAAAGCCAAGGGGAAGGAAGGAGGCTGGGGCCCCGGGAGCTCAGCATGCAGCCAATACCTGGATGTCGTATACGGGTTTGGAAGAAGGAATGGCAGCAAACTGTCGGTAGTCAAACTTCTTTGACGACAGGGACTAGAAGGATAGCAAACAGGAATGAGCAGAGGTCGAGGAGGGAGGGAGAAGAGGAAAACAAGGACAGAGGAAAGGGAGGAAGGTGGGGAAAGTAAAGAAAGGTTGGAGAAGGCAAAGGTCAAAGGAGAGGAGAGGAAAAGGAATAAGAAAGAAAAAGGAGGGGTGGGATGCAGAGAGACTAATGGGTGATTCACACAGCCACCTGCGGCTGATTGGCTAGTGACAATGAGCAAGATGGTGGATTAATGCCAATGTGCTCTGAAGCAAATTAAACTGCTTTCCCTTTTTCAGCCTGTGAACCAACAATCTGAAATAAAGCTCCATAATTAAAAACTGCAGAGTCAATGTTACAGCGCCGTTTAAGTATTTGATGAGTCAAACTCTCCAAGTCCGTACAAAGGATACAGTCACTCGTTCAAACCGACAAACAGGCCGCTAGAAAAATCAGAAACAAAAAGAAGAAAGTTTTGTGCTTACCAGTCTGCCCGGAGAGGTTAGACCTCGAGGACTGAGCTCTGCCAGAGGAAAACAAAACATGACGTTAGAACAGGACAGAACAATAAGTAATTTACAAACCAGAAAACATCAGGTAAGAAAAGCAAACAAAAATGTCTGACAAAGTTTCTTTAAAATTTCAACTACACTGGATGATGTAGTAGTAAGGAGGGTGCTCTCTGTTAAAATAAGTCGACTGAGACTGAGCAATGACTTGAAAGAAGATGTCTGCCGTGTAAACAGGCCTCAGCAGCCTCCTACCTTCCATGGGTGTGGGAGAGGGCGTGGGGGCGGGTGAAGGCGACTCCGTCAGCTGGTCTAGTGTGCCGCGTTTCTTCCCGTCCCGAGATTTGGCGATGACCATCTGAGCTTTCAGTGCATCCTGCTCCAGAGACTTCATTCTACAACAGGAACAACCGCCGTCAGATAAATGATAGAAAACAAGAAGACTGACATAAATACTGAGACAAAGACTGACAGAAGCACACACACCGCTATAAGTGTGTGTAGTGCCCATCTCTACTAATTTTGGGTGCTCCTTGTCCTGGTCTGCTGTGACAGATAACCGGTTTAATTTCTTTACACAATAAGAGGCATTCCAGGAAAAGGACTACCTACTGCTAGTAGGCTTACCCTCAACTCACAAGTAGCTTGCAAACTGTGTGTTAGTACAAATAAAGGTATGAAAATCAAAAGAACAGCAAGGCGCAAATGAAAAGAGTGCTGCAAAGAGGGGGGAGACAAGACAGAGAGTAAAGAGAGAGGGGGGAACGAGAGGAAGCTAGAAACAGCAAAGACGTGCAGAAGCAAGACAGCAGTAGAAAGGCAGGTGAAGCACTGTCGCAGTGTTGCTGCGAGTGCTTGCTTGGACCTTTCTGAACTCGGCCTCTAGCAAAATACCCCAACGCCAAAAGCACCCCAGCACACCCCCCACGATGCCGTGCGTCTGGCCCTGGTGGCTGGGGCCGAGGAGCAGACCTGAGCTGGGAGGCTGCAGAGGAGGAGGTAGAGGAGGTGGGGGGCTGGGGGGCCTCGGGCGAGCCCTGAGATGCCCTCACTCTGGCCTGGTAGAGTCTCTTAGCCAGGTCCTGCTCATATTGCCTAACATCCTCCTCTAGGCCATAGGGCCTGGGCCCAGTGAGGCCAGGGAGGGGGTGGAAGAGAGGAGGAGGAGGAGGGAATAGGATGACAGGTACACCAGGGTGAAGGAGGAATATGAGGAGGAGAGGAAGGAAGGAAAGAAAGGCATACAGACAGAAAAAGAGAAGAAAACCAAAGAATGGAAGGTAAAACACATTTAGGAGAGCCAGGAATAATAAATAAGATCTCATTTTCAGACATGAAAACAGTCAGAGGGGCACACACAGGACGCTGGTGTCAACACAGAGTGAACCTGGGACAGACGTGTCATTGACCTTCTTATTAACCCACGCAAAGAACATTTGGGATGTTTGGTCTTTAGTTCATCGACAGGATTCATTAAGACAAAGTTCCTAAAAATTCCAAACTTTTCCAGACCCAAATTTACAGAATTTATGGTAGAAATATTAAAACATTGTGTCCTGTAAATATGAACCAAATGTAGTTGAAAAATTTAAATGGTAATAATAAATAATTTCATTTTCTTTAATTGCCTGTGCAGCCTCATTTATTTACTGTGTCCGTGACGATAAACAGCCTTAAAAGGCTTTTCCTTACACAGACAAGATGGACAATAACGACATCACTGTATAACTTGTCCAGACGAGATTAATATTTGATATCTGTGATGCTTTAAATACACAAAAGTTGTGAATGTCCATATTTAGACGCTTGCTAGAACAGAGTGTAGAGCTCTGTGTAGGCGTGTGCGTTCAGTCGTACTTTAGCTTTACTGTCAGCGTCGAGCTCGCTCTGGCCTGCACTGTCTCACTCTTATTAATATTTTGGCTGGCTCAACATTTAGAAACTGTTCAGAAAAGATCTTTTTATCCACATCACCTTTTACACTTTGAGTTATATAAGCACGTTTCTGTTTGTTCATCTGTCAGTGTTATCAACCTTTTCTCTCTTTCCACATCAGACTCATGTTTCATCCAAAACAAAGTGTTTGGTGTAAACAGAGTGAATCAACGTCAGGGCCAGGTCATTACAGTTTATGTGAATAATTAATTTAATATTTCAGGAAAAATTACTGGTTACATTTGAAGAAATTTGTCAAAATTTCAGCTTAAACGAATTATACAGAATTCGTAACTAACCTAATTAGTGACACATCCCTGTTAATATCAAAGTGCTAGGACAAAATACAGAGTAAAAAAAAATCCACACAAACCTCATGAGGTATTTCATCATAGTTTGTTACGTGTTATATTTACCGTGCTGCCCTCCACATGGCTCTCTTCTCAGCCTCCAGGGCTCGTTTCTCAGCAGGGGACAGATCCTTGTCAGGGGCCACAGCCAGCTCGGGGCTCTGCATACGGAGTCGCTCTTGATGTCTGCGCTCTGCTTTGGCTGTGCGGATGGGAGCCGCCGACTCTCCGGGGTACACCGGGATCAGACTGACAAGACACACAAGCAGCAGCAGCAGCGGCGGTGACTACAGCGACAATAACAACGGCAAAGAGACGTTTGAAGATGATGTGTACAATGTAATTACCCAGTCATGGAGTTGGGCCGCTGCTCCAACCTGAAGCTGTCCTCCAGCGAGTTCCTCTGAGAGTCGACTTTACCGTCAACAGAGGAAGGCCTACGCACACACACAATGAGTTAAAAGGAATAAAAAAAGGTTTAACAAAAATAATAGAATATATAATACAGATTCTTACCCCGAGCTGCCACAGTAACTGGGTGGTGTGACGTTATAGCTTGGTGGTGTGGAACAGTGCTGGGATGGGGTGGATACTGGCTCCACCTTGTACTCCACTCCGTCCAGCAACACTTTGCCAGAAGCCTTCATCTGTGCCATCTGCTTAACCAGATCCTCCTCCTCCTCGTCCTCGTCTTCATCCAGCAGGTACTCCCGCGCCCTCTGCTCAAACTTCCTCTCTGGGGTGAGATAAACAGACAAGTTAGGGCAGGTTCGCTGAGTCATGTTTTTATTAAAGTTATTTGACCAGCGATGCTGAAAGAGACGGTGTAAACAAACCTTCTTCCTCTCTCATTTTCTTGAGGTCATCTTCTCCAACTAGAGACACCCGAGGTTTGGGTTTGTCCGGTGTCTGCTGCTTCACGTCAATCTCAAAATACTTCTGTCGGTCCCTGAAGGAGCGCTGCTCCGGACTGTCCTTACCACCAGGAGAAGGAGTCTGTAGAGAAATCAAGCACAGATCACAAAATGACTACGATTACATTCAATAAGATCGTAGCACCTGCTGCGAGATTTACAAATGACAAAACAGCCAAATAAAAGGTCAGAACCAGGAGCAACGAGCAGAGGACGTCACAAAATACGCCACAGACCAAGAAGGAAGCAAAACACAAGCTATTAAAAGAGAACCCAGCACCATCAATTAACTGGCCGAAGTAACATGGCTATCTCCCCACCACCTCCACCACCACCGGTCAAGCCAAGCACACCGCAGCCCGGACAAAGAACAGGGCCGCTCTGGATGTGGCGGGGCGGTGGGTACCTGCAGCTCCGTGGAAGGCCTGGAGAGTCGAGGCACTGCTGCCAGGCTCATATATTCCCGACGGGGGGAGAGCTTGTTGGTCAGACCCTTACCAGCTCCCTCCTGACCATCTATGTCATCATCAAACACCTCGTTGTTCCACTCAGGCTGAAAAGACCACATATATCGTCACCACGCTGTCGGACTAAGATGACTAAGAGCCAGTGGGTTTTTTTTCCTCTCTGTATGCGACTTCAGACGATATTTTGATGATATGACATCACTTGTTAATCACCTTACTGGTCCAATTATAAGACCTCCCCAACATCTGTTTGTGGAAAATTTCCCAGAGATAATGTGGTTTCTCTTGTCATGTTTTGTTCGATTTTATCGTGACATTTTGTTGCTGCTGTGCAGATGATTCGGCCTCCGGTTGGTTTCTGCTGTAACATTTTCTCTCATCTAAAATTTATTTTCTTTGTGGCAGCAAAACACAAAACACAATTTGTCAGAAACTCCTGCAGTCACAGAATATCTGATGTCGTGAAGACAGAAATGTCCACTCCTTAAAGTCTGTGTAAAGTAAGAATAACTGTTTCCTGAGTTTGTCAGACCAAAGAATAAAGTGTTATTAACCAACCCAACCAAATTTGAAGTTTATGAAATTAGGTGTCAAAATCGGGTAAAAATGAGCAGCTCAAAATGAAAATGACATGACTAACTTTGAAACACTGAGTGAGATGAATTCATCTATCTCTCTGCTCAGGCTGACCTCAGCGTGTCATCGAGCCACCCTTTAAGGACCGCCCACAAAATCCTGGACTGAAAACTGGTGAAAAACTGTTTTAGCCTCTAACTCCACGTCAGTAATATATCTTTTCAGTTCTTTTCAATTCGACACCAGCTTTTTTAAACACAACGTCAAGATAACATCTTATATTTGGTCCAATATAGTACAACAGGCAGCTGTAATTCTAAGATTTTGTGGTGTTCACTCACCTCTGGAGATGGTTGCTTTGGGTGGAAATTGTTCCTCACACCATACAGGTCCTGTTGGGCACAGCAGCGTTAGTAAAACTCGGTAAACTCAGACTGAGACCAAAGACAGAAATACAGAGCAGGCAGACTGATTAGCAGCTGGGATACAATAAAAAAAAGGGGGATTGAATATTAGTACACGAGCCACACATGGATGGACGAATGGATCAAAAAACTCAACACCAGAATGACAGATGATGGCACTGGAGTACAAAAAAAACCAACGATGAACGCATTCCACACGTCACAGCACGTCACAGGCCCCCCGACACGGCGCAGGCTTCTTATAGGACAGCCTGTTCCCGTCAGGAAGGGGCGGAGGGGGAGGGCGAGACGAACCAATCAGCACAGCATGCTTTTTGTCGTTGTGACCCGGGGGTTGAGTCCGGGCAGCACGGCCTACCTGCGGCGGCTCCAGCACTGCCAGTGAGCGAGGCACGGCGGCAAACGCCTTGTATGCCTGCTTGACATTCATGGGGAACTCTTCGGCGAGGTGGGGAGGCGCGAGGCTGTAGGGGAGGGGAGGGAGGTGGGTGGGGTAGGTTCATATGGTTTAAAAAAAAAAAGAGCCGAGGAGGGAAGTAGAGGAGGTGGGAAGGACGGACAGAGAGAGATGGAGGAGAGGGTAGACTATGATAAAAAAAACAGCAAAGTTGAAGAAGACTGGAGGAGAACAGGTGAACAGCATGGCGTCTGGTTTCATGTGAGAGAGGAGGGGAGTATGCGAGAGAGAGACACACAGTAGGGCCTGGAAGGTTTCATAGCCATGACAGATTTTTCTGTATGAGCTCGTCAGGAAGATGTGAGACGGAATCATAGCCTCTTTGTTATTTACCAATCCAGCTATGACGCTCGCCAAAGGAGGAAATAAGCGGAACACTTCAGAAAGCTGCAATTATGAGACATTAGGTCTGATTCAGGAGCTCCGTCGGGCTCCGTTTGCAGGTGTAGTTCAAACACTGTTAACCTCCAGGTGTGCCTGGAGATCCCAGACAGCAGCACCTGCACAGAGTCGACTCTCCTGTGCATTCAAACACAAGCCTTCCTGCCTTTGGTTCTCTAGAAATCATTTTCTGCATCTCTGCTGTGAGAAAGCGCTTTGGTTTAGCTTTTTTTGAGGCTGTGCAGCCAGAGCAGGCGGCACAGAGCTGACAGTGGACTGAAAACAGCACTATGTGGTGGTGAGGGGTCTTACAGAGGTCTGGGAGTTGAAGGGGGAGGGGCCATGCTGGAAGGGGTTTGGACTGTGGCCGTCCGGGGTGGCGGGGGAGGGACTCTGCCGCACGCGGCCGACTGGCTGGATGGCGCCGGGTCGCGTCTGGAGAGGAAACAAATGACGTTTTTAGTCAATAGATCAGATCCCATGTCATTCTAATACACCAAACTTCAGGATGCATGACAACTCAGAATGAATGGGAGTTAATGGTGGATATGAATCTGATTATTTGTAAATGGTGTTTTGAGTTTGTACCAAATAAAATACATTATTTTAATCTTTATGCATCAGATGACCAACAAAGTTACTTCCACTCAAACTCTTTATTAGGATCTAAAATTGATTACTTTGGAAACATGCGTGTCTGATAACATTTCAGTATATTAACTTTATATATTGGTAAGTCAGTGTGATCAGTCCAACTCTAATCTACTATAAACGATACGGCTGGGTTTCAAGCTCCACACACTCACTGATGATGAAGGGTCGTCCTTGGCAGTAGGAGTGGAGGTGTAATGAATGTTTGCCTGCAAAAAAAACAATGAAAATGAAACAATGACGATGAAACTAAATGAATGAATCTGCACCGTCTAACTTGACAGTGCATACAGTCACTAAATCTTTACTACTGGAGCTACTTCAGGATGATGCCAGGCCATCAAACAATGCAACACCACCTTGAGACAATTTGATCACCAACTGAGGGCGATATCTTGCAAAAATTGATATCCATGTTCTTATAACTGGAAACTTTATTTTGTTATCGTCCTGTGAGAGAATATGAAGCCACAGCTGGTCAGTAGAGACGTTACAGACAATCCATTTCTCCAATGAATGCACATCCAGTCTGCATGAGGCAAAGTATCAGTAATCAGCTGGCCACGGAGAAGCAGTCACATGCTTTTCAGACCGGTACGACTGTGGCAGACACTGTAGCTGAACTAGTTATGTTTTATTAACAGAAAGAGGGCTCAGAGCAGCATGTGCTAAAAAAAAGAAAAGAAAATCCAGGCCAGAGCAGAGAGGGCAACAAGACCCACTTACGAAGCGAGTCTCCCTGCCTGCATACGGGGAGCTGTCAGAAGAGTGGTGGCTGGGCTAAGGAAAGGTCAGAAGGGTGAAACTGTAAAATACCTCCTCTAAGGCGGAAGAATGGGATCATGGGAAAGGAGAAAATAAATAAAAAAAGATGGCACGAGAGCAGATGAATATCGGAGAGGAGTGCTGGGTGTGAACGCTGCTCACCGGTTGGATCGTGGGAGAGTACGGTGCTTCCCTGATTGGGCTGTCCGTCCTGGTGTAATCAGAGGAAGGCGCCTGAAAAAACAAAGATCCGACATCAGAAACACACTTCAACAGCTGCTCTTACTTTCAGTGCACAGTGCAGTGAAGAAATACCACAACAAGATTCACTGGTTAGTCCTGCAAAGAATTGATCTTCCAATAAATCCAACCAACAACAAGCTGCTGCAGATCAACGTGCACTTTTCTGTGCATCTCGCAGGTCGTGCTCCTTCGTGACCTCCCTCGCAGCTGTCGGTACAGACATTCCAGTCGATCCTGACGGTGTACTAACTATGTGCCCGAATACCTCGGGAGGTGCCACAAGCTCTGTGCTCACAGCAAAAACCATGCACCAGTTCACTGAGATTAATACACAACCCGAACACACACACACACACACACTTTTGACAGAAAGCTTTTTTTTTTTTAAACCACATTACTCCTCTGCAAGGAAGCAGAGACACAGATTTGATATCCAATCATGGTGAAAAATGTCCGTCCCAGTTTGCCCAATGAGACATTGTTAAACCTGCAATCAGGAATTTTTGGACAGTTGGAGGAAGCGGAAACGAGCTGTGGACACAACATCGACAGATCATCAACTTTTTAGCTGATAGTTGGGGAACTAGCAGACTTTCCATCAGCTACAGAGCATCGTTATCGTTCATTTGGAGTCGTGTTTCTGTCCACCTGGTTTATACGCTTTACTGTGTTCTCCAAATAGTCACGTGAGCTCACGATGAAGTCATGGCGAGCTGTAGATTGAGGTGATAATTGCCTGTAGGCCCTTTAACATTACACACTGCCAGTTGATATACTGTTATTAAAAAAATATTGCCTATAGCTGCTTTAAAAAAGGTCTTATTCTTTCCAACCAACAGTCCAAAACAAATGAACCAGCAAACATTCACATTTGTCTGGAACTGGAGAATATTGATCTTTATGCACGCTCATTACTGCCTGGTGTCAAGTGAACGACATTTCTTCAGATTAAACTCGAGTTAAGACCTCCACGACGTATTGATGCAAATCAAAGATCCATTTCAAGTGACACAACTGAGCCAAACAACAAACTGTGCGCAGTAACACACCATGCTGCCTCCAAACCACACTCAGGCAGGCGGCTTGCCTTGCTGAACAACCAGGGCTGCAGCTGGCCTTGCTTCCCGTAGCCCACAGGAGGTCCTGACAGGATCTGCTCTCCGGCTGGACGGCCCTTTCCTTTGCGATTGGCCACCAAGAAAGGGTTCTCTTTGAAGCAGATGGGCTGAGAGTCCACCAGGCACTCCTCCTCTTCTTCAGCTGCACATGTTGATGAATTAATGGTTGTTGATGAGCCCGCACTGTCGGTAGTGGAGGTCCCATTAGGGGAGAACTGGGATCCCTGAAGGTAATCTGTGTGTTCAGACTGGAGCAGGTGCTCTGCGTTCAGACTGGGGCAGGACTCTGGGTCCATGTGGCTGAGGGGTGTTGTGGGGTGGCCTAAGCCGAAGCCCAGAGGCTCTAAAGGGGCTCCGTACTGGGCCTGCAGGGGAGCCTCCATGGGAGCAGCCAGACTTACAGAAGTAGAGAACTGGACGGGAGTAAAGGAAAGAGGGAGGACAGATACAGTAAACTGAAATAAGAAAAACAAACTCAAAATCATCACGGGTGGAATCTAAAAGAATGAAAGCTGAAAGTTTGAACAGAACAGAGAAGAAACGCAGAAAGTGGAGATGTTTTTATAGATACGGCCATTATTTCACTCAGTTATGATAACGTTCTCGCTAAGGTAACAGTTGAGATCAGGAGGAGCAGGAAGTTGGTCTGCTAACTCTAATGGATAAAACAGACTGTTTGTATTTGTTGACTAACCTGTGGCTTTGTTTACAACCTGCCTGACTTCTGGCTGGTTGCGTTTCTTGGCCACAGTATTTAACTTAGTGAGTACAAAGTTATCAAATCGATAGCCAAACCTATAAAATCCAGATCCAGGTTGATATAAACCAGAATTGTTTAAGAGCAGATGCAAATGGTGAAAAATAGTCAGTTAAAACTGATCTTTTATCCTCACAAAGTAAGCCACTGTCAGTCTAAGCCTGATTTGTTGAAGCTAAATCTGAAATAAGATGAGAAAAGTAATTCCCTCTGTCTCGTGGCAAGCTTCTGTAAATAGACACTTGACACTGACGCCTCTCGCAGCTAAAAAGAGTTTCTCACATCACTAAATCTTTCCTGAAGTCTGAAGTTTCTCAGCGGCCATCATTCAAGACTTGTTAACTGCTGCCGTATGTTACTAGACACATTACTACAGTCCAGACTCTCTTGGCTTCTGCCTTAAATAACCACATTATCAGATCAGCGAGACACTCAGGCTCCAGCTCACCGCCAGCTCCTACTGTACTGAACATAGAGGACAGTTAATGTCACTGTATGAGGGGAGGAAATATGCAGTGTTTAACCCAACCCATGTCAAGAAACCTGATACTGTAACCGTAGAAATGTCACGTTTTTACATACAAAACACAGAAAAATTCCCCACAAAAAGCTCAAAAATCGAGCCAGGTAACTCACCAACTTTGTCATCCATTAGACGTGACCTTCACATCATCAAAATAGCCGCACTAAGAATACAACGAGCATTGTGAGGCAGCAATGTGTCTCTCTACATGCTGACTATAAGAGTCAGTGGTGTGATGAGGGTCAGTGGGATGGAATGTGAACGAGTGCCCTTTTGGCTCCGGCACAGATTGTGAGGGACAGCTGGGGGTTTTTTGGTGCGAGGCTGCTGGCTCGTCAGCATGCCAACACGCTAAGCTGGTCATGCTGGGAAGAGCTGTGAGACTACAGAACCAGGAACTGAATCATTTCTACTCCCTGTGTGTATAAAAGTACAGACATCGCTTCTCAGAAGAACATTTAATCAGCAGAATAGAAAATATTAGAGACTTCCACTACTGTCTCTGACCAAAAAAATGTATTATTATTATTTTTCCAGGTCCTAGTTGATAATACTTCCTAATGTCAGACATTGAATGCTTCCTCTGATTTAATAAAGGTTAGTGGACTGTAAACACCAAGGACAAAAGGTCCAGGAGTCTATTGTTTCTGTCAGAGGTAGAAAGATACGTCATATTTTATAAATATATTACAATAGCCAATAAATCAAACCAAACATTCCTTACACGACCACAATCTGACTCCCAACCCACTCCTTTTCGGTGATGTGACAAAAGCTAGAAGGCATGTCATCCATAACGTCTGACTTCATTAGCCTGTTAACCACAGAAAACACACTCCATTTGTGTTTTTAACATTTCTAAAACACAGTTTTCAATAAGTTTATTTAGCTAAACCTTTACTAACAATTTGCAGGCAGTTATAAAGGGTCACTGTGATACAGTTTGAGAAGGACCACGTGGGCTGGAGCAGCAAATCCAGCTCTAACGCACAAACACGAACAGCTGCCGCTGAAATGTAGGTTAAGTTCTCTGAGACAATTTAACAGGCCGGAGATCTACAAGTAGGACACAAACAGTCAAAAAGATGTCAATTTAAAGTTTAAAAACTCTAAAACAAAGTCATAATCATCGTTTTTTTTTTTTTTTTTAAACGCAGACAGTGAAGAACGAATGAATCAAGACAGAAGGAACGACAAACACGAGAGAGAAGACAGAAAAATAAACTGAATACCTGTAGGACGGTAATAGGACAGCGCTGTATGTCCACTCAAACTTATTCCTCCAAGGACTTTGGAAACTCAAACACTTGTCTGCTCCTCTTAGACGAAACCCTCCCTCTGTGTCTGGCACTCCACCCACCCCAAGAGACTCCCTCCACTTCAGAGCCAGATGCAGGTTTAAAATATCACAGAGGATAGGTCGTTTGATAGTGGGCAGCTGTCCCCTTCCCCCCCTCCCATCTCGCCACCTCATTCACACAGTCACACTCCTTTTATCAGCCAAGACAGGGCCTGCCCTCTGGCCATGCTTCCTTTCAATCCCACCTCCGTCTGAGGTACTTCCAGTCGTCTTTCTTTCGTTTTCTGCTGTTGATCATGTACTTTTCTCTGGTCTGTTCCCAAACGTCTTCATCAGTCCTTCATCTTCATGTTTTTTTTCTTCATGTCACGTAGGCTCATTAATTGTTGTCTGACACAGTTACGTCAGATATGTTGTATGGGTTTGGCCTTGGAGCCACCATCTGTAATGTTGACTTGGGGGTTATGCTCATGGAGTGAGGTTAACATTCCTGCTCCTGGATGGGGCAACTGGTCGGCTCTGGGTCACTCAGTTTCCCAGGACATAAAAACAAGGGATTCCACGGTGGTCTATTCTGAGCCACGAAGGCCACTTCCAACATAGCCGGCGCAGAAATACAATTTACAACTTACAAGGACCGCACTCTTTTTCAAACATGTCGAAAAGTGACAGAACATGTAGTGTGAAAGATCTCCTTCCACTGCCTGAGAACATAAAGACAGTCTTACCCTGTTAACCTTCTGCAGACTGGTGGTGGGCAGTGCTGCCAGGGTTTTGTAGTCAAGTTTTAGAGGTCCAGTGCCAATGTTCTACAGAGAAATAAATAGACAACAGAGGTGAGGGGGACTAGGCTGAGCTTTAATACACAACAAGCAAGAATCAAGAATTAGTTTTACTGGAGGAGACATGTAGAGAACTACTGATATGAACGGACATTTTTTAATGTGAATTATGTAACTTATGTGTAATATGTGGTTATATTTCAGGATACATTTTGTTTACTGTCAACAGATTCAGAGAAGAGAAGAACAAAATAACGGATCCTACTACCAAATATTAACATCAGTGTAGCTTCTGCTGCTTCATGGACTGGGTGACGTGTCCCTTCATAACTCAACTCTGAAGACAGACCCGCGCAAACACACTGTTTAGTGTTTGATTAAAACTACTGTTCTCTGCTGTTTTAGAAAACAAAAAGTGTGTCTGTGGCCCATTTTTAAAAGATTTACATACATGTATGTAGAGGTTAACACAGTAGGAATGGGCATTTTCTTGGTAACATTTACAGTTACATAAGTTTGCTGAGGTCTCGTATAACAGATCCACAGTAAATTTGATTTTGTTTTTGTATAATTTAACCTGTTTTCTCCCTGATGTAGTCATTCTAATGAACTAAAATGTGAGTAACCAACGTAGTCATGGCAGAAAGTCACCTACAAATACACGTAGAGTAGCAGTATGAAACTTTGAGCTACTTCTCACGGGTCCTCTTGCTCACCTGTCGGCTGTGGCTGGTTTGCCACTCAGAAAATGCGTGCGTAGCTGAAGTGTTTGAACATCTACCGTCTGTTTTTGTACTCTAACTGGACGTTTTGACTTTTTCCAGTAAAACTAAGCCAGTCTGAAATATGTGGCTCGAGATGATTTATTTAAGAAAACCAAAAAAGAAAAAGGATGAGCAGCATGGTAAAAGCCCGTGGAGTTAGTGCTGTGGTATTTTTGTGGCACTTTTGCACAGACAGGACTGTCGTCTGCAGACCTGCTGATGAGGAGTGTCTCACCTCAGTCTCCTCTTCTAGCAGGCGAGTTGCCTCCTCTCGCTCCAAACGCATACGCTCCTTCACCAAGAAAGGAAGGAGAGGAGGAGGAGGAGGAGGAGGAGAGTACAGGAGGGAAGACACCCAACCACACACAGCCACACAGTAATGCGATGAGAGGTGATTTATAGAAGAAGGAAGTGTTACAGTGGGTGATAAGTGGAGGAAAAACAGCAGTGGGGGAGTGGTATGGAGATGATTGGATGATTTTGTATCACACCAAACACACCGAAGGTAAAGGAGAGAGGAGAGAACAGAGGGGAAAGAAAGGATAGAATCCACACACATTAGAAAGTACTCTATTCATTAGCTATGGGAGCAGAAAAAGCATGCAAGGTGGGACATTGCAGGAATAGTCCTGTCAAACACGATACCCACACGGCGCAGAGGAGAAGCTTCATTCACCCGATAACAGACCAACCTGAGCTTCTGCCTCTAAAGCTCCACCCTGACTCGTGTGCGGCTTTTTTACTGAGCTACGACGCTGCAAATAACTGATTTTTCTCCTCTCTCGCTGTATTGCCATCTATCTGCTGATCACAGTTTTACCTCTAGCTTTCCTAGAACGGCAACAGATTTTCAGTTTCACTTACCACTTTCTCCATCTCTTCGCGCTCCCACTGTGATGTCTCTCTCACCATCTCAGACTCCTGGAGAAGAGATTTAAGAGTTTTATAATCCCAACAAACGGTTACTATTCATCCTGTGAATCTTAGCAGAATCACCGCCTGCATGAGCACTTTAAAACAATGTGACTTCAAGGCCATACGACAAAAAACTGATCAAAGTGTGCAGGAGGAACAACAGAAACTAGCGTTCAATAAACCGACAAGCCGCTAAATTGCTTCAGCACGCTATTCTGGACAAAATAAACAACTGTGCTGGCATTTTCTGGGTGCCGTAATGAAAAGATAGGTATGTGTGGTGCGCACAGTTGGAGTGAGTCAAACTCCACCTGCTGAAACTGCTGTGGAAGCAGAGTGTGACAGAATCGCTGAACAAAACATCTGATTCATGTGTCGACTTGACATACTTCACATACTGATTCGCGGTATGTGGATGAAAGGGGCGTACTGTGCGTCCTGCTGTACAAACCAACACTGTTCACAGTGTATCAGCTGTGTCGTACCTTCTGCATGATGTCTATCTCCTCTGGGCTCAGGTCTCGGTCTATCGAAGAGATGCTTTCCATACTGTTTTTACGCACGATGCCTCCTGCAAACGGGTTGGCAATGATGCCAGGAGACGCCTGGAAACAGATCAAAGACAGGCTTTTAATCAGAGAGCATATAAAAATATCTCTGTCTGTACAAAGACTATTATTTCTTTTTAATGTGACATAACACTGCTCACGATGTCTCACCTCCACGGCAGCCACTTTTCGTGGGTCGAAGCCGTCACACACCAGCATGCCCAGAGAGTCTCCTACAGCGCGCAGCACTCGCACTGCCTCCGTGTGCGTCATCCCCAGCAGGCTGTGGTTGTTCACCTCCAGGATTCGCATGCCAACCTGCAGCCGGCCGTCTCTTGCTGCGGCACCGCTCGAACTCACCTGTTTGAACGTCAACAATCACAGGCTGTTAACTACCACTGACTCTTATAGTCTTAACTCTATGCTATCCAACCAGTTGGCCTCAAATGCGGTAAATTTATTTAATTTACAAAAATGTTTGGATTGCAAAGATGTGGTATAAAACATATAGAATTTTTGAACCTTAGAGATGAAGATGCCTTCATCTGTGGCGTCAAAGGGGTTTCCTGCATGGCCCTTGGCCCCTCCGCGAATACTGATGCCAAGCTTCTCCCCTGGCTGCTTCTGGATCATAATTTCCTGTAATGACATACACGCTGCTCGTCAGGCAAAGTAAAGTGAGCCTTTTCCTGCATTAGTAAACATTTGTTTGAGTTGACGGCCTCACCTGCATCCCAGGCGGTGAAGGGTCCCTCCGTACCAACATACGGATCTCCTGCTTGTTGGCCAGCAGGGCTCGCACGGCTTCCTGGTGTGTGGCGTGACGCAGGTCGATGGCGTTCACCTCTAATATTCGGTCCCCGACACGTAGTCCGCTTTGACATGCGAGGCCGTGAGGAATCACCTGGCAAGACACGTAACTTATTTTAGCAGGTGCAAAAAAGACAACATTGGGAAACCGGGAATTTCACAAGTTTTACCTTTGAGATGAACACTCCCGGTTCGTTGACGCCGAATGGGTGGCTGGCATGATCGCTGCCACCCACGATGCTCAGGCCAAGAGGGCCACCTGACTTCACCAGGGTCACTTCCTGTTTGGATTAGAGGTTTAAAAAAATGTGTTGTAGTGAAGAGATTTTTAAAATATTTGAAGCCTCAGCTCACACGTAACAGTCATGGCTACATACCAACCCACTGCACGCACATACAGCACAAGTCTTTCCAGGTATTAACCACCATTGTAAGTCAAGTAAGTAAACAAAGTTATCTTTGAGGAATGGGAATGACACCACTGTTAACACCAGGCTAAAAGTCCACAAAACACCATCATTTAATGTAACCAAGCCTTCATACCATGCACCATCTTCTCTGGAGCTGGACAGCATTGAGGATAAGGCAGGAGCCAAATAAACAAACATTAACACTGTGAGGCTTCTAATGAAACAAAAAAGCTGCTCGTCACTGAAATGCTGAAGTCGCTCTCACCTCGATGGGATACTCGTCCTCCATTTGGCTCAGGTGGTTCCCGTGAAGGGAAAGGTCCTCCTCCTGGTCTGGTGAATCTGAGGGTTCTGGGGTGGGGGGTGGGCTCGTGCCCGATTTTGACCTGGAGAGCCCCCCGGTGCATTCGGGTCTCGCTCCACTAGGAGGGCGATGGTGGGGGAGGTGCCGGTAAGGAGCGCTACTGCCTGGTCATGCCTGGCCTCTGTCATGTCTACACCATTGATCTGGATCGACAGTAAAACCAACCACGGAGGGTGTGAGCCTACCAGGACGCTCCCAACGACAGCGGGCCGCGCTTGCCACGGGCACGGTGAACATTAAAGAACAAATACATGCTGGAAACGGCATGCTGCCGCGAGTCTTCTCTCGTCTAACTCAGAAATATCTAAAACATTCTGACATTTAATTCGCTGAGAGTTTGTGAGTGCACTAAAGTGAGTACTGTTATTTGAAGAAGAACCCAACACCTACACAGAGCAACAGGAACAGGCAGAGAGGGAGAGGGAGTGGGGGGAAACAGCGGGCTGCTGCAGGCAATTTAAGCTGGCAGAGCTTCCCTGAGGGAGAAAGGCTACGAGCAAGCAAAGCTATTTATTTCTAAAAGAAGTCGTGGATTTCCCTGAAGTCAGACTGCTTGTGCTGCTATCACTTTATGTAATCGGTTCACCTCTTTCCCAGCCCGTCTTGCCTTTGTTTACTTAAAAACACAAGTGGAAGTGTTCAGCTCCTCCAGAAAGTTTGGTCTTAAGTCGACATAGGCAAGCAGGGAAGTCCTGACTTTGTGATAATTTGGGCTTTAGATTGGTGAGATCTTTCAGGCATGCACATCTTAAACATTGTACCCTGGTCTAAAGTGACAAGCAGAGGTCAGCACTGACCTGACAGTACCAGCTCTTTACCATCAGCTGATACGCTGCCGCGCCCGCTGCCATGGTAACACACGGATGTGTCTTTACCGTGTCAGCGGGGCGATGCGCTCAGCCCGATCCAACCCAACACCATACCCACCACCAAGCAGGCAAGGAGATAGATGCACTTAATGCGTTAGTGAACATGCAGGTGGAGAGAAGGTGAGGAAGAGAGAAAAGGAGGCTACAAAGAGACAAAGGCAGAGAGCTGAAAAACTGAGAGAGGAAACCCGGAAAGAAAGCAAAGAGGATAATTCAGGAAGGTTTTCCAAGAGAGCAGGATTTGCATTGAAGAAACAGTTTCACATTCGACATACTGGGAGAGAACCAAAAGGATGCGTCAGAAGTTTACAGTGATTAAAGCGTGCATGGATAAAAACATGCAACTGAACGGTTAATGCTGTGAGACAAAGAAGAGCAAAGCCAAGCGTGGAGAGCGAACAGCGGAGGAAACTAAAGAGCATGCAGGAACCTCTCAGCAGTGAAACTTATCATTTAAATGCAGCGCAGTTTGAACTAAAAAGAGCGGCACAGTTTGCTTCTCGAGGGGTTAGAGTTAGTACGAGGACTGTGTTAGTGCTCAGTCTCAGCTCATGAGTTAATTTTATGCATGTGGTCAGCACGGGGCCTGAGACAAGTTAGTCTGATCTATCTGAGATGTGGAAAGACTTCACTTGAGTGATGAGAGCAGTGTCATGGGCACGTTTACATGAAAAAAAACATGGCTATGATGACATACATGAAGTGTTTCCTTTACAATGCACCACAAAGATCTGTCTATACTGGATCCTGTTTGAACCCCCATCAGTTAATCATGGAGGAGAAAAGAGGGGCTCACATCCATGAAAACATTGTAAAGGAAACCCTTTACTATGATGCCCAGATGGAGACGTGTGGAGGATGTGTAGTACTCACAGAGATCACCCTGTCGCCCACACGCAGTGTGCTGTCTCGGTGTGCCGCTCCCCCTTCTGCGATGCGAGAGATGTAGATTCCCTAAAAACAGACAGACATTTTATGTAATGTATGACTTTCTGAGACGAGATGCTTATACACTGTGAATAAAAGTGGGAGAGGTAATCTAATTATTCAGTAAATCTTTCTGCGTTGAACTCGACAGTGTCTGTGGGAAACTGGCGCAACAGGCTGCAATGCCGCGGTGAATCAGTGTGCCGTCTATATGGCCAGTCAGTCAGCATGAATATGAGCCAAAAATAGATTCCTTTATTCATCACCACTGACACACTTTCTATAGGTAGTTCTGTCGCATTAACAGCCCACAAAGCCTCAAAGTTATGATCTAAGGTCGTGCACATGAACAAGCAAACTCACACATACATTACACCTGATTAACAGCACGGCACTCGATCATTAGGACTCCACAGTGCACGCAGCTCATTAAAAATCATGAGACATATCGTCCCTTTGCTCAGACAAATTACACAATTTGTTTAACCAAATAACAACTTCTAGTCCGCCTCACCAGAAAAAAATGTGTAAACACATGCAGGAGCAAAGTCTACACCACCTCCTCCTCCTACTCCTCCTCAGATCAACTGACAACCAGCTGAGTCAGTGCATCCGTTTCAAAACGGTTGTGAAAGAGAGGCAAGACTTACAATCAGACCCGCCTAAATCCTGTTTTAAGTTTATTAGTCCTTTCCTCTTTGTGGGCTCGTTCAGCTGCGCGCATTGCAATGCAGTGCTGCACTGGCCCAAATATACACCTCACCCCCGTCCAATTACAGTGAACCTATCAGGTGTCAAGGCTGGCTATTCATATCTCCGTCTCCCTGGTGACGACTGTAAACGCTGCGGCTAGAATAGATGCTGTTAAAAGACAGATACTTTGTGACCTAACTTCAAGACCGCGCCTGCTGTTTAGTTTAACTTCATCTCAATCAGCTGCAGACTTTTGTCAGATTTGTTCTGTTGATGGAAAATATTCTGATGGTGTAACTAGCCTCAGGCCAGGACCTTTCAATGCATGTAAACATGACATGCTAGTGCTGAGTGGTAATTAGGGCTGCAACTAACCATTATGTTCATTAGCAATGAAGCTGTCAATCATTTTCTTCATTAATTCATCACTGAAAGTCAGAAACTTTTGTAAGAGCCCGAGGCGTTGTGTTCAAATGACTTGTTTAACAGTCCAAGAACCAAAAGATATTCAGACATACATAAAACATGAGAAAGAAAAGCATTAAATTGTCACGTTTGACGAGCTGGAACCTGCAAATATTTGGCACTGCTGCCTAAAGACTTACTGATTTGACTAATTATCAAAATAGGCACTTGTTGTCTCACCGTGTCTCCTGTGCGGTAAGGCGTGGAGCCTTTCCCCCCCGCGATGCTGAACCCCAGCCCCTTGTCGTTTCGGATCAGGCAGGTGGAGAGCCGCTGCTGAGGCCCGCTGGGAGTCGTCTCCAAGTTGAAGGCGAGGCCGCTGCTCCGTCTCTCCCGCGGGAAGTAGTCGTCCTCTGGCCTCAGCGGCGTGGTGGTGATGGCGTTCTCGGGTTCCACCATACGCTCCCGCAGCACCGTCATGGAAACTGCAGCGCCGGAGCTACGGAGAGCTTCGACCGCCGTGTGATGTTCTGCTTCGTGGAGGTCCACTCCATTCACCTGAGACATTAAAGATGGAGTTAATGAGTGACTTGCAAAGCTCATAGATGAATCATCTTCATATAAAACAGTGGAAAGAGTTTCTTAAGACGAGATTTTACCTCTAGAAGTTTGTCTCCCACTTTCACCCCTGCTCTGGCTGCAGGACCCTCCTCAGATACTCTGGAGATGAAGATTCCCTGAACACGCAAACAAAAAGTATTTGTATCATCTGATTTCTTATGATTTCCTCTAACCTGTCCAGATTCCAGATACACATCTTACCTCATCGTCTCCCTTGTAAGGTGTAGATCCTTTCCCTCCAGCAATGCTGATACCCAGGCCGCCTGTTTGTCGCTGGATGGTCAGGGTGTGCTGCAAGTTAAGGAGGGGGGAGTCAGCACAACTACGAGTGAAACCCCTCTAAACACCACTCAGCTCAGGTCAGAGAGGGAGGCGAGCCCACAACCTTGTCATTTTTTAAAAATTTTAATTTTAAGTTATGGGTGACCTCCCTCCTTCTGCCAGAAGGTGGCGTCAATCTTATCACAGCAGCATCCTGTCAGCATGCCAAGAGATGGATGGAGAGACACTCGTCTGGAGCCTGATGTCAGTTTAAGTGGATGATTTGTGCTCGATCTTGTGCTTTGAAGACATTTTGTAAGTACGTTTAATGTTTGTAAGCATATTCTAAACAGCTGTACATCTGCAGATGACAATCATGTCTCATTTACAGGCACCAGTAGCCACTTAACTGACGGCAGACTTCAGACATAAAGTGAACAAACACAAACTGTCTGAATCCCTCTTTAATTGAACTCACAGAGGCTTGACCCTTACTGAAAATGTATCTTGTGTATGTACAGGAGAAGGGATTTTTTTGTGTGTGTTAAACACTAAATAAGTCGTAACAGACGTATGTGTATCCTGTGTACTTGCAAGCCATGCAAAAAAGGGGAAGGAATGGAGACAAATGAGGGACAGGTGGAAGGAAAAAGGGAAATGTGAAGAGTAACAGATGAAAAGAAGTGTGCTGTGTCCCGGATGTGGAGACGGTTTTTGGAGTTGTGGTGTAGACACCGCAGCATTTGTTTAGAATAAACAAAACAGAGACAGACAATTTTCACGTGACACTAAACAACACGTCAATGTTTCAGTACAAGTTTTATCACCAAGACTAAAAACAGCACAGGAGATTATTCTAATACAATGCTATGAACAAAAAATCTACAAAACAAGTCATCTGTACAGGTTTACAATATTAAAATTAGACTACAAAGAAGTAAACGTCATCCATCTTCATCAGTCCGGAGCTCCTCGTCTGGTTTGCAGTTGTTACCTGCTATGAACCCAAAATAACAAAAGCTCCTGGAGGAAGCTGGTGAAACAGACTTGCCTCATCACAATGCACCCAGCCCATTCATTCCAGGGCAACACAGCATGGACGAGGGATGAAAAGGAGCAAAGCAGCGGAAGCAGAGGAAAGGTACAACAGCAGAGACGTAGTGTGGCAGAACATGATGCTGGAATGAGATTTATACGACTGTGTTGACAGTCTAACTTTTAGTTGTTTGGAAAACATGGCAGGATGACAAATATGCTGCCTCGAATGTATAAGAATTTTGAGATATGGTTCAACTTGAGGAGGATCACAGCTGTGGGCATCCAGGGCACTGAAGAAGATCAGGGTTTCCCACTAATTAGTAATATTTGTCAGGTCGCCCACGTGCCGTTTAATCTGTTTAGGTGTAATCTGGCCAAACACAGAGGAGGTCGATACGTTTAATGCAATGATATGGATATTACCAGAAGTCGTGTAGCATGACAGAGTGAGCTGTTATTAAAGATTAAACATAATTGAAAACAGAAAAGGCTGCAGCCTACAATAAATATATAAAAACAGACTGCTATGACCTCCTGACAAATAAATCTCAGTGGGTGTGATATTAAAATGCTTTAATCAGTGTTGAGCCGTGTTCACTGTAACTTCACAGTGGATAAGAAATGTGGTGGAGCACTGTTTTAAATAGATAATGTTGTGACAGTACGATAAAAGCTGTGGTGAACTTGCTTTAGTGGCTCTGAACAATGTTGCTGCTGGTACGCACTGTGGCTGAGAACACCCACGTCGACAGAAGAGACATCCAATAGATGCACAATACTGTCTTAATGGATAAAAATATTAAACATGATTGATTAGTTATCATAGTTATCCATTCATGGCAGCATTAACCAGCAAAATAAGCAGGCATGGTCTGAAATGAAGTCTCCCTAGCTGGACTCTAAACCTCCCCGTCTACAAGATGTTAGGACTATTTAAATGTAGCTGCATGTTATGTTACTTATCACACAGTGAGCCTAAGTGAAACGAAACAGTTAGCCAATGCTAACATCACTGGCTGAGAGTTAATTATAAAATATTGTAGGATATCAACCTTGCTAACTGAAACTGTGTCAACAATTCAGCTGGAAAACTAGTCAAATTTCCCAGGATGCACATTTGTGAAACCTCGATGGAAGTGTTTAAACCCGGCTGCCTGTGAAAACAAACAAAAAAACAATACATGTAATAAATAAAATATGGCTACTTCATTCCTGCATCCAGTTCTGCCACACTGGCCACCTCATGAATGAGATGTGGTTAGGGGGTCCCTGGTGATTGGCTTGGATTAACCATGGATTTTCTGTGGGTTCTTTCTCTACCTCTGAATACAGGTGGGTGAATGAGTGGGTGAGTGAGGGACAAAGAGACAGACCGGACGGGAAAGAGTATGTACAGACCTCTTCCTCCTCAATTCGAGCAGGTTCAATCAGCAGATTATTGACTTGATCAAATGACACCCCCTGTTAGGACAGGAACCAGCGAGAGGCATGCGGATTAGTCAGGCCAAAATAAAAATATGCTCTCTCTCACACACACACACACACACACACACACACACACACTTTCCATAAACTTCACCAAACACACCCAACACTCCACTGGTCTGCTTGCAGGTTGTGGGACTTCACTGGGATGGACCACCTCGAAAGCAGATGCAATCCCACACTCACTCCCCAGCCACCAGAAGCGAATACAGGCAGAGACGGAAAGACAAGACCAAGGAGCTGCGCTACAGTGCAAAAAACACACAGTGTAGAGAGAGCGGACAAGAGAAGGCAAAAAGCTCCCATACCAGAATAAGCCCAGCCTCCACACCACAGAAAGCAAACTCCCTCCAGTAGCAAGCTTTCATTTAGACAACAGGCCTACTTTTGTAGGAAAAAAAGCTGTACATGGTTATAGTACATTTTCAGCCTACAAAAGCCAAGATGTCTACAGGAGGACTTTCCAGAAGTCCTTTACAGAAAGTTCAATGAAAACAGTTTATTTATGAATTTGATTTGCTTAAACAATAAAGAGTCTCACTCTCTACGATGATGTAAACACCACAAAAAAAAGGTTATTTTCATATGGCACAAACAAGACTCGTTGGATCTCTCGTTCCAGCTCTGCCCGTATACGTTCTGGTCGGTCTGAGGTCCGCCACACAAACAGACACACATTCATAAAACACTCACAAACAGATTCGCTGAGATGATGATGTTTGATCACAGTGTTAAAAAAAAAAAAAGAAAAAAAGGATTTCTACAATCAGCGTGATGAATCAAAATATGTCATTGAGTCTAACAATCAAAAGGGGAAGTTTCATTTTCGTAAGCGGCACCGGAGCAGACTTCTCTCACTACATTCATACGTACAAGCACTCACACACAAAATGTTATAAGAGCAGAGTGTGAAAATGTCATTATTTAATTGAATCAGAAGATGGCTGATAAATATGGTGGGAGGTTTAGTGCTGAACTGGACCAGTGTTGTGCAAGAAAGGCCTGCAGCTGCGTGTGTGGAAGGGAAATTATCGTTTGACGTCAAAGAAATTATATTAAGCAAGACCAAGAAGCCTTGTGGAAAAACAAAAGGCTTGAGATGAAATCTGAGCCCATTTTTTGTTTTCTATGTGTCAAATAAAAAAATCATAAAGTATTATTAGCAGTGACATCCAGTGTTTGTGGGTGGTGCGGGACAACTCGTGTTTGGAGAAGCGCAAAGACAAAGCAAACATCTGAGGCGAGACCTTTTGGAAAACACAAAATCAACTCCTAAAAAAACAAAACAAAAAACAACAAAAACACTCCCCTTGATTTACAGCTCAAGGACAGACGTCATCATTTGCACAATGCCCCATGCAATGCCACATCCTTAGTAAGTGCTCCAAACTGAATGCAACTTGCAAGGTGGTAAAGGCGCTCTATGTGTTTGCATAGAGGCAATGAGCAAGCAAAAAAATATATTCGATTCAAATATATTCTCACAACATGAATAGAAAAAGCATAAAATGAGCAAAAAATAAGCTAATAAATTGATGTGATTACTTCTCTACACACTTTTGTATGTCCTGTTGTACCTCTTACTTTTATTCTAGCTATACTGGTGAGGTAAATGTGTGTCTAAGCTACTCTCCACATTCCTGCACTGCACCCGACCCATGCTGGTATCTCTGCTTTACCTTTACTTGACTGGAGTTGCCCTGGTGCCGGCTGTCCTCGAGTTCGTCTATTCTGTGATGGTGCTGAGGGGTGCATAGATTTTGTTCTTCCTCCTCGTCCTGCTCGTCCTCGGCGGCCTGTGTCGGAGAGTTGAGGCCGTCGGGACTGAAGCCCTGCAGCAGCGCGGCCACAGCCTCGGGCTTGGGCAGCTTGGTGATCTTGAAGTGCTTCTTGTAGTGCGGCGTGTCCTTTCTGATCAGACGCTGCTTCTCGGTGGG
Organism: Miichthys miiuy; assembly: GCA_036365135.1. Taxonomy (NCBI): domain Eukaryota; kingdom Metazoa; phylum Chordata; class Actinopteri; family Sciaenidae; genus Miichthys; species Miichthys miiuy. The sequence continues at coordinate 7,033,077 of CM071618.1, forward strand.
AAAAGCCGGCCTCTCGTCTTCCTCTTCACTCCTCTCGCCATCTTCCCTGTCCTCGTCGTCGTCCTCATCCCCACCGCGGATGATGGGCTCCTCTGCGAAGTGAACAGTGGGCTGGAGAAAAGAAGAGTTGATCAGTTAGAAGATCATCAACAATTTGTTTTTTTGTTTGTTTGTTCCAAATAAATAAGATGTTTGAAATATTCACCTCAATGTACTCCACCTCCATCTCATCCAGCTCTTCCTCCTCCTGCGGGTAGTGACCATCTACAAGGTCCTCCCTCTGCGAGGCCGAGGTCACATTGTGTCTGTCCTCATGGGAGGTGGCCGACAGTGTGCTATTGGACACCTGGGAGTCATGGCTCTGATTGGACAGGTCACTGAGCCGCTTCTCCTGAAACCAAGTGTGCATCCAGTGAATAATGATGCAAAACTGGGGTCACACTTCAGGTTAAAACTTCTTTTTGCGTACTTCCTGTAGTGGCAGGTGATTTATGGCCAGGTAATCATGACACAGTAGGATGCAAGTACCTGTTGATCAAGGGACTCTTCTTCACCATCAGATCTGGATGTGTAAGCTTCATTCCTCCTCTCCTCAATCACCTTCTTCATCACCTTAAGCTCACTAGGGTGCGGTGTGGCTCTGCGCTGAAGGCCCTGAAACAAAGACAAACAGGTTAAAAACACGGATTTGAGTCCAGTCTTCGATCATGAGATGACAACAGAGATGTATGGCATCGCTGTTGACAGGTAGGAGGTCAAAACGTGAACAGTATCTGAGCTAAATGACATGAAGAAGACATAAAGTGACTGTGTGTTTCCTCACTCTGCGCTCTGCAGCAGCCTCATCATCCTCATCCTCTGCTTTGGTCTCCTCCTGGAATTGAATGACTGACACTCGGTTCAGGTTGCTGTCTGTCCAACTGTCATCCACACTGTTCTGCAGCAAGTTCTCTGTGGAGGTAAAGGAAATGTGCAGAGGAGAGACAGATGTCAAGCCGAGCTCAAGAACAGGCGGCTCACGGAAGATTTAAATGACTAAAAGACTCATTAATTAACTTCTACTCACCTAGGCTTGGAGAAGGCTGCTGGGGCAGCAGATAGCAGGTCAACACCTTCTCTCCTGTTCGCTCGTCATCCTCTGTCTGGAACTTGAGCATTGGCTGTGATTGGTTCTCTGCGAGCCACATGGCCTTCAGATTGAGGTTTGTCAGGGCGAAAGGCAAGTTCTGTAACCTGGACAGAGATTACAGAACTTGAGGCTACGTTGTTGTCTTCACATTAAAAAAGGGCAAAACTGAAGGAGCATCGTCTCTGCAGGACGCTCGTAACGCTGAAAGTCAGTTCTGGCAAAGGCATTTTATTCAAATCTTTAACCTGAGCACGTGAAAAGCTGCTGTGTATTATTTACAGTTCAGGGTGTTACCTGTTTCCAGCCACATCCAGCACATGTAGCTCGGTGGCATCTGCGAGCTCAGCAGGCAGTTTGCCCAGGCGGTTGTCTCTCAGTGAGAGAACGTTGAGGCTGGCACAGCCGCCCAGCTCTTTGGGCACGCTGCCCAAACGGTTGCGGTCTACATTCAGGTTGGTCAGCTTCTTCAGCTTGCCCAGCGAGCGAGGAAGTGACTTTGAGAGAGCAAGACAAGATGCCGTTAATAATCAGCAAAAATGATAATGAAGCTTAACAGCCATGGATTGCACTTCAGTATTAATGAGCATGCATAAATCCTAACTGGGTCAGTGAAAGGCTGCTGTTAGAGCCTACCTGTAAAAGGTTCTCCGTCAAGACAAGCTCCGTGAGGTTTTCACACTCTCCTATTGAATCAGTCAGGTGGGTCAGTCTATTCTGGTCCACCTTAAAGATGGACAGCTGTTTCAGGGAGCCTGGACACAAAACACAATACCGGTTTAAGAAAACAAAATATCGTTTAACAAACTGCAGAAATGAGATGCAAACACTAGATGTGACACGTCACCTGCCCTGGAATAAAGTAAATTCAACGGTTATCGCCTGTGCCACACTTCACTAGTGTTTGAAATCCAGTAGAGGGCAGTGCTGTTCTTACTTAACAGAGCACCGTGTCCTACACACAGTGGGCCTGGCCCAGGATTTGCTTAATCTAGTGCTGCCTAATTAGATGACAAACTTCCCCAAGCACCTAAAAACTACACTTTACTCAGACAGCATGAATTAGTATCAGGCAAATTACTGCTGCTCCTTCATGTCATGTCATTTAGGCCTTTTTTCTGTCTTCCTGTTTGAGAAACAATATTCTAATGCATGTACAAATGACACTTTGAAGGGAACAACTGAGCTTATGAAATACGAGGATGGTTGGATTAGAGAGATGTCGCATGTGTTTCTAACTTCATTTGACATAGTTTGTCTTTTTATTCCTGCTTTTCTTAAGTTGGTCATCAACACAGCTGGAGTGCCAACCCAGCCAGCAAAAAGTTTGACTTTTGCTGCAACATCTGGCAAAGCGCTGCGTTGGCCATTCAAACACACGCACACACACACATATGTTCCTGGTGGGTTACTTTGTAACATGACCGCCGTATTCCTACCACAAACCTCGACAATCGTGATGAAAGATAAAATGGTTGTTGCTGTGATAACTTCCCAGAGTTTAAAACCCCTTCTGAGTATTTGCGCAGTGTTTTGGCATCCGATAAGCCATAATCTGTTACTTAAAGTGGACTGCCTGGATCGTGTTTCACCGGTACCTTAAACAACACGCAGCCCCCCGTGCTGTTTTGCTGCAGGGCTGTTTTCGGTCTGAGTCCTCACTCAGACATTGTTTCTCACCTATGCTGTCAGGGACGACCTCCAGCAGGTTCTGTGTGAGCAGCAGGTCAGTGAGAGCCAGGAGGCCGTTTAGCTCTGAGGGAAGTTCCTCCAGACGGTTCTCTGACACATCCAGACACACAAGTCTCCGGAGGTTCCCCAGCTCCTGAGCACACACAATAAATACCACTTGCAGTGAGCCACAATACAACCGTTACCTTCACAGCATAAACAAGGAAAAGAGATCTACTAGTGGGAGTTAATTCTGCATAGATGAAATGTAAATTTTTAAATCTTTGTGCAACAAGGCAGCTTTAAAACATTTGTATTAAAGTGTACTTACAGGTGGCAATGAGGACAACTGGTTACGGTCCAGCCATAGCTCCCTCAGGTTGGGGAGAGCACCAAGGGTGTCCGGCTGAGAGATGGGATGAAGAGGAGGAGGGAGCACATTGAGGCATTTGGTTATTGGAAAATGCAAGTTTGTTATTTTTGTGAAACTTTGAAGTGCAAAGCCAGAGACGGCCTGCTGCGCATGAAAACTGTCAGGGGGGATGAGGTCACAAATACACACACATACTCTATGAAGTTGGATTATTAAAGGCATCTAATGTTTTTATCTCAGTATGTGGTAGAACATTGATTTCAGCATTGGATTCACAATTGTAACAGGAATAAAAGTGCCAAAATCTTTTTTTTGTATCTGCTGCTAATAAATCAATAACTAAGAAACGGGATCTTTAAATACAGTTATTTTCTTTCACACTTCTGTTGAAGCTCCAGATCCATTTCAGTAAACATGCACTCTGTCACTGGGCTAAAGTGATAAATGAAATTAAGGAGAATGTCAGCGAGGCAGTGGCTTATGACAGACGTGCAAGGCAGGCAAGGTTACATCATAATGTCAACAATTTGCTCAGCCGCCGCCCTCGTCGAGTCATGAGGCATTTGTTTACCCTGCCTTATTGAGACAGGTAGGCGTACGCGGCCTAAAGCAGCGCTCACTGTGGGGTACAGTACCTGCGCCGCCTCGGGACTGACAGGCTCTGCGGTGTGTGGCGTGGTAAACATGTGGTTTGGATTCGTAATTATTGTGGCGGGAATGTGAGAGGGGTGTTTGTGATACATGTCACTCTGTGCATGTGCTGCAAAAACAGGTTATTTTAAGGTAGAGCCGAGGGTGTTGCTTGAGCGCTCAACAGTTATATTACATGGTTAGAGGGGGATGAGTCTTACCAAAACTTCCAGTTCATTGGCGCCCAGGTCCAGCTGTTCCAGTTTCACCAGGAAAGAGAGCGACCTGAATACGCACACAAAATAGCACATGCAGTATGTCACACAAATACGTGCGCTTAAAGACCAAAGAACAGACATACCATTCATTCACATGTCCTGACATATGCAAAGAATGTTTTTAAAACTACGTCAATACACGTAACTTGGAGTTTCTGTCATTCTTCCACGCTGTAATAAATCTTTCCAATCGACTGCATTTGTAGGTTGAACTAGAGCTTGTGATGATGAATAACACTGATGTACAAAACTCAAAGAAGACTGTTCCTCGTGCGGTGTGGCATCACTGCCGTCTAGCACTGCCAACAGGCACTCATTATTGTGCTTGATGGATTAGATAGGAGGCAGAGCCTCGCTACACAGAGATGTAGATGACACTTACGTGGGTAGAGACTTCAGCAGGTTCTCCCTGAGCTCCAGCACCACGAGGTTGGCCAGGCTATAAAAAGGAGGAGTGGCGGTGAAAAGGAGGCGAGTAAAAGAGAGAGAGAGAGAGGGGTGGTAGGGAGTTGGCAGGCGCCGAGGAGAGAGACGGGGGTGTGTGAGGGAGGGGGGAGAGGAGAGGAGAGGCAGGTTGGTTAGTCAGATGGCAGGTCTGTTCGTCTGGGCTGCCTGGCATGGTGAGGGGCTTCTCCATCTGTCTGAGCACAGCAGTGGCCCCGAGCCCAGAGACCGGCTGCCTCGGAGCCCACTGGGTGACAGAATTACACTCCTTGAAAACCCGCTCGGTCTCGTAATATATCATGGACCTAAGTAAGATGAAGGTCTGACTGTTTCTCAAGTGGCAACACTCACAATGAGGGCGGTCGCTAATACTTCTTTGATTATGGATTAATATATTGCTTTATTTTTTTCAATAAATCAACTAATTGCTTAGTCTGCAAAACATCAGTGAATAGTTTAAGAGCTCTTTTGCAATTTCCCACACTCCATGTAATGTTTTCAAATTGTTTGTTTTGTCTAACCAATCAATAAACTTATGATATAAAACACAACTCCTCACATTTTAAAAGCTGGAGCAGGAGAGTTTTTAGTACATTTGCTTGATATTTGACTCCAGGGATTAATCAAAAATATTTCTGGTTTATTTTCTGTTGACTGACACTCATATCGACACAATGATTCTTTATTTTTTGAGAGCAGAGTAGAACTTATCGTAATGTAACCAGTGATTCTGAGTAATTAATAATTAATCTGACATCTTCCATCACTTATGAAAAGGCTACAATTATTTCTCCAACTACTCAGGAGAAAAACACATTTTATATCATCAAATCATCAACTATGAGCCATCGTGTGTGTGTGTGTGTACATACTTTCCGATGTCGTTGGGCAACGTCTGCAATGACACGTCGTTGAGTGCCAAGTGAGCCAGCGCTCGGAGTTGAGTGAAGCCATCTGGCAATCTGAAGCAGAAAGACAGCAGGGAGAATAGTGGAGAGAGACTCTTGTTGTACAACGCATGGGAACACTCGACTCACACACACATATTCGCATCTGTTAAAGCGTTAAGCATCAAGTTAGTCGCTCCTTTGCTTTTCTCTAGGAGGAAGTTAAAAGGTGAAACGCCAACATAAGATGATGGAGACTGATTAGGGACGTGGAAGGTTTTAAATTAGGTCGCAGTGCAACAGGATATTTAAAGGGATATTACAGGGAATAACTCGTGTCCAGGTTGGGTTAGCGTGACACTTTGGTTTGACTTGGAGCTTTGCTTGATGAGAAAGTAAACTGTGACACAACGCATGATCTCCTCCAGGCGTCTTTTAGCTGTACATTCACACGCCTGTACGTAACACAATTCACTGCACAGTCAACACAGGAAACAGTAATTAGAGCATGCAAATGACAGCTATCATGCTTTGTTTCATTTTTCAAAGCTGTGCCTCTCCTTCCTTGTTGCATTTGGCCAAAAATCATATTTTCTCACAGTCATGAATGATGAATTGCATGACGGCCTGTTCCCATTCACTTACCTGGACAGGGGGTTTCCACTGAAGTCTGCGATCTCCAAAGCCCTGCAAAATTTAATGCTCTCGGGGATCTCAGGAATGTCTGCAGGAGAAAAGAGGAGGTGGAGGGGGGAGAGAGGAGTCAGCACCATCGACACACAGATGTAATGTATGAGGAGAGGAGGGGGGGTCGTATTCTATGGAGCAAATAATTTTAAGATGCTTGAAATCACAACCAGATGGTCAGGAGCAGGGAAGTGAGAGAAAGGGAAGGGAACAATGAGACAGAAAAAGATGGAAGTTGTACCAGGGAGGACGTGGTCAAAGTCTACTATTACATCTCTCCTAACATTTAAAGAGCAATCATACATTCATAGCTCTGTGCTTTCATCCAAGTCATACCTAAGCTCATTGGACTTCTGTCGTTGTAAATGAAAGAATTTGAGCTGTAAGACTGTCTCAGTCTTAATAGTAGCTCCCATGTACAGTAAAAAAAAAAAGATAAACTAAGAGTCAAACGGTCAAATCAAATGAAAAAACAGGAGTGATCAAACAAACAATCGGAAAATAACATTTCATTTCTCTGATTCACCGGCTTTCTCGCCATCAGCGCTCACTCACATTCATTCACTGTTTATGCTGCTCAACCACTCTCTCAAACAAACAGACATAGATCAAAAGGAAACTTGCTGATGTCACTATTTTGTATCATAGACCTCAAGCCACACACAGGCTCAGAAGCTGGCTACGTGAAATAAACCAAGTGAGAGCACAACGGGTAGAGTATCAGAGTTTAATCCATGAATTCCACCTGGACAGAGCTCAGTTTCAGTGACATTTCAGGCCGACTGTGGAGCAGTTTGACCGGTCTGTCGTCAGATTGGCCTCCGCAGGGTGACATTGGGTGCCATTCCTGGATCAAGTTCTCCGCTGCAGATTGCTTTTTTGTGTGTTTTGTTTGGCATACCCTGCAGTACCTCCACTCAAACCTGGTGTTTTCTCAACAGCGCCTGATTTGGTCTGCATCAGGCCTCGAGGCTTCTTTGATTATAGGGTTGTTCATCCATTTTGCTACACACCACATTATCACACCATGCAGATTGGACTCCGTGCCACTCTTTGCAGTTCAGCTGCACATACACTATACGGCCCAATCTGACCTAACCAGGTAAAAGAACCTCTACCACTGGATCCTGCAGGTATAGGTTAAGAAATCCCCACTGAGCCAAGAAGCCTGTGACACTGATCTGGCTCAGTGCTGTCCTGCAGCAGGAGAAGACAGGCAGACAGATGGGAAAGGCCCTTACAGGCCACTGCACAGTGCTCCCACAGCACTCGATGCAGTGTGTAGCAGAGCAGATGCCTCGTATCTGCCGTGTAGGCCCATCTATGTGTGCGCGGCATGCAAGGACACAGAGAGGGCAAGATATGTGTGTGTGTTGCAGCCGATGAGTTGCAGAAATTAAATATCAGCCCCAAATGAATTGAGCCTCTGTATCACGTATGTAATATTACCTTTGGCTGCACCGTGCTGCTGAATTTCTTTCTTCCCTCGTCTAATAGGAATATTTCAAGGGCATGGGGATTCATTATGCCAAAAAGGGCCTGCTAATATTTATCCAGTGGCTGCTGCTAGCGCTCCTGCTGCTTAACACCACATGGCAGATATCTTTACAAGCATATCCCCCTTGTCGTTTTGTGTTTTTAGGGGTGGTGGTTAAAGTAATTGTGTGTTAATGGGCGGTGTTACGAGCAGAGGTTATAGAGTGCACGGTGAACTTGTGTGTGTGTGTGTACCGTTTTTGGAGATGTCCAGTTCCACCAGCTGCATGAAGTTGGCCACCTCAGGAGGGAGTCTCTGGATCTCATTGTCACTCAGGCCAAGCTTCCGGAGGTTCAGTAGTCTGAAGAAAGGCTGTAAAGACACAAGATATTATGTTGAATAAAACAGAACATGAAATACCACCGGGACAACGTTCAACAAACAGATTTTACCATGTAGAAGTACAAATTAAAAGTTTACTATTGATTAGGCAGCAAGTGTGACCGTGAGTGTTCAGTGTTTTAAAAAACAAAACACAACCCATCCTGTATATTCATGAAGACGAGGGCCGTCTCAACAAACCGTCTTAAAAACATTCCACCGTCATATTCCCAAAAACTCCTCCTCGCCATGGCAACGCCAACCAAACAAAGTGGCTTTTTCGATAGCCGGGCTGAGTGCTCTGCAGCTGCGGCCGTGCCAAGTGCTTTCACAAGAGGCTGCTTGTTGGACGGGGACAGCGTTCAGAAACATTCCTCCACCAGCCGCGCTGTGTGTGTCTGTTTGTCATCTGCTGTTGAGATGGACAGACAAGACGGGCTGGCAGGGGGAATAGCAAGAGTAACAGGCCAAAACTATGCAGTTATTAACCCCACAATCAGTCCCCTGGTTGTGCAGCCCACAGAGGACCCACTGTCTGCCCTGTCAAAAGCCAGTCGACTTCTCAGACGCTGTTAGGGAGGAAGACTCTTGAGGAACTTGCCGACATGCTCTTTCTGGGGAAGGAATCTGCGTAAACTCATTATTCAGGGATGCTTTCTGAACATGGTGTGCAGACGTCTGCGAGCTTGGAGCCGAAACCTTAATTCAAATTAAACCTCAGGATATGAGCGAGGCCCGCTGCTGAAAACAACCACTGTGTGTCAATTACTAGAGATTAATGTAGTAAACTGAAAAATCCAGATAAGTTCTAAGCACCTCCTTAGTCGCAGGGATTTACATTTTAAAAATGCAAAGCTGTGACGCTCCTGCTCCCAGACTGTTGCATAAACATGCAGTGAATCAGATAAACCTGCTTTTGATGTGTATTGTCAGGTTTCTGCTTGACAAAAGTGTGAAAAAAAAAAAAAAACATGTACACACACTCAGTACAACATGCTGGGAGACAGCTCTACAATTACGCTGCCAAAGAGAAGAATGCTGAAGTTCAGCTCCGCTCTGTTCCTCGATGACAGACGTTTCCTGCTCTTAACTAGTCATGTGTATTGTGCGGATGAGCAGTGAGGCGGCTACGGCTACAAGGTTTTGTTTTTTTTCCCCAGAATCTGTTCGAGTGTTTGCTGGCAGTGCAAGACAGAGCTTGTCAGTACTTTTGCAACATTTCCCAGCATCTGACATGTAGTTCATACTTAGCATCCACACCTGATGGAGAGTGTAACAGGAGGGAGAACATGACTAGGAAATGACAAAGCCAGAAAGAGACAAAGAGGGTGTCGGCTCCCTGAGTAGCAGGTGACAGGTATCAGATGACAGGAACAGGAAACAGGAGCTGGAGGCAGTCATGTGACCGAGGCCAAGCCCATATGGGAACTAGCCCCGGGAGGGGAGGCAACCTTGGTGGCAGAGCAGGTGAGACTCAGAGACTGAACGCCTGTCAGGGAGAGGGTGTGTTTCAAAACAAACACCTTGCTGCAGATACACAAACACTTCCAGACATTATGTTAACTCCCACAATGTATTTTCCCAATGTATGTGAAGCCATACAGCTGCTAATGGACAATCAGCAATTCTTCCATCCAGACTAAACCAATCAGCTAATAAAAGCTTTTGCATCAGTGCATTCCTCTCCTCTTGATATCGTCCAGAGCTCCATCAGTGATGAGGGGGAAGCAGTAGACAGTAATGCAATCATGCCTGCGAACAAGTGGTTATGAACGCTCACAAAGATGGCCATTCACTCCTGAGTGGTCGCTCGCAGAGAGGCTCGATGGTGTTTTTCTGTGAGACAACTGTGTTGCTGTGCCCAGTTCACAAACCAGCCCGACTCCAGCGCTAAATAAGAATCCTAAGATTTGATTTTCATGTCTATCTTTTTAGCTTTCCTAGAAACTATAAGACTCAATTAAATACTGATCATTTACATGAGTAACATGTACTAAATTTGTCCTTTGGTGCGTCCCATTACTTTTAGAGTACACAAGCTAATTCTATCAATAAAGACTGGACCCGATGTCCCTGCCGTTTCCCACCGACTGGTGTACTTTCAGATTAAACAATGGAGAACTGACAGCGCTGTACGGGTCAATGGGTCAATTGGAATAACAAGCTGGAGCAGTGGGATTTAGTGTAAGGCCAGTGATTCTTCATTGTATTCGCCACAGCAGTCTGCTCAGTCAGGAATATGTGTGTCGTGTTAACCATTAGACGAAGGTTAGTGAGAACCGGTAGGCTATGTCTACTTTATAACTTTGGAACTGGTGTCGTATATTGAGAGCCCGTGTGAGAGTTGTTTGCCGAAGGAAGGGAGTGAAGCTGTGAAGAGTGCGGCAGAAAGGAGGTGGTAAATGATAGCCGTGTCAGCAGAGGGCAGTGTGGAGTCTACACAGGATACTAGTCAGCACAGTCACAGATAATCTACTCCAAAGTCTTCTACAAGTTCTCAACAACAAACTGCTGTTCAGAATCAGACTAAAGCAGACATCAAGACTGTCTGTCAAGTGCACTGAGAAGACTTTCTTTGACCATTTGGCAGCCAAAACATCAAACTGCATGTGACCACATGAGTAATAGGTTAGTGTCACAGATGGAGCCATGTTCCCGCTTCAACTGCTTTAAACTCCAGAGAAGAAATGACATTAATGACAACTATCACAGCTGCAGTGATAAGAGAGAGCAGTGTGTGTGTGTGTGTGTGTGTGTGTGTGTGTGTGTGTGTGTGTGTGTGTGTGCGCGTCATAAGATGCTCCGCTTCGTCTTATCGCCATCTCCTTGATTTGCTTACATTCCACTCAGAGCGAGCGTGTTAATGCGCCCCAGGATGTGTGTTTGGATGTGTGTACGTATGCTTGTGCATTTTGCGGACATCCTTAAAGCACGGGAGGAGAGGCGCCTGTGCTGTAGGTCTTTAAGTCAGCACACAGCACTGCTTACAGAGTCTTTACTTTTGCTTACGGTTGCCAAGAACTCTGGCTACGGTAGTTGGACTCAGCGTGTGTGTTGTGTGTGTGTGTGTCAGGGGGGTAAGGGCTGCATGTCAACATGCATATTTGTGTGTTCGTGTGTATTAGCAAGGGTGGGCGTTTGGTTGAAAGTGTTTACGAGCGTGTTTATGTGCTCTGTAAGAGACTGTAAATTCACAGAGTGGAATGCTAATGTTTGTGGACCTCACATCACTCGGCACAAACTAATTAAATGTGACTACAGATATCCAAGTCTGTTCGAGTGTGTGTGTGTGTGTGTGTGTTTGTGACACATGTGAGTAAACTGTATGTTCTGTGTAAGAGTAACGCTCGACTGTAGGTGCAGTGAGGTGAAGCCCGATGTTCACAGAGGCTGCAGTGTTCCAGTCAAGTGACTCCATTTAGCTTACAGTTTCCCTCCAATCATGCCATCAGACTACAGACTGTGCAGGCCCCTCCTGCCCTCCAAACACACTCGCACTACGTTCAACCTCCCTCTGAGAGCACATTTAGTGTGCAGGAGACCGTAGAGAAACCCCAGACACTCCACTCCATGTTTGCCCTAAATCATTAACCTAAGGCCAAGTTTATTGTTTCAAACTACTGACATCATTTCTGCAAGACAAGTCTCGGGCTGAACCATCTTGATCAGGTCTCAGCTCGCCTACGGAGGCGTTTCCTCAATGGATGCACACATCTCCACGTTTGTTAGAAAGAGGAAGTCAAACTACATGCCATCACTAAACCGTCTATTCTTCCCGTAACCCTCGTTCTTCTGTTTTACTCTAACACACTTCCTTTCCTCTGTAAGTGGAATTCCTATTCACACATTCCAGAGCCTCTTAATCTTGTGCCAAATCTGCCCAGTCGGCCTACTCTGCATGTCCCCACTCTTCCCAATATCAATTCCCTCACAATGCGCACAAACTACACACACTGCGTGCACGCTACTGGGGTGAGGGGCTCAAAGAGAGGGGAGGAGAGAGGGAGAGCACATGCTTTTGTGCTGGCCTGGGCTCTTTCAGAGAGCGGGGGAAATTAAAAAAAAAAATTTAAAAAGCGGATTTGGTTGACTGAGTAACTTGGTCGGTCACTCGGATGGAGAGCCTCATTACTGCACTCGTTTCTATAGATAGCTGCAGGCTTTGTTGCGGTGTGAACTCAGTACATGAGTGACCACAGACACAAAATCAGTCCTGCTGCTGCTATGACTAAACTTATTATCTTCAGCACAGAGTTCTGTGACGCTTAAGGCACCAGCGAGACTGCAGTCATTTCAAGGCCAATGCTAATAGAGCAACATGGGCTGATGTTGCTCCTCTGGCTTGCCAAAGCGTCCCCTCCCCCTGCAGAGTACTGTTCGAAACCCAAAGTTACCAAAAACTTATGCACATGAATGACACCCTAACTGGTCCTCCTTCCCCTCCCCTACTTCCCACTGCTCTCTGCCGCTGCTCCACCTCTCCGGGTTCCCTCCATTTTCCTTGGCAGAAGGACAAAAGGCCGAGCAGCCAACCCCACACAGGGCTGTCAGTCACAGGCAAGCTCTCGCTGCCCCCACCTCTCTGCAGCCCAGCTAGGGGATTCCTCCATTGTCCGAGAGGGCACTGGGGAGAAGAGAGAGGGCTGGAAATGGAAGGATGAAGACTTGAAAGAGGAATGTGGCAAAGGATAACAAAAGGCAGGAATGACTAAGAAGGATATAGAAAGCGAGTGGGGAGAACAGTGCAGAGAAGAAAAGGAAGATTGTGTGCGGAGTAGAGAGGAGAGAGCCGAGAGAAAGGGAGTGACGGTGGATTATTAATGAAGAATAGAGGGTAAACAATGGATTCCCACAGTGCTCTGCACACTCTGCACCACTAATGGGGACAGAGACTTCAGCCACTGACCAACAAATTATCTCAACCGACTATAGACTCACTGACTCTCTCTCTTCCTGATGAATAATGTCATTCATTAATCAAAACAAGCAACAAATCAACAGACACTTAATGCGGTTTAACCTTGTCCACGCAGGCGTGGAGTACAATGTTTCCATTAGCGTCATGAGAAAAACCCAAAATACACCACCCACCCTCAACTGTAAACCTACATCCCACTTCCTTTGCCCTCACCCACCGTCTCTCCCACACACTCTTGCAGCTCAGGTGCATTTGTGAGAAAGAAACAAGCAAGAACAGCCAAATCCACAAACGCACTACACAGCTGAGCATAAGAAAAGTAGGCGTGTGTGTGTGTGTGTGTGTGTGTGCATAGGTCTCTGCATGGCTACTTAATTGAGTTTGTGCGCCGTTATAAAACACTGTGCCTATATATATATATGTGTGTGTGTGTGAGTGTTTGTGTTTCACTTAAGTGGCACTTTCAACAGTGTCTACCCTTATCCGGCTCCAGTCCCTTCAACGGGCCACACAGAGAGAAAGGCGTGGTGGAGCCGAAATGACTGACAGCCTAGCTAACTCCCATCTACTTACACCTGTCCCGGCGACTTTGATCTGCGAGGAGAGCAAACACAGCAGAAAGTCAGGCCAGGCAATGGAGGAGCCTACCACCACGCGCTGGCAGTCTTGATCTACAGAAGGCGAACTCAGCTCAGACAATGAGACATTAAAAGGGGAGATGAACGCTGTAATGAATCCTAAAAACACGTTTTGGTCACAGCTCTGCTCTCGTTAGTCAAAATGTGCACGATGAGGGGCAAACATGCAATGACTGCGCGTGGTGGTGGAGATTTCCTGCGTGATAACTCGCCGAGCATCTTTTCAGTTGAATATCTGTGTACGCTACTTTTTTTTTTTCTAGATCATGATCTGTTTGCATGTTCCGTTTTCGTCTTTTCAGCAACCGAGACCTTCAAATTGATGTGAAAAGGTTCCAGTGTGTAAGATTTAGGGGGCAGAAACCGCCGTGTTTCTACAGCAGAAGAAGAGACGAGGCGATTGCAATCATCAGATACACCGCTACATGCTGTTAAATCCCACACACTGGTCCTTTAAATTTGCATTATAATACACTTTTAGCGCCTCGGGCAGACTGTCATAAATAGTACTCTGATGTTTTGTCTGTCCTGCGCTGTCATGTTTTCTTTAAAGAGCGTGAGTCAGGACAGAGTCAGTGAGGGGTACATGGATGGTCCTAATTGAAAGGATTTGACCCCCCTAGGCTGTACATATAAACAGTTTATACATGTGTGTGTATGAGCGGGAACCTTTCGTCGAGGAAAACAAGAACTGCAGAGGAAAAGAGGGCAAGCCGACTGAAACGCTGACAGTGTGGCCTGCAATGAACATCTCAAACTACAGAACAGCCAGATAGTGTTTCCACTAACCCGCTGAGAGTGCCAAAAAACTTCTCTCAAAGCCAATATGGTTAATAAACAACCACAGTGACAACAAGGGCTTTTCCCCCCTTGTTTGCCTCCTGGGAATGCTGTCGAGCTGACAATACGAATTATGTTTCAGCGGGTCCTGAACGCGGCCAAATGTGCAGCCTGGAACGACCGAGCGTATAGATTCCTATTTAACAGCTGTACATGATGTCTATGCTAAGTAAACAGAAAGCCTGTATCACACTTGTGTCTGGTGATGAAGACTTCAGCAAGCTGAAGGAGCGGATTGAGAGAGAACAGGTGGACATGGCACTGTGTGGCTAAGAGGCTCTTTCACTCACAAATATACATAGCCACGAGTAGCTCTGTGACACATGCAGCACAACAGCATCTTAAAAATCTATATCCTAAGAACGGGGCATGTGAGAAATGCAGGCAGCTCTCCAACAGTGGGAATTAAATATAGTTTACTGCCTTTACAAAGACAGATGTATAATAACGTTAAAGACTGTGCCATGTGGCAGTCTTTGGCTTCCTGTAACAAAGAATGGTGATTGCTTGGCGCTGTAAAGAGATTTCCAGTCAGCATTTTAAAAATAGACACGTAATCCCACCACTGTTGCCATATTGGTGGGCTAATCACTGCTTTGGTTACTAAAACCATCACAGTGATAGAAACGCTTGCGCCCCGTCCTGGGACGCCGCGTGACATCAAGACAAACGCGCAGAAAGAGTAAAGGAAGGGAGCGGGTGCCAGTCTTCCAGAGTCGCCGTGCAGATTTGCAATCCAAACCACATTCAAAGCAGCAGGCAGGCTGAGAGCGTTCAACTTGTTTCAGAGCTCTTACACCTGCCTCCGCATCAGATTTCATAACGCCCGACTAAAACAATCAGAACACTTAAGAAAGCTGATCAATAGGCTGTTATTGACAAAGGCCCACTTCTACATTAGAGGAAGCAGGAAATGAGCTTAACTACAAACTGTTAGACGGACTGACCAGCCATGCTGGGTGTTTCTGTAATGATAAATCTAAAAAGGCCTCTGTCCAAGGAGAAAGGTGCGGCGTAATAAACACCAACATGGCCGGGAAATGTAAATGCTGACTGGTCCTGCAGGTTTCTGAAAAGCCACCGAGCACATCGTGACCACAGAGCGAGCACAAAGGGATGAACCTCGAGTTTTGTTTCTGCTGATGGATTAATGGTCAAGCGAGCACACACTGCTCCCATTCAGACTTTGCTGTTTAGTTGAACTAATGGCCCCAAGATTCCCCAGCTATGCTCTCACACAGCAGGAATGAATGAAGATCTCAAAACTGTAGAGGCGAGCGCCCACCTCTGCCTCCACCCTCCACCCTCTCTCTCTCTCAGACTTCATCACATGCTCTCTTATTCTCTTTCTGTGTTCCCACAAACATGACACAAAACCAGGAGCCCTATTGTTTATAGTCCACTGAGGACGTTTGGCTCTTTCCTGGATGGGCTGGATCCGGTATGCGCTGCCTGCCTGCCAGTTCTCCAGTTTGACAGTGAAGCTCTGCAGCGGGGGGACTGACATGGCAACCGGGGCGGGAGGGCCTCCGGCACTGCACGGCCCAGACATTGTATATACAAGTAATTTGCTGGCTAGTAAGTATACGCTCAACACATAACGTGATCAAACACTTTGGAGCACTTAGAAAGACGGGCATTGAGCAGGCTCTGTGGAGGATGTGCATATATACATACAGACAAACAAAGATGGTGCTGTGGTGCTTGTGGTTAGAAATGAACGTGGGAGAACCCTTAACACAAGCTTTCATATCTATACTCTCAGACAGAAATAGAGGATCTGGTCCCCACATACAATCTCACAATGTGATACTTTATTTCCAGTAGAGCAACTGAAATGTTACCAAAACTTCCCTTTGTGAAGCTACTAAAACAGGGACAATGTCGAGTATTACACCTTAAAAAAATGAACTGAAAGTGCATGTGTGTGCGTTGTGAGTGCACAAGCAGCCTCGGTACAATTGATGCATTGTATGTGCCCAGGTTGTGGCCTCCCTCACAGGATCATGTGGCTCGGTGTCTATCGTTTTCCAGTAACGGTCTTGGCACTCTCCCTCTCGCAGCGGGCTTCACACAGGTCTCTGCCTTTATATTTCTGTCTCAGGAATGTTCTCTGACCGTTTGAAACCGACATGGAAAAAAGGAAGCGTCGAAGCGCCACGGCCTCGCTGGTTTCTCCCGTACCACGTTAATATTTGGTTGACCTGGGCAGGTAAACTGACAAACCTCCAAGCACTTTTTTACTTTGAGATTTAGGAGTTTATGGCAACATACTTTTCAAACAATCAAGATTTAGTCCTGCCAAGTTCTGACACACTGTACAGTGATTATTATTCCCAGAACATTTATATGTGGATTGCTCAAGTCTCTGCTGACAGACTGAATGGAGCCTGATGACAAGGATTGATAATCACTTGGAATTATAATAGCGGATGTTGCATTACCATTAGATTATACCGCAGTGAGCTTGAAACATGACTGCTTGACAAAATAAATCCGAGCTCGGTGAATCAGATGCAATAATAATAAATAAAATTAACAGACAACTTGTGTGAACTCGGTGGTCACATTCGTTTACTTGGACCGTTTACTGCTAAATACGCTCCAGAGACCGAGCGTCCTCCAGAAAAACGACAAAACGAAACCATTTTAACAGATAACAGTCCTTCATATAATTCTATGATTCAATCGTGCTGGAAATAAAATAACAACATCATGTACCACCAACAGCTGGCCTCGAGCTGCACGGACATGAGCTTCAAACCATCCAACAAATTCAAATTACACAAGGACCCCCCACTGATTTTGAGCACATACATTAAAAAGGTCAAACTGTTTGACTTGTAAGCCACCAGGAGGCAAAACAAAACACAAATAATTCAGTTAACTTAATCTACAGCATGTTGTACAGCCGGGCGGGCGCCTGCAGCTCAAGAGGTAGAGCGGGTCGTGGTTCGATCCCCAGCTCCTCCCGTCTGCATGTCGAAGTGTCCTTGGGCAAGATACTGAACTCCAAATTGCTCCAGAAGGCTGCGCCATCAGTGTGCGAATGTATATGAATGATGAGCTCCCAAAAACTGATGAGCAGTTGGCACCTTGCAAGGCAGCCAATGCCGTCAGTGTATGAATGTGTGTGAGATATGTAGTGTAAAAGAGCCTTGAGTGGTCAGAAGACTAGAAAGGGGCTATATAAGTACAGATTTACATCTTTAGGGCGTGGTATTTATTCATACACTCATGGTAGAAATGACTTAACAACGCGGTGATGAAGAAACATTTAAGTGATGTAAGTGACTACTGCTAAGAGAAACTCGTTGGGCGCGTTAATAATCCTGATAATCCAAACGTGGGCGGGGGACAAGATGTAAACACAGTGCTGTCTTGCTGGCGTCTTGACAAAGCACTCAGTCATTGTTTTGCTTTTGTTCGTGCATACCAGTTGTACTGCTGTAAGGAGCCATTTATACTTTGCAGAGTTTGGTGTCTAAAATACTCCCAAGTTAGCAGTGGCTCACTAGCTGTTGCTTGCTACAACTCTGGCTTCTGTACGTACTCTACGGCTCCATAATTATTTAAACTACGGAGGCTGGAGGGAGGGGCAAGGCAAAATCATAAAAAGAAAATAAAAAGAAGGTTTGTAGTGTTAGTGCAGATCATCAGAAAAGCAAATAAGTCTACAACACAAACTTCAGTAAGTGGTCCACAAGAGCAGCACAAAGTCACCTCTATGTAGTTCACTGATCTCCCATCCCAGCCTCTGTGGAAAAATAACTGCTCCACTTTAGGTGTTGCTATAAAGTGTCTCTGCCTCGCTGCTGTAGCTTTTTTTTTTTTTTTAAACCCAAGGACAGAGTGCAGCTTTGAGAAGAGCAAGTCTGCTCTTCCTCTCTGCTTCTGTGTGACGTGTTCGGCAGAGGCCCAGGTTGCGGCGTTGCGAGCAGATGTGGAACAAAAATCGCGAGGGCCTCTGTGCACACGGGGAGGGTACAGCAGGTCTGCAGTGACGGCGAGGATCCAGCCCATCTGGTGTCTCTCCCCTGACAACACACGGTAAACGCACCCACCGCATCAGGCAAACCACTGGCCCTGGGAGATCCATTACCTTGGAGACAGGCGTTTGTTCAATGATTTTGCCAAGGGAACTAGGAAGCAGAAACCTCCCTGGTGACGCTTGACTGAGCCTCGCTTGATTCAGACACATTATCGGCTCCAAGATAAAATGCTGCATCCGAACATCTGCACTGTATCATCAGAAAGAGGAGAGCCATTACTGTGATGTAATCTGGCTTCAGGTCTTTTATCATTTAATTTCCGTGTTGTGAATTTGTAAACACTGGGCCAGAGGAGCACTCGACACTTTAGCACATACGCTGAGCTTCAATACAAGACGGGGGATGCCGTTACTTAAGATTACATGCCAAACCCCATTAATGTGTCATGGAGACAGCATAATTACAGAGTTGTCTGCACACCCCTCCTACACGACTCCAGAGAGGATCAACGTCAGGAACAACCAAAACACTAGCCCTAAGCCCACAGGCAAGCACATGCTGATCCCCCATCACTGTCTGAAACACTGCTTTTCACACATGCCCGACATTATGAACCCGGTTTGCGATAACAGATCTAAAAATACACTACGGGTGAACTTGATGATGCACATGAAAAGACTCACACTGTACTTTAGAGCACAGATAGTACAATTTGTACCTTTGCCAGCATGCCATGTACGTTGCTCTGACACGTATGAGGTGACCGGTACGTGTGCACTCAATCTGCACTTGTCCTTGACCTTACCTGACACGTTCCCGTGCTCAAAAGAGAAGTTCGATCGCTGGGCTGCAGCAAATGTCACACACACATAAAACCGCTGTTCACAGACTAACCTGTGACAATGCATACTCTGCAGCGGGACGGGCTGCAGTTTGCAATGCCTCGTTATTAGACATGAAAAATTAAAACAGACATGATTCAGCGTGTGGAATCTTGTTCATTGGTGGGTTGTAGATAACAGGAAATATAAAAGGGTTCTGCTTGTAACCAGGATGAGAACTTGCAGCTAATGTGGAAGAAAAGGTGAAGTGAGGCAGAGACGTGCTCACTCATGTTCGACAAAAATCCAGTCAGTCCAGAAATATGACTTTGGATTTTTGGGGCAAAAACTTGTAGTTCAAAAACACAGAGCGATGAAGGCGTGCTATGCTACTGCATCACTGCTTCTGAACTACAAACATATATTTGCATACATATATCTCTATGACTACAATAAACTAATATCAGTCCGGTCAGATTATGCTTTAACATCAATAAGGTATTGCCCATGTTAGCTAAATGAGCTGATGACCTTACAGAAGACACAAAATATGAATGTAAATACACTGAGAAGTGCTACTGAGCCGTCTCCTACATTCTTTCAGCTAAGCTCCTTCTCGATATTCCCATTTGTGTTTTAAGTCCCTGACGTTCACGGGCTGGCTTAATTACAACAGTTAGAAAGAGCGGAGACTGAAATTAAGCTTGATTAACTCGAGAGTTCGACTGAAGCGAGACGTGCGCGTTTCTCATACGCGCTGTTGTGTTTGTCTAAGTATAGTGCCTGTGTGTGGGCTTCACCGACAGGAATGTGAAATGAGTAAAGTGTGTGTGTGTGTGTGTGTGTGTGTGTGTGAGCGCGAGCGAGAGGAGTCAGTGCAGCTTTCAGAGGGCAGGGCAAACTCCTGGAGATTCCAGGCATGCCTGAGTTTCCTCGGATGTCACGTGCTGCAGTGCAAACACAGCTATGCTGAGTTAATTGCACGGCGCACCGAGCCTCGCGCTTTAAAATGTTTCAACCAGTCTTAAAATGCCACATATCAGGTGTAAAATAATTCAGTCTTTTTTATTAAAGACTACAAAGCGCAGAGAAATTTGACCCTAAGCTCAAAAAAATGTATATTTTCTATATTTAGTCTCCTGGAGCCTAAATATGGTTTGGTGGCATTTGGCTGAACTCTCACAACAATGATGGAAGAATTATTATTAGAAAGCTGCCTGGTGGGAGAATTAAAGCAAAGAGAACGAACACAAAGAGTTGTATTGTGACTTGAGTTAAAATAACCGACCTTTGACTATAAACAATGCACTAACTGTCAACACTCGCTGAAGCAGTCATCAGATTTGGCTGTTCTGTTGAGTCCATGTCGACTGGCTTTAAAAAAAAAAAAAAAAGCAAAGACATCAACACAAGAAAGGGGGAAAGGAAAGGGTTAAGTGCTGAGAACAAAAACATATTCACATGAAAAAAATGGCGAGCAGAAAAATCACGACATTCTTGCAGCGCTGGAGATGAATAGACGCGCTTGGAGGGGGGGGGCCCAACTGACTGACGGACACGCTGATGTGCACACGCATGCGACCGTGGTGGACACGAACTGCTTCTTTTCTACAGACGTGTTACTGCTTCGTTTGTTGTCCGTCACTGGCGTGAGCGTGACACGTAACATGCGTGTGTACTGCTTTGTCGTCTCCAAAAGAACCATGCTGTGCTTTCTATTGACCTATTCTCTGTCAACACACAAACACTCACCCATCAGCACCTCTGTTAGAAGCCTGAAACTGGTCACGTGGCACAGGCCACACACTGAACATGCGTTATATTGTGTTTGCTCAGTAACCAATAAACCAACCATGACTGTGCATCATTGTTAAAACTCCTCAGATGCTCCCAAACTTTATTCCACAAAAGGGGGCCATAACTGACTTAACTGAGTAACAACAATGTTAATATATTTCACTCATATGTCGGAAAGCAGCTGAATTTCTTTGTGCAGCATTGACAACACTATTATTTATGTCTTTTTAATCTTTGGAACTCGATTGCACGCTTCAAATTCAATCTGTAAATCATAAGACCGTTATCTTCACATCAAATCAGTGTGTTACAACACAGATAATAGTGAAAATAGATAAAGATAAACAGCAGCTCAAGTTAGGCAAGATAAACCCGTGTGGAACAAAGCTAGAGGAGAATGCATTCATGCAAAACGCTGTAAACAATTGTTTGTTTCAGTCACTGAAAATCATTAACAATGTCCGTACTTTCAGAGATGTTTCTAATTTACTGCATGTGGTGAAAAGGTGATCGCATGACGGCTCTTTTATAGAGCTCTCTGCACAGACAGAAGCACGTGTTGATCACAATTTAACAGTGGAGATGTGATAAAAGCTGAATAAAACCACTGGAAATAAAAGGCTTTCTCTGCAGACTACGGACTAAAACACGCTCATAAAACTTTGATCGGGACGGACTGAAGATGCACCTTAAGCAGAATCCAGCAAAAAGGCATCATCAAACACGACATGGCAGTTTCCTGGCATATAAAGACAAAGAAAACATGTAATTTAATGATACTAATGGAAGGCAAAGTCAATAAAGTGATCAATAAGGAGAAGTAGACAACACAGCAATTTAGATAAGATTGAGCTGTAAATGATTATTCAGTCAATGTTAACTTTACTGATCAGGAAACACAAAACACTGAGCTCTGCAATACGGCACTGCTACTGTCGGCAGTCGGCAGGTACGTGCATAAACTTTCGAAGTGTGTGTTCGTGTGTGGAAAAAGTCTAAAAAGCTGCTCAGCTGTCTAACAAAAGTCTTTCAACGCAACGACAAGCAAAGCTCTCTGCATCACTCATAAGACATTTAAAATATGTTCCCAGATTTAATTCAGTGATTTATGCCTCGGGTTGCGCAGGCTGATATATCGCTCATCTGCAGCGATTTTAACAAGTTTCAAAAATCAAAAGCAGACACAGCAGATCTCAGTGGAGTGAAAAAACATTTCTGAGAAATGCACAACATAGTAGTTTAGAGACAATCATCAATTAAAATTGGCTGAGTTGGGAAAAAATATTCCCCAAATGGAACCAAATGTTTGCTCTCTGAAGCCCTGCAGATGACAGGCAGTGAGATAGTCAGCCCAACGGAGAGTCACAGACACTGCCGCAGCCACGAGTGTATTACTGTACTCCCTTTATCACGACTCTTGAGCTCTTGGGCTTAACATTCCTTCACGGGTTGGTGCAACATCTTGTGAGATTACAGAGAAACAAGGTGCTTTACATCACTTATCATAAACTCTATCAGCCGGAGACACAGTGAGTGCTGAAATGTGGAGAGGGAACAAAACAGAAACACTGCTGTGCTAAGAGGGAGCTGGACACTGGGGTAAACAACAGTAAAACATAAGCTGATATATCTCAAATCTCCTGGTTTTATGCTTGGATATAAAAGTTCCCTAAATGCTCTACAAAACAATGTCCAATATGGAGATGGCCCCACAAAAACAGGGCATTCCACGGCTCACTTGATTATTCCCGCTTCCTGCTCGCAGAGACGCTCCCAACGAAAAGGAATCAACAAGAAAAACACGGGCGTCAACAAATCAGACTGGCCCGGACATAGACGCTGACTGAGTGCCTGCGTTGCCCCACAGAAAAAACAAAAACCAGGCCAGCTTTGTGTGCACCCTGAAGCAGCTCCAGCACTGGGACTGACCCAGCCAGAAAGTGGCCACCTGTTTCATAGAAGCTGAGCAGCTTTGTTGTGCTAGCTGTTCTGCTGAATACATATAAAAACACATTTAACACAGCGTCTTCCTCTAAATCTAGACAAGGCTACTGTAAATACTAAATTGGATGGAGATAAGAGAGCTGAAGGTGAGGGATGGTGACCCACCGGTACAGAGAGTGCACTAGGCGGAGGATGTACAGGCTATCGGGTTTCACAGTGATAGATAGAGGCCTTCAATGGCCGTGTGTGGCCAGCAGATAAAGGGCAGCATTTGTTTGTGGTTGGTTTTAATGCCATCCCGGACGACCTTTTCCCCCCACAGGGACTTCAGCACCCTGACAGATTAGCCTCAAAGGACCATTTGTGTGTGTGAGAGTGGAGTTTCTGAGCTGGTGCGTGATCAAACGGCTTCAGAGACAGCATCCTATCCCAAAATGTCATTGCTGGATTCAACCACTCCAAACTTCACGCATCCATCGGCGGCGGAGGTGTTGAAAATGTGCAAACGGAGTCAGACAGTTTACTCAAACATCTGGTACAAGATGACCTCAGACTGTACTGCTAACAGGATGGGGAGTAACAAGCCTCTTACAAGGCAATTACAACTGACTGATAAGTTTGTCTGTGTTTACCAAGCCTTATTGACTGCTAACAATGTATTTTCAGGCCATTTCCTTCTCAAGATAGCGCCTGTGCAAGTTTTGTGATTTGATTTTAATATTTAAAAATTTCATTTTTATGCTAATAGCCTCTTACATTTATTAATTTAAAGATTTTGGTCTGTCCAGATGTTAGTTGTAGCCTTAAAATGACGCATTTTAAGACAAACACAGGCCACTCTGCCCCTCTGTCGCACAGTAAAGTTTGAGTCTTGCTTTGCATTTTAGTTTGTGTGTGTGTGTTCATAATAAGGATTTAAATGTGCCACTCCCTGGATACTGCCCTTTACGTGTTAGGGTTTGTAAACACTGGCTGCTGACAGGATGAAATCAACACATAAATACAGTGTAGCGAGAGAGAAAAAAAAAAAAAAAGAGGAGAAAATGGCGTCACCTTGCACATCTTCTCTGTGTGTATTTAATGCCTGTAGCCAACGGAGCTCCGCCCTATCACAGTGCTCCAGCAGGGCACGCAGCCCAGCCGCAGACTCTCCCCTATCGCAAACAGCTGCCGCCGCCACCACCACCACCACAGCCATCAATTATTCACCGGAGCTTTGGCTCCTTGTTTACCTTTGGGGCCTATGACCAAGGCCAGAGTGTTAGGTCCAAATCACACTGCTGAGAACCAAAAAAAAAAAAATGTGTCATGTGACAGCTCGGGCCTGTACAGGAAATGCTACTGTGCTGTAAGTCAACAGGACCACACAGGGTGGAACAGGGTGGGTTATAATAAAAATAATGGGACTTTGAGCTGTGAATCATGATGGGAAATGTTGTCTCATTTTATTGATAACGGTGCCATTATAGTTTCTGCTTATCCGATTCCCTTATCGATTCCTGAGCTATTATCTGTGTGGAAAAAGTTCTACACAGGTTTTCCATATCAACACCATTGTTTCATTGTCTGAGTCTGAACACAGAGTAGAAACAAAGGGAAGCGACATCTGTCATCATGTAAAATGGATGAAGAGGGAATGTTTGTATAGTATTTTAAGTTTTCATTTAGGTTTTATTAGTCATAGAAAGAATCTGCTAAGCCTGCCTGTGTAGCAGTAATATTATAACAAGATAGTTACCCTCGGTAACGGGCTTGCTGCTCAGTTGGGAAGCAGCGGCAGCGAATGTCATGCTGTTCCTGGAATTTAAGCTCAGATAATGTAGAAAGATACTTCAGAGTAGTGCTACTTTTAAATTATTTTTACATACATGTAACAGCACTGACGTCATCTTTTCTCATGAATTGAAGCCACAGTTTGGTTTCTTTCTTCCTGCCCACCACGACTCCTTGTTGCAAGTTTCCAGCAGCATAGATACACGAGTTTGGTGTCACTGTTTTGCCATATGTTCTCAACTCATACCAGTTCTCGATTCCCAGCTATAGAGCAGTGTTTCTTGACCTCAAGCAGGCTTGCAACCAATGCATATTGCAAAATTGCTTGTCTTGTCCAATAAACAGTCCAAAAGCACGACAGGAAGGAAGGAGTCATGCATGGATTCACTACATGCACCTTGCAACCACCAGTGTGCAGATTTATATCCAAAAACACTACAGGTGTGTGTCTTTGTGCATGCTTTTATAGCTGCAGTGTGTGTTGCACAGTAGGCTTGACACTACCCAGCCAACATTGATGCCATTTCCCAGGAAGAATGCATGATTTCGCAAAGTGAAAGGAATGGAGGGAGGGAGCGATGGTGTGTATGTGCCTGTCAGAGCAGAAGATCCATCTACACCGTACAGAAGTCTCCAGGGGACCGGCTGTTAGCTCTGTGACCACTTCTCTGGCTGCTTCTTTCCCACCTGACACTGCATGTCAGCCTCAGACTCTGGTGTTTGTGGATAGATGGATGGATGGATGAATGGATGACCTCCCCGAACACCAAGACTCCCAGAGGGCTAGAGATCAGTGGAGCTCAGCTGAGCTCCCACTTCCACCAGTGTAGGTGCCAGATCCATCTCCGGAATAAAATACACCCCCCACTACCACTACATATTCACTCTCTCTCACGCACACACACACACACCTCCCATTAACCCTCTGTCCCACCAGATTGGGGGAGGGGGGCAGGCAGGATGTGAGACCAGCTGGTCATCAGCTCAGACAAAGAAACCTGCTGAATGTGCTCTCGCATCAAAAAGAACCTCAGATCTCTCACACTGCTGTTTCTTCACGGCCTCAACACTTTTAAGAAGAAGCACTATGAAACATAGAGCACGATCCGGATTACAAAAGTTTAAAAACAACACCTCTACTTCTGTTTTTTTTGTCGTCCTTTATGATCAGGGTGGGGGCGGGGGTGAGTCGCGGCCACAAACTGAGGAAATCATATAGTCTTGCCTGAGACATGAAAACAAAACATTCACGTGACAAATCGTATTTTGTGAACAATAGTAACTCTGGTTTCCTCATGCTTTACCAAAGCAGGAATGAAAAGCGCAGAAGAGTGAGAACGAGCCGAGCCAGAGGAACGATGTGGTTTTACCGCAGAGAGGCCGGTGGCAGGTGTAATTTATCTTAGGTCCTAGCCTAGTTCAGCCAGTCGCTGGGGAGAGACAAACCAGGACTCTCCTGTAGAGCTAACTGGAAAGTCAGGGAGGGGAGATGGATTGCAAAACTCGGTAGTAGACTGTAAGGACGCAGTGTGAAGTGTACATGTCCTACATTTTTTAAGCCAAACTTTTGGCATTTCTCTCACACCTTAATTAGAGATTTCACAGTGGATGGGTGGAGCATCTACACTGAGCCGTTTCACAATCTTTCTTAAGATAATACTGAAGTCTTAGAAAACAAAAGACACATAAAAACATTTGACAGTTCAGGCGTGGGTTCACAATGGTAGACTGATTCATAATCAGCTAGAGCTGAGTGAAGGGGCCTCATTTGGGCTTCTCTTGACCCGAGGCAGAACGTACACGAGGGACTCAAGAGAAAAGCTCTCCGATTTTTATCAGTGCATTTACGTGCTCAGAAAAAAGAGACCCAAATGGGCAGAAAAGCTAATCCCAGAGGAAGCGTACACTGAGACGTGCTGGCGACTGGCCTGTATGAAGTGAGGTGGAGGGTGGGGGGCGAAGCTGAGGTGCTGAGGGGCATTTTCACGGCCGGGTGAAGCCCTAATCTGCCCTTTAGCCACAGATCTGTTAGCACACACACACACACACACACAGGGCACTTGTGACAGCTGAGGATTAAAAAGGTTGCATAGTCATCCTTCCTATTTATCATGTACATATACTTCTCCTTTATTTAAACAACTGAATACACATTTTCCTTTTTCAAACAAAACCTCCAATTAGTAGAGCGACTTTATGGAGAAGAGGAACAACAGTTGGTCATTTACTTGTTGCTGATAGCATTTATAGATTTCCTCACGGCCCAGTTATTGAATGCAACAGTTCTCATGTTTCTGCTCGAGCAAAGTGTTGAGACAGGAAATCCATACTGTAACATATCAAGTGTACCTGGAAGCTCTTATTAGGTAATAATACTGGGAGCAACAAGCTTAAAACCTGTTTCGCAAAGTCTGACAGGGACACACCCATCGGGGATTTGTTCCCTAATTCAACAATGGGAAAGCAGAGACAAGAACAAGTAGTAGACTCCACAGTGTACAGTGTTAGAGCCGCCTGGTGCACCTGCAGCCCACCTGGTTCACCCAAAAAAAAAAAAAAAAAAAGAGCTCCTTGTGCTTTTCAGCAGGTGTAACTGACCTATACAGCAAGTGATCGTTTGAGTCTTGCAGACTCGATGTACGGCTGGTCGGGGGCAGCGCAGTGCACGCAAGAAACATGAAGAGCCGTGACATTGGATATGAGAGGGGGGCAATTGGACTTGTGAATGGACTTCTTTGTAACCTGTCATGGGACTGGAGAATGGCTAAAAAGATAATTCCCTCTTCCTCAACATGATCTTTGAGGCAGGGCTATTTTGTCAAAGCAGCGAGAGAGATTCAGATGACTGGAGTGCAAATTCCCCCTGCTGAAAACACAGAACAAGTATAAGGAAACATAGATTTGTGGGCATGTACCTTTATCAGACTATCACAGAAAAACCTGAGCTACATTAAAGCTGGTTTATGGTTAAACAACTACATTAAAACTCACAATGTAAACGACCCATTGCAGACTATCCAAGATTATTTTTGTGCAGTGAGAAAACAGAGCTGCTATACGGCATTAAGAGCTAAGGATGTATGGGCACGAGGGGAATTCCTGACCAGCTGCCGACTTAACAGGTTCTCTAAACTCATTCCATACAGATAAGTCATGCTACTTTATGTAGCATAACCAGCACCGCCCTAATAAACGGTCATAAAGAGAAAGAGTCATTCTAAATGTCTTTTTTTAGAAATCTACAAACGTGTTTGAAGTGGCGAACGGAAACATCGTTACCACAGAGAGCATAATCTAAGATCGGTGGGCAGTGCAGTGGGGGTGACTCACAGCAAACTTAAGAAACTGTCAGGACCTCTAAATCTCCATCTGTTCACCATGTTAAACCCCGACCAATACAGTCACGACGTACACACCACGAGCAGCGCCACGCTACATACACATCACAATGGCTTTATTGTTCATTATTAATTTAAAACGCGTGTCCTGCGTTTAAAATAATTTAATGCCTGTATTGATTATGTCGTTTTGAACCCTGCTTGACTCATCTGTATGATGATGACTGTGTCCCAGGACAGTTTGAAGCCCTCTCCATCCATCTTTAGCCGGCGCTGCAGCCAGTAAGCCTACCACTGTTTGTGTTGAAAGGCAGAGAAGCGTTGAATGAACTGATGAGCAAAAAATACGACCTGGGATGTTTGACTGACATCTAAAAATAGCCAAAAGACTCATCTCTGACTTGAACACATAGTGACAGAGAAGGAGCACACAAATGCATACAGGCATTCAGCTTCTTACTCATGAGCTCATTATGGCAGTGCCATTCATCATACAGTCAGTGCCCTTGTTCTCAACCCTGTATGGGTCTGACCTCTCACACTGCTCCCTCGCTGAAGCCCCGCTGACTCGGGAGGACCGGGAGGGCTCATATGCTTTGTGTCTGCACGCTACGCATTCACCGCAACCACACGAGACATTCTGTCACCACGCATTTATGTCTCCTGGTTGAAGCCAGCACCACACAGAGAGAGAGCGAGAGAGACGGTTAGGGCGGAAAATTTGGGTCCGACATTCACTCTGCGTTTTCAGGGCCATGCACCAGGTACACCGTGAGAAACAGTGTCTGCATGTAAGCCTCACCAGGCGAGTCCTGTGCCAAGGAAAGACCCTAATTACACTGAAGACAGATTAAATATTCAGCAACTACTTTCTGCGTGTCTTTGAGCAGCTCTCTGTCCATCTGTGCCAAAAGAGTGAAGGCAAGAGCCAAGTTTGTGTCCCAAGAGTAGTTACGCACAAGGCCATCTTTTATCAAACTCAAGCAGGGCTCATCTAAAATAAACACTCTTATGTGTAAAAAGTAAAACACGTCAAAGCAGAGGGATTGTTCAAAAACAAAACACATCCATCACTGGAAGACGAACAACAAAAAAAAAAGTTCCATTGTCTATGATTTCCAGATAACAGGCAGTCCCATCAACACCGAGGCCTCTGCTGACCTTGACTTGTTAACAATCATCATTAGTGAATGTGCCACTTGTCCCTTTCACCACTGAGCTAAAGCCGTGAAATGTGAGAGACACTACTAACCAGTCTATTCAAACTCCCTGCTCCATCACGATCACAGCCAGCGCCTTGTCCTAGTAATGAACAATGTCTTGAACTGAATAAAACAAGGAGAGAGTCAGAGCAAGCGGCCGCTTTGTTCCACGGCTCCGGAGAGCCGTAGGGAATACACACCAACACAATCCGGTTCCTCTTAAAATAAACTCTTTGGCAGCGCAAAGAGAACTTTTGTCGTGTTTCAAATAGTGGGAGTGTGGGTGGGGACGGCGTTGCAATTCATTCCACTCATGCCTTCCCACATCGCATCCAATTCAACTGCTCACTGATGCCATTTACTACAGGCGACACTTTGTGTGCCAGCTGTTTTGGTCAGGGTTAGCACCTTTTCTCCACCCCTGCACTCATCTTTGACTTGACTAAAAACATCCCCACCACCTGGTCTGTGTTTCTTCACACTTTATTCTGCAACACTCGAGTCTAAACTGAGACTCCAGCCTTCTTGGAAACACACCGCCATGCATGGATTGTTAAGACACTGATATGATCCAGTGATATGCACAGGAGGCACACATTATGCTTTCATTATCTTCCACTGTTGCAACACAAGCATGGCAGAGCGACCATTTCCAAAGAGACAGGAAGGTGCTGCAAAGCGGGAAAGTACCTGAACAGGTGATATCATGCCAGCTATTTTACTGCTTATGTCACCTTGCTTTTCCAAATAGGTGAATTAAACACAAACTATGTGCAAGTGTGTGGTGGTACAGTGTGAATTTGGTATGCCACATATATACAGGAGGACACAGAGGAGACGGTGTTGATGCGTGCATACCTTTGGTAGGTCTTTGAGTTGGTTGGCGTCGAGGAGAAGCTCCTCCAGGCTGCGACTGTAGCGGAACACCTCATCAGGGACTGTCTGCAAGTTGCAATGCCGCTTGTCCACCGACTCGACGTGGCGGTTGCAGCGCCACAGGGGGATACACTTCAGCATGTCCGGCCGCCGTGGGGGGATTTGGTTGCCGGTGCTACTGAAATCTCCGCATCGGAGGTTGAAGGTCGGCGTGAGGGAGGGAGGGAGGATGTTTTTTGTGGGAGTGGGCTCACTCAATGTCAAAATCTGAGTGTGTTTCCCACCACGATCCCCGAACAGGAGGCCGAAATCCACTTAAGAGACACACACAAAATAATCCCTTCGATCGGTTAGCGATATTCCCAGTTTCAGTTCAGTCGTGCTCAAGGTTTGTCAGGCTCGTCCTTGGGTCATCCGCCCTGGAATTACAATTAACATAAACAAAACCCGAGAACTCCCACTTGGCCTGAAATGTTTCCTCACTTCTTGCACTTACTTCTCCTTCACATACAGAGTAACGTTAGCCTGCTTTTGCTGCTACCGCCACCATCCCTCTTGTACGAGACCCGAGAAGCTCTGTCCGTGGCTAGCTGAAAAAAAAAACATGCAACCAACGACCCAGCTATGCGGGAAACGTCGCTTGAAGTATCTTAGTCATGAGTGGCGGCTGCTAACACACCGCCTGACTTAAGGTTACAGATATATTACAACCACGAACCGGTTAACATAACCCACGGAAGCGAAGTCAGCAGAGATTAACCCG
Organism: Miichthys miiuy; assembly: GCA_036365135.1. Classification (NCBI taxonomy): domain Eukaryota; kingdom Metazoa; phylum Chordata; class Actinopteri; family Sciaenidae; genus Miichthys; species Miichthys miiuy. The sequence goes on from CM071618.1 coordinate 7,063,933, forward strand.
AGTATGGCTGCGTAAGGATGTGCTCGTCCTCACCGGCTGTGTTGTTAGCAGGCTAGTTACCGTTAGCTACCAACGGCTAGTCGCTGACTTGAACGCCTTTGTGCTAAGCTGCCGTTAGCTACGGAAACACCTTCTCAACGGGCCGGTGGTGTGAAGTCGTATCGTAACACCCCACCCTAAAAAAAAGACGTTAAAGAAACCGGCCCCCGGTGACTGTTGTTGTTTCAATGCGACGCAGGTTTAAAAATGCCAACAGCGAGAGCAGGAGCTTCAGCAACAGCCGCGCATCCCTCCCCCTTGTTGAGCCGAGGCAGGCCGGTTTGGCGTGTGGGGGGCTGGGCTCTGTTTGAGCTGGAGCAGAGGCCCGGCACGTTAGCGCACAAGACACACGTTACGGTATAGCTCCACCTAGCGGCGGTTAGCAGTTAGCTTCAACGGATACAGACCTACTAAATCTCATACTACCAAACTACTTTAAACTTTATAATGACTGGATTATTATTCAGTAGTCATAAATTACTAACACAAATAATTTCAACAGTTGCTTTCTTGCTGCATTATCCAAAATAGAGGAGCAACTGATACCATTACGACAGGCTAAAAGCTAATGCTGTGACTGTCATTCAGTGTCTACAGCCTGTTTTAATTGTAGTTTTTTTATCTGTATTTGTAGTTCTATTTCTTCCCCCCCCCCAACTTTATTTATTGAGTTTTTAGTCGTTTTCAATAAAAAAAAAATACACAATGAACAAACAATAACAATCAAATTTCTTCCTTCCCTCTCACAACCAATAGTCCTCTCAGAAGAAAATAAATAATTGAGTCAATAAGATAAAAAATAAATAATAATAATAATAATAAAAACATTTTTAAAAAAAGGACAGTTTAAAGCAGAGTTATAAAACGTGGTCACCATCCTATTTTCTCCCCCAATTCATAACCATAGAGTCTGTAAGACTCATAGTGCTGGTGCCAGCGCTTATTTGTTCACAGGCATTTGTATATTAAATTACATAAAATTAAGGAAAGGCGTCCATATCTTATAAAATTCCTAAACTTTTCATCTTACTATGTAGGTAATTTTTTCTAGTGCCAGACTGCAAGACATCTCCTTAACCCACTGTCTAGGATCAGGTCTCTGAGTATCCTTCCAGGTCAAAGCAATCACACGTTTTGCTTGGCAGAAACAGAAATTGATTAGTTTGCATTTCTTTGTATTTACTGGAAAATCTTCAGGGTATATGTGTAATAAACATGTTAGCTTCAGAGGGAACAACACTATACATCACTTTACTTTTATATAGTTTTCTACTTGTGAAGTTCTTAGCACAGGTGTACATTCTTAACACGTTTAATTTCTTTGCACAGATTTAATTTAAATTCAGATCTATCTAATAAGTTAACTTTAACGTATCTTTACTGTAGTGTACGTTAATTTTAGCGTCTGTTTCATGTATGAACATGCAGCATATGCACCAAGAGACCCTCCTGCACCTCTTTAGACTGACTAAAAACATCCCCACATTCCTGGTCCATTCATCTTCACATTTTTTTTTTAGACTAAAGGCTCCTTGCATTGATTGTTAGACACTGCTGTTATCCACTGATAACATATAAGATAGACTTTAATGAGCTCACACTGGGGAAATTCACTTGTCACAGCAGCTCCTATACCTAAGGCTGAAATGACTCATAAATAAGAAATATATAGAAGAAAGTCATGAAGTCATACTGGTGTTAAAGAGTCTGACAGCTGTTGGAATGAAGGACCTGTGGTAGCTCCTTCTTACATGGGGAATAGCAGTCTATTACTGAAGGAGCTGTTTCAGGCCCCCACAGTCTCATGCAGAGTGAGAGGAGTCGTTCATAGTTTGTTGAGTCCAATTATATATAAATATGTCCAAAATGAAAAACAACAAATGTACTCTGTAATGCATAGTGGAAACAGAAGATACTTTTGCTTTCATTATCTAACACTGTTACAACACAGCCTGGTAGCAGAATGACTAAACCTGTTTCCAAAGAGTCAGGAAGGAGGTAGTCATCGCCGCGAAGAGGGAAGTACCTGAGCAGGTGATATCACTATCAGGGCATTTCCCGTCATGCACCTGGCCTACAGTCAGTGTCTGTCAGCAAAGAAAGTGAACAACACTGTGTATGTATCTGATTTTGACTTCAATAACTGCTTTACTGTTTGTTTTGATGAAGTTGATACTCAAATTTAACAAAAATGTGAGATGAACAGTGTATACAATGGAGATCTTTCTTTTTTTGATGTTAAGATGTTCTGAGCACTGTAATGCTCAGATAAGATTGTTCTGCGCGAATTGGCCACTCCTCTGGTCATTTAACATTCACCAGGTTTGACTATTGACGTGGTTTTCTCCCGTTACTCAGTTAAGATGCAATTAGATGACACACAGACTTTAATTATGGCGCTAGTGCAGAGAAGTTTAGCTAAAAGGTGGCATAAGGTGAAGAGACACCCAAGTGAAGCACAAAAACGACATATACACCTACAGTAAGACTTCAAAAATGATCAGAACGTGGTCAAGGTTAATATACTATAAAGGTGTCTGATAAGTTGTGCGCCCTCTGTATAAAGACAATTTGAGAACAATGAATACAATACTGGACATCAAATTCTTTCAGTATATATTTTTTTTTACTTATGAATCAAATGCTGTTCTACAACCAGAACACACAACTGTCTTTACAAATACATCATCTTCATTTTCAACCATTCTTTAAAAAAAAAAAAAAAAAAAGCATCACACTTTTTGTGGACAAACAATAACCTTTAATTGTAGAAAGAAAAACAAGAGTGTTTACATGTCCCGGCAATTTTATGAAAGAAAAACAAGGAGATAAACGCAACAAAAGAGAAAACTTAAATGTTTTACAAGGTCGGATTACCAAAAAATAAAATAAAAGTGAAACTCACACCAAAAATGTTGTCTTCACGGATCAAAACAAAATCTGACACGTATATTTTATTGAATTCCCCCATTGGGGCGGTTAACATTAATATCAACAGCAATTTTAAAAAAACAAACAAAGAAAATAAAAACATAATTACAAGTTTTGGAGGCCCGCATCTCCAGCTGCAGTGACTGGCTGAGATGATCTGGGTGACAGGTATAGGAATGAGTGCTGGTGGAACCGTTTGACACGTTATGCAGAGAGGTCACTGCTGTTAAAACGGTCTTGGTCGTACACCTCTGCGACAACTTTGCGACCTCCGAACCAGCGGTCATTGAGTGCCTGAATAGCTTTGTTCATCTCTGAGGCCATGGAAAACTCTACAAAGATTTTGACGATTATATCTGCATCCTCCTCTTCTCCTTGTTTTTCTTGGTATATGATGACTCTGTTGACGGAGCCAAACTTCCCGCACTCTTCTGTCACCTCGCCTTCCAGGTCGTCGTCAATGTCTTCTGGTCCAACCATATTTCGAAGGACCATCACTGTGGACTGGAGAGGAGCAAGGTGGGAATTTAATGAGTAAATAAATCATTTTGATAATGCAAAAGGCGTAAATTCAACACGGTTCCCAAATCTTACCTCTGATTTTCTAAGCAGTTTCTGCATCACCATATGTCTGGCACTGCTGCCCGAGATGCTCATGTGCTCCTGGTCACTCAGCATCTCCTGCCCTGTGCCATCCTGCAGCATCTCCTCTTTCTCTTCTTTCCTCTCTTGTTGGTTGGAGCCGCCAGCTTGATTAGACAGGACTGGCGGTGATGCAAGCACAGGGTTAACAAGACCAACCTGGGGAAGCACTGGTATGGGAGGACGCACTGGAGTCACACCTTTGAGGAAAAGGCAGACGTGCAGTCAGTGACATCAACTGTGCAAATACACTTAAACAGAATCAACCACACTCGGGTTTAGTTAAATTAAATATTGATCCTGTTAATGAAATGTTTGACAACAGCTTGCAACTTGATACCAACTACAAGTGATACTTGTGGTTCCTCGTTTAGCAATTTGCACCACACAAATCACTGACAACACATCTTCACTATTTAACAAGGCGTTCTTCAAATACCTCTTTACACACTAGGACAAAAAAAATAATTGCTTCTACAAAAAGGAGGATATGTTTACACACATTCCTGACTTTAATATCAGGTTTTCCATGGCAGCTTGTCAATATTTGGTGGACTGTACAACATTAGAGCTGTCCAAACATTGTGAGGATTATAACTGACTCAGCTTTTGACTAAACTTAAGTAGACAAAGACCCTAAATTCTACCGTATCTGGTCACTCTGCAGCCATGTTTAAAATTGAAAAAGGTATAGTAATATATAATGACAGAGGAATACATTTGTATCATGTATTTCTGTCCTTTTGTGACTAGTTACCTAATAATTTACCTAAACAAATGATGTTCACATGCGCATTATTCAATGCAAAACCACCAGTTGAAAAGTGGTCTTTTACAGGCCTGTAACGTGGCATTGTGTGTAAAGCTGTATGTTTTAACCAGTGTTAATTTTGATTTAGTTGTAGTCAGTCTTAACTGAAATGCCATTTCGTTGGTCACAGTTCAGTCTTTAATCGTTTTGATTTGGATCGACTAAATTTACAGTGAAATTAGTCGACTAAAGCAGGTTTATGGAAATTAGTTCAAGTGTAAAGCATTGTTTAAAAGTTTCCCTAAAATCTCCAAACATAATACACTACCAGAGGAAACATCTATTATGATTAATTTCCAATCTGAGATGAGCAACTCTGGCTTATTGTCTCCCCTAATCAGTACAGTTGTACGTCCACAATACATTTGGTCATCATAAATTTGTTTTTAATTAGTTATCTAGTTCTCGTCAATGAAAAAAAATAGGAATTGACAAAAATGATTAGTCAAAGTTAACACTGGTTTTTATAAAACAATTTAAATTTATTTTTATTTCCTGCTTTTATTAAAAATAAATGAGCACTCACTCATGTCTTGGTACACACCTGTGATGACCCCTGGTGCCTGGGCAGCCATGACAGCCTGAGGTATTCCCATTTGCTGACCGAGAAGTTGGGGCGCAGCTAACGCCCCGAGGACTGATGCGCCGGCTACAGCCTCCTTAAGAGAGGGGGGCCGAAGACATTAGGTAAGGGAAACACACAGAGCACAGCACAAGGCAGCACAGTCAACGATCACACAGCATGGCACAGTGAGAGCTCAACCTTAGCCTCTCTTTAGGTGAGAATCAAGGTCACAAACATCATTTCAGCAAGAACAACCGAGACTATTCTTAGCAAGCCATAAATATACAGAAACTTAGACACATTCTACAACGAACACAACCGTCTGGTTAATCATTAACACTGTTCACACTGAAAAATACCTGTCAATGTGTTTGAGCTAACTAAGAGAAGATTCTTAGCTCTTAGCTTAACATACCCAATCAGTGAATGGGAGGAGCTTTTATTACCTACATTACTACACATGGAGATCTATAAAAAGGGAAATTAAGTTTGTTTGTTTTGAACATATTAAACTGCATAAATAAAGATTAAATCCAAATGTCTCATATTTAAGGGATGTTTAATTGACACTGTGTCAGGGCAACTAGTGTTTTTATGTAGTCCCTACAAAACTGGCCTTCTCCCAGTCACCTCAATACATATTCTATGCCCATTTTATCTGTGATTTTTGGTGTCAATTCTAGCTAGATCTGGGTTATATTTACCTGGAAGGCCATTAAATCCCTTTGGAAGGGATTCATACTTGCCTGGGCCGTTATCTTAGCAGTGGCTGCCGCTGCAGCCACAGCTGCAGCAGGCGGCAGACCACCAGGGGTCGTGGGGGTCAGTAGGGGCATGGGTGGAGTCACTGCTTTGCCCACCCGTAGGTACTGACCCCCCAGGTCAAAGAGGTTCATAGAAGACACAGCGTCCAGGGCTGACTGAGGCTTTTCATACTCTGTAAGCGGATAAAGTTATAGTTAATAGCGGAGCACTGGTAACACAAAGAGGACGAGCGAATGAGGGCCCTCCAGCTCACCAATGAAGCCAAAGCCTCTGTGTCGCCCTGTGGTGGGGTCTCTGGCTAACGTGCAAGACTTGATCCTTCCGAAGGCCTCAAACACACTCTTGATGTCATCGTCTGACAGGTCGGGGTGGACGGACGCCACATAGATCCGGTTAAAGGCGCGCGCCTCCTCTGCCAGCTGGTCAATGATGGGTTGCGCCTGACCGATGTTACTTGGCCGCCCAACCTATAGCACAGATCATACCAGCAGGGCTACTGAGTAAGGGGTTTATAGTACCAACCCGAGGACGCACTCCGAAAAAACTCTCTCCTTCTGCAATCATGACACCATCCTATCCTGTCAAGTATTCTGCTTATGTTTAGGTGCATGTCCATTACTTCACTCTTTTAAAGATCTACTAAGTGTTTCTCACTCATTTCTAGCCTGTCGTTATATCATGGTTACACTTTTCCCCAGACTCCAACACTTACAGTTATATCTTTAAGACACAACCAGGATACTAAACTGTGGACAATACTTTAAAGTCCTATGCAGATTAGCTGTACTTTTCAGAGTTCTGCCATTTTAAATGACCACAAATTCAAACCAGTCTGTCAAACAAACAGGACCTCTGAACTAGCACTTAAGATTTTTGAAGAGTTGTGTAAAACTGACTCATTATGTGAGTGATAAATACAACTTTCTATTCACTTAGTAAATAATTAATTTGAGTTGCAAATACAAAGCCAATTGTGCCTATACATGACACCGCCAAACAAAGAACTGCGGCTTTATTCCAAAGCATCATGTGACAAGCTGAGTAGGTGGCATCACCGAAAGGGGAACGCATTAAATGTATCATGCTATGCACTACTGACAACTTCCTCTCTTTTGCAGTAGAACTGAGCTTCTTATGTTGGACGAGCAATCTAAAAACGGACTGGGATCTGTACTACAGATGGGGCGGCCAAGCAACACCAACCAGGCGCAGCCCATCATCAGCACATCATGGACACAGAGCGACGCCACGCGCCGTTGGGCATCCTACTGGAACTGGTCACTAAAATAGCTTTGATGAAATCATGGAAGCATAACACACAACACAGACAGACAGTACACTAAACAGACACACACAACACACGCACCTGGAAATCAACAGACACAGACAAGCAAAGAGAGAGAGAAATTAGTCACATAGGAGTAATTTCACAACACACAAAAGCAAGTTAATATATTGACCCAGTACCCCAACTGCCAGGAAGGAATCCAAATCCGTTTAATCAAACTACACCAAAAATATACAGGAAAAGGGGAGATAGTGTTGTTTCCCTTTATCCAACTGTTCCTAAGGCTCATCTCCAGACAACTTACCTTAATGTTTCGCCCCCCCAACATGACTGAGTTCATCTGCTCCAGTGCCAGCTGAGCAGCCTCTGGCACGTCATATTCCACAAAGGCAAACCCCTGCACGGTCACACAAAATGCAAGAAAACCACACTGAAGACTGAGGCGGCTTTAAATCGTTTCAATCGAGGTGGAACAGCAGAATTTATTATACGTGCTCAACACTCGCTAAACGGCACAGACCTTGTGTTTCATTGTAACTGAATCCCAAGACATGTCAATGCTCTTGATTGGGCCGAAGGGGGCAAAGGCCTGTCGGATGGTGTCCTCACCAAGCTCATAGTATATGGAGCCCACATACACCCGACACATGATGGCTAGAGCACGCTGCCGCTGAGCTGCCACCTGCCAACCGTAGGAAACAACAGGATAAGCATTAGAGAGTAAAAGAAAGGAAGACAAACACACACACACACACACACACGCACACACACACACACACACTAATAATAAATGTGTATTCTCTACTGTGCTTGCTTTCCCCAAAGATAGTTAGGCCAAATCCAAGTTAGGGGGTCTGGATTATAATGGGGTGGTGTAATCAATGGACAGAACTTTTTTGGAAAAGAATGCTAACATGTATAACAGTTATAAAATATTGTCACCACTTGTAATTACATTATTGCCTCTATTCTGTTACTACTGAACAGACACATGGAGGAAAACACACTGAAGTGATTGACATGCACAGCCCTCACAAATATTTGGCTTCAGTAACTGACCTGTAGTCCAGGGATGCAAGTAAGGTAACAAAAGTAATCGTGGAGTTCAAACGAAATCCATACAAAGTCTCGATGAAAGCATTTCAAACTTTCTTCTCAAGTCTAAGGGGAGGGATGGTTTAACCACCAGAAGTTGCTGTGTTTTACTGATGCCTTTAAGTCAGTCTGCTTCTGCTAATTTCTTTCTACTACCAACAAAATGTAACATGTGCCTAATTCATGACATAATGGAAAGTTGACTTGTTCATTCACAGAAAAAAAACTTGACTTTGAGATGGCCAAAAAGATCCCTGTTCCAGCAGTTCTCTCATTTTGGTCCATTAAAGGGATTGCTATCCCTCTTTCGTCCCATGCCAAGACGTTTTTCTGTTTTTTAAAATCCAGCAAATGCATATTTTTCAAAGAGAAGTGACTTTTATCACTCTTCTTCTTCTAAACCCTTTAAAAAGCCTGCCAACAGCCAAAGAGCTCTGCTTAACTTCTTGTTAAAATATTACTAGTGAAAATCATCCCACTGCGACTCAAGAAAGCAAATGCTTCAACTACTGACAACAGTCATTTATCTAACGGAAGGATTACGGACATGGTCACAGGTACACTAGCAGTAGAAAGCCATGTTTTCTTACAAAATATGCATTATTTGGTTAGGTAAAAAGGCAGGGGTTGTTGCCAAAGCAACCAGTAAAAGAAGGGTAACAGTCCTTTTCCATTGGGAATGCGCACAGAAAAAAAATTTAATAATCTATTGACCGATTGTAAAGGTGAGAGAGGATCTCCAAAGCCCATTGTCACTGCTGCCATCTGAAAGACAGTAAAGATGAAAAAAGTGCTGAAAAGTAGGTTAGATATCCCTTAGCTTTGCTTTTTCAAAATTGTCATTGCTTTGCTAGATAGACAAAAGCGGTTAGGCTAACACTATATTCAGACACTCCCTCTAAACAACATACAGTTTGGGGAGTTGCCTCCCCTATCTAAATTACAAATTACCACACAGCAATAAACATAAACAAGTCCCCTTTAAAAGCATTTAACATGATAACCAATGCCTTCATGACGATCGTCTCCATCTGAAAAAGAGCAGAGGCAAAAGCAAGGGCACACACACACACACACGGTCTACACATGTGGTCTTTTTTCACAGCAAGGTGGAGACGGGAGTAAGACTTCCAAGAGAGCTTTACCAAAACCGACATCAAGAGTCGGTGTCTGAGTTACTAACTTATGAAAATCTAAAAAGATATTCTGTCTAGAAACAAGACTCACAGGCGTCACGCGCATTACAAACTTTTTTTTTTTGACAGAGTACCAATTTTTTTCTCCACATCTCACCTGCAGGTTGGTGAGCTGTTGTTGCTGATGGGCGATGGTCTGCTTCACCAACACACTCTTAATGCTTTGTTCCATGGCATACTTCTTTGCCTGGAAAGGAAGAAATGTCTTTTGTTAACATTATTACTTATAGAAACATTTTAATAGATACTGTATCAGTATGTTTACATGCACAAAAACTTAAAGGAATCAGACTGTACTATGTAACTGTAAATCCACATATAAACGCAGTAAGTCAATATTTTGGAAGTATGGCTTACTCATTTTAAGTGGACTTATTTAGACTCCTAGCAGCATGCTGCAGGACCAATAAATTGTCTTTCTCCAGAAAAAAAATCAGGTTTCTTGTATACAAGACATTTAAGATCATATCACCGGATAAAGTATCCCGGTTACTTGGTCACATTTCTTACACCAGTCACCACATTACTACTAGATTCGGTATGTCGGAGGGGTTCGTACCCTCTGAAGTGCCTCCTGCTGTTCTGGGGTGAGAGGCGGAAGGCCAAGCTTGGAGCCTGTGCCCTGTCCATTCTCCATCGTCAGAGCTTCTCCTCCCTGTAATCCAGAAAAAATATCAGTTTATATGAAAGAAAATCAAAAAGTCTAGAGCATCAACACCTGCCTGTAAGTATATGCATAACTATATTTTTTCCCAGTAAGGAAATTTCCTGTATTGCAATCAGAATCACCTAATACAGCACAGGTTATCATGAATGTTATATGTACAGGACATAGACCCGGATTTAAACCAGGTTGGGACCGGACGAACTCCTTACCTACGCAACCCGCTAATCGCTGGGTCCACCAGACTGAGGCAGGAAAGCCCCAAGGGAAGAGGACTGATGGGGGGGAAGCTTTAACAATTCAACAAATTCTAGAGGAAATAAAAAATGCCTTCAGACTAACGTTAACAATAAGAAAGCATTAGTTGACAATGCAGTCTACACACACCCAGCCCGTCTTTCCAGAGAGTTTTAGCGTGATGCACATGAATGCTAATGACGGTTTGACGGTAAATTAGCAATAACATGCTAAGATTAACCCTTAGGTGAAGACGTGTGTAGTCAAAGTCGATATGCATATTAATTATGACCTATCCTTAATGCACCCGTGACTTTATCTACATAATTATTACAAAAAAAAGCACTGCATGATCAGCGAGGCCTGGTTTCTATTTAGCCTACGACGACAATAACGAGCTAACGGTAGCTAATTCATTATTATGGCGCGCAAAGCAAACTGTATTTTTCCCCAGTAAGATATAGATATCGTCGATTTACATGATAGTTCGTACAGTTAAAACTCCACCAGGCATCGCGTATTACTTACGAGAAAACAAAAAGGTTAATGTGTTTCTTTATCAAAGAGTTTATTTACCGCAGTCTCCGTAACCGCCATGAAGCACACCTTCTTGGAAGAGGCCCACACAACCACAGCTCTCGCGAGATCTTCACTGTTTCAATGAAAGGCATCGCGACGGTTAAAATCTCGCGATGATAGAGGAAACATACGGGGCTTTGGCATGGGTTTTGGATACAACCTTTAACTATCGCGATGATTGGACGTTCTGAACTGAACACAACCTTCAGATAGATAGATAGATAGATAGATAGATAGATAGATAGACAGACAGACAGACAGACAGACAGACAGACAGACAGACAGACAGACAGACAGACAGACAGATAGATAGATAGATAGATAGATAGATAGATAGATAGATAGATCTATGTTTCCTCTCTGTTACTACTAGTTACAAATAACTTAATCCATAAGTAGCAGAGGTCACAAAAATGGTTGGTGTTACATCTTGCATTTTTTAATATAAGAGGGGAGTCAGACTGTGACAGATGTAGAAAAAATCTGTCAATATTTGATCAGCCTATCATATAACCTGACTGGAAATTGTTCTATTACCTTCCCCTACAGTTAGTTTTTTATTATATTCAATCTCTCAACCAGGGTTTCAGATACACTACCCACAATTTTATTGGATATGTTACCCAGTGTGGGTCATTAAAGTCGTTGCTCTCAGCTCAATGTTTGATTTTTAGTGCTTCCTGTTCCCGTTTGTAGCATATGACGGAGGTACAAGTACTTTCAGTCTTTCAATATGTCAATATGTACTTTTTTGTTTGTTTAGAGTGCTTTAAATAATTTGACAGTTGCACAAGCAGATTGTGTTTGACTCAAATGGTTCAAAACTACATTTTGTTCTTCTCCCAATAATAATTTGCTATTAACTGTAGATATATTCTTTGTAGATTTCTATTACCTGTTCTAAATATATTGCTAACTTCAAAAACCTCAAATATCTACTGCTCTTCTACTTTAAATTGTAATAATTCTTATTTTCATTATACACAAAGGAAAACACAGTTATGTATATTATATTCCATTTCTACCAGTAGATGCCCCTAAATTCTACACACTGGACCTTTAACTAAATTTGTTTAATTTGGCAGCAGTGAACATACATCTGAAAACTGCGATATGACCTGAAGGACAGAAGTAAGAGAAGTGAAGTGTTTTATAATCATCATTATAATTTGTATAACCAAGAAACTGGAGATGTCTACTAAATAAAAATCATTATACGGTCTTTTCTAATTATATTTATTAACATATACTGCGGGATATGTCTCAAAGAATCCTATAAATAAATAAATACATAACCAACATGTCACACATTGTTTATTGTCATGTATTTAATTGCAGTAGCTACAATATTTAACAAAGGTTTTAAGTAGAACACATCCAAAGGCAAGTTTCATTCAACAGATTCACGTGAAGAAAAGTCATTTGACATAAAATAAGACTGATATGGATGTTTCGTTTTCACGTTTGCACAGTCTAAACATTCATTTACTTGGTCAGGTCCCCTGTGACTGACAAAGGCAAAATGCAAAGTTTGAATGGTTGCAGGCTATTAAGACATGCAGCTTATTAGATCAGATGAGAGCAATCGTGGCACTGCTTCGCATTGAAATTTTGTCTAAAAGTAAACCCCCTTTAATAGCCACAAACAAATATGTACACCACAGCCTCTGGTAGGTGAATGTCTGGGACTCCTGTCTTCAGAGACACACACTGATAAGAAGGCTTGACACAGAGTAGAGTAAGTAGGTTCTGTAAGCAATGACTGTACAGCAGTGTAACTGTTATGAAATGGTGACTTTACACACCCCGGGAAACAAATGAAGCAGAGCTAAGTGAGTCTGACAAACTAGAGTACACACAGAGTATACTGCTGAAGACCAATCAGACAATTCACTATTGTTTTTTGCTGTCCAGTTTTGTTAAGGGAAAAATCCACCCAAAGTCTTTTACAGTGCCAAGATTGGGTTCTTGACAAGAAACTCTGGCAGCGCTGAAAGGTATTCTATTTTTGTGTTTGTGTGGGCAGCAGCGCATCAATTCAATTCCAAAGTTCACGCTGATATTGTATTAAATTATTATATTGTATTAAATAAAGTGGATTTGATACTTGGACATGAACACATTCAACGCAAAATACTCTTCTATCAGATATCTTGCAGCCTGTGGAAACCATTATTGATTGCAAAAATGCTACATTCTTTAAGAGTTTTGGGTAGATTTTTCCTTTAAAAACACCACACATTTACAAAACAAACTCGCTGTTAGAAAATATCCTCAGATGGTTTGGAAAGTACCGAAAAAAATAATATAGCAGTGACATTTACCAACAATATGGCAATAATAATTTTTAATAACAAGTCTTAAGCCACCAACATCCTTTTCTCCCATTTATATAGGACTATGATTTCACTTCACAAGCTTCACATGATTTAATTTTTGTACACGAGCTGCAGCTCTTTCCAATCTAAGAGGCAGGGAGCATTATTGCCTGATCCATATGTCCAATATAAAGAGGCTGAAGCTCTTTAATGGAGATGCCATTACTGGCTGTCAAGTTCATCTTCACACAAAGGCTGACTACGTAGACTAAAAAATAGGAACTAGTCCGAATAAATGCATCTGGTTTTATAAGTGTAAAAATCAGCCAGAATAAGTTAAATTCCAAATCGCTAAGTTGGGTACGATGCCGTTTCATTAGGAAATTTGTCCGTAAGTAATTTGCCATATCAGGCACTTTGCAAGTCTTTGGCTTTAACCCTTAAGAGCACTACAGTCTAAAAGACAGGCATCATCTCATTGCTCGTCACTACATTTAGGCATGGCATGTTTAGCTCTGGGAAAAGAGGCTCTTAACCAAAGAGTGCAGTGACGGGTGTTTGACTTTGCACGTCATAAAAAGTAAATACAAACAAAACAAAAAGAGGTGTGTGCAAAGCGTCTATTGTTCACAGTTAAACAGAAATAAATAAGTCAAATGAATGAGTGTCAACAGTGCATGTTGGACGGAATATTAAATTCCTAAAAATGGTAATGGACTGAAGGTTCTGCTTTGGGAGGGAGAGAGTTTTTAGTAAATTAATTTGTTTACAATTCAAAAGTAAACAATCACCAATTAAAGTGGACACTGGAGTCAAAACGAGGCTTACGAGCAATAAAAGGTCCGCCCTGAAAACATAGCTGCTGCATTTGTAAGTAAAACATATCCATTCTGAATAGTGGCATTACGGAAAACCTAAGCTGTCAAGATATCTTAAGGCATGATAGCCCTTTTAGGCAGGGAGTTTGTCAATCTTCCACTGCTTTGTGGGATTGCTGAACACAGCGTCTGGCCCTCCAATCAGAGGTGCCTTCGGTTCCTTCCTCAGTGCTGGCGTTTCCTCCTTTTCTGGGATTATTAACGGACTGTCAAGGCCCAGCATCCTTTCTGTATTTGTCCCCTTTTTATCCCCAGCTGGGTCAGCTCCCAGCGCTCTCTCAGTTACTGGCTGTGTGATCTTGCCCCGCTGCTCTCTCCCTTTCTTCGATCTGTGTGGTCAACGCCCGGGCCCTTCTGTCTGGGCCAGCCGCTGTCGTGACCCCTCCTCACTGTGTGCTCCCGGAAGCGAGGGCTCTGACCCGGTGTCGGCCGATGGCGTCCTCCAGGAATCCCGCTACCTTCTCACTGTCGTCCTGCACAACACAACAACACTTTTTAGGAACTAGATATAAAATACCGACACTACTTAAAGAGGACATTTATCCATTGTTTTGATGAAGAACAAAAATAAATAAACTTTTGTATCTACCTCATTTATGAAGGCGTAGTGAACAAGTTCACTGGCAAGGTCTTTGGACGTGTCAGCTGAAAGTTTCACAAGAAAAAAATCAATGATGAAAATTAGTTGTTTGTAAACTTTTGTAAAGGATTTCTATATTTTTTATTTTATTTATTGTCAACGAATCCTACAAAAAACAAAATATTGATCCCACAAACACAAATATGCCACAGAAAATAGTCCCCAACAAATGCACTGTCTACCCCTGTTTGAGCAACATTTGCTAAAAACTAGTGTCCACATGTTTTATGAAAATACTGAGGCGATTTACTCTTTTTAATAGGAACCAGTGATGTTTGGTGGTTTGGGTGTTTTCATGGACTTAATAGACAATAAGTAAAATATAGAATACTGGCCTCGCGTTTACTTACTTAAAAGGATGTCACAGCTAAGTTGCCTATGAAGTTTGTCATCCATCTTCAGAAACAAAGAAAGCTGGAGAGAGAGAAGAAAAAAAGTCAAAATTTAAAATCAAGCTGGATTTATGTAACCACAATAACTGATGGAGATGATTCTGGCAAAATGCCTGATTATTAAAAAGGAGCCCAACAAATAAGTTTATTCTCACATGAGTTTTGGTCCCTTCTTCATTTGACTCCAAATTACAGTGCATCTGGACAACCTACAACAACAGACACAAAATGCTCAAGAGGGTAATAAGCCCAGAAAAATCAGGACACAGCAAAAATATCTTTAATATGTTTTGTGCGACAATAGCAGGCCAATAATTAAGGCAAGCAGACATGGACACAAATGCACACATGTCCTGTTACACATCTTTTTTCATATAGGGGCACTAAATCATGCTAAGTATATACCAAAATGTATATTTATATGCAACCAGATTGCAGTATCTAACGTCTGAAAGTCTAACCTTCCTGGTTTCCGTCTCCTGAGGTTCAGGAGTTGGCGTCTTGACTGTCTCAACCTGCTCCTGAGACAAGGAGAGGGCTCGGGGGACGGGGTGAGGCCGAGTCGAGGCGAAGTTCATCAAGGGGTAAATCCCGTTCCTGAAGAGAGGAAAGGACGTTGAACTTCATGCTGCAATCACAGAGTAATCACTTAAACCCAGTGAGTCATAAAGTGTAATTAAAACTTACTTGACATCCTCCAGGAACTTGTCAAGTTCCAAAGGGGAAACATGGGAATATCTAAAGGACATGAAGAGGACGACAGTGAGTGTTGTGCTTGGCATGTCATAGGATATTCGTCAAAGATGATGAGGTGTTTGCGTGATTTTACTTGAGCTGAACTCCCTGTCTGTCTTCATGTTTAATCTCTGCCATGACAGCGTTGGGGTCGAAGGACTTGGTTTTTTCCTCCACACAGTTTTCTGGAAGTAAGTCTGTAGAGACGTAGAAGTCAATTTTTTCAATACATATTCGGCTTTGTCTTTTCAAAATCAGCTTTTTTCAGACCTAAACTTAGACCTTACTACTACTCGACTGCATGCAAAAGCTAGCAAACCTTTTGTATAACCCATGATAAATGACACTGGCTCCTCAGTTGAATAAAGCATTGTCTGAAACAAAAACAAACTTTTGGTTCACTTCTAAAACCCGCTTGACAAACACTTGGAAGAGATAAAAGTTGATCTGCTGCACGCAGGAACAAGTAAATATCACCATGGGGATCGAAAGAGGAGATTTTGGTGTGCTAGGCTCGGCGTGCGGAGGTGAGAAACTCACACTGGTTGTTGATGAGGCAGTGGGCGGCGAGCAGTTTGAGGGAGTGGACCTCGAACAAGACTCGGTGGAACAGAAGGTCGTGAGCCGTAGGACGGATCTTGGCTTCGTGACGCAAACAAGACTGGGTGAACTCCTGCAGAACAAAAAAACACAACGAGTCCAACATTTAACTACACGACTCGCACAGTCTGACCCAGTTTACTGAGCATCGCTGTTGGTTCTGGATTTGATGCGTGACATGTTTTACTGAAACATCCACTCTAAAACTGCACAAAGTCTCTGCATGTGGTATGAAATAAACCTGTAGAAGCACGGCGGTATGTGTAGGCGAGTGTTAATAGAGTACAGTTTGTCACTTCATCTCCATGTTTCCTTGGTTGCACTGCTGTATATATTTAGGACATGAAGTATTTTTGAGACTCACTCTCATGAGAGGGTCTTCCAGAGATTGACCTGCATTGACGATGGCCTCCTTGGACACAGCAGTATCTCCATTGGCCTGGATCTCCAGCACTGCCATCTAGGGTTAAAAATAATCAGGTAATACACACACACACACACACACACACACACACACACACACACACACACACACTGTTTCTCTTACCTCTAGAGCACAGATGCCAAAGGAGAAAATGTCTATGGCATAATCATCTTCGCCAGCTAGAAACAGAAAAAGGAGTAAAAGATGAGGGAGGTCAGACACAGAGATAACTTTAAGGAGTTTAAGCTAACCCCAAAATGAAAATATAATCTTAATTAGCTTGTGTAGTTCAGGTTGAGTCTTACAAATGCAGAACAAATCTTTTCACAGCTGTGAAAGCAGCTGATTGTGTGCAATAATATGAATGCTTTGTGGCCAAATCGATTTCGCCGTGGCTGCAATAATCCTGACATTTATCTCATTATCTCCTACAATTACAGTTGTCGGGTCACAGACTTCCCACAGTTCTCAGCTCTGATGTCAACAAAACATTTGGATTTTGCCACAAAATGCTAATTTCAGAGCTGTACATGTGTGAGAATCGTTAAACGACAAGAGGGTAGGCAGCTGTTTGCACAAGCTTCAGTGGAGTTTAAACTTGTATTAGGAGGAAATGGCTTTATTATGTCAGAGTGAGTCATTCAGTTAAGAATGAATAAAGGTAGATTCGACAGAAATCAAGCCACAGAAAGTTTATTCTCCATCACACTTACCTCCATATTCAGGAGCAAAAAAATGAAGATTCCTCTGCTCATCGCGATGTTGCCTCGCTTTCCCGTGGACACTGGCGTCTGGAAACACTGGTTAGAGAAGGCACAGATAACATGAACACATAAGATGTAAAGAAACATGCAGATAGATAAGACACCAATGAAAACATATCCACGACAAAATTATCTATCTCTTACCATTAACAAATAGCCGATGCCACACTGTGGAAAGAAAATTAAGCATAAAATTGAGACTTTGTTTTAGTGAAACTGTTGAGATTCATTTAGTGAATCCACAAATCCACAACATGTGTGGCCACTGCCGGTTGTAGTAACATAAAAAGCCCTGCTGGGAGCAGACCTGAGCCGATCTTGATGAGGCCGTTGTGCTGAATGAAGATGGTGTCGCACGTCAGGTTGCCGTGGATTATCGGCGGGTCGCAAGAGTGCAGATAACTGCCAGCAAACAATAAAACTGCTGGTTAATGTGATGGCTTTGACAATAAAAATCTCTAATGATAAAATCCTGGGGAAGAAATCAGTCAGTACCTGAGGGCAGAGAGAATCTGGGTGCACCATCTCTTCCAGGCCTAAAATATAGCGTAACAGAGCAACATGAATCCTCTAAAGACACAAATGTGCTCCATATGAGGGCATATGGAAATTTATACTGCACTGTAATACACTATAATACATTATTTCTTCCTCATTCGCAGGAATAAATGTGAAGAACACCAAATTTAGTGTCCTTCCTTCCAACACTTTTTTTGCAAGTTATGGCTTTCTGTTACCGAATGAAAAGATGTAGACGACAGAGGAGAGTAAAGACAAAGAGTGAGATAAATGTCTGAGCAGACTGCGCCACCAGGGTGTCCTGTTGCATAATCTATAATCCTGCTGGAAATATGGACCTGAACAGTGATTGGACTGCAGTACCCAGTGCCACCACCATAGATCATATAGAGTAAGCACACCAATACAGTACGTGACAAACACTGACCTTCACATTCATGGTCTTGTGGTTCTTCTTAGTTTTCTTCAAAAACTGCTTGAGGCTGCCCGACGACATGTATTCTGTGATGAATATGACCTGTGGGACGTAGGTGGAGGAGGCGAACTGTTAATTAAAGTGTGCGAAAGAGGGAAAAAGAAAAAGCAGAGAGGATTAGAAAAAAAAGAAAGAATTGTACCCGCGCCTGACTCTCCTTCATGTCCAGCCAGTACTTGTGAAACTTGACAATGTTGGGGTGGTCGACCTGCATCAGGTTCTCAAACATCTCCTTGATCTTCTCCTAAAAAAAAACATAAAAACAGACGTGGTTCATATCGTGGACCAAGTAAGCTCCTTCAATCCTGTGGTCTTTATCAATAAAGCTAGTAGTATTAGTTGATTACTGTGCATGATCAATAAATTAATTGACAAGACTTTAGATAAAAACAAAAACCTTTTATTTTAAACTTGAAAAACTTTTTTAAGTGTAGGATAATTAACTGAATAAATTTGGGTTTTAGCATCTTAGTTAGACAAGATAAACAACTTTAATACATCAACGCAGACTCTTGATGGACATTTTTCACAGTTTTTATAGATAAAATAAAGAAAATAAATTATTATTAGAAGATTAAAAAATCCAACTCAAGGATCTGGTGAAAGATCTGTTGGGAAAAAAAACCTGATACAATATTTTGTGGTTCTATGTTGTTGTGTTTTCTCATTTCTATATACAGGCAAGAGACAAAAATTAGGATAGAAACTTATTGATCTTTTGCTACATTACATCATTAAAACACTTTTGGCTGCTTGCACGGAAAGCCATCACAGAAATCGCAGCAGGCAAACCCTCAAACAAAGGATGATTTGGACTGCAATCATAAACAAAATAAATTGACCATTATCTTAAAAGATATTAACGTGTAAAATACTGAAAAGAGTTAGTATTTACTGTATGTGTGACTATGTTCCTGAAGTACTGAGGTGCCTTTTAATTTAGCCTGAAAATAGCATTAAAAATACACATAAATAAATAATATAATGATTAGCTGAAGTTCTGATTACTTCTAGTCAAGTCATTCTGAACCCACAGTTAAATAACAGGGAATACAGCCTGTCTGTCTTGGTTGTAGGGAATAAGATCCACAATACCTCCTGTGCTTTGAAGACCTTCTTATCGGAGAAGAGGACCTCGTTCCAAACCACCTCCACGCCCTCCTCTGTGTCCATGGCCAGAGATGCACTTTCCACACCTGGGACATTACCTTGGCTCACCTGCAGGGGGCAGACAGAAACACATATAGGACATAATGTTAACTGCAAGTAAATAAAAGTAATTTTATACCACAAAGACGACATTTAAAATGTATTAACTGATTTCTTTTGTCACTTTGGGGCAGCAGTAACAACTTATGAACCCATCTGACATATAATCATCTTATAAAGTTGCACATACAGATACAGAGCAACATTAATATTCATTTAGAGTGTTTGTGCCTGCAAATATTCCCCTCCATTTTAGCTCCGTTTTGGTCTCCACCTACTTCTGAGGGAAATACCTTTTAATTGAACCATCACGCTCATGAGCTAGTCGCTAACTTTGTCTGCTAATGGCTCTACGAGAGCAGTAAGAGTGAACCAAAACAGTAAAGTCATGGGCTGTAAAACCAAACAGAGTGAGCTGAAAGATGCTAAAACCTGGGCTGCAACCAAAGATTATTTTCATTATTGATTCATCTGTCAATCATTTCCTTGATTCATCGATTGTCCGGTCTATAAAATGTCTTGTTTTGTCCACGAGCCAGATATATTGAGTTTACTGTCTTAGAGGATTAAAGAAAACATAAAATATTCACATTTGAAAAGCTGAAATCAGAAAAGTTGGACATTTTTTCTTAAAATGAATCAACTAATTAGTTAATAGTTGGAACAGACCTTTTCCTTTTTAAATAGGTGGCTTTAGAAATCATGAAATCATGGCAGAATACACATTTCTGCAGCTCAAATACAGGAACAATGATCATACAATTTCCTATAGTATAACTGAGGTTCCCTTCTAGGACTTCTATTGTAGCTCTGGTATATACAGCGAGCTGGTGTCCCCTGAACACATGAGAAGTTGACTGTGACTGTACACTCTGTACTGTAAAGGCAAAGCAGAAGCATGACTGAGTCTCCACTAAAGCATGTCTGAAATGATTAGACGTAACCCTACTGTGACTATAATATCTGCTAAAAGCTCTATATAATCCCTTCATAGAGATCCGACAGTGGCAGAGTTGAATCTACTTTGTATGAGGCAGACTTTCCACTTAAAAGCCATCAAATTCACTTTTCCATCCATTAGTATATGAGAAGACACCAGCATGGATAGATGGGAGGATAATTCCCTGTACTAAGGTTATGTTATATGCTGCCCGACAGCTAGAACATGATGATGAAGTGTAGAGAAGGGCAAGAGGATGAGCAGCAGCTTGTGTGGTGGATTAGCAGGAGGCAGAGAGGGTGAACCGAGAAGATTGTGGGTGAAGGATTTAGTAAAATGAGACACAAGATGGTGGGAGGTGGCACCGGAGCGCCAAGAGCTACGATGAAAAGAAAGAAGCAGAGTGGAGTGAAGAGGCAGCGGCTCGGTCTATAATCTGGCAGAGAGCTCCAGAGCACCATCAGCATTTATGCAACAGAGGCAAAAGAGCTAAAGATTGCTCATCTATTGCTGCCTCAGCTGGGTTGATCTGATGTAACCCCCTGATACTTTTATGCAACAGGAAGGGGTGGTGCAGTGAGTAAGAGGACTGGAGTCGGGTTAAAAGTTCAGTGCTAATAAGTGTTAACCATGACGCAAGACCCTCAGTTCCTACTAATCCTGCACCTCGTGAAATGACTGGATAGTCAGCGTCATTTCCAGGGGACAGAAGTTTCAAACAATTCAATAGTTGCCCCAGATTTAGCGACGGCAGTATCACAAGAAATCTTTACCAACTCCAGGACCCTGACCTCCGACCTCTTTAAGGTTCCTCATGAGGATCAATAAAGTATTACCTCTATGGTTGTGGAGAACATAGAATCATTAATCTTGGTATTGATGTCGCAAAATGAAAACTATAAATCAGCCGATTCCAAACTCCTGGACACAGACCAGTACAACACCACAGAACATCTGTCAAACCACGAACGAATGAGATGATTCAACCAAAAAAAATAGAAAAGATTCTGTTTCCATCCAAAACTTTGGTCGGCTACTGACGTTGGGCGATTTTACCGTGTATAGACAGCGGCAGAAGCTAAAGCTAAAGCAGCTCTCTTGTTTAAAAATCACTGTACTGCTGTCTCGCCTTCTTTGCTGCAATTCTTCTACATCTTTAATCATGAGTCAGTTCAGTCATTCCTCATCATCAATGTTTAATTAACAGTCTATTGACCTTTCCTATGAATTACTAACTCAACTGCAAAGTGTGAACAGTGTTCTTGAGGATCGCTGGTGTCAGACGGGGGGGGTGTCACTGTGCTCTACCTGCCTGTAAAAGCATTTGTTATTCCAAGTCTTTCATCTGCATCAAACAATTAAAAAGATTTTTTTTTTTTAAATTGTGCATCGTTTGCAAGTGTATTGCTAAACTTTTCCCCAAGATATGGATATTCAGTTAGCCTTCCCTTGAAGTGAAACTACCATAAAAACAGCTCCTGACTTGCATACAGTGGATCTGTATAAACAAGCTGTAAAGTAAATCTACAACACATTGTCTGTTGAAACCAGCTCTGTAACATTTTCCTCCCTAATTGTCGACTCTGCTATCACCTGAGGCTGAATCCTCATCTTTCATAGAAGCAACCTGGGCTGTATTTAGACACTTTAGATGTAGAACATGAGCACACCTGACACTCCTCTATCACCATTATCACGTCTGCGGCTTTAAAATGTCAGGTGGGCGTCCGTAATGAGCAGCTGAGAGCTGACACCGAGCTTGATGACGCGGGAGGCGACTGAACGACTATTATTTGTGCTTCTTCCTCCCCACCTCAATTGCTACTTATTACAACCTAAATGCTAACCATTGATATATTCTACAGGGCTCCACTTGTACCACGCTTCATGACATCATCCGAGACTCTGAAAGGAGTCAAAAACGTCTTTCTGTATCCAGCTCAACAGGAGGAGGTTTGTTAACCGAACCAAACAAGCGCAGGACAAACAGCAATCACAGCAGCCACAAAAGCTGCTATAAATACTCTGATTTTATACCCTGACTTGTCAGCCACCGCAGATATTTTTAGGAAATAAACCAGCCTCAAGAGGAAGAATGAAACAAGCCACTGTGGTTTGTTTATTGCTCAACCTACAGTACGTGCAGCTGTAAAGCTCTCTGCAGGGTTTACTTTACAGGCAGCAGCAGAAGAGACATGACACATAATCTCACTACTCGACAAGAGATGATAATCTGATTACTGGCATTACAGAGCTGGAGCACAGTGCTCGGACAGAGGGAATTCCTTCAGTTCCTTCAGTAGCTACAAGGACGGAGTCATGTCAGTTTCCCTCTGGCGTCAGGACTCGTCTGTTATTTATTTTCACTAGATGTTGAGAAACACTCGATCCCCAGACCCAGCGTCTGCGTCCCAGGGGTTTAGCGGGGGTCTGTTGCCTCGGCCGTGGTAGCGTGAGACTCGTAAACATCACTGGATGCTCGGCTAGGATTGGCTGCTGGAAAGGGAGGTGGGTTTAGGGCGTGGAGCGGGATTTAAGGATCGTTTGTTCATGTCAAAGCAACTTCTATTCTCATGTTTGCTGACATCTGAGCAGGGTAAAACTGGATTTTGAAGGGTGACACACTAACCTCTCATTACCTCACCGCACAATTTCTCACTCACATAAATCTGTTCTTGGTATAATGCTCTCTTTATTTTGACAAATAATAAGAGATATTTAAAATATGACGCAGCACCCATTCGAATGTTATACTACTTATGATCAAAACCTAGAACTTTCGAACAACTTTGCTAACATCCAAACATCAGTCAAGTGCAACAACACATTACTTACTAGTCTAACAGCAAGAAGCCCAGCTCGGCGTCAGTCTTTCGGCCTTTTATTTCACCAAGCTCTCACCAACGACTAAAAGTCAGTCCCAGATTTACTGTTGTCTGGCGGGTTCTTACTCTCTCCATTTCTCTTCTTAGCCTACTCCGTCAACGTTCCCTTCACTCTTTTCGCCTCCATCATTATGTCCATAGAGGCTGCTGAGTCTGGTTCCATTGCCCAGTTACCCAGCTCCGGTTCTGGCACAACACCGGCGCTGCTCCCCGTCAGCATTACCTTACACCAAGCTAGAAATAATGCCCTCTGATACAACAGCCCTGCTATAAATACTAATTTTATGAAGCTCATACTGTTCAGTTTTTGAGAGGTGCTGATTCAACCTGCCATTTTGGAAGCTGTGGTGCTGCACATGTATATAAATGAGAGCTTAATGAGGGCAAATCATCAGTTTCTACAAACGTTGGCTGGACAGTTTCATTGCCTAGAATCGGAGCAGGATCTCTTTTACATTTGGCAGGAGGGCAGCGAATTATCTCGAAATGAGAAAAGGTGAGCGATGAGTGAACCAGGCAGGAGGTTTAGCAGAAAAGTAAAAAGAGACGACTAAACTTCAGTACGGCAGCCCTTTCAGTGCGATTCTCCTAGCAGAGGCATCTTATATGAAAGAGCGTCTTTGTCTGAGAATGTGTGTGGGTCCAAGCCTCACCGTGACAAAGAGCTTTGTCTCCTACACTTCAGGATCTCGCCTCATACCTCGACGATGAGCCGATACGCGGCACCACATTAATATTTAATAAGTAGATTCTGTACAGCAACGGCTACACGCAAGCAATCTGCATCACACTGTACTAGATACTTGCTAGGTGTCTGTGCTGTATGTAAATGAGCGCAGGCTTCTTTGTGCTTTTCTCTCTCAGAGATTTCACTGACGCCAATGAGTTGGCGGAAAAAAGTGAAACGTGGATGCGCCCTCTTCAACTGAAACATGGTAACAGATATTGTAAATCACAAAAAAATACCTGTGTGCTGTCATTAACTAAAGAATAAGATACTCTGATTACAGATACAGTGAATACAGGTCATTAGATGATTAGGTCTCTCATTGATGTAGGTGGTTTTGTCTTAATCAATTAAATATATGTCCCTTTAGTATCTGCAATCTTGAAATTCATTTTGAGACACTTTAAACCTGAAAGATTTATAAATTAATAAAAGTCAGTTTCTTGTTCTTGGATTATGTTACAGTTTGTAGTTTAGATGAGGTAGCTAGAAAAGATTCGTTAATTCAACAGTTGATTATCAGAAAATGTATCAAGCACAATTTAAAACTTACAGAGTGATAATCAAGCAATTAAAGTAAAACATTTGCCTAGCCTACATTTGTTGGTTACAGCGTCATTATATGTCACTGACATTTCACAGACTTAACATTATCTGAAAAAACAATAGATTAATAAACAATTATTTTGAGAATCACTGTTGAGGATAAAACATCAAGCTACCCGTAAACACGACAGCAAAACCAGCCAGATCATCCCATCTTTGAACAGACACGAGAGAGACCTGATCCTGTTATCATATTTATCATCCTCCTAATGAAGACTGTGAGACTGTAGCTGAGATTTTGTACTGCCATGAGAGATGAAGAAGTCAACGACGAAGCAACACAGCGACTCTACATTTCCCATGATGCAACTGAATTTGCATTTCTCTCCCTTCCTCCTAAATGTTCACTTGTTGCAAAGCCCACACTTCCAGACTTTCTCATGACATTTTCAGAGTTTTTTTTAACCACAGGGGACATAAAAAAAAAAAAAAACGCTTTCCCAGTCTGTATAATTCCTTTTACGGTTTCCTACCACCCTTTTTAAAATCGATGAAACACTGCTCCTGCTAATATTTAAAACACCAAAGCAAACCAGGCTTTACAGCCAGCATCTCACACTCTTCTCATTCCCGTCCAGTCAGTGTCGGGTGGCCTAAAGCCACTGACCGTCTGCTGACCTTCATCAGCTACACGAGCCGCTCTACAGTCTACCTCCCACGTCTCTTTCTCTTTCAATGGCCCCAGGATGTCACATGTCACAATCAGGTCAGCATCTCGGATGTTTGTGTGTGTGTGTGTCCGCTCAGCACGAGGTATAATGTGATGGCACCGGCCGTGACAAGTCAAGCAGGGGACAGGAAATGTGTGACTCAAGCATTCAAGTAACCAATTTAAATGACAGCATATGCCTGCATGAGTGTTTTTTTTTCCCATCATCAATCATCGGACAAAAAAAAAAAAGTGTCCGGAGTCATTTTCTCGGATTAAATCCCTTCATATCCCGCATTATCTAAATGAAACTGGACGACTTTCCGGAACGTAAAAGGTTTGACCTCTTTCAAAGCACATGCGAGGTCATGAGCAGACATCAGACACATCAGCCCCCATCACATCTCACTTATTCATTTTCTCATGGAGCATTAAAGCTCCCTGCTAAGAGGAATGTAGGACAGCAAGGCGGGTTATCAGAGCAGATGGATACAGAGCAGAGAGCTGCTGCAAAACAAACAGAAACAGGACACAATATAGTCAAAACACGGTGAAATGCAGGGAAAGTTATTCAGCCTCTTTCGCGAAGCTCTGCTGATGATTCAAAATCAGAAAATGGGAATTCAATATGCTGCTGTGCTGTAAAAAATGACTCATTTAAATAAAAGATTTGGCTAAAATCAACATAGCTAACAAAAGAAAGTCATTTTGCATGTAACTGGGACATGATAAGCATTGTGAGGCCTTCACAAAAGATTAGAACGTGTTTAGTTTCTGCAGATGCTGTCTTTCAAATTTACTGTCTAGTTGTTTCAGTCTGTACCAGTGCTGCGACATTACACTAGCTCCCATTGTCACAGTGACAAAGCTGCAGATTTATAAGGCCAGAGGGAGAGAGATGGCAGAACCACAACTGCATTCAAAAGAAGTGAGAAGCTGCTCTGACGGGGTGTGACGTTGAGCAGCCTCGTTGCACAAACAGAGAAACTAACAGAGACTTCCTCCGAAATGAGGCTCTGATCTCACGTCTACCTGCAGGACAGAGACAGGTGAACGCGGATGACTCATTCACGTGATGCTTTCACACTAATTTGCACTTCAAGTCAGAGACGTTAATTAGCAATCCTTGAGTCTAGGGTTTATCAAATCCTTACGAATGCATTAATAATATAGCTTTCAACTGTTTTACACAACAAAAGTCAAAGAGCTAAAACTGAAAACTGACAAATACTGGTGCCAATAGCCCTAATTTTGATACACATACTAAAACTATAGCACTTTGAATTTGCCATTTTAATAAATCATGCTATTCTCTTATATCTTGAGGCAATAATGAGTATTTAAGAGTTAAAACTCAGAACTGACATTCAAATACTTCAAACTAGATTTTTTTTTTTTTTAAATGCTGGAGACTGGTGCCAACATGATAACTTAGTTTTAGTACATTTTTTCCAGTTACAAAACATTTTCAATACTTTATCTTTAATTAACAAAATATGCTAAACTTTTTCATGCATGTGTGAAATAAGTTTGGATTCTTTTGTTACCTGACAGTTTTCATACTTTACTGTGCAGTTTTCAATACTTACGATATTCGATTCAACTCATTTTCATTTTCATATATATTTAGCTAAATTACTATGTTTTTATGCATTGTTATGAGATTTGTATGACTCTGAATTTGATAGATCTGGGTATTTTTTATTTTTTACAATAAATCGGCTAATCATTAAGTCGTCAGAAAACAGTGAAAATGCACATAACAATGTGGCGTCCTCAAAAGCTTGTTTTGACTGACAAAGAATCCCAAACCAAAAATTCAATTTATAAAAATTACATACATAATAAAACTATGAACAATATTTGAGAAGCTGAAAAAGAAATTTGGTCCTTAAATGAGTGATCAATTCATTTCTAACGGTTAATTTTCAGCTGCTTGACTCAGTGATTAGTAATTATTTCAGCATTAATTCAACTCTACTTGAAGTCGGAGCCTCACTCCGATGAATCTGTGCACTCTGTGAACTTTGAGTGTAAATTTGTTCACGTTAAACGTCCGAACTTTCCTGGAGCCGTCAAGTCAGTGAAGCTGAAAAGACCCTTCTGCCCTTCAAACACACACACACACACACACACACACACATCCATCTCAAACAATCAAACATTCCTTCAAGTTCAAATGGAAAGAAACAGCACAAGGTTAGGGCCATTTTATCTGCAGTGGGTGTTTACTCAGCTTTCTGCTTGACCTGGACGAAGAGAAGATAAGAACTGGCATTTTTAACATTTATGGAGAGATTAGTCCTGCTGTTAACAGACTGCTGGACTAACAGCAAGTTTACAAAACAGAAATTCAGTAGTTGATGACAAGAATTCATCTTGTTTTTCTGTTTAATTCATGGACAAGATGCAAATATCTGTTGTGACCAGTGAGTAGTAAGTCTTAAATGATAAGCATATGAAGCAGCATTTTGGCTCTGAGATAAAACTACCAGGAGAGAATAGTAAAGACCAACGTGAGAGAAATAACACCCTGCCTTATCACACCTCAGCTACCACATGGCTCTGTGTTGGAGAGGTTAAAACTGCATAATGTAGCAAGATAAATCATTATCTGGATCTGTTATCACCACAGGACTCTCTGCTCTGGATGTTTCCCCTCAAACAATCACTGGAAGTTATTGCAACATTTCTAATTTATCTGATGAGAGTCGTGCAGATTTTACAGGGCAAACACGAAAGAGACGGGAAGGTGTGCAAAGTCGAACTCACAATGTCACAGACGCAAAGTTAAAAAGTTGTTTCTTGCACGTGTTTTGGTCTTGTCACCTTAAAGTCTGATGTTTTTTTCATTATGTACATTACCAGTCCAGGAAATCTTCATAATGTTCATAATGGTGGATTGAACTTGCATATTATTTTATGCTTGACATGACGTACAATTACAATATCAAAAAGCAATTTGCAATAATAAAACCAATATTGGGTATTTCACTGTAGTTTCATGTTAGTCATCAGTTGACGTGTTCGCCAATAGCAAAATATCTGTGCTGAGCTGATACTGGACACCATTTAAAGACAAAAGCGATCTGAATCATGATGTAATTTATGTACGTGTGTATCATTATATTAATATTTTGGCTGTGCGTCCTTTGAAATGCCAGACCACCAGTAAGCAGTTTCAATCAATGGTTCTCATCTCTACATCAACATCACCGTCATTTAGTCTTGTGCAAAACTCAAAAAATCTATCGTGATCTAGTAATTATAGATATTTGTGCGTCCTTTAAAATTCAATGTTCTGCTCGTTCTGCTTCATTTACATGTTGGGATTAATACGTTTTATCCTGTGGTGAGACTTCCCGTCCTCTCTCTGGGGAAGTCCAATGTTAACAATCTTGGCCTTTTGAGTGTCATTTGGAAAAAAACAACAAACAGACCTCGGATCAAAAGGAGGGCCAGTCTTACCACCCATCCTGAAGCACGTTGTAATTTGTGTTTGGTCTACTTCCTGGTTAAATGCTGCAGTGATAAATCGATCAGATACGCTGAAACAGTCTGACCCTCGCAGTAAGACTCACTGTCTGTCCTGCAGCAAAGATATGCAGGCAAAAATCGCTTCAGGCCGGCATCCTTACGTAACCTTCAGATTACTCCGATTCATTAATTTTACAGCTACTGTAGAGTTAGACATTCATGCTGAGTCATGATTGTAGCAAATCTGTATGAATCATCAACGGCTCTCCTTTCAGGCGTTCACTGACAATACAGCCGTTTCACAACACATCACAATCACACAGTAAGGAAAGAAGTCACAATGAGAATCATAAACTCATTTTTCCGACCGTCTTTCTTTCCGTCTGGCGTCTCACTTCTAAACTTCTCACTTCTCCTTTCCAGAATATGTTTTGAACAGGAAGATGCTCTTTAAATGCTGGCTCAGTATCAGTGTCCGGTCTTGCAGACTCACAGACTCTTGTGTTTTCCCACGGCGAAAAAAAGAAAGTTATTAAGGTCTCACTTGCACTCATTGAGATCTCTGTGCTTCCCATCAGTCTGCGGTCCATGGTGAAAAGGAACTAAGTATATCTACTCAAATACTGTACTTAAAAGTAAGATTTCTGTGTTATGCAACTTCATACTTGTACTCCACTACATTTCAGAGGTACATACAAATTATATTAAGACTTAAAGTTATGCGTAATTAACACTGTGGCCGCATTGACTGACAGGTGTGTGCTGTTATGGATGGCTTGTTTGAGCAACCAGGCATCATTCAGCCCGCCTCAGGTCCACCAACAATCCACCACATCTTGGTTGATATTTTGATTAGCCAGGAGGAAAGCTGCAGGACTGCCAAGATGGCAGCGGCCAGAGCCACCACACTGAGCTTCACACGGGCTCTTCAGAAACCCGTGTGTGACATCACGGTTACCACGTCTATATTTATACCGTCTATGGTATGTGCCTATTTACACAAACTAGCAAATCCAGAGCAACATTACCCTTTTCTGGAAAGTAATTTCAATATTCACTCTCACTCAGCTCTGTTTTTGGTCACCACCAGCAATGAGTGAGGGAGATAATTGGCCGATTCGTTGCTAAAAAGTTCAACTTTGTTCAACATAAACTCTCTCGGTATGCTGTTTGGTCATAGGCAGGTAGTGTTCATCTGAGCTTTTAGCTGAAAACTGGTAAAAGCTGTATGAATAAAGTGTCCATAAAACCAAAACAAGCTGAAAGATACTAAAACACTCCATTATAGTTAGGTGATTAAAAACTACACGGAGAGATTTTCACTTGTCAAAGCAGGACGAGCAGAGGTGTAACTAATACCATTAATGATGGCTCCATTCCATTAAGTAAGCCATGTTAATGAGAGACAGAGCCCTGGAACTGGGTCACAGGAATACAGTGCAACTTTGAATGATACTATTCCCGCTTTGACAAGTTAAAATGTCTGCCGTCAAAAGTGGGTTCATTTGATCAGCTGTAAATATTTTATATGAAGGATCTGGATAATTTTTCCACCACCATCTGCAGTGTTTGAAGTCCAAAACCATCCAACTATATTTCGTTATCCCACGAAGGCATGACTTTGTTGATGTGCTTTCATCTGTTTCTAATCAAACAACATAACCGATGATTTAGATTCAGAAAGTGAGAAAGAAACATTTGGATCTGAACCTCATACTTTACTGCCCACAGAAAAATGCCTGTTGTGAAAGTGCTGTTTCATTCCTCGTTGAAAATTTGGAGCCTTGGCACTCGGTGACGTCAATTAAAGTTTGTGAGGTTTCAGTGCTCTGGTCTGGGGCGGACATTGGGAGTGGGCTCCTGATTCGCTGAGGTTTCAAAAGTCCAAAAAGTGGGTCACCAATTCAAATACAATCGCTCGGTTTCACCCATAAACTCACATACTTACACATCCACAATTTTGGCACCAAAGGAAAACTTTCAAAGAGAGGAGAAGGAGCGAGTGTTTTGCAATCGGCCATTTTTTTTTTTTTTTTTCACGAGCGGTCCACCTCTTGGAATAGAAGCAGCTGTTCTAACTAGGCTCTGTGTATGTTTGCCACGACCTGAAACTGGCCCCTTTCCCGTTTCTTTAAAAACATGTGCAATTGACTGTGTTCTTGGAGAAGCTTAACAGGGTCTGGCACAGTCCACACGAGTATTAAAGTTCTCCATAAAGCAGGGTAATTTCTACCCACTGGATTACCCAATTCATGCTTGTAAATCCACACACACTGCTTGCTTCATTGCAACTACAAACCCAGCGGAAGAGCGTTATGTTATGTGAGCTCCACTGACTGCACCTCCCCTCCCCTCTCTTCTGCATATCCAGCAGGGGTTACTGCAGTACAGCTTTCCAGCAAGCAAAAGAGGTGACTCAGGGTAAAACCTCAAAAGACTTGGCAAAGAGTGCAAAGGCTTATTGAGTATTTACCACAGTAGCCAGCCAGCAACAGTTAAAGGTTGGTTCGAGCGCAGTATCGGCATGCTCGTGTACATTGGGACTGACATTAGCTTGTAACGCTCCCATTACTGGAGGCAGGAGCAGCAAAACAACATCGTCAAGTAGAAGAAACCACTTAAGAGGAGTGAGAGAACGCAAGTAGAAGTTTCTCTCTTGCAGCTATTGTTGCGTTTATAGGCCTCAATTAGTCAAGTGGCTGATATTTAGCTTGTTAGGAAGGCCCCATGTTGAGAAACACAGAAAGCTAAGGGAAAGTAAACACGAATACGATGACAGAGCAGAAACAGTTGTGTCTATCATGCAGCGTTTATCTTTCAGGGGGATTAAGCTGAGTAGTGAAAGTCAACCTGAGCTGCCCCTTCAGCACGTGGTCAAACAAAAGCCTGTTTGGCAGACCTGCATGGAGACGGCGAGCTGGTTTTTTTTTTTTTTTGGTGCCTGTTACTCTTATGTAACATTACAGACAATGCTCAATAGGGGTGTCTGTAAAGGCACCACGTGGGGGGTTAGTGTGTGTTTATGTAACCCCCACCTACCTGACCACAGTTTCTGCATAAGGCATCAAGAGCTTCAATGTGTGTTGTCATCACCAGGGCTGTAGACAGGTGTTCAGATGGAAAAAGTCTTGATTTTGCATGTTTTTTTTAATGTTTAACTCATTTATTCAACTTATTTTTAATTCATTTAAAAGCAGCTGTATGTTTCTATGTTTTCCTGTATAATAAAAGCTAAGCTCCAAGAATTTGGTGAGGAATATTGTTGGTTTCCAGGCACTAAATATCTGCTCACACCTCAGAGTTTGGGTCTATTATGGGAGATTTGAAGTCAGCACTAAGAATATAATCTTTCTGTACCAGAACCCAAAAAAACAGTGACAAACAAGAATAGTACAGCTCCAAAAAAAAATCAGGCCAAGTGCATCTTGCCATCCTTAACTGCCTTGACTTTTAATAACTTAACTTTATTTGCAAACTTCATAGCAAATAAACAAATTGTCAGACTCAAAAAGGTCCAGTGTGTCAGATTTATGGGGCTCAATCTACACAATATGGCATAAAAGAAATAACATTAGTATCATCACCTAAAAATAAGAATTTTTATGTTTTTGTTACCTTAAATTGAGCTTTTTATATCTACAGATGTTGTGGGTCCTCTTCCACAGAGCCCACCATGTTGAACGGCCATGTTACGTAGCTACAGTAGCCCAGGACAGACAAACTAAACACTGGCTCTAGATAGACTTTTTGTGTTTTTTGCTTGTTCTGTGGTTTCAACAAGATGCCGACTATCTGTGTCTAACTATTTAAAATAATAATATGTGAACTACATTTCAGAGCCCTTTATTCCAGGATAGAAATACAGAGACATGACCTCTGTGTTGCTTTTATTATCTGGCTCCATATTTAATTCATCAGGAGTCTTTCTGATTGATGGCTGCCGGGGCTGCATTTCTAATTCAACTGCAGCTCCAGCATGAGAGTAACCTGCTTTACTTTCAGCCACCTGAGCCGCACAAACAACACATTCAAATTCTGAATGTAAATTAGGTCGCATCTGCCACACAGGAATAACATAATTTTCATGAAGGAGTGGAAGTGTGATTTCAGTTTGTGAAGCACAGGATAGATGTTATATCAGCTCAGGAGGAGAAGAGCTGGAGGTCAACGACAAGGCCCCGAACAACGACACTAAACATTCATAAGGCTTCGGCATTGGTGGTTTGTTCATATTTGATTTGAATATTTTATGCAGGACTGTGTGTTAATTTTCACAATATAAAAATAAAACAACAGATTACCACTCGAGCTGTGAGTGCAGCATTTAGTTTTCATGTGTTTGAACAAGTGTAGAGGTTATTGCAATCTTCAGAGACTATACAAATATTATCAGGGTGGAGCAAGGATGCATTTGTGTTGAGATATATGTGATGAAGGTTTCATATCCTGTGTAAAAGAATGTTTGTACATCTGGTACAAATCTTGGTGGAGGCCCCAGACAGTTATATTGGTGTTCTTCCTGAAGCCCTAAGATGAGTAACGGATCAGGTTCTGGAGGGGGACCCTAAATGCTGATTAAAGATACAATGGCGGAGGTTCAGAGAAAGATAAAGGAGATTGCCAAGCGACTGTATATTAAGCCTGTATCTTCATATGTTAAGCAAGACTGTGGTCTCCTGAGTTCTGATATTAAACCGTCAACTGAAGCTGAACTTTGTTGTGTATATTCAGCTGCTTGTCTCTTGGTCCAGAAGATTCAACCTATCAAAAACCTGTGGGAGAGCGCCTTCATCCCTCCAGAGGGCACAGCAGGGCAACTGCAGCTAAAGTAAGTAAGTGTCATGAAGTGACAGTGGTGTCAGCTCTTTGTAAAGAATTGCTGGACTAGTTGACAAACAGAACGCATCATTTTTTAATTTTAGAAACTGATCATTAGACTTGTATTGTGTGATTTGGGGGGCTAAATATGAGTCTATGCCATCTTAAATTCTTTGTACACTTTCAGTTATTAGTGGCAAAATGAATTGTACCAACTGGAGGTGACAAGAACAATACAGTGCTAGTGCATCACACCAGCCTTAAAAACATGTCTAAAAAACCCTCCTAAGTTTGACTCTTGGAAATATACAAGCTCCCTTTTTGTGTGCATATTTAACATCTACACAAAGATATCCATATTTGGTTTCAAAGGTCAAGATACGAGTTGTCGGTGTTGAAGTTCAGAAGAATGAACCAACACTCTGAAACCTGCACACACAGAGTTTTCATATCAGCTGGTCAACAAAGTAAAGAAAGCTCCCTTTGAAGCCATAAAGGCATGTGTATATGAAACTTCAAGTAGTATCCCTCCTTTATTGATAGTTAAAACACAGAGGTCCAGTTATGGAGAGATACTTGTGTTTATAGAGGCTTTATGCAACCTGTTCTCACCTGCCTGCAGCGGCTGGAGCACTCTGAAGGATTTGTGTAATGTTATTAGGGCTGATATTCACACACGTGTCCTCCGATCAAAGTCAGATATAACGCCGGGGCAGATGTGGGCAGGTGGAAGACCTTGGCCTTTGCCATAAAGTGGGGGGAGGGTAAAACACTCACGTTCAATAACAACAGCGACTGCACCCTTAATGTCTTTGCAGTCTCTTGGCTCGGTGCAACAACCCTTTTAAATCAGCAGGCCGCAGACATGATGGGAATCAGTCAGCACTTAGTGAAGCCAGTGGCTTCATTACAAGACATAACAGGAACTAGACTGTGCCTAAGACTATTATTATAACCTAGTGTGTGTGCGCATCAGAATCACAAGACTACATTTAAAAAGCTCTGCATGTGAGCAGGAGAATTCCTTTAGTTGTGTTTCCACTGTTTTACGTCAGATGTTTATATTTTGATATTAAAGGGCACATGACAGAACAGACTGCAGCTTCTTTCGGAGATTTCCTGCCTTAAATCTGAGCTGAAATTATAAACCGCACTTAAAGATATATTGCATTTTATACAGTTTATGGTTTAAGATTATGAAGTTGTTGCAGACATCCATAGCACAGTCACGAGTAAGAGTGGAGTTGGACGGACAAAAGGACTCCCACTGTGACATCTTGATCAGGTGAATGTAATATCTTACATTGTAAATGTAAAAAAACAAATCCACAATAACCTTTTACTCCATTTAACGAAATAGGAGACACATTTTAGAAGAACTTGCCTGAATAAAACAGAGTTAAAACAGGCTAAATTTGATTTAAATCACAAACTATCTGAAGACTACAAATGTGAGCAGAAAGTTGATCAGCAGCTTATTGTCAGCTTATTTTTTTAAATTATGTGAACTAGAAATCCAGTTTTCCTTCATCTGTCTGAATTTCCTGGTAGTCTAAGTATATCGTAATATGTTTCTCTCAGAATGCCTGCTGTGGTTCAGGTGCTGGATCATATACTGTTGAATAGTTTATGTGAATAAGCTCCATTGTTGCTGTTATTTTAATATTACGTCACATTGTTTTCATTTGACCAGTCACCCTGACAAAGGGCAGGAACTGGACCAACAAAAGAAAACATTTTCCTTTTCCTTGCAAGGCTCTAACAGTAAACACAGATAGACACTGAGAGATGAATAATGATGACATTATGCAGTTTGAATTATGCAAATCCAAATATTTCTGTTAAGACTTGTTTCTGTGTCACAAATGCCAGATTCCTCTCCCCCTCTCTTCTCATGAAGTCAGAGATGCAGTCACTTCCAAAGCATGACTCTAGAAAACTGCTGTCTTTCAAAGATCTTTCCAACTGTGCATAAAGCATACTTGTGTAGGTGTAAGGCATCTCTCAGAGGGTCGATGTCATGTGACGTGAACTACTCTGACAGCGCCGTGAAAGCCTGCAGACATGTCAGCCATTCCTAGAGGATTCCTTTTCATGCCAGCTTTCCCGTCTGACTGGCAGAAAATCCGGGTAGCTCCATTTCACACAAGTGGAGTGGAAAACGCTGACAACTACCTCTCTGTATATGCCATCAGGTCTGATGACCCCCCCCTCAGAGGGGTGATATTTCACAACCAGGTGACCTCCAGGTTACGTGGTCCGACAACTTCTTCAGATCGTAACATGAAAATGTTCTGAGGCCAAAAGGTTCATGTATAAAAACATCTACTGACAGCTTGATGTGAGGCCTCTTCATAACAGAGCCTGATAGGTTCAACACCATCTGTTCTGTTGTTTGCTGTAGTGCAGCTCACACCACAGCTCAGTGGACGTCTTCTCAGCCTTCTTTTTTGATGTTCAAGAAACAGCAGAAGACAAATAGAAAAACCTTACTCTAAAACTATTGGCTTTGAAATCTCAGAACCCATCAACTATTGTCTGATGATGATTTAGCCTCTGAAGGTAACAGACAATTTTCTGGGTTTCCCCGTGTAGCCTAGAAAACGGATATCCAGACCAAGACAGAATGCAGAATGACGAGAAAGACGCATTTCTGTTCATCTCTATAAACAGATGATCTGCATATGAGCAGAAAACTTTTTAAAAAGATCACAAGAAGCTAAAATGTCATCAAACGATAGCGGAGGACTTTCGAGATTGCATTTTGGACTGTTGTCAACAAAAGTCTGCTCAGACATGACTTGTCAATACTACTTGGACTACAAATGGAAACCAAAACCACTTCCCTCTGCATTCAGATGCAGATATCTATTTGTAGAAATTATAGAGTTTGTAACTTTGTTCCAAAAATGACATTCTCAGCACAGCTACAATTGAGTTATAGCAGATAATGGACATGGGTAAATGTCAAGACTTGAGTCTGAGATACTGAAAGTAAGAGCTTCTTTCAAGACTCATAATTCAGCACAAATGTTAAATATCATACAAGGAAAGATCCATCGCAGAAGAGGGAGATGACAGCAGCTGCTGCACACCATCAAATATTTGAAGCAGTTACTTAAACCAGATGTAAACAAACCGTATAAGCTGCACATCTTTACTTGAATTATCTTAATCGACTGTATAAGTGATAATATTCTATTATAATTTACACTCTCAAGTGTCGCCTGGTCAATATTCAGTCATTTGAGCAGCAGTTTGTTGACACTTTTATGCTAAATGGGAGAAAAAAAATCCTCATCACTCATTTATAACTACAACTAAGAAGCTGACGTAAATGGTTTATTTGACTTGACTTTATTTATAGTCCGTGCAAAAAGATGTGGATATGATTTAAGGGAACGAGGGAGTAAATTAAGTATCCCAAGAACACAAATTAAATGAAGCAAATGCAATAAGTATGTGATGCACAAGACTATAAACTAATAATCTCGGGAACAATGGATCTACTTAGCTGTGCAGACAGAGCATGTGTTGTCTTGAAAAAGACAAACTACAAAGATTTTCTCAACTTACTGCTGCATGAAGCGTGCAGCCCGCTCCTTCCTTTCCCTCCTCTGTTCACCTACCTGGAAGGAAATTTACATGCCAGCTGCAGCTGCCACACTTACTCTCAAATGAGCTCCAGGAATGCACTGAATATCACAAGCCGATGATAACAGTTTACGTATATATATGAGGGCAGACACTTCATTCAAGCTATTAGCAAGCTGGAGGTTAATAATAGCTTCCCTCGTATAGATACTGATGAGCAATCAGCAGCTAAAACTCTCATGCAGGTGCTACGCAAGTGCTGCTCATTGCTGTTTTGTATAAACAGGGCTCCTCCATGCACGGGTGCCTGTGAGATAGCAGCATGTAAACATCAAAAGTATTCAGCTTTTCCCAAGAGTAAGAGCAATATCTCTTCTTCCCACTGACTGAGTGCTGCGTGGTAAAACTGACCAACGGCAGCTGTAAAATGCACAAATAAAAATAGCATGATATCACTCATGTAACCTGCCTGGCGTCAGACACACCCGGGCAGTAAAACACAGTCGTCACACATGAGACGGTAAATGACACAGTGTTGTTAAATCATTCATGCGCCCTGGGAAGGCGGAGCTGCAGGTCTGTATTATTTCAACGCAGACGGGCAAGTTGAACAGGATTAACCTTTAATGAGCAGTCACACACCTGAAGTTATCATTACTGACATGACAGTCATGTGGTGAGAAGCTTATACTAGAGTTATATTGAAAAGGGTCATTGTTTATTTCCAGCAAATGTATTTCACAAAGTATTTGGCAACTTAGCGTGAAGACATCGCCAACTCAAGCACCACCGTCTGCTTAGCTGTGATGCTACTCTGCTACATGTGTAGTGTTGTAGCGACCACCCGCTAAAAGCTTGACATCACTGTTTTATTTCAATTTGCCAGAACAGTCGTAATGACAAATGCTGGTTCAGTCAGTTTGCACAAAATAAGGCCGGACCGGCAAAACCTGAAACTGACCCAACCCTACCTAAGGGGAAGATGAGTATGTGGATAAAGTTTCATGAAAATCCATCCAACAGTTGTTGAGATATTTTATTCAAAACCACAAATGTTTACCTCATGGTGGGAATCTCGGGGGATCACCAACTTTGTCCGGGTTCATCATCTGTGAACTACGAACGTTTATACAAAATTTTGTGCCAATCCGTGCCTTAGATAGAGATTTTTGACAAGTGAAAACTTTGACCTGTTGGAGGTGCTACATAAAAAGTCAAAAGGATCACCAACGTCACCAAGATTCATCCGCTGGTGACTCTGACTGGAGAATGGAGCAACACTGCTGTCACCTACCGCTCGCTTGACTAAAAATAACCCCAAATGAATGGACTTGGACAAAAATCATTATGTCTGTATTCTAGGAATGAATGGGTGTGAATGTGTTTCCTAGTAAAGCCTTGAGCACCGAGCAACAGGCGGGGAGGACTGCCATTGGCAGAGCGACCATGTTAACAGGTGGATCAAAGCTGACTGTCCCTGCTCTGTGTTTCCCCTCCAGGGAAATCTGAGTGGATGTCATTCTTCATAGGGCAGCTGTCAAACCAGTAAACATGCCTGCACTGCTGGATTATTATAGAGTGTAAGTCATTAGGAGAATCCCCTCAGGACAGGCAGAGCTTACTGCAAGCCACAGCTTGACAGAGGCTTGTGAGGGGGGCATGGTCTGCGCTGAGGGTGGGTTTGCTCAGTTTAACGGCTTATCTTTACGACGTCCGACATGTAAAACATCCAAAAAAGCCTACTGGAGATTTACTGCACAACATACATCGTGGATACTGTGAGGTGATGACTTTTTACTGTGATAAAATTATCCCAACGTGTGTGGGTGGCATTACATGAGAAAAACACATGGCTGAAGATGAAATAAGGTTGGCTCGCATTATATTTCTTATGTTTACTCTATAAATCAAAGGTCTCCAGGGGAAAACGAGCCTGCCTGCATGTATGTTTTAAGTGCTAAACACACTTGTCAGTTTAATAGCAACACATCATGTGACCCGCCATGGGCACTAAAACATTTATATAACCACACTGCGGCTGAAAGCTGCATATTGTGGTCTTTTTTTAATATACCGTTTTGAAAATTATAGGATATTATTCTAATAAAATCGAGTAGCAAACTCTGTGGCTGTGAAGTGAAGCCAATGCAGAAGTGTCAAAAAAACTGCAGTTCCTCAAACGTCCACTTGAGGCTGGCTACAGAACGAGTCAGTCTCCATAAGTCCCCATGTTAAAATGTCCAACTTCACAGCAGAAATAAACATGTTTACAGCCTGGTACAAAAAACTGTTTTGGTCTCTATAGCTAATTTCCCCGTTCATGACAACTGTACTGAGTCTGAAATTTTATAAAACTTGCTTGTTCAGATTATATTAAGACTTAAAGTTATGCAGAATTAACAGCCATGTCTCTGCTGATTTTTAGATTAACCGGAAGGCGTAGGAGGCTGGACTAACAACATGATGGCCACAGATTTTGAGCTTCAAAACATCTCTATGGTTCACATCACACATGCGCTGTCCATTCTTTATACTGTCAGTGAACGAAACACTAAAAAAAAAGACTTTTTTATCATGATTTCATATCAAGATTTTAGTAAATATCAGTGACTTATGGCAGAGGTCGCCACCTCCCTAGCAGCAAATGTCATGTTATTGAGGTGTGCGGCTCTTGTTTAGGCCGTCATCTGCTCACTAAATGAATCAATAAATGAGATGCGCCACATTTCCTGGGGGAATATCATCACATAATTGATTAAATGAAGAATAATGCTGTAATCAATACAGGCCTTTTTCACAGTAGACAATGGCTTGTTGCAATATTATTATTTAGCTGCCTCCAGTTTCTCCATCGTGTCACATGCGTGTGAGCACTAACACATGCATGGGATTTGGGTTCACATGCAAGTGCAGAAAACAGCATCTGCCCCTTACATTCAACCTCATATTTCGTCGGTGCTTGTGAATTAACACCATGACAAATTAATGCAGTCTCGCCGGGCTCAGGCTGCCTCGTTTTCATCTCTCTCTCTCTCTCTGAGCAGATGGAGACAGGTCCTTGAAATAGAAGATAGAGCAATTTACTGGAATCAGTACTGTGCTGGGGCTGGTGCACCACCGCGTGGGTTAGGGTGTGGAGCACTTCAGGAGGTCTGTGGATGCTGCAATATTGAGGCAAGATCATAAGGAGGGCAGTGATAATCTTTTGTCCAGGCTGGACTGTGATAAAAGAGCCCAGTGTGACAGATTTGGGTGGATGCAACAACAACTGCACTGTTACGACAATCACTCTTTAGAGCAAACTGTGGGACGCCCCTCAATCAACTAAGACATGAACTATAAAGGTCATATGGAGTCAGTTAGTTAGCTGTGGGCTACAACTTGAGCTTGTTTACATTTTGGTAAATTGGCACCATAAAAGTATTAATTAGTATTACTACTGGCACCGTGTAGTTCCTCTTTTTGCATTCTTGATATGGGACGGAAATAAAGTAACGATGCTTCAGCAAGTCGATCAAAGGTCTGTAAATCAGGAAGCCCTCTGCAAAAAGGATGTGAGTCTCTTCAAAGGGTTCTCCAGCCATGCATAGATCATACTCATCATGGCTGTCATTTCATTACTTCGATACTGAGGAAATCTTAAAAATGTGATGGTTCCTAAGCAACTTCTGGAGTTATATAGAGCGTCTTTTTCCTGTGATTTCTGTGAGGTCAATTTATGGACATCGAAGATAATGATATTCTCAGAAAGTGTGCGTCACACTGAATCTAAAAATGTGTGTATCATGTCTTTGTGCTCAGGTTTGGCTGACTGAGAACATTTTTTTTTTTTTTTACACAAATCGCATGAATTTGGCTCTGGGGTTTTAAAGAACCATAAAAACGTCCATGAGCTGTTTGTCACAGTCACTGCTGCAGGTCCAACTGCTGACGGTGTTATAAATGAGCCAAATCAATAACTAACCTCCCAGCATGCACCTTGCAGAGTAGCCCTAGTATTACATCTCACTTCATAGTTTGAAAACCTCCACTTTAGAGCAGCCAATGTCTGATCTCTATACATTTCTTCCTTTTCCGCAAAGATCAAAGACAGAGAGCAGGTTTTGAGTAATATTTTATGAATCACGATTCATAACCTGCCATCCTGGGAAAGCACAGATGACTCAATCAAAAGGATACGTGCCACTAGTCAGGACTTATGAGTGTAAATCATGTTGCTGCTGACGTGAAGATTTGGTCATGTTAACAAAGAAAGCAGTGTTTCAA
This sequence comes from Miichthys miiuy, assembly GCA_036365135.1. Classification (NCBI taxonomy): domain Eukaryota; kingdom Metazoa; phylum Chordata; class Actinopteri; family Sciaenidae; genus Miichthys; species Miichthys miiuy. Next base: position 7,105,661 of record CM071618.1, read on the forward strand.
CACTATGTGCAATAACTGTCCGTCTATTTTAATTTATTGCATACGACATAATTTGTCAAACCACCAACTTCAGTTTAATTCATTTCTTTTGTCATCTCGTGGTTTAACTTCAGGGAACATCTTCTGCTGTTTTTCACGTAAACATCTGCAGCCAGCAAAGATTATCACCAATGAACCACAATACAAAAAAAAACCAAAAAAATGCCTTTACAGTAGTCATGCTTCAGCTCACGCTGTTTTGCTTTCCAATCACACCAGCACCACTCAAGAAAAATCAATGCTCCGTGTGTTGAGTCAAGACGGATGAACTGAGTTTGAAGGCAACACATTCATCTAGTTTATAAATGCAAAACCATTCCCGCCTGCTAAGGAAACAAGGCAATAATACCATGTGCTGAACATGTGACTGTGGCCTGTGTTTATTTTAATGCCCGAGCTGAATAACAGATATGGCAGCATGTTTTCTGAACTTTCACCCACTAACTTATTTACTGAGCATTTATGTGCATTTCAAGGCTGCCGCTGAGACACACCCAGGCCTGCCAGACGAGAGAGAGAGATGCCATCCAACACGTACACATCAAAACAAGACAGGTTTGCATTGGAAAATGTTTTTGATGGATGGTTTAATATCAATGATGAACTGTTGAGACTCGCATGGATCACTCAGCACAAGGACAACTTCAAAGGAAGATATAACAGCCATAAGGTACTGACTCATTTTGTCCCTATAGAGATTATTTCACATGAGCATATTTTGTTTGTGACAGTCTGGATCCAATATGTATAAACACTGAAGCCTGGCAACTTTTGTATCGTGCTCCTCGTCGTTAAAAAATGCCTTCTCAAGGCCGAATTTGCACAATCACCAGGTGAGCTACGTCAAGGTGAGACAGGCCCAAAAAAAAAGTTCAGTTACTATAACGGGGGCGGCAGTAGCTCAGTCCGTAGGGACTTGGAGAGGCGCCAGTTCACCTCCTGGGCACTGCCGAGGTGCCGAACCCCTAACTGATCCCAGGGCGCCACGATGTTGCTGCCCATCACTCCATCATCACTCCACATTTTGCATGTCTGAGATCAAGTCAATCAGGTTCATCTTCTTCTTACAGTAACAGTTATACAAACACAATATTATTGTTCATCAGCCTTCAAAACGAGTTGTATCATGATGATAAGTACGACTGTGATTAAGTGAATCAGGTTCATCCTACAGTAACGGTAACACCAGGATTTATGCAGGAATCCTGAGGTTCAATTTATAATACCCTTTAATACCTGGTCATTCCCAGCGACAGGCCTCAGCCACAGTTTAAACTCTGGTTCATGGGTCCATTTCCCATGTTTAGTAAGCTTTCTTTCAGCAGGTAGCAGCAGTAGTAACCAAGGCAGTAGACACTGAGCGCGCTCAAAATGTTTACATTATGATGTCATTCATAGATCTAACTACATACAACAATCCTGCGTGTAACGTTGTGCAGTATGAAAAATTAGTCTACAGTCTATATATCAGGAATTAAGTACTTACAAAGGGCCTTAATTAGGTTGATTCACTGATACTACCCTGCAGACACCCTAATTACAGACACAATATTACCGTTTACCAGCTTTCAAAGGAGTTTTATCATGATAAGTTCGACTGTGATTAAGCAATTCATCAATATTTCAATCAACAGAAGTTCAAAGAGAGAAAAATGTTGATAGTTTATCAGACAAAAAAGCCAAAAGTTCCCTTGTTTCAACTAAATTGTGAGACTTTGCTGCTTTTTTTCATTTTATGTGCTTATTTTCTTCCAAACCCCAAAAATATTAAATTTGATGACTTCATGTTGGACTGGAAACCGCCCGTAGGTGTGAATATGAGCATGAAGTATTGGTTAATGTGTCAGCGACTTGTGCATGGTGTACCCCGCCTCTTGCCCAATGTCAGCTGGGATATGCTCCAGCCCCGCATAGACCCGATAAGGATAAGCTGCTACAGAAAATGGATGGATGGACTTCATGCTTTAGAAACAATCAAGAAATTAATTGATAATGATCATTAGTTGCATCCATAGTTGAAGGATTAGACAGCAGTCTACCATAATGATCATACTGCAGTCATGCCGATATGATTAGTCGATTTATTTTATTCTTTTTTTGTCTGCCTTATTCATTGTGAACTGAATACCTTTTGATTTTTGGATTGTTGGTTGGACAAAATGAGAAATTTGAAGACAGTTTACGGTCTTATGGTGTCTATTTTCTAACAATCCAAGCTAATTTTCATTAAAATAAGATAAATTATTGAGCTTTGTCTGATGTAACGTAAAACTGTGGAACAGAGTTAATCACACTGAAGATAGATCTGATTGTTTTATGTTATTTAGCATACATTTTTCCATCAGGAAATGATTGCTATTGATATTCTGATATGGATTTTTACCACAGCAACTAGCCCTGAATAACTGATGCTCTCAGTGAAGGGGTTAATGGAAATGTGACAGTCAAAGAAGCCCAGAAAGCATACAGACGGGTAATCAATGGGTGGAAAAACACCAGGGTGGGGTAGTTTATGCACGTGTGTGCCGTTTCCAACATGAATGAGAAAGAAAGCATGGTGAAGTCAGGTGGTCGCAGCGTTCAGAGGACGCTGTGTGTGCTCCAGAGATAACCTTCAACTTAAATTCTCAGCTTTATCTGGAGCTGTTAGCGGAGACAACACCCACTGCTTCACAATTCAGAGGCCTCTTTCTCCTCTAATAATAATAATAATAATAATAATAATAATAATAATAATAGCCAAGCTTCTTATTTTCCTCACACGTGGACGGCTTTTTGTCTCAGTAAGGCCGTCGATGCTGTGAATGTCACAGAAACTGTGCTGCATTTGGGGTTTTTAATGTCAACGTTTAATTTTAAACGGGAGAAGAAGATTTAAGCAAGGCCACTTTGTTATCTTCTGTGATGCTTTTTAATGAACCGCTGCTGATCCTCACATGGAAACAGGCCGTAAATACAGCTGTAAATCTGAGATAGACAGAAACTTGTACCCTTCAATAATGTTAAAAGCAGAATGAATTATCCTGTAATTATTTCTGCCACAAAAACACAGAAGCTTTCAACTTCCTGAGTTGTTTGAGCCTGCTCTGAACGCCTTTCCTTCTCAGACTCAACATTGTACGGATAGAGGGTTTGTAAATCTGTTTATATTCATCAAATTACAGCTGGAACAAGTAGTGGACTGACAGAAAATGTACAGTATGTACAACTATTTTGATAATCCATTCATCACCAAAGTAAAACTTAAAAACATTCCTGGGTTCTAAATTTGAAGAATTTGCTTCTCTTCTTTGTCTTAGATGATTGTAAATTGAATATTTTTAGTGTTTGGACTATCAATCAGCAGTGTTGTAGTCAAGACCAAGTCTGACCAGGACCAAAGTCTACAAGACCAGACAGTATGTGGCTTACTTAGGTAGAGAATATTCATGACAACTCTTTGGGTGAAGCGTGGTTGGTACACTGAGTCGCCTCATTAAGCGTCGCCTTGAAGTATTTACATCTGCTGTTTTGCAGATGAACTCTGTGTGGTTCAGGAAACCAACCAATTTTATTCCAGAAGATTTGGCTGATGTCTCCTCACAGACAGTTAATAAATAAATCAGACGAAGTCCAGATGAGACAGAGGCCTTTAAAAAGTGAGCCTTGAGCCTTGCCTCAAGACCAAGACCGATCTCAAGTACTACAACGCTGTCAATCAGACAAAAACAGACATTTTATAGACCAAATGATTAAGCAAATAGTCAAGAAGAGGCACAAATATCATGAATTTTAATAATTATTTGATGGTTCAAGGCTTGTGAGTAATAATAACTTTAATTATCAATGAATCAGTCGATTGCTTTCTTGAATAATTGATTAATTATCATCATTCTGTGTGTAAAACATCGGAGAAATGTGAAAAATCTCCATCACGGCTTCCTTAAACTGAAGGTAACATCTTCAAATCGCCTGTTTTACAGCTGACAGGAGGAGTTGGTTCCCCAAATAAAACTGAATTTCTATAATAGATGAGTTTCCCTTTATACTGGCTATATTTTTAATAAAGCTCCTGCTCTCTCTCTCTCATACCGGCATGGTTAGATGTCATTTAAGCTTCAGGTTGTAAAGTGAAGGTGTCAGACTGAATTTAAAAAAGGTCAGAGCGTGTCATAAACTTCCAATGTCAAGATCCTGGACTGAAACCCTCCAACTCAAACTGAAGCAGGCTTCGTGTGGGCTCAGCAGATCCACGGTTATGTGGCGTTTCAATGGTGTGATGGTGCAAAACAACATGTAGCAATAATGCCACATGCCTGGCTCGAGAATTACATAACAGAGCATGTCCAGCATGATCAAAGAGAAACTATTTATTTCCTGATCAAAGATCAGATGGGCTGCATTTAAAGGAAACGTGCCACACACACACACACACACACACACAAACAGACCAACCTGCTCTTTCCGTTTCTGCCAGCGGCCACACGGGCTCTCCTCCAAGATTTCACTCTCATCCTCGCTCTCCTCTTCCTTCCTCCGATCCTGATTTCCTCTCCGGGACGGACATCGTCATTTTAACGCTGTATATTTCCAGATTTTCAGTCCAGACCTTCTCCGCCTTCTCCTTGGCCCTCTCTTGCTCTTGAACTGTCTGTTGTGTTGTGGATCAGACGCAGAGACTGTCTGCGCAGTGAAGAACCCCCCCCCCCTCCTCTCCAGACGATACCAAGCCGCTCTCAGCCCTCTTGGCGCTCAAAACATCTTGCAGAGAATAAAATTGGATATTGCTTAACAGGGGCACTCCTCTGTCAGAAAGACGAGCCCACACCTCCTTCAGATCAACACCAACAGTGTGCACATTGCATGGTCGCTGGACGAGCCGAACGGGGTGGAAACATATATCCCAGACTTCATGCGCCCTGTAGGCTGCATGCAAAACAGCTTGCGAAATGCCTTTTTTCTGTTTTCAGGTCTCCGACACGAGTGGAAAAGATCAATGTGTGAAGCGAAACGGTTCCCAGTGAGTCCCCTCCTCCACCGCTCACCTCAGGTGTCTGTTTTTATTGCAGACGGTTCATTTTTCGACCATCTTCCACACGCATCATTGTCGGTGTTGTTGGATCTGAAGCCTGCCAGGCACGGTGCGCAGAGAGATGGAGTACCGTAAAGTCTCCAGTGTGTGCGCACTATATATTCAGGGTAGGCATAGAAACCGAGCCCGTCCTCCTGAAAGTTGGAATTAAAACAACTTTTACATGTTGTTTGGAGTCATTTTGTGCGTCTTTTTTGGTTGGTTTGCAAAACTTTCTGGTCATTTTACATCTCTTTGGTGTCATATTGTGTCCTTTTGTGGTCATTTTGCATCTATTCGTATTCTTTTTTTGTCTTTGAGGTCATTTCTCATTAATTTATGGTAGTTTTGCATCTTTTAGTAGTCATTTGTGTGTCTTTGTGGTTGTTTTGTGCCTCTTTACGGGTATTTTGTGTCTCTTTGTGGTAGTTTTGTATCTTTTAGTCATTGTTTTGTGTCTCTTTGTGTTAGTTTTGTATGTATTTGTGATTGTTTTGTGTCTCTTTATGAGGATTTTGCATTACTTTGTGATATTTTTTCATCTTTTAGTTTCATTTTCTGTCTCTTTCTTATAATTTAATTAGATACCCAACAAGAAATGTCAACACACACTACAGATAAAGGCTTTGGCCCAGGCCTGTGCCGAGTAGGCCCTTCAGTAATCCATCCGTGATACTACAACTGCATGCCAGCGGTGCTGTTTGCATGCCTGCATTAATTTAATGAATTATATTTCATGTCGTATTTTTTGTCTCAGCATGTTCATGATTGGTGTGTCAACTGTTTCTTATTTATTACGGCATAAACCCAAACCAAACCAACAAAACCTGCATTAAAAACCAGAACACGGCACCAGAAGGGCCTGGCTGATGTAATATGTTAATAAAAGAAAAGGGCCTCTTGTGTCTTAATAAGAACAGCATGTGGTCTAATGTGGAGGGTAACTCTGGCTGATTTATAGTTCACATATTTATTGTGTTGGCAAAAAAAGTGCCACTATCTTCTGTATGATTTATAATAACACAAGCCCTAAATGTCCGCAGTGGTCTGTAATTTCACATTGCCCATCAGAAGGTTCTACTGCTGAGCTACAACTAAAACCTACAAGACTTTAATGAAAAAGGACATTGAAGTTGAGCAAACAGACATTGCATTGATAATGATAATAAATACACAGGCCTACATACATTTAAACTAATGAACAATCTATCCTACATATAAAAGCATGATCATATTAATTGAAATATATATAAAATACAGCATTTAGTTAGAAAATTACACCCAGGTAATCAACATAAGTCCCATAATAGTTCTACTTTTAGAGAAAAGTTAATGTTATGATTCATCAGACAATAAAGATACCAAATCAACGTCACAGTTCCTTGACTCACTGACAGATACAAGGTTGGAGTCAAACCCTGGGCTGCTGCCTTTGTACATGAGGTGCACACACTACGTACTGAGCTAACCGTCAGTTTTTTTTAAGTTTACACTGTGCTCACATGTCCTGTATTCATAAATAAAATTGTGTTTAATCAAATTGCCATGAACTATTAGAAAATACACTATATAGGATAATACAAAACGATTAGTTCAAGACGGAGAAGGCAAGATTTGGCACTGATGGAAGGTCTCTGATGTTTTTTTTGTCAATATCATGGGGTACTTTAAAGCAACATGAACAAGAACTCTGTACCCAGAGCACAAAGTTAGTTTAATTAGTTTAATTATATGTTGACTATCTATGGAGGCAATGTTAGTTCATGAAATGGCTACAATATTTGGTGTGGCCCTGCTCTGTCTATGAAGGACCCTTACTGAAACGTGGAGTTAGAGGTTAGAACAGTTTTTCACCAGTTTTCAGGATTTTGTGGGCGGTCCTTAAAGGGTGGCTCGATGACACGCTGAGGCCACCCTGAGCGCCCCTTCACCCCTAGCAGAGAGATAGAGATTAATTCATCTCACTCAGAGTGTTTCAAAGTTACACACACCTGCAATCCTTGAGCTGAGAATTAATTTTTACCCGATTCTGACACCTAATTTCATAAACTTGTCGATATTTTTAATCATTCAAATTTGACTGGGTTGGTTAATAACACTTTCTTCTTTGGTCTGACAAACTCAGAACACAGATTTACTTACTTTACATAGACTTTAACTGTTTCTACTTTAAGTCATTTTCCTGAAAGAGCTTTTGTCATTGACTGTAGCTCCCAAACTGCCCCTAAAACATGCAACAGCATTGCCTGTCTGTCTGTAGTGTGTATCCTTTTGAGCACAATCCAGAAAGAATACGGTACTCAGTCTGTATTTCCAAGTATCAAGCAGAGGTTTAAATTACTTCATGAGAGCTTCTTCTTTAGTATAAATCTTGTTTGCCATCTAGTGGTTTTGATTTGAAAATACCTCTGGAGCAAAAGCTGTAATACAAGTCATTATGTGAGAGCACCATTCACAGAATTTACTTCATAATATTTGTTTGTTTTGAAAAATAAATGTTTTTATTTATGCTATATTTCACAGACTCTGCTCCATCACCAGCATGCTTTAAGTCTTTGTTTTATGGCTCCTCACTCACACACACACATTCACCGGTTAAACAGTTCAGTTATAATCACAGAACTGCTGATGAGATTTCATCTTGGCACGAGGAGCAGAGCAGACAATAGGCGCTGTCTCGACCAGACACGTCTGGGGCACAAAATGGTGTTTCAGGAATGGCAGCAAAATAGAGGGGAGGGACAGCGCCAACATAATAATGAGTAGTCATCATCAAAAGAACTACTTCCCCTTTTCCAAGTACAGTTTAGGTACAAACTGGAACAACACGGCTCTGAATGTATCATGACGATGAAAAGATTCCATGTTTAGTCTTCTCAGATCTGAGTTCTTTATTATGAATAATAGATCTGATACCAATGATTGATTATTCATGTTTCTCTGTATTGCCATAATTACAATAATTACTCCCAAGTGGGTTTTTCACATATTAATTATAATTAATTAATTAAATATATAATTTGCTTTGACGTCTATCAATTTATAAATAAAAAAAGAAGAAGATATATCATCTATGTATATGTATATACACGTATAAACACTGATTATTATATTATTATTCCACCATTATAAGAAAACAATCATGCAACTAATAAACATCTGTTGAGAAAGAAAATAATATTAATTTTGAGCAGCCTTCTTTGATGAGACACTTAAATAGATAAATTAAGGACTGTGCACGCTGAGAAGCAAGAAGTTTACTTTTCTAACTTTTATATTTACTGTGGTGCAATAATTTCAAAGACTGATACACATATTTAATCCAGTGGGTCATCGTCTGTTGTAGTAATCATCCTCTAAGTGTAATTAAGTAAGAGGTATCAGAGTCTTGGCTGAAGCAGACACGCTAAGAGACGACAACATAATTTAGATTATGTGTCCGGTACAATATGGAGAACAATAAACACTGATGCTGGCATTTAAATCAGTTAAATTCATATAAATTGAGGCACGAGTGGAAGCAATAGTAGGATTAGTGTGACATCTTGTGGTGCCGTGTTGAAGTTGCAATCATTTCTTTCCTTTCGACTAACTCAAGTTCCTTTAATCAGTTTTTTCTCCACAGCTTAAGCAAAATTCCACTGATTAGCTGTAGTAAGACTTGCCAGCTGATTACGATTGGACTCATCTACAGGTACTACTCGGAAAATTAGAATATGAATGTATTTCTGTAACTCAACTTTAAAGTTAAAATTTACACATTATATAGACAAATAGTATGTGAATCAATATATATTTCAAGCTTTTATTTGTTTTGATTTTGCTGATTAGGACTTCAGCTTCAGAAAACCTCAAATTCAAAAACTCAGAAAATTAGAATATTGCTTGAAATCAATAAAAAAAAAAAGGATTTTAAATACAAAAATGTCAGGCCTCTGAAAGTAAAATCTTGCATCTGTACTTAGTACTTGGTTGGGGCCCCTTTTGCACGAATGACTGCCTTAATCCGGCGTGGCATGGATGCTACCAGCTTGAGTATCTCAGGTGTTATGGAAGACCAACATGCTTCAATCGCGGCCTTGAGCTCTTCTTTATTGTTTGGTCTCTTCCCGTTCAACTTTCTCTTGGCAATGCCCCACAGATTTTCTATGGGGTTCAGGTCAGGTGAGTTTGCGGGCCAATCAAGCACAGTAATCCCATGGTTGTTGAACCGGGATTTTGTACTTTTGGCAGTGTGGGCAGGTGCCAAGTCCTGCTGGAAGATGAAGTCCACATCTCCATAAAGCTGGTCCGCTGAAGCAAACATGAAGTGCTCTAAAATGTCCTGGTAGACGGCTGCGTCTATACTGGACTTGATAAAGCACAGAGGACCAACACCAGCAGCTGACATTTATCCCCAAGTTATCACAGCCTGGGGAAACTTAACACTGGACTTCATGCATCTTCAATTTTGCGCCTCTCCGGTCTGAAAAAAAATCACAACACATGTTCTCTTCTATTTTCTTTTACACATACCAGCACTCATCGTGCATGTTGTGTCCATCCATTATAAAGTTCATGTCAGCAGCACAGATTTGACAGTAAACTGTAGTGACTCCATTGATCCATTTCAGTGCCACAGTGAGCTCACACACTGTCTGAGCCTGCATGTAATGAAAGTGGCATTCTTGCCGTACAGCAGTACAGCGTGTGAGGCCTCTAACGCAAGAGGGAATTGTGCCTTGTGGGTACCGTTAGCCACTGAGCTGTGTTCTGAAGTGACCTCCCTAGCAGGAGTGGTAGGTGACATACCACATTCAAGGAAGTGGTTCACCCAGGGAGGGTGAGGCTCCGCCATGGCACTTGGCTTTTGCTGACCCCTTCTCACGGTTGTTGTGGCGAAGTTTGTTCATCAACAGTCAGTGGAGACAAAGTGCACAGGAGTCCAAGAAGTCTTATGCTGATAAGTTTATTGAAGCTTGGCTGAGGAGAATGGAGGACTTATCTACATAAACTTGTTGAGAATATAGTGAAGGATGGTTCGTCTGAGCATATCACTCTGTAGACCAGTACCTAAAGCTGTTGAACCACTGAACTCTCAAATGTGCATTCACCTTTGTAATGAGGAGTTATGCACACAAGGCATCAGAATCTTGACTGAAGATACATTTTGAATCTTTCACACTAAGAGATGACAACATAATTTACATTATGTGTCCTGTACAATATTGAGAACAATCAACACTGATGCTGCATCCAAATCAGAAATTAAAATCATCTAGGATATTCTCCTACAAGAAGTTGAGTACGGAGGGAAGCATAATTTAAGATTTCGCACTTTGTTAATATGCAGATGTTTCATGTAAAGTCATGAGGCATGAGTGGAAACAGATACAACAGTAGGACTAGTGTGACATCTTGTGGTGCCTTGTTGAAGTTGCAATCATTTCTTTCCTTTCGACTAACTCAAGTTCCTCCTTGGTACCATGCGTGATAAAACAATTCAGTTACAGTTTTTAAACTCACTTGGAGTTACATTCTGGTTGTTTGATAATAAACACAGGCAAAAACATTGTTTGTGTATTAAACTTTATTCTCAGCTGGTTAATTCAATCCAATACCAATCAAATAGTAAGCACAGTTTTAAGTGAAGAGTTGTACAAGGAGCTGAGATGCAGAGACATATTTCAGTCTAATCATAGCTCACTACAACAAGAAGAAAATCAATGTATGCATTGTTATTTATTATTTGATTCCAGTTTATATAACAAGCAGGTTTACTGGTAAGTCAAGCTGATAATCAAAGATGACTTACACAAACAATGAATTTCAAATTCATCATTTTGAGCCTTTGGAGGAAGCAGAGCTCCAAATCTCTTCACATTCCCTGTACAGCACGAGTTTGCCATCATCAGTCAGCTGAAGACGGCACATATTACAGCTGGGCCTGACAGAGTTTGTGTTCCATCTGGGTGTGTCACACTGGTTGTACATGACCAGGTTGCAGTCTGCCTGCATGCACAGGCGGACAGCATCTGATCCATAGGTGTCTGAAGCCCACACAGGCTTCCAGCCATAGATAACAAAGTTGCCATCATCCTGCAGGCAGAAAAAAAGTTATACGACTGTTCTCTTGCATGTACTTTTACACGAGCAGCACTCATCATGCATACTGATAATTTGCCCAGAGAGCAGAATTATATATCAGTATATATCACTTATCAATATATCAGTTATTCACCTGGAAAATAGCCTTCCACTGTCCATTGTTGGAAATCAGGTAGTCTCCCTTGCGGAGCTCATCATTTTTGGACACGTAGTTCCTGCTCATGTTTCTACAACAAGAAGAAAACAAACAGAAAGCATGTGGTATAAATCTTAGACAATGAAAACATTTTTTGTGAGTTGGTTTGCCATTTCATTTGTGACTTTTTAATTGAATTGAACTTTAGGTTAGTTTATACCCACAATAAGTCTCATGCACTATAATATATATAAACTTCATGTCAGCAGAACAGATTTGACAGTAAACTGCAGTGACTCCATGCATTCTTGCACAGTAATGTATCCATCTGTTTAAAAGTATGGAACACTAACAGCCTTGAAAGTGCCCAGGCAGACTGCAAGCTGCCAAGCAGTAGTATGCATAGTAATTTATATTTTAAAATGCATGACTTTTTGCCATGTCATAGCCATTTATACCTTTACAACCAGTGTGTTTATGATGAAACTATTTGTTTACGAGAGCACATTGTTCTTCATAGATCCAGCCTCTCAATTTTGTTCTCAAAGTGCACCAGAGTGATGCATTTAATGTTAAAATGTACATTTTCTTTAGGGGCGGCAGCCCATAGACCCCAAACCTACTGTGATAAAATTTGATCTTCTTAACCACAAAGAGTTCATCTGCAAAACAGCATCAGAAGAAAACACACAGCATCCTTCAGTACGCTGACTGAGAGGATGGGACCATGTCTAACCCAAAGAGATTTGGCAAATATTAGTTACATGTTAGCTACCTAAGTAGGCTACTTACTGTCTGGTCTTGGTCTTGACTTGGTCTCGGTTTAGGTGGTCTTGCCTACAACACTGACAATAACGCGGCTCAGTGCCATTAAGTATCCCAGTTGCAGCCAATCACCGTGCACAGTAGCACGACCCCAAAATGCAGCAGTCAGTTTCCTGACATGATGTGTCAAAATATTTGCCGTACAAATATGCCGATATGCAAATATTGTTCTGAAGAAGCTGTCCTCTATCCGTAGAGACTTCTATGTTATGTACCTATCTGTTTTGTAAGGGCCTGTTCCTCAGTATGGTAGGATAATCTTGCCAAGATAACAACTGAACTTCAGTAGAACTCATTATCAAGTAAAAAGCTCAATTTTCATGCCAGGCGCAGGTAAAGAACTGTATGAATTTATGCTGCTTTCTTTTTTTTTGTGTGTCACACTGGTTGTATATGACCAGGTTGCAGACAGCCTGCATGCATAGATGGACAGCGTTCGATCCTGCAGTGTTTGAAGCCCACACAGGCTTCCAGCCATAGATAACGAAAACACCATCATCCTGCAGGCAGAAAAAAATCACATCACATGTTCTCTTCTATTTTCTTTTACACAGACCATGTTGTGTCCATCTTAGACAATGAAAACATGTTTTGTGAATTGATTTGTCATTTCATTTGTGACTTTTTTAAATTGAATTGCCTTTTTCCTTTCACATTAGTTTATACCCACAATAAGTCTCATGTACCTCTTATAAAGTTCATGTCAGCAGCACAGATTTGACAGTAAACTGCAGTGACTCCATTGATCCATTTCAGTGCCACAGTGAGCTCACACACTGTCTGAGCCTGCATGTAATGAAAGTGGCATTGTTGCCGTACAGCAGTACAGTGGGTAAGGCCTCTAACGCAAGAGGGAATTGTGCCTTGTGGGTACCGTTAGCCACTGAGCTGTGTTCTGAAGTGACCTCCCTAGCAGGAGTGGTAGGTGACATACCACATTCAAGGAAGTGGTTCACCCAGGGAGGGTGAGGCTCCGCCATGGCACTCGGCTTTTGCTGACCCCTTCTCACGGTTGTTGTGGCGAAGTTTGTTCATCAACAGTCAGTGGAGACAAAGTGCACAGGAGTCCAAGAAGTCTTATGCTGATAAGTTTATTGAAGCTTGGCTGAGGAGAATGGAGGGCTTATCTACATAAACTTGTTGAGAATATAGTGAAGGATGGTTCGTCTGAGCATATCACTCTGTAGACCAGTACCTAAAGCTGTTGAACCACTGAACTCTCAAATGTGCATTCACCTTTGTTATGAGGAGTTATGCACACAAGGCATCAGAATCTTGACTGAAGATACATTTTGAATCTTTCACACTAAGAGATGACAACATAATTTACATTATGTGTCCTGTACAATATTGAGAACAATCAACACTGATGCTGCATCCAAATCAGAAATTAAAATCATCTAGGATATTCTCCTACAAGAAGTTGAGTACGGAGGGAAGCATAATTTAAGATTTTGCACTTTGTTAATATGCAGATGTTTCATGTAAAGTCATGAGGCATGAGTGGAAACAGATACAACAGTAGGACTAGTGTGACATCTTGTGGTGCCTTGTTGAAGTTGCAATCATTTCTTTCCTTTCGACTAACTCAAGTTCCTCCTTGGTACCATGCGTGATAAAACAATTCAGTTACAGTTTTCAAACTCACTTGGAGTTACATTCTGGTTGTTTGATAATAAACACAGGCAAAAGCATTGTTTGTGTATTAAACTTTATTCTCAGCTGGTTAATTCAATCCAATACCAATCAAATAGTAAGCACAGTTTTAAGTGAAGAGTTGTACAAGGAGCTGAGATGCAGAGACATATTTCAGTCTAATCATAGCTCACAGCTGATCCCAATCAGGTTTACTGGTAAGTCAAGCTGATAATCAAAGATGACTTACACAAACAATGAATTTCAAATTCATCATTTTGAGCCTTTGGAGGAAGCAGAGCTCCAAATCTCATCACATTCCCTGTACAGCACGAGTTTGCCATCATCAGTCAGCTGAAGACGGCACATATTACAGCTGGGCTTGGCAGAGTTTGTGTGCCATCTGGGTGAGTCACACTGGCTGTACATGACCAGGTTGCAGTCTGCCTGCATGCACAAGCGGACAGCGTCTGATCCATCGGTGTCTGAAGTCCACACAGGCTTCCAGCCATAGATAACAAAGTTGCCATCATCCTGCAGGAAGAAAAAAAGTTATTCGACTGTTCTCTTGCATGTACTTTCACATGAGCAGCACTCATCATGCATACTGATAATTTGCCCAGAGAGCAGAAATATATATCAGTACATATCAGTTATCAATATATCAGTTATTCACCTCGAAAATAGCCTTCCACTGTCCATTGTTGGAAATCAGGTAGTCTCCCCTGCGGAGCTCATCATTTTTGGACACGTAGTTCCTGCTCATGTTTCTACAACAAAAACAAAACAAACAGAAAGCATGTGGTATAAATCTTAGACAATGAAAACATGTTTTGTGAGTTGGTTTGCCATTTCATTCGTGATTTTTTTAATTGAATTGAACTTTAGGTTAGTTTATACCCACAATAAGTCTCATGCACTATAATATATATAAACTTCATGTCAGCAGAACAGATTTGACAGTAAACTGCAGTGACTCCATGCATTCTTGCACAGTAATGTATCCATCTGTTTAAAAGTATGGAACACTTACAGTCTTGAACGTGTCACCCCAGACAGACTGCAAGCTGCCAAGCAGTAGTTTGCATAGTAATTTATATTTTAAAATGTATGGCTTTTTGCCATGTTATAGCCATTTATACCTTTACAACCAGTGTGTTTATGATGAAACTATTTGTTTACAAGAGCACACATTTCTTAATAGAGCCTCTCAATTTTGTTCTCAAAGTGCATCAGAGTGATGCATTTAATGTTAAAATGTACAATTTCTTTGGGGGAGGCAACCCATGGACCCCAAACCTACTGTGATAAAATTAGATCTTCTTAACCACAAAGAGTTCATCTGCAAAACAGCATCAGAAGAAAACACACAGCATCCTTCAGTACGCTGACTGAGAGGATGGGATCATGTCTCACCCAAAGAGGTTTGGCAAATATTAATTACATGTAAGCTACATGTAATTAATATTTCTACATGTAAGTAGGCTACTTACTGTCTGGTCTTGGTCTTGACTTGGTCTCGGTTTAGGTGGTCTTGCCTACAACACTGACAATAACGGTGGCTCAGAGCCATTAAGTACCCCAGTTGCAGCCAATCAGCATGCATAGTAGCACGACCTCCCCCAAAAACCTTGGTTACCATAGTAATGATCAGAATGGGTTTCCTGGTTTCCTAAACATGAACATAAAGCTGCTCTGTATCTGAAGAAGAGACTTCGACAATGAGGCCAGTCAGTGGAGAGAAAGTGTACATTCTTTTGTCTGTACTTGTTACTGAATTCCTCACTATGCACGATCACTCTCATTTCTCAAAGCTTGCCTTCTGCATGTGATGAGATTGCCATAAAATCTTTGTACCTTATTTAGGACAGAATCCAATTAAATCTTCACTTAAGGGTACAATATGTACGATTTGACACCGCAGCTCAAATTCAAAACACTGGAGGGCAGTCTCCTCCCTCCCCAGACTGCAGCTGATGCAGGTTGCCAGACTAAAGACACTGAACCTCCATGAGGGCAAAACGAGCACAAAAAGGTTTATTTCATAAAGCAGCTTCCATGTCTGAGTCTGACTTCAGTTAGTGCTGCAAAAAAAACAAGAAAAGTCAGAGAAAAGGCTCACTTCTTCCCCTGGGAAAGCAGCCTCCTTCTCGGGCAGTAAGAGCCAAGTAGGTCCTGCTGTTGATGATTATGTGATGTGATTTCAACACTTGAACTCAGTGACTTTATAACTTCCCACAGCGGTGTTGTAGGTAGTGTCTTTGCAAACTTTTACGTAGGAAATTTATACGTAGAAAAGTCACCATTACCTGCCCAAGATGTCTTATGTTGAAATGTTTATTGAAGGAGAAAGGAGGACTTATCTATGGGGTGCCGTTTGTAAAGTGGCTCACGCTGAAAATAACAGCAACATTTTGTCACATTTAGCTTTAAATAATGTTTAAAAAACTGGTGTGAATTTTTGAGAGTCACTTTTTTGCACATTTACAACAATATTTGTCAACTTAGAGATATTTTAAATATTTAAATCCAAATGTTAAATGTTAAATCTAAATGTTAAATCTAAATCTTAAGTCTAAATCTAAATGTTAAATCTAAATCTTAAGTCTAAATCAAAATGTAAAATCTAAATCTAAATGTTAAATCTAAATCTAAATGTTAAATTTGCATATTAGCATATTAGTTAAATATTTCGTTTCACCAAACATTTAGATTTAACATTTAGATTTAGATTTTACATTTAGATTTAATGTAGAACATCAACTCTGGTGAATGGAGCTAATTTAAACTTTTAATGTACAGTAGTTGCCTTTTTTTAAAAGGCAGGTAAACTAAATGCACAGAACATTTCTTCCTATCCGAGTTCATCTCGCGTGTCTTGATACTTGATTTGAACTCTTCTGTTTCACACTATCAGGATGGAGCATTAGGGGAACATGGGTATATTTTTCTGACTTGAATATTCCAGCGAAGACACACCGTATCAAATTATTTAGCAAAAACCAAACTCCTGATGGTGAAACTTGAAAATCAATGCAGCACAGACTGAAGTCAGACTCAGACGCAGAAGCTGCTTTATGAAATAAACCTTTGTGCTCGTTTTGCCCTCATGGAGGTTCAGTGTCTTTAGTCTGGCAACCTGCGTCAGCTGCAGTCTGGGGAGGGAGGAGACTGCCCTCCAGTGTTTTGAATTTGAGCTGCGGCGTCAAATTGTACATATTGTACCCTTAAGTGAAGATTTAATTGGATTCTGTCCTAAATAAGGTACAAAAATTAAATGGAAATCTCATCACATGCAGAAGGCAAGCTTTGAGAAATGAGAGTGAGCGTGTTTGCAGTGGGGCGGATATGCATAGTGAGGAATACAGTAACGTACAGAGAAAAGAATGTGCACTGTCTCTCCACTGATTGGCCTCATTGTCGAGGTCTCTTCTTGAGATACAGAGCAGCTTTATGTTCGTGTTTAGGAAAGCAGGAAACCAAACCCTGATGGTAAAATTTGAAAATCAAAGCAGAAGTGAAAACATGTGTGAGCAACAATTCCAACCTGGGGTTGGGTTTGGTTCAATTCTGCTATGTCATCACTCCTTATTAATGTTCCCTGAAGCCCTTTTTTGTTCAGAGTATATAAATCTAAATCTAAATGTTAAATCTAAATGTTAAATCTAAATCTAAATGTTAAATTTAAATCTAAATCTAAATGTTAAATCTAAATATAAATGTTAAATCTAAATCTAAATGTTAAATCTATGTATGTATTGCCACCAGAACGGCTCTGCTGATATTCTCCGCTAACGCTGATTCATTCATTGACATGTTTGCAGAGCGACCATGGTCGACAGTAGAGTGTACCGGGTCAAGGCGGGCGGGTGTAGGATCCTGCTGGCCCTTATGCATACAGGTCATAAGTCCCGCACTCTTCATTAGAGTGACACTAAAAACTCAAAGTACTCTTCAAATAAAGTTTCTCCAAACGTGTTTGTTATTATAGGTAGTTATTATCAGGATAATCCATGTCCAAGAGTCCATTTCCCCGGATAAGATGGGTTTTATTTGTTATTTGCCACTATAAACACACTCTGCCCTTAGAGCTTTTATTTTGGTACTTCCGGTTACCGGCTTTTGAATTTGCATATTAGTTAAATATTTAGTTTCACCCGAAACATTTAGATTTAACATTTAGATTTAACATTTAGATTTAGATTTAACATTTAGATTTAGATTTAACATTTAGATTTAGATTTAACATTTAACATTTGGATTTAAATATTTAAAATATCTCTAAGTTGACAAATATTGTTGTAAATGTGCAAAAAAGTGACTCTCAAAAATTCACACCAGTTTTTTAAACATTGTTTGAAGCTAAATGTGACAAAATGTTGCTGTTATTTTCAGCGTGAGCCACTTTACAAACAGCACCCCATAGATAAGTCCTCCTTTCTCCTTCAATAAACATTTCAACATAAGACATCTTGGGCAGGTAATGGTGACTTTTCCACATATAAATTACTTGGCTCTTACTGCCCGAGAAGGAGGCTGCTTTCCCAGGGGAAGAAGTGAGCTTTTTCTCTGACTTTTCTCGTTTTTTTTGCAGCACAGAGTCCATTTCCCTAGATAAGATGGGTTTTATTTGTTATTTGCCACTATAAACACAATCTGACCTCCTCAAGCTTTTATTTGGTACTTCTGGTTACCGGCATTTGAATTTGCATATTAGTTAAATATTTAGTTTCACCTAAAACATTTAGATTTAACATTTAGATTTAGATTTAACATTTAGATTTAGATTTAGATTTAACATTTAGATTTAATGTTGCACACTGACTCTGGTGATTGGAGCTAATTTAAATTTTTAATGTACAGTAGTTGCCTTTTTTAAAAGGCAGGTAAACTAAATGCACAGAACATTTCTTCCTACCCGAGTTCATCTCGCGTGTCTTGATACTTGGTTTGAACTCTTCTGTTTCACACTATCAGGATGGAGCATTAGGGAACATGGGTATATTTTTCTGACTTGAATATTCCAACGAAGACACACCTTATCAAATTATTTAGCAAAACTCCTGATAGTGAAACTTGAAAATCAATGCAGCACAGACTGAAGTCAGACTCAGATGCAGAAGCTGCTTTATGAAATAAACCTTTTGTGCTCGTTTGCCCTCATGGAGGTTCAGTGTCTTTAGTCTGGCAACCTGCGTCAGCTGCAGTCTGGGGAGGAGGAGACTGCCCTCCAGTGTTTTGAAATTTGAGCTGCGGTGTCAAATCGTACATATTGTACCCTTAAGTAAAGATTTAATTGGATTCTGTCCTAAATAAGGTACAAAAATTAAATGGAAATCTCATCACATGCAGAAGGCAAGCTTTGAGAAATGAGAGTGAGCGTGTTTGCAGTGGGGCGGATATGCATAGTGAGGAATACAGTAACGTACAGAGAAAAGAATGTGCACTGTCTCTCCACTAATTGGCCTCATTGTCGAGGTCTCTTCTTGAGATACAGAGCAGCTTTATGTTCGTGTTTAGGAAAGCAGGAAACCAAACCCCTGATGGTGAAACTTGAAAATCAAAGCAGAAGTGAAAACATGTGTGAGCGACAATTCCAACCTGGGGTTGGGTTTGGTTCAATGTCATCACTCCTTATTAATGTTCCCTGAAGCCCTTTTTTTGTTAAGAGTATATTAATTGGTTTTCCAGGTTGTACAAAGTACAAGGATTAGTGTGACATCTTGTGGTGCCTTGTTGAAGTTGCAATCATTTCTTTCCTTTCGACTAACTCAAGTTCCTCCTTGGTACCATGCATGATAAAACAATTCAGTTACAGTTTTTAAACTCACTTGGAGTTACATTCTGGTTGTTTGATAATAAACACAGGCAAAAGCATTGTTTGTGTATTAAACTTTTTTCTCAGCTGGTTAATTCAGTCCAATACCAATCAAATAGTAAGCACGGTTTTAAGTTAAGAGTTGTACAAGGAGCTGAGATGCAGAGACATATTTTAGTCTAATCATAGCTCACTACAACGAGAAGAAAAATCAATGTATGCAGTGTTATTTATTATTTGATTCCAGTTTATATAACAAGCAGGGTTACTGGTAAGTCAAGCTGATAATCAAAGATGACTTACATAAACAATGAATTTCAGATTCATAATTTTGTGCCTTTGGAGGAAGCAGAGCTCCAAATCTCTTCAGATTCCTTGTACAGCACGAGTTTGCCATCATCAGTCAGCTGAAGACGGCACATAGTAGAGCAGGATCTGTCAGTCCTCGTGTTCCATCTGGGTGTGTCACTCTGGTTGTACATGACCAGGTTGCAGTCTGCCTGCATGCACAGGCGGACAGCGTCTGATCCATAGGTGTCTGAAGCCCACACAGGCTTCCAGCCATAGATAACAAAGTTGCCATCATCCTGCAGGCAGAAAAAAAGTTACTTGACTGTTATCAGAATGAACATTTCCAAAAACATATTCTCTTGCATGTACTTTTACACAGACTTAAGTTATTCACCTGGAAAATAGCCTTCCACTGTCCATTGTTGGACATCAGGTAGTCTCCCTTGCGGAGCTCATCATTTTTGGACAAGTAGTTCTTGCTCATGTTTCTACAACAAGAAGAAAGCATGACGTGTCCATCTTAGACAATGAAAACATGTTTTGTGAGTTGCTTTGCCATTTAATTTGTGATTTTTTAAAATTGAATTGCACTTTTTTTCTTTTACATTAGTTTATACCCACAATAAGTCTCATGCACCGATTATAAACTTCATGTCAGCAGAACAGATTTGACAGTCCACCCAAAAGAAAACACACACCATCCTTCAATACGCTGACTGAGAGTGATGGGACGCTTCACCCAGAGAGAGATTTTGGCAAATATTAGTTATATCTGAGTAGGCTACTTACTGTCTGGTCTTGGTCTTGTCTCAGTCTCGCACTGCCTTGGTCCTGACTTGGTCTCGGTCTAGGTGATCTTCCTACAACACTGACAATAATGACAGGTCAGTGCCATTAAGTATCCCAGTTGCAGCCAATCAGCGTGCACAATAGCACGACCTTCCCCTGAAGAATGTAGCAGTCAATAATACACCTGTCAGTGTCCTGCTATGATGTGTCAAAATATCTGCTGTACAGATATGCTGATATGCAAATATTGTTCTGAAGAAGCTGTCCTCTATCCGTAGAGACTTCTATGTTATGCACCTATCTGTTGTGTCTAAAGAGTGAGACAGCCCTGTCCTCTGACCTTAGTTACCATAGTAATGATCAGAATGGCGTCTGCTTTCCTAAACACAAACATAAAGCTGCTCTGTATCTCAAGAAGAGAAGTCAGTGTTGCTGTAACAATCTAAGATTTAACAATATCCCTATAGTGACCTCAGGACATACGTTTGACTCTGTGTAACCCCATATGTGGCATGCCAGAATAGAAAATTCCCTCAGTGTGATGTTCTTATAGTTCTTTTAGTCTTCTTAACCTCAATTTCTTAACAAAAACATACTTATTTATTACACTTTTTGACTATGGTTTACAGCTTATCCTAACTCATAGCTGTCATTTGTTGCCCTACTTGGGTAGTAAATTTATGTCCGGTATAACTGGCTGCTATTCATATGACTCTCTATGGCAAGTTCTACTTTAACTTATGCAAAGCTAGGATAAGGGCCTGTTCCTCAGTATGGTAGGATAATCTTGTCAAGATAACAACTGAACTTCAGTAGAACTCATTATCAAGTAAAAAGCTCAATTTTCATGCCAGGCGCAGGTAAAGAACTGTATGAATTTATGCTGCTTTCTTTTTTTTGTGTGTCACACTGGTTGTACATGACCAGGTTGCAGACAGCCTGCATGCATAGACGGACAGCGTTCGATCCTGCAGTGTTTGAGGCCCACACAGGCTTCCAGCCATAGATAACGAAAACACCATCATCCTGCAGGCAGAGAAAAAGTTATTTGACTGTTATCAGAATGAACACATGTTCTCTTGTATTTTCTTTTACACGGACCAGCACTCATCATGCAAAGGTTTGCCATTTAATTTATGTTTTTTTTTTTAACTGAATTGTACTTTTTCCTTTCACATTAGTTTTTCCCTACAATAGAGCGACAGATTTCACAGTAAACTGCAATAACTCGATGCATTCTTGCACAGTAATGTATGAATCCATCCATCAGTTTAAAAGTAACACTGACTTACTAACTTACTTACTCAGTAAGGAACACTTACTTATATACTGGGGTTGACAGTACTGCATTTTGCTCTCAGATGCCTTGTGTCGCCTCTACATTATACAGCATTGCCTGTCTGTCTGTAGTGTGTATCCTTTTGAGCACAATCCAGAAAGAATACGGTACTCAGTCTGTATTTCCAAGTATCAAACAGAGGTTACTGTTTACCTCATGAGAGCTTCTTCTTTAATATAAATCTTATTTGCCATCTAGTGGTTTTGATTTGAAAATACCTCTGGAGCAAAAGCTGTAATACAAGTCATTATGTGGGAGCACCATTCACAGAATTTACTTCATAATATTTGTTTGTTTTGAAAAATAAATGTTTTTATTTATGCTCTATTTCACACACTCTGCTCCATCACCAGCATGCTTTAAGTCTTTGTTTTATTACTCTGAATATATCATCACAATGAAAAGATTCCATGTTTAGTCTTCTTCTCGGATCGGAGTTTTCCCAACTTTATTATGAATAATAAGTCTGTAGGCCTACTTTAAGAGCAGATCTGATACCAATGATTAGTCATGTTTTTCTGTATTGCCATAATCACAATAAATACTCCCAAGTGGGTTTTTCACATACAATGAATTTACGTTGACGTCTATAAATTTCTAAATAAAAAAAAAGGTCTTTTCGAATTATAATCATAATTATCACCTTTTTTCTCAACATGAACACAAACAGATCCAACAACACACAGAAGCCACAAGAACCAAATCTTTAACTTAGGTACCTGTTATGTGATGTACGATATATAAATGGGAAGATATATGATACACATATTTAATCCAGTGGGTCTCATCATCTGTTGTAGTAATCATCTTCCAAGTGTAATTAAGTAAGAGGTATCAGAATCTTGGCTGAAGCAGACACGCTAAGAGACGACAACATAATTTAGATTATGTGTCCAGCGCAATATGGAGAACAATAAACACTGATGCTGGCATTTAAAATAGTTAAATTCATACAAGGTGAAGCACGAGTGGAAGCAACAGTAGGACTAGTGTGACATCTTGTGGTGCCTTGTTGAAGTTGCAATCATTTCTTTCCTTTCGACTAACTCAAGTTCCTCCTTGGTACCATGCATGATAAAACAATTCATTTACAGTTTTTAAACTCACTTGGAGTTACATTATGGTTGTTTTATAATAAACACAGGCAAAAGCATTGTTTGTGTATTAAACTTTATTCTCAGCTGGTTAATTCAATCCAATACCAATCAAATAGTAAGCACAGTTTTAAGTGAAGAGTTGTACAAGGAGCTGAGATGCAGAGACATATTTCAGTCTAATCATAGCTCACAGCTGATCCCAAGCAGGTTTACTGGTAAGTCAAGCTGATAATCAAAGATGACTTACACAAACAATTAATTTCAAATTCATCATTTTGAGCCTTTGGAGGAAGCAGAGCTCCAAATCTCATCACATTCCCTGTACAGCACGAGTTTGCCATCATCAGTCAGCTGAAGACGGCACATATTACAGCTGGGCCTGACAGAGTTTGTGTTCCATCTGGGTGTGTCACACTGGTTGTACATGACCAGGTTGCAGTCTGCCTGCATGCACAAGCGGACAGCGTCTGATCCATAGGTGTCTGAAGCCCACACAGGCTTCCAGCCATAGATAACAAAGTTGCCATCATCCTGCAGGCAGAAAAAAAGTTATTCGACTGTTCTCTTGCATGTACTTTCACATGAGCAGCACTCATCATGCATACTGATAATTTGCCCAGAGAGCAGAATTATAATATCAGTTCTTCACCTGGAAAATAGCCTTCCACTGTCCATTGTTGGAAATCAGGTAGTCTCCCTGAGCTCATCATTTTGGACATGTAGTTCCTGCTCATGTTTCTACAACAAAACAAAACAAACAGAAAGCATGTGGTATAAATCTTAGACAATGAAAACATGTTTTGTGAGTTGGTTTGCCATTTCATTTGTAATTTTTTTTTTTAATTGAATTGAACTGTTTTCTTTTACATCAGTTTATACCCACAATAAGTCTCATGCACTGATTATAAACTTCATGTCGGCAGAACAGATTTGACAGTAAACTGCAGTGACTCCATGCATTCTTGCACAGTAATGTATCCATCTGTTTAAAAGTATGGAACACTTACAGCCTTGAACGTGTCACCCCAGTCAGACTGCAAGCTGCCAAGCAGTAGTATGCATAGTAATTTATATTTTAAAATGCATGACTTTTTGCCATGTCATAGCCATTTATACCTTTACAACCAGTGTGTTTATGATGAAACTATTTGTTTACGAGAGCACAACGTTCTTCATAGATCCAGCCTCTCAATTTTGTTCTCAAAGTGCACCAGAGTGATGCATTAAAATGTACATTTTCTTAAAACGTATCCTAAACAATGTGATAAAATTTGACTTCCTAAACCACAAAGAGTTCATCTGCAAAACAGCATCAGAAGAAAACACACAACATCCTTCAGTACGCTGACTGAGAGGGATGGGACCACGTCTCACCCAAAGAGATTTGGCAAATATTAGTTACATGTTAGCTACCTAAGTAGGCTACTTACTGTCTGGTCTTGGTCTTGACTTGGTCTCGGTTTAGGCGGTCTTGCCTACAACACTGACAATAATGGCAGCTCAGTGCCATTAAGTATCCCAGTTGCAGCCAATCAGCATGCACAGTAGTGGGACTCACCCTTTAAAGAATGCAGAAGCTAAATAAAGATAAGGTTTTATTCTGGGTAATTTCATTTTTCAATAATGAGGCCAGTCAGTGGAGAGAAAGTTCACAGGAGTCCAAGGTGTCTTATGTTGAAATGTTTATTGAAGGAGAATGAATGAGGTACAAAAATTAAATGGAAATCTCATCACATGCAGAAGGCAAGCTTTGAGAAATGAGAGTAAGCGTGCATAGTGAGGAATTCAGTAACAAGTACAGACAAAAGAATGAGAACAGTTTTTTTGTTGTTTTTCTGTTCTGTATTACACATCGTGAAATCTGGAGGACATAACAAGCAAAGAAGGAACTAATTTCTTACAGCAGAGACGAGCTTGAAGCAAGACTGAATCAAAACACAAAAACAATAAGTCGCTCCAGACCTCCAAACTTCATGTGGCCTTCAGATTAGCTCAAGAACAGTTTGTAGAGAGCTTCATGGAATGGGTTTCCATTGCCGAGCAGCTGCATCCAAGCCACACATCACATCAAGTGCAATGCACAGCGTCGGATACAGTGGTGTAAAGCACGCCGCCACTGGACTCTAGATCAGTGGAGACGCGTTCTCTGGAGTGACGAATCGCGCTTCTCCATCTGGCAATCTGATGGACGAGTCTGGGTTTGGCGGGGTTGTTTTTCAGGAGCTGAGCTTGGCCCCTTAGTTCCAGTGAAAGGAACTCTGAATGCTTCAGCATACCAAGAGATTTTGGGATGAATTATGAGAGATGAGTGTAAAAACATACTGCTGAAGTGCAGCTGTTTCATATTTCATATTTCACACTGTTAAATTTCACAATATCAGGGTGGAGCATTAGGCGAACACGGGTATATTTTTCTGACTTGTGTATTCCAGCGAAGACACACCATATCAAATTATTTGGCAAAACCAAACTCCTGATAGTGAAACTTGAAAATCAAAGCAAAGGTGAAAACAAGTGTGAGCAACAGTTCCCAGAAGACAGAGTGAGCGTGCCAAACCCTTAACCCAGATTTGAGGAGTGAAAGAAACTGAAAACAGGACGAATCTGAAGCAGAACTTCATTTTCCTTTTGACTAACTCAAGTTCCTCCTTGGTACCATGCATGATAAAACAATTCATTTACAGTTTTTAAACTCACTTGGAGTTACATACTGGTTGTTTTATAATAAACACAGGCAAAAACATTGTTTGTGTATTGAACTTTATTCTCAGCTGGTTAATTCATGCACAGTAATGTATCCATCTGTTTAAAAGTATGGAACACTTACAGCCTTGAACGTGTCACCCCAGTCAGACTGCAAGCTGCCAAGCAGTAGTATGCATTGTAATTAATATTTTAAAATGCATGACTTTTTGCCATGTCATAGCCATTTATACCTTTACAACCAGTGTGTTTATGATGAAACTATTTGTTTACGAGAGCACAACGTTCTTCATAGATCCAGCCTCTCAATTTTGTTCTCAAAGTGCACCAGAGTGATGCATTTAATGTTAAAATGTACATTTTACGTAACTTTGTTACTTACTGTCTGGTCTTATTCTGGGTAATTTCATTCTTCGACAATGAGGTCATGACATGTAAGATAAAACATTATCTTACATTTATTAAATCATAAAATGAATATGCTGTGTCTTCAGAGATTAAGGAAACATGCTCTATTAAAATGCAAGCTTCTTGATAAATTACTATAGTCAGTATGTTTCCTATTTTGAAATCTGCCGTCTGTTTGTGTTTTGTTCTGTGTGTTTTAATTCACGCCGAAGCTCCAGGCTGCCAGGTTTACAACCATGGAAGCAAAAAAAGTGAATCAACGGAGTGAATGTTAGAGTCTGCCCAACCTAAAAAGCTCCATGAGCAGACACGTGGTAAAACACGGTAAATATTGGGGTGATTTGAAAGATTAAGACGTTTAGAGCCCAGAAGGAGTCAGAGTGCCTGTTTTTATTTCAGTGGGTTTCCACCTGATTTCCTCTGTGAATGTTGGAAGTTATAAAGTCACTGAGTTCAAGTATTGAAATCACGTCACATAATCATCATCGGTAAACAGCGGGACCTACTTAGCTCTTACGGCCCGAGAAGGAGGCTGCTTTCTCAGGAGAAGAAGTGAGAACTTTTCTCTGACTTTTCTCGTTTTTTTGCAGCACAGACTGAAGTCAGACTCAGACGTGGAAGCTGTTTTATGAAATAAACCTTTTGTGCTCGTTTTGCCCTCATGGAGGTTCAGTGTCTTTAGTCTGGCAACCTGCGTCAGCTGCAGTCTGGGGAGGGAGGAGACTGCCCTCCAGTGTTTTGAAATTTGAGCTGCGGTGTCAAATCTTACATATTGTACCTTGAAGTGAAGATTTAATCGGATTCTGTCCTCAATAAGGTACAAAAATTAAATGGAAATCTCATCACATGCAGAAGGCAAGCTTTGAGAAATGAGAGTGAGCGTGCATAGTGAGGAATTCAGTAACAAGTACAGACAAAATAATGAGAACAGTTTTTTTGTTGTTTTTCTGTTCTGTATTACACATTGTGAAATCTGGAGGACATAACAAGCAAAGAAGGAACTCATTTCTTACAGCAGACACGAGCTTGAAGCAAGACTGAATCAAAAACACACTTTGCCTTTAGAGATTTGCCTTTTTTATATTTCTATATTTACAAGTGACGCTTGGATGAGAGCTCTTTAGGAAATTCACATATCAGAGTGACCAAACAATAGTAAAATAAGCATGCAACAGGGTGAACTACAGATTCTCCAGGTGCTATATTTTGAAGCAGGTTACTTTACGCGCTAACTAGCCAGTAGATACAGCCAACAGTGTCGGAGCTCCACTGTTGTAACTCATTTTTTTGCAGTGCTCTGTCCTGGCTGTCCTCATTTCCTGAAACAAGAGAGAAAACACATTCAGATGTCTGCTCAGGCACCATAAGTATTAAGTGAGGGATAAGAGTTGTATGATGTATTTTAATAGATGTTTGTGTCATGCTTTATGTCATCAAAGAAGTTTCAGAAGTTTGCAATAGGCAATAATAAGACAGGAAATGAGCAACAGTACCTCTGTGAGTCTCGGTTTCTGGATACAGTGCACATATGGCTTGGGGTTCATTTCCATCCTGTCATTTGCAGTCTTGTAGCAAACAGCACAGTCCATCAGAGGCTGTGAAGTCATTAAAAACATTGTTGATGTTCTGAGTTCTGTACTTCTGATTTGAATCGAATGCTTCTCAAAATTCACTCACTCTGTCATTCCTGAAGGGGCATCTCTGAGGGTTTGAGTCAGTTGTTCCTTTGGCACACCTGGTGGGCTTCAGGTAAAAGTGGTGGTAGAGGTATTTCACACCGAATCCAGACTACGAAGAAGAAGAGAGCACAGGGTCAGTTTAACATGAGCTATGAAGCAGCAAATTAAAGATAATACAGTGTAAATATGTAAATATGTATATATGCATGTAATAGTGTTAACATATATTATAATTTGCGATTAATTAATGTGTAAATCACTCTAATGTTGCAGTTAGTAAAGATGTATATCTGTATTTCCTTTATGTATTTGTTGGTATGAAGACATATTACTGGTAAAGGCTGCAAACAATCAACATGGACTTTTTTTGTCAAAGGAATGAGCCGCCCTAGTTTACCTTTGACTGGCCACTGCTCGTTGGCTTTATTGATTGGGTTGTTTATGTTTGGGCATGAGGACTGAGACTGGTTAGGGTCAGGGTAAGCCATCCAAGGATCTATGGCATGCCCCAGTTTTAGTTTCTTTATCTTTAAATGCTGTGTACATTCAAATTTAAAGAAAAGCTGTTATGACTCAACAAGTCCGCTATCGGATTTGCATATGCTTTTCAGAAAGACAGATCAAAGAAACCAGGACAGTTTACTGGCATCATGTTACAGGATTTCTGGGTAATGACATTTAAATTTTTACTGTAGTTGCCTTGATCATGATTAATTATTAAACTCTTTTTTAAAAGGCAGGTAAACTAAATGCAAAGCGGAAGCAAAATATAAACCAGCAGAGCATTTCTTCCTAGTTCATCTCGTGTGTTTTGATACTTTGGTTTGAATGCTTCTGTTTCTGCTTTGTCAGCTCACATTTGTCTTGATTGCTTAATAATCTTGTGGGAGCTGTTGTGTAAAAACATGTAACATGTAAAAGCTGAAGTGCAGCTTCTTCATAAACTAAACTCCTGATGGTGAACCTTGAAAATCGAAGCAGAAGTGAAAACAAGTGGGAGCAACAATTCCCAGAAAACAGAGTGAGTGTGCCAAACCCTTAACCCAGATCTGAGGAGTGAAAGAAACTGAAAACAGGACGAATCTGAAGCAGAACTTCAGTCATCTTTCATACTTTTTAAGATTACAATTAAATGTTTGGCTGTTTAGTTTGAAGTAGATCTTTTCGTGTTCTCCTGGGGTTGGGTCTGGTTAAATTCTGCCATGTCATTACTCCTTATTAATGTTCACTGAAGCCCTTTTAAATGTTGGAACAAACAGAAAATGTCATAAGCAGCAACATACAGCTTATTTCTTCAGGACAGGAACTGAAAAGAACTGAACACAGATACCAGATTTACCTCAATTTCTGACTTCTCCAGACTTCTTAAGAAGCGAAAATGGTGGTGCACCCCGGCATGAGAGTTGAGTTGCTCCAACGACAGATCCACTCCCTTCTTGTAACTATCGGGCAGCTCATCGTAAGGATCCTGTGCATCGGCAGAGTACAGCACAGCTCCGGCACAAACCAGCAACAGCAATCCAGCAGCCATTCTCCTCCAAATGTGTGAGGAGAGCAGTTCGGCTCAGAGGGTAAAGACCCTCCTCTCTGCGCGGGATCAATACTCACATCCAAAACAAGTCCTATTATGGTTGTTGAGTAAGAAGGGGAACTACACACAGTAACCACACAGTGTTTAATTCCTGCTGTAGCCCAAAGGACGCAGATTAAAGCTTGAAACAGAACACATTCTCAACAGGGAAGCTGCTTGCCAGAAGTAGGATTAAACTCCTTTCCCCTTAATGTTATTACAATGTAAACTTGGATTAGTAATTTAAGTTCTGGAAACAAGACCAACATTCCTTTAAAAGCCTTGACCCCAGGACAAATAGAAGGGTCAGCGGTAATCAGTGGGTGAATGAACTCTTTTGGCTCTGCCTCATCAGCTCCCCTGTTGTTCCATTAGCAGGAAAGTGGGTCACTTATCGGAAATGTTTCTTCTTCTTTGTATATAGTCGATAGAGTGGTTAATGAAATTGTTTATTCTTAAATGAAACTGACCAACAAGAACAAAACAACTCCAACTCCTTTAAGCGGCATCGGTGGGAAGAAGTACTCTGAAATAAAAGTTTTAAAATATAATGACAGTCCTGCATCTGAAAGTAAAAGAACAATACTGAGCAAGTTGTACTTTAGTTCTCACACGTTAAATGCAATGCATACATTCTTTAATGCAGTAGTCAAGGTGGAGCTAGTTTGACCTACTTTATACACAGTTCAGTAGTTTAACAGAGAGGAATGGGCCTCCGATGGGCGTGTGGTGATTAATGAAAGGAAAGAAGATGCAAAGGTTCTGTTATACAAATCTGCATTCATTTTTTGCTTTATATTTTTGTTTGTAGCATTTCTGCAATGTATCATAGTAGCTGTGTTCCCTTAAAATGAGACAATATTTACTAGGTTATTGTCCATCTGTGGACACGAATGATCAATTCAGTCAAATATCGAATTTTACGTCTTGATATTTCATTTAAACTTGAAGGATTTTTATGTGCCAAAACAAGTAAAAGAACCCAGTGTTCGCCACAAACACGAGAAAAAGGATCACATGAAAGCTTTAAGACAACATTTTGTAACCAGCTGCAGGAATTTCCTCCCATTAGTGAGGGCAGTCGCTGATGTTTGGGTGATAAGGATAAGCTCATAGTCTGTGTTTCATCCCAAATGTTATGCACAGCAACCATTTAAGTGAACAGAATAATTTATTAAGTACAACTCAGTGTAAGCAAACTGAACTGGGTTATGTCAGCAATCAAGATGCCAGGAAGACCTGAAAGAAGAAACAGAGGCGGGCCAGCACAACACACTGTCTCATGTTGAAACTAAGAGGCAACCTCCGTGCATGTGAAGTGAAGCCAATGCAGAAGTGCCAAAACTGCAGTTCCTCAAGCTCAAGGCTGGCTACAACCCCATTTTAAACCCCCATGTTAAAATGTCCAACTTCACAGCAGAAATAAACATGTTTACAGCCTGGTACAAAAAACAGTTTTGGTCTCTATAGCTAATTTCCTCGTTCATGACAACTGTACTGAGGGTGAATTTATATATAACTCACCTGTTCAAATTATATTAAGGCTTAAAGTTATGCAGAATTAACAGTGCGGTAGTGCTGATTGACAGGTGGGTGATTACAGGTGTCTTGTTTGAGCACGCAGGCATCATTCAGCCCGCCTCAGGTCTAATGGTGATTCACATCTTGGCTGATTTTTAGATTAGCCTGGAGCTGGAAGAGGCAGGGCAGCCAACACGACTCAGTGCAGTTGTCATAAACAAGGCAATTATATATATATATTTATTTATTTTTTGTAAAGGCATGTTGGTTGGCCTGCCTCTCTCACCGTTGAACCTGAGGCGGGCTGAATGACACCTGCACGCTCAAACAAGCCATCTGTAACAGCAGCCACCTGTCAATCAAAGCTACCGCACTGTTAATTATACATAACTTTAAGCCTTAATATAATTTGAACAGAGTGATTATAAATTCAGACTCAGTACAGTTGTCATGAACGGGAAATTAGCTATAGAGACCAAAACTGTTTTTTGTACCAGGCTGTAAACATGTTTATTTCTGCTGTGAAGTTGGACATTTTAACATGGGGCTTATGGAAGTCACATTTCACAGCCACGGAGGTTGTTGCTTGATGTGTACACATATCTGACCAATAAAAGTAATTCTAAAGAAAAACACACTTTGAAAAAAACTTTTGACTGTTTACAAATGAAACTTTATTGATCCCTTTTGTTAAACAAATTCAAACTTTTTCTGCATAAATTGCTGAAGATGTGAGACAAAAATCGGACTCAAATGTGACAGAAAATGTACCGTATTACAGAAAATCTACTTAAAAATGAAGTATCAATCTGCTTTTAGTTAAAAAACGATGACAAAAATAGCTTCAAGAGCACAAAGAAACACAGAAAAGCGTCACGATAGATACTAAATGTGTCACTTATCATAAAAGAGTGTTCATAGTGAAATTTGTTCCTATTAGTCAGTAGTTCCTGTTGATGCCAGAAGAGTGGTGGCTCCACTGCTGTAACCCATATTGTTGCAGTGCTGCTGTCTGGCCTCCTTCATCTCCTGCACATCAGAAAACAGTAAATCGTCAATATAATGAAATGTCACAGCAATTTTGTCATTAACAGAAGTCAAATGGACCTCTCGGTCAACAGACTAACCTGCGTGAGGCTTGTTTTGTGGATGCAGTGGATGTACGGTTTGGGCTCCTGTTCAATTTCTTCTCTAAATGTTTTGTAACAGACTGCACAGTCGATCAGCGGCTGCACACAGAGCAACAGCACACAGACAAGTTAGAGCAGGCACTCGCCTCGGTATTCAACACACGTCTGAGTTGAGTCACGCTGCTCAAAAATCAGACAAAACTTACTCTGTTGTTTCTGAATTGACACGCCGTTAAGTCAGCCGTTCCTTTTTGGCAATTGGTGGCTTTAAGGTAGAAGTGGTGGAAGATGTATTTCACATCAAAACCAGCCTGAAAGAAAGAGGAGGAATCACAACATTCCCAGAAGTTTAGTCACAATAAATCCCTGAAAAGACAAGCACTGATTCCCAAAAGCATTCCCAAAGATACTGGAAACTACCTCAATGTCTGACTTTGTGAGACTTCTGAGAAAGAGAAAATGGTGCTGGATTGCAGCATGAGAGTGGAGATTCTCTAAGGCCAGGTCTACTCCTTTCTTGAAGGTTTCAGGAAGTTGTTTGTAATTATCATTATTCTCCTGCGCGTTGGAGGAAACAAACAAGGCTCCAACGATGAACAGCAGCAGAAACGATGCAGCCATCTTTCTCCCTCTGTCTGTAACAATGAAGACTAGTGCAGCGGCCAGTGGTACCTCCCACTCTGTTGTTTTCATGAAGAGGAAAGAACATCCAGCCCTCTTTCGCCTGGGAGAAAAGACAGAGCAGTAATTCACAGCAGGTTTCAACAGGAGACATTTAGTATGGTGGCCCAGAGGGTTCAAAGCACTGCAGCTTAGAAAGCAGAAGCTTTTACCACAATGTCATCAGACCTCTTAAGGTTTAAGACTGCTATAAACTATGACTGTGATACTTTATACTGCAATACTTCCATGTACACACGTCCTTTCACATTTATAACGTGTATAGTTCACAGTATAAAATGTGCTTTGCAGCCATCTGCTGGAGCAGCAGCATGAAAGCCAGCGACATTAACAAACTGAACAAGCTGATTAAGAAGGCTGACTCAGCGTCTCGGACAACAACTCACATCCCCGACATGACCTCCTGCTGAAGCAGATCCAGTCAGAGACTCCTGCACCTCCACTGTAAAAAGGATCACGACAGGAAGTCATTGCTGCCCACTGCTATTACACTTTATAATGACGAGGATGTTTTGGTTTCACAATTAGGACCACTAAGTAATCAGATTACCTCGTATATAAAGTATGTCAGCGTACTCATATACACTTTCTGAGAGGAATAATGATAATAAAAGATAAATAAATCAATAAAAATAAGAAACAGGCTCACTGACACATGAATGTATTTAATTACATGCATTAATTGGTGACTAAATTGCCTGCAGGTGTCTATTAATTTGATATATTTTATTGTATTTTGTTATATTTTATTTAAATCGCTCCAGTTTTTACCTAAAACTTTATTTCTCAAGCTTATTTATGTATATATGTTATTGCAACTCGTGCTCCTAACGCTGAGCTGACCTGTTTTTCTCCTCCAGCACATTTCATTGGACCGTTGACTTTGTGTTAATCTACATATGAAAAAACTGAAGCATGCAAAGAGATAAAAACAAAGAAAATGAAGAAATGCTGCGTGTCACATAAAACTCTGCAGCTTGCTTTCTAATTTATTTGGGATTTTTGTTTTTTATTTGTCTCTTTATTTTGTTCAGGTCTTTTCTTACATAGACAGAAAACACGACAGAACAACAGTCAGGATAAATCAGGATAAATAGAAAATAACTTTTTTATTTGTCATCAATATTTCAACCATTAATGTACAAGGGAACATCAGCAATAGCCTCTCGGACTTTGTATTGCTTTTTGAAATGGAACAACATATCGTATCAGCATTTCACGACTTTGACAGATACTTTGGCATACACAGACTACCATCACTTCATCCACAGGCACGATAAGCAAACATAAAACTGACACTGTACTTCTCATTAACATCCCCTTCATGATTCAGCCAAATGTGTGTGTGTACACATTAAAAGAAAAACTTCAGTCATACTCCAAATAAAATCCTCAAAATAAAAAACAGCGATAATGCCTCATATTGCAACAGATAAATAATGGAGAGATGTTTGATTTCTGAGTGTCTCGAAAGTGCAAACTATTGTAACGTGTGTGTCATCCTTACAAAACACAGCAGACACTTTTGTTGCGGATCACTTCATGGTCCCACAGGCACTTGAGATTTTGTGCACCTTTGTTGTGACGACAAAAAGGCACAAGATCACAACGACAGTCAGGCTGAGATGGGAACAGTTCGGAGGGAAATGTAGCGTCCGAAATACAAACTTGAGAGTAACAGAGGACCGACAAATTTAAGTTATTTGACACAGTCAAAGCTTTAACCAATCCATGTCACACTGATACAACATGACACAAAACAAAAAAATACATATATATACTGTGTATTTATATATATGTATAGATATATATATATATATATATTTAAAATCCTTCCCTCTCAGTGATGCATTATTATTGAGATTGTCTACACAGCTTGTGTGGAAATTTGGTCGACCAAGTTCACACGTGAATGAAATGTTTAAACAGTTAGTCGATGCCAAGAACAAAAATAGCAAACTCATGATAAAACGAGGAATGTTGTGCTACGACATGTTATTCATTTTAGGCTAACAGCAGTGTTAGGAGATGTGAGATGGCTGAACTGCAGCTTATTGTTCTGAACTATTTACATGAGACATTTGGCACACTTGGAAAGAAAACCAAATAAATTAAAGTTATTCCCGTAAAATCAACCAACACCTAGTGAGACTTCAAAACAAACTCTACGTTAGTGCCCTAAAGATGTGCGTGGAGACATTTAGAGTATATTCATTATGCCACTGTGTCACTAAAAGAAAATATCGTATGATGATAAACATGATGTCATGGCATTAGTGTAATGAGAAATGTACTGTATTTTTTTTTTTTGGTATGTCGTCATCACAGTCCTGCATGATCTCCCTCTGCTGGTGAATTTGACATAAAAGCCCGACTATTATCTAAACTGCTGCGTTTGAGTACAAAAAAAAAAGAAAGACAAGCTGAAAATCACTCACAGATACTCATTTAAGAAGCAAAATAAAGCAACACTGATATTTAAGGGACTTCAGAGGACGCTAAGGAGATAAATTGATAATAAAATTACATAAAATACAGTCATTGTTCAGATTTGGTGTCTTAAAAAAAGTGCTACGAGCTTCGAGAGGCGGGTAAAGTGGATCAGCTGTCTAAAATAAGACAGGATGAGGGGAAAAACAAACACTTCAGTATATCTTTTCATTTTCTTCATAAGGCGCTTAGTGAGCTTAAAACATGGAGAGAAAAAAAGCGACAAACTCGAATAGCGATAACTCAGCGTGTTAATATAAAAGAATAAATCCCATTTATCCTCTACATATTCAATGTGAATCAGAGCAACCTTTCAGGGCTAAAAATTAATCAGTCTATCATCTACTTTAATCGCATTTAATTTTGAGCTCGAGATCACATCATTTTTGATTTGGAATCTCTTGTCCCCTGAAATATATACATGAATTAAAAAAAAAAAGTGAGTACACATCTGTTTGATCTCCTCTGCTGGATTACACTCACCCTCGCTGATAAATCTGACACTTAAATATTTAAAGTAACAACCAACCGGACCTCTGACATACTGTGCATTCAAGTCTAAGTGATGATGAAGAGGGCCAGCGATGCACGGTGATCATCAGTGATGAGCGCTTCCACGTTTGAAAGACTCATTGGTCGACAGATTTTGGTGTCCGCTAAGAGGAGTTGAGTGGTAACACGAGGGTCTGTTGTGGGTTACACAGGCATGTGCATCTCCGAGTACTCATCGTGACAGTCACGCCGTCAAACTGCTCTGCGTCGTCCGCATCCAGCTGGAGGAGGGAGAGAAGACGTCGGGGTTAACGTACACGAGACAAAAAGTTACTCTCGCAAGAGGCATCCTGATAATGTTATGCTCCTTGGTGTAATTTGTGATGGAGTGTCAATGTTTAGTCTATGAAAGAAATGTCCTACAATTCCCAGAATGCCTTAGAAATAAGCCCCTTTTCTTGCAGTTGCACGGTTTTAGATTCTTCTGCCTCTATGTTTTATGTACCACTATTACAACGTCTATCTTTACAGTTCTTCTGTAACACTGCTGCATCCGAGGCAGCGGTGCAGGTGGATAAAGTAACATATTGCGCCCTCTTGTGGTTACAACTTACACATGCAATCTCTCTGCCGGTGAAGATGCGGGTCAGCAGGAACATCTTGACAGGGACGGTGAGGATGAGGACAAAGGGGAAAGCTAGAGACGCCTGGGTTGACATGACGGCCCACAGGGCCGCCAAACACACCAGCTGGACGCAGGTGAAGAGGTGCATACGCAGCGTACGGACCTGGAATAAACATGATTAGTTTAATAACTCAAAAATGCAAAAACATTCACTGGTTCTTTGGGATTTAGGTTTGGGCTTTTTTAATCTGCAAAAACAAGAACTTTAAAGTACTTCAACATAATTTAACAGATTTAATTCCTCACAAAAATCCTGAAAATGTTTGTTAGTTACTGGAAACATATTTATATTTTATCATTTATCCAATAACCTTCTTAAAAATCTTGTTAAGCTTCATTAAAAGTTATTAAAAAAATGGATTTCCCCAGCCTAAGTGACTCCTCTTACCTTGCGTACGTAGGTGTGGTCAGGGTGGTACTTTGGTGGCATGAGCAGCAGCATCATCCGCTCTGTGAGCTGGATACCGTTAAGGGACATCACACCCATGTAGAGGAAGATACCAAACAGCACCGCCAGGGGGATTTGACGCAGCAGGTCACCGATCCAAATGGACATACCTGAGGAGAGGAGTCAAATGCTAAATACAGTTTAACAGTTTGAAAGAGCAGTCATGAGGTTTAAATGTCTGATACTCACCAACCATGATGGCCACCAGGAGCCCCGTCACCCTCTGCTCCTTCACCTCCTGGATGCGAGGCTTGTCTCCGGGGGCGACGGCCTTACTCATGACAGTTAGGGCATTGACGTGGGTCACTGAGCGAACGGTCGCCGCCGCCATCCACGGCAGGCCGAACAGAGCCGAGGTGCCGCCCAGCACCACGATCAGCAGCAGGTCCAGATGGAAACCAGAACCCTTCACCAGCATGCGCTCCTTCTTACTCACTATCAGGCTGCAGGAAGTCGTGTGGAGAACACAGACGTAAACAAAAGGGGTCCGGATGAGT
This sequence comes from Miichthys miiuy, assembly GCA_036365135.1. Classification (NCBI taxonomy): domain Eukaryota; kingdom Metazoa; phylum Chordata; class Actinopteri; family Sciaenidae; genus Miichthys; species Miichthys miiuy. The sequence goes on from CM071618.1 coordinate 7,143,071, forward strand.
CAAAAAAAAAAAAAAAAAAAAAAAAACCACGGCGGTTTACGTTTTTCATAGCAGACAGTATACAGACTGAGATCAACACTCCTCTTTTCCATCATTACTCCACACAACGTCATGCAGAAAAACAAAACACTGAAGTTCAGAGTGATCCTGATAAAAACAAATACTACAATGTTTTTGACTCATCACTGCAATGGTGATAATTTGATGATAACTTCATGATATCATAACTAAGTGACTTTGCTGTAGTTTACCCTGCAAGACTCGCACTTACACTGGATGTGTCCGTTTATACTTATTTAGTAGCTGAATGAAATAATAGTTTAATAATCTATAAGAATATAATGAAAAGTCCTGTTCGAGACCTTGAAATATATTAAAACTAAATATACCTTCTGCTTTATTGGACAGTGACAGCTGGGAGAGAGAGGGGATGATATGCGGCACAGGACCCAGGCTGCAATCGACCCGAGTCGCTGCAGTCAGGCCTTTAGCCTTGATACATGCGGCACACACTGGGCTGATGTTCAGATTATCTGCTCTTTTGTTGTTTAACTTATAAAGCTGCTAAATATCCAGCACAGGTAACGTACTTTTCATCAAGTAAAATATAATTTTTCTACCTTTATAAAAAAACCCAAAAACCTACTCTTTCTGTTGTGATCAAAAACTTTGTTTTTCTACAGTTTTGACACATTATCTCTCTCAGGGTAACTCACGTTGTGATCTGAGTCTCCATGAAGATGAGGATGAAAACCAGCAGAGCGGGCAAACAGCAGGCAAACATCATCCAGATGGGGAATTCACCGTCTGTACCCAGAGGACTGATGATCCAGCCACGTTTCGAGGGACTCGTCACAGAGAAACCTGCAGGAACGCTCAGTTTCTGGACAGAGGACGACAACAACAGCAATGAGTGCATCAGCATTAATGCAAACATGAAGCCAAAGATCAGGCAGAATGATTCATTAAGTCTCACCTGTGTGTATGTGTCGTTTATGCTGTAATCCACCAGGACCATGATGAGGATGGCGATTGGTACGCCGAAATCTCCAATCATCCTGCGAAACTGAACCCCACAGGATGAACATGTAGCATATATTACATCCAGGAATAATCAAAAACATCACTACTAATTCTTATTCTAAGCATAATTTATTCTAATTTGATATTTCCCAAAAATGCCAAACTATTCCTTTAAAGACAACTCCATAACAACTGGGCCTAACTAACCCTAACTCCAGCTGCAGAGGAAGATCATGTCATGCTACTAAATGGAAGATTTTGATCTCGGACTGCATGTTGCAGTGTCTTAAAGGAGATTTGGTCTTCATTTTTTTTCATATTTCATTATTTACGAGGACGTGTTTTGACTTTCAAGTGGTTTGGATCCAACAATTGACTGCACTGACTCTAAAACATACATTTAGCCTTGATATATGATGATGGGAGGTTCAAGGAAGGTTAAATAAACATGGAGGTTTAAATTCAGGGGGTTAATGTTGCAGGACTGATGTTTTAAAGTGAGTTTAGCTCCTTACCCTTCCAGGAAAGAACGCACTGTTCTTGAACTTCCGCAGGTAGAAAGCGATGAAAAACGTCCCGGCCATGAGAACCAGAGAGAGCAGCGCTGTGTTGGGCTCGCCTCGGACCGTCGCCTTCACCGACTGGGTGCTGTTGCTCAGCACGAGTGTGGTGTTTTCTGTCGACGAGCTGTTGTCGAGGGAGCAACGTTTCAGCGGGTGCTCCTTGAAGATCTGCCAAGACGACACAGAGGGTTCAAATTAATGCACCAATATTTCACTACAGAATACGCACACGTGTACACCCGCTTTCCTCGCACGGATTATGATTTATCACTTTTTTTTTTTTAGGTATCACAACCACAAACTTTCTGGAAAATGAGATTATCCTGTAGCCAAAAGCCTTTCAAGTTGATGCCATAAAACTCTAAAAATAGCAAACCTTCCAAATTCATAAGCCTCATAATAGTTAAACTTTCTAATCCGTGTAACTTTCGAGGCCAATCAATCTCAAAAGATTTCAGGTGCACTTGCTAGGAAAACATACTCATTCTGACCCCGAGGTTTGAATACTGTCCAAAAATCAGTCTGTTCGGTTTAGTGTCAGGGACGTGAACCTGCAGCGCGCCAACAAAAACTTTTGGTATAATGAGGAGTTGTTATTTCAAGTCTCAGGTACCCTGCCGAGCTTGATGAAGGTCTCGCAGATGAAGATGAGGGAGATGAGGAAGGAGAAGATCTCCTGGGTGAAGCGGGAGACGAAGCGGACCAGGAAGCTTCCCTCGAAGGCCACCATGACGACCACGATGATGATGAGCCAAAACCCGATCCAGACGCGACCCGTCAGGTACTCCATGTTGTTTGATGTGCAGAACTGTGAGGACGCAGAGCAAAGAAACACTTTTGTGATGAGTGGTAGGGTCCTACATGAACTCACGATGCTCTACTGAAGATCTGATTATTTCACATTAGAGATTTCTGTATTGTTTGTTTACTTTACTGAGCTGAAGTGGGTGGGCTGAATCATAATCAGTTTGTCGGGTCAATGTCAATCAAATCTGAGCAAAATTTGCTTTCTTGCCAAGATTTAGATGAGAAGAGTGATCCTAACAAGACTCTCATGTCTGTATGTTAAACATAAAGCTACAGCCAGCAGCTGATTAGCTTATCTTAGCATTAAGGAGGGAAAGCTCTCTGTGTCCTGAGGTAACAAAATCCACCTTCTAGTAAAAGTGACAAGTTGTGGTTTTTTAACGGCGGGGTTATGTGTCGGTCACTTCCTGGAGTCTCTGCTGGTTTCCTGGCAACCCCACCATGAACAGAAAGTTATGAAATATCCATTAAACCACAACTTACAACACAACACTTACAAAAAATAATAATTTGGTGAGCTTTAAAAGGTGCAGACAGGCAAATTTTTGCTACGTTTGGAGAGAACCAGGGTAGTTTTTCTACTCGTTTTCAGTCTTTAAGACTTTAGACTTGTTGCCATGTGTGAGTGAGCTGATTTGCTCTTTATCAACTTACACTGTAAAAGGCTTCTTCGAAGACCAGCAGGGGTCCAGAGAAACCCACGACAAGCAGCGGCTGGGCTCCGAGCAGGCAGAAGATCACACCCTGCACCGCTGTCGACACAATCAGCTCAGAAACACCAATTAGGCCTTCTGTCTTCTCACCTGGCAACAGACAGACACAACAAATCAGCACCATAATGAACACTGACGAGGCGTAAAGGTTCGTCAATAGATGGTCGACTGAACCATCGGGACAAAAACGTGAAAGGGATTTGACATACGAGCCTGTGAATCCACAGTAACTCGACTCTTGTTTTTTCCAACTCACCCAGTAGACCTCCGAATGTTATGGCTGGAGAGAGAGCAGCAAAGTAGATAAAGATAACAGCAGCCATGCACTGACTGTTCAGGGCATCCTTGAAGTCGCTGAGGTACTTTGGGTAACGGCGTCGCACGTCTCGTATCAGGCCGCCGAAGGGGCGCCCTGAACGCTGTAACGGGTCATCAGACTTTTTCAAGGGTGTGAGGAGGGCCTCTATTAGACGGGAGAGATTTAGGTTATTAATTAAAACAGCGAGGGTGGAAATTTCCTTTGATAAGGCCGCAGAAATCTGAGGAGGCGCTCACCTTTTTCTTCAAAGCTTTTAGGCTCCTTGGCCAACAGCTTCCCGCCTTGCTCCTCCCTCTTGCGCAGCATCTCCCTCTGGAAGCGAGCGACGGAGCGCAGCAGCTCATCGCCTCCCATCTCTGAAGGCGGCAGCACGATGCTGCAGTCCAGGAAGCTGTTGATGGCGTTCAACAGGTCCTGCCTGTCGTCTGCCAGGTAGGCTGCCTCGTGGAATTGCTGGATGGCGATAAGAATAAAAATAAGAATTGAGGAGGACCAACTCTTTATTTCTCTTAGTCGTCCATTTTATTTGACTTTCTGGCTCACCTTGTCAGACATGAGTGTGGAGATGGAGCGTCCTATCTGGTGATAGTCCATGCTGGTGGTGGGGGGTCCCAGCAGAACAAAGAGAAACCTGACCGGCACAGGGACCTCGAGGACGGACTCCAGTTCCACCGCCTCCTGCAGCCGCACGAACGCCATGGTGGGCTGCTCCAGGAAGTCCACACTGCCTGGAAGACGGCGGGACGTAACAGTCAACATACAAACAGCACTACACACCATGAAATATGGCTGTTGGTATTTTAATGTAAGTGTGTGTCTGTGTGTGTGGTTTAGTTGGAGATAACTCACCCACAAGGACAACAGTGGCCTCGGCATTTTCAGGAATCTTCTCCAGCAGCTTCAGCTCATGTTTGGATTTGGACCGATGCATACCGGACGCCAAAGTCGGCTCCTTCTGCTGCAAATGGAAAGCAACACAAGAAATCAGGACAACAAAGAACTCTTCTTTTGAACGTGACTTTTGGAAAACACTTCAACACACCACTCACCTGCACTTCGTTCTTCTCCATGTCGATACGAGTGTCGGTTTCCCCCGGGGCGTGGGTGGTGCCCATGAGCGGGTCGGTCACGGATGGTTCTGGCTGGTGGGCGTGGTTGGCACTGTGGTGGTGTGTGATCAGACTGCCGAGGCTGGCTGCGGAGATGTTTCTGGGAAAAGGGCTACTGTGCTCTTTCTCATCACTCGGGTGACTATGGGAGGTAGGGAGAGGCAGAGTGAGGGTGAGCAGGAGGAAGAGAGGTAACGACCAGGCATGAAGCCATCTAGTAGCAGGAAGTGCGCAACAGTGGGAGTAAAGACGGTTTAATCGCCGTTCATCTTTATACTGATACAACCAATGAAAGGGTCCAGTGTGTAGGATTTAGAGGCATCTAGCAGAATAGTTGCTGAATTGCAACCCCCTCACCTCACTCTGTCTTTCATAGGGTTTAGGCTTTTTGCCTAATTTGAGATCCTTCAGCTTTAACTCGGGACCTCTTTCTTTTGTTGTCTACTTCTGTCTTATTCTTGCTCTGTGAAGCACTTTGGGCTGCATGATCTGCATGAAAGGTGCTATATAAATAAATAAAGTTTGAGTTTTGGTAATATATCAGTGAGTATGTAATGAGAGTAGCTGATATTCCCTCTATAGATTACTCAATACTTTTTTAAAAAAATGACTGACTGCTTGTCTGGTGCTGAAAGTCACCTGTGCTTCAGCAGCAGGGCCCTCAGGACGTTGGATCGATCCTCAGCTTTGATCTGGTCAGAAATGATCATCTGCTCCACCACCTGGTGGGCGATGCCAGGCAGTGTCTTCTGGTCCAGGTCGAGCAGCACTGCACCTGTAGGAACACACATTTAAAGCTCAGCACTCTACATCAAAGATTTCAAGCTCATCCCGACAATAACTTGTTTTTTTATCTCTTACCGTGTGAGATGGTCTTTCGGAGCTCCAGCAAACTGCGGAAAGACAGCGAGGCCACGTGAGGTTTTCCCCAGCGGTCTGTCTCCTCTTCCACGTCCTCCTCAAACTTGATCCATCGAGCCGTCTCCTTCCATTGCATCTCCTGGTTCTTGTCCATAGTCAGCTCATTCAGCTCCACAAACACCTGGAAGCAACATCACAGAGTAGCTGCAGGTGAGATTGCGGTCGAGAACGTCCACGCTGTCCGCACAAAACGCGCCCATGCACATTCAGCATGTGCCATATATTATTTATTACTCATTTAATAGCCAAAGCACTATGTGTTTAGCCAGTTTATACACTCAAATTTGCACGATTTTGCATGTCAGCATCAGAAAAATGGACTCCATGCTTACTGGAACACCAACTGAAGTCACTGAACGCACAGAAGTTATAACCTTAGAGAAAACTTTGCATAAAAACACAGAAAACAGCCAATTATATCTTAAAAACTTAATACTAAGAAGTCAGTAGAGAGACCTCAGTCCCCATCTCTCAGCATCAAATATCTGTTAACAGGTTATTAATCAAACACCATGCTGGTCAGTCAAATCCGGCGTGTAATTACCAAAAAAACAGGCTGGAAAACGCTCTTCCTCATTTATCATCTCGTGCCAAAAATACACCTACAGCATGCCTGTGAAATCACGCTCACATGGGTCAAACCTGACTCTGGCCGGTCACCCAGCCTCACCTTCTGGTACGGAGCCATATGACCGCAGTTCACGTCCAGCAGGACGCCTTCTTGCCGCGAGGCGGAGCGGTACACAACCACTGGTAACGACTGGAGGAGCGAGACGGTGCAGGAGAGGACTCAAATACTGATACAAGCGACAGCGGCACAAAGGACGGGACCCTCGCTATGACACACATACCCACAGGTAACACTCCCTCGTCACACACACACACCTGACAAGGACCTGTTGTTTACTCTGGGCTGCTGGGGGCTCAGGGTTGTGTGTGAGAATGTGTGTGTGTTAATAAAACATAGCTCTCCCTCTCTCAGGAGCTCCCAGTGTCTGGTTACCTAAGCTCCTCTCCCCTCTTTTTCCTTTCCGTGTGTGAAAGGAAAGAACTCATTCATTCATTTTTAATTGTCTCCTTCCCTCCCTGTCCCATCCACAAAAGAGACGAGGCACTGCTACATTTTTAGAGACGGAAAAAAGGGAAACGTCTCCCAGGATTTGCAATGATATATGCGGTCACTTCTGGAGGCAATAGTTCAAACTGTCATGCCAAAAATAAAGATTAAAACAGAGAAGTGGGATGTTTTTTTTCTCCCTCCCAAAACTTCTCAAATTTCAACTTCCCAAAAGCTGAAAATACATTTTTAATTTATAACTGCAGCAAATAAATGCTTGTTCTATCCTGGGATGAAAAATATATAAATAAGTTTGTACTTTTAGATTTTTTTTAGTGTTTCGTAGAGAGTCTGCACATTACAAGATGTTATTTAGGATTTAATTTAGTTGATTAATAAGATAATTCATACTTTACTTTTAAACTTTTTTAAAAGGACTGTCAGGTGAACAATCAAGCAATCTTAAATTGTGAGTCCCTAGGCTCTGGGACTCACAATTTTCTGACATTGTATTGGTTATAGGATTAATTTTTCATTTCATCAATCATGAACTGCAGCCCTATGTCTCAAATATTTCATTCCTCAGGGACAGATTTCTTAAAATCCTGTAAATGGTTGTCATCATTGTTGGAAAACAGCAGTTCTAATCTACCGATTCTGTAATCTATCTGACTTTTTTTTTTACGCCATCATCATTTGATTTCTTTATTATTCATAAACCAAACCAAACCATCCAAAACTTAAAGATTATACCCCTCTGTATAGTGAACTACATACACGTTTGCCAGAATAAATTTACAAACTGGTGAGGCTGAAAAAACCAAAGCCAGACATCATCAAACGTGTCCTGCTTTAATGTCAGAGAGGATGGATGTCCTGTGATGTCTCACCTCGTGTGGTGTTCGATCCTGCTTACGGCTGCGAGTGGTCGGCTCTTTGTGGTCCTTGCCAGTGTGCACCACTTGTCCCTTGGTGCTCTTTCTGACCAGGTGTCTGCGCACGCCGGGAACATCTTCGAAACGATGACCTGGCAGAGAAACAAAAGAGAGAGGAAGGGTGAGGCGTGTTAAAGAATACAGACTTATGGGGGACGTCAAACATGTTACTGGAAATTAAATCCCAGCACAGTACATGGCCAGTCTCATTTTATGCTTCTGCGGCCTCAGCATGCACACATTGCCCTTGCACCCCAAGTTCAAATCTCAGCCTGTCAGGTCACAGAGGGCCAGTCCACTTTGCTTTTGTGCCTGTGGTCCCTCAGCAGGGAGTAGAGTTACTCAGGCTGGCAGCGCTGCAGGAAGTGAAAAGGATGTTGAGAGAGACACCGGATGGCACAGAAATGCCACAACACTGCGAGTAGGAGTTGAGTTTAAAGATCAATGGACCGGCTGCAACACGACATCCAGATTCTCTTCAATAATACAAGTTGTCTTACCTTTATCAGAGCTTGTGTATCCGATGAAACAAACAGTGAAGCTTTTAAGATTCTTCATCAACGTTTCAACTCAAGCACAGCTGCTACCTTGCTCATTTTAGCTTTTACTGAAAGCGTCCCTTGTCAAGTGGCTCCATGATGTCTGAGTAAAGTTTGGGTCAAACTCTGGAGTGAAACGTGCTGGCATGGCCGTCTGACTACCTTCCTCCCCCTCGCTCAAACTGCAGCGTGCGACCTGCGCAGGTTTTGACAAATTTTGGAAAAAGTTGCCACTTCTTGACCGGCGCCTGACCCAGCGGGAGCTGAAACTATCAGAATGCATCAGTGAGCAGAGGTGTTAATTCACTCGGGTCGGACAAAAGGGGAGGGACAGTGATCTAATAATTCCTATTGTTGAGCAGGAGCCAGAGACAGAGACACTTTCCCAGGATGATTTACGATGGCGGGAAGCAGATAAAAGAAGACGCAGAGAATAGATGGTGATGAACGTGTTGCGAGGCTCGACTCTGTGTCACTAAGCCCCATAATGACCAAATATCTGCACAATATCAAGTCCATACTTCCATCCACACTCTCCTTATTTCACCTTCGAGTCCACTTAACTCTTCCCCTTGTTTCATTCCACTAATGATTAAAGGTTATGAACTGGGGCCCAGGTTTCACAATTAGCCACCATGTTGGCTCGGGCCTGAGTCCAGAGGCCTCAGCTGACAGCAGGAATGGCTAATTTAATAATACAGGCCTGTCTGCCACACTGTCTGATAAGCTGCTGCTCTCTGCTGAGGGGTCTGCTCCCTGACGTAAATCTCTCCGGCCCCGAACACAGCCCCACGCTGGGCCGGGGCCGGGAACGTCACAGGGCAGCAGGGAGCCAACTGCAATGCAGAAGTGGGCCTCCCCATCCTCGCCCCTGATGTTTCTGGAGGAATCTGAGCTTCATTACAGTTTAATGCTGTCTAATTACACAGCAACAACCATCAAAACAGCATCAGTAAGACACAACATACTGGGGAAACTTTGATGATGTGGAGACAAACCGCCACCACATTTCTGGACGTGGATTTTGGGAAAACAGGAGGGAGAAAGCTGCAAAAGCAAGACTCACATATTCCCACTTTATACAGCTGATATGTTGAACATGTTATCAACCATTTCTTGTTAACACAGGGTGACATTATTCTTCATTTAGAGTCGTGTTTGTGTCCACCTGATGAATATTCACTCTCTTTTAGCTCCGTTTTTGGTCTCCATCAACACCTGAAGGAAATATCTGGCTTTTTAGCTGCTAAAAGTTTGTCTGTGTTCATCAGCTAGTCGCTAACTGTGTCTGTCTGCCGTTTGATGCTTGACAGTGGGATTTTAGAGCTTTTTTGCAGACTGTAAAACCAAAACAACGAGCTGAAAGGTGCTAAAATGCCACATAAAAATGTAGAGCTGAGTGGAATTGCAGACTTTAGTAAAAATTCTCTATGGGTTCGTCACTAGAAGTGACTCATAAGATCCATTGTTAATATAAAACAATGATTATAGCTTCTTCTTTCATTAATAATAATGCTACACACACACACACACACACACACGCGCACACACACACACACACACACACACACACACACACACACACACACACACACACACACACACACACACACGCGCACACACACACACAGTGATACAACGCAGCTTTAAGGGTTTGCAAACACTCAACCTGGTCAACATAAAAAATCATCTATACTCACTTTTAATGCCGTCCAGGTCAGCGGAGGCCAGCGTCTGAGCCTCGCTCTCGTCAGTAGGGATGCGTTGGTACTTGGCCTGCTCAGCACCCGTCATGTTGCCTGTGCGCCGGCGTTCTTGTAGGTCGTAGCCGCGGCTGGACACCCGAGCCAGTGGTATGTGTTCAGGTGGCGCTGACTGGGCAGAAGGGCTGGAAGTGTCGGGTGAGGTCGGCTTACTAGATAAAAGAAGAAACAACGAGCCAGAGTTGTCGCTTAGAAATCGATAAGTGACAAAGGAATTGTTATTTTTTAGTTGTTTTCCCCCCAAAAAAAACATTTCAAGAAAAAGACGTATTTCCACTAAACTTCAAACATTTCTCCACTACTGCACTTCTTTATTATTTGGTGATTTGGTTATCGCAGGAATAACATCTTTATACTTTGGTCTTTTGATTCATGTGACACCTCTAATGCTTCTCCTTATACAACGTATGCATCTCTCAGCTCAATACACTTACATTTAAATCCACAAAAACAAGTCTCCCTCTTGGTGACGGTGAGAAAAGATGCTCAGCCGATACAAGTCCTTCAAAACAAGTTTGAAGTGAACATAATAGACTCACCGTCCTTTAAATGTCAGTTGTCCACAGCATTCCAGGACAGCAAAACTCAATTATTTTTCCCTTATATCAGAATGTTTTTATAAAACAAATCCTCTGTTATTGAGCTGCTCTCAGATCGACTGAAAACAAGCAAAAGGTGTATACGCAGCTTTATCCCAGCCAAGATTAGACCCTCATGAAGTGGAAAAGTAAATGTCACAGGGGGAGCCTGGGGCTGCTGAGGTGTGTTGTGTCGTCTATAGCGACAGGTGATATATGGGTCTCTGAGGAGCAGATTACTCGGGTCCATCAGATCATGCCCAGCAGGCCCACTGGATGCCTGAGACATGGTAACGTACAGAGAGTGCCTCACTGGCCAATCAGATATGTGATGGAGCACCCTCGCCCAATCAAAACGTGATGTGAGGACATTTCAGCAACATGGCAAAAACATGCATTATGCAATCATCACAGCAGGTAAAGCATGATTAGAAAGCTGAAGTCTTTCATCCTTCTTTTCTGTGTCCAACAACTAGATTTGACTCACTCTGAGGAAGATGCATCTTCAATTTCTGCTCTCTCGCCGGACTGCGGCACGATATCCAGCTCACGGGCAGAGTGAGGGCTCTCTTTGTCTGATTTGGCTGCTTGGTCTTCATCCGAAACAAAGAACTGTGGAGAGAAAACAGAGTGTCAGAGCACGGCTTACTGTAAAAACATCCATCCATCATTAACTGTTTGTCCTTAGAGCACACAGTGCAGCACGTTCAGACAAAACACTTTGAGCAACAGCACAAACTAAGGACAGATTAAATAAATTAAAACCGATACAAAACAAGGTGTAAATGACGACACCCCGATGATTCTGTCTCCGGGTCTTTCAGTGTGGATTTAATCATCAGTCATCCTTCATACCGGCCTGTAAACGAGCACGCTATGGCTTGAAGTTTTGTTCCTTCTGCCATAGCGCCGCCATGGGCTGAGAGCTATATGGATGGGATATGAGTAGAAAATGTGCTGTACCGATGTTTATTTCTGTGGTTATGTTGTGGTGTTTAATGTATCTGTGTATCTATGAATTTATGTGAGATTATCTATCTATCTGGATTTAAAAGCCATCAAAGAAATCTGATCATGGAGTTTTATAACCTGAAGAAGGAATTTGATCTTGAAAATAGATTCATTTAGATATTTACTGTACAATTCAGGGATGTATATTGATCCGATGAGAGCTCCACAGTCTTAAACAATGGATGAATACAGTAAAAGATATGTGCGATGGGAAAACTGATGCTCTCTTTGAGGAACACGGAGAGAGATTTCCCAGAAATCTGGAGAAACTGATCACCTGCACTGTGAACAAGGACGTGATCAAATCTGAACCTGGATGAATCTGCTGTGAGGACAAAACGGACAAAAGATACTTCCTCTAACTCAGATGCTTTTGTAAAGTATAATAAGAACCAAACATGAAACCCACTGATGAATGATTAAGACTATAATGAAATATTCATAGAGGAAAATATAGTAACGCTTCAGCAGATAGTGAGCCGGTTGGGTATCAGAGCATTGTACATATTAATGAAAACAAGTCTCTGTGGCCTCCTCTGTACACCTACAGCCTGACCGACACATCAGAGAGTGGATTTTATCTGCTCTGGCAGACTAATTACAAAGAGATTGATTAATTATGGTGTGCTGAATAATTACAGTTCATAATTAAGTGACATATTTTGTCAGGTAGACTCAATTCCTGACAGTACTCTGTCGAACAAGTAGTAATTAAGCAGATGATTGGACAATAAAATGGCAGAAAATAGCGAAAGTTTTTGATCCACAAGTCGACAGAAACTATTTTTATGCTTGTGTTATTGTTTTTTTTTTCCATGTTTGTAGAAAAAACAGGGCTGCGAGTAAGAAGTATTATGATTATCGATAAATCTGCTGATTATAGTCTTGATTAATCGCCTGTTAAATGTCAGAAAATAGTCAAAATTTTCCTTCATGTTGCCTTTTTTCTTCTGAGTCCTTGAGTCTTTAAGTTTTTCTTTTCTCAGACCAACAGTAGCACGGATATCTCATACTTATGTGAGTAAACTGGAAATTTTGGACTGTTGTTCAGACAAAAAACTTAAAGAACCAATGTGACACTCACTCATAAATTCACTTAATTATTGAGTATGAATGATTACCTCCACATCTTTGACTTTCTCTGACTCAGTTGGACCAGAAGTTGTCTCCGTCCCCTCCTCCTCCTCGTCCTCTTCATCCTCTCCCTCCTCTATGGGACCACTGCTGGGAACTTGGCTGCTTTTGTAATCTTTGTCCTTTCTCCTCTTCTTGCTGTTCTTCTTCCTGCGTACCTCGGAGGGCAGCTTGGACAAAGGTCGGTGGATGTGGTGAGAGGAGTGACGGTGGTCTGGGGAGAAGAAACAGGATTTAAAATGCACCAGCTGATAAACTTTAATCAATGTTGAAACCACAATGAGACAACCGTCTTACATTCGATGTCCTCCTCGTGGTAGTTGTGGTGCTGTTCATCAGGAACCGCAGCAGCAGGGCTGAGGATCTGCTGGAAGCGTTGGACGCCCAAAGCTTTGTTCAGGTCCCCATCATCCTCTTCATCGGGGCGCGGAGTCCCGTGTAGTGATGAGGCGGCGGGAGCCTCTGGCTGCAACACAAACAACAAATGAACAATTAAATAAAAATAAAGAAACAAACATTTAAAAAAAAAAAAAGAAAACAGTCAGATGATCAAAAGTTTGGAGATTCAAAGTGTTCAGTATTAATACGAGACATTAGGAAATGATTAATGGGATACAGAATAGATAATAAAATCTGTTCCTTTTCAAAATAAAATGTACTGGAGGTCATTTTTATTTAATTTTCGCAGTTCATTCTTCACAATGTCCTTTTGTTGTTATTCAGATTAAGCACTGAACAAAGGCCGTGCTGCAGATGTGTCCCAATTCTATGTTATGTATTAATATTTTTACAGTTAGCGCCTGCAAGTTAAACCGAACATCGAGACAGCAAAATGTTGTTCCATAAAATTAACAGTTAATTTTTGTCTTTTACTTTGTTTCTGGAACTTTTTCATCACCTTCCATAATTTGTTTGACTCTTTTCCAGCTATGAGAAGCCTTATGCATTCACAATAGTGTCCTTAAATAACACGCATTAAAAAATAATGGGGTGTTTTGGGCAAACGTTTCAGTAGTTTTCCAGTGTGACCATGCTAAATACTTAAAACCTGAATGATCCTGTAGACTGGATTTGGGTAACCTTCACTTGAACCAACACTAGAGGGAGTTCTGGTTCTGCAAATAGACAGTCAGGACATTATATGAGAGGCTCTCTCATGCATGCCTTCCTGAAAATGAGCCTCATATTGGAAACAATAGCCATGTGCATTGATCAGTTACTCTTTTTCCACACGGTGGTGTGATAGCGATCATGTGGGTGATAAGAGATCTGTTTTCTTGCAGCAGGATTCTGCGCCCTGCTGCGTCTCACTCCGCCGGTGGGATGTTGTGATAAGGATTAGCTGGAGCGATGCAGCAAGTGGATCTAATCTGGCTATCAGGATCGTGCCGTAGCCACCTCGCGGCAGAGTAAATGTTGCCATGGCTACTGCACAGAGGCCTGAGATCCTGCGGCGAACCCTCCCTGTGGCAAAACTCAGGGGCCACAAGTCATCTGATGCGCACACAAACGGTTCTCAGGACACCCAACATGTCAGTCATATTATTATTTTCTCCAGTGCTGCAGGGAGTAACAGAAAACAGCTCCCACCTGCAGCTCCTGCTTCGGTTTGTGTCTCACACCTTTGCAGTTCATGCACAGCAGACTAGTATATTCCACTACAGTTATCTGCCAGATATAAATACGAGCTATTCTTTACATTAAGATTTAACTAGCTCATAAATTATTGCTGATATGTAAAAGATTCCCAACCTTATTTGGCTGTGAACCCTCATAAAAATGCAATGTCTAGTTGTTGACCATCGTCATGTTTCACACTTCTAGGAATTGTTAGAAGTGACACGTCACGGTTTCCTCTGATTACAGTCCTGAAGAGGTCAAATTATCCAATACTCCCTAAATAAAGAATAAAAAAGAACGAATACAAATCTGTGTGGCAGAATTTTCTTCTTTGCTACCCACACATTTATCTATCCCTTGGTTGAGAGCCACTAAACTACCTAACTGTATAATAAAGTAGTTAAAGCTAGCTCCAACTCGACCAGTTACAGCAGTAATCAACAGTCTGATAATATCTCCAACATTTTTTCTTCAAATAGCGAAACAAACTGCATCAAGAACCAAAAATAAATCCTTAAATCGACACATCACATACAGAACAACAACTGGCAGCTCCTTGGACGCATGATGTAAACCAGATTTGCCACTTTGTTTGTTCCACTTTTAACACATTTCCACGTTCACGTGAAAAAGTATCGTGCGTATAGCTCGACAGATGTGACAGAAGTCCAAAGAAAGTGCGAAAAACGGATTCCCATGACCCACATACCGGTGCAGTGTTTCACTCTGACCTGTTTTTAACATGCCACACACAGGTGACAGAAAACCCCGAGCTGAACTGTGGACAAGCTGAGACTTACGAGTAAAAGGAGAGACCGGTCAGCGTGTTAGGCACACATTCAATATTGACCCAAGGTTCAATTCCTCATATAGTTTTTTTCTGACGTTGACCTCCAGAACAAAATCCTGCACTTCAATATAAAAAGGCACCAAGATCACTGCCAAGGACCTACATGGAAAATCTGTAGGAATCACCCCACATCTGTGCACCTATCTCAATACATTGAGATTTAATTAAATGGCTGATCCAAAACCCTTAAGTACACGTATCCTGTCCAGATGTGTGCTGCTACACAATCCGACAGTTTATTTTTACAGAGCTCTCATTCATATCATGGTTTCACAGTGAATCCCTAGAGGTGGGATGGATGTGTGAGGGATTCTCAAAGAGGCGAGAGAAATTTCCACAACCGAAACCATGTGCAAAAACAAGCCCAGGGGAGCCGAGTAGAAACAAGACTGACCAGACAATGAAGACAACTCTGAATAATAATTTTGACTTCAATAAAAGGAGTTTCAGTGACTTACCTCACTCATGCTTAATCGCAATCAACGTTTTTGGTGGCGACAAGTGACGCTGCCCTCCACCATGACAACACTGAAGCTCTGACCCCTCAACACCTCTATTAAGAACCGCAGGCGGCAGATATCCCTCTACCCCTTGCTTATCAAAGCCTCGTGATGCCTTAATCAGACACGTATCGGCCAACCTTCCACCTTCACCACCAGTCTGCCCATTGTGCCACGGCAGAATAAACAAGACTGGCGTTCTCGCCTTGAGGACAAACGCTCGCTGAAAGGACAAGCCGTGTTTGAACAGCCAGGAACAAAACCCTCACGTTGACATTCATCTCCACATTTTAACTTTGCCACATGAAGCCTAAATATTGACCAAGGTGCTCTTAGTCAATGCGCCTTGAAGGGCAACGTAAATCCATAGGAACTGTACATCTTGCGATTTTCAAAGGATGCAGTATTGATGGCTAATATTGACAGAAGTCATGTTGACTAAGAGGCTGGAATAAAATGTGATTAAAGAGTTGCATGTGCCAGAAAGTTACAACCACTAAAAACTATTTTCTTTATTATGAATGGCTGGAAAAACAGATTTGTGGTTGATCATTTGTCCTGGGGAACAAAAACACTAAACTTAGCAATTCATTGACCAAATAAAAACAGATGAATATGGAACTTTTTCAGTTTCAGTCTGACAGCTGAAATGTGTTAATGTAGACATGTTGGTACCTTTTAACAAGACGTGTACACTAGACGTAACAAATATTACCAGGTACAAATGACTGTGCTGAGAATTAGAAAAAAAGTAAATAAAAGTAATGATTATTTATGCTTTTTTTTTTTTGCATTCAGTTCATTTAAATTAGTGCCAAATAAGAGTTAAAGAAATGCCGGTAAACAAGCCACGCTAGCAGCTCTGTGAGGCTGTACTTATGCTGCGTCATTATATTTGTACATTTCACTCAATAGGGGAAGATGTAAGGTGAATTTGTAGACTACAGTTTCGTATAAGGCCCATGAATAGAATATTTAAATACGTTTCCAAGAATAAAAGTGCCATAAAATAAAATGTATAATGTCGATGTTACCTGATGTGTCATTTTTCCTCTGTTGTTTCATGCATACATGCTAAGCTGCACTGCTAAGACTTCAATTAAACTTGCCAAAGAAACATCAGCTGTCATGGTCAGCCATGACAGCCATTTTTTTTTTTTTGCTAACAAACTAAACTAAGGTGACATGGATTGAACGCAGCATTAAAAAGAGCAGTGACAGTGCTAATTTTTTAGCAGGTATAATGTTAACTATGTCATCTTAGTTTGCTGTGCTAGAATGCTAATATTAGCACAAAACACAAAGTACAGCTGAGGCTGACGGTTGAATGTCATCAGTTGTTCAGGTGTTTTGTCATAAACTAGAGGGCTGGATAAATCAAAAGGTCGACCTGATGATGCTGCTACATGGAAAGTTTTTACAAACACGAGGGCCTGTCTACTAAATTTCATGGCAATATATCAAATAGTTGTTAAGATATTTCAGTTTGGACCAAAGTGGTGGAAAAATAAGTGACTCATACCCGGCAGCAGGAATATTCGCTTTAACAGCCTGCAGAGGAAAAGCAAGCAAAAATAACTTAACGTTCCTCAGCTTAAAACCATTTAAATATTAACTGGTAAAAAAAGTTAATCTTGTGTAGCAACAGAGTTGGTAAAGTTTGTGCACATGTGTGCAGTGGCTGTGTTACATAATGAGGTGGACACTCGACAGTGAGTGGAGGCTGCAGAGGAGATTATCTGTGTCGTGAGGTAGGCTCAAATCCCACACAGTCAGCATTCGGAGGGGAAAAGGGGGGAGATGGGCGGCGGATGTTGCAGCGATCATGTCGTACCGTGTGGCTGATGAGTCGATGCATTCCTACATATCTTAACATTAGTCTGCAAGGAGATATGAGTGCACAACATGCTCCGAGTTTCTGAAAGGGAGTGAGTTGTAACTCAGTTTTGTCCTTGGCATACTCAGAATTATGTATTATGCAAGCACTGGCTATAACAACCATCCTATGACTTCATGAATTCAAAGGCATGTTTGCACAGCTTTAAATCAAACACAAACGTAAACGTCATATACTGTGAATTTAATAGAGAGAGCGGAAAATACGTCTTTCTTCCTGCCTTTTCATACATTTTAATTATATTTGCACTGTGAATTGAGCTTTCAGCTCTCAACAGCTTTATCATTTCATATGATGCAAACAGGGTTGTCAGTAGCCAAACACGGAAATTTGCATGAGATAGTGTCCTCACACCTTTATCTACTTTGAAGATGTCCAACTGATAAACTATCTTTACCGTTAGTGGGTGGATTCACCGGTGGCTGCTCGTTGCGTGTCACAGAATGTATGTGAGGTTAGAATAGTCATAAAACATGAAGATAGGTAGGATGTGCTCTGATGGCTCACTTCTGGACAGTGACTGTCTCACTGAGTCACCGATACCGTTGCACTGAAATATCAAAGTTCACTGTTGCAATACAATATATGGATGGAGACGTGTTGACAGCAAAGCTTTCGTGCGTGTCATGGTCTAGACCAGTAGCTCCCAGAGTGGGTGGTCAAAGAAAACTATGAGGGAGGAGGGGGCCACAATGATTAACAGGATATACACTTTCAGGCCTTAAACGTGAAATAATTAATGCACTCACAAGATAGTTATTAAACCAATGAGTGAGTTAAACAATGAGAAATATACCTGTTTAAATTCTCTTGATCGACACCAATATCATGTAAATATGACGCTAAGGCGAGCAGCTGACTAGCTTAGCTTAGCATACAGACTGGAACTGGGGGGGAAAGAATTAGCCTGGCTTTGTGAGAAGCTAACAAAATCTGTTTACGTATCATGCTTACTTAATCCATGCAAAAACCAACATGTCAGCACTATGGTAAGCTAACAAGCTTCTGGTTTAAGCTTCATATTTAACAGCGGGACATGATAGTGGTACGTCTCATCTAACACTGGTCGAGAAAGAAAGAAATCCCCAAATATTGAACCATAACTTTAAAGTTCATTGACTTTTGTCATCACCGTTTGGTTACCAGTGGAGACTCACTCAGGGACCCCACGGCCCAAAAACTGCCACACAACCCCCATAAAACCACAACCTGATGCTTTTACACTTCAGATTTTGTATGAATTAAACAAACAAGATATAACGTTATCAATGAGCTTTAGAGGTGGTGGTAGATTGATGTTGTTTCCTCTGGAGAAGCTAGATGTTTTCCCTTGTTTGCAGCCTTTATGCTAAGCTAAGCTAACAGCCTGCTGGTTCTACCTTCTAATCTACCTCTCGACAAAGTAAACAGGCAGATTTCCGAAACTATTCCTTTAAAAAAAAAAAGGGACATAAACCAAACGTGTTGGAAACCAATGAGCTAGACAGTTATGTTCAAATGGATACAGCAGTGCTGAAAGACACTGAATCCCTACTAGTTCGAGTGGCTCTGCAGCTGACCCTGACATCTGACATTTCCGTGTGAGGGGAGAAGCAAAAACTAAAAACCTTTGCAAACCTGAGCCAGCAGCACAGCAGGTTTCTTAACATTACTTCGTCCTGTTGATTACCAAAAGCCAGTTGAAGTGCTTCCCCGTCGAGAAACCTTTCCTAATCCACCTGTAGACATTAGAGGTGACTATCTGTAATTAGTGATGCATTAAGACAACATTAGGTAATAATTATTAGCTTGGTTTTCTAATTCCTGAGAAGGGTTAGCAAGCTGTGGACAAAGTAAAAAGCACAAGAACTAGACTGAACATTAACCAGCTGCAGAGTTCGTGTTGAGGTTAAATTTATCTAAAGAACCAAAGTCAGGCTATGTATAGGTTAAACAAAAATGTCTATTTGCACTATTTAAGATAATGTGTAATGAGGCTTGGAGTGAAATATCACACAGAGAAACAGACAGCAAACCATGCTCTGGACTCATGTGTTACGCTGAGTCCTCTATGTTTAAACTAAACAAACTCACCTTAAATGAATACAGATAGTCCATTAAATCACACGCGTACACACACACACACACAGGCTTGTTGTTGTACAGGCAGCTATATTTGCTTTTCCAGTGTTACAAGTAAGAGCAAGACCACGCTGACCACTTTCATGGAAGACGACTTGTTCCCCATTTCAGTCAGCCCTCGTCACATGACCAGGGCAGCTCTTCAGGGTGGGAAGAAGACATTACTCACTTAAAAATTCAAACACGATTATATGAACTCTCCCTGGCCACACACATGCATTGTTCAGGAGATAATGATTAACTTGGTCGAGTAGGAGCCAAGAGAACAACCAATAACTGCTGAGGTACTGTCATATAGCAAACATTTTTATCTTTACAGAGCTTCTTGGTCACCAGCAGGCTCCCCGCTTCCAAGTCTAGCCAAGTCATGCTCCATAATCTCAATACGTTTTATGGCAGGTAACTGTCTTACTGGTTATAAAAAGACAGATAAAGACAAGGCTTGACAGAATATCTGTAAGGGTTTCAATCAACACGATCAAGAAAATCTGAGTTCAAGGAGTTCAAAGTTAAAAAGCTCTTTGCATCTTATTCTATGGAATATGATGTCGGGTAATCTTTACAGCTGCTAATTAAACTTTTATCTTGATTAAAGATGATAAGCAAAGTAAAACTGAAAGGAAACTATTGCTCTCGCTGAGATTAGTTGATCACGATGATGATGAAAGAAGAAAACTCGGTTTGAATGTTCACTACATTAAAGCTGATGCGGATACATCTGTGCCTCTTTAAACATGTCAATACATGTCAAGATGCTCCGTCACGTGATATGTTGCCCCAAAAGAGAGAAACAAGCTAATTCAGCGTAATGGTGAGTTGTATTTTTAAATGGACTTTATATTTGTTTTTATGTTGTTTTATCACCTTGAAGGCCGGTCGCTGAAAAACTGAAACCGCTAAACTAAGCGACTGACAACTTACCGCCGACATAATTGTTCTTTCCTTGTGTGAAGGAGAGAGCGAGGCAATGGGGTTGCAATCACTAACTACACTGCTATATACCACTAAATCCTACACACTGGTACTTTAATTTATAATTCAATGTAAACGTGTTAAAAAAACAAAATAATGGGATGAGTTGAACTTAATTATGTGATGTGCGTATCAAATTATTATTATCGTATCGGCAGACCATCCATTTTACTCACTTTGAGAAGTGGGCAGGAAAAATTAGATTTTTTTTTGGACTTAGAAATGATTTTAAAAAAAGAGAAAGTACTTAATCAGATAAATTTGTTGCTTTAGATATCAATTTTGGTCGGTTGAGGTGTTAATTCATAATTAATAGTGTTGTGCATTGTACGCAGACAGGACATGCATGAAGCAGAGTGAAGAAGAAGAAAAACAGTCATTGTGTTGGACTAAATCATTGGACAAACAGTCATGACATGACACAACATTAAGATATATATACACATTAAATATTATGGTTAGAAAAAAACTAAGAAATAAATGATTCAAATAGTAAAATAAAACACAACAAGTACTTAAACTCATGGCCTCTCTCTGGTCTCTATGCAGATCTTTCATGGATCACTAGTTAAGTGTCATCTATCCACTTCCACCTCTGAAATACTCTGCATTCTGCGCCTGAACAGGCGAGGTTAGATTTCAGACTTGGACAGCACTCATGTTGTTTATGTCTAGCGGGGAACCCCCCTTTCAGAATGCGAGCAGGTAGATGCAGAGAGGTCACACACAGTTGTGCAACACCGGGAAAAGGAAGCAGCTGATAAACAAAAAAAAAAAAAAGCAAACTAAGGCAAAGTAAGCATTTTTGACATGAGTGTCGCAGTGATGAAAGAACATCACGAGTAACAGGCTGCTTGAAGAACCGTAAAATAAAAAACGCTAACTTCTTCAGAAGAAGTCTGCCACGTCACTCCCACTTCACTACAAACATCACTATTTCCACTCACCTACACATTCAGCCCACAGCACTGTGAGCTCTCTTCAATTTAAGCTGTTGGAAGCCTTTCTGGGAACTAACTCGAGATGGAGAACGTGAGAACGGTCGAGAAAAAAGCGAGTAAACGAATAAAAAAAAAAAAGATGAGATCCTTAAAATTTCTGGAATGCAACCGCACATAATAATTCCTGGAACCCGCTAACCGTGGCGAACTCATGATATCTACCAATATGAGAGTATTCATGGGTGGATATTTCCTTAAAGCTTGTGATATGTGCTGCTGCAGCATCTTAATCATCTTAAGATGAACTTGTTGAGAACCTCTCGAGTCGAGGAATGCTGCTTTCTTTGGCTGCAGAACCCCCCGGGCAGCATGTTTATCACATCAACCCCACCAGCAGCTGTGCAATTATGTTTTCATTGTATGCCAGTATTATTTTAGTACTGGCAACCCATCGATTTAAAGAAAAGAGGAAGGAAACTGTTTAAGTTGTGGAACTGTTGACATTCTTCAGCGCTCTAATGAAAAGGGAAATTCAAAAGAAGCTGCTCCCTGAAGTGTTTTTGAACTATTCTGAACATTTTTTTTTTTTTATTCCTGCAGTCAGAAATACTGCATGTTTCCAGGGAATTAGCTCCAAGATGTGACTAGATTTGTACACGCATAGCTTTGGAGGGAACAGCACTGTCCAAAATACACACTCTGATGCCAGAGAGGGAGCTGATGCAGCATAAACCCAGCACAGAGAGAGAGTATGAACTGAATTAGAGGCAAGTTTGGAGCTGAACAGCTACAGACTAATGCATGAAAAGACCATGAAGTGCTAATTGTGAGCGCCCCCGTCTCCTGAGTAGCATTTAACCTGGTTTGTCACCAAGGTCACCAACTCTTCCTCATGTGTTTCATCATGTGGCTGACAACGCTGTGGCCCGTCAGGACAGACTGAAGCTTTTCTGTATGCGGTCGTGAGGACTTACGCTGTGAATAACCGATGCCACGGCGTCTGTAATCTGTTTGGGCGCGCTGGGGTTGCTCATGGCTCCACAGTAGAGTCGCTGCTGGAGAGGCTCTGGAAAGCTGGTTTGGATCGCTGTGGCTTTAGCCCTTCTCTTTCTCGCTGGGACTCAGACAGCTTTTGGGCAGCATAACCTGGAGACAGATACAGATAGTTAGTCCAAATGAAGCTGGAGATTTATAACATGAGGCTACCGTGGCACTGAGATGCTGGAGCTGTGGGCCAATAATCCTCAAAATGAAAAGCAGTCAGAGAATATAATGACGGTGGTGTGTTTTTTTTTTTTATTGTTTTGGCTCTCGACCTCAGCACTTTTAGGACACTGCAGCAGGACTATGATCCTAAACATACAGACAACTGTGTTAGGGCCAAACAGTGGGCTGTTTTTGAATGTTTAACTAGGTCAACTCAGAGTTTATAGTCATGCTAACATGCATATGCTAAGCCGCTGATGTAAACAATGCTTTAGCTTGTTAGCATGCTAATATTTGCAAATCAGGATTAAAACAGAAGCACAGTTGAGACTTCATGCAGGTAGTTTATCATAATAATAAAAAAATGGCTGTAATACTGACATTCGAGGAAGAATTATTTGAATTTATCCTTTAGAAAACGTGAATTTCTGCACAAAGTTTAATGGTAATCCAACCGACCGACAAACATACACATCCCTTAAGCAATTAGATCCAAGAGTCAGTACTTTGACCTTACAAAGTGCTGACTTTTTTTGAATTTCAAATGTGCTTAAATGCAAAACCAGCAAAAAACAAAACAAAACACACAAAGCAGCAAGCGTCCCTGTCCTGACACTGTCTGTACTGGGACATGCAGTCACTAAGGAGTAATTAACAGTTTCAGGATTTCCTGGAAGCTCCTCGAGTACCTCCGAGTCCACACTTTAGTGCGTTTTCTTCGGCCTGAACTGTTTGTATGATTAACGGAAACACGGATAAAATCAGATTACACTTGAGGAGCAACAATGACAGAAGTAGTACAAGAACAAACTTAACATGCTTTAACAAACAATTCCTATGATTCTTGATTTCAAGCCGTGCAGCACTTCCTCACCGCCATTCAAGGTCATTAACCATTAGAGTCAGATAAGAGTCAGATAATGGCGTGCTACTGTGCAGGGGACCCTTTGATAAGCGGCGGCACGTGCCTCAGCTAACCTCCACCTCCACGTCTGCAGATGCCATTATACGACACAGTGCGACAGGAATCCAAAAAACAACCAGAAACCATACGACATGTTACCGGAGAGGACACTAAAGTACGTAAATGTAATTAACTGAGAGATAGAGATCTTGATGAAACAATACATCAATTAATGAAGTAGTTCAACTTCAACAACATTTCTCTTAGAAAAAGTGCCACAAATTCAGTGGTTCTGCTGTCTAAAATGTGAATACATGCTGGTTTGCATGATTGTAAACTGAATATTTTTAGGTTTAAACCAAAAAAAGACTTCTGAAGATGTCACCTTGGTCTTTAGGAAATATATGGAGCATTGTTTACTTAAGGAAAATTGTTATTTGCAGTCTTCTTCTTGCTGTTCTTGATATATTTAAGCTTAGGCTGCAAAGATATAAGAGATAACTAAGAGATTATTAGCTGGTACAGTCCAAATGTGACTGATGTAGTTATAATAATTGAAGCAAACAATAAAAACTATACTAAGCATATCTTACTGAAATCAGGACAGCAGGCTAAAAGGCAGAGGAGGGCCCTCTTTTGGTTTCAGCGTCCAATCGCGTCGTGCCAAAGCCAGCCTGGCTCTCTGACAGCAGCTATCAAAGAACCGATAAGCGTCCCTGATGCCTGAGCACAATCATATCAATGACCTTGTTTACAACGAGGTACAGTGGATGTATGGTTCATTAAAGCACAGTAAAGTGCAGTAATGGTGATAAAGGAGTCTTTTTTTTTTTTTTGGGAGTTAGCCTGAAGATTACTTTCTCAGTAAACTTAGACCCCACCACTGTGGAAGAGGCCGGGCTGTCTACACAGGGATAAAGTTACAGAACCCCGGGATCCCGAGCAAAAGGCATGGGAACAAGCTTATCTACCTCTGGGCATGTCTGTAATAATACCGATAACAATAATGATCAGAAAACAGGCTGAGTTCTTTTTAAAAAAAGGACGCACTGTGGGTTTTTTTGTCTGCAATCAGGTACAATCAGAGTCTGAATAAAAAGGAACTGGCTGTCCTGTTATGTAATAACCAAAATGACCAGGAGGACATGGTTGAATGCTGACAGTGCAAGAGGAAGTGAGGACAAGATGCCCGGTCTGTATTTATCCTGGAAGAAGTTCATCATGACTTCTCAGAGTCATCCAGAAACCTGGTGACTCTCAAACTGTTCCTAAAAGACAATTTTTTTTGTTTTAATCCAAAGCTTTTCCATGCAGAGACTTAGTCACAGTTCAGTAAAATGTGTGCAGGCAAGGCTTTGGGAAAACTATCCTTCTGGGAGGAAGTAAGTATGAAAACAGGAAGAAGGCGACTGCTACAGACTGACGCCTGTCAGGAGGAGCTATAAACTTATTTAAAAAAAATAGCAATAGGGATTCTTTCGAGTGTCTATAATGTCAGACTTGGCTGAAAATCCATTTGCACGCATGGGCTGGATCTATATGCCACAGCTAATCGGGGATAATACAATCAATGTATGCCCTGTGACCTTACAATAAGTCAATTTATCGCAGCTTAACAAGCCGTGGTCTTCATGTGCCCGTCCTGTGAGAGAGTATACAATCAGGATCATGTGAGCGAAGATGCTACCTTTGACCAAGGAGACAGCTAAAAGCTGTTTCTGTTTAACTCACAAATGGATCTAACACATGAGCCTTAGATGTCACAAATTTTAGTTGTTAGGTATGAAAAGCCAACTGTTTTTTTGTTTTTGTTTTTTTTAAAAAGGATGACCCAAGCACGAGACCCTGTGTTTGCATGTAGGTCAAAATTCATCACATTCCCCGTTTGACTGACTTGACAGCTGAGTAACTCGCTATTTACAGTTTCTTATGTAACACTGTGACCATTCTGAGGTACTAAACTTTCCTTTGCAGTTATCTACTAAGTATATTTCATGATCTAGTCTGAATATCACCAAAACATTGACATTTACTTTGAAAGGGGGGAGTGATTATTCAAGAGGAATTTTTTTTGTCATTATTAAGATCTGTGACGTTCACTTGGTGGTGACTCATCTTACCCACAAAGTACAAATATACCTGACAAAGTCTCTTTGGTATGTTGTAAATTTCCAGTACTGCGCACACCTCTTCTCTTGTAATGAGCTTTTTCCTTCTTTTATTCAAGAATACAAAAGGAACATTGACGACACATTGTCTTTCTTTCTAAAGAAGTTTGGATTTCTTTTAGATGCACTGTGGGCGAAAGGAACTGTGACAAGTTACAGAAATCTGGGACACTCAAATATTCAGAAGAGTGCTCTGCATTAGGAGCCTGGAGGAGTGATGAATCAGCACAAAATGCTGACCCTCTTAAAAAAAAAAAAAAAAATGCACGCGAAGCAACTGTCAAAAAAGATTTGAAAAACTATAATCTCATGAGACCTTCGGGGTTACAGACAGACAAAAAAGGTTAGAAAATCTTTACTGTGCCTCCTCGTAATGACATTAAGGCAAAGAAACGAGACAGTCAGACGACGGGACTGAGATTACCAGACTTGAACTCACGACACGAGCCCACATGCGTCTTAACCCAGTGATCACGGCCAGGACATCTCGGGCCGAGCCCGACTTTAACCAGCAGCTTGGCTTGTGAGTGTCGACCACAGACTGCATGCTCTTCTACAAAACTCGATCAAAAACGGCATAATTAAAGAACGGTTCAATAAAATACACAAGCTGCCAATAAAACTGCCTGTCCAGAAATAGGAGCTTGATCACAATGTCCAAACCTCAACCGACACACAAGCCTGTACTTATAAAAGCAGGACAATGACAGGGAGGAAGGGGGATGGTTTAAGGTTTCATTAGAGAACTGGGTTTACAGAAAACAACTATGTGATTCATTTGTTTTTTGGTTGAGCAGGCAATGTTTGCTCAAAGAAACATCACATTTTTTTCCAAGGAACACTGGTGTGTTAGATTGTGAAGAGGCATGGAGATGACAGGCGTCCTTGTGTGATGTTTTATCGAGTCCAATAACATGCTAACTCTGTACCAGCTCACAGAATCAACACGATTATCACCTGCTGAAGACGCATGCAGCATCCGATGGAGAAAAACATGCGTGAGATAAACAGAAGTGGGTGGAATAGAGTTTGATTTAAGACAAACACAAGAGTAAATAATGTTTTTCGTTGCTATGAGTGGTCAATTCTTATTCCACCACAGCATTTAGAGAGCAATCACTTCCCACAAACATGTCGTTTAAAATGTCTAATTTATTATTTGAAGTTGTGGAAAAGTTTTAGTATTTAGTCATGTCTTGTTTAGGGCCCCTTCTTTTTTTTCGTCTGGGTAACCTGTGGAACTAAGCAGGATTTGTTTACAGTCCTCCGTGCTATGGTTGCAGATCATCATGGTTCAAGCCTGAGTCAGCTCTACTCTCTCAAGTCAACTGGATAATAAGAAAGTGTGACGTTAGCAGGAAGAATCTTGTTAACTTTGATTAGACTTGACCTGATAAACATCTGCTCTAATTGAGGACTAACCCTCATAAATAATGAATTAAACAAACAATAAATTAAACAGATAATAAAACAAGAAGTGACACCGATAAATGAGACAACTTGAAAAACATGACAACAGGTCAAGAAATGCAAAAAGAGATCTGTGATCGTATCATACCTTTGTGTGCTTACAGCAGAGAAGCCACCGCAGACATTGTAGTGCAATTCTGAACTCTGCCGTGAAGAGAGGACCTGTGGCTGGTCAGAGTGCAGGACAAAACAAACAGAGGGAGAGAAGAGAGATAGGGAGACAAAAGGAACGGAGGTTAGAGATGTGGAGCATGAGCCTCGGGACGATCGTGTGCGGGAGTCCAGCCTCTCGTCGAGTGGAGTGCCCTCTCTCTCTCTCAGACCAACATGCACGGACTGATAGCAGCAGCCTTCCTCCTCACGATTATGTTTCCTCCTCCAGCCTGCTGACAAGTAGCCATGTGACTCCAGGACCCATTCAACACTGAGTCAGAGGCTGCTGCTCAGACACACAAGTCTATCTGTGTCAGACACACACACACACACACACACACACACACACACACACACACTCTCAGATTTTATGTGGAAATTCAGCCCAATGATCAATATGTGACTTAAATAAACCATTGTAACAGTGTAAACACCACAAGAATTCCCGAGCAACTACAAAAGTCTTCAAGGTGTGACCATTTCAACTAAAAAAAAAGTGATTTTCTTTAGTTTATTTGAATATTTTTTTAGTCCTAAATAAGTACAATTATCCAGAAATTGGGAAAAAGGCAAGAATATAGCATAACTTGTGTAACGGAGATGTGTTTGTTCCATTTTCAAGCTCTGTGAATCATCTCACGGCCGATTATCACACCAGATTTAGCCGATTTACTACAACAAACTAAAAGATCTACATGCTAGAAGCTGTCTGTAGCTGTATGAGCATACTAACATGGACAACTGATATCACAAACATGGTAAACATTATTAAATATCAGTATGTTAGCCTTCTCATTGTGAGCATGTTAGCATACTTATGTTACCGTTTACATTGGCACAGCGTATTTACATAGTCCACATACAGACCGAGCTAAGCCCTGCTTATAAATAGCAATGAGCTATGTCAGTATGCTAACATGCTTGCAATAACAAGATGAGCATGCTGTTTAGGAGGTGAAATGATAACTAGGTTCACCACCTTAGTTTAGCATTTGCAAATTAGGACTAAACACAGTACAGCTGATGCTAGTATTGGACAGATAAAAGTTCTGACCCAATGGTAGCGCTAGACGCAAAGTCATGGGATCAACAAATGACTACGGATGTGTGCCCAAGATTTCATAGCTATCCATCCGTTCCTCATGGTGGTGCTAGACAAAAAGTCAGGAGGAATCATCTGAGAACCATGAATGTCTGTCTAAAATGTAATGGCCCCCCAAATGTTGACATATTTCAGCATTTATTTATTTTAAAGAAAAACAAATTAAACTGTAAAAAAAAAAAAAAAGCAGTAATACGCCAAAACCAAGCGGCAACCTCTGTGGCTGTGAAATAAAGCCTATGCAGAACTGCAGTTCCTCAAACGTCCACTTGAGTCAGTCTCCATAAGTCCCCATGTTAAAATGTCCAACTTCACAGCAGAAATAAACATGTTTACAGCCTGGTACAAAAAACAGTTTTGGTCTCTATAGCTAATTTCCCAGTTCATGACATGGCTCTTCGGAAACCTGCCAGTGACATCACAGATTTTTTTTTTTTTTTTAAATACTGCCATCTGTGTGGTCCTTTAATCATATAAGAATCACACGCAACGTTTCCCATGTAGAAACACTGCATGCAATGTGAAAAGGCCTATCATCTCTTTCTCAATCCGCAGCAGTGACATAAATTCACGTTGCCACACAGACAGTAGGTGACCAGCTGTTGAAGAAAAGACTTTTTCAACGTTAAAACGTCAAGGGCGACATGAAAAGGGAGTGTCACTACAGCCTGGTTAACCAACACACACACACACACACACACACACACACACACACACAAGCAAATGAATTTTTCAATCCAGGGAGTGAGTCACTATGCACTGGGGTTTTTTTTTTTTAAGAACATTGGGCAACTTGTCTTGTCATAAAAAGGACATTGCAATGCCGCCAGGAAGCTTCAGAGTATCTGCAATAGGTCAAGTATGTAATCGATATTCTGAACGATTACTGGCACCGTGCTCATCTCCAAACTTTTTCAGCTCAAGGTCAAAAAATAAAATGAATACACATCAACTGAACCTTTTTGGGCTTGTTTATAACTTTGCACAGGATGTTTATTCATTTGTGAACATGTATGCACTGTGCACAGAATTAATGGGAAAGCAATGACAATGTTTTCCAACATGTCTTTAATTATTAACCAGTAATGACACTTGATATAATGAATGGAGTTTTGCTGTTTGTACTGGTGAAATGACTCAGTTTTATGGTAAACTTTCCTTCAAAATATTGTGCTGCAGGATCCTAGTGTATTTGGCAGTGGAAAAAAAAAAAACACGTCATGTCATGGAGGAATCAACTTCACAACACAATTAATCCCACCTAAAGTCATAAAAGCTGCCAGATTAATTGTGTTTTGCAGCGAACAAAGAACAGTCCTGTGATCTAAACAAGTTGCTTACCCGTTCGCCAAATAATAAAGTACCGCATTCCACATCAGCTTATATGAGCCTTAGGGCTAAAGAAATACCCAACCTCAGGAGGAGCCTGAGTGTGTGTGAGATATAATTGTTTGTCCCCGGGGATGTGAGCTCACTGTGGAGTCACATGCATGTCTTGCGGGGGGACAAGAAACACAGACAAAGGCACAAGCAGCTAAAATAGAAGTCCACTTCAAAGTCTGGGGCTTTCCTCAATCCCAGCGCGCTGATAATAGCATTACCCGCCGTGGTCAACTATATGAAGAGGTGTGACTTCATGCATGCAAGGTCGATTCACAACTATGACCAACACACGATGTGCTTATTTCTCAACCTTGACCTGCACAGAAACATTGTCATCATCCTTGCTGCTGCTGCTTTTTGACATGAAGTCAATGAAAATGAGCCAGTTTGAATGTTTCTGGTCAAATAAAACAATCTGCGCTGCATCCAAACCATCTCGTGTACATGTCAAAGCACGCTGAAAGAAATAAAGAGATAAAAATAACATTTAATGAGACTTTTTATACAACAACATCCCGTTTTTCGAGCTTTTAAACAGTGTTAACACGACTCGGAAATTCTCCCTCCGGCTTCCTGTTATTCTTCACTCCCTTCAAGTCTAAAACACGTCTACACATTAAAAGAAAAACACGCTCAACTGGTGCAAGCCGGGACAAACTTTAAAGAGAGCGGTGTATCATCTGTCAAAAGGTGACTGTTACGAACACAAACTGTATACGTCCAAAAACTCACCAGAACACTGCTCAGTGTCCTCGCATACTCAAGTCTCTTGTGGTGCTTGGTAATGCAAATTGACCTCGATGAAGCTGTATACCACTGATAGCTGCCCTGTTTGTGGATCTCTATGGGGATTTGGCGGTAGTGTTGTGTTGATAGCTGCGCCCCTGCTGCCTTCTGAGTGTTTTAAGCCTGAAATAGCTCAGCTTAAAAGTCACCCAGCCACGTCCTGAGTCTCTCAAAATGCAGACGTCTCTACCTCCCTGCTCTGCTCTGCTCTTCACAGCCCAGTGGCCACACTCAACGTCACTCAAGAGTTTGGCAAGGTCCAGCACCTCAGCACGACTGTGTTAAGTTATGTGCACACAGTCACTGGACTGCTTCCAGTCTCACACAGTTAACAGCTGCACTCAGTCAGCGTATGCCCATCTCTATCTCGCTCTTCGTCTCGTCATCTGTGGCTTTAGCAGGCAGCGGCTGTGCTTACAGCTATAGGACAGCACCTGTCTTTGGGGTGAAGAGGGATTGAAGAGGCAACTAAATCCTGTCAGCTCACAAAATGCCTGCCCATTGTCCTCCCGACTCCAGAAAAGAAAAAGCAATCACCGCTCAAGCATTTTTATACCTTGAAGAGGATGAAGGAGTTTCAAATGGAAACAAATCTGCACTGTAACATTTCTAACCGCCTGCAGGCTCGAAATGTCCTTGCGAAAGAATTTGTGACAAAGTTCAGAGTAACGACAGCCATAACTACAGGACAAATTTAAGCATCACTTAATCTGAAGGTTTCTTTTACATTTGTTTACTCTTTATTCTCATTTTGTTTCCAAGCTTAAGGCTTGGAAACAAAAGATTCTACTCGACTGTCACGTCCTCTAACAAACCGAAGCACAGCCAGACAGTTCATAAAAATTTCCATGACTGCAGTAAATGAATGAAACTGTGACTATGAAACATCCCGAACCAACATCAGCTGACTTAAAAGAGATAAGTCAGGTTTTATAAATACTATTTAGAATAATTCACATCTGATAGTTGAGCTTAATGTTCATCTGAAAAAGATCCTGTCTCACCTCGTCTATGACTAAATTTCAGGGATGTTTACTTATATAAATATTAAGTCAATGTGTCTTAACCTCTGACAGTATAAGGAACGGACAGAGCATGCCAGAAAGTATGGTGTGAAACAAGGGGGTTGCAATCTGCAACTAAACCGCTGGATGCCACTAAATCCTACACACTGGGTCTTTAATAAATAAGTTTTATTGGTGCATGTTTAAACCACCGACAGTATAAAGAATGGACGTTGTATCCGTGACGTCACCAACGGGTTTCTTAAGAGACGTTGTGAAGCTCAGAGTGTGCCATCTTGGCAGTCCTGCCTCTTCCGCCTCCTGGCTGATCTAAAAATCGATGGACGTGGATCCTCGGCTGACCTGAGGCGGGCTGAATGACACCTTGTTGCTCAAAAAAAGCCCTACCTGTCAACCAAAGCGGCTACGCTGTTAATTCTGCATAACTTTAAGCCTTAATATAATTTGAACAGGTGAGTTATATATAAATTCACCCTCAGTACAGTTGTCATGAACGGGGAAATTAGCTATAGAGACCAAAACTGTTTTTTGTACCAGGCTGTTTATTTCTGCTGTGAAGTTGGACATTTTAACATGGGGACTTATGGAGACTGACTCATTCTGTAGCCAGCCTCATTCTGTTGCCATTGCATTATCTATTTTCGACCTCTTCCTGTGAACACTGACATATTACCTTTAAAAGTTGTCATTGTGAAGGTGTCAGCAAACAGCTGCTTCACAGCTCCAGCAGACACGGGATGACAATCATTTAGGTAGCATTGTAAAGTGGATTTATTTGAGCTTTTTTACTGAAAAACAGCTGCCTGCTGCAAATGAAACTGATCAGAGCAGCGAGACTGAACCGAAACACTAAAGCTGCAGCCATAAAACCATAACAATTAGCTGAAAGATGCTAAAATGTGCTGAAGCGCTGACAGGAACTTCAGAGATGGGTGGTAATTGTCTGTGGGTTTATTCATTACAAGCGACCCAACCCACTGATAATATAAAGATGGTGACTGATGGGGATTTGTGCAGCTATCAACTGCAGTCGTGTTAGATTTGTAACAGCACTGAGACTGTATTGTTGTAATGCTTCAATTCCTGTAAATTCAAATGAATAAAGAGGAGTTAAAACTGTGTGGTGCATCACCCAAAGGAATTAAACATCTTTCCAGGAGAACTTCAAGCTGCTGATGCCTGTTGTGTGAGCAAAACAGAAGATTTAGTCACTTGTTTTTAAGCCGCCCTAAACACTGGGAGCTTTTTTTTTGTTTGTTTTTTGACAAAAGTGACCGGTCCTATCCAGAACCATTAGTGTTAGGGTGTGGCACTTTCTTGTCAAATCTGCGTCCAGGGCTGCTCAGGTTGCACCAGCTGCACAAAAGGTAAAGCCATGTTCTCACAGAAACACGGTAATTGTGGAGCTTTGACCCGGTGCACTTGTAATAACTGTATTTACCCTCATGAGACTCAGACTGGGACGGGAATAAAATATCCCCCAGGCTCCCAGAACCCAAACAAAAGCCTAAGATCTCATAGTACACTCGAATACAAATCAGCCATTTACCCATTTCCTGGGAAACAACGTAATGTGATTACGGTTGTTTTTGAGTCCTCTAGTAAAGACAGAGGAAAAGCATGAGAATTTAAACTCATACCCTCACGGGAAAAGGTGACGAGGGGATGGGTGGAGAGAGTGGTAAGGATGCATCACCATGCTGAGAGTATAATTAGATGCTCCAATGAGACTACAAACTCCAGACAGCTTAATGGGGTTTAATGTGAGAGGACAGTAGCCTAAAATATGCATGGTGTTTTGCCAAAGTGCTTAATGGTAATTAAATGCAACTTAGTAGGCTAAAGCAGAGCAACAGCCAAGCAAACTGAACTGTGGAAGGCTTGCTGTGTTTACTGACAAAATGCTGAGTCTGTTTATCTTCAGAGGGGAAGGTAAAATAAACATGAAGAGCCGGGAGGCCGTGAATGATTAAAAAAAAAACTGAGTATTATCCACCTCTTTTCCTTCCTTGTCTCCTGCATGACCAAGCAATTCTCGGCAGGAATGTGGAGACGCTCTCTGCTCAACTATTTGTGCACAAAACACGCCGCCGTTGCCACAAATGAGTTTACAATGAGCCTGTTTGACGTATTCCACTGAGGCGAAGGAAAACAAATAAAAGCTGAGACTGTGATCACGCAGATAAGATGGATCTATCTGATGTGTTCAAGCACCGTGGGAGATTATAAGACAAAAGGGAAAAAGCCGGACGGCTCTGGAATTTGAGAGCGCGCCGAACAAGGTCAGATTCACCGAGACAAATGTTTCAAATTCCTGTTGTATGTGTCCTTGAAGTGCTCAGATGGTTTGATTTACATAGATTTAAGAATCTCTAGCAAAAGATAATCGCTTTGTCCCGCGTCTAGGCTTTACATCAAAGTCAAATGTCTCCTCAAATAACCTGCAGTGCACACGGAGATGATATTGGTGAGTCAGCAGATGAGACACATCCTTCCTCTCCATCCTGCCAGAGGGCATGTCCTGACATCTATTAGCCATGTGACAGATAAACAGTTCTGGGACTATGGTTCCCATGCATAAAGTGACTTTTTTTTTAAATCAACCGGTAACTCATGACTGGTGACACAAGAGGCCAAGTTCTCATTAGCTTCTGCTGTGCTAATGAAAAATGTGAGTTAACTTTTGCCCAAAGTGGCAGAGTTTACAACAAACAAGTCTGAGCTTCTTAACGTTTCAGATTTGGCTGGCATGTTGTTAGTTTCACCTGTGTCTGAGGTGGGAAAAAAAAGCTGAGATAAACTTTAGTTTCAGCCC
Source organism: Miichthys miiuy (assembly GCA_036365135.1). NCBI lineage: Eukaryota > Metazoa > Chordata > Actinopteri > Sciaenidae > Miichthys > Miichthys miiuy. The sequence goes on from CM071618.1 coordinate 7,177,456, forward strand.
ATATTTCTCCCCCCTCTGCAAGAGCCTGCCCCTACAGTTTGGGAACAAAATGCCAAAACAAACAAACCAAAAATAAACACCAAATATTTTCTGGTTACAGTTCCACAAATGGGTTGGGTTGCCTGTATTTCTGTCTAGTGAATACTGAGACCAGGAGCGCCACTTAAAGAGCAACAATAACTTCTTTGGGCTTTTGTAAGTTGTCCTAGCCGTGTTTCATTATGTGGACACAATAGCATAATGTTATATTGTACTGCTTCATTAGTGTGTGTCATGCTCCACTTTTATCTATGCACAACAGAAGCACAAAACAAAAACTTCAGATGGAGGCCACTGGGACGAAAACTGGGGCCTCTTGTTGGGAAACATGGCGAGATAGATTTCATCTAGTGTGCAAACCATTAGTCCATCAGTTAATTGACTAAATTAACGGACAAAACTATAATTATTAAAACTAACTGCCTGTTATTTATTAAATGCCAACTACCCCTGCTTTGCAAATTTGAGATTTGCAATTTCTCTCTGATTTATAATCATTGTAAATTGTGGAGAAAACATAATGAAGTGCCCTCAAGGGTGCCCTTACAGTGGACTAATCAGGTGAAGTGCCTTCTGAGTTGCCTTTCCAGTTTACAAAATGTAGTAAAGTGCCATCTAGGGTGTCCTTTCAGTGGCCAAATGTGATCAAGTACCCTGTAGGATGCCCTAGAATGTTTTCCAGTGGACAAAACAAAACTAGGATGCCTTTCCCGTGGAGAAAACATGATAAAGTATCATCTAAGATGACAAAACGTGGACAAAACGTGGTAAAGTATCCTCTACGGTGCAATTTTAAGCAGACAAAACCCAATAAACTGCTCTCTAGTGGACTAATTAGGTAAAGTGTCCTCTAAGGCGTGTTTTCTAGTGGCCAGAACCCAATAAAGTACCCACTAGGATGCCCTTCCAGTAGACAATTTAGGTAAAATGCCCTCTAAGGTGCCTTTCCATTGGCCAAACCACCATAAACTCTCTAGGATGCCCTTCCAGTGGAGAAAACATGATGACATACCCTCTGACTAAGCCGTTTCACCATAAACACATCCCAGTTTTCTGCATGCTGGTGCTGCATCACATATCTGGTGGCCCTGGTTGTCCCTCAAACAGGCTGAGACCGCCACTGAACAATGACAATGTCCCATTGACCTCTAGGAACTCCCACTGGAGGAGAAATACATATTAATGTCCATATTCATATTCACCTTGAGCTAACTTAACCTGATAGGACAAAAGCCATGCTGCTGCTGCTGCTGCTGCTGTGGGCAATGAATGAATTATGGATGGATGAATGAGTGAGGCTGACCACATCGCTTTGTTCAGTTATTAAAAAGACACAACAGGCATTTATCTGTGCTGAGGCAACTCTTCATCACATTTCCACACTGGAGCTGCTGCTGCTGCTGCTGGAGGAGGAGTGACCGCTAGCTTGCTGCTAGGATGAGGAACTCCTCTGAACAGTATCGTCTGACTTAAAACAAACAAACAAACAAACAAAACAAAAAAACACGACTAAACTGTCAGGTCCGAGCACAGGTACAAGACTTTCCCCCCTCATTTGTTACCTGGTTAAAAAAAAGCCGAGGAACAAAGCGAAGTCATCCGAGCAGCAGCAGCGGACACTTGTGCATGTGTGGCAGTTACACGGGCTGTCAGCGTCTCTTCACAGGGAGACAAGTCAGGAGCGGTTCATGAGCTTCAACATAACGTCGGTTTAAAAGCAAAAAAAATCCTTAAAGCTTAAAACCTCACACAGATTCAGGATTTTTTTACTCACCGATGCTTGGTACTCACCTCAAACTCTCTCTCTCAATGACTCGCTCAGCCGGCGTCAAGACGTTAAAATAAAAACGACGCACTTCCGGTCTAGATTTCAAAAAAATAAAAACGACGAACATGACTAATGCGTACGTTCACCACGGCGGGAACATCAAAATGTTATATTAAAAATGACTTTGTAATATTTTAAAGACACCGAAACATAACATTAAAGTATGATGCAAATATATATTTCTTCCAGAAAGCAGGTTTATTATTTTATTTTGAAACCAACGTTCATAAACTTCCGGTTTAATGAGCTTTAATTTCTGGTAACTTGTCGAAAGAAATTGTTGCGCCTGCGTAAATGATGAATCATATTTCTGATGAAAGCATGACGGGGGGAGTTGTTCCGTTATGATGCATGTGAGATATGACGACATATCAACAGGAGAATATATTAAATATATTAATTAAACATTTTAAGTTTCTTTCTAAGTGATGTCATTACACAGTGACGTACTGAAAACTTGAATTGGCATAAATTGTAATTCAGCACAAGGATTAATTTACAGAAGTAGCTATTAAAAGCCGTGTGATGAGCTGGTGACTTGTCCAGGTTGTACCCCGCCTGTTACCCAATGCCAACTGGGATTGGCTCCAGCCAGGGCCGTTTCTAGCTGTTTGGGGGCCCTATGCAAGATGCTATTTGGGGCCCCCTATTTTGTCAACTTTTTGTCACCTTTTCAGATGATCTGTGATGATGCTACAGTCTGTTACATTTCAATACTGACGTTTCAGTTAGTAAGAAACATTAACATGTAACACTGCAACCCCTGATTGTGGTATGTGTAACCACAAGTCTGACAGAAATCAGCAAAAGCTATTACCTTATTATCAATATTATCACAAAACAAGTCATGAAAATCTAACATTTTATTGACAAGACATCAATTTAGTACCTGCTATGAAGTTTTGATTGTATCACACAATCTTCAGCAGATGGATTTACTCATTAAGACCATACGATGTGATCAAAAGTTTTGTCAAAGTCAAGAATGAACTTTCAGTTTTGACAATAAATAATTATTGCAGCTTGTTTGTGGTGATGACCACCAAAGGCCCACAAAAATCTCCAGGCTTACTACATATCAGCTGGTTTCAGCATGCACTAATAAAGCACAGTGTCCACTGACATCAAGTGTGTAGCATTTAGTGGCAACTAGTGGTTTAGTTGCAGTTTGCAACCAAGCGGCAATCTCTGATGCTGTAAAGTTAAACTAATGCAGAAGTGCCAAAAACTGCAGTTCCTCAAACGTCCACTTGATGCTGGCTCCATAAGTCCCCATGTTCAAATGTCCAACTTCACAGCAGAAATAAACATGTTTACAGCCTGGTACAAAAAACAGTTTTGGTCTCTATATGACAACTGTACTGAGGGTGAATTTTTATATAACTCACCTGTTCAAATTATATTAAGGCTTAAAGTTATGCAGAATTACCGGCATGGACGCTCTGATTGACAGGTGGGTGCTGTTACAGGTGTCTTGTTTGAGCAACCAGACGTCATTCAGCCTGCCTCAGGTCCACCGATGATCCACGTCTTTGCCAGTTTTTAGATCAGCCGGGAGACAGAAGAGGCAGGACTGCCCAACATGGTTGCAGCCAGATGCTGTCAGCGGTTTCATTATAAATGCAATGCTTTTATATATTTTATCTAATGGTATCAACGAGGGCTTAATAAAATTCATTTAGAATACTCTATAGTTAGATTACATATACATATGACCTCTTACATATAGATACATGACTTCTTCTTACTGGTTTTAACAGACGACTCTCACCTCTGGCTTCTTGTTTGTTTTAGAATTGATTTTAAGATTTTACTGATCACTTTTAAAGCACACTCCAGGTCTGGTTTGGCTCCAGGTAAGATAGCAGACATGTTGACCCCCTTATGACCCGGCCTGCAGCTTTAAGTCCTCAGATGGGTGCAAAGTTGAGGCTTAAATCTGAAGGCGACCATGTTTTTTCTATCAGGGCCCCTCAACTTTTGAATGCCCTGCTCGTAGAATCAGTGACTTCTTTTAAACCACTTCTTAAAACACATCTTTATATGCTTGTTTCTATGTGATGTAGATTTTGTGTGTGTGTTTCTACTTATTTATTCATTTATTTCTATCATTACTTTGTATTATTGTCTTATTTATTTAATATATTAATTATCCTTAGTTATTTATCTAAGTTGCTTTATATTGCCATTACTATTTACTATTATTATTATTATTACATATAGATTTAGATAGTATAGCAATGCCACTGAAGGAGAATCTCTCAATTTATTTGAGTAAATTGTTTGTATCTTCCTTCAGTTGCCCACAGGACGTCCATCTGTATTTGGTGTGCATGTGGAATACCAAACTGTCTGGATTAATTGAGTTTTATAAAGTTTTTACAGCCATAATTTGCCAATGACGGTGCAAAGATCACATTAGTATGAAAAGAGTGACCTCTACTGGTGGCTTGGTCAAATTTTCACCTGTTAAATATAATAATTTTCTTTCTTTCTTTCTTTCTTTCTTTCTTTCTTTCTTTCTTTCTTTCTTTCTTTCTTTCTTTCTTTCTCTGAGTCACATGTTTAGTAGGTTCACTTTCACCCTCAGTCTAGTCTGTCAGGCAGCCTGTACTGCTAAACAGAGGTATCCAGTCTTCTTTTAAAGAGGATTATAGATACTAACATTTAAAAAAATGAAAAAATGAACAATAAAATTTACATACAAACGCTCTGTTCTATAACTGTTTTATTTTATTTCATTGTTACAATTCAATTTTTTTTTTATTTTTTTTTAATGGCAATGTCACCAAATCGAAGACAACTCTGTCTTTCTTTCACATCACACACACATTAGTGCATTCACATGCTTCATTATGTCATCCAAAAAAAAAGGCCAAATCTTCCTAGCAGGCCATAAATAATATATTATAAAAATGAAGCTTCGGGCCGCATGAAATCTGACCGCGGGCCGTGATTAGCCCCCGGGCCGTACTTTGCACATGCCTGACTTGGAGAATGTCTAGTCACGGATGATTAAGGTCTTTCTTGAGGCTGTGGTTGGGGGTTGTGTCTGTCAATCACTGAGGATCGGCCTTGTAGTTGAACGCTGCTGCCTCAGTGGAGAGAGTCTGGGCCGTGCTCGGAGCTCATAGGCTGGCTTGTTGTTGACATCCTGTCAGTCTGCGAGTCAGAGGTCAGTGCGGCTAGCAGCATAGCAGACTGGCGCACCAGACCCAACCAGGAAGTCAGCAAAGTTGCCAATTAATATTATTCCCACTTTGATTTCCACACATTGACGCTGAAACACCGGCATGAGCTCTGCTGCCTCTCCGGTAAGCTGCACGTTACCGAGCTGCGCGTGACACGACACACGTATTATTAGCACAGCTAGCCGCGTTAGCTCCAGCTCTAGCTGTTTAACCGTTAGCCCGTCGTGCTAACGTTGTTTGTTTACAGCCCTCACTGCATGAAATAACATAACAACACACTTATTGTCGGCTGTAGGCTATAGCCTGTTATCTGTTGATTGGTTTACGGTAGCTGACTTTAATGTGAATTAACGTGTTCGCCCTGACAGACTGTGACTAAGACTGAAAACTTTGTGGAGAGTAACGGTAACAATGAAAGAACATGTTAAGTTGTAGCTGGTAAACAGTTAATGGTGTTGGTAGATAGTGTGCATACGAGTTAAGGTTAAAATCAACGCCTAACAGCACCTATTAAAGCACATTTTATTAAGTATCTTAACATTTTAATGGTAGTAAATCAATTATCAGTCAAATATAACACTAACAAATTGAGTTATAGCTCATTTGAAATGACATATTAATGCACTAGTGTATACCAGTATAGTCAGTTCAGCTCCTGAGCACTGCCGAAGTGCCCTTGAGCAAGATCCCGAACCCGTAACTGCTGCCAGGGCACCGCTATGTGTGGCTGGCCAACACTCCACCAATCTCTCCACATTTTGCATGTCTATGGGCCGTGTGTGTGTGTGTGTGTGTGTGTGGGTTAATGCATGTAAAAACTTAACTAATTACCCCTTGAGGCCTCAATAAAGTATCTATTCTGTTATTTCTATTGTCAGTTAATGCATCTGACGAGTTGCATTATGCAGTAGATAGATGCATAAATAAATAGGTGGATTGGGGTACTTTATTCATCCCAAATGGGAGCTTTTATTTTCTCGTCTGTTGGTGGGACGTCCTACCAGATCAGGGGCGTCCCTCTCTACCTTCAAAAACCTCCTGAAGACCTCTAGCTCTTCAGAGAGGACCCCCTCTCCAACACTACCAACAACTGGACATGATAAATCTATCCCCCTCTGCAACTGTCAAACATGTCCTTGTTGCACTGTTAGTTGATAGTTTCCCTTTTTTGTGAGTTGCTTTGGACAAAAACTTCAGCTAAATGACTAAACGTAAATGTTAAATGTACACAAAGTGCAATTATACTGTCTTCTAATGGACCATAAGCAACTAAAATGAGTGTTTTTATGCATCATAAGCAATAACCTGATTAACCACGATAAAGTGATTGATTATCTGTAGTCTGACATCAGGACAGTGTGATGTAAACAGTGTCCCAGCAGCCTGTTTGTGCAATCACTGCCACAAAGGTAGTTTGTATAAGCGTTGTTTGCATGACGTTGCTGTGCTGAAGATTTGTTGTGCTTGTTCTGCAGACTATTGGGGAGTTATTCCTCATCCTCAGTGAGATGGGTTTCACGGAGGAACAGATCCAGGCAGCTGTACAGGCCGGCCATTTTTCTGTTTCAGATGCAGCCGAGTGGTGAGTTGTCCCCGCTCTTACGGTTAGCATTCATTAAATAATAATATAAGACCACTCCTTTCAGTAAATTACCTCTGTGTGTGTCTCTCAGGCTCTTACAGGGTCAGTATCCACGGCACAGGTTGGTCAAGCAGTCGTCACAGCCAGCTGAGACAGCTTTCTCTGCTTTCAACCCGCCCAAAGAGGCAGCGAGCACTTCAGAGACATCTCCTTCTGACAGCAGAGGTATAACAGCAAGCATAAGATCACATAGAAGTCAATAATTCTTTGTAATTATATAAGAATTCAAAGGTTTATGTGTTGCTATTTATTTTAAAAGCTTCCCCTTCGTTGGTGCTGAGGCCATCACAGTCCCAGTGCACCCTGTCCCCAGAGCCACTACCAGTCGAGTCCCGCATCAAACAGGACAAGAGTGACTTTGAAGAGCAGCAGAGGCAGCGTGTTGCTCAGGAGGCCAGAGCAGAGAGAAGACAAAAGAAACAGGTACTTTTGTTATCACCCAGGAGAAAATCTTTAAAGCCAAGTGTGTGATTTCTAATCTCAGAGCAGGACAGAACATCTTGTCTTATGTGTGTTTGTCTGCCAGGAGCGCGAGCTGGTATTAAAGCGAATAGCTGAGGATCGGAGGAGCCTGCAGGAGAAGATAAAGACCAGCGGCACCACAGAGACGTCTCCTCCCAGTGGACAAGGGCAGAAGCTCGGAGGAAAGATTCAGACTAATGTGGATAACAACTGCGTCCTCATGGTGAAGCTATGAAGAAATTTCTGTGCATGCATGTAGAAGATGCAGTCAGAGTTTAAATCTCACGTTCTCTGCTGCAGATTCGGCTGCCATCCGGTGAGTCCATGCGTGAGCGCTTCCCGGCCGACGCCCCTCTGCGCAGCGTCGTGGAGCACATCACCGGACGTCACCCTTCCCTCGCCTCCTTCTCCCTCCTCCAGGGTTTCCCACGGAAACGCTTTGGGGAGGCGGAGCTTGCTTGTTCGCTGCGCTCTCTCGGCCTCACGCCCAACGCTGCGCTGTGTATTCAGACCACTCCTCCGGAGACGCCTCAGGACGTGCAGAGTCCCGCAGATGCGTCACCAACAGTGGGACAGAACGAGCCGTCTCCGTGCGAGGAGTCTCCTCAGCCACATATTCCTGTCCTGGAGGGGGCGGAAGGGCAGGATCTTGTTATACCTCCACCACTACCCAATCAGTTGTGGGAAGAGGCAGTGAATTACGCAGGGATACCTGGAGTCGGTCCTTCACTGTCTGGACCGTCTCACTTCTGGGGTGAGTATTAAACTAGCTCCATTTTATAAATCTACACCCAAGTTTGAAGCAGATTTGCTGTTGTACCCTCTAAATATTTAATTCATCAAATCTTTTTGTGTATGTAGCAGCCTATGCAAATTATTTATAGAGTTGCAAAGTGAGAGGAGCTGCAGCTTCTGGAAGTATTTTTCTCCAACCTGAATTCCCATTTTAGAAGTTTCTTTTAATGATTTCATCACTGTTATCCAACACAGAAATATGGGACTCTCTCAGATGATGAAGGTTTATATTATGGCCGTTAAGAGAGAAATCATGTTTTACGATCAGTCTGGCACGTCGGACTCCTCCGGACACTTAGATACCCATTAGCCTTGGCTGCTGTTGCCATGGAGAAGAGGCCAATCAGCATCATAAATCAGAGCAATAGTAAATTCAAAATGCTTCGTTGTTGCCGCTGAGGAACAGAAACACAGCACATCAGTGTTTTCAGTTCAAGTATCATCTTTTGTTTCAGCTCGCCCTTCCTGACGCACTTTGCAGAATTTTAAGTTCGGTGGTTGGATGTTTCTTGCCAAAATGCATCCTGGGAGTCATAGTTAACTTTTCATCTTACATTTTTATCAAAGAACCACATGTTCCCAACACAGTTGTTGTGATAATATAACCAGACCAGTTTCATGTCAATCCAAGCTGTAAAAATGCCCCACCTGTGAATTACTTTAAGTTGTGATGAACTGCTGTTCCTCCCAGTCAAACCTACTTTACACCATGGCATCAACATCCAAATTGAGTCCCTACCAGAGTCATGATCGATGACCAACTAACCTTCTCTGATCACGTTGCCGCCTCGTCGTGCCACATCAGGTCCACTACAAAGTAGTCTCTGGTTCAAGCATATCTTACCTCCTCCAATGAACGATGCCTGGCTCTGCCACCCGTACGCTCAGGTCAATCCAAACTTTTCCCATCTGCTGTTCCTCGTTGGTGGACCAGTTCTTACCAGATCAGGGGCGTCCCTCTCTACCTTCAAAAACCTCCTGAAGACCTCCAGCTCTTCAGAGAGGACCTCCTCTCCAACACTACCACTAACTGAACATGATAAATCTATCCCCCGTCTATACAAGTAGTACTTATTGCTGCGCTAACATGTGCTTTATACTTCCAAAATGGCTCCTTCCACATTGCAGCTTTATAAACCTTTATCATAAGAATTAGATAACGTGGTGCTCTTCAACAGGACGAGGCCAGAGGTTGGTTCCTGGTAACCCTGAAGAAGCTGCTGGCATAGAGGTCGACGAGGAGCAAGAAGGAGAGGAGGAACTACCCGACGTGCTGAACGGTACTGCTGCTCTTTGTGTCCGGGGTTATTGCGGACATCTCGACCCTCCTTTGACCTACATTTTGCTCGCTCTCCCCCTCTCGTCTCTCCTCTTCCTGCCTCCACATGTCTCCATTTATTCATCCACGTAGAACTTTTTGTTCCCCCAGCCAGAAATAGACGACCCTGGCCTCTCTCCATGAGCTGTCGGAGTAACTTTCATGCAGATTCATCCTGTATGTTACATAAGTTCTCAGTATACAGAGTATTAGCCCTTGTAATGTGTGTCATATGTAAGAAAGATTAGGATTAGGAAATATGGAGGTGAATGGCCCTTTCTGTCAAACATACAGTACACAGGGTCAGAGCTGCTGAGCCCCACCAGAGAGAACTTTTCCCCAGAGCGCTTAAAGCCGGTCAGCCAATCATATACAGTCTTTTAGAGCATATGGTTGTGATATAGTATGCTGAATGAGTACCAGACCAGAGAATGAATCCCAGTTGAAGCTAGTGAGAGGAGAATCAAAGATCGAGAGCTAAAGATGTTGATTAGAGGTATGAGATTAAAAAAAATGAAACCATTACAGGACAGTATGACTAGAAAATACTCAAGAAGTCACTTGAACTGTGTTTAGATTGTCATTGTGTAATTTTCACAGGAATGCCGAGGCTGCCGTTCTTTCCTGAGAATCGGTTCAGAGGAGAATTTGAGCCCCGGCACCACTGGCCAGAGCAAGGCAATCGGCTCAGGTGAGTGTCTAGACAGAGCGGCACTGACAAACTATGAGAACTTTAATGCACGCAAGTTGATACAACTGTTGTATGTAATTACAGTTGCAGCATTTTCCACTGGGACTACGATTTGATGTTGAATGAATCAGTTACAGCTCAGTTCTGTTTGCAGCTATTTTGAAAATTCAATAACTTATTCAGCTTCTAAAATTCTGCTTTTTTACTTTTATATGATTTTGAATAGAAACATTTTTTGGTTGTTAGGACCAAACATTTGAAGTCGCCTTACGCTCTGGGAAACTATGATGGGCATTTTTTGTTGGAACAAACAGCCTATAAATTGGCAAATAAATTGAGAATTTTAGATCGTTTCATTGCACTGCTATCCTGTTAGCCATTTAAACAAGGTCGGTTTGGCTGTCTTAGCTGCTGCAGGGCTGTGCAGAGGTGTGAGGGAGGCTGCTGGGGGTGTGTCTGTTTGTGCTGAACATAACAATCAGGAAATAACTTTTCATTTAGCTGTTTTTAGTTCAGCTTGCTACGGTTCAGTTGTACATGAGAAATCTAGTCTGGTAGAGTGCCCATGAAGATGTAGATGTACATTAAAATAGAGTATTGGCATTAAAGACAGTTGTGTTTGTGTCTCAGGGAGGCTCCCGAAGAGGAACCGGCAGAGCCTGAGGATTTGGGAGGTCGGATGGCGCCTCTAGCTGCAGGACAGGCTGCAGTGGAGCGTCTTCAAAGAGCTGCACAGCAAGAAGACCCCCGTGCCTCGCAGGGCCAACCATCACCCCCTAAAAGACCCTTCAGGACACCCAGCGTGCCGTCTCTATGTGCCTTGGCCACCCGCGCCACTGTCCACTTAATGACTGGTAAAAGGAGACTCACTGATTTTGCAGGAAATGTGTGTCATTGTTTTGTTCACTCACTGTTGTCGCTCTGCCCTCGCAGCTCCCAGCATGCAGTACAGCAGCAGTCTGGCATGCCTCACCCCGGAGCTAGCGGAGCTTCTGCTCAACCACATGTCTCGGGAGAGGCTCCTTCGTCCGCGTACCCTGGAGCTCTTCTTTGGCTGCCCGTTGCAGAAGTTTGTCCTAAACTGCTACCCTTACTCCACCAATGAGCTCCTGCGGCAGTTACGGGCCTTCACAGCGCTGAAGCATCTGAGTCTGGTCAACTCACCTCTCATCACAGGTATCAGATTTTATCCCAGGATGGAGTTTGTAGGCTTGTCTGATCCTGGAGTATGTTTGGTCATTCACCGTGTCGTCTCATTTTAATCTCAACTTTTCCAGACTCCGGGTTGTCAATCTTGTCCAGCCTGGTCAAACTCCAGTACCTCAACCTGGCCTCCTGTAGCAAACTGACCGACTCCTGTCTGCAGCACATCACAGGTCAGCTTGGGAACAATCTTCAGACTGTTACTAGTAGTCATAATTCCAGTTGCGTGCATGAACGCCAGATCCCTACTAAGTACTTCTGTTACCACATATTAACATTATTTTTTCACTCCTTTCTGTGCCTACAAGGTTTAAAGAGCCTGTGTTTCCTGTCCCTGGACCAGACCAAAGTGACCGATGCCGGGATGGTGCTGTATCTCCAGTCAGCTCCGTCCTGCCTCTCTCAGCTCAGCCTGAACCAGACGGCCGTGACTGAAGCCACACTGGCAGTCCTGCCCACCTGTGTGCCACAACTGCGGCTCCTCAGCATCAAGCAGACGAAGGTATTTCAGTCCCGACAGCACGTCTTCACTCACAGCTTTAACAGCTTCATGACATTTTTTCACCTTGTTGGATGTTGTTGTTCTGCCAGGTCGTGGATGTGTCAGCTTTGGCAGAGCTGTCCAGCCTGCAGACCCTCAACCTGGATGGGACTGGCGTGACGGAAAGCTCTCTGGAGCACCTCGCCTCCCACCCTACCCTGTCTTCCCTCAGTTTGGCGGGAATCCCTGTAGCGGATGGCAACCAAGCCCTGCAGATCATCTCAGGTTTGGAAATAGAAAGGCACACAAACGATTCAAGTCTGTGGTGAATCAAACTCTAAGGAGACGTTTCTACTTTGTTTCCAGGTCTGAAGTTGACGCAGCTGACACTCCCGGGACGCCACTCTGTGACAGACAGTGGGTTGGCATTCCTCTCTAGACTGTCTCTGCTCTCAGAGCTGGACCTGACAGACTACACACATGTTACAGACCAAGGTGTCAGCCAGCTCTCCACCATGACCAGGTCGCTACACACTTTATTATAACTGTCTTTTCTTTGTACTCTACAATACGTGCAGTTGCAGGGATACTGACGGGAGTCTTGTGTGTACCTTGTGTAGGTTGAAGAAGCTGTCACTTAGCAACACTCAGGTGACAGACGCAGGGCTTCCCTCTCTGCGTGGCCTGCAGGAAGTGCAGGAGCTCTGTTTGGACCGAACGGCAGTCACCAGCCGAGGAGTGGCTGAACTCATCACCTGTCTGCCGCACCTCCAGGTGAGTTTACGTGTGACATTTGTTAGCATGGGTTTAGATGGAAGTAGCAGTCTGTTGCTGAAGGAGCTGTCTCATGCACGAGGTGAGAGTCCTGCACACTTTGACCTTGTCCAGGATGTCTGTGTTGCCCGACCAGTCTAGTATATTGTTGAGGTGAACACCCAGGTATTTGTATGCGCCCACCATCTCTATATCCAATCTCTGGATGTCCACTGGTCTAGTCTGAGGCGTCTTCCTCCCGAAGCCAATCACTATATCTCCTTTGTCTTGCTGGCGTTGATGTGAAGGTGGTCGACCTTCCTATACTTCTGGAAGTTTACAATCATGTGTGCAAATGTGATAAGCCTGGCTTAAACGTGGGGCTCAGAAAGGGGGTAGCCAGCGTAAAGTCATTGTGTGTCATGCAGTAAACTATTTTATTACTTATAAAGAGGATTTGATCGTGTATTTATTCTTGAAAAGAAGAATCTATGGAGTTTAGGGATCGAGGCTTTAAGGACTTTTCAGGTGTTGGTGTTGGTTTGATAAGGTTTCAATAACAAGTTAAGTTGTCTTAAATTATCTTATTTTCATGTGCATGATATTCATGGTGATTTTCCTGTTTTTTAGGTGTTGGGGTTAGCCAGCACTCAGGTGGGAGACACAGTCGTGAGGAGAGGTCTGATCCGCTGCAATCAGCTGGTTAAACTTAACCTCAGCCGCACACGGATCACAGACCAGGGTGAGGTCTCCACCACAACAAACAGATGTGATGTTTTCTTCCTCTGGTTAACAATCTAACAATGTATCTTTCTGTTTTCCCTCAGGTCTGAAGTTCTTGAAACACATGCACCTGGCTCAGGTGAATCTGGACGGCACAGGCGTGAGTCTGATGGGCATCGCGAACCTCCTGTCTTTCACCAACATCAGCAGCATCCGCGCGAGCAACACTCGCAGCGTTCCCCCTGATGAGGTCTCGGACGAGGAGTGGGAAGCCCAGTGAGCGTGGCACACCTTCGATCGGCCCACACAACACTGCACCTGATACTACAACGCGCCTCTGACTGCTGCGGTCCCCCTTATAGCCCCTGAAACATGCTGCCAACAGGATTACTCTAACTGAAACACTCCTCCTACTTGCACTGTTTCAACTGCAGCTAGTGCCACTAATCTGTCAATCATGCACGCTATCGAGTTGGAACCTTAAACGGGAGCCTTGTGTTTAAAAACTCGGCCATTTTTAACGTTTACGTATATATATATAATCAATCTGTATTCATTTGCAGCCCTTTTTGTCTCTGGAAATCTCCACCTGACAAACTTTAAAGCTTTATGTGCAGCCTTATAGGTTGGAGCTATGTGTGTTTCTCCTGGTCGGCACTTTTTTGAGCCGATCGGCAGGAACATGTGTTAAATGTTGGAAATGTAACTTATACCACTGCATGTATTCTCAGACTGTAACAGACTAACAGACTGATATATGTAGAAATTAAATTAACAAATTCAACCAAATGTGGTTGAAGAACCTTTTTTTTTTTTTCTTTGGAAGGACGTGAAGACAGATAATGTCTTCCGATAATCTGTGTTGTTAAAACTAACATCGGACCTTGAAGCTGTTCATGTCATGTTAGATTTGTTAGAATAGAGTTTCACAGCAGTTTATTAGAGCTGTTGTTTATTTTCTTTGATTCAAGAACACTACTGCAGCTGTCCAAGATGATACGATATTTCAGTTACTGCTGCTGAAGACGAGAGTTGGGCTCTCGTCAGTTTATAATTGGCTTTTAGATCACTAAAAATTAGAAGAATCACGGAGAATTGTTGCCACCGTGACAGACAGAAGGTTTGCACGATACACCATTTGGTTCAGTGATATAACATGTTAACAATGTTCTAACATGAGCAGGATCTTTATGAGAAACCTTTGTCTCACTGGCAGCCATATTGCGTTACGATTTGACATGAACAGCTTTCCTTGTAAGAGCGCGTAACAGTGTTGTAGTACTCGGCCTCAGAGAAAGAGACCGGTCAAGACCACAACTGCAGGGATGTCACTTAATTGTCCGATTTATTTGTTAATCAGCCAAATCTTTTGGTCTAAAGTTTCCTAAACCACCAAGAGTTCATCTGCAAAACACCAGATGTAAATACTTCAAGGCGACTCAATGTAGCAACCATCACCCAAAGATGTTGGGTGAATATTAGCGACCTAAGTAGGCTATATATACTGTCTGGTCTTGGTCTTGACTTGGTCTCAAAGTCTCAGTCTTGGACTACAACACTGGCTCATAATGAAGATTTTCTAACTTGTGATGTCTCCTGTATGAATGTTAGTTTACAGCAAACCATATTTCCCTTTTAAATGTATCCTGGAGATGCACTGGATTCAGTTGATTTAGTTTTATGAGCGGCTGTCATGTTATCTTGTTAGCGTTAGTTATGACAGCCCAGCAGCTTTCAGTTACACAATGAGACGGGGTGAGCAGCAGACATTATGTAGTGGCTGTGAGATGAGGGAGGATCTATGCAGCCATGGGGGCTCACAAACCAGAATCCAAAGCGACTTCAAGTTTTGTCCTCTTGTTTACAGAGATGTAAAATAGTTTATTTTCCCTAACTGCTTTTGATTTTTGGATACGAGCACTGTATTCATTAAAAAACGAACAATAAAAGTCTTCTCAATCTAAAAAATGCTGTTTTTATGTTCCGTTTATTCAGACAAACCTTTATTGCATTACATTGTTAAATAAGGCAGAACTGCTCTTTTACACAGAAAAAAAAAAAAAAGTCAACTTTTAAATATCATAAAATATGACCTAAAAGCTGCTGCATACATGTTGGGATAAAACAGAACATTTGGAAAAATAAAACTTTTCTATGAAGACAGCACAATGGAATGCATTCCAAAATGCACTGAGATGCTTCAAGGTGAATCAGCCAATCAGAGTGCAGCCTGAGGTGAAGGGGGGACATGAATGAATGGGAGGAAGGAGGGAGCGAGGGAGGGAGTGGGTCGGGTTCAGCACGGTGCAGCACTGTTAAACCGAGACGGAAATTACAGTACGACATGTACAAGAGACGTGTCCAATAAAGATGCATAAGAGATCGTTTCAGTTCTACTTTAGGACATTTCCTGCGACGCAGACCCTGCTCGTCCCCTCAGGAGCCTGCAGGTCAGATCCATGATGTAAGATAAAGGAGTGGCTCAGTGTGGGATGTTTCGTTTTTGTTTGTTTTTTTAGATGTCATGCGCTTGCTTTTCGATCTTTGATTTCAAGTGCTCCTTGTACGCCAGGATGTCCCTGTTCCACTTTGTGATGGTTTGATTCTCGCACACCCAGATCTCATTGGCAACCTGAAGAAAGACAGATGATTCATAAACGATGCCAGCTATGACTGGTTTGCGTTTATTTACAACCAAATGATGAATGTGTGTATATACCTGCTGGATTAGCCTGAAGTCGTGGCTAACTAGCATCATGCCGCCGTCAAACTCGTTGACGGCTTCCGCGAGTGCGTCGATGGTCTCGATATCCAAGTGATTGGTGGGCTCGTCAAGGAACAGCATGTGAGGGTTCTGCCAGGCCAGCCAGGCAAAACACACGCGGCACTTCTGACCATCTGACAAGTTCCTGATCGGACTGACCTGGAAGACATTTCAGGTATAAATATGGAGCTTTAGCTCAACTTTATCCATTTTTTTCCCGCCCAAACTCTTACCTGCTGTTTTCCCGTCAGCCCGTAGCGGCCGATGATCTTCCTCATCTCCTCTTTTTCTTTGATCTCAGGGAAACACTTCATCATGTACTCCAGAGGAGACAGGTCCAGCTCCAGCTGCTCTGTCAGATGCTGTAACATAAATACACAGGAGACATTTAATTTTACAGTAAATATTCTTTGGAAAATCTCTGATCAGATGTGTTGCGTCATTAAACGGGTGACCCTCGTTTATCGAACTTGTGTTTTACCTGGTGATATCTGCCAATCTTGACGTGAGAATGTTTGCGGATCATGCCGTCGGTGGGTAGGAGCTGCAGAAAGAAAAGAACGAATTGAATACTCTGAAGACAGCTGAGGGTCATTGTGCGATAAGGGGGATAAACGCTGTACGTACCTCTCCCATCAACAGCTTCAGCAATGTGGACTTCCCTGCTCCATTGGGTCCCACCAGAGCCACTCGTGTATCCAAGTCTATACCAAACTCCAGGTTTTTATATATGTGCGGCTGTAAGAAACATTAAAAGATGAGTGAGACTGAGAGATGTGCGTCCATGTTTCAGCTCTGTCCATGCCGTAATATGAAGTATACTCACTGTGTTGTCACTGTACTTGAAGCTCACGTTCTGAACCATGATAACAGGAGGAGGAATCTTCCCACAGGGAGGAAAATAAAATGACAGAGTCTGCGGGAGACATGAGCAGGTGTCAAAATGTGTGCCACTGTGTCAAATGTGTGTGAACTGCCGGCGAACTGCGAGGCTACCGAGAGCCAAACCGCCATTTTAAACCACATCGTCGCAGTACCTTGTCATTCACAACTTTTTCAGTCAAGCCGGATGCTACCATCTTCTGCAGCGTCTTCTCTTTGCTCTGTGCCTGTCGCGCCAGCTTTGCAGAGCCGTGACCAAATCTGGCAATGTAATTCTGGATAACAAGGGAGCAAAAAAATATAAAAATAAGATTGATTCAGCCAACGACAATGTTTAAAAAAACAAAAAAGTATGTGACCACTTTAAAAAAAAAAAAAAAAAAAGACATTTCCCCAAGGCTAGCTATAGTGGTAAGTCACTTTGTTAACAACAGCCTACACAAGCTATACTCATTAGTACACAGTTTATAGCCTGAAACACTGACTTTACAGTATTCTCTTTGCCCATTTAACAACTTCATGCCATCAGAGAATGCATGGTGAAAACTTCATTTATGATATGGTACACTTCTGTTTGGAGGGCCGTGGACATGGCCTTGTTCTGAACCATCCACTCTGTGCAGTGGAAACTTTCCATTACCTTCATGTGTGCTATCTGGTCCTGTTCCCAGTTGAAGCGCTTCATCTGGTTCTCTTCCAGCTCCTCTCTGGTCTTCACATACTGGTCATAGTTACCCTTAAAGAGTAAAAATACATTTGCACGGTCATCCAACAGGGTGGCACGCTGACAGTATTAGTAACAGGCTACCCCCAGTTTCCTTATTTAGCATTATGAGATCACACATGGCAGAGTCACTCTTGAGGTGCTTTTTAAAGACGTTCCAAAAGGATGCTGAGGCTGATTCCCTTTCTAGGGCTGCGCTTTCTAATTTTGCTTTAAAAAGGCACCAGCACTGCTTTCAGCCAAGTGTTCTTACCGTGTAGTATTTCAGTTTTCTCTGATGCAGGTGGATGATGTTGGTGCACACACCGTTCAGGAAGTCTTGAGAGTGTGAGATGAGCACAAGGATTCGCTTGAACCTGGCAAAAAAAACGACCAAGATGAGCACCACACACACACACACATCAAGTGTTTGGACTCGTTTCAGTTATAAAGCAGGAAGTGAACTTACGACTTGAGCTCCTCCTCCAACCACACACAGGCATCCAGATCCAAGTGGTTAGTGGGTTCATCCAGCAACAGCATGAAGGGCTTGATGAACAGAGCTCTGTACAGAGAGAGTTACAGTTCAGGAAGGTATCTAAATATGGACCAGTCATCAATGGGTGCTGCCTTTTATTATACAAATCAGGACTAGACTGAAGGATGTGTCACATTATGTCACTTTGTCTTTACCTGGCCAGAGCAACGCGCATCCTCCATCCTCCACTGAAGTCCTTCAGTTTCTTTTGCTGCATAGCAGCGGTGAAACCCAAACCGTGGAGGATACGAGAGGCTCGCACCTCTGCCTTGTCTGCATCCAGCTCCTCCAGACGCTCATACAGCTCCATCAGCTTCTCACACTCGGCTATGGGGCGGATGTGGGAAAGGCATTTACTATTGATTTCAAGCAAAACAACTATCTGAGAGACGTCTGTTTGCTCAAGTCAGCTTCACTCAAACTTGGGCATGTTTTGCTAAGTTTATTTCCGCATTCTGTTTGTTGTCTCTCAGGTAGTTTGCCTGTATACATTTTCCCTCTGCAATTGCAGTCATTGCATAATACATCACATATAACTCACAGTCCTCATGGGCGAGTCTCTCCGCCTCCTTCTCCAGCATAATCCTCTGTTCATCCACCTCCATGACACACTGCAGAGCCGACTTTTCGCTGGGGGCCATCTCCGGGTCAAGTGGTAAATATCGATGTGCTCTGGAATGGGAATCTCACGATGCCCGATGGCAGACAACAGCATGGATTTTCCTGGAAGACATAAATAGATAAGACAATTAATTTTACTGGTTAAAGTGTGTGACACTGTGGGCAACATTTATGCCTCTTCTACTCAGGACAACTGGTGTGAATGAGCAAAAGTAGGTGCCGTTATGTGTTGAAGGAGTAACTTTTAGGGTGTCCAAGTATCCGAATCACCAAATAGGAGAACTGCATCAGGTACTAGGAACAGTAGAGGCCATGCAAGAGCATTTACCTGTGCCGTTAAGGCCAATTAGCCCATAGCGTCTGCCTGAGTTGAGCTCCAGGCTGGTGTCTGCTAGAAGTTCTTGGCCATGGAAGGTGAGCGACAGGCTGCTAATGTGAACATCAGTGCTGTTGGGGTGCGAGGCCAGAACGCCCGTCACTGCCCGCGCCTCCGTCTTTGCCAGCTCAAATTCATCCAGCTCCTTCGTCAAACTGGCGATACCTGTCAAAGCGACAAATGTTGTATTGTTGATCTCAGGTATGATACAGGTCTGGTAAACCACAACCAAGGCTTGAACATTAATCACACATTATGACTGTGAATGACTCATCCTCTCACCGTTGCTCTCTGCTCCATTACTCTGAGTCTCTGGCTGTTCTCCTTCCTCATTTAACTCATCAGGTTTCTTTGTACGCTGGCGAGCTTTGGCGGCCTCCTTCTTCTTTGCTGCCTTCTTCTTGGCTAGGTCGGATGGCATGGTTGTGTAAGGCTGAGGACACAAAGGGAGGGAGCAACAGTTTTATTCTGTAGTGTGGTAAATGTGTGGAAATGGACAGATTATCAGCTGGTGGAGGATTTCAGTTCATACTGGTGAACACCGGTTAAATATATCAGAGTGTGGATGTGGGTAAAAGTGGCCTTTAAAAAAGGTAGAGCAGTGTCAAAGACGTGCCGGTAATTTAACTCACGGTGTTAACTTCAACTCACAGCTGATTTTACTGTTAGAAACGGCCTAAAAACGGCTAACGGTTCGGCCTGAATAGTGGTGATGATTGTGGTGGTGGTGGTTGTGTAATGGCTAACCAGGATCCTTTCCAGTCCCACCTGCTCGCACGTTGGGCTCTTCACACTAAAAAAGCCGGATAGCCCAGCTGTTGCTAACGGTAGCTGATGCCGCTAGTATCACCGGCAGATATGGCTATTTACAGCGAGTTACACGGCGACAGCACCCAATCTATTGTGTTGGCCTATTAAAACAAAGTGTCACACACAGGAGGGACGTTATATCGTTTTTTAAATACACTATAAAGGTGACTGCGTTAGCTTTGTGGCTAGGCTAACGACGCTAGCCGGCTAACGTTCCGTTAGAACTGACAGGCCTGAGCCGCTGAAGCTAACTTGACGCAAGGCCCAACGAGCTACGACAAAGCTGAAGGCGGCAAATTCGGCGGTTAATTACTCATTTTAAACCGTCCGTTTATTTTAACAGACAACCTCGTGTGTTATTCGTTTGTGTCGTACATGTCAGACACTGTAAATAACGCGTCTTACCTTGATAACGAGTTACTGGTCTCCGGGAGCACACCGACGTCTCGTGTCCACTTTTTGCCGGGTGGATGTAGCCGATCGCCAAACCGCCAGACTGACCATATATGGTCAAAAAGGGCGGCGTAAGTATGGAGCGGTGATGGGAAGTTAGGTTCTTTTTAGTGAGCCGGATCATTCGACTCAGCCCAACAAGACGAGTCGGCTCTTTCGACTCCCGACTCCCTATTTTTATTCAGAAAACGGCCAGTATAGAAGAAATTCAGCTTCACTTGTTATCCTTATAAAACAAAAATAAAAAAAACCTTTTCCAATGTTTACATACATATGCACACATACACAAAAGCATTACATCTACTTGATCTTGTGAGCTGTAATTCAGACCATAAGAAAAATTTAAAAAGAAAATCTACCCGTATATATACCCAAGTACCTCCTTATATTTATCCCAGAATACTTCTGCTTGAAGCTCACACATAGCTTTTTCACATGGCTTTCTCACATATGTCCATATTATGTGCTTCTACCATAAATAACAAATAATAACAATAACACCTTTCTACATATTCAAAAGTAAAAATTACATTTTTCTAATATAAATAAATTGCTTTAGCCAATTGTTTTCATTGCATTTACAGACACTTGTAACTCTCTGAAACAACCCAATGAATGTACTAACTTAATTGTAGAACCGCTCTGCTACACAAAGCAGATAGAAACACCTATAAATACTTAAGCATAGAAATTTAAAAAAAAAAAAAGAGAGAGAGAGGAAAAAAAAGGACAGCTATTGACTGTTGGATGCACAACACTCACGTGCCATTCAGTCACTGCACCAGTAGCGCACTGTATTACTTTACAAAACAAACAAAATAAAAAAATAAAAATAAACGGCTCTCAGATGTGAGCCGGCTCCCACCGTTTGCTTAAAAAGGGCCGGCTCTTTTGAAACGGCTCGTTCGCGGCTAACACATCACTTGTATGGAGGTGGTACCCTCCCCTTCTTCTCGCGTGACTGCAGTAAAAATGTCCATTTACTGCTTAATTAGGAGCAGATTTAACCTATAAATCAGTAAAAAAAAAAAAAAAAAAAAAAATGTAATTATTGGATTAAGTAGGTAAACATGATATGGACGGTTGGTGTGATGGATGGATGAGCATCTCACTCAAGTGTTACCATGGCGACACTGTCTTTAAATGTTTGTTTTTCCACATACATTAATAATTAATCCAAATATGATGTTTGTTGGTGTGATTTTAAGCATTATTTTAACACACAGGTCCCGTTGAGTCGGTCACAGTGATGCTGCAGCAGCAGCTCAGTCACTGGTGATGAAGAGGACGTGAGAGAGAGAGCAACAGAGAGAGAGAGAGAGAGAGAGAGAGAGGAGGACGTTATTTCTCCTGTGAGTGTGTGGCACTCTTTATTTTTTTTGAGGAAGTCACTAAAGAAGAAACTAAAGAAAATGGACGACATATGCACGGCCGTGGCTGCTGGCTTTTTACCCGCATCGACGACTAAAAACGGGATGTTTATCTTCACGTCAGCGCTGTTGGAGACGGATCGAGCAGCGACGTCTCTGCACTAAAAACAACGGACGGGATGCTAGTTAGCTCGCTAGCTTTGCTCTTTGATGTTTGTTCCTCCGACACTGTGCGTTACTGTTGATTATTCACAGTTAAAAGGCGATTAAAACTTTTAAATCCTCCTTGTTTGGAGTATTAAATTAGTCACCACCCGTGTTAGCTTCACGTAAACTCAAACTTTTAACTCTCATTTAGATATTTTTTTTCTTTAGCGTCTTGCTACGTTAGTTAGCTGACTTTAAGAAGAAGGCTAATGAGCTAATTAACGTAGCTATCATGACAGCGACGAACACAACCAGTTTAGGTTGTTAGACAGCAGTTAAACCGAAATAAACGTTAATTATATTAAGATAAGTGTAATTATTTAAACCTGTCAAAGTTTGCAGTTTGGGCATCTTAAATATGAAGTTAAGGATGAGACATTAGCATTAATAACAGTTGTGGCTCGACAAACTAACGTTCAAACACAATATTAGCTTGTTTGGTTAATTAGAAACTTTATAATACTACCTCAACGGACACTATGTAAGAGTTAAGGCAGTTTCTATCGGTGTCATCACATGTAATTTCCCTTAACGTTGGCTAAAATGCGTTGAGCAAGGCCAGAAGTGTTGGCACATAGTACGTTTTTCCGCAACAGCCTCATTAAGTGTTGCTCATAACTGCCAGATATGCGTCTTTCCTCCTTTTTGGCCGTGTTCAGGCCTGCTTTGCCCCTTATCCTCGGGCTGTCATTGGGATGTAGTCTGAGTCTTTTAATGGTGTCCTGGACACAAGGGGACACCGATGACTCCTGTAGAGATGAACTGGGTAATGGGAGGCTTTTCCTGGGCAGAGGAGATGCCCAGAGAGACTCGAGGGATGGAGCTGCAGATGAAGACTTTCAGCCACGTATCGTGCCCTATCACAAGGATCCAAACAAGCCACATAAAAAGTGCTAAGGTGAGTGTGAAAGTCGTGTTTCTACAAAACACTACTACTAATGTGCTCATAATGTCCATATTATCCAAGGTAAATAGTCTGTCAGTAATATAGATGAGGTTTCCTGCAAAAAACACACATATTCAGACATTTTTCAACACATTTAAAGACAGATTTGTTTGAGAAGCACCACATCGTCTGACTTGGAGTGTGAAAGTCATGTTTTTCAGTGCAGAAAGAAGTCAAAATACCACAGCAATGCGTGCACAATGTCCAAATTTATCCAAAGCCAATAGTATAAATCATTGTTTTATAAGTCTGTCAGCGATACAGAGGAGGTTTCCTGCAACAAAACAAACACATATTCGGACATATTTCACATTCAAAGACCGGTTTGTCAGGGAAGCAACACATCACATGCTGTTATATCTTACCGGATTTTATTTTAAGAAACTGGAGCCTGTATTTGACAGATTACATCAATCCAATCTCTTTTTTTTACAGATAGAGTAGCTCAGATGAAGAGAGCAGACCTGTTGATCCACACCTTTTTGTTTTATTTCAAATCTCCATGAGCTTCACACAATCTGAATCTTTTATCTGATCTTTTGTTTGTTTAAAAATATCTCCAGAGCTTCATGTAAATGATTTTGAGGCTTTAAAAAGGGACTGTCATGAGAAATAATCACCTTTATTCTGCTTGTCTCCAGAACTCGATATATTCACACTGAACTGGGCATAAGAGAGCGCCTGCTCGTGGGTGTACTGACCTCCCGGGCCACCCTCAACACGCTGGCTGTGGCGGTGAATCGCACAGTCGCCCACCACTTCCACCGCACCTTTTTCTTCACGGGCCTGCGCAGCCCTAAAGTGCCTCATGGCATGACTGTGGTCGCCCACGGCGATGACCGTCCAGTGTGGCTGATGTACGAGACGGTGCGTCACCTCCATCAGCACTACGGCTCGGACTATGACTGGTTCTTCTTAGCCCAGGATGACACTTACATGCAAGCGGATCGTCTGTCGGAGCTGGTGGGTCACCTCAGTGCAGGTCAGGATCTGTACATGGGCAGGGCGGAGGAGTTCATTGGTGGAGAGGAGAAGGCACGATACTGTCACGGGGGCTACGGCTATCTGCTGTCTCGCAGTCTGCTGGGACGTCTGCAGCCGCACCTCGACACCTGCCGTAACGACATCCTCAGCGTGAGGCCCGATGAGTGGCTGGGCCGCTGCATTATTGACTACCTGGGTCTCAGCTGTGTGGAGGTGCACCAGGTAAAAAAAAAAACAAGAGCATTGTCTTTAATTTAACACACATTTCACACAGTTTCATTTACACTAACATGTCTTCTCTCTATTAATGTTTGCGTGGCTCGCAGGAGATGACGTATCGTTATTTCGAGCTCGGGAAAAACGCAGATCCAGAGCGCGAAGACAGCGCACAGTTTAAAAACGCCTTTACGGTCCACCCCATATCGGAACCGAACCTCATGTACCGCCTACACAAACGCTTCAGCCAGATCGAGCTGGAATGGACGTACCTACAGATTCAACAGCTGCAGGTTTGTAACGCTCAACACTGCTGTAATACAGACATGCTCAGATTGCATCAGTGTGCCTTGGCGATGATGGATTCTGTGTGAAAGTATATTGTTTGTTCTCCTCTCTCCAACACACCCACGCTTTGAGCCAAGGCAGAAATTCCTGACTGATACAATATTTAAACATGTCAGAAAGCCAAAACGAGAGATCGCGTGTTTTGCCTGGGCATGAAGTGTTACATTCCTGTGTCATCATCTCTTGAATATGATCTTCCTGAGAAGCCTTATTATGTAATAAAAGTGGCTGCTAATGACAGTTCATTAGCGCTGTTTTGACTTGATTTGATGTATGTGCTACACCGCAGAGCAATCACAGTCACGAAGGTAAATGTTTACACAGTGTTGCTTTGATTTGACAGATTTTTGTGTGTCTCCTCAGATGCAGATCAACAATCTGAGCGACCTCACACCGGAGGGTAAATCCGGAGTCACGTGGCCGATTGGAATCAACCCTCCCTTCAAGCCAAGAACCCGTTTTGAGGTCATAAACTGGGAGTACTTCACAGAAGAGCATATTTACTCATGCGTTGACAGCTCACCCAAGTGTGAGATGAAAGGGGCCGACCGTGCCGATGTAAACGCGGTTCTGGAGATCGCCGTGGAGCGCCTGAACGAGCGCTACCAGCCCCAGCTTCGCTTCCGTAAGCGGCGTCTGCTAAACGGTTACCGCCGCTTTGATCCCACGCGTGGTATGGAGTACATGCTGGACCTCGCGCTGGAAGCTTACACCCAGAAAGGCCACAGTCAAGTCATCGCCAAACGGGTTAACTTGTTGCGGCCTTTAAGTGCAGTTGAGATTATCCCCATGCCTTATGTGACGGAGGCGACACGGGTGCAGGTCATCCTACCCGTCACTGCCCAGGATCAGGACTTTGTTGGTAACTTCCTGGATATGTATGTGATGAACACTTTGGACACCCACGATAATGTTTTACTCACGTTCTTGTTCATCTACGATCCCTTTGACGCGCAGCGAGTCAGCCAGACGGACGTGTTCGCTGGCATTAAGGCCATGATCGGGGAGGTGGAGAAGCGCTACGGAGACGTGAAGATCCCCTGGATCAGCGTGAAGACGGAGGTCCCCTCGCAGGTGAAGCTGATGGACATCATCTCTAAGAAGCACCCGGTGGACACGCTGTTCTTCCTCGCCAGTGTGTGGACCGAGGTCAATGCTGACTTCCTGAATCGCTGCAGGATGAACGCCATCAGCAACTGGCAGGTCTTCTTCCCCATCCACTTCCAAGAGTACAGTCCCGCCGTCGTCTACCGTGACCAGCAGCCCTCTGCCGCCTCTTCCTCATTCGCCTCGGAGTCGCTTCGAGACGGCCACTTCGACCGCCACGTCTTCGACGAGGCCTGCTTTTACAACGCGGACTACATGACCGCGCGGACCAAGATGGCTGCCGACATCTTGGACAACGAGGAGCTGCTGGAAAGCATGGACGTGTACGACATATTTGTCCGTTACTCGGGGCTGCACGTGTTCAGAGCCGTGGAGCCGGCGCTGATCCAGAAGTACGTGCGTCGAACGTGCAACCCGCGATTCAGCGAGGATATCTACCACCGCTGTGTCCTCAGCAACCTCGAGGGTCTGGGGTCACGCTCGCATCTCGCCATGGCTCTTTTTGAACAAGAGCAGGCCAACAGCACCTAAAAGTCTTGACTGCTGGGGCCTCAAACGTACTGCCTGGACTCACGCAGAATAATGTGAATTGTGACATGGTATTTGTGTATCCATACACTGAAATTCTCACCTTTGTATTTGGCTCGGGTGCATAAATACCTAACTGTATCCTCCAGATGAAAAACTCTCTGCTCAGTACTTCGTCTGACTCATGAGTCCATAACTCTGAACCTGTCATGTCTAGATGAATTATGACTCCAGGAGCTGTGCTCTCACACACTCCCCTGAACGTGGACTAATTGTATTATGCCATTGATGTATTCTCACAGGAGTCGAGGAAGAATATTTATATTCCGGTTTTTAGAGAAAATATGGGTTTTATCTTGAAATAATAAGTGAACAAAGGCCTTCATTGAGAAAAAACATGAGCCATAAGTCTTCCTTAGTGAAGACATTTAAAACATTACTGGAAACAAGCTGTTATCTGCCTTTTTCTTTAATATATGTTCTTTTTTTAAGAGGTATTAAAGAGTGATATTTCCGCTCAAGAGTTGTTTCTTCATTTCTGCTTTTTCAGCCTCATTAGACAAAAAGACAACCGTTTATAGGATCTGTGAACACTCCTGGAGGTTTTCTGTTATCTGCTCGGCAGAGCTGAAGAAAAGGCAACATGGCAGAAAAATCAGTAGTGATGGAGCGCTCATACTCTTATGGTTTTTTCCCTAAAGCTTTACTGCAGCGCCTGGAGGCAGTGAACAGTTTGTTCCAGAGCAGCCTGCCCCGCCTCGTCTCCTCACATTAAGTCAGTAATTCTCCACCCCGGCCCAGGCCTCCCTTGGTTTTTGGCGAGTATTCCATACGCACGTCTTTGGGGAAGAGAAGTGAACCCAGTGCCCAGAGGGAGGGTGTCGCGTCTACCTAGCCAAGGTCCGCCGTGGCGTGGGTGGTTAACCTTCACAACAAGCTGAATGGGCTTACTTCACACACCCTCCTCCTAAAGGCCCCGCTAATCTTCCCCCTCCTCCTCTTCTCCACCCACAAAACTTCTCCGTCGGCTCGGGAGAATAGCGGAGCAGCAGCAGTAGCAGTGTGAAAGAGGCTCTTTCTGAGGTGGGG
The DNA here is from genome assembly GCA_036365135.1 of Miichthys miiuy. Taxonomy (NCBI): domain Eukaryota; kingdom Metazoa; phylum Chordata; class Actinopteri; family Sciaenidae; genus Miichthys; species Miichthys miiuy. The sequence goes on from CM071618.1 coordinate 7,204,524, forward strand.
AGTGGGGCTGCAGTCAGCGTTACAGCGCTGCTGCAATACGCCGTGGAAAGGCCTCCACCTGCTTCCTTGTGGTGAGGTCAGTGAACAATAAAATGCCTGTCTGATACCTCTGAGGAACGCCTCGCTCATGCAGGAAGTTTAACCCACCAGTGAGCACGAGCACAAAATCAACACTTTGCTGCTGCAGAGTATGAGAGTGTTCTTTTAGTGAGGGGCAGCTCACTTATTTGCATAATTGGACATAGATTCTTTAAATATAGAAAAAACCCCTGCTGTGGTTGAAACGAGTAAAGATTTGAACATCAAAGGGTGTATTTGAGTATTTCTGCCCTTTTAAATGTCACAACATGTTTTTAAATCATTATCCATAATTAGAGTCCAGGTAGGTCAGTCTGATGTTTGGACGGCAGCAGTCCTCATATCAAGTCAGCTCAACACAGCAAGACCTGAATATGTGAAAATTGTGTCTTTATTTAAAGTATCTATGATTTTACGTGTATATAAAGTCAGTAAAGATAGTTTATTCGTCAGATATAAAGCAGGTAAATGTGCTTTAAGACCCCAAAACCTCGTAACATGCAGCTACACAGGTATGTACCAGTGTTGTAGTCAAGACACCTCATTGAGCCTTGTGTGTTGTTTTCGAAACTAAATTTTATTACAGAAGATGTGGCTGATGTCTCGCAGACAATAGACAATTAAGTGTCTCTAGCAGTAATTCAGTGTGTATGTAATCAAGTGGAAGTAAGTCTTCAGTTCAGAGTACAAACAACCATTCACACTCAGATTAGAGTCACCAATTAATCTACTAAGTCCATTGAACTGTGTCTGACTGTTTTAGGACTGTGGGAGGAAGCCGAGAGAGAATCCACGGAGAGAGATGGAAGAACATGCCAACTCCACTCAGAAAGGCCCAGCTCAGGCTCGAACCCTCTGCAAAAAGCATCTTTAGATGTGGAAATAAGGGACACTTTATTGCCTTAATCTCAGTGACCAGTGGTGGCAAATAACTAAGTACCTGTACTCACAGCTCTGACTCTATACTCGCCTTTTGCTTCTCTACTCCACTACATTTATCTGACAGCTACAGTTACTAGTTACTTTACAGATTAAGACGAATCTTAATAGAATAGACTAGTGAACAGAGGTGATTATGCTAATAATAAGGTCAGTGTGAGGGTTCATCTGGAGTGAGTTGTAATAGTTTTTTTACTTTATTGCAGCCATAAAGTTTCTCACTCCTACTGAGGATTGTTAGCTTCTTTTTCCCAGCGCTGCCTTATGTAATTTTTATTCATTGAGGCGTAAAAATAATAATTCGCCTACAATGCCTTTAGTGGTTTTTGAATTATAAGCATCAATAAGTATCTGGGTTATTCTCAAAGGCTCAACACAATCAGCGATCCTTATTTCATCCCCACCGCTGATTCTTAGATAATATTTCTACAGGAGTCATAACTTTAAAATAAACATCACTAAACCAGATATAAAACAGAATTCAAGCCTGACTTTGAACTCTAATAATAATAATATCTATCTAATCTGATCTAATGATAATGATAATAATAATAATAATAAACATCACATATTAAAGGGTCTGTTCTTCAGTTTGTAGCTTTAGGAGTATTAAAGTATTAAAATCAACATAAAAATGTCAAACATGTATTTGAAATTATATTTTTGAAGCATATTTACGGATTTAAGGAAGTTTTATGCAGCTTTAAGAAGCTCAGTTTAACATAAGCACAAAATAAATCAACCTTATTTACCTACAGCGTCTACAGATCACTCCTCAGCTCAGACACAAAATGGATCCCAATAATTCTGAATTATGTATGAAGTGTCTCGCTGAGGATGGTTGTTTTATTCACTGTGTGGACGTGTAAACATATAAATGAGTACTGGGAGAACATAACAGATAACAACAGATTATAACTGCGTGTCTGCTGTTTGAGCTCCACACAACTGAAAAATTCACATCCCAAAAGACTTCTTTGTATTTTTACTTTGTGTGCAAGAAAAAAAACGTACGGCTGTTTTGACACTTTTTGATATGATACCTGAAATATCTGACACATATGTCACAGAGTATGAGTCATCTTGGCTCCTGTTCTTTAAATATATATTAGTGCCAGACCGGCTGCCATTGTGTTGAAGAGTTTGACACATTGTATGAGTACATCACTGACTTGCTGTGGAGTTACACAGACTACAGCATGTACTAAATCTGTGGGTGACGCCACGCATGCTCTGTCCATTCTTTATACTGTCGTCAATCATAATCACATAAAAATAAGAATTGTTGTGTTGTTTTCCATGGTGGAGTCTGCCATGTTGAACCAACATTTTTTATAGAGTAGAACAAACATAAACCAAACAATGGCTTTTTTTTTTTTTTCTAGTTTCACAGCCACCATAGGTAATCTCCCAGAGAGGCAAGGAGTATTCAGTTGGTTGCAATCTCGCAACCTCCCCACTGGATGCCAATAAATCCTACACACTGATCCTTTAAGATGGGTGTATAAGTGTGTATCTGTACTACTTACAATGAAGTACAAAGCTTTGATACTTGTATATACTCTATTTGTAGTTCTATTTCTTATTTCTATAAACATTTTATTTCTATTTTTACTTTTATATAGTTTTATATGTGTAAAGATCTTCATTTTCTTTGCACTTTACCATATGTTTACTGCCTAATGCTGCTATTGGATGCTTGAATCTCCCTCAGGATCAATGAAGTATCTATCTATCTATCTATCTATCTATCTATCTATCTGGGATGTGTCCTGCTTACCTACAGAGGGATATGGTGGTCTACATCGACATGTCGTGGTATAAAGGTGGAAATAAAGACACTTCAGATATCGTGGCATTTACAAACTTTGGCAAGCGCTTCTTTATTTACATCCAGGCTGTCTCGCAATGTCACAGCTGTTTTCCCTTTATTTATTCCTTTTTTTTGTTTTGTTTTGTTTTTGTAGAATCACCAAACGAGTTTTGCTCTTTACACATATACATTATGTATACTGTGATCTCCCTGTTGGTGACGACTCTGACAACAGTGTAAACAGAGAGAAAGAGCAGTTCCCACTCTTCACAAAACACATGCAGGGAGCGGGACAAACATGTCAACAGTATGTCAAGGTTTTTAGTAACAGGAGACGCAGTAGTCTTGTTAACATTTTTGTCAGATCAAAGCTGAGGTCACCCCGGCCGAGGAGTTGCAGCTTTTAGTTTCCTCCACAAGAGGGTGCTAGTGAATCAGTGACTGCATGACAACAATGTGAATGCCCCAGGGCCATACAAAGACAAATCACTCCAGGTCAGACACAGGACTAAGATAACTACCAATGACTACTGTTTCTCCTCTAATGAGTGCAGTTAATATAACTTAGTAACAAAAACACAGTTCAGAAAAAATCACACCTACAGTTAGTTGCTGGTAGGGCATATCATTTTTGGCAAAAAGGTTTCCAGAAGGCATTTCAACAAGTCTTTTGCTCGTCACACAGACTGTGCTATGCCAGCTCTTTTATATTTACACACACCGTCCCGTCAAGATGTATTAATTAACGTCCATGGAGCATGCATAGGTCATCGTGAAAAAATTGTCCAATCACTTTTTTTTTTTTTTGTGTATGCTGGGATCATAAAAGAGGCTCTCACCCAATGACGAAGAGTTTACAGCACAGTGCAAAGAAACCCCAAGAAAAAAGGTTCCAGCTAGAAACTGACTGCTGAGAGAAGAAAAGGTCCTCCATCTGACATTACAACATATACATACAAGTCGAGTGTCATTAAAAAAACAAAAAAACAAAAACAAAGTCGGTGCAGATTATATCATGTGTTACAGCTACTGAGATTGAAAGCGAGGGAGGTCTTTTCTTTGTTGCAGCCTCTAAGCTCCCACGATAGTTACGGGATGGACCTAAAATAAACCACCCCAACCCAAGATAGTACACAGAGGAACACTAACATTCCTGCCCTACTAATTCAAAACTCATGGAGCTCCCATAATGCACCATGTAACCCCCCCCTCCCAAAAAAAACCAAACACACACACAGATAGTCTGTCGTATACTGTACAGTTAACATATTTACATTCACATCTCTAGAAAAGAAAAACAATTTTCTTCTTCATGTAACATAAAAAGTGTAGAAGTGGACACAAATCTCCAGACCTGGGTTTAAAGTGTCCGACGCAGTGACGGTTTGAGGATTTGTTTACGAAAACTTGAGGCCTAATCGGCCAAAAAAATGCCCAGAAACAAGCCGAATTCTTCAGATTTCAAGGTTCAGTGTGTAAAATTTAGTGATCTATTGGGAGAATATGGCAGAAACTGAATATAGTAGGTATTTATTGTTGTATAGTGGAAACCTCCGTGTCTGTGAAATGAAGCCAAAAACTGCAGTTCCTCAAATGTCCACTTGAGGCTGGCTACAGAACAAGTCAGTCTCCATAAGTCCCCATGTTAAAATGCCCAAACTTCGCAGCAGAAATAAACATGTTTACAGCCTGGTACAAAAAACAGTTTTGGTCTCTATAGCTAATTTCCCCGTTCATGACAACTGTACTGAGGGTGAATTTTTATAGAACTCCCCTATCAAATTATATTAAGGCTTAAAGTTATGCAGAATTAACCTTTTTGATTGACAAAAAAAATAGATTTTTGCTGTTACAGATGGCTTGGTTGAGCTGCACCACAGATTTTGAGCTTCAAAACCGCGCTTCGGAAACATACGGGTGACGTCACGCATGCATTGTCCGTTCTTTAAACTGTCATTGATAACCGCATGAAAATAGGAATTGTTGTGTTTTTGTTCCCTTTTGTGTCCACAGAGGAAACGGATCCTCTTTCACGGCAGCGAGAGAGGTTACAATCTCGCAACCTCTCCTCTAAGACGCCAATAAATCTGACACACTGAACCTCTGAAGACGAAGACATTTCCTGTTAAACCCAGGCGAGGAGTCTTTTGCCCCGCTTCTATTTCAGTGATCGTGTTCTCTTCTTCTTGTTGCAACCTTTGGTAACACCTTCAGGACATTAACTGGCAAAAACAAAATACGACACAAGGAAGAGGCAGTGAGCGACTCTGACAAAACAAATCAGTCGACAACACGTAGAGGCATATTTGTCATCTTGCTATGATTAGGGGGAGAAAAGAAGCTCTTATTACGATGATCAATACTTGTTTCTCCTTCATTAAAACTATTTTTTTTTGCTATAAACAGACACAGAGATGTTAAAGTGATAATACTTTAGTTCACGTAGCTAATACTGCTGTAGGAATTACTGTAAAAAGACGTTATTAGACTAAAATGAGACACATTGGAAGTGAAGTGAATGAAATCCACACCTCGGGTTTATAGATAGCATCGATTCCCTGCAACCCAACGTGTCACACTGTAATCTCGACTTTGCTGGTGTAATTAATCAATCTTTCGGAAAAAAACAAACAAACGCTCTCCTAATGAGAACAAATGAAAACACACACTCGACACGCACACACACACACACACACACGCGCCCAAAAAAGAACATTTTAAAAAAAGAGTTGGAAAACATGTGAAGACTCATCCAGAGCGCTCAGAGGATCGACTGTGACACCGGGTTACATCATGTTACATTTCTGTCGCTCACAGTAGCAAACGCTTTGAGATGAGAGTGTGTGTGTGTGTGTGTGTGTGTGAGCAGCCGCTTCAGAGTTTTCTCTTGACGTATTTACAAAGCGGAGAGTGGCGGACGGAAGAGGAGGTTTTTGTTTATTAGGCAGCGAGTCCGAGGATGCCTGTGGTCTGTGGGGCTTGACCCTTTTAGGGGGGAGTGAATACATGCAGTTAATGACGATGTCGGGGGACAAATATGCAGTGGGTGAATCATCTGGCTTTCACACGTGAACGTAGCTGCTGTCGTGAGGAAAAACCTCCTCTAATATCAAATTTCATGACTTTTTTTTTTTTTTTGTGTGAGTTACCAACATTTTTTTTTTCTTTTCTTTTTTAGAGGTATAAGGTTTCACCAGACTACAGCGATGGCCTCACACACATCCAAACACACACATACAGGACTTGGTTTAGGTGTTGCGCACAGCTAAGGCCTGTTCCAGCTCCTGTCTCCTCTGCTGGATCTGTCGAGGGAAAGGAAAAAAAAGATGTTATTAGAGGTAGAGGGTTGTTGTGAGGTGAAGTGTAAAGGATGATTTAGGTGTCGTCTCCTCACCTTGCAGTAGAAATAGCGGCTGACGGCCTCCTGGGACCAGGGCTCGTGGTAAAACGCCGCCCTCCTCTCCTCTTCAGGGTTCCCCACCACGTCTGTCATTAGCTGCAGCCAATGAGAGGAGACAATCATTAATCACAGGACTACATAATAACCATAATAAGACACGCTTTACATTCATGAATGATCCCAAACATGTCAAATAAAGGCGTTGAGCTGTTTCAATGTGACTTTAAGTTACAAAAAAAAAAAGGAGCGACGTGTTTGCATATAAATAGTCGTATCGAACCTTAAGGTCTCGGCTCTGGGATTTGAGCCAGTCCTGGATGTAGCCCTTGGGATCTCTGGAGAAACTGAGCATGAAGTCCCTCTGGATCTTCAGCTGGTTGATGGACTCGATGGTCTCATGGATCTGAAAGAGGAGCAGTAACATGTGATAGATACATCAAGAAAAAGAAAAACTGCAGCAGCTGGCTCATCTCTGCATCCTGATAAAAACAACTAATCAGATCACTTTTTAAAGGCCTCTGTCTTAATCAGCCAAAACTTCTGGAATAAAACTCAGTTTCCTAAACCACAAAGAGTTCATCTGCAGAACAGCGTCCAGAAGAGCCCACAGCAGTTTGTAAACACTTCAAGGAGACGCTTCACCCAAAGAGTTTTGGTTAATATTAGCTACCTAAGTAGGCTGTATACTGTCTGGTCTTTGTCTTGCCTCGGTCTCAATACATCCTGGTCTTTGTCATTTGTCGGTTTAGTTGGTCTTGACTACAGCACTGATGATCAATAAACAATTACTCTACGAATCATCACAGCTCTAAAGACTTCGGGGTCAGGACCACACAGAGGATTCTTCATTTTTTGAGAGTAGAAAAGACAAAATAATTCTTCCTTTCTCTAAACTTCATGTGAAACAGTGTGTACTTTTACATCTTCAGACCTCTGAAAATTATGAAAAGAAGAACCTGACCATGAAACACAATGTCCCAGGTTTGAGTCTGCTCATTCAGGATCTGTCTGTCCCCTCTTTTCATGTCAATTCTCTAATAGAGGCGTAAAATAATGACATCTGCTCTGATAAAGATTTAGATTTAGGCCTCAGTATCTCGCCTTCTTTTCTGTCTTTTACTTGTTGGTATTGTGCCGAAAGTGTGGTGATCTCCTCAAAAAGTGTAGGTGAACGAGATAAAAGAGTGTGTCACACAGAAACAGGTATATCTCAGCCATCAAGCAAATATAAAATGCCACCAAGGGGAACAAAAAAAGAGCTCTTTGTCCACACATTTAATGAAAGCAGTGATCGGTGTACGTTTTTGTCACACCCTTCATCCTGCTGTTGACAGAAAATGTCAATTTCAAAGTGAAAATCTGTCAGTTAAAAACAGCTCCCACATTTAAATCGACACAAGCTGCAATAAAACAAACCCTCCTGTTAAAAAGCTATAAACGTCGTCGTCCCCACGAGGCAGCTTCACTTCTCGCCTCGGTGTGACTCACAGCATCAAAAGGTAAAGCCGAATCAATCCACAGTCTGCGCTCTGTGATGTCGACGGTTCTCACCTTGTTGTCGAGCGAGGCGATTTCCTGCTGGTTGGCGGTGGAGAGGAGGAAGCTGCTCATCTGGCTCTTCAGGGGGTCTTCCACCTCCACGTCAATGTCGTAGCAGGCCGTCTTCTTCTGGTCGTTGGGGTCGACGCTGGCGGGGAGCAAACGTTCATTTTTAGAGAAGAGGAAATAATTACAGAGCTACGAGAGAGAGTTTTCAACAAATCATGACACACAAAAGTCCTGACTAACCTTGTGTTACAAATCTACAAAAACAATAATTAAGTGTTATTTTATTGGACAGTAAACTGCTGCCACATGTTGTTTATGATGTTTAATATCCACCACTTGTGGTAGAGTAGTGGTTTATTCATTCATGAGGAGATCAAGGCTGCAAACTGTGTCCGCTTAAAAACACGCTTTTTTAAAGCGGCCTTTAGTCTCTATCTTTTTATGTTCTATGTCACATTTTATTCAAATTTTTATTGATTTATTGCTTTTTACTTCTACGTTCTGCTTTGTTGTAAACAACTTTATAATTGTGTTTTGAAAGCTGCTAAATAAATAAAGTTTATTATTATTAACTTCGTTTTATTAGAGCATATATATGTTACGATATGTACGATATTGGCCTATCACAGATATTGGTGCTAATGTTCAAAATGCAGCGATATGAAAGCTTTTACAGAACATGTTTGGTGTCGTTTCTATTCTTTTTTAATTTATAGTTGTTGTTATTGTTAAATTCAAAGTGACATTTACTGTTTCAGTGGACTCCATACCATTTTAGGCAATAAAGTTTATTATTTAAATGATTAAATTGTAAAATATCTCACCCCCATGGCTCCTGCATTAAAGGATCATTGCAGAAAATGTGTTTTTATATGAAGAATATACACAGTAATGAAGAATATCGGCTCATATATCAATACCGGAATTTTTGACTCCACATTAATGGCATCAGGCGATAAAGTCCAGTCTCGGTGGGGCTCTAATTTTTTATGTTTAGTCATAAGATTGATTGAAAATACGAGAAAAACAACAACAAACACAACTATTTAGAAATAGCTTGTACTCCTGAGGCCGCAGCGGGAAAGAAAACTTTTATCTATTTTAATAAAATATTTTGTGCAGGAACAAAAGCAACATAAACACACGATGGCACATTCAATAAAAACTCTTGTTCATACTTGTGAGAGTTTACATAACGTTCTTATGAACAGGAATCTACCTGATAACATGGTTGATGACGATGGGGTCGGGGGGTAAGAGGAGGTTGGTGAGACGCTGAGGGATCTCAGAGAACTTCAGCCGAGGGCAGTCGAATATCTGCAGAGGAATAAATAACATCTGATTAACATCTTGTTTCTAAAATAAAAGCAGTTTATTTATTTGAAGAACTTCACGTGCTCATGATTCTTAAAAGTTTTGGGTTGTATCTTCATGGCTGAACACACTTTTTATAAGTCGCTTTGAATAAAAGCGTCACCTAAATAAAGAAACGTCTGTGTACAGACACACGTGTGTATATGTGTATATGTACTGATATCTATACCTGAAAATATCTCAGTGGGTTGACTGGTTTTCTTTTAAGTTAGAAGAACACGTTGGATAAATTTAACCAGCTTTGACTGAAATATACATATAACATATTCTCTTCTGTCTACGGTCAACATTTAGACTCATATTAATTACTCATATAATAAAAAGAAGTTTTGTTGCATCATGTATGTAGATAAATAGGAGGAGGATAGCTTTTTTTTTAGCGTTTTGAGCTAGCTAGCTGACGACAGACGACAAGCTCTGTGATCTCTCTAAACCGAACATATAATACATAATTTGAACTGACTAAAACTATTTATTCAAAATCCACAATTTATTTTTATTTTATTTATTAAATGTATTTATTGAACATTTCACTGATCACTGTGTAAACACAGATTTTCATTCCTGGTGTTAAATGTGTCTCATTTTATTTTGTGAGCTAGTTTCTGAGAAAAAAAAATGTTTTTTTAACTTCCTGAAATCATCGGACAGCAACTATATGTTTCATATGACTGACACTCATGCAGTCACATTATATTCTTAGTTGTGGGAAGTAACTAAATACTTTTACTTAAATACTTTCAGTTCAGAGGGAAATATTACAGTACTTTTTACTGCCCTACAGTTATTTAACAACTGTAGTTTCTAGTTATTCTTCATAATAATATAGTTATTGGTCTAGTTATTGTCACATCTCACTTGTCTTTGAATTGTTGATGGGACGTTTTCCCGTCTAAACTTTTCACATAGTTTCATTTAAATAACCCAAAGAGATCAAATTATCCTTCATAACTCATTAATCATCACACAAACTCTCAGATGTATTTACCCATGGACCTTTAGGTTGGTAACCAAACCAAGCTACCAAACTTCACATCAAGCAACTGCGACCTGTGCATTGATTCACCAGTATTAATAATCTAATAATGTAAAATATAATAATATATGATCTGTATCTGAGCTATTCTTCCAGCACTGATATTAATATTCCTGCAACAATAGTGTGATTTATTGAGAGTCCCATACCTGTTGGAAGTACTTGTCACAGTTGATGTACTCCTTGTCATGGGAGTCCTGCAGCTTGTTGGTCTTGACGTACTGCCAGAGGGCCTGGATGATGCAGGAGCGGGTCTGAGTGTGAATGCCAAGCAGGCGAGCCAGGCGAGGGTCCAGCTTAAACTGGGGAGGCTGTGGAGACGACGTAATCGAATTACAACACCGCCACCACCACCCACAACAGAGCCTTTACAACAGCTTCATCACATCTGACATCCTTATCGTGTTTTCCCCAGGCTCGGAAACGGATGTCAGGTTTGAAAACAGAGTCTTAAATGCAATCTGTAATGTTTCTATAGACTGGCGACGTGACGCCTGCAGGTTGTCATTACAACAGCTGATTTCATGGTGTGGATTAGTCACAGAGTTGTAACACAGGGGAGTCTATTTCTGCACAGAGTTGTGATCTGGTGTAAAGACTGTATACTCCTCTGTCCTTTACCTGATAGTCCAGCATCAGCAGCAGAGTGCAGCGCACGCTCACGTCTCCCGGCCTCTTCACCTGGAAGCCGTCCGTCTCCTGGGTGGTGGGCGTGCGGTGCCACTGTAAGAGCAAACCACCACGCCGTGACTACACACCCCAAACTGAGGTGGTTTATTCAAACTGAGTGATCAATTTGTTAGTTTCACACTTCATTTTCTGTTTGTTTCACACTTTATTAATCACAATCTCTAATTAATTCATGTTTCCTGCTCGATCAGCTTCGTATTATGAGTGATGGGATCCTAAAAGACATGTTTTTTTTCTGCCAAAGTTACAACAGCTCTGGAGAGATTTACATATTTCAGTTTTTCCCCTTGCTTTTCTCGCTGGGCAATTGGAAAAAGTTGATGTCACATATTTCCCGCACCAATCATAGTTTAAAAACGAAGACAACCGAATCAAAAAGTGATGACAGTCGTGCGGTTGTTTATACTCATTTTGCCAGCGCTGTGAGTCAAACGTGGTCAAACCACACCCACGCAGTCCTGATGAAGCGGATTACGTTTCTTTAGCCACGTTAGCGGCGTAGCTCAAGGGATGACGGTGTTGGTTCATCCACCATTTTGGTCCAGACTTTAAATGTTTCAACTATTGAATGGATTCAGACATTTTGACATGATGTAGTACGGTCATCACAGGTGTTTCCAATGATACTAATTAAGGTTCAGTTCCATTTATCGCAGCAGAGACTTTCCAGTGAGCCAACATGCACCACGGCAGCACCCTGACTGTTTGACCTGAATGGATACTTACTATTTCATATCAAAATGGCAGCATTAGCAGCATTAGCAGTCTCAGTAGGGACTTGGCTTGGGACAGAGGGTGGCCGGTTTAAGTTTAGCACATGCTAAACTAAGATGGCAGTAGCTGGGGTAGCTGTAGTTGTGGTTGTAGTTGTAGTGTTTGGGAACTGGAGGGTGGCTCAAGTTCAAGTCCAGCACAGACCACAACTGGTAGTTGGAGAGGTGCCAGTTCACCTTGTGAGCAAGGTACTGAACCCCTTAACTGCTCCCAGGATGCTGCTTCATCACTGCCCATCACTCCAACCTCTCCATATTTGTATGTCTATAAGCCTTTGTGTGTTTGTGGTTGTATTTCAGGCCTAAAAACTGAGTGAAACTGTGTTATGTTATGCATGTTGTTGTTTAACTTTAAACGCTGCTAAATTTTTAATGTTTTAGAGAAAAACAAGAGTCCAGCAGGTTTAAACGGTTTGTTTGTGGCTTAAGATTTGTCACAATTAACAAATGTGCACAAATAAAACACTTGAGCACGCCCTGTATCTAGCAGCCTTGATCTTTACCCTGAGTGCTAAGCCTGTGGTTTCATGAAAGGTTAAATTTTTGCAAACTAGCCAGGCACGGTGTACTGAGATACCAAGATAGCAAAAGGTTAACCATGTGGCCGCACAGCTGAATGTTATCACAAGACATGAAGTGAAATAACAGAAAAACTAAACATCAGCTTGTGCAAATACGACTATTCCCATAACAGTCTGTGTTTTAGTCTTTGTGTTTAGAGCCTCGGCTGTATCTAACCACAGATTAAATATTATTTACATCTCCGTTTTATCTTAACTGCTCAGAAAGTGAAAGGAAACAGCACTTAAAACACCATCTTCAGTACAGTGGATTGCAGTAACTTGGCATGCAATACAGTTTTCCTCCAGCCAATGGCTGACAGAGATTAAGTACTGATTGTACCTCAAGGTAGAGAAAAATTTCTTTTGATGGAAAATCATTCAAAGTGAAGCACCTGAGTGCCTTGCTAAAATACCCTCTTAAAAGGAGGAACCTTGAGAAGTCATCATTTTCACTCTGAAACTCTTAAAGTGGGCTTTTTAAAGTTAATACATTTTGTGAAGACACAAAGTGAAGGGCAGCTAATGATTGTTTTTTAATAAGTAAGCACTTGTTTTCTCCAGGCTCCCACACCTGCATGTTAAAACAACCTTGCGATATTGAAAAAATTAAGAAAAAAAATCTCCCTCCTTTATGTTGTAATAGAAAATCAATTTATTAAAAAGGAGAGAGGGCAGTCTACCCTCTCCCGATGTTTTATTTTGTATTTATCCAATAAGGACGTTTAAAAGGAGTGGGTTAGTCGGGGTGACTGTAGCTCGAGACTAAATCAGACATCACACAATAAAAAATTTTCTGTGAACCCTCTCCCCAGCGTGATGAAGAGGCCGTCACTGACCCTGACTGCATGGATGAACAGTCTGATTTGTGTAGCATACAAAAGCTCTTTATTACTAATAGATGTGATCTCAAATGAAAGCACTGACCTATGAAGTGACCAACAGGTAAGTCGTCCATACGTGGAACGTGGTCCAAATGGGCTGAAGAGATAAAGCCCACATCGAGGCTATGCTGCAGTTTGTTAAAGGAATAGTTTCAAATTTTGGGGAAGGGAGAACGAAATCTACATTATAGCCACTTTGAATGGAGGTCTAATAAGGCAACATGCATAAAAACACCTTTGTCAGTGGGCTTTATTTGATCGTTAGTGAAATTAGCTTCACCTGAGCTTTACCTTCTGCTGTGAAAAAAGGTCCATTAAAGCTAAAACGCAGCCATTTACCCCAATAATCATTGTTTTATTTCAAATTAAATGAGTTGGAGCAAAACAACAAAACACACTCTGATATCTGTCCTTTAAATATGACGCTAGCTTAGCTTAGCACAAAGACAGGTGGAATCAGCTAACCTGACTTAAAAATCACCTAAAAACCCACTAATTAACACGTTATATTACTTATATTTAGTCTGTACAGAAGCCAAACTGAAAAAAAAACCAACAACAAATTGGCTTTTTTACTGGGAGTCTCTGGTGACAAGATAGCTAGCCTTGAAAAACAGCCGGTCTAGCTGCAAGGCTACAAGTTTGAGTATTTATCACTCAAAAACATATTCAGGTTAAATAAGGATGTCAGTGTTTTACCCTTATATTCATAGTTTAAAATTCATATCTAATGTGCTGGAGAAAAAGTGTGTTACTAGACTGCACTGTATTACCAACCTAATATGTTAGCATGTTTTTTGCAGCTAACAGTTGGAAACCATCCTGGCTCCATCTAATTCACATTAAAACTCACTAATTAACATCTTGTTTGTTTAATCTGTGCAGAAGCCAAAGTGATTTTTTTTACTGGAAAGCTCACAGTAGCCTTGAAGCTATAGCCAATTCGGCTGTAGCGTCAAGGCGCGAGGTATTTAACAAAACAAAACTACAGTTTAGCTTGAATATTCTTTTGAAGGTGGTTATCAGTGTTTTGCCCTGATGTCCATAGTTTTATTTTATATCTACTGTGCTGGAGAAAAAGTGTGTGACTGTCAAAATATATAAAAGACTGCAATGTATTAGCAACCTAGCATCTTAGCATGTTAGCTATTTGCAGCTAACAGTTGGAAACGGTGGATTTAGCTAACCTAGCTTCATCCAAAACTCACTAATTAACATGTTACGTCTTGTTTGTTTAGTTTGTGCATAAACCAAACTGAAAAAAAACAAACAAAGATTTGTAGTTTTACTGGAGACCTCACAGTGTAAAACTAGCCTTGAAGCTACAACCAGGCTAAATGTAGCTCTAAGGCTACAAGGTTGCATTTTTATTACTGGATGTGGATGTCAGTCTTTTACCCTGATATTCATAATTTAATTTCATATCTAGTTATACTTAAAGACTGCACTGTGTCAACCTAGAATAGGTTAGCATCTGTGCAGCTACAACTAGAAGGAAATGAGAGCCAGAGCACGTAGTGATACCATCATTGTATCTAAAAATTGTGTAAGAGCAGGTAAAAGGTCGATCAGGTTGGTGCTTGTATGGTTCTTAAATAAGCCTCTTTATCTGTGTACAGGGTGCAGTGAGCTATGTTTAAACTGACCTCAACCAGGTGGTTGTCAGGACCGTAGAGGTCTTTGTCCAGCTCAATCACCAGGCTCTTGAAAAACGAAGAGAACTTCTTCTTCTGCTTCCCCGGCTGTGAGACAGACACAGATATGTGGTCAATTAACGTCTAAAATCAGACACATGCGAACTTTGAAAACAAAAACAAAACAAAACACAAACACACTTCTGCACAAATATAAAAGCAAACACTTGTCGCCATTATTAGCAACGTTATTCATCAGAAAACCCACAAAAGGCTGAGAGAGATCAGAAAGAAAGTGAGACACTAGACATTCTCAGGGTCCACTTCCTCCGAGCTCAACCAGAAATATTTGTGGTTTGTGAAACTTAAATGCTTCCTACCGCTGTGAAATGACGGCCTTGCCCTGGACTGCTGAGAACATCAGAGCTTTTTGAAGGGGAGCTTACAGTGCAAAATAAATCTATCACCATTGTGCTTTTCATGTTGTATCTGCAGTTTTCACAGCATCAATCATTCATATCCAGAACCAGCCGATACTTTTCCATGTGAGCGCATCATTACCGTATGACTGTGGCCAAAAATTACCCATAGAGGCGTCCTTTCATACTAAATAAGATTATGATCTCAGTTATTTTTTTATAGGACAAGCAGCTATTTGACTCACACCGAATTCATCTGCCAGACATGACATAATGCTATACCCTGCAGTGGCTCGGTCACATTTTTAAATTTGACTATGTAACTCAGTGTGAATGTACCATATATTTTAGATTTGAACAAAACTCACGTCATCCAGCAGCTTCCCTTCTACTCGCAGTTCCCACGACGCAATGCTGCCGTCTGAGTCATCGGCGTCAGGTCTGGCAGGGTTGAAGGTGTTGGATATGTAAAGTCTCAGTTTACGCTTTTGCTGCTGACACAAGGGCACATAAAATAGCACAGTTTAAACGGACGGTTCACAAAATATTTATTTAAAATGTTACAGGTGTCCTGTCTGAACTGATATAAGTACTACAATATAACAAGAGTCAAGAAGTCTTCTGTCTTGAAAAGGGACTTTCTATGTGCTTTATATAAATTAAACCATCAGAATCCTGATTTAAGGAAACATTTAGCATCAGTTAATAAATTCAAATGGGTAAAATCAGGTTTAAAATTACAAAAAACTTGAAGATTTGTTTCATAAAAGTATGCAAACAAAACCATTAACATCTACAAATTCAGTCTGCCATCTGTTCACTCATTAAACATAATAATCTGTGTTTTGGATTATCTGAAATAAAGGATATAGTTATATCCTCGACTACAATAAAAGGCAAAATTAACAAATTTTATTACCTTCCTCAGTGTCATTCAATGTTGTTAACTTAGTTAAAGATTTGGAAAAAAAAAGATCTATGGATGGTTTTAGATGGACATACCTGGCTAAATATTTGTTAAAGGCTACATTTTTCATTTACAAGCAGAAAAATTAAGTTAATTTGTAAATTTGACTCCTGCAAAGATGCATAAAATTTCTATTTAAACTGACATCTTGAGGACAGTAGGGCTTGTTTTTTTGTCCTAACCTTCATCGGTCTCTTCAGTGCTTCCTGGATGTCCACACGTTTACGCATGATGGTCTGATCCAGTTTACGCTCAAACGCCAGCAGATCCATGTAGGCCTGAGACTCAGGGACCAGCTCACGGATCTGCTCAGAGGAGAGACAATCTGATGTTAACATCTTCACATCACCACAACAGAAGTCAGATTTTCTTCACATTTACAATTTAAATACCACGGAAAGGCTCAAAAAGATTTGTCCTGTCTTGGTGTTGTAAGAGGTCCAAAGTCTATTTTCCAGGACATTTATCCCCAGGTAGCATATAGTTGTTTAATACATTGAATAACAGGAAAGGAATAGCTCAATGTCTTGTAAAAAATGCTTATTCATGGGTATTAGATGAGAAGATCGATACCACTCTCACATATCTATAACAACAGCCAGCATCCGGTTAGCTTAGCTTAGCCCTGTCCAAAGTTAACAAAATCCACCAGCACTTCACTAATTAATGTTACACCCAAGCAGCAACCTCAGTGCCTGTGAAGTTAAGCCAATGTAGAAGTGCCAACAACTGCAGTTCCTCAAACGTCCACGACCAACTATTCCTTCAATTTCCTCCTTTTGACACCTTTAAGTTAAGATCCTAAACTGTTCATCAGTGACAAATATCTATTCTGGATCAACTTGTTTTCACTGACAGAGTAAAATAATCAAACCTAAGACTCAATATTATTATGGCTTCACCTTTCCATTAAATGGACATTTTCTTGACAACTTAATTTTCTACCAATTTCCCCAAAATTCAGCCTGACATACTGTATTTGCATTTTTTTTTTGAAAGTTTGGGATCACCACCAGAATATGAAATAAAGTTCAAAGGGTTTGTCTGACCCACATGTAGATCAGTATGTAAACTCAAGATACTCTGGTGGCATCTGGGTTTAAGGTGCAGACCACGGTTTGACTCCAGTCAGGTACTTAAAATGCTGTTTCCCCGTCCTGATCTCTCTGGTATCAGCTAGCTCATGCTCAAAAATACTTAAATACAATACTGCTGGAAATAAACCTGAGATGTTCAGAGGATTTAACGACTTAATATCTTGTCACCCCCTAGAAAAACTTAATTAGATTCAAATTATTACAGTGGGCTGTGGAGTACAATGGACTCTTTAACTTATAAAAAGCTGACAGAAATATCTCCTCTGCTTCTGCCCCAGTACACCATTAATACGGTGGTCCACACCGTCCTGGGAACACTGGGGGATAAAAATGAGATGCAGCGTGTGCAGCCAACCAGCCCGGACTCAAGACATTACCATACCGATGAAAGTCCTCGGAGCATCAAGGGCTGCTGCTTACTTACCAAACTGTGCACACACACTCTCCTCCACTTCGCCTTCTCCTCCCTCCCTCTTCTCTCTCTCCTCTTTCATGTTTCTTTCTAAATGGCTGCCTTCATTGTTCCCTCTCATTCCTCCTCTATCTCCATCTCGCTGCCTTTCACCGGGGCTGAGGTGCCGAGCAGACGGAGAAGTGTTGCAGACATTCCCTGTCCCTGACTCATTATTGTGGACTGGCGCCCCCCTCTCTCCCTCCAGCCATGCCTACTGCTATCTCTCTGTCTGGGTTATGTTAGGGGATAAGACCTGAGCCAAGACTGCTCACAGTCATCCAAACCTTCATAGTCTCAGTGCAAAAGGCTTCAGTGTGTCGGCCAGGACGTGGTGAGGTGATGGCGTGGCACAGGGCCCGAAAACTGGAGACCACAGGATGAAAATCGTAACCTCAAGTCGGCACAGGCTCACCTGTGGCAACACAGTGCTTCTGTCGCCTCTTTCGGTTCGACTTGTGGTTGCGTCTCTGCTATATCCCGCTGACTATTCCAATTTAAATCAATGAGCCCACCACCACCATCCACAAAATGACAGACTGAAAAACCCCGAAAGAAGAAACCCCTAAAACCTCCTGATCGCTCCTCGCTTCTCATTTGGAAATAACACATAATCATCTGGCCCTCTGCGCCTTCCAAGAACCCCTGACATCAAACACCGACCAGGATTTTTCTGCTCTGCACACAAAGGATATAACAATAACACAAACACACACACACACACACACACACACAGAAAAAAACAGACCAACAAAGGTAAAAAATATGCAGCCTCACCCTTTGCGGAAGAATCTTGTCTGCCATTTTCCTTCTCTTAGCACTGGAGAGAGGGAGAGAAAGACAGAGAGAAAGAGGAAAAAGAGAGCATGTTACTATGGTGACTGATAGCGTAGCACCCAGGCCATCTGCTAAAATGCTGGGCCATATCCAGCACCCCAGCATCCCAGCTGTGTGTGTGTGTGCATATGTGCATACATGTGTGTGTGTTTGTGTGAAATGCAGCGGTCCACCTGGAGAGCGAGAGCCTCCAACAGCCAAAAAAGTGTCACATCACACATCTCTTGCCTGACGTTTATTCACTTCACACACACATACATTCTCTGCAGAAGCAGCAGGACTCGGACGGTGACAGGATGTGTGTTTAAGAGATTTTAGGATGTAATGTATGTGTGTGTGTGTGTGTGTGTGTGTGTGTGTGCTTTCATTCATGAATCTTCTGGCATTTCCTGCTGTGTGTGAGAACATTTGTTTACCATGTTTTATTTCATCTCATACTCACCAAGGAAGGACTCAGAACAATAAGACAGTCTGTGCCAAGTTGGTGTCTTTGTCGCAACTTTCTTTCTAAAGTGAAACTCATTTTCTGTTCCTTAAATATTCAATTCAATGGACAGCACCTATGTAAATTCATGCAAGTGTTCTGCTGTCGGTGCCCGCAGAAGGACAAACTGACGAAAAACACCTAGATGACACTACACTGCAAAAAGAGCAATTAAAAAACAGAGCGGAATAACTTATTTTGGGATGATTTTAATCATATTTTCTCTTCAAAGATAAGTAGTCTCGCCTCGTGGGTGATAAAGAAGGTATAAAAAAAGCAAAACGATTTATGTCTCATTTAAAAGATTTCATCTCCTGTAGTCCTTTTTTTTTTTTTGGATGTTATCTACTTTAAAGCCCCTTTATTAATTTGACAAGATCACTGAGTTTATCAAGTATCATCGTGAGAGAGTAAGATGAGAAGATCGATACCACTCTCACATCTATCTGCTAAATATAAGGTGACAGCCAGCAGGCAGTTAACTTAGCTTAGCTTAGCATAAAGACTGGAAACAGGGGGAAACAGCTAGCCTGACTCTGTCTGAAGGTGTCAAAATCCACATACCAGCACCTCTGAAGAACTTAACTTAAACTAAGCATAATTTTATTACCAAGTTTATCAAATATGTACAACAATGGGAGCAGTAACTAACCCCCCATAAAACCACCAGTAATTTTTTACATTTTTCATAAAGCTTTAGCGCTGCTGGTAGGTGGATTTGTCACCTTCAGACAGGAGTCAGGCTAGCTGTTTCCCCCTGTTTCCAGTCTTTATGCTAAGCTAGGCTAACTGGCTGCTGGTACATATCGCCCAACTTTAGATTGCGTAATATTTCTTCTTGTTTATACAAGGGTATTTTTTGCAGTGTAGATAAATTTTTGTACCACAGAGCACTGCAACGGTCTGTGAAGCAGTCTGTTACATCAGCATGCCAAATACTGAAACAAGCCTGCTGTAAAGAGAATTGGAAGATCCGGGGGTGCATTGCAAAGGAAGACACAAACCTGCATCACAACAAACCCGCCATGTTAAACTGTTCTTAAAAGTGGTTTGATATCTGGTTCTACTTTATTTTTCTCTTCCTGTTGAAAAAACACTGTTCCCATCATCATGCCATGCTCCAGTCCAAAGCATGCACCACTACATTTTAGGGGTCAGCTTCTAGGCCCGTACGTACAGTTGGCCAAAAACCAACTCATTCAGGGAGTGCTGGGCTCAGGTGAAAGGCTAAATAGGCCAGAGTCATCAAACGTAAGAAAACGGACATGCAGCAGAATAAACTCCTACTTTGATCCAAGCGTGGGATCTGATTGGGGCTCTCTCATGTCCATCTGCCTCGCCGGCATCTCATTGGCTCCAGGGAATCCGACTGGCTTCCTAAGAATTGGTGAGGATTCGAAGGTTGACCGATTAGAGTTGTGGCGAGACACACACTCAGTGGCAGCAAGTACGATGTCAGAGGGGAAACACCTGGTGTGTCTGGCTGTTTGTATGTCTGTACATGTTGGATGTGTGTTAAGTTCAAGGGTCTGTTAGTAGGTGAAAACTCGAAAACTCAGACAAGGGCAGGCACTGGGATGGGCGTGTAAACTGTGTCCATGCACAGCAGAGGAGGACTCTGGAGGCGTCTCATCTGAGGGACACGCTCATTCAACAATGTTTCTCTGTGAACCAAAACAATCATGCTTCACACACACAGACAGACAATACACCGACAATGGACACACTGTGAACTTATCACAGGGGAGGGGAGCAAACAAGCAGTGTGCGAGTTTAGCTCTTTTGTTCGGCTCTGAACTGCAAATATGGATGTTGCATCGATGAGGTAATTGTGCAGTGGTGGTTCACAGGTGCAGATGAAGACAACATGCACGTTACTCACACCAGTGTTGTAGCACTGGAGAGAGGTCTTGGTCTCGAGACCACTTTTTAAAAGCTTCAACTACATTTTTACTCGGCCTCAACTCAGTCTCAGACAAAGAAGACCACAACTGTGGAGATGTCACGTCATTGTCTGATTTATTTGTTAGCTGTCTGGGAGGAGACATCAGACAGATCTTCTGGAATAAAATTGTTTTTCTAAACCACAAAGAGTTCATCTGCAGAACAGCAGATGTAAATACTTCAAGGTGACGGTTAATGAGGTGATTCAATGTAGCAACCACGATTCACCCAAAGAGTTTTTGTGAATATTAGCTACCTAAATAGGCTGTATACTGTCTTGGTCTTGACTAGGCCTCAACTCCTCAAAGTCTCTGTCTCGCTATACCTTGGTCTTGACTTGGTCTCAACCAATCAAAGTCTTGGTCTTGACTCTGTCCGCAATACCTTGATCTCGGCCTTGACTTGGTCTTAACCACTCAAAGTGTTGATATTGACTCGGTCACCAAATACCTTGGCCTTGGTCTTGACTTAGTTTCAACCTCTCAAAGTCTTGGTCGTGTCTCGGTCTCAGTATGCTCTGGTCTTGGTCTTGACTTGGTCTCGGTTTAGTCGGTCTTGAACACTGACTCACAGCTTTTCGCTCATTTCCCAGAAACCAAACCTCAACCCGTTGTAAACATTTCCACTGCTTAAAAAAAAAAAAAAACTAGCTTAAAATTCAACTTGTGTCCTGCATCTTAAACCAGCTGGCCTGACGCCTAAAAACCTGTTTAATTATCGCATGATGTTCCTAAGCATGTCCTAGGTAAGAATGTGTAATGAGCAGCGAGGAATGTTTTCGGGTTACTTCAAGGACAAAGACCAAAATTAGCAGCAGAAACCAAGGTTCAGAGGTTCATATAAAAGATCAAGGCTCTTTAAATAATGCGGTCCTCGTGGGAAATAAAAGATGCCACGTTTAAGGCGATGTTCAAGGTGACGGCAACAACAGCATTATTTCTTTTTTGTTGTTGTTGTCTAATTACACATTGTAAGAACTGCTTCCTTATATCGCAATACAATGCGCTGTGTGTTGTTGCTAAGTAACTCCCACATGCATTAGCAACCATTCGGCTCTTTAAAAATGTGAAATCGCACCAGTAAGTGTGGAAAGTTTTCAACTAATTTATTGCAACTAAAAGTAGAAGACCCTCAGCCATTCTGATACAAGGGCACACGCTGTGATGTGATAATAATAAATTACTCTCCAAAGTTTAGGCTGGATAAAAACGTGATGAGAAAGGCATCGACTTTGCAAACGTTTTTAAGAAGCAACCATGAGATAAATCCACACTTGTGCTTGCGTTTTGGGTGCACGTCTCCTAGAAATGTCATTTATATACAACTAATCTGCAACCACAAGGCACATTTTCTATTAACATAATATGAAAATGCTGTAAATTAATGTTTTTTCCAAGTCTGGTAGGTTACCTTGGTGTCAAAAGTCCTGTGACCACCATCTGCCTGTGAGTTATGTGTGCTTCCTACAATGTTTCCCCACAAAACAAATTAGCAGCATACAAACGTAATTTCTAGGACACGGGGTTGAGTGGTCCTAACACTTTATGCAAAGCAAACCGGAATTAAATCCTATTTTTAGCAGCAGCTTTGCGTAGGACAGCGTTTGTTCTGCAGAGGGAGTGTAGCTGGGACCATAAGGTCTCAATGACACTGCAAACACAGGTGGCCCGCCCTCAGCTGGCAGCCACGTGGGGTCTGAGCTGGATGGAGTCGAGAGCTGCGAGCTGGGAGCATCAACTTGTTTGCCAGAGGACACACACTCCTCAACAAAGCAACAGAAAGAGACAGAGAGAGAGACAGAGAGAGAGAAAGAGACACCTGGACGGGTCACCCTGGACCATCGATCATACCCTCTGCAGCCAGCCGGACTGCTCTGGGGGTTGAAGCCCCGACACAGGACAACATTTCCCCTGACCTGTTCGACAAGCCTGCTTAATTGTAAGTGGATCAATCGTGCTGCAGATACTGAGAGAATGAGACAGAGGTCCACTGAGTGCGCATATTGATCTCCTTTCTAATGACAATACCTGCCACACACTCGTCTCCTAATAGACATCAATCCACTGTGTGTGTGTGTGTGTGTGTGTGTGTGTGTGTGTGTGTGTGTGTGTGTGCTTTGGATACTGATGTACATGGTAGTCAAATAGCAGACAATAGATAGTGTAACAATAAGCCAAAGCAAGTACTAGACCCTGAGCGCCTACAGACAGCAACGAGATAGATATGATGACCATGAGACAAAGTGGATGACGAACACCAAAAAGACACATAGAGAGGTGGTGACGGTGAGAGGTGGATGCAGAGAGTAGGGAGCAAGGCAAACGATGTGGAGAGAGAGAGAGTCACTACAAAAAGTGAAATGAAAGCTGAACAGAGACACACAAAGGTCATGGTTTCACTTCTCGTCAATTTGATTTTAGAGGTCTTCATTCTGGCTTTTAGATTTTAGGAGATCACAGTTTGGAAATGGCTTTAGTTAAAGTTTTAATCCATGATAGTTTAACCAATATATAAATATAAAAGAATAGGGGGAAAAGCACCAAGCTCAAGTCCCCAAATTGCTTGTTTTGTCCGATGAACTGTCTACAATGGTGTCAAAATGTTGCGGCTCTGGCCGCCGCCATGTTGTCAGTCCTGCCTTTAATCTAAAAATCAGCCAAGACGTGGATCACCGGTGGACCTGAGGTGAGCCGAATGAAGCCTGGTTGCTCAAACTGTAACTGTAACGGCACCTAACTGTCAATCAAAGCGGCCACACTGTTAATTATACATAACTTTAAGCCTTAATATAATTTGAACAGGTGAGTTTTATATAAATTCACCCTCAGTACAGTTGTCATGAACGGGAAATTAGCTATAGAGACCAAAACTGTTTTTTTGTACCAGGCTGTAAACATGTTTATTTCTGCTGTGAAGTTGGACATTTTAACATGGGGACTTATGGAGACTGACTCACTTCTGTAGCCAGCCTCAAGTGGACGTTTGAGGAACTGCAGTTTTTAGCACTTCACAGCCACGGAGGTGGATATAAAGATATTCAATTCATAATGATACAAAACAGAGAAAAGCATGACATCTACAAATTTGAGAAGTTGGAACCAATTCCAATATTTTGGTATTTTTTTATTTTCTTTTTTTAGCCTTGCTCATGGTGTGGCGCTATGGATGGCAATGTTGGTCGCTCAGTAGTCCGTCAGTTTGGTGCAGAGTGAAATATCTCAACAGCTAATGACCAGGATGAATCATCAACTCAAACTTGATTGATTGATATGATTTAAGACCATTAAAACAATACTTTTCCAATTCCTATTTCTTTTTCTCCAATATCCTCAACGAAATAATCCAAACCTCTCAAATGCATTTTATTTAATGTTGTCTTAACACAAGCAGCTGTATGAAAACATATTTTCTGAATGACGTAAAGTCTAAAATTAGCAAAAAATATGAGTTTCATCTGGAGTTGTACTTGATACTTGGTATGGCTGGTGTTAAAAAATATTGTGGTTCAATGCCCAGCTCTTACTACATTGCCTGCACATGACTCACGACCATTTCCATGTTTGGTTTTGAGGATTGATGCCAATATGAACAAAATTTTACTAGTTAAGTTCAAAGTGTAACCACGGCCGTTGTAGTCTCAACCATTACTCACACAGCAGACAAATAAGTACTTCTATATGCGAGCCATGCAGTGTTTAGGTAAGAAGTTGGAGGTCGGGTTGATTTACTCACTTTCTGGCCCGGTTCTGGACGGCCTGTTGCTGCTGCTGCTGCTGTTGCTGCTGCTGCTGTTGCTGGACCTGCTGGGAGGGGGCAGGCCTCTTACGGCTGGGCTCCATCACCGGGGAGGGCAGGCCGGGCCGCACCGCCGGGCTCCCTCCGTACGGTGGGCCGGGGGGGCCCATGGGAGCTCCCTGGTGGGGCATCCTCGCTCCAGACGGCATGCCAGGACGCTGGTTAGAGAAAGAAGGAGAAAAGACGGGTCACATTAATGTGGAAAACATTCACTGCTGTGTTTTCGGATGAATTATAATCACAGATTAGTGCTTCTAAAAATATCACAAAGGAAATATTAGATCAATGAAACTTCTGATGGATTCAAAGGAGACATTTCATCTGACAAAATCATGATGCAGAACTGTGACCAGACCTACAATGAAATTTCACTTCTGGTTCTATTGACATTGGAGAGTCTCCTACATTTTGTAACCTTTGGTAGCCTTTCAGTAATCAAACAACAGCTGAGCTGATCAATATGAACACACATTAAGCAAGTTTGTGACGTCAATTCACTCTGTTTTGAATCTGCAAACTGCAAACATGAAAGAAACCGGTTAGCTAAAGATTTGGAGTTTGATGTTTTGTCAAAGATATTCAATTCATAATGAGAAAAGACAGAGAAAAGCAGGACATCTACAAATTCGAGAAGGTGGAACCTGCAAATATTTGTCGTTTTTCATTAGCTGTGCTTGTGGTGAGGCGCTATGGATGCTCCAGATTAAAATATCTTAACAGCTAACACCACGAAATTTTGTACAGACATACATTATGTCTATAACCTGTGAAAATAGTAGTAAATATATAGTACATATACAGCCAGAGAGAGCAGCTAGTGTGACTCTTACTACTTGATAAATCACATTTATGGCTGATGGTTAACCAACTTTCAAAACGGCTGTCTGATCAACTTACTCATCATTTAAGCACTATTATAAAATATATAATGGCAAGACTTTGTATTGATATGTTTTGGGACCATTAAAACAATACTTTAGCTCAAAGCCTCATCTAATATAGGATTCAGTTAGATAGTTGATGATTTAGGGACCAACGTGAAATATGGAGCATGTACTTTAGGCAACGTTTGAGCCCTTACAGTCAATGAAATCAATCAGATTTTGAAATTCGCAATGGCTCTTCATTAACCTGTATTATACTGTTGGTGTCATTTTGAGGCTGAACCAAAATCATTCACCATTTAAAAAAAAAAAATCATCTTATACTAAAGCAGCGATCTGCCTTATTTTGTCTTGTCTAAAGATAACACTGATGTTCAGGAAACAAGAGCAACTGTGCTGAGAACAAGCGGCATTGTTTTGTTTCTGTCTTATTTTCTCTCTTGTCTGCTTTAAACAAAGATCAGGTTTGACGGCTGAAAAATAGACTAAATGAAGATCGTTCTCACACAAACTCACACTCGCACACACACTCCTCTGAAACAATGCAAACAGTGTCAGAGTCCACGGTCCCACACTCCCCGTCTTGACGCCTGGGAACAACTGGGGAACTCTCACCTGTGCTTGTCACTCCCATGGCAACAGCTGCCTCCCGCCTCAGTTTATTGTCTGAAACCTAATTGGGGTTTGTGTGATAGAAATAAATCCTTTGACTCTAACGAGAGCACAGACCACCTACTGTATGTAAAGAACCCCGCCGGGAAATAAAACACATCTTTAGAGAATAACAAAGTCGTGTAATTACAATTTTACTACTTTAAATGTTACAAAGGTGGAAGAAATATTAGCAGCAAGTACTTATTATGTAGGAGAGTGGCTCCTGTCAGTGTTATCGTCCCATATATTATATTATTGGATTATTATTACTAATGCATTAACTTGTAAGCAGCACTTTAATTATCATGGGTGAGCTGATTTGAATTAATTTAAATCCCGTCTGCAAGAACAACCAACAACCCTCAAACCCTCAGGGACACAAAGGCCTCATGTTATCTATGTGGCAGCTACTTTATGGTAATTTAATTAAATTAGTTTGCTAATATGGACCAATAGGGTAACTAAAACAAAACATTTGAATATTGTGCCTCTATGTTTGTTTTTTATTTGTTATTTATTGCTTAATATGTATTAAAACTCCCTCAGTTTTCCTGCAAAACTATTTTTGATGACTCATACTGAGCTTAGCTAGCTAACGGCAGTTTACCGTTAGCTAGTGTGGCTAGCTAGCACAGCATCGTAAAAAGAAGCGTGTGTTTGGATTTCTTTCATTTTGTTTTATGTTTCCAAAGACTGTGATTAAAGTTTATTTAAATTATTTAAGCCTAATTCTTCTACTGCTGATCTAACAATGAATTTAAGGGAGGTCCGGTTATAGCTACGCATCGTTAACTAAGACAAGTGGACCTTTTTTTTTACAATCCAATCCAACGTCAAGGATTTTATTTAACTAAAGTAAATACCAGATACTGCCAGATCAATAAGTAGAACACAGACATGAACTACAATCAGTTTAATTATGATCTACGATGATCTGCAGACTGCTGGCTAGCTCCCGTTAGCTCAACTGCATAAAGTAAACCGTCTCTTCTCACCTCACGTAACAACACATAGCACCTCATCAACAAACACAAACTAAGGGCTGAAATCAATGTTCAGAGTCTTTTTTCAGTCTATCCTGACTGTTAAATTAATTACGAGACAGCCAGAGTCAGTTAGCCACCTAAAAACTGTGGCTAGTGTGTATATAGTTTAACTAAACACATTTTACGGGACTGTTATGACTCAAGACAGCTAATGTAGCCAGCTAACACTTCATTAACACCATTTACTACAGTGTTAGCTGCATTAGTTGTCTTGAGTCATAACACACACACACACACACACACACACACACACACACACACACACACATATATATATATGTGCGTATTATAATATTATCATATGTTATATACGATTATACCTACCATAGTACATATTATAATGCTAAAATGCATAACCTTTTGTGTATGTTATAATAAGTTAATTTTCATGATTTAACAAAGCAAAAATTTTCATTAAATTATTTTAATATCTCGCCCAGTGCCAGTTGGTATTGTGCTCACATGCTGCATGTTTTTAAATAATGTAGCATTTAATCAAATTAAAGCTAACTTGGGGAACCCATGGGAAATAAGGAAATGTGGTGGTGGTTGGGGGTGTCTGATTAGGGGCCCATGGCTTACTTTTGCCCTGGGGCTATCTGTATATCTGTATATAAAATATATCAGATAAATGTATTAAAGAACTGAAATGCATTATGAGCATTAATTGATTCAAAAATATGAAAAACATTGACGGTTTCTCATCTAATAAAAACTATAAATACTCTACAAAGGACAGACAACTTGTCACACTGGACATCTCACACCATGATAGATAGTCTATTCTTCCTTCCACCTCTCGGTTATTCAAAAGAACATCATTATTTTGCACAGCCATGACTTAACAGACCTAAAATATTTAATCATCACCGTGCAAAGAAAAAAAAAAAAGTCTCTTTTTAAAAAAATCTGCACAGAAAGTGCTTGCTACATTTTGTAATAAAATGGGTAAATGTCAGAGAGACAGCTGAAGGATACAAATCAGGAGTTTCATAACCACTCACTCATATGCTCACATTTTCCACATGTTTTTGTCACCTGTGAATGTGGATTACTGCACGTACATACGCAAATAATCAGATTTGATCTTTAGACTGTCCACAAACACGCGTGAACCTCCTGAAAACAAACAAAAGACGAAGGGGAGGGCGCAAAAACATGACTAAAGACATCAAACTGAAACTGTAAAGTGCAGTTTTAAAGACTCAAAACAGAGTATGGCCGTGTACGAGAGGCTAAGACTGACTGTATTGTGTGCTCTTTGAGAGATCCTGTGATAAGAAGCCCGAGCAGGCGTTGCTGTCACTCTAGCTTGGAGTTCATTCGGTGATTCGCGTGGGGGGGAGGGGATGTTGAGGTTAAGCGCAACTGAGAAGGGTCTCCAAACATGAGAGGATAAAACAACATATGGTCGGGGGGGCCTCCTGCTTGAATGTTGTCACCTTGTGGAGTCTTAAGAGACCTCCTTCTTCCTCCCTAAACTGGACAATAACAACCCAAACAACCCTCAGACTAGACTTTCATGAGCCAGACAGACTCTTCAATTACAAGCGCATGTCTGGAGAATTTGAGCTTTTCAGATAACAGATACAGAGAACCATAGCTGGATAATGTGTAAGATGAATTTCCCCTAAATCCACACACACACATACACACACGCACAATGAGTGGTACTCTATAATCTGACCTGCTGAACTGACTCCAACACTCTGCCCGGAGCTCTGCCAGCCAGCCAGCCAGCAATCGAATCTGCCATGTGGATGGATATCTGAGAAGTGTGTTGGCATCTCTGGAGGGATTTGAAGAGGCCAAACTTAACCCACACTGTACTAAACATATGAATCTGTGGGTTGTAACATCGACGGCCCCTTTAAAGGCTTCGATTAGAGCCCTGAAATCTATTAAAAACTAAAGATGAGGTTCCTTGAATGGAGCATGACTCATTTTTTTTAAGGCTCATACTTCATTTATTGATTCATCGTTTAGTATATCAAGTGTATGCTAACATACTCAAATATTATCAGAGTATCATAGAGAAAATTAATCCTTAAATACTGTATGTTATTTTAGATTAACAATTATGATGTGACTCATTCATAGATCCCATTAATTAATCAACAGTTTAGTTTAAATAAAGCTTTCAGATTTTAATCTTATCCCTGTAATTATTAAGATTATAATGTTTATTAGAAATTCAATATTAGTGATCATTGACTTGTAACAGTGTATCGAGACCGAGACAAGACCAAAACCAAGGTACAGTGAGACGCTTTGAGTGGTTGGAGACTTGACTTTAAGTGTAATCATATCATGAGGACTTCAACATCAATTTATTTATTTTACAACAGTGTTGTAGTCAAGACGAAGACCTTAAGGGGTTGAGACCAGGACCAAGGTATTGCCAACTAAGACCAAGATCAGACGGTATCTAGCCTAGATAGGTAGCTAATATTCACGATAACTCTTTGGGGGAAGCGTGGTTGCTACATTGATCATCAATTAAATATTTTCTTATTATAATTTATTATTTTACATCAGCGTTGTAGTCAACCAACCAACTAAACCCAGACCAAGTCATGACCAAGAACAGAGTATATCGAGGCTGAGACAATACCAAGAATTTCAGGGGTTGAGACCAAGACCAAGGTATTGCGTGACCGAGTCAAGACCAAGACCAGACAGTATAGCCTGCTTAGTAGCTAATATTTACTTTGAAGTAAATACAGACGTTGTTATACAGATGAACTCTTTGTGGTTTAGGAAACCAAGATTTGGCTGATGTCTGCTCTCAGACAGTTAACAAATAAATCAGACAATGCACAGACGATTGCAGATGTGGTCTTGACTGATCTTGAACTAAAAGTCTGTTTCATCTGATATGAGACCTTTAAAAAGATCTCGAGTGGGAAACTCCATGATCTCTAGTAAGCTTTAACATTAAGTTGTCTGGGACTAGAAATCATCTCTGTTGCTTGGTTGTTACTAAGTCAAGGACTACTTAGTGGAGTAGTAAACATGGTTGCATTACATATAAAAGTCTACTGCTGTGACTGTTTTCCAGGTATTAGTCAGACAGTGTATAATTTTTTTTTTTATTATTTTGAGAGCAAACTGCCCGAGAATAAGAACATCTTTTGATTATATGTTTTATTGAAGTTGGTACTCGTTGTAGAATTACAATATTACATTCGAGGGTGAGCTTTTCAATATTGGCACGACAGTGATGTGTAACAGTATTTCGCTCATGTATTATTGCTTAAAAAAGGGTTCTTGTACCTCTAATGGTATCTAAGCAGATACACATGTTGGACTGGATTTTATAGCACCTATTTCTTTAGTAGAAAGTAATTTCAATGAGAACTTATCACGGCAAGGTCTGCGGATTATCCAGAGCAACAGGGACATTGTGTTTTGAAAAGACAAGTGGCAGCTGAATTTTTTTTAAAGAAGAAAAAAAGAAAATCACATTTCAATGCTGTGAGCATCACGAATGAAGTCTCCATTGTATTGGTTTGGCAGCAGGAAACGCAGATATCTCAAAATCTTTGTGAATAACACCAAAACTATCTGCATCATGCATAGATTTAAGCAAGTATGGATGCAATAATTTAAGAGTAAAGGTGTAAATGTCTCATTTCTTGTGTTCACAGTGTTTCGTATTATGTTTTGGCTTATCAGGGTTTCCCACGCAGAACGCTGGAAGTCTTTTCTCATCGTAGCGGCCCTCGCTGACCTCCGCACAAACACACATGAGCCAGAGAAGTAACGCAGCAGGGGAGGGGAGGTAAGGCAGATAATGAGAGAGAAAGAGGAAGAGGACTTCAGCCAGGCCTTCAGCCCACCCATCAGACCTAGAACCAGACCTCGGCCAAACACTCTCGCACACATACACACTGCTGCCGGGAGGCGGGAACACTGCGACCTTCGGAAACCACAACAATGTTTGCATACAGTGTACTTCTGCATATTCTTGTGTGTTTAAATCCACCCATACATGTATGTTTCCCGTGTGCCCGTGAAGGGAAAGTAAACGTCATCCCTCGGCCACAAGCTAACAAACTGCACCGAATCATCCCCATATCCCATAGTATAAATATTTCTCCATCTGCAGTATACACAGCGAGGAACCTGCCGCAACTATTATAACAAGACTTTTCCATTTTAAAATGTGGGGGAGAGAACGAAAGAGGAAGAGGCAGAAAAAAGAGAGAGAAAATAAGCAGAGGGGAAATATTTGGCTTGGAGCAGCCAGAGCCTCATCAAGGTTAATTGGTCTGTTGAGAGGACATGCTCATCTGGCTCATCAATCACCTGGTCCATTGTTTCCTAAAGTCTGTCTCTGTGCGCAGGGCTTCAGCTCCGAAGCCCCCGTAATGACCGCTCCTGTCAAAGAGACAATACCTCATCTTGTTTCAGTGTATAAATCTACCTGGTGTCAGTACGCCGAACATCGGCGCTGATTAAAACGCAGTTTCGTCTCCAATCAGAACTCCAGTCGAGATACTTCTGTTATTTTAAGACATAATAAGATGTGATAAACAAATACCACAAAGTCTTTCTTGACCTTCTCGATGTACTTGAGGATTAGGAACGTGATGCCAAGTTTCTGAATCTGTGCAAAGGTGAAATTCAGTTCAGGGAAAAGTTAAAGGAGACATGTATCAAGTAGGAATTTGTTCGTTATCGGTTACTTTGTTACACACAAACATATTCAGTTCACTATGATAGAAAAACCAGCTCATATGAAAGGGCCACAACCAATGAATTATTGCCAAATTAACTAAGCGATTGTTAAAATTATTGACAGTGTTGTAGTGCTCGAGATCGGTCTTGGTCTTGAGGCAGGGATCTCTTTAAAGTCCTCTGTCTCGTCTCGTTATCGACCACATTTCTACTCTGTCTTGTCTCAGTCTCAGACAAAGAAGACTATTTTAGTTTTAATTGAGGACCGGTCAAGACCACAACATCAGGGATGTCTCATAATTGTCTGATTTATTTGTTAACTGTCTGGAAAGAGACATCAACCAAATCTTGTGGAATAAAATTCAGTTTCCTAAACCACAAAATAGCGTCCCAAAAGAATACACAGCGGTTTGTATAGACTTCAAGGCAACGCTTAATGAAGTGACTGAATGTATCAAACATTTCGCAATACCTTGGTCTTGGTCTCGACTTGGTGTCAACCCCTCAAAGTCTCGGAAACAACTGTAATTCACTCGGTCTCGTCTTGGTCTCAGACAAAGAGAACTTGGGATTTCAGTTGAAGACCAGTCCAGACTACAACTGTCAAATCTTCTGGCAAAAAATTTGGTTTCCTGAACAACAATAAGTTCAGCTGCAAAACACCAAATGTAAATACTTCAAGGTGACGCTTAACACACAGATGATCGATGAACATTTGCTCTATGAATCGTTTAAGTTCTAGAAACTTCTGTCCAAGAAGTGGAACCAAACAGGGGTCTTATTTTTTGGAGAGTAGAAAAGTTTTTTTAGACTTTTCTCTAAACTTCAAGTGAAATACTGTGTTACATCTTCAGACCTCTGAAAATTATGGAAAAAAGAACCCGACCATGAAACACCACCTCTGTCCATCTCCTCACCTTTTGTCAATTCTCTACTGGACGCATAAAATACCCATGAATATACATCTATTCAAATGAAAACCTGAGAACCAAGACTTTCATTTTAACAAATAAATACTAGAAAGTGTTTTCGACCTTCTCGATGTACTTGAGGATTGGGAAGTGATGCCAGGTTTCAGGATCTGTGCAAAGGTGAAATTCAGTTCAACTTATAATCAAAGAGTAGAAATCAGAGATGGAAATAATACGTTCCAACCAGATGAATCTAAATGATCGCCACATGATTAACGGGGAAAGAAATCAGCAGCTGCACAAGCGTATGATTAATTTATTGGATATTACTGTAATCTTTGTGCTTTTATTATGAAACACTGCATGATTTATCTCCTAGGATCATTAAAAATCACCTTGTTGGTCCAGAACATGAACCGCAATGTCCCTACAATGTCCCCCAGCTTGAGTCTAATGTCGATTGTCTAATAAAGACGTGCAAAGAACTTCAAAAATATCAGAGCTGAAGCGATTAAGTCGATTAGTTAATCGTCAGTCAACGCTTGATTAACAATTAATTGATTTCAGGCAAAAAACAAGGAAAAAAGTGACACATTCTCTGATTTGAGAATTTGTTTTTCTTTATAATTTATCAAAGAAAATATATTTGGTTTTGGATTTTTTTTAAATGTCACCTTGAGCTTTGTTAAGTTGTGATGGGTATTTTTTTTAATAAAAACATAATCAGTGGATATTCAGTGATAATTAAACTGTTACACGTCGCCACCGTCGTATTAAAACATCACAAACAAAATAAAAGATTATGAATCACTGCTATAAATCACCAGTTTGTTTACACACACGAGTCAATGTCAAAGCCACATCTGCTCAAACTTTAAAACAGCAAAGTGTCGCTGACCAACACTTACAAAACAAACCACCGCGTGTTCTGTTATTAATGCAAAGTCGTATGGTAATAGTTGCCTAACCTCTAACCGTGAGCAACACTTGACTTGACATTTCATACTAGCTTCACATGAATGGGCTGATTGTTCCTGCATGATTTCCAGGATTGGCCGCCTGCCTCGGCTCCGTCTACGCTACTACGTCCGTTTGTCTCGTGACCTTACAGGTTCAAATCCTTCCAACCAACCACCAACATGCTGCCTGGAAGGCTACTCTGACTGTGTTGTTGTGAGTGGACTCGTCATTTCCCCCTTTTTCTGTCTGTGACTCCCAGTGTGCTCGTCTGTTAGCCAAAGGGGGGAGCTGGCTGCTTTTTTTTTTGCCTCTGCTGCTGCTGCTGCTGCTTCTATTTCTACAAATCTACACATTTTATTTGTGTGTGTGTGCGTGTGTGTGTCTTAGAAATCCTCTCTGCTCCACCATCCTCCTCCTTGCTCAGCTCCATCCATGCTTGCTCCACTTCTCTGTTCTCACACAAGCCACATCTCCCCCCTTAACAGGCTGAGATCCAGGGGGCTGGAAATAACCTTCACATGGCCAGCTTTACCCAGCTATCTCACACACACAGACCGCCGCCGCCGCTGCTGCTGCTGCGCCGACACACACACACACACACATATATATACACACAGATGCATGCCAGAGCTCAGCTCCCTTCACAGGAATGACGGACAGCGCCACTCACCACTCCATGGACCAGGAACTCAAACAGTTTGCTCTTGGTGGCTTTCCTGGCTCCCCCCGCCGTCTCCTCCGTAGCCATTTGCTCAGTCCCCTCCGTTCACCCGGCTATGTCTCCCCTCTCCTTCTTTTGTCTTTCCCTCTCCCTTCACCCAGCCTCCTGTTCCCCTCCCCTGCTCCACTTTCCTTCTCTTTGTGCTCTCCTTTTCAGCACTGCCTGTCCCTGACTCTCCTTCTCTCTCTCCTTCTCCTCCCCCTCTCTCTCTCTTCCCTCCCTCTGACTCTATTTTGAATGTGCAGCAGCCCTGCCGAGTCTCTCACTGTGTGTCTAGCTCACTTTTTAGTTGAGCTGCCTTTCAGGAGCCCGGCACGTCGCTGCTGCTTGGAGGTGGTGTTGGTGGTGTTGGGGGGGTTTAGCGCTGTGAGGGGGTCTGGCAGGGGGGTTTCAGCCAACCCACCCTGACGCTCCCCCGCACAGCTGTTGCATTCCATTGGTAGATAAGGGCATGCTGCACGGCGAGGCTGCCGCTTGGTCTAAACGGGGCTGGGGAGGTTAGACTCAGTTAGCCATTCCTGTGCTGCTGCTGCTGCTGCTGCTGCAGCTTCCCCCTCCTCTGGTGACCAACCCAGGGGCCACGGTCAGCACACACAGAGCTCCGAGTCCGTCCTGGACTCATTCTCCAAATAAAAATAAAAAATAAAAAGGACATTGGGCTCTTAAAGGGGCCATGCTGTGGAGCATGTGTACACACATAAACTGCCATATATGATGGAGTTGATGGTGGTGATGATGAGGAGAAGGGAGAGCACTCCAAGTCTGAGGGGATTTCGAGTCGCCTCACAATAGGTGAGCTAATGCCACTTCACAAAAGAGAGAGAAGGCCACGTCAAGAGCACCTTCACTTCCTGTGTTTTTAGTGCTGGCCCTTTGTCAGAGTGCATTCATAGGTTACGAGCATTTCCTCCACTCGCCTCATTAGCTTTACCTTTCACCCAGTAGTCGAGCCCAGAGGCTACATTCAGGCTGTGGCTATACAGTGTAATGGCAAACAAGCACAAGCAAGGTGACTGTGTCACTTGACACGTGAAATTAGTTCCCGTTGGCTGTTTTTTTTCTTCCAGATTTCTCCCCAAAATGCAGAAAAAAAAAAAAAAGACGCAAACAAGCTGTTTCTGCTTTTTTTTTTTTTACGGTTGTGATGTGACATGCCGTCTCCACACAGGTCATTACTCCTCGACTGCAACCACGCCACGCCGGGTTGAAGATTATGACTCTTTCATGTCGTCTCCCTCTCGGCTCCTCTCCCTCCTTCCCTTCTTCTTCCAGGCGTCAGATGAGGGGAGTGAAATATTCATGAGGTTATTTGAATGACAAAGGAGGTGAAGTGGGGCAGATTCAAAGGGGTGGTGGTGGGTGGGTGGGGTGGGTGTTGGTGGCTCGCTTGGCTCGTGACACATGACGGCAAATTGTCACTCTACTATTGTTTCCTGTGCTGGTGTGAAAAGTGTCAAAGCGGGGGCTTCTCGATAAAGAAAGGAAATGACCTGCGACCTTGTTGAAACAGTTTGGACGTGAAAAATCTGTCAAATATACGTCAAGAAAAGGAGGGTGTTGCTTCATATCTGAGAGGAAGACTCTGCAGTTAGTGTGTGGACAGCTGGTTAGCGGGCTTGTGACCTTCAGGGCAGAGGTCACGACCTTCTGAAGGATGCACAATCCCTCAGAGACGTCCTTTGATGCATGCACATTTAGACGTGACGCAGACAGAAACGTTAAGGTTGACACCTAAAGAAGCAGCAGCAGCAAGAAAACCAATTCAAGGTCCACATGTATGACCTTCACACCACTGATTATTGGTATTGACTTATTGATAGGCCAAAGCAGGCCCTCCCATGTGTTGCTGACACCTTGTACCAGCATTTCTTTGCTTGGTGGCGACACCTGCTGCTCAGATAAATGTACTGCTGCTGTCATTAATCCAGTCTGGAAGGCTTTGAGGAACATAAGGAACCCAAATCTCCCAAATTTCTCACCACTGCCTCAACCCATCTGCGTCCCCACCTCCCTCTGCAGCCAAATGCTGCAACAATATCAGTCCACGTTGACGCTGCGCGTTAGATTAACCTTGTATTACATAACATGTGACGCAAACGCTTCACATATATTCATCACAAGGTGCGCGTCTCGATTTCCTGCCAAGGTCAAAAGCTCGACCCCGGCGATCTTATCTGTGCGGATCCTGACTTTGTGCCAATCTCCAACGACACGGCACGTGGGTTCAACGATAACAAAGAGTTCCGGCAGCTCAGCGTCGATGCAGAAAGGCAGGCTTGAGCGCAGGAGTACCCCCTGCCGGAGCCCCACCGTCTCTCCCTCACCAAAGCCAGTCAGTCTCACCAAATGGTAATGTCCCAGTGTGTAGCAGACAGGGGGGTAGAGAGGGGGCTAACAGGGGGTAAGGGAGCAGCAGTAGTATTATTGATGACCAACAGAGGGAGCAGCCAGGCGGAGGGGTGGAGGGGGTGGTGGTGCTGAGTGTTCATCCATGCATCCATGTTCAAGGAGCGAGTGCACAAGTGGACGAACATAAGGAAGCATAAAACGCTCCTCACTCGAACTCTCTAATCAATGCTCAACCACTTAACATCTTTTTAGGTGTCTTTTTTTTTTTTTTAATGATCCACTTCCTGATGTGGCCACAAGAGAGAGACAAAGAGCTCACACCAGTAGTCGTGCTTCATACAGTACATTATGCAAACTGACGCCTGGTTTTCTAACCTGCATCATTCAGAGTGACGAAATATGTGACACAGGGTTGCAACTAACAGTTATTTTCATTATCAGTTAACCGTGTGGTCTAAAATGGAAAAATGCTGATCACAGCGCTCCAGAATTGTCCGACAAACAGTCCAAAATCCAAAGATATTCAGTTTGCAGCGATATTAAACAGAGTAAAGCAGAAAATTTGGCATTTCTGCTTGTAAAAGTGACAAAAATGTTTAATAAATTATCAAAATATGGTAAATGGACTGTATTTGTTAACACCTTTTTAGTCTTCTGACCACTTAAAGCGCTTATATACTACATATCTCATTCACATTCACACACTGATGGCATTGGCTGCCATGCAAGGTGCCAATCAGTTTAAGGAGCTAATCATTCATACACATTCACACACTGATGGGGCAGCCTTTGGGAGCAATTTGGGGTTCAGTAACCGCTGATTTAAAAGGTCTCCAGACAAAAAGAACTGCACATCCATCCATTTTCTGTAACCACTTATCCTCATCAGGGTCACAGTGGGGCTGGAGCCTAAAACAGTTGGCTTAGGGCGAGAGGCGGGGTACACCATGGACAAGTCGGCAGTTCATCACAGAGCACATAGAGACAAGCAACCATTCACATTCACACCTATGAGTAATTTAGAGTCAACCGGACACAAGGAGAACATACAAACTCAACCCAGCCGAGGTTCAACCCAGGAAGAACCGAACAGTTGTATAAAAATATGAGCCGCAGAATCAATTAAATCAACCAAGTTGCATCGTTTTAGTCACATTTTCTTTCATCTTTTCTAAAATGAAACATCATGAAGTTCAATCATCTGAGCAGAAATCAAGAAAAGACTAAAGAAAAATCAATAAAATTTTTAGTTTTGGCATCTTTTTCCTGCAAAATCTCCAAACAATTAACTCAGAAGAGGAAGCAGGGTACACGAAGAATGAGAATTTATACCGGCGCTGAACGTACAGTTCCCAGTGGCAAAGTTTACATACCAGAAACCAGGAACCTGCCCTCGTCAACGTTATTGTCACAGACAGATGGGGTGCACTAAGGGGAATATAGACTGTACTGAGGGTATGGAGTGAAGTCTGGATCCCTCCCACTGCTGGGCCCCTCTCTTTTTCTCTTTCTTCAGTTTAAGAGCTGCACACAAAACCCAGCTCAAGCTGCTTAAAGGCCAGAGCTCTCTCTGAAAGCTACTCAATGGCCATCAGCCACCATCAAAGGGGACGTACAAAAGCATGCAGACCTGCACCTTCACTGAGGGGGGGATTAAGGAGTGGAGAAGTACATTTCAGGGCCGATTTCTTGCAGCTTGGCATGTGTAATGAAGAGGAACTTACAGAAAGACAGAGAGAGAGAAAGGTCTCCTGTGGTGGCTGGAAATAATAGAGCATCTGCTGATATTTTGTGATCAAAGTGATTTAGTTCAATCAACGGCGAGGAAATACGTGAATGAGGTTGCACAAAAGCGGCGCACCTAACGTAAGACGCCTCAGATAAGGAGTTTAGGGTTGACCTTGGGTTTCAGAGCTTGTTTGGGACAAAGCATCTTTATCCAGACTTTATGCTTCAGCTCCTTGGCTGAAGTAAAAAAAAAAAAAGAAGAAGAAGAAGGAGGCATTGTGGGAGCAGATGGAAAGTCAGAGCAACACAGTAATGAGCCGAGTTTCCCCCCGCAAGCAAGCACACCGGAACAAGGCCTGAAGCATTACCTGCTTTGGGGCATTTCCTGTTTGCTGTAGCCATGACAACGGGATAATCTGCCTTGCGTCCAAAGCTAAACTAACCAATCGGGTGAGAGCGACGCTGACTGCAGTGACTTAAAAACTGGAGCAGCAGCTGGTGAACTGAGCGAGGAACTCTTCCAGAGCTTAAAAACTGTAAAAGTGAAAATGCTTCAGTGGGCTGTTAGTCAGCGCCGAGGTCCCTGGGGTCAACTTTGACACAAATATACAGTGAAAAACAGTCACTTTCCATGAATAAACCCGACCCAACTACCATGTAAAATTCCGCGGGATGAAAAATAAAACTGGCAGAATAATTCCTTCACTATGAACCCTCCACCACCAACCCCCGTCCTCGCTCTGCTCTGCTCTGCTCTACTCTCTCTCTTCGTTCCTACTCCGCATCCAAAGCTAAGCATTAGCCCGGATCTTTCAGCACCACTCTGCCCGTGCAGGATCGGAGAGAGAGGCGACAGAACGAGGGCAGGATCGGTATGTGCAGGGCCGTATCGAGACGAAAGAGATGAAAAATCAGACACAGGAGGAGTAGGAGGCGTACAGAGGAGGCGGAGAGGGAGTCTGAAAACTCAACTGTTACCTTGCGATCGGCACAGGAATGGATGAAATGAATACTTTTTTAATGTCCAAGAGCAGATCCGCTCCCTCAGGATCATAACACCGTCCACAAAGCAATTAGAGACGTTTATCAATAAGTACACACATACTGTGTTAACCTTCTCGTATGTCAGAGCCAACATTTTCACGAAATATTAATACCTGGAGATCTTCAGAAAAACCCAGAGGATTGTTTACACTTTCACCAGAGTTGTAGTAAAAGCAGCTAAACGGAGAAAGGTTGCTACATTGAGTGACCTTATGACCTCATTTCCAGCCTTGTTTTGCAGATGAACTCTTTATGGTTTGGCTGATGTCTCCTCCCAGACAGTTAACAAATAAATCAGACAATGCACAGGCAGTTAAGTGACATCTCTGCAGTTGTGGTCTTGAACTAAAATCTGGAGTCCTCTTTGTCTGAGACTGAGACGAGACTGAGTAAAAATGCGGTCAATTCCGAGACTAGACGAGAGACTTTTATGAGTCAAGACCAAGACCAGATAGTATACAGCCTACTTAGGTAGCTAATATTCACCAAACCTCTTCAGGTGAAGCGTGGTTGCTACATTGAATCACCTCATTAAATGTCACCTTGAAGTATTTACATCTGCTGTTTTGCAGATGAACTCTTTGTGGTTTAGGAAACTAAATTTTATTCCAGAAGAAGACAGCTAACAAATAAATCAGACAATTAAGTGACATATCCAAAGTTGTGGTCTTTGTCTGAGATCACATAAAAATGACGAAGACCATGAGGGGTTGAGACCAAGTCAAGACCAAGATCAGACAGTTGTGGTCTTGACCAGTCTTGAACTAAAATCCTGAGTCCTCTTTGTCAGAGATAGAGGCCTTTAAAAAATAGTCTTAAGACCTATCTCGAATACTACAACACTGCTTTCTGCTGTTCCGAAGTTATTTCCAAACCTTCTTTGTCCTTACTCTTTTTGCACAACACAAGCAACACATTAACAAGATCAATAAAACTCATTAAAGCATATGTTATGTCTGGCTATAATTTCTGTTTGGATTGAGCAACAGACTGAATTTTTTTCTTCCATCCAGGATTTCAGGGGTTTGGAAACACCTACAGAACAGATGCAAGTGTTAAATGACTGGAAACATCACAACATTCATCGGACACAAATTGGTGCTAATAATGTATGTGCGTATGTACTGTAGATTCACAAACACCTAAGCCAATAAACATACATATATTGTCTCGTAAAAAAAAATGTGTAGAAATGTATGTTATATAACCAAAAGTGAACAGCTATATTCTTTTACCATCATAGAAACAGCCAGGTTAAATGGTGCCTGAACTGAAAAGACTTCATGTGTTGTTGTGATGTGACTTAGGCGAGACTATTTTATGTCTACAATAATTTGATGGTCTGCTGAGAGACGACACTCAGCTCTTTGTTTGCAGTCGTCTTTAAAGTTCATGTGGTCTGGCAATTTGTATGAGGATGACACAATAAACAACAACTAGTACTATTACCATGTGTCACCTCACTGTAACAATTTCCAGGTGCTGCTAACACGACAACAAAATGAAGTAAGGTAGCCATTTTAGCTCATCCAAGTCAACTGAGCAAAATTTCTATCACCTATCCAGTTCCCTTAAATAACGTCACACATGGGTTATGGTCTAAAAGGCGATATAAAATCAAATAAAACCCACTTTATCAACCTGTGGCAACCTCCATGGCTGTGAAGTGAAGCCAATGCTGAAGTGCCAAAAACTGCAGTTCCTCAAATGTCCACATGAGGCTGGCTACAGAACGAGTCAATCTCCATAAGCCCCCATGTTAAAATGTCCAACTTCACAGCAGAAATAAACATGTTTACAGCCTGGTACAAAAAACAGTTTTGGTCTCTATAGCTAATTTCCCCATTCATGACAACTGTACTGAGGGTGAACTTTTATAGAACTGACCTGTTCAAATTATATTAAGACTTAAAGTTATGAATGATCAACATCTTTCCTGTGTAATAGTAATGTGTATATAAATCTCTGTTTTGCAAGTGGTAAAAAAGGATTAGCCCATTAATCAACAGAAAATTAATCATAACTACTTTGTTAATTGATCTTAAATATGCTGCTTATGTGATAGTATATTTAATATCTTTAGGTTTTGGCCTGTTGCTCATATAAAACAAGTAATTTTTAAAGACTTCCCCTTGGGATTGATTATTTTTTCTGGCTGATTGAGTAATTAATCAGCAGATTAATTAATAATGAAAATAACTGTTGGTTGCAGCCCTAAAATATATTGTGTAGGAGTGTATTTCAGTGGAAAACCAGTGATACAGACTTGTATTAAAGCCTGATCCAGATTAGAAAAGAAAAAAACTTTCATTAATCCCTTTGAGATCATTTTGTTGTTGTTTTTAGAGTATTAGGAGCTAAGGCATTGTATATTTATCTCCAAGCTCCAGCCCTGACATTGCTGCATGTATTATATTGGTTTATACT
The DNA here is from genome assembly GCA_036365135.1 of Miichthys miiuy. NCBI lineage: Eukaryota > Metazoa > Chordata > Actinopteri > Sciaenidae > Miichthys > Miichthys miiuy. The sequence goes on from CM071618.1 coordinate 7,246,654, forward strand.
GACTCTCCAACAGAGTATGAGGCAGTATTGAACGTTAATACCTAAATGGGTCAACCATCCGCTCGGTGAACTGTGGCACCATTAGGACCCAGACAATTTGTCTCCGAGTCGAGCACAAAATCTCATTAGAGAACTAACTCTACATTATGAATGGGAGTAATATGCAACCGAAAAAAAAAACCCTACAGCTAGTGCTTTAGTAAAGATAACAGTGATTAAAAAAACACTGTAATAATCTGTTGGTAGGCAGGGAGGGCGACGTGTTAATTAGGTTACAAAGCGCTCGACTTAAAACCATAAAAATCTATAATCTAGCTGTGGGAATGACACAGTGGAGGTTCAGAGGGCTGTGTGAAAGTGGTATTTATAGGTTGGAAATTGTATGAAATTTGTCTACAGTACATGCTATAAGTATCCTGCAGAGCTGCACCTCTATATGCAGCACAGTAGACACAAGATATGTTGCACTGTTTCACAGTCAAACGCAGTATTTTAGATGTAATAATTGTACAACTTCCAGAATATTTTGCAGATTGTTTATTTGATTAGTGTCCCTGAAAGAGCAAAGCACAAGGCACACTATTAAAATAGCTTCGGCTTATTCTATCCTAGCCAAATTACACCGGGCACGTATGTGACGCTTTCCGTGTGCCGCTGGAGTTAATCGCAGTCGATCTAGCCAATGTTTCAAACCCCACCAAAAGCGCCATGGTCCATTTCAGAAGCATCCTGGAAAGAAATCTCCACTCGAGTACACCGAGAATACATGGCTGTTTTATTTTTGACAGATGCCGCAAGCAGCCCACGTCAATCTGCACAGAGCAGCTCGAGCAGAACGGAAGTCAGACACAGAAACAGCATCGAAAATCCACTCGATTTTCAAACTCTCCGTGCAAACTCCCAAAAATTGTCATAAGATTATTTTTTTGGCTTTTTCAAGCTTTATTTCTAATAGAGACAGCTGAAGAGTGACAGCAATGCGGGGAGAGAGAGATGGGGAATGACAAGCGGGAAAGAACCACAGGTCGGATTTGAACCCTGGGCTTCCCGCAGCAAGGACCAAGCCTTCCCACATGGGGCGGCTGCTCTACCAACTGAGCTAAACGCCGCCCCGATAAGGGAAACAATTTAACCACATAGTATATTTATATATAAGGAAGCACATAAACCAAGGAAAAATGACCAAATCTGAGCAAGTTAACAAAGTCTGGCAGGCAAAACGCTTCTGAAACGCTCCTGCTGGAGAACGAACCAAAACAGTGATGCGGCAACAATTTTACGGAGAGTATGATTTTTCAGCATGCTCATGCTACTCCTCCCGCAATTTTGGTCGCACATACACAAATTTTTTTATCAAAACGTGCGGCTCAGCCAGGAGTGGTGTGTTTAGACTTTTCTAAGCAATTTGCCAAACGAGAAAAACACAAAAACGCGAAGTATTTAATGTGGACAGAATGTTCGTCATTCGACACTACAGTCACGTGACTGCTAGAGTGGAGAGGTAGAGAAAAATCTATCCAAAACATAATTTAAAAGTGCTCCTATTCGCACAAATTTTACTCTACAGACATAATTTTAACATCAAATTGTAGGAAAAATTATGCTCTAACTAACATAAACATGCTGCAGTTGTCAAACTTGTGGATGCGTCAGAATCACCCACCAACTGCTGCATTTACTCCCATATTAACTGAGAGTTAGGAAAGCAGGCGTACCAGTTCTTTACCTCACTGTCGTAGTCATATTTTTTAACTTTAGCCACACAAATTATATATGTACATGTTCAGCAAAATCTACAGATGCTTATAATCCTCTCTGTTCAATGATGCGACCTATGGTTTGGTGATCGCGGTCATTGTTCGAAGGTGAACTTTCAAGGCTTTCTTTCCCTCCAATAGTCTCAACTGACAGACACAGCTGCTGTTTGATGCATGCTCTGCTCTGATTGGTCAACTACACCTGGTTGCTGGGCAGAAATTAAAGTTTGATTGTCAGTGCTCCATTTTGAACGTCGACCATTTTGTCCTTCTTTCCCATTGACAGACTATGGACTCCAAACCTGAATGAAACAGCGTATGTGATCACTCTGTGATCTATTAACCTCAGTGCTAAATAAATGCTGGTAAATGGGCAAGACGCACCAATCACAACCTCCCAAAGCTAAAGAATATGTCCTCAAATGCTTGTTTTGTCCAACAAACTGTCAAAAACTCAAACACATTTAATTTCACATCATCTAAGACAAAGAAAATCAGCAAATCTTCATGTTTCAGAGCCTGGAACCGGCCATCGTTTGGCAGTTTTGCCTGAAGAATTGAAAACCTGATTATCAAAACTGATAAATGTTCTGTAAACCAACTATTCATTGAATCACTAATCGTTTGAGCTCTAATATTTAGTGAAATAAACCGCTTTTCCTGTAAGCTCATTTGTTTCTGCCACTGAACAAGCACATTCCTCACCAGCCAAAAAAAAAAAAAAAAAAAAAAAGGAAGTGCTCCATTGTCCATTTATTCCTGCAAATAACACAGAACACAAAGCCGGGGGACATTTTAATTGGGTGACCTCGTATTTAGGAAACAAAGCCAAATGTGTACAGCTTCCAGTCCTGTCTAATCAATCTCACTTCTGGACGAGAAAGTGTGAAAAAATAACGTTTCGAGCTGAAACCGTACGCTCTGTGAAACATTGATTGACCCCAATGAGTCTCCAAAAACTAAATTTCAAACATGACTGAACAGAGTGTGTGAGCGAGGGGAGCAGCTTTCTTGCCAGGTCAAGCATTCAGCAGACTGTAAAAGGAGCTGATCCTCTGATCCTCTATCAGACCTCAGGAGCTGTGACGGCACCTTGCATACTAATGGGACTGCTCTCCTTTTCTTTAGACTGAATATGTGCCAGCAGCTGGTTCAGGAAGACTCGGGGTTTGAAATATAGCTATTTTAGTCCTAGAAAGTCTTAGAAAAAGCACACCTGTACCGCCGACAAGGATCTACCATTTCTATAGAAAACATCTCAGTATTCATGCCACGGTTTAAAAGAAAACTCAACTGGAGAGCAGCTCAAAGGCTTCCCATACAAGCTAAAGCAAAGTAACACTTAACAGAGAGAAAAAGTAGAAGAGGTAGGACACCCCTGCACCTCTTTGTGGACGTGTAACGTGTATCCTATCCACTGACAGTATAAAGATGGACAATGTAGGAGTGACATCGCCCACAGGTTTCCAAAGCGCCATTTTGAAGCTCAAAAAGCTCATGTTTGCGCTGGCTGGCGCCATCTTGGCCACCTCCTGGCTAATCTAAAAATCAGCAAAGACATCATAGGTGGAGCTGAGCTGGGCTGAATGATGCCTAGGTGCTCAAACCAAGCGGCCATCTCCGTGTCTGGGAAATGAAGCCAATGCGGAAGTGCTAAAACTGCAGTTCCTCAAACATCCCCGTGTTAAAATGTCCAACTTCACAGCAGAAATAAACATGTTTACAGCCTGGTACAAAACACAGTTTTGGTCTCTATAGCTAATTTCCACATTCATGACAACTGTACTGAGTCTGAATTTCTATATAACTCACCTGTTCAAATTATATTAAGGCCTAAAGTTATGCAAAATTAACAGTGTGGCTGCTTTGATTGACAGGTAGGTGCCATTACAGATGGCTTGTTTGAGGAACCAGGCTTCATAGAGGCAGTACAGCAAACATGGCAAAGCTGCATATTTTCAGCTTCAAAATGGTGCTTTGGAAACCTATAGAAGATGTCACGCATGGTCTGTCCATTCTTTTCACTGTCAGTGGCTCAAACAAGCCATCTGTAATGGCACCCACCTGTCAATCAAAGCTGTTAATTCGGCATAACTTTAAGCCTTAATATAATTTAAACAGGTGAGTTATATAAAAATTCAAACTCAGTACAGTTGTCATGAATGGGGAAATTAGCTATGGAGACCAAAACTGTTTTTTGTACCAGGCTGTAAACATGTTTATTTCTGCTGTGAAGCTGGACATTCTTACATGGGGACTTATGGAGACTGACTCATTCTGTAGCCAGCCTCAAGTGGACGTTTGAAGAACTGCAGTTTTTTGGTAACAACTCAAGTGCAGAGAAGCTCAAAGTCTTCCCATACAGGCTAAAGCAAAGCAACACTTAACAAAGAGAAAAGGCAGCAGAAGTAGGACAATCTTGCACCTTTGCGTGGACGTTTTATGCATACTCTTTGCACACAGGAAAAATGAATGGAATGGGGAAAAACATATTAAAAACCAACACACAAATAGCAATTTTCTGAAATAAGAGTGGTTATGCAATATTCTTTGTTGACTAATTGCACCCAAATGCCTGTGTCTGTGTTTTTTTTTTTCATATAAAGCATCAAACTGAAGAGCATTTTAAATCATTGAGCAGCTGAGTCACCAAGTCCTCCATAACTCAACAGATCTGTACATGAAACCACAGCAGGAAGCAGAGAGAGGGGGAGAGAGAGAGAGGCTGAAACCTGAGAAAACCTTTAAAATGTGCAATGAGTTCAACACAACACATTTTCAGTTATTATACATGGACGAGTGCCTCGACACAAAAACAAAAACATGCTGACTGAAAGTTTTTTAGCATTCTTAAGCTCCTCTAAGTAAGAAAGAAAATATGCTGTTTTTACAGTCCAACACAGAGTTAGACAAGAAGACTGATACCACCCTTGTGCTTTAATAGTAAAAACTACCACCAGCAGTCAGTTCAAGTCAATTAGCTTAGCATAAGGAGTGTAACAGCTAAGCTAATTGACCATTACAGATATAAGAGTGGTATCATGGCTTCCTTTTTGGATTGTTTATAGAGCCTTACTGCCCCGACAGAACCACTAAAGTCTGTATAACTGTCATATCTGGAAGTTAAATATGAAGCTATAGAAAATTTACCAAGACGTCAGCCAGGCTAGCTATCCCTTGTTTCCAGTCTTGATGCTAAGCAAGTCTAACTGGCTGCTAGTTGTAGCTTCCTAGTTAGCATTACACAACAGACATTACAGTGGTATTATAGCATAGATAATCCACTTAACTGTATAAAATCGTTTTGATATTTTGGGAGATACTTTTTTTTTTTTTTTAGCTTTTTTCTGTTCATTCCATTAGAAGATAGTACTCTCATTTCTGTTTGCTAAATATAAAGCTACAGAAGACTTAGCTAGAGGTTAGCCATTCTAGCTATTCCTTGTTTCAAGTCATTATGCTAAAGGAGGCTAACTAACTGCTGGCTTTAGCTTTATAATTAGCATACAGGCATTACAGTGGTATCGTGGCATAGAAAAATCACTAAACTGTATGAAATCACTTGACATTTTAGGAAATATACTTTTTAGCTTTTTTTCCCGTTTATTACATGAGATTACATGAAGATCGATAGCACCATCACCTGTAGGCTAAATAGGAGGCTACAGAAGAGATAGCCAGGCTAGCTATTCCTCATTTCAAGTCTATATGCTAAAGTAGGCTAACTAACTGCTGGATGTAGCTTAATAGTTAGCATACAAGCATTAGAGTAGTATCAGGACATAGATAATTCACTAAACTGTATGAAATCAATTGACATTTTGGGAAATACACTTTTTAGAGAAGATTGATAGCACTATCACATAAGCTACAAAAGAGACATCCAGGCTATCTATTCCTTGTTTCAAGTCTTTATGCTAAACTAGGCTAACTGACTGCTAGCTGTAGCTTCATAGTTAGCATACAGACATAACAGTGGTATCGTGGCATGGAAGATCCACTAAACTGTATGATATCGTTTGACATTTTACGCTACATACAAAGGAGTTAGCCAGGCTAGCTATTACTTGTTTCAAGTCTATATGCTAAAGTAGGCTAACTGACTGCTAGCTGTAGCTTCATAGTTAGCGTACAGACATAACAGTGGTATCGTGGCATAGAAAATCCACTAAACTGTATGATATCGTTTGACATTTTATTCTAAATATGAAGCTACATAAGTTAGCCAGGCTAGCTATTCCTTGTTTCTCTGCTAATCTAGGCTAACTAGGCTAACTGACTGCTTGCTCTAAGCTTCACATTTAATGAACAGAAATGTGTATTTTAATTTAACTCTCAGCAAGACAGCAAAAATATCTAACTGTTAGTTTTACACAGGGGGTTTAGCTGCTTCTCTGCATGGACGTTAATACTCTATAAACATACAAAAAGCAGGTTTGGCTCCAACAGAAGTGAATATATTGCAGCTGGGATATGATTTTTTCCTTTGGATCAGCAGAAGTAGATCTGTACACCCCAAATTCCTCTCACTCCTGCTGCTGTGTGTGTACCCACAGGCTGCCAGCAGATTAACACAGTGAAACTGAAACTTTTCCTGCAGGAGAGGATCCAAAACACACTCGTGCAGCAGCAGACTTGTGGGGCACTGACAGCCCCGACATGAAGCACCATTATATGACTGTGTGCGCCCTGAATCAAAGAGGGGAAGGAGGGAGGGAGGGAAGGGAGGATGGATGGATGGGAGAGGATGTAAGGGAGGGAGGGGTGAATTAAAGGCATGCGTGGAGAGGTGAGAGGATGGCCCGCACTCCCTCACCGTGCATCCCCTTCTCTGTAATACTCCTCAAGTGTCTGTTTCCCACACGAGTCAAGGTTAACAAGCCGAGCTGGCTGGCTTGCAGGCTGGCTGGCTGGTTGGTGTCTGCGTCGGCTGGAAAACGGGGAGGGGTGGGAGGTGGAGGTGGAAAGGGGGTGGTGGAGGTGCTGCAACTATACAGTGTGATGATGCAGACAGAACAGAGCAGAGCTACCCTTAAATACCCCCCCCCCAACCACATCCCCACTCCCCCAATGCATGCACAATATCCTCTTGAATACAGTGTGCACCATGCGGCTGACTAACACAAATACACCATGAGGTGCACAATAAATACAGACAGACGAGGAAAAAACTCCGGTGCGCACTAATCCAGGCTGGCTTACAGGATAAAGAAAATATATAAAGAATAGTTTCAATGGTGGATGCGGATCCTGAGCAGCGCTGATGTGCAGTAAAACAAATGGTAGCATAAGCATCCATACCTTTCTCTCCATCACTATGCGCCTTTTTTAGGCTACTCAACAACAGCAACTGTAGGATGTGTCTCTGTGGAGATGTCCGGTCCGGCGCGGCGCGGAGCTTTCCCTTCACTCCCCTCAACTTCCTCACGGCTTCCTCAGACAGCCAAACACAAGCGGTCTATTACTTCCCCATTACTGGACACACACACAGCTAGGCGACTTATTAGCACTGGCCTGTGTGTGTGAGAGAGAGACGCCGAGCCGGGGATGGAGCCAGCAGAGCCCAGGATTGGTGAAGCCTTGTTCGGAAGGGAGCAGGAGCGCAGGCGCGGTCTCTGCTGGAGAGTCGATATAATGAAAAATTACCAGTGGCAGGGAGTGTCATCAAATTATCCTCAGGAGCGGCTAGGAGATTTAACAAAAAGGAGCGTGACATGGAAACGTTTAGAAAAGGTTGTAAATACGTTGTATTTGCGTTACAGGAACTGTGTCTCAGGTGTACTGAATAAAACCTGTTCACTAAAGCAACAGAGCATCAGCTCCCTAATTAAAAAAACAGAGTTGTAATAATAAATATTTTAATTTATAGTTAACTGATGTTTTATAGAGCTGAGTTAAATCAACTTTATGTTGCCAGATTGTGAAAAATCCTCCTAAAAAGATAGGGGGAAAAAAGCAGCCATTTTGACACGTAACAGTAAACACAGGTGTTACCAATGATACTAATTAAGGTCCCATTCCATTTATTGCAGCAGTGAGCCAACATGCACCAGAGCAGACTCTGTTTGAACTGAATGGAACTCAGCCTTAATCAGTATCATTGGTAACACCTGTGTTTACGGTTTCATATCAAAATGGCTGCTGTGAAATGCTTTTCTAGCAGCTACACTCAGATATTTGGTTTCGATATTTCTCAAAGTGTATTTCATCCTGTTCATCCCAGAGCCACATTTCCTCCAGCACCTGGAAGACCCTGAATGATGAAGGCTGCTGAAGCGGTCTGTGAAAATATCTCTTCCAGCCGAACACTCTCGATATCTATCACTGAAATTCACAATATTTTATCCAGACTGTTTGTTTCGCTTTCCCATTTTTGTTTAATGTCGGCGCTACTTGTTGTCTTAACTAATTTAACTATAACAATAATAAATCGTTTAATTTAGTTTACTAATGCCTTATTATGGAGCTGTTTTAAGTCAACATTTTGTTGTCAGATTGTGAAAAATCCTCCTTAGAAGATAAAAAATAATATATGACATACAGTATCAGGTAAATTATATTATTGTAACCGTATATTATCTCACTGTTTAAATTCAGTTTTTGTTCTTTAAACATGTAAATATTATCACTCATATATCTACACATACTGTTCACACTGTACATAAAACAACCTGGTACATAAACCAGATTTATTTTAGCGTCCTCTGCACCAGTGCACTGTTGTCTTATTCTGTCTACTAATGTTATTATTGTTTAAGTTTGGACACACCCTCTCATTCAAGAAACAAAAGGACATTAGACGAGTGGAAATCTAAACTTTGGCCTGATGAGCCAAATCTGAGATTGTTTTGTTCAAATCATAAAGTCTTTAAGAGACGCAGAGAAGGTGAACGGATGGTATCCGCATGTGTTGTTCCCACCGTGAAGCCTAGAGGAGGAGGTGTGATGGCGTGGAGGTGTACTGTTGGTGATTTGTCTAAAATTCAAGGATAGCATTGTGACGTGCTATCTCATGAGGTTTGAGCTTAGTGGGACCATCATTATTTTTTATAACATATATATATATATATATATATATATATATATATATATATATATTATTATTTATCTGTACATAGTAGTTTAATGTTTGTATATCTGTCGAGCTTCTTGTTTTTAGCTGTTTTGTATCTGTACCTGGACAATAAAAGTGATTCTGATTCTGAAAAAAGACCAAAAATGCATCTAATAACTGACAGATATTCATAATATAATATCATTGTTGTCCAGCTAGCTTTGTTTGTTTGTTTGTATTTTATTGTCCTCTGTAGTTTTTTTGTGTCGACATACTTGGACAAAAAAGGTTTATTCTCACCAAGCCTGGCAAACCAAATCCTGGTTGTATTAACAGCTTATAATTGATCTATAAATCATCATTAAAAGCCCAAATAACTGTTAATAAATCCAATTTTATGAGATAGTTGTAGCCTAAAGGGGAATAATACGTTTGTGAGTTTTCACTGCTGCAGAAATACAGTGATACCCTGAGAAATATATATTATTAAGCATGTTAATGTTGATATAAACAATGAAGGGATATATTTTACTCTTATTCTATAAAATATGACCAAGTATTATATGAGAAACATACTATTTTATAATTTCACAGCATGAAAGTGTCTATTAACCTCAATAAAATCAGAGAAAATGAATGCAGGCTACACAATTTGAGGGATTTTAGGACAAGGCGTCACTTCTCAGTGAACTGGAAGACACCCAGTTCATACGAGGCAGGAAACGGCATGAAAAAGTTAAAATGAAAAAAGGGCAGAGCCAAAAATGTCTGTGTATCATGGACTGTTGCCAAAGGTTTAATAAAGGGAATGATGCAAGGAGTGCTCGTGATGTGAATACAAACTGAAAGTGTCAAGTCAGTGCTGCATCGTCTGTAACGTTGCAACTAAACTCAGGCTGACCGTCACCCCTCACTGTTCGTGTCCTTCAGCGAGCACACAAACCCCCCGATCAGGTCGAGAAGATCTGAATCTGACCTCAAAACTCCAACTACAGAGGAAGAGCTTTGAGAAAAGTGCAGCACAACATCTGGGTCATCGCCGTGTTTCAAACAAAGCTTTCTTTTCCGCAGTGCAGCCCACTCGTAGACACCCACAAAGTCAATCGGCAGAGGTTTACTACTGAACCGTTTGGCTCGACACCAGCAGGAAGAACAAAAGATATCCCACGGCAGAGAGCTCAATCTGAAGAACCATGTACTGTTGAGAGATGAGCTATGCGTGTCCTTTATGTGAGGAAGGAATTTCACTTTTTATTAAGTTTGGTTCAGTGAGGGACAAAGAAAACAATCAGGAGCTTTTCAAAATGATCCGTCTCCAGGCTCGATCGACTTTAATATCTAAAAATTCAAGGGGAACACTCGACCCGGCTCTCGTTCAGCTCCTCTCGGATAAACCAAGGCAATCAGATCTGAGAGATATTTCCAAAGATAATTTTATTTTATCATGAAGCCGGAGGGATTCTTATTGATCTTTGATGAACACAAATGGAAAAAGGCTATTCAAGCTTTTTGGCAGATGTAGACTAAATTTGTATGAGCAGATCCTGAGGTCTTTTTAGTCCTGGACATCAAAATAATCGATCACAGGTTCTTCTTTAACCATCTTCGACCAGGTGCTTCCACTGGCGGCTCTGCGAGGAGAATCAGGGAGAAAATTAGTCATCAATCTGAAACATAAACAAAAAGGATGTGATATGATCAGGCGAATGCTGGAGCAAGTTAAACGAGGTAATCCTGTATCAGAGTCTGACAGGGCGGCATCTCACCTTTTCTTTTCAACGTGTACACAGACGATCTGTCGCGACAGTTAAATGCAAGTAAAAACAGGATGTATGCGGACAATCTGTCCATCTAGTGTTGTCCTACAATAACCCATACCTTAACTCCATACTATCCATACCTTACTATTGCACCTCACTCCTCTCCGGCATCAACGATAAATCTCTCTCACGCCTCCAACTAGTCCAGAACGCGGCAGCTCGGCTTCTAACTGCTTTTGACAGACGACATCACATTACACTGATTTTTGCTCCCCTCCGTTGGCTCCCTGTGCATTTTGGGATCGATTTTAAGATCACTTTTAAAGACCGTCTGGGTCTGGACACTAGCTGTATCAAGAGTATGTTAACCCCATATGAGCCAGTTTGCAGCCTTAGATCCTCGGGCAGGTCACTTCTGGTTGTTCTAAGGTCGAGACCTTCTCTATCAGGGCAACTATGGAACAACCTGCCCGAGGACATGAGCCTATTTATCCTTTTACCCTTAAACAGACCTGCATTTTAATGCCAGCTTTTCCCTTTTTATGCCCCCATGTTATATATATTTATACCTCTTGTTACTGTTTGACTATGCTTTTATTTTGAAGCTTCTACACATCAAGAATAGACGGTTCATCGTTCTGCCTGTTTCACTGGTGTTGATTTTGTTTTTACTTTTCTTAATCTTAGCCTGTTTGTTGGGCGTTCTTTTGGGTCCTCTGCTCTGTGAAGCACTTTATGAACTGAGTTACTGAAGCTTTGCTCACTATGGCATTGATTTTGACATCAAATATGACGCAAAGAAGAGAAATATTATGATTGTTAGACAGAAAATTTCATGAATTCTTCTTATGTGGTGCAACAGGATTAAATATCTTTGCCATTATATAGTAGATGATCTGTCAGATGGTACAGACGTCCAGCTGTATGCACAAGCTGATATGCTTGCACGTAAGTTTGGCGTGTGTTCGGAGGCTTTGTTTAGAGCTTGTACAGCCCACCCGTGGTAAGAATAACACGCAGAGCCTCAACATGGCCGATAACAATGGTATGAGTGCTTGTTGATGTCAGTGTGCCAACTTGCAATGGTGTAGTACTCGAGATCAATCTTGGTCTTAGGACTAGTCTTGAGACTACTTTTTGGGATCTACATACTGCTGCATGCACTATGCTTACTGAGACAGCTGGGAAGCAAATATTAGACATGTTACCTACATACTGGTCTTAGCCTTTGTCTTGTCTCAGTGTTGATGTGGTGTTTGAGTACTCTCCTGTAACTTACTTGCTGCTGTGCTGTTTGATATGAGCGATGGGTGGAGGGGCCCTCGCAGCCGTCTCTCGCTCTATCAGCGATGTCAGCATCGAGTTTGGACAGACCGACTTCCCCCTGAGAATGAAAACGCATCTTTAAAAGCCACGATCGTATTTGTCATGAAGGTTTCCAGGCTGTTTCTAAGAAGAGTCTTACCTCTGGGCAGTGATGACCACGTTGCGTTTGGGCTCGCTGTCGTAGCTCACGCTCTCCACGCCGTAGACCTCAGCCAGGTCGTGGATGATCTTCCGGTGTTCTCGGTTCATGGGTGGGAAACAGTGGCTCCTCTTTGGCTGTTTTCCCTGCAGACATGAGAAATGTATGTACGTCCATTAGGGAGTCTCTCTTTGCATCAGCGTATATAAAACCACTGGGATGCTTTGCTTTCCATCAGTCCATTTAAAATGAGAAGTTGGCGATGTTTCTGGACGTTGTTGATACGTAACTTTTGCCTTTCATGGTCGAGTCTTACTTGCATTTGTAAACTTTTTCAAAGTGTTCCTGAGCCCACGGAGTAACATCTTTTATACAATTATACTGCCTGAGGGTGCCTGAAGGTTGGTTTTCGGCCTTGTCCCCTATGAAGAGAATTCTCCAAATTCTCTGAATCTTTAATTAAAAAAAAAAAAAAAAAAAATCAATGTAATAAAAATCAATTCCAACTATATGTTGAGAAAAGTTCTTTAAATTGTCCACACAGTGATGGTGAATGGACTTTTCTAGTCTCCGACCACTCAAGGCTTTTACACTACACATCTCAATAAAGGCCGGCACGCAAGAGCTAACCATTCATACACATTCATACACTGATGGTGCAGCCTTGGGGAGTGTAACACTTCAACACGCAGACTGGAGGAGTCGGGGATCGAGCCCGAGGATCGAACCACCGATCATCTGATCAGTGGGACGACCTGCTATACTCACAGTCACCCCAGTTTTTCCCAACAGTGGTGAACCCAGTCTTTGCTTGTGAAGGTCTGAGACTTCCATACCCAAACACGATACTATCCCCTGTTACCAATTAACCTGTGAAATGATCCAGGTGAATGTAGGTCGACTTTACCAGCCAATCGCAGATTCTACACATCTTGGCTCAGACAACAAATCAGTTTGAGATGGCTCTACCAGGGGAGGGAGTAACTTTACAGTGGATAAGAGAACTCCCAGAGCAGAGTATGGTAAGTTAGGATGACATTGAGCTTTTAAAAAAAACAGTGATCAAGTCATAAAATATCTGAAATTTGAAGAACTTTTGACAGTTTTCTGACATATCCTTTTATTCAGACTCGTCAACTGATCTAAATCTAAATTTTTTGTTTAATTAACGGCAAAATCCGTCATCAGGACCATCAATAGTTTCAATGCCATTGTGGAAGATTAATTCTTGTTTCAACATCACAACACCTCCCATGCACAAATCCAGGTCCAATAGTTGTGTATGACACACAGAGGTTGGAAAAACAACAACTTTTTCTGCCTGAAGCCAGTCAGCGTGTACAACAGCAAAGATTCGATACAGAACAAGATTTAATAACCTCGGTTTAGCCCACACAGGAGGCACAATAGTAGAAAATGAAGTCAATAAAAAAAAGGCAGCACAGTATGCAGCACAAAACATGATAAAACCTTTCAGACTCTTTGTTCACTCCTGATAGGCTCAACACGTTGAACAAAGATGAAATAAAAACACAGAACATGAAGGCTATTTTCCAACTGCCCCATGAGGTACCAGCTAATTTAGCCTGGCTTAGAAACAGTTACTAAAGAGGCTTCGTCGTCCTGTCAAATCTACATGAAGCCACAGCTGGTTCCGTCTCGCAGGTCCACGGGAGGATTGACTGAGCTCAAAAATAGCTGGATATACAACAACTGGGTCAGAAAATAATATGAAAACGATCCAAGTGTTCGGTTTAGATTGGTACATTAACGTCAGAGCTGAAAGTGGGAAGGCCTGGCTTTGTTTTCTAAGCAGCGGGTGCGAGTGTTTATAAGAGAAGCAAACACGAAAATGTGATGGTATAAACACGAGGAGCGGTAATAGATCATAAATTAACTTTGATGTGAAGAAGCAGAAGCTGTTGTTAAAAACAAAACACACTGGTTTTATTTCATCAATCATCTGCAGAGTGTTGCAGCATTTTGTCTTTATGGCAATTTTTTAAAAGAGAAAAAAGTATCTGAACTCGATGGACTGGATTTAAGAGTAACACTCTTTAAAACCTCAAGGGCACATCCAGACAGGAGCTCGCAATTCACGCTGAAAAATACTGACACAAAGAAGTTTAATTTGGTTTGCGTCCGCCAGCGTCGATAACGCCGGTTAATCAGCAAAATAAAAAGTGATTTCCTGATTGTTCCACAGCGATTACGTTCAGCACAGACACACCGCCGCACAGCCCTGTGTCGATTCACCGCAGGGTTGTACGATTCATCTCGTAACCTAGAGTTCAAATCTACTGAATCTTTGTGCAGCAGGAGTTCATGTTGAGTTATGTGTCTGTCTTAAAGTGTGAGGTGAACTCACAGCCTGGTAAATGCTCAAATGTGACGTAAAGACAGTAAGCGGAGGTGAAATGAGCGGTTCCAAAACTCTGAACTCCAAATGGGAACTATCAGGAAGAGAAGTGCGGAGGAGGAGGAGTACCGCTTTCTGACAAGTTAGTTCCCGATAACTGTCAACAATAAATGATCTTCCTATGAGTGATGAACCTGTCTGCAGCTGAACAGGGTCAGCTGTACACATTTTAGCATCAGTGATAATGGTGTTACTTTGACAGCCCGATATGTTCATGGTGAGAAACACTGTCCTCAATCATTGTTTCTCCTGAAACCGCCACCAGAGGGAGCAGCACACCGCAGACTGCCACAGGGGATTCGTTTTAACATCTTACCTTATTAGCGAGCTCAACGAGACTCTTGATCTCTTCTTCAACCTCAGTGACAAATTTCAAGTCTTTTCTGGAAGGAGGAGGAGGAACAGAGAGGAAGATTAGGAGATTTTTGCTGAAATTAGTGACAGGAGCAGTGATGAATGAGGTAACACAGGCAGACCTGGCATCCTCTTTGAGGCTGTCGCTGTACACAGAGGTAGACCGGACGTTGAAGGGGTCGGACGATGTGTCGATCTGCAGCGCCTCGGCTAAACGCCTGTTTCTCTCCAATGTGGCGCACTCTTGGTCGCAATCAAGCCTGAGAGAAACAAACATGGAGGCGGATTTGTTTCAACCTGCTGAACTGAAACGATTCTTATGAACTGGATTGTTCTGGTCGTCTGCTCTGGGTGGCTGATGTAATCCATTAAACGCGCCCGTGTGATTGATTGATTTATAAATATTAATGCAGAAACAAAAAGGTCATCATTCATGGCGAGCAGGAAATCCATGTCTATGCGGAAGAACATTTAAATAATGTTTCATTATTGATTAAAGGTAACTGCACTGTGCCAAAAATCACTGCAAAAATAGCCTCTCAAACTATACTCGATTACTCTACCTGGTCTGTTTCATCTCCTTCTTAGTGAGGAGCGGCCCGATGTCCATCGAGTCGCCGAGCTGCATGTCAGACAGTTTACTGGCCATGGCGATGGCGGCATACCTGCAGATTAACGGACGTGTAAAGACTTCATATGCAACATTTCAAGTGTGGCTGAATACAAAAAAATGACTTGAGCTGAGGGAAACAATCAAGGTACAGTGTGAGAAGGACTTCTCAGTGTACTACTCGCATAGAGAGGGATAAATTTATGATGGCTTTATCATGCAGGCTGGGAGGCCCGTCAGGAGGGCATTACAGAAGTTGGGCAGCATGTTGAGTCAGGTAAGGCCTCCGTGGTATAACTAACCTCTGGTATGAACTGGTGGCCTCTGTGCAGATCACTGTTTCCTTTCTCCGACCACAATCACACTGTACAGCCACCTGTGAAACATAAGAGGAATTACACTGTAAAACATACGTGGGTTTTTTGGGTTTTTTTTCTAAGCAGACAATGTGTTGCTTTCTGAAAGTTTGCTCATGTGAGGAATTCCTGCAGCTGAAAGGTTTCATTGTTTGCTGTGAGCTCTTGAGTTTGGAGGACTGCCCCCGAAATGTTATTTTGATCCAGGTCGACTTCTTTATGCTAGTTACACACTATTACAGCAGATTTCATCAACTGCCGGGAGCCCACTTGTAGCCAGAAGGAACATAACCTTCACTAATTAGAAGATGTGACACGTTTATTATCTAAAAAAAAAAAAAAATCATCAGGGAGAAACTTTTGATGATGGAAAAACACGCCACACTCAGCGCGCCGTGAATCCATGCCTGGATCTAACAGAGACCATCTGCACAAACTTTGTAACCCATATTTCAGCGACTGGAAGTCCAGCTGCTCTCGACGTGTTGTACCTTGGCTGTGCAGGCGGTGCGTGGGCAGCTGCTGCCTTTATGACAGTGAGCGGAGCACGGGTGGCCGCAGTCTGGACGAGGCAGCACGCAGGGCTGCTGGCAGCCGCCTTCTGCCAGACACTCGCCTCGGTGGCAGATCCGCTTGCAGCGGTGAATTTCGCACGGCAGCGTTTTATTACACGTCAGGCCGCAGGAAATGTCTTGCAGATGACACGGGATGTTGCTGCGTTGCTGTGACGAATCAAAGAGAGTCAGTTTAATCGCAGGAATTTAGGAAAAAAAAAAAAAGCAGAAGAAATGCTCAGCTCACGGGAGGTTACCTCGTGCTTTCCCATGCACCATTTCTGAGTGAGGTACGTGCACGGCGGACACTTCTCTTCACTGTGGCAGTTGTGAAACACTGAACGACAGATAAATGTTAGCACGGCGTTTTCCACTGACCGTCACAGGGTGAACATTTGTGGTTTCATCTCACCTGGGTGGTCACACTCGTGTCTTCGCGTGCACATGTTTTTGCACTCTGGTGGCTTCGTGCCACAGGCGATGGGCGGGTACAAGACAGTGAGGCCGCAGTGACACGTCAGCTCGTCGAAACCTACAAACAGAAGGAGTCAGGATAAAAGCAGCGTGGCACATTAATGCCAAACATAATACCACACAGAGGAGGAAAAAAAAGTCACAAAGATTACGTAAAAAACCTCAAATAACTTGAGTGGCAGATTAACTACATGGTACTTCAGAGACTTGGCTCATAGATACAGTGCTGTTGGACTGCAGGACTCACTGGACTGCCAGCAGGGCTCACAGTTTCCACGGTGACAAGTCTCCTGGCAGCGGTGGAGGCCACAGTTGAGCTTGTAGCCGCAGATCAGGAGGCACTTGTGCTCCACGTTCTGAAGACGAAGTAGACAGGTTGGAAAAGGCATCAGCGGATCAGAGGAGTTAAGACATTAAGCAAAGCAAACACAGCTTGATAAAATACACAGCGGTTTACAATATTTTTAAGAAGTTAACCGAAGAATGCTGAGACAAACCAGACTGCTTACAGCTAGTATACGTACCGTATATACTATTTGACCACACTATCTTCATCTTGTGTCGCATTTGATACTTTTTTCATGATTTTTCTGTCTCGTGTTGCCATGGTGCCGCGTGGTAAGCAGCCAGTTACAGTCAGCTCTGAACACTTTTTGGTATTTTTTTTTTGTGTGTGTTTTTATTGACACCAACCTCCATCTGTTTGTGTGCAAACACAGACTTTTTTTTATATTATGCCGACTTCTTCACTTCACTCATTTGCCATATTTAGCATTGATTTGTCTAATCTGCGTTTGGACAGTATATAAACTACAGCAGAGAGGCGCTGAACACTCACCACACAACACAGCTCGCCGCACTTGTGTCGGCCGCAGGAGCGCTTCTTGTTGCATCGCTTCTCACAAGTGAAGACGAGCTCCTCTGGAAAAGAAAGAGTCGGAAGTGAAACAGCAGGCAGAGCAGGCAGGATGTTTCATTTAGTCTGAACTGAAATCTTACCCTCTTTTTGGATCGTTGCACACGCGACCTCCTGGAAAACAAAAACGTCTGTTTTAACTCTTCAAGTGACAGCAGCAACATCACTAAAGAGAGATAGTCTGCTGGTGTTTCTGCGTACCTTAGTCTTGGAGCCACATCTGCATCTGATAGTCGAGGTCAGGGAGCACGGCCCACAGCTGCCCTCGTGGCACAGCTTCTCACACAGATGGATGGTGTCTGAAATAACACGAGTTCATTCATTAAGTCTAAGAACAACACCCGCAAACCTCGACATAACCTTCATCCTGTCTGAACTACATCCTGTCTGTAAAAACAAAAGCAGTTTCATTATCTCAGGACTGTAATGTAAAAACATGCGTTTCTGCCACAGCGCTGGATCCTGTTTGATCCTGTCACATATATTTCACATCCTCTACCAGTTTTAGATCTTGTGTTAGGATAGCTTCACTTCCCTTAACCTGTTAGACGATGTGAGGATAAATTATTTGAGCTTCAGCATGTTGACAAGGCCATAAATCTGCAGATAATCTCGTTCCTCTCCTTCTTACCGCTGGAGCCACAGGCCAGAGGTTTGTTGCACGTCTTTCCACAGGATGGGACGGGATCAGAGCAGCTTCGTCGTTCAGGGTAGCCCAGTTCCAGGAGTTTGGTCAGCGGCGTCTGGCTGCAGGGACACGTCTTCACCAGGCTCGGGGTGAGGGCACGGTTGGCACCGATCAGGGTGGCACACCTGCTGGCACCGGTGAGCTTCACAGTTTAACATCCTGAACGGAGGAAAGTTAAGAGTCAGGCGGCAGCGGTGGGAACTGTTGAACTGTTATAAGAGCTTTAATATAAACAGACTTACATCGCGCATATTTTCTGACAGGAGAAATGTCCTGAACTGTCAGATCTGTCTTTATCGGTGCCACACGGGACTTCACGGGTGGCGACGCCGCAGTAGCACTCTGTGGAAAAACAAAAATCATCATCAGTTGACTTTAAGATCAAAAGACCACAGCAGACAAACTCTGCGTGAGACTCACTCTGCTGAACTTGTAGCTGGCACGGTTGACACGCCCCGCTGTGGCACACCTGGGCGCAGGTGTGTTCGCCACAGTTGAGTAAGGCGCCGCACACCTTGTCACACTGCAGCACCGTACCCTGGCCACAGCGCACTGGCTGACTGCAAAACATATAGTTATATCAATGTAACAGTGTACGAAGGATACACAAACAGAAGGACGCAAACATGATTAACATGTAGAGTACCTCGTCTTCCCACAGATGCAGGATTTTGTTATGAAGGCAGGACATTGTGGACAAGGTCCAGGATGACACAAGCTAGAGAGAGACAGAGAAACTATTGTTTAACACAAATATTTTGGATAGAAGACATTTAAAAGACACAGCTGTGTGGATGGCAGCCAGTTACAGCAGCTTTGAACACTTTATTCGAAGTTCGTTGGAAAGACCGGTGAACTCTGCCGAAGTGAGTAGAAGGAAACAGGGATGCTAAACTGTCCCTCACGGGGTCACATCCAGGCCCATCCAACACGGTGTTTCCCTCAAAATAACCAAATAAAGACTCTTCGCTGTGACTGCTCACATGTTACAGGGGTGGTTGCAGTCCAGGCCGCTCCGTTTCTTCCCACACATGTCGCCACAGCTGTGGGGAATCTCGCTGCGTTGCCACTCTGGATTTGTCACTTTACCTGCCAATCAAACGTGGAACAGAAAGAGTTTCAGTGACAGTTAATAGATTTAATATTCGTAATATGTATTTAACTGCATCGATGAAACACTCACCACAGAAGCAGGTGTAGGAGGTCGGCTGTTTCAGTGCAACGTTCTGGCAGGCCGGACAACGCCAACCTTCAGCTGAGTCTGAAAAACAGCTTTGTTTTAATATCAACACATTTATTTTTTTATATAAAGAGATCAGCAGATATTTCCATTGGCTTCAAACTGCAATGCAACACAAAACACTGTTGATGCAGCAGGAAGTTCAAAGCCTGAGAGCTGCTGTGCTTTGTTTTGTTTTGTTATTGGGGCCATGGTGCCTCGGTATTGTCCATCTGCAGAGCAGCACTATGCTGATGTCTTGTTGTTTTGTAGCCTCGCAGTGATAACTATAATGAGTGATGCTACCTGTACCGTCTGCCTGTGAGGCCGGGGATCGCGCCCATTTCTTGATGCAGTTCAGGTGGAAGACGTGGAAGCAGCTCTGGCAGCTCCACACCGGGGCCATGAGCCGGATGACGTCACAGCATACCATGCACTCGTACTTCTCCTCGGACAGCTGTTCAATCAGACACCCTGTGGAGGGGCGAGATCAGGGGTTCAGGAGAGGAGAGGGACTCAGACAATTAACTTCTTTAAACTAAAGCAGCTCCACCGGAGAGTAATGATGCCCTTTGGGTACATTCAGACAGGATCAGGCACTGCAACGAATCGCCGCAGGGTTGTGCTGCGGTGTATGTTGAGTGTAACCTCGGTGAAACAATCGGGAATTAACTTTTTATTTCGGCGATTAACTGGCTTTATTGATGCTGGAGCTCCCTCACTCTCATTCACTGTCCATGTCACTCAATCAGTGCTCTCTTTCTCTTTTTCAAACCATCGGACACAAACCAAATTAAACTCCTTTGTGTCTCTATTTTGCAGCGTTAGACACAGATTTAGGAGCTGAGTACATGAAATAAACAAAGCCAGAACACAACAGGTAGAGTATCAGAGTTTAGTCCATGAATCCACCTGGATAGTCTCAGTTTCAGAGACATTTCAGGCTGACTGCGGAGGTTTGACCAGTCTGATCGTCTCATTGGCGACCTCAGCGTGACGTTGGGCTGCGTTTTTCTTTCTGCATGTTCACCGCAGCACCAGATTTTGTCTGAATGTACCCTTAGAAAGTCTGTTCAAACACACAGATTATTATCAAAACATTATCAAATACATGATGCTAAGTTGCAGGGCAATGAGTAATTAGTGTCATGTATGCAACACTTCCAGACAAATTTAATTAAGCATGTTAGGTAGAGCGAAACGATGGAAAATGTCTACTGTGGCTGGCAGATTCATCTTGATGACAAAGAGTGAAAGCAGCTCTAACTATGGCTGACTCTCTGGTAAACAGGGAGTTACAGTCTGACCTGTCTGCGTCTCTTTGCTCTCTGGCATCTTGTCCCAGTTCCTCTGGCCCGGTCTGTGGTTTTGATGATGTGTCCTCCTCCCTCCTCTGGCTGCCTGCAGTGGTGTGTGTCGTCCTGAGCCTCGTCCAGCTTTACTGGCAGGATCCTGAGATGATCTGCCGTGGCCAGAGGAGTCATCTTGTTGGACACCGGCCGCCATCTCTGAGCCTGCTTCGCCTTGAGTTGGCGGTTTGATCGGTCCTTGTCGTCGCTTTGGCTCAGTGTACTTCCTCTGGTGATGATCGTGTTGAAAGTCTGGACCTGTCCTGCTCCTCGGAGTCCTTTCCCTGATGTCTGAAGGGGGGTTTTCACCTTTGTTGTCATACGACCTTTGACCCCCGCCCTTTTCATTTTGTTGTCCTCTTCGCTGCTCCTGGCTAAACTTCCTGGGTTTTTTAGCCCAGGCATCCAGGTCTTCATTGGTTTGCTCCAAATTCCTGCTCACATCTTCCCTTCGCCAGTTGGGTCCATCAGGTCCATCCATGGGATGCACCCCTGAGTGAAAGGCGCCTGCACCTCTATTGTTACCACTATACGAGCCAGAGTCACCTCCAGGTCTTTGCCACCACGAGCTGGAGCCCCCATAATTCCCATTTACACCTCTATTCCCTTCTCTCCTCCCTCTGCCTCTGCCTCGCCTTCTGGCTCCATCGTCTTCATGGTATGGAGGATGCTGATGCGATGCATAATTTGAATTATCTTGGCTAAACAAGGGTTTAAAGCCCTGATGAAACTGTCCATATGGTTGAGAAGGATCATAACTATTACTGGTCAGGTTTCTGTCATTGTTGTGTCTCGGCCGGCCTCTTCTGGATTTGTGCTGATATGATTTTTGACGTGACGCCTCATCTGGATTGAGGTCAGGTGGGTCTGCAAATGAAAAGTGACAGTGTCAAAGGCCTGAAGCTGTGTGTGAAACACTGAGGAGGAGAACAACAACGCAGTGATAGCTCTGTAACAGCTCTGTCCTGAACCGCCCCCTAGACTCCACAGAGGAAGTGGAGGGAGAGGAGGATGTTAGCAAAGCTGACATCCATCATGAACAACTCCTCTCACCTCCTGCATGAGACTGTGGAGGCCTTAAACAGCTCCTTCAGCAACAGACTGCTGCTCCCACCACGTAAGAAGGAGCTCTGCCACAGGTCCTTCATTCCAACAGCTGTCAGACTCAGCAACTTCATGACTTTCTTCTATAGATTTCTTATTTATGATTAATTTGTTATCAACCTTGTGTATACAAGCTGCTGTGACAAGTGACAGTGTGGGATCTCATCTAAGCTATCAGAGCCTAAAATAAATACACATAACCTAACTTTACTACTTTACTGACTAAAATTATCATTATATTATTAAAAAAAATGGATCAGCATATAATTTTGTTCATTCACCGTGTTTCTGTCGATTCACTACTGCCTTAAAAACAATTATTTTCAAGATGATGCAACCAGTAATAATACTATAGTCATTAGGTAACCAGTTAGCTAGCTAGCTAGCTAACAGAATTTAGAGATAATAACCAGTGATATTAACAATAATAATCAGAATATTGTAGTATTATATCACCTTTACAAACATACAGTTACAATGGTATGAAATACAGATAATAAAAATACAGATTTCCTATCTAAAAACTATCAGACGCACACACAGGTGTTGCTACAAGCTAACGGGTGATTCGGCCTAAAGAGTGACCATGTTAACTGGTGACCGTTAGCCGGTTGTCATAGTTACGACAGGTAGGGAAAAACATAAAGTGAATACGTAGCTGTCAAACAAAACAACAAAGACGAATCAGGTATGTTTATTTTAACCGAACTTCAGCTATAAACTAATCAAAGAAGGCATTCACGAGGACAGCTACGTGTCTACCTGTTTTTCAACCGCTGTCGTAACTACGACAACCGGCTAACGGTCAACAGTTAACACGGTCACTCGTTATACCGAAACACATGTTATGTCTATTAGCTCGCGGTGGTGTACGTCTCATGTCAGATGTGGTGCTAGCGTTCAAAGTTCACTGTCACGTGTTAGTGAACGAGCCTCATCACACAGCAGATATGCTAACGTTAGCACACCTTAGCGAGCTAAAGATGAGTAAGATCAGCAGCTAATGCTAGTTCGAAGTTCATCTGAGCTAAGGTTAGCTATAAGAGAAGCTAACTTAACGTAAAGTGGATGTTTAAGTGGGAAGTGAAACGTTACTATTGAATTAAATAAATCTAAATTTGTTTAGACAGGTTGAATTAGCATGTTAGTTACCTGAGCTACCCTCAGCCATTCAGTTTGAACTCCTGTTGTTGCTCCTCTCTCCCACGCCACAGGTCTGACAACCGTATCCGGGTCCTCGGCGACAGTACCCACGTTCCCACCCGTGTTCTGGTTGTTATAACGGAGACGAACTCCCTTTAAAGCGGCGGCTATCCGCTCTTTTACCTCCCCTTATCGACACTAGCTCTAATGCTAACACGGACCGTGTAGCGAACGTGAATCAAAACCGGAAACTCCGGTCAGTATTTTCAAAGTAAAACTAGAATTAACAACAAGAAAACGCTTTCAGAAAGCCGCATATGGTAAGATTATAGTTTTAAATATATAGTTAGGACTGTGAATTAACCAACTAACAGGTATAATAATTATTAGTTATTTGTCATTGAAATATTTATCATTACATATTTATTATGCATATATTATACATATGCTATGCATAAGAGGAACTTTTTTCAGCCCAAAGGACCCTGAGACAAGAGACAAACAGAGCAGGGACCCCAACATTCATGTGTCACATTTTAAGCCTGGACTATAATTACTTTTATATATTAACTTTATTCAACCTTATTAATTTACATACTGGGTTATTAGCCTATATGTGTTTATGCTTAATAAAAAGCTGTTGGTTATTAAATGCCAGCTGTGCGTCTTTGGACTGATTCATCCAACTGAAGTGCAAATGCCTCGGCTGTTTGCAGTTTCTCAATTATCTGCACCCACACATTCACTTATTATGACAAAAATTCTCTGCCTCTGCGGACCTCCTAGTGGTCACGAAACCCCTGGTTGAAGACCCCTGCTATACATCATATCATACATTGTGTATATATACACATATTTATACATGTGTACGTACTATATATTGCAGTTATGTATGTATGCACACCTTGCACAGGTTAAATATATGACACATTTGTATCTCTATAGATATATTATTATTATTGTTGCTGTTCTTGTTATATACTGTTATTAATAATAACATTACCATCGTACCATCAGTACTATTACCATCATCTTGCCACTGCACCATATCTACCTATGTATCTTGTGTTTTTTTAAGTGTCCTTGCCCCATTCTGTGTTTTATTTTTATTTTTTTCTACCTCAGTATTTTATTATATTGTATTTGGGGATTAATAAAGTCATCTATCTATCTATCTATCTATCTATCTATCTATCTATCTATCTATCTATCTATCTATCTATCTATCTATCTATCTATCTATCTATCTATCCTCTTTACAATACTTGTCTTTTTTCCTTGTGGAAAAGAAAGGGGATTACCTGCTTTCAAGACCTTTATCACAATAAGATCTTCTCAAACATTGTATCTCTCTCGAGCAAACATCAGTCACCATCCAATGCAAACTCTGCTACCCTCGGAATCAACCTACAGATCATTAATTTCTCAGATTTATTTCTGCCTTTTGTAATTTATTGTAAAAGCTAAAGCTGCTTAGGGAAAATGAATTGAATGTTAAGTTTCCAGATGACCTGTGGGACAAGGCAATCGAAAGGATAAGCTCTTCTACTCAGCCCCATACAGTTTAAGGTGAACAGGATCCGTTATTCCAAAGGTGGACACATTTAACAGTCAACACTACTATAGAACAGCCACAAGGTGGCGCTCTGTGTTTGGATTAGTGCAACAGAAACTGGCTGATAATGGAGGAAAACAATAATTATTAGATTGTTAGATCCCTGTGCGACATACATTATAGTTTTGCATATGTTTATGCACTTTGATATAAAAGTTAAAAAGATGTTTTTAATTACCGTGCCACACGTATTTGAAGTTAATATTTCTTCTTATCTATTATAAGTCTAATACTGGACAGCTCAGCATTAAGAACACTAACTGTGTAACAGCACTACACTCAAACCATAGATATGAATACTATATAAATAGCATATACTACACTATTTAAAATATTGATAGTAAGAGTAAAGTGATAACTGATAAAGAAGGTTGGCTCTGTGTTGACTGCTCTGGAGCTGGTTGCAGAGAGAAGGATGCTCCATAAACTTCTCAACAATAACTCACATCCACTACATGACCTCCTGATGAAGCAGCAAAGCAGATTCAGCTGGAGATTCCTGCACCTCCACTGTGAAATGGGCCACTGCAGGAAGTCATTCCTGCCCGCTGCCATCCTCCTTCGGGGATCAATAAAGTACTGTAACTATGTGTACACAGGGATTTTGCACAGAGTATCAGTCCTGGTACTATAGCAGCAGTGCTGGATGATTGCATTTTTGCAGATAAGATAAAGTGACTGGTGATTTACAGAAAATGAAAAATATCAAGTCTGCCACAGTAGCAGCAGTCCTCTTTGTCTAATGGCCTTTTATATTAAAGCCCAAATAGATGTTGTATTACATATTGTTGATGTGTGGCTGTCCTGCTGCAAATGCTCTCGGGGACAATAAAGCTTTAAATGGATTGAATTATATTGAATTGAATATTTAAGAGGTGGATTAGCTTGACCATACACACTCTGAGGGACAGAAACATGAGAACCTGTTATTCCATAGATCCATTAAAACCCGAATTATCAATCTGTAAACAAGAGATCAAATTAACCTATAATACAGTAAACATACATTAAATTGGACATACACACAGCAAACATACATTTAAGTTAACCTATACACAGTAAACATACATAAATTGGACCTATACAAAGTAAACATACATTAAATTGGACATATACACAGTAAACATACATTAAATTGGACATATACACAGTAAACATACATTTAAGTTAACCTATACACAGTAAACATACATTAAATTGGACATATACACAGGAAACATACATTATAGTTAACCTATACACAGTAAACATACATTAAATTGGACATATACACAGTAAACATACATTAAAGTTAACCTATACACAGTAAACATACATTTAGGTTAACCTATACACAGTAAACATACATTAAATTGGACATATACACAGTAAACATACATTTAGGTTAACCTATACACAGTAAACATACATTAAAGTTAACCTAAACACAGTAAACATGCATTAAAGTTAACCTATACACAGTAAACATACATTAAATATAACCTATACACAGTAAACATACATTAAAGTTAACCTATACACAGTAAACATACATTAAATATAACCTATACACAGTAAACATACATTAAATTTAACCTATACACAGCTAAGATATTTACAAATAGAAAACTATATAAAAAGTTAAAATAGACAAATACATTTTTATAGCAATAAGAATGAGAACTTCAAGTAGAGATAAATAATTTATACATACATTTAAATTAGGCTGTAGACAATGAATCGAGGTCACAGCATGTAGCAGAGGTAGTGCAAATGGAATCCAAAGTGACAATGACAGAATGATAATAGATGTTTCAAAATCATAAAATGTTTATATGGACACCTACATGTCAATTAATCTCCATTGAAACCCATTAGATAGATAAATGTCACTTTTTCCCTGAAGTGACAGTCAGCTGAACCAAACTGAAATAAAGTGATCTGACAGTAGGGGACACTGGTGCAAACTCACTATAACCAACTGTTTTATCAGCCCGTGTCCATGTTAGCCTAGGAAAATGAATGTAATGACCAGCAGCAGCACATGATGATCCATTTGGTTGAGCTGGTGTTAACTTTTAACCAAACAAGACGCCACAAAAAACATTAATGTCATATAAAAAATGAATTAAAATAAGCTTTACGTTGATTTGAACGGCAGTTACGCCCAGTTGACAGTATTTAGGTGGGCTCCTGTTCTTCTAAAGATGCTCAGGACTGTAAATGTGTTGCTAAAATGTCAAACAAACCAAACACTGATGTGTTTTTTCGTCCTGTAAATCGATGTTTTCTGTTGCGGGCCTACAAGTCGAGCGGGGCTCTCCTCCTGCAGTCACACAGATTCCAGCTCACGCATGCGCGGTGGCTCGTCGAGCCCCGTCAATACATCCATGGGTGGGTGGGAGAGAGCTGTGTGAAGTTACCGCCAATGGCGGCAACTGACCGGAAGTTATCTGATTTGGCTTTCAAAATAAGATAGTAAACGCTATTGCTTTTTTAAAAAAATGCAAAAATAACTTCTCTTGTAACAGTTTGATTTGATTGAACACCACCAGAGGCTCAATTTAACTTCAAAAAGAGTCTCACAAATGATTATTTGCTATTCATATATAATGTGTCATTTTAAACTAACCGCAACCCTGGATAATACAAATACCGTCCACCTTCCAGCTTATAAAGGCAATGTAAAGCAGTCTGAAATGCTTTAATCTTCCCTATTTTGTGGAGTTATACTCAAGTTGCCATTTAACCACAATATCTTATATTAATATTAATAACATGTGACAAAAGGTGGCAGCTATTTTGTAAATACAAGTGTAAATAAAATAATAAATAAATGTAAATAATAAATAAGAAAAATACAAACTTGTACACTCATTTTGTATGGAACAGATTTAGAAGATTTAAAATAAATTAAAATAAAATAAAAACACGTCAAACTTGTACACACTCAGTTAAGTTACAAATTAAATCTTACATATTCAAAAAGGAGTAGGAAGAAGTATAAACTTATTTATTCCTACCCCTTTTCCTCTACTTATATTATTATATTATGCTATATTATATCATAATATAAGTTATGCACTGTCTCTTGTAAATACATTTCTATATACATATACACAAATTCGCATATTAATTTTGCAGACTTATGTGTTCACTGGCCTACTATATATTAAACTACTACTACTATACCTACAATATATGATATTCAAATCTCTAATTACTACTACTGCTAATAATAATTACTAAACGCTCATTTTAGTGTAAATAAAAAATAAATAAAATCACTACTTGGCTTTTATTCTGACAGCCGTGACCGGACATTACGTCTTCCCTCCCATCTAGCTTGACAGCGGCTGAGAGAAGAAGCTCGAGCGCGGCCGAGCAGGAGAGAGTGTGCAGTGAGTGTGTCTGCGGCACCGTTTACCGTTAAAAAACACAAACTACGGCTGAAGGAGAGAGGACCAAACCCGGCCGCAGTTTGTACGACGACCTCGGCGTGAACATGGACTATGATAAATTGTAACGAAAGCGAGGTAACGGCTGTTTGGACGACAAGAGCGTGGGGGTTTATTGAACATCTGTAGAGCATAATGAGGGCATCCGCTATTCTTCACGGCGGTTTTTCCTCCGAGGTTTAGTGACACTATTTATAAATGCGTCGTCTTTTGAAGGAGTAGACACCTCCGAAGGGGACACAGCCTGCGGACATTTAGTTAATTCCCTCCTCCCATGGCCCCTGGGGAACAGTGAAGTCATTTGAGAAGTCACCGGAGAAAGAAGACACGTCTTAATCATCTCGGTAGTTTTACAGTTTTGCAAAGGAAAAATCCGTCGACTCCTCCTGCACCTCCTCCTCCAGCTCCTCTTTGGCTCTTATATATATATTTTTAAATCTTACATGGTTTTGTACCTCTGAGCATTCATCGCCAACCCTTCCTGTGGGCATTTATTCCCCCCCACCCCCCACCTCCTCCCGTTTAAAGGATGCCGGATCAAATATCGGTGTCCGAGTTTCTCTCGGAGACGACAGAGGATTACAATTCCCCGACGACGTCCAGCTTCACGACCCGACTGCAGAGCTGCAGGAACACGGTGAATGTGTTGGAGGAGGTAAGGAAGGAAGGAAGGAAGGAAGGAAGGCCACTGTGTCAGCCTGCCTGCATGATGGATGGACGGACGGATGGATGGATGGATGGAGGGATGGATGATTTAAGCCACACAAGCGTGTTTAATAATAATAATAAAAAATACAGATTTTAATGCACTTTTAATGCAGCTAAATCCAACTGGTGACACTGCCAGCTCATTGTGCATCATTATAAATGAAAATAACTGCACCTGTTGCACCTTAAATTGCATTTTACATCATATATATGAACATTTCTGCACACACACACACACACTCACCACACAGTGTATAGCGGATGCAGAGATGCTGTTGGTGTGTGTGTGTGTGTCATCTTCCTCTGCTCTTTCTTGCCTGATATGTATAGTAATAATAGAGGAGGAGGAGGAGGAGGGGGTGATGGCTTTTGTTGGATGAGTGTAGGGTATAGGAGGATGTGCACTCAGGCCTGCAGCTCTCTTGTGTTCACTATTACATAACTTACAGCTTCAGAGCATGCTGCCAGGCTGTAGCTGTAGCAGTGTGTGTGTATATATGTGTGTGAGAGATAAAGACCTGAATATAACTGAGATAATCCACTCTCACATAGGCCCACATGTAAAAAAAAAAAATCTCCTCTATACTGCACAGAAACACGCCCCAAAGTCACTCTGTGATGCTGTGTCACCTTCGATCATGTCGGCCAGAGTGTAATCAGGCCAGGCAGGTGTGTTGTTATGTGTGTGTGTGTGTGTGTATATATATGTGTGTGTTTCCCACATTCCCCAACCCCCCACTGACGCCATCGCCAACCTCCGTTGGCATCCTTTCCCGGCCTGCTATGATTAAATGGAGCATCAAACCAGGGGGAGTGCACACCTTTAATGCCACGGATGTGACCTAATTTCTCCACTTTAAAGCTGCAGACGTGAATGACTCCAGGCTCACGGTGTTTACCGTAATCTGCCATGCAAAGCGGCGTGTGTGTGCGTGCTCTCTTTATTTAAACGCGACCCAAACTAGGGGATTTGTTTGTAATTCAATAACAGCGCGGATCACATGTAAACATTAAGAAAAGCAGGACGGTAACAAGAGACGTGACAAAAAAAAAACAGAGGCCTCCTCCTCTTTAACATCCTAACAGTCAGCGTATTGTAACATAATAATAATAATTAAAAAAAAAAAAATCTAAGAAAACAGAATCAGAGCGGTGTTTACGCTCAAACCCGGAGCACAATTTGTGTCTGCTGACTGTAACAAGGAAAAGGCTCGCATCATGAATCACCTCTCTGGCTCTAAACCGAGAGAGAGAGAGAGAGAGAGACTGCAGCAGCACAAACGAAAAACATCTGTTAGAAAAGGCCGCCATGTGCGCTGGGGCTTCAGTAGCCGCTCTGGAATTTTTTGCACAGATCACATGACGAGGAAGACCAAAAAACGAGTGAGCAACACCGCTCGTCTGCGTTTGAACAAAAGCAAGATGCCCCTGGAATAAGTCAGAGGAGTCAGCCTTGGTGGCGGGTTACTCAAACCGGGATACACCCATAAGAAAGCCAGCCTAAAGCCACGAATACAGTTAGATTAGTGTGTGTTTTATAACATTAGCTACGCTGGTTGATCCCTGCGTGGACATGTAAGCACTCACTTGCATCACACACCCCAAACAGAGCAGCTGCAGAAGATGAGTTTGTTTAAAATGTCCCGGGTTTCTGCTGAGCATTGTTGTTGACGAGGTAAATTATGCAATGGTACGTCTTGAATATTTGATGCTGTAACTCTAGGGGGTGAGTTGACCCACAGGAAGAAAGGAGGGTGGGTGAGTCATCTGGAGGTGCAAAGAAAAAGTTGTCATAGCATCATATAATTCAGCGCCACGCATCAATTATTGATCTGCACGTAATGACACAAAAGTATTCATGACTCACCGGCCTCCACCCTGCAACTCATTCTCCGCCTGTGGCCGCAGCAGACCTCACAAAGATATTTGCTGTTTACTCCTGGATCAGGGAAAACAATGAGTTGGAGATGGAGCGATAAAGTCTTTAAAAATAACCTCTCAGGCTCGCTGGCTTCAGGAGATTGAGGCATTGTGTCTATGCTTGCGTGTGGGTGGCAAACCGGATGTTGGTTGGTGTGTCTGGGTTTTATTTTGGTGTCATCTTGGGTGTTAAAGCGGCCATTGTTGTGGTGTTTTTGCACTGTGTTTCCGCGAAGCAATGCAGGATATTTCGTTGGTGAAGTTGCAGGCGGTAATTATCTTTTGTTCGTCCAGATTCTAGAGACTACAGCCGCAGCTAATGAGGATTTTTAGTATTGATTGTTGTCAAAAATGACGATAAATGACTTTGAACGCAGCCTTGGAAGATGGTTACCCAAGAAAAAGAAAAAAGCAGTGAAATCTGTGAAATTTAGACAAACTAACTCAAGAATAGTTGGTGTGTTTGATCTGCTAGCTTGAGGATGATGTTGTTGGTCAGTTGAACTGTCAATAAAACAGGTGCTAACAATATCGCTACATAATTTTTGTTAATTCGCGGCCTGAACACGTGATTTCTCGTAACCGATGCGATTGTGCGATGAGTTGCTAACATGGCTGACACTAGCGTAAAAATACAGCCCACAGACTTAGTAGCCAAGTCTGTCCATGGAAAAATGGTCTTTCTCTGTAGATATCTTTGTCACGACAAGACAACCACGCTGTTAATTTTGCATAACTTTAAGCCTTAATATAATTTGAAAAGGTGAGTTCTATAAAAATTCAGACTCAGTACAGTTGTCATGAACGGGGAAATTAGCTATAGAGACCAAAACTGTTTTTTGTACGAGGCTGTAAACATGTTTATTTCTGCTGTGAAGTTGGACATTTTAACATGGGGACTTATGGAGACTGACTCGTTCTGTAGCCAGCCTCAAGTGGACGTTTGAGGAACTGCAGTTTTTGGCATGTGTATCTCCATGTAGCTGTAGTAAAAAAAATGTTTATTTTGAGAGCAAATTGCCTCAAAATATGAATATCTTCTTGATTTGATTTTATTCAGGTTGGTAACCGTTGTACAATCACAATATTACATTTGAGGGTGTGGTTTACCATCATTATTGGCACAACATCGATGCTGTCAGCATCGATGTTGTGGATTTTAGACAATGTAACTCAAGAATAGTCGGTGTTTTTGATCTCCTAGCTTGATCTAGAGCATAAGGATGACGTCGGTGAGTTGGTCAAATAAACAGGGTGTGCTTTACCGTCATTATTGGCACGACAGTGATACTGACCGCAGCACTGTCATGCCAGTAATGACGGTAACGCACACCCTCTCATGTAATATTGCTTAAAGGAAATTCACAGTTGCAGCTTGACAATAAAAAGTCTGTAAAAACACAAATCATCTTGTCATGATCTGATTTTCTCCCAACTCAAACTAAAAAGCCTCAAACAAAATACATTATATATATATATATATGGCTGATATGTCTGATAAATCAGCAATATATCTATAATTAATTTTACACAAGCTCATCGGGAGCTGGATCTTTCCTCCGAATGAGCAAACACAATAACTCAACTATAAACACAATGAAGCAGATTGAGCCTTTCCACGTCGCAGCAGCAGAGAACAGCAAATATGACATTTACTTGTCTGAAAATGTCAGAGGTTATTACTCCAAGACTTTTTCTCCGATATGAGTTAAAATTAGCAGCAGCAGGCACTTGTTATTCCCCCGTGGGGCATGTATTGTCTCCCTTCTCTTCCCCCACAGATGGCACTTTGCGTCACTGGGTTTGCTTTCCTAAACCGCAGAGAGCCATCGCAGCGATACAAGGGAAACCCTCACTGCATTGGCATTCCTTTGAGCATGCCTCTCACACCACATCACATGGGCCGGAGCAGAAAAATGTTGACTTTTCACAGTCATTCTATTCAAGTATGGCTGGGCTTGACCTAATAGGCAGCGGCCTTTTATATTTTTTTTCTTTACTTTTTATATAACAGCCTTTTCAGTCGCAGCATTTGAAGCTTGAGACACTTTAGAGAGTTTCATGCTGTCCTGTATTCGGAAAAGATGAATGAGGAGTTTATTTCCAAACCACTGCGTATTTATATTGAAAGTCATCGCCCAAAGTCGTGAGAGAGCAACTCTCAAGATTGCAAAACTGTTTGCCAGGAAAGAACTTAACATTCCTACCATTCTTTAAACGCACTTAGAGTTTATTTATGTC
Source organism: Miichthys miiuy (assembly GCA_036365135.1). NCBI lineage: Eukaryota > Metazoa > Chordata > Actinopteri > Sciaenidae > Miichthys > Miichthys miiuy. Next base: position 7,279,797 of record CM071618.1, read on the forward strand.
AATTTATATGAGTTTGTGTCATTCCTGTCACATGTTGGATGCCTCATTTTGGAAGAATCTCCTTTGCTCTGTGGAGGTTGCAACCACTATAAAGTGTCTTGTTTTGTCCCGTCAGTAAAATATATTCTGTTTACTGTCATATGAGACAGAGAAAAGCAGCAAATCTTCACATTCGAGAAGCTCGACCCAGGAAAATTTTGGCATATTTGCTAGGTGAATTAATCAAAATAGCGCTCTGAAGAACTGGCGACTTTTTATATAGCCACCGGTAGATGAAAATATCTCATTAAAGTTATCAATCAGTGGAAGTCACTAACAGTATAAAGAATGGACATGATGGTTTTTGAGAAGCCATTTTGAAGCTCAAAATATGCAGTCCTGCCTCCTTCTGCCTCCCGGCTAGTCTAAAAATTGGCAAAAACCTGGATCATCGGTGGACCTGAGGCGGGCTAAATGAAGCCTGGGTGCTCAAACAAACCACCTACATAACTTTAAGCCTTAAGGTGAGTTATATAAACAATCAGACTCAGTACAGTTGTCATGAACGGGGAAATTAGCTATAGAGACCAAAACTGTTTTTTGTACCAGGCTGTAAACATGTTTATTTCTGCTGTGAAGTTGGACATTTTAACATGGGGGCTTATGGAGATTGACTCGTTCTGTAGCCAGTCTCATGTGGACATTTGAGGAACTGCATTTTTTTTATAAATTAAGCTGGAATTAGCTGTTTTTCTTGTCTTTTTTATTGTTAGCGATTTGCTAACAAGTGAAGCCAGATTCAAACAGTTTAGCTCCTTTTTTTAATAACCTGAATCGATCCGATTTTTTGGCTTCACAGCCACACAGGTTGCTGCTTGTTGGAAGTTTGAGGATGTTGCTCACTGTCAAAAATGTGGGTATATTTTCTTAGATAAGCTCAGAAACTTGACATAGAAAAACAAAAGGTAATTACAGAACGCAGTAAAACACTACGTTGTGCAAAACCAGGTCAGAAAGGCTGTAAATAAACATAACAGCACCATGTTTGTTTATAATAAAACGTCCATAGAGGTTATTATAATAAAAGATCCACTATTTGTCAGTTGTCACAGCTTCAACTTGTTTATCTGAAAGGCACCTGAGGCCATATTTTAGACGACATGTTGTCATGTGAGGCTCCAGACTCGTCACATGTAGCGTCCAGTCTGCCAACAGAGAGTCTGCACAGATAACAGATATATTTGTGGATACCGTGAGTTAGCTGTTGTATTTTGCTGCATTGTTGGTGAAAATTGGATTATCGTTAGATGTTGCAAATAGGTAAATTGGATCATGGAGGTTTTTTTTTTTTTTTAATGTTTTCTGCATGTCCTTGGCTCCATATTTTGGGCCCCTTTTAGCCCAGAAATGAGGCAAAAACAATGAATAATTCAAAAGGACGGAGGGGAGACGAGTTTTTATCATACTTGGCTTTACATAACAAAACAGAGTGCGGGCTATTTAAGGCTCCATTCTGCAGCATTTGCAACCGAGGAGCACAGCTGTGTCAAATTCAATTATTAATGAAGTTACGGCTTTTTATTCATCATTTGTCCCTCGTGTCACCAAACCCAGTGAATCATATGGTGTGAGAGAATGGGAGCATTTTTCGTCCCTTGGCACCGTTACTCACATGACATCTTGTTCCAGTTAAACTGCACTGTAAAAAAAAAAAAAAAAAGCAGTTTTGTCATCTCTGAAACAAAACAGTGATACTAGTGCTATGATGTTTATTTTTCTTTTTGTTGCTCGGGGTTTTTGACCCTTTTTAAGACCTGAATGTTAACAGCAAAGTAGTAAAAGTCAGACACAAGAACTTAATTTTTGGTTTTAAATGCTTTCTGTAGTCAGGAGGGCTAAAAAAAAAACTTGACTAGTCCTTCAAATTAGCGTTTATCTCATCAGTGGAGCTACTATACTGTGGTCAAGTGACGCTTATTGACCGCGCAAGTTAAGAGCGGAGCAAAGAGAAATGGAAAAATGAAGATTAAGGAAGTTAAAATGGCAGAAATGATCAAAGTTTTGGGAGAATTTGCTGCTGTTTTGTTGTAGTGCTTGCCTGCTTAGCTACCATACCACATGACCTAACTCCTCATTTGCATCATGTTGTCCGTTATGTGCATGATTTTAAATGTTTGTCCACATTACTAGCCTCGTGGTCACGTCACATAAATGTAAATGATGCCCAAATTAGCTGTCGTTATTGTGTTACTTGTGTAGCAAGTGAATCCAGATTTAAACAAACAGCTTAGTCCCTTTTTTAATAACAGGAATTGTTTTAGTGTTACTGTAGGACTTTATTTAAGATATAACTGCAAGATGTTGCTGCCATTTTAGTGTTTTTTTTTTATTTTCAGCTGGGCGATCCAGTAGTAGCTGTCAGAAATCCAATATTTCCAAAGGGAATGAGGCATAAGTGACGTCTACAGCACCACACTGGTTTGTTGTACAACTCCAGGAATGAACCGAACGTCACAGATTGATGATACATTAAATAAAAGAGTATCCAGCGGGGGGTTAATGTTTCTTACAACCTCCCTCTATAAATACTAACAGACCTCCAAACCTTTTTCTTATTTGCTCTGTCTCCCACAGCGGGAGGCGAGACTCTGTTGTGGTGCTTGTTTGTCGGCTTGTTTGCCGTCTATGGCTGAAATCTGATAATCGGTCTGCGGGCCACAGCTGTTGGCCTACCTTCCTGCCACAGCTGCACCGCGTATATCATCAAGGGCTATTAGCCGGCAGCGGATTAGCCTCGGACCAGACTCTGCCCTGACACTCTGATCCCTCTGCACTTCCCCAGATTTAGGCGAGGAAGAGTGGGCCAGTGTTCACATCTGTCTGGAGCCTTCCTCGCCCGGATAGACGGTGTTAGAGTCTGCCTCCATCGACCGGCATTTTAATCCCTGATGGAGAAATTCAGCGTAGCTACAAAATGAGATATCAGTCCGTGTACGTAACAGTTTATTAGCCATCCAAACTGAAATATCTCAACAACTATTGTACGGATTGCCATGAAATTCTCTACGGACATTCATGATTCCCAGAGGTTGAATCCTAATCACTTTAACGATCCCCTGACTTTTGTCCCATACTATATTTTACCTAATAACATTCCCGTCACCCTCAGTCGTACTAAGTAGAAAAATAGCATGAACTAACATTTTGTTAACATTTAGCTCAAAGGCACCGCTGTGCCTAAAACAAGCGCCAACCTCCGTGTCCGTGAAGTGAAGCCAATGTAGAAGTACCAAAAAAACTGCAGTTCCTCAAACGTCCACTTGAGGCTGGCTCCAGAAGTGAGTCAGTCTCCATAAGTCCCCATGTTAAAATGTCCAACTTCACAGCAGAAATAAACATGTTTACAGCCTGGTACAAAAAACAGTTTTGGTCTGTTTAGCTAATTTCCACGTTCATGACAACTGTACTGAGTCTGAATTTTTATACAACTCACCTGTTTAAATTATATTAAGACTTAAAGCTATGCATAATTAACAGCATATTTATACTGTCTATGTCCTGTAAGAGCTGCTATCATGGCTTTAGACTCTTCTGTAGTTCCTTAGTGACCATCATCCATCCTTCCTGTAGATTAGCCTAAATGTATTATTATAACGCCATTAATCGCAGTCTAATATTGTCACTATATGGAGTGCAAAGTCTGATATTTGAGAATGTTATCCGGCTGAGATCGGGCCACAAAATTAGCACCAGCCATCATCCAAGCGCTGCTTCACCAATCTATTTAATCAAATTTGAACATTGACTAGCCAACTGGCCGCCTGACAAAAGAGTTAATTTTGCACCCTGGCCGTGATACAAAGAGCTAGCTTTAGGATGGATTTGAGAGACGTTAACAACAACCACAGCTCTTCTTCTTCTTCCTGCTCTATTCATCTTTTGTGTCACTTTGTTTTTCTTCGTCTGTCAGCGCGATGCTAACTTTGTTGTCCTCAAGCACTGCCCCGCAGAACCAAGAGACAGTGTTGTCCTGTGACGGCTGGCTGTCTTATTGAGGCCTGGAGGGTAAACAGTGCATCTCTATCTACGAGCTTTGTTGGTCTTTGGCCCTGGACCATATCTGTGTGTGTGTGTGTGTGATGCAGCTTTTCAATGCTGGAATTTCAATGCTACCTTTCCCAGAACAGCAGTGCGCCTGCTGGGTCATTCAAGCCTGGAGGAAAGGCCCTTCAAGACGAGTTGTTTACATCTTTTCCCAACGCCATTCAACGTCCTTTTCTACATCATGACAGCAGCGGTCTCCGCTCTCTGAATGTTTTAAACTAAGCAGTGCAGCCAAGCTTTTGTTGGGTGTGACAGTGAAGGCATTTCTGTCCTTCTGTATGTCCAGTTGCTCGAATCCGTGAGCATCCAAATGGCCCGTGGGAGCAGATACACCTGTGGTTTGGGAATAGCTCCGGTCTCTCACCCAGCAGAGTCCCATAAAGTGTGAAATTCGAGACTCATCTGCAGAAAAAACATGAAGGAATGCTGTTAAAGCGCTCTGTGACTTTGGCCAAGGACTCATGACTGAGCGCTGTGCAGGAATGTTACTCAGGCCGGAGACGTAATTTTACTTCTGATTGTGCGTTGTTTATCAAAGGGAGCACATTCTTTGGCGGCGTGCCTGAAAGACTTAAAGTGCCGGCGACTGGTTGGGAGGAAGTGGAGCTGGCAGGCTTATCAGCTGATCAATGACAAGTGAAAGATTAGATAAAACTTGTAGTAGTTTATTTTAGCGCTTCTTTGATTGACCTACACAGCGCTGGCTTGTTACGTAAGACAAGTCTTGGTCCTTTGCCACCTCTTCTAGTGTAGTATTTGTGTTTTTACTGTGTTATAAATGATAAATACTCAAACACTGAAAGTATTTAATGTTGACGTCTAGATTTTCTCTCTTTGTTTGACCCGTACTGAAACAGATTAACAATTTAAGTCAAGGCCAACTGAACCGAGAACAAGTCATGACCAAAACCATAGAGACAAGACTAAAACTTCGAGTGTTTGAGACTAAGTCAAGCCCAAGACCAGACAGTATATATAGCCTACTTGGGTAGCTAATATTCATGAGAACTCTTGGGGTGAAGCGTGGTTGCTACATTGAGTCACCTCTTTAAGCGTCGCCTTGCAGTATTTACATGTGCGGTGTGTTATTTCAAACTGTGGTTTAAAAAAAACAAATTTTATTCAAGAAGATTTGGCTAATGTCTCCTCACAGACAGTTAACAAATCAGTCAGACAATAAAGTGACATCCCTGCAGTTGTGGTCTTGAGCCCGGTCTCTAGACCAAGACTGTCCTCGACTGACCCCATATTTTCTTTAAGTGTTAGTACACACACCTGTAAACAACAATTATTTTCATTATTGTTAATTCTTCTATTATTAGTGTCAAAAAAATACCCAAGTTGACATATTGAAATGCTTTGTCCAACCAACAATCCCCAACCGACGCCTGGTTGCTCAAACAAGCCACCTGTAACAGCACCTACCTGTCAGTTAAAGCGGCCACGCTGTTAATTATACATAACTTTAAGCCTTAATATAATTTGAACAGGTGAGTTATATATAAATTCACCCTCAGTACAGTTGTCATGAACGGGGAAATTAGCTATAGAGACCAAAACTGTTTTTTGTACCAGGCTGTAAACATGTTTATTTCTGCTGTGAAGTTGGACATTTTAACATCATGGAGACTCATTTTGTAACCAGCCTCAAGTGGACATTTGAGGAACTGCAGTTTTGAGCTTGGTTGCAGCATGCATTTGTCATCATTGAGCATTTCAAGAACTGTACGACTCGTCAAAACCTAAATCACTAGAGCAGTTTGTTATATTTGGAGGCTTGAGGAACTGCAGTTTTGGCACTTCTGCATCTTATTTTCACATCCATGGAGGTTGCAGCTTGGTGATTACACACTAATGAAAGCACAGTTATGAATATTATATTACATTTCTACCATGTTCTGTAAATAGAGCCTCATTAATCTGACACACTGGACCTTTAAGTCAATGAATGCACGTTTATGTGCAAAACTACGACTCTTCTTCGCTGGTGGTTTATGTTATCAGTATAACCAGCTTGCATACTTGATCTGCTGATGTAATCTGCCACTAAGAGAATTCAATATAACTTATAGATGACTCCATTATGCTGCTTTTAGCTCTGCTGTTAGCGTCCGGCTCTCAAAGAGAATAAATGAGCTGCTTTCTGTGTTGAGTTCGGTGAGGCCACGCTGTGAATAAAGTCAACTTGCTGCAGATCTCTGGAGCGTCAGCACAGGGAGGAAAGTCGAGGCCATGCATGCAGCAGTGTTACATTCACACATCGTTTGGTGGCTTCCCTCCCGCGATGCTCGCTGTCAGCTCACCACTTGTTTCGAGAGAGCGATGTGCTTTCACGATCACACCCCCACGCTGCTGCATTAGACTTACCGAAAATCAAACAATCAGCATACTTTTATCTGTGTTGTGTTTACCAGCCAGGAAGTCATTAGTCACGTGAAGCAGCTGTTGGGATTATTCACAGGCGCTGCTATTAACAGCCACCAGCAGGAGAATAGTGGAAGGAACTCACAGCTGATGATTAAACAATGACAGCTAGCATCGTCTGTCTTATGAGGTTTGATATCAACGAGTAAAAAAAAACAGTGGTGGAGCTAAGAGGACGTTTGTTTCCTGACGAATACGAACCTCAAACACAACTTCGATTCAGGGATGCCACCAAATATATAACAAACTGCTCTAGTGATTTAAGTTGTTACGAGTCATACGGTCTTTGAAATGCTGAATGATGACAAATAAGGCTGCAACCTGGCGACGTTATAGGTGGCTTGTTTGAGCATCCAGGCTTCATTCAGCCCGCCTCAGGTCCACCGATGATCCACGTCTTTGCCGATATTTAGATTAGTCATGAAGTGGAAGAGGCAGGACTGCCAAGACGGCGGCAGCCAGAGCCACCACACTCTAAACTCAGGGATACGCCGCCCATTCTTTATTCTGCCATTCATGGCAGCTTGTTTATTAGCACTTAACTGACAGGAAAGTCTTCAACTTTTGGAGGTCGAATTATGTTTTAGATTACACTCGAGGAAAACTCAAAGACTCACCGAGGTGATTACAGTTCATCCTGAGGGGGCTAATAAACGTCTGAACCAAATCTGATTCAGATATTTCAGTCTGGACAAAAGTAGTCGATGTAACAATATGTCCAAACAACATCGAGATCACGACTGTACTGTTCAGCCTTCTGTGTTTTTTAAGATCAGATTTTCCAGCAGCGCTGTCATCAACGTTTTGTCTTTTTGCAGCCAACTTTCAATTCCCATTTGTGGCAACCTCCCATTAGCACTTAGATGTCCCACAAGGAAGTCCAAACCGCAATGAAATTTCAACAGTCTCCGCTCTCAGCTGGATCCCCACATTACTAATAATGTTGCTCTGTCAAAGAATAACTCGGACTGAAACATTTACTGTGATTAAATACCAAATATTCAAGACTAAGTTTCATTTTGTACTGAAATGAACAGCTTCATTTTAGCATCTAACAGTGAATAATTGCAATTCCTCTCCTTTCTAGTGTGAATGAGAAGCTATAATATCCGTGACGCCCCGTCTAGAGCCAGTTTAGTTTGTTCTGGGCTAATCTGTCGTTCCTCCACTTTCCTGTCGCTCTTCAGCTGCTACCATATGATAAAGCCCCCCAAAAATATCAGTATCTATAAAAATTACAGTATCTTTCAAGGCTTTTATGCAAGTTTCATTTCTCGGATTAGTGATTTATATTAAAGGCTCCCTGAAAAGAAGGAAGTTCATCTAAAGACTGATGTTATGCTCTGGGGGCTGCTCAGCAGTCATGCATGATATCTTAGTTAACTGCTGTGTCATTATCTGTTTCTGCTCTTAGCCTCTCTCCAAGCTAGAGACCAGTAAAGAAATGTGAGCGCGTATCTGCAGAAATATCAGCACGTGGCCACGTCATTGCTAAACTGTTGACTTTGAGTGCAGAAATATGATTTTGTTTTTTTGTGTGATGAGGCAGAAATTTCAGTTTCACGTTCACTGATGTTCGAACCCCTGAAAAAGACATAGTTTCACTTCATTTTATTCGCCTTACATCGGTCATGTGGTCGTCCTGATACACCTCTTAACCAAAACCAAAACCACTGGCAGTCGATCACTCTCTCTCTCTCTCTCTCGCTCTCTTTCAGTACCGTGTGTGTGGTGAGAAATAGGCCATCTGACCTCAGCTGCTTTTGGAAATGTTACATCCTCTCATTTTTCCCATTCCACTCGCAGAGCTCGAAGGCTTCTCCGGCTGCAAGCCCGGAGAAAGGGATGTGCATTTGTTTCCTGCCAATGAAAATGGCTCCCCACCCTTCCTGCTTGCTTGAGTCATGCCACATAGACTCAACAGACAGACAAAATGACTTGACAGATCTCCTCTAACACAACTAAGAGGCAAAGCAAAGCTGTGATATCTTCAAACTTACACATTTCTTTGGTCATTTTCTGTCTAAAAATACAGCTGCAGATGTTTTTTAGCCCCCGTGTCCTGACTCCAAGGAAGTGCTTTGATAGTGGTGCCACCTTCCTGTTTTCGTCTTCTATGAAATAATTAGCATATTAGCATATTTCTGTGAACTCCACTGGGTGAGTAGTCAAATCTGCCACAGTGGCTCAGTTGAGTCAGTGCAGAGCAGCTTTCCCACAGATCTCCACGCGAAGAATGTCGAGACGATGCGCGAGACGGCCGGACTGCTGGCGGCACCTCGGTAACCGTCGATGCGACGCCAAATGCCGAGGTGGGAGAGAAGGAGGATGAGTTCAGGGTCGGCTAACGTGCCGTGAAAGTGAGTGGATCAACAAATCAAGAAAAAAAAGACACTTCCCAGACAAGCCAGAAAAGTGTTTATTCCTCAGCTGTCAGCGGAGGAGCAGTTGGTGTCATTAGACCGAGTGCTGCCGACCCCGGGACAGGACACTGACAAGCCTGGCCGCTTCCTGCTTCCTGTCAAAGGACGGCTGCAGGGGAAAACGACAGGGCTGCTGAGGGAGGATAAGGCCTCGGGGCAGGAAGCGTGAAGCTGAGACAGCCTCCAGTCAGTCAGTCATGCCCAGTCACTTTAACCACAAATTTTCCCCCTGAGGCTCTGACCTCCCGGGCATGGCCGTGCATGTTTGTGTGGTTGTTTGAGAACCAGGAAGTCGGTCTCCATCGACCCCCCATTGGTCACACGGTTTACACTTTGAAGGCTTTGGGTCATATTGGGGGTTGTTTTTGTTCTAAGTAGGACTGCAGCTACGTCTTTTTGTTCATTTTTAGTCGGTAAACAGTGAAAAATACGAAGATGTTCAATTAAAAATGACATAAAACAGAAAGGCATCATTCAGCCTGCATCAGGTCCACCGATGATCCACGTCCAAATTTTAGATTAGCTGGGGCGATGGAAGCAGGACTACAAACATGGCGGCTCTTCAGAAACCCGTGGGTGACGTCACGGATACAATGTCCATCCTTTATACTGTCAGTGGTTACAAGTTTAAACAATGTTGCAACTGTTTTACTAATATAACTACTGTTTTTTAAAACTGCCCTGCTTTCCAGCCTTCAAATATGAACGTATACATGTATATTTGTAGTTTTTTATGATAAAAAACTGAATATCTTTTGAGTGTTTCATAGACAAAATAGGCAGTTTGCACGCGTTAACTCTGGTTTTACAAAGTTAAAATGGGCCAATCTTTCACTATTTTGAGAGACTTTTGAGACTAATTCATCCAAATAACTGTAGAAAATAAAAATAATCTTTAGTTCCTACTCTGGTGTGACCTCTGTGAGCAAACTCAGGTGATATTTATCTAAGTTAAATGCTGTTTGAACAGGATGCAGTGCCAGAAATTATTTTTCTGTCGCCTGATTTTAACATCAGACATTTCATGAACACTGAAGGACGTTTCTGTCCTCTGTGCTCGCACGCTGGTTATAAAATCCGCCCTCGCTGAGGCACCATACATGTCCACCGCCCTTCACCTCTCTTGAGTTGGCCCTTGACCTCTTTGGCTCCATCTCAGACAGACCTCCACTTAAAAGCACCCTGACACCGACGTGTCGACTTTCACGGCACAAACGGCTCTTCAGGATCATATTTCTCAGTCGAAGACATGAAATTTACTTTATTATTTACTTCTTTCTCTCAGCGGCTCTAAAATAAATCTACATGGCTGGGCTGCCGGGGCGGAGAGACGAGCGGCCGCAGATGTTTTGGCATTGTCGCACTTGTTAATCCCCCTCGGGTTGAGTGGGAGCTTGCCATTGGCTGCTGGCAGATAAAAACAATCCTTTGACTATATTCAACAGTCGTCGGCCTTTTGGAGAGCAGAGTTTGGATGCATTCTTGACTGTTGCCAAGGGTTTGCAAAGACTGCGTGCCAAGACAGACTATTTTATTGATTTTTTTCTTTTACTCCTAAAAAGCTGCGAGATAACAGCTTCGACAAAAACATCTCTACGAGTTACATTAGTCACATTGGCCGCTGAAACAGTGCTGGCCAAGCTGTTGATTGTTTTGTCCTCTCTAGTGTGTTCAAAACGTCAAAACTGACTCCCGATCTGTCGCCCCAACTAGGGTAGTGAGAAACTTTGGAGACATAATCGATGACCAACTGACCTTCTCTGATCACGTTGCCTCGGTAGCCCGGTTGTGCCACTTTACAACATAAGAAAAATCAGGCCTGTTTAGCTAACAGAAGTGTTAGCAGGAGCTAATAGCAGGAGCAAGCATAAGTGTTAGCAGGAGCTAACAGAAGTGTTAGCAGGAGAAAGCATAAGTGTAAGCAGGAGCAAACAGCAGTGTTAGCAGGAGAAAACAGCAGTGTTAGCAAGAGCTAACAGAAGTTTTAGCAGGAGCAAACAGCAGTGTTAGCAGGAGAAAGCAGAAGTGTTAGCAGGAGCAAACAGAAGTGTTAGCAGGAGCAAACAGCATTGTTAGCAGGAGCTAGCAGTAGTGTTAGCAGGAGAAAGCAGAAGTGTTAGCAGGAGCTAGCAGTAGTGTTAGCAGGAGAAAGCAGTAGTGTTAGCAGGAGCTAGCAGTAGTGTTAGCAGGAGCTAGCAGTAGTGTTAGCAGGAGAAAGCAGAAGTGTTAGCAGGAGCAAACAGCAGTGTTAGCAGGAGAAAACAGCAGTGTTAGCAAGAGCTAACAGAAGTTTTAGCAGGAGCTAGCAGTAGTGTTAGCAGGAGAAAGCAGAAGTGTTAGCAGGAGAAAGCAGAAGTGTTAGCAGGAGCTAACAGCAGTATTAGCAGGGGCTAACAGTAGTGTTAGCAGGAGAAAGCAGACGTGTTAGCAGGAGCAAAAAGAAGTGTTAGCAGGGGATAACAGCAGTGTTAGCAGGAGCAAAAAGAAGTGTTAGCAGGGCTAACACAAGTGTTAGCAGGAGCAAACAGCAGTGTTAGTAGTAGTCATTGAAGATGCTTGTTTTGTTGGATTAGCTAAGCTATGTACCAGTGTTGGAAAGCACCAAGGCCACACAAAAGGGCATTTGTTATTATATTACTTTACAGAAGACGTTTCTTCATGTGAAGTAGCTTCAGGGTGTCAAGCTACATTTTCTGAGTAGCTTGTTTCACCAAAAGCATAGCAAGCAGTATAGTAGGATAGTGCTTTCTCAACATCTAAGTATGATTTCATGCTGTTTATAGTGATTATCAAGATGATATATACAGAGCTAGTATTGAGATAATGGTGCCGTAAGATTTAAATGTTGGCAGAGGCGCGTTTGATCTAGCCAGACAGACACAGAGCTACATAATGAGGCAGTGTGTGGAGGTCCTGGGCAGCTGAATCTGTTCCCATGTGCAGGGGGATCAAAGGGGTCGGACCCTGCAGAAAGGACCCCGCGGCGACAAACTACTGCTGCCATAATTGGGGAAGAGCCATGTAAAACTGTCCAGGGGAGGCCAAGGACGACTTAATTATCTTGTGAAATTTAATTAGCCCACTGTTGTGTGTGTGTCTGTGTGTGTGTCTGCTCTTAACCGGCTGACCTTAATATAATGCTGTTTTTTTGCTGGTGTTTATCATCTATTACGAGCCAATATGGCAGAGTTATGGTCTGGATATGAAATCATTGTACTGTCAGAATAAATTATTGTAAGACAGATAATTTATTCCGAGACAGGTAATTCAGGTTATTGTGTTGTTTTATGTCCACATCGCCCTCTTTATCCATTATCTCATCTGTTCCAGCAGTAAATTAAATTATATTAGACGTCACAGACAGATGGAGCTCAGTCTGACAGGTGATTTTCATATTGTTGCTCTGCTGAGTGCTCAGAAAAGTCTGGCAATGTGCTATAAAGTGTGAGCTAGTAAGGTGGATAGCTACTGATGTTGCACCTGCTAAGGGTGGAGAAAAAACGGACTAATGAAGTTAACGTAATAACTTGTGTTTCATGATATTTGTCTTTGTTATTTACCTGAAAAGTTTGATAGACAATATGTTACATTTATACAGTCTTACAGTTGAGTTTGACAACTCTGGTTTGGGGCGTAGGAACAATATTTGCTCAGTAGTTCAAAGCATGCACACTCCAAGCTTACGCAGACAGAGTGTTAACCACACAGTGCTTGACCTGAACGTGACATAAATCATTATTCCAACACGCTATTGTGCTGAGTGCTGGAGCAAAGCCATTTTGTTCTCTAATAGGCAAAATAAATAGGCAGTATATCAGTTTTTATCACGTTTATTATGTAAATTATTCACCATGAAACTTGTAAATGCTAGAAAAATAAAACACTGACACTGACCTATTGTTACTATGAGTTATCTGTCTCACTTCCACACAGTTCCGGAGATTAATGCTCAGAGTTCAGCATCAAAAGCACCAGGGAGTTACAATAACGACTAAAACAAATTGAAAACACTTCACACGCACTATAGATCACGACACTAGTCGTGCACTTATTTAATGATAATGCACAGCTATATTTAGAGAACATGCTTGAGCTGATTTACCATCACTCTCTCCTTTTAAAAAAAAGCTGTTTCACATCAGGAAAATTCATCATCATAAACATCATCGACATAGAAGAAAAACTCCTCGTGTGCCCCCTTAATGCTCATCCTGCCAGAGAAAACATCAACTACATGTGAAGTTTATGCTACATTCAAACACACGTTACATGCAGTAGCTAACACTCTTTTAGCACTTGTGAGTCACAGGTTGCATTGTGGGAGATGTAGTTTATACCCTTTAAAGCAGCATAGACCTTTATTTCAAGACAATCAAGCTCACACATAAAATTACTTTATTTCTGTAGCATCGAAGCCAACGCTTAATAAATGAGAACTATCGTTGCTGTCATTTGGTGTGAATGTTATCAGTATGTTCTTAAAGCATTTAATAAGCGTTCCTCTCCTGTTGTTTTCTCAGGCGTTGGACCAGGACCGAACCTCCCTGCAGAAGGTGAAGAAATCAGTGAAGGCGATCTACAATTCAGGACAAGGTGAGCCTGAATGTTTCTAAATATATAACGCCTCACTGTGCTTCAGCTGATGGTTGAGTGATTGTTCTCCTCAGAGGGATGCCGAGGATTTCATCAACACCTTTAATAAAAAAAATTGCTTTTGTTGCCTTTCGTCGTACAGATGGTGTTTTGTGTGCTTGTGTGTTCAGGCCGTCACAGAAACCAACACCTGAGTTTGTTTTGCTCGATGCTGTGACGTGGATCCTCAGTAATTTTCCACTGAGCTGCCTCCTCCCTGTAAATTGACAGTTTCAGATGTTTGCCCCACAAAAAAAGTTTGTTTGTTCTCCACAGAAAACTTTGAGACTGTTTGGATGAGGAATCCTAAAAGTTTAAGTCGAGTGTCTGATGAGAAATAGTTTGTTACTTTGACTGCATGTGATCTAAAAATAACAACAACAATGAGATGTTTGTGCATCTTAAAAATGTAATGAATAGTTAGACTCTGGGCTAGAGCTAGGATTTTAGAAGCACAGCGGTCAGGAGTCCAAAAAAATGACCTCCTGTGTCCTTTCCTAAACACTTTTCCTCGACCTCGATGGAAAACATCATGAGGTCAAGGAAAGATGTGAATAGAGTTCATGAGGAGTTAGGAAGAGAATCTGACTGCACTTACACGAGGTATCAGTCGCCCAAGCAGGAGGCAAATTGACAAGAAACATTGACAAAGTGTGTTTAATAAACGCATATAAAAACACTTTACCAATAATTAATAATTGAATTAATAATCCAAATTACAATCCAATCATTTAACACCAACAATCTCTGACTCTCAACAACTGATCAAACAGCCTTCCTTCTTTATATACTATATCTTTTTTAGTCACAAAACTAATTAGATTAAACCATTAGTAGCTGTTTTTACACATTTACATCGATAATAATAAACCACAAATATTTACATAACTAAACAAATAAAATATATACAGTGTAAACACCTATTTACAAACCCACATAACACCCAACAACAACAATTAATCAATAAACAGTCTCTTTACATGTCACATACATGCTTATTTACCCTTTGTGACAATATATGTTTGACTTAAGATGTTCAGTTGGCGAGCCCGTTGTTACCCCAGGATTGGTCATTATCCAATAGCGGATGTTATTGATGTAGGTCTGTGGTAAAACTACAAAGTTCATATGAAGGACTACAAAAAGTTCAGGAGTACAGGATATATAAACGTGGACAAGCCGGTGAAAATATGACTTCATTATCAACAACAGAATTTAAATAAAGAAGATCGTCCATCTGTCACAGAAGTAAAATGAAAATGTTTTTATAATATCTGGATGTGACTGACCGAACGGCGCGTCACTTTTTGTTGCTGCCGCAAGGAACTGTCCGGTGTATCCTCTGCTAAAGGAGATAGGAAAGGAAGCACTGAAGCTCCTTTCCTTTAACATTTAGGGAGTTCGAACAGCTCTAATCATGGCTGCTACGTAAATACTTCCAGGTCATTTCATTATGCAAAATAGACTATTCGTCCCTAAGATTTCTGTCCTGGTTGATTTGGCGACACCTGTGGTTACTTGTGGTAACAGCAGGTGCAGCAAGCACTTGTCGAGCCTCTACTTTGTAATAAACACAACAGAAGAGCAGCTGGTGTGTCTGTTTATGGTGCAGCCAAACAAACTCACATTGTCAGTAAAAGAAGGCAGTCAATAATTGGATTTGTTCCCATCACGCCATGAGCGACCACAGTTTGATTTCATGATTCACTCGGCACAAAGTTTTCCACTCAGCAGCAGGACACAGTAGAGTTTGTAACCTCGCTAAGGAGTGTTCCTTACTGTGACTGCTTCCTCTTTTTCCTGTAATATTTAACACATTATATTAAACATATATATATTATCTCTGTGAAGAAGTCGTCATGTTTCCTGTGGCTTCTTCACAACAAGCCACTTTGTGTTTTTCCACTTTAGCACTTTAAATTTTAAGCGGCAGTTGGAGGAAGTGTCACAGTAACAAAGTACAGCTCTGTGAAGTCATCTTTCTTCAAGAAGAGTTCAATCTGGGGCAGCTGGACTCAAGTGTAGATCCATGAAGACGTTTCACCTCCGATCCATGAGGCTTCTTCAGTTTGGACTGACTTGTGGGGAAATCCGAGCATTTGTAGGCCTTCATGGACGGGATCTTAAGGCGCAGCTGGAGTCAAGAAGGTGTCCGGTTGAGGAACCCCAGGATGGCATCTCTGATTTTTGCAGATGACGTGGTTCTGTTTGGGCAGTTCGCAGCTTTAAGTTTTAAGAGGTCGGGATGAGAGTCAGCATCTTTAAATCCATGGTTCCATGGCCACGGTTCTCTGCCGGACAACGGTGCAATGCTCCCTCCCGGTTGAGAGCGAGTTGCTTCGCTGAGTGAAGGAGTTCAAGTATCTTGGGGTTTTGTTCACGAGTAATGGGAATCAGGAGTGTAGAGATGTACCAGCAGGTTGGTGCGACGTTGGCAGTATTGGGGACGCTGTACCAGACTGTTGAGGGGAAGAAGGAGCTGAGCCTGAAGGCAAAGCTCTCGATTTTCTTGTCCCAACCCTCACCTATGGTCATGAGCTTTGGATAGTGACCGAAAAAATTAGATTGCAGGTATAAGCGGCCGAAATGAGCTTGCTCCTCTAGGAGTGCAGACATCTGGAGGGAGCTCAAAGTAGAAGCACTGCTTTGCGTCAAAGGAGTCAGCTGAGGTAGTTCAGGCATCTGTTCAGGATGCTTCCTGGGAGGAGAGACCCAGAACCTGCTGGAGGGACTTTATTGCCCATCTTGCCTGGGGACGCCTCGGGATCCTCAAGGAGGAGCTGGGATGCATTGCTTGAAAGAGGGATGTCTGGAACGTCCTGTTAAACCTGCTGCCAGACCCCAGATAAGCGGAAGAAAATGGATGAATGAGTTTCCAGTTTAAAATGGCCGCAGGAATAAACTCTACGGGGTGCTTCACTCACCTGACCTCCCTCTCAGGACTCTTTCTCAGATTTGCCAACAGTTTTAAACATCACTCCTGGTCCGGCTCCTCTCCATCTCTCACTTAACGACAAGTACAGATGGACGCCGCCGTCTGACTGACAGCTCCCGCAGAGTTTAACAGACCTGGAGAACTACACATCTTGTTATGCTGACAGTCGCTGTATATACAGTAAAGACGAATTACTGACGTCTCTAAAACAAAAGTCTCTCTGGAGCAGCATCAATTAAAAGTCACGTGTTCAGGTCACGTGTCTGTTGTTGTGTTGCTGCACCGGTGAAGGAACTTTCCATTGAAGGTCTGTTCTCTGCCACATCTGTGTTATTGTGAACATCACCAGGACATCATCGAGGATTTACAAAACTGTTTGTTCCAGCTGTGGCTTGTTATGTCCCAGCTCGTGTGTGGAAAAGAAGTAACATAAAACCAGTTTTATTTGGCAATAAAACAAGTTATTTATTTCTTGAAATTCAGATTAATTGAACAAAAAGAGTTGAACTAGAAGGGTAACAAAGGGCGAAAAGATGTTGTTTAAACCAACAAAATAAATGTAGCCAAAAGTGAGTCTGTAGTGTTTCAACAAAACTAAAAGATAATGGAAAAACTTATGTAACTATGTAATAACCAAAAAACAGAGAGCGAAAGCACCAATAATCTAGTGACTCTAATAAAAATATCTATGTTTGTGCAAAAAACAGTGCTGCCTCCTGGCTAATGTAATAATTGGCAAAGTCGTGGATCTGGTCATTGAGGTCACACTTGGATTGCACCAAGCGGCAACCTCCGTAGCTGTGAAGTGAAGCCAATGTGGAAGTGCCTAAAAACTGCAGTTCCTTGAGGTGGTTTGTCTGAGTAACAGGCTTCATTCAGCCAGGCTCAGGTCCGCCGACAATCCACGTCTTTACAGATCTTGCCAAGATGTAACCAGAGCTACCACACTCTGAGCTTCACTACATCTCGGATACGACATCCATGTTTTATACTGTGAGTGGATTGCACACCACAACAGAAGAAATTCATTTGATAGCAATTTGCTGTTGCTGGGTAGAAGTACTGCAATTTTTTCCATAATAGTC
Organism: Miichthys miiuy; assembly: GCA_036365135.1. NCBI lineage: Eukaryota > Metazoa > Chordata > Actinopteri > Sciaenidae > Miichthys > Miichthys miiuy. The sequence goes on from CM071618.1 coordinate 7,297,379, forward strand.
CCATAGTTATGGTACCAGTAGTAGCACCATACCTTTTTTGATACCTTACTCTGATAAATATAAAAACGTTTTAATACAGAACCCTTTTATTTTGAGAGTTTTGACCAAGTAAAAATGTCCAACTGGACGTTTAATGCCAACTTTTGGTTCTTGAGTTGTGAATATTCAAGGATCTGGACACCAGTTGGAGGTTCAATACGTAGCCAACCATCAAGAGTATCTTTGAGGTTATGTGTCCATCGCTTTAACTGGCTACTGTTCTGACTGATGCACCTACATTATACCCCCATCATCATGCAAATCATGAAAGTTCAGGGTAGATAAACTGACCGGTGGTTGATCTTTTTTCTCTCATCACAGACCACGTCCAGAATGAAGAGAACTACGCTCAAGCTCTGGACAAGTTTGGCAGCAACTTCATCAGCCGGGACAACCCTGACCTGGGGACGGCCTTCGTCAAGTTCTCCTCCCTCACCAAGGAGCTGTCGGCCCTGCTGAAGAACCTGGTGAGTTCAACGTGTCATCCACATAATGTCATTAAAATGAAAAGCTTGTCCTACAGAGTCACATGGATAGACATGTAAGATCTCACACACACACACACACACACACACACAGGTTATTTTTCCCATCTTCACTTCTCTAAGTGGTTTAGGATTTAGGTGTAAGGTTAGGATTAGGATTACATGAGGTTAAAGGTTAAAGTGAATGAATGCAGGCAGTAAACATCCTCACAGATGTAATAATAGACATGGACACGTCTATTAAGCTCTACACTTGGACAAAACTGTATAAAAACTCGCCTACACAGTCATAACAGTCGGACAGTATAGCTGACTGCGGCTGTATCTACCTCCAAGTTTTTTTTTTTTTCCCCGTCGAGGCTCTTATCTGCCTGCCGTGGATTTCCCTTGACGTTTCTGTTGAATAATGTGTCCTGTTCTCTGTGAGTGATTGTTGTTGGAAGAAGAGCCAGTCCTCGCTCTCTGCCTCTCTCTTCCTGTGTGGCTGAAAGCGAGATTAGACTCCATAAATACACTTGGCAGAACCAGAAACAACTCTGAAAGTGTGTGTTTGTGTGTGTGTGTGTGTGCCCATTTCTAAATCACCCACCTGTCGGCGCTACCCGCATATTGTGGGAAAGTGAAATTATCTCCACTTTTCTCTTTTATTGAGTGAGTTTTTGAGACTTCAATAACTGCACCCGGAGGGCTGCTCGTACTACAAATGAGAATTGATGATTGGAGCTCATCCTAGATGTCCTACACGGGTTATTACCGGCTTTGAATATAAAGATTTCACACGCACTTTTCTGCATCTTTCTCTGTTTATTTTGGATACTTAGTGGAAGCAGAAGAGACAGTGACAGTTTCCAGGATGTGCTGTTAGAGCACACCGGCAGTCAGCCAGCAGAAGATTGATTCTGATGTTGGCCATATGCAAGACAGGCACTTAAGAAGCACATTACCACCCATTAAGCGTTGTTTACTTCCTTGACCGCTGCTGTGTGTGTCTGTGTGGACTTGGCTAACAAACAACATGGACTTAAATGCTTAGTACTGTTGTAAATGACCTTGCTGATCCTAATGGTTAGAGCTGCTGAGCATAACTGTGGCAACCAGTGCTCGTTGGCAATGTCTTTTGCTAATTCTTCAATAAGACTAACTTGCACTTGTGCCGTTTTCTGGCAGCACTTTTGCTATTATGTTGCTGATTTCTTCAGTCAGCAGCGACGTGAATGTGTTGATGCATTGAGGGTTAAAGGATAAGGCCGGCGTGACTCAATATTTTTCTTCTTGTCATGAAGAGACCAAAACCAACAGTCTGTCTTTTGATACTTTAAAACTCCCTTCTCACACTGAAGACATAATTCTTTAAAGCTGCATTAATCAGTATTTTATATTAACAACAGATAAAATGAGTATGTTTAATGTGGAAAGAGTTGCTTCTAGTGACGAATCTAAAAATCTGCAAAACATGAAACAAGAGGAACAGATAAAAATGCAGCAGATAGAGACAAGATCACAGTTATGTTAGCTGCTCACAGTCGTCATGAACGGGGAAATAAGCTATAGAGACCAAAACTGTTTTTTGTACCAGGCTGTAAACATGTTTATTTCTGCTGTGAAGTTGGACATTTTAACATGGGGACTTATGAAGACTGACTCACTTCTGGAGCCAGCCTCAAGTGGACGTTTGAGGAACTGCAGTTTTTGGAGTAATAGTGGGTGATAATATGTCAATCTTGTGCAACCAAATAAATAGTTAATGCTCCTTTTTAAAAGGGGTCACAAATATGTAGTTTCATGTTTGAAAAAGCTGGGCACTGTAGTTTTTAGCAAACGTTACACCAACAAGAGTAAGTACTGTTTTTTAGTGAGTATTTACAGCAGCAGGACGATGTATGTGAAAATAAGTTAAAATAAAGTGCCACGTCCACAACGTTGTGGATCATGGAACAGTAGAGCTTTGTGGCTCGAAATAACTAACACTCGTTAGTCAGAGCGGTTCATTGTTGGTTTTTGTCTTTTCATGGGATTTGTTGACAAGAAAAACGTCGAAAAATCCTCAGCTTTATCCAAAATCAATCTGTCTCTGCACTTTTTTCTTATCTGTTAGCTGTTTTATCAGGACAACAGCTCAATTTATAATTCTGTTTTGTGTCTTCTTCCAGCTCCAGAGCCTCAGCCACAATGTGATCTTCACTCTGGACTCGCTGCTGAAGGGCGATTTGAAAGGCGTGAAAGGGGTAAGATTTACTGTCAAACTGTTTCTCTCTCTGGCTTGACCCCCCCCCACGGCCGAACTTCGCAGCAGGGCGGAGAAAATAGATGCCTCGTCAGCACACGTCTCTATTAATCTCTCAACTTCAGCGCACGTGCACGTTAGAGTGTAAGCGAGAAGAGACCGGAGAGACGGGGCAGAGCTCTCTGTTCAAAAGATCGAGCTGTAAATCTTCGCAGGAGTAAACACTGCCTTTCTGTTGTGCTTGAGGCGAGTGGCGAGTAACTGGGTCATGAACCCCTGATGTTTGGGGTACATGGAGGGGCGTGGTCGCCCGCTGGCCGTCCGGGGCGTAAATCATGAACTCTGGTAGTGATCCAACTCTGCAAATAACTCCGTCCCCACGGTGACCTCTTTGTGGTTTAATGTTTGTCCTCCTGTGTTTCTGCAGGACATAAAGAAGCCCTTTGACAAAGCATGGAAAGACTACGAGGCCAAGTTGTAAGTAGATAATTAAAGTGTGCTGTTGTAATCCTGCATTTCTGCACCATGTAGCTCATTACAGAGTCCTGAATAATGGATCAAACACTGTTTATAATGTGCAGCGGTATAGTTTGGACCCTCCAGGAGCGTTGTAGAAGATATTGCACACATCAGAGAGCACAAAGCATGATGTCAAAACACGCAAGGTCAAGCCGAGGAGTAATTGTTCTCTCCCGTCTGTGACAGTACAAAGATCGAGAAGGAGAAGCGAGAGCACGCCAAGCAACACGGGATGATCCGCACGGAGATCACCGGGGCTGAAATCGCAGAGGAGATGGAGAAGGAGCGCCGTCTCTTCCAGCTCCAGATGTGCGAGGTAGGTTGTGAAATTTACAGCGATTTAGATCTGCTATCAAAAACACAGGAAGGGTCATTCATTCATTCGCCTTCTTTACGTCACGTACACACCTCCACTGAACACCAATCCCTTCAGTCACAGATGAGGAAGCCGCGAGATCGTCCTGTTGTGGCTTTCGTCCGTCTTTTTGTCATTGTCTGGAATTCTGTAAATCTTTAGAAACCTCCCGAAAACGACCGATTGTAGTTCGTGAAGATTATTTCTCACAGCAGAGAATCGCATCTGACCGACGTGACTGAAAATCTAGACTCGACTCGACTCCGGTAAATCCGTGAGTTATATATTGGTTTGCTTATTTCTTTATTTCTTTTCTTTACGGACTGCATTTGGAGATTTTCCAGAAAAAATACAGAAAAAGTTTCCATACTTTCCCTCTAACAACATGTGTAAATCTTTCCAATGCTGCAATTCCTCTCTCTTTACAGAGGACATTTGTATATTTGCGATCATTCTTCGAGCTTGAAGAAGTCCAAAATCTATCAACGACCGATTGTTTAGAATTGACGACTACATTTTCTGGGCTAAATACTCAGGATGCAAAGCTTTGCTTGCAGGGGAACATTCTTACCCACCATCTGGGGAACAGCTCGCTTTATACTTTCCCAGAATGATCTACAGTGTTTACAACAAATATGTGGACTATTAGGATTTTGTGCGGCTTCTTAGCAGTTTGAAGCATCAGACCTGGTCCAGTCCATCAGGTCCTGTTACAGGTTAAATCCACAGGTTGTGGTCGGACAACACAGCCTCAACCTCCTCATTTATTTCAATGAGACAAGGGTGGGGAAGCAGACATGCAGGCACACGTTTGTGGTAGATTACTTTAACTTTTTGTAATCGTTCAGGCATTTATTAGACAGTCAACAGCAGAGAGATGACAAAAAACGAAGGGCATCAACTGGAAGTGAAGCCAGACATTGCAGTCGTCATGGTCAGGACCAAGCCTCCCCAGGTAGACTGTGATAAAAAGATTTTCACCATTCAGATTCTGTCTTTTCATATCGCATACCTCGAGCGTCCTCCCTGGATTGTATTTCATCTTCTTATTGGTACCTGTAGCAACACACCCCCGCCGATGCAGTGCTATTTTTGGTTTGAACACCCACTTATTAAAGTCCCACAGTGTGTAAAGCCGTCTTTACCGGCTGCATTTAAACCAGATTTTAAGCCTGAGTTGAGTTTCTCTCTCAGATGATTTGAATAATTTATAGAATGGATTTAACACTCATGCAGCGGCACATGTAGGGACGAGAGCAGCCCCAAAAGATACATCTGTACCCACATTAATTCACTGCTCTCTGGCTGAAACTGATTATTACTCATCATGGATAAGATTTAAAGAATACAACATGAAACAAATCATTTATTTTTGCAGCTAACCGCTCGTCTTAAAGCCTCAAACTGTTTTCATATGTTCTCCCGGCGCTGTAAACTTGTTTCTTTTAAGCACGTAATGACACCGTTTGAATTCTCTTTGGTATTAATGCTCAAAGAAATCTGACAGCTAGAATTAAGTATAAAACAAATGTGAGCTCTTTTATGTGCCCGAGAGAATCAGAACAAACTGTTAGAGCTCACTCTGCTTTGCCAAAAAGCTCTGTGGTGGTGGGTGGTGACGCCTACGCCTTGTTCACTGTTTTATCCTGTTAGGATTTTTTACTCAAATTACATAATGGACCAATGGCTGTGGCACTGCTGTCGGTTGTGTGAATTATTCACTATGAAACTGGCTGCAGTTCTTTTGTGGCCTGCTGCGCTGATCCGCCTGCCCTCTTCTCACAGTAGCTCAGAGGTGTTTCTTTGTCACCTGCGTTCAGACTTTGTTACAGGCCAGGTGTTGGTTAATTAAGTCGCGTATGTTCTCTAGGACGTGCAAAACATGAAACGAGGAGCAGATAAGAATACAGCAGATGGAAACAAGGTTGCAGTCATGCTAGCTCCTCAGTTAGCAACGTAGAGAGTATAAAGAATGGACAATGTACCTGTGACGTCACTTCTTGACTAATCAGCAAAGACGTGGATCATCAGCGGACCTGAGGCGGGCTGAATGACGCCTGGGTGCTCAAACAAGCCAGCTGTAACGGCACCTACCTGTCAATCAAAGCGTCCCTGCTGTTAATTATGCATAACTTTAAGCCTTAATATAATTTGAACAGGTGAGTTGTATATAATTTCCCCCTTAGTACAGTTGTCATGAACGAGGAAATTAGCTATAGAGACCAAAACTGCTTTTTGTACCAGGCTGTAAACATGTTTATTTCTGCTGTGAAGTTGGACATTTTAACATGGGGACTTATGCAGACTGACTCGTTCTGTAGCCAGCCTCAAGTGGACGTTTGAGGAACTGCAGTGTTTGGTGATTCACAGCGACGGAGGTCTCCATAGAGCCACGTTATTAAGCTAAATCACCAAAGTTAATCAGACTATGAATCATCTAATATGAAGCCCTCACCAAAGAGTCATTTTTAGCCGTCCTAGTGAAAGCTCTTAGGATGCTCGGTTGCCATGTTCACACCACGTTAATAGGGTGTTTGGAAAAGTGAGGACTCTTCACACTTTTGCTAAATTTAGCCGAAGTTTTGGATGATGTAAACAGGAAGTGTAATGTGCTGCTGATTCACAAAGTTATGCTTTGCTCCCAAACCATTAAAAGAATGCCAAATTAGCTATTAGCGGCTCCAGTTAGCATTGTACATGTTTGTTCATGATGGACATGGATTGGTTATAGAAAATGGACGGATGTCTCTAAGAACCCAAACTGCAGTAATCGGGCACCAAGTAGCTTCAATGCTTTGTGTAATAATATAACTAACTTATTGTTTTAAGAGCATCTGCACACACCCGTCTTCTTCACCTAACACAGTATGTTTGCCTCACATCTCTCCCTCTGTGCCTCCCTCTGTCTCACAGTTTGAAACCTCCCCCCCTGGTGTTGTATCATTAAAAGTTAGCTCTGTCTTTTTTTTATTTATTTTTTCATTGGAAACATCAAGTTCATCAAGTTTATTTTAGCAATAAAGTTGAAATATTTAAAGTTTGAACCCAAACTTGAAACAATCTTTTCATGATTTCAGAAGACTCGACAGTCGCTTCATTATCCGTTTTTGCAGCCCGCCTCCAGTCGATGCACGATGCCAGAAAACGAGTTGTAGCTCCCACGTTACATCGGCAATGAGCTTCCTCTTTCACCGGCTGCCTCGGGTCCAGATTTGATTATACATTTCTAATCATCTGCAGAGCTTTGCGTATTTGTGCTCTGACTAACAGTATGATGCTGATTTGTTGTGTCCTTACAGGACTGCACGAGGCCTGTTGGCCGTTCCAGGGTAAAAACTGGAAACAAAAGGCCTTTGTGGTTTCGGTCACTTGTTACTGAACCGGCCTCATTGTAAATAATAGTTAGATGAATGTGTGGTTTGAAGAATTGGCCTAAAGGGCTCTATTATGAGGATGTAACTGACATGTATGATGGGAGGCCAAGTTCAGCGTTCAGGCTAAAAATGATGAGTTTTGATAGCCGGATATCTCACCAGCTGCTACAGTTTGAGTCATTGCTAATGATCCTCGGAGCTGTCAGACCACTTCAGACAGAGGTTTGTTGTCAACCTTCTAATATCTGTGATAAAAATGTCCGTTGTAGCCGTCAATAAGCAGGACTGCTTTATTGCATTTTTAGGATCAGATAACATAAGATAGACTTTAATTTCCATATCACCACACCAGGGGGAATTCACTTGTCACAGCAGCTGGTACACGAGAAGTCATTCATAAATAAGAAATATAAAAAGAGTATATTATGTAGTATAGTGTAGTATTTTATGAGAGAATTATAGTTTATAGTGAAAGTATTTAAATGAGCCGACTCTGTCAAAAACAAACATTCCTGTCTGGTTATTTAACCCGAAAACAGTTGCTCAGCTGATTTTTTCTGAACATTTACGATACTTTACTGAGATATTACTGAGATATACTCTCCTGTAGTCAGTTACTTCATTAGTTAATCAACAGAAAATTAATTGGCAACTATTTTCAGTCAACCAATTAACAAGGCTAACGTGCAGCTTCTTCCCAGAGGCTGAGTCTTACAAACTCCCTGACTTAAAGTCTGTCTTGTGTGCTTTATCATGCTGAGTTCTGTTTATTACAGACTTTTAGGTAGTTTATGTATTTACGTATAGGTCTTTTAGCTATCACACAGGAGATTATATTTATTTATTCTGTACACTGTTGGCCTGGTCTTCATGTTTTTAACACGTTTGAATGGCAGTAAACTAAACTAACTAAACTGAACTGAACAAAATATTATCTTTACTAAGATCATTAATTAGGTATATTTACATTCTGGACAAAAAAAAAAAAGTATTTTGATCATGTCAACCTGGGATCTGTCAAGTCAACTTTATTGTCAACGTATACGACATGCAGACACATATGACGTTTTCCGTCATATCCCCGGTGCAAAACAAGCAACACGAAATATAAAAATATGTACAAGTGTAAAGAGATTTTTTTTAGGTACAGCAAAAATAAAAGACATAAACTGTATAAACAGTGTAACAGTGTGAATATAGCAAATATAAAAATATGTAAATGGTGTTAATACAGTTTACAGGCACATTTAGGCACAGTTTTCTTGACATTTCTTACACTAAGAAATAACCAGCTAATAAAAGAAAACAATTTATCTACTTATGTGATGATCATAAACATCAGACATTTTCTAAATCAGCAGTCATCATGGATGGAAATATCAGCGTTGCTGCTGCTGTTAAGTGTGTGTGTGTGTGTGTGTGTGTGTGTGTGTGTGTGTGTGTGTGTGTGTGTGTGTGTGGGACAGTTTGCTGCAGTCAGTGCTACAATCTGTTCATACCACTTAACCTCATTTCTCTGTGTGTTGCGTGCACTCTCAGGCTCTCACGCTCTCTCCATGTTACTCAATCACCAGATTACAGGATGCTCTCACTCTCTTCACCCTTTTCATCCCACGCCCGCCGGTGAACGAGCGTGGAAGCGCTCAGCACTCTCGGGGCAGGCCGCATTATGTTCTGCACGGTCGCGACGGCAACACGAACGACCGACGTCGCTCATTCACACAAAAGAGTCCAAACACGCACACATGCGGCATCGCTCTCCAAAAAAAAAAAAACACTGAACCCACACAGGGCTCAGACAAAATGTGGTTAATCTCCCATCCAACGGTCACCGTCAGGCAGACAAAGAAAGCACACGCGCGTGCACACACACACACACACACACATATACATATTAACAAACAACTGCAAATTGAACCTGTGTGTCAGAGGCTTCGGGAAGCTTTGTGAGTGTTATAGATTAAATATTTCTGTGGCGCTGAAAGCGTCGTTTGTAAATCTCTGTGGATTGGCATGCTGCAGGATTAGCTCAGATTATCTTTTATTCGTTTGTATGGTGGGAAGCGCCGTCTGGAGTGTTTGTTTTGAATCCTCAGACACCCTAGACTGAGCACGCAGTTCACAAAGAAGCTATCCTCTCTATATATATATATATATATATATATATATATAAAATACTTCACATCATCCCTTTGATACTTTATTTAGATCAAGGCAGAGGGCTCTTGTACTAGAAGTGTGTTTACCAGTCTAGTCTTCACTCCCACAGTGTCGTGGCTCGTACATCAAAGCCTTCACAAAGTGTGTGTGCTCTCAGATGTGATTTTCATAATGCGAAATGTTTGTACTGTAAGTCTCTGCTGCGTTATATCTCATTAAACCAACAAAAAAATCTTTTAAAAACACACCCTGAATTTCAACTCCTGGCTGAACTCTTGCTCTTCCCGTTGCTTTGCAGTACCTGATCAAAGTAAATGAGATCAAGACCAAGAAAGGAGTGGACCTCCTCCAGAACCTGATTAAGTATTACCACGCACAGTGCAAGTAAGTACCACCTTAATCCTCCTGAACCTGAAGATGTGAAGCTCAAAACACGGCAGAGAAAAAGCTTAGTGTCTCCCTCTCTGCCTCTTTTTCAGCTCTTGATGTCAATTTTCTTCCTCCTGTATGATTCACTGATCTTGAGGGTGTACAGATGTGTATATATAGCTCTCATAAATATGCACAGGTCATCATACAGATATGTTCTGACAGCTGTGGGGTTTGGTGGGTAAATAAGTGGGCGCTCCTCATGCCAGAACTGCAGCTCCGCAACGGCCCTGCGACAGAATGACAAATTTTCTCTGAGCGTTGCTAGGTCCTGTCATAACACAGGGACAAAACAATATACTTCCCCTGTTAATCTGTTCAACCTGGGGCCTGATGGATCGAGAAGCTGCAGCGCTGATGGATCAGACGTATAAACGTAATCGATGCGGAGCTGAAGGGAAGTGCAGGATTGCGCACAAAGCCTGAAAGAAGAAAACAATTTATGTTTACAATCTGAACCTTTTCATTCAACAAATTAAAGGCGGTAATTTGTCAGCCACATCATTAAACTCACAAACTTGGACTCCTGGAGAATGATTGATTACGGAAAGATGCCTGAAGCTTTCCAGAAAAGCTTCAGTGGAACAGAAATCATCTTTCCGCCAAAGTCCAAACACAGAGTCGAGTCCTTTCGGAAATTCCTGCAGCTGTTGTAGCAAAGTGCATCACAATTACAGAGCAATTAAGGCGTCGGTATGCTCCAACTGAGGTCAGATGATCTAAAAGCATCTGAGACTTTTTCTGAACTTTCCCAAACAATTGATGCACAGAAGTGAAGAAGTAGTCAGTCAGTCTTAGCATGTACGGACGAGAGCGATACTATGAATGTCTTTGAGGAGAGACTGTCCAAAACATCCAAATATTTATATCACATCTCACCTCTCTTGATGATTGCAGGCTTAACACTGCACTGCTGAGTTTTCTAAACTGTCTTCAGATGTGGTTGGGCGACCTGTTATAGGAACAAGCTCAGTTGGAGCATACCACCATCTTCAAGGCCTCACTATGTTTCAAACAAAGCACTCGCTGGACCTTTTTAATGTCGGCACTATTAATAACCCACGAGTATGCCTTGTTATCCTCATTGAATTGAGTCTACAAAGTCATGAAGAGGTCCACAGAGATCTAAGAGAGAGGTCAGGAAGGCTGTACACTCCTCTGCCTTCAGACGTGGTCATACAACTTTGTTTGTATCAGGCACACTGAAGGCTTTAGCTCCAACAGGAGTTCTCCTTTAATCGTGCAGTGGTTTGTGTTTCTTGTCACTTTATTTTTACAATTCAGAAACTTACAGACACACCACCACTACTTCTTCTCGTTGATGCACACAAGCTAAATCAAAAGTAAGTCACAGCCTATGTGTCTCACAGTATGGCAGGTATGTGAGCTGGCAGGTTGACCACGATGTTTGCTGCAGCAGCTGCAGGGATTTCCAGTGGACTGCTTTCTGTTGACGCTGAAGTCTGGACAGAAGTTATAACGACTGCTATCAATGAAAAGAGGCCAAGGAGTGTCGAAGAAATCATTAGTGTAATCAAAAGAACAGGTGCGATCTGAACAAACTCAGAGGTGTTGCGTTAAGTGTCATAAAGGTTGTCAAACACCCGAATTAAACACTTTAACTACCCAGCAAGGGTGTCAGTACTTGACATGGCGAGCTGGATGGAGTGGAAGAAGAGGTGTTTGATCCCCGATGCACAGACTGAAAGAAAACAAACAGATGTGACAGAGAGAGTGATGAACAGAGGAAGGGAGAGACGTTTTCCAAGAAAAAGAAGAGCGTGGTGGGCAGAGGGGATGGTAAGAGGAGGTCATTAGCTGTGATTTGCTGCTGCAGCGCTGCATTGAGGTGTGCGCCGCCGACAGATCTGTAATGGATTTCAGGATGTCCTAAGCACCTCTGCAAATCTGCTGCGGACACGGCCAGCTACGATTTCAGTGCCAAGAGCCAAAGATCGAGCCGAGCTATACATTAAACATAAACTGCACCAATCTCCTCTCTCTCTCTCTCTCTGTCACCTTCATAGTGTAACATCTGACATTTACAAAGCAGTAATTCCCCTAAATGACTCTGATATTTATCCTGATGCTTGTTAACGTCAGTGAGGTTCACATTTACCTTTTTTGTTCTGCAGTTTCTTCCAAGATGGCTTGAAGACAGCGGATAAGCTGAAGCAGTACATTGAGAAGCTGGCAGCTGATCTCTACAATGTAAACACATCTTTACTCTTCTTTTATTCTGCACACATGTATTCCTGCGCTCCGTTATTAAATCAATAAAGTTGGTTTGGCAACGAAAATCACATCGCAAGGTCCACTTGCAAGATTTTTCCTCCCGAACTCATGCATGTCTTATTCAGTAGACGAAGTTTGCTCATGCTGATGTGATTAAAGCTCTGGAAAAAGATAGTAAGTGGACCTTGAGTTGAATTTTTCAGGGTCAAATGACTATTTCCAAGGTTAAGAATAGAAAAAAGAAAAGAACTGCACTTCACAGTAAGTTATTTAAGCAATATCACACTCGAGATCGTGTTCATTGTGATCGTGTATCAGCACAGCTGTGAATCGGTTGTAATCACAGCGTGCTGATATTCAGTATAACAGCACGACCTCGAGTGTAATATTGCTTTTACACAGTTTACAAGCACCGTTTATTAGTTAACAGTAATAAGTGACAACAGATTTTGATTTGTTTGTTTATTTAATCATTTTTTTGGACTGCATGGTTGCCAGGCAACACACTGAGCACTAGCTTGTTAGCTACTTTGTGTACACAGGGTATGTTTGTTGACAGTATATTAAATAAATTGTTTAATATTATCAGAAGGTAGTTGCGCTCTCTTCAGCTCCAAACAGGAAGCGGGAAACCAGTTATACAGTTTATATTTATGGATTATATCGATGCCCAATTAACAAGAAGACTCCCAACGGTGTGATTTATCTCGTGTTTCTAGAGTTGTGTGAGAGATGCCTTTTTACGGACACGTAATGAATTGTTGTTGTCATATTTTTCCATAGGGAGTTTGATGTAATTAATATTAAAATATACAAACATTTCCCCGGACAGTTCAGGGAGCTTTAGTTTAATTTAAACTGATATTATGTTTAATTTTAAACATTTTGTCAACGCTACAGAAACATTACGTAACTGTTAAGTATGATAAGTTTGTCTGACTTTGACTGGTTTGATTAATGGTTGTGTTCTGATCAGGTTTATTATCAGCTAATCATATTCAGTGTCTAACAGCGTTAAATGGCTGCCCCTGTCTGTGTTTTTAAACTACTTGTAGAAATAAGTTTATCTTTGTGCTGCAAACTTTGTTACAATCTAAGATCACCTCTTTGAAAAGAGGAGCTAGAGCCTACGCCGACTGCTCACCGGCCTTTCGTGTTTATATTACGGCTCTGCTTTCTCCTGAAGCAGCAGTTTTATCAGGACAAAATGCTCCTACGGTTGTTTTATGAGAGAAGGTAGCAACATCTGCAGCGACTGTCATGATTCAGAATCTCCTGGCAACTCGTAAACCTCACATATCCAAAGACGGCAACGCCTGGGAAAGTAAAAGTCAGACAAAAGATCCTCACACTGTTGAACTGATTGTTCCCAATAAATTTAACTTAAGAGAGCAGCATTTTGATCCTTAGGCGCTGAAATAACAATACCTGACAGTTGGGAGGTGTCCGTACAGTGTTTGGATCTCATTTCTCTTTGTTTTTTGATCCAGTGACCTTTAAACAGCCTCGGGTTGTGCAATCTCGCTGTTTTTTTAATGCCTGGGAACATCGCACACCTCTAAATTTGGACGCGAGTGTGAGAGAAGGCTTGTAAATCACAAAATAATCTTAAAAAGTATCTTCCCAGAGAGAGCACAGAGCACAGAAAAACAAAAAATAAAGTGAAGGGGAGCTCGCAGATTGCTGATTTCTGCGTGCATTTGTTCTCAATCAGATCAAACAAACTCAGGACGAGGAGAAGAAGCAGCTGACTGCCCTGCGAGATCTGATCAAGTCCTCCCTCCAGCTGGACCAGAAGGAGGTAGGCAGGTCACACCCGGACACACCAGGCCAAATTTAAACTTGCAGCAGGTGGAATTTTTTAACAAGGCCAGCAGCCCAAACTCAGACACACACAGGCCTAAACACAGCCACGGCAGACCTGATTCACTCCCACCAGCCATATTGCTCCCAGGTGGCGCACAGATACGTTGTTAGAAACAGATGCACCTCCTCTCACTCTGGCCACTACCAGGTTTGGAGCTTGTCTCCTGCAGCACAGAGCGAGTGCCCAGTGCTGTACCATGCTGGTAGCCAGTGTGTGGTAGGCTTTGCTGGTGACCAGTGTTGTGCCTCACTGGCTGCTCAGTGGAGAGCCACTCACTGCCCGACTTAACGCCACATCACACACTACTTAAACATCAGCCTTCACACACACACACACAGCCCGCTGTTGTTGTGTGCATGACACAATCTATACAGCGTCTCACGTTTGATTTACACTCTGTGTAGCTTCTCTTGTTAACAGCACCCTCGGTAAGAGTTAAACTTAAAGAAACGAGCACACGAGATGTTGTTTTGGGTTGCAGTCTTTCACACCCACCACTTGCACCCGAGCTAGATCTTTCACACCTCTCCCCTCTATTTCCCCTCTTTTCTGCCTTCTGCTTGTCTGGAATCAAGTCTAGAAGAGTAAGTGCTGGTGCATGTCGAGCATGCTGGCATCTTTCTGTTCTGTTCTGGTGAGAGTAGAGTTGTTTGGCCCTGTAGAGGCGTTGCAGAGCATGCACCTTGTAGATTAAATTTTCCTGTTAGCACCCTCGCTTTGGTTTTATCAAGAAGAGGGTGACTTTTTAGCGTGTTTGTGTAAGTGTTGCATGTCTTTCAGCAGCGTCTTTACGCACCCGTATGTGTTAAACGCTGGTGTGTTGTGTGTCGTGTGGGTGTGCGCAGGACTCGCAGAGTAAGCAGGGTGGCTACAGCATGCACCAGCTGCAGGGAAACAAGGAGTTTGGCAGCGAGAAGAAAGGCTACCTGCTGAAGAAGAGTGATGGGTAAGCTGCTAACACAGCCGTTGTTTAGAAAGCGCCGCAGAGCGCCGTTCATGTTGCATTAAAATTTTAAAAGTGCACACAGTGAGCAAGAGGCGTGACATGTCCCCCTCTGCTGTCCTTCACAGGCTGAGGAAGGTGTGGCAGAGGAGGCAGTGCTCAGTGAAGGGGGGCATGCTAACCATCTCTCATGCCACGGTGAGTTACAAGACGCAAGCACACACACACACACACACGGATACGAACCCAACGACCCCCCTGAGTGTGCGGATCAAAAGGAAAACATCACACGGGAAGGTTGTGTTGGTGCTTTCTCAATCTGGAGGCTGGCAGAGTGCAACTGACATAGATAGGTTGTCATGGCAACCCAGTCATCACCTCCCTCCTCCTCCTCCTCTCTCCTCCTCCTCCTCCTCCTCCTCCTCCTCCTCCTCCTCCTCCCCTCCTGCCTGCCTGCTGCGCCTCAGTGACTCATCTCAGAGAGAGTGTGAGCGCTACTGTATCTGCTGGCACGTAGCGTCGTTAGCGGCGTCTCCTCTCTCTCTCTCTCTCTCTCCGTGCCGCAGCTGCAGCGCTCTGATGTTTTCCCTCCCGTGTGGATTCAGAAATCTGATTTGCTCTCCAACACCACTGTCCGTCTTCATGAGTTATAACCTCCCACTGAGTGATGAACAAAGACAAGAGCTTAGCACGATCAGGAAGTTTAAGCTAATTGTAGCAGAGCAGTGGCAGAGGCAATGACACAGAGGATTGAGTCCTGTGCAGTGTGTCCAGTGTTCATCAGACTGTCACTGTACTTTAAAATCATCAAATATCTTCATCTGAAGTAGTTTTGTTTTTGATTTAATGAATCTTTATTGATTTTTTTAGTGTACAAACACAGCAGGGACGACAGACAAAGAAAGATAAATTAAACAAAATAAAACAGTTCAAATAAATTTTATTTATACAGCATCAAATCAACAGAAGTTATCCATAGAGCAGGCTTAGACTGTACTCTTTATTATTTACAGATAATACAATAATAATAATAATAGTATTTTTATTGAATGTCGAGCAGGAAGCTCGACCAATCCCCGATCTAAGTGTACCCATGATCAAT
The DNA here is from genome assembly GCA_036365135.1 of Miichthys miiuy. Classification (NCBI taxonomy): domain Eukaryota; kingdom Metazoa; phylum Chordata; class Actinopteri; family Sciaenidae; genus Miichthys; species Miichthys miiuy. Next base: position 7,313,111 of record CM071618.1, read on the forward strand.
GAGAACCTGCAAGACCAGAAAGCAGAAAAACTGTGGAAGAAGCTCAGTTAGTAACGTGTTAATGTGGCATGAATGTGTACCTGGTAGTCTAGACCTATAGCAGCATCACCTGAGTCAGCTCTTAACTGTAAGCTCTGTCAAAAAACGAATGTCTCAAGCCGAGTCTTAAATGTGGAGAGGCTGTCTGAATCCAGAACCAGAACTGGGAGCTGGTTCCACAGAAGAGGAGCTTGAGTTTGTACCTATTTTCAAGAGCTAAGTAGCCAAATGTTCCACATGAGAAATAAAAGGCTGCCACACTGCATCAGATTTTACGATTGACCCCAGCAGTGTGTGTCTTATTTTTTTCTATTTAGAGGAAAAGGCATGAGCTGGTCACGCCTCCCATAAAGGGCTGAGTATGCCGTTTTTTTGGGGGGTGAGATCTTCTGAAGGTGCACCAAAAATTCAATAAAAGAGCAGACAAGTCAAACAAGAAGGCAAGAAGGACGCATGTAGCATGTCACAAGATCAAGAACCTCAGACAGTTCAGGATCTTGTCTTCATTATTTGTCCTTTTACCAGTTTATATTCAGAACTTTGGTTCTGTCTCGTGCTACATGCTTGAAAGCTATCAGTCCTCATATAAATGTAAATGTGACAGTTTTAGTCGCTCTCACAGTCGAGCAGAGGTTGGCACTCATGAGGCAGGGAGGATTCGCTCTGTCGGTGCGTGATGATCCTCTTTCTTTGGACGCAGATTTTATAGCTTCAGCGTGAACTGAACCGTCACACAGACGCTACCTCAAACATCTCCGTCTGGTTCGCCGACACTCCAACTTTCCTCAGCCTGTGTGGCAGCTGAACTCTCAGTGACTCTAGTTGACATGGCGGGTTGCCAGCAGGTCCAGACGAGCTCTGAGGCTCATCACAGCCTGTTAGCATTTCATTAGCACGTGCTTCGGCCCCTCCTCTCGCCTCGGCACTGGCAGGAGACGATGCTCGGTATACATATGCCAACTGGGCCCCGGTATTACAGCACATGGCTCAGCCGGCACAATCCAGTTTCTTTAAGAGGAGTCATCCTGTTTCTGTGAATATTCAGTTTTCTGGGGTTGAGTCTGTATTTTTCCTGTCTGGTCATTGTGAATCTGTTTTGTGCTTACAGTCCAACAGGCAGCCGGTCAAACTCAACCTGCTCACCTGTCAGGTCAAACCCAGCTCTGAGGACAGGAAGTGCTTCGATCTCATTTCTCGTAAGTTTCACACACTCATGCTTCAGGATGAGTCACGGTACTGCTACTCTTACCGAAACTGCTCATCATTACATTATTTAACTGGGCTGTCATTGCTTCTTTTGTCCTTTTAAACAAATTAATTAACATTTCTTTATTTTTTGTACTGTATATAAATCTACTTTATTGAGTACTTCAATAAATAGCTTGATTTTAACTCTGACGTCTCCATCGGTCCAAAGGAGGCCGTGTTTCTGAACGATGTTCAGATTATTCTCTGAGCATTTCAGATTAAATTTATGAACACATAAATATTTATATCTAAACAATCAGCCGGCTAATGGCTATGATTGGAGCCACAATAGATGAGCTACAACAGTTGAAAACTCTGTTTGTCTGTGTGTGGTTTACTTTAGCTAGATTTCATGCATAAATAAGACACGAGCGTTTATTTCTCTGTTGTTACAAAGAGAGAAGAGACGATCTCCTCTGCGTCACATTTATATAGTGTAGTATATCATATTTCTATAATATGTTAGAATTAAGTCATACAGTGATACTTCTTCAATACTCTTTACACACCTTTACACACACGTATTCATATTCATTACATTTCTATAGTGATACTTCTCAGTACCGATGTATGCACAAAAAAATGTCTTTTATCCAATTTCTTCATTTTATTTGATCTTTTATATCTAATGAGACACATGTAGCACCAGAAATGAAGTCAGTGTTTTGTTATAAACAGTTCAAACCACGTACGTGTCTCTCTCTCTCTGTTTCCGTCCACTTCAGTTGGTGAACTATGAATATCAAAGCTGTCTTCCATGTTTCCACAGAGCACGTCAAAACTATTTCACTATTTCAGATTGAAATCAGTATTAATCAGCAGTTTAATGGCCGTCAGACACTGACAGGTTGTGGATCAGTCTGTTGCTTGTCGTCTATCCTCTATACATGATGTAACAAAACGTCTTTCCATTGGTCAAGAAGGGAATAAGAGAAAAGTCAAAACCATCAGACAGCGATAATATAAACAATAACAACTTACCACACGTGTTAGTGTAAGAAAGAAACATGAACACGAGTATTTTTGGACTGCTTGTCCAGCAGGTATCACACAGACTGTGTATTTGAATAGTTTACTGTACTCTATCTCAGATAAGACATTTGCTTACTTCGTTTCTGTCCTCCACAGATAACCGGACATATCATTTCCAGGCTGAAGATGAACAAGAGTTTGTCATGTGAGTACTTCACTGTAACACAGACACTAAAAAAAAGAGTGTTTAGATACACACCTCTACCTAAATGTGGAGATTGTGTTAGATGTGTGTGTGAACTGATGGTTTTTATGAATGTCGGGTTGGTTCATGTCGTTGTCTTACAAGAGGACAGGAAGTGTTTTGCTTTGTGAACAGTGCAGAGACAGTTGACAGTGGAATTTGTGGTCTGCAGAAATTCAGGTCATTGTTGTTTCCCCACACATGCACTAAAACAGAATTGCACCCCACTGTCAGCTGTGCTAAAGCTTTTTCACTCTGACCGCACATTTTTTATGGTTTCATCTGCAAAAACAAAAGTAGTTGTATGTAAACAAACGTCTAAACGGCTAGCTCTCTTAGCTTGCTGGTTGTCGTGATGGCAGAAGGCTAATTTCTGTGTTGAGCGTTAGGAATAATTCTTCCAGCCGGAAGAGAGACAGATTTGTTTGTTTGCTGCTGAGCTCGAACCGAGACTAAAAACCCAATTTAAGGAATAATAATGGTGACAGACGTGCAGCTGGTCACATTTGCAGACATGCTTGGTGTATCATTGTTCCTGCTGGTTGTGTTGTATCACCATGATGCTGTCAATAACCCCAAGAAGCTGCTATTATGATTGGAGAGGTGAGATGGGACTTGTACCACCATTAAAACAACATTTCCCTCTTCCAGGCTTTTTTTTCCAAGAGATGACTTTCTTGGTAATATTGCACAATAATGTTTTTTTCTGATAAAAATGTTACTTTTTAATCATTTAAATGAAGATGTCAGGGCTGTCTGCCCCCCAAAATACATTGTTTTACTTGAAGGTGATGAGATTTTCTGATGGTTGAAGCAATATCAGATGCTCTTTGTGCTATATATTATAAAAAATCCCATTTTATCCAGCAAAACAAACTCAGTTTCATCTTTAAATTGCAGCCATGTAGAGGTATAAAGGAAGGAGAATAAACAAAACTACAAATAATTGCTAGCTTAATGATAAACAACAGCGTTGCGGGAAAAGCTTGAGCTCCGTTTCTGTTGAGAGAGGTCACATTTGGTTGTCCGGTGGTGTGTGTATTTGTGCTGAGCGTAACGGCTGTGAAACAATCAGGAAATAGCTTTTTATTTCTCTGATTAACCGACTTTATCGACGCCGGTGCTCCCTCACTCTCATTCACTGTCTAAGTTGCTGAACCACTGCTCGCTCCCTCTCAAACCATCGGACATAAACCAAATTAAACTTCTTCGTGTCTCTATTTTGCAGCATAAATTGTGAGTCAGACTCAGATTTAGAAGCTGGGTACATGAATTAAACAAAGTCAGAACACAACAGGTTAGAGTATCAGAGTTTAGTCCATGAATCCACCTGGATAGTCTCAGATTCGGAGACATTTCAGGCCGACTGTGGAGGTTTGACTGATCTGATCATCTCACTGGCAGCCTCAGTGTGGCGTTGGGCTGCATTTTTTCTTAAAGTTGGATCCGGTTAAACTTCTCAGCCACAGGTGCTGCAGTCAAAACGAAGTATTTCCACTCAAATGAATGAAAAAAAGGTGCATTTTTCACCACAGTGCCGGATTTGTCTGAATGCACCTTTAGCCAACCAGCAGCTGACTTTGTAGCTTCAATGGGAAAAAAAAATGTTAAACAACCCTGACGAAGCCATTGACGCTCACAGAAGGTTTTATAAGGGCGAAATACTTCAGACAAGAAACACCTCCTTGGCTTTTACTCTGAGGGTTTGTTTTACAAAAAGACGACAAAGTCTACAAAGAGCTGTCTTGAAATATCGAGCACAAAGAGCAGGAGGGTTAACAAGTTTAAATATATGCAGGAAGTGAGAAATTAGAAGCATTATCACACTTCTTTAAACACAAATAAACATGTTTCACTTCTTCTAAATTAAAAATTCATTCAAATAGCAAACAAATATCGACATTTATGCGTTTTTTAATGTTTGTTCTTTCTCATTTAATCGCACTGAATCTTCCTGATCTCGTCTGGACTAAAACACTCTTTGATTTCTGGCACTCTTGTTCTGGGTTTGCATGTCCTGACTCTGATGCCTCGCCGTGCTCGTGCCGCTCGGTTCAGTGCAGCTCGATCGCTCTCTATCTCCATGTACACGTCGTCCTTTGGGATCCAGGTTTCTGCTCCTCACTGCCGCCTTTGTCACGCACTTCCAGCAGCAGCAGCAGCAGCATTTACATGCTGAAACATTTAGTGTCTGTGAATTAAATTACCTTTTCTTTGTTCACACTTACAGATAAACTGAGACAGTCTCACACATTGGTTTATGTGCCCACTCCCTGTCTGGCCTCTGCCTTTGCAGACAGGGTTGAGTGACAATGACAGAGGAAGTGCTGACGTCAGCCTCATAAAGCCCAGTGTGTGTGTGTGTGTGTGTGTGTGTGTGTGTGTGTGTGTGTGTGTGAGGGCCAGTTCAGCAGATTGCACCGTGCAGTAAGCTGCAGGAAGCCATGTTTGAAAGGCAGCTGCAGCGTTTCCTGTCTGCGTGATTCTTAATGACCACAGTGTTGTGTGGGTGCATATGTGTGTGTGTGTGTGTGTGTGTGTTTAAACTTTTCAAAGTAAATTAATCTGCAGCACAAAAAAAGAGCAATGAGAAAATTTATCCTAAATGAAGACGCTTGAAGTTTTGAAGTTCTGTTATCGTCTCAGTAGTTCTGCGTACATCTTTTGTGCAGTTTATTCCTCTCATGTTTAATGAAGGGTGAACCTTTAAGCCAGTTATACAGAGAGTAGACTCTTGTCCTTTACAGCCAACAATGAATGACACATTTTTTATGATCTATTTATGATTTTTTTTAGAGCAGAAATTATTAGTCGATGGCAAATATTTATAGCAGTAATTCATGGTCATTCATTCAAGTAATGACAAACTTGGCCCGGGCCTCAGCCTCTCAAATGTGAACATTTAAACTGAATATATCTGTGTTTTTGGACTGTTGGCAAATGGAGTGGTTTGGTGCGGTGCTGTGGACGTTATACCAGACCGCTGTGGGGAATATGGAGCTGAGCCTGAAGCCAAAGCTCTTGACTTTCCAGTCCAAACCCTCACCTATGGGAACGTCTCGGGATCCTCCAGGAGGAGCTGGAATGTGTTGCAAGGGAGCAAAACCTGTTGCCACCACAACCTGACCCTGGATAAGGGAAAGAAAATGGATGAATGGATGAAAAATAATCATCAGCTGCAGCTACAGATTTTTCAGTTTTAGCTAACTGTCCTCATGTTTATCTCTTTAGTCAAACATCTGTGCTTTAAATAAAACACTGTGTCTTCTCCCGTGCAGCTGGATCTCGGTGCTGACCAACAGTAAGGAGGAGGCGTTGAACATGGCGTTTCGAGGCGAGCAGAGCAGCGGCGGCGAGGACGGTTTAGAGGACCTGACTAAGGCCATTATAGAAGACGTGCTGCGCATGCCGGGCAACGAAGTCTGCTGCGACTGCGGAGCTGCAGGTGTGTACTGCTGCTGTTTGTGCATCCGTATACATATACACATACACATACTCTTCCTGCTTTGTGCTTAGTCAACCTTCACCTTGTTACCGGAAAAGACAAACACTTCAGCAGTTTCTGATTTAACTGTTTTATTTCAAGGCGGAACACGTTTTTTTTTTTGATTCCTTTGCAATGTCACAGCAGCCCTGAACTCGCCGTCCTTCAGTGAGATGCTAACAGAACAAGCTACGCTGCAAATCCCCCAGCAGCCTTCAACAACAACTGTGTGTGTGTGTGTGTGTGTGAGCGTTGTTAGCATTCAGGACACAACCTGATCCTCCCCCGCATTAGGAAGCAAAGACTCAGCACTCAAGAGAGGCATACACACTCTCTGATGCTTCACACACACACATAGACATGCAAACACACTCTTCTGTCAACACTAACACACACACAGCAGCAGCTCGGAGCCCGCCCACCCGACCGACCGCCCGACCGACCGACCGTCGGGAGGGGAAAAAAAAACATTTCTGCGCTTTGAGAAACAACATCATTACATCACGTTGTTACATAAGTCGCACACGCTCAGTCGACCCGTGCAATCTGCAGCGAGGGGAGGTGATTCATCATGTCTGTACGCTTGTTGCCGCGTCCGCTCTCGTACACGGTTTCAGTAGTAACTCATGTTCCAGATGTGAGCCCTGTTTTCTTTATCCAATCACAGGCATCGCTCCGACAGGGTTTCCTGTCCTCGACGTATAAAATTAACTTCACGGTTGAAAGGTCGTTTAAATGACTTTCAAAAGGTCACCTCTCTGTTCTCTCTGCTCTGAGTAGATCTCGTTTGATATCCTCCCAGGATCTCCCTCTATACCACGCGGCTTTGCAGCTTTAGCATTAATCAGCTATAGAGGTCACTGTGCATCAACTCATCAGGCTTAACATGCACCCTGTGACCTATCACCGCCTCGCATCTGTTTATGAAAATATGCGTGTGTGTGTGACTGCCTTCTGCCTGTGTTTATGTGTGATGACTCATTGGTTTTTCGGGCTGGTGTACGCTCGTCAGATCCAGACCGAACGGCATCAATGAGCTCACAAGAAAACACAGCCGAGCTCGACGTTTTTTAAAGCTTAAATCTCCCAGAGTGCATCAGAGCATTGAGCGGCGATGCTGGTCAATCTGTGCGGTTTAGAGGGGTCGTAACTGTGACCTTTGCCTGGCAGGAGGTTACGCAATGGACTCCATCTTTGTGACGACGGACTGAAATGTTGATTTGTGGATAAAATCATCAACTGTGGTCGATAAATAAGCTTTGATTTAGGTATCCACTTCAATTAAAAGCAAGCTTGATGTGTCTCATCAACTGAAATCATGTTTTTGGTGAAATTATTTTATCATGACATCACGTGTCGGTTTGGAGTCGATGTGCAGACTCTTATTCACCAAAACATAATGAAGCTGCAGCATAACCCCTTAGAGAGGCCATAGATCTGTCCTGTTTGTGTTAAGGAACAGTGTAGTTTCTGATTGCAACCCCCTCGCCTTCGTAGCATGTAGTAGAAACTACGCCACCTTCTTTCTTTAGACATAAAACTAAAGAAATAAGACTCATTCTAAGGTAATAAAACCATAATGATTCTTTAAACATAGTTGTTCTTATTATTTTCCATTTCTGGCCCCTAAATCTGATACACTGGACCTTTAAGTGACTATTTGGTGTGTGATTGACGCAGAAAAACGACTTTACAAAGTGTTACATCCTGTCACAGCACAGTTATAAAGACAGAAAACTATCTTTAAACATTCATTGTGAGTGATTTGTGCCTCACAGGAGTAATAGCTTCTGTCAAGGCTCCACAAGTCCTACAATCATACAGGAATAAATCAAATGTAGAGACGCTGAAAATCCAATTTCTCTACTGACAGCCGCCTTAAAGGACTAGACTACAGCTCAGCCACACAAAATGTTTTAAACTGCTGAGAAGTTTCAGCATTTTTTTGTCTTCAGTTGACAGTAAAAATCAGAATGTGTTGAGTCGCAGAGATAATTTTGCAGATGATGTGGTTCTGTTTGGCTTCATCAGACTGTGACCTGGTTAGGATGAGAGTCAGCACCTCCAAGTCTGAGGCCGTGGTTCTGTGCTGGAAAATGGTGGAATGCTCACCTATAGTCAAGAACTTTAGGTAATCACCGAAAGAATGAGGTCGCGGATATAAGCAGCCGAAATGAGCTTCTTCAGCCGGATGGCGGGGCTCAGCCTTAGAGACAAAGTAAGGAGCTTGGACACCCGAGGGGAGCTCTTTCATGTTTAAAGGAGCCAGCTGAAGTGGTTCAAGTCCCCTGGGCATCTTCCTTTGGAGGTGTTTCGCCCATCTAGCTTGGGAAACGTCTCGGGATCCCTCAGGAGGAGCTGGAATACATTGCTGGGAAGAAGGACGTCGGGAATGCCGTTAAACTTGCTGCCACTGCGACCTGACCCCGGATAAGAGCAAGAAAATAGATGGATGGATGTGTTTAATGTTCTAGACATTTATTCACATGTTTTCTGGTGTTCCTGAACTATAATTTGGAGCTTTCAGTGTCACCTGATGCAACTTTAATCTAAATCTGCCATTTAATATTCAGTATAGGCTGAAACCTGACGCATTTGTACAACTTCTAATAGTTCTACCGGACCTACACCGTCTTTCCATCCACCCGTTATATCTATCTACATGCGGTAGATTATGTGTTTTAACACACTTGTATTATCTGTCTTTATAGATCCTAAATGGCTGTCCACCAATCTGGGGATCCTGACCTGCATCGAGTGCTCTGGCATCCACCGAGAGATGGGGGTCCACATCTCCCGTATCCAGTCGATGGAGCTTGACAAACTAGGAACATCAGAACTCTTGGTGAGTCGGAGAAACGGTCCATCGAGTGAATAAATAGTGTTTCTGAGGCAGCGGTGCACGCCCTTTACTATTTTTACCTCTGGTGACTTATTAGAAATAATGAAAGAGTGGTGGAAACACAGGAGATGTTGACTTTTTCTTCTTGCTCCCCCCAGCTGGCCAAGAACATAGGGAACAGTAGCTTCAACGAGATCATGGAGGGAAACCTTTCTTCCCCTTCACCAAAGCCCACTCCATCCAGCGACATGTGAGTACTCTCCGAGCTGGCTCCGAGTACTCTCCGAGCTGGCAGAAAACTCGATGTGTTTAATGTCCACGTCTCTCTGACTGCCTCTTCTCCCCACACAGGACGGTGAGGAAGGAGTTCATCAACGCTAAATATGTGGACCACAAGTACGCGAGGAAGACGTGCACGTCCGCGGCAGCTAAAATGATCGAGCTGTTTGAGGCGGTTCAGTCCAGGGATCTGCTGGCCCTCATTCAGGTCTACGCAGAGGGGGTGGAGCTGATGGAGCCGCTCCCAGAAGTGGGACAGGTGAGTTGATGGATGCATGGACAGAGCTCAGATGGTTAGATTCGCTCACTTGTCTCTGGTGGCGTCTAATCACGAAGATAGTTTTGGGTTTATTTGATTATTTCTCCGGGATTCACCATTTACGAAGCAACGTTAGCGTTCATGTTTCTGTCCACCTGGTGAATTTAAATCCGATATTCAACCTCCATGAGGTCTTTTTCTGGTCTCCACCAACTCCTAAGGGAAATATGAGGCAGCTCTTTACCTGCTAAATGCTCCACTCTGTTCACCACCTGCTGTTTGGTGCTTAGCAGGTAGTGTTCAGCAGGTTTTTTTTTTAGCTTTTTTTCAAGTTTGCATGTTCTCCCCGTGTCTGCGTGGGTTCTTCCCAGAGTTCAAAGACATGCACTTGATTGGTGACTTGTCCAGGGTGTACCCCGCCTCTCATCCTGTGTCAGCTGGGATTGACTCCAGCCCTCTGCGACCCTGATGAAGATGAAGCGGTTATTGAAAAAAGTTTTCAGTTGAACTCGCCCTTTAAAATGCATCTCTAACATGATTCGATGGCTCATCTTTAGGTTTAGTACGTTACCTGTAATCTCATGTCAGCCTCTGTCCATTACCTCCTCATACACGGCTGCAGTGTATTTCTATCACACACCATGATCTCATGTTATAAACCTCAGAAATGTCCCTCTGCTCAGTTAACCGCAGCGGTTCATCCTCATGTGAGGTTTGCTCCCAGCAGGACGGCCGACTCTGACACATTTCTACCAGTTGGTTGAATTATCTGGCGGGCAGAGATGGGTGTAACAGTTGGAAAATTTTGAGTCATGCGGACAACTTCACCAGCAGGTGGTGATATCCAGCAGCCTCACCACCACATCGCCAGGGCATCTCCATCTCATTTTAAGTTCATATTTACTCAGATGACGGCATATTCGTGTCTCTGCCTTTTTTATTCTCTCCGCTTTGGGCACAAATGAAAGTTAAATAACAGGCGGGTAGATGGTGACGATACAGGGCCGTAAACAACACGCGTGATCAGACTTAATCTGACATAAAGGGGTCAACGCAGACGTGGTGGTTCTCTAATGAAAAATTAACTGTACATCGCAGCGGCAGCGGCAGAATAAAAGAGGATATCAGTTGGTGACAGAGCGAGCTGCTGCTGCCTGACTCACCGATATCTGATCTGCTGTTGTCGGTATATCTGAATGGCTGCAGACAGCACAGTGACATCCACCCCACCCCCCAAACTCCGAGAGAAAGACAGGGATGCGTGACTAAACACAGCTCTTACTTTACGCTGCAGATGCCACCGAATTAACAGCACACATCCCTCCGTATGTTTTGTCCTTAATGCACAGAGACGAGTTAAAATTACTGCAAATCTCGGCTTCATCGCTGCTGAAATATTATTTTTAGGAGCCATTTTGTTTACTGCAGCTTGTTTAAATACTGAAAGAGATACAGAGAGAGAGAGAGAGGGAGAGAGAGAGAGAGAGAGAGAGATAGAGAGAGAGAGAGAATACAGAATGGATGCTGCCCAGGATTGTCTCACCGTGTCTTTGCTGTGTTTGATGGCCCCCTGCAGGAAGCCGGAGAGACAGCACTGCACTACTCTGTACGGACTGCTGACCAGACCTCGCTGCACTTGGTGGACTTCCTCGTGCAGAACAGGTACGTCTTTAAGAGCTCGGATAGAAATGCACAGGAGTGTATGAGTGTGTAAGAGTGTAACAGCTTTTTTTGATTGATTGAACATTTTTATTTCAACAAAGAAAACAGGTCAAACCTGAACACAAACTCAGTTATTAAATTCTCTTAAGCAGAACAAATCAAATCTTACATGTTCAAAAAGGAGTAGAAAGGAGTGTACACCTTTTTATTCCTTCCCCTTCTTATATTATTACTTTTATAGACCATCTCCTGTACGCCTATATACATATACACATACATAAATACATAAATTCACATATACGTGTATGTATGTACCCAAATGCACCACGCATATTTATAAATCATCCAAATTCTGTGTCTGTAAACCAAAACTAAACATCATCACTGTCCTTCCTCATTCGTATTTCTTCTTGAACTCAATAAAATTTAATTTTACTTCCTTTTTTTTCACAGTTAAACTCCACATATTGAAATACACACCCCCCTCATGGTTGTACGAAAGCAAAGATTGTAACTACCCTCCTTTTCACAAAGCTTTACCTGGAACAAAATAATTTTATTTACTTTATACATTATTTTCACTGTGTTAAACTCTACAAGATCCACCAACATCAAGATATTTAACCTTTTTTTGCAGTACACATAGAAGGTGTAGGTTGCTTTTATACGTGTTACCCCAATAGAGAACAAAAAACAATATACAGCACTTGTTTTGACAGCCGTCACAGCTTTACTTGTGCGTATTTTATAAGTCACATAAAAAATCAATCTGAACTTCATCCATCATCACTTGTACTTGAGTGTTTATTTTATAATTACCAAACAACATAATCTTTGTTTTGTCCACATTTAATGATAACGTATTTATATCAAACTACTTTTCTCATTTCTCTCTGCTGTAAATCCTCCCCAGAACTAAAAATATCAGTATCATCCACAAATAAAACAAAATCTTTGAGACTCTGCGTATGTCGTTTATATAGAGAATTAACAATACTGATCCCTGAGGTACTCCGTAAGTGATTTGGACTTTAGCCAATTCAGCACAACCCCCCTGATACCAAACCTTTCCAATTTTTAAATAGTCTGTAGTATCAAAAGATGATTTTAAATCTAAAAATACTCCCGCTGCATACCTTTTATTTATCAATACAATTAGTAATTTCCTCTATTATATCTATTAGCACCATGCATTGATCTGTTCGATCTAAAACCAAAAGTAAAAGAAACAGGCGTCACCGTTTTTATACTTTTCATACGAGTTAAACGGCTGTGAAAAGGTTTTAAAACACAGTTATGTTATTTTCAGCCTCAGATCTGATCTGTGTGTCCGTGTCTTGCTCTGTGCTTTCGGCCTGTAAAGTAAAGCAGTCGAAGTGCAGAGGAAAAGCTTAGCGCTGCACAGCTCAGCTCAGCTCAGCTCACATTCCCCACAAGGCAAACAGAAATGGGTCAAGCACTTTTTTCTTCCCGGCTTTAATTTATTCGTCTCTTTTCAATTGTTTACCCACCACTGCTCCCACTGCACACACACACACACACACACACACAGCCTCCACAGAAACAAGTGGGACCGTGTCATTAATTAATAGCAGTAGCTCTTTATCGTGATTATTCACCTGCTGTAGCATCAAGTTGGTTTTGCAAAAATCTCTTTCCGAGCTCCTTTTTCTCATAAAATCTTGGGTCATAGCACATTAACCTGAAGCTGCAGGACTGTGGAAAACACCCTCAGGCTTGTGACCTGTGTCCTTACTCTGTGTGTATTTGTGTGTGTGTGTGTTTTCTCCCAGCGGTAACCTGGATAAGCAGACAGAGTGGGGGAACACTGCCCTGCATTACTGCTGCATGTACGAAAAGCCCGAGTGCCTCAAGTTACTCCTGAGGGGCAAGCCGGCTACTGATATCAGTGAGTCACACGTCGAGGCTCATCCTCCTCGTTAAAGTCATCCACGCGAAAGTATCACACTCCTTTTTAACTGTTGATCATCCCTCCGCTCCTTTTCAGCCAATCAGAACGGAGAGACTGCGCTGGATGTTGCCAGGCGACTGAGGAACATTCAGTGCGAGGAGGCAGTAAGTACAGCTGGTGATTTTTTTTTTTTGGACGTGACGTCCGATTTTTAAGGGTCCAAAAGAACAAATAAATCCCGAAACAAACCCACAGCGAGTCGGACAAATTAAAGGAAAGGTTGTGGAGTGATTTCTGTGGGTGATTAAACATTTGTTGACGAGTTATTGGGCAGATTAATCAGGACACTAGATGGCAGTCAAAGGTTTGTCTGCAGCCGTGGGCAGACAGTGACAGCAGAGCAGAAGTAATTGTTGATGTATGTTCATTATTAACGCTAACGTGAGCGTGTCGGCACAAAAAAAAGACATTTTATATGCTGCTTAACATCCGTAATAAATAAATAAATAAATGTGTATTAATGTAATTTAATTGTGCCTTCCTTTGTTGAGCTTCTTTATCTTGTTGCTGTTGGTTTGTAATGGAAAGGATTAGCAGCTATTTATTATGTGTAGACTGATGAACGTGTGTGTTTGTTTGTGTGTTTGTGTGTGTGTGCATTAGCTCGTGCAGGCTGCGGAGGGGAAGTTCAACCCTCACATCCATGTGGAGTACGAGTGGAGCCTCAGACTGGAGGAGATGGACGAGAGCGACGACGACCTCGATGATAAGGTTCGAAAAAGAACATCGTGTTCCCTCGTTTGAGCTTCAATGAGCGCAATTATCATTATCCTCGCTCATCATCGTGTTGCTGCTGTTCACACAACATCGTGACATCATTTTATTTAGTAATTTTCTTATTTCTTGTGCCTCGGTTAGAAGAAACATTTTTGTTTGCTTGTTTGTGTTACGTCCAAGCTCGCGAGGGGGAAAGGAAGCAACATAAACCAGCTGTGTTTGGTTATTTATTTCTTGAAGTTCAGATTCATTATACAACAAAAAGAGGTGAGGTAAACTGCAAAGAGTGAGCAGATGCCGTTCAAACCAACAAAATAAATATAACCAAAATGGATTTCTAAAAATCAGAGTCTAAATATCAAAACGAGGAAGACAAACTTCACTGTCTAAACTGTTTTCCAGTAAACAGCACCCCTAAATCTAGTGCCTCTAACAAAAATATTCCTCAGTGAGTACAAATCAGTAAAATAACCAACAAGTTCACCCAATGGTTGGGTGCCGCTCCAATCGTGGTCCTTAAGACATTGGGATGCAACCAAACACCGAGATTTATTCACGTTCTTGCCGAGAGTTACTTATCTGAAGCCAGCTGGTTAGCTTAGCTTAGAATAGGAAACAGGGGAAACAGTTAGCTCAGTAAAGTGTAAACACAGCTGAGTGAGGTCAAACTATACTTTAACACTCTGGTTGATCACAGAAGCATTTAACAGGACCACAGATGGTTGAAGCATCTTAGCATCTCAGCCCTGTGAGCCTCCTGGTCTCAGCTGTCCTCTTGTCGCTCTCCAGCCCAGTCCCATCAAGAAGGACCGCTCCCCGAGGCCTCAGAGCTTCTGCCACTCCTCCAGCCTCTCACCCCATGACAAGCTCTCCCTGCCGGGCTTCATCAGCCAACGGGACAAACAGCAGCGTCTGTCCTACAGCGCCTTCACCAACCAGATGTACAGCGCCTCCACCGACCTCACCTCCTCCCCCGTGGCCGACGGGCCGCCGTTGCCACCGAGGAACCAGGGCAAAGGTCAGACCTGACTGCTCCGAGCGCTTCCATCCACAGTTTGAACAATCTGTAGCTCAGTCAGGAGATCGTATTCTGCTAATAACTGTTGTGCAAATGTCAGCCTGTTAAAGATGTCTGTATGCTGAACTGTGTCTCCTGTAGGAGGAAGATAACTGTACTTTTATTACGTCTGTTAATGTCTGATTATATCCAGAGCAGGATTAGCTGCAGAGGAACGCTTCATAATCACTTTTCTGGAAAGTTTCTTCTTTGCACTGTCAGTCAGTTGACGCACATTTACACACCCGGCACAGGAATGCAATTTGTCAACAGATCAGAGGGCGGGATGCAGGTGTCATTAAGACTGCTTACACAGTAAACCTACAGGAAAACACGGCTGCAGTAGAGGGCAGGGCGGCGACGATTAGTCAGGCTGGATACACACACTCCATCATTAGCCTGGACACTACATACATACATACATACACGCTGTGGGCGTGCTGTCTCTGCAGTACCAGAATTAAAAAATAACAGTCCTCCTTCTGTGGAGGGGTTTAAAACACTAACGTCACCGCTTTGATTCAAAACATCACAACAGCTCACACAGCGAAACATCCATCGCAAGGAGTCATTTTAATCCGTTATCGAGCATTTAAATCTTATTTTTGTGTGAAACTTCACCTGTTTCCAGTGAGAGTGTTTCATCTGACCCCCGTCACTACGCCTCTTCTCTTCTCACTAACGAACTAACAACTCTAACTCCTTCTCCACAAGTTCAGTGTTTTTAAGTGACTCGCTTTAACACGACAAAAAAAAATGGTTAAAAGTCTGAAGGTGAAGAGGCAGAAGCTGCATGTAGAAGACATGGAAATAAAGAAACCACATTATACTTGTACAGCAGCGTAGAGCCTGTTAGTATTCTGATACTGTGTATAATAAATTATAAAAGAAAGTGTATTAAAATGTTATTTTGTCCAAATATAACCCTGTTGACACTAACTGCAGAAAAACATACATGGCCAAACGTCACAGATGCTTCTGATTTTTGGTTGGTGGAGTATAAACGTCCTCAAAAGCTCAAAGCTCGTTAGCCGGGCAGGTTAGAAAGGATAAACACACATTTTGTTTACAATTTCTGCTCCTGTATTTGTATCTGCACACCGCGTCTGTATCACTGACAGCGTAAAGAATGGATGCCGTATCCGTGACGTCATCCACAGGTTTCTGAAGAGCTCAGAGATGCCACCATATTTGTAGTCCTGCCTCTTCCACCTCCCGGCTAATCTGAAAATCGTGAATCATGCGGTGAAATCCAAAACCGTGACAGCCGTTATCGCGGAGACGGGTTTAGCCAGCGGTCATTTAACTCTTTTCCACTCCAGGAACTCTTCAAGGAACCTTTCAAGGAACTCAGGAAACTGTTTCAGTAACTTCAATGATTAAAAAAACGCTGGAAACGAGTGAATTTATTCCAAAATAAGATTAAAAGCCTGAATAAGAGGCTATAAAATGACACATAAACATATAGACTAACACGCTAACTCTTCAGAGGCTTCAGATTAGCAGCTCTCTCTCTCTCTCTCTCTCTCTTTCGGCGGGTGCTGACGAGCTCGCCGGTGGCGGCCAGCTTTTCTCGCCATTTTTTCCTCCTTTTTTCTTTCTTTTTTTCCTCTTTTATTTTTCTTCCTTCGTTGCTTGATAAGATTTCATCTTGTTATTTTACAGCGGTGTGGGAGCAGCCTCTCTCTAAGACTTGACATACTGTAGATTGTCTCCCACACTCCTCCTCATCTCGCTCTCTTTTCTTTCTCTTTTTTTGTTTCTCTTATTCTTTTCAGCTCCACACTTGGCATTCCTTGGCTCTCATTCGCACTACGCCACACTGGCTGGCACTCGACCATACATCAGTGAATATCCTGTTTTTACGTTCTCCCCTCTTTTTTTTTTTTTTTACTCGGCTGTGAGCCCCCATATACAGTTTTTTATCCCTTCCTTTACAGCTCAGATTCACAGGGTGGTGGTGTGTTTGTTTAAGAAAACAATGGGACCACGTAGGCAAGCAAAGTCTCCGCTTAAATATGTCTTGCCTACGTGAATTTTAATCTTCCTTGAATCATTATCTCACCATCCTTGAGCTGTAAACTCTTAATCACAGCTGATTCCTCTCTGGCTGAGCTCTCTATTAGCTACTTTCACCCTACTTTCTCTATTTTAGTGACCAATGAGTGCTTCGGAGTCCCAAATTCACACTAAAAATGTTCCCACACCCCAAATCGTGAAGTCCTTTTTCATTATTTCCGGACATTTCTGTTTTATATTTGTTGTTTTCCTTTGTGTCTCCGCATTTTGTCCTTCAGCTCTTCCTCTCCTCTCCTCGTCATCCTCTCTTTTACCTTCTCTGGGGGTTTTTTATGGGGATATTAACAGAATAACTTTTGGGGGGACCTCATCACCTCATGTGTTTTATGTATCGCTCCTCCAGCTCCTCCCCCATCTGGCCCTCCCTCTACACTCACACCAGGAGGCAGCTCCACCCTGTCCAAGAAGAGGCCTCCGCCCCCACCTCCTGGACACAAACGCACCCTGTCTGACCCACCCAGCCCGCTCTCTCACAGTCCACACAGTAAAGGGGGCTTAACTGGGGGTGAGACTCAAAGCACACGTGTTGAAAACAGCCGGGCGGGTTTCACTCAGACAGTCTGAGGCTTGAATATTATGATTGTCCAAAACTGCAGGGTTGTTTTCTTTTTTAGTAGTCGTGCATTAAAATAGAAAAAAACATCTTAACTCAAGGTTCACCTACTGGAGAACACTCTGCGAACGAGAGGTCCAGAAAAAGCTCGTAAGAGGCCCTTGAGTTAAGATTTTTATCAATGTTAAAATTTTAAGTTTCATGTTCAGAAGTTTAAAGATGTTTTACAAGTTTGAGGGTTTTAAACAGACGAGTAGGCGGCTTTTTATGTCTCTGTGTGCGGTTTGAAAGTATGAGTACATGCAGGGCTGCAACTCCAGTTATTTTTATTATGAATTTATCTGGTGGTGATTAATCGATTGATCATTCAGTGGAGCAGCTTTACATAGACAACTTAATGAACATACAAATAAATAAACAATACGAGTGGAAGAGTCTGTAAATAATGTGATAAATAAACTTACTGAGTACAAAAAAAGACATAAAGGTAAGATTATACGAAAACAGATAAAACACCAACAGTGTACAGAGCATTTAGCAGTCGGATCACAGAGGGAATGAACGATTCACAGCTCAGGTTCGTTTGACAAGCAGGTGAAGCGTAACGTCGCCCTGATGGCAACAGCAAGAAGCCAAAATACTCGAGGATTTGTTGTTTACCAAAAGAAATAAGATCTCTGCTTCACTCAGTCATCTTAGGACAGTTTCAATTAGAATTAAAACTTAATAATTAGAAATAAAATAAAAAGAAATTTTTGCTTCTAAACATCAAAATATTTGCTGATTAGTTTTCTGTCGCGTCACTAACTGAGCTCATGGTCTATGTGGAGCTTCTCTGAAATGTGGAAACAGTTAAACTTCTCCAAAGATCGATGGCTGTTACTAAATTTCACTGTTAAACAAGCGAGATCTCCACCTGCTTTTTAAAATACACAGTCGTGGTGGGTTAGGCTGCCTTCAGACAGGATCCACTGGAGCGAAAACACGGGTTTGAGGAGCTGTTTATCCGATAAACATTCAAAAATTAAGATCAACATACTTTCAAACTGCACAAAGAGACTTCCACGGTCAGTTTCTAAAACATTAAAGCAGTAATTTGTTTAACTCTGGCTGATGTAGACTAAAAATAAAACATGTTGTAACCACCACGTGGAGACAGAAGACCTGCAGTCTTCGTGTCCCTTCTGTATATTTTGGGGATATTTTTACTGTTGTTTTATCATTTGTCCTCTGTGGTGTTTTTTCTGTGTTGCACGTTACAAAAACACCCAGCCGCTAATTAAAAGATGACACTTTATTGCACAACCTCAGTTTCCAAACAACACAGGGCTCATGGAAAGCTCAGCCAGACGACGCCTCCCTCATTGTTTTTTTAACCATCACAGCATGTTTAATTTATTTCCACATTTATAACAAATTAATCCCTCGTTTAAAGCTCCATTACAGTGTCGAATAATCTGTTGTGTCGTCGTCAATGTCAATATTTTAGGAAGCGACTCCACCCCACCTCCTGTCAGCAAGATGTCTCCGGTTTCTAACAAGTTTGAAGGAATTCCTCAGCAGCAAAGGTACCAAGAATAACGGTGAAAATTGAAGCTTAACTGACTTAAAAATTATTGATTACTCTGTTTTTTATTTAACTTGATGTGAAATCTTTTCCCAGCACTACTTCAAGCAACACGAAGTCTACACTTGGTCCAAGGGTTCTTCCCAAACTACCTCAAAAAGGTAAAAGTCGGTCCAGTTTATTTAAATCGAAGCTGTTGAAGTGAAGACGTTATTAACTCTACGCTGCTCCCTCTCTCTCTCTGCAGTGGCATTGCGGAAGATTGACACCATACACCACCCGTCTATGGATAAGCCCAGCCATCCTCCAGAGGTCTTCCAGAAGTCACCGCCGGCGACCGACACCCCGCAGAAGGCTCCACTGGTGGAGAGGCCTCAGCTCGGCGACCTGCCCCCTAAACCGCAGCCGTCTGAACTTCCTCCCAAACCCGGTGAACTTCCTCCGAAGCCGCAGCTCTCCGACCTCCCTCCTAAACCTCAGCTGGGAGACCTCCCGCCCAAACCCCAGCTCAAAGACCTGCCTCCCAAGCCTCAGCTCTCAGACATCCCCCCAAAACCTGGAACAGCCGAGTCCACTCCCAGGCCGCCTCCCAGTGAGGTGCAAAGGCCTCAAACGCAACCTCCACCTCCACCACAAACTCAACCTCAGCCTCAGCCTCAACCGCAGCCTCAAGACTCACCGTCACCTAATCAGCAGGCAAACATCGGGACGCCCCCGCAACAAGCTGCTGAAGACACCAATGGGACCCCAACAGGGACTGCGGAGACACCGGTGCCCCTGCCGAGGAAGATCAACACGGTATGAACGTTTATTATACAACTAGGTTTGACTGCTGAACTACTATATTTTTACATAAGTACATGAACTTGTTTTGTACTCGTCGATGTCTTTTACGACTATATTATTGATTAGTCTTTCAAAACTGAATTTTTGGGGCTGATTTAGGGTCGTTGTGCCATTCAGTTGTTTTAAGTTTTAATTGTGTCACTCAAAAGGTCATAGGTTTTAATCTACACTGGCCCAAGAGGGTACAGCATCCCTGTTTATGCACAAACATTTCCTGTGTAGTGTTGCGTAGTTTCTCAGCCGGGCGGCAGGGAAAGATCGACACCAAACTAAATGAAAGTTTGATGACCGTTTTGTTATTTGTGTTTCAGGGGAAGAGCAAAGCTCGTCGGGTGAAGACGATCTACGACTGCCAGGCTGACAACGACGACGAGCTGACTTTCGTTGAAGGAGAGGTGATCATAGTTACAGGAGAAGAGGACCAGGAGTGGTGGGTGAGTTCGGGCTTCAATACTAAACTCTCCAGGAATCCTGATCCACTTCACTGAATGCCACATTATATTCTTTTTTCCCCTCACGCTCACTCTCTTTACCCTCTTTATCCCTCCAGATCGGGCACATTGAAGGAGACCCGGATAGAAAAGGGGTGTTCCCCATGTCTTTTGTGCACATCCTGAGTGACTGACAGCCAGAAAGACTTGCACTACGCCTCTCCCTTAATTGGGAGATCCTGTAAATAGCTATCATAACAACAACCCCCTTGTCACATGACAAGTGTCCTAAAGATAAAAAAAAAACCAAGAAGAAGAAACCCAAGAAGGCTCATCTAGCCATGGATGCTTCATCCATGCTGTACAAAGAATGTGTGTATTCTTCCTTTACCAGTATTATCTTAACCCTATAGCACGGCTGTGACGAAGCCACTCTCAAAAAACCCTAGCACTTACCTAAAAGTCTATGTTTATGCTGTTACTGTGTATATATGTATGTAAATATATATATTTGTGTGTGAGTGTATATACATGTTTTATTGTACAAAACATGTACCATTGCTCGCTCTCTCTCTCTCTCTCTCTCTCTCTGCCTGTCAGACGAAGCATCAGGGCGGTAGAGTTTGAATTTTATCTGTATTAATTTTACCAGCCCTCAAGAAGAAGATAGAAGTAATTATCAGCTTATATTTCTGGACAAATGAGAAAAAGGAATGTGAAATAGGTCATGTCACTATTTGTGTCTTGCATCCCTGTTTACCACCAGAACCGAAGAGGCAGGAGTCTCTGATCACTGATCCCCTCGAGATGAAAAGACTTTCATTAAATGTACTCCTTGTTCTTGCTTGCTTTGTGTGTACACGTATTATGGTTGTTTTACAGTATAGAAACCTGCTGCTACTGTGTGGTGGAATATCAAAGCCTGTGGTGGTTCACTGTAGGTCACTAATTTACTCCTTGTTACACTGTTCACTGTACGTATGCTCTGTGTGTGAACTCAAAAAAAAAAAAAAAGACGCCATCTCCACAGTCCTTTTTTTTTTTTTGGACCATTTTCTGTGCATGGTGTAACAATGACTGGAATTGAGTGGAGTGCTGCATTCAAAGACGCTCACCTCAGGGTTTGAAGAGCCACTATTAATCAAAAGCAGGACTACACAAAAAGAGGTATCCTGTTTGTTAAAGCCACTATTAACGACAACTACGAGAGGACATCTTAGCAATAACTTGATTTTCTGACAGGCTAGAAGTTTCACATTAACCTGTGTTCACACTTCAGTGTCTTGTAAAAAAAAAAAAAAAAAAAAAAACCCACAAAAAAAAAAACCTCATGAGCTTGAAAAAGTTTTTAAGTTGGAGTCATGTAATATCATTCCATGTTACTGCTACCTTCAGTACATTTCCAGGTTTGCCTGTGAGCCAGAGATGTCTTTTAGAAGTGGACTTTGTAACAAAAAAGGCTGGACAGCCAATGTATTTTCACCCAGTCCTCACTGACTTGCAGTTCTTCCCATGTTAAGGAACAAAACCCATCAAACCCATTGTATCATTAAAAGTGCTGTACTTCAACACACTGAGTCTGATCTTTTTTTTTTGCTCTGTAGCTTCGATGACGTGTTGTTTCCAGATCTGTTTGTGACTCAGAAACTCTGACACTCGAGGG
This sequence comes from Miichthys miiuy, assembly GCA_036365135.1. Classification (NCBI taxonomy): domain Eukaryota; kingdom Metazoa; phylum Chordata; class Actinopteri; family Sciaenidae; genus Miichthys; species Miichthys miiuy. The sequence goes on from CM071618.1 coordinate 7,335,025, forward strand.
AAAAGCAGTGTTGCAAGAGTTTAAGAAATGTGCTTACTCACAATCTGGAGGAGAGTTTATCTCAATGTCAAAGCCTGTAAAGTATTTAAAGTTAAATATAACCAAAGCCAAGCAGGGGTTTAAATTTTGAGGTAAGCCACGTTATTCTTTAAAATAAATCTATTCATTTAAAATGGGAAATGTTGCATTTTTTTAATCCACTACATTTGCTTTAAAACGTAAACAGACTAAACTACCCAACAGTATGAACCAAATGTGGAATAAGTAAATACAAACTTTTAATACTGCAGACATGTTGAGCCAGTACTTGTGTACTAAATGCAGGATTTTCTCTTCCATGGAGTATTTCATAGTATAATAATGCTATTTTATTTGATATTTCTTCACCCACTGCATCTGTCATTTAATATACACCCTTAAAAAAATTGAGCTACAACCTCAAGTGGTTCTTCGTGGGAACTTTTTATCTATTAAGAATTTAGTGTAAATATTTGAGTTTGTTCAAGGTGCAATAAATAATTTGAATGTAACATTTGGTAAGTCACTTAATTCCTTAAAGTTATTACTTTTATATAAAAGGTTACATTACTAATTGTTCTACAGATGTAGATGTAGTTAGTGTTTAATTCAAAATGGCACCACAATATTTTCTACACAACCACACTTCAGTCAATAGATGTAGGCAGCCATGTGTACTTCAGGTTCATAAAAAAAAAGGCTGTTTAAGGTGTTCAAACGGTCCCTTTGTTGGGTTTTAATCAAAACCAGGTCACATTGCTGCAAAGGGTCAACTTAAACACTGTAAATGGTGGTCCTAGCTCTGCCCAGGCTAACAAAATACACCCAACAGTACATCAAGCAGCACACCAATTGACATTTTGTAAAGACTGAGTTTTTTCTGGAGTAGTTTCCAACTGCTTAGATCCCAAGAAGTTGAACAGATCCAGGTTTACGCTCTGAGCTACGCTAAACAGCTGCTCATTAACATACGGCCTTCTACTTCCCAAAGTAGTATCAAAAACTTTGGGAAGTAGTAGATGTTTGGAAAGTTTTATCAAACTTTCCAAACATGTTGAAAGTATTTCAAAACCGTCTAACATTAACTACAAAATTTAAAAATCAAGACAAAGTTCTTCCTCAAATAATTGTTTATTTTGTTTTCTCAACAATTTACATTTTAACCAAAGTTTTTCGCCAACTCTACAGCATCTTCTTGGATTTAACATTAACACAGGAATAGTCACTTTTAAAGACAACAAATACTTTTGTGTCACAACACAAATTTCATCTTACAAAATAAAACTTTACAGCAGTCATACCAGAATACTGGTAAATGAAAACAAACTTATTTACACACTTGGGCTTTAAGTTTTGACCCTTGGTCTTTCTCCACGGACTTGATGACACCTACAGCAACTGTCTGCTTCAGGTCTCTGGCAGCAAAGCGACCTAGAAGCACAACAATGTTAATTGTCAAACATGGGTGAGATTCATTAGACAAGAACATTAGACTCAAGTGGACATACCTAAAGGAGGGTATGTGAAGAAGCTCTCCACACACATGGGCTTGATGGGAACCAGTTTGATGGTAGCAGCATCTCCAGACATCAGTACCTGTGGATGGTCCTCCAGTTTCTTGCCTGTACGGCGGTCAACCTTCTCCTTCAGCTCAGCAAAGCGACAGGTCACGTGGGCGGTGTGACAGTCCAGGACGGGAGAGTATCCCGCTTTGACCTTCCCTGGATGGTTCAGGATGATCACCTAAAGACATGAAAATCATCAGAACAAGCAGCAATAAACTGAGTTTCAACTTTGACCTCATTCAACCAACCTGAGCTTCAAAGCTGCTGACGTCCGATGGAGGATCCTGCTGGGCATTGCCGGCCACATCCCCACGCCGCAGGTTCTTGACCGACACGTTCTTAATGTTGAAGCCAACATTGTGCCCCGGCAGAGCAGTCTGCAGCCCCTGGTGGTGCATCTCAATGGACTTCACCTCAGCAGTGAGCTTGGCAGGCGAGAACACCAAGGTCATGCCAGGTTTGAGGACACCGGTTTCAATCTTGCCTACTGGGACTGTTCCAACTCCTGAAAAGATGAACACAAGCATTGAAACTGCTTACCCTGCTCTAATCTGCTGCACACCTGTACCTCATTTTCCTGATTGGACCTAATTCACAAGCTTGCAAACAAATGACATGGTAGTGATTAAAATCAACTTCGGACATCATTTCTAACCTCCAATTTTGTAGACATCCTGCAGAGGTAATCGTAGGGGCTTGTTGATGGTGCGCACTGGGGGTTGAATCGAGTCCAGGACTTCTAGCAGAGTTCTCCCGCTTGCATTCCCTTCCCGTCGTCTGGCTTTCCAGCCTTGGAACCAAGGCATCTGTAGAACAGATACTTTTATTCAAGGTGTTGCATGTCCTTAAGGATACTTAAACACTAAAAATCATTACCTTCTGAGTTGCGGTGATCATGTTCTCTCCAGTCCAACCAGAAATCGGAACAAAGGGGACGGTCAACGCGTCATAGCCGATCTTCTTGAGGAACCCGCTCACGCCTCGCACCACTTCGTCGAAGCGTTTCTGGCTGTACGGCGGTTCAGTCAGATCCATCTTGTTCACACAGACGATGATTTGCTTGACGCCCAGAGTGTAAGCGAGTAAGGCATGCTCTCTGGTCTGACCACTTCTCGACACACCAGCCTCATATTCTCCTTTAGCTGCAGAGACCACCAGGAGAGCAACATCTGCCTGAAATGACATTATAGTTTAACAAACATTTCAGCATACAGAAAGTGATTCACAAACATGCCTCTTACCTGTGAAGTCCCTGTTATCATGTTCTTAATGAAGTCACGGTGACCAGGGGCATCAATTATGGTCATGGTGTATTTCTGAGTGTTAAATTTCAGCAGTGTGATATCGATGGTGATTCCTCGCTCGCGTTCTGCTTTCAGCTTGTCCAACACCCACGCGAATTTGAAGGAACTCTTCCCCATCTGTAAAGTCAAACGGGTCTTACAAATATGCTTTAACATTTTGAGTTTTACAGCAGGGTTTTCTTCCTCACCTGTGCTGCAGCTTTCTCAAACTTCTCCAGTTTTCTTTGGTCAATGCCGCCACATTTGTAGACCAGATGGCCAGTGGTGGTTGACTTTCCACTGTCGACATGACCGATGATCACCAGATTAACATGAGTCTTCTCCTTTCCCATGGTCGAAGGTGGGTTTGCAGAGTAAACTGTAAGCTTTTGAGTTGAAACAACCACGTTCTCTCTTCTAAACTCTTCTATCAAATGGATCTGACCAGCCTCTATGGACTGACTTTATAAGCTCCACTTGGACCATGCAGCACACATAATTAAAGACAGGTGTTCTGCTTAATTAAGGTTGATTGGTGGGAAGCCTGTTGCCGGTAAAAGCTGAACTTTGTTGAGAATGTGACACCAAGATTATTAAATGCTGCAAAGCTAAAATAAGTCCCTACAAATGTGTTTTTAACAGTAGTGTGGATTAAAGCTTGATCTTTCATCCATGTGTAGAAACAGGCTAGAGCTCACTTAATGAAACCACTCATTACAACCAGGTGTGTATATGTATAGCAAAGATACTATGAGTGGCCATGAATTGTGAAAGGAAAACTAACCACTAATATTAAAGAGATGTTGTTGTGTGTTCCTGTGCCTATAAAACAGGAAAATGAGAAGAGCCCTACTGTGACCGGCAGACCAACAATTTGTTTACAGCTTTCTAAATTTAGAAAGTACATTTTCTTGTGTTGTAGTTAATATTGAAAAGAGATAAATCGTGCTCTTGTTGCAGGAGATGTTAAGTTTAAATGTACCTGTGCCTATTCATTTCAAATGATAATGTTTATTATGTCCTGACCCTATCATTAGCTGCATGCACGCACACAGTGTAGATCAGTAGGTGGTATTTTATTTTACGTCCATGTGTTTATAAAAATGTTGCTTCTAGTATCGCAAGTGCAACACTTTTTTTTTACCAGCATTTACTAACTACAAACTCTTATATTTCTTTATTTCATAATACAGATTTCCTATTTTGCTTTTAAACATTTTAAATATATGGTTTGAAGCAGGAATGCTCTATGCCACTGGTTCTTGAAAAACGGTATGTGTACCACTGGTGATATGCGACCTCCCTATAGTGGTACTTGGAAGAATCTCTGATTTAATTTATAAAACAGATTATACTATCAAAATACTAATACAAAGTCGTGTAAAATGATCCTGGGTTGTTTAAAGTGACTCTGGGTTCAAATCATTGACAGTATAAAGAATGGACGGCGTATCCGTGATGTTACCACAGGTTTGTGAAAAGGTGTTTTGAAGCCGAGTGTGGTGGCGTTGGCTGCCACCATCTTGAACAGCAAGCCTGAGGCGGGCTGAATGATGCCTGGTTGCTCAAAGAAGCCATCTATAATGGCACCCACCTGTCAATCAGTGAAGTGGCCCTGCTGTTAATTATGTATAACTTTAAGCCTTAATATAATTTGAACAAGTGAGTTATATAAAAAAATACCCTCAGTACAGTTGTCACAAATAGGGAAATTAGCTATAAAGACCAAAACTGTTTTTTGTACCAGGCTGTAAACATGTTTATTTCTGCTGTGAAGTTTGACATTTTAACATGAGGACTTATGGAGACTGACTCACACTGGAGCCAGCCTCAAGTGGACGTTTGAGGGCCACCTAGAGCTCATTTAAGGTTTATATTAGCCTTGTGCACAAGGAGTTAAAGGTAGACTGAATAACCCCTGGACAACTGGTTCAATAACAGTCTACCCAGTAGGTTTAATAACATATTTAAAGCCACTGAATCTACCAAAACGATGGTTATAAGGTCAGTTATAGGTCCTAATTAAAGCAGCAATGAGACATAGTAATAGGCTAGGTTAGTGGTGGTAATCTGGTTCAAGTAAGTGAGAGAGGGAAGTAGCCCCTCCGTAATTAAAAGTTTAGCCCTTTAAGCTTGTTTCTACCAATAATAACCTGAAAATAACAACTAAATTAATCATGTAAAACCACTATATTCATTTTTCAAAAGTTGTGTAAAAAATGATTAAGGATAGCGTACTGTAGTAGCGCAGCATAGCACTCCTATTAGCTTCTTGCTTGAGTGGACAACCGATTCAAACTGGACTACTTTAGTACCGTTTTAAATTTTAAATTATACCTCTAATGGCTATAAGTCCTAATTAAAGTTATTAAATTGAATTTTATTTAACGTTACAAAGTTGTGTAAAATGATGCATGGTAGCATATTAGCGCCGTCTAGTGTTTGTTTAAGGTTTATATGTATATATAATAGATATATACAGTATATAGTGAATAACCGTTGGGCAACCGGTTCAAACTGGTCTACGCTGGTACCGTTAAATATCATAACGGCTATAAATCCTAATTAAAGTTATTAAATTGAATTTTATTTAACGTTACAAAGTTGTGTAAAATGATCCATGGTAGCATATTAGCGCCGCCTAGTGTTTGTTTAAGGTTTATATGTATATATAATAGATATATACAGTATATAGTGAATAACCGTTGGGCAACCGGTTCAAACTGGTCTACGCTGGTACCGTTAAATATCATAACGGCTATACATCCTAATTAAAGCCGCGGTGAGACATATTAATAGGGCAGGTCAGTGGTGGAATCCGGTTCAAGTAACCGTTGAAACACATCAGCGGGTCTCTCGACTCGACTGCCCGGGTGGGTCTATCTTCAGTAAGGAGAGGGAAGGTGCATAACTTCGCCCCCTTCCGCCCTCCGCGCATCAGAGGTGGGTCAAGCCGAGCTCCCCCTCTCGTTTGACGGCCACAGTGACGCTCAATAACCAACCCGGAAACAGCAGCAGCAAATCGCTTTTCTTCTCCTCTCAGTACCGCTGCTGGCTTCTAGCGTGGTATCCAGACGTCGACTCCCGTGTTTCTCAACGAGCACCAAGGTAAAAAGAAAAAGAAAAAAGAAAAAAAGATTTTTCCTACTTTATCTAACCTTTTTCTGTCTTCTCAACTCACCGCCTTTACCGTCCACCGGTTGCCATTCAAGCCTGGTTTGTTTTAAGTGTTTAATTTTGTTCCTCGGAGGTAAAATTTAATGATGAATCACAAACGTGTCCGGCTAGAATCAAACCCACGTACTGTTAAGTTAATGTAAAATTGAAATAGTGTAGAATATGTGTGTTTTTTCAGGTTACATACTCGATGCACCGTTAACTTCCCTTTTTTTCACAGCAACGGTAGGTTAGTCAAAGGTAGACGTTAAGCTACACTGCTAGCTACATTTCCCCCTTTTATTCGTCCAGGACAGGAGGCATTGCATGTTACATGCTTGACCTACATATATATTACTAATGCCAGGGTTATCAGCTGTGTTAGAGAGCCAGCTAATCTATGTACAGTTTTAAACTAACCGTATGACTTGGATTAAAGACTGCTCGCTTACAGGCAAGTCAGTGGTGCATCATTAAAGCTGCATTAAAGGAAATGCACACACTTGACAGCTAGTTAGAGCTGGTTTATCTTTGATTATTATATACAGGCTTACAAACTGTGGCCCTGGAAGCAGTGGAAGAAGTACTTAAGGCGTTAACTGAAGTAAAATCATGTAAAAATACTCCAACAAATCAAAACCTTACCTGTGTATAAGTACAAAAGTACTACAGGGGATCCAAGCAGCTGTTTAATGTTGTTGCATGTCTTGTCAGAGCTGATTTAAACTTTTTTGTGTACTATTAGTTAATTAATAATAATTTAATTGGGATTTATATGCTTATTATAAAGTGTAGTGGCACAAAAAACTGTGATATTTCCCTTTAAAATGTAGAATAAAGTTGTTTAAAATGTACATGTGATTAGAAATTGTTCTTAAAGTGCTATATCTGACCACAGGATCTCTCTTTATGAACAATGTGATGTGGAGTTATTAAAGTTTTCTCTTTACATCCGTCGTCTGCACAACTCAACCGTAACAAGTATAAGTAATTTCCATTCCGCCCTGTCTCTTCACCGGTCCTGAAAGTGGAAATGAAACGTCCAGAAAGTGCAACCCTGTTGTGGTCGTGATGCAACGTCTGAGTTAGCATTTGTTCAAAAAAGTCTCACGGCCTCACTTTTTACGTTAGGCGTGTTTATGGAGACCAGCATGACTCTTAAATGATTCATTGAAAGGTGTAACTCAAAAGGTGGCCTTCAGAGATGCACACCTTCTCCTTGATGGTATGCTGCACTATTTTTGTGTCAGGAAACTGATAAAGTTTACTGCAGAGGTGCAAAAAGGTCTCAGTTCTTCATGTCAAACTCAGTTTTGCTGCCTTCAGGTTGTTTGAGTTGTCCTCTTTTGCAATTTCCTTATATCTGTTTGTTTAAAAAAAAAGGAAGTATCACCTTTCTCTCTATGTTGAGGTGTCTGTTTTTTTTAAATAAATGGACACAACTCTATGTCTGAGAGGCAGTGTGGATGTGTAAATATAAGCTGACAAACACCATGACTAGTGCCACAGTCGTAGCACTGTGAGACATGGTACAACTTGTTGTTGTTGCTCATACTCTTTCTGCAGTGGCGTGGACAGATGGGGTAATAGATGGAGAGTTCAAAACAAGTTGTCTCAAGCTAATTCTTCCTTATTTTGTTAGCCTTGTATGTAGAAGCTGCAGCAGTTACGAAGATTGCAAACGTGAGCGGGGAAAGACCGAAGTTTGCGACAAGAAAGTGAAATCTGGTGTTGAGCATTTCCTGGCTTCAGGAAGTAACCGGTTAGAGGCTTTTCTGACAACCTCTGCTTGTGAAACAAGCATGAAATGAAAATACGGCTCATTTGGCACAACATATTCTCTCATAAATCCAAGTCGAACGCAGGTAGAGGCATGCAGGTGCATGACCTTTCTTAGACATTAAGGATTTATTAGATGGGACACTAAAAGCTCTCCAATTTCTCTTGTTTATATGAGGTTATTGTTGATTAGATGGGACTCTTGTCAGTGCTTTACATCAGTGTTTGCATCACGGGTGCTTAAATAACAATAGGGCCATAAATGTGTAGGATAAGATCAAAATAAGCTCTCATTGTGCTAACAATGAAGATAAATATAGCAATATTTTCATCTCCTTTTGACCCTCTTTGAACTTGTTTCCACATACTTCCTCCAGCAAATGTATTTTCTAGTTTGGACAACTGTAGATACTGTAGCTGTGGCGATAACACGAGGGTAGAGCGAGTGTAATGGTGGTTAATTTTAATTATTAATCATTGTTCCAGGAGTCCTCGAGGGCAGAGCTGCTCAGATGTTTTCATGTCACAGACTTAGAAACATTTTTAGAAAGAAAACAAAATGTCAACAGTCCATAAATTTCTGATTATAATATAAATGTTTGGACATTGTCTCATTAAGACACTTTGTAGTGACTTCACTGGAATGCCACAAAGTCGCCAAAGGGTCCAGACCCAGCTTTGCAACCCACTCCCCCGTGAACACACCCGGTGTCACTGAGCTGCCGGCTGCAGGTTGGGTTACAACAGTTATTCTCGGTATGAGGTGCACTCGGGAAGTGCTCACACTAAAACGTCTCGTCCTGTTGAGCCATTGTTCTAACACGTTATGTTGTGACATGTTTATTTACAGCACAGCCACAAACACTTTAATAATTTGTTTTATCTTAATATCAGCTGCTTCTGGAGTGAGAATTTACAATTTTAGCTTTGGTTTAAGGTTTCGTCGCTTTGTAGTTAGCGCTCATGCAGGTTGTTTTTGCGGGTTTTGTGGTGGGTGGACACAATAACATGAAATTGCACGCTTGTGAAATGTAATGCAATCCACAGCAGCTTCAGAAACTCCTCTCTGACACAGTCCCCAACCAAACTCACACATCTCTTACCGTTTGCATCATATTGCCAGTGTTTACCCTCCACTGTGTTCGACATACTCCAGGCTGCATGCAAGGTCAGGTGCTGCTGTCTTAGCCTCATGCAGAGTGGAGCTGTATTGATCCCTGTCTATGGCATAATGCTGTTTGTTCAGTTATCTGGATTAACTTCCTCTAAGTGATTCGGCCTGTTCAGCATTCTGCTCTAACACCATTATCATGACACGGCTTAATCCGGGAGAGATTGTGGCTACAGCATCATTTAACCAGACTTCCTCTTGTTGTTTTGAAATAAAATATACAAGCTCTTGACTTGCAGTACTTTTTTGTGTTGTGCCATTTGAGTGGCACATAACTCTTGGTCTTCCATCGCTACTGCATGTCTGCTCTTGTCCATAAGTAGATCATAGCTGAAATGATGACATACTTGACTGGCTGAGTAGGAAAGACTGACTGTACCCCCCCTTCTCAGCAAGCTGGCTGAATTATTAAAGGGCAAACAATGCCTTGATTCTAAGCTAGTTAAAGCTGCACCTGGTTTATTGAGTCTGCATATGAGGAAGCATCAGGCTTTATTTCATAGCTTGTTGATTAAGACACGCTGACTGTTTTTGCTGCTAAGCGAGAAGGGAGAGAGAGATGGTCTGGAGCCGTGGTGGTTTGTGTTTGTAGCCTTTGGCAGCGGCTGGGTGATGTACTTTTTGATGTGTGCCTCTGATGTGCATGAGTCAGTATGTGTGCCAGTTTCTGATCTGTCGGTAGACTTGTGCATTCCTCTCAACTTTCTCACATCCGCTCTGTGATGTGGGCTTATCTGAAGCCGTGAGCCTGCGCATAATGAGAAGAGAGAGCAATATTATATCTGTCTATATAAAGGCCTCCGACAGGATGCTTTTATTTGTTCTCAGCTGCAGCATCTTCACAGTGAAGCAAAGTGGACTTTGTATTGAATCTCTCAACATTAAGGCTATAAATAACGTGGCCCACTCAATAGGGGGAAAAAAAGCTGTCACTTTGTGTTCCCCTACCCCCACACCTTTCACACAGAAAACACCTCCAGGCTCAGATTTGAGTAAATCTGCAGAGGAGACCGAGTTTCTCTCCTTTTGACCCACACTCAAACCAGTAAAGCAAATATTATAACCAAATGATCTGATCATATCAGATCTGATCATATCAGATCATAAAAACCACTTCTTTCTACCCCGGTGGTTGTGGTGGTGACGATTATTTTACAGGCAGGCATGAGATCCTCATGTGGCCGCCTACATGTCAGTGGACACACAGAGCAGGGGAGTTGCCACAGATGGCAGATCAGCATGCAAGAAATTCAGTTTTCTTTTTTTTTTTTCACATGAAACTGTTGCCGTACTGCCCCCGCACCAACCTTCATCCTCACATAGTGTTAAACATGTTAAATAAACCTGTCCTACTTTACCCCAAATGCCTGCGCATGAATTAAACCAGCATTTTGATAAATGTGTTTACAGGATGTATAAAAAAAATAAGCCTCACAGGCCTTTTTTAATACCTCTGTTGTAATAGTTATCAGAGTGATATGTTATGTTTGGGTCAAAGGAGAAGATATATTCTAAATGTTGATATCAAAATTTAAAGATTAATTTCACTCTGTAATATTGGTGGATTCGGCTTCTTTGCCAAGAGTTGGTCCGCTTTGTTCCAGACCACAGACAGTATAAAGAATGGACGTCATATCTGTGACGTCACCAACAGGTTGAGAAGCTCAGACTAATCTAAAAATCGTCAAAGAAGTGGATCATCGGCACACCTGAGGCGGGCTGAATGACGCCTGGGTGTTCAAATAAGTCATCCATAAGGGCATCCACCTGTCAATCAAAGCAGGCACACTGTTAATTATGCATAACTTTAAGCTTTAAAGGTCCAGTGTGTGGGATTGCAACCAAATGAATACTCTCCCACACCTCACCCTCTCCTTCCAACCATGTAGGAAAAACTCTGGTTGGCAGATAGATAAAGAGGGTTCCGAAACATAACGATTCTTATTTTCACGTGATCATACACTAATGAAAACATATTAATGAATATTGTTTTCCATTACTGCCAATATAATAAATAACAGGTGAGTTATATAAAAATTCACCCTCAGTACAGTTGTCATGAACGGGAATTAGCTATAGAGACCAAAACAGTTTTTTGTACCAGGCTGTAAACATGTTTATTTCTGCTGTGAAGTTTTTAACATGGGGACTTATGGAGACTGAGGAACTGCAGTTTTTGGCACTTCAGCAGGTTGCCACTTGGTTATGACTGATATCTTAACAACTATTGGTTCAGACATTCACTTTTGCTGTGGCGCCACTGTGAGGTTCACATTTGTGGTTTTGAGTGAAATTCGCTGTAGACATTTATGTTCCTGTTTTCATTGGGTCAAAACTATTTGATCCTCTGGATTCAGATGAATTATGAAGTTTCTGTCAGCCTAGGCTCTTTCTAATGAGCAAGCATTAGCATGCTAACATGTTAAAGTAAGAAGGTGACCATGATAAACATCATATCTCCCACAGCTGATTCAAAGCCACGTCTTACAGGATTTAAAAATAGCTGTAATGCCGATGACAAACTCGTGTGCCAGGGTCTGGCTGCATGATTGATTTTAATTGCCTGGCATGGTGTAAACCATTTTTGAATCCAGCTGAGATGAACGAGCCCTGGACGAGACATTAGCTTTGACATTTCAGCTCGAGGATTTCCAGCCCGTGTAAGTGATCTGTGGAGGTTTTCTTAATGAAATGATTTTTCCACTGAGGCTCTGCTGCGCTCTGTGGGCTTCACAGTCGATATCCCTCCTCAGTCCTCATCTCTCGCTCTCACCAGTTGGGAAAGGGGGAATACAAGTTGTCATGGCAACTTGAGCGTTAATCGAAGTTTTATTCAGTGGTGTTGAGGTTTTTATTTTTTTTTCCCTGTGTCACTTGTGTTAGACATAAGCCTCCTGATTGTATAGCCTGCATTAAGAACAAGACAGAATAATTACCTGACAAAAGAAGATCACTTTTATTAATATCTCCGCTTTAAAATTAAATCCTCAGTCAGCTACAGTAATGTTGATGTTTTAATGGTCTCCTGAGCGTTACACTCAGGTGCCAGCTTTTTAAGTACAAATCCTTCATGACGGTTATAATGTTCAGATTTTCTGAAGAGGTGTTGACAAAGATTATGGCCATTTTGGAGGCTTCAGTGTCCACCTCCTTTAAACCACTGACGGTATAAAGAATGGACGGCGTATGTGTGACGTCACCCACAGGTTTCTGCAGAGACGCTGTGAAGTTCTGGCCACCGCCATGTTTGTAGTCCTGTCTCTAATCTAAAAATCGGCAAAGACATGGATCAGCAGCGGACCTGAAGCAGGCTGAATGACCCTGGTTGTTCAGACAAACCATCTGTAACAACACCTACCTGTCAGTCAAAGCGTCCACACTGTTAATTCTGCATAACTTTAAGCCTTAATATAATTTGAACAGATGAGTTGTATAAAAATTCACCCTCAGTACAGTTGTCATGAACGGGGAAATTAGCTATAAAGACCAAAACAGTTTTTTGTACCAGGCTGTAAACATGTTTATTTCTGCTGTGAAGTTGGACATTTTAACATGGGGACTTATGGAGACTGACTCATTCTGTAGCCGGCCTGAACGTTTGAGGACATTTTTGGCACTTCCACATTGGTCCACAGAGGTTTCCGCTTGGGATAAACTAGATATGCTTGGCAGTTGAACGTATGTTATGGAGATACTCCACATATAGATTGCATTGATTTGACTTCATCGCTCTGTTGTCAGATTGAGTCAGATGTTTTGTCATCTGTGAGCTCGCACAGTTTACAGCAGGACCACACATGTTGGATCACACTGACTGACTCCTTCATGTGGCGCAATAAAGTAAAACCAAAGAAAAACGTCCTCGGTACGTTGACTTATTGCTGCTACAAGCTGAAGATGTAAGAGCGCAGATCTCTTGATAGCGTCATTGTTGACGCTGCAGGCTCATAAAACAGCTCTTGTACACAAAACTTTCAAATCCAGCTCTGGTATGCAGCTACTGTACACTTCTCTGGAAGTGACAAATCAAAACAAGGAAATAAGCCTTTGAAACAGCAGGAAGTGAGCGTTTATATTGGAGGAAAACTACAGTTTGTCTTATTGCCTCTGATCCAGTGGGAATTAAAGAAAATCAGAGCAGTTATGCCGGCAAATATAACCATGCTGTGGGTGCTGAATTTCAGCTTTCTCAAACCTTAACTTGCTGTGACTCATCTCCTCCCATGACTAATTTAAATGACTTCTTCTTTCATGTTTTTGTTAGGATAAACAGCTCCTCACGTGACGAGTTGATGCCTCCAAGCTGATTGAAACACAAAACACTGAACCCCCACAGTGACGCTGGTTAACCGGGCTGTAGTTTTCCCCCCTCAGTTTAATTGTTACTTGAGGGGATGGGCACACACACACACACACACACACACACACACACACACACACACACACACACACACACACAGCACAGTTAGGTGTATTCTTATATACAGCACAAGCCACAAATCTGATGAGTGTAATAATGGTTTGCATAGCACAGATCTGATGTTTGTCATGTACCACAGGCTTGTTAATAATTAAACATTTATAGCAGATGGAAAGTTATAAAGACGGAGGGCTCAGGTAGACACTGCCAGCACAGCAGCGTTGGTTGGTTGGTTGGTTGGTTGGATGAATTGGAGTGAAACTTTGTACAGATATTTATGTTCCCCTCAGGGAGAAATGTAAAAACTTAAGTGATTCTGAGTTTTCTTTCAGTTTCTCCATCCTAACTCATCTTTTAGCTAAACTAAAGCTGGTCACTCTGTCTACCTTTTGGCATAGCACCTTATTTTCAGCAGGTAGTGTCTCAGTTGGAGTGCGGTTGTTGTGAACTTAATGGAAATGACAAACTTCGACGTCGAGCTTTTTCGTCTTCTTCGCCAAATTGCAAGTGGAGCATTAGTGTCAACACTTGCCAGAATACAAATATAAAACAAATGCACAGCTAATATTTGTATATTTCAGTATTCATTGCAACCACTTCATCTCCAGCAGCTTCCTCTGCCGCTGTTTTCACAGTGCAGGTATTCCCTCCCTGTCCGCCATGTAACCAAAATGGCCAGTAGTGTCTCAATTGTTTGACCGTTACGAGTGCGTCATCTGGGTACACACAGTAGACTGTATTTTGCCTTAACTGATCAAAATAGAGTCAGTATATAAGTATGTGAACTGAGACACGGTGTAAGACGATGAACACAGTGTTTACACAGCATGTTCGCATTAGGGATGTGAACCATACCCTCACTAGTTGACACCAGGAATACTAGTCTAATGATTAACTAGACTACTAAACTACTAATTGTTAATTTACTGGGTCTAAGGTGTGTAGCCACCCACACTGACGTCTGAGTTGGAACTGAAATTTGCTCAGTTTTGACGTTGTTTTACTTTTAGACTAGTCAGCTGGTCTCTGTTTAATTGGCGGTAAGTTAACTGTTTAACAAATTTTTCAAAGTAGGATTTCAAAATAATTAATTATTTGTTATTTTTTTGTATTTTCTGTTGAAGTTTTTATCCTCCGTAACATTTCTGAAGAAATTAAAACAAATTTCTGTCATGATACTCCCGCAGTACGTGTTGACTAGTATATTTAGTAACCTTACAACCTTTTTCAGTGCGTCCACGTCATGAGTAATCTTTGAGTTGACTTTGAGTTGTTTTCACAGAGAAACAAACCTCAAATACGAATGCACAGCTTCACATACTGTACTGTGACCCCTCTAACCTCACGTGCTTATTCAGGGGATGATTTGGCCTTATGTCGTGGCCCCCAGCTGTAGGCATGATGCATAGCTGACTCCCATGATGCCCTGCTGCCACAGATGTCACCCATGTCTCCTGTGACATGTCAGCTCTATTGGATTAGGTCTGTTTGCATGAAGGAAAGCTTCTGTCAGAAGCAGGGATAAGAACACAGGCCGCTGCTCCGTCATTGTTCAGGCTCACAACAATGTTTCTTTTTTCTCGTCTCGTCCACTTCTCGTTTTTATTTCTGTACTTTGCCATTTTCACCGTGTCTCAATTCGTTCGTGTCTCTTCTCCCACAGCTCTCACACTCTTGTGGGTTTTGAAGTTTCAGTGTTTGAAGTCTCATCACATTCATGCATGACCAACACCGCCGCTACTGCCGTGCATTTGTATGCAGGCCGGCGTAGAGAGGAGTGCCTCGGACCTAATGGCCTCACAGTCTACTGAGCTTGTAGTCTCAGTCGGGGCTGCGAGCTTTCCGTGTTGACTCTTTAAAACTGAGGAGACTGTTGTCTTACTTTGAGCAGAAACTATGTGTGTGTCTGCCTTTTAAATACCTTAAAGCCCCACTGGATGTAGACGTGAGCTCGGTCGTGTTAATTGTGTCGTAGAGCCTTTGCATGAGGTAGCAGGGAGCCTTGAAGTGAATCAGAGGAAGTGTTGCACAATAGGAAGTGGTGTGTTTTTTTCTTTTTTTCACGCAGGTCTATTTGTTCCATGTTTTTATAAACACTCTGCAATTAGCTCATATTTCACAAGGAAGATGAGACAATTGAACCACCCTGTTATTGCATGTGTTACATGTTATCTGTAGCTTTGCCGGTGATGTTCCCTTTTTGTGTGATTTTGGTGTTATTATCTCGTTTTAAAAGGGAACTTTACTGTGAGATGGCTTTTGTAAGTAGGTGTGATAAGAAAAAGAGAAATGAGGAAACTTCAATTTTTATTACGTGTTGTGTTTTAAAAGTTAAAAGTCCAGAAAGATTGTTATACATTATTTGCTGACTCTTGTGTTTCAGAGGCTGACCTCTGCTCGAGGACTGTGACCCGGGGCCACCTGCCAGGCCGGGCGTCCCTGCTCCTGACAGTCACACAGCTCCACTGCTGGTAAGTCCTACACACATACAAAGTAAGACATGTAAACATGGCAAAACCTGGTTTCAGGAGTTGGTTTAGAGCTGCGACTAACAATTATTTTTATTATCAAGTATGTTGTAGATTATTTTCTCAGTTAACCGATTCATTATTCGGCATATTTAATGTCAAGCAACAGTCCAAAACCTCAAGATACTTTATCTACTATAATGAAGGGCTAATAAAAGCAGCAATTCCTCACAACTGATGATAAAGGCGGCATTGAGGCAGAATCAAACGGATCACTACAGGATCTCTACAGTGGCAGTGTGTGGGTGGGTGTGTCTATTCATGTTGAATGTAACCGCTGTGAAACAATCAGGAAATAACTTTTTATTTCGCTGATTAACCGGCTTTATCGATACAGACGCTCCCCCACTCTCATTCACCGTCTGTGTCACTCTCACAAACCTTCTTCGTGTCACTATTATGCAGCATAAATTGCGAGTCT
Organism: Miichthys miiuy; assembly: GCA_036365135.1. NCBI lineage: Eukaryota > Metazoa > Chordata > Actinopteri > Sciaenidae > Miichthys > Miichthys miiuy. Next base: position 7,351,366 of record CM071618.1, read on the forward strand.
GACAGATTTAGTAGCTGGGAACATGAAATAAACAAAGTCAGAACACAGAAAACACACACAGCCACTCAAATGAATGGAAAAACTGCTGTGTCCTGGTCCTGTCCGAATGGACTCTGACTTTGTCTCTCTCGATGTCTCTTCTTCGGTGTACAAATCTGCATGTTGTTTAAACACCGCTTCCCCCTCAGAGTCCATAAACTGTGTCTGCATTATATTCATCAATGCAAAGTTTGACCTTTTAGGAAGTTTTCATACTGTAAGCGTTTCATCCCCTGCTCCAGATTACCATCTACATATCTGCTTTTATTTGTTTACATGTCTATTCATATCTATTCATGCACACATAACTCATATCTGATCCAAATTTGAATTGACCTCAGTGTTGGTGAGACTGTGTGTCAGAGCTTGTTTGTGTGCCCGTGTTTCTCCCATTGTTTCAAACCTATTTAGGTCACGACGGACTTTGAATGAATAGAGGCATTTCTTTAAATGGCTGCTGAGTCAGTTACCTTGTGTGTTTTTTGTTTCCACCGGTGGTTATTTCCACGCTAATGTGGATTGGTATAGGTAGAAGGAAAATTGGTATAACTGTCGCCTCAGTTACTTTAAATCTTGATTTGAATGTCCAATAAAAGTTGCACATTGCGTGACTTGCACTCAGAAAGAAGATCAAGTAGGACACTGTGGAGCTTCAGTTTGAATGTACCATCACATCGCTCTCTATGGACGTTGTGCCCCAGCTGGTGTAGCATGAAAACTGTCCCTCCTGTGTCTCTTTAAACTCCTACACTCTGAATGTAACACAGAAAAATAACAAAGGAGAAACTGTCCTCTCTGTAAAAACTGTAAAAGTCCTGTCAGCTTCAGGATTTAGCCTCTGGCTTTCAGGGTGCACACTCACTCAGATCAACTCGCCCGTGTTTAATAAAATAACTTTATTGGCAGTCATCATTTTATCTCATTGAGCTTTGATCTAAATGTTGGTTTTATTTCTACTAGTGTAGGTGCACCGATACAGTAGACGTGTCATTACGTAAGCCCGTCTGCGGTGCACCTATGCCCATTATAGCCTTAATGTGCCGTGCTGTGGGTGTATCTGTAATGATGGCTCAGGAAATGAAGTGCATTGTGGGCCATAAAAAGGAGATGAGTAATGTAGGTGCTCGCAGCTTCCTGTTTCCCTCCGATGCCCAGAGTGTTTATGTAACCACAGGTCGCAGGTCACTGCCCGGCGTCTGCAGCTCTGACATGTGAATCTTCATGTTTGATGTGACATGTTTAATTTATTAATCAGTTACTTTGTGGTGTTGGCATTAATTTGACTAGCATGTATTTTGAGCGCAGACTTCCTTTTTTCTCTTCACTGTAAAAAGGAACTACTTTTTTTGGCTCGCAGGTCGTGTTTCACCTCAGCTCACCGTTTCTCTTCTGTTTGCACGTCTGCCCATCCCATGTTGTATATTTTCCTCCCGTGTCTCCTTGGAGATTGTTACCATGAGACACGGCTATCGCTCGATTGGCTGAGCCATCGTGCTGGAATGCACCAGTGTCGTTTTGACAGCTAAGCCTCAGGTGGTTCATACATAGGATCACTAAGTCAGTGTATCCCCACGAGAGAGAGACCTGTGCAGGCTAATGACGAGCTGCCACGGTGCCCCAGTAAGACTCCATTCACTAAAATAGCCCTGAATGGTGAGCTATTTTAGTTAGCATGCAGTACACAACCCCGTGGCGGTAGACGTGTTGCATTATAAATGGAGAATGGAGCCGAGTTAATGCAGCAGGCAGGAGTTTAGTGTGAATATATACAGCATGGATTAGGCTCGCTAAGCCAGGGGGAGGTGTGGTTGTAGCCTGAGGTGAAGCTTTTCTTGGCTCTGCTGTTGCTATGATCATAACTGGGTGAATACTGCCCCCAACTGGTGCAGCTTTGTACAGTTATACCTGTGTGGATGATGGATGGTGCACAGAAAATATATAGAGATAAACCAACAGCAGGTGTGACAACAAAAAGTACATGTTCAACCTATTTAATCACCTCAACTATGGGAGAAAAGGTGTGCTAAAAGAAGTGTTTTTATCGATAGAGAAATGTGAGTTTTTTCCTTCTTGACTCAGCATATGGTAGACGCTCCGTCCCCGCTCAACCCCGCCCGCCAAGCAGGTCATTCGAGATGATACGTCTGAGTGGGTGTAATATGTAGAGTGGCTTGTTATGTCAGCTAAAAGCTCCCAGCTTCTCCTTGGTTATCTATTATTTATGCAGCTGGAGGGCTGACACTGTGTAACTTCCTGTTCCAGGCTCCCTCGAGGAGCTGGTCCGTAATTCCTCCGCAGATGACGGACGTGTCAGGAAGCCTCAACGTCAGGCGGATTAGCATGAAACTAGTCTGCAGAAATGTCATTTTAATTTGTTTTAGTGAATGAGCGCCTGAAACGGCTGCATGTGAACACTGGATGGTGCTCTCACATCACGCTTCTCGCCTCAGGATGTTTCCTCAAGTTAAAAACTCATTTTCTTTACAAGATTTCTTTAAAAGATGTTTCACCGTGACTGCCCTCACTTGTCACTTGTAAATGTTAAGTAAAGCCGACGTGCTGCTAAAAAGGTTTGGGAGTGGTCTTCCCGTCTGTTCACTCCTCGTGTGCATGACTGTTTTCATCCTCCAGATGGCGCTCCTCTCTTACTGAATGAAACCGCTCGTACTCTTCAATCTGACACTCATCATCATCCCTCCAAAAACCTCCTCTGTGCCCCACCCAAAATCCTGTTATGGCAACACTGTGCAGGAAAATGTATTTTAGGTGATGCTCTGCTGTGTTTCTTCAATTTAAAGCGGGCTGCTTATGTAAGGCGTTATGCCTGAATGCTCAGGAGTGTGTGTGAGATGTAAGGACGCTGTGACGTTGGTGAGTCAGAAGGCCAGGCGAGTAATGATGGTTGGAGGCTGTTTTTTAGCAGCAGATCTGTGTTTGAATGAGTTTCAGGAGGCAGCTGCCCTCGAGGAGGTGCAGTGAGTTAATAAGCTGATTTCTTAACACATCCAAGGAAGGACTCTCAAGGGCGGGGTGGGGAGGGCAGATGTTCACACAGACATCATGGACTCTCTCTGTATCTGTCACCAAAGCTTTATTTTTGACGATGAGGTGCAGTCTTCACTCGACGATCACACAGGCCCCCGTCGTGTCGTTGTGGAAGTCAAATTAACATCACTCGCAGGCTGTCAGCGTCTCTGCGGTGTAAAATGTTGTACTGAAGAGCCTCTTCACAGAGCTCCATTTCAATGGAGCCAGCATTTTAGCTGACTCTTGTGTATGTGCCTGTTGCCATGGTTTCCAACTTTCATCAGGTGCTGTCCAAAGAGAGAGCGGCTTTAGCGGCCACTTTCATCCCCACCTCTGATCTGCTCCTCTGGACAAACTACAGTGTTAATTTCCATTCATGCTGATCAGGGTTCATCGCGGCCGCTGTCACTTGTTTTTTTTGTTTTTTTTAGGGAGGGAATATTTTTAGCCGCCCGTAAGACGAGACAGCTGATACTGGATGTCACCTCATGTATCACCGTCAGTTGTAATGATTCACTCTTCCTGTGAGGTTTGTTTTGATTTGCTCGAATCTGGGTGAGGGGGGCATTAAGCTGATGTTTACACGGGCGCCACAATACAGAGGCGTGGCTTCGAGGTAATCGAGTTCACCCCCGTAAACAAACAAATAGCACCCCTTCCCCCCTCTTTATTTTTTCCTCATCACCATGTGCCCCTTAAGCCATTTTTAGTCAGCTGGTTAGGATTGGCAGGAAGATGGCCCTGGGTGAAGAGGAGGAAGGTGGGAAGAGGAGAAGGAGGAGGAGGTGGAGGTGGAGGGGACGCATGCCAACCCCCATTTGGGGAAGTGCTCCCCCATTTTCTGCCTGTCGAGTCGGGCCAGTGTCAGCGAGCTCCGGCGGGTCCAGGTCTGGCCGAGTGGGCTAATGCGATGTGGCGTGTCACCCGGGGAATCTAGGTCAAGTTTAAAGCTGCCTAGCTCTGCCCGCCTCTGCTGCAGTGTGACGCTTCACAATCCCTCCCCTTCCACACACACGCAACAACACTCAGCACACACCCCTCACCTACCATATTTATATTTCTTATTTAAATGTTGCATATAGATAAACATGAGATATGCATTTTCCTCTCTAGACCCACTTAATCTCAGGCTCTCCACATCCATCCCCCCCCTTAGGCAGCCGAGCTCTCAGCCCTCTCTCTCCACGGCGGAGCCCATGTGACACTCGGGTTGGGGAGGGGTGATGGAGAAGGAGGAGGGAGGGCGTTGTTTTTCCTCCATAGTAAAGCAGCGGGGCACGTGGATCCTCATGCTGCAGCCGAGTAGTGGAATGTCAGCACTATCCCTCCCTTACATTAGCTAGCCGTCAGCCCCCTCGAGCTGTTTTTGTAGGACGTTGCACAGTGCTCGGTTTCAGCTCCTCGCCGTGCTTATTAAAGGGGAGGCACGGAGCCGGGGAGACGTCTTTTTAAAAGGCAGTGCCATCCAGAGGTCAGGCTGCTGCATGGGCGTGGCACTGTTTTGGTGCCTTTTTACCCAAATAAGCATCAGCCTCTCTGCAGCATCTGCAAATATTCAGGATGCTGATTTTAGCGAGGACAGACCCATCATTGATTTATTTATTGATTTATTTCCATTATAATGTAATAATTGGGTCAAATTCATCATAAATGACCTGAAATATAAATCTGCTGAGCTGCACAGAAATAAATTCTCATTAAATCACAAAATACTCAGGATAAGAATTATAATATTTCTCCATCGTCTCCTCACTCCTCAACTAATCCGCTGTTTTTGGCGCATTACCTCATCTGTATTAATATATTCATGTGCTTTCAAGTCCTACTACTACTGTACTCGCTGCTCACCCGGAGCTCGCCTCTGATTGGCTGCTGCAATGTTTTCAATGGCACAATTTTTTTTTTGACTCCATGGATACAGCGAGCTGTTGGGTAGATCGGCTCAGCCAATAGGAGAGCTGCGCGGGCTCCTGCTTGTCAGATTCTGCCCCTGGCCTTAGGAGCAACCAACCCTCCCTCCCTACCTCCCTTCCTCGCCTCGCTATGAGCACGCGATGGCTCAGTGGGGGGGTTCAAAACAACAACAAGGCTGTTGTCGGGCTATCCGTGGTGCCCAGGACATGCCAGCACTCCTGGGTACTACTACAACCACCGAGGGAGGGGCTTTAATTCCTCAATCTCCCTCTGATACAGTATCTGTGTGCGCTCAGCCAGCACCTCATCTTCTCTGTTACTACACTATCACTAAGCAACCACTTGCTCACAGCCACACACATTGTTTTAAATGTTTATTTATAAAGGTCATCCATATGAGCTGCAAAGTTCAGTTTTGCTTTATAAATTCATTTTTTGTGATGTTAAATGTTAAATTTGAGTTGAAGATATAAAAAGCTTTTTTGTTGGGCTTTGAAAAGCAGCCACACAAATCCCTGTCCTTAAAATGACCTAATTTCAAGCCGCACAAGGGAGCAGCGCAGCGGCCTACAAGGCTGCCAGCGCCCACGTCAAAGCACCGCAAACCCCCCTCCCCGGCAGCTTTGACAACCCCGGCCCGACCCAGCCCGACCCAGCCTCGGCCCTGCTCAGGTCTGCGCGCGGCTGAAAGGTGGCAGCAGAGCACCAGAGGAGGCCGAGGAGATGACGGGCAGTGCCCACATCATCCAGAGAGGGCAAAGTCGGTGACAGCTCTCATCCCTTCTGAGGCCAGATCAGGTGCTGCTTTCCGACAGCCAGCGAGGTGCCGGCGCTGGCACAGTCGGACATTCAGGTCAGATTAGAGGAGGGTAATAAGATGAGGCTGGACAAGGCAGGTGGGTCTTTGCAGGTGGTCGAAGAGTGACTCACAGGTTTGAACGGGGATTTTGGAGTCAATAAAAGTGTGAATATGAAAAACAAAAGTAAAATGGCCACATTAAAGTAAAAAAAACACCAGTTATTTTAATTTTTGATTAACCTGCGCAGTCACTTTTCAGTTCATCAGTTAGTCTTTTAGTCCAAGGTGACCTCTTTAACTGTTTTAAAGATCAGAGTCAGAAAAGATGAAGAAAACCAGCAAATATTCACATCTAAGGAGCCGAATCCAGACAGCTTTTTTGCTTATCAATCATCAAAATAGCTGGTGCTGATTTAGTTTGTTTCTCTCTGTGTGTTTTGACACAGTAAACCAGCGCTGCTCCCTCCTTTGACGCTAAAGTCTATTAATAGATGGAGTACCTGGTTACAGGCAGGATCGCTTCATAAAATCTGTGTGTACTCGAGCTCAGCAGTCATGTAAAAACTGTCCATTCATCAATAATATTTTCTCTGTTGAAGTCAGGACATGACCCGCTGCAGGCTCCTCGAGATGCATGAATACATGCCTACCCCGCCTCACCTCCTGCTGCATCTCATGCATTTTAAAACCTCCTCCACTCTGCCTCCACTCGTGACTGCTGAGTGTGTGCTTTGCTCTGTCGCAGCACCTTCCCTGTCTCCCAGCATTACCTGTGTTTGGCATGATTCACCCCGTCACCACCGCCTCACTCACTCACTCACTCACTCACTTTGGCTCTTCACTTGTCACTCATCTTGGCTGACATCTGCTCACCGGAGTTAAACTCCGTCATTGTTCCGCGTCGACCTCTCCGAGTACATCTCATCTGACTCCGCTCTGTCACCGAGTGTTAAATCTGTCTCCGCTGATGGAGCCTGTCATTGTTCATCTCTACAACCTGTCACAGATCTCTGACTTGTCATATGTCTGTTGACCTTTACTTCTGAGAAACATCGGCTGTGTGCTTTCTAGGAGCGAGAGGGCTCCACGAGGCCGTCGCCTCACATTGCACAAGTCACGGCTGAGGTGTACGTTGACTATACATATACGCTATGTGTGCGTCACAGGAATGTCTGCCTCAGCAGGGACGGTATGCCAGTGACCGTAAAGTCACAGTATAGCTGTCAAAGCTTCGACACTCCTCTTCTTTTAAACGTGCAAGTCTCATTTACAGCAGCGGCATAAAGTTCAGTGCCACAGCGCGGCCGCTTCCAGTTACACGACCACCATGAACACAGATCTCTGAACAAAAGTTTGACTGTCACGAGCACGCTGTGTTATTTCAGGTGGCGTGGAAGTCTGTGGGACTAACACTTGTACAGTGTTGTTGTTAACGTGGTTCAGGTTCTGCTTTGATGCAGGATCATTTCGTCTCTGCACACTCATAATAACAATTATCAAGCAGAAGAGCTGCACTGTTTTACATAATTGTAATATTCGATTATGTCAGACAAAACTACTTAAGATATCGCTTCTTTTTTCTACTTTTACACCAAAATGCATCAGTTATAATAATGAACAACTTTTTATAAAATATTGTGCTGTTCAGTGAATTTAAAAATCAATTAATCTGCTGTTTTCTTCCTCTTTTTTAAAGGAACAATTTCCTTTATAAAATGTTCGCTCTTCAGATTCCTCGTTTGAGTCAACAAACAGTCCAGTATCCAACAGTAGAACTCATTCGTTCATTTTATTCTCACACTCGACAAAGAAAAGCATCAAATTCTTGAGAAAACACTTGAGAAGCAGAAACCAGCGACAGACGTGTGAAAGTTTGACAGTAAGGAACACACAGTGTGCTGAAGGTTATTAAAGTGCTGCAGGATCATATCTTCTCTCCACACTCGTCTGTTGCAGAAATGATTAGCTGATCAGCAGAAAATGAAGTTTTGATAATCAGTGGATTTATTCACAGCAAAAGGTTCCTGGTTTGAACCTCGGCTGAGGCCTTTCTGTGTCGAGTTTGCATGTTCTCTCCAGGAATTTCCACCATTACAGAGAGTAACTTTAGAAAAATTTAACTGTGTATATTTTTTTTTACAATCTTTTGGCTCCTGTTGTTTTCCCACCTTGAAAACTTTTTGAGAGTAGATCATAATGGATGAATGAAGTCAAACTCTGTCTGGTTTCAGTGTCTCTATTGTGAGGATTTGTTGCTTTTCTCTGTCAGACAAAACTATTAAAGATACTTTAAACACTTTTTTCCATCAATTTTTACACAAAAAATGTATTATATTTTATAATTTCAAAATCAATTCATCTTTTTTTGTGTGGCTTTTCGAGCTTTATTTGACAGAGCTAGCTGAGAGTGAGCTAACCGGCGCCCCGTTTCCTTTATTTTTAAAGTAACAATTTTGATTATAAAATAAAAATAATGAAAATTGCACAAAGTTGTCTTCAAGTTCTTTGTTTGAACCAATAAACAGTCCAAGATCCAAAAATATTACTCGTTTTATTCTCAAAGAAAAGCATCAAACTCTCACATTTGAGGAGCAGAAACCAGAAAATAAAAATCCAGTTGTTGCTGATCATAATTTGATAATTAGTTGCAGTCGTTGTGCATCGTGACTCAGATTGTTTCTGATATTATGTAGACTGTGCTGTTGCAGTAAATATCTGTTACTGACTGTTACCACATGTGCATCACTAAGGCATGTTAAATATTGATGTTGTGATTGTGCAGAGATGATAAAGTGGGTTTCAGCTCTAATTCACACAAACAACGAGCTCAACAAACATAAACGAGTCGTTTTATGTTTCTGCATGACGACTTCCTTTTATAAAACTTTAATTGGACGCTTCCGTTTAATCGCAGCAAACAACAAACCGCCTCCTTCATGTGCCGACGTGAACGTAGATTATATTTGATTTCCCCGCGGAGGCTCGTGAAATGGATTAGTTTGCATATTGCATGTAAACGCTTGCGGTTGCTGGGAAGAAACTTAACAAAGCAGAAAAAGTCAAACGGAGTTTTATATTTTTGGTTTGACATCTGGTTTGTGGAGAGCCTGGGCGCAGGAAACAGACATGAGGGGTTAGGGGAACTCTGGTGTCTATGAGCGGTGGGCACATCGGGGGCACCACCGAGTTCATGCAGGCACCGGAGCAGTGAAGCAAAGCAGGACTGAGGCCTCATGGATGCAGCATCTGCTCACTTTACCGCTGTGTCCTTCTCATCTGTCCATTTTCTCTCAACAGGTATCGTATCATGGGGAACCTACTGAAAGTTTTGACTTGCACAGATCTGGAACAGGAGCCCAATTTTTTCCTCGATTTTGAAAGTGAGTCTCTTTCTTTTTTTTTTTTTTTTAAAGTAATCCTCCTCCCCTCCTGATATCGATCACATGAATATCTTACCATAACATTATCAACTCTGAAACGAAGTCTTTTCACCCGCCCTCCTCCTCCCCAACTTTATCTTTTACACTGTGTTCTTCCCAGAGGCAAAAAAAGAGAAGAAAATCCACCACTGGAGCTTCTGTACTTCCCATCAACCTGCCTCTTCCTTACTGGAATGTGTGCAGAATATCAATCAGGGCAGAGTTGCAGCTCTCAAATATAAAGCGCTGAAGTTCAGCTGCTGTGTAGCCTAAGGCCCCCTCAACACAGCTTGATCCTGTACTGTTGTATTCTCACACTTGGCAAACCCAGAGACTCAGTCATACCTTTAGAGAAAACAATGCCTCATACAGTTCACACTGTTTCTAGGTGGATTTATATTAAAAGAACATCACAATTATATATTAAACTAATGCTTTCTACGCAGGAGAAAGTTTTCTCTAAATGTACCACGTTCTCAGCGTTTTATTTGCATTTTCACAACGCCACGAAATCAAACCTCAGGCAGACAAATATGCATGAAAGATGATTTTTAAATTGGACAAAGCAAACTTAAAAATACTGCATGAAGCGAAGAGGCTAAACTGCTGCAGATACGAGCTGCTTCTGCAGAGGAGCAGGCGTTTACAGTCATCGCGCTTGGCAAGGTGTTGTTGCTTCAGGTGGTGAAAAAAAGGTTCACGGTGTTGCTTCTCTCAAACCAAAACTGAACCGTCTCTAAACTCAAGAGCTGCTACACAGCCACAATCCTTTTCACATTCGTCTTATCTGGCTCCATTTTCCTCGTCTCAGCCAGGAAAGTGGGCGGTGTCAAAATTGAACGGGAAGCGGTGGAAAGATGAGATTATTTCAATGAGCTTTCATTTGCATATTTGTTAAACTTTCTATCATCACATGGCGGGATTTAACCGTATGGATTAAAATAGCAGTCAGATTTGTCCTGTTGTGACCTTGTTGTCGTCCTCTGCAGATGCCCAGCCCACAGATGCAGAGCGGGAGGTGTGGGATCAGGTGGACGTGGTGCTGAAGGACGCAAAGGGGATCCTGGATGAGCTGCAGGCGTACAAGGGAGCGGGGCAGGAGATCAGAGAGGTAAACCTGATAGAAATATCCACAGAGTTAGGACAGACAGGAAGAGTTTGATGTGCTGGTGAGGAGTGTAGGCTTCACCTGTAACTGGATCTGATGTTCTCATAATAATTTATCATGTTTGTGTGCAGTTATGTAGCATTGTTTTACTGTTCGCCCTCTAGAAAGAGAATTTTTGTGTCAGTGGTTGAAGCTCTTACAGGAGACCATCAATCCTGATGTCTGTTTATAACCCGTGGCCTATAAATGGAGCCTGACACACATTTCATTTCCACTCGTACAAGTATTGGTCTCCCATTTTTTTTGTGCTTTCACACAGACAAAGAGTGAACAACAGCGGTTTTGTGAACAACAGAGTGAAGTCAAACGCCTTCTGTAGCCTCAAAAACGGGCAGATTATTAAACTTTTATGGCGAGCTCAGGAGCGCAGAGTGGAAATTTGTTTCCATCTCCTTCATGTGAACGAAGGAGCGGCTTTTTTCTTCTGCTGTAACATCGTTTGACTCACCGTGGAGAGTTTAAAAAAAGCAGTAGAACCAAATAAATCGTTGGGGCCTACATTACCCACAATGCACCTTGACTGCACACAGTTCAGTCAGAGATTCAGGTGTGTTATGTTAGTGGCAGCTATTGTTGCCGCATCGCTTGAGGAAATGAATCAGACTGTTTTCAGCTGAACTTTTCATTAAATCATACAAACTTTTATCTCTTATAAAACTTATATTAATGGTCTTTTTGTTGTGTGTGTGTGTGTGTCCAGGCGATCCAGAATCCAAACGATGAGGCGTTACAGGAGCAGGCGTGGGCGGCCGTGGTTCCTCTGGTGGGCAAACTGAAGAAGTTCTACGAGTTCTCCCAGAGATTAGGTAACAACAACTTTCAGTGATTTTAGTGAGTCTTTAATGGCGTGTTAGCATGAAGGTCGCCGGCAGACGTCCTGTATGTAAAAGGTCTTTTAATGTGCCGCCACACAGACACAACCTCCATACGTGACCTTAATTGTTTGCATGTGCATCTGCAGTATTGACTGCTGAGCTGCAAAAGTCAACAGACATGCCACACACACACACACACACATACACACACACACACACACACACACACACACACACACACACACATAATATGCACCCCAGCCTTATATAAACACACTTTGAAAGCCCCCTCAGCCGTGCATTTCTCAGCATGCTGCTTGCGCTGCACTGTGTGCTGACCTCTGTAGGGTGGGGTTATAGGTTGTTTAATTAGCATGGATACAGGGGGAAGGGGGAAGGGGGGAGCAGGCTTACTGCTCCCTGATCTTCTTATGACCCTCAGGCTGAGAGGGGGGTTGAGCCCGCCATGCCTTGACGCCCTCAACCCTGTTAATTCCCAGTGGCTGTGGAGAAGCTAGTCAGTGGGAGCAGTGGGCAACGGCATCGCGGTGATGGCTGTTATGTAACAAAGTAGGCCGCCTCCAAGCCTCGGCTGCTGCTCTATTTCACTGTCTTGACTTTTAGGCTTCAGGGGCCATGATGGCCTCCGCAGCTTGCTGTCCTGCCTGACACGCAAGTCCTTTACTACCGGCTGCAGGAGCACGACTACCAAGGATAGAAGACGTTACAGAGGGAAGATTATGCAATTCACTTTAAACTGAAGGGACAGATTATGCTCCAACTACTACAAAGAGACCCAAAATTTGATTTAAATCTTAATTTTCTAGTACAAAACTACCTAAAATCCAAAGTGACATCTTCATATTGCTTTTTTTCTCCCCCCAGAATCCCCAAATTAGTCTTTTTACAGCAATATAAACGGAGATTAACTCCAATATTGTCACTTTTGGGAACATTTTTGCTTGATAAAATACTTAAATTGATGTAAATTATTTAATTTTGTAGATTATGAATAAACTCCTGTCCTTGCATTGACACCCAAATCTGACTTCAATTAAATTAATTTAAATTTTCTAGCATATTTCATAAAAAATTCACTTTACAGCAATAAAAACAGAATAACAGCAACATTCTCACATTTGATGAGCTGAAACCAACAAATCTTTTGACATTTTTGTTTGATGAATGACTTTTAATTAATCAGTTATGTCAGAGACTTAACACTTCTGACACAACAATACAGATTTCCGCACTGCAGACTTGTTTTAAGTCTTTTTCTGATAAACTTTCAGGATTTTATCCTTCTTGAAATAAAAGATCCGACTTAGTCAGTCTGCTCCGTCAGACATGATCGACGCTACACCACCAGACTAAACTCCCGCTCTCCTCCATCCTCCATCCTCCGGCCCTCCTCTCTCTCTCTGAGTAAAGCGCCTACATGCCCGCATTCTGCTTGCCTGCTCTGCCGTGACCTGATGAGATCAGACACCCCCTCCGACCTCCCCCCGCGCTCCGCCGCCCTGCCCAGGACTTCCCGACATAGTAGAGTGGCTCATTTCTGAAGGCCTAAAAGCAGCTCCATCTTAACTTCTGTTTTGACTGGGACGTAGAAGGAGGGGGGAAACAAAAATGCACCACTAAGGCCATTTTTAATCAGCCGCTTCGCTGCAAACGCTGCCCCAAGCAGATGGGAGTCATTACTGAATGGCAAACGTGCTCAATTTACTGCACTGCACCGCCGGCGCTCCGTCCGTCTTCTAAAAGTCCCCGTACGATTATCTTAAGTAGACCGCTGTCTGAATCTGCCTCCTTTTCTGGGTTACGTTGACGTGCTCGTCGTCATATGTAATCAACAGGAATCGTAAAGTACATTTGGAATAAATCTGCTTAAAGTGCTCGCTTACATCAGATGTCGAGCTCGTCTGGGTTATGTCATTATTGAAGCCTCTCTGCAGCGTCTAGACTGAAGCCTAAACACCGTCTGCATCTATAAATAAAAACTCCCTCTGGGCTTTAAAGGCTTTCTTTTCTTTTCTTTTTTATAACGACATGTTTGTCTAATAATACTACTTACTTGGTGGTAGTTCACTACATTTCACTTAATCTTTTCCTCGTTTCCCTCCTGGTGCATGCTTAATTATCAGTATGCTCTGTCAAGCCATGGCACAGGCTTTGTATTTACTTACTGTCAAAACAATGAGTGTAATCCTGCTTAAATAAAATCCTGTTCCCCTTACCACCCCTCCCCATTTCATGCCAATGAAATAATTAGTCCCATGTCTCATCTGCATCTGAGCAGGAAAGCCTCTTGCCCCTCCATCAGCCCCCCTCAGACTGGCACTGGGCCCTGGGCAGTTTGGGCACCGATGCTGCCCCATTATCTGTCTCTGTCCTAATCAGGAAGCTTCAGCCGGCTGACACAGGACACTGTTCACATATCAAACTGGTTATGATCCACTTTAAGAGCCGTTCTTTGTGTAGAAGAAGGATCCCTCCTCTGCTGCTGTACAGATCATGAAACCCTCGGAGGCAGATGATTTTGTGTTGTATGAATAAAGCTCACTTCACGGCTGATCATGGATTAACAGCAGTTTTAGTGTTCAGGATGCTTCTGGTCCGGCTTGTAAAGTTAACATTAACAGGTGTGATGCATCTTAAGACAAAGACATAGACTGTAAATATTCATGGATGGATTTTATACCTAATTATTTTCCTAAATACCTAAATAATTTCCCAGAGCCTCAGAAGACGTCTCCACTTTGCTTATTTTGTCCAACCAACAGTTTAAAACTCGACATGTTCAATTTACAACCATTAAAAATGGAGGAAACATCATAATTGAGAAGATGAAACCAGCAAATGTTTCACATTGTATGTTGAGAAATGACTCAAACGATGAACCGGTTATTTAAACTAGTTTCTTGACAATTTCTTTTCATCACTTTTCTCCGTTTTATACCTCAGTATTCACTCTGAACATTTCTTTTATGACTTTTCCATCTCTGCAGGGTGCAAGGCTGCAACAAACACTCACTCATTGATTAATCTGCTAACTAACAGTTAAACTTGTCTGGTGTCAAATGTCAGAAGTATTTTTAATTATTTTTCTGGCTAATCATCCAGAATCCCCAAATATTCAACTTTTAATGATTTGAAATGGAGAAAAACATTTGAGAAGCTGCAAGTAGCAAATGTTTGACATGAATACTAAAACAATTTATCAGTTATGGAAGTTGTAGATTTAATTTTATAAAGCTGAAACCGTCAAAACCAACTGAAAATGTATCAACAAACTATTTTGATTGATAATTAATCAGTATTTTTTCATTACGTTGTTCCAGCTTCTCAGTTGTCAGGATTTGCTGCATTTATTTATTTATTTATTTATTTATTTATTTATTTATTTATTTATTTATTTATTTATTTTATTTGCCAGGACATTTTTTTTTGCCTTCATTTGACAGAAGAGCTGAAGTCAGACAGGAAAGCAGAGAGAGAGCGATCGGGTATGACACGCAGCAAAGGACCAGAGGCCGCACTAGCCTTTCGAACATGCGGCATACTCTCTACCAGTCACCAGGGCTGCTTCCCTGTTTCATATATAATTATAAATCAAATATCTTCTGGGTTTGGACAAAATAAGACACTTGAAGTCACTTTAGCTCTGTGATGAACTGAAGACTTGTCCAGCGTGTACACCACCTCTCACTGTGACCCTGATGAGGATAAGTGGTTACAGAAAATGGATGGAAGGACTTTGAGCTCTTTTCTTCACTGTTTTTGACATTTCATAGATTATATAAATGAGAAAATAGTTTGTAGATTAATCAATGATAGAGCTGCAACTTCATCACGTCTCCGTGCTGCAAACCTTTCTTCTGTAGCAGCTGATTCTTCATACTCGTTGCTCGAATGATTTAAAAAAACTGAATGTGAAATTCAGCAACACTCACTGATGACCTGTAAGACTTTACACATGCAGCACGTCAAACCTTCATCAGGGTCCTTACAGAGCGGATAAAACCTCACACACACGTTTTCCTCTGTAAGGCTGTGGCTGGTGTTTTCGTGCTCGCCCGTCTTGACAGTGCTGCACCTCCTAACACAGATATCTTATTTTCCTTCACAGAGGCGGCGCTGCACAGCCTCCTGGGAGCTCTAACCAGCGAGACTTACGACAACACCACTCAGCACCTGGAGCGGGAGCAGGCGCTGGCCAAGCAGTTTGCAGAGATCCTGCACTTCACACTGCGCTTTGATGAGCTTAAAGTACGACTCTCTACGTCTCTACTACATCTCCCAAGTGTCTATTCTGACTTTTTAAACCCCGAGCTCACCTTTTTAGATGTTGATATAAACTCTGTGGGGCGACTGTGAAGTGTGGTTTGTATCACAAACTGCTGATGCCCTCCAATTGATTTTTAGCTCTGTGCAGTTTAAACTGCAGCCAGCGAGTGCCTGATTAGCATTTAATTAGAATTAGATACTGCTCTGCTGTTTATTATACAGCGGCTGTCAGGGGAATGGTTAATAAGGGTTACAGCTGGTGAAAAAAAAGAGGTCTGCAAATTGTCGTCGTCCTCAGCGTAATATGGCAGGTTTTTATAAATGATGGAAGGACAAAACTTCCAGCACTAATCTGGTTTGAATACAGACACAAGTTGTCTGAACATGGCGAGAACCAAGCGTGGGTGCGGTCGAATGTCCATTGTCAAAAACATAACTGTGCGAGCACTCATCTGGCTAGACAGGGGGTGAACTGGTTCCCCTGCACACTCGTTCCTTAGATACAAAAACTTACAAAACGCACCCAGACATCCCCCAGGCGACTTGCTGCGATGTCCCAATTAGTGCCCACTACCCAGGCTGGCAGGATAGAAACATGTAGGTAGGGGGTGCAAGGTGGCATGCCAGACCTATTCATCAATCTTTCACACCCATGCACGGGCTTCTGACCTAGTTAAAGTGTCTGAGCGGCGTGCAGCCCCTCCCTGGTGAAGCAGCGTGTCTCTCCTGGTGCATACAGTGGACACAGACTGAGTACCAGTCTATTGTAGCGGGATTAGCATGCTGCCAGTGCAGCTTTGACTGTGACAGGCTCATACAGGAATGAGGATAATTAGCCACACGATGAGCTCTCACTGGTGGTGATGTTTGAAAGAAGCCCCCTGGTTGGCCGGTCAGTTTGGCTTCAAGGTGAAAGCAGATGATTTTCACTCCTAAATATCAGACAGAAGGGAGCCTACGCTTAATGAGACCCTTTATAGCTTTTTGTCAGCTTTATAATTGTTGACCCTCTTGTTATGAACTGATGCATGGCCCGACTGTAACAGGAAAATACTTAAATTTCTCCTGACAGGATGAGTGGAGCTGTGGACGTGAAGGAGGACGAGTGTCTGAGGAGAAAGCTGTAATCGTATCTGTGTTCTTTTCATGTCACTTCCCCAAAGCTACGTTTCTGCTTCGTTGGCTAAAGCATCCTGTCATGACGATGGCGTGCTTGACTCAGTGCTGCAGACATGCAGAGAAACTCTCCCTCTCTCTCTCTCTCTCTGTACTAAGATGCATTTCTGTTGTTTTCTTTGCAGATGACGAATCCGGCCATTCAGAACGACTTCAGCTACTACAGGAGAACTCTGAGCCGAATGCGGATCAACAACGTACCGGTGAGCACGTCATGCCTCTCTCCTCCCTGCTGGGTGGTGAGCAGGCTGTAATTAAGAAAACCATAACCCTAACGTCACTCCAGCTTGTAGTGATGAACCTACAAAGAGTCCAAACTCGGCTCTATGGAGCATTTTAGCCTCCTTCAGCTCATTTCAGCCCGCAACTTTACGACTGCTCGTCACTTATAATAATTATTATTATGCACCAGAGCGCAACAGACAGGCGGCCTTCACGCACACGGTTTACAGACGGTGTAGACTTTTTTTTTTTTTTTTTTTTTTTGGACAGTTAAACGCTGATCTGAAACTCACTAAACTTCACTCCGTGAAGCCGAGACGAGCTGCAGATAATTGGTGATAATTGTCTGTCGGTGTACTGTCACAGTGTTTTCTCTTCTTCTGTTTCATCTCCCTTATCATAAAAGTATCGATTACAGCTGCTTTAAATGAATCACTGTGTGCCAGAGAGAGAGACGACAACACGGTTCATTTTAGTGATCAAGCTGTCTATAATTTGGTATTCCTTTAATGTTTCCACGGCGTTCACCCTGATCAAATTTAAAAATGTTTGTCCTGATTGGACTTGATCTTGATTGAAGCCATCGGTTCTCATTATAACGGCAGCACAGTTCAGACTGCATCAGTCTGAAGGCAGCAGGATTGATGAATGAAGTTCGCAGACTGTTAGAGCCCCCCGGGCGTCAGGAAGAGTGCAGCAGGAAGCGTCTTGCAACATGAAGTCAGAGCCCCGCGGGGAGTTTCAGGGAGTTTGAAGCACAAGTTGTAGAGCAGCAGCGCGTGGTGACAGTAACTGATCCCAAATCAGTAACATGGCCCGAACTCTCCAGAGATTAAACGCCTGATTCAAGGCCAGTGTGCTCTCTGTTCAGTACACGAAGCCTCCTGGGAACTGTTAAGACACCAAAACCCCAAACGGTGGTCGGATTAGTGTCAGAGTCATGCTTTTTTTTTGCTGTACGTTCAAAGACATCCACCAACAGTTTTCTTAACTTGCCAGTGTTTGCTTTGGTTTGGTTAAGTTTGTTTAGGCCCGTGTGAGAGCTGTGGTCCGAGTTCAAGCTTCAAACTGGCAGCAATTATTTGTGCATTCGTACAAATGTACGGTTTTAGCATAAGTCTAAATATAACACAGTAAAAACTGGAGGTTTAAAGCTTGTTCTCTATTTTCTGAACTTAAGCAGTCACTCATTAAAGTGCCTGTAGTCAGTATTTTTCTATTAACAATAGATTAAGTGTTTTATTGTCTGAGAACGTTGTCCTTGATTCCCTTCAGCTCTACTGATCATTCCAGCATTTTTCTGCTCACCTCTCTCATCGGTGTTGTTTCCAGACACAGGCAGTCGAAACCACTCTGATAAATCCATTTAACGTCGCTCAGCTCAGCAGCAAACAGTAAACAAAGAGTTAGCAACTAGCTGGTGAACATGAGTGGAGCATTGACAGCTAAGGAGCCTGATGTTTCCCTCAGGAGTTGGTGGAGACCAAAAACAGATCAACAGACAACTCCAAATGAATATTAATGTTGCTCAGGTGACAAGTTCACTACATCAAGGAGATAACGTGTCAGTACTGTGACAACAAAATAAATTAATGTAGGTTTAAAAAGAGAATAAAACACAGCAACAGTCCCTCCTTTAAGATTATGGTGCAAGACTTGCTTCTACCGCTGACGGTATAAAATATGGACAACGTATCTGTGACATCGCCCACAGGTGTCTGAAGTCTAACCTCTAATCTAAAAATCATCAGCTGACCTGAGGTGAGCTGGATGAAGCCTGGGTAAAACTTCAGACTCAGTACCGTCGTGATGAACGGGGAAATTAGCTATAGAGACCAACACTGTGTTTTGTTCCAGGCTGTAGACATGTTTATCTCTGTTGTGAAGTTGGACACTTTAACATGGGGACTTATGGAGACTGACTCAAGTGGACGTTTGAGGAACTGCAATTTTTGGCACTTCTGCGTTGGCTTCACTTCACAGCTACGGAGATCGCAGCTTCGTTTCCAATCAACAGTGTGTAAAATGTCTTTCCATAGTGAATAAACCAAACCACCGCAGTGTAATCGACCTAAAAATCAGAGACCTGCCGGCCACAAATAACAGATTAATGTAAGTGCCGTAAAAAAGGAAGCAGCTCACTCAATACTGTTAAAGCGTTATTGGATGTTTCCTGTATTGATTGCAGACAATAGCTTTGAAGATATGAAATCCAAGGACCCAATCGCTCTCCTGTATCTCGCTGCTGCACTTCACCAGATATACATCTCCATACAGGAGCTTCAAGGACATCTAAAAGATACTCGGGTGCAGGAAACGGTGAGATTTTCAGAGGTCCCACGTGTGCAGAGTGAGCTGAAGCTGCTCTTAGTTTTGACTGTCTGACACGAAGTTTTATTCTCCTAAACCACAATGTGCCATTAGGCAAATGGACCCAGACAAGTCGTCGTTAGGACCTGTCAGTGCTAAAAGATGCTCCGGCTGCCGTCCCTCCCTCGTAGCTTCGTTTCACACGGCGGCAGCAGCAATTTAGTCACCACTCAGAAGAGTGAATCATTCAGACATCTGAGATGAAACACATCTGTCCCCGCGGTCTTTGAGCTCATGTGTCACTTCTTAAGACACAAATTGACATTTTGGTTAAGATTATTAATATTCTGTCAGTGTTCTCATGAAAAGATAAATAAAAGCAGGAGACGTCCGCGTTGTTTTAAATATTCTGATAAATTTAGAACAGGCTGTTCAAGAGGCGCCTCGTTCTTTGTTACCCGGCAGGTGTTTTTGTTGAGTCTGAAACTATAAAGCGACGATGAGTTAGTCAGCTGGGAAACAAGGAGGAGCAGCGGGGCTCGTTTATATCGCCGTTCTTCAGTTATGACTTTATTTAATGAAATGCCTTTCATGTGCGCTCATTACAATCTACCGACAATCAAAACTTCTTTCCGGATATAGTTTTTTTTTGTTTCATGCATCCTCAAATGATCGGCTCATTATGTGTTTTAATAACTCATCACAGTGAAGAGAAGTCCACATCAACAGCTCGTTAAAAGTCGTCAGTATGTCGTCACTCGTTCGTTCAACAAGGCAGCGCGGTGGCTCAGTGAGAGAAATGACACAAAAGGTGTGACTGTCAGATCAGACACTGATCCAGGTCTTCACTTAAGCAGCTTCACATGAGAGGGTGTGTTTTACAGTCATTATCTGATTTAGAGTGGGTACACCTGCCTGTACCCTTCACACAGGGGTCAGATCATCTCCAAAACTGCAGCTCGTGTGGGGCGTTCCCAGTCTGCAGCGGCCTGTGCCCATCAAATGTGATCCAAGGAAGGAAAAGCAAGTCATGGGCAGTTAAGGCTGATGGATCTGCTCGTGTTGTCTGATCCAACAGACGAGCTACTGTAACTCAAACTGCTGAAAGAGTGTCAGAACACACAGTGCATCACAGTTTGTCCTGTACGAGGCTGCACAATATTAGACAGGTGGTCATAATGTTATGGCTGATCTGTAAAGGTCGATCAAGGCCGGTTTCACGATGAGATAAATAAGTAATAAAATGCTTCCTGTATCGTCCTTATGAGCTCCAGGGTCTCTGCTCTGTAGCTGATCTGACCTTTGACCTCTCATATAAAGTGACTTTTACACTAATGTGTCGTTGTTTTAATGATCTCCAGGCGGAGGGCGAGAATGAAGTCAACAATGAACTGGCCAATCGGATATCTCTGTTCTACGCCGATGCCACGCCCATGCTGAAAACATTAAGTGACGGCACGACGAAGTTTGTATCCGAGGTAAGGCTGCCAGGAGACATCAGTGAACGCTTTGTTTGAGACACGAAAGCATCGTCTCACCGCTGATTCTTCTTCCAGAACAAGAACCTGCCCATCGAGAACACGACGGACTGTTTAAGCACGATGGCGACTGTGTGTAAAGTCATGTTGGAAACACCGTGAGTAACTTCCCGCCCCGCTTCACCTCTTCCTCCTCACATTCACACGTCTAATCTCTCCGCTTCGCGTCCTTTCAGGGAGTACCGCAGCCGATTCTCCAGCGAGGACACAGTGTCTTTCTGCCTGCGGGTGATGGTCGGGGTCATCATCCTGTACGACTACGTCCATCCTGTAGGAGCTTTCGCAAAGTCGTCCAAAATCGACGTGAGTGCAGCCGTGTTTATTTAACTGTCAGACCTCGCAGCTTGTTATTTAAAGCTAACAGCGTGTTTCCTGTCTGCAGATGAAAGGCTGCATCAAAGTCCTCAAAGATCAGCCGCCCAACAGTGTAGAAGGCCTTCTCAACGCTCTCAGGTGAGCTCACGTTGAAATGTTTTCCCCCCCTGCAGCACAGCGTGTAACGTGATTATAGCTGCAGTCTGACAACAGACATACAGTCGTGGCATTCAGTGAAAAGGCGGCCGCGGCTCACGCTGTGAGTTGAATGATGTTTGTTCACGAGCAGCAGACAGACTTCTCGGTTTATTTCAGCGCTGTGACTCGTCCTCTGCTCGGTCCAGCGGGGGCTGTGAGCCCTCCGCGCTTCGATTCAGGACGAGTGTCGCTCTCCAGAAAGGCTCGATTTACATCCGTCACCTCGTCCTCCTTTACAGCCTCCTAAATTTCTACTCGCCTCGCCTCAGAGCTGACGGTGCCGTCTCTGTGCTGACCTCAGATCTGAATCTCTCTCTGAACCCGAGGCGGGTTGACGATGCCCGGTCACACGAGGTCACTCACATGAAGTAGTCACCAGATTTTGTTTCATCAGTTACAAATCTGATCTGACAGCAGATGACAAAATATTGTAGGACAGTAACTAAGTGAATTATTTTAAGTGCTATATTTAAGTATCACTTCCAGTATTTTACTCCACTACAGCTAAAGGTGCTAAAGTTAATTTTCAGATTAATACTGTCTATTATAAAATACATATTTTAATCAGTGGTTCTGAACCTTTTGGGCTTTTTTTCCCCCTCTAATATTTTATTTGAAGACAGTTCAAGGCCCAAAGAGTTCAAATTATAATATTAATAATATTTCATTGACAAAGAACTTTCTGTCTCAAGGTTTATTGACCCCGCCAGGTTGGGAATCACTGGACTAAACTACCTATGTATACACTATATGAAGTATTAAAACTGTAAATCGCAGAGAGTTGAGGCGGCGCAGTCGGAGGATCCAGTTTCACCAAAATCAGTGAAATCGTTGGTGGTGTGTGAGAACAGACTGCACCTCTGGATGTCCAGGAAGATGTGCTGCAGTCACTAACGTGTTTACTTTCCTCCTCTCACCTGTAGGTACACAACCAAGCATCTGAATGATGAATCAACCAACAAGACTATCAAGAGCATGCTGCAGTAGGACTGCTGCTATAACTGCTTGCCTCACACCCTGCTGGAGGGAGACGCCACTCTCCTGACTGATGTCGGTGCACAGAATGTTTGTTTTTTTGTTTGCTTTTATTTTATAACGGAAAAAAGAGCTACAGCTCCGCCCTCTTTTATAATGCAAAATGCTACTGCCATTATGAACGTCTTTTTCTGTGCCAAAAAGATGTTGCTGAGATGTTTTCGATAAAGAAAAGAAAAAAAAAAGGCCATGCGACGGTGGCAGCTAATGAAAGCATTGTGGATCCTCTGGTGTTTTTAAAACATGTCTTGTTTTTCCCTCTATAAGGGACGGGAGTGCTTTGACTTGAAAATTTAAAAGAGAGAGATATATAGAGAAGTATATATTATTTTTGTTTGATTCGTTATTTAATATTACATCTTCTGCATGATGAACATGATGATGTCCTTTTCCTTCTATTTAAAAAAAACAACCTAATGGTTCAGTTTAATTTGTCTGCTCTATTGTGCATTATTAAATGTTTTGTTAATGAAATGGTACTTGTCATGAGATTTCAGAGTACTGTTTTTATATTTTTTATAGGTTTTAATTTGTGCATATGTCTCGTTTTCTTTCTTCTTTTTTTTTCATAGTTGTGTTGTATTTTTCATTGAAAACTTTAAACTGTGATGTGTGCAAAATCAAATTAAAATTGGGAGTCTGTACTGTAAATGGACAGTATGTTGTGGCTGGAGAAATTAAAAGGAGAACTCTTGTTTTCTACAAAGCGCCGTGTCAGGTTTGAATCTCTCGTCGTCGACCCCAGATGGCCGAGGAAGTTTTATCACAAAGATTTGTTTGTTTTCAGTGACAACACTCATGTTGATGTGCAGTTTTCAGTAGCGCTGCAGTTTCTCCTTTGTGCGAGTAGGTACAGGTTGAAATGAGAGGGACAACTGTGTCGCTGACACACTAGCATGAACTACCCAAGCTAAGTTCATATAATTTAAGCTGTTATTTCCAATTAAAGCGCCTATAATCGATATATTTTAAAGTGATGAACCTGCAGAGACAGTTCGTTAGCTGGGCTAAGGCTAAAAGGCTAATTTTCTTCAGGAGCTGGTAGAGTCCAAACACAGAAGGAGAGGAGTAAATATTGGATTTATATCACACCAAGTGGACAGAAACACAACTCCAGATCAATGATCACGTTACTCTTTCACTGCTGCGTGTGTAAATAAGCAACTATTAGCTAACATGTTCACCATATAAACACAGTTTAGACAGAGATTAACTAAGACTAACCTGACTCTGTCCAAACTCCGCCGAGCAGTGTCTCTAAAACTCACTAATCAACATGTATCTCTGTAAAAAAACAACGTGGAAATTTACTGCAACTATTTGTGGATTAGCATAACCTGCTAGAAAAAGGTTGAAATGGTGTTTTTGCATGGATTAAACATTGAGAGTGTTACTTAACGAGTTAAGATGCTGGTAGATGGATTATTTTATTTTGTACCACCTCACAGAGCTGGACAAGCTTCCCCTTGTTTTTAATTTTTCATGCTAAGCTAAGCTAAGCTAAGCACCTCAGAAATGAGAGTCTACATCTGAATGAGTGTATTTCAGGGATAAATGAACATTAATAAAAACAAGTAAAAATAAAGAATAAAAACAATAAAACAAAGAAGGTTTTTCTCTCAGATGAGGCATTTCTCATTGTTACATATTCACTGAACGAGCTTTTCAGTCTTCTCTCGTAATGGATCATTAGGAAACATAATTGTATGATGTCAATGACAAGTGGTCGTCTCCCTTTCATGGGTCCATTATTTCTTCCTTCCGCATTAAAGGTTTTCTCTCCTTTTAAAACAGAAATATCTTTTCAGCTCAACCTTTCTCTGGTTCTTTCTGTGGGGTTTTACAGTGGGACTCTTGTGTGGGCACTGCAGCACTATCAGCAGCATGTTGGAGAACTTCTCAGGGTCAAAGAGAGCGAGGCAGCAGAGTGTGGATGGGTGTGTCCTCTGCAGCATCACTGCACTAACAGACGTGGAGGAAAGGAAGGAAGGGAGTGGAGTGGAGGAGGCAGACGGGAGGAAATGAAGTGGTTTAATCTTGGGTGGGTTTTAAAGTCCTTCAGGGAGAGAGCGGTAAAAAATGGGAAAGTGCAGCTTCTTTAAATGATTGACTGCAGCTCACATGTTGTCGTACAGCATGCAACACACACACACACACACACACACACACTGAAAGGATGCCTGTTTGTCACCATGACAACTTCCCAAAGGGCAGCGACAACATTGTTCGTGACCCTCGATGCAGAAGCCCTCGCTCATCCTGCATCACGGCAGCTCTGATATTCAGATAAATGAACCGTCTCTGAGGGAGAAATCAAACCAACCTTTTTTTACTCTGAGGTGTTTAAATTCATCACGCCTAAAAAAAAAAATGATGACAACTGTGCAAAAACAGTACATTACACAGACAACAAGCACATTTACTCAGTTACTTTTTACTCCAGCTGGCAGCTACACTTTAATGATTAACATGCAAAATATATGCTCGCTATATAAAATCTGACGGATTATAGACGAATTATTAAAGATTAAAATACACAAAAGCATAAAAAGTAATTGAAATTATCTTAACTTTGAGCAGCTACAACATAAAAATCCAATAATAATCCAATGATATAATGTCTGTACTAATATAATTTGTACTTTTTACTATCTTATTTACTTCAAAGTGAGACTTTTACTTGCAGTGGAGTAAATTTATCCTGATATATTAATACTTTTATTAAAGTAAAAGATCTGAATACTTGATATCAGAGATTAGAGTTTTGTTTTCTGATTGGGAGTCAGAGCGTTCAGCTCCTTTCCTGTGGAACCAGCTCCACATTTAAGACTTTATTTAAGGCTTCAGACGTTTCTTTTTGATAGAGTTTATAGTTTGTTTTTTTTAAATAGTTCTTCATTTTTCTATATTTTATTGTTGTTTCATGTAATTTATCATTACGTGTATATTGTCTTTTAAATGTTGTTGGTTCTTCTGCTGCTATTTTGCCTGAATATCTCGTTTGTGCCTGTCTGTCAAAGCACTTTGTAAACACTGTTTTTAAAAGGTGCTATATGAATAAAGTTATTACTATTATTCTTATTATTATTACAGTTAGAGCCGGCTCAGGTGAGTCCTGAACCATCACTTAGTTAAGCTGCTATAGGCCGGATGCACTGAGCTCTTCTCTCCGTCTGGACACATTCATGTCTCATCGGTATCTGTTACTAACGTCGGAGTTTTTCTGCTTTCTCTTCTCGCAGCTTCTCACAGATCGTGGCTGCGACCATTATTATTACTACCGTTAGTCATATCTCTATTAAAAATATAGTTATCTTCATTATTATTGCTGCTTTGTCTCTTTGCAGATGTCCGTCCACCAATGATCGGGGTCCTGCTCAAGGTTTTTCCTTGTGTTTGCTAGATAAATAAAACTGTATGTTATCCCCATGTCTGCGTGGGTACTTTTCTTCCCACAGTCATGCAGGTTTATAGGTTAACTGGTGAGTCTAACATAGGTGTGGAAGTGAGTGAATGGTTAACTGTGGTGAGGATGCATGGTGCACAGGGTGAGAAAGAGGATGAGGTGTTTTCATATTATGTCCATACAAAACAGGAGGTGGAGCGCCTCTTTCTTTCCTTGCAGAGAAGTGAAAAAACATTTTTAATTTGCACAATTTGTGCCCAAATTCAGGCACTAAAGAGGAAACCGCCGAGCGTGAAACATGGAGCAGTTATCTGTGCATGCCTTGTTGGGTTTCTTCTCACTTTTTGCCCCTGCATGTGTGCACAAATTGAACATATTTAAAATATGTTTAACCTTTTCCTGCATCGACCCAATCAGGAAGCTGATTCTTGCACTGTTTCTGTGTGGATAGCATATGAATCACGTCATTTTCATACTCATTAAACGAATCACTGACCCTTAACGCTCTATATGGAAGCATATGGGTTTGTTATGTTGCTCCACTCAGGTTTTAATGTGACATGCATTAACATATTTCATAAAGAAAAAAGAGTAGATCAGTTTATCATGGAGTTATTGTTCAGTTGTGTCATGTGACTTCAGAAACAAGCTTCTCAAGTTCATCATTTTTAATCACAGTGGTGTTTCCGAAGTCCAGAAGTCGCTGACAGAAGAGGCAGCTGCTGGGTCCCGTTAATCAAACGTGGTCTGAAAAAATCCAGACTTGTGTTGAATCATCAATCAAATCAAACTAACTCAGTTATCCACGTACAAAGAACAGAGCCCCGTGTAATAAACTCAAATATTCATTAAAGCTGGCTGGTAAGGACAGATCTGATGTGAGGTCGCTCATGTAGAAAACAAGTCAATGCTGGACGATTTCTTGTGGAAATAAACAACTGCAGTTCCTCAAACGTCCACTTGAGGCTGGCTACAGAACGAGTCAGTCTCCATAAGTCCCCATGTTAAAATGTCCAACTTCACAGCAGAAATAAACATGTTTACAGCCTGGTACAAAAAACAGTTTTGGTCTCTGTAGCTGATTTCAGAAACCTGTGGGATGACATCATGCATACGCCGTCCGTTCTTTATGCTGTCAGTGGTTTGAACTCTTCATTATGAAGTAAATGTTGATTGCACAGTGCTGCAGACTAATGACACCATCCACTGTACGGATCACTTTCGCTTTCTGTCTGTCACCAGACTTGAAATTTTACTCCTGAATGTTACTAAAACTATGCACATCATTACAATACCTTTTTGCCTATTCCAAAATTGATGATTTCAGTTTACCTCGTCAGTGAACGTGCTTCTTTCTCCATCTCTTATTTCCAAAGCATTGTTTCTTCACGGCGCTAAGCTCCTGAAGGAAAACCGAAAGCAATCCGGTCTTTGCGACAGCGGCACAAACAATAATACCGCTTAGAGACGCTAGGGGGGAAAAAGTTGAAAAGTTTTCACTTTAATATAAAAAGTGTTTCTCAAGCAAACGGTCTGCCGTTACCTCCACACATGGGCCCCTCACAGAGGAACATAACAGTCGTTTGAGGACAGAGGAAGTGAGTTATGATAGCGGTCACACCTCACAGAAAACATCCTGTGACCACTGTCGCTCAGAGGAGCTTTAGGACATGTGGCTAGCAGCTCGGCCAGAAAGGAGCTGATGTTGTGAAATATATGTTATGATGACTGAAGGTGCAACAGTCAAGAGCAGACGAATATGTAGAGGTGAGAGTCGTATTTTTGAGGACGCATCTCACTTTTCTTATACAGTGAGGCCCCTTTTTTTTTTTCTCACGTTGTTTGACAGTTTGACATTTGTACTATTACGGTATGTGCCACAGTGAACTGGCACAACTGTCAGTTATTTCTGAGTAAAGAGTTTCTTCTTTTATTCCAGTGAAAACCCCACCAGCCTGAGAACTGTGCTCTGTCCATAAACCACAAGGCCCTAACACATTGCTCATCTGTCTCTTGGGTGAGAAGAAGTTCACTTTTCCGAGAAAGACAACGGCTATCCTCTGAGACCACCCCGCCACCCTCTCAACCAACCCCCTTCACATACTGTCGCAGATGCAGAGCCCCCCCACCCCGCGACATCCCACTTCCTCCTGTACGTTGCTTTAATCGGGGGAGTCTTAGTTAATCAGTCGTGTCAAAACATTAACGGCTCATTGAGGATCACGTTTCATGCCAGCACAACTGAACCAAGAGTGCTGTAATCTCTGTCCGTTGGGCAGATAGGAGTATTTGCTGTGGGCAAAGCATCAGAGCTTTATCAGGAACTAAGAGTCAGTGAAAGTATTGCTACACATAAGTGAAAGGACACAAGTTCCTCTAAAATACTGTCAAAGAAACGTTTTACACCAAGACGTATCCTTTATGTGTCAGTGAACTTTAACACAGCGACAAACAGTCGCTCAAAGTGAAATAAATGTGCATCAAAGATTTGAATCATATAAAATAAAACAAAACTTTCTTTTCTTTGTGCAAATTAATGGAAACCCAAAGAGGTCATACATTTTATTTCCTCTGATTTCTCATCATAACGAGTTACTTTAATTTGTTTTCTCGAGATCTGGAATTGTTTATGTCATTATGTCGAAACAACAAATGTTGTTACAGATATATTCATTCTCCTGCTCTTGCGATGATTTAATATATTAGACCATTTTTTTGGTTTTCTCGAATTATTTATGGCATTATCGTTATCTCAGGATAACAACATTTGTTATGGCACGAATTACTCTAAAGACTAAAAACTAAATATTTCAGGAAATGCAAAACTTATCTTACACTGTAAAAAAAAAAATGTCTGTAGATTTCACAATGTAAAACTGCCAAACCGTGAAGGTAAAAGACCATAAAATATATATATAATACAGTAAAACACAGTCGTATCTCAAAACTTTTATTCATACACTATTTAAAGAGAATTTATACAGAATAAAGTCGTATTTTATATAAGAGAACGTTAACTCTACCGTAATATTTAATGGCATATTTTACTTTACAATCTTATGTTACATTAAATCAACAGTACTAATCAACAAAACAAACAACTTGATTAAGAGATACATTGTTTAAATATATGTACCGTATATATACCACAGTTACATTGATAAATATATACCAACTTGTTGACCTCCCTCTGCAGGTCATCATGTCAGCCATTCACACTTAGCAAAACTGCAAGCAACAGCTTGTCAGGATGCTGTGGCCACACTGATATCAGCGACCTTCACTCTCACAGCAAACTGTGTTGAGATGCACCCTCTGCGTGTTGTTTTATTTCAGCTAACAAAGACAGTTTTGTTGAGTTTTATTTTGTGATGTTACGATGAACTGTGAGGTAAAATTACCGTTTTGGTCAATGGAGTCTGGCGGGGCCTTAGCCAAGCAGAAACCTCCGTGGTTATGAAATTCAGCCAACACAGAAAAAACTGAAAATAAGCGGAAGAGGCAGGAATGCCAAGATGATGCCAGAGCGACCACACACTGAGCTTCACAGCAGCTCTTCAGAAACCTTCGGGTGACATCACGGACACGCTATCCGTTCTTTATACTGTTAGTGTAGTACACATTTGTTTTGGTCTGAGATGCTGGTGCTCTAGTGTGACATTTTGTGGCACTGAATTTTCCACTTGCTTGCCTAAAAATATGGGAACCACTTTCTAATAAGATATACAAAGTAGTAATAATAATAACTAATTGCTGTTATTAAACGCTTTAGTACATATATATCTCTATCTTTACTTGTTTTACCATTTTAATCAAACATTTTTATATATAAATCAGGAAGACGTCTGGGACAAATTCATTCATGCAGCCAAATGGATTAATCACAACCCAAAGGTTGTTATTACCAGCTGATAAGATATGATTAATAATCATAAATAGTATTTATTCATGTTAAATGTAGGTGTTTTACTAATTTATTACCATATATAAAGTATAAATATATGATTTAGCAGCATTCACCAGTGACAGAGTTGTAAGTTATGTACAGATGTTTTCCTGAAGAGCCAGTCACAACAAATTGATTCAACACTACAAATAACCTCAAACATTAATACCTGGCTTGGACATATTTTATTTTATTTTTGTCTGTGTATACAAAACTGTCATGCCCACATTCACTTCCACTTGCAGTTTTGATACACCCTGCCTATTGCAATTTCCTCCGACGGAGGTCCTGAAGGGAGTCGACCGTTTTCTGTCTTTCTGTAGGACCATAAATCATGGCTGAGTCCTGATGACTGTGCAACTGTGGTTACAGTCCCCACAATCGAGGTTTGTCTCCAGCCATCCTGTCACTGAGTAATATCCGACTTGAACGGCACAACATTCAAAGAGAAACTGTGCCTGGCTGTTTGAAATCTGCTGGTGTGGTCTCATCACGTTATTGTGTTTCAGTGGTTGTCCTGTTCAGGTGAAATGGTGAAATAGTTTCAGTTTTTTATTCTTGGTTACAGGAAGTCGTGGGTACGACAGTGTGGAAATGTTTGAGACCCTTTTAACACTCTTAGCTGAGGGATGGATGTGAAGACTGATTAGCTTAGCATAAAGACTGGAAGCTTTGCTCTGTTCAAAGGTCAAAAGAAAACAGCCTACCAGTGCCTTTTAAAGCAAACAAATTAATCACTTTTTAATGCTATTGGGTAGTTAGGTCATTATGTAACTTTAAAAATGAGCATACAATGTCAACACTAGCTAACGTTAGCTTAGAAATGTATTCCGCTAACATTAATGGATGACCCAGTACAACAGAGTCCAAACCAACCAAATCAAAACTAACTTTACTGCAAAGCATGTAAAATATATCCTAATATTTTGGTTTTAGTTGCAAAATGCTTGCTTGCTAACATGGAACTTGCTACCTAGCTAATGTAATGCTAAAACACTATGTCTGGGCTGATCTGGCTGGTAAATTGGCTGGCTTGCTGTTTGCAGGTTACTTTGTTGGCCGCCGTTCTAAAGCAGGATACACGCAGCGTAGTTGGGTTGCAGCTGGCTGGTTAACCTTAGCTTGCTAACATGATACTAACTTTTGACATACTGACTGATTGACTTGATTTTAGTCAACAATAAATGATGTAACAACGTAGCCAAAAGTGATGCCAACAACCTAACTGTGACCGTCCAAAGCTAAGCCAGGGTTGGGCAGCTGGCTGCGTGGCGTAGGTCTGGTGTTGATTGCTTCATGGTGTTGGCTAGTGGGGTGATAAGCATAGCAAGCTGGTTAAGATGGTCCAAATAAAATATAGGAACATTATAGATGGTAACATTATTTTAAATATTATTGTAATTTATTTTAACATGTAGATGTTCATTCGTGCGATTTAGAAGGCTAACTATTCCCGTTTCTATTCTTCATGCTAAGCTAAGCTAACCATCTCCTGGCTCCAATTTTATATTTTATAATTCAGACATGAGTGTGTGGTATCAATCTTCTCAGCAAGAAAGTGGTTGAGATTATTTCTAACTATTTCTAACTATTCCTTGAAGATCACGTTATGTGTGCTGAATTTAAGATAAAATGTTCATTTATATTTATTTATATCAATTTATTTATGTCAGAAATGTTTTGACGTTATGCTGAGTTGACAACAAGAATACAGTGTTGACAGCTTGTAGCATCGAGATCACAGAACACAAACTGATTTCTGTTTATGATCTCAACGGGGAAACATCTTTACCTTGTCCTCTTTGTAGTTCGGTGTTCATTTTTTTCCATATTTATGCAAATAAACGATAAAATCAATCAAAGACAAACCTCTTTAACAAAATAGAGGATAACCAAATAAAATTTTAGATGCTTTTTTTTCACACTTTGTGTCTTTAATATCTTCACAAAGGTTACATTGCCCACAACAGACAGTCGTAGTAGTATTGTAGAAGTGTAGTTTAAATTAGATTTATTGATTTTAACCATAGATAATGTCAGTGATACTCTTGTGTAAAAACAGCAGTGGTTTTGGCTCCACAATGTTTCCTCCAAAGGCTGATGGAGTGTATTTATATTGAATTAGAAACCCAGCAGTGTGTGTGTGTGTGTGTGTGTGTGTGTGTGTGTGTGTGTGTGTTGAGGAGGGATGGGTGTGTCAGCCGGTGCAGTACTGCTGCTGCTGCTGCTGCTGCTGCTGACTTTAGCCGGAGCCGATAAGCACCAGCTGCTACTGAGCGTTCACATTACTGTAATCAAGCCCTGTTGGCAGCAGCTACACTGTTCCTCTCCACCTCCAGCCTTCATGCCATGTTACAGGATTATCTTACATTACTAGAAAGGGCGCTGGAAAAGATGTCCAGCTTAAATAAGACTTTTACGTGAGCAGATTTATTTTGCACGTGGGGTTATTAATCATGATTGCACTTGTTTCCAACGCTTCTTTTAGGAAGTTTTCTGGCTGCAAAAGTGAGTTTTTACATAAATAAACACACTCTGAGGTAGATCTGCTCCACAGAAATAACACAAGATTCAAGGATAAATGATTTTATGGTCTGAGTTGCATGTTCTTTGCAGTGCGCAGCCCTCTCTCAGGGTTGGACACGAGCAACTCTGCTATCTTCCCTGCAATATTTCTATCTAAGGTGGTGGAAAAAGCTCTTTTTTATTCTTCTTTGACAAAAAGGATTTAACATAACGACACAGTTCACATCCTCTGCAGCTGTTAATCACGGCTGCACCCATAAAAATACAAAGAAACAAGGTTGTACATCTGTTTCTTTTCATTCCTCTCTCCTTTTGACTGATATAATAACGATGTACTTGGCAGAAAAACTTCCCAATGTCAAGATCGTTTTGACTTATTCACACCCACTGCGTAACACACACACACACATGCATGCATGAACACACACTTGATGTGTTCGCGATCCTGCAGGTGGTGCAGTAGCATCAGCTTTGGCTCACAGCGACTCTGTCTGACGGCTTCACCCTGACTGGAAGAAGAAGAGCTGCTGACTGGGACACATTTCCTCCGCTCAGCTCTGCTCTGCAGAGGGAAAACACTTATTCAGCTCTTATGGGAGAACCCCGTCTCTGCTGGGGTTAACAGGGCCGAGGATATCTCCATGGCTGCTCCAGACACCCACCACATCCCATCCCCATCACTCTCTGACACATCAGCGCACACAGTTTGAAGATTTTTTATTGATTTGCTGTTAAATGTGGTTAAATTTATTAAGTTTGCTTCTGATGATGCAGGTTTTTTCACTCATGTTTCGTGAATTAAACGTATATTTGACAGTTTTAGAAGCTCAGGATGATCATCTTCTCGTCTAATGTGCTTTCACAGCTTGTGGTATTAGGGAAGGAGATGGTTGTCAGTGCGAGAGAGGCCTCAGGGTGATGATAACTGGCTGAGCCCAGTTGTTTGATGGACGACCTTCCCTGGTCTTTACAGCCTGGCAACACCCTTACACCTCCACAAACGTCTGCAGAGCGCATCGCCCTCCCTTTTTCTTCACCACCACCACCAACCACCAACCCCTCACCCTCAGCCTGCTACCCCACATGAATAATGCAAGGGGCCTTCTCGAACGTCGCTACCAACATGCCACGGCATGTTTTATTCACACTAAAGTCAGACAGATCTCCCCTTCGCCGCTGCCCAGATCCGTGAGCCGCCCCGCCGTCCTCAAAGACATCGCCGTGTCTGCTCGCTCAGTCTCCTTGACCTGCAGAGGAGAGCGACCGCACTTTTTTAATGGAAGTACAGAGCTGCAGGTAAATATTTGAATTTAATTCAGCACACTCCTGTCACATCCTGATGAAAATAAATAAGCCCTGTTCATTCAGTCGTCCTCTTTCCATTCCATTTAGCTCCTGTCTTCTTCTTCTTCATGGTGTTTGTACCTTTTCAAGGTGGAATTATTTCTACATTTCTACATGAGAACAATAAAACTTTTTCAACGCTCTTGTCCTGTGTCACTGACATTATTGTGTGTATTGTGTATACGTCAATCTAGATCCAGAGTTTAATTTTTTTTTAGTTCTGGGCTACTGTAGAAACATGGCGGTTCAACATGGCGGACAAGCTTCTTCTTTTAAATTAAACTTAAAGATTAGCTATTAAAGATGAACTGGTACCACTTTCTTTGTTGTTGTAACTAACTAATTACCTTATTAACGGTTAGTATAGCATTTACAGATGCTTTATAGATCCATTATAAGTCATTCATTAGGGAATTTGGGCTGTGAGGCTGACTAATTGGGCGGTATGACCTCGGACCTTGATCTGAACAAAAAATCAATTTTAGTTATTTATTTATTTATCAATTTGTATAACTAATTAAGCATTTAGGGGCATCATTGACAAAAAAAGAATAAATGCCAGCAAAAAGAGATTTTGCAAAACCTGGCAGACCAAACTCTGGTCCTAATAATTGCCTATAATTGATCTATAAAGCATAAGTAGATGATCAATTAACCATTAATTAAGGCAATAATTACTTATTAATGGTGCTTTAGGCCACATTCAGACAGAATCCAGTGCTGTGGCAAATCTGTTTGCCTTATGTCTTGAAATAATTTTTATTTCTCTGTATTTTTTGGTGGACAGTCACAGCCGAAACGCCCTAGTCCAACCCAAATGAATGGGAAAAACAGCCTTATACGGACAATTCTTATCCAGATAAATGTGATTTGTGTCCAGCTGATCCCTCCAATCGTAGAAAATTAAACATAAAAGCATGTTTTTTAATACCAGGGGTTTTAGATATCAACATTTTTGTTTAAATGGTTGTGGTCATAGTTGCTGGTGATATCGACCCACCCTGCTCACACACAAAGATGCTACTACTTATACTACTACTACTGCAGCATCAGTGTGTTTTGACGTTACAGTGTTTACCTGTAACAAATGTTTACCTGGACCGTTGTCCTGAAGGTGAGACGTTCCCTCAAACCAACTGTTTTGTGTATCATTTGAACATGCATGAACCCATGAGTAACCACCAGTGTTCCTGTTTTGAAAACAACACGCTTCCCTTACTCTAACAGACGGTGTTGCCATATCAGAGTTCTTCACCCTTATCTGACAGGCTGATCACCTCCGCTCATTATCTCATGGCACGGTCCGAAAGGCGGCTTTGGTCACGCATTAGCGACCCTCCATGGCCACATCATGTGGGACTGACAGGACTTTGATGAACCATTTGTTAGCCTACGGGACTCGTGTCGCCTCACCTTTCTGAAGTACTCGATTTATTATTCATTTGTGCTCCATCCAGGAATGAGCAGTCTAATGACTGCTCATTGAACTTCCTTCTAATGAAGGAAGTTCAATTCCCGGGATTTTTCTACAGTTTTAATCCCATTTTCATCCAATGGCATTCAGCTCTGATGAACTGTTTTCACCAAATACAACAACCACCTCTGAAACAGGTTAAACAGTGAGGACTCAGACTTGTTTTCACCAACAATAATATCTTGCATCATCCTCGTCTCTTCTTAGTATGCATCTTGCAAAAATGATCCCTCACCTCCGAGTGGTGAAACGTCCAGCGTCCAGATGGTCCACCATGGCAGCCTCTTCATCCTTGGAAGCATCGTTAAGTGCTAAAATTGGCTGTTACTGAGCACAAATACTGTTGCATTATCTCTCTTAGCAAAGAATACAAGCTCTTTTATTAACCCAAATCATGAAAAGTGTTATTTTTAATTTTCAGACTGCATTTTAATTTATTGCACTTGATGAAATATTTTCACGTTTCCTCAATTGTGTCTTCCTGACAAAGACAAAGACTCGCTTCACGGTATACTATATCGAGTCGCTCCTGACAACATTACGTGTTTACATTCGGTAAAATGGGTCAAAGGTAAAAAGTCTGTTGTCTGTATAAAGTCTGTATGTTTATGTTATGTTTAATTTTAATTTGCTGCTGGTATATTTAATCATCACATTTCTGTATACACGACCTACATCAGGTATATGGACAAACATCACAGTTACAGATTATCAAATTACTTATTATTTGAATATCAAATCAAATTATCAAACTCAAAAATCACTGACCATTTGTAACCTCTTCTAAACTACTAATGTCTATAACTCTCTTTTCAATATCAAAAACACGAAAGTAAAAGTGTAAGGAATGAGTAAGCTGTTATCGTTAGCAATCGTTGCATCTGTGTGGAGCGTTACCACCAACATTTGGCTGCCAAAATATAAATCTAAAACAACTTACAACAACTTATATTTGTATATTGCGGTGTACGCATTGCCATAACTGAAGGTGTAAACACATGTACTCACAATAGCAAGAGTAACTAGTATGTGAATTGAGACATAGCATAACAGTCAATTAGCGTTCTTGTTAGCTGGTTAGCTTGGTTGCTAACGGGACAAAAAAACTTCACACAGTTGTTTCAAAATGACAAAGTTGCTACGTTAAAGATTTTACGTAATAATTATCACAATCTCTGAGCTCAATAAGCTTTCTAATGTTTTTTCTCAATTCAGATACTGTAAAGTTCACTCTATACGGGCAATGTTGTCTTAATTTGAGTGAAACTGTTGTGCGTTTACTGGAAATGACAATCACGGAACTTCACGGAACGGTATTAGCCCCAATATTTGACCTCCAAAATTTAAATATAAAACATGTGTACAACTTTTTTATATTATATATTTTATAATATTAACTTAACTGCTTCAGCTCTAGCAGCTTCAACAGGCACCATTTTTACAATGCTCATGGTCCCTCGCCTTCTGCTATGTAGCCAAAATGGTGAACATTGAGGGCGAGAAGTGTCTAATGTTACATGCTCAACCTTTTGAGCATTATGAGTTCACCATCTGGATACACAGTACACTGCATTTTGACATATTTTACAGTGTGGACGCACTTTTGTACTCAAAAGACACAATATAACTGTCAGTTGGCACTGTGAAGATTTTTGTCCCGTTAGCAACCAAGCTAACGAGACAAAAATCTTCACAGTTGACTCCAAAGACAAAGTTGCTCCGTTGACTCCTGTCTCATAACTTTGTGCAGACTCTCTGTGGAGCAGTTTATACTCTGACAGAGCACGGTTAAGTAAATAACACCACATGGTAGCAAGTCTAAGTATGGAAGTACCCGAATTTAGACTGGTTGTTTCAGAAATTACTACAAATTTCGATGGTAAATCGTCCCTTATATCGCTGTAAACTGCACATGTGTGAGATTAAAACTGCTATTTATTATAGGAGGAAGTTGATTCATGTAACTATTTTGCATTAAAACATTTTGGTATAATCAAAATGCTGCTTTAATTATGTTTTTCTTCCATGTATGTTGTGGGCACAGTGTTGTAAAAGGAGAAGGAGTGTCCCTAAAATGTTGTTGACCTCATTTAATGGCCTTTAGAGCACTCATTTATGTCCAACATGCCTCATTTTTTGGATTGTGGATGTTCAAATGCCCTTTAGACCCAACAAGGAGCCTCCTGGGAGTCTCGGAAGCTGCTCCTGTCCGAGTTTAGTAAATACAGCCTGAAAACAGATGTCGCTGCTCAGATAGCTATCAGGAGGAAGGACAGTGGGCCCAGTGGAGCGATCCTGGCCGACAGAGGTCATGTTCTGCGGTGGGAGAGTAACTGAGCACATCATTGAGCGCTCAACTTGACCCTCAGTGAGTTATTGTGTGGAGGTGGTGTGGCCTGTAGGGAGGCCCCACTCAGATCATTTACATCCCAACCGCTACCTGTGGAGTGTTTGTAGGTGCAACATGGATGGGCGTTAAGGGACTGCTTCAAAGAGGAAATACTGTTTGCTTCAGCTCAAGACAACTTTGTGTTTTTCTCATGCTAAATTCATAAAAAGCTGCCATACATCAAGCTTTCCTTTTTTTCCACCCTGTGTGAAGTGTTCCCATCATTCACTCAAGGCTTACTTAACCAGCAGAGTGGAGATGAAAGCTTGAGCATTCAAGTACCCCCAAAGATCCTTTGATGCCCGACCATGAAGTATGTCTTAGAGCTTTTAGCATTCCTGACTCTGGAAATCAGTCAGAAAGATTTATTTTTTTTTGTCTCTGAGAGCAGGAGGTCCTCATGGTGAACAGTTTTCCTGAATTGAATGTATGTTGTTAGACTGTTGAACCGAAATGCACTGAGTCAGGTACCGCAAAGCCCGCAGTTTGTCTAATCTTACCAAGCAACTGCTGGATATCTGCAAAAACCGTTTGGAGCGTTACGGGTGAAATACATGCCTGTTTGTGATAATGTGCATTGTTTCTTCTGCTATTTTATTTTAGCACAGCTGTCTATTAAGTCTGTTTTTTTCCTGCGCTCAGCTTTTTTTGTCAACTCTGCAGAGATTTGGGTAATGGCTGCAGACAGACTTCCTCAACTTTCCTCATCGCGGTCCCAGAGGTCGCTCTGCACGAGGCCCTCCTGATCTCAGCTGTTCAAGGCTCTGGAGAGCATC
Source organism: Miichthys miiuy (assembly GCA_036365135.1). Lineage (NCBI taxonomy): Eukaryota > Metazoa > Chordata > Actinopteri > Sciaenidae > Miichthys > Miichthys miiuy. The sequence goes on from CM071618.1 coordinate 7,389,489, forward strand.
GGGCCCACTCAGCTGTCTGTTCCCGTCCACCCACCCCCTCCTCATCCAGCCTCTCTTGCTAACCACAGGCAGTATAACCCCCACAAGGATTGACAGCATCTGTCAGTGTCACTCACTCAGCAGCTTTCTGATGTTTGACCTTTTGAGACGGGAATGTGCCAAAACTGTAAACCGTTTGTTTTATCATTGTTCTCCACTGTTCTGCCGTTACGAGGGGATAAACCTGCTCGACGTGGTTGTGCAGTGTATGGCTTTAATGCAGGACAAGATAAATTACCTGCAGCATCACTTCTCATTGACCTTTCCTTTCAGAGTGAAATCAAGAAACGGACACAAGACGCCAGAAGCTAGACCGCAAGACCGCATAAGATCACCCCCTTTTTTTTATTAGAGGCGCTCACTGATCCACAGGGTCTGCCGCTCCCCTCACGGGCAAGTCGTTTGTCAAAGACAGATCCCCCTCAGGAGCTCTGCTGGATTTAAGGGTTTTCTTCACTGTTCATGGGGCACAGTTCCCAGAATTACACTCATTCATGATGAGTGAAAGCATCCAGAGGTGCCTCTCGCCTCCATTCAGTAGCCCAGGCCCCTAATCTCTGCTGCTGGGACAGCCAAACCAGTGAGAAAGGAAGGCTGGCACTCACATCAAGCACCAAGCTCTGTAATAAAGGCACGATGACAATAGATAACATTTCATGGTTTAACATGGGCTGCCTCGTCTGTGTGTGCTGAGACAAACTTTTAAAACACTTCAAATACCTCAGATGTCTTTAAACTGCGTCATTTTCAGCAGATTTTTGAGTTTCGACGATACTTCTCAACACAAACTGTACCGATGGCAACATACAGTATCATATGTTTTGCCAGTAAGTGATGTTATTTACATAATATTGCAGCAGAAATATGTGTGTGTGGTCCCAAACAAACACACATGGATGAACAAACTACGTGTTGTCGATTATCGTCTTTTTTGCTTAATTGAGTGAAATGACCTGGAAGTATTTACGTAGCAGCCGTGATAGGAGCTGTTTGAATCCTCTAAATGTTAAAGGAAAGGAGCTTCAGTGCTTCCTTTTTTGTCTCCTTTAGCAGAGGATACACCGGACCATCCTTCACCAAAGGAAAGGAGATAATGCTGTCCAACAGTTCTATGTGGCAGCAACAAAAAGCGACGCGCCGTTTGGCCATTTCACAACCAGACATTAACTTGCAGCAGAGAGAGAGAAAGAACATATGAATGCACCATTCCATCAAATCTAAATATTCCTGCTTCATTTTAAACATTTCCCAAATTCACCGGACAAACTTGATATCTTTACAAAATTTAGGATCTCTACTTGAATTTGAAAAAAAAGTTTTTTGGATTTGAACAATTCTTGGCTGCACAAAAACAAGTTTGTAATCACAAACTGAGAAAAGCAGCTGGACTTAAACCTTCAAAATCAATTTTTAGATGTAAGAGGGGACTGTTCTCAGTCCATAAGCATCAATCATTTTTAATTTCCTGCAGTTATTTTGTACTAATTATTCAAAAAATATTAATTACTGCACTTAAACACGAGTAAATATTCTACATTTAAGTTGTATTGCGCTCGCCTCCTGTGCACTGACTAAAAGACCTTGGTCATGCTTATAATTGCTGTAATTTTAATTAATTAATTTTAGGTTGACTAATTGAACGCTGACTCTTATTTTCCCTGTAATTATCACTAAATTATGTGTCTCGTTTCCAAAAAAAAAAGAGGAAATAATAAGGCGTTTACAGGATTTACTGAGAAATTTTTTGCACAGTCACAATTTGCTGAATTTACAGTTAATGATGGAGCTGAAATGTAAATCTTGCAGACTATATGTAGATTAAACTGATAGAATATCTGCACAGATCAGTGAAATGTATATTCATAATTAATTACTTGCTGTTGGCAGTGCTGCACTTCAACAAATAACCCATCTACATTTACTTTTAATATAAATATATGCTGTAAAAACAGCAAAGTCAACGCGTGTGCATGCTGGCTGCATAATGCAGTGCATTAACACTCTGACTGCAGGCAGTCTGCAGCATGTCTGGCCTGGAAAAACTTCACCCAGTGGCTTTATGACCTGCTCATCACCTGGAAGAACACCAGCGAGCTGGCTCCTCTCATTTATACCTCACACCTGCTGCAGACCACAAACAAGCACATTATAATAATAATTCATCCTCTGTCTCTTAACCAGTTCAGTCTGGTGTTCCAGCACCGGTGGCCTAGTTTTTACCAAAACATCCAAACAAAGCCAGAGGACGTTTTGGTAAATAGCAGTAGCCCTCGGAGCCGGTGGTGCTCTCCTCTTCTGGTGTTGTTGCTAGGAGACGGTGGGTCTAAAAATCTGGCTTTGGATGAGGTGCACCTGCTTCGTCGGGGTCTGGCACATTCAGTCTCTGCACACGGGAGGAAGAACTGATCTGAGCTGCATGAATCTTGTGGGAGTTTCCTCTGCTATCTGTCCTGCTTCTCCTGATTAGATAATTGAACTGAGCCGAGTGAAACCTTCGGGGACATCAGGTGTACGCCTGCGTGCAGGTGCTGCAGTTAAACACACTCTGCTCTAAAACTACAGAGCCGTCCTTCGCTTCGTCTTTTGCGAGTGAGTAAACACAGCGTGAGCTTAGAAGTCAATAAAGGACAGAAGGATTTAAAATCACGCAGCTTATGTGATTTTGAAGCATCCTCTCTGAATGCAATCACACCCAGTTAACAGCTTGTCTCCATTAGGTCCATAAAGATGAGAAAAGAAGCTACTTTTCTGTGTGGGGAATAAGTGGGTCATTTGCATGATAATTCACTGACATGTGGGACGTGAGCTGAGGTGATAAAATGTGTGATTATAAAACCAGAGGTTCGTCTTGAGGCTAATCTCCAGTCGCTTTACTGTTGACCAGTCAGCTGGGGCCCAACAGCTGCCTGCTGTGACCCCGAGAGCATCAAGAGGAGCTCTACTGTACACAACTTTAATCACACCTCCTCGTTACGCCGCTACTCATGACGAGTAAAAAATAAACCTTTCCCGAGGAAAGTGAGGAAACAAAGCGACTTCGCTCCGCATCACATGAGGATGAAAATAGCACCCGAGCATCACTTTTCCGGTGTCTCATTGGTTCCTCTGTGCTGCTATGTGTGTCAGCCTCCGTCTGTGTGGCTGCTGGGCTCCACTGTACTGTGCATGTGTCAGACTGGAGCGCCTCCAGCTCCAGTCTGGAAGATGATCAGCTGGGCGCGACAGGGTTTCGCCAGGGAAACCAAAGCCAACAGCCAATAAACACGTCCGTATCCGCGCGCTGACCTGCTGAGCTGCAGAGTGTTAATTGTGCTGTGGGTCATTAGGCTGAACACAGGCATATTTCAGACCTGGCCTCTTTGCAGGCTTTGACCTTCTGCTGGGCACCCTGGGTAATACTGGATGTGGGCGCCAGCACCAAACTGATTGGCGTGAGCGGCCAAGCTAAAATTATCACTTTCTTCATAAATAATGATGAGCAGAGCTGACCTAGTGGCCGTGTTACAGGATACACACTGTATGAATTTATATAAGTTGGGTTTTTTTTATTTCCTGGTTGTTTTCTGAGAATTTCTTATGTACAGACTTCCAGTCTGACTCTGATAGGGGTCGTGGTTTTTGAAAGCTCCCGTTTATTTCCACTTATTTCCCCTCATTTCTATGACCATAGTTTGATTATTTTTGGAGAGATACTGGACAGAATTCACCTACGGCGCTCTGGCAGCCAGAAAGAAAACAAGATGGAGATGGAGACAAGATGATGAACTGACGAACTTTCCTGTGAGGCTATCCTGACAGACGTCAGAGCAGAAATGTCCACCCTGTGTACAGAACTGAGGCCAGAAATTGAGGCCACGCGTTCGGAAACACCAACAAGTTTTCAAGGTTTTGATGGGAGAGGATCACACCCAGGCTCAGTCTCTCGAAAAGCACAGCGACAAATCAAGAGGGACGGAGCTGAAGCAGCAAGGACAAACGTTTCGATCTTGAAAGCAGGAGGTTCAGGCCCTACGGTCATCGGGCAAATTTCTATGTACAATTTGGACCATAGGGACTATTTTCTTCCGCCAATTTTTGCCAAATTTTGCTGTAAAAAGCCAAAACAAAAAACCTTTGCCAATTGGAAGAGCATCTTTCAAAAACCTCAATTCTCAGAGGTTAAAATGACACTAAGTGTAGATAAGAAGCACAGAATTCAGAATTGAAGTATTTGTTTGTAGCATTAAAGCATTCAAAGCAGTATAACTGGCTTGAAACTTTTAAAGGAAAGTATATCAGAATGAATCGTTCATATTGTGTATAGTTTGTGATTTACTGTGGAGGTCCCTGTTCACTAAAAAAATGACGTTTGAAAAGTTCTCTTTCCAAATACTGACGACATGGTGTCTCACCATCATGTGAACAGTTTGTTCCTTTTGCAGTTGGCAGGAATAAACTGGTTTAAAACACATTTGAGAGAACATTTCAGCACCTTTCCGACAAACTCGAACTCACCTTAGATGATGCACAAACGTAGCAGCTCTGGTTCTGTATATCAGGGCCGGTGACGAGGCTCAATATTCAGTCTGTATGTTCTACACGACATTTGTGAATTTAGTTTGTAGGAAATACCTCAAAATACCATCCAGTAAACTCTCTGATGTGACAGATGGTGGAGAAAGTATTCTGATCTTGATTTATGGAAATCTTTAGTTCACTATCAGTTAAGAACCTCTTTATTTAAGGGATGGTTCTTCACAAACTCTATGTGAAGGACTGAAGGTCTTTTAGGACTGCAGCTCATGATTATTTTCTTAATTAATCACTAAATATTTTGGTCTATAAAACATCAGAAATCAGTAAAAAAAAAAAAAAATCCTAATCCCAAATTGACATGTTGAAATATGTTTTTCTATCTGACAAACACTCAAGAATCCAGAATAATCCAATAATCCAATAATATAAGAGTCAGAAATGCAGCAAATTCTTTCATTTGACTTTTTTGCTTGTTGATTTATTTTCCATCCATCATCTAATCAACTAATCATTGCTGCTCTGTGTAAAATATAAAACCACACCTGTCAATAATTTGGGCTCGTTGGCTGACTTCGTGTTTTGTCCAACCAGAAATACAAAATTCAAAATTATTAAAATAATTCGCAAGCAAAATCTCCACAGAATGCTGATGCATGGAAAAAAGACTTAAATGACTTGGCAATTCATTTTCCATTGATTAATTCATGAATTGTTTCAGCTGTACTGTTGGGTAATGTGTAACAAAAACATCATATTTAATAAGTTTCTCGTGTTTTGTGTGCAAAAATCTTAATTTGTAAAGTAACTAAAGAATTTCAGATAATTGTAATGGAGTGAAAAGTGCAATATTTCCAGTACAAGTAATCAAATAAAGCACTTCAGATTTGCATAGTACTTGAGTAAATGCACTCTGTATGTGACGTTCATTAGATGTGATTGAAGGTGACGTTCCCTATTTGTTCGTATTTGTTGCTCTGACTCACTAATTAGCTGGTCAGTGGAGGAACGTTTGTTTGTGGTCATAGCTCGTTAGTTTCTAATAAGATGGTTGGTTTCCAATTAAGTATTAAACCCTCTCTCTTCTCTCTGAAGCTGAACACAATCTTAAGCACAAACTGGTCCCCGATCTGTCCTAGCACATTTTACATACATCAAAAATCCTGATTGGGATGCAGAAGGATCCTTTTTTTAAAGAAAAATGTGGATTGAGGGCAAAAAAAAGGAGGAAATAAGGTCAACTTGACAACCCTTTTACCTCTCAGAGAACCCACCTCTGGAAGCCATCATGGTGATTTACAAGCCCACTCAGGTCAATGGGCAGCTCCATTTAAGATGCTCAGTGAGGCAGATGGGGAGAGAGTACAGTAAGTCTGCACAGAGAGCACACTCTGCTTCATCCGGGCCGAGGCAGATGATACTTAAGGTGTGTTTGATGGGTGGTGGCGCCCGCTGGCGATTTATTTCTCCAGTTTTTGGGAACCTGCTGTTTGAGTTTTGTTAATGTTTATTTGCTCAGTGGGGCTAAAGGGGGAAAGTAAAGTAAAATACAAGATAAGAGCCTGAAGCTTCAGACCTATTTCATCCAGTATCTCCACCTCTCCAGGGCTTTCCTCTATAATGGGCTGCTGGTGCTGAGTGTGTGTGGAGCGGTGATGAAAATGGATTCCCTTGTTTATTACCATGATACTGACACAGAAAAGTTTCTCTTATTATTCAAACCTTTTTATTGGGTTTACATATGATTTCATGCCCCAAATTCCCAAAGCCCACCAACCCCACTATCCCCTGGAGGACAGTCCGACACATAAAAACACACTATCACAAGCAGAACGAGAAAAAAACTGTCTGAGAGCACAGTTGTGCTTATCAGTTACAGGCGTTAAGACTTGTTGGGGTGCAGACAAGGCAGAAATCAACAGCAGGCACTTCTTTTGAGTATAATGTACGTAAAGCATGACAGTTTTTAAGCCCTTGTGCCCAAAAAATCTGAAAATATAGTCATTAAATGCTGCAAAATCGAGGCCCAAATTTACAATGAAATTTAGTCCAGTTTTAACACAGTGGCCACTAAAAGATCAAATGATCTGCCTACACACAGGGGTGATGATGAGCTGCTACCTAGCTGATCTCTTGATCTGGTTTAAATTCCACTTTAACAGTCTGATGTGTTTCAGATTTTTATGCTTTTGCATCATATAGATTCCAAATATCATGTTGTCTTTAGAGCGTCATTACTCCTCAGACATGCCATTTTTTCCTGTCACGTTGCAGCCGCGATGCTGTTTTGGTCAAAGTAGAATGACCAAGCAAGAAGCTGCCAGCCAAGAGTAAATCTGGGACTGAGTTTGAGTCGCTAGTGAGAGGAAGAGGACGTTTTCAGGCTCAGAGTGTGAGCGAATGCTGATGGGAAGTGGAGCTGGTGTCGTGCCAGAACAGGAGCTGGGCAAGCAGGCCATGTAAACAAGCTCAGCAGCCTCTATAAACGTAATGACAGAGGTGAACAGACTAAAGGGGACATTGATGGAACAAGCAAGGAAGAAAAAAGGTAGAGAGTGACTGAGCAAGACACCGCCAGACAAGAGTAAATCTGGGACTGACTTTTAGTCGTTGGCGAGAGCTTCGTGAAATAAAAGGCTGAAAGACAGACGCCGAGCTGGGCTGACTGCTGTTGGACTAGTAAGTAATATTAGCTGGCTGCTATGTCTTGTGTTGTTGACCTAGCTTGATGTTTGGCTGTTAGCAAATAACAATAACAAATATGTGTACAACTGTCCATATTTACCACAATGGTATGACACTCTAAAACTGGGGGCTCTAAATCGCAAAAATACCAATTTTTATAATATTGCTTTAATACGATTTCTATTATTACAGAGATATGTCTTTTTTTCTGTCCTCTCTTAAATAATATCAGGGGGTTAAATGGTTCAATAAAAGCAGTTACGGCGGATTTAAGGTGTTAAAATTCAGTTTATGTCCAGGCAGAACATCCACTTGACATTTTCATTCATGGTTTGAACCTCAGGGGTGATAGTCGGTAAATGACAGATCAGCAATGTCAAAAGACGGCGTCTGTAGCTCTTTGTTGTCTGAGAGACACTGAGGAGGTTTGTTGTCAAGTACCACTCCCACATCCTCTGCTCCCACTGTGGCACGAGCCTTTTAACCTTGGCTTCTTCTACACTAAACAGTATTTCCATCAGAGTACCCTGGTGGTTTGCATTGATGTCGCAATCAATCTCCTTCTGCCAGCCAACAGCGACCTTTCTGAGGGTAGCAAGAAAGGAATCAAACACTGAGCAGCTATCTTGAATATCATTGTGCTGAGAGGTTCATTCAGTTTGAACATTACATTCATGTATTCACAAAATCAAGACGTTTGTTTTATCCTGCAGGAGAACCAAGTGGGACCCGGAGAACATGACAAGTACCTGAATATTTACAGATGCTTCTAGACTTTTTTGTGATGAATATGTTCCTTTATAGGTCGAGAAACGATGCTGCTGTATAAACTTGAAAACATGTCATGGTTGAGCTAAAATCAGGGTTCATATTTAACTCTTCAAACTGCATAAAAGACTAAATGATTAACGAGAGATTAAGGAGAGAATTAAAACCAAAGTGGAGCATTGAAGTTCAATCTTGTCCTTACAAACGTGATAAAATATTTTAAAATGGTTTCACTCAGAAGCCTTTTTTGGAGCTTTCTACTGGGCTTCTTCTAAATTGAAACTTGACTTACAATATTATTGAAGTTTCTTAATTTTATATTCTTTGTCATCTTTGTTTTGTTTCTTTAACGCTTTCTTTCAGCAATCTCTTTGCACAGTTATGGAAAGATTGTCGCAAATAATCAATCATTAACGTATAGTCTGGGTTACGTTAGAGCTAAGAAAAGATCACGGTTACTCTTGAATAAAAAGGGTTAATTGTAAGTCTATGACAGGTTGTGAAATCTGGCATGAAACTTATCCAACAACCTTCAAACCCTTACTGGAATGTAACTTCCTTGTCCAAAATGGACGTCTTTTAGTCACTGGCAAGAGCTTGGTGAAATAAAACGCTGAAAGACAGACGCCGAGCTGGGCTTCTTGCTGTTGGACTAGTAAGTAATATTAGCTAGCTGCTATGTCTTGTCTATGTCAAAAATACCATTTTATACATAATGTTGCTTTAAATAACAGTCTCTATTATCACGTCTTAAATTTGTTTGTGTCCTCCATTAAGTGATATCAGGAGTAAAAACTGTGCAAATTACTGTTAACAATGTCTGACGGGCAAAACGCTTTTGAAACTCTCCTGATGGGATTTGAAGCTGCGTGGAGAATGAACCAAAGCAGCGTCACGGCTGTGATGTGACAGAGCTGTACCCGATGGGGTTGAGGCTTAACAAGTGTTGCACATCTCCTGTGGGTTTGAATGGCTCCTTCTTGATCTTTTCAGGGTCATCCACCGACTCTTGGTCGATGACCTTTGACCTGTTGGTCTCACAGACACCTGATGTTGTCTTTAAATATAAGATAACTTCTGTTGGTTTGTAGTTTGATGAACATCTCAATGTGATATTTAGACTTGTCTTTAGTTGTGCTGGTTCAAAGAAGCTTCAGCAGCTGCTTTGTCACTTTGTTTTATTACTATTCTTATTCTTCTCCCTGTTTTTCCGTCTACATTTCAGCTCTAACATGCTAAATATAGATTTGTTTATATAAAGATTGAATAAATTGGAACAGATCCCAAACACTGTCACCTCGCCCTAACAGTTTCCAGTAAAGGTATAATAAATTCTTGATTACAGAGGTCTATAAGGAGAACATCTCAGTTTACTGCTTCTTAGCAGGGTATGTTATGGTTGCACATTCCCATTTGAGGTTCGGGCTCGGTGCCAGAGAGGAAGGAGTTCAACTGCTGCCTCGTATTCGGGATTCATGCGTCCCCTCCTACTCATCTCCTCACCTGTCAACCAACTCCTCATTCCTTGGCTTCCACTGGGGTCAGCCCCTGGATCCGATGGAGGTCTTATTCACTGAGTCAATAAGAGGGGAATGTGGAGCGTACCACATCCTGCAGGTGTGAATGTGGTTCATGACCTTTTTCTTATGTTGTGGTGTCATCTACAGCGAGGAAGGAGGTCAACCTTTACGTTTACACCTGCTGAAGTGTCATTGAGAAGAACAGCGTTGTAGCTGACCTCTTAACCAAATGCCACAGTTCTTTGAACATTTCTGTTATTAAAGCAACACTTTAATAGTTTAATACCTCTGTGGCAACTATGGACAGCTGTACATGTGTATTTGTTATGATTATATTACTTATGATCAAAAACTAGCGAGCAACTTTGCTAACAGCCAATCATCAAGCAAGGTAAACAACACAAGACATAGCAGCCAGCTAATATTACTTAGTAGTCCAACAGCAGTCAGCCCAGCTCGGCGTCTGTCTTTCAGCCTTTTATTTCACAAAGCTCTCACCAACGACTAAAAGCCAGTCCCAGATTTACTCTTGTCCAGCGGCCTTTTGCTTGTTGACTCTCATTTTTTCTTCTTCAACATCACCTTTGGTCTTTTCTCCTCTGTCATTATGTCCATAGAAGCTGCTGACCCCGATTACATTGCCTGTTCTCCCAGCTCCTGTTCTAGCACGACACTAGCTCGGCTCACCATTGGCATTCCTCCATGCGCAAGGTCTGAAAACCTCCTCTTTCCGGTGGTCCAAAATTCCTGTGGTAACATGGCTAACAAACTGAGGACATCAGAGGAAAAACCAGGAAACATTTTCTCCATAAAATATGATCCGGTTTCACCAAAATCAGTGAATCATCTTCACACCTCACCTTCTCTGCAGTTATCTAGCCTTCCCCACCCACCTCCTCACATACATCTCATTTCCCAATCCATTGTTCCTTTGTCAGTTTGTCCCAGTTATCGTCCTGTCTTGTCTTGTATTTGGACCTTTTGTCACCTGAACTCGCCTACCTCTTACCTGTCTGTCTGTAATTTTACATTATTCTGCTAGTCAATAAATCATTGAACTGTCCCGTCTGCCTTGACTGTCATTTGAGTCTGCCTGCTGCTTCATTCACACCAAACTAACATGTTTTAAGTCCTTAAGCCCTCAAGAAAAGGGAATGGATTTCTCCCATAAATCAAAACGTCTTTGTTAAAGTACAAAAGTATTTTAAAGGCCTTTATTACTCTGACTATATAATTACAGTTACAGCCCTTCGGCTGCATGCTGATCTGATGTTTGTCTGCTGTCATTTTGGATCAGAAACCTGAGTGACAAATATGTCACAATTGCATTAACACTACCTCAGTGTAGTGTTAATGCAATGTTTTTCTTAATATTTTGGACTTTCTTCTGCTGTATTTTCTTTTTGTTGAGAAAATGTGCATAATATATGTGCATGGAAAGCTCTTAATCACACACAAAACTCGTGAAAGAAAATATTTTCCATTTACAAGTGGGGAGCCAATTTTAAGTATATTCATAAATTTCATTTTACTCCTGTAAAGATACATAACATTTCCAAAGACAGCTCACCAAACTGTTTTAGCTGTAAAACAAAAGAACAAACTAAATTAAATTAAATGACAAACCTGAATTTGGAAGATCCAAAAAAAATGCAGAATACTGATTACTATAACAGACTTTCCCAAGAAATACATATTGCTTCTTCAGAAGAATGAATCTCCTTAAAATTTTTAAGCTGTTCCTGGACCAGTTCTCAATATTTTTACCATTAGAGAGAGTAACTTTCCCCTTAGATGACCCTCTGTAACGTCTGGTGCCTACATAATTGGTGGTTCTTATACTGATTTTTAGCTTCCTTCTTAGCATCCTCGACTCCCTCTGAATGAGCACCGTGTCACCAATGATTGTAAAACATGTGAAACATAACATAAAGATAAAAGACTAAAAAAAGAAAGTTTTAATGTTAATGAGTCGGGCTACAGCTTCATTAGCCATAGCTATTAGTTAGCTAATTAAAAAGGCCAATTTGGCAAATCAGCCAACGTTAAGGCGTTAATGTTTGCTTCTTCTTAGAACATGGTGAGTTTACATTAAGACGGTGTTGGCTGGTAGCTCATCAATGCACCAGTGTGGAGATTATGTCAAAAAAAAGCACCGACATTAAGAAAATCTTTTGACATGTTCATTTAAACCTGAAAACAATTACCAGGCTGCCAGAGGCGTTGCTGTGTCATCATGTCATTAAGTATTCCTGCCACTTAAAAGGCGTTCCAGCGGCGCACATGTTGTCTGCAGTGAGCTGACTTTATCCGAGCTTCAGTTTGGCCTCAGAGTACCTTTGAAATTCTCCGGTGTGCATGGGACTGTGCGAGGAGTTACTGCAGCTCTGTTTTACATTCAAATTCGTGGGTTTGTCTTCATCTTAAATGTTTTTTTTTTTGTTGTATGCTAGGATTAACTCACTCTAGAAGGATGCTGTTTCTTTATTTACATACCTTCACCTTCTGTGGATCAACAAATGGTCAGGATGCTGGTCATGTAGCTTTTTATACTATCATGTACTGTATGTAATCATCATTTGCATTTGAAACCAGTTTCGCAGAGCTCTTGTTTTAAAAATGAGACAGCTGGAAATGTCACTGGAAACAGCATCATCTATCAACTCAAGGTGTGAACATTAGCTTAATTTTTTTTTTTTTTTTTACTACAGCTGATAAAATCTGACAGTCAGAAATGTTGAATAAAAGCTACAACCTACACCCCCAAAAATGAACTACTGAATTTGAACAGTCCTTTTTGTAATCTAGTTTCCAATTTTCTGGTGTGTTATAGTTTTTTTGATGACAGCTGCCTTGACAGACACAGTGATAACTATTTTGTGATCAGTGGTGCAACAATCACCTTTGAGAGTTTTCATTTTTTTTCACAGTTTCCTCTTTATTGTTTCCCTTTGACTGGACGCAGGAATATAAAGAAGCTACAATCTGAACTGAAGTTTGACGATGTTGGTGATGTTGTTTGGACCACCAGGGTACAGACCAGCAACACCAGGAGGACTTTCTGCACTTAGGCCAATTATCCCAGCTGGAAATGAAGGGCTCCTATTATTAGTCTAATGTAGCAGAATACTTGTTACAAGCTGAACAGCATCTCTCCACATCATTGCTACACCGTGAACCGCTGTTAGTCACTCCGATCAAAGAGAGTTAAAGTGAGTTATTTTCTAAATTTAAACTGAGAGCTGAAATGTGTGATGCATTTCAACAAACTTTGATCAAACTGATGGTCTTCTGTGTTTTAGCACATAAACGACATGTTCTCAACATTAACACGAACATTTTACACGGCAGCCATTACAAACATTATCACCAACATTTGACCGCCAAAATATAAATCTAAAAACATATGTACAGCTTGCATTTGTATATTGCTGGATTCACCGCAACTGCTTCAGCTCCAGCAGCTTTTTTAGCCGCCATTTTCACGATGCCATCTAGCGCTATCTAGCTAAAATGGCGACCACTAAAGGTAAAAAGCATACAGCTCTCCACATTCAACTTTTTGACCGTTATGAGTGCACCCTCTGGGTACTTACAGTACCCCGATTTTGACATAACTGACAGTATTGTGTACTCAAAAATGGAAGAACTTGAATTGGGTCACAGCGTAGGTGTCGTGGTGTTTCTTGTTTTATTTTGTAAATCTCCTTGTGTCTGTACCTTAACTTCCCGCTGTTGTGTTCTGTGTCTGTTCCTCCCTGATTAGTTTTCACCTGTGTCTCCTTACCCTGCCTTCACTTGTGTATTCAGTCCATTTGTTCTTTGGTTTCAGTGTCAGTTCGTTTTCGTTCAGTGTTCAAGCATTCCAGGCCTTTCCTCATGTTTTGTTTCTCAGTGTTGGCTGGATTGTTATTTAGTTTTCTTGAAGCTTGTCCACTTTGACTTTGGATATAGTCTGCTCTTCACAGATTTGTTTTCTTGTTTGGGCCGTCTTTCCTGGTTTTGAACTATGCCTGCTTGACTATCTGTAAACTTTTGTACATCCACTTTTGCTAATAAACCACAGATCTGCATCAGTTGAGCCTCTGAGTCTGCATTTGGATCCTTCTCTTGTGATCCCTGTCTTTCCTCCCTGTGACACAAGGGACTTGAACCCAGGATATTTCAGCCTTTGTTGCATGAATTATGACCATTTTTATTTTAATCTGTCTTTTAGAAGTCACCCCACTTTATTAAAGCGCAAGACTAGATCACTTGAGCAACCCTGTATTATTCAACGCTCCGACGTCTGGTATTTCAGAAATGGCGGCTATAAAATTCACGTTCTTAAATGAATCCTCTGCATGAGTGAATCATGAGTGTCCTTGAATGCAGCGTCATTGAGAAATAACAAAATAGTCTCCGTCTCAGTTGAATTACGGAGCAGTAATAATGTAAATTTGACACAAATAAGCACTATACAGTTTATCAAATGTGATGGAAGATAGAGTTAGGTGGTACTAATATAACCTTTGGATGTTTTTGGGCTAAAACATGTAAAACCATGTCCATTTTAAGGATGAAGAAAAGTACATCTTTAGACGTGCATTGGTCTGTTTGGTATGGGAACGAGATGCCAACATGAATTTACAGCCATCTGTGAATCCAGCCCATACCACCAGCCACATGTAGACATCTCAGGGCTCCTCTGATAATAGGAGTTAATAAGCACAACAACCTAATTACACTTCATAATGGAGATGACTAGCATGTCTCAATAACACAGAGGGGGGTCTTCAATGAACAATGGGGTCCATCACTAGCGGGGTGGAGACCTCCTGACTGTGACCCTGACACATTCACCCACATCAAATAACTGCAGACAAACATGTGGCCGTTGCTATACAGAAGGAAGCTTTTAGTGTTTTTCTTTTTAACCATTGAGAGGCCGGTCCTTGTGATGGTTTGTCTTTATTGACAAAAGGGGAAAGGCTGGAGGCTCTTCTTTCTTTCATATATAAACCAGGCAGAGGTCAAACAAAAGGGCTGCACACTGTACTGATCGCTCAGAGTAAATCTAATTTAACAGATCTTTGTCGAGCATTGTCAAGTAAACACCACAGAGCAAAACAAGTAATATATATATAGACTGTTAGCTCGTGAGGGGAAAGGAAGCAACATAAAACCAGCTGTATTTGGGAAAAACAAGCTATTTATTACTTAGATTAATTATAGAACACAAAGGTTGAGGTAAACTAGAAGGGTAACAAAGGGCCAAATGACGCCTTGTTGCTCAAACAAGCCATCTGTAACGGCACCTACCTGTCAATCAAAACAGTCACGCTGTTAATTCTGCATAACTTTAAGCCTTAATATAATTTGAACAGGTGAGTTATATAAATATTCAATATTGTCATGAATGTGGAAATTGGCTATAGAGACCAAAACTGTTTTTTGTACCAGGTTGTAAACATGTTTATTTCTGCTGTGAAGTTGGACATTTTAACATGGGGACTTATGGAGACTGACTCGTTCTGTAGCCAGCCTCAAGTGGACGTTTAAGGAACTGCAGTTTTTGGCACTTCCGCATTGGTTTCACTTCACGTCTTGGAGGGTGCCGCTTAGATGACTCAGGTGGTCACGCCTTGTCAGCTGGGCGACCACACACCTGTCTTTGCATACATAATGAACGAGTCACACAACATTAAAAGGCGAGCGGCTGTAACGAGACTTAAACACAGATCACTCAAGTGGTTGTGATCTGCATGAGAAGGAGGAGAACACAGTCTGAAACTCAACATTAGGACAGAAAATGGTAATATTTATATAAATAGTAGAAAATAAATGAAGAAAAATAAAACTACATCATACAGAAACCACATAAATTATCCAAGAAGCATTTTCTTAATAGAAAAGAATACATGATAATATATTACTTTGCGAAAAAAAGATCCCAGTAACATAATTACAGGAAAATAAAGAAAAAGTTGATAATAGATAGATCAAAAGATGTTAAATAATATAAGATAATTTAAGTCCAACTCAAATTTTCTACTACAGTTCTGTTCTCAGAGACAAAAAGGATAATTTTTAATTTAATATTTTCTTATTTCATGATGTATCCATCTGTGTAGAAGGAGACCTTATTTTGATACAGCTGGTTTATCAGACACAGCACAGACGGTCACACCGAGCCAGACAGCAGCCTGTTACACAACACAACAAGAAACACTAACATTTCCTCTTCTTATCTGACCCACAAACATGAACACACGCCTCGTCCTGCACCTCAAACAAACAAACTTCACTTGGTTGAAGTGGACTGCTAACATCAGTTTGCAGACCTCATAGATAATCAGCTGCAGCACGTTAAACGGCATAAACGTAAACATGCCCTACATATGTCACTTAACTGCTGGTGTGGTTGTGTAAACTCCATCCTAGGCTCTTATGCCCGACCCGTTCTCTGTTCTGTAAAGAGGAAAGAAGTCAGCGAGTGTTTAATGTCATAGACCAAACAGGGCAGCATGTTACACTTTACAGCTCCTCAATGCTGAGGAAGAATTCTTGTTTTATGGCTAATAAATAGAAAAAAAGTCTGTTTGACTGTCCGTGTGGTCTGTCAATGAAGGGTCATGCAGACGATTGTATAGGTGTACCTGTTCAGCCAGTCTACCTTCAGATGGTCCTTCTTGAAGTGGACATAATCACCATCAGTAAACAGAAGGACTTACTGCCCAGACTGAGGCTGTTTCTGGGGGTATAGTTTGCTGAAGAGTCGGCAGGGAGGACTGATAATATATACACATATATATTGAGTGATTTTCTTCTCAGGTAGTCGTACTATTGTTTAAGAAAATCTCTATTTACAACAGTTTCCGTACTGCAAATACCACATATTTGGGATCAAATTAAAGAGGAAGTTGTGTTTTTTTAAAATGAAAACAACTTGTGATTGTCAGTTTCTTTCTGTTTTAAATATCAAGCTGTTTGTTAATTGAGTAGAAAAATGCTCATTTAAGTGACGGTCATCTACTGGGGTCTGTTAGATCAACTTGTTGGTCAGTACATGACTTCGACCTTCAGTTTTTTTTTTTGATCCATCATATGTAAAAAGTTGAATAGATTCGACATCTTTATTAATCCCCAGTCGTGAAACTCATCAAGACAATGCATTCACAGTGCTCAGCAAATAAATAAATAACAGCATAAAAAGCTATTTGAGACGTGATTAACCGTTGAAAGGTGCTATAGACCACATCTGAAAGCTTTGCTGCAACAAAAGACCCTCTGAATCGTGCAGCAGAAGAGCTTCAGAGTCCATTAAAAACACTGTGTAATGAATGACCTTCAAAAGACACAAACCATTTTATAGTTTGTTCTCTTTTCTACAAATGAGTCTGGGCTTTCTGATCATCTTATTGATCCCATTCTCATCATCATAAAAGAGCATAAGAGAGGACAGTGGCTAATATTCGCTGATTAAAAAACACGAAGAAGCCTCTTGCTGATCAAAGGATGTAACCTTCCTTAGGAACAGTCTTCAGTACAACCTCAGTGTATTTAATTAATAATCTGACTTCTCTTTTATAGGCCAGGTCAGTGCTTTGGTTAAGTACACCCTCTAGGGCAGTGTCATCTGAAAACTTTTGGATGTGAACCTGACTATGCCCGTAGTCAGCTGCACTGAATGTGAATAAAAAGGGGATTTAAATGGTGCCCTGTGGGACTCCTGTTTTAATTACAATGTTGGACAGTTGTGCAGTTTAAAATTCCTTCACTTGTTTTGAATTGTATTAAAATCAAGCAGCAACCTCTGAGAGATAACGTGAGAGGCAGTGAATGCAGAAGTGCCAAAAACTGCAGTTCCTCAAATGTCCACTTGAGGCTGGCTACAGAACGAGTCAGTCTCCATAAGTCCCCATGTTAAAATGTCCAACTTCACAGCAGAAAAATGTTTACAGCCTGGTACAAAAACAGTTTTGGTCTCTATAGCTAATTTCCCCATTCATGACAACTGTACTGAGGGTGAATTTTTATAGAACTCACCTGTTCAAATGATATTAAGGCTTAAAGTTATGCAAAATTAACAGGGTGGCCGCTTTGATTGACAGGTGGATGCCGTTACACATTGATTGCTTGAGCACTCAGGCTTCATCCAGCTCACCTCAGGTCCGCTGATGGTCGACATCTTTGCCGATTTTTAGATTAGCCTGGGAGGCAGCAGAGGCAGGACTGCCAAGATGGTGGTCTCCAGCGTCACCACAATTTGAGCTTCAAAACGGTTTTTCAGAAACCTGTGGGTGATGTCACGGATACGACGTCCATTCTTTATACTGTCTGTGATTAAAAGTACTGTTAAAATCAAAAACCACTCTCCTAACAGAGCTGGCAGTTGTTTCACGGTGGCTGTAGAATGCTGTGACACAAAAAGCAGTCCATCATCTACTTCAACACCCTTCCCAAGGTCTAAAATTAGTAAGATAAGATACTCACATTGGGGCGAATTTGAACAGGAT
This sequence comes from Miichthys miiuy, assembly GCA_036365135.1. Classification (NCBI taxonomy): domain Eukaryota; kingdom Metazoa; phylum Chordata; class Actinopteri; family Sciaenidae; genus Miichthys; species Miichthys miiuy. Next base: position 7,407,511 of record CM071618.1, read on the forward strand.
GTTTTCCACATAAGTAGAATTTTTGATGAAAACAGAGACAATGAAAAATTGAATGAAAGACTGAGCACAACTGGTCAGCACAGACTTTCGTGGTGTATGGACAGACATCATCACACCCTGCTGTCTTGTTGGCCTCAAGGCGCCTTAACTGCTGTCGAACCTCATCAACATTAATAACAATAGTGGTGCTACAGTCCTCAGGACTTCTCTCTGTAAGAGAGGCGAGGATGCTCTCATGAGGCAGAAAAATCAAATTCATCAAACCTTGCAAAGAACTGGTTTGCCTTATTTACATTTATCCAGCTGGGATTATTGGTTCCAAAGGCACCTTGTGGACATCTGTCCTTCAACCCTTTCCTTTTATTGACCTATTCTGTTTGATTATTGCTTTTTTCCACCACTGAAGAATTCAGTTTCTTTCCTCTTAATACCAGCTTTATCCTCCCTTGTCACCCAGGGTTTATTATTAGGGAAAAGACTCACCACAGTGATTAATATAACAGGTGACTTCGTCAGAGATGCTGTCCAATCAATGCACCCTCTTAATGTTTGAAAGCATCGCCTGACAACACATGTAGTCTTGGAAATTCACTTGTTACAGCAGCTCACAATACCCGAGATTGATAAGAAAAATACTCTGTATAGTGGTGTCCTGGTGGCTCAGCTGGTAGAGTTGACTCCCTACGTACAAAAGTAGTGAGTTCTTTCAGCCACGTCTCTGTGATGCTACACTCTCCATAATCCCTCTGTAGACTGGTTAATGCCGTTAGCTCCCCATATTAACAGATGGTACTCATGGTTTGTACCATCTTTTCCTATAGAATATGGTAGTCAAAGCGCCCATGCTGTTAATTATGCATAACTTTAAGCCTTAATATAATTTGAACAGGTGAGTTATATAAAAATCAGACTCAGTACAGTTGTCATGAACGCTAGTTATAGAGACCAAAACTGTTTCTTGTACCAGGCTGTAAACATGTTTATTTCTACTGTGAAGTTGGACATTTTAACATGGGGACTTATGGAGATTGAATTGTTTTGTAGCCAGTCTCAAGTGGACGTTTGAGGAACTGAAGTTTTTGGCTTGCTTCACAGCCACCAAGGTTGCCGCTTGACTTGGATCCAGCTCTGCATCCTTGTCTCCTTCTCTTCACTTTAGCAGGGATCTCTAGTCTTTCCACAGAGAGTCTGCTAGTGCTGCCTAGCACTAATGGCTGGTCTAGAATGTAAATTTTTTTTTAACAGGTCAATGTATCATGAAGTAGTGCAAATAGGCAAATATACAGTTTAAATATAGGAATGATTTTATTACAAGAAAATACAAGTTTCCTGCACTAACGCATCATATAGGTGCAGAATTCAAAGCATACCAGCTAACAGTCCTCTATCTTCTCTTGGTATTCGGGACCAACAATGAACTGTAAAAAAAACCCCAAAAAACTACTGCACAAGTCAGTAGTCCTAACCTGTTGTTGTGCACTCTGGCCACTCTGCCTTCAGGCCATGGTTAACAATGTGCCGTTTCATGTCAGGAACAAAAGAGCCAAACTAAATCCTCCTCATATGTTCTAGTTGTGGGAATTCCAGAGCCCTTAACCTGGTCATTAAAGCTGTCTCGTAATGAAACTCAAGCCTCACCTTGACTGACTGTAAAAAAAAAAAAAAACACAGGACGTGCTTAGAAAATGTTCTAGAGTATTTTTATCTCAGGTGGGGATATGTCAGGATTGTGTCCTTGGAGAGCAACATGTTTACAGACAGAGGGTATACAGACTATAAGTCATGTCGTGTGTTTCCCTGCAGCTACTTCTTGCTCAGAATATCTGCTTTTTTTCTCAGCTACTGTGTGTGTGTGTACAGAAAATCTCCTAACTAGCTGATTTATTGGGCTACACAAGCATCATACAAACCCAAACCGCATGTGAGCTAACCCTCCTTTTTTTTTTTAACCTCAGGGCTACTCTTTTCCGGCCTCTCATGCCCCTTATAGAAATATGCAGAAGGTTGTGGGGTCAGCAAATTCATTGCAGTGAAGGTGCTACAAGCGAGAGCGACTCGTCTGATCTCAGTATGGCGCTTGTCTCCAATAAATTAACCAGCAATCGGGGCTATTTAGTTTGGTTGGGGGCCATTTGTGCAGGCATCATTAACTGGCCAAATTCAGGTATTTATGGGAAAGCGTGTGCTTTGTCCTTATTGAAGCTCTTTGTAGAGGGTAAACGTGCAGTGCAGGGGTCCTGTTTAAAATTGCTGTGACTCAGTACCCGGATGATGAACTTTCAGGGGAAAAGTATAATTACTTTTTTAATGAACACATTGCAGAGGTGGTGCTTTTTCCACTTCAAAAGCCCCTTGTTTCTCATATAAATGAAAGGCACTTATTGCAAACAGAAGCCCTATGCATTATGCTTGTCTCCATACATCAGTCACTTTGCAGTCAATAAAGTCCTTGAGTTGAACTGCTATGTCATCATTCGGTCCAGATGCCCAAAGAGATCATAGTTTTTCATTATGCTAACCCATGAGGGAGCCCGTTTCATCACCTTGTGCACCTTCAAAGCCGGTGATGCAAACACCCACCACAGACCCACCACTTCCCTGTTGCATTAATCCGGAGACGATGCTTCCTCCCCGCTTTGACACCCTCTTCTTTTACTTCTTAGTTTCAGGACGGGTGAGGGAGGCCAGCCCTTTTTTTTATGCCGTCAATGGATTTCACATGGCTTCCTCTGAGAGCTGCCGTGAAGTCATCCGCCAACACTCCATTACAGGTGGTTGAAGCATCTGTCTGTTTCGCCCACGTAACAGCAGCCTTTTAGCTTTCTGTGAGCTCAGCCAGGAGGTTTCCATGAGGAGGATGGCTCAGTATCATCATCTGGCCAGACTTCCTGCCTGGTTAACCATGTGTCTGAACAAAGAATATGAGAAAACCCTGATGCCATGTGGGCAGATTTATTTGTTTGCTGCTTTTCTTTTTCCCTCTTTTAATTATATGCAAGAATAGTACCTTTTTTTGTTGTTGTTGTTGTTTTGGTGACATTTCAGGTTCCTGACTCTGTCCTTGAATCCAGCCTTAAAACACATTTTGATTTTTTTATCTTGTTTTATTGTGATTTTGGCTTGTTTTTTTGTCAGTATATTTATTTGTTACGCCTTTTATGCTTACAATACCTTACTAGTTTGAACTGTGCTGTAACTTACTATGAGTGTCTCTCAGTACTTCTAACACAAAGAACATATTCCCTTCTTATGTCCGTCCCTTTCCTTCGTATAAACATGGCACAGCAGTATGATCAAAATATGATATGATATATAATATAATATTTTTCAAGATATGTTTCTACAAGCTTGATGAACATTTGTAGCCCCCCACCGCTTCAGTTACAGCAGCTTCTTTGGCCGCCATTTTCATCATGCCAATGGTGTCTTCCTTTCTGCTACGTAGCCGAAATGGCGGCCATTTAGGGCGAGATATTGACCATATGAGTGCGCTATACGGGTACTCACAGTACACTGCATTTTACCATAATTAACTGTCAACACACTAATGTATTCAAAACGCAAATACGTGAATTGAGTGTTTGGTAGTTGTTAGTTAGCATTCTCGTTAGCTGGTTAGCTTGGTTGCTAACGGGACAAAAGGGACTAAACTTATCAGTTGACTCAAAAAACAAAGTTGACTCCTGTCTCATAACTTTGTGCAGACTCTCTGTGGAGCAGTTTATACTCTGACAGAGCACCGTTAAATAAATAACACAACGCATGGTAAAACTCAAAGGTCAGCGCTGTGAAGACGACATTGGTCAACGTTGTAAAAAAAATCATCAAAGTTGAACTCAGTGTGATTCATTTTATGCCTGTGAGCAAATATGAAAATTTGTTACACTTATTTATAATTTATTTAAAACTCTGGTGTGATTAGGCCTTTGAAGTATTGAACGGTACACTGAATTGAGGTCTTATTAGGGTGACAACTTAATATTTCTGCGATGAAAATGAACACTAAATTAACATATTCAATCATTAAAATGTGTTTTATCTGGCCATACAGCCTCGACAAACACAGCCTGGCAGTCTGCACAGCGAGCTAAAGCGTCTCCATACCCTGGTGATCTATATAGTCTGGCTGCCTGTTGAGCCATTCACAACTCAAACCCTGTGGCCCCATGGGATGTTTGTCTTTCTATCTGTCAAACTCCATATTTTCACAGCACTGGCTGTGGCTGCTTGTCTGTTTCTGCGCAACTGTCTCTCGCGCTCGGTGGGACCTGCTGATGTTGAAGCGATCACGCAAATGATTTGCAGTAGGGAGGAAAGACTTAAAACGGGACACCACGGGGGCAGACACGTTTCGAGTAGGAATAGTATGAGAGGTGTCTGTTAGAGCGAAAGGGATGGCACTTCCGATGAACATACATGACTCATGCCCATAAATACCCACAAACACTTGGATGTGTACGCTATATCTGAAACCAGGTGTAAGATATCGGCACAAGCTTAGCCCTGTATATTTGTCACTGTGTGCGTGTGTGTTAGATACAGTATGTACTGTAACATAAGCCAACAGACCATCTCCAGATTCACTCTCTAAAAATGGGGAGAAGTCAGCGACGTACAGTTTCTTGGAAACAGGAGTTGCTGTGCAGTGTAGTTTGCTAAGTTAGGACACATCTGTCTGTGTTCACATGCACTCGCACACACAGCTGAGATTTATGAAGCTGTTTTCAGGAATGTGGAGCTGGCAATTCTTCGCACAACTCACATTGCAAGTTTAAAAGACACAAAAGTGCCAAGATGCCAAAACTCAATTTATGTCATATGTTAGACTTAGGTTAAGTAGAGTCAAGAGGTCTTTAAAGGGTACGCATCACTGTAAAAGAAAAAAACTGTTGTTTTTTGTTTGCCAGAATTTTACCGTAATAAATACGGTATAACTCTTTATAAATTATGGCAAAGGGATATTCGTAAACTGTAATATTTCATGACAAAACCTTTATACCTTTACCTTTAAACCTTTATACCTTTATACGGTATTTTAAGGGAATTTCTATAGAATAAAGTAGTATTTTAAATGACACTGTTAATTTTACAGTAAAACACATATGTCATATTATATAAAACCTTTATTTACACAGTATTTATTTGGTATTTTCATGTTATGTGCCAAAACAGTTTCTACTAATGAAAAAAACTTGCATTTATACGGTAAAATATGGACTAAAACGCCAATGTTAAACGTGAAATCAACACTACTACTATCCTTTTACCGTAATATTTGGAAAAAGCTATACCATATTTATTACGGTAAAACTCTGGCAACCACAGTTACCAGTTTTTTACCGTAATAACTTTTTTTTTTTTTTTACAGTATACAGTAAAATACTGATATATTTCTTGGCAAAACTTTTGTTTTATACGGCGTTCATATGATATTTTCGTGTCAATTCAGTATTAAAAAAAATTGTTTTTACGGTGTTTTACTGTGCTGTACGTCTGTCATTTAAAACACTACTTCATTCTGTCAATGGTAACCCAAAAATGGAGATGTGGACATGGAGAAAGCTGACCCATATGCTGATGTAGATATTATTACACAACACAAGTCTCCCACATCATGTGTCACGTGTGGATGGACAGTCAGTTGGACAAGACACTGCCCTGATATATATGGGCAGCTGCACTTTCATGGCACTGATGGTAATTGAATACGACTGGAAGTTTGCTGGAGTGACACATATCATAAGAAACATGACATATATGCATCATTTCAGTTTCTGGTGGGCACTTTTAGGTGATGTAGGGTCAAAAATATTTTGTATATATGTCTGTCCAACTCAGATTTCAGTCTTGAACTTCACTCCAGGGGTTGGTACAGAGGCCGTCAGGGTGAGACGCTGGGGCCATGGTGGAGGGTGATGGTCACAGTATGTCCTGTCCTGGCCCCTCTTCTGCAGCAAGGGACTGCTTGCTGACAGGGGAATGACATCACCAGGGGGGCCCTTTGTCCCCCTTTTTTTGGGAGCGTTGAAATTTTGCACACAAAGGCTGCACAGCGCTCCTATCTCCAGATCTGAGTGGACACAGCACTTTTGAAAATCCCTAACAAGATTAAACCATAGCGCAATCAGCTGTCAGTCCGCACACACTAGCTGCTTCTCAGAAATCGCATAGGATCTAAGCCCTGCTGTTTAAACTGAACACGCAAGGGCCACATCCTATATTATAGTGGGTCGGACGACAGACTGATCTACAGAGGGAGAGAGCGGTAACCACAGGAGCAATGTAACTGAAGTTTACTAACTTAATTTTCCATACGGAAAAGACAATATACAAAAGACAATATACATTATATTTAAATCAAATATGAATTTATATAGAGTTTATTACATTCAAATATTTGATTTAGACGTTGCTAAGTCACAAATCACTATCAACTAGAATCAAAGGCTGAGATGGCAGTTTGTAACTGTTACTTTGCTAGTTACCGTTAGCAACAGTTTAGCTAGCTATGATTGAATTTAGCTACTGCCTCATAGTTATGTGGAATAACAAAATGAAAGACCAAGACTGATATAAATAATAAATTACTCTACAATATAATGCATTAAATGTAGCTGTAACCCCAATGAATTGCAGTACTCTGCTAAGCTAGTTTCCGTTAGCAGGAGTTTAGCTGGTGATTCTTCTCCATTATGATTGAAATTAGCTATTGCCACATAACTAAATTAACAAGATAGATAATCTAATAACAGATTAATCTACAACTCACTAGATTTAAATGTGTGATTTAAAGCTTGATTTCACAAGGAGTCATAAGCTGAGTCGGCAGCTAACTGCCACTAAAACTTGTTAACCTAGCTAGAAGAAGTTTAGTTTTCCATCATGATTGATTTTGGCTCCTGATACATAACTAATATTAATATCAATCTTGATAATTTAATTACATAGCAGTAGATAAAATCAATCATGATGGAAAGCTAAACTCCTTCTGGCTAGGTTAATTAGCTTTAGTGGCAGTTAACTGCCACCTCAGCTTATGACTCCATGTGCAATCAAGCTTTAAATCACACATTTAAATATATTGAAGCATAGATGTATCTATTATTAATATACTGTATATATATTGTTAATTTAAGTTATATGGCAGTAGCTAAGTTCAATCATAATGGAGACTCTTTAGCTAAACTCCTTGCTAGATTTATAGCTTTATCTTCCAGAGGTTGTTCAAAATGCAGCAGAGACAGAGGAACAGAGAAAGGCCTGGTGGATCTATTGGCATGAGGATTTATCTGATCAAAGCAACTTCACCAAAACCTTTCACACAAAGGGAGCGCTCGCTGTCTGCAGACGGAGATCCCTGCTGCTGGAGGGTTAACTGGCATGCTAAAATGCTAATGTTAATATGCTAATCACAGTTTCTGCATAGGTGCAGAGGATTTAGCCCGCGCAATGAGCAATTTAACAAGGGTTAGGCTTCACCTCTGGGATAGGCCTGAATTATAAACATGGCTTACGTTAAAGCCGTTATTGATTGATATAAACTGTGAAGTAAATCTGTTTTCAGGATAAATTATCTTTTTAAAATACAACGTGCTACTCGAACACAAACAGGCCTCTTTAAGGAAGAATTTGTTTTGCTCTGTATCTGTTATATAACCCAACAACAGTGGATGCTTCTTGTTTAAGGGTCTTTGTTTGCTAATTAAATTGGGAATTTGCTTTTGTTTCCAGTGCACTGCAGCATACATAATTTAATTTACCATCCATAATAACCCCCAACCCCCGCCCATGGCTGGTGTCATGGCCCTGGAACGGGTGAACTAGGCTCGCTTTTGATTGGACTGTAATTAAAGTGGACTGATGGACAATTAGTTTGGTCTAATTTCCAGGATGGCACTAGTCTTATTGTCACCTTTGAACCACGGGGCTTGACACCAGTCTGACCCGCTCGGCTGAGTCTACAGGCGACTGTGTCGGGGTCAGCGGGGTGGAGAGGTCATCCATACTTTGATAGGCCTTTGGTTTGCAGTGATTTGACAGATGTGCATCCATCAGTATTGTTGTCAGTTTAATGTTTAATGTAGCATCGCCGACACGGGTGAAGTTACGAAACACAACGTGGAATTTGTTATAAAAGACGTGTCTGTGTTTAGAGGTGGAACACATGCAGTTTTTAACCACAGTGGCCGACCAAAAGAGTATAAATGAAAGGAGAACTTCACTGCTAATTATTCCTAAATTGTTCCACATTCATTTTCTTTTTAATTATGCAAAGACCCAGATTAGATCCTGACTCTGTGGTGTTAACCTCCAGACTACAGAGGTTAAACCCTCGACTAGAGACTGCGGAGCCGAGAGCTTTTTCCAATAAGAGAGCTCATATCCTCAGACACGTCAGCATGTTTATTTCAATTTGGTGTTGATTTCCAAACCACTAATGTGTGTAAGTTAAATATCAACCGTTTGTTAGCGATGAAAATTCCCTCACTAATAAAGGCAGCACTTTTATCGTCATTAAGGGAAGCTGACCCATTTGTGTTCCCATTGTTTTGGTCGGCCTCATTAAGGTCTTCATGTCAGCTCATCTCCAGCTAAACGTCTCGGGACGGAGAGACTTCAATTTTTAGCTAATTTAATTAAGATGAAGTAAATATAAGGACGTCACGTCCAGGCAAACCTCTGTTTCACTAAATAAAATTATTTTAAAAGTATAGTAAATAGCCGGACATCCAGAAGCTCGAGTAGAGCTGCTGTCATGTCACCTGAGTGCCTTCCTTTGGAGGCAAAGCTCTGGATTTCCAGTCAATCTATGTCCCAACCTTTACCTATGGTCATGAACCTAAATGGGCTTCTCAAAAGAGCCAGCTGAGGTGGTTTAGGCATCTGATTACCTGCTTTTGGAGGTGTTCTGGGCATGTCAGGACCTGATGGAGGACTACATAGCCCATCTAGCCTGGGAACAGATTCTTGCTGGAATACGTTGCTGGGCTGTCTGGAACACTCTGATAAACCTACTCAACCTGACTCTGGATGGTGGACGAAATGTATGGATGGATGTGCCGTTTGAGACATTCCACTGTTATATGTGATTTGATACGTGACAACAAAGTTTGAACATTTACTTTAAGAAAACAGAAAAACTGTTGTGGTACTTGGTTTGGTTCATATTCATAAAATTCACCAACACATTCTTCTAAAGTCTTTTTGTCCCACTTTAGTTCTCTATAATTCAATATTAACATGAGACCCTACAGCTAAACATGATATTTAAATACATGTAGTCCTAATGAAGTGTTCATTAGGTTTGTTTCATGTTAAACCATCTCAAACATCTTTTTATGACATCTTTATCATCTAAATGATCTCAATACTCTTATTATTACCGCCGATTGCCATGACATCTATTCAGATCTTTACGTCTATACGTTAATTTATGCATGTCGGGCATGTCATCAGATGTTTAGTGTTTACGGTCAGAGCACACAAACACAAAGCAAGTCGTCTGGAAACAAATGAGCATTGAACAGCAATTGAGGTAATCAGCTTCCCGTTGATGCAGATTGTTGTAGGCACTCGTTTAAAAGTCTTTTGAGGAAGACGTGTTCAATTAAAAACAGCCCCGAGGTGGTTCATGGATGTGGCAGTGCGATAATTATCTTGGTGAATCAAAAAATTGGATATAAAACACACTACCTCACCGACAGACCACAGTATGGGAAGCTTCATGACTGTACACATCAGACTTTAGACACTGGCAGCTGTCACCTCCAGAAGTTCTCTGATGGATGGATTACAGGGCGGTCATCACAGACTCTGTCGACTGGTGCGATTTCAACCACCTTCACATCAACTCCAGCAAGACGAAGGAGATGGTGATTGACTTCCGGAGGCCTCAGACCACACCGGTGAACATCCAGAGACTGGATATCGAAATGGTGAGCATACAGATACCTGGATGTTCAACAACAAACTGGACTGGTCGGACATGAACACGGACGTGAACAAGAAGGGTCAATTTTATGGAGCTGTTGAAACTGCCTTGTTAATACAGACGTGTAACTTATTAATACAGGTGTATACCTCATTAATACAGGTGTATACCTCATTAATACAGGTGTTTACCTCATTAATACAGGTGCATACCTCATTAATACAGGTGTTTACCTCATTAATACAGGTGTTTATCTTGTTAATACAGATGTGTACTTCATTAATACAGGTGTGTACCTTGTTAATACAGGGGTGTACCTCGTTAATAACGACGTGTATCTCATTAATACAGGTGCGTACCTCATCAATACAGCTGTGTACCTTGTTAATACAGGTCTGTACCTCATTAATACAGGTGTGTACCTCATTAATACAGGTCCGTACCTCATTAATACAGGTGTGTACCTTGTTAATACAGGTGCGTACCTCATTAATACAGCTGTGTACCTCGTTAATACAGGTCCATACCTCATTAATACAGGTGTATACCTCGTTAATACAGGTGTGTACTTCATTTGTGTGCAGCACGTCGGAGATCAAAATGTTGTTTTTAAAGGATTAAAGGTTGACTAATATAGACTGATGAGGAATATCTAATTAGATAAAAACATGTTTTAATTGTTGTAAATGATAAAAATTATCTTGTTCAGCAGATATCTTAGTCACAACAAGACTGAATTCAGTTGGGGAAACTCTGATGGGACTAGAAAGTATCTCCATTACAGGTTGTTACGTGGTATTAGTCATGTCATCCATCATGAATAACTCCGCTCACCTCTTTAAACAGCTCCTTCAGTAACAGACTGCTACTCCCATCACGTAAGAAGGAGCTCTAGTCTGACAGCTGTCCTTCATTTCAACAGCTGTCAGACTCTTTAACACCAACATGACTTTATGACTTTCTTCTATATATTTCTTATTTATGAGTCAACCTTGTGTATACGAGCTGCTGTGGCAAGTGAATTTCCTCGTGTGGGATCATTAAAGTCTATCTTACCTCATTGGAAATCAGAGTAACAGTACAGGTAACTTATAATAACACAGTTTGCATTGTACTCTACATCCCTGCCCAGACTCCATCATGTTTACATTGTCCTGTTTCTATATTTAGGTATCTTCTCTCGTGTCTTACTAAGAAGTCATGTTAAACTGAAATTCTCACGACGAAAGCGTCACGAGCACATATGGATGACCGGCCTCGCAGTTATTACACGTTTGCATTCTGACAAAATGACAACGTGTTATTCCAGGGAGAGGCTCGCGTAGCAGCTACACAGGAAGAAAATCTGACACGAGCTGTGAAGTCCTGACATATGCTGTTACACGGAGAATGTACCACCCCCTCATAACGCTGTGATTTATTCACATCACGTGTGTCTTTTTTTTTCTGAGTTATGTTGTATTCTGAGAAAACGTCGAGATGCTATAGGTGCACATCTGGACGACAGCGGCAACAACAGCTACTCATCTGTTTCTGAAGATTAGCACAAGGGTTAAGTGTACCAGCACAGGAAAGACATTTCTTTGAAATTAAAGGAGGATGAAGGAACTCACTTGTACGGCCTTGATTTACTTGTTAGTCAGGAGCTCTCATGGGTGCAGTGATGTAACAGGATGGATATGCACCTAGAGGTCCTGCAGAAAATCACAATGTACAGCCAACACAAACACAGACAGAATAAAACAACAGATCGAGACAGCCAAAAACGTTTGAATTATTAATATTCATTATATTTTCTAGACCAAAAGATCACTCGAGTTGCAGTTAACTGAAACTATTTGTCAAAATACGTTAAGACTGTCTGACCATTTGGCATCTGTTATAACATATAAAATAGTATTATGTCATATAAATTTATGATTATGTGAGACTGCATTTAAAATTGACTAATCAGAACAGATCAACTTAACAGCTAAAGCAGGGGAGAGTGTTATAGCTCATAGATGCTAATGGGATAGCAGATGTTACTCACTGATTTTTCAGCGTAACTCTGCAATTAAAAATATCCACTTTGATTAATCAACATCCTAATTCAGTTTGGTATTTTATATAACAAAATTCAATCATGATGGAAAGCTAAACTCTTTCTAGCTACGTCAACTGGCTCATAGTTAATCAAGCAAGATTGATAAGCTAAGCTGGCAGTTAACTGTAACTCTAAGAGTTTAGCTTTCCATCATTATTGATTTTATTTACTGCTGCATTTATTTATTTCAAATAAACTGAGTAAACATGTTAATTATTCACAGTGGATATGCCCTGGCATCGTAGCATCTCCTTATTTCTGTGCAGAACAGGCAACAACATGTGAAGCACTTCACCTCAAAGATGGCATAAGTGCACTTGAGTCTGTAGTGCTCTTTCTCTTGAAAGTGCCACCACATGGAGGACTTCGAGGAGTGTGCAGAAGTGGCTTGAACATGTATGGAGTTTGTGCTTGGGTATTTTGTTGATTTATGCGTATGTCAAACTACTGTATATGTGTGTGTGTGTGAATGTGTTGTGCTGCCGGGCGCATTCCTTATCTCTGCTCAGAGTTTGCCGCCCAAGATTTGAGCCACGTGCAGCTTTGGCGAACCGCTATAGAATATCATCCTGCAAGCAATTCCTCACAGTGTGGAATGCCTATTTTTGGCTGGACTGCTGCATTTTTTGTATGGAAAAAAAAGAAAAGCCTCCAAACCCTCCTGACAGCACTGTTGAGCAGTCACAGCCAGCTGTGAAGTGTTTCTCTTAAGGACTCTTACTGTAAAACATGTGGCTGCCTTCCTTAAAAAGCTATTTGTGGCTACGTAATTACAGTCTAGACGTGCTTCTGCTTTTTAACATGAATCTGGAGTTACATCTGAATCTACAGATAACGTACACAGACCATGTGCAGTAAAAACATGGAGTCTGGTACCTTGTCAGTCAGATGAGGGAAAAAACAACTCTCTGTTAATTGAAATCAGACACTGTTTGATATATACATTCACTTTTTGCAGAGCGTTAGGTGAGAATTGATACCACTTTCATATCTATGAACTACAGGCAGCAGCCTTAGCTTAGCGTAAATACTGGCTCTATCCAAACAAAGTCCATCAACCAGCACTACTAAAGCTCATTAATGAACACGTTATATCTTGTTTGTTAAACTCATACCAAAACAAAACTTAATTGAATCTGTCATCATTGCTAGATGCTGACAGACAACCTCCAGGAAGTCACTGCACCCTGCCAAAAAATAGTCCAGCACATAACTCCCCGTAAAAACCACAACTTCTTGTTTTTACCTTTTTTGTATTGATTAAGCAAACAAGATGTAACATATTAATTTGTGAGTTTACAGGTGGTTGACTGATTTTAGGTTTTTTTTTTACTGTTTTTTATCTTTGGACAAAGCTAGGCTAGCTGTTTCCCCCTGTTTCCAGTCTTTATGCTAAGATAAGCTAATGGTCACTGCACCCGGCCAAGAAATAGTCCAGCATATAACCCCCAGAAAAAACGACCTTGTTTTTAAACTTTCTGTATTGAATAAACAAACAAACATTTGTGAGTTTACATGTGCTGATTCTTGTAACCTTCAGACAAAGCTAGGCTAGCTGCTTCCAGTCTTTATGCTAAGCTAAGTTAACCGTCACCTGGCTGTAGTGGTATCAATCAACTCTCAGCAAGAAAGTGAATGACTAGATTTTACTAAATGTCAAACTATTATGTTAAAGAAAATATCTGTGTTTGTTTCTTGATACCTTGTATCGATTTTAGTGAAAAGCGGTTAGCACTGTTGCTTCACAGTAAGAAAGTTCCTGGTTCGAACCCTGGGTGAGCCTTCCTGAGTACCTGAGTACCTCTCCAGGTACTCCGGTTTCTTCCCACAGTCCACTTCGCACTTCCCACAAGAAATGCAGGTTAATAGGTTAAATACTCGTAGGTGTGAATGTTAGCGTGAATGGTTGTTTGTCTCTATGTGTCTGCCCTGTGAACTGGCGGCTTGTCCAAGGCGTACCACGCCTCTCGCCCACTGCGGGCTGGGATTGGCAGTAGCACCTTGCGACCTTGATAAGTGGTTATTGGAGCATGGATGGATGTTTTATGTAAGTCAGGTGTTTGTCATTTTTGTTACTACACCCAAATATTCTGTATATACAAATAAGCCAAGGCATCCAGGATGAAACATGAGTCAAAATAACAATTCAAGCAGCACGCTATTACAACTCTAATTTAAAAACAGTAATTTTAACTAAAAAATAAATAAAAATCCTGCATCTCTCAGTTTGTGACTTTTCCTAAAGTGGATTTATTTTTCATCCATTGAATTTTGGCGGTTAAAAAGAAGAAAAGATATGACCATTTATTACCAATAACAGCTGAGGGGTAATTGGGAAACACGCCCAATTGTGTAGCAACAAGCATTGTTTAGACGTGTTTTGATGAGCATGTGATCTACAGATAGCTATATTTGATAGATATTAGTGTTAGTGTGATATTCCGTTCATCCATCCTACATTATTATGATGCACCTTTTATTGAAGCGACTTTAAAACCTGAATAATTGACATTTGAATTGTGCCACTTATCATTACAGGTATTATCATACCAATACATGGAGACCTTGTAATGTAAAATGCAGTTTGAAAGTTAATTTTGATAACCATGAAACCATAAATTGATCTTCAAAACATGAATATCATAAGAACTGGTATTTTAGAAAACTACAATTTCACTTCACTGCTACAACATATTCCCAAAGTTCCCAGTGTGTTGGTGTGAGACAGTGAAGTGAAGACAAAGATCCAGACAGGAAAACGTTTTATTTTCGACATCACAGCTGCAGGAACAAGTCTAAGTAAAGGATGGGGGAGGTGGGGGGGAGAGATGTCGAGATTATCTGGAAGAAAATGAACAGATGAGGAGTAACTCAGGCGTACAAAGAGTCCTGTTATCTTGTAGTTAGGCAAAAGTCACTTTGGCAGCAAGCAAAGAAATAAAATAATCAGTACGTTTACAGTAAGGAGGATTGAACACCTCTGAGAGAGGAGGTGAACAGTAAGTACACTTAATGCCGAGGATGAACAAACAACATATGTCGTGGGTCTATAATCTTAATGTAGACACCTAAATAAATCTGCTTCAACAGGGATTAGGTTTAATTTATAGAGGACTGACTGTCTGTTTTATACATTATTCAGCTGTACACGTGGCTCCACAGTTCGTCCTTCATATTCACTGTTGACAGAGAGTAATGAATGGATCATCATTAACATCACTGATCCCTTTTAGCCTTTAGAAAAGTTAGACAAAGTTGAATTGCTAATACCAATCGGAGGCGTATCCATTATCTGGAGCCATGAACTGTATGACCACATCCTGTTGTACACTCAGTGTAAAAGGGAAAGTCCATCAATCAAAGCGCCCTCTGGGCCTATGAAAGGCTTGACGTTACGCAAACAGTAATTTGACTCGTCCTACCTCTAAATGGGGCCCAGGCGTTGTCACGTTGTCCCCGAGGTTCACGGCAGGGGTCCATACAGACCCGACCGGGATTCCTGCATCAATCTGGAAGTGTCTCCTCGTTCGGAGAAGAGAGGCCTAATGGGAGAAAATGTACCACCTCATCACCACCTCCCAGGGCTGCCATAATGGAGCATCCATGGTCATTAATGGAGCGTACCTCCCACCTCAAGAGTCTCTATTCAGTCTCTGTCATCATTCACGGCCATCACTTCCTTAGAATTTAATGGTTTTGGAGGTCCCTTTTATCCCATTGTCTCAACGCCTCTGTGTCCCTTCCCCATTTTGGAGCCCAAACTTGAGGACGGGCCTGTTAGTTGGGCATTGGGGCTGACCTCTGCACCCCTTCACTGGAGACTCCTTCAGCTTTGTTTTGGGCCTCTGTCCCCCTTGCCAAGGCAAATCAGACCCCAGGCGGGTCATGGAGAGAGGGAGCCACTGGGGGTCTCATTGTCTTCCCATTCACATCATAGACAAGTGGCCCGGAGTGGACATCAGACGCTCCCTATAGCCACACACACTGAAGGGACAATGTCCACACAAAGTGACAGCTCCTATTGGGAGAGGAATGCATGTGAATCAAGAAGGTTCAAAGAAGCACGCCAGCAAACCAACGACATGGGAATATTTGATTGCCAAGCACTATTTCTCCCTCTTCCATCATCTTCAAGCAACAATGAGGAAGATTACAGTCAAAATGATTTATTGTAATGTAAGGTTCATCATATGCCATACTTAATGCATTAGGAAAGTATTCGTATGAAGCTGAACACTGAACATTTTCCACCTGCTTTATTCAGAAAACGCCTCAGGAAATCAGCCAGAGATCCACCAGAGTGACCATCACAGGCTGATTCTCGGTTTTGTGCTTTAGGGGGCAGGAGAGAACCAGACAGAGAAGATTGGCTGGACCGCACAGGCAGGGCCGAGGGGTCGGAGCGAGCCTGCGGCTGGGGGGTAAGATTAGGAGGCAGCTGAGGGCACGCGGCCCGTCCTCCAGTACGCATTCCCGCCATGGCCCGAGGCCAGGAGCTGGGGGATTAATACAGACTAAAGAGAAGGGCTGGCGTTGGCAAGTCACTGGCAATCATTTCCATGCATGTTCTACTCTGATGACAATGTGCATTTGAATGCATGCAAATCAGGGTGCAAGGATTAATTTAGAGGACTGTGACGAAACTCGTGCTTCGCTCATTTAATCACAGATTCATCCAATTAACCTCTTGGACACTTGGCAGGCTTTTTACATTTGCGGATCCGTATAAAATACGAGATATGTTCCTGTTGTGTGTGCTCTGATTTACTGAATTCTCTCTTTTCTTGTCATCACAGCATATTCCCCCACCTGATTCTATACATTTTATCATTTTCTCATCTACTCTCGAGGGGTAATGTAGTGAGATTAAAGCTTCCTGTAGATCTATTGACCACTGATTCAGCGGCTCATCACAGGACATATTGCTGTTTTGTTAGCCCTGTGAAAAGCAGCTTAAGAGGTTCATCCTCGGTGATACCTGCTGAGAGTTAGAGCCAAACCTGAATTGCAGTCTGCACTGTAATAGTCTTTCCAGTGTCTGGGAGCGGTGCATTCAATCTAAGTGTAATCACATCTGCAGACCGGGAAACTGGAAATCCATGTTTGAGTGCCAGGTAAGTGGGAATTGGGTCTTTTTTTCATTTTTTTTTCAGGCTGCTTCTTATTATCTTCTGTTTGCAGCCAAACAAAATGGAGGAAGGTGATAAAGGAAGGGTTTAAAGGCTTAAAGTAGTCCTCAACAAATCATCCATTTTTAACTTCTTAATAATATAAAAGATTTATTTAAATTCAGAGGCGCTAATGTTTTTGCATGTCTCTTTTGGCTGCAGATATTTCTTCTCTTAAATCCTTATGCACACTTTGGATGCGGCTGTCGATGATAGCACAGAAGTCACTTAATTCGGGCCAACTTGTTCCTGTTTGGTGGGTCCTCCTTCTCCTCCTCAGTTGTGTCGTCAGGTATCTCTTGTTCAGGTGAGTGTGCTGTCTGATCAGGGCTTTGTTCGTCGTGTTTGGTTTTCTTATTTTCTGCTTCCACATGTTGAAGTTTTCCCCTCTAAGGCGTGCAGAGGTGTGATAAAAAAATGTGTTTTTGTGTGAGCTATAGGGAAACGCGTCTTACTCCGCCATTAATCAGTAGCACCCACTGATAATATGAAGAATGGACGTCGTATCTGTGACGTCACCCACGGGTTTTTGAAGAGCTGTTGTGAAGCTCAGAGTGTGGTGGCTATGTTGGTAGTCCTAAATCTTCCATCTCCGGCTAATCTAAAAATCGGCAAAGACGTGGATCGTTGGTGGACGTGGGGCAGGCTGAATGATGCCTCGGTGCTTTAACAAGCCGTCTGTAACAGCACCCACCTGTCAATCAATGCGGCCACACTGTTAATTATGCAACTTTAAGTCTTAATATAATTTGAACAGGTGAGTTCTATAAAAATCACCCTCAGTACAGTTGTCATGAACAGGAAAATAAGCTATAGAGACCAAAACTGTTTTTTGTGCCAGGCTGTAAACATGTTTATTTCTGCTGTGAAGTTGGACATTTTAACATGGGGACTTATTAGAGACTGACTCACTTCTGTAGCCAGCCTCAAGTGGACGTTTGAGGAACTGCAGTTGTTGGGACTTCAACATTGGATTCACCTCACAGCAACTGAGGTTGCCACTTGTTCAGGACCAGCCTCTGCAGTGACTTTCTTGACTGATAAAGCAGATAATACTAATACGTAATGTCAGTAATGATCTGAATAAACTCAAGGCGGATTATTAGATCTCAAAGAGCCATAGGAAATTCTTGTGAGTCATAGTTCAAGACAATAACCAGACAAATGACATATGACAGATAAAATAACACATTTCAAGTAAAAGGTCAAGAAGTATGACCCATTTTGGATATATTTAACACTTGGAGCTGCATTTCATCTAAACATGTAACATTTCTACACTCTAACCTGCAGATCACTTTATTTCTATAACAGCTAAAGCATGGGGCTTATGAAAACCTCTTCAACATGTCGGGTACTGAAACAGACCAGCATCGATTATGTCTTCACAAACATTTCGACAGCTTGATTTTAATTCTGTTTACATGCAGAGTAAGTATTACAGTAAGCCATATACACCACAGGATGTGGCATATTATCCTAACAGACTACGATAACCAATCAGGTCACCTATTTTTACGCTGCAGAAAAACACAGATCAGGGTGTGCTCTTTATGGAAAAGTGTGTGATCACACTGAGGTGAGAGGACACACAGGTACCTTAATCATCAACCATCTTAACCACAAGGCCACCAGGACGCTTCTGCTCTGTATGAGCACAGAAGAGTGAATATGAACAGAATTTAAATACAGCTGTACACGTCTATGTTTTCTGACATTACTTATGATCAAAAACTAGCGAGTGGACAAGTTTGCTAACAGCCAAACATCAAGCAAGGTCAACAACACAAGACATAGCAGCCAGCTAATATTACTTAGTAGTTCAACAGCAGTCAGCCCAGCTCGGCGTCTGTCTTTCAGCCTTTAATTTCACCAAACTCTCGCCAATGACTAAAAATCAGTCCCAGATTTACTCTTGTCCAGCGGCTTCTTCTTCGGTCACTCTCTACATTTCTTGCCCACTTGCCCAGCTCCGGTTCTGGCATGACACAGACTCTGCTTCCTGTCAGCATTAACCTGCACCCCTGAGGCCAAGGGTGCAGGTTAATAAACCGCCTATTCTTCTTCCCGGTGGTCCAAAACGCCTGTTGTATAAACACTAACACTACCCGGTGCTCTGAGCTCACAGATCGGGCAGCCTGGCTAACAAACTGGGCTAGTTTTAGCTAACAGCAGCTACAGTTCAGTTTAGTTTACTCTTTGTTTTCTGTTTTCTTCAAAAAAAAATGAAATGATTTAAAATCTGTTATTTTATGCTAGAAAAGCTACACAAAGTTGGTTTAGTTGAATCAAAACAAACAATCTAGACTCATACTGTATGTGCGATATTGATTAAAGACAATATTGCGTTGAGTTTCCTCCCTCGCAGTCACTCTCTGTGGCTTGAAGAGGATCAATTGAACATAAAACATAATTGAACGCTGCAGCGTCTGAGCTCGCCCCCTCACCTCCCCTCTGCCTTTCACTGTTACCATGTCGACGTCATGGAATGTGTGATGTCATCTCCACAGCACACACACACACACACACACAGAGCACAAGCTCTCACCTGGTTTCCGCAGCAACCAAACCACAGCTGTTTCCTTCCCCTCACGCATGTCGCGAGATGTGTTCAGTGAAACGCCACGAACATACCAAGAAAAAACATGAGGGGAAAAAAAAGAGTGCGTGTGTGATGGACAACAATAGCTTCTTCTGGTTTTGTCTTTTTTTTTGTTGTCCTGTGTGACTCACAGCAGACAAATGTACTGAGGTGACACCTTTCACTCGTTCACTGGCAGCTTTTTAATACATCAAAAGCTCCATATGTGACACGTTTTTTTTGGGTTTTTTTGGCTGCGCTTGCACACTCAGCTTCAGCTTTTAACTTATAGCTTTCAACAACTCACTCAGGAGACATAAAGCTTCCTCTGCGGCTGAAGTTTCCAACATGTGATCATTATGAAGTAAAATATATACGTGATCATACATTGCACACCACACCGCAATCCTCTGCTCATGCACCAAAATGCTTTTCTAAAAATAACCTTTGACTTACATTCACATTCATTCCTCTTCCATTCTTATAGACGAATCTCTGCAATAAAGGCACCAAAATGTCTGACACTAAATATACCCTATACATGCAGTTTGTGATCCTCCAACAGAATTTTATAAATCTGAGATTATAGCTTATAAATGTGGCTTTTTTTTTTTTTGATAAGAAGTGTTTTTTTTTAGCTGTTTTGGGTAAAAAAAAAAACACAAGGCTTAAAGCTCATTTCCAGACACATTTTTAAATTTATCTTTTATTGCAAGAGTTGCCAAAAAAACCTCAAGACTCAATCTATCTCTGCTACTACTGCTATGTTTCAGAAGTAAAAGGATGAATAAATACAGTTACATACAGGTCGTGTACACCACAGAATATAAGATACTGGAGCCAAACACTAAATATTATTGATCGTTATCCTGGCAGACTATTTCCACACTTGATGTTGACAAAAACCTCCAAATCCCCCAACAAACGGAGGACAACATTGGTGTCCCCACCGAAGCTACAGCATATTAAAATCCAACTGGCTTAAATTTATGACAGCAGATTTACTTGATCTTAAAGGACTTGTTTGACATTTTTGTAAACACACTTAACTGCTTTATTGCAGAGACAAGGACAAAATGCTCATGAAGATACCGCCTGCATCCCGTTAGCTTAGCAAAGCTAACGAAATAGCTAACAGTTTTTGTACGGATTAAACAACAGAGATATAACATATAAAGACATTGACGTATAATCAGGTCAATGGTGTCTCTGTCATTTGTACGTCTGTTCTCACACAATGTAACTTTGTGCTTCTGGTGCGATCACCAGCAAGAAGTACGTAACTCTTTACACCACCAACTATTTCACTGATTTTGGTGAAACTCGATCATATTTTATGTTTTCTGGTTTTCCCTCTGATGTCCTCCGACTGCTCTTCCTCAACGCTCTGTGATTTACAGAGTTTATTGATGGACAGTGAAGTAAACTGCTGCCAACTGTAGCTGCTGTTAGCCAGGCTAACAAACTGAGCTCAGAGCGCTGGCGGAGTGTTAGTGCGAATGCTGATAGGGAGCGGAGCCAGTGTCATGCCAGAACAGTAGCTGGGCAAGCACGCAATGTAACCGGGCTCAGCAGCCTCTGTGAACATAATGACAGAGGCGAAAAATCAAAGAGGACGTTGTCAGAGGAAGCTAAGACGAAAAAGAAGCTGCTGGACAAGAATAAATCTGGAACTGACTTTTAGTCGTTGGCGAGAGCTTGGTGAAACAAAAGGCTGAAAGACGCCAAGCAGGGCTTCTTGCTGTTGGACTACTAAGTAATATTAGCTGGCTTGTGTTGTTGACTTTGCTTGATATTTGGCTGTTGGCAAAGTTTTTGATCATAAGTAATATAATCATAACAAATACATGTGTACAACTGTCCATAGAAGTATTAGACTCTTAGGCCTTAAATCACAAAAATACTGATTTTTACACAGTGTTGCTTTAATGAAAGTAAACCCTGAATTTAATCTGTAAATCTGAGCAGCAGCTGTTTCATTTATGGGACCCAGTGCATGGCACAAAATGCCACAGGTGACTGTTCGGTTTGTAAAGATTATGTTTGGCCCCCTCCATCAGTCCTGCGCCTGCAGACAGAATAAAGGGCAGCATGGACTACAATTAAACAATCAGACAAAAGCCAACGTTCGGTTGACTTTGGCCAACTCTCTTGTGCACATTGTGTCCAGACACAAACACAGAAAGAAATACTGTACAGTGCGTAACCACTTAACAGGCTCAGACTGACAAACAGCTGGTAATGGCAGTTAATCAACAACCTTTTCTTTCTTTGGCAGTTGACAGACCACACGGTTTGACTTCTAATAATACAGACGCACATTATCCAGGCACACTCGGCGTGCACTCGCACTCACATGTTCACTACACACACGGCCCGCTCGGCACGTCGCCAGGCCTTATGTGTAACTGGCATGACTGGTTATCTCCATGGCAACGGGAATGTTGGCCCTGGCGAGTGCCAAGCGAGCAGCTGGTAGGTAGTGGCAGATTAGTCTCCAAACAGATTCACAGCCAGTCAAGTACTGCATGCCCTTTGAACAGAGGAAGAAATTATAAAGAAGCCATTAGAGTGAAAGAAAACAAAGAAGGGATTGTAGTACAACCGAGCAAGTCCGCTGACGGAGAGGAGCAGAAACCTCCTCTCAGTCGATCCGCCAGCTCGCTGGAGGTGTCAAGGAGGAGAAAGTAAATGTTCACAAAGAAGCTTAACCGAGAAAATAATACGAGGATGGATGTTTGGTTTCCTGCTGTGATTCAGTACTGTGAGGTACAGGGAGGGGTGAATATCAGAACGATTACGATTATTAAGTTATTACTCAATTAGAAAGAATTTTAGCTATGGAGGACAAAAAAATGACAAATATAAATAAATAAAAAATGTAATATATGAAAAATGAAACAGGCTATTTCTGTTATTTATTTTATTTACTTCTGTTATTTCTACATTTAATATTTATGTGTGTGTGTGTGTGTATATATATATTTATTTATGCATTTCTATATTTATTTTTTTATTTATATATTTCTTCATTTATTTTTTATTTTTAGATTTTATTTTTTATTTATTTCTATATTTTACATTTCTACATTTATTTATTTATGTGTATGCTCGTACAAGCCCACCACAATAAACCCAAACTATCACTTCAAGTACCACAAACATCTCTCAGGTGGGAACTGATTCTTACATCACGTTATTTTGTGTTGGACTAAATTTGTCAGCTGTATGACATGAAGTGACGTGAACTTCCTGTCCAAAACAACAAACTGATAAACGTCCTGTGTAGAGAGGAAACATCCAAACAAACCATTGAACTGAAAATCAGCAGCGTTTCTGATTAGTAGCTGCTGTCCACTGTTTACAGGATTGATCAGTGTTATCTCGTCATGACTTCAGTCATTAAAATGCAAATTAACACCGATATATTCACAATGACAGACTGAGAAGATGAGTCTGATTGGAAGTGACGATTAAAGATATTTATTGATGCTTTCTGAGAGAAGATTTATTCGAAATGAAGTCGGCTACAGAGGGACTTAAAATCTACATGTATCTTAAAGTTTGTCTGAGCATCACACAGCTCATATTTCAGCTTCATCTATTTCTGGTTTGTTTTATTTTGCAGATCTCGTATAAAGCTTCTTGTCAGTCCAGATTGGGTACATTTAAATGACATCATTTGATCACTTCAGCACAAATTAAATGTTAAAAATTTGATTTTTGTCCAAATCACTGTCAAATCTTTAAATTCTGATGATCAGTTTTACAAGTAATGTAAAAAGATGGACATGAAGAGGAGAACCTATAAAGTATATCATATTCAATGAATAGTATTTCATAGAAATGTGGAAATATATACACACATTTTATTAGTTTAGGTCCTTGATGTCGATAAACTAGTCTCATGTTCTCAAATTCAGCTTCATTTGAATCTTTGTTGTGTTTATTAATTCATAATTCAAAATGAAAGCCAGTGCAGCATGTAATAATGTAACAATGAGTTACGCATGCCCTCCTGGTTTAATATACTTTTGCATATGCAATTGTTTTTTATGACTTTAAATGCCGAAACACATTTCTCATTGTGGCGTCAGGTGATTTAAATTTAAAATGAGTCTGTTTCAGAAGAGTCGGTGCCCATTAGAGTGTTTTATGTCAGCTGCTGTCACGATTTACTGACTTTTATTGCAGACTGTGAACGACGGAGACGTAATTTTGAATATTCCTGCTTTGAGTGCTGATGAGAAGGACAGACGGGTTTGATTTGAAGTTGTCATACTATCTGACACCAAGCTGCAACCTTTATGGCCGTGAAATTAAGCCAGTGCAGAAATGCCAAAAACTGCAGTTCCTCAAACGTCCATTTGAGACTGGCTACAGAATGAGTCAGTCGCCATAAGTCCCCATGTTAAAATGTTCACAGCAGAAATGAACATGTTTACAGCCTGGTAGAAAAAATCCGTTCATGACAACTGTACTGAGTCTGAATTTATATATAAGTCACCTGTTCAAATTATATTAAGGCTTAAAGTTATGCAGAATTAACAATGTTGAGGTTTGATGGACAGGTAGGTGCCGTTACAGGTAGCTTGTTTGAGCAACCAGGCGTCATTCATCCTTATTTATACTGCCAGTATCTGACACCAATGTAAGACAAGACTAACACCTACACGAACATAATTTACTGCCAACGATGGTGAAGAAACACACCCGTCATGGTAAATTAACGTTAAAAGGAGTGGAAGCCTTTGAACATTTGACAAATATTATCATACCCTTCTACCAAAGTTTCTCACGCTGCTAGCATTGCCGAGCCAACTATCAAGGTGGGATCACTGACAGTATAAAGGATATACGCCGTATCCGTGACATCTGTGACATAAGCCGTTGTGAAGCTCAATGTGGTAGCGCTGGTGGCCGCCATGTTGGGAGTCCTGCCTCTGCCCCCTCCCGGATAATCTAAAAATCGAACTGAGGTGGGCGTTCAATCAAAGTGGCCACGCTGTTAATTCTGCATAACTTTAAGCTGGAAGGTGGACATTTTAACATGGGGGCTTATGGAGATTGACTTGCTCTGAAGCCAGCCTCAAGTGGACATTTGAGGAACTGCAGTGTCTGGCATTTTGGCATGGGTTCAACTTCACAGCCACAGAGGTTGCCGCTTGGGTGGGACTGATGATTGCACTGATTTAGTTTGACTTGCTGCAGTATTCCCAATCCAATCTGACTCAGGAATATCTGTCCTCGCTAACAAGCCTTCCCTTTTTGCAGAGCTCATCATGTTAACACTTCGCTGCATGCTCCAGCAGCTCGACAGCGGCAGAACAGATAAAAGGGACTATAACTAACAATGAAGGCGGTGATTAGCACACCATGTAAGTCCGTATTTAGCAGTCAGAGCTTATTTGTGCAACTTTCGTTAATGCTTGTCTGGAAATGAGGGCTGTTAATGTGTGTCAGTGGGTGTTCGATTGGCGTGGGGTCAAAAACACCTTGCTGCAGGCTATGCACTTGACATTACATCCATTATCTTGATGTCAACATGACATCACTGGTGACCTCGTGTCAGGTTATCAAAGATAATCACCTTTATGTGGAGAAGCTACATGCACACGAGAAGAAAACAGATAAGGAATGAGCAGGATTCGAGCCCCCGATGAACAATTAGGAACAAGTCTAGGCATGTCTGGCGAGCGCCCCACTGCCATCCCATCAGTGGGTGAGCATGAAGTGCAGCATGAATCCACAGACTGTTGGGAGTTTGCACCCTTTATACAGAGCAGCAGCTGCCTCGTGCAGCTGTCCGGGGATGCAGCTTGTGAAAGATCCGACAGAACTGGTCAAAACAACACCACGAAATCAGAACAGGTGAAAAAAATCGCCACCACAAAGAGGTTTGCTTCACAGATTCATCCAAGAAGTCCAGTAACTGGAAGCATGCCACACTTACAGATAATTGCCTTTTTCTTATTAAGCATAACAGGATCCATGGATGGATTACTGAATGGGCCGACTGGGCCCAAACCCAGAGGCCAAAGAGGTCAGAGGGTCCCTGGGTCAGAGCCTCTGTTTGAAATGAAATTTCTTGTTGGAGAGAAAAGACAAACTACAAAAAGACTGACAAAAAAGAGATATAAAAAACAGCTATGAAGAAACACAAAATGACACCAAAAATATACAAAATAACTACAAGGAGACAGAGCGATTACAAAGACTCACATTCAACCACAAAGAGACGCAAAACCAACCACAAAGAGACAAACAAAAGCCAGAAGAGACACAACATGACCACAAAGCTATGCTTAATGACTACAAAGCTGCGCAAGACAACCACAAACAGACATAAAATTAACACAAAGAGCCACAGGGCAACTACAAAGACACACATAGGACCACAAAGAGACAAAACAAGACCACAAAGAGAGACAGGGTGACTACAAAGAGACAAAAAAGACCACAAAGAGATACAGAGTGACTACAAAGACTCACAATACAGCTACAGAGGACACACAACCACAAAAAAAATGTAAAATGACCTCAAAGATAAAGATGCTAAATAACTACAAAGACACGCAAGTTGACCACAAAGAGACAGAAAGACCAGAAAGTGTTCAAAAACAGCCTCAAAGAGACACACACCAACCACAAAGAGGCACAGAGCGAATACAAAGACACACAAGATTACCACAAAGAGACAAACAAAGACCAGAAAGGATGCAAAATGACTTCAACGAGACACAAAACAACTACAAATACACAAATCGCCCAAAAAGAAACACAAACGACTGGAAACTACGTGGCTGTAGTCGTTTCGTGTCTCTTTCAGTCTGGGTGTCTTGCTCCCATGTATGAGGGGTGGAGGTCTTTTCAGATATCTGTGCCCAGGGGCCCGATGTTTCATAATCCAAGTCATGGACAATGAAACCATTTATTTCATAAGTCGTAGTCTCAACACTCCACTGTACAGTAATCATCATGTATCAGTCAGAACTTCAAAATACGACTTTTACAACATGGAAACACGGGCGAAAGGAGCCAGTTTCTCTTAAAAACTTCTCTTATGTAAGTCTGTAGCTTGTAAATTGGCTCAGTGCCTCCAAACTAATGAAAGAACTCACACAGAAGTTCAGTCTTCATATAAAAAAAAGTGATAATTCCACAAATTAGAACATTTAACTCGTCCTAAACCCTGGAGGAACGGGAACAATGGCTTTTAATTTTAAATGCATAGAGAGGATATTAGTCGGAGATAAGTGAGGTGCTTCTGTATGATCGCTGTTTCCAAGCTGGGCTGTATATGAGGAGTGCTGGCACTCTGTCAAATATCTGATAAAAAAAGGAAAGAGCATAGCTTGACACTCACAGAGGAGAAACTAGATGCTGTAAAGTCACTGTGTGCTTTACTAAATGGTACTATATTTCACTATAGCGCCCAGGAGCGCCCGTCATTCCCAATGTATCAAAGCACGGAGCGTCGAGCTTTGGATTGTCACTGTTTTCCAGGGACGGTTCGCCAAAGAGTCGGCAGGGAGGACTGACTGTGTCACAGTGACTTTTCCACATAAGTTCAAAGATCTTTTCCCTCCATAAGTTGCCAAACACATGACCTACTACTACATTAATGTTGTTTGTTGTAACACATAATCACCACAGATAAACAGCAGGACTTAACCGGCTCTCACTGCCCAGATGGAGGCTGTTTTCCAGGGATGGTTCGCCGAAGAGTCGGCAAGAGGACTGTCACATATAAACTGGGTGTGTAGCTGTACTTTTGTTTGTTCTTATAAAAAATTAAATATCTATTTACAACAGTTTAAGTGCAGTTTGTTTTACAAACTGAATCAAAGTTCCATTGCGAGCCAGACTCAGATTTAGAAGCTGGGTACATGAAATAAACAAAGCCAGAACACAACAGGTAGAGTATCAGAGTTTAGTTCAGTTTCAGAGACATTTCAGGCTGACTGTGGTGGTTTGACTGATTTGATTTGGCAGCTGCAGCATGAAATCAGGCTACAGTCGCTGCGTTATTTGACGGACACCCCTGTAGCTTGCACCGTTGCAGCCAAAATGCACTACTGCCAATCAAATGAATGGAAAGCTACCCTGGTAGCTGACCTGGTGAGAGTGTGCTCCCCATGTCATCGTCCCCCTCTCTCCTGACCTTCATGTCACTCTTCAGTTGACACAGTCGAAAATTAAATACCACAGAGGTGTCAATGTTGTTATTTAACTTCAAGCAAGACAGTGAATGAGTGTACTTCCCCAAATAGCTGAAATTTTCCTTTAACAGCTCAAAAATGTGTCACTTTCTCTGTTTATCCAGCAAAGTGAGTCACTGCTTGACTCAAATAGTTAAAAGCCATAATGTTGTTTTTATTTGCTTTGACACACAGACACATTATAAATGTTTAATTTGTGAGACAAAAAAAAGGAGAATTATCACTTTTTATGTAAAACAACAAGGGAAGCCGAGGAGGAAATGAGAACCACATTTCTTTAAACTTTTGCTCTGCAAAGAATCTGCAGAAAATATGTAAAGTGGATCAAAAATGGTTATCTTTGAGTAATATTTTCCATTCCAGACCAGTTACCTGTATCGCAAGAGGCAGAATTTCCATACAGCGTAATTGTATATTCATATGAATCATGTGGTTTGTTCTAAAGTGGGAGAAGAGTGAAAAAGTACAGGCACAGAGGTTTCTGCTGCAGTGGTTAATGGATAAACAATGGACTGCATTCTCCACTCTCCTCTTTTCCTTTCTTTTTATAGATGCCTTTCTTTCTTTTTAATGTCTCCCTGCCTCCCCCTTTGACATAGGTTTAAACCGAGCCATATCATTAGGGAGTCAAGAGCATCTCTGTTGTGCCTGTGAGGTTTCCCCTCTCGGTTATATAATGATCTTCCCGTAGGCCTCTTGGTGTTGGCGGTGCTCCCTGCCTCGCTAACCCGGCCCATGCTTTGGCCCAACTCCAGTCCAAACAGAACCCACTTTGTCCTCGACTCTGTTTTTGGCACCAGCTGTTCGTGCACGACTCCAGCAGCTGACTCCTTTGTTTTACTTACAGCCGGCTTTTTCTTCTTACATCACCTCCTTTTCTTTTTTTTTTTTATATTCCCGGTTTGATCTGTTTTTCAGGCTCTCTTTCTGTTTTTCTCTGTCTCTCTTTTTGTCTCATTTCTATTGACATTTTTTCCAGCTCTCGCCTCGAGCGCTTTTTTCCCCCCACTGTCTGCAGAAGAGGCTGTTAGTGCTGTGATGTATGAGGGCAGCTGACGCCCACCTGCTTCCCAGCAGTCAGTCTGGAGGGTGTTTCTAAGCTCCACCATCGGCCATTGACTATTCACTCGGCTCTGCGGATGAATCAATACCAACTGCCACACCTGTCGCAGCCCCTCGTAAACACTGGCCCCGCGGTCACTGCACTTAAACCATTAGTAAAAATGACTAATGATGATATAATTATATTTTTCTACTGCTGCCAACAATGTGTTGTGATTGGTTATTATTTTACAACTTCATGATACCCCACTAAAGCTGGATTAAGTCGTATTTTATGGAGGAATGTCATTAGCAGTGATTTACAGCCCCTGTAAGTGCTCTGAGGAACAGTAAAATTCATTAAGAGGAGGAAATTGGCTTAATAATTGAGAACCACTGATTCTCCAATAATCTTTCTCCTGCCGTTGCAGGATCTTCCTCTTTGCTATCTCAGCTTTGCACAGGTAAAAGGACGGCTGGTGACCTTCTCCTCACAGAGGGATAAATGAAGCAGTGGTCCTAATAACGGCTGTGACTAAATGATGTTCATGTCTCACAAATACGGCTAATAAAGACAAGTCTCGGTTGGCGGAGCGAGAAAGTCGTCTAATATCTGCAAAACACTCACAGGAAAGAATCAATTAGATTGTTAAAGAGCACTCCTGCAGAGAACAATGTGAAATTAAGAGTCGGCTCTCCAGTAGCTGCCGGCGCTCATTTCCATTTGAGAAGAAGCAGCTCGAAGAAACACGACAACATCATCACTGAGGTCAGATGTCACCCCCATCATGACTTTATTACCGCCTCCATACATGCCCCGACATCTCGTGGGGTAATTGAGAAGAAGGGTATTGATTTGATGTCCAAGCTAATGTGAGTCTGAGCTCGATGGCTGTGTAACCGGCAGATGTGACAGTTTTACGGGCCCGGTGATGTATAAACTTTGAATTTTTACGTAGTACATCTGTCAGATCAGGGTGTAAGCGTCCTTCTCAAACAGCTCAATTGATTTGTGCTGCAGGCGTCCCTCCGCAGTGTGTTGTAAATCTTGATTGGCACGTGCTTCATGCAGGTTTTATTACAGCACTGCTCTTTACTCGTGGGAATTTTGCAAAATTTAAAGCTTTGGGTTTAAATTTGGCTCTTAAATAAACAATACAGATTGTACAGAGGCACTTGAACAAATGTGTTTCTAATTGGCCGGCCATAAAACAAACTATTCCTTTAACACTATAACTACTTGACTGACCACAGCGGCCTGTACTGAATGTCATTGTCATTTTGAAGCTTCTATTATGGGGTAACAGACATCACAGACACAAAATTAAAATCTGGGACTATGTTGGGGATCAAACAGAGTGAACATTTGTTAAACAGGATAAAGTGCAAAAAGGAAAACATATTTACATTCTTCTTTTATGTTTAACGTGCTAGAGCCAGATTTTTGGCACCTTTTGCAAGAACCAGTTCATCAGTGTTTGGTTCCCTTAAGAGGGAGCGAAGGTGTGCATCAGTGAGGCGGCTACTTTGTGTGTTTTTGTTCGCCGTCATTGCAGAGGTGGAGGTGGCTTGTAGGTGGAGTAGAGGCTTGCTTGGAAACTGTACAACAACACCCACGGAGTCATACTTTGGCTCGAGTGTGTCATTACACCGGAGGTCAATCAGCTCCATTTGGAGGTTCAGGTGTTGTTTCCACGTCAAATGCAAACAGAGCAGTGCGATTTTTTTGGTTTTATTCAAGCTTTTAAAGTTCTATAGAGTTAAAAACTTTGAAGTTTTAGAGGTCGGCTGCTTCGATGAAACTTGGAGAGATGATTCATCTTGTTATTGATTGGGCCAAAGGTGTACCTGCATCTTTCATGGTAAACAGCGTACAGTGTGTCATTATTTTCCATAAGAAGATTTATTATGAATTCATCAGTGGAGAGTTTGACTTGTGGAGACATTAATTTTTCAGCTCAGGACCCAAAAGAAAAATTCGGTGTCTCAAACAAACACTGGCGACATTGTTCTTGGCAAAATCTCCAGACTAAAATATCTCTTCGTCTTATGCACACGCCTTCAAATAAAGTCTTCCAATATCTGAACATCTGGATATATTGTCATGAAATGCATACAGATATTCATGGTCACCAGAGGGTCAATCCTAAAGACTTTGGGGCGGTTTGAGGCGGTTGTACCATCCACTAATCACGATGATCGGTGGTTCAATTCCAGCCTCTCCAGTCTGCATGTTGAGGTGTCTTTAGCCAAGATACTGAACCCCAAACTGCCAAAGGCCGTGCCATCAATGTGTTGGCTTACTTGCATGGCAGCCAATGCTGTGAGTGTATGAATGGATAAGAGCATCTTGAGTGGTCAGAAGACAAGAAAGTAAAACTAATGTCATACCCACCAGCCTCAGCTGTTCTTCCATGTAGCGTTGACAATGTAGAAACAAACAGTTTACCCCCTGCTGTCCCATATAAGACAAAATAAAGATTTTAATGATTCCACACTGGGGAAATTCACTTGTTACAGCAGCTTGTATAAACAAGGTTATCCACCTTTTTTATACGTTATAAACTATAAACTGGTCTTTGCTCTCCTGTCCGCTCTCACAAGTTGAAATCCATCCAGAGTTACCAGCTAGTCCGAGGTGAGTTCATTCAGCCACGTCTCTGTGCTGCTACGCTCTCCATACTCCCTATGTAGCACCGTTAGCTCCTCCATCTTATCGGGGAAAGATCTAACATTCCCGGTACGTGGTTTGTACCGACATTTCCGCTCCTGGAGCTTAGATCCAGCTCTGCATTTTTGTTCACTTCTCCTCAGTTGAGCTTGAAGCGTTTCCACAGAGAGTATGTTAGTGTGTAAACAAAAGAGCTTTTTATGAATGGGTCACCTGATATATCATAAAGTATAACAGAAAGCGGTAAAATTACTAATCTCCATAGACATCCAAGTCGATGTTTGCACACAAAATGAATGAAGGATGATGGGTGTCGGAAAAAAACTAAAGTACTAAAAATACTAAAATATATCACGTGTGTGATCATTCAGATATATATTTAGGGTAGCGGTGACTCTGTCGTTACATGTACTTCAGCAAATGTTAACTCAACTCAGATGGTGAACATGTTAAACATGACACCTGCTAAATCAGCATGTTAGCTCTAATAAAATTATAAAATCTAATTATGTTGCTGTTGTTTCAAACTTCTTTGCACTAACTGATCTCTTCCTTTGTAACTTTTGCTGTGTGTGAATCAGTTTAAACTGTCTGTCTGTTGGACTCCTGCGTCTGTCCTATCTAACTACATCCGCACTTCTTATTGACAACAAAGCTATGACGGGTTTCCATCACTCTCTTCCTGCCCCCACATTATGCAACTGCCTTTGTTTCTTTGAGTCTTTTCAGCAGTTGCTCTGTTTGTGCAGGGCACACTGTAAAATGACCAAACACACAAAGGATGCACACACACACACACACATACAAAGACAAAGAAAAAAGGCTTGAAACATTTCATCTGTTCATGTTGGGGGTTGGATGCCACTTATCAGTCACCACTCACTCAAACTGCTCAGAGAGATTAGAGTGAAAAGGAAACTCAAACACCGACACTCTCTGCTGTGTGGAGACGCATTTATTACCAAGATGTTCCACTAATGGTTACCTCTGTCCCTTTCTGTCTGTTTGAACGTCTCCGCCTCTGCCCCCCCTCGTCTCACTCAGCAGCACTACTTAGAGAGCGATGAGGAAATGGCCTCTTCCTGATGTACCTTGACAGGATGAGGGGGAAAGTGTATAAACGTGTGGTTTGCATTCATGTGTGTATGTGTGTGAGTGAGTGTGTGTTAGCGTCCACACTCGGCTGCCTGTGGGGAGAATTTGCTGTGTAATTACAGAGGAGAGAAAATCAGACAGACAAGCGAACGATAAAATAGAAAGTGTGTGTGAAGCTGAGAGGAATGTGCTGATTAATGGGCGATCGAAAGCAGCGTCCCTAAGCAGCCCGCCTCATTACCGCTCAGTCTGACACAACACTCCCTTCATTAGGCCTTAAAACAGCCCGTTAAAATACTGCCCGTGTGTGGTATCCTCATTAAAGCTACAGATGATAACCAAACAAAGGCCAGATTTCCTTTTGTCAGTTCAGACCGCCGTGCTACAGCCAAAAAAGAAAATGAAAAAAAATCTGTGTTTGTTTTTGTAAAAAGGATGTCCTATCTTTTAATTTCATAACTATGATTGGATCACCAAAGTTAGAAATAAATATCTTTGCTCTGTTACCTCTGGTCCTGTGGTTCTTTTTATGTTTTTAAAGCAACACTGTGTAACTTTTTTACCATAAAATAACTTGATGCTACATTGACGTGTAATCAGTAATTTTCTGGTTTTCCCTCTGATGTCCTCCGACTCCTCTGCATCAACTCTCTCTGTAGCTGCTGTTAGCTCAGTTTGTTAGCTGGACTGTGAGCTCAGAGTACCGGAGGAGTGTTAGCGTTTGTACCACAGGTGTTTTGGACCAGAAAGAAGAGGAGGTTTGTTGTGCCAGAACCAGAGCTGAGCAGGCGGGCAATGTAACCGGGCTCAGCAGCCTCTAGGGACATAATGACAGAGGTGAAAAGACCTAAGCTGTCTTTTGTGTGTTGGGCCCACAACTCTTCACTCTCACCGCTCTCATAGCATCAGACACAGCAGGCAGCTGTATGGAGAAAAAGTGTACATTACCTGCTCAGCACCAAACAGCAGCCAAACACAAGTAGACACAAGCTGATAAACATGATGAAACATTTAGCAGCTAAAGAGCCTGATATTTCCCTCTGGAGTCGGTAGAGACCAAAAACAGAGCTAAAAGGAGAGTGAATATTTGACTTACAGCACTGGGAAGAGGTTAGGCCTGGTGCACAGGGGAAAGCTGCTGGGGAGAGCAGCCAGTGTCGTGCCAGAACTGGAGCTGAGCAAGAATGAATATACTGACAGAGGAGAAAAGACCAAAGAGGATGTTGACGGAAGAAGTTCAGAAGAGAAATGGAGAGAGCAAGAAGCTGCCGGACAAGAGTAAATCTGGGACTTTTAGTCGTTGGTGAGAGCTTGGTGAATTAAAAGACAGACGCCGAGCTGGGCTGACTGCTGTTGGACTAGTAAGTAATATTAGCTGGCTGCTATGTCTTGTGTTGTTGACCTTGCTTTATGTTTTTGCAAAGTTGTCGACTGGCTAGTTTTTGATTATAGGTAATGCAATCTCATGTCAGTCATATCACATAATGAGGAGTCTTTCCAAAGACAATGATGGATTTATATTCACAACAACTTCACGTTCACCTGTAAACCAATCTACGGATTTATCGGCAGACTTTCGTCGCGATCACACTTCTGAAGAGGTCGGTGGGGTTTTAACAGAGCCGAGATCAAAATGATATTATTGGTGTCTCAGCATTGTCAATGATGATTTAACGCCGGCGTCGCAGCAGCGCCTACGTGATCTGTTTAGTCATGACTTCACACACACACAACACGGACACTTACTGGATTTCTGAATTCAATGAAAGTGATTGAAGAAGATTGGGGGTGTAAATGTCACTGTGGCTGATGATAATTAGAATTAATCTGCTGTGGTCCATCATAGAAGAACCATATAGCAAATTACAAGAAAAGATGAAGATCCCAAAGATTAAGATTAAACGGCTGGAGTTCAAGGACAGAAGAAGAACAGAGGATAAAGGTTTGTGAACGTAGCAACAATCATTTTAATCTGGCAAGCTGCAAAGGAAACGTTGACTGTACCATT
Organism: Miichthys miiuy; assembly: GCA_036365135.1. Classification (NCBI taxonomy): domain Eukaryota; kingdom Metazoa; phylum Chordata; class Actinopteri; family Sciaenidae; genus Miichthys; species Miichthys miiuy. The sequence goes on from CM071618.1 coordinate 7,442,314, forward strand.
AATTTAATCTGAATTAAAAGCTTGATTCTTTCCAGCTTGCCAGCTTTGCTTCATATCTACTTCCCAATGTTTTCTTGAAACGTTAAATTTGTGTTTATTTATTTATTTTAGATTTCTTATTTTAATATTAAATGTCCAAATTGCCCCAAATGGTTAAAGGCTAATATTTGCTCTCTGGCTATGTTAAATGGAGGCTAACCATGATGATTACCTGTACCCACGCGGCAGCATCCCGTGCTGGGAAATTAAACCAATGCAGAAGAAAAACTGCAGTTCCTCAAACGTCCACTTGAGGCTGGCTACAGAACGAGTCAGTCTCCATAAGTCCCCATGTTAAAATGCCCAACTTCACAGCAGAAATAAACATGTTTACAGCCTGGTACAAAAAAACAGTTTTGCTCTCTATAGCTAATTTTCATTCATGACTACTGTGAGGGGTTAATTTTGATATTAAGTCTCGAAGTTGCGCATAATTGACAGTGTGATCGCTTGATTGACGGGTATAGGTGCTAAAGCAGACGGCTTATTAGAGCAGATGGCTTCAGGTCCACTGATAATGTAGGTCTTTGCTGATATTTAGATTATTCAGGAGTCGGAAGAAGCAGTACATCCCACATGGCGGCATCCATGGCGCATATTTTTGGGTGACGTCACTCATGCTCTGTCTGTTGTTTATACTGTCAAAGACTGTCCCCTGCTTAAGCTGATGAAGACCTCGTAAGATTTAATATATTTTTAATATATGGCCTATTGTTTTACCAAACAAAATCTTGTTTAAGGCCACCGAAATCCTAGAGCTGGCTCAGACTGCAGGTCAGTTTCTTATTTAAAGTGGGGATGTTTCTGTTGTAGTTTTGAATAAAACAGCTCAAGAGGCGTCATTTAATTTCTGTCATAAAAACACATCTTCAGGTGATGAAACATCCACTTTATGCCCTCAGACGTGTCCCTGTAAACACGAGCTTCGTCACTGAGCCTCTACCTGCTCGTCAGGGTCATCTGAATCCTTAAAATGAAACATTTTTAAATCTGTGACTGTGTCATGTCTTTGTGCCAGCGTCAGGTCACATCGACCACTTGATCAATCGTGCTGCGGGTGCTGTCTGGAGGATATATCGCCGTGGTAACAGAGTCGGCCATGCCGGACAGTAGAAGGGAAAGACTGACTCATCACGCTCAATAAAACAAAGAGCAAACAACAAGTGCGTCAGGGATGGATGTGCCGCAGCTATAAATGTCAAAAGCATCATTTCCCATGGAGCGAGGCGGTCGGATCACAACAGAGCTCTCCAGGCGGGATGTTATGACAGAGAATATGTCACAGCCTGCTGACCTCATGATCATTTTCCACATGTGAAAAAACTTTTATATCAAAATGATAACAGGTGGACGGAGAGAGACGTGTTTATTAACCACACGCTTGTTTTAAATCACCATGAAATATGTCTGATTTTCTCAGGTAGCCTCAATTTATATACTGTTATAAAACATTAAGTTATTTTTGTAAGACTGACTTCTTTACCTTGGAAACAATCTCACCACGAGGTCCATTTAGCAGCTGTTGTGGAGCTTTCGATCACTCGATTCCTCAGCAGATGGAAATGTAGACGTTCAAATGTAAATTTTTAAATTCAAGTCCATCTACAGGCGAGTGTATATGTGAGAACGTAGTTTAAAGTGACTCCAGAAGGTGTCGCACAAAGCCTGATTAACTGCCTCGAGTGATGTCAGTTGAGTCAGCGAGCAGTTTGTTGGAAACTGGACTGCCAGCGAGAACTTTGATGAATACATGAGGCAGTTGAGAGTACTTTTCAAGACCACAGAGATCGAGTTCAAGCTGAATGAAGAATTCGATGAGACCACCGCAGATGGTCGACTATCGTCACTCTGGATAAGTGATGTCACTGCTCAAACAAGCCATCTGTAAGCTGTTAATGCATAACTTTAAGCCTTAATATAATTTGAACAGGTGAGAGACTCAGTACAGTTGTCATCAAACAGAGACCACTGTGTTTTGTACCAGGCTGTAAACATGTTTATTTCTGCTGTGTTACATTAACATGGGGACATAACTTTAAGCCTTAATATATGGTGCTTTTGGCACTTCTTTGAACAGGTGTTAGTTATGTGTATACATATACTTCAGACTCAGACTACAGTTGTCATGAACGGAGAAATTAGCTATAGAGACCAAAACTGTGTTTTGTACCAGGCTGTAAACATGTTTATTTCTGCTGCATGAAGTTGGACATTTTCAACATGGGGACTTATGGAGACTAGGTACTTCGTCCGCAAGCAGCAGCAAGTCAATGTGTGCGCATGACCATCAGGTGCTTTTGGCAGACTTCTGCATTGGCTTCACTTCCACAGCCTCACTGCCATGAGGTCTGCCGCTTGAATCGCGGAACACGTTATCAGCGCTCCGTGTCTGTTCGATTAACAAAACTACACTTCAGTAAGCTGATTACAGCAGGACAGCACCTTGTCTGACTCACAGCCTAAAGAGCACATTTTTATTTTATACAAAATAAATATGAATCCTCAGTGATCAATGATGAAACAGAAATCCTTCCATAGTGGAAGTATTTGTGACATTTTGCAAACTGCTCTTGATTGCATTTTAGTAGTTTTATAATTTGAACTTGTCGAGCTGAGTGTTAGTAGTAGCACATGTAACATGCACTGATTTGTGCTATGCCATAATGCTAGCATGCATAACAAATGCCATTAGCCACTTGCTAATTTCTCTTTATACATTTATTTGTATTGTGTCTCTATTTTATGTCTTTATTTTGTCTTTAACTCTGAAATGATTTGTCGTGTCTGATCGAGAGAAGTTTAATGTTACTAAACTTCACTTTACTTTTGTATTCTCATGATGTAAAAGTGGTATAAACATCTGCAAAGTGTAAAAACATACATTTTTATTTCTTTAAAAAACATTCGTCTTATTGTTGTTTCATTGCTCAGCATGTGTGTGAAGCATGTCTGAACTCAGCTTTTCATACTTTTGTTTAAAAAAAAACATCTCGAGTAACTGTTTGATTAAAGCAACAGATTGTTTAGAAATGTTGACGCACTCACATACGATCATGTCACTTCATTTTTCCTTGAAGCCGCCCGCTGTCAGCTTCGGCTTTAAGTTTCTTTACCAGAGAAAATCTTTAATGAAGCATCAAGCGTTAAAATTAAAAGTCTTTCCTGAAAACAGTGAAAGTGTCGGCCTGTGGGAGGTTTTCTGCCTGTGGGTGTAAAAAAAAAAAATTCCCTTGTTTGTTTTTCAGTACAGGATGTTGAAGAAATATCAAGAATCAAACGCTCGTGTGTCAAACGTAAACAAAGCCTGGTTCAAGATGTTTGACTCAAAAGAAACAAACACAGAAAAGGTAAAAGCAGTGGCATGTTTTTGGCGTGTTTTCAGTGTGTTTTTGCATGTTGATTGTCTCTTTATTGTTTGTTAACAAGTGCTTTATTGCCTGGAAATGCCTGAATCGCCCTCCCTCCTTCATCCTGGTGGTTCAAGGATTTTCTTTCTTTCTTGAAATGCTCGACTGCATAAAAGATCGGATGTTGATGAGATGCACTTTAATTTGATTGAACTTCGCTGTATGCGTACGCTGTATTTTCTGAGGTGGTATGATAGTTCACACATTTCTCTCAGGTCCTGAAATGTTTCCACTCTTTAGCAGTCTACACACTGCATGATTCCCCTTCTCTCCCGGTTTCTGTAGGTCAGGTCACTCAAACGTGCTTTAAATCTTTCATCATATGTGATTCAGCTCTGTTGCTAAATGATATTGTGTAACTTTTACTTTTACTTTTTTTTTTGGCGAGTCCTCCTGTTTCTCTTTTGGTTTTGGTAGATAGAGGGAGCTCCTCTCCTGTAGTCAGCCTGACTCTGAGTGTGACAGTTGGGTGACATTTCATAAAACAGCCTCCTCTCTTCAGAGGAGTTTCCACTCCTCGCTGAAGTTTATGAAGTTATACGCAGCTCTGTCTGTGAACGTCACGCTCTGATCAGATGAATCATTTCATCCCAGCTCTTTGCGCTGACCTTCCTCTTGTTGAATCTTTAATGAGAGGAGATTGGACGCTCGGCTCTTGTACATCCTTTCCTGCTCCTACGAGTAGCGGTATTGGCTTTATTTGATTTGAGGACTGTTCAAATGAATTCTCCATACGCCTAAATGGCCATCTGGTCTAACCTTGTTTCATCGACCATAAACAGGCGGGCTCCATCAGTGAAAAAAGGTCCTGGCCAAATATTTGCTGCTCTTCGACCCCATTTGGTTTAGTGTGTTCTCTGTTTGCATTTCAATGACCCACGGTCAGTGTCAGAACGATGGCACGTGTGTCCCTGATGAGCTGTCCCCTGATAAGACGCCAGCAGATGAGAAAAAGGGCCGAGGCCTTGTGGGATAAGAGCAGGGTGAAGGATGGAGCATATGAAGACAGGCTGCTGGTTCACACAACCAGCTCTGTTTCCAAGCTCGTACGATATCCTCATTCAAGTGTCAAGAACATGCATTGAGGAGCAATTGTTATTCATTGCTTTATTATCTGAACGGCACTTGTCGATTAAGTAACACCTCCCACTGCGCGCCTCCTCAGTCAAGCATACTCGGGTGCCTTTTAATCCCCAAGCCTCCTAATTATTGCTCATGCAAATCACAGATAGAGGGCTCACCAAATATTTTGGTGAAAGAAAGAAGAGAGAAAGAAGAGTGCGTCTATACGTGCGCGTGGATGTGTAGCAGAAAAATGCATCCAGCAGATATGGAATTAGCCGAAGAGGACGGGATTGTGCGGATTAGGCGGAGAGATTTTACCAAACGCGGACTCCCTATGTGTAATTCATTTTGGCGTCCTTGAAATTGCTACTGTGAGAAATTCAGCAGCTGCAACAGCAGCACTCAGAGTCCTCAAATAGGCAGAATCCAACCCCCCTACAACCACCCACACCATCGCCACCACCTCCACTACTCAGGCGATCATGCTTTAGAGAAACGTGGCTCTAAAGCACGATTGCATGAAAGCCGTTGGGGGTGCCAATGCAATGGTTTGAGGTTTTGTGAATTTTGCAGCTACCAAAAATATTTTAGCTTTTGTAAGGGAATGGGTGACATTTATCACAGTTTAATGCTTCTCAATGTGCACAGCCCTGATCCTGTGGAAGTGTGTTGAAGGGTAGGTCCAACCCAATCACTAGAAAACATGTATTCCCACTTAGCTGCACTGTATCTAGCTAGCACAGATGATTTTGGTTTCCTCTGCGGAAGTTTTCAGACATTTTTCATCTCCTACCACCTCAGTGAAGGTTTGATGAAGGTAAATGGAATTGGGTCTTCTATCATTTCCTGTTACCTCCCCACTGTTTCTCCAATAAAGGCATAAATTGCCCCAAAAAAGTCATTAAAAAGAGAAAAATGACAACGAACGAACTCAACACAACATCCTCTCTTTCCAGAAACAATATCTTGTTAACCCTTGATAATCCACACACCAAGCTGTGGACAGTTTTTATTATGTTTTTATTATCACCAACAAATCCAGTGAAACAAAGGATGCACCAATCTGAAATTCTCAACTGGATACTGACCTTGTTTGGTAGAACTACCTGAGCGATTCACATTAAATATACGTTATAATAATAAGTAAGTATAATTATAAAAATTCAGTTTTTATGCAGTTCTAGTTACAAACATGGCTACGGCTCAGATTTTTGTACCACAGCAGACCCTGTAGTCCCAGTAAAGTCCTGTAATAATGAAATAAAAGAAACCAAAAAAACATGGATCTCTAATTTAGCACTAAATATACACAATGATTAAGCAATACTTTGATTTTACCTGCTAAAAGAGTACCAGCACCATGCACTCTTTCCACTCATAATTTTATATTATATCAATATATAAGCTTTATGTGGAGGTTTCCAACATAAAGCCAGCATCTTTTTTAGAGCAATGATGCCTGTTGGTTCATAGTTTATGAAGAAAATGTTTTCTGGTGCCAACTGTAGCTGCTGTTAGCTAATGTTAGCCAAGTTTGTTAGCTGAGCTACCCGGACTGTGAGCTGAGAACACCGGGGGGAGTGTTCGTGTTTGTACCACAGGCGTTTTGGACCACCAGAAGAAGGAGGTTTTTTAGACCTGGGGTGTGGGGAGCAGAGCCAGTGTCATGCTAGAACAGGAGCTGGGCAACCAGGCAATGTAACCGGACTCAGCGGCCTCTATACATAATCAGAGGTGAAAGGACTGAAGAGGATATTAACAGAGGAAGCTAGAAGCTGCCAGACACACAGAGACTTTTAGTCGTTGGTGAGAGCTCGGTGAAAGGAAAGGATGAAAGACAGACGCTGAGCTGGGCTACTTACTGTTGGACTAGTCAGTAACATTAGCTGGCTGCTATGTCTTGTGTTGATGCACTTGACTGACGTTTGGCTGTTAGCAAAGTTGCTCAGTGTAATCATAACAAACACACGTGTACAGCTGTCCATATTTACCGCAGCGGTGTTACACTCTGAAACTGGGGGCGCTAAATCACTAAAATACCAATTTCTACGCAGTGTTGCTTTAAAGGGCAGCTGGACCACATACCCGGCTCTTCTTGCAGTGTGTCTCCAGATTGTGGACGCCTGAGGCAGAAAAAAAAAACACACACACACCAGCTGAATTATACAAGACAATGTCAAACACAGGCAGCACTGATCAGGGAGTCAGGTGTTCATAAAACTGTAACATGCACTCATAAAACATTATTGCACTGCAGTTGCTAGATAAACACCGTTATACTCCCTCTCAAGGCCACTTAGAGAAAAAATTACAGCTCTTTTTTTTTTTTGGAAGAGCATCAGAGAACGGTGTTGCCACAAGCTGCAAACTCTAAAAACACAGATGGATGATGAGGTGAAGCATCGTCAACATGTCCTCCATCACTACACCTGTTGAGAGGATCATAAAGTTCCCAGCTGCTGCCATCCGTTCAATAAAAAAATAAGGCTGAGAAGCAAAGTGTTGCAGATTGTGTGACGTGTAAATTCAGAGCTACCTGTCATGTTTCTCTCTACCGCCTCTGCAGCCCAGAACTTTATCCAACCCATTACAGCGCATGCACGGCGTACAGTAAGAGGATTATATCAGCAATCCCCTGATGTCACTGTAAAGCCACAGAGGCCTTAGCTCATGGTGAACTCCCCCTCCTCCTCCGAACCCTCCTCCTGTCAGTCTGAAAGGTGCCGCCCATCACGATCTGGCAATCACTTCACAGGTTTAAAACGTTTCCCCCCTCAGGGCCGGCGATGACAGGAGCTTCTGCACATGCTCAGATGCTTGCTTCATTCTTTGGCTGTTTGAGTGGCAGAGCAACTGACAAACTGCCCACAGGAAACAAACGGCCATATGGCGTGAGTAAAGGTGCCATATAAAGCCATCAAAGGCATTTGTTCTTTGACACGGAGGTGCTCCCGTTAGGGCCGAGGAGGATTTCCCTTCTGGAAATGGCCATTTTGTCATGTTCAGTCAGTCAGATCAGATGATTACTGACTGATTACCGCACACACACCTTCCACCTGAAACTATTTTCCCACAAGAGGCAGACGCCGGAGGTGGTTTCCAAAGCACAAATTTAGCTGCTCTGACAGGTTTTTTTCCCTGCAGATTTTTGGGATTCACCCAAAGGGGTCACAAGATAAATGTGAAGGGCCATGAGATGTTTAACAGGATAAGAAAACAGAAAAAAATGAAGAACTGATGGAAAACGCACACATTTTCCAGAGAGGGAGGTGCTGGCTCGCAGGCAGACATCAAAGAAAGAATGGGAAAGATGCACACTCATAACTCATGCAATCATTTACTTGACTCGCTGCCAGAGACTGACGTTCTTCAGGACTGTTGTCAATCACTGTTGGACTTCTGTGTTCTTCTTCATTTCTTAGAAAGTACTGTAAAGTTTTACCCCAGGCTGTTCAAGTCCATTCTCCACATGACTTCATATCACACCAGGAGCGTTTTGCTCGCCAGTCTTTGTCATCTTGCTCAGATTTGGTCTTTTTTATTTCTTGGTTTATGTGGGTGTTTTATCTAAAAATCGACATTGGGTCGATCATCAGTGGACCTGTGGCAGTTCAAACAAGTCACCTCTACCTGTCAGTCAAAGCAGCCATGCTGTTAATTAAACATAACTTTAAGCCTTAATATAATTTGAACATATATAACACACATATATAAAAATTCACCCTCAGTACAGTTGTCATGAACGGGGAAATTAGCTATAGAGACCAAAACTGTGTTTTGTACCAGGCTGTAAACATGTTTATTTCTGCTGTGAAGTTGGACATTTTAACATGGGGACTTATGGAGACTGACTCGATTTGTAGCCAGCCTCAAGTGGATGTTTGAGGAACTGCAGTTTTTGGTTTCATTTCACAGCCACGGAGGTTGCCGCTTGGGTGGAACAGGTATCGTCCATTACATTAAATATACTTTAAAGGTCAGTTACAAGGACAGCCTCGACTCATGGCCTCATTTTATTTTTAAAAAAATGACTCCAGTGAACTCCTCGCAGTGAAGTATGTAAATTTTAAATTTGCAAAAAGGGAACCATAGTTTTGGATTCTATTTCATATTGGCAGATGTTCTGGTTTCACTGTGTGATGGGAGGCAAAAACGTAGATTAGTTACAGAAACAAACAGAGAAAAAGAAGTACTGTCTCTAGCTAAATACAAATACTGTGACATTACAACAAAGTACACATTTTTACTATATATCTTATTACTATTATGTGATTTGAACCATTTCCATATTTTCCTTTTTGTTTTTTGCTTCCACTCGTGTGTGTGTGTGTGTGTTTTGTCTTCAGGGAGCCACCGTAGTCTGTTGCTAGGTAGCTGCTACATCTGGTCATGTTATCATTCATCTCTCACACTGGTGGAAACAAAAGCCAAATCCAATTGCAGCTCTCTGTTGCTGTCAATGTCAAAGACAACAGGGATCACTAAAGTCTTTCTAATTGGCTAACGCCGGTCCATGAACTGCAGTGCATCGTCCTCTTCTCAGACTGGCTTCCTGTCCAGCCCAGTCCTCTTCAGCACAGATGGCCCTCGAGAATGACGTCTGCCAGGTGACGGAGGCCCGGGGGTTTGCAACTCAGCATTTTGGTTGAGGTTAAGTGAAGGCTGTTCATTGTGCTTCAGGCCCAAGCGTCTGACTCTTACCTGGGATTAAGTCCCTCCATTAGTTAATCACCCTCACACTAAACCTCCTAAGCCCCGCACTCAAACAATAGAAAACATCTCACACAATCAATCAACATTTTTACAACGCCGGAGAGATCACCGCGACCGGGATTCGTATTATTCATACGAGGCGATAAAATTGGTCGTCTCTGCTGTGACATCTGCTGAGTTTTATCTCTTAAAAGAATAAGGTCTGGCATCCACATGGCAGACATTTTAAGCAAATTACTAAACACACTCTCACCGCCGGCGTGATCACTTTATTGTCATTAAAATGGTTTTGCTGCTTTGATGTCTGAGGCGGTGACACTCACAGGTCGGGCAGTAAATGTCTAAACGTGGAGGAACACGGTTGTGCAGGTCAGGATAAGAGTTTCTGTTCTTTCCAGATAACAGTCCTGTATCGCTCAACCATGCTTTTGACCCATGTTGCTCAATTTACCAAGAGTTCAAAGCAAGCGGGTCACTCTGACCAAACCTGGTGAATACACAATTTAAAGGACAGGACGAGCGAATTCTGGAAAAACATTACAACAGCATGAGCTCATCGTGTTTGATAATGATTGATGGCGTTTTCCATCGATATCGTGACATAGTCGACGTGGAGGTCCACTTGCATGGTGACGATACAAGAAAGAAAAACCCCTGAGCTCCGTTTTAGTTGGTGCTTTTCCAAGGTGAGAGAAAATAAGAGAGAGAAGGCATGGGAGAGTGTTAACTGTCTTCTGTAGAGCCATTCATAGTCTCTGTACCTCAGGAAACGCTGGTGAGGAATCCAGGGAATGCGACTTCTCGGCAGAGATCAAAAGGGTTGAACATTAACTGAGCTGAACTCTTCAGCCCTCCAGTGCTGCTCCCAGGGACTGCTTCTCAAGTTCAAGGGTCCCGCAGGAGCCCTGTTGAATGCTCAGTGTCAATAACAGGTACGTCACATGGAGCGGTTACACGTGAATCCGCGGGTCATCCACTTTCTCTGGGACCAGCGCCACGCCGACCTGTTTCAGCCACACACACACACACACACACACACACACACACAGGGAAATATACAAACATTCATGCAAATAAAGCACATGTGCGTTATCTCCGCGGAAACAAAATATTTTTCTGTGGAGGATTAAAGCCGGCAGAACATGACACACAATCAGCAGTTCTACTCGGTTATCTAACCAGAGATTTTGCAATAACTGAACACATATTTTGCAAGAGCTGCCAGGTCTTAACTCGAGGTGACAACTGTTCTCCAGATGAGCTCTCAACACCACTCTAACACCTGCAGTATTTGAGGCCTGCAGAGGTTTGTCTTTGTTGGAAGACAACCCAACTGGGTGCCCCTCATATCTAGGAACTGTCAGTGAGGGCTGCAAACGAGGGAGCCTGAAGATAAATCATCCAGATTAGGGGACCATAAATAAGCGATCTTTGTACTGAGATGCCTCTGGTACTTCCAGTCCACCTGCTGACGACAGTTAAAAGCAAGTCATTCGGACCTGATTAGTTAATGAGCAAAACGGAAATTCGATTCAGCCCGGTTAAATTCAATTAAATTTATTTCAGAGCTTTTCCACATAAAAAATCAGATGCTTGCACACAGCACACACACATAATACAGCTGAAGGGGGATTAGTGTCAAATGCTACAACTATTGTGCATACTGTATAGTATCTCTTTGCAGAGGGTTTGGCAAAGTTCCCAGATAGTAAGCAGCTACTACTGAACAGAACTTTGGGTTAGTGCCATGTTTTGACAGTGAGGGATGGGGACGTCCATGCAGCAGCTGTGGGTCTCTGTCACAGGGCAGGAATGGGAGGTAAGAGGGTTCACTGGGTGACGCTGTGATGGAGGCGCCCTCACTTGTAAGAGGCTCAATCCGCTTCCTGCTGGGGGCCCGGACAGATTGATGACCCGGCAAATGAAATGTTAAAGCAGGATGTTCTGAGGAGCTGGAAACTTGGGCGTGGATGTATCTGCATGTGTCTGCTATGCTTGAACTTATTATAACAGTTTACTGTACTATAAGACCTTGTTATTCTCACCACGTAGTTTTAAAACGATTTAGCGCCTCCAGTTTCAGAGTGCAATACCACTGTGGTAAATATGGACAGCTGTGGACGTGTATTTGTTATGATTACATTACTTATGATCTAAAACTAGCAAGTCAACAATTTTGCTAACAGCCAAACATCAAACAAAGTCAACAACACAAGACATAGCAGCCAGCTAATATTACTTAGTAGATCAACACGGCGTCAGTCTTTCGGGTTTTTATTTCACCAAGCTCTCCAACACCAACGACTAAAAGTCAGTCCCAGATTTACTCTTGTCTGGTGGCTTCTTGCTCTCTCATTTTCTCTTCTTAGTTTCCTCCATCAGCATCACCTTTGCTCTTTTCTCCTCTGTCTTTATGTCCACAGAGGCTGCTGAGCCCATTACATTGCCCACTTACCCAGCTCCTGTTCTGGCACGACACCGGCTCCACTCCCCGTCAGCAATCGACCACAGCTGCCTGCATTGGTCATTTCATTGCTGTTTTTTTAAACTAGCTATGACAGAAGGTGTTAGCTATGAATAATGTGTATCTACTACTTGCATATTGTCCTTGTTTTCAATATAAGAAAAATCCAAGCAAATGTCTTGACAGCATCAACACTTCACAGACATTATAAATTAACCATTAACATACACGGTTGAATGGTTTGAATTATAGATAAAGATAGATAATTATAGATTTAAAAAAACAGCTTTCTTGAGTGTTTTCTCCACTTAACTGAACAGAATAGACAACTGTATTACAGATATTCATTGTAACTGTATTACAGATATCCTTCACATTAAATGTAGTTGTCTGGTATTAATCCATGTATCTAAAATCCAATGTCAAATCCAATAAATTTGAAAATTAACAGCAGATTGCAGCTCATGTTTGGGGGAGGGGTCACCCTTTGTTTGCATTTGTTTTACAGACAGTGCCTCACAGTTATTTAGGTTAATGTAAGAATGGGCATTTAAACAGGATTTTATTATTTCTATCATGCCTCCTTATGCCACTAAGATTTGTATGGATTTTAACATAATATAATAAATAGTAGATATACTATCAATCAGCCTGCTGCTTCACACTGCATACTCGGGTGGTTTCTGATCAAAAGCTCTGGAAACACCTTCAGTGGTCTACGGGGGACAGCAGTCACACTCTCACATGAATATTTGACAACCCATCAAAGACATGTGAACAGCGTAAAATGCAAAAGAGGCTACTCATAATTATCAGGGGCGCCTTTTGCCCCCTCATTTTACAGGCTTTTTATGAACCTTCAACCTTCATAAACCTTAATTACTGACCCCGGTTAGAGTGTGTATGTAAATGTCTTTTTGTCTGATTTCTTCACTCGCTGGCAGTGCAGTCTCAGATAAGCCCTGCAGTCTCTCTGACAGACGATGGTCACAGAGCAGTGGATATATGTATTTATTAACTCAGGTGTGTATTTGAACCTGTCTAAAGAGAGAGCAGGGGCAGGTGGTTGTTTTGCATCTTTGTAGTCATGTCGAGTTTCTTTGTAGTCATGTTGTGTCTCTTTGTTGTCACTTTGAGTCTCTTTGTAGTCATGTTAAGTGTCTTTGTAGTCACATCGAGTCTCTTTGTGGTTGTTTTGTGATTCTTTGTGGTTGTTTTAAGTCTCTTTGTGGTTGTTTTGAGTATCTTTGTGGTTGTTTTAAGTCTCTTTGTGGTTGTTTTAAGTCTCTGTGGTTGTTTTAAGTCTCTTTGTGGTCGTTTTTAGTCTCTGTGGTTGTTCTGTGTCTCTATGTGGTTGTTTTGAGTATCTTTGTGGTTGTTTTTAGTCTCTGTGGTTGTTTTATGTCTCTTTGTGGTTGTTTTAAGTCTCTGTGGTTGTTTTATGTCTCTTTGTGGTTGTTTTAAGTCTCTGTGGTTGTTTTGTGTCTCTTTGTGGTTGTTTTGTGTCTCTTTGAGGCTATTTTGTGTCTCTGTGGTTGTTTTGTGTTTTTTTGTAGTTGTTTTAAGTCTCTGTGGTTGTTTTCAGTCTCTTTGTAGTTGTTTAGTGCCATTTTGAGTCTCCTTGTGGCAGTTTTAGCCTTTTTGTGGTAGTTTTGAGTCTCTTTGTAGTCATATTGAGTCTATTTGTGATTGTTTTCAGTTGTTCGATTGACTTTCCAAGAAATGTCAACAGTCCATTCTCCGCGCTGGGGGGCCCTCGGCCTGTGTCCGATAAGCACATTGAGTAATCCATCCATGATACTAATAAGTCAACTACTCATAACCTCCTGACGCTGCTTCCCCCTAAAGGAGCTTGTACTCACAGGAGTGAGAGTAACACGAATGACGTTGGAGGGTCAAGTTTGTGGACAGTACAGGTCAGGGCTCAGCTGAGGTGGCCTTAAGCCCAAAAACCCTGAGCTGTGGAGTTATTTCAGTCCAAAATTAGTAATGAGATGCATACTTGTGTGCACGGCAGAGACACAGAGGGCCCTTCATGTACACAGCATCCCGGAGTCTCCTCCTCAGTGAGTTAACACAGCCAGCCATTCACTGTCTGTCACACTGCAGCACATGATCCTCACACCCACAGCTCTCCTAATCAGCCTATTTATGAACGTGGTGGCATATAAAAACGACATTTCGTCTCGCGGCTGTGACTGCGCACAAAGACGATAATTGATTTATTCAGTTTAAATAATAAAAGCTTTTTCATGAGGTCAAGGACGTTATTCCCCCAGAGTCATCACTGTAGACGGAGTCATTTACCGAGTGTTGAATCATCAAAATGTTCTCTCTTAGTTGACCTTTTCCTGCCGCTGCATTCGATCACTTGATAGTAAAAGGAGAAACAGTGAATTAATTTCAGACGCCATGGAGATGCACTCTGTGAACTCTGTCTTTTTCGGGGCCTGGACTGTCATTTGTGGATGCACATGATTCTATGCTGCTTCTCCAGAACTATACTCACCCTGAACAACAGGCACTATATTAGATGGGAGATGTCTAAACGCCACTGAAAATTACAAGCTTTGATCCAATTGTGGTTTCTGTGTGTGTGTGTGTGCGTGTGTGTGTGTGTGAGAGAGAGAGAGAGAGGGAGAGTTTGAGCTGTTTTCTAGCACTAACGTCACAAGGTCTCTGCCCATCAGATCACTAACCAACACAGTGGGCGGAGAGAGCTCTCTGTTTTCTCGTTGTCTCCACAATGTCTGAGACTCCACAAGTCAAGTGATGGCTCTTTATTGAATAATATAGATAGATTAATGTTAATGCCGCGCTTTCTATTAAATCAGGAAGTCCTATGATGTCATATTCGATGAAGAGTATCTTGACATCTGCATGTCTCTCGTTTGTTATCTGTCAGTAGATTTCATGCTGTCTGAATCACAGAAGCCTACTCAAACAAAACGTGAACTATCAGTGAAATTACTGGAGGCGAATCTGCATACGTGACCAGAAAAGCCCACACAGCCTCATGCCCCAAAAAAGCTTTTTGCACTGAGCTTTTCCAAACTTCAGACCATAACATGAAACATGTGAAATTCAGCACAGGTAACCCTTTACTTTAACCTCCTTATTTAATATTCATAAACAGGATGTAATTTGTTTGTTTTGACTGTCTATAACATGCTGTAATGTATTTTTAAGCTAATGTAATTATTGTTTTGTAGTAGTAGTAGTAGTATTTATGAATAAAAGTAAAATACTCCATCAATAAACTTAACTTGGGATTTCAGTACTGATTTGATTTGATTTGGTGACACCCATGGTTACCGCGGTAACAACGAACAGCGGTTTAATGCGACTCTCGTATCACTTGTTACGTGGCAACCGGCACGTCCAAACAAACTTAAGTTGTTTTAATAAATGACTCACTCAAAACTTATCACAGCTGAAGAGTTGGAGGTGTGCAACGTTACATTTATCTCTGTAATATTTTAAACAAATCCGACTTAGAGAAAATGGCAAAAATGACGTGTTATGACTTTTTCAGATATTAATAGTCAGCGCTTATCTCGATGACAATACACATTACTCACATGACATTTTCTGTAGTTGCTTCACAATAAAAGCCTCCCTTTGTTTCACCAGCTGAGTACTTTTAATGTGAATCAGCAGCAGGAAATGTTAAATTAGCTCTGATACCACTGACAGTATGAAGAATGGGCGTTGTATCCGTGACATCATGTTTCTGAAGAGCCACTGTAAAGCTCTTCTTCCTCCTGACTAAAAATGTTTTAACATGGGGACTTATGGAGATTGAATTGTTTTGTAGCCAGCCTCAAGTGGATGTTTGAGGAACTGCAGTTTTTGGCATTTCAACACTGGCCACGGAGGTTGCCCGCTTGGAGGATTTATAGATGTTGACAAATAATAAACTCTTCAAATGTATTTTGTTTGTTTACATTCTTCTCCTAAATGCTCAAATAAACTGTTACCGGGTCACAAATATGATGTCCAACCTTCCCTAACTTGGAAACGTCCACAAAGCTAAATACTTTCCTACTCTGCCTGTGAAGTGAATCCTCCCAGAGTGAACTTCAAAAGGCTTGGTCATTAATAATTCTGGTCTGCTTGATATTTGCAATTCTGATAACCGATGCTTGAACTGCAGGAGAAGACACGAGGTGGAAAGAGGGGTTTGGGGGAGGTGGGAGGTGTCTGCTACTGCAACATTTCCCAAATTATACCTCAAAACACCCTCTGGAGCCCTGCAGCCACATGGGAGTACATGAAATATCCCCTACAAATACCCCCTAAATTATTCTTTAAAAAAGCAGTCTGTGTGTTTTTATTATGCATATTTCATGCATCTTCCTTAATTCATTAGGGTTAATTCTGCATATTAACCTCTGGCTCATTATCTGAGGCTGTTCATTATCAAATCTAAAGGCTATAGTGAATCTATAAAAAGCAAACGTGCATTATAAGAAAAGAGGAAACTGCTGTTTTATTTTAGGTTCATGCTGCAAAGAAGTTGCTCTACATTCTGCAACGACGTGACAGCCATCATTCCTAGAGATGTGAGGTGGGGGTAATGAACATGCAAAAACTGTGGCCAAGTCAAAACACGTGTGCAGCAGAGCCCCATTCAAGATACAGACACATTTATACACACGCAGAGTAAAGTGGTTCACTACATTAAAGTGTAACTGAAGCCACACGTTCTGCTAGCTTCCTCCTCTTGTAGTAAATTTTTTAAAAATGTAGCATAGGACCATCACTACGTGGGGCTTGGTATCATTGCTATGTAGTTTGTAATGTGGGAGGCAACACTGATCAGAGTGGTCACAGCTCAGTGTAGCAGGAATACAGTTGCTGTTAACCAGAGCTAACAGGGCTAACTGAATTAACAGAGCTAACTGAACTAACAGAGCTAACAGAGCTAACTGAACTAACAGAGCTAACAGAGCTAACTGAATTAACAGAGCTAACTGAACTAACAGAGCTAACGGAGCTAACTGAACTAACAGAGCTAACAGAGCTAACTGAATTAACAGAGCTAACTGAACTAACAGAGCTAACGGAGCTAACAAAGTTAACTGAATTAACAGAGCTAACACAGCTAACAGAGCTAACTGAACTAACAGAGCTAATGGAGCTAACAGAGCTAACTGAGCTAACAGAGCTGACAGAGTGATCTAACAGAGTTAACGGAACTAACTGATCTAACAGAGCTAATGGAGCTAACAGAGCTAACAAAGCTAACAGAGCTAACTGAACTAACGGAGCGAACTAATAGAGCTAATGGATCTAACAAAGCTAACTGAGCAAAGTAACTAACAGGGTTAACTAACAGAGCTAACTATACTAACTGAGCTATATATGTGTGTGCATGTGTGTGTGTTTGTGTGTGTACACACATCTGAATAAGGCTGTATGAGGATACGCTTTAAATTGTGAATATGCACACCAACTTCCTTCTGAAAGTTCATGATGCAATTTCCTTTAGACTACGCAATTTAAATGTTAAAGCATGAGTCTGTAGTATCCTTAATCAATAAAGATAAGTGTGTGTCAGTGTGTTTAAACCTCTGATTTTAAATGTCTGAAAATGTTTTTTCTACATTCATTCCATCAGTGGAAAAAAAGCTGCTGTCAAAAAGCAGCACTCTGAGTGATGTTTAGTTTGCTTAACCAACATTCACAGCCTTACCGGCTGACCCATTCCCAGGGAGAGACCCAGGAGGTGGGGGCAAAGAGCAACAGTGACACCCACTAACACAAACCCAGCAGGTAAACACACAAGCCAGAGATGTGCCATCCTCTCCTGGGCTGTATAACAACACACTCCACCATAAACACAGAGAATCTGAGGCGAACAAAATGATTCACTGCCTGCAACCTGATCACTCTGTCTTTCCCCTTTCTCATGGCCCTGTCTAAATGTCAGCATCTGTGTAAACGCTAAGGTAATTCACTTGTCGGCTCCCTGCTGTTAGCGTGGAAAGAGCAGAGTATGAGTGAATCACTTTCAGTGCATCCTCCAGGATCATCTGCTACTGCCTCTAATGGTAATTATTGTTAAAAGATAATAATAGCAATGTTTGGGGAGATACCAAGCGACATTTGAATGTACATTTCTGGCAAAAGTCTTGAGTCAGATGTGATCATTTTCCCCCTACAGTACAATACACAAGTTCAATGAGGTTAATGGAGCGATATAGTGAGTGGATGCACACTTTTGCTTAGCAGAACTGAGAGCCTGGCTGACCAGGGGAGGCCCCAAAGGCAGACAGTACACTTTCTAAATGGCACCTTTATAAAAGCAGCACTCATTTTCACAACCAGCACATATGCATAAAGAGAGCACCAACTTCCCCTAACCGTGACTCAGAGTGAAGATGCTGAACAAAATAGATTAAGCAAA
Organism: Miichthys miiuy; assembly: GCA_036365135.1. NCBI lineage: Eukaryota > Metazoa > Chordata > Actinopteri > Sciaenidae > Miichthys > Miichthys miiuy. The sequence goes on from CM071618.1 coordinate 7,460,414, forward strand.
GCTGAATTTTTCAATACCTATATGGCTGTACACTTTCCACAGACATCAGCAGTGTTTTAGTGTATTCTCTGGAATCCAAAAAATACCTTGTTGAGTTTTTATGTGGCACTTCACATCTTGTCAAAATGCAACTGGAGTCATACGTGTTAGATAAACAAAAACACACATGCAAATGCATCTTGAGTCAGTAAGTCAGTCAGTGGAAAAGTAATTTATTAGCAACTCAATGTAACTGCAGCGCATCAAGTATTTTGTTTATTCGATTCAATATGTGATAATACAATAAAGAGCTAACTGAGCTAACAGAGCTAGCTGAGCCAACTGAGATAACTGAGCAAACAGAGTTAACTGAACTAAGAGAGCTAACTGAGCTAACTGAACTAACAGAGCTAACTGAACTAACAGACATAACTGAACTAAGCGAGAAAACTGAGCTAACAGAGCTAACTGAACTAAGAGAGCTAACAGAGCTAACTGAACTAACAGAGCTAACTGAACTAACAGAGCTAACTGAACTAAGAGAGCTAACAGAGCTAACTGAACTAACAGAGCTAACAGACATAACTAAACTAAGAGAGCTAACACAGCTAACTGAACTAAGAGAGCTAACTGAGCTAACTGAACTAAGAGAGCTAACTGAGCTAACAGAACTAAGAGAGCTAACTGAACTAACTGAACTAAGAGAGCTAACTGAGCTAACTGAACTAACAGAGCTAACAGACATAACTAAACTAAGAGAGCTAACACAGCTAACTGAACTAAGAGAGCTAACTGAACTAACAGAGCTAACAGACATTACTAAACTAAGAGAGCTAACTGAGCTAACAGAACTAAGAGAGCTAACTGAACTAAGAGAGCTAACTGAGCTAACAGAACTAACTGAAGTAAGAGAGCTAACTGAGCTAACTGAACTAGGGAGCTAACTGAACTAACAGACATAACTGACTAAGAGAACTAACTGAGCTAACTGAACTAAGAGAGCCAACAGAGCTAACTGAACTAAGAGGGCTAACAGAGCTAACTGAACTAACAGAGCTAACTGAACTAAAAGAGCTTACTGGGCTAACAGACCTAACATAGCAAACTAACAGCGCTAACAGAGCTAACTGACCTAACAGAGCTAACTGACCTAACAGAGCTAACTGAGCTAACCAAACAATGCTTAAAAATCAAACAATGTTTAAAGTATTTTGTTTTTTGGCTTTAATATGTAGTAACAATACAATAAAAGTATACAAAACTCATTAAGGTCAAACAGTAAGATGTCGATGAATCAGAATCACTTTATTGGCCCGATGTGTACACATACAAGGAATATGATTTAGGTTTCACTTTGCTCTCAATATATATATATATATATATAAATGTGTAGATCTTATACAATAACATTTTGAGACATATTAAGACATTGGTGCAAAGGATGCTAAAATTTGGTTTATGCAGCAGGTTATTTTATGTACATGAGATAGGTGGAGACAAGAAGGTCTGTACACAGTACATTGCTAACTAGCTAAAGCTACTGTTGGTAAATAAATAAACACATCATTGAGGGAAACAGGCTGCATTTATGTACTTTTTTGGTGAGAGTTAGATGATTTATACTGCTCTTCTGTGTACACTGAAGTATGGCGGTGATTAGCTTAGCTTAGCTTAGAATATAGAAAAGGAAATAGCTAGTCTGTCCCTCTCCAAAAGTAACTACCAGCACCCCTCAAGCTCACAAATGTGTTTATGTCATTTATTCAAAGCATAAATATACAACAAGTTGTGGTTTTAAGGCCAACCAGTGGCCAGGTACTGTGACTTCCTGGAGTCTTTTTGTATATACACTTCTGTTTGTGTACAAGATACCACATTGTTGGTAGATGTATTTCTGAGCTCTGGACAGAGCCAGGTTGGGTGTTTCTCCAGTTTCACTGCATGACTTCACTAGTTTCTGCAGCAAACTATGTCGCTAACTGTATGTCCCTGTAAATACAATTTAGACAAATCTTGGCTGAAATGGCTGAAATCTTGCAAGTTAAAGAATGTAATAGTTCATGCAAGGGCCAAATGAGCGCACAATTCTGTCTAATTTAATCTGCAATCTGAGAGATAATGAGCAGATGTCTGGATTGTCTGCAGATATTCTGGGATTATTTTACTCTTTTCTCATTTCTTCTCGGTCAATTGGAATATAATCCCATGCAGATCAAGATAAATCTTCATCCTATGTGGAAATCTGCCATGTTTTCCTCTTACTAAAGCATGTACTGGTGGAAAAACACACAGAGACTTCACATTACAAACGTCACAAGTCCTGTGGCAAGTCTTTATTTAAATGTTTGATAGCCGGAGTCATACTGCACATATAGCACTAACTGACTGACTGACAGTGTTCTGGGCTAAATTCCAATTACGACTCCGTCATACATCCACATTAAAATGCAGCACAAGTGAAAAGCTCAGCACTCATGTCCGTGACAGAGCCTGTATTTCAAAGGCAGGAATGAGCGGGGCTCGCTAACAGAGTCTTTTGATATAGTGTGTTGGAAATACAGAGCGGTTTAAGTCTATACAATGTGTGACAGCTCTGTATACTGTGGCTTATTCAGCAGTATAGGGTGCGCTAAGCAGCATTGAATTCACTTTCAGTTGTATCATCGTTATTTGTGACTTCGAGCCAAGCCTTTGATTAAAGACCGCTGTTTAAATTTATGTTGGAACTTTATAGCCTTTTACCGTGCCATACAGTACAGAATGTTATTTTAAGGAATCTTTTTAACCCAAACAAAGTGATGGGTTTAAATGAAATAAAAGTGCCTAGCTGGGCATGGAGACCGGTGGAGCATGATTCCTGGAAAGTGCTTTCCCATGTGTGGGCGGGCAGATCAGTTGGACAGGAGCAAGTAGCAGCCTGTGCTGGTGTTTGACTTAAGAGAGGGCATACTTTTGAAACGCACTCCTGCCAAGTTACAGGCACTCAGAGACCTCCCACAGCTGACTATTTTTTAACAGCGAGCCTGGGAACGCTGGGTTAGCTGCTCACCTGCAGCATGCCTGGACACTTTTTAATCTACAGACTGTCTGTTTAAGGGAGTTATGGGCAGTATCGGACGTCTGAGAGATAATCTGTAGTGAGGGTGGCTGTATAATATTACTCGATGGTGAGATAACAAACATAAAGGCACACGTGTGCGTGCATACACATGTGCACATTAGTGTAGTCAACATGGAGCAGATCCTTTAGATAAAGGGATTAAATGACTGGAGGTCTGAGCAGCTATTTTAATTGAAGATTTGCTGATGAAGACGTACTCATGCTTAATGGGCCTTCTCTATTTTTACTTCATGACATCCTCACTGACCTTTAGTAGTAAAAATACTGCCCCCGTTACAGAGTCACAGCAAACTATGTCGCTGACTTTAGTACCATTAAATAAAGTCCTGCGAATAATATCCTGTGAAATCTGATCTACGGAGCCACATGTCATGGAAAATACTGGTGCACATAGTGATTTACTGACTGACAGTATAAAGATTGGACAACATATCCATGACGTCACCCACAGGTTTTTGAAGAGCTGTTTTGAAGTTCAGAGTGTAGTGACTCTGGCCGCCACCATCTTGGCAATCCTGCCTCTTCCACCTCCAGGCTGATTTAAAAATCGCCAAAGACGTGGATAATCGGTGCAGCTGAGGCCTGGGTGCTCAAATAAGCCACCTATAACGGCACCTACCTGTCAGTCAAAGTGGCCATGCTGTTAATTATGCATAACTTTAACCATTAATATAATTTGAACAGGTGAGTTATATATAAATTCACCCTCAGTACAGTTGTCATGAACGTGGAAATTAGCTATAGAGACCAAAACTGTTTTTTGTACCAGGCTGTAAACATGTTTATTTCTGCTGTGAAGTCGGACATTTTAACATGGGGATTTATGGTGTTCTGTAGCCAGCCTCAAGTGGACGTTTGAGGAACTGCAGTTTTTGGCACTTCTGCACTGACTTCACCTCACAGACACGCAGGTTGCCGCTTGGATTTACTTTATCTTTAAATTCAGAAAGCAATAGATCAAAAGCTAACGTTTTGTAGCAGTGTTTTGCAACTAAATATTTAGCATATGCATGAGCTCTATTTGCATCTTTGCAGCAACTCTGCACATGAAACGTGCCTCTTTTCATGCGTATGTTTCGCGGTGCATTTTTTTTTTTTTTGTGTGAGCTGCAAGTCATTGTGAGGTTGTCGCTGGGTGCTGTCAAGGGTTCAAAGAGTGCAAATTTGTGAATGAAGCTCTTTCCTTTTATGGTGCTGGTGGAGCTGTCAAGACAAGAGGAACTTAAACATGATACTTCTATGGTTTCCTCTCCACAGTTTCAGCTGTGTGTCCTTGTCAATGAGTTTTAAAAATCACTGCACAAATTCACTACAGTCGGATAAGATAGACTGCATAAGATTCACTTGTTAAGCAGCAGCAGTTGAAGCGGTATTTCAATTTGCTGTATTCATGACTCAGCTCGTTGTGATAAAGCAAACAAACGTTTAAAAATATGTAAATATTGAATTATTTGCTTTTAAATTAAGTTGATGCCTCGTAGTCTGGACCACTTATCAATCAGTAACCAAACAGTGTCGAATGTCAACTCCTCTTACCGCTAATTGTTCTTGTTAGTGATGATTCATAAAAGTTTAAGCGGAAACTTTCCCATGAACAACGTACTTTTAGTTTTAAAACTCTTAAGATAACTGAGTTGGCTGAGGGTGAGTTTAAAGCTGCTGTCATCGCCGTAACCCTCCACCATTTCCTGTATTAATTTGTGTATGAATCATGGTTTCGGGTGTTTTTTTTGTTGTTGCTTCTCATGTAATCATTGTTTCACATTTGAGACTCCGCCACAGGAGGTACAGTAAATACAAACCAAAAATCCCTGTAGGTTGTTTGACAACATTTCCAGATTCTTCTCAAAGATGAAAGTAATCATGTTGTAAGTTCATTAAATAATCAGGTACTCTATGTTGATCTTATTATACTATAAAACGACTGAATTCACTGCGAATCTGCAGATTAGAAGTTTAACTGTTGGACAGTTGATGTCATTTCATTTCACAGATGTCAGTTCATTCTCAGTTCTCACTGTAGCTTTCGAGTTTCCACATCACACTTGAGTGTAAGTTGCATATTGAACCACCTTAAACTCAGATGGTGACCACCAGTGTTGTAGTACTTAAGATCGGTCTTGGTCTTGAGCTCAAGACCATTTTTTAAAGGCCTCAGTGTCGGGATCAACTACATTTTTAATCCATCTTGTCTCAGACAAAGAGGACTCTGGACCCAAAGTTCATCTGCAGAACAGCGTCCGAAAGAAAACAGAGCGGTTTGTAAATACCGCAAGGTGACGCAAGATGAGGCGACTCAATGTAGGAACCTTCACCCAAAGAGTTTTTGTGAATATTAACTACCTAAGTAGGCTAAATACTCGATCTTAACTTGATTTCAACCCCTCAAAGTCTTGGTCTTGCCTCGGTCTTGATACACTCTGGTCTTGGTTTAAGGTGGTCTTGACCACAACTCTGGTGAGTACAGAGAAACTGAAGGTATGTGTTGACTTTTCCTGCTTACACAGTTTGTTCCAGGTGGATATAAAGACAGATGCTTTGCTCTCAGTGTATTAGTGAAGACACTGCCGGAGCCCCGCGCTGTATTCGAATGCAGGTGAGAAGTCACACCTGATTTCTGTAGAGTGAACTCTGCAGCCAGGATCGAGAGGCTCCAGAGGTGCGAACGAGGCTGCATGTTTCTCACCTCCTGGTGTAAAGAAACAATGCCGCTGCGGCCCAGTCAGAGTGAGGGATTTAGCAAGTGGCAGATTGTTGAATGGGAGAGAGCAGACCGCTGGCGCTGGTGAACAAACAGAGCAGCCACATCAAAAGGCAGAGGGCGTGAACCGAGGCCGGACCACTGACGATGAGGTCAGACAGTCCGGGACATTTTCCTCAACTGAAAAGATCTGAACTTATTACAATGCAAATCAGCCTGTTAGTAATGCATTTTAATAAATTGTTCCACAGAATATTTATCATCAGCTAGTTAGTAAATTTCACCGCTTTAAACTGAGAATGACTGCAAGAAGATCAAGATAGTCTGATGAATGAACAGTTCAATGGATCACAACCTGTTGTTGCAAGATGTTAAACAAGAATCTGAGGAGTCTGTCTACTGGTGACAGTCACAAGTAGACATTTTTTAAGAGCTCCATGAAGTGAACCAGTTGCATATGTCTGTGGGTCAACCAAAAAATGCTTTTTTTCTAGTTTTAACTGAGTAAAATAACATGCAGAGCCTCAATGTGAAGAATGCTTCTTAAACTTCGACGATGGTGTAGTGCCAGCTGAATGTTTGCTCTGTATTAATTAATATGAAATCTTATGTACAGATATATGTTCAGGTTTCACTGTGTCCTTATTGTGGCATTGATCAATCCTGAGCTGAGCTCGATCAGGTTTACATCCAGACTGTGGAGCCAGTGGTGCTCGAGTTTTTAAGTGGATACAGTTTGTTGATTTCTGTCTTTTTAATATAAAGATGCACGTGTTGCTGTGTATTTACTCTTTTATCTACTGTATACACTGTCTGCTGTTGCATCTGGTATGCTATGGAGCTTTTATGTATGAGTGTCCTTAATAAAGTTATATAATATTTTAGACAGACTGAATCTAACATGTTAATGTGAGAGTATTTCTTTCCCATTTGATCTGCATACGGTACAAGCTATAGCCTGAAATATGAAAATTGAAATATGGTTAAAATTGGAATTGAATTATTTAATATGTATTTTACAGGAATTTATACAGAATAAAGTAGTATTTCAAATGAAATGACAGACTGTTAACTGTACAGCAAAACACCGTCATATTAAATGGCAAAACCTTTATCTCACACAGCATTCATATGATATTTTAGTGTCAATTATACGACAAAACAGTGTTTCTTTTCATGGAAAAAAACATATATTTACATGGTAAAATACTGAATGAAACGCCAACCTTAACCGTAAAAACAACAGTACTTTTACCGTAACATTTGAAAAAGCTATACCGTATTTTTAGGGTAAAAATCTGGCAACCACAGCTGCCAGATTTTTTTCCAACAGTTTGATGTTTAAAGCAAACGCTAAACATTTTGGGACATACAGTATACATGACATACATGTAAATATGAAGCTACCACAAGCAGCCAATTAGCTTAGTTTAGCATAGCATAAAGACTAGAAACAGCTGTTTCAATTGTTGTTCTTACAAGATGAGAACTTGGTTCCTACGGCATGGCAGATTTTTGCTTTAATGATGTTCACAGTCTTAGACGGAGACTTCAGGAACTTATTGCTCATAGCTCAGAAATAATCCCTGAAAAATGGTGTTTTGTTGCATTTACTCTGTAGTTTTTGTACAGATGAAACAAACATGTTGTAGTGATGTTTACAGGTGATGGTAGATGTATATTGTTATCCTTGTTTTCTGTTTCCCGCTTCTTATTTACGGTACATGCATATGCAGTATAGATGTACTCATGTAACTCTCCAAAACGTCTAATGATTCCTTCAGTTACTCTCTCCTCTACTTTTCATTGTCTTTGTCGTTCACTTCACCTTACTGTGACCACTAAAAAAGAAAACAGAGGATGACACATCAAGCTCAGTTAAATTGACGTTTAAACTGGTTTACTGGGCTCGTAAAGAATCAGCGCACATTGTAAGAACCAGAGATGACTCCACAGGTACTCATCATAAACTTTCTGTTCCCTTTGATTTTGTATCGAAGCTGCTGAAAACTTGGTAAGTATTTCTGTATATTCACTGTTAAACATGCAAAAGTCAAAGTTAAACATTCATTAAGAGTTTTTTTTCTCACATTCATCTAATTTGCTTTTTGAGTGGGTGTGGTGTGTCGCCGCATTTTGATTCAAATGTTGCTCAGCTCTGATTGGTGCCTGGAGGTTCAACCCAGTTCAAATAAATGAGGAAAGAAAGGACATATATGGACATTTATCAAATTTATTGCATGAAATAACCACAACTGTTCAAACCGTGGGAGAAAATTGTGTTCATGTAGTAAAAAACTGATTGGGAAAATAAGTTTTCAGGTCCTTTGAGGTTTAGTTTGGGCTATAAAACACTAAGATTTCACATTTATATACACGATACATGATAGATATTAAAACGTAAGATGCAATAAACACAGTGGGTGTACAGACACTAAAAACTAGACCTCTTAGGTCATAAAATAAATTCTCTTTACAGATGAATAGTGAGTTGGGTGTACATGTGTGCCAATGTGTGTTAAATGTGCAGGATGATGAGGTGGCACTGTGGTGGGAAACTCAGTCATCCTTTACCAATCTGGGAGTGAGGGCAGCAGTTTGTCTTTGTTTCGTGGTTACTGGGCGGGTATCCCCGGTTCATTCATTACCTGAAGTTCTGTAGCAGTAATGTGTGGGATCTGAAGCACGACGGTGCATTCCTGTAGCTCTGAAAGAAGGAGTGGGAGTTGACAGAGGTTTATTTTAATGAGGTTTATGTTTGTTTAACCTCCTCTGTATTTTTTCCATGATCCAAACGCCGCTTCACATGAAAGCAAGCGAAAATAAAACTAAGACTGACCCGGTACTGTACAGTTGTAAAAGTTTTCTTATGAGAACAACCAAAACTGCTCAGGATGAGTGTTTAAAGTTAAAGCTGAAGTGAGGAGGGGTGTGTGTGTGTGTGTGTGTGTGTGTGGAGGTAAGAGATGTTTGTAAAGGGAGATAAAACAAGTGACAGTGGCTGACGGATATCCAGTCCAGTGAGCATGACTAACCGCTCAGCTGACCACATTCAAAGATTTCTGCTGGACTGACAGAAGTGAGAGGGATGAAGTGTGAAGTCCAAGACACGAGCCAGCAACTGCACCTGCACACAGCAAGTGTCAGACAGTCAAATGATTAGTCAGCTGCCTTTGAGCAAGGCACTTCTCCGCCGAGTACTGTACTGCCTTGTAAACAGACTTAGGTGAGAATATCAGTGCCGCTCTCATATAAGGTACAGATGCATACGGTCTGTTATCATGGGGAACGTAAGAGGGAGTATAGCGTCACAGAGACGTGGCTGAATGAACTCACTGAGGACTCGCTGGTTACTCTGGACGGATTGTTAGAGAGGACAGCTGAAGACAGACAGGAAAGCAGAGAGAGGCGCACAGCAAAGGAAACATCTGTGGACCACAGGCTGGAGTCAGAACCGGGTCACTGCAGAAAGGACTCCACCTTGTATATTGTGAGCTGCTGTAACAAGTGAATTTCCCCAGTGTGTGATCAATAAAGTCGATCTTGTCTTATGTGAACTGTAAACATGAAGCTGCAGCTAAGAGATGTTAGCTTTAGCTTAGCATATAGACTGGAAAGCCTGGCTCCAAAGCTGTCAAAGTAATACGTTATATCTTGTTTGTTTTTTAAAATAAAAAAAAACAGTGTGTAAGTGTAAAAACAACAATTTGCTGTTTTATAGTAGTTTAGGTGTCTGACTTTTCTTGGCCATGAGCAATAACTTCTTGGAGTCACTGCTGGTTGCCTGGCAACGGCTTTCAGCAAAGAAACAGTCCGATATAACGCTCCATAAAATGTCTTTTGGACTGATTGAACACATGGTAACATGTTGATTAGTGAACTTTAGAACATGTGGCGATAACCAGAGATGATGACATTTGAGACATCTAAAAAGGGAACCAACCATGTGTCTTGTGGATTATGGAAAGGTCAACCAAAAGAGTATTTTCCCGTTTTAACTGAATATTTCAGAGAAGCATTACTTTATTTCAAAGCCAAAACGGTCAAAGCCTCTGATCTACAAGACAAACTGAATCATGTTAATGTGAGAGTGTATATTTCCAGTATGAGGAAACAAAATCTAATTGATGTTTAAAGCTAAACTTTTTGGGACATACAGTATACTTGACATACATGTAAATATGAAGCTACCACTAGCAGCCAATTAGCTTAGCTTAGTTTAGAATAGAAACAGTTGTTTGAATCATTCTTTGGATCTTCCTGTTTCAAACTTTGGCCGACTCCATTAGACTTTTATTTTGGCGATGTTGTCTTGGCTCAACAACCATCAGAGACTCCAGGAAGTAATTATTCGTAGACCAGAAATAATCCCCTGTAACATGGAGAATTGTTGTGTTTACTATTGTCTATTGTTCTATAGTTTTTGTACAGATTAAACAAACATGTTGTGGAAATCTTTACAGGTGCTGGTAGGTGTTTTTTTTTTCAAGCTATTTTTTTGGTCTTTTTGAGCTTTTATTTGATAGAGACAGCTTGAAGAGTGACAAGAATGTGGGGACAGAGAGAGACGGGGAATGACATGCGGGAAAGAGCCACAGGTCGGATTCGAACCCTGGGCCGCCGCAGCAAGGACTGAGCCTTTGTACATGGGGCGGCTGCTCTACCGAGTGAGCTAAATGACACCCCATGGTAGGTGTATTTTATTACCTTTGTAGACAGGTTAGCGGCTTCCAGTCTTATGCTAAGCTAAGAAAACCAGCTAATCTTATCTAACTGATCTGATTATTTACCAGAAAGTGAATATTGATTAATTCTGGTCGGTTGTTTCTATTGGTGAGATCTTGGAACATGGCGACAAGAAGGACAAGAAGCACAAGCAGTCAAACAATCTTACAGATTAACAGGTCAACAGTCAACGGTAGATTATCCATCACTTTATTTAGAGGTTAAACTGACAGCAGGAGTACCTGTAATATCTGTAATAATTCCTCACTGAGCTGCAAAACTGTCAAATATGGTAAAGACATATTTCAAACAGGTCTCAAACCTTCACTTTCTCCGGTTTGCATAAACCTATGTGATTACACAACTGCGTTTAATCGATTCAGTGCACATCTTTAAAGATGTGGAACGTCTGCACATTTTGCACATGGCTACTCAACGATGATTGGCTTCTTACGCCTCCAACTTTACCAGCAGCAAGAAGAAAGCTAACTTGAGGGTGCGCGATGAATCTAGAAGATGATTGGGGAGCCACGCAGCCGTTATGAAGGTTTTAACGAAGGCATTGAATACAGTTTTTTCCTGTTTTGGTCGACTTAAGCTGTGTACAGTGTCAAAAGAGCAATGACAGCTCCTACAAGGACGAGAGTACGCACACATTAAAACAGCTGTGGTGGTTTTGTTGTTTGTGGTTTTACTCTAATGGTCTGAAGAAGATGAGTAAATAATTTCCCCTACTGTTACCTCGACCACACTGAACCTTTAACCTGGTCTAAGAAGTCTTTTGAACAATGGCGCCGACTTCCCACATCTCAGCAATTACTCTGGTGAGTAAACAGTTTTATTACCAATAAAAGGAGTGACCACCAAAATTATAAAGCGGACATAAAGACATTTTCACAACTTCCATGAGTGGAAACACCTTATTCATAAGCAATACCTCTGTGTTGTGGTTAGGATTTCATAATAAGTACACATACAGTGTTGTGTAGTGTATGAATGACCTTTGTGTGAAGAGCTCATGTACAGATTAAACGCTTTCACTCTCTGCAGCTGTAAACAGGAGGCAACCATGCAGAACAAACCCAGGACCGGTTTCAGTGTAATGAGAACTCACTTGTTGGGAAAAAAGAAACAAAACACACTTAGTAAACATCTTCCAGAGTAAAACATTTATTCAGACAGGCTTCTTTCAGTGTAAAGTACCAGAAAATACAGACAACGTGCAAACAGAAAGTAAAAGAATGATGTGGTTTTTAGAAACTATTGCAAAAGAAACTCCATTCCTCTTTCTGCTGTGGTTCAAGTTCATTTATACAATATCACGAATTCTCATTGTACTGTGGCCCAATAGTCTCATGTCCTCAGCAAATATAAATTTGTGAAGTTGTGAAAACTTGAATGAACTTCTGCTTCTTCTATCATGAGACAATGGGCTTTATAGACACGATGACACCTTAAAATCTACTCGATTTATGTCTTTATTAAAAGAGATATTAAACAAATGTCAATACAAGTCACAGAAGTCTGTGTCAACTGTGTTTCAAGTGAGATGATTCGACTTCCTGATCATTTAAAAACGTTGATGTATAACAACAACAAATAAAAAAGACCCAAAACTGTGCACACAAAACTGCTCACTCACTATATCAAGGCGTCAACTCAAACATCCAACTATATGGATGTTTCAAAGCCCTGAACGGAGAGCATGTGAAAGTGATCAGCACTGTCCCTTTAAGCAGACCAGCATGACAGTTGTAACACTAGGTACTTCCCAACCACAATGTATATCAGCACAGGGGCCCATTCAGGGTGTATCTGTGTCCTTTCAAAGAAAGGGGGAAGTGGATAGTATTAAAAAACATGTGTGTGTGTGTGTGAGGGTGAATGTGTGTGTGCCATTAAGACTCGGTGAAACCGAATCCAACACCGACCGACTGCTTCCACCTTTGCATCCTTCCCATTCAGATCAGTATCTTAAGTCGTCCATGAGTTGCAACAGCTGCAGTATAAAAACTTTGGGGCTGCATGAGGGTCTGCAACACAACCACCACCACCACCACCACCACCACCACCCGCCCTGCAAAACAGAGAAAGAACGTGTTAAAGTAGCGACATGACTGTTTGTGAGCTAACTTTACTTTCATGATGCAAGTTATCAAGAAAAAATACTTTCAACTCTGCAAATGAGACGCTTCTCTCGCTATGAGTTGTGAGTGTGTTCGTTGTAAGAGGAGATACAAGGGATCACAAAGCTCTAAACTAACTTCTTGAAGAACAATTCACATGCTAACATAGAAGTTCCCACATTTGTTTCCACTCTTAAACAGCTTTAAAGCCAAATGAAAGTTTAGGAAGCTGGAAGGCAAAGCTCTCTATCTTCTAGTCCATCTATGTCCCAACCCTCACCTATGGTTATAAGCTTTGGGTCGTGACCATAACCCTTTAACTACCAGTCTGGTCTTGTTCACATGGAGCATAATATGGACCAGCAGATTGCTGCACCATCGGCAGTATTGCGGATGTTACACCGGACCGTTGTGGGGAAGAGAGAGCTGGAAGGCAAAGCTCTTGATTTTCCAGTCCATCCATGTCCCAACCCTCACCTATGGTCATGAGCTTTGCGTCGAAAGGAGCCAGCTGAGGTGGTTCAGGCATCTGATTACCATACTTTGGAAGTGTTTCAGGCACGTCCGACTGGGACAAAACCCTGGGGTAGACCCTGAACCTGCTGGAGGGACTATAAAGCCCATCTAACCTGGGAACGCCTCTGGATCCCTCAGGAGAAGCTGGAATGTGTTGCTGGCAAAGAGACGTCTGGAACGCCCTATTAAACCTGCTGACCCAACTCCAGATAAGAGGAAGAAAATGGATGGATATGGAACTTTTGGGATAATAAATGCTAAGTGTAGTAAATGCTACACGTAAGCCCAAGCAGAGTCATAGTCTGTCAATATCTACATCATACAATGTTGGCAATGTTGGCACACCAGACCACGGTGAGTGTACTCAACTGAAAGAAGTTGGTTTTATGTCTTTATGCCAACTTTTCGTTTGTAAGAAGCGGGTTGTATCCTTTCTTCTCTCAAAAGTCGTGAATCATCGCACACCGCAATGAATCACAACCTACAAATGTGTTGGCAACCAAACTGTTGTTTTCCTGTGGTATGCCATGCCTTGGTGAGTGCCGCGTTTTTCTAGCGTTTTTTGTAGCCACACACATAAAAATTCAAATATTCTCAACTTTTCAGCATAAGCCGCTCGTCAATGTCGCACTTTGCCCTCGCAGCCGATCAAAGCAGGCAAGAAATTAAGCAACGAGAATCAGAATCAAACTTTACTACTTTACCACTTCCTTCCTGTTTTGAGCCCAGTATATGTGATAGGAACGGTGAGACAAAAGTCTCCGAGAGGTCACAACAACATCAACAACAACAACAACCACAACAACACACAGAAGAGATGGTTGTATTTACCTTACTGTCAACATGAAACCCAAAAGCTCAGGTTTTTATGGGCCTGTTCTCCACCCACAAGAGAGGTGCAGATTCAACTGCTTGACTAGTTCGGACGTGAATCTCTGTAATACTGAGAGGTATTTCTAATATTTAACACCATCACTGATATATATACACGTGGACAAAATATTAGAAATACCTCAACAGCACCAAACGATAGCCTCTGAAATGACCAGAAGTTGAATGAACAGCCCTCTAAAACCTTCACAAAGGTAGGCCGTATCACAGGAATGCTCCATCACACACATACATGTACAAGCTGTGACAAAAAGATCTTCAAATACAGAGTACACATCACAGCCATTACTATATTTGAGGATTCAAAATCATTGTTGCTCCATTAATAAGCACAGTTTGGATGCTGGTGTCACCATGGCAGGATCACCAACCCAATAAAGCCCCAACGTTTGGTGATAAAACAGTTGGTGCAGAAAGAGCAGCTCATTTGTGTTGCCTGCCAATTTTTATCTTCATTTTCTACCACTGGGAGCAGTTTCTTTGCACCGTAACTTCAATGATGAGTAAACTGTTGGTTGCATAGGGACATAAAATCCAATTTAAATGTTCTGCTCCTTTAAAGAGGTGCTACAGTGATTTACAGCAACCTTCGTGGCTGTGCCAAAACTGCAGTTCCTCAAACGTCCACTTGAGGCTGGCTACAGAATGAGTCAGTCTCCATAAGCCCCCATGTTAAAATGTCCAACTTCACAGGAGAAATAAACATGTTTACAGCCTGGTACAAAAAACTGTTTTGGTCTCTATAGCTAATTTCCCCATTCATGGCAACTGTACTGAGGGTGAATTTATATACAACTCACCTGTTCAAATTATATTAAGGCTTAAAGTTATGCAGAATTAACAGTGTGGCTGCTTTGATTGACAGGTAGGTGCCATTATAGATGGCTTGTTTGAGGAACCAGGCATCATTCAGCCTGCCTCAGGTCCACAGATGATCCACGTCTTCCAATTTTCAGATTAGCCAGGAGATGGCGGTGGCCAAAACCACCACAGTCTTCTGAAACCAGTAGGTGACGTCATGGAGACTACAGTATGTCCATATTTTATACTGTCTATGATTGAGTTTTGTACTCCTATAATGTTGCTGGACATGGACTTGCTTGACGAGCAAAAAGTATGATGCAATACGAGGCAATATATCCTGACTGTTAGTTGTCCCTAGTATCAAACTGCAAAAATCCTACATGTCCTATAATTAAAAACAAATAAATAATGAATGAGTGCCCCTTTAAATAAATTAAACAGAAATCCAAGTATGTTCCAGTGAAAACCAAGACAAACTGAAAGCAACCAGCCTTATACAGTATAAAGTAGACTAAAATAGAAGAGGAATTCCTGCTCCATGTCTTTTTACTGCTGACTATTTGGTGCTTCCATCAGTGTCCCGGGTGTATTATAAGAACATTACATGGTTCACACAGAGGTTGACTTCTTAAGCAGCTGAGTGGCTGTAAAAGATGGGACACCATGTGTCAGAGAAAATGTATTTCCAGGAGGCTGACAGAAAATTAAAAGAATGTGGGCGAGGTTGTAACCAACACGACCCAACTGGCACCGTGCCCCCCGCTGCCTCTTCACGTGATCTTACCTTATTTGTGGAGAGCTGGTATCGAGTGCAGCCTGGCTAAAACTGGCACGGAGATGAAATCCGCTCACTGGCAGTCAGTCACATGAAGCTTTATAGTATGCAGCAGCTCTTATTCACCATATTTACACAGCGAGCGTTTTCCTATGACGTCATGCTCAGGTCTCAAATTATACTGCTGAAAAGACAATGGATAGTGAAAATCTAGAGGGACATCAGGCCAGGTTTTTATGGTTGAACAACATATTTGATAACCTTTTATCTACTGGTCTGGTCCCGCTCACAAGTGATGGGATGGATGAGTGTGAGATGCCCGGCGGGTTGGTGCCGTGTCGGCAGTATTGCGGACGTTGTACCATAGCAAAGCTCTCAATTTTCCAGTCCCAACCCTGAACTATGGTCATGAGCTTTGGGCAGTGACCGAAAGAATGAGATCGCAGATACAAGTGGCCGAAATGAGCTTTGTCTGCAAGGTGACTGGGCTCAGCCTTAGAGATAGGCTGAGGAACTCGGACATCTGTAGGAGCTCGGAGTAGAGCCACTGCTCCTTTACATCGCAACGAGCCAACTGAGGTGGTTCGGACATCTGATTAGGATGCCTCCTTCTTTTGCAGATATCCAACTGGTAGGAGACCCAGGGGCAAACCCAGAACGTGATGGAGGGACTATAAAGCCCATCTAGGCCGGAAACACCTCGGGATTCTCCATGTTTTAAAGAAACGATTGGGGAATCAGTTTTTTAAACTGGTCCGATATTCAGCTATAGATGCTATATAATCGCTCTGTCCAAAGTCACCAGACTCCGCTGACAAAAACATTTTACCTCGCAGAACAGTTGCTCGTTAATTAGTTTGTGTTATTTTGTGACTTTGGTGTTTTAGATCTGATCAGATTTGATGTTTAGATCCAAACTAGCGTGTTAAAACACAGAAAATAACTGATTAAGGCAGCAACATGCAGTAAAACAAACATTTTGAGGTCAGGTGAAGAGACAGCAAGACAGTTAACGTTACACTGTGACATTTCATGCTTAAATAAATTAGTTCCTGATGTGCAATGATATTTTTAATTTCATACCTTTCATTGTGTATCGTACACAAATATATACCTGTAACATCACACGGTAACGTTAGCTAGGAATGTTTAAACACCTTAATACCATAAGACATTTGAGCTTCACACCCTGAGTGTGTCGTCAGAGAAAAAGCCCGCCATGTGAACATGGTGAATGAACAGGCAGTCGCTGCACTCTCATATCTGAACCTGACAGTGTACATTCATTTATGCACCACTGCTATTTATACATGATAAGCAGCTACTGCTATTAAATCATGGAGGCATGCAGGAAAGCTTGTATGACATTTCTCACTGTGACTTTGGTTCGCTGTGGGAAATCCCGTTTCATCTGATGTTGATTAAACCAGGTCAGTCACTTGATAACAACGGCGCTCGGAGGGAAAGTCTCGTCTACAGTAGGTCACACAGGGAACTGGCTGGCTGCCGTCCATAAAAACTCTAATGCCATGATACCAGCACAACACATTAGACTGAAATTACCATCCAACATCAAATCAGATCAAATGTAACTTTATTATCCAAAGGAAGAAAATGACCAGAGGTGCAAAGAATGAGATGTAAGTCTGGCTACTCTCCAACTACCCATCCTCCATAAATAAAAGCAATAAACTACCATTTCTGACTTGTCTGTCCACTACACCTGTTTATTTCCAGTCCATTCTCATTGTTCATGCATATATTTAAGTTATAATGGGTGTTTACTCAAACTTAACCCCAATCCAGGAAAGATATATCCAACATTTAAATCCAAAAGACAAAAGTTGATGAAACAATCTCCATACGTTGAGATTTCTGTAAGCAGATGGAGTTTTCTTAGTTGTAGATCCATGTTTTCTGGGCACTTTAAGAACTTTTCATCCATTTTGATTAGAAAAGTTGGGATTGTTTCATCAACGATGGTTTCCAAGGTTGAAAATGAACTTTTAAACCAACCAACTGGTTTGCAACCCCTTATTAGAGGATGCTAAGTGTCTCGAGGTTGTGAGGAGTTCAACCAGAGAGTGCTTCTACCTTTTCAGATGCTTTACTTGGATATTGTTTGAGGCATCACTGTCTGCTATTTTACAAGAAAAGGGCAAAGATAAGAAGAAAGTCTGACAGGCTCCCCAACCCTTGTAATATCTGATGACCCCCTAGATTCATCTAGTAACCCCTGAGTTGGGAACCACTGTTTTATACCAAAATGCCAATCGAAGCTGTCCACTGTAAAACACCTGAACAACACGAAATCAGCTCTTCTTCTTCATCCTTTTTTCAGTTAGCACACAATAAGACTGCATCACAGCTGATAAGGACTGAGACAGATGAGACGAAGTCTCAAAAGTTTCTCTTCAACTCAATAAATCCACTTCATTGCGTGCTGGGTTATGGAGGATCGGGTAGATCTACAATGAGCTGCTTCAAACTAGTTGAATGAAAGCAACGTCAGCACATTTGAGTCACCAGTTACTAAACTTGTCGAACTCCAGCTGCTTCGGATCTCCACTGTAACGTGAACCGGCAGGAATGTGCAGCAGTGTCGATGCTAGCGCAGACGATCTGCGACCCGTCTTTCATCGACAACAAGCTCATTACCCGAAAACCTCTTGAACCACGAACACGAATGCGACAGTCGGCGGAAACAATCCTGGAGTGAGGTTAAAGGTCTGACCTCAACCTGTTACGAGAAAGATCACCCGAGCTAGATCTCAAGACTTAGTCAGTAAAGACTGTTAGTAAACTCAATGAGTGTACTTGAATTTATGTGACGTATGTAAATATTCAGATGCTCCCGGAGGGGGAACCTCGCCACTTTAAGATGTGTGAGTTCAGGACCAGGTCTTCCTCGAGAGCTCGAGCCTCATTAGCAATCTGTATTTTGGAGATTTACCCACTGACACGCTGACCGACAGCTGCTCCAGAGGAAAGCCAGCAGGCAAGAGGAGCTGCACGGTAATGGGCCACTTCCTAAAATCATCCTATTTACAAAGCAGAGATTTCTCCTCATAGTGAGCCTCTGTCATCCAGTGGAAGGGTGTCTTTCTCTGCCAAAACCAGAAATAAACTGGCACAGACTGTTCAGCTACTCTTTGTAATGAGTCAGCATTGCTAATGTTTCTCTTCGCACAGCTGCTGGCCTCATATAAGAGTCCATTTTCTGTTGCCAAGGACCACACATATGAAAAGCTGGGGGGCATTTTAGTGGTCTCTTCCTGCCTCTCTTTGATTCACATGAATAGATCCAAATGAGACCACGAGGAGAAATGAATACACCTTTTTATTTCTTTGAAAAATCGCTTCAATCGGACAGAAACTAACAGCTGATGGAGGCGGCATGTCAAATCAGGCGGCTATCAGGTTTAAGGTGCAAAGAGAGAGCCTCCTCCACCTCCTCGACGTCTTTTTGCACGAGGAGCCAGTGAAGTCATCACAGCTGCCGCGGCTCTCCCCATAGAGCCCGAGTGAAAGGTCGTCCCCTCCAGCTGAGGGCTGTAAATTCAAGACGTAAAACGGGAAAGACGTACGCTCCAATCAACAGGTGCAGATCCAGAATGAATGCTAACCCCCCGCCCCACCTCTGAAGGAGCGAGGACAAAGAGGAGCGAGACAGGCGCATTCAGCCTGGAGAACTTACGACGCTTAAACGGCCTTAATTAAAACAATGATAGTCGTTCATGAAACCTCTGCAAATTAAAGAGGACGGACGGAAACTTGGCTTGTTTGGCTCATTTTGAAGCCGTAATGTTTGCGTGAATGCAACGCGTGAGGAATGTAAACAATCAAGACACGAATATATCTGACGTGTCCACCCCCCTCCAAACACACGAGATCCTAAATGAAACTAGCTGAGAGATGTTAACGCTTCGCCGCTTCCTCCTGATTAAAGATCTGTCATAATGAAAGTGAAATAGTGACCATGCTTCTTGTATATTCCAGCACAGACTACGGGAGATGAATAATGTATAAATGTTGATTTTCTAACAAATGTTTTCGCTCATACACATTTAATTTCAAGGCCACTTGACAGCTCGAACATTATTCAAAATGAGCATGCAAGCCTTGAGATGTTAGTCGGCTCTGTCCTTTGAATATAAGCAATGTTTCCCAAGTTTCTAAGATTATTCTTAACGTTTAAATCTTTTGGGTATAACACACAGGTTGTATAAAGTTTTTGCTTTCCCCTTCAGCATCCTTTACTTCTTCACTGTACACTAATTCTCTCTAAAGATACAAGACAATCCCATCTAACTCATCAGTCTGTGTGTTGCTTTGTATTTCTTGATCTTTCATTGGTTTCTACGATTACAATTAACTTCTGTTCACGTCACGTGGAGAGATGTAGAGAAAGATCTATGTGCTTATGACTTCTGAGGAAAGACTTAAGATGGTTGTGATGTTGCAGATCATGTGAGGGTTAAAAATACTTGACAGGATAATAGCGTTGATGAATCAATTAGTCGACCGACATTTTTCAAGAAAAAAAAAAAGTCAAAATGTTTGATGATTACTGCTTTTAAAATGTAAAAGAATTTACTGTTTTTAATATCTCTCAGAAATAAAATGTCACTTTAGGCTCTTAGAATGTTTTGCACCTTTAATCTAAGGGTTGGGGTTCAATCCCTGCATGTGTAAAGTGTTTAGACACGCTAAGAAGAAAGAAAAGTGGTATATAAAAGCACCATTAACCAAGTTTGTAGACTTTAACATACAGACCAAATTAATACTTGAGAAAAGATCTGCAGAATAATCGCCAGTAATCAGAACGACAGTTGTTTTGTTGGTACAATACGGCACTCATGATTTTTAGACATCTATATTTGTTTTCTTCTTTGGCCTCTTTTTAAGTCTGAAAGTCTGAAAGTTTTTCAGAAAAATCTTGAGTTTCCATAATTGTAATTACAACTTGGATGTCGAAAACTGGCCATTACTGATGTGAAAACAGCGTGAATGCCTGAGCCACTTCTGACCAATAAAGGAGCAGCAGACAGTAAATATCTAACATGAATAAACCACAGACAGTATAAAACACGGACATCCATCTCTGTGACGTCACCCACACATTTCTGAAGAGCCATCGCCATCTTGGCAGTCCTGTTTCTTCCACCTCTAGACTAATCTAAAAATTGGCAAAGACGTGCATCATCGGTGGACCTAAGGCAGGCTGAATGACGCCTGGTTGATCAAACAAGCCATCTGTAACAGCACCCACCTGTTAATTATACATAAATTTAAGCCTTAATATAATTTGAACAGGTGAGTTACTTCAAAATTCAGACTCAGTACAGTTGTACCAGGCTGTAAACATGTTTATTTCTGCTGTGAAGTTGGACATTTTAACATGGGGACTTATGGAGATTGACTCGTTTTGTAGCCAGCCTCAAGTGGACGTTTGAGGAACTGCAGTTTTTGGCACTTCAGCATTGGCTTCACATCACAGCCACGGACGTTGTCGCTTGGTATAAACCAATGTACATGCATGCTAACGAGCTCTACAGCCTTTTCCATTCTTGGGTCAATAACTGGGATTATTCAGTGTCTTTACAGCAAGCCAACACTAAGTTATGCATAATTAACAGCCTTGTTGCTTTGATTGATGGGTGGGTGTCATTACAGGTAGCTCGTTTGAGCACTCAGGCATCATTCGGCCTTCAGAAACCTACCTGTCTATGGACACATTTCAAGTCAAAGGACAGATGATGAGTCACTTAGAGGTCACATTGGGTCATAAATTAACATCATCAGCATCAACAGCATGCACTCGTTTACTGACATCCTCTGGAAAAAATGAGTACATTTGTGTGAAATTGCGACATGACAGTAGAAACAGTTTATCGCTCGTCACGCGATGTAAGACAGACTGTCCTCACTGGTATTCATGGAATTTCATCCTGTTTATTCTCCTCTCATCTTCACTTCCAGTCATTAAGAAACATCCCACACAAATCCAATAAATGGAACAACCAGGCCTCACATTAGCATTCTGATGGAGGAGTGTTTATTTCCTGCTGTAAGAATGACACCATTATCATCCGCAGAAAATCAGGCAAAGGATTTAATTTGGGTCTTTCCACATTTTAGGCTTTAGCAGAAGCAGAGAAATGAGGAGAAAAACACCTAATTCAGCCACATTTTCACATTAATTTAGAAGAACTTTTTGTCTTGACTTCCATTGACAGCTTTGACATTTTTCATGACGTCTGTTTGACCCGACCGTGAACCACCCGACGCTGCAGATAATAAATATATGTCTGATTTATCTAAATGTCACAAGAAATGTAGTTGTTTTGTGGCCAGGGGGCAGCAGCTGAATCTGAGAAAGAAGACGGTAATGAAACAGAAACAGGCGAGGCATGTGCTCCAAAGATATCAACGTGACACAAGACCAGATATCTCTAACTGCTTTTCAAAACTAAACACACCGACAGATCAAATAATGAAACACAGTGAGTTGTGCACAGTCATTCCCCGTGGGAGTTTTAAAATTCATTGAGGGACAAAATGAGGAAGTCTAATTGCATCATATTAACTGTTCCTCACAGCTTTAAAGGTCATGACCCACCATGGCCCTGGCTGTGAAGTGTAACCTATGTGGAAGTAGTGGCTGCCCGGTCATGCTACCCAACTCTTGGTCTAGACTGTTGTCATCTTAAGACTCGATTACTGTAACGCCCTCCTGACGGGCCTCCCAGGCTGCACAGATGATCCAGAACACAGCGATGCGCCTGGTCAATCAACCCAAAAGGTCACGTTGCCCCGCTGCTCATCGAGCTCCACTGGCCACCTGTAGCAGCCCACATTAAATTCAAATCTCTGATGCTGACTACAAAGTAGTCTCCGGTTCAGACATATGTTACCTCTCTCCAATGAACGATGCACTCAGGACAATCACAACTTTTCCCATCTGTTGATATCCGTTGGTGGAACGTCCTACCAGTTCCTACCAGATCAGGGGCGTCCCTCTCTAACTAACCTCCTGAAGACCTCCAGCTCTTCAGAGAGGACCTCCTCTCCAACACTACCAACAACTGGACATGATAAATCTATCCACCTTCTACAACTGTCTAACATGTCCTTGTTGCACTGTAGCTTGATTTTTCCCTTTTGTAAGTCACTTTGGATAAAAGCGTCAGCTAAATGACTCAATGTATGTACCAAAAACTGCAGTTCCTCAAACGTCCACTTGAGGCTGGCTACAGAACAAGTCAGTCTCCATAAGCCCCCATGTTAAAATGTCAAACACAGCAGAAATAAACATGTTGCCTATTTTATTGCCTATTTTTGAATTTTAGATTAGAGGCAGGGCAGCCAACATGGTGGCGAGGTCACACATAAGGTGTCAGTGGTCATGACCTTTTGAACCAGACTCGATATTGGACACTAGTCTGAGTTTTCCAAAAGCGACCACGCTCGTGGCTAAAATGACCTTTTGTGCCCTTCAGCCATACATTTTCTCAGACGCTTCCTCTTCCACGTCCGGGCATGTCTGTCATTTTGAGGAATAACCAATAACCAGCCGAGCTTTACAGGACGGTGGAGTTTGAATTTGAGGCACATTAATCAACAACCGCAGTGGGAAACTCAAGGGACGTGTGAACCGGGAAGCTTTGGTGTCCTACATTAAAGACAGGTTTGTGATTAATTGCTGCCCCCTTCACAATGAAACTGTAGGTTTTAACTGTGAAGTTTCTTTATGGACATTTAATTCAGCTTCTTTTATCTGGGTTGTAGAAGTTGGAGCATGGCCCTCATTCATTTCTTCAGCCGCCTTTGAACTCTCTCAAACATGGAAGGCTAAATATTTACACGTCGGCCCTTGCTTGTTTAATGTTAAAGGCACACTCGCACAGCAGAGTAAATGAATGAAAAAGCTTTAGACAAAACACCTCCAGCGGCTGATGAGTACCAGGCCACTTTACAGCGCCGGTCCCACAGGTTCAACCTCCTTTTCAGGGCATGGGAGACAGTGACCCAGGGGTCTGCTCGGGGGCTCAGCGGAGAAGCACAGCCCTGCTGACACTGCTGTCTCTTGTGAAAAGAGGCGATCTGTGCATTTAGAGTTGGCTCGGGCCCAAAGAGATTAAACGGAGGTGGACTGGAATACCATGTGAGGGCATTACAGACAAAGACAACAAGCCATCTGATCAGCTGCGGGTGTACCATTCATGATCACAAAAGAATGAGGTGTACAAAAGCACGTACAAGCAAGTAACTGACCCGAACCCTTGAACAGTGACTGTGTAATCATAACTTCACAGCCATAACTAAGCTTTTGATGTCTCCACATTTGTTCAATGTCCTCCTGGATCTTTACATATATTTCATAATGTTCATTCATCGTTAATCTGGGGTTTGTTTTGTTTTCCCTGTTAAACGGGTTAAATGGGAGTTCTTCCCTCACCCAGATGGAGGGCCTAATGACAAACGATGTTGGGAAACCCCCTGAGGCTAATTATGATTTGTGATTTTAGGCTGTATAAAATTTGACTTGACTTGTCACCTCTGAATAAGTAGACTACGTAGTTAAATTGTTTCCTTTTTGTCTGTTTTTACGACTGCACGGTGGCATCAAGCTGTAAGAATGATACTATGCAAAGTATAGAGTTTAAAGTTCGAGTGTTTTAAACACCAAAAACACAAAAGCGTGAGGATTAAATCATTTATTTCTCTGTTAGCAGAGTCTGTTAGAGCTTACTATACACAGTAACCTAACTGAGCATTTCACACTTTGTCAGATTACAGACTAACCTACATAAAAATAAGTAATAATGTGGAAATCCGCCCTGGATGCATCAGAAGGCTAATATCAGAGGCTAATGTTAGCGACTCTGTCCTTTAGTGGATTTAGTGAAGTTTATACTCGACCAACCCGCGCTAAACTTGTTGAGATGTCATAAAAGTGAAAATATACTGTCAGAAAATAAGCTAGGAAAGGAATAACAAGCTCTACACTGACATATAACTATGATGCAGTTTCTTTATTTACAAATCTTCTACATGGATCATCAACTGGTGATGCTAACTTTTAGTTGGGGACTTGTTAGCTTTAACCTCAGTCACATAAAAAGCACATTATCATGTACTAGCCGGTGGTTATTTAGCCTTGCTATTGCACCAAGTCAGCTGAAAACATTAAAAAGTTTTCAGGCAACTTTAGCTTAATATAGCTAGCTAGGTATAGCTGATAAATCTGGTGACAGTCGTCATTTCAGCTGATAAAACCGATGAAATAGACGGTGGGAGGTTTAATGCAGATTTTTCCATATGCCTGCAGCAGAGAAGTTAAGCCAGATTCAACTTTAATAGTAATAATATTCAAACTTGATGTTACTGCAGTGGCCAACCTGACGACAGACCAGTCAAACTCCTCCACAATCTGCCTGAAATGTGACTGAAACCGAGCATAGCGCTCCAGGTGGAGGAGCTATTTCATGTACCCAGATTGTAAATCTGTCTGGATCGCAGTCCAAAGAAGAAGTTTCCTTTGGTTTTGTTTTTTTGTCTGATGGTCTGATAGCGGTTACATTCATCAACGCCCGCAAAAACCCTGAGGCGATTTGCTGCAACGCCTGATTTGGCCTGAAAACAGCCTAAGTGAGAAGCCTACCTTTGTACAACCATGAAGGCGAGATGGAGGGGTGACAGGATTAACAAATTAATCTTGTGACCTCTGCTTAGTGAATGTGTTATAGGTGTGAAAATATGATGGGTTTCAAGCGTTTAAACTGCTTCCCTCTGTAGAAAAAGCAACCAAAACTGCCCTTGTGACATTTTTTTTTAGCCGGATCACCTGGCAATAACTGAAACTTGAGTCGTGTGCTGCAGGAGGGGGAAATATGGAGGCAGGGCTGAAAAATATGACGGCAAAAGTTGCGAGAGGCTGTTTACATTTCACCAAATGAATCATCAGTTTTACTCCCCGCTAACATAAGAAGAGTGTCAGGGTCAGTCGGAGAAGAGAAGGGGGTCAACTTGGAAATAGGAAGGAAGTTAATGTGATCTGCTAAATCTGTCACAAATGCTTTGGACACAGCCCGGTATCAATGTAAAGAGCAGTTATAAGGCATCAAAGAGCCTTTGCTTTATATTCTGAGCTCCAAACACCCATATGTAACAGCACGCATTATAAAAGCTTAATGTAATGTTACAGAGTGAAACGAAGCAATCTCATGCTCGGGGACAGCAATCTAATCTGTGGTGAATCAGCAGCAACTGTAAAAGTCCCCGTCCTGCTTCTCCCTGATAGTGAAAAGAACAACAGCCATCAGCAGGAAGAGGAAACAATGTCCAATGTCACTGCGGAGAGGAAAGAGGAGGATAAGACGCGTTCAATTGGGGTTAAACAAAAGGATTCGATTTGTAACATTTGTAACAATTAACGGGGAGTTTCAAAACTGTCTCCTCGAGATCCAACATGCAGAATTCATCCTGAGTCTCAGACAAACAAAGACAATCTGCTGTGCGAATGAAAAAGCTCATGAGACATGGCAGAAGCACAGACGCTTCTGGGACGAGGCACTTTTCAGTCTGGTGCTGCATTTGTCTCATTTGGCAGAATCTGATGATCAGATTTACAAGTACAAGTGCTTCATTTTATTCAGACACATTCTGGCACAAAAACACTGGTGAACGGTTCAAACCAGAAAATGTTTAATTGGCTGTTTTACTTTTGCGTCGATCTGGTTTGGATCGACCACATGCTGTTCTTATCCAATTAAGCGTTTCTTGACCCTAAGCCGTCGTCTGAGCTCCTGAAACTTAATCCTCTGGAGAGGTGTCACTCAATAGATTAGATATATTATATCTACATCTGCAGGAAAGGGCTGAAAACAGTGTGGCGAAGAGTATCTGAGAGGTGAAAGTCATTTTTTTTCCAAACATAAATGTTGATAATTTTCCAGTTTCAGCTTCTTAGATGTGAACATTTACTGGCTTTCTTGGATTGCTTTGATATTAAACTGAATGTTTTCAAGTTTTGGATGGCTGGTTGGACAAAAGAGAGCTATTTGAACACAGCATCTTCGGCATGACGGACATTTTATTTACCATTTCTGACATTTTACAGACCAAATTAATTAATCAATTGAGAAAACTGACACGGAATTAAAGAAAATAATCATTTGTTGTGGCCCTAAATTCCATTAGCAGGTAATTAAGGATACACCAATCGAACTTCTGTCTTTCAATATACATACAGTTACTATTTGATTATTTTGGATGAATAACTTGATCCATATGATGTAAGAAAATAGTCAAAAATGACTCCTGGAGCTAAAGTGGCATTTTAAGACACTTGTTTTGACACCAACAGTCTAAAACTCAGTTAATCAATTCAATTGGTATAAAAAAAGACAAAAGAAAAACTTTAAAGGAAATAAGTCCGACATAAATTTTGGATATTTAATGTTACTGTTACCTGCAACAACTCTGTCGCTGTTTTTTTAAAATTATATTTTATTAGACTAGATTATTTCTCTTCTGTACAACTTGCATACATAGAAATCAAGCGTCCTCTGTGGCTGTGATGTGAACAACGCCAAAGTGCCAAAAACTGCAGTTCCTCAAACGTCCACTTGAGGCTGGCTACAGAACGAGTCAGTCTCCATAAGTCCCCATGTTAAAATGTCCAACTTCACAGCAGAAATAAACATGTTTACAGCCTGGTACAAAAAACAGTTTTGGTCTCTATAGCTAATTTCCCCGTTCATGACAACTGTACTGAGGGTGAATTTTTATAGAACGTGAATGATCGACGTCTTTGGACATTTTTAGATCAGCAGGGAGGCGGAAGAGGCAGGACTGCCAGTTTCACAACGGCTCTTCAGAAACCTGTTGGTGACATCACAGATACGACATCCATTCTTTACACTACATAGTTTACATGAGACAAAGTCCCCGAATATGACCAGGTTGGACATTTATAACGTTTAAATATTCTTCGGTACTTCCTCTTCATTTGAAACACCGTACAGTACCGTTATACACCACAATACCAAGACAAACTCCTTGGATGTGAAAATCTACTTGGCAACAACCCTTCACTGACAGGAGCAGCAGAAATATAACTTCTGCACGAATACACATGTAACTACCATTCGAATGTCTGAGTAACAGAATGGCACCACTAGATCCGTCATTCTGCCAGTGTGTCATCCTCCTGCAGAGTAAGGACAAAAGAGGAACACCTTAACAACCCACAGTCTACACCTGACAATACCAGAGTAATGAGCCGTTGTCTTTAGGGTATCTGGTAACTTTGTGAAGGTGGACGAATCACAGAGGTCACCTGTAGGTCAGGTGGCTGTGCTCAGGAACCTGTTCACTGATTAAGATGAAGGATGCTGTGCGCATAAGGCACGGGAGGTGCAAACGAGCCGGGGGCCCCGGGGGGCCCATCTGTTGTGGGCAAATAAACGGGGGCTTCAGTGAATGGGAAAAGAGCCCTGCTCTTCCCCTGCGAGGCCCAGCAGACAGCTCCATTAATCAGGACCAGGATGAGCCTGCTGGGCTCACAGTGACAAGTCAGCAGTGGCACAAACTCTCCTCCTCCTCACACTGTATCTCCATTAGAGGCTGGAGGTGTCAGCTGGCTGCAGCTTCTGTTCCTCTGTTGTCACTATCCGTGTTTTCACAACTGTCCTCCAAGAATAACTGAAAAAAGTGACACGGGAAGGGGCTGAGGAATAATTTATGAGCTGCCATTAATGCCACCAATAAATAAACACCTGGTTTGGGAGCTGGTTTCATACCGAGTGACCAAATGACCTCAGCTTCACTTGACTTTGTGAAATAATTGACCCAAAACTTTTTTGAAGATTTGAGTTTAACAGACTGTAAGTAGTGTTTCCCAAGCTGGAGGAAGGGACCCCAAAAGGGTCTGCGAGATAAATCTGAGAGGTCATGAGATCTTTAAGAGGAGAGGGACAAGAAAGAAACATTTCTGTGACACAAAGTTACATGTATTGTTTTAGACTTTTAAATCACTGGACGACTTTAAAAACCAAAAAAAGCTACTTGAACTGTTGAAACTGTTTCTAACTTTAAAGCAACTTACAAAAGAAAACTAGAATTAGAGGTTAAAGATGAAGTAACTCTTAGTTGGATAACTATTTTCAAACCTTTTCTTTAAACACATGAATATAATTCAGGTGTAGTTGAAAGCAGCGGCTGCAGTAGTGTCTTTGTGGGCAAGTTGTGAGCTGAAGATTAAAGAAAATTACAGTTTAAAGACAGAAATTTGACTGTTTTCCACTAATTACACCCAGACCTGACAGATTTTTTGGTTCTGTCAGGGTTAACATGTTCAGAGGAGTCACAAGCCAAAAAGTTTATGAACTACAGCTTTCAAGGATAACCGGTATCCTTGGGTACATGAAACAAACAAAGCCAGAACACAACAGGTAGAGTATCAGAGTTTAGTCCATGAATCCACCTGGACCGTCTCAGTTTCAGAGACATTTCAGGCCGACTGTGGAGGTTTGACTGATCTGATTGGCAACTGCAGCGTGACACCGAGCTGCGTTTTTCCAAAAGTTGGATCCGCCTAAACTTCTCCAACCGCAGTTCGCTGCCAAAACGGATTCACCTCACTCAAATGAATGGAAAAACCTGCGTTTTTTTTGTGTAAATATTATGGTGATACTGCCTAAGGTAGAGGTTATATATTAATATATCCAACAATAAATAAGCATAGAGAACGAGCATGTAGAAATGCAGCAAAAAAAAAAACAAAACATCAGAAATGCCCCTAAAAACTCATTTGTGACGTACAATTGTTAAAGTGTAATGACACTGCATCATCATATTGAATAACTGAGACTGAGGATACAGCTTTCTAGAGTTGTACAACCCTGTCTTATAGTACTGTAACCCTCTCTGGAGTTCATGGATGTATTTTTAAACATGGGCCACGGCATTCATGTTCCATCTCCTCACCAGTACTGGTAGTGCTCACACCGATGCAGACCCTTCTCACAATGCGGTGCTATTTTCGGTCAGAACACGGCCTTAGCCCCAATTGGCAGACACTTCTCCTGCATCTCTAGCAGTAAGATAAGACAGCCGGGCTTCAGAAAGAGAGAGAGAGAGAGAGAGAGAGAGAGAGAGGAGGAGGAGGAGGAGGAGGAGGGGAGCTCGGGGTGAGAGGGTACGGGTATAGACAGTGGAAAGGAAGATGGAGGAGCACTTTAATAGTATGATTCAGCAGAGGTATCAATTCCCACAGATGGCAGGCTGGCTCCTATTGACTTACATAGGAGGGGAGTAAAGAGGCAATCAAAACCACCCCTGGGACAGACAGTCAGCACATCAAAAGGGAGCGGGATCTGTGCGCCCAAGGCTCCCCATCAGGAAAAACGAAGGCTAAGCTCTGTGAAGTGTGAAGTGAATGCACCATAAAAACGTCCCAAAATCGAGTCAATCCGCTGATTTAATTTGGAGGCAAAACCTTTAAATGTCAGCGTAAACACAAACTTTATCTTAATGGATCTTTCCTGTCATGAGAAGATAAACGACTGACTGACATATTGTGGGTCATCTCCGCAGTCAGACGACTGGAGATCCTGAGTGACGGGCCCGAGGCCGTCTGAACGAGGAGGCTGTGTTTTAGGTGTCAAAGGATGTCTTGTGACACCCTTAAAAAACGACAACGGCAGCAGACGTGCCTCTGGTGGTTTATTTAGGAGCTTTCGCGCTTTCACACTGAAAACAACAGGAGAAGACGGAGGAAAGGTGAGAAAGCCGCTCCCTTCTGAAAAACAAACGACCTCACGCAACAAATAAAAGATTTTCACCTTCCCAGTGAGCGCCACCAAAGGCCAGCCTCACTCCAGGAGTAAAAACTACATTAACCTTTTGCAGGTACTTTTTAATCAGCCTGATGAATTCTGCCAGACAGACAGCGGCATGACCTCCAACCCCCAATGAGCGAGTGATGGAGAGAGTTGGCAGTGAGGCGACACTATTAATATTTCATTACCGGTGCTTTAATGATCATTAAACTGCACTGTGAACTCAGCTGGTAACATGTGATCCTGTGTTGTACCGCCTGCTTCTCCGTGTAATAAATAAAGATGAATTAGCCTGTAATTATAGGCTAAAAAGAACAGCAGAAATACCGCGAATAAAGCTCTTTTCTGACGTGATTTCATTATGTAAATGTGTTGGCAGTGTAACAGCATTTAGTGCTGTGTTGTGGAAGCAGGTGAAACCTTGTCAGATCTCAATTTCTACAGAAAATTGACAAAGACCGCACCAGCAATTTAATTTCTTAAGCTTTAAGGAAATAAATAAACCACAAAAATCTATGAATGAGCTTTTAAATTGTGTAGGACATTCTTCCGATGTTGGATCAGCTTGTTAAAAATGTGTTTTTATTCACCCCAAACACAGCGTGTCCCTTAAGAGAGAAATAAAACTGCTTACAGTATGAATATCTAGTGAAGTGCTTTACATATTGTAGGCAACAGCATGTGTGCAAATTTAAAGGATTCAAATGAGAAAATCACAACAGACAAAATCCCTTTTCTTTCTGCTTGGACACTGACAGATTTGCAGGTTAATGAGGTTTTGTTTTGTTTAAATATCTGTGCTCGCTGCAAAAAAAAAAAGTTGCATTTATTGCACAAAAAAATGTGCTGATTTAAAAGTCGTAAGCTCTTTAAGTTGACTTACAACAACCTGTGCAGCTGCAACTGACTATCTCGTCACAGTACGTTAACGTAGATATCAAAACACAGCTTCCACTTTCATTTCGCTGAGCTACAGATGCAAAGGTCTCAAAAATGATACAGGATCATCGAGCAGACATGTTGAACATGGCTCATCTTTAGCTGCAAGGCAGCAAAGCAATACATGAACACCATGTTACCTCACAATCAATGAGATTGAGAATATTCAGGCTGATAAATGATATTAACGGGGGGGATCTCTTACGTGATCTCTGCGTTGGTTAGACGCAGACATTACAGTAACTGTCTCTAAAGCCTAACCTTTGTGAGTGTCTTATAGTCATCCCTGGCAATCATCTCATGACCCCTCAGATTAACCCCCAAGTTGGGAATAGTCATTAAATGAATTGCCAACTTTTCTGATAATCAACTCATCATTTTGAGTCATCTTCAAGAAAATTACTGTCATTTGCAAAAAGAGTCTGGTGGCTTTGAAAAAAGTGATATAAAAGGTTGTTTCTGTTCTGGGTGCTTGTTGTCAGACACTTAGAGTAACAATCTGAGGCTATAATTTGCAGAAACAAACACTTTTAGTGGATGCACTTTGACGAGTGCAACTGCCCCTAAGGATTATATTGTAGTCTATTTCATGGCTGCCAGCTAAGGCCGCATTCAGGGATAATAAGTTTTTATTTCGCTGATTAACCAGCTTTATCGATGTCAGCGCTCCCTCACTCTCATTCACTGTCTATGTCTCTCTCTCTCTAAAACCATTAGACACAAACCAAATTGAACTTTGTGTCACTATTTTGCAGCATAAATTGCGAGTCAGACTCAGATTTAGAAGCTGGGTACATGAAATAAACAAAGACAGAACACAACAGGTAGAGTATCAGAGTTTAGTCCATGAATCCACCTGGACAGTCTCCGTTTCAGAGACATTTCAGGCTGACTGTGGAGGTTTGACCAGTCTGAGCGTCTGATTGCCGGCTTCAGCGTGATGTCGCGCTGCGTTTATCCAAAAGCTGGATCCGGCACAACTTCTCCGCCGCATGTTGCTGCGTTTTTGGCGGACACCCCTGATCACCACAGCCAAAACAGACTGCTAGATTCTGTCTGAATGCGGCCTAAGGTGAGCTGGTGGACCAGTCCCAAAACTTTTTGTACCTATTTAGAGTCCTAAATATGTAAAACTAGGGCCCAGATTTTAAAATACTGGAATTACCATTTTAAAAATGACCAAATTCTCTGATTTCAGCTTCTGAGATGTGAATATTTGCTGATTTCTTCAGTCATCTATGAATATCTTTGGATTGAGGACGTTAGCTTCAGGCTTTGGGAAGCAGTTATCAAGATTTTTCACCATTTTCTGGAGCAAAAAATGAATCAATTAATCGAGAAAGTGATCAACAGATTCATCGATAATGAAAATAATTGTTGGTTGGAGCCCTAGTTGGGAGAGAGCCATTACAGAAGCTTTGTTTGAATGCCAAAAAGTCACCAACGTTACAGATTCATTGTGACAATGGTTGCTGGTAATACATACCAGATTACTCATCATATTTGCAAGTTGACATCACTTCAGCCTCCTCGCGACACATGTGGGCTTTTACCTTTCACCGCTTCAGGCAAACAAAAAGGTGTCTGTCCGTCCTGCGCTCCTCCTCTGCCGTGTCAGCTCAACAATGGGATTTCTGAAACCCGCTTATTAAATGTGTGGGATTGTTTCCTTTCAAACTCAAAGTCCCTCCACTAGCACAGCAGCAGGACACATAAACACAGTATGTAGGTCAGTCAAACAGTTTGTGTCTGCTCTCTCCATCCACGCCTGAGGTGAACTGACAGTAAAATCAAACACATTGTTTGCCGAGTGTGACTCATCTCACCGCGGAGGAGGTGGAACGGGGTTTGCCTCCTCCTTCATGTTGCCCTCCAATGCTACCGTTTCTACCAGTAACACAGTTAGTGCCAAAATCTACCTGTCGGGCTGTTTTGACAGCAGCTGAGGCTCATGTTTCTTCTCTCTTATGAGTGATGGCTAAGTCCGACCTCCTCTGTGTTTATGGCAGTATGTCACGCCATGGCATAAACTGTGCCGGGCTACTTGTAGTGTGAGCAGTGTGAGATGTCATGGGATGAAATCCATCCAGTAAATTACACGGACAAAACACACGGAATGTTCAATTTTCCATTTCATATAATGGTACAGCCATAAAAAGTGGCGCCATGGGTTTGTGTATTGAACCTAACAGAAGTGTGACAAAGCTTCAGCTCAGCTCTGGAACAAGCAGAACATAATATATGGGACACGATATTCAGAGCTTAGAAAAGGAAACCTGAGGAATTATGTCGAGTTCAAGAGGTAAAAGATGAAGTACTGTAACTCTGGATGTGATATAAGAGTAACATCCTTTTTGTTTAGCCAGTTCGAAGCAATGACAGTATAAAGAATGGACAGCTAATGTGTGACGCCAGAGCCTTTTTGAAGCTCAGTGTGGTGGCTCTGTCCGCCGCCATCTTGGCAGTCCTGCCTCTTCCACCTCCACTTTGTTTGTCTTTACTGTGTGACTTTGTTGTTTAGCAGGTATAATGTTCTATAATGTTCTTTAAGCAACTGTTGAAGTTCAAAGAAATTACAGGTTATTTAAAAGATACACACTAAGACCTGCCACGAAAACGCAACTTTTAGAAAAACGTAGAACAGTCAGCCTGAAATGAAACTGAGACTATCCGGTGGATTCATGGACTAAACTCTGTTTACCCTGATGTGTTCTGGCTTTGTTTATTTCATGTACCCAGCTTCTAAATCTGACTCGCAATTGACGCTGCAAAATAGTGACACGAAGAAGTTTAATTTGGTTTGTGTCCGATGGTTTGAGAGGGAGCGAGCAGTGGTTGAGAGTGAGGGAGCGCCGGCATCAATAAAGCCGGTTAATCTAAGTAATCATTTATTTCACAGCGGTTATCTTCAGCACCAAGGCCTAAAAGAGCATAATAAAAAACATGAAATAAAACAGACGTCCCTCACCTCATTTTGGTACTCATCTTTAGAAAGGTAGCATGAATATTTATAATAGGACAAGGGACTGTGACAATATCAGGTTCAGTTCATTTTACAGTCATATATTCAGTTTTAAAACTTCAGGAACAGCGAGCTCTGTCCGGATGCAGAGAGAAGGTCGGATGACATCAGTTTCATTGTCCTGTATGGACCGACTCAAGGCTGGACATCAGTGTGACTGATGGTCTGTAATTTCTTTTCTGGAGGGCGGATGTTAATGTGCACGGACGCTGATTGGTGAGTCCTTGGATAGATTTTCTCCTGTAACACCCTCTAACTCTTTCTGTACATGTTGTCCATTAAGCTTAACACTACTACTCTGTAACACAGCTTGCAAACAGCCTCAAAATGCAAATGCAAGCGCTTGTGGTATTTTTGGCATGCAAGTCACCTGTGTGTAGCTAGTGCCATCAATCAAAACTATGACGCCAAGCCAGTCCTTCTTAATGAGTTAACACAGGAGTCAAGGTTTGTCCTTCGATAGAGGTGTGTAGAGCTACAACTAGTTATTATTTGATTTATTTATTTATGATTTAGTGTATAAAAATGCTCCCAGAGCACAAGATGGCATGTTCAAACTGCTTGATTTGCTAAGAGCTAAACATCAAAGGTAACTACGTCAACCGTCGTAGCTGGCATACTGCAACATTCCTCTCCTCCACCAAGACTTGGCTTCGAAAACCTGCCCTCTTCTTGGCCTTCTGTGTTGGAGGTCCGCACACATTGCGCTGAGGGGGGAAACGCCTGTGGGAGAATGAGCTCTAATCCAGCCGGTACGTCCTGCTTTGATGACCACCATTAACAATATAGCACATGACAATGCTCTCCACGCTGTGCACTGATAGCACAAAAAAAAAAAGGCTGACCAGCTACAGTGTTCAGCAGCTTTTTTTCATCAGATGGACCGACAGCTTAGTTTTTAATTAAAGAAAAACATCTTTTATAGCCTGTGTTTCTTTCTTTACTTTATCAAATTATATATTTTAAAAGCACATGAAGTTAGGCAATGACATCACTCACCAGAGGGACCAGTACTGTTACATAACATCCAGACATTGCTGCAAGCGCCCCATAGCACCGCTCCAAATGGTCTCTCTCTCTCTCTCTGCAGTACATAAGCATACAGACTTATTTAAATCTAAGATAATTTGAGTCATATACTGATTTGCAAGCAAAAGTCAAGATATGAAAAAGACTGTTAACAGGCAGTTAGCCAGCTTATACGTTCTAATATCATCAGCTGTTGCTCAGCCCCATTTGTGATTTCATTGTTGACCTGTGTTGATTTTAATCTCAGAGTGTGTGACAGCTGTCAATAACTCAGAAGGTGTTGAAATGAAAACAAACTAAAAGTAACATTTAGCAGGAAATCAGTGATAATGTAAACAGAACTTGACAGTGTCTCCTAGCAACCTCAGGTCTCACCTCAGGTCTGAAATTTAATAATTTCCGTACACACGCACAAAAAAGGGGGATTCCATTTTGAAGTTTTGAAGTACGTGGAGCTACATCCAAGAGCACACGTGTCACATTCCTCAGCAATATATTCCTAAAATCACGTGGCACACTAAAAACACTGGCAGCCAAAACACACGTCATACACCGCCAATAAAAACACACACCAACGGCTCAGAGACAGAAACAGAGCATGCAAATGAGGCAGCGCGCTCCCAAAGAGGAAAGTGATGTCATGTGATAATAATGATGCTGTAAAATAAGACACAGCCAGAGAGAAAAGTCTAGGCTTGGCAAACGGGCTACAGTTCTGACTTCAGGAGTATGAACCGCGTTTAATCTATTCCAGCTTCCAGCACTGAAAAACACAGATTACATAACTGCAGACCTCCAATGTATTCCTGGGCCTCTAAAGTATCTGAAAAGTATGTGTGCAGCCGTTGTGGCGAGGCGCTGAAAGTTTGGCTCGGTGTAAGTTTGTCTGGAAAACACATAGATCTCTTAGATACACTCGAACATACACAACATTTACTGTAAAACCACTCCAGCGAGGAGGTCTCACAAGAAGTATCAGACAAGCAGAGAGCTGATGTAACCATAGCAAAGCTGAAAATATACCTTCTTTACCTGAGGAATATCTACGGATGTGATATGACGACTATCGTTTCATGTTTAAATATTATATATGCTGCGTTTTTACACAAATAAGTACAAATATATGAAACAAAAGAGCCAAAATTTGCAAAGATTTGCTTCTTCTCTCAGTTTTTATGTCACTATGTCTTCAATATCTTTGTGTTTTGGACAAGTGGCAACCTCCCTGACTGTGAAATGAAGTGCTAAACACTGTAATTCCTCAAACGCCCACTTGAGGATGGCTACAGAACGAGTCGATCTCCATAAGCCCCCATGTTAAAACATGTTTACAGCCCGGTACAAAAAACAGTTTTGGTCTCTATAGCTAATTTCCCCGTTCATGACAACTGTACTGAGTCTGAATTTCTATATAACTCACCTGTTCAAATTATATTAAGGCTTAAATTTATGTATAATTAAGAGAGTCGCTGCTTTGATTGACAGGTAGGTGCTGCTACAGATGGTTTGTTTATGTTTATCCACGTTTATGAAAACAGTTTGAGCCTCTCGTGTTTTACATTTTAGTTATCTTAAAGATGAATAGGTGGCACAGTCTGAATCTGAATTAATCCATCTGATCACATGCATGATAAATAAACATTTTCCTGGGTTGCAACATCTCAAAAGATGATAACTGATGTCTACCAAGAAAGGAAGCAGAGTTACTAATCTTTCTTATATTCGTCATGGTTAGAAAAGTGTTTGTGGGTCCTGACAGAGCCCTCAGAACTGTGAGAAATGTTGCCGCGTTGTAGCTTTGCCTATTTATCTGTAAGATAATCAGCTCTGTTACTCGAATGCAACAGAGCCGCTTACCTCTTCGTCAGGTACAGTAGAATATTTGTTCTTCCACCTGGCACTGAGGCAGTTTGGACAGTTTGTATGAAATATTAACAGGAACAGTTGGGAAACTTTTGAATTAGATCATCTTTGCCAATAAGTTTAAACACTATGGATCATTTTGCATAAAAGAAAGGCTCTCCATATGCTGTTAATGATACAGAAATTTGGTTTAAAACTGCACTTTTCACCCAAATAAAGCCCAGCTTTGACATAAAAAGTCTCTCTGTAGATGTCTTTAGACTTGTAAATAACCAAACCATACTTATACATTCAAACTTTACAGCATCATGCTCCCAAATGTCAAATATTGTATAAATCACTACCATATACCCAGTATTAAGTGTGCTTGCATCAAGTTAGCAAGCTAGGCTAACTAGCTTTTTTTCTGAACAAAAGCTAGTTAGCCTAGCTTCCACATTAGAACTTAACAGCACGATGCTCCTGAATGTTGAATGTTGTATAAAGGACAACTAACTTCAATCGCTAACGGTACATAACCAGTGAGTGCTCTTGTATCAAATTAGCAAGCTAGGCTAACTAGCTTCTGCCCTGAAGCTAATTAGCCTAGCTTTCTAGCTTCTACATTCAAACTTAACAGCATGACGGGTCTTCCCAAATGTTGAATGTTGTATAAAGGATAAATAACGGTACATAACCGGCGTTAAGTGTGCTTGTATCAAGTTAACAAGCTAGGCTAACTAGCTTCTGCTCTAAAATTGGAGCTAGTTAGCCTAGCTTGCTGACTTCCACATTCCAATTTAACAGAACAACGCTCTCAAATATTGAATACTGTATAAAGGACAGATTATTTTAATCGCTAACAATACATAACCGGCGTTAAGTGTGCTTGTATTAAGTTAGTTAGCTAGGCTAACTAGCTCCAATTTTAGAGCAGAAGCTAGTTAGCCTAGCTTGTTAACTTGATAAAAGCACAAGCTGATACAAGCTTTCTAACTTCTACATTCAAAGAATGTAGGATATTTGTTCTTTCAGCTGATATTGAGGGAGTTGGAAGCTATTCAAATAACTAAGTATGAAATATTAACAGGAACAGTTGTGAAACGTTTGAATTAGATAATATTTGCCAAGAAGTTGCATAAAAGAAAGGCTCTCCATGTGCTGCTGATGATACAGAAATGTGGTTTACGCCCAGTTTTAACATAAAAAGTCTCTCTGCAGATGTGTTTTGTAAATAACCAAACTATATTAAACCTACATTTTCTTTAAACCTTCAGATTCAAGTGTTTCCCTGCAAATAAACTCCAGCAGGGTGGATGCATGTTGTCATGGAGGCTTGAACCCAGGTCAAGGCAGTTTACAGCACACTTTCCCCTTCTCACAATAATACAATGTCCTGCCCACCCAGAGAGTCCACACAATGAATCCACGCTGCACCTCACGTGTCAGACATGCAGCTCCAACATCAGAAATATCCCTTCATTTGTTGCACACAGACAAGCTCCACATTATGCAGAAAACGTGGAGCTGTGGAGCACTATCTGATGCATTTTTATCATGTTTTGTTATGATCCAAACCACTGACAGCAGAGAGAGAGAGAGAGAGAGAGAGAGAGCTTGAAGCAGCACTTTGAGAGGAAAAGTCCACATTATAGAGCATGAAAGTAAACATCTCATGAGTGAGGATCAGCTAAGACAACAATAGACTAAAAGAACATGCGCTGTAAACACCTCCAGCTCTAAACTCTGCTGTATTAACACACAAAAGAGGAGTCAGACACAAAGGTTGTATTTAAAAAAAAAAATCAGATTAAACTCCTGTTCCTCCTTTAAATTAAGTTTCCAGCAGCCAGATTGACAGATCAGAGTTCTGGCTTCACAACATAATTAAAACAATCAGTTAATTAATGATGAATGCAGTCGACAGGAGGTGACATAAAGGAGCTCTTACCGTGTTTTTCTTGCTGCTTTGTTGCTTTTATATTCCGTTATTTTTTCCCCCTTTCTTCTTTTCTTCTCATGATCAGTCGCGCAGTCTCACACAGACACCAAATCTCGACCTCGCTTCCATGTGCTCGCGACCAGGAGGACCACGCGCTCAGAGGGGAGAGCGCTCGGGATGCGTGACGTCACGGCGAGACGGGAAAGCCGGTCGACAAACCGGTGCAACATCAACCACCACACAGGTATGTCATACCTATATATATATATACATATATATATGACATAATATATAATGCAGAGACTGCAGTGTGTGAGGTGATGAGCTGGTTTCTATTAATATTCCCCATTGTGCATCACTTATACTATTATATTTAATGATAATAAATCACATAATTATAATATGTAAACAGACTCCAGGCATCTATTGTCTATTTGCAAGTGTAAAACTACCTGAATCACATCAGCATCGATGCTTTTTTGAATTTGAAGCTTTTAATGTTGTAAAGAAAACTAAGAACACATGTGAATCCTGTGCATGAACTTGTGTTTTTAAGCATTTCTGCTGCATATTTAAGTATTTTAAACGCATGTTTAAGGTGAATAAGGTCTCATTCTGACAATAAATTACCTCATTTGTGCACAATACTGACATGAGTGACTCCTTTAATGAAATACATCAGTAATATTTGAATATCTTCCAATAACAAGCTCCCATTTTGGTTGAAATTGAGCCATTGTTAGGTAAGAATCAGACTTTACGCTGAGCTTACCTCATCTTCTTTATGACCATGCACTGGCAGAGCATCAAAGATGGCACCTTTAAGTGATACATGATTCATTTTAACCTTCTAATGAGGAAGATTTGTGACTTTGCACCTAAACAAGATCTTTAATCCACGTCAGAATCACTTTATTTATGTAGCTCGTCCCCTCCTGTGACTCTGCAGCGAGACGTGCACGTGAACTCATAGTAACTGTGATGGAGTGAGGAGTGAAGTGAACGAGGACACAAGTTCAAGAAACATGTTTTTTATATTTCAAAAAGAATCTAGGAACATAATGGAAAAAACAAAAACAAACAAACACTGGGTCTGAACATTCAGACAAATTGAGATCCAAAAATACATTTTCTTAGGAAATATTAATTATATACAAAACATAAACATTTATATTTTAAGTTTGGGCCCCTCAACAGGATTAAGCCCTATTTTTTTGTTTAATATTTTATTAATAAAAATAAACTTTTAAATATTTCATCCACCCATAACTTCAAATTGAGGCAGTTTTAACATTGAAATCAAACAAGATTCCAAACAACTTAATCCATTTTGCATTTGCATGCAACAACAACTGTACACCCGAAGTCTTGAACTTGCATAAAAAAACAAAAACAAAAAAACAAAACAAAAACAAAAAGTCTTATGATTCAAACTTTAAGCGCGTGAGACGTGCTGCAGCTGTGACAGTCTCTGCTTTAAAAGTTCACTTTTCCTCCTCAGCTGTTCTTTGAGCGTGAGGAGTCTCTGTTCGTCTGACTGCATGCTGTAGATGCACTCTGTAGCCTTCTTCAGGATCACCACCTTGGCCGCCTTCTCGTTGTTGGCCACCTCTGGGATCTCGTCCCGCAGGGCGAAGAAGCTCAACTTGAGCTCGTTCCTCCGCTGGCGCTCCAGCACGTTATGAGTCCGTCTCTTGTCGTAGTCCTCCGTGTCAGACGTCCGGGGACTCGAACACTTGCGATTGCTGCTGATCTGTTTGAGGACCCTGCTGTGGCTACCTCCTCCTCCACCGCCGCTACCGCCGTTACTGCTGCCTCCTCCGCTTCCACCGCTCTCCAGCTTCAGCCTCTTGACAGCCGGCTGCTCGTGCCTCATGGATGGATGGGCGGCGTAATTGTGCTGGTGGGTGGAGACGTGGCACCTCTTCAGCACGAGCGGGCTCGGATGCCGGGTCTCTGACGGGCTGGGGTCGCACCGTTTCACCGCCTGCCTCTTCTCCACTGTCACAACGTCGATCTCCTCCTCTTCCTCCTGGTCCTCCTCCTCTTCTTCCTCATCATCCTCCTCCTCCTCCTCATCATCATCTCCATCTTCATCTTCAGCAACACAAAAAAAAGCAAAACATTAACACTCTGGGACACATTAGGGGGTTGCAATCCCTCTTTCAACATCAGATAATCTCACAGCAGTCTGCAGCATGACACCTCTACCTCCTGCCTGCAGATCATGGGAATCAAAGTGAAAGTGGAGACAGCCCTTGAACACTCAGCTGAGGGGAAATTCCTAATTGCACAGAGGGGTGTGACCCGCATCTTACCTGAGTCACTACAACTGCTGCTGCTGCTCCCGCTGTTAGGTGGAGTATCCAATCCCAAATCCTTACTAGGCGGCGTCGCTGCACCCTGTTTGGGCGTCTCTGCTATCGGGTACGGGAAAACCACAGATGGATCAATGCACTCCGACGCGGATGTGTTCAAATCTTGCAGGTAGCTGCTGTTTAGTCTCCATGCTCCAGCACCTCCTGCACCAGGACCGGCAGGCTCCGCGCACTCACCGGCTGCAGACTCCTTCCTCGCTGCGTGCAAGGAGGCGAGCCTCTCGGAGACAACCTTCTCCAGCTTAGCCGCGGCGGAGAAGCCGCTCCACATGCAGTCCTGGATGATGATGGACTTGAGGAAGGTTTGGGAGTAGTCTGCGTCGCAGATGATGCTCTGGTTGACCACGTCGTCGCCGAGGAACTCGGTCACCATCTCCAGCTGATCCGCCGTGGAGGGGAAGAGACTTGACAGGGACGGCCGGCGGCTCGGTGAGAGGGGAGGGGTCGGCAGGAGCTCAAATTTCTTCCAGATGTCTTCACTCGGTGCCGGAGGCTGAAGCTGCTGAGGGTAGAAATCCTCCTCCTCGTTGTCATAGTAGAAATACGGTTGCAGGGAGTCGTAGTCGTAATCGTAGTTTTTACTCGCCAAACTTGAATTCAGCGGCATGTTTGTCTCTGTAGTAGTAGTGTGGAGCTGGTTTCTGCAGGTTCAAAGCAGATGCAAGTGTAAGCAACATCACATGGTCACTCCAAAACATCCAACCCCTGCCTGCCTGTTTGCACGCCTTGCATGCACGCACTACGGCTGCAGCAGCAGGTGCTCAACTCAAGACAGTAAATTAGAGATTAAACCTTCACTACACACGTTAAAATAATAACAAAGCTCAATTTCCCGACTCTAACACACTCCCCTCCTCTTACCTTGTTGGATTTTAAACAGTCGGCGGATGAAGACCGGGTGAAATCGACCCAAAAAAGGGCGCAAAAAGAGGGCAAGGAAACTTATTCCAACACGAAAGACACATTAAATCCTTCCACGGAGGAGGTGTTGCAATGAGCGTGCATGGAGAAGAAGAGGTGTGTGTGCGCGCGAGAGAAAGAGAGGGGTGGTGCTGGTGCTGGTGCTGTTGGAGTCGTGGGAGGTGTTGGTGGTGGTGGTGGTAGGGAGGGGGGGGAGCTTAAAAAAAACAGGAGAAGGCTGCACAAGCCGGTGAGGACGAGCCGCAGTCTGTCATCAGCAGCGTGAGAATCACAGCTGAGCGCTGCGCCGGCTGCACATAAATACGCCTCAGCACGCCTCAACCCTCCGCCGCCCCCCCTCCGCCGTATCCATGCGCCGGTTTCCCGCGAAACGCTCAACCGGCGTTACAACCGTCAAAAATCACACAATTAAACCCGAAACACGCAATTTGAACAAACCACAATCAAACGCGCGCGTTTAATGTTGATTTGACGTGGTTTTAGTCACGTTTTGATCGTTTTAAGTGTGTATTTTTCTCCCCTCGGGGCTCTATTTAAGAAGAAGTGGGAGGGGTCATAGTAGAATAGAGCTCCCATTGACTGGAGACATGCAAAAAGACTAATGTAAAGTAGTAGTAGGCTGTAATTCAGATGTCATTTTACTACAACCCCGCCTTAAAACACCGCAAAACAGCCCCAACTGTCTCATGCATATTTTAGACTCATCATGTTTTAAAAAATTAGCTGCATAAAAGTTGATTAATGTACCTATTTTTACACCACAAACATGCTTTTTTTTAACGCATTAGATCCTGCAAATGATGCATGTTGTTGTGCAGCAGCTTACCTCGATATATCTGCAGGCACACAGGCTGAAAACAGGTGATTTTTTTCAACAAGCACACACACTTTAAGTGACTTTTTACCCCTGTGTTAAATGTGCACACAAGTAAGTAAGAAATGTCCTCACTTTGTATTGTAGCTCAGGGTTTTTGAGGTTGGACAGATTGGCACCAATTAACTACAGGAAGGAAGTAATTAAAGGAATCAGATGGGTACCGCAGTTGGATGGAGGTGCCCTCCTCTGCCGTGATATGTGCACGCAGGGAGGGTGAGGGTGGATTGAGCGGACTCGAGGCGCCCTCTGCTGGCCCACCAAAGGGCACCAGGGTCGGACTGCAGCCAGGTAGGTGCAGGGTCAACACAGATGGAGGTGAACTTTTAAACTCTTTAAACAAACCATCCATGAAGTGAGAGAGAGGCTGGAGGTAGATTAAAGATGTTGTCAGGACTGAGTGAGGGTGTAACACTTACACATGCGATAAAATAGGGCGTAAATGACAAAATAATGTAACGAAGCTCGCAGCCTTTTGGCAAAGTAGGCTGTGCTATTTATAATCAACACTGACAACTGTCACCTCCAGACGTTGTCTCTGGTGGCACGTGTATCAAAAGGAAATGAGCCAACCACGCCTCAGGCCACACAGGTGAACATCCACGGATTGGATATGGAGACGGTGCGAGCATACAGATACCTGAGTGTTCACCTCAACAACAAACTGGAGTTTAGTCGTCTGAGGTCCTTTGGAGCGTGCAGGACTCTGTTAAAAACTTTCTATGACTCTGTGGTGGTCCATAGTTCATATTTCTTTGAAGTCTGTC
The DNA here is from genome assembly GCA_036365135.1 of Miichthys miiuy. Lineage (NCBI taxonomy): Eukaryota > Metazoa > Chordata > Actinopteri > Sciaenidae > Miichthys > Miichthys miiuy. The sequence continues at coordinate 7,504,615 of CM071618.1, forward strand.
TTAAGACAATAAAATGCAGAATGAGGACTGTTGACTTTAGCTTTCAACACTCACACTGAAAATGTCAGTAAGTTAAAAGTTAAAACTACAGCCACTGTTTTACAGGAAGAAGGAAAACTGCAGTTTTCTACAGTTTTCTGTGCTATAATTATGATTTAAAATCCATTTATTTGGCACATTATTGCTTAACTTATGTACCCTAAAGGCTCGGCTGTAATGCCACTTGTAATAGTTTTCATAAATCTATCTTAAATTCTTTTATTTTCACTTTTCAACACTTTTCAAGATAACGTATTAAATGGAGTTATTGAGTTCAAAGTTGATGCTGGAAATGGAAGTTTTTAAGCAAAATGTTTTATTAAACATATTTTTGGGCATAAAATATGAGGTAAACTATAGATGACTCTGGGTTTATGTATAAATCTTGGTGTACTACCAATATTAAACAAAGTATGAAAACAAAAAAACACACACTTGATGTAATTTGTCTGATTTGTCTGTGCTTTTATTTGTTTATTTACACACACATGTCTATCTTAAATACAGCATCTTGATCTCAATCACACAATTAATTTACAACTAAATAAGTGATTAATTAGCAAACATATTTTTATTATGATTCAAATAAAATAAAGTGCAAACTTTAGGCTCACATTTGAACAAAACACACGACTAAAGCTGCAAGAGTTTTTTTCTGGTAAAAGTGTGAATAATCAATAAATAATAGACAGACTGGGTCCAGAATCAATAAATAAAGTGTCATATATTTTACTTACCCAAGTTTAAACTTTATACTAATGAACAATACTCTTCTTCTTTAGGATTTATAGTCATACACTCATCATTTCTTCTTTATTATGAATAAGGAGTGTCCATAAGCTCGCTGAGGGATTTGTGGTTCACTAATGCTCATGTGCACATAGGAGGGAAAAATAAATCAATAGCTGAGCGAGCAAATGGAGGCGAACAGAGAGGAGACCGGAGGGTAGGAAAGGAGAGGAGAGATAAATTTCATGAGTTTCTCTTGTTATCACTTGAAGTCCAGAGTAAGTGGAAAAGAAAAGCTGAAGTGAAATGACACCCTCTCTCCTCATTCCTTCATCCTTTCCCTCCCTTCTCTCCTTTCCTCACCGTAGGATGCCGTGTGGAGGATAGCAATCATATCCACCAGACTCATGTGTTGTGGTCATTGTGTTTATCGGCTCCGGATGTTTCTTGTGTTGCTGTGTTTTCAGAGCGTCTGGAGACACAGAGGGAAGCTTTGAGACCGGCTGGCATCGTTTCCTCCGATAAGTGGCGACTGAAGGTACTGGGAGGGTTTTGATTGTGTTTCTGTCTCACAGTTCAACTGGTTCGACCACTTTTGATTGACACAGTCTTTATACAGTAAAGTACAAAAACAAGGGCAGAGGTTTGTTTGGCAAACTATGATAAATATAGCAACAAAAGTTCTATTTACATAACATGATTATCTACAGTATATTTCACAGATTTAAGTCAGCTATAAAGGTGGATTAAAAATATTAATTTCTGACACTCATTCTGAACAGTAATGGACTAATTCAAGAAGTTCAATGCATAGCAGGTTTACTTATATAATTTAATTCAAAGTGTGTTTATATAAGACATAAAAGATCTTAAATAAGGAATAAATACTATAATAAATAGCATTTAAACAGAATAAAAGGATAAAAAGAAATTAAAATGAAATAAAATAAATAATAAACAAATAAAGTAGAACATGAAAGTGAAAAGCTGAGGAGATTTGTGGTGTCTTGTGGTCTTATTAATGTTAAATAAGAGCAGGCTGAGAGAGATGTATGATTATCAAACAAACCACTGCTCGGTACAGTATGCCAACAATCCCAGAGTAGCAGACAAAAGCACAACAAAGATATTTTCTTCATCGATTGCTCCATTATATTTTCACTTAATCAATCAATTTCTCTTTAAATTGATGGTTTTGTCTGAACATTTCCGATTGTATCAAACAGAGAAGAAGAAGAAAAGCAGCAAATTCTCACACTGGAGAAGCTGTAAATCAAGAATTTTTATTATGTTGATAGAGGCTGCTGAGCCCAGTAACACTGCCCACTTGTCCAGCTCTGATTCTGGCACGACATGTCCAAAACTTCTGTGGTACAAACACTAACACTCCCCCGGTGCTCTGAGCTCACAGTCCGGACAGCCCAGCTAGCAAACTGACTTAACATTAACTAACAGCAGCTACAGCTGGCAGCAGTTTACTCCACTGTCTATCAGGAAACTCTGTAAATCACAGAGAGTTGATGTAGAGCAGTCGGAGGACATCAGAGGGAAAACCAGAAAACATTTTCTTCATGAAATATGATCCAGTTTCACCAAAATCAGTGAAATAGTTGGTGGTTTGTGACATTACGTACTTCTCGTGGGCGATCGTACCCGGAGCACAAAGTTACAAAGTGCAGAAATAGATTACAAGTCAGTGTAGCATCAACATGATTTAAAATCAATGAAAACATACTCTATATGAATATTACATTAAATCTGATTACTTCTTCCACTTCTGCATACAGGGCGGAAATCTCTGCTGTCTCACTATAGAGTAAACTGTTGAGCGTAGGTACAAAATGACACTTTCTCACATTCAAGCAGACAGGAAAGACTCACTAAGGCACTTAAAGAGAAAGTAAAACCTCACAACAGTATTCTTACAGAAAGGAATACATCACTCTAATGAATAAAACATCCATAATTCTTATATTTAATCTGAAGATTTTGCCCTTTTTATATAATAAATGCTGTCTTTTTACTTCACTCTTTATATCCAGCGCTGATCTGCCACTGTGCACAGGGTAGACCAGCACACATCTTTTCCACTGAACATACAGTTAGAGAAAAAAAAAAACAGTTGAATGAGTCATGAGGGAGATTTTCACACAGGCACCAACTGCTGCCCTTCCTTTTGACTCAGAGGCTGCCTTTCTGAACACTCCTGTGATCTGCAGTCTCACACACATCACATATATATATATATATATGTATATACAGCGTATTCAGCATTATACCCTGCAGATACACAAGCGTGCGTTACTCTGCCACAAGTCGATGGTTTTCCTCAGTGGTTTGCATCATGTCTGTGGAAACATTTGACACACCTGCACCTTCTAACACATCGGCACACATATGTGTGTTAATCTCATACAACGAGGACACGTATATTCACATGAGGCTGAACATCAATAGATGTTGAGCTTAGCTGGTGAGAGATGGTTGCCAGTCGACAATGAAAGCGTGCCAGATCTGTCAGACTACTCAAGAGCTAATTGTGTCATTAATTATTGATACCGACAACAGACAGTTATTGACATTCAGTGCTTGTAACATCTACAGAAACTAAGCTGCAGTAACAGACTCACTGTTTTTTGTATTTTGTTCTTAAAATTCTCATGAAGTCAACATTGTTTAATCGTTTTTATCATGTATGTTTAGCGCTGTAGGTCACCAGTATCTGACCAAACAATGACAATAAATCATCTCTCAGGTATGTTCTGGTGTTCTTCATGACATTTTAGAGTTAATTAGTGCTAAACAATTAAAACTGCACTCTGTAGCATATACTAATTTTACATTAAATGAAACACTATGACGCCGCCGGAGCTGAGTGATCCCTTTTTATTACAGTCTATGAGAGACTCTGAGGGCTGCTACATTCACCTGTGTACCAAAGCACAACCTTAAACGTTTATTCAGTTATATATTCATTTACAGAGTTTTCTGATGGACATATAGCTTTAGCTACTTGCTAAAGCAGGCAACAGAACCGGGCTAAGCAGCTGGACTGGACCAGGTTCGAGCACAACCTCTGAGACCAACAGGGAATAATTTTACACTAGGTGATTTAATGATTTTCCTGATGGAAACATTGCTAAGTAGCAAACTGTTAACCGCTGCCAGCTGTTTAGCTAGCTAAACCGACTCAGCTCCGGGATGCCAGGGGCCAAGTAGGTTACTGCATTGACTGCCAGACTGGACACCACTGGTTTCAGAGGTTGTGTTCGGCCCGTATTCACTGGAAGGTAGACGCTGACATGAGCTCATAGCACTAGCTGCAAACAACACTCTGCTTTCTGTTTCATGGGGACTTTTCACGTGTGCACAAAAGTTTTCCTGCCAAGACAAATCTAGTAAAAATTAAAAGAGGGAGCCACCCCAGATAAGTACTGAATTCATTCTCCACCCTCGCTTTCTAGGAATCTGGCCAACTGCTCATTTTTATTATCAGATTTTTACAACATTTTGCTACTGCTTTTACTACATCCTTTTAAACTTTCACACTGTACAGCTGCAGCAAGTAAGACCCCATTCTTGCCCGGGTAATATTTTATAACCACCTTAAAAACCAACCTTTAACAGCAGAATGAAATAAAGAATATATGGAGCAGAGAAAATACAGAATAAATATAGACATTTAACAAATGACAGCAGAAAGAAAACATTGTTATATATTCAAACAAGTACCATGAATTAATCCAGTTACTTGCATTGCCTAAAAAGATGTATACTTCAAGCACAACACAACTACATCCACAGTCCACAGATCGACAGTTTTAGTCCCTTACATTGTGCTTGCAGACATTTCCAAGAGTTGAGGTAAAATTTTTATAGTAAACAGAAATATATATATTTTTCTTTAACCAGAAAAAACAATGTTGATATTTTATTTTTTACAGCCCTGTTTAGTGTCTGCAGGTATTCCTTTCAGCACCAGCAACCTTCACCAATAAGGTAGGGCACCCTTAATGCCTGCGAGGTAAAACCCAGGTGAAAAAACATCCCATGCTTTTCAAGACATCCCACAGTGATGTCAGAGTGTCCTGTAGTACACCTGTACATCACTGCTTCAATGTGAGAAGTTAAACCACTAGAGGGTGGCAGAAACTTTTCAAAGGGTGTTAATCTTAATGTTTACTTTTAGCACTTGATAAAAACTGAAAGTTACTCAGATGAGTGTACCGGTATTTTTATGGGCGTAGGTTTGGTTTCAGTGCGGGAGGACACAATGAAGTCATATAATAACTACCATTATTATAGAAAGCTCAAATCAAGTGTTTCACCCAGAAAACATGCAGAGGAAGTGTTGAACCAGGTGATTTTTGGGAGGTTGTTTGCAGCTTGCGGGGGTATAAATATATATTGCAGGTAATGGTGGTTGCACTGGGGCTCATGGAGCTGCTAGAAGCACCCATAGAGAGAGAACAATAAGTTGAGGGTTGAACTGGTCCTTGCAAGTGACTACCTAACGCCAGAGACCGTTTAGAAAAGGGACTAAACTCACTGAAGAGTAATTTCCTGTATGTGTCACGTGAGCCGCTTCCCTTCAGGAGACTTGAATCTATTGACTCTAATGGGAGAAGTTAACGTGAGCACAGATTATACTTCATAGCGGAGATAAAAGAGATGAATCGTTGGTCTGTTTCACCAAATATGATCTATAACAACTGAACTAAAACTTAAATAACTTTGTGAAACTGTCTCTGGTCCAACACAATCTGCTTTCATCCATCTACACATTCACAACACTCCCAAAACGAGGTTTGGAGATCCACAGAGAGGAGTCTACTAACACTTAGCAGATAGTAAGTGTGTACTGTTTCATATCATTGGCAGAGATTGTAATGTGTTATCTTCTGTTATAGAAACTCTTTGCTTATGCCACTGGCAGTTTGAAAGGAGTGCCTGCAGACACTGGTCAGGGCAGTCAAACCAATCCCAAGAAATTCAAAAGTAATTCTAGTTAACTGTTCTTATGAGTTCTAGTGGATTAGATAACCATCCTGTTCCCAAAGACACAATAACGTCTGTGTCTTTTCTTCATATATAAACAATACTCTCAACACATGATGCAACTGGCTCCTCAGTAGAACAGATTTGCTTTGTTGAGGTACAGGACTTATATAAAAAAAAAAAAGCTTAATAAAAGCTTCATATTGTCCATAGTTATCAGTTTAAAACCACTTATCAGTTCTCATACTTGAGACTGTCTGAGCACCTGTTACCACAAAGCCAGTTCAGTCCTCTAAACGCTGTGAGCACATAACACTCCCCATGGTTCACCGGTCTGTTCTGTACTCCCGACATGAAGTGGGATCATTTCTGTTGTTCCACGAGTTTGTGCTTTTCCGAGAAAACTGGGTCAGTCAGTATGTCAAGTCACTTTTGCTCAAAAAAAAAAAAATACAAAACAAAACAGACCACACCTGCAGCCTGAGAGGTGCCGGCTTTGTGAGCTTGTCTCCAACCAGAAGTCACGTAATGTGATGATTATCCATTAAAAACATTAATGGAGCAAGAAGAGAGGACACCCATCATATTCAGAGGGCCTATCCTTCTGACTTCAAGTTGTTATAGTTGTTTTATTTGTACAGATGTGATGCTCTAGATTCTGAAAACAACATAAATCACCTGGAAAAAGAAGAGGTGAGTGTTAAACTGCAAAAAGCAGGAGAAAACGCCAAGCAACGCCAATCAGGCGTTGAATCAGGTTTTTGAACTGGGGAGGGGACCAAGCTGTCAGCAAATGATTTCAACTCAATAAGTTATTTTTGTGTAATTTGCGCTTTAACAAGCGCTGAAGTAGTTACTTTTGTAATAGCCTATGGGCCAATGGTTTGCACTAAAAAAGCCACTGGAGAATTCTTATTTGAAATCATGGATAAACAACAATGAACACTGTTAAACAAAGGCCTACCTGATCAACACAAGCCACCAAAACTTCATGCCTTATGCAAAATATGTTTTATTTAAACATTTGTGTATAAACTCTGAAGTGTAAACAACAACATATTTACATAAATAAATTAAATGACAGAAGTAGTACTATTGGGAATTCCCTATAGTGTAGCCAAACAAATTTACTGTCTAAAAGCAGACTCACTGAAGGACTCAAAAACATCTCCTCCTTTCATTACCCTGAACAATCTGCCTGCCGGTTCCTCTTTAGGACCCTGGGGAGTGAGAGTCGTGCCTTATGGTTTGTTCAATGTACACTGAAAGTCGGAACTTTGCCCTCGGAACAACGTAACCCCAAAGCTGAGTGCTCCCAGCGCTTCCCAGCCTCACAAACGTACAACAAAACATGTAACCACTATTTACGCCAGTAGCAGATAGCATGAATCCTGAAGTCTGGCTGGTGAGACTTAGCCGACTTTCCCAGTTGGAGATCCGACTTCACAGTGGGGGGGGTTCTGATACAATTCTGACTTGGAGTTCGGAAATTCCGACATTCGTGCTCAACTGGAACGCACCATTAGTCGTAGCACGCAAACGCCGGGCTGCAGTGTGACTTAGTGTAACTAACGGAACATTAGTCCTCCGTTTGACCGGCGATGTTTGTCGCCTTACGTAGGGACAGTGGGGGGGTCACATCCCCCCGGTCCCTCGTGCCATCTGCGCTCATGACGTCAATGTTTCCACAAACCTAGACATGTGTGTGACTAACAGCTGTTAGTTCCCCTCTCTCTGTAGTTTAATACACGACTAACACAAAATCATGTGGGTCTGTCGACAACAACTAAGCATCAGCTGTTTTATTTGATGCTAAAACTGTTGAAGTTGGAAAATTCTGACGCAGGAGATGCGGCAAGTGGAGCTTTTGCTGCTTAAATGCAGCACATCCATTTTAGTCATGTTTTGTTACATTGCACTCATACAGACAAACCCAAGTACATGTTGATGGAAGTTTTTAAGAAAAATAAAGAATGAGTTGTTCCGTCTGTCCTTTAAAGTTAACCAGACCATTTTCATGTTTGGATTGGGTCTGAACAATTATCAATAATCTGTCAATACTTTGATTTATGACCAAATACCTGCAAAACTAAAGACATTCCCAACAACCTCAGCTGTACTTTTAATGCTAATTAGCAATGTTAGCATGCTAACATGCTACAGTAAGGTGGTGAACTTGGTAAGCATTGTACCTCCTAAGCATCACTATGTTAGCATTCTCATTGTGAGCATGTTAGCATGCTGATGATAGCATTTAGCTCAAAGCACAGCCTCAGAGAGCTGCTAACTTAGCTGTAGACCCTTACTACTCGGCTACTTTTACTACTGCGTTACTCTTACTACTCAATTAATCTTACTACTACTGACTAGTCAGCTGCTCTTACTACTCAATTAATCTTACTACTCGGCTACTCTGACTACTCAGCTACTCTTACTACTCAGCTACTCTTACTACTCGGCTACTCTGACTACTCAGCTACTCTTACTATTCACAATAGTCTTCTACTCTTACTACTCAGCTACTCTTACTAGTCTGTGACTCTTACTATTCGGTTACTCTTACTAGTCTGTTACTCTTACTATTTGGTTACTCTTATTACTCGGCCACTCTTACTAGTCTGCTACTCTTACTATTCTCACTAGTCTTCTACTTTTACTACTCAGCTACTCTTACTACTTAGCTACTCTTACTAGTCTGCGACTCTTACTATTCGGTTACTCTTACTAGTCTGCGACTCTTACTACTCGGATACTCTTACTAGTCTAGCTACTCTTACTATTTGCTACTCTTACTCTGCCTACTTCACTACGGTTACTCTTACTATTTGGTTACTCTTACTACTCGGATACTCTTACTAGTCTGCGACTCTTACTACTCAGATACTCTTTCTAGTCTGCTACTCTTACAACTCGGCTACTCTTACTAGTCTGCTACTCTTACTATTTGCTTACTCTTATTACTCAGCTACTCTTACTAGTCTGCTACAGCACACATACTTGTGTTAACATAGTCTAGATAATAGTAATGTTTTTAGGATGATACAGTAGGTGTTGGTATATATGTAAACAACCACCTGTTTTTGCAGACCTCCAGTGGTTTAACTTTTCACCTTGCTGCAGCGATGTAGAAGTGTACTCCAGGACGCCATGATATCACTGTTGGCTGGGCGTGGTCAGAGGTGAAACACTGCCGTTCAGCCTGGTGTTCAGTTACTCTAAATCAGATAGAAAACCTCTAACCACGTCCTTAATGAGATTCTGAGCAGTCAGGGGTGAAATTTTCAGACCCGTTGAGATCTCTTGCAGTGAATACTGTTTAAGTAGCCATTAGCTGCATTAAACATCAGTGGATCAGATAATAATCTGACTCATTGGAGGAGGTGTACATTAGTGGTGTGTTCAATTTGTGATATTTTATAACAGAATCTAGCATTTCTAGCAATTCTTCAGAGTGTCAGATTTCACCTGTTCTCACTGTTGAATGTTGCCTATTGCAGGAGAGATGTTGCCCTCTGCATTGTGGGACTACGACAGCTTTAATCTAATGTGTGACAAGGTACCTTATTTTACATCACAACATTATTGCACTAGTTCTAGTTTTGCACTGTGATACGAGTGAAGCAACATTTAACTTTGCATTTCACTCTGGATTTCATTTCTTGTCGAGTATTTTCAAAGTTTAGGAAACTTTAACAGCTCCCAGCGTCTAGATTTCTAATCTCTACCTGACAATATTTACAGTAGCAGACTCCCCTCTAAATGTTTGTCAGTCAAATGTGCTCAGAACATCAAGTCAAAGCACCATAAACCTGTCTTAATTCTAATAAATATTTAAAGCAAATAGGTGTTTAGACTAGTGTGATTAGAGACATCTGCTTCCTGAAACCCATAAAAAAACAGGGTTTCCCAGTCATGTAAAAACACAGTATATCCAAACCACGCAGGATAATAAATGATGCAGGAGGGTTTTAATAATCTGGGAAACTTCTAAACATGATACCAAAAATGAACATGTTCATGCCAATAGATAGTGATCTTATCAGAAGTTGGCACCCCTTACAGCAACTGCAAGAACAAACAACACTCTTATTATTGAGTTGCACGTCCATTTTTTTTTAAATACATACAGTCATACATTGACTCAGTTGGGGTTGCAACATACACAAACTGACACATTTTTACAGGGATACCTGGACAGCACTCAGTGGTTTGTTATTCAAAATCACACCCACAAAATGAGTTGTAGTACACACAATTGGAAACACACTGCCCGTAACACACTCCTTGACTTTTTACTTATTAAAAACCATCTTGTAAAAGTTGATTGTTCACTTTTAAAAGAAAACCACAAAGTCCTCTGTTATTGAGAACCTCGTGAACAGTTAGCAGTCGATGCAATGAAACAATCCTGACGTTATTAAATGAATTACATTGTAGCTTTATAGGAGGAGAAGTGTACTTGCAGGTACGGGCTCTTTGGTAAACATCTGACTTCAGTTACAGCTACCAAGTAAAGGCATGTCTGCTGGTAAAAAGCTGAGTCAACTATTAAAATCACTACAGATCCTCCCTCAGGCACCAGGTAGACGCACAAACAACTTTGTGCTTTGACTGAAGTTTGACCCATAAAAACAATCAAAATACTTTTATCTTGGATTAAAAAAATGAACTTTTACACTCACACAAAGGTTGCACAATATAATTAAAGTTACAGTTTGTGGGTGAAACAGCATTTTGTTTCTCTATTGAGCAAAGTTTGCCATTGCCAGGAAGAGTTGGTTGACCTTTCTGATTAAAGGCAAAATAAGGAGGAATTATTAATTGATTAGGATAAAATTTCATATATTGGCATGACCACTCTTCTAATGTACAAACTCACTCGATATGAGACAGATTATATAAACAAAAATAGCTGCATCAGCTCACACATGTTATCTCTGTTATTAAATAACAGCACAAAATTCCAAAAGTCCATTTCAGAGATCACTGAGTTTTTCTGGTTTTGTAATCAGTGTTCACAAACACACAAACAGAGTCTGAGTTAATGCTGCAGATCAAATATGTCTGCGATGTGTATGTGTCCTTTCTTGTTGCCATTTTCTTTCTTTTTTGTTGAATACTTATATTTTGTAGACGTGACAGATGCTCATTTTCATTTTGTTTGCCGATGATACAGCTGATACTGCAGTGTGTCAACCCTTGATAAAACCAGTGACCACTTGCAAAGTTGTCTCAACTAAAACTAGTTCTCAATGGTGAAAAAAACAAGCTTGTTTTATTTTCTAATAAAGAGTAGACCACAGAAAATCCCTTCAATGGTCACTATTGAAGGAACGGTTACCTCCTATCAATACCTGACGATTCTGATTGACTCACGTGTACAGTGATTTGTGAAAAACTGAGGCTTAAACTAAGTTTCTATTTTAGAAACAAGATATTGAATTATGGGCATCTTTTATACATGCTCCAACATTATATGTGATTCATACAGCTTACCATGCTTCCCTTTGACTCATCACTTACTGTAAAGCCTTGACTCACCCCTGTGAGCTTATGCAAGGCTCTGGTTTAGAAACTCACAGGCACACACACTGGCATATTTCCATATATAAAATGATTCTTGGGTTGCTCCCATCTTATCTGTGTTCTTGTTGCAATCGAAAGACTTTTACGTGTTGGGAAAAGGACATTTGGATACTCGTTATCCACAGACTGGAACGTATTACAGAAAGTGAAAAAACTCCATCATCTGATTTCTTTGAATGCTTTTAAATACACACTAAAAGATCTGGAGATATTGTTGGATTCACGGCTTGTGTTGCACCTTTTATTTTTGGGATGTTATGCGTTTTAATACTGTCTGTTTTGTTTTGTATCTATTTTACCTGTTCATAATCTGTGCTACTGCCTGTCTTGGAAAAGAGATGGGACCTTTTCTGATTAGATAAAGATTAAATAAATTTACAAAATATAGTTTTCCAGTATGCAAAAACAACTTATTCCCACTGTTAAATGACTTTCCTGTGTTCATTATATTTACTGTTATATATAGACATATATGTGCACGATACAAATGACCCAGCATGCAAATCAGTATACTTGAAAGGTCTATATAACAGTTTATTTTATTTTATTTTATTTTTTATTTCAAGCATATCTTAGAGCTGTTTCTATATTTCTTATTCAGGACTGTTTTCTACACCCTGTGTATTATAAGCTGCTCTGCTCTATTTTATCTTATTTGAAAAACTCAATAATAAATACACAGACAATAAAAAAGGAGGTGAAAGAACATTATTAATAGTAATGATAACAATAAATTCTGAAATTTTGTCCCTAGATGTTAGTCCTGGTCTACACTGGAGCCACTTTAAGTGATAGAGGTGATGTTTTCTCTGAAATCTGGATATTTTTGCATTATAAATGATTTAAATAAATAAAAACAGACACGTCTTGGAGCTCTTTCTTTTTTTCCCACCAGGGGTCAGTATTGACCATATATTTCCATATCAGGGTTTATCTGTTTATCCTGCATAATAATCCGAAAGGTGCAGTGTAAACAGACAACAAGAGCTTGAACCAAAGTGTTTACATGTGTAACATTAAAATGAATGATGGGTTTGGTTACTGTACACCAAAGTCCAGATAAGTTAGAGCAATATCAGGCGCAGAGAGATGAGCATGACATGCCAGAAAGTCTGTATGATTTAATGTAAACACACATTTGTGTGTGTGTGTGTGTGTGTGTGTGTGTGTGCTAAAAAAAAAAAAAACACCCAGGCTCGGTTGATGATGTCACAGCCGGGATGCCTGGCCCCACGTGCGGGCAGCAGTTGGTTCCAGCCTCGGGGAGGATCGACACCAACAACAACCGGAGACTGACGCAGTGAAAAAAACAACAACAAAAACAACAACAACAACAACAACAACCGACCAAACCGGATTGAGATCGTTTAAACTCAATCTGTGTGTGACTGTTTGCTCGCTTGAATCCGGCGCTGTTTTTCATGTCACCTTGCGTCTCCCCACCCCTTTTTTTTTTTTTCCTGATGATGATTTGGGAGGAAGATGCGCCGGTCTGAAATTTCCGTTGACCTTCGCCTCCGCTCGGCTCAGCAGCAGCAGCAGCAGCAGCAGCATCGAAGCACCGTAGACGAAGAAGAAGAAGCAGCGCTGCCGCTACAGGAGCCCGGCTCCCGGCACACTTTAACCCCTCATTCTCGGTAGAAATACAGGTGCTTTACCTCTTTATTTTTGTATTTTCAGCCGCTTGAATCTTTTACATTTTTAATCAATAAAGACCGAGGCAGATGCCCCTCGCTCTGTCATCCCGGCTTGTACTATGGTGGAGTTTCCATCTCTCAGTCCTTACTGGCCTCTCATCCGCTTTCTGGTGCCTTTGGCGATCACCAACGTTGCCATCGACCTCGGGGAACAGGTAAACGTCTCCGCCTAGCTCGTTTGCTCGCTTTGTAGCCGGCTGTTATAACATGTTAAGAGCTGTGTGTGTGTGTCTGTGTGTGTGTGTGTGTTATTTCAACCATCCCAACATCTTATTTTCACCGTCTCCCACCACCAACTGACGCCGACTGTCTGAGCCTGTTTTGTCGGCTTGTGTCGTAGCTACAGCTAGCCTAGCTGTGGAGCTGTGGAGGTGTCCATTAAATATACATTATTTAGGATGAGGAGGAAGCAGGAGGAGGACAGAGAGGGCCCTTGTTTACCCTGAGATGTTGCCACCAAATGCATTAAAGCAACTGTTATTTATTACCCAGACAATCCTCACTGTCTGTGATTTGTTTGTCTTTTGATTAATCAGTAAAAATCTGATTGAAGGCCTGTTTTTTTTTTTTTTTTTAATGTGTGTGTGTGTGTGTGTGCAGATGATGGCGACATTCATTGTCATATTTTCTTGACTCATCTGGTGTCTATATGCACAGATAGTGTGTGTGTGTGTGTGTGAGAGAGAGTTTAACAAAATAAAAGCACATAGAAGCTGTAAGGATTAAGCTTATGTAATGGCTCTGTTAGCTGGTATAAATAGCACACAGCAGTCCTGCAGAGGAAGGAATAAAAGGGGGCAGCTTGGAAGTGAAGTGAAGTGTACCATTCAATCCAGACATTATATTGATGACAAGCCTAACGTCTCATTTATTTTACTGTGTCACATGCAGGACAGTGGAGGAGGTGGTTGCCATCTGGTCAGAGATAAAGTTAGGCTAAGTCATGGTCATGTGGACTGGTCACGCTGTCTTACTAAACTCCCCTCTCTCTCTCTCTCTCTCCATGTGCTGTCTCACTCCCCTGACACCTCTCCTCCCCCCTAATAATAATGTAACATCTCTCCACAGGCTCTCAACAGGGGCATAGCCACAGTCAAAGGGGACTCGGTTGAAATGTTGGCCAGCTATGGCCTGGCCTACTCCCTGATGAAGTTCTTCACCGGACCCATGAGTGACTTCAAGAATGTGGGTTTGGTGTTCGTCAACAGCAGGAGGGACCGGAGGAAGGCCGTGTTCTGCATGGTGACGGCCGGGGCCATCGCGTTCGTCCTTCACATCTTGATAGGTGTGTGTTTAAGGGTTGTTTGTGCACACGTGATGACACGCTGTGCTTAAACCGCATCCTCAAGTTTTGGTGTTCGCGGCCAACCTAAAGTTTCATTATCTTGGCATCTTCTGACAGGAGAATCATGCTCCTCCTCCTCCTCCTCCTCTTCCTCCTCTACTCACATGTGGTTTCCTCTTTTCTTTCCTGCAGCGTACACAGATTTAGGATACTACATCATTAATAAGCTCCACCATGTGGATGAATCTGTGGGGCACAAGACACGAAAGGCTTTCCTGTACCTGGCTGCATTCCCTTTGTTGGATGCGATGGTGAGTGTGCAGACATTTTGGGCGGATTTAAACACACCTGACCGATAAATAACTGTTTTTTTAATCCTCTCTACATGCCAGTGCTCTGTGATAGTCTATTTAAAGTCTGTCTCACTTCCACTATAAAGCCTGTCATCCGGCTGTGGTTGAGCTTTTGTTTTGAGTTTTTGGCGTCTTGGCATAACATCCCTGTCTATTGTTCTTGTCTGAAGGCGTGGATTCATGCAGGGATACTTCTCAAGCACAAGTACAGCGTCATAGTAGGCTCAGCCTCAATCTCTGATGTTGTGGCCCAGGTTCGTTCACCTACATTTAAAGAGTTCAGTTTGAAAGTGTAGCTTTGGTGTTTTTTATTTATCGTCGCTGTTCTTCCTCCCCGCAGATTGTGTTTGTGGCCATTCTCCTCCACAGTAACCTAGAATGTGTGGAGCCTCTACTCATCCCAATCCTTTCCCTGTATATGGGTGCCTTGGTACGTTTCAGCATCGTCGGTCTGGGTTACTACTGTAACATTCACGACAACATCCCAGACTCCAGTGGACTCGATGTGGGGGTACGTGCTGTTTAGTTTTCTAAACCTCCACCTCCATGATGCTATCTAGTTGAACCTCCTTAACCAAAGGGACGATGGAGTTATAGAGTAATAAAATAAGTAAACATGAGTTGTTTATTGGATATGTTTTGGTCCCTGCAGGGCGATGCCACCATCAGAAAGATGCTGAGTTTCTGGTGGCCTCTGGCCCTCATCCTGGCCACTCAGCGCATCAGCCGACCCATCGTCAACCTCTTTGTGTCTCGTGACCTCAAGGGGACCTCTGACGCTACAGAGGTGGGTGTTTTCCCGTCATGTATGAATGAGAAGTTTATGAATAAAGCTACCGCACATTACCTAACAGTGACCTCAGTGTAATGACAGACTATTGCTCAATATTAAGGTGGGCTTTACAGCTATGCGAGTCCACTGGACTAATGTTTCCCTTCAAGTTATTGCAGATGAAATGCCAGATGCTAACAAACTCCCTCTGGAGCTTTCTGGCTTACAGAGACCCTAACTACTAGAGACAATACAAAGCTGTTTACCAGAATGAACTGGAAATCATTGACAACACTGGCTGCCAGTGGTTTGGGTGATTCACCACGTTCATGTGAAACTCAGGGCATGATTACACCGGGTGAAAACATTCCTACATGGGCCTACTGTTCCTGCGTTAAACCCAACACTGTCCCTCGTTGTTTGTGGACACAATAACAAGGCTCCAGTTCCCGTTATCCAATCATAAACTTGTGAAAAACCGCACACCGCTGAGGAAAGTGAGAGACACACACATGTTGCTTTCATGTCTGCTATTGTTAGACACCTGTCATTAATTTAGCCGTGCGTGCCACGTGTGGTATTTATACCATTAGAGCGGTGGCGTGCCGATGACTTATAGCTGTCGTGTCTTTGTCATTCCAGGCTGTGGCTGTCCTCACAGCCACATACCCAGTGGGTCACATGCCCTACGGTTGGTTAACCGAACTGAGAGCAGTGTACCCGGCCTTTGACAAGGTAATCCAGACTCCCCTCTGCTGCTGGTAGCAGTTTATTGTAGGTTGGTTTGTTTATGCCACTAACTTTGCTCTCTTACCAACAGAACAACCCCAGCAACAAGATGAACGCTGGCACCCCCGTCACCAAGTCACATATTAAAAAGTTTACATTCTGCTGTCTGGCTCTGTCACTCACGGTAAGATACGGGTGATGTGTTTTCACACTGTGGTAATGATATCAAAATATGGCATCAATTAGCTCAGAAACAAAGGTGTGGTTAACAGTTAACTGCGTTGTAGCAATCCTTAACTTCTGGCTGGATTTTTTTCAGTAAAGTTCATGAGGTTTAGAGCTGAAACGATTAGTCACTCCACAGATGATTACTCAGCAACAGTCCTGATAAACGATTCAGCGCTTTAGCTGGCTTTCAAATGTAGAGATTTACTGCTTTTCGCTTTGTCATCTTGTTAACGTTCAATTAAAAATCTAATATCTTTGAATTTGGCTCTGGAAACTGAGCAACATTCTTTGACTATTCTGATGTTTTCCTGGCTAAACTTTATCAAAATGTCAGAGACCTCAGGAGGTTCACTGAAATAATAAATAAATCAACCGTTTCAGGTTGTAATTTAGTCAAACATCTAGACCCACCTTGACAGATGATACAGCTAGCATGAAGTTTCAGTATTCATTTTCATAACAGGCACTCCTACACTTGCAGAGTATTTGTTTACAGCCTGAAGGTGTCTTTCATTTAGACTTCACCTCTCCTACAGTAGGTGTCAGTCGTCCTACCATGAAGCTCTACAGCCACAGATCCAAAGCAAGTCATTTCTCTCACAACAAATACTTCATGGCTTGTTTTTCTTGGCCGGAGGAGTGGTGTAAATCTATTTCCGCACATGCAGCTGATCTTAGATTCTGCACAACAGAAGACACAAAAATGTAAAAACAGATAACGAAACATGCAGAGCGAATATCCTAGTCTGTCTTCATTGTGTTTACCACCTTCTCATCCTGCTGCATGCCAGATTTGAAGATACCTTGTCGGTCAGGGTTCAGCTCCACTCACAGACTGACATAACTGGTCTTGAGTTATGTAGAAACATGTCTGACATAGTTTTTGCTTATCCTGCTACATGCAATGTTTTCCTTGAAAAATAAATCTCCAAGCCTGACTGCTTTGTCAGAAACAAGAGCACATTCGAGACAGTGAATTACGCTGATCCAGCTGTACATTAATGTTTAAAGTGATGGGGGTTCACGACTTTGTAGCAGTCTTTTTCCTGTGCCGTCCTGTCGTGGTTTCAGGTTGCACAGAGCGAGAGAGGGAGACACATTAGGGTGGAATTTGTGAAGAGGCTAAGGAGCTTTTGTGTCGCCCCCCCAAACACTCCCACCCAAGCTTTAAGAGCTTAATAAAACAGGCATTCACATAAAACATATCAGTTAACACATTCCTAAAGCCCCTCGCAGGTGAACCTCTCTATTAAGTAATGAGCGCTGCAGTCACATTATACACGAGCGTTTCTGTTTTTCAGCAAACTCTTTGGATGATCATGCCGGCAGCTCGGCAAGAACCAGTCTCTCTGATCATGTTTGGCTCCAACTCGGCGTTAATGCAGCGATGAAAAGTGAAAAGGAGCCTTTGCCCCAGTTGTGTTAACAGACCGAATAAGAAAAACAGGAAGTTTGTGGCCAAGGTTGGGTCTTTTAGGAGGAGGAGGAGGAGGAGGAGGAAGAGGAGGAGGAGAGGGGAGGAGGAAGAGAATGGCACACCAGATGTGGAGTCTCAGAGCTGTAAACATGAATGTGAGGGGTGTGTGCTCGACACAGCACAACAGGCAGCTAGGTATGGCCTGAAGCGGTGTTGAAAACACGAGCTGACAGCCCTCATGCCAGGGCTTGTCCTGATTACAGATGAAGGAAACACAAGGGAATGAAAAACAGCAGAGGACGGAGAAAGAAAAAGGAGCAGAGTAATGTTCTGTAACAAATAATTTCATCTCATGAAACACCCGACTGTGTCGAGATGTCGAGGCAGTGAGTGTGGATGTGTCAACTTGTTTAGAGAAACCACAGCTGAGTCAGGGGAGACGGCGGTTTAAGTTGAGCCACACAAATTAGTTATTATTGCCTCCATCTTGCTAAAGTAATGATAGATGGTAAGGTGATACCAAATGAAATCATCATTTACAACTAATCTGCTCCAATATTTTGGTTCAGGGATCAAAAACCCGCGAAACCGCATCAAAGGCTTTTGCGCGATTCATGATTTCCTACTTCATATGTAAATCTTCAGGAAGCATGAGATGGTGAAATGTTTATGGAGTTGCTCTGGGCGATTTTCAGCGTACTCAAAACACTCGTGGTGTGTGTCATCTTTTCTCTTATCGTATAGTATGACTCAGTGTTGGCGTAGTCAGTGTTAGTTTTTTCATGTTTGAGACGCTTTTGTCCAAACAAATGATACAATCCAAGCTAGATAAAAGAGACGCCTCGGAGAACAAGTCCTACATTCCACCGGAAACAAGTCCCACGAGGTTAGGAGATAAGTAAGAGGAGAGGATATTAGATGACTAAGTGGTCTCAGGGGAGGTCTTCAAACGATTTTAGAAGACGGAAAAGGATTTTGCTGACCGAATTGAGTTTGGTACAGGAACAGTTTGAATTGAGATTTCCCGTGTAGTGAACAAGAGTTTGGCTAGGTTGGTGTTGTACTAGTGGTCAATGTATAGGTGAGCATTGATGACATGATTTTGATACAAGGAACAGCAGGCAGCCAGAGTAGAGTAATGAAAAGTGGAGTGATGAGCTGTTTTTAGCTGTTGGAAGTTGAGATGTGCAGCCACATTTTGAACCATTTGCAGAGGCTTTACTGTCTAGAGAGATGACCAGTGCCTGGACAAGTAGTTGAGCGGCCTACTCGGTCAGATAGAACCTGATCATTCAGATGTTGTGACAGATGCATCATGCTCAATTAGTTGGTCATTCATCAGGTTTCTTGCAGTTTGCTGGTGTGAATTTGGCGGTGCTGAGCTGGAAACTGAATGGTTAACTTATGAAATCCAATGAGACGTGCTGAGGCGACTCTATTTTGGTGCAGCGAACGCAAAAATTAATTTGCTTTTGTTTGTTATGTGTCCAGCTTTGCTTTGTGGTGTTTTAGACTGCAGGAAGTGTCTATGCAGCCAGTTAGAACCTGAGATGTCCGAAGCGTCATGATCGAGTGACAGGTGCAGCATGTTCACTCAAAGTTTGTTGGTCGTCAATCAGGATGCCCAGATTTCTTGTAATTTGTTGGTGACAGCGAGGCCAAACTGAGCTAGATACTGATGACTGCTGAACAGAAGGACTGTGGGATCTCAAGAACTGAGATCTGTGCCGAGACAGCAGTGCTGTCTGGCAGGAAGAAGGGAGAGATAGAGTTGGCTATCATCAGCATAGAGAGATAATCGAATATTGAGAAGACAAGGGGACCCACAAGGAATCCTTGTTGTATCTCAGTGGAAAGGAAGTGACTCCTGGGCTCTGTGAAGTAGATAGATAATACAGATGCACAGGATGATTTGGTGGTTCAGAGATGAGACCTCATGGTTTCGGGTTTATAGTAGAGAGACCAGGCTGCAGTTTCAACTTGAGATGGATGGATCAGGCATGGTTACTGGGTAACCTCGGCCTGCTTACACATTTGTGGGGAATGTACCCAAAGGCAGTTTTCAGCTCATCAACAAAGCTGCCGGACTGTCCTGGTGGAGAGAGTCAACATCAATAAAACAGATACTGGCTGCAGCGGCTTGCATCGTATTCAAATGAGTGATGGTTTCCTTGACGGGGTTCATTTGGGTGAATTTCCATTTGTTGGAAATTAGAAAGCCTCCTCACCCAGATTGCCGAACAGTATGAGAAAAAGCAGGATTGATGATTCAGTGACGGCTAGTTTATAGATGGGACTGTCTGACAAAGACGGGGATGAAATCAGCTGAGAAAGAAGTACAAGTGAGCGAGGAAAGGCCGGTAATGGTAGTCTGGTATGTTGCCTTTGAAAACAGATGAGGTGGACTCACACAGGTAGACTTGCAGGTCTTTACACGAATGAGGTCGGAAGGTCGATGTGAAAATATGAAGTGCTAAATGCCAAATATGACACAGCTGATACTTATTTTCTGCTCACAGCTGAGACAACATGTTAGCAGTGTGGTCAGTCAGAGAGAGGAATCACAAAAACACCTTCATGGATCTCTACACCGCCCGGTGCTTGTTAGATGTATTATTTACACTCAGTTTATACTGTTTAACACGCCTTAATGTGCATATAATACAGTAATAGCTCTGAGATGCTTTAGTAATGTCGCACGTGCCTCGACAACTGCTTCTAGAAACAATAACATTGTCTGTCATGCATTCGCCCGCTCGCTCGTGATATGTGAGCTTCAAAGGCCCACATTCAATCTGAAACCCCTCTTGAGTTAATGAACTAATGAAATCTAATGAGGTGTGCCGGGGCGACTCTATTGTGGTGCAGTGGACGCAGAAATTAATTTGCTTTGTGTCGTTTTTTTTTGTGTGTGTCCAGCTTTGCTTTGTGGTGTTTTGGACTCCTCATATATCAGAGAAGATCCTGGTTGATGTCATCGGAGTGGACTATGCGTTCGCTGAGCTGTGTGTGGTCCCCCTCCGAATTTTCTCCTTTTTTCCCCTGCCAGGTAAGACACTCGTTTTTTAATTGTTTGTGTCCAGCTGGATTTTCCTTCCTGCTGTGGCTTTAACCCAGGGCGTAGCTCAGACCAGTGGGGTGATGTTTCTACTGTGTGTGTGTGTGTGTGTGTTTGCAGTGACTGTTCGGGCTCATCTGACTGGATGGCTCATGACCCTGAAAAAGACCTTTGTGCTGGCCCCCAGCTCGGTTCTCCGCATCATTGTCCTCATCACCAGTCTAGTTGTGCTGCCTTATATGGGGTAAGTCAACACTTCAGAGAACATTGTCAGGGTCACAAAGGTCAGCTCTGTTACTCATAATTCATACAGTATTGTGTGATATTCTTCTTTATTCCTGTAAAGATCAAACATCAGGATGATTTCACTCCTCATGCTTCAAAAAAAACTGTGATAATCTCAGATTAAAGGCAGCTGCAGCTGCAAACCTTCATCCAATCCTTTTTGTGTTTCAGGGTTCACGGGGCCACACTCGGGGTTGGATCCCTCCTGGCTGGTTTCATAGGGGAGTCGACAATGGTTGCCATAGCGGCGTGCTATGTTTATCGACAACAGGTGAGAGGAACACCTGGGTTGAGGTCATCGCAAACATGAGAGCGCACACCTTACTCTGTGCTTTGCTGCTTGTGCTGTCAGCAGCCATTTTGAAGCAGGTGTGCGCTTCGCTTATTGTGATCGGCCTGTTTGGTTTGAATGGGGACGCAACCAGAAACTAATCCATCGTGAATACACGCAAGAAAACAAGACATCTAAAACCTTTTTGATTAAAGACAGCTGTATATCTACACAGTGTGTTTGTCTCCATCACTGAGATTTGAGTACATTGAAAAGGACATACAAGGATCAAATCAAACCCCATATTAAACACACGTTTAACCTGAACAACTGAGCCGAGACAAATGTGATCTTGAACTAAAATCCTGAGACAGAGACGAGACCGAGGCCTTTTAAAAAGTGGTCTTGAGCTTAAGACCAAGACCGAGCTCGAGTACTACAACACTGGGCCCCCATGTTCCCTCAGATCTATCCCTTGTTTTGGGTTCGTGCAGACAAAGTTTCTCCATCTGTAAAATAAACATTTCCTTAAGCGAATATGGAAAGCAGGGCGAAGCGGTAGACTTTCCAGCTTAGTTGCAAAGCGATCTACGTGTCGTACAGCAAGCCAAAAGTCTCTGCAGAGCATCCAGAGATGATCAGGTCATGGCTGGGTTGACTGTAACTGAGATTTGTATTTAAGTGACAGAAAGGACAAACAGTTGAGCTTTTACAGTCGTCTACTTAGCATACAATCAGTCTGTGTCTCGCTGATTGTCTGGAAAATTAGTTTTTCTGAAAGGGCAATCAGTTTTTCAAGTCCTGGTAATCAGAAAAATGACTGGCAGCGACCTGTTCAAGCATCTATCATCTCCTTTATTAGATATTTTATCCAGAATATTACAGGGTCATATTAAAGAACAGCAAGTTATCTTTGAAAATAAAGCTTGCTTGCCTGGTTGACAACAGCTTCCAGCTTGCTTGACTTTGTCCAGAGTTTCTTATTTTTAAACAAATAAGATATAAAATGTTAATTAGTGAGACAGACTTGTTGAGTTGTAGCTTTATACTGAACAGATGGACACCTCATAGATCTGGTAATCTAATTTAAAGCAGTTATTTATCTTTAGTGGCTCATCTTTTTATGGTCTGAAAAGTTTCTTTCTTCCTTCTGCCTGAGTTTGGGTTCATCCGTCTCCATCCGTTGATTAATTTCCCATATTATTCTGTTCTCGCAGCCAAATCTTTTGAATATTCCAGCTTGTAATGAGGTACTTATTAGCCGGAAACTTAACCTAATGAGGTTATCAGGCTCAGGAGGTTCTGCGTAAGTATCTTCACGTGCGGGCTGGATTACTCACACACAGTTGTTATACTGTGTTCTTCCATTTCGCAGCTTATCAGATATTAGATTAGCACAATAACGGTCTCAGCTGCAGTTTTTGGCAGCGCCGGTCAGCACTTGAAAATTAAGACTGTGCCGGCCACAATAAAAATAGACACAAAGACACAGTGTGTCTGGGACAGTATCATTACAAATAAAATCACATTATGATCACCTGACTGACGTGGTGTAGGTCCTTTTCTGTCAGAACCAGCTTTGAACTTTTTTTCAGCAATTTGAGTTACAGTAGCTCGTCTGTTGGATCAGACCACACGGGCCTGAGCCATGAGCCTTGGCCAGACTTGACTCCTTTTCCTTCCTTGATCACTTTTGATGCTGCAGACTGGAGCACTCCGCAAGAGCTGCAGCTTTGGAGATGCTCTGATCCGGTCGTCTAGCCGCTTTTCCTGCTTCTAACATCAACTTTGAGCACAAAACTTCACTTACTGCCTGATGTATCCCACCTACTGACAGGTCCCATGATTATCGGTGGTAGTCATAATGTTATGGCTGATCAGTGTAATTTTTAAACTGATTGTGGTCCAACACCACGGGAGCTTTAATGTTTTTATTAAGATAGAAATGAAGGGAACATTGAGCAGAGGTTTCTAAACTATATTCAGTATTTAAAATAGAAAAAAAAGAACTTCAGTTTGTGGGTTCATGTTCATTTTAAAGTTCCTGGTGCAACTTTTAACGGTTATGTCACTGATTTTCAAACTGCGTTACAAGTTGTGATTAAATAAATGAATTTAAAAACATTTCCTACAGTCAATACTTCAATAATTAAATTAAAATACTGTGAGAAACTGTTATATTTTGTTTCATATCCTGCTCCTGTGTGAACTGTAGGGTTGGCTTACTGTATTTTAACACGTTATACTGGTGGTATTTGGACAGAAACATCCAGTTTGTGTGGTTTCATTTCTTTCTTGTCTGTCGTCCCTGCAGAAAAACAACGAGATGTCCAATGAGCTGGTGGTGGAGGGCGAGGACTCGGCCCCGATGAGCGAGGTGTGCTCCAGGACTCAGATGGACGCCATCGAGGAGCTCCAGGAGGAAGAGGAGGAACAGGAGTGATAGCCGATCTCTACGTGGAAACTTTGCTGAAGAGGAGACCGCCGAGTGTTACAGTGCTGGAGAGGAGAGCGAGGACCTTGGTATGGGTTTGGTTTCAGAGGTCCTGACAGACTAAACTTTGAATTATGAGTGACGAGGTCACGTCGACCCACACGCACCATTAAAACGCACACTGTAAAGAAAGCCATGCACCTCCAAGTGTTCATTCATCAGTGTAAATACCTTCGTCTTCCGACCTTTTTTCGACCATTCTCATAGTTCTGCATCATCTCTGCATCAGCGGGTGTATTAACCACTTTCATGTGTCTACTGGTAAACAAGGGAAAAATGACACGGGAGAACTTTTTCCTCCTCCGCAGCAGCAAGAATGAAACATCTGTCGAGTGATAGTGGAGTTGCCAAAATACAGAGTTCATTACTTTTATGTTTTTATCAAGGTTAAGCAGCAAGGCCTTGCTTGAATTCAAATATAGACATGTTGTGGGACTTGTTGGGTTGTGCAATCGTATTTTACATACAAACGGTGTACAGATTATTGTTGTTTTATATAGGTAATGCAATGTGTATATTTAATTGCCCAGAGGGGTCAGGAATCTCTCGTTATATCATTGCGTGTGTTACAGAATACAGTTATGATTGTTCACTTTCATACAGTCTGGGAGTCCATCTACTTTTGTTTTGCCAAGCGTTTTCCTGGTAGTATTCAGACTGTCGTATGTACTGTATATACTGTATAGGCATTCTTATTTGGCAAATAAATTGCTTTATTATTAACCCTCCTGTTTTGTTTCGTTGACATCGACTTCGCTGCTGTTTAAAGGTGCAGTGTGTCGGATTCAGTGGTGAACTGAACGTCGCTTGCCGTGAAAAACAAAGTCTCCAACCTAGAGCCAACGTTTGGTTTGTAGAAACCAAGCGGCAACCTCCGTGGCTATGAAAAGTGCCAAAAACTGCAGTTCCTCAAATGTCCACTTGAGGCTGGCTACAGAACGAGTCAGTCTCCATAAGTCCCCATGTTAAAATGTCCAACTTCACAGCAGAAATAAACATGTTTACAGCCTGGTACAAAAAACAGTTGTGGTCTCTATAGCTAATTTCCACGTTCATGACAACTGTACTGAGTCTGAATTTTTATATAACTCACCTGTTCAAATTATATTAAGGCTTAAAGTTATGCAGAATTAACAGCATAGCGGCTTTGACAGGTGGCTGCTGTTACAGATGGCGTGTTTGAGCAACCATGCGTCATTCAGCCCGCCTCAGGTCTGCTGATGATGCACATCTTTGCCAATTGTTAGATTAGCCGGGAGGCGGAAGAGGCAGCCAGTTCAAAACGACTCGGTGACATCACGGACACGCTGTTCATATTTGTACGGTCTACGGTAGAAACATGGCGGACTCGCTACACTGGCTTTGTGTGAGACGTAAAGGTCTCATTCTAAGGTGATAAAAACATGATTCTTATTTTCAGGTTAATATGCACAAATGAAAACAGGTTTTCCCATTACATTCCATTTCTGCTGATAGATGGAGGAAGTAGTCTGGAAAGGGAAGGAGGTGAAGGGGTTAATGTTAGGGTGGTGGAGTTTGAATTTAGAGTTCAGGTTAGGAAGAAAGTTACTGGGTGTAGGCGGGTTAAGGTTAGTGTTAGAGGAGGTGATAGCAGGAGTAGACAAGGTAAGGTTGGAGTTAGGAGAGTTAGAGTTTGGACCTTTAAGTCTCTTTGGCACAAACCAGTTCTGCACATTTGATACTGAAATGACCATAAGTTTTCACGTTTTTGATCATATTTGGTCATACTGGCTATGCATGGCCACCTTTCTTTATGTAAGTGATGGGAAGTGCTGCTAAACAAAACAAACAACAAAATAAAAATAAAAAAGTCCACAGCAGTCAGATATCGAGCGTAGGAAAACACATTGTATTCAACCATGTTTTACAGACTTGAGTCTATGAGACCCCAAACAGACGTCATGTGTCATTTTCTGTAGCTTACTTCTGAAACTTCATTAAAACTGACTGAAAGTCATTAAATTAGGAAATGTCGAAATCAAAAAAACAAACAAACAAAAAAAAACTTTTACAAAAATTGTACTTTTATCTAAACGCCATCCAAAAATCTGACAGTGCAAGAACATTCCTGCGAATGGCGTAAGCAACGTTTCACTGTTAACGCGTCGTCTTCACTGAGAGAGACGGCCTCTTCATCACGACTAACCAACATTCATTCTTATTGTGCATTATTTCTAAGGCAACATGGAGGAACCAAGCGAGCGTTCGCTACTCAATCCAGCGGCTGGTGGTTGGCACTGTTGCCAGCATTTGCAGCAACATTGGCACGTTTTTTTTTTGTTTGTTTTATCTCCCTTCTCAGGACAGCTTGGTTAAAGGCAACATGTTACACATTGAGTCTGACACACACATACAGAGTTGCAAACACACACACGCACACACACACGAACACACAAATCCTCTGACACAAAGGCTGCGATTAATCTTCCTCCGATCGTCGTCTGGTGTGAGCTGTTGTTAAACCTGATAAATCATCAAACCCTTATCATCGATGAGTCGTTATTAATTTAAACATAATGAAAACTAATAAATTAAACACACAAATCAAAGTGCCCAAATTCCAGTGTAAACACCAACCAGTTGTGGCGCTGTTGGCAGCTCCGTTGTTTTGTTTGTTTTTCAGGATTTTTACAGAGAAAAGTGTAAAACTTGAAAAATTTGCCCTCCCACCCCGACCTGAAAGTCAAAATGACACCCTGCAAACTTTTTTTTTGGACCCAACTGAGATGATCTCTCCCCGATATCAGATGCACATATAGAAAACTCTGTATACAGTACAGTGTGTACAAACGTGTGTAAACCACGTCTTGCACAGGGTCTCAAATCAGCATATATTTTTTTAAAGGAACAGATGTTTTTGAGTTAATACTTTGCTTTCCTGCTGCGAGTTAGACGTGAAGATTGACACCACTCGAATGTCCGTACGCCACATATGAAGCTAAGCAGCTGGTTAGCTTAGCTTAGCTTAGCACAAAGGCTAGAGGGAAACAGCTAGCCTGGCCCTCTCCGGTGAGGGTGTGTCTCTTTTTCTGAACATAAACGCTGTGAAACATTCAGGAAATCACTTTTTATTTAGTTGATTAACCGACTTTATCGATGCCGGCGCTCCCTCGCTCTCATTCAACCATCAGACACAAACCAAATTAAACTTCTTTGTGTCACTGTTTTGCAGCGTAAATTGCGAGTCAGACTCAGATTTCCATGAATTCACCTGGATAGTCTCAGTTTCAGAGACATTTCAGGCTGAATGTGGCGGTTTGACCGATCTAATCGTCATGTTTCTCCCAAAAATTGGATCTGGCTTAGCTTCTTCGCTGCAGGTTGCAGCCAAGACGCACTACCCCGACTCAAATAAATAGAAAAACCTGAGTTTTCGCCGTAGCGCTGGATCCTGTCTGAATGCGACCTAAAACTCACCAATTATCTTGTGTGTTTAACTTCACGTCATTTCTACACAAACAAATGCTGCTAGTTGGATTTTATTACCTTAAGACAGAGCCTGAGCTCTTTCCTTGTGCTAAGCTAAGCTAACCAAACCAGCCTGTAGGAGCCAAAATGTGTTTATAGCTTGTGTTATTTGTTTAGATCACACACGTTCTCTGGATCACTATCATTTCCTGTAATTGGCACCTTATTTTACCTGTTCACTTGGTGGTCAGGATTCAGACAAAGAGGGTGAGTTAGGCTCAAATATTTTTTGCTGACCGCCTCGTCTAGTTTCGTCTCCTTATGTTGTTTGTTATTCTTTTAATAAACACAATAAAACACAACGTGACTGGATGTTTGATTTAAACGAGCCACAGTGAGAGCTTAGTGGCCTTTTTTTAACTGAAAGTGGTCGCTACACTCGCTGCTCGCTGTAGCTTCATATTTACACGAGTGGCACCGATCTTCTCGTCTAACTCACGGCAAGAAAGCGTCTCCCAAAACGTCAAACTATTCCTTTAGTTGGCGTAAATCTGTTCATCTTGATCAACCTGAGGAGTGCTTTGTTTGTATGGCAGGAGACTTCTCTGCAGTGGCGATCAGCTCGAGCTCAGCTCCTTCTGTTCTGCAGCTTCTACGACTGGCACATTGTAGTGGCGGTCATCCTCCGTGACGAGGCACACGGACGGCCAGTCGTCCTTATGGTCGTCTGGGTAGTAGGTGACAAACTCCTCCGTGTCAGCCTTGTACAGTCTGTAAACTTGAATGGTGCACTGCAAGGCGTAGCCCAGCAAGAACATCTCCACCTGCACGAAAGGCAGAAAAAAAACAAAACGGGGGATAATTACACAGTTACGTCTCAAAAACAGAACAATCAGCTGCTCGGGCACATGATATTTATGGGTGGGGTTTCTCTATGGAACACCGTGCAAGTGAAAGCTTCAATTAAAGGATTGAAAATAACAATTAAATCACTCGGCACCTTCTCGAAACCTCCCCACCCTCCGGGCTGATGATGCAAAGACATCACAGCTCGAAAACAGAGAAAACACAAGCGCGGACATGTCGCACTGTTCGGGTTTCAGATAGGAATGCTAACACGCCCAAATCTCACGACATAAGTCTTTTTGTACGCAGCCAAGAGTGACAAATGTTTATTCAGCAGAAATTTACTGCTGGATTCAAAAGGTCAACAAACTCCCAGCAGTGTTGTTTACCGTAAAAACGTTCATGTAAATACTCCCAAAGCTGCTAGGAAACTACTGTATGTACCCCAGCACGCCTGCATTTCTGTCACATAATGAACTACTCCCGGGAGAAAACTGTTCCAATCACATCATCATATTCTCGTGTTTGTTTCATTTGTTTGGATTGAAACAACACAAAAGAAAGCAGAGACAAAAATCCAAGATATTCCACACAAAACCTCAAAAATGGACTTGGCACTCTCAGCTTAATATCTGGTGGCACACCCTCTGGGAGAAAGTAACTCTTTCCAATCATTCGCTTTCTGGAAACATCAAAGAGTTTCTCATGGCACATTCAGACAGACGCTGCAGAGTGGTGTGTGTCTATTTGTGGTGAAACAATCTGGAAATAACTTTTTAATTCGCTGATTAACCGGCTTTATTGCTCGCTCACTCTCATTCACTGTCTACGTCTCTCTCTCTCAAACCAAATTAAACTTCTTCGTGCCACTATTTTGCAGCGTAACTTGTGAGTCAGACTCAGATTTAGAAGCTGGGTACATGAAATAAACAAAGACAGGTAGAGTATCAGAGTTTGGATTTCAGGCTGACTGTGGAGGGCGTGATTGGTGGTGGCAGCGTGTTTTTCCAAAGTTGGATCCGGTTCAACTTCTCCTCTGGAGGTCACCACAACGCCTTCTGTCTGAATGTACCCTTTGTCTCATTTGAAGAAGTATTTTGGCTTCCCCAATCTGGCTTTTTTATGTTTTTATGGCAGCAGCAGGGTCTTCCTGAGTCCTCTAACGTAGCGTTCCTTTTCATTCATATGGCGACAGATAGTGCAAGATAAGCTACGGCGCCGTGGGTTGTAAACTTCTTCACAGTGGACACAGGAACATTCAGATCTTTGGAGAAGGAACTTGTAGCCTTGAGATTGTCCATGCTTTTATGTGACAGAAATGTAGGCGTGCCCATATATATGGCCATGACTGTAGCCAGTAAAACGTTCAGTATGTCAACAAATAAAAAAAGAAGTCCTCGGTTTAGCTTACCTGCTCCAGCCCGGCGCTGAGGCCCACGTGGCTGAGGTGGTTGGAGAGGAAGG
The DNA here is from genome assembly GCA_036365135.1 of Miichthys miiuy. Lineage (NCBI taxonomy): Eukaryota > Metazoa > Chordata > Actinopteri > Sciaenidae > Miichthys > Miichthys miiuy. The sequence goes on from CM071618.1 coordinate 7,534,295, forward strand.
AGCGCGGGCAGTCGGATGAATCGCGAGCAAACAGCAACCAGCAGAAGAGCGGGACGTCTCCGCCGGCCTGCATGCAGCCGTGCAGCTCCACCGCTCTGCCCAGCATCAGCAGCTTGAGCGCCTCCAGCAGCCCCAGCTCGTCTTCTCCTCCCTGAAACACTTGCTCGCACTGCTGCTGCCGCTCGGCCGCCGAGGAGCAGTCCACCGCCGCCTGCCACTGCGAACAAATCAATGAAACAGATCAGTGGCTGGTTATATTTACAAATATGAGGATTCGCTGCAGTTTTGTGTTTACGTTCACTATGAACTGTTATTGACGGACAAAAAAAAGACATCGTGACAAGAATTTTTCATTATTTTTGACATTTTCTCATCAAAATCTTTAATCACTTGATGAAAATTGATTGCTGAGCAACAAAAGATTAGAAGTAGCTGCAGCCACAAGGTCATTTGAATCAAGTTTCTCCTGAAAGCACGGATGTTTAGAAACTATTTTCAAAGTTATTTTTCAAGCAAAGAAGCCAAAAGTTACCTAGATCTGTCTTCTCAATTATGCCTCGTCTCTTCTTTGTCTTACGTGTGCTGTTGGTTGCACAAAACAAGCAATTTTGAAGCAGTCATCAAAACCAACCAATTAATCGATCGATGAAGCAAATAATCAGCACATCAATAGACGACAATCGGCTTTAAATTCTGAGATACCCTGTGAGCAGAGTTGGCACTTTGGCCTGATGGGTCAGAGATCACCACGAACAAGCCTCCGACTCTGTGTTTAGTCGTCTGTTTAGTCGCCTAATTTTGATTTAGTATTAGAGTATTTTTCTGATCCACCTTGTAGATTGAGAGCCGCTGTAACAAGTGAATTTTCCTGGTGTGGGATCAATAAAGTCTATCTTATCTTCCCATCCATCCATCCATCCATCCGGGGTCCGGTCATGCTGGCAGCAGGTTGAGCAGGGCATTCTAGATGCTTCTCTACCCGGCAACTCATTCCAGCTCCTCCTGGGCTGGGACCCTGAGGCTAGATGGGCTTTATAGTCCCTCCAGCAGGTTCTGGGTCTGCCCGGCTCATAGTCTCCGCGATCTCATTCTTTTGGTCGCTACCCAAAGCTCAGTTAGTTAGGTGAGGGTCGGGAGTGTAAAATCGAGAGCTTTGCGTTCCAACTCAGCTCCCTCTTCCCCACGACGGTCCGGTACAACGTCTGCAACACCGCACCGACCCGCCGGTCCATCTCACGTTCCATTTTTTCCCTCGTGGACAAAAACCTGAGCTACTTGAACTCCTTTGCTTGGGGCAGCAACTCGCTCAAGGTCTATCTTATCTTGTATCATACCCTGACCAGCAATGAATGACATACGTTCAGTTATTTGCTTACTGAGATGCAATTTGACGTCTGTCCACCTCTCCACTCAAACATTGCCGTTATTCAACAGCAAATGTCAAAAAATAACACGATGATTATTTGTTAAAATCGACAAAGACATTATTTTTAATCTGTCTTCAGTCTTTTTCAGTTCTTTAGAAGCAGTGGAGACATAAACCTGATGATATTTACTACAAAAAAGCTCCACCAAACTGGTATTTACTTTTCCTAAGGGCCATTGTAAGGTGTTTCCTTCCATTCCCTGCACACACACACACATTAGCGCGCACAAAACATCATATTTGTGGAGCCAGCGCCGACCAGAATAACAACACAGTCTATTCTGGGCGTAACTGTATAGAATCCATAATGTCGGGCACAAAACCAGCACACAGCTCGCTCTCGTTAAGCAAAAAAAAAAAAAAAAAGGTCTGAAAAAAAAACGTGTGTGCAGTAAACACCAGAGTTTCTCATAATCTACCAGCAGCAGTCGCTGACCGTAAAGTCTGACTGGAGCCTCGTTCTGTTAGAGTAAAGAGGCTCTGCGGTTTTAATAGATTTCTTTGAGGCTGAGGGTCCGTCTAACCCTGCAAATCCTTTAGAGCGTAACTAGGCTGTGTGTTAATGAAAAAAAACCCAAGAGACACAGAGCAGTGCAGCGTTCAGAGGACTACCTCCCTTTAACATATGGTAGCAATCACATCTAAAAGCTCAGAGGATGAATATCAATACTTTCAGTGTCCACGGATGGCATAAAAATAGTGCTGTGGTTTACTCGCTCTGTGTCTTTAAAATACTTTCTCACATGTTTCCGAGCAGATCTGCAGCCACTACCTTATTTCGGAGGAGCTCCATGTAGCCTTTAAGCTGCAGAGCGGCATCTCCTGTCCCATCTCCCTGCAGGCAATCTCCAGGAAATGTCCAATGACTTATCAGACCTTCCTGGGCCTCAAGTTGCTTCGGCAGCTGTAAACACAAAAGAATCGGGAGATATCAAGACATAGACGTTTGAACAGTTAGTCATTCTACTGGAATGTGTTTTGTTTTATTTTTTCTGTCTCTCTAATGACCACATGTAATTAACCGTTACTAAAAACCCCTCCTCCAAAAGAGCAATCATCGAATCACGGCAGGTTTTGACGAGCTAACGTTGAAGGGTTCAAAGAGTTCAGAAGTTCTTTTGTTGGGTTTCCAAAACCAAAACCAAAACAGCAAACGTCTAAAGAATTGTTAACATGCTCCAACCACTGACAGCATAAAGAATGGACGGCGTATGTGTGATGTCGCCCGCAGGTTTCTGAAGAGCTTTGAAGCTTAGATTGTGGTGAGTGGTCGCTAGTCCTCTGCCTCTTCCACCTCCCGGCTAATCTGAAAATCGGCAAAGACGTGGATCATCAGCGGACCTGAGGTGGGCTGAATGACGCCTGGGTGCACAAACGCGCCATCTGTAATGGCACCTACCTGTCAATCAAAGCATCCACGCTGTTAATTATTCATAACTTTAAGCCTTAATATAATTTGAACAGGTGAGTTTTATAAAAATTCACCCTCAGTACAGTTGTCATGAACGGGGAAATTAGCTATAGAGACCAAAACTGTTTTTGTACCAGGCTGTAAACATGTTTATTTCTGCTGTGAAGTTTGATATTTTAACATGGGGACTTATGGAGAATGACTCGTTCTGTAGCCAGCCTCAAGTAGACGTTTGAGGAACTGCAGTTTTTGACACTTCTGCACTCAGAGGGTGAATTTTTATTGAACTCACCTGTTCAAATTATATTAAGGCTTAAAGTTATGCATCATTAACAGTGTGGTTGCTGTTACAGACGGCTTGTTTGAGCAACCAGGCTTCATTCAGCCCTGATCTTTAGATGGGAGGTGGCAGAGGCAGGACCAAGATGGTGACGACCAGAGCTACCTCACTTTGAGCTTCACAACGGCTCTTTAGAAACCTGTGGGTGACGTCCATATTTATACTGTCTATGCTAAGAAGGTGTGCCTGAAATATCTGCTGTTTCTTCATTCCCAGACCATCAACTGGTAGCAGTGCTGCCTTTATGCTCTGGATATGTAGTAACTAAGGGGCTTAGCCAACAGTAAAGCGATAACACCTCATTAAGCGAGCATTTACCATAGTAATGTCCTCCTCCTGCAGCCATACGGGCAGCCGGGTGCTGTGCGAGAGCACCTGGAACAGCGTTGCTCTGAGGGCACAGTAGTTGTCCCCCCTCACTCTCCTCAAGCTGCCAAACCTCTGGGACATCTCTTTATAACCCTACAGCAGCACACAGGGACAACACAGGAAGTCTTTTAGCCATTACCATGAAGAAAAAAAACAGAAAAACACACAGCAACAACTGGCTTTAATCTGAAGCACTTCTTCCCAGGAGCTACAGGCACACCGACCTTTCTAATGAGAGCACTTTTGGCAGTATTTCCTTTCCACTCTCTCTCGCTGTAAGACAGAATATCCATCGCCGGGGCCAAACTGCATCTGTCCTCCACCTTTAAAACTGAGTAAGAGAGAGGCGAGTAAGAGGAAAGGATGCACCAAAACAAAAGGACTATTGTCTGTCGTTTACATGACAAAACAAAAGTAGTGCTGTTTCAAATCTCTGATGTAATCTCACGACATCGATGTGTGATTCGGATGTACTGACGTGAGGTTTCCAACACAGACGGCGGTCCTGCTTTGTTTTCCTGTGATGCTGACAGCTCCTCGGCTCCTCTGTACAAATCTTCTTCACTAAAAAGGAGAAAAAAAGGCCATGATTCATATTTTTCTTAAATTACTCTGTCTACTGTACCCAAACCTGATGTACAGTACCAGTCAAAAGCTTTGACACACCTTCTCATCGAGTGGTAAAAACTATGAAGAAACACACATGGAACTGTGTAGTAAACAAAAAAGTGTTTTATATTTTAGATTCTTCAAAGTGGTCACCCTTTTCTTTGACCTTTGCACACTCTTGATATTCAGCTTCATGAGGTCGTCACCTGGAATGGTTTGATTACCACGTGTGCCTTCGCAAAAAGGTAATTTAGTGGATTTTCTTGCCTTCTTAATGTGTTTGAGATCATCAGTTATGCACGTCGAAGTGTCCTTGACCAAGATACTGAAGACTAGAAAGGAGCTATATAAGTAGAGTCCATCTACCATTGTTCAGAGGTTATGTTGGCGTACAGTAAATAGAGCAATTCATATTAATAGAATAATTCATATTAAGGCAAGAACCACTCAACTAATTAAAGAGAATCAACAGTCCATCATTACTTTAAGACTTGAAGGTCACTCAATCCAGAAAATATCAAGACTTTGAATGTATCATCAAGTGCAGTCCCAATAAAACCATCAAACGCTGTGATGAGACTGGTTCTTCCCCAGGAAAGGAAGATCGAGTGTTGCCGCTGCTGCAGAGGAGGAGTTCTTAACAACAGCTCAGATAGGAGCCCACATAAACGCTTAACCGGGTTCAAGTTGCAGAAACGTCTCAACGTCAACTGTTTGAAAGGAGACTGAGTGAATCACGACTGAGAAGGACCAAGAAGAAGAAGGTGAACGGATGATATCTACATGTGTGATGATGTGGTAGTGCTTGTGCTGGTGACGCTACTGACAAGTTATTCCAAATCCAAGCCAAACCTAACCACCGGTGATCGAATGATGATGAACTAAAATATAAAAACATATCATCTTCTTTAGTTTACCACATAATATGTGTTTTGATGTCTTCAGTGTTAATCTACGACGTGGAAAGTCACAAAAATAAACAAAAATGGCGAGTCCAAAACTTTTATCTGGTGCTTTATCTTATTCCTCACAAAAACACATCACCGAGCCACACGATTCAGCGGCTGACATGTTCCTTCATTAGCATGAACACACTCACTGTGGTTTATTTTGAGTCAATCCCACATACACCGTCCTGCTGTTGTAAATACTCACCAAGCACCAGACTGGCATTAATCCACAGCTGAAAATAGTCCCCAAAGAATGTGCTATTTACTCTTAGTTTGAGTAACGTTCGCTAAAAAAAAAAAAAAAAACATAGTGCCCGACTATTTTAAGAAACCAGATGAGAACGCATGTTTGTAACCCGTATTTAAAAAGTTAGGTATTCAGTAGGAATGATGGGTTTGGGGCGGAGTGCCACAGACATTGTTGTTTTTGTTGACAACGAAAAATATATACAGAATAACACCAACCTTTGTCCTTTAGAGTCACAATAAACTGAAGGTTTTGTTGGCTAATCCTCCAAATCAAGCCAAAATAGCCACATAATTAGTATTTTCTCATGTTTTCGTACCAAAATCTCATTTCGCTTTCCCGAGGGAACTGTGTATTCTTAGTGGTTACGTTGTGGTAATCGCAGATGCCCTTTTTTAAAAACAATATCCCCGAGGATGATGTGTAAGATATTTCAAAACTGAAACACATGGCACACTGTTTTAACCAGCTCCTTCCTGTGTTGTAACTCGCAGCTTTCAACGGGTAAAAAGCCCAAAGCGAGTGATCATTACAAACCTGTTCCCGAGGCCGTCTTCAGCCGAGTCTTCCTTCTTTGTCAGAGATATCTCATCAGCCTCAACACTGGTGGATGAGCTCCCCGGCAGCTGCTCCTCTTTCCCAGCTACCTCCTGAATCTCAGCGTCTTTCTCAGCCTCTTTGGGAGTCTCGACCTCTTTGGGAGCGATCTCCACCTCCTGCTTCGTCTCGTTGTTCTCATCTTCATCTTTGTCCTGTCCTTTTTGCATCGTTTCCTCCCTGATAACCCGTTTGATGTTCTCCGAGGAGGTGACCTCCTTTGAGCTCGGAGTTGCACACTCAAGATCTGGCTTTGCATCCTGATCGGGCTTTGAGCTGGAGAGAGAAGACAACAAAACAAGAAAACATTGTTTAACACAACAGTTGGTGACCTATGGAGTCACACAGACGTTATACTGAAGGTAGTACATGTCAGTTCATCTCGTGAGGTCTTAAACAATCTATTTCTTTAACGAAAAAGTAATTCTGTCCACACTCTGAACATTAGTCACATACAATATATCCAGTCGGTCTTGTTGGTTTGCTTTGTAACCATTTACAGCTTCCTTGCTGGCTGCAAGTATCTTTAATAAATATTTGTTTACAGCAATAAATGAGCTGCACCATTGCCGAAGAGAATAAATCTTTGTTGCTCTTCTTACTTTACTATAAATCAAAAGTTTACCGTGTATGTCTCTGACTGATATTTTAACTAGAAGTGCCACTTAAATGGCCTTTTATGTCATGAAATGTTTATTTAGTTGTGCAAATATTGCAGAGAACATTCATAAAAAAACAGTCATTTTGCAATCACAACAAGCTGTGGTGTCGATATGCCCCCTTGTGGTCAAAGTGACGCTATCAAAAACAAAAACAAAAAAAAACACACACACACACACAAGTTCACAGTTCGTGTAAACAAGTGCCTTGTTTTGATGTGCAAACTCTGAACCCGCTGACCTCTCGCTCATGTGTGCCAGAGCTGTGGTCTCTGGCTCGTCCACACAGTTGGCGGAGTCTCGTTCCTCAGCGCTGTGGTTGAGTCCTGTGGGCTCCGATCCAGGAGAAGACTCTGAGACATCATGGCTTCTCGTGACTTCAGGAGAGGCCTCTTTGCACACTGGAGGACTCCCGTTGTCTGAATCGTCGGTCGCAGCACTAGACAAAGAGACGACAGAGCAGAGATATTAACGTATGTACAGAGCACTGATTGTACCGTATATATTTCTGTAATATCACTGCGTTCATGTATGTTTACAGCAGTAATCAGAGTATTTAATACCTGACAATCAGTTCTGCTCATTGATTTTACAACACTGCCCTCAACGACCTGATAAACCACAGATATAAAAGGGATAATGATTAAACAGATGGTGACCTTAGTACAGCGAACTGCCTCATATAGTTCAATAAAAATACTGTAAATACAATAACAGCCCGGCTCTGGGGACAGTGGTCATCTGTCAAACGGTGATGCAGGTATCGTAAGGTGAGCTCAGGGAGGGACAGAAACCTCTCGTAGAGCAGAAGCACAAAAGCTTGCTTCATGTTGATTTTCGGTATGAATACAGTGAAAAGGGGGCCTCACGATCCTTCTGACTTTTGTTTTTTTAAGCAGGAGGTGTCCGCAGTTACCACAGGGATAAGGTTACGTTCAGACAGGCTTTGTGGTGAATTGCTGCAGGGTCAGGAAATCACTTTTTATTTCGCTGATTAAGCGGCTCCCTCACTCTCATTCACTGTCTATGTCTCTCTCTCTCTCTCAAACCATCGGACACAAACAAATTAAACTTCTTCGTGTCTCTATTTTGCAGCGTAAATTGTGAGTCAGACTCAGATTTAGAAGCTGGGTACATGAAATAATCAAAGAGTTTAGATAGTCTCACTTTCAGAGTCATTTCAGGCTGACTGTGAAAGTCTGACCACTCTGAGCATCTGATTGACTGCAGCGTGACATCGAGCTGCGTTTTTCCAAAAAGTTGGATCCGGCTCATCTTCTCCGGCAGCCCGCACCTCCGCAGCCAAAACACAAACGGGTGGAAAAACCTGGATTTTTGCCACAGTGCCGGATCCTGTCTGAATGTGGCCTAACCGGCTCGTGGCAGCCAAGTGTTCATAGTGACGTCGCGTTTCGATGCTTAGATGTCGGCTCTTCGTATCATTGTGAAGGAGAATTCAAGAAACAGGGAACGTGAGCTCGGTTCAGACCGCTGTGTGACGAGTAAGTTTTACCGTACTGATGATGTGTTGAAGAATATTTGAACATGTTTAAGTGAACTAAAGAGGTAAGTCCTGTCCTTTTAACCATCGCTCTCACGCCTCATATTTATTATATATATTGCTTCATGACATATTGTTTATTTAGACATCTTTAAAAACATTTTAAAGTTTAAAAAAAAAATAGATGATAAAATACATATGAGTGTGTTGCTCAGCCGTGAAGGCACATGGTACGTTAACTGGACATTAACAGTTTGTCTTGTCGTGCGACTCACCAGCTCGGAGACTCTCTGTCGATCTCCGACGACGGTTGATAAGCTGCTGCAGTTAGCGGAGTGTTTGGGACAGATAATACTTCCTTATTTTGAGAAAACTCCCCGATGGCTCGGCTGCAGCGTTGTCAACGGTGACCTTGGAGGCTTCTTCCTTATCACTATCATGAGCAGTGGCCAGTGTGACGTGCTCTCTTGTTGTGTTTGTCTCAGGTTGGTTCTCACAGCAAACCTTGGAATTTACGGAGCTGCTATCGGGGATTTTGTCCTGCGCCGCGGCTGGTTTTTCTTCTTCTTCTGGGGTAAAAACCTCCCAACCAGCTGCGGCATGATCTTTCTGCGGGGAGTTTAAAGTGCATTTGAGAAGCTCAGCTCGTCCGCTGTCTGCAGAACCGTCCTTCACGTCTTCATCTTGTGCTCTGGTGGAGTTTTCTTTGAGTTTCCTGGGAGTTTGTACGACCACGTCCGGCGAGGGTCCATTCTCCTGAATGTTTTTGGGCTCCGTCTCTCCAACCTCAGGAATCTGCGTCACCTGCGCAACCTCAGCCTTCACCTCCGCCTTTATATTGGCCTCATCTGACGTTTTCCTGAGTGACATAACACAGAGAGGATGAGCACCGTCACAAAAACATCCTTCAAATTGAAAACTAAAACCCAAACTCAGCTGCAGCTTCGAAATCTTGAGTAACGGAGTAGAAATGTGATCACAGATAAGATTTGGCGGCAAGATTTTTTTCTGTATTGTGACTGTGGAGGAGGTGGGGAAACAGTCATCTTTGTGTAGTAATTTCCTGAACTAGTGTGTGAAATGACAATATGTCTCTTCCTGAAACCTTTAAAGGACCTCAGGGAAGTCCCCTCGTCCTGTTTGTGACCGCAGCCCTCCATGAATTGGTGACATAACACGCCCTACTCAAACCGTCTAATCGTCTTATCTAAACTTATCCAGTAACGGATCACATCTCTGAACGCGTTTTCATGATCTCACACCTTTGTCGACGTTCTGCCCAGAAAGGTCACAAACTTCTGAGCTTCACTTAAAAAGTTATACTTCCTTTGTTGACTCAGTTTTGACATTTGCTATGCTCTCAGTCTGAAGAACAAATAAATCAGTGGGAAGTTTTGTGACTGTGTGCCATTAAATCATGTAAATGATCTTTGCTTCCCCTGGGGAGAAGTTCCAATAGCAGCAGCGGTATCAATGTTTTTTATTCGCTGCTACATTTTTCAGTATTTATTATTTATTTATTTGTCTGCAACTGTCTCTGAGGCAGATTGCCTCTCTGTGACGTTACTCTACATCTCGCCTGGTCTTCAATCAACTCAAAAGGTCACATGTTACCCCGCTGCCACCCGTACACTCAGATCAATCCAAACTTTCCTCGTCTATTGCTCCTCGTTGGTGGAACCTCCTACCAGATCAGGGTGTCCCTCTCTACCTTCAAAAACCTCCTGAAGACCTCCAACAACTGGACATGATAAATCTATGCCCCTTCCTACATAAAAAAAATTGTAAAAACTGTTATTGAAGCGTTTATCTCACCCTTTGTCATCGTCTCCTTCAGGACCACAAGTGCCCGTCGTGCCCGGTTCACCTGTGGCCGCCGTGGTCTTCGAGTCATTTTTCAGCAAACCACTTCGTTCCTCTACGCTGCCACAGGGACTTTCAGTGTGACAGCAACAGCTCCCCATCTGTCCCCGAACGCTCCCCCTCTTTGGGGGTTTGTAAGGCTGAACGGTGAACCTCTGTAGGTCCAAAAAAAAAAAAAAAGCGACCTGGACGAGTCGCCGGAGCTTGAAGATTTCAGGAGGCCATGATGACGAGGGTCAAGCTGCTGCTGAAGACAGAGAACGTGCAAGATTACTGAGTGATCTGTGAGATATGACGGGTGTTATGATAAATTCTGTGACCTATCAGATTAGGTATGTTTCCACTGCAGATGTTTGGGGGGGTTTTACATGGAAAAAACACCAAAGGGACAACCCCATATAGAGAGGACAGACCTGTCCAGGAAAGTTTATGTTAACACAGACATTTAAATGTGTTAGTTTATGTATCTAAACATTATATGGCCTCATAAATGGACTAAATATTAATTTTTGGTAACACCATGAGTATCTAAACATCATATTGCCACATTAAATGGAGCAAATACTCATTTTTTTGTAACACCTATGCATTAAAAACATGGTATTGGACCTGATGTTGTCACCTGGGGTCGCAGAATTTGCCGTAACACCTGCTAATACGTACATTTAGTGTAAAATTAGCCTAAATCACAGCTGCGCCGCATTGTTAACACAAACACAAGGAAGTAACGTTAACTGTCATGTTAATAATGACAAATAAAACATACCTCTGGTCGAGTTTAATTAGAGACAAAGTCCAAAAACTCATTTAATTTTCTGTTTCAGTTATGGTTAGCTGCCCACAAAACAAGCCGTTAAGTTAGCTCGCCAGCTAGCCGAGGAGGTAAACTTAAAACATAAACATGCGCTACTAAACACGGTGAGAATCACCGCCGCCACGCCGGTTACCTTCCACACTCACCGGATCGTCACCGTTCAACGCGGTGCATGTCACGGATAGACGGGTAATTCACTGTGTTTGTACGCGGAACATCTGTTGGTACGAACCCCCTTTAGCATGAGACGGAGCAGCAGGTCACGGCACGGTCCGAGCGCATGACGTCATACTCATGTGTGCGCCGAGAGTTTTGCTGCGTTCGAGTGCGGCTCGGAAACCCCAGAGTTCACGTTGATACGAGAGTATGTTTTTAAACCTTAAAGGTCCACTGTGTGAGGTTTAGGGGCCCGTATTTGCAGAGCATGGCAGAAAAGGAATATAGTATGCATAACTACATTTTCATTAGTGTATAATCACCTGGAAATAAAGAGAAATTATGTTTTTGTTACCTTAGAACAAGGATTTCATATCTACAGACACTGTGGGTCCTCCTGAAGACACATAGATACTCATGTCCATATATATCTATATTTGTGCTTATACTTTTATATATATACCTACCAGTCTTTTAAACTGTACTTATGTTTATTCCTGTATGTACAATTTAGAGCACAGTGAACTGGAGTCAGATTCCTGATATTCTGATTCTGAAAATATGTCGCACTGGACGACACCAGGTTGGATGTACTGCTTCTTAATCCTAATTCAGAATAACTTTAAGCCTTAATATAATTTTCACAGGTGAGTTATATAAAAGTTCACCCTCAGTACAGTTTTAATGAACGAGGAAATTAGCTATAAAGACCAAAACTGTTTTTTGTACCAGGCTGTAAACATGTTTATTTCTGCTGTGAAGTTGGACATTTTAACATGGGGACTTATGGAGACTGACTCACTTCTGTAGCCAGCCTCAAGTGGACGTTTGAGGAACTGCAGTTTTTGGCACTTCTGCATTGACTTCATTTTTAGTCATGGAGGTTGCATCATTTGTTAGTCATATGAACAAACAAGAGGGGGATTGACCCTGTTAAGTATAAGTGGTTACAGAAAATGTATGGACAGACTTTAGCATCCCATCACAGATACGAACTATGAGAACATCAAACAATACCTAAAGTATCATTTAAATTCTGCTAATCTAATAAAATATGTAGAAATCAATCTGTGGTTTAGTTTATTATTATTATTTAAAGGATGTATGCTTTGAAAAAAACTACAAGATATTAGCACAAATTAATACTGATTCTTATTTATAAAAAGTATTAATACTATACTATAAGAGGTAACATAAATATTTTCATTTTGGTGGGCAATAGAAAATATGTGAGAACAGAAATGCAGTAAAATCTTTATTTTCAAAAACCGTCTCAAACAAATTATGAACGCAAAATTATATTTTACACTATATACATGAAATATATAAATATAGTTCATTGCTGTAAGAAAGTTACAGCTTTGTTTTATAGTTCATGAGTTCTTCCAGGTATTGTCCAAACACGCTGTAATTGCTGATGTTCAATCACTACACATTCTTCACCTCCTCGATGTGGCCGATGAGCTCCTGCGGCAGTCCGAGCTCCGACACTAGATCCGTGCAACACTGCACGAGGCGGTTCAGAGTTCCACTTGAGCTGGAGGAGCAGTCAGTGGAGCAAGTACGTGGCTTTTGTTGCTGGTGAGGAACATCCGAATCCATTTTTTCTCCTCTCTTGCAGCAGTCTGTTTTTTTACATCCCTCTCCACAGCAGCCTGAATCTGGCTGCTTCACGTCCAGATCCACCACGCTCTCCGACACGGAGCTCTCACTTGGAGGAATGTACTTCATACCGTCAACGATTGTATTTTCATACTCTTGAACCTGCTGCAGGAGGTCACACACAGAGGCTGGGACGGGTCTTTCCGGATATTGGATCTGGCACCAGCACGATATAGCACTGTGACGGGACACAAAGAGGCAACAGTGTCAGATACAATGACAAAGAGAAGTGACCGGGACAGAAAAGAGTCTTTAATAATGAGCAGAACAAAAGAGGTTCATGATGTTTCCACGCAAGAAAGAGGCAGAAATATTTCACAGAGGAGCGTTTTTAGTACAAAAAATACAATAAACGGCACATTAAACACATTGTCCTGCCATGTTCGCTCACAAATCGCTCGCCATTACTCCTTGTTACACATTTTTTAGGAGAAAAAAAAAACTACCTGCCATTTTTTTTTGCCCTTTCGTGGTAAATACAGGACTCTATGTCCATTCAACTACTGAAGCATGACATTAAGTTAAATTAAATTTACACTCTTTAATTCTGATTTAAATCCTAGTTTTTCCCATTTTAGAATTATTAGACAAAGCTTTTAAAGTTGATAACATTTAACTTTTGGCTTCTTTTGTTTATTAGAAAACATGTTTCTATTCCTCAAAGTATAATCTTGGTGTTGACAGTGAAATGCAGATATTGTACAGGCACTATTATTGTAAAATGTTCAATTATACCCTGCTTGCTCTTTTTTGTTTAACAGTTTTTAAAGCCAGGTGACCGCATCAATCACCTCGAATTTAGATGGATCAGAAGCATACACAAAATATCACCACTAAAAATTAATATTTACAGTAACCACTGTGTGGCAGCAAACCTTTACGACTCAAAAATGTCGGTTATATCAGCATGGATCTGATCAGAAGGACCACCTAAACCAGTGTTTCTCAAACTTTTTACATCACCTCAGAAAATATTGTGTACCATTATTCTGACAGGCATTAAAATCTGGTAGCGTAGGCCGACCCTGTTCTTAAGATGATTATTTATTGTTGACTGTTCCTGAACAGAACCAGTTCAAGAAGCAGAGCTCATTTCTCCTGAATCCGCACTCTTCTTTCTAATATGTCCTATTTGGAGCCATAATTGCAGTCTTGTTTAATTTGACCTCCATCTAACATCTCCTGTCACATTTTAGCTTGCGATTATTAATGAATGTGTATGTGTCCTACGTGAATTGAACATGACGGCGTATCAGGCGGATATGGAAACTAAATATTTCCTGAAATGTAAATAACATAAACAAATATTTCCTAAAGATGCCTCCAAGTAACACGACAAGAAGGTCGCGCACCACAGTGACCTAAACCTGTTATAAACCTATTTATTTAGTCCTTGTCCCATTCTGTGTTTTATTTTTATTTCTTTTCTACCTCAGTATTTTATTCTATTGTATTTTTATTGTATTCAAATATACTGACGACCTAATTTCCCTTCGGGATTAATAAAGTTATCTATCTATCTATCTATCTATCTATCTATCTATCTATCTATCTATCTATCTATCTATCTATCTCACTGCCTCCCATCACACCTGACCACTTTAAAATGAAGCTGTTTGTGACCTCTCATCAGAGACAGTGGTCTGAATGTGAACATGAATTATGAGTAGTGATTTTACTCATTTCAAGAACTTTACACAGGCAAAAACAGGTGACAGCATGCAGCATTTCACAGCTAAATAGGCCTCATACTGGGACTGTGCTGACTCATATTAATCTGAACGTATATAACACATGTGGGGACACAGTAGTTTACCTTGCAATCCCCTTGAGACGACCCACAGCTACAGTCAGAGCTGCTCCTTCCCTGAAGCCCAGGTTGAAGCCGACCTGAAGAGCGGCGTCCTCCCCGGCGTCAGCTCCGTCTACAAAACCATCCTACACCACCAGACATTAACACATTAAAAACTAGAATATACACGCAATATTCAGTGAAAACAGAGCAAGTACAACGACATTTAAAGTGATCGAGGTGTGCTAACAGAGCTACCCGGATTCTCTTCTTCATGTTGGACATCCATTCTCTGTTCAACAGACTGAAGTCGTCCGCGCTCACGTCGAAAACATCGTCTACGCTGAGCGAAACAGCTTCAACCCAAGACATCACGAGCTTATGATGATAGAAATGTATGAATCTAATTAGAAAAGGGCTGTTAATGTCTCACGGGAGTGTGTGCGAGCTGAGAGAAAACACTCACGCAGCGAAAGAAGCAGAAACGTCTAGCTCGTGATGTAAACCTAACGTCGTCGTCATCGTCATCACCCTGCGCCACAAACAGCAGTTTGAGCCGTAATGGCGGCCACAGAGGCGGATTGCAGCAGAATATAACAACCAAATAAATAAACGTTTATTAGGGTCTATCTATTGACCAATAAGTGATTAGATAAATAAAAACTGCAGTTCCTCAAACGTCCACTTGAGGCTGGCTACAGAATGATTAAATCTCCATAAGTCCCCATGTTCAAATGTCCAACTTCACAGCAGAAATAAACATGTTTACAGCCTGGTACAAAAAACAGTTTTGCTCTCTATAGATAATTTCTCCGTTCATGACAACTGTACTGAATCTGAATTTATATAGAACTCACCAGTTCAAATTGTATATGAGGTCCAGTGTGTAAGATTTAGGGACTTTATTTCCAGAATAAGGCAAACATGGAATATAATATTCATGATATGTTTTCATGAATGTATAATCACCTTAAAATAAGAATCTTTTCGTATTTTTTTACTTAAAGATGATCCTTTTATAACCACAATGAGAGGGGGTCCTCTTTCATGGAGGCCGCCATATTGAAACACCGTGTTTCTACGGTAGCCCAGAACAGACAAACCAATAGTGACTCTAAACACCAAGTGTTGTTTCTACTTTACTCTAGGAAGGTGAGGGTGATGTGATCTATCTATCTATCTATCTATCTATCTATCTATCTATCTATCTATCTATCTATCTATCTATCTATCTATCTATCTATCTATCTATCTATCTATCTATCTATCTATCTATCGTCTTTAGAGCTTGCTTTTAGGTGTACTTTTCCTTTAATGCACACTTCTTCTGTGTTGTTCATGACTAATCTGTGACTCCGTGGTGCATTAGCGCCATCCAGCGCCATCACACAGCGGGTGATATTATTCTTTCATCCTGCAGGTGGCGCTGGTGTCTCACTGTAAAACTGAGTGAGGGTTAACAACATCAAACATCCTCAGGCGTCCAACGGTGTTTACACATGATGGGACACGAATTTAACATCTAAACATGTAGCCTCTGATTCAGCCTCATTACTCATCATCATCATCATCATCATCATCATCATCCAGCCTATTTTATCTCCTTATCTCTTTTATTTCTGTCTCATAGTTCATATTTATCATCCTAATTTATTCATCACTCTCTTATTTGTTTTGTTTTTGAAAAAAAAAAAATCAAATAAAGTCACACACAATAAACACATACAACTTTATTTTTATCATCTGTTTGGCTGTGGATGTGTTTATTAAGTCAAGGAGGCAAGATAAACTAGAAAGGAAAGGGTGAGTGGATGCTGTTCAAACCAACAAAAATATCAAAATAAATATAACCAAAAGAGAACTCTCTAAAAATCAGAGTCTGACTAAGAAAATCCTCACTAACTTTCATCTAAGAACAAAAAATAGCACCACAACGACATATATCTAAATGAGTGCAATCAGTTAAACAACTATATAGCAACAAAATACCTCATTAAAATACAAGTTAACCCACTTGCAATTAACGTGTATAGTACCATAGCTGTACAGTGAAAACCACGTGTGTCAGTGTTTTTAGGTTTTCAGATAAAACAAAGCATCGTGGGTGTAATTTGGATGTTTTAACACAAATTAAACTCTGAAAACGTTTTAAATTATCTTAGAAGTTCACATCCTCGAAGCTTAAACAAGACTGTTAGTAAAAAAGTTGTTATAGCATCTGAAAACTATGTAAAAGAAAATGCCAGATAGGTGTGACGTGTGTTTTAAATGCCTGTTTGATCAGTGTAACGTGGTAATTCATTTCCATATAGTTTGACTAAATCAATTTAAACTAATTTTAGCCTCATTCTTAGGTAAGCAGTGCTGCATTTATTGTTTCTGTGCACATAAAATAATAGAAAGCACACAGTAATGTTATTTTACAGGCTCATTATGACGACATATTCATGTTTTAGACCCAAAAAAATGCAAAATATTTTCATTAAAGATAAAAAAATGTAATGCAGACAGTCAGAAAACATCCACATTTACATGGATAGATAAATTAATCTTACATCTCTGTCTACTGTTGCTGTTTTCATGCGTGCTGCATGTTTAGTGAGGCTTCAAATCACTGTCCAGCTTCCTGTTTAAGTTTTCAAACAGGAGAATGTCATCTGTCACGACAAACATATTATTCACTCATCAATAATGCACCTCACCTCTCCTCACCGTCGAGGCAAAGTGAGGAAGAAAGAGAAATCCTTGTTTTATTTTCACATTTTCTCATCCCCCTTATGCTTTATGGAAAACACAGGAGACGGAGAGCGCGCACGCACGCCAGGCAAATACCTTTCACCTTGTTGGAAAGCATTTGCAGCCGCTGGACAACAATGGCCTTGAGACCACTCTGAGGCCACGGTGGAGTTGTCTCTGTTCTGGAAATGGAGGCCTCATTCACGAGCCAGCCACACCTTCAGTCCCCTCGCTCAAAGAGTCAAAACAACCAGCCGGGGCAATCACCTGACACATTTCCATCCAATTTCCACTGCAGAATGTGTTCATTTTGAGGCTAATGGCATGTCATTTTGCTGGAGCCTTTGGTCAAGAATTAATCCTGGAATCAAAACAGATTTTCCGGGGAGCAATCTTCCATCAAGTATTGATTTTTTTACACTCACGGAGCCTGTACTCCCTAATTTAACCTGACAGCCAGCAGCACAATGGACTGGGAGCACCTTGGCATCTCACAGAGGGAGCTCTCCTCCTCCTCCTCCTCCTCATCCTCCTCTCCATGTAGTGAAAGAGAGATTGGGAAGGAGAAAAAAACTCCCAGATGTATGAAAACAAAGAGCATTGCTTACAGAAAACACAGAGATAAAGCTTCCGTCTCTCTGTTTTACCTCTAATTATGTTTTCTAGTATAGTGCAACTTGGGCAGGTAAGGCTGAGAGGGAAAAGGGGAGAGTGTGCTGGGGCCATCAGCTATCATTATGTGCCTGTTGACATCTCCCTGTCTTTGAGTGATTCTCATCTGTGATTTCCCCTGGCCATTTTCCACAGATGCACGAAGAGGGGTTTCATCATGGCTCCCATAAAAAAAGGACCAAAGTGTCCGTACAGACCCTCACTAATAAGAAAGCAAAGATGTGTCCGACCATGTCACTCCTCTTCCATCCATATCTACTCTCTTGATGCCTTCAGATATGCAATCATTCTCTTTTCTCCCCCCCTCTTCTCCCCTCTCTCTCTCTATCTTCCCTCCCTCTCTCTTTCCCTGCATGTGCTGTAAGTATACTATAGCGTACGTAGAGGTCAGCGGGATGAGAGGATGATGGAGGGCAGGGCTGGTTATTTTCCTCGAGCTCTTAAAGCTGCGATGACCCGTGTGCAGGAGAGTTGCACTTTGCCAAAGGGTTTTCCATGCGCTGCGTACAAACTACCTGACAGGAGGGGAAACTATTTCACTTTTTCCTCCGCTGCTTTTGACTTATAATCATCCATTTCAGGATAAATGGGGGTGTGATGTTTGTATTTGCTCATGTTTTACGTTGAGAAGCACATTTCTGCGATGCATTTTGTGATAATTGCCGTGATTGTTACTGTACGTCGGCAGGGTCACAGCCATGGAGTGATTTAAAGAGGATGGAGCCTCAATAACACACTGTGAAAATGCTCTACTACAAGTAAAATGGCTCCAGTCAGTGTTTCACTATCATATATGATTTTTATGGATCAATATCAACGTGTTTGTTGTATTTTACTGCTGCAGATGTTCAAGGTTGAGCTCATTTGAACTACTTTATATACTTTAAAAAGTTTTAATTTATGTGTAAGACAGATTTGCAAATCCTTTTTTTGGCATACATTTAATTAAATACAGAAATAAAAACAAGATATTTAATGTTCAAACTGATAAACTGTATTGTTTTTTTTGTAGATATACGCTCACTGTGAATTCTGCTTTTCAGTTTCAAGTTCAAGGTATCTTTATTATCTCAATTTGTGGTGCAGCAGCAGAACGACACAAACATGAGTAACAAACAACCAGTAGTTTTTATTCACATTTTACACAGCGTACCAACTTGTAGTTGAATCTACATCAATGCATCATATTCTCTATAAGATCATCTGTGTCTTTCCAGCTTTGCATCGACGTATTTCACAGCTTTTCCAAGAAGATTTAAATGTGTTTACTTACCTGAAGAGGTAGAGATTTATCAGAAAAATTCAAATTCAAAATAACAAAATTTGGAGGTGAGTTTTACCGCACAGGACGGGTATGAAAGCTCCGTCTAACTTATCTTAAACATTGTAACTTGTTGTCTGAAAAGTAACTAGTAACTAAAACTGTAGTGAAGTAAAATATTTGCCTCTGTTGCTCATAAAGTTGTAATAATTGTGTATTCCTCTTTACACACATCAGGTTAATTGTGGTTTAATTCTCACTGTGATATGTCTGGAAGAGATTGATCAATAAAGTTTAGGAGATAAACTTTATCTAACATGAGAAGAGGTCCTGCTTCCACGTCGTTTTGCATGTTTCTCTTCAGGTTAGCTGAAACTCTAAAGCTGTTGTTGGTCGAAGCTGAGAGAGGAGAGATCCTGTAGAAGAAGATTTATTGACAATAAAAGTTTCTCTTTGAACGCGAAACTCATTTATCTTTTTCAGCCTGATGGATTCAGACTGACAATGCTCTCAGAGACAGCCCTTTCATAGGACTCCATGTAATGTATGTTGCATAAAACGCCATAATAAAAGTCACTGATGCTCAAGGTCAACACAAAGAGAGCCGTAATCTTTTACACAGGCACAGAGCTATCGATTAAAGTAACTACTAAGTAAACTACTTAAACTATTCACCATCTTTTCATGTTTTCGTCACGTGTTTCACGTTCAAAAGATCAGTATGTGCACGGCTAAGGGTGTGAACTTTTATATGAAATGTTATGGATTACTTTCTTTTACTGACAGTGTGTGCTGTAGCAGCTCTTACAGCCTCACTTTTAGGGAACTAAGAAGCAACACTAAGGAGAGTTCAGGCTGCTAGAAAACAGAGACATCACAGCGTTAAAGACATGCATTCAAAAACTGCGCTGCTAGAAAGTTAAATGGACTATGTGCCGATGCAATCAGCTGCTCAAGTCAGACAGGTGTCTCTGTAAAGACCCGGGCTATTAACTCCTCTACCTGCAAATACCTCACAATGTGTCATTGCTAATAATGCCGGAAAAAACACACAGGAACAACAGTGAAAGCAAAAGGGATCATATGCATGGCCAACCTCGATTGCATGTGAGGATTGGTAATTGCACCCCCAGAGGCATCTGGGTGTGCAGAGCAACAAAAGTGGGAGACGCCTGAGCAGCTCTGGGCTTCACAGTCAGTGTACCAACATCTCAACCTTGAGGAGGAAGTGAAAACAAGAAGGCGGAGGAGCGGAGCGAGGGTGAGGGATATACAGACAGTTCATTTACGCAGAACATCAGCCCACCGCGCATTGTCTGAAAGATAAGGGAAGTGAATGCTTCATGCCTGATGGAAAACAAAGGCAGCAATTTAAAACCATCTGCATCCAACACATGCACCCTCTCCCCTCCACCTCTCTGTTTCTGTGTCCTGACTGATATTGAAACATAATCCATTTGGAGCGCCGACATGTCATAATATTTCTATCCGGCCTCTCTCTTTCTCTCTCTCTCTCTTTCCCGCCATTCAGGACAATTTCAGGTGGTTGCAGGTTGGAATGTTTTATTGCAACAAGTCGGCTGAAAAGCCGAAGACTTCACTTTGATTCTGTTTAGAAAAAATATATAGAGAGGGACACAAAGAGAAGGAGGACTTATAGTTCAAATCTTTCTTTAGGAGACCTCTGCAGCTCCTGTTGGCCTCTGTAGGTTCAGAAAATAACAATAAACCACAAGATCCAGAGATCAAAAGTCTTTTTTTTTTACTGTATAACCGTCTTTACTGGAAACATCACACACCACAAAGGTTCAAGTGTGAATCCTCAAACGACTGCTCTTAGATCTCCGCTAAGTAAAGAAGAGAAGTCTCCTTGAACTGAGAGAGTTTGTCTTGAAAATATGTTTGATTCTGCATGTTAACTCCAACTGCCAAACACTTTGCTTCAAACTTTTACTGATGACGCTTAGTATGTATTAAATATGATACTTTCTGTTTATTGTACACGTGATCGGTGGGCTTTGAACCAATACCATTTAAGCTGTCCCTCTCCAAATGAAGCGTCGCCCTTTTGCCTTTTGTCGCACTGTTTTAAAGGTTTGACTAACTTTTTAACACATTTTATATATAACTTACTATATATATATATAACATACTAAGTCTTAATATAATCTGAACAGGTGAGTTCTATATAAATTCACCCTCGTACAGTTGTCATGAATGTGGAAATTAGCTATAGAGACCAAAACTGTTTTTTGTACCAGGCTGTAAACATGTTTATTTCTGCTGTGAAGTTGGACATTTTAACATGGGGACTTATGGAGACTGACTTGTTCTGGAGCCAGCCTCAAGTGGACGTTTGAGGAACTGCAGCAATTCGGCGTTGTTGCCTTGAATGTGCGGGCTGATGTAACACTGTTTGTGGAGCCAGAGCTGGGTTGCCAAAGATTGTTGGTGGTTGGTTTTCTCTTTTGTAATCCACCCTCAGCTCACACTTTCGTAGGTTCGTTGGTGCCCGTCACTGCATGTTAGGTGTGCTATTGTAACTGTTTGCTGTTTTTATTCTCGTGGTTTTGCTGTGCTTTTATCGTGTAAGTGACAGCCTCTTTGTTGGGTGTGTGTTGGTATCATTATAGCCCTCAGGTAACCCCCCCGTGTGACGTCTGGTGCCTACATAATGTTGTTTGCTGGTTTTTATATTGCAGACTTTAAGTTTCTTTTTGGCAGATTGGCATGAATATGAATGACTGTCTGTGCTTTTATTGTTTTAGAATTCATAAATTGTCTTAAATTTCCTATTGTTCTCTTAAATTAGTGTAAAATAAACTTGTCCATCCACATTATTTGGATGTGGATCAATGCAGCATACCACATTTACATTTACAGTCTAATCTAGTTTGAAAATCTGTACACAGATCTTTAACTAAAGTAAAAGTACCAGTTACCACACTGTACAAGTAAAAGTCACTAAAATGTACTTGAAGTACTGAAAGCAGCATTTGGAGTTACTTTTGTCGACTTTATAAACAGTTTGAACCAACCCAGACCGCTTTAATGAGTCACAAAATAAATAATAATTAATAATAAATAGACACTAGATTAATGTGGCAGGAAAGACGATAAACAAAAGGTTTGATACACAAATTTGTTTTCAGTTTTTGGACTTCTACGTCGTCAGGCTCCAACAAAAATTAAAAATAAATATAAAAAAAACAAATGTGACTTAATTACCCAAACCAGACAAACTTTAAACACTGGGAACGATTCAGAAATATCTGAAAAATATATATCTGTCTTTGTACAATGTGTGTTTACTTGAAAGGTGTATATGACTTCTGTTTTTTTAATTTATATTTATTTTAGTATTTTATCAACAGTCTTCTATCTTATCTTAGTCTTAAATGATGCATTTGTATTTTATAAACTCATATTTTTAATTAATTTTAATCTGAAAAGTAACTGCAGCCGTCAGATAAATGTAGATTAAAAAAGCATTTCACTTTGAAATGTCGCGGAGTCGAAGTATAAAGTAGCATTACACTAAACAAAATAGTGTAATGCTACTTCTGGATAAGTCTAATATTGGTAAATTTAATGAAATATTAAAAGTTTACATTCATACGTGGCAGTCTGATGTTGTTAGACTGTAAAGTTCAGTGATTTTATGCCTCGTGACTTTGGCAACATCAAACTTAAGCTTAACTAAGCTCATCAAATGTCCTCATTTGACTCGTGGAAGTTCATTAAAGGGTCTGTAATTAAAACCTTCATGTAATTCTTCCTTTGAATGGTGATTTAAGATTCAAATCTCTGTAATACAAAAGGTTTAATACTTTAACTACTCAACTGTGCCATACTGAAGGACAAAATTCAGTAATTTTCTAAAATTAGTAAGCAGTGATTTTTAATTAAGTGATTGATTGATTGTGTTATTGGTATTAATCTTATCTACACCTGTGCTTTTCCTGCTGTGACATGTCATTACAGTAAGTTTTCAAGTCATGAACTGACACCTCCACAGCGTCTTTAGCTCTCAAAACTGCAAATATTGTTTAATAAAGTGTCTCTTTCACTCCTCTGTTGATTTAAATGTTTGACTTAATTACACATCTTCAAATCTGTGCAGGTAAAAAAGTGTGAAGAGGCTTCTGGGAACGAGAATCTACCTCCTTGTATATATACAGTAAGTTATTAAATCTGAGATACGATACAACTTTTTTTTAAAAAGTGCACAAATAGGAACAAAACTTTTATGTGTGACACGTTCTCATCAGATTCACATCCAAGCATGTCTGATAAAAAGCTCAAACTCTGACATTTACTCTATAATTCTGCGCTGCCTTTTAACTGTTCATTCAAAAAGCAGCGCTGCCGATAGGAAAGTAAACTTTTTTTTTTTATCAGCGGCAAGAATACAAACAGTTTGAGAAAACAGATGTGGGTCAGGAGCTGCATCTGCACAATTACATTGTTAATGGGAAAGACAATGAAAATGGCACGGATAGACAACAAAAGAACATCAAATAACTCGAGTGGAGCTGTGTACACCTCAGCCATCACCACTCAAAAATACATCCAGTGTTTTGAAATGAAGCGGAGGGGGGGTGCGGAGAGCTGAAAGGAAGACGAAAAAGCATCTTGAACATCAGTTTTCAGTCTAATGTTAATAATTTATGTTGTCTGTGCTTTTTATTATTATTATTTATTTATTTACTACTTTCTTTTCAGCAGCCTGCCCGTTTTTCAAAGGCATCATGGACAGGGAAGCCGTATCAAACTTTTGAGTTTAGTTTCAAAAGGCTTTCTCCGCGTTTTATTTATATATTTCTTCTTCTTTACACTTGTCTTGTTGTTATTTGGTGAGGCAAACACATGAAGCTTTGATGAGAAGCAAACCTGACATGTATTCTTCTCTACTGACCCCAAGGAAATCTAAATAAATTGCTAAATATTGTATGTTAGGCCTCTTTTTTTTTGTAACCCTTTCTCTCATTAAATGCATCAAATATTCAGTTACATTCGTTCACCTAGGCGCCGACAATGGGTTAAAAGTTAAATAATGCCTTAAATATGGAGGTGTGCACACGGGGTGATTTAAGCCGCACTTGACCATGACCCCGCACAGAGAGAAAGTCAGGCCAAGTTTGATTTTATTTGACGTTTTCAATAACCGTGTTTATGTGCAGAGTTTACAAAGATGAAAAGAGAAGTCAGCAATGTTTTTCGAACATTTGTATGTTACTGAAATCTTTGAACTCAAAGCGAGCGGTACCTCTATTACTTTTTAAATTGAAATACAAAACATGGACTATTTTTCTATCTATTAGTGTCCGTCTACTGTTAATCTTTACAGTATATCAATAAGAAATTATTATATAATTTAACACGTTTAAAAGAGTGAAAAGCTACCCTGCTTAGCTAGGAATACCGTTAGCAAGAGGTTAACCAAGCTAAGTATGCTAATGAATCATTTTGTTCAGAATAATTAATATATAATAACAAACTTGATTTCCAAGGAGCATTGATCAATTAATCTATAATTCAATACATTTAAATGTGTTAAAATGTAATGTAAATATTAAATAATTTCACAACTGAAATCTGAAATGGCAGTTAACTGCTACTCTGCTATGCTAGTTAGCTTCAGCAGTAGCTCATATTTTCACATCATGATTGAATTTGGCTCCTTCCTCGTATAGTTATGTGAAATAATTATGAATTACCATGATTTAAACCAAATGAATCTGTAATTTACAAGCTACATTTGAATAGTGAAGTGATTTAGAGGTAGCAAACTACATGAAATCATGAATTCTAAAATGCTAAAATGGCTACTGCTAGCTTTAGCAGGAGTTTAGCTAACTGGTTATAATTAAATTCAGCTATTACTTCTTTATTTATGTGGAACAATAAATTAAATTTCTCAAGGCATGGATAAATTAATCTATAATTCAATACATTAACATAAATATGTGATTTAGAGGCAGCTACAAGTCACATGAAGTCCCAAACTGAAATGACAGATAGCTGCTACTATGCTAAACTCAGTTAGCTTCAGCAGTAGTATGACTGACATAAGTTTCCTCATGTAGTTATGTGTAATGATTAGGAATTCACATGATTGCTACTAGCTACATTTAAATAGTCTGTGTGATTTAGAGCTCACTACTCGAAATCATGAATTCTACTCGTCAATAGCTGAAATGGCATGCAGTAGCATATAGCTACCTTTAGCAGGGCTTTGGCTAATTGTTCATGAGATATTGCCTCATTTATAAATTAATTAATTCATTCCTTGAAGTTGTTGATAAATCTACAATATAAGACATTAAATATGTGATTTAAAGGCAGCTTAAGCGCACCAACTCACGCTAATTCCACTAGCGTCAAACCTAAGATAGTAGATTGATAATACTTATGATTACTGCTACTCTGCTAGGCTAATTAGCTTCAGCAGTAGCTCATTTCCCCCCCACCATTATTGAATTTAACTTCTGCCTCAATTAGTTATGATGATTTAAATCAAATTAATCTATTATTTAGCTACATTTAAATAGTCTGTGATTTAGAGCGAGCTAACCACATGAAATCATGAATTCTACTAGCTGAAAGCTAAAATGACACGCTACTGCTAATTAGCTCAACTGTTCGTCATGAATTGATTTAGCTACTGCCTCTACAATAAAAATACATTTATACGTTAATAATTACGTGATTAAAGGCAGCTGAATCAACAAAAATCACTGTAATTCCATTAAAGGTAAAACTTGAGATGGCAATTAATGTTACTGATACTGTGCTAAGCTCATTAGCTTTAGCAGGAATTTCCTATCATAATTGAGTTTATTTATCAGTGATTTAATTTATTCATGTGGAGTACGAAACTGAATACTAAGTTCTTAATTCATCATAGAGTATTTCAATTAAAGATCACAGCAAGACAAAAATCAGTAAGTAAGCTAATTTATAGCTTTAAGCTTAAGGGCTAGTTGTTTGCTTGTCTTTTACATTTTCTATTGAAAATATAGCTTTTATATGGTAAAACAGATGCCAGATTCCTCTTTAAACTCAGTTTTTGGTAAATATGTAGGTATTTTCTGCATTTTTGACTTTCTTTAAACATGATTCCACTGACAACAGGACACACACTTCATGTCAAACAATTGTTTATTACTAATTATGGTACAAATCAATGTGACATACTTGAAGCTTCTTTTTTTTTCTTTTTTTTGGAAATACACAAAGTGCTGCTTAACTGACCAAACAGATATTGCTCTATAGATTAAGTACAGTTTTCAGTCTATAAAAAATGAAAACCAACCTCTGCAGGCTCTTCAGCTTTGGTTTCGAGTTCTTCGACTATTAACAAAACGTCAAACCGGTTTGTTTGTGTTAGTAAAATTTTTCACAAAAGCATTTAAAGGTGATCATCACAAATCATCCTAATTGGGTTAAGAGCAACATCACTGTAATCTCCTTTTTCCTCTACGCAAAGTCTACAGGTCTGTGAAAACCGACGACGAATGAGAAATAATGCAACAAAAAAAAAAAAAAAAGAGTCACACGTGGCTCAGAAAACCACTTCACCAAAATAAAACAATCATGTGTCACGTAATAAAAAATAAAACACAAGCCTCTCTCCCTCCAACGCTGAAGGTGAACATCGACACACAGTGCAGAGTAATCATCTGTCTTTTCTTTGAATGTCTTTACCGACCTCTGCTGCCGCCTCTGCCGCTGCTGCTGCTTGTATGGCATCTGTATGATTCTCACAAGAACAGTACTGAGGTAAACCTTGGATGAAACTACTGTACATTTACTACTCTTCAATTCTTTTATCTCAGATTTTTAAAGATTGTCAACATCATGAATCTATTTCTCTGTACAATGTGCATAACTATAGAGCTTTGGTCCAGCGTTGAGAAGTTGAGCGAAGGCATTAACTCCTTTTCTGTGTCTTCTTTTTTATTTAGTTTTGGTTACAGCTTTATTGTTAAGCCTCAGAAGAGATCCATAATCTACCTGCAGGAGCCTGCTGCTTTCTCGTATGTTTGTCTGGTGGGTGGATGCAGACCAAAGATTGCCTGAATGGATATTAAAAGCAACATAAAAATACATAAAAACAATGAAAATTTAGCTTAAATACGTCAATAAATAATCAAAAATTATATTAAAAAGTCTCTGTGCACCAAAGGAAAACTGCAAAACTCACTTTAAAGCTTCTTCTTCTTCGTGTGTTTTCTAACATTTACCGAGTGTGTGTGTGTGTGTGTGTGTCTAAGTGTGTTTTACAGGCAGTGAAGAAGAACACAGCAGTGCACAGGGGACCGAGAGTCTAAAAGTCTGAGATAACCAATGTGACATGGAAGGACAGATATCGAGCAGACACGTGATTTCTGAATAAATTGCATCAAATTTCACCTCACTTCAAATTAAGTTCACTCGTTTTGACATGTGACACTTATTCTCAAGATTCACCTCTTGAGGTTTTTTTGTGTGTGTGTGTGTGTGTGTGTGTGTGTGTGTGTGTGAAAGCAAACTATTTGTAGGATTTGATGGTCCGGGGAGGAAAAATATTGACATTTCTCACAAGTTAATATCAGAGTCAGAGGGCTGAAATTTTGACAAAACGTAACACCAAATACTGTTAAAATTAACATTTTTAAGTGTTTTACTGCAGGAAAAATAAATAAAACCATTTAAAAAGGTTGATTGTAACATCTGTAAACCTTCATTTAGCAGCGCGGAGTGCAGAATATTAAGGAAAAAGCACATCTAAGTTCTCTTTGTGTTGAAATATTAAGGTTATATAAAACAGCTGAACTGGAGTGAGCTCAGCAGTTTGTTTGGTCAGTGGCAACAATCAGGCTTCAACCCCAGACGTTAACTTAATTTCAGGGTTTAATTAAAGGGCTCAACGTGTAAAATAACGTTAATCGTCAGCAAAATTCAGATTATGATGTCAATTTTTGGGCGCCACGGTGATGCAATGGTTAGCGCTGTTGGTTATTGGTTTGAACATGTGGGTACTTCCTCCCACAGTCCAAAGACATGCACTTAACAGGTTAATTGGTGGTTTTAAATTGCCCGTAGGTGTCTATATGTGCCCTGTGATGAAGTGGCGACTCTCGCTAAGTCACCTGGCGACCCTGATGAGGATAAGCGGCTACAGAAAATGGATGCATGTTAATTTTTTGGGGCTCACCTGGTGAAGTTCATTTTAATAATCCTCCTTCGTGTGGTTTGTGTTGGAGCATGCAGAGGCAAATTAAAAGACAACATATTTTCTATCTTGCCGTGATGAGGGAATAACAGCAGTTTGACATGATAGTGTCTCTTTTTTTGTTGTTAAACTCGACCCACAGAGTGAAACACTTTAGAAAAAAACAGAAGAGAGGGGAAGAAAAAGTGAAGAAACAAATAAATAAAAAGTTAAAATGTTCACCAGTCCTTGAGCTGAATTTTATGTTCTTTGGCTATCAGGCTTTGGCAACAGAATGACACAGTAGCTCAAAACAAAGCTGCGGTAAACTTGACAGAAACCCATCACCGTCACCATCGTCGTCACGTGAAAGTTTACGCTCTGAAACAATCTCATGAGATCATTATTATTATTAATAATAAATACCTGTAAAAGTTGTACAAAGTTACACCGTGACTGAAAATATCTGCAGATGAAACACAAATCAGAGGCAAACAACATTATTATGCAATTGTTTAACAGCAAAGATACTTTTTTTTTTGTGTGTGTGTGTGTGTGTGTGATTTCAATTTGAAGATTTTCTTTTTGTTTTTGTTTTTTAAAGATATTTACATACAAACAATGAAGAAAAAAGTAAGCGAGACAAAGATAAAATGTATACTCAACCTCACACATATAGCTTAGATCTGCCAGTACAAATGTAAAAATTTAGAGCACATTTACATTACAAAATTATTCTTAGTACTCAGATGCAACAGACTTTGGTAAATAGTGTTTTGATTTGGTATGATCTCTTTACTAAATCCCTCCTCGCGGGAACCAAAATTTGGGCGATAGTCTGGTCAGTGAGGCCAGAATCTAAAACTCTTTGAAACAGCACACCGTTTATGTTTTTACATAATTCTTCAGATATTAATCTCTTTTTTCATGTTTTTGGTTTCGCCAAGTCATTTACATAGCTGTGGTAATCACACTGACAACACATAGTTTTTGTTTGCAAACTCATTGACTGTCCGTCCGTTCTCGTGTCAAAGATGAGTTCATCCACCTTTGTTTGTTTGTTTGTTTGTTTTTAATGGCTGCCACTTTTCCACTCCAACGACCCGAGCTCGTTCATTTCGGGAGCTCCTCTAGAGAATCGGTGAGAGGGTCCATCGGCGCAGCCGGGCCGAGGTCGGGCTGTTTCAAGCGCTTTATTGTGTTTTTCAAGGCTTGCCTCTTGTTGCAGAACCAGACACGCACCACCTCCCTGTCATAGTTCAGTTTCTCCGCTATTTCCGTCATTTCCTGTCCGGAGGGGTGCGTGTTCTTCTCAAAGTGGCTGTTGAGGATCTCGAGCGCCTGCGGGGTGAAAGAGGTCCTCCGCTTGCGTTTTTTGGAAGGCTCGCTGCCGATAAACTCAGTCAGGTTCTGCATGCCGGATCGGTGGCGGGCTTCAGCCTCGGCCATCCAGCGCTCCAGAACGGGCTTAATCTTCTGGGCGCTTTAGGGTGATGTCCAACTTCTCAAACCTGGCAGGATATAAAAGGCCAGGGTTCAGTTTGCCTGTCAGACTGTTACCTATAGTGTTCTCTTGGGCTTCCTGTGGTAGGAAAAAGTGGCTTCTCAGGATGGTGTGTCTGGGGAGAATTGAGAAAAAAGAATCTTACTTAGGTGCCCTGCCAGAACAAGGGATAAGCTGCCTGCCTTTTAGTCTCCTCAACCAGAATGCCACAGGGACTGAGACTAACATCCAGGTACGCATCCAAGCCTCTGTACTCTGCACCTGGAAACACCTCAGCTGCAGCAGCTGGAGGTGGAGGTTGCCAGTAGTGTTTTAATTTTCTGGAGGAGGCTCTGGTTCTCTGTCCCAAATTGGCAATGGTGGAGCAAGGAGATACGGCTAATAGTTTAAAATATAAAATCAGGTCCAGTTGAACCAAAAAAAAACATACCAAACATCTAAAAAACTAAATGTTGCATTAAAAAACAACAACAGAAAAACAAAAGAGGAATTACGTCCAAATATCCCATTTCTTTCCCTCAGGTGATAAAAACAAAAAAAAATCCACTAATGCATACAGTTAAATATGGCACCATCATTTATTTACAAAAAGAGCTTGAATTATTAATCAAAATGTACATTTAATACATTTTTCAAACTTTCTTTCAACAACGTCTCATTTCATATTTAATACGAATACATTTACACACTCTAATCCTGAAACTTCGGCAACTTTACGCCCGCGTGACGCATAATTCTGACTTCACATGTTCGAGATGTATTTTAGCAAGAATGGAGAATGAAGAAAAAAAACCACTGAGACTGTCTGGTGCTTTTTCCTGTGATATGAACACACACGGTGCGTCTTATAAGATTTAGATATCAGTATGAAGATGATTCCTCTCATGCCGTTAACGTTTACAGGTGACCACTTTATCTGACTTTTGTTTACATGTTTTTATGGCCACATATAAGAATAATATTTCTGATGTGTTAAAAATGAGTGAAACGCTGTTTAATGATATTATTATTAGCATTTACCGTCACTGCCTGACCAACAGTGAGGTCAAAACCAACAACTGATATTGGAGAGCTTAAAAAAAAACAACAACCTGCTAATAAAAAAATATGTTGACATTTTGAGAGCAAAATTTTAGATTCTTAGGAATAAATTTTATTTGTGATTTAGTTATTTTTCAAGTTGCATGACATGAAACAACATTACAGCGGTGCTGTTTTGGTTCGTTCTCCACGCGACGTCAAACCTCACCGGGAGTGTTTCAGAAGTGTTTTGCCCGTCAGACTTTGTTAACTTGCTCAGATTTGGTCATTTTTTTCTGGTTTATGTGCTTCTAGATATGTAAACATGCTACGTAGTTAACTTGTTGAAAATAAACTTCTGAAACAGACCACAGTGTTTCTGGTGGGATTTGAAACGTTGACTAGAAACCTCCACGATCAGCTCCGGCGGATGTGGCGACACACGGAACGCATCACATCTGTGCCCGATGAAACTTGGCCTTTAGACGCCACCCTGAAAGTTA
Source organism: Miichthys miiuy (assembly GCA_036365135.1). Lineage (NCBI taxonomy): Eukaryota > Metazoa > Chordata > Actinopteri > Sciaenidae > Miichthys > Miichthys miiuy. The sequence goes on from CM071618.1 coordinate 7,565,586, forward strand.
ATGTTGTATCATTTACAGAATAGGACCTGACTGGTCAACAGTGGTCTCAAGTTATAGTGATAGAAACTGATCTGGCTAAACCAACTGTCATTATTTGGGGGTTGTTTGTTTTATGGTAAATTTGTGTTTTCACAGAGCGAATATGGTAACAAAGACACGAGGACAATATGCGATAAAGTTAGACTCGAGGCTCAGGTGTTATAGTGATTTATCTTGATTTGAGGAGCAAGTTAGGACTCAGTTTAGTGTAGGAGTGAGTCAAATATCAGCTTTATTACTGGACTGTAGTTAGATACACTTGTTCCTCTTGGATTACTTGCTGATACTTAATAGTATTTGTATTTCGCCATCATTTAAATTGGGTTAGGATTTTGTCCTCATACTGTAGTGGGTCATTTAGAGGTGACAGGAGGGGTGATGACTTTAGTTGGACTCGCTCGGCCTCCAGGATGAAAATGTCTTGATCTAAGTGAGATTTCTAGAATAAATAAATGTTAACTGACTAAACTTAGATTTAAACACAGTAACTGTCCTTTAATCGTCATTAAACATCACAAGTCTATTAATAGAGGAAGACTTCTGTGTTTCTGGGACAAACATGAGTGTGACGTGCGCGAATGCTTTTAGTAAAACAACTCCTGAGCTGACAGCTCTGATGGAAAGATAGCAGAGATCTACGATGAGTCTCTGTGGAACAAACAATGCACACAAGACGTTTTTTTAATGGCTAGGTGAGCGGCTGCAGATAACAACAGTGAGGGCGAGATGTCCACGCATGCATGAACTTTCCTCTGTTTCTACACCTCGTCGGTGCTTTTCCTCCTTGTCGACAGGCGGTATTATTTATAACCCTCCTCCTAAATAGTGGAAAGAGGAGGGCTGCGTACTGCGGGGAATACATTAGTAAATATGAGGAGTCACCAGAGACAGGACATTTCATGGATCAACAGGAAGCGCGGATACTAAAATGAGCTGAGAGCTGCTCAGCTGGGGTATGCACTCCCTCCACTAGTGCATCAGCACGCGGGAGAAGTGGCCCTGCGTGCCCCTCCAGCCTCTTTGGCTCTTCTTAAAAGTAGCTGCTTAGACATGCTGTATGTTTAGGCTTACAGTTTCCCCCGAGGGTTTACAGTCATGAAGCAGAGAGAGTGTGTGAGAGGTATGTGCTTAAAATCAAGGCTGGTATGACCTCAAATCTACAACATATGAAGATAACTGTTTTCATGTGCTGATTTGTACTGAAACCTTCTGGTTCTTACATTATTGTTTATTTATGGACATTTATTAAAAACTGTCAGGGAGGAACGGGTCATATAACAATATATATATATAGTCAGATAATGTCATTTTAACTGTCACAAACTGTTTATGTTGTGGATCAATCCTATTAGTATCGTTGGCTATGTTGAAAATCATTGAACGAGACGTTTTATGGCAAAATCTCTTTTATATGACTTTGAAATCAATGTGATACATCAAGTCCTTTTATTTGTCAGGTGGAAGTGGATTAGTTAAAGAGACGTTCATGTCCAAACATGTATTTCATATATAAGATATTCATTTATTTAAGCGATATCACATGAGAGGGAGTGATACTGAATATGAGCACAGCTGTGATTCACTTGTAGGCACGACGCTGCAGAGTTGTACATGTATTACTTAACTAATAAGTGACAGCAGATTATGATTTGTTTGTTTGTTTAATCATTTATTTGACTCTGGGACTGTGATGATGCCAAGAAACATGTCAACATTTTCCTGAACAGGAGCTTTGATCTATAAGTCGACATGTTACAGCAGCCCAGTCGACGTCAGTATTTCTGAGACTTAAAGCTAAACTCCACCGTGTGCGCTGTGGCCGCTGGAGCTGAACGTCCTGGTCAATGTTTCAAACCCAACCTGAAGCGCTGAGGTGCGTTTCAGAAGCCCGCTTCACCGAAAATACGCGACCGTTATATTTCTGACGGAGTCAGTCTGCGTCAATCTACGCACTCCTGGTCGGGTTTGAAGTCACGTGAAGAACAAACCAAAACGGCATCGCGGCTGCAACGTCTGAATGCAGATTAAAGGCCGAGCTGTTTGCCTTATGATGTATGCTTTGTTTTTTGCTCTTCTCTAATTTGTCTGATGTCATACGAACACAGCTGGAGGTTTCAAGTCAAATGTTACTTGTAGAAAAATGTTCATCCTTCAGTTTGGTACAATTTAAGAAAGATAATGACACAAAGAACGGCTGTGACGCAGAGTGATGCATGTAGTTAAAAGTCCCAGTGCTGCTGTGTAAACTACTATGATATAAAATGAGTATTTTAGCCTTACTGCTCAACCCTAATGTCAAGTACTGAGAGCTGGAATCAAATACTTCTTCTTTTCTTTGCCTTGTTTAATGAAATATTTCCTGATTTTAGTTACTTTATGAGGCATAAACATTTTTTTATTCTAAAATTAACAGGCAAAATTGAACAAATCTGGAATATTAAGCTTCCCTTGTGACATAATTCATTAGTAATTTGATCAAGTTGGTTTACTGCTAAACCTGCTACTAAATACCTCTGGTTGATTATAAAATAAATCATGTATCAAATGTGTCAAATCACGCATCACATCTTTAAAAAAATTTAATTTAAGTCATAAAATTTGAGTTATCAACATTTTCTGTGTTAAATCGTGTAAATAAAATGACAAATTTGTGACATTTTTTTTTACATTTTTTTGTCAGTATCCAAACTAAATTTGAGCCAAAAGAAGACACGCTGGTGCATCATTGGTCTGATGATGGCCTCGTGTAATGCCCGTGCCTGTTTAGATAAACTAATAAAGTCTCTTGGAAACAGACTGAGCAATGAAAGCAGACAAGATGGAAGCATCTGTCAGTGTCTGTTCACTGTCTGGGTTCAGAGTTGGAGCCCCAGAGCTACCGTGACATCCCCGCTTCTTCCTCAAACTTCATGTCTATGTTGATGTTAACTAAACTAAAGCATGTGAAGTTTGCCCCTCTACTTAAAACATCAGGATGTCATGTCCAATGTCATACAAACAAAAAAAAAATGTCTTCACGGCATGAATAACAGCCCGCAGAGTGTTTATTTTGAAGCTAATGGCTTTTAATGTATGTTATAAATATTTGAATTATTCCTGGCTGTAAATATTTCATGTGTGATTTTAAGACTTTAAACATTAGTCAGAGATGGCTGGGCCTCATAAGAACCTCCAGCTCCTGTACTGTTTCACATTTTATCGCCCGTTTGATGTTGATGTGATGAAAATTTTAAATGTGCGTGGTAGCGCCTTGTCACATAAACAGCACAGGTCATCAGCAAAGCACATGCATCGCAAGAGGGACATTAAAATTAATACGGGAACGAGAGCTGAAAACGGAGAATACGCGTCAAAAAGCGACGCTTTAATTGTGAGATTTAAGTGGGTTTTTGGCAAAGAAACGTTAAAAATTAATCCTTTAATTAGACTTCAGAAACGAGTTCAACATTAACTTCTATTTGCAAACTTTTTAAATTAATCTTAACCTTGAAATTCGATTTGTTTCCCTTTGAAAGAGTCACATTTAGGCCTGATTATTCCGACTTGAAAGGGAAATATGGCTCATTTGGCATCCTCATGTGAAATGTTAGTCAAGTGGAACACGAGGGATGAAACGCTGATTGTCTGATTGTCTCATGAATATATAATGCACCGTTTATGACTAAACTGTCCTCGTGGCTGCAGTAAAACATGGCAATCTTATTAACAGATCATCGCCGTCAAGCTCTCTCATGCTCAGCCGGAGCAAACGGGCGGCGGGCCTTAGTAATTATTAAATGCTTTAAGTGCTCCGTGTAATACTTGTGTATGTATTTTGCATAAGTAACACGCAGCTTTCATGTCAGGGGGTGAGAGGGAAGTGAGAGGAAGCGGGGCAGACGCGAGGGCTTCATTTGTCAGGGTGGTGATAGTCGATTATGTTCTTTAATATCTTAATAATGCCTGTTAAAACATGGATGGCAGTTACGAGCACCAGACGACTCAGGGATCTGCTTTCATTTGACACAACTGGGACGTACTGATCAGAAATAATGAACCTTTTATTGTTAGTGTTTCACCCTTTGTTTGCTCTTACCTGCAGATGGCAGACTGGCTGTACGCCGGCCCCTCGGCGGCGCTGAGCGCCTGGCCCACCTGAGTCTGTGTCAGGCCCAGGGACAGCCGGCGGATCTTGAATGCTTTGGCAAATTCACGAATCTCCTCCAGGTTGACCCCGTCCACCTCGCTGGGGGCGGTCTGCGGGTCTACAATACAACACACACATCTCATTTTATTAGCCCTCTGCTCCCCTGTCGCGTACCTCATTTTCCAGAGTGAATGAAGCAAACATCCAGACATATGTGATCATGATCGTCTCTAAATAACTTTAAAAAAAAATAGTCCTGCTCTGGGTCAGAACTTATTATTTCTCTTTGCCCTTGTGCTGCAAACTGCATGTGTCTGAGAGATGTTTTGAAGAATAAATTCATCTGAGGTGTGAATGCGGGCATGTCATGGCTCTGACTTGCAAGTGTAAATCTTTAATCTCACGCACAAAAGCAATATGGGGAAAGTCATACGACACAGAGCTTGTTAATTAAATAGATTGAGCGCATGCTCTCCTCTAATTTCCTGTATGAAGACACATTTTCTTGCTCTCAAATGAACATGAAATAATGTATAAAGACATTATTTCGTCCATCTGACCCTCAGTGAAACCTTCAAACTCCAGCGAGCCTGCAGCTCCTCCAGTCAGAGAACTCTTTATTATACAAAGAAATGCTGTTTGTGAATCTCTGAGAAACTTCACTGAACCATTTTGAAGAATTTCCCCACTAATAAAAAGTGATTTCACGTTGTACATCAATGTCAGGTGCCCTGGCATCCTGCTTACTAAAGCAAAGTTTGTGCCTCTGAATTATTCATCTTGGTCATTATCAATGAATTATTAAAGGAATCCTCCAAGCGTATTTAAGCAAAAATCTATGGGGCTGCCATCTCGTTGTGCCTCATAAGTGACGTGTAGCGTGTGCGGCGTGCTCCAGACGTGTGAACACTTGGAAGACGAGCGACTAGAGGCTTCGACTAAATGGGAGGGACGAGCACTCACAGCTTTGGGTCCCATCATCTCCACATTGATGAGCAACTCTTCATCATTCCCAACAGAGTCTATTTACTCAGTGGTTTGAAAGACTAATGGGACTCTAGAGTGGCGGCGCTCAACTGGTCTAAACTCTGGATCCATATTTGTCTTCAGGACATTAAGTCAAACATGATTTAAGATTTAAACTCCTCTAATTTATTTTGCAGTAATGAACGCGGGAGTGAAGCTTTCACGAAACAAACAGAGAAGTGAATGAAATGTTTTAAAAGCAAAATTAAAAACACTGAAACAACGGAGACGATCAATTTCTGGGCCAAAAAGCTCCTTTTCATTTCAGCAATAACACACTAATGAGTTCATAATTACAGCAGAACAAGTTAAACACTCAATATCTCTGATGAAAAGGAAAATGAGAAAATCCTTCAGAAATTACAAACAAGTCTCGTCTATTATGTGCGAGGACTGTCTGTCCTCGACTGAAGGTAAGAATCAGCTACATGACAATGAAGTCTGTAGCTGTGAACCAACAGTTAGACAAAGTAAATGTGAATGCGCTCCTGTCCTTCAACAACTAATTAAGCATTTAATTAATATCTAATCTCTTATCTGGAAACAATATTTGGATATTCACACGTCTTTGTATTTACGTGTTCTTCTTCTTGTGATTAGATATCAATTAGCTAGCATCCTTTAACGTTTTAAACAAGTGGCAACTACCAAGATGGCAGCAGCCAGAGCCACAGCTATAACTTATTTTTCCTTAGGTAGCTTGATATCAGGAAGAGGTGGAGGTAGATTAACTTTTTCTTAAAGCAGCATAAATTATATTTTTCAATCGCTCAGGTCGTTTGTATTTAAATCTTCTTATGAGTCTGCAGCTTTACGGAGCTTCGTAGTGAGTTTCAGCTCATTGTTTAGCTGTTAGGCCGACAACTTTACTGTTTTGGTCACACTACCTGCCTTAACGTGTTTTTCCATATCCATACAGGATAATTAAGTGCCATTGAGCAAGGCAGTTTAACCTCCATTCTGTTCTAAGTGCTCACTGACAGCCAACAGACGGCTGAAGTACACGTTGTCGTGTTGAAATGAATGCTAAGTAGGTTGTTGCAGCCTGTATGCTCAGTCGGCTTTCTCTGGATAAATAAACGTTGGAATATGAACAAGTTCAAAGTGAAATATTGCTGACATTCTTCATTTCTGATTGACATTTTCCCATCTGATTATTTCAAATAACAGTAACAGACATTCTCAGCTTTTTTAATCTGTTTCTGGCACTTTGTTTGTGGCCAGTGAATGCAATGACATTTCATCTTCTCTCCTCTGCAGACGACTGATTCTGTCATGGGAGTTTGCTTTGTGTATGTACGCTGTAAGTGATATTGAGAGGAAGTGATATGACTCATACTCAGCATAAAGTATTAATTCTATTTACCTCCGAACTGAACCACAATGATTTTGTGCAGACTCAAAAATGGTTTATAAGATATTTTCCAAGGTACAAGTAAACACAAACTAAACAGTGTCTACAACAAGTTGATCAATGGCGACTTGTTTTTTATTAAATTCAGCGGCATTGTAGCTGCCTTTGAAATGAGTTTACATGGAGTTTAGGAGAATCGACTCTGACAAATGAAATTTATCTGAATAAAACAGAGTTTTTAAAGGCAATAGCTGCATGCTGACAGGCTGTGGCCCGGTGATTTATAAGGCCCTGCCAAAAGGCCCCGCATTGGGAGAATGAAACTTATGTTCATTATACATAACACACGCCACTTTGGATTGTCTAATAAACCAAAGAATTGACAGTCGGGCAAAAATAAAACAATCGTAGGAGGCGGGGATCAGTCAAAAGCTGTCCGTGCTGAGAATAATGTAGAGACAGAGTGCTCGCCATGTTGAATCTTGATGTTAAAGGTCCAGCCTGTCAGAAATTTAATATAATAAGCGTAACTATGTTTTCATTCGTGTAAAATCACCTGAAAAATACGATTCATTATGTGTTTGTTACCTTAGAAAGAGCCTTTTATATCTACAGACACCGTGGGTCCATGTTGAGCCGTCATGTTTCTACAGTAGCCCAGAATGGACAAACTAAAAACTGACTCTAGAGAGGGTCTTTTGTGTTTTTGTGCGTTTGGCAGCCATCATAGTTTCTCCTTCATGCTAGGCCAGAGAGGGTGAGGCGATGAGGTTGCAATCAACAGCTACACCACTATATATGCCGCTAAATGCTACACATTGGTCAATGAATGGACAGTTCATCCAAATTATGACACATTTGTATTCTCTCACCTCTCGTGGTTTGTAGCCGCACAGATGAGATTTTTTGCCTCCATCTCAACAGTGGAGGACAACTGAATTTCATTTGTGGTGTTGAAAATATAAAAGAAATCTATACTTGCTACATGTCTCAGATTTGTGAACTCTTTATGCGGACATTACTTATTTAAATTAAAGTTTGGAGGGTGCAGGGAGCCCCAACTCGACACTGCTTTTCTACGAGGGGCCAGAATCAAGTAATCTCTGGTTTAAACCTTAATATTGCATCATAAATTTTTTAATTGCTCTATCAGTAACTTAACTACTTTTCAAAATAATGTAATGTAGAGTAAAAGTCCTCTGAAGTGGAGTGCAAAAACATCAAGGTGTCTCTGTTACTCTGGATAAGCCAGAGAACACGTGAATCATGTAATTCTCTCTATATATATTTGTCATTTCATTCCTTATATTCTTATTTTATTAAAACAAAGTAAATAAGGACAGGGCAGTAAAGAAAATAAAAAGTAAAATAAAGAAAATCGGAACCAATTTGGAATAAAATTCACCTTATTTCAAGAAATGAGCATCACTGTCTGCTCTGGCATCAGGACAAATGTTGCTTTATTTTAGAATAAGTGCCTCTTAGAAACACTAAAATATTCTCACTGCACTGGCAGATTATTTTTGCTTGTTTTAAAGAGCAAGTCTGGTGATATTATATATTTTTTTTTGTAAACATCTCCCATGAAAAGCTCAAAACAGACAACGTATTGACCCTACTAACAACTATCGTCTCTTTCTTCATATAGCTTATTCCTCTGTGCCTTAGAGCTCCACTGTTGTCCAAAAACAATTAAAACACATCAAACACTGTTGAACTGAGCAACATGGAAACACTTTATTTTGAATCCCACGTACACCGTCCTGCTGCTCTAAACACTCACTCGAGTACCAAATGTGTATTAATCCACAGCTATAAGCTAAAGGTAAAAAAAAAAATCCCTTGACCTTCACCTTTAATGCACATTCACTGTCATATCAAACCCACAAGAGTCAGCGAGTCTGAAGGCGTGTTGTGTGTTTTTCGTGAGCTGTGTCGGACACTTACTGCTGACCAGCTGCCCCACGCTGAGAGCCGAGGAAGAGGAGGAGGTGGAGGAGGAGGAGGAAGCCTGGTGGAGAGGACTTTGTCTGTGGGGCATGTGGAGCAGGTTGGGCTGAGATGATGCTGGGCCTGTCTGACCCTGCTGCTGGACACACACACACACACACACACACAGAGCTGATACGATATATTGACTGCATGCAGTACAGAAAAATGTCACAATAATCATCATTTCCAGTAATCATGTCATTATGGTGATTGGGCTATAGTATTAAACCTAATCAACCAATCAACAGCTATTAAATTAGCCACTAGAAGTTGAATATAATGAGATTTACCTTGTACCAGATAATTAATAGATGTTAATTACTGCCTGCAGTACTTAGACTGACAGAGCAGAACACAATGTCAATAAACTACAGCAGCTCTACTGTCTCTGTATCTAATGCAGAGTAAGATAGATCTTTACAATCTGCTCATGACAATTAGTTTTCCCTCTCGTCATCAGACTCCAGAGGACGCTAATAACGGCAGCCTGAATCTGAAATAAAAACATGTGAACACAGCAGTCCCCGTATCAAAACATAATTCATGATCCACAAGCTACGTGCTCTGATGGCGAAAAAACGATGTATTTTCATGTTTTATGCACATTTGAATTGCTTTTACAAGATCAAGATGGTACGTCTTCACTCTTAAAGTGAAAAGCTGTCTCCGCTATAAGCTAGGCCGGCTTCTCTCCCCTCTCCTTCTTTGCAATTAATTATTTTCTCTGTGGCATGTGTTTGTTTGGATGGTGGGGGGTGTCAACAGCAATGCACACACTGTCAGGACTGTTGACAGGCTCGGAGAATTATCTAGCTTCACTGGAAATATTCTAGACTGCAGGCTCTGACAACCGTAAATTATGCCCGTGGAACAATGTGTACATGCGGGCTTTGAAGTGGAGACAAAAGCATAAACATTATCACAAATGCATTAATTCATTCAAGAGTATGATCTGGTGTTTTTGGGGAGCCACAATTAGATGTCCATCTGCCGGGAGTTCATCCATTCTGCACTGTACGGTCTCTTCAGTGTGAACTTTTTACCCTGTAATTCAGCGCTGACATCGCCATTATCAAGTCAATAACGTTCTCATTGTTGTGCGCGATGCATGTGACTCCACATTTAGGCGCCGTATGGATCTTCAAACTGGGAGGAGACGATGTTTGAGTTTCTAAGTGTACAGTATGAAGTCAAATGTAGTGTGCAAACAAAACAAAAAAAAAAAGAAAGAGGAGGAAAGAAAGAAAAGATCTCGTGTGGGTTTAAATCAAAACAAAATCTTGTTCAGGTCAGAGAGGACAAATCTTAAGGCTGCAGAGTGTGACTGAGGAAGGAGAGAAGAAGGGAGAGAGAGAGGAGGAAACGGATAGAGGTAGAGAACAGAGGCAGGAGTGTTTGAGTTTTAAGTGGGGTGATGAAAAGTGTTGCTTTGTTTTTGTTTTTTTGTTTTTTTGTGGGTTTGGGCTCTGCAGGGGCGCAGCAGTCTGAAAGGTTGGCTGACAAGTGCCTTCCAAGCATGCGCAGACACACACTGAAACATGCAAACACACACACACACACACACAAAGTGTGAACGACTGTACCAAAAGCTGCAATTTTCCGAGTGGAATGATGCAAATGAGCGTTATGAGTGTTGAAGCAGGGAAAAATATGAGGCGCTTAGCATAAAGCAGAGCTGGAATATTGCCTCCATGAATAAACAGAGCTGTAGGTGTGTCCTGATCATTGTTGTAACATCATTTTAAGTTTATAATAAGCTGCTCTACAAGATATCGTCCTCTATGTGTGTGTGAGTGTGTGTGTGTGTGTGTGTGTGTGTGTATCTGTGTATATGTTACCTGCTGTCCAGGCTTGATTGGTGACAGCGTGATTCCCTGGGTGTTGATGACAGGCAGGATCTGATTGCCGATCACCGTGGCGATGATCTGGCCTTGAGCGTTGGTCAGAAGCTGAGGTGTAATTGGCTGTACCTGCAGTGCTGGGTTGCCACCTCCTGATTGGCTGGAGGGCCCTGCAGAGTTGGGCATCAGTGGGATTGTTCCAATTATCTACAAAGGGGGTAGAGAGGAGACAAAATCAGCTGGGCAGTTTTAAAAAGAAGATGGAGCAGAGAGGGTAAACGCTACTGGAGGTATCGCTCTTAATGATCTCGGCTGCTGTGAGTCTCTCTCTTTTTTTTTTTTTGTTTGTGTGATCTGAAACAAAGCACGAGCCGGTCATCTCGTGGCTAATCAGAGCACTTGGCTTTCCAGTCAGTTTGTGTGTGATTTTCAAAGAGAGAAAGAGAGAGAGAGAGAGGGAGAAAGAGAGAAACATGCACAAGTGTCCACTGATCATCTGTCACTGAGGTGGTTTTACAGGCCAGAGCAAGTGAAGCCAAAGCAGAGACTGCTGGGAGCGCACTGCAAAGGTCAGCGCTGAATACCTGTGTGTGTGATGGTGCACACCACTGACTGCATTATCCATCACCAGGCCAAGACTGGGGATGTGTGTGTGTGTGTGTGTGTGTCTAAGTGTGTTCGTGCCTAAGTGTCTTTGTCTGTCTCTGGTGAGAAGGAGAGAGGCTGCTGAGAGACAGAGGCCCCCGTTTCACCCTCTCTCTCTCTCATGAACACACAGACAGGCAGAAAGGAAGAAGGAGCAAGAAAAGAAACAATAAGAGGAAGAAATGAGGAGCATCAGAGAGTGAGACAGGTCCCTGTGTTTCTAATTCAACTCTCTCAGGGTCCCTGGGGTACTTCACCCCCTCTACTTCAGCCCCCCGCTTTCCTCTCTCCTCTCTCCTCTGTGGCTGTAATCAGGAAGGGCAGATCAAAGGGGGCGGCAGAGTGTCACTGCAGCGTTTTAGCTCTCAGAGCTGCCAGAGTGTGGCCAAGAGTGGCGCTTTAGGGGGGTCTTAGCGCCTCTTCACTATGATGAAGGTTAATGTCATCTGGGGACTGGTTCTGAGCAGCTCCTGAGCAGCCAGCCCCCCACCACCATCACCTCCACCCGCTGACATCGCTCCTCCACCGAGCCTCATTACACCAGAGAGCAGCTCAACACGGATGAGACGCCCATCACTCTAAATTCTGTTGCTGTGCAAAGAGCTACTTTTGCAAAAAAAAAAAAAAAAATATTGCTCCTTCTTCTTTAAGTTTAAATTTTAGTGCGAGCTCTGACACCTCCACCCAAAACAACACCAAAGCTACAAACAGCTTCTAACATAGCATTAACCGAGCCGTTCCTCACTCTCCAGTCTCTATCGCCGCCACTGCTGATGTGTTTCCGCGCATGGTTCGCCTCCCCCTCCTCTCTCCCCCGGTCTCTTTGACATAATAGGGAGGGATCAGTGAGAGAAAGGTGGGCCGACAATCTGTAATTCATCCGTGCCACGGCTCATTTGCTTACGTTGCTTCGCATTAGGGGAGAGATAATTTATCTCTCTCTCCGCGCCGGCTTTACAAATTCCCTGTAATGCTCTCCTGCCACTTAGCATATTTTATTACCCTGCCTGACGCTCTTGTCTCCTGAGTCCCACTGATCCCGCTTTGCATGCCACTGTGGCAGGGAACTTGTTCCGCTCAATTATTCATCGTCATCGGACTAAGTGGTTGTTCTATAAGCATAATAAAAGAGCAGGCAAGTGACAGCTTAGCTCTCGTCCCTGTCCCACCATGCAATGCTTCTCCATCTGACTATCTCAGGCAGATGTTTCATGGCAGAGGCTCGGAGCTCTTCCAGGGGCTGGAGGAGACGAGTTCGTAGAGCAGTCAACTGTTTGATTGTTAATTTATAGACAGAAGGGAAAACTTTGTTATACGCTAACAGGAAGTCGTGAGTTTAATGTTTAATATAATTAAAGCTGCATTTCAGATCTCTGTTTGAGTAAATGTGTCTGCATTGAAAAGTGTTTTTAAACAATGATATTTATTCTTGTAACAGACATTTACAGATCTAAACCTAGATGTTTTTTAAATTTAGCTTTCATTTAAGCAAAGTTTATGATTTAAATTTATAATTTAACTGATGAACTTGGCAGTATGGCAACACGTTTATAATCTCCAAACTAAGGTATTATTTTTGCAGGAGCCAACATGTGTGTATGGCTGGAGTTGTTTATTTGTTCAGATCACACACGTTCTCTGGATCAATATAATTTTAGGTAATTCACACAAGCACCTTAGAGTGAGTAGGGCTTGAATATTCTCTGCTGACCGTCTCGTATAGTTTCATTAGCTGTTATTCTTTTGTTTTTGTTTTTTTGGTTGGAGTGACTTTAATTGATAGTGGTTGCAACAGTTTTGGTAATAAACATCAGGCCAAAAATCTAACTCCAACTCTACACATATGAAGATCATTTCTAACGGTGTGCTTCTGTTTGATTCATAAAAATACTTCAAAACTACTTTTTTAATGAAGTGCAACACTTCTGTAAATTTAATCTCAAATTAACTTAAACTGCAGTTCCTTAAACGTCCACTTGAGGCTGGCTCCAGAAGTGAGTCAGTCTCCATAAGTCCCCATGTTAAAATGTCCAACTTTACGGCAGAAATAAACATGTTTACAAAAAACAGGTTTGGTCTCTATAGCTAATTTCCCATTCATGACAACTGTACTGAGGGTGAATTTTTATATAACTCACCTGTTCAAATTATATTCAGGCTTAAAGTTCTGCAGAATTAACAGCGTTAACACTTTAACTGACAGGTAGATGCTGTTACAGATGGCTTATTTGAGCACCTAGGCTTCACTCAGCCCACCTCAGGTTTGCCGATGATCCACGTCTTTGCCGATATTTAGATTAACCAGGAGGCGGCAGAATACCAGTGAGGTTACTCATAAGAAGGTTGCGTAGCTCACATTTGGCGAGTGTTCTTTGAAATCTGCAGTACTCCAACTCAACCAGCAGGAAATTCTTTCTCTGTGAAACTAGCCCAGATTTGATGGAGACATGCAATCATTTCCATTTCTTAAGGTGCGATTTCATCGTACCAACATTTCATAAATAAGCAGCCTTCAGCTTCTCTCATCCCTCTCCTCAGTTATCTTTCAGTTTCTTCTCCTTTATTTGGCTTCCTGTGTTTGCTTCCCGCTCCACTTCGTATGACATGTGAGTAACGTGCCTCTCTCCACCCGGCAGAACTCATTAAGATTATGCTGCTCTTGTTTCCACAGAAATGTCATCTCATCTCTCCAGCCAGGGCAATCTGTGTCTTTAGCCATGGTCGCCAGGCAATATCTCTGCCCATTTTCTCTCTTCCACTGTCCATGCAGTGAATTGAGACCCAAGAGGGGAAAAATGTTTGGGAAGTTTGGTCCAAAGTACGAAACAAGCTAACATTCAGAGCTAATCAAAGCCTAAAACAGCAGACTCATGATGGTGCACCGGACAGAAGACTCTTCCTGGGTAGGTTAACGGATCATTTCTATTAATTTAACAGCATTTCTTTTATTTTCTTAAATATACATCATGATATAACAAATTCAGATAACAGATTAATTGCCTAAATGATGTATCATCGTCCCATTAGCTGGTCGCGGTGTAAGAATTTACAGCCTTTATGTGTTTTATGTCGTCATAAATTCAATGTCTTTAGTTATTTCGACTGTTGTTCAAACAGCACAAGCGATCTGGAACTTGTAGGGCATCAACAGATTAATTGATACTGAAAATAATCAATAGTTGCAGCCCTAAAGTAGATTTACAATTACAAGGTCAATAGCAGTTTACACTGAGGTTACACGTGATCTAAGGGCTGGAAGGCTTCATCAATACACAGTGCACACTTGTGTTGTGGTTCAGCCTCACTCATTTTACAGGCTAACTTGCTTTGCGGGTTAACCGTGCGTGTTTTCTTTATCAAAGGCTGAGGATGTTGGGAGTTAAAGGGATGGATGGCCTTAATTCAGGGAGGAGAGAGTTTTCATACACAAAGCAACAAATAATTGGTATTTGCCACACTCACAAATGATTTCAGGGATGTCTACACCTTTCAGGACGTATGAAACAACCCTTAATATCCTCATTTCCTGACATATTTTTACAGCCATATTAAAGGAGTGGGAACTTGCACTGAATAGCTGATTTTTGACAGAAATGACACTGAATCATAAAGGGAACAAAAGCGTCTCGGGAGTGAGAAAGACTCAACAATATTCTGGCTTTTATCCACAGTCTTAATCACTGTTGTAGAGGCGGCGAGGACAAAAGAGCCTCATTGATTCTCCTTGGAGTATAAAGAGGCCGGGGCCAATATAATTAAGGTTTAAAAACATATTGAACTCCAAACGTTCATCAAACCCGGCACTTTTCAAGGTCCCTGGAGCTCCCGCTTATGAAAAGGTCTTTTGACAGAGCTGCAGAAGTCAAAGACAGTATACTATGTTGTTACATTCAAGGAAAGGTGACTTATTACTCATGCAGTACTCTGATGATACAGATGGTTCCCTATTTTCTAATTAAATGCTGCCCTTGAGTTCTCAAGTAAAGCTAAATGCGACAAAAGCCGCCTGTTTTGTAGCATTTCAATGCTCTCAGAGCGTGTTTGGTGGACCTCTAGCCTTGTTTGGAGTATGTATTAGCCTGTATAATTGTCTTAGTGTTAGGGGTGAAGGAGGGGTGGGACCTACTGATAGAGTAGTGCATGTTTCAGAGCCCTCTGTCTGAATAATGCTGTGGAATAATGAGGTGGGGAGCAAAGGCTGTAGCCCAGGGCTTTGACCGTCTCTGTGACCTGATTATGTCAGGGGCTGTCAGCCGCCAAGACACTACAAAAGCACAGAGCATCCCATCAAATCCATATCCACAGTGATCTGTCCCCAGCGCTCCAGGCACCGTGTGAGCCAAGGAAGTCCATACTGTCTCATTAGCGACGTTTAGCATCAAGTGCTCGGACATCACTTTAAAAAATGAGGCATGGTCACCCTGGTGGTGGTACAAGCTTCACTCCGGTGGGTTAAATGTCAAGTTTAACAGTCAAATCTTGTGTATTTCGAATGCTTCGGTTTCACTCGGTTCGTGTTAAGTTTCCACTGAGGACAGTGAGAGTGTTGAAAGATGAAAACAGGGGTTAAGGTAAATAACACAGAGTGGCATGAAAGGGCACATTGTCCATACAATTTTCCTTTAATATGTGCTGTGTGCACCTGCGATAAGATGATTCATTAGATAGGGTCCCACAATGACAAGCATCATCGTTCAAGCCTCTGGCTACTGATGGAACAATTCTGCAGCCACCCTGTAAATATGACAAGGTCAGCGTTTTACAGCGACAGGCGCATGCGGATAAGAGAAAGAAGGGATTTGTTTATTCCCTAAAAAGCTTAATATATGGTGTGGTGGCTACTAGAGTGGAGACAAACAGCTCCAAAACAACACACAGAGCCACCATTAGAAATCTATGAGGAAAGATCAGAAATACTATACCAATGTTTTATTTGGAGCTGCACATTCATGCATGATAGATGGTGCAGCAGCATCTCTTACAGATTTGTTACCAACGAAACAATTTAATTAGCTGCGTACGTGATCATTCGTAAAGCTTTTTGGAGTGCTCACCTGTCCTTGTGCGTTGGTGACCAGCTGTCCGGTGGCTCCTTGCAGGTTTGACAGGGTGTTTCCAAACACCTGAGAGCCGGCGATGGATCCCATGGCTGCTGCCGCTGCTACCTGGCTGGCCAGCGGATTCAGCTGGTGGGGGCAAAGAAATCATTCGTCAGAACTGCATCTTATTATGTCACTTGTGCAGATGTTTACTAGTGTAATGCAAATTCCTAAGAGAGCAGGCACAGGTAGGCTCGGCACCGTGCTGGTGGTGGTCAGGGACTTCATGCTCCCATTCTTTGTTCGCCGAGGCCAGAATAGGCTAACTGCAGCGAGGTCTGTATAGTCCAGTAGAGAGGGATATGCAGTCCATCATACAGTTCCCAGAGGTCTGTGCTCCTGAACCCAGTGGGAGGCTCGAGGGTAGGGAGGAGCAGTGAGAACGGGGAGGGTGGCTGTGAATAAGTGGCCATTTTACCACTCTAAGTGCTTCCTCTGGCCCCCGGGGCTCCCCACGGGCCGAGCCCAGTCTCTCCACCCGCAGCAAAGGCCCAACAGCATCCCGCTCGCACAATAGAGCCGAGCAGTGTGGCCATGCATCACTTTATCGTCAACCCCTTCAATATGCTTCGACTAAGAATTCCTCCTGCGTCATAATGCACTAGCACACTGTTACTTTTGAAGGAGAGGAGGGTTAAAATGACCATCTTTACCCCCGCCGTAATGGACTCATCTGGTCTGGCCTGTGGTTGTGAAAAGAGGCTCCTTGCGTCGGGGAGAGGTTGTAGAGCCCCGCCACATCGACGAGATTACCCATATAAATCAAGCTAACCACTTATTAGGGGGCTGAAAATGCACTGCTGATTTGGTTGTAGTGCAGCAGAGCAAAGTCTTATTAGGTTGAGTAAGTAGATCAAAGACCAAGAAGAGATAGGAGACCTCCCAATTACTCAACAGAATAGAGAAATAATAGAAACACTGCTCTGGAGCAGACTGCCTGCTCCCTGCTGCTAATAGTGGTCGGCTACATATTCAAACAAAACTGCTGAAATTAAAAATACAGTTTGTATAGAAGGTTTAAAATAAGACAAAGTACTGCATGTGGTTCATATATATTTTAAGTTTATGTAAAATAAAATGTGCTGTGAAAGAAAGTCTTTCCACACTCTCTGTGCTCTGCAGGGAATTCAGCTTTGTTCATCTGAGATCATTCAGTTGCCATTCATCTTTTATCGTACCCCACCACCATATATTATTACACTTTCTGAAATCAAATGATGAAAAAATGCCACAGAGCGATCAATACTTTTTCATTGACAGTAAAGGTTAAGCACATTAAGAATGACACTGCATTTGTCTTATGAAATCATATTTCATGTTGGTGGCCTCAAATTGGCCGTGATTGATATTGCCTCCTCTCGTCTGAAAGTCATCCAGTTTTTCCTCGATAATCGCAAGATTGTCTTTTATGTGTCCAGCCGTTGTCCTTCGGAAATCTCGACATCTCAAATGTTGGAAAAGATTCTGACTTTAACATGCGCAAGTAACCTGATGACAGAACTTTAGTTAAGCTGGAATTAACCTGCCTTGACAGTAAGTTCCCCAAACTCAAGGATAATATGTTAGATAATCTAACAACTGACGAGCATTGATTTAACTCAGAGATCAACAGTGGAAGATGCATGCCTCTGTTATATGACAGACGTTTATAATGTTTAATCTGAAGAAAGAAATTTATATTTTTTATTAATTACAATGAGTAAAAGATAGACCTCTTTCACAGCAGCCATTTTGACATGAAATAGTGATATTACAATGATACTAATTAAGGTCCCGTTCCATTCAGGTCAAACAGAGTCAGGCTGCTGCTGTGGTGAACGTTCACTGGAAAGCCTCTGCTACAACAAATGAAACTGGACCTTAATTAACCTGAGCTGACCCGACTATTTCACATTCAGATCAATGCATCTATTATATGGCACACATCTGCTAATGTCTGATCTTCCAAAGAAAATTATTTATATTTTGAATTACATTTGGAGTCGATGCTATATAAAAGATAAGAGTTTATTTTGTCGTAAAAGAATCAGCTGCAAAGATGCATCTACTTTACCAAACATGCTTTGTTAAATAGGGAATTGTAATTAATGTAGAAGTCTCACTCATTTGACTACAATAAAGAGTGCAATACAATTACAGTTATTAAGCCTGACTGATGAACTTTACACTGTGATTCTGCAAATATTTGCCACGTTGTGACATGCGCTCACTGACCACTTCATTAGGTACATCTGTACAGTCTCATGTAGTCCAATATATCAGCTCTGCCATGAATTCTACTTTGTGTTTGTCACTGAGGTCATAGTTGGTGGTGTTGTACTGAAGTGCATTGTATCAAAAGGTGTTTCTAATATTGTGGCCCTTTCATGTAAACTGGCCAAAATATTAGAAACGCCTTTTAATTTAATGCAGTCCACTTCCAACCTCAACAGTAAACATGCAGTTAAAGTAAAAACTCTCTGACTGTGTCAACAAAAACTCAACATTATTATCGTTGTAAAGGAAGAATTGGTGTACGTAAAGAAGTGGCTGGTGACTGTATATCAATTTAAAATATCTTTATAATGTGACAATAATTTTAACCACCAATAATTTTAGTCACCCAACCTTAACTGATACAACTTTAATATCTTGATAAACGTACAAATGGTTATATATGTTTATACATGTTAATTATGGCAGAAGATGTCAAAACAAACATTTTGTTAAAGGGACAGAAAAAGAAACAGTCCTCTCTTGATATTTTCTCCAATCAAAGACGAATGTGAATTCATGTCATTTTGTTTTAAAAGAGCAGCAGCTAAAGGAAACATGCCCATCATTACAGAGTGCACGGTGGCATTTCCTAAGTTGTTCAAATGTGTTTTTAAACAGGAAATATAAAATATTATGTAAAGCAGTTTTGGAGGAGATTTCTATGTCAGTCAGCTGCAGATCATTTCACCTATGACTGGAGAAGCAGTAGTCAAAAAGAAGAAATCAAACCAGGACGAGCTGTCGTAGTTCATGTTTTGTGAACATAAAATACTTTAAGTGTTGCTAATGTGGGTCTTTAATCCATGCTGGTGTATTACGGGTGTTGTGATGTGAATGGAAACACAGAGTAAAGCCAACACACGGCCGGTTAAGCAGAGTTAAACAGAGGCTACAGATCAACTCGCGGATAATGCGATCTGCTCAGGCAAGCACGCCCAGAGTCTCCCTGAAAATCGGCTGCGCTTGGTGTCATTGTGTGAGTGATAGGTTGTTTCAGAAGCTTTCAGATTTATTTGAAATATTATCACTGTGTTTCATTTGATGATAGCCCTTTCAGATGCTATGTTATTCTGGTAAATCTAGGTGAAAAGAGAGCAGGCTTTATTGCTGCATCTCCTGGCACTGGGTAATATGGATAGCAGTTGAAAAAGGAGAGCCAGGAATAAGGAGAGGCGAGGCTGTGTTCAACACCTAAACAGGTGATTTTCCGCCACGGTGACTCCTCTCAACACCTCGGCGGGAGGCACAAAATGACAGACCTGGTCTAGCATTTGTACTGATTGCATGTGTTGGAGGAGATAAACAGTGATCTTCCAGTTTGCAAAGCCTACATGTTAACCATTTATTTCTTTTCATACGCTGTGAGAAAGGGCATCAAGAGGATTTTCAGCAGCATGGACAACATGCAAAAATAAACTGGAGATGTTAAATTCAACACATTCTTCGTGTTGTGCAGCAGCAAACCTTAGCCCTCCGTCTATTATATCACGTGACATCATCTAGCCACCTTTAAGTGACCACACAGGGCTATCACTTTCTGCACTATCATAGTTTAATATAGCCAAATCTACAGGGCTACGCAGGGATCAACAAACACAAAGTAAACGTCTCAGAGAGAGGAAAAAAAAGCCTGCAAATTGTTAAAAATGCATCTTTCCTCTGCACGCTATGAAGGGGAGGGAATCTAAACTCCGCCAGGTTCTCCGTCGCCTGTTTGACCATGAGGGTCACCTGGTGCAGCAACCCGTGTAATCTCAGGAATAGAGGGAAAAATAGCGTCCCTGCAAACCGTGGAGAGACCCCTGGAAACCAAAATTGTCTGACACAAACTAACTGGAGTTTATTCTTGGTTTTTTTTTTTTTGCTCTTTTCATGTGGCTGTTTGAAACTTAATTGCTTTTTTTTGTTCTGGACCTGCACAGGACAAAAAAGAGCAAAGATAAATGGACAAAGTGGTGCAGACACCAGCAGGCAGGGCGGATTTGTCTACGCTCAGACTTCAGCGGCGTGTAAAACTTATTTTCTGCTCATCTATGATTCAACAACAGAATCAAACATTTATCTAATATATCAGAGAAAACTGAAAGAGAATAAAGCGCCACAAAGAATGATTTAGCGCAGTAATGTGTTTTAAAAGAAGCTACATGTAAACTTGTCTAGAAAGTGACTTTTCCTTTAGAGAAAGTCTCTCAGATTGATTAAAGGTGGAAATAAGTCTGATAAAAGCTGAGACATGCTTCCATCAAAGTGGGCCAAGCTGTGTAAATCAACAGTCAATAGCAGTATTGTTTCCTTTATCTGTGGAACAACATGGAAGTTTCCCCTCGTTCATCCCGGACTCACATCTCTGTCTCCTCCTGCTCTTTTCCCACTCCAGAGTGAATGTAATCAGCTGTGACATGAGAAAACACGTTCTCTGTCTGTCAGGACTCGAGCTAGTCTTCCACTGACAGTCCTCTGCTGACTCTCCTCCACCTCCTCCTCCCCCAAAACGGCCTCTCTCGTCCCCCTCCACCTCCCTCACATCCTCTGTGCTTATGAACATCAAAATGCCATTAGGCCCTCCAAAACACCTCTGGTCCCTTGGTTGGCAGGGCCTCGCACTGTGGTCGTGCACTCTGAGCCCTCCGAGCGCCGACTATTGCTCACCACTGGGCCTCTGCTGCAGCCATTGTGAAAAATAAACCCCAAAAAGAGCCATTCTTGAGGAAAAATATTGGGAAGTGAAAGACGGATAGAACAACTGGGGCAGATAACACCCAGCAAAATACAATAACGCTGCATCCGGTGACGGTTGGACATTGTAATTGCTTAAGGCAGTGGAGGGATGGTGGTGGCAGCGGGTGTGGATGTGGAGGTGGCTGAGGTGGCATGGTGGGTGCTAATGGAGTGATGTCATATGAAACGCCAGAAATGACAGCTAGTTAACTGAGGAGGTTTGGCTGATCAAATAAAATGCATTAACTCCAGGAAATGGATATCGCGGGCGGGCTCAGAAATGGCCATATCTAATGAGGCAAAATGCAAATGAAGGAGGAAAAGAGTCGTGAAAACGTTTAAACTAACTATAAAGGGATGATGGAGTGTCGGACAGTGGCCGTCAATCTCCCCACTCATTACCTTCATGTGAAATTAACAGCAGCTTTAATCATTACATAAAATCTGCTCCAGCCCATTTGTTGATAATTGTGAGGCTCGGAGGTTCAGAGTGGGTTCTTTGTCATCAATCACAGCAGCAGTATATTTCCTCTGGTTAGGGGACACTCTGCGAGTAAAAATATAAGTTATACTACATTCCTCTTACACTATTTCTCTTCCTGAGGAATGATCTATAATATTTAGCTGTTTCCAGATGTATTAAATTTGAAACTACTTGGTGATTAAGTATCTACAGGAAAGTGCTGACCGTTTCAGCTCATGATGTGACATATTTGGTGCAGTTATTTCTGTACCATACTAGTGTTGGGTTGGAAATCATAGCAGCGTTAAACCGGTGTTGCAGTAAATCTACTGCTGCTCTGGCTATGACTTCAAAGCGGGTACCTGGCTATGTTTTTTGGTTGCTGTGACAAAATGAAAAATAAAATCATCTCTGCATCACGAGATCGGACCGTGAAGAAATTATGAACACTATTATTTCGCCATATTATCAAAAGACTCTTCGCAGCCTTTGGATGACAATTACCTCAAATATTCAATATGTAATAAAAACATATTTCTTGATTTTAGGCGCTCTATCTCCCTCGCGCAGACTGCAGCCCATTCATTTTCGTTTAGGTGGAAATGCCGCTCCTTTTCACTCTGCTGTTGTTTGACATATAAATATAGCATTTGAATGACTTTAATATCCTCCTAATCAATGTCCAGTGATCTTTTGATGTCCTCAATTCAATATAGGAAGGGTCATTCATGCCGCAGCTTTATAAACACAATAAAGGTAAATGATTACTCTCCACTGTGGTGTCCAAAAATACGGCCAGTAATGAAGAGAAATGGAGGAGTTTGAGGGGGAGGCCTGTCATGTGTCATTGGCCAACTCTAAGCCCTAAGATTAATCACGAGAGAGGGGCTCTGTGGCTAAGATGTGGTCACCCTTGATCGATAAATACGCCTCCCATCCCCTCCCCTCGCCTCCCTCTGTGTCTCTTTGCTTCACTGTCTCCCCTCTCTCTCTCTCACTTTTTCTCCTAAATATACACAAGAATTGGCACAAGCTAAATCAGCATAAGTGAAGAGATGAATTGATGGCATTTACAGCCATATTTGTATTGATTACTCGAGTTTTGACTTCTGAGGCTCCCCTCTCTTTGAGGAGTCGACTTAAGCAAATGCACTTTTCATGTGCATTCGTGTTGAGTCTATTTACAAAACCATCAATTGCACATTTGCGCTTCTTATCCTGTAAAAAGGGCATAAAATCACCCACAAGGGGGAAAAAAAGCAAAATATAGAGTTCAGGACAGTTTAGAGGAATTTCAACTGACACAGCCCACTATATGTACTTTGTGAAATATATACCAGATCCAACCTGCGCTAACCACAAAACACTGTGGAGAAGAATTCTTGGTAATATTCTGCAGGGACCACAAATAGGACTTTTGACTTGGTCTATGAGGAGGGCATAATGCAATAACATTGCATTAGAAGGGTCTTTTTACAGCGTGGCAGTGCTGCGCCGCTGTATTCCTTGTGTGAACCCGGTGCTCTGTTTGCGGTCACTAATGGGCATCAGAAATTACAGGCAGTGGAATCGCGCCCCGCGGGGGGACTGGCCTCCTCAGCGGAGCGGAGCACTTAGACAGTGTCTGGGAGCCTGCTGGAGGAGGAAGGGGGGAACTCAATGTCATAGCCCTGCCTCATAATTAAAGAAACCCTATTCCTTATCCACTGTTAGGTGAGCCCTAGCTTGGTGCTCCATCTGAGGGCTCCCCTGTGGGCGTCTAATGCGTGTTGCCCCCAATGTGTATGTGGGCTGATCAGGGAGCTGTGTCTTTCTGCTGGGTCTGTGAGCTGGAAGCCCTCTGACCACCGCGAGAGGAACACAGGGCCAGGTTTAGAAGAATCGGGGACCTCAAAAAGCGAAAGAAAAAATATCAACTTTGTGAGGTCTTAAACCCCCCAACAAAACCAAGAAAAAGCCAAAAAAGAAGTGTGTGGCAGGCTGTAGGTGTGATTTTAAAAGTGAAAGTGTGTTCACAGTTTTCCAAACGATGCCTCTGAAATATGATAAATTTAAGTTTCTCCTTATTTATAAATTCAGGGCTCATCGTTGGTCCTTAAGTCTGTAGATTTTCTTCCTGCCTAATCCCTCATTTGAAGTAAATAAAAGTAGTAGAGCTGTCATGGTCAGGTTGTTTTCCTCATCTAGCTCCCATGCTTTATAATTATTCATATGAAATGTGGTTCTGTTGATGTGCAACAGTCTTATTTTCTGCTTCAGTCAACAGTGCACATTTGTATTTCTAAATTGTGGAGCGCTTGTTATGTAAGGCAATTTTCTGCCTTCTTAAGAGCCGGATCTCCTGTGCATTAATAAGAGGCTAGGCTGAGCTGCTGGAGAGCTGAGGGCCTGTTCATGCTCTAAACCACACAGCCATTTAAACACACCATCTGGCAACACATAGCATTTGTACATATTTAAAAGTTTTATTAGAAAATTGTCATTTTAAAACAGGTATTTAATGGATAATGGTCAGATGTGGGAATTGCTGGCAGTGTGTAAGTGTATTCAGATTTTTTGTACAACTTCAGATGAAGATAAATGCAACAATTCGACTTTACCGGAGCTGTTTTCAGGATTTCCAGTCCAGATTCCTCCAGCATAACGCCTCCTCCCATATTTATTCACCTGATTAATTATGTTTCCTGATAATTTATGCTGATCTAAATACGTTTTAAAGGCCTGTACAGATACTAAATCTGAGTATTTAATGTGCATTCTTTGGCCAAAAGCAGTCAAAGTTAATAAGCTAATAATAATTCTGGACTTTGTGGCTTTAAATTAATAAAACTCAGACATGAATCTGTTTGACTGTCGCCACCACAGTGTAAAATTCTGTCCGGGATACAAGAAAACATATAAATAATTATCTGCACGTGGTAGTGTCCTTCAAGAAATCAGTTGAAAACGTGTAAAGATTATATTTCTTTCAATAAACTCTCGATCTTTATTCCAAAGCGCAGACACCACAGTTGAGTTATGAGACGCGAGATAGATAATGGACTCTTTCCTCAACTTAAGCGTTGCCAGTTTCATCGACAAGCCACAGTATGAGCCATTTGGTCTACATTTGAGC
The DNA here is from genome assembly GCA_036365135.1 of Miichthys miiuy. NCBI lineage: Eukaryota > Metazoa > Chordata > Actinopteri > Sciaenidae > Miichthys > Miichthys miiuy. The sequence goes on from CM071618.1 coordinate 7,590,260, forward strand.
ATGTCATTTTAATTTTGATTTAATACCCCGTGGAATGATGGCGGCCCGTTTCGCTAAATTGAATAGACGTGGGGCTGATCTGGAAAATCAATTAATCGATGTGCAAGGCTCATTTAATACACATGTTAATATAATGGGAGAGACGCCCACCACCCATAAAAAAGAAACATTTGGAGCAAATTGGACAGTGGTGATTTTAACAGCGGTTGACATAAGTAAAAGTGCACTGCAGCGGAAAACAGTGACATGAGTGTCTGAAGGGGCCTCAGCTGGAGACAAAAGCAGCAGAGATGGGCCTGAGACTTGAGGAGGATGGTGGAGCGAATGGGAAGGGGAGGAGGGGAGAATGGCAAGGAGGTGAGGAGAGATGGAGAGTGCAGACAGCCAGGCCTCTGAAAGGCCGTTGTGGTTGGCAGCCGCTGACCTTGGTGACGATGGGTTTTCACCAGAGGCTTCTAATGAAGGCTGATTGCCAGGGAATAGTGAGGGAGCCAAGGGGTAGAGGGGGGAGCAAGAGGGGGGGGAGAGAGAGAGAGAGAGAGAGAGAACAAGTGAGAAGAGAGGAGGGAGAGAGAGAAAAGGATAGAGGAGAGGTTCAGGTAATTGCAGCACTTGTGGGTCTGAGGCCCTGCGGTTCTGTGATGTCGGGGTGCAGTGGGGAAGAAGAGAGATGTCTGTGGACGCTTTGGTGGTAAATTGTGGAGCACAGGGATAGGAGGCAGGCCCCTAGGCTGTAATTACCCCTATGAGTGTGCGGATGGAGAGTGGACAGGCCCAGTGTGGGGCTCTGACAGCGATCAAGGAGACGACTGCGAAAGGGGAGTAGAGACAGACACACAGACCGACAGACAGACAGACGGCAAGAGTCTGGCGGAGGAGGAAGACAGGACGCCTCCATCTCCGCCAGGCCCCCCGAAAACCAGCCAGCCAGACACTGGACCAAGGTCAGAGGCTATTAGCTAACACACAACATGCTGGTGACAAGACAGACTTGACAAGAACAGCAGAGAGACAGCGCGGGCGGCGTTGTTGATGTCGGTGTAGCTCTCGGATGGAGAAAGACTTAGTTTAGGAGGATTTGGCAAAAATAAAAAGCGACTAATTAGATCAGAGACACAGAGAGGGGAGAAATGTTGGAGCTCCACAGGATGGCGCAGCTGGGTCAGGTCGGTCTGAGCCATACGAACTGGAATAAAAGAGTTGATAGGCTGGCCTAAGCTTCCCACTGCCACGGATCAGTATGTACTGCCTCTCCTCTCCCTGCCTGGGCTGATGTAACTCACTGGAGTGGCAAATTACACCAGACCTACAGCTGTAGCCCGACATTATGATTAATTTGATCAGTAATTTCTCCTGTTTTTCATTTTAATCGCCGCGACCATTCTGCTGTGGCAGGTCTTTCAGATCTAATTAAGATCAATTCCGGTGTAACAGACTTGGCGAGCGCCTTTACCCCGTCAAATCCCTGAGCTCTCCGGGCGTGGAGAAAACCCGCAGCTCTAATCAATCAACTTCCAGCAAAATCCAGCGGGCTCCCGCAATCAGCCCATTAACACACTTAAGCAAATTTTATAATCCCCCGTCTATTTGTCATCACCGTGGTGGCTATTTCAGTCAGCTCACTGTACTCTATATGTTGGAGAGAGAGCAGAGGGAGTGTGGGCGGGTAGAAAGGTAAACTCTTCCTCCATTTAACCACATTAACTGCAGTAATCTGAGTTTGGACCATTGACTCAAGAGGACACAGTCTGTTGTGGTGTGATTTGTATTCTAATAGGGGATATTAATGAGCCAATTAATGCATTTTGTCTCACAAATTAAAAACACCAAACCCTAAAAACACGAGGGGATGTAATGAATGCTCAGGATTTCGTCACTGAGAATATCACACACCTCCCATGAGAAGAGAATTACAATGGGACATTAATTGGAACATAATGAGTGTTTGTCTCTCTGCTGCTCGGCGTTGTATTTTTTTTCAGCAAATAGTTGAATGGCTGGGTGATTCTGCGCGTCTGAATAATGACAGCAGGAAATAGGGGTGTTATCTGCGTAATGCTGATTGTATTATGGTAATTATGACTCGAGTTTATTGCACAGACCAGGTCCTCTGGGTGGAAACGCAAGAAATGCCCTTCTGTGTCTTCAATTAAAACAAACAAAAGGCCCATCGCGGTCTGTGTTTGTGAGGAAGTCTCTGCTCGGGTGGGGTGGGGGGGGGAGACTTTCCCAGTATTAAAAACTTACGTGAATTAACCCGTGTGTTGCTCACTGATTCTGGGCTTTGAAAATCCAATCAATGACCCAGGTGGTGGTGGGGTGAGAGATAGAGAGAGAGAGAGAGAGGTAGAGCTGCTGCTTCAAATCCTATTGCAGCCTTGAGTGGGTGCTGAGGCTGTGGCCTGTCCTTGGGCGAGGAGCCCCTCGCTGGGTGACACACTCTTTGAAAACACCAGCACTGACCCAGAGAAACTAAACCTTTTACAGCCATTCTGATTCCCCCAACCAGACACACACACACACACACACACACACACACACACACACACACACACACACACACACACACACACACACACACACACACACGGTCTATAATCCTATTTGATGAGGCAATATCTTAATGATACCTGATGTGGCCCTTTTGGCCCCCCTCGAGGGAGGTCTGTCCTCAGTCATCATAATCAGCCTTCGCTGCTTCTTTTAGAAGAAGACAATCTATATAAAGCTGAGGGTCTTATCAGTGCAGTTAGTTTGTTATAGAACAACCTGCTCCTGTTGTTTTTGTGCGTCTCAGACTCACAGAAATGTAACAAAGTCATGCTTTCACAAGAAATCTGAAGGTTTTAAGTGGGATAGTCTGCTTGTATCTGCACTGTGCTCTTTGCACGTTGATGCAAGCTTAATGTGTGAATCTGTATGTTGGTCAGTAGCTCTTGTATCCACAGTCAGACTGGACAGTGTGTTTGGTGCGATGTAGCGGCTAGCCTTTGGAGCCCATTAAATCCAGAGGCTGTTTTTCCTGCTGAGTCTCACTAGGCCGTGACAGGGCCGGAGAGGGTTGCAAGGGGGGAAACAAATAGCCCAACTCATCCTGGCCATAAAGAAGGTTGCACCACAACCCAATAAGGGTCTGACGCTGATGAATGTGACCAGGGACAGAAAGGCGACCCTGGCCAGTCTCCACCAGAAATGAAACCACAGGGATATAAAATAGGTTATTATCGTCACACAGTGACAGCCAGACGGACAGAAGGGCAGAGATGGATGGACAGACAAAGTGACTAAAAAGGAGTTTGAGTAGGAAGAGCAGCAAAGATTAAGGGACTGATTGCAGCCAGAAAGCCTGAGGTAAGATAACCTCAGAATCCCTCCTGTAGGACGGCGTGAATCTCGGTGTGATGTGCTCAAGTGCATCAAGGTTTCAGTAACAAGATGCTAATAGCGAAGAGCTGACGGCCTCCATTCAAATACCGCCACTTGATAAAGACCAAGTGCTGACAGAGAACCAAGGATTGAAACACACTGTTTGCACAAGTGACACCATTCACATGCACACTTTAAATTCTTGTGCTGAATTACAGGAATTATAAATGCAATGGGTACTTGATAACGATGTGATGTGATTTTCAAGACTAATTAGTATTTTTTTTTTATGGTTCTCGTGATGTACCTCATTCAACATGTCCATGAAAAAAGATTTGAATGAGCTGAAGGTGGAGAGCTTTATATCAGCACTGAGATCATTAATAAGTGGGTATGCAAGAAGCGATGCACCGCCGTCTAATTGGACCTGTATTACTGTTCATCAGTCATATCATAATGTATGAACATGGTGTATCAGAATAAGGAGAAAATGTTGGATCGGTGCAGACTTACCGGCAAAGGCATGGGCGGGGTGACGGGCGAAGGGAGGCTGCGTGCTGGCGACTGGTTGGGCCGGTGCGGCGGGGAGTGCTGCGGCTGTCCGGAGGCGGACGAGCAAGCAGAGCCCGGAGACGGGACGGAGGTCTGCTGCTGCTGGCTGGGCGGGGTCACGTGATGCTGAGGTGGCAGCTGGTTCTGGGTGTGTGCATGGGGCTGTTGGTGATGGTGGTGTTGCTGCTGCTGTTGCTGGTGGTGGTGCTGCTGCATCTGTTGGAGCTGCTGCAGGTGTTGGAGCTGGGAGTTCAGTGATGAGGTAGCTGTTGATGAAAGGACAGCGACTTGTTTGATTCCTCTTTGTGTCTCAGATCACACAGAGTGCGACAAAAACAAATGAGTTCGGACTGACAACGTGTTTTAGCAAATAAACAGGAGGCCCTCATTATTTTCAGAATATGCTCACACCTATAGATGGAAATACATGTACAGGTGGAGGTGTGGGATGCATAGGGTGAACCGTGAGAGACATGTAAATAACATGGAGCCCCAGCAGGGTTCTCCAGGGTTTTTTACCCTGCATGATAGAGTCAGTGAATTTAATTTAGCTAGCTGGAGGACAAAGCTATCAAGCCTGACTGATATAATTGCTCTCTCTGGAGCCAAAAGTCTTCATTGTCACTTGGAGAATGTCAGAATCTTTGGTTTAATGGTTTAAAATCTCATAGGAAAGAGACATCTATCTTCACTGGAAGACTTCAGAAATAAACCCATTAACTAATTGGATCCAATAATGGCACGCCATTAGAACCTCATTTCTACATTTAAATTTTTATGCTGTTAACACTCAGACTGAGCCGAGCTGCAGCAACATCAGCATGCAAATACTCCCATGGACTCACAATGTCCACCACGAAATGTAAAATAAAATAAATCATCTTGGTGTGAACACTCGACTTCAGGGTTATTCTCTCCGGCAAACATCTGAATAAAGAATCTGGTGCATCTTCTATCACCTCACACACGCACACAAAGATTGTTGTTTGAATGTCAGAAGAAATCCATACCGCAACACAGACAACAAATAATGTCTACTAAAGGTGTCATTCGTAATACTATATGTGGAGAATTGGGCTAAAAAACAACATTTAAGTTGACCTTCACGGCTCCTTAAAAAGAAAAAGGACAAGCTTCCATACAGATATGATGGGTAGATGTGTTTTTTTTATACCTGTGCTCGCATTCAGAAAGCTTTTGACAGCCTTTTTTTCAGTCAAACGTCCCAGAAAATCCTTAAAAGAAAATATATTCTATATAACAAAATGTGTGCAGTAACACACAGAGAGGTTATTCACAGGTCACGCTAAATGTATAAGGCATAAAATAAACAAATACCACACTTTAAACTTTGGAATATATTTCTTCTGTGACTTCTGCGGTTAATCAGAGTTTGTGCTGTTGATGCCTTTGACTCTGATGTTTCACAACTTTGTATAGAAAAATGATTTTCTGTGGATTAAAAGATAATACAAGCTTGAAGGGGGCAAGACCTGATCTGTATGTTGATATTTGCCTGCACTTCACGCACTGGACTGCACTATAAAAATGATTTCAAACACATTTCCCATAAACTCAAGCCAGGCCAGGTCAAAATAATTCCCATAACTGATGATGCTGAAGTTCAAAAAGTCAACTATGTAGAGTTAAGAATATTGTATGTATACGGTCTAGAATAAAGAAATGAATCCATCTTGCTGCCTGAAAAATAAGTTTATAGTCAAAAATTAGAACTGTCCAAAATTTTTCTCTTTTCTAAGACTAATTTAAAGAAACATATTTTCTCTCCAGTCATTCCTGAATGATGTAAATAAAATAAACAATGTCTGTACCTGCGTTCAAATGCCCTAATCACGGCACATAATGTATATTTGATGAGAGACGCCTACTAGAAAGTACACACGCAGTTTACAATGAAAATTACTTAAAACACAAAGGACAGAGTAAGGAACGCTGGTTCAAAAGAGTGTTTGTGAAAATCTATTGATAACGCTCGCCAGGCAATTGTGAACATAGACAAGCGTGTGTACATACAGAATCAATGCACTTAAATAATTTAGGTATGGTTGCCTCATAAAAGATGAATAAAACATCAGTGCAGACAAGTCTTTGATTAGTGCGGTCACTCGGACTCCAGGACAGCCACAGATGAACATTTGATGAAGATCAGATCATCCTCCTCTTTCCTCTCTCTGCAGAAGCACCAGCCAAAGAAAGCCAGTAAACAGTGCACTTTTACATTTCTTCTACCTCCTGACACATTGACACCTCTCTCACACCCCCACCATGAATTATATATCATCTGTGCAAACGGCAAGAGTCCAATTCTCACTTGAAATGTTGGGGCAAGTTGTCTAGCAAGCGCCGAGCCCCTGACAGGACCGGCTCTTTTCCTTTGCAACTTCACAACGACAAAATGTTGAGCCCTATTTAAAGATGGAGTAAGAGGGAACAAAGACAGAGAAAACAAAAGGGGTGCTAAAAATGAGATTTCTGTCAGAAAATTATTGAAACCAGGCGAAGATCAAAGACGATTGGAGAATTTCCTCCAGCGCCAACCATTACGCCGAGGAACAAGAGGTACAACAAAAAATATGAGGCAAAAGAAAACAAATACAGAGGGAATATGGAAGAAGCCCCATGTGGCCTTATTATAAGGGCTACACCGCAGGTACTATATTCTTTAACAGCAGTGCTTTATAAATTCTGTCATCTTGTTAAGACTGTCAGGACCACTGACCCTCCCTTCCCCTCTAACTGGGCAACTGGCATTTTGAAGCTCATTCTTTTAACCACAGCTGTCTGATTGCTTTGGTTGAGCACATAATCCAAGCGGCTTGTCTCAGCTAATTGTTTGTGCTCCTTCCTCCAGCAGACACAGGGCCGAGGATGAGAGTGGGAGCTTCACTTATGATGGAGAGAGGGCAAAAGGGTGCCGGGATCCTATAGTGCTCATTATATCTCCCACTGTCTCTTTGTTGTGTTTCATATTCACTAGTTCGCCGACTGCGAAGCAAGCAGCGCTCCCACTTAGTCATCACGCCCGAGGGGTGTAAGAGCACGGGTCCCACTTTTGCTGCTGTCACAACTGGCCTATGTTAATGTTTATAATGAGTGAATGAGCCAGATCATCGAGCAGAGTCACGCAGTTCAGCTTGTAAATGACCAGATACAAGTTGAACTGTGGCGTTTTGTGCTCAATTCAAACATTTAACAACAATCATTTGGGACTACGAAAACACCAGCACTGGAGAAGTCTGAGGCCTCCTCCAACCTCGGCGCTTTGAAGAACCGTCTGTCATCTCTCTGTCTTCTGCTTTAGTGCCACAGTAGAAATCAACTGTTATCTTTGACTGTCCCAGCCCCGGCTTCTGAAGTACTGGAGGACGAAGCGAGACTGATTGTCAGAGGTCGAAAGGCTAGGTCAAAGCCGCCTCATTCGTCAGACAAAATGCTATTTTTGTTTCCTGTGTGGTTGAGGAGTGAAGGAGGGAGGTTGGGGAGGGGTAGCAGCAGCCTGCTCTCTCATTACCAGCGCTATCTCAGTAGTCTCTGCCAACCCCCCCCCCTCTATTACGGCACTTTTCTCTCTGTGGCTGATTCAAGCTCAACTCCTTGTTTTCCTCTCAATGCACAACACCTACGTTTACCACTTTTCCCCCATGAGTTATCTTATATATCGTATTGTACACAGGTGTGGTTAGAGCAGGAGCCGAGATAAACCTACAGGTGAGTTTTGAGGAGCATGCAGAACATCATTGCTGGAAAACTGCCACAGATGCACAGTACATTTTGGTCCATGATACACACCACATGGCATTTATGTCATACTCAAACTGCCTCTGTTAATTGATTGCATTAAAAGAAACACAAAAGCGTCTTTTGATGGATTTAGACTTTCTATAAAGTATATGTGAACAGGTGCTCATCACATTATAGCCCTTAGAAAAGGCTTCAGCCAAGGCCAACATGAAGAATGACTGCATGCTGATACAAAAGGACTCCATCAAACTGTGTGTGTGTGTGTGTGTGTGCGCTCCACCCAGCATAATGTACGGTTCGGAGGAGAATGCCGAGAGCTCATTTCACGTCAGAGGAATTCATGTTTTCTGGTCACCATAAAGGAAAACATAGTTCAAAAACCTTGAAAAAGAATGAGTAGACTCTATAGTGGTCTTGCGTAAGACCAGTAAATTCTAACTATTGGTGCACTGAACAGTTTTCTTATAGATATAGTTATTCCTTTTGAAGTAGTTCTTGTGGTTGAAATATGTGCATCACCTCTTCTACTCAGCTCGGATACATAATTAAACTAAGAGCAGAAAAATGTCAACTCAAATCATCCCTAACTGCTGTTGTACCGTCTCAATGTCTTTGGCATCATTTAGGAGTGCTGTAAATTAAGAGCTAATCAGAAGCCGGGCGGAGGATCCTGTCAGAAGTTAATGAAATTGCCCAACGTGAGCCACCTTGTATTTTTAGGAACTGCTCTAGTCTAAACACAGCTGTCATTCTCTAACAAGAGAGGTGAGAGGGGACAAACAAGCTCCCCATTACTGCTCTGCCTCACGTTCCACTGTGGGAGTCCATAAAGCACTGTCTCAATTGCCTTTTCAGTGAGTCACACTGATAATTACTCCACTGGAGGTAAGGAGATTTAGACTCTATGAGATCTGGTAATTACAAAGGTGGTCAAAGGAAGGTCATTTTTACTCTGCGGATTAGATCGGAGCACTTGTACACTGATGAAGTGGATAACATCACATCGTTTCTGCACTCATTCCTTTACTTCCACTGTTAACTTTTAGAGCTGCCGGTCACTTTGGGTCACTTTGATAACACTCGTACACGTAACAAAAAAAAAGGTGAATTATTTCCATTAATGATCAATTTGTTAATTATGTTTTTTTCAACAAGATAAAATAAGATAAGATAAGACTTTATTGATCACACACTGGGGAAATTCACTTGTTACAGCAGCAGGTACACGTACAAAAGGGCTGGAAAAACTTAGTGAATTCAACTTTTCTCAGTAACTCGTTGAGATTTTGACATTAAACTTTTGGTATTTGCTTCATTAACGACAGAAACTATTAAATGAGGAGGAAGAATTCAGATACTGAACTAAAACAACAACTCTGCCATGAATTTACTTTTATGACGCTCATAATGTTTCAGTTTTTGTTGACACTGTCAGAGAGGTAATAATTGTACTTTATGTTTATTATTGAGTTTGCAGTAGTGTTAAATTGGACTGCATTATATTGAGAGGTGTTTCTAATATTTTGCCCACCCCGTTTAGAAAACTTAGAAACAATTCAATATAATATAAATATTTCAATATAACAACAGCACCCACTAAAACCTCAACAATAAACATTATGTAGAATTATGACCTCTGACAGTGTCAACAAAAACTGAAACATTATAAGCTTCATAAAAGTTGAATTTATGGCAGAGTTATTGTATTGGGTCACACTGGATTGAACTAGTGTACCTAATAAAGTGGCCGGTCAGTGTATATACTCCACCACATGTACTTGAAAATGTACATAAAGTATCAAAAGTAAAAGTACTCATAATGCAAAATAATGGCAGATGCGTGTTATAATATTACTGCATATTATTGATTGATTATTATTATGGTTGCAGCAGATGGTCGCCCACCAATGAGCTCGGTTCTGCCCGACGTTTCTGCCTGTTTTTCCTCGCCACTGTCACCAAGTGTTTGCTCATGGTGGAATTGTTGAGTCTCTAAATAATATATTATATTATATTATATTATATTATATTATATTATATTATATTATATTATAAAGAGTACCGTCTAGTCCTGCTCTGTATAGAAAGTGTCATCAGATAACTTCTGTTATGATTTGGCACTATATAAATAAAATTGAATTGAATTATTATTATTACTGATGCATTAATGTGTAAGTAGCATTTCATTCTAGTTTGCTGATGATTCAACTTTAATTTTATCATGGTTTAATTCATCAGTGCATCATATTTTGTAAACTTCTTCTATGTTTTGTTTGTAAAATCTTGATCTGTAACTATATTTGTCAGATAAATGAGGTGGAGTTTAGTTGAACGTAAGGTTAGAAGAGTATAAAATGGAAATACACAAGTGCAGTACCTAAAATTTATACTTAAGTACAGTACTTGAGTAAATGTACTCAGCTAAATTCCACCACTGCTCATCACTTCAGCATTAGTTACATATTTGTGCATCATTTAATTCGTTTAAATACTAAAAGACTCTCCAACAGTGAAGCTGTGAATTTTTGCAAACAGAAACAAATAAAGGTTTTCTTAACACAGTCTGGAACACAAATTGGTGTTACACTCTTTTTACCAGCGAGTTCATACAATTGGTAATCATGTTGAGGCGATGGAAAATAGATTCCTGCCTCGGCAATGGCTGGAATAAACATGGAGAAAATGAAACGTTAAAGGAACTAGTGAACTACTGAATAAAAACATTACTCAGAGCCACAGCAGGCAATATCACTGTTTCAGTCCTGCTGCAGGAGGAACTCAGCGACTACAAAAAAAATATAGGCAGTTAAGATTTGAGCGGAGTCGCGGAGCCACAGGGTTTTAGAGAGTAAACCACATCGCTTGTAGGGATCCAGAGATAATGCTTTCACTTTGTGATGCAAGGCAATATCAAGCTGTGTTGTAGAATTCTCACTCTGGGGGAAGCATTTCAAAGAATCAAATCCTCTCCATGGAGATGTTACACATACAAGAAAATCCCTGTGTGCTCGATAATGTTGCCCTTTTGGTGTTGCTTACGCTACGTTATTGATTTCCAAAGTGTGGTCTAGGGACCTCTAGGGGCCCTTGAGAGAGTTCCAGGGGGTCCCAAGCACAGTGAGATTCCCCTTCCTCAGAGAGAACATATAAAAATCATTGTGGATTGTAGCTTTTTGATACTGATCCGTGCTATCAAACTGCTTCACAAATGATTTGATCTCTCACGGCCTGATTACTGTCTGATTTTAAGCTGCTGGTTCTTGGCCCTCCATGGCACAAGGCTGTGGTAAAGGTTGATTTATCTTGGTATAAATCTAAAAATCTCCTTAGTTGCGCCTTCATTCAATAACAAAATAAAGCATCTGATTAACTTCCATCCTAGCAAGGATTAAAAATCTCGAGATACAGGTCATGAATCTTGTTTTTATGTATTTCCTGGAAGTTTAAATGTTTTAAAATGTCAAGAAATCCTCTAAAAGGAACTAAACTGTTATATTAAATGCCCCTAAACGCTGCCTTAAATCAAATGAATGACCAAACCAACTCTTGTATACAACAATAGATTTCCCTGTTTTTGTTTGCACTCTTATTTCAAATGCTACATGAGCGCTGTGTTACACTGTGGTTCCCAGTAAGGGGTCCCTTGCTTTTGTCCTTCAGAGTCCAGAAGCTGCTGGACCTTCCCCCCACCTCCCTCCCTTCCTTAAGAAAAGAGATCCTGTCTGCCTGGCAGGACAGACTGGGTTATTACAGCGTGTTCACGGTCCCATCATGTGTCGTCAGACCAAAGCGGAGGCCGCGAGTAAAAGCCTCATGCAAAATTTATGTTCATGCGGCTGTTTCAGTGGGTGGAAAAATCAATATTGCGGGCCTGATGCACGGAGATGACTGAGTGCTCTCTGACTGACAGTAAAAGCTGAGAGAGATTGAGGGGCTACATTTACTGCTCTAGAAATGGAGTGGAGTACAGTTGGCCTAATAGTCTAGTTCACCTTAAATTTGAATTTCATTGTGGCTTATTTTGCTAACAACTTGGATATTGAGGGTTTTGAAGAAATTACGCCATTAGAGAGAAAAAAGGGACCAAATCAAGAATAAGCAAGCTTGTGTTCAAAACGACTAAAACACATCTTACATTGCGGTTTCAGAGCAGCTAAAGTATCGTATATTACGGGGTTATTAAGCCTTCCCTTCTTTTCCAACTTAGACAGATATAAAATGATTGTAGAATAATCAAAAGCCAATGTGGGTATGAGGAGGACATCACAGGGCTTTTGTTCTGCGCTGCTTCGCTTACATATGCTTTTGATAGCGTGCCACATACCCACAGTGTATTTGGGGAGGAATGTGAGAAGAGAACGAGAAAGAAAGTGAGAAAAAGAAATTCAGTGGGATGAAATAACCCCAAACAATGGGATTTGCTTTCCATTCTTCTGCCTCCATCTTCTGTCTTTAATTATTCCCTTTGGTTGTCTGAGGGAGCGTGTAAGCACTTTCACACAGCACAACATGCCCAGCAGCACAACACTGTCTGCCTTAGTGATGTGGAGACTTCTGAGTGACACTGAGCCTCTTGTGATTATTAATGCTGTTTAATACAACACAGAGCAGCCACTATGATTGAGGGAAAAAACAGATTTCAAAATGCACGCATTCAAAATGCAATGTGAATGGAATTATGTACAACACGAACACTGTACTTGAGATACATTCACTCCCCTGCTACATAAACAACGTGTACGCCGTGAAATGAACGCTAATGTTTTGGAGATGCAACGCCAAAAATGTGTATTTGATAATAACTACCAAGTGTGCTCTATTTTGTACACAGTGTTTAATGGAACCTCAGCTGATCCTGGTGGGATCCTTTGTGCCGGTTTAGTAGTTTCTTCCTGAATCGCATATGAGATATTTGAGAGCCCAGAACGATGTATGATGAATGAAGTAGCATGCTACTTATACGCTTATCGTGCTCACTGACTAGCAACAGGTTCAGCAAAGGGCAGCGGCAGTAAATGAAATTCCGCACCGGGACAATATATCATCAAAAGAAATGTATGCACCCGAAACTTACAAGCCTTCTCCAGATGCGGACAAGGTGCCTGACGGGGTTGGGGGATGGTGGGGAGGAGGACGGGATAGTAGGGGGGGAAAAAAAGGGAGGAGGGGTAGAGGGAGAATAAGAGGGAGGTTTTTTTTTTTTTGCTGGATGGATGAGGAGCAAGCAAGGGGAAGCAGCAGCAGATTTTGTTGAATCAGTTCTATTTTCATACTGGCTGATCTGTGTCTTTTAACCATTTCACTGCAGCTGGAAAATGAAAGTACCGGGGCTAATTTCACAGTGAGAGCTCACTGAACAAAACCCCCCACGGTCTGTGGAAAAAGGTGCTAAGTCTACTTTGTCATCGTGAATTACGGCGGCGGTAATTCAGGAAACGGACTTGTGTGTATGAGAGAGAAACGTAGAAAATATATTCAGGAAAGAAAAAGCCACGAAAAAGCCTTTTCTTTCTCTGTCTTAGTCTGAGGCGTTCTTGGTGAGGTTTACTTATGATCTGTAAGTAACAGATATCTCTCCCCAAACATGCCGTCCTGTACCGATGCCACAGGATCCATCTGTGATGTGTCTGCAGTTAGTCCAGAAATAGCACCCACGGGACTTAACACGCTCCTCAGGCCTCCTACGGGACCTTTTAAGCTGCACTGATACTGATAAAAGCCCCCACAAATCTGGCCCCAAGATACCTTGGCCATTAATTAAGGTAATTAGGCCCTGGTCAGCAATTAGTAACCACAGATAGCTTTTAGCAGCGGCTGAGATGTCCCCGCTGGTGAGGGGTTTGGTTCCATACCATCTGCTGACAAATGTCACCACGGACTCTTTGGTTTCACAGACGGGGGAACTGGAGAGCCGTGTTTAAAAATGACCTCTGTGTGATCCAGGCTGGCTCCCAGACTCCCACAGCTTCTGCTGCTGCAGGATCACTTTGTTTGTTCTTTCTTTGGTTCTCTTCTCTTTCAAACACGGAAGAGCGAGCTCTATGAAAATCCATACATGCCGCACAAGGCCAGGGTGGGAATAGGAAACATTCACTGCACAAGGGGGATCGATCAAAATTAGAACATCTGGTCTGAGTGTAAGTAGTATTGATTAGCGCATAATGCTACATTGATTTGCTTGTATTATTAAGTCCAAGATAGATCCATATTGATAATATGTTATGTTAAATTATAATGTTATATACAGTTGAGGATATATAAAATGATGCTGTTTCAAGCAAGTTTTCACAGATGAAATATTCTGGCCGTGCTGTAAGTTAATTATTTATATCAGGACATTCCTTTAGACATAAAAATCAAATGCACAAGCGACACAATGTGAGCAGAAATCTTTCTTCTGATGCATATTCACAGGCGACAAAAGCAAAGACCTCCTGAATAAATGTGAGAAACATTCACATACAAATGTGGCATTTATACTAATATCAAAATACAGCAGTTTGTGTATTTCATCCTGTGGCAAAAGGTGTGTGATATAAGGCGCTGTGAGTAGAACAGACTGATAAAAACAGGCTGAATACACACATTCAACCTCAGAGAACAGATCATGCAATAACTCATATTACCGGGGAATGGGAAATAAAGGATGCAGCTGTGCTACTTTACACAATTCCACATTTGAAGCAATCGGTGATAACACCATTTTCATTCCGGTTCAGTCCCATAAAATTACCATTAACATTACAACTCATGCAGAACACAGATAAATGTAAAATGTCACCCAGTTCTGCCAGGCGGAATTCCAGTTCCACAAGATTACCATCTCTGTCTGCTCTCTCCCACTGCACCTTGTCTAATATTTCATTTACAACATTTCATAAGTTCATTTTCCCCTCACTGACCATGTAAATCACAAATCAATTTTCATTTAAAATGCTTGACTACAGATTGTTGCTGAAAGCTTCTGAATTGTGCCTCAGCAATATGGCAGACCTTTAGCAAATCTTTCGGAAACAGCCTGGTCGGAAAAAAAAAAACGGGAGGAAGAGGAGAAAAAAAAAAAGTGAGATGTAATTTCTACAAAACAACTCCGGGGCCAAGTGGTCAAGGCTTTTACTGGAAGCGTTTTTACAAGTGTTGAAATATCATGAAAACAATACACCATTATGTATTGTAATTTATATCAGATTCCCTCAGTAGTCTGATCGACTGGTCTACTCAAGAGGAACTATAGGCTGATTATGTGATGATGAAAAGATGAACTCTATTGATTGTGCACAATTGCCGGGCTATCAAATCAATACATGCAACAAAAATACTGAATATTTATGAAGAGTGAGAGTGAGTGTGCGGATGTTTTTTTTTTTTTTTAAGAAAAGGTTCAGATAATTGAGGCTTCATTAAAAAACACAAACTTCTTCATTGGTAAGCTGTTAATTTGGACGTGTTTTCAGTAATTATTAGGGAGAAGGTAATCTGTTATAGCTCAGGAGCAAAGGAAATAAAAGCAGCTGGATTAAACTGGAATAATTTAGCATGTTTCTAATCATTCATGTAATTGGAAGCTAATTTGAAAATGAGTTTTGATGACATTCGGACTCCTAATTTGGAAAACCTACCCTCTTCTTAACACTTCTACTACAAAACCCTATTTAAATAAAAGCTCCACACGCTGTGCATACACAGTGCAGACAGACACAGTGTGTAATGTCGAGAGACTGTCTTGTATGTGTGTTTATGGCAGGAGGTTTTGCAAAAAGCCTCCCTCAGTGTTTACCAGTGAGGGCAGATGTCAGGGTTTGCTGTGGAGGAGCAGACACAGCCACATCTGATTAACAATATTATTGTCCTCCTCCACACCGCCATAAAGACTCATCCTCCTCCCGCCACCCCCTCCTTCCCTTTTCTTCTCTTTCTTTCTATTTCAGGCTCTGGCAGCGTGCTGTCCTGTGGCATGGCTGAGCCAGAGTGACACTGCCACCATCCACAGCAACAAAACACAAGTCAGGAGCCAGAAGGTTAAGACAAACAGCTCTACAGCAGACAGAAGACATAAAAATATCTTGGGATACATACGTAAAAAAAAAAAAAAAAAAAAAAATCATACTGTATATTAAAATACACCGTGCATCATTTGTGCTGTTATTTTTTGTGCAATTATGAAATATATGTGACTTGAATTCGAACAAATCATCAGCGCGTCTGCAACAAGTGAAACACCAGCGGGTGAAATTTACTTTACATCTCAGCTTCAAAAAAAGACATCAGAGCATAAATCATGAGTCTCGTGGGAGAGTCTGTGTGTTCGTACGTGCGTCTACAGTAAACCTGCGCATCAGCTCGAGTGCAAATCTGCGTGTTTGATTCGAACCCTCTCATCACTCTGTACATTTTGATTGGTGACCCCCCCCCCTTCTTTCCCTCGCCAAACTATCACAAAGCCAGTAACCCTGCACGTTTCCAAGCTGCTTATTGAAGACAAACAATAAACCACTGGCAGATATCAATGGCAGAGATGAGAACCCGGGTGCCATATCTGCTGGGACTGCCTGGCGAACCTGCCTCTGCCTGCGCTTCATCTCCAGCAGCACCTCTCACTCTCAATTATTTGGCTGCTGTCACAACAAATCAATCAAATTACCGCTCCAGGACTGTGTGCAGCTGCTCCTATTGCACCGCTAGTTGCATTAGCTTTGAAATGTATGAGGTCTACATTTTATCACTGTTATTTATTTAATGCAGCTCTCTCCCCTGCGAGTCATCTTACAACCACAGCAAAGTTAAATCATTAAAGGACGACGTGGAATACATACTGCTTTGAGAACACCTCAAATTAAACAGCGATAAGGGAGAAGGGATGGGTTTTGGCCTCTATTGTGTTAAGATGGCAGATGTTGATGTGAGGAAATGTGGACTGCTTGCACTGGGTCCTCTTAATGCACTCCTCTGCTGCCTGAATGTGCACACAAACAATAGCTTATTTCTTTTCTTCTCCCCAAAATGATTTGGCAAATACACACGAGGAAAGAAAAAGGAGTCCGCAATGAGCAACTAGTGCGGCTATAACAAGCCCGAAAAGGATGCTTGAATTTCTCTGGCTCTGATAATATAACGGGTAAAGGGACACAGAGGCATTCCCACAGCAGAGACAGAGGTTAAGTCAGTGGCCCGGCCTGGTGATCTAACCTCTTAAAGGAGCAGCAGTCAGCTGAGGCAGAAGAGATGCAGTCTGACATGTCTAACTAGTGTGGAAACATTTGGCTCTTCCCCCAGGAGCCCACCCTTTGGTGGTGTAATGAGCACAGTGATTTCCCTAATTTGTATCGTGCCAACACCCGCAACCTGCGAACGACACCGCTGAGCGTTTTCATCAAAACGGCAGACATGCCTTTGATTGGCATTGACACCGGGTCTCATTACTGCAGGTGAGTGGGATGTCGACCTTT
This sequence comes from Miichthys miiuy, assembly GCA_036365135.1. Taxonomy (NCBI): domain Eukaryota; kingdom Metazoa; phylum Chordata; class Actinopteri; family Sciaenidae; genus Miichthys; species Miichthys miiuy. The sequence continues at coordinate 7,607,386 of CM071618.1, forward strand.
ATCAGGAAGCTTGAGTGCTTTTTTGTGTTTCCTGCGGACGAGTACAGAGGAACAATGCTCTCACCTAACCATTAGAACTTGGTTCTCTGATGTGATGCCGCTGCCTGGCTTTCTGCTGAGAGCAAATAAGATGAGATATGCTTATTAATATGAAAGAGCGCCAGTAAACTAGCTTCTTGCATTACCTTTGAGTGAGTCATAGAGAAGAGGAGTAGACAGACGAGACTTTGTTCTGCTTCCTCCCATTGGGCATTACATGTACAGTGCTTTGATACAACTAGTTTTACAAGTATGGTAATCATGCTTGTTATAAAATCATGTGAAATCTAAACCTATTAAAAATGCAGCAGAAAGTTAGCCTAAACAACACTCTGCAGATGTTTTGTCTGCATCAGTCGCACATCCTTACACTGAAATTGTGAAAATCATGTAATTTTTTTTTTTATTCTTATGAGCCGTCATATTTACAGACCTCTAGCATGACCCAACCTAGTTTTTGCCTCTGTGAAGTCAGCTAGAATTGTGTGCACTCTGTCACAAAAGATAACTTTCTCCCTTGTTTAGTTTCATTGGGAATTTGTTTTTACTGCATGTTTGCAGGCATAAATCATTCTGACAAATAACCAGTTACACTGGTGCCTGTGTTTACTGAGTCTGCCACAAGATGCTGCTCAGTTTTATTTAAGCAACCGCTCCAACTTTATAGCACAACCCCATTACAGTGATAGTTATTCATCACAGTCTGAGAGAGCTGCCCTCCTAAAGCTCACAGCAGTCCAGCCAGTTCCCTTCTGTCAACATTCATTCTTACAGAGCCGGCTTTGATTAGCATGATCAAAACGTGGGATCAAACGTGCTGTCGTTGCTGCTTGTTCTGATTTTATTTTTTCATTTAATATCCCTCATTAAAGCCGAATATGAAAATGTACCAAATGCAAATTGGACTGAAAGACCTAATTTTGATCAAACATAACTTATTATACATTGGACTCTTATAAAGGCTACGACCAAGAGACTACAAGCATGCTGGCTGTAGTCTAATAGAATACAATTCCTCCACCGTCAACCGCCCATTCCCCAAGACAAACAGCCTTATTAGTTGGTCATTAGCCGCCTCATTACATTTAAATACAGCCATTGGCTGGGCTCCTCCTGGAGTCTCATTACTGTGCCTCACAGTTGTCTTGTGTCTGATCTGACGCTAATTAGCTAGCAGCGTGAGTGCTGTAAAGCACACTTGCTCCTGAGGTCGTGAAATGAGCTGACTGCTCCCCGGCGACAGCACGGCGCTGTATTATATGTGTGATTAATCAGGCCTGGAGACCTGGAGGGGCAGGGGAGGGTGGGGAGCGACGAGGAGGGGGGGACGCGGGGGCAGAGGCTAGAGTTGCAGTTGTCTGACAGAGGTGCTGTGCCAGCAGGCCTCATTCAGCAGAGCTGTGATGAACTCAGACAGGGGAGAGTGGAGGAGCGTCGCGTGGCCAGAGGGGCCCGGACACAGTCAAGACATTTAGCTTCACTCGTGACTTGTGTCACTTTCTCTCCGTGGAGGTCCCTTCAATGCATCCCCTTCAGATAAGAGAACGTGCCAACAGGCAGTCTGTCAGTCCACGTGCTTAAAAAAAGATCTGCCACAGAGGCATTTCTCCACAACAGATTTAAAAATTTATTTTTTTTCACTATCTCTTATGGATGGGGAATTTTATCAGGACATTGGATTCCAGGCTGTCTGTTGGTTTGTTTAGCAGTGGACAATAAGGATGACTGAGAGGTATTTGTTTTGGCGTCCTGACACCCTGACAATGTGTTTGTCGATCAGTTCATCAGATCACTGAAGCCTCTGGGCTGTCCCTCACGCACCAGGAGGAAGATCTGTTGAAGTGTGAGTCAGACGGGCCTGCTGGGCCCATTATCATCCACTACTGATGGATACATTGAAGGGCTCACTGGATAGATGCGGGTTTATTAAAAGCTCTGCCCACAGCGATGGTTGCTGTTATTTATGCATGTTTGTGTCCATTAGGCTTCTACCTCCACATTTCCTCACTCAGGGCATCTGTCCATCCATTTCTCCACATGAAGGGAGCCTCCCCTGCACTTTGTGCTTGCACTGGCATTATTGTAATCTCCATCCTAAAAACACACTGCTTTACATGTAGCCTGGCATCTTTTTACATTAGTGAGGCTCTCTCATTCAAGATTCATGACTGACTGGTTTCCCCATCCATCCCTCAATCTAATGGTATAAAAGAGACAATGTTTTAAACATTAAAATGAAAACCATTTACAACTATGATCAAAAGAGAACACTTGGGCATTAAAGTTTAAAAGGCACGGATAAGTACAGCCATGTGGATGGACAGATGAGGTGGAAAAGAGATAAGAAAGTGAAGTACAGTGCACTCTTATGCACAGGAAAGAGACATAAAGTGCTTTTGCGCTGCGCTGCAAAACGCTGACCTGTAATTAATATGTTTGGTCCTCTGGGCAAGTTGAGGATAGCAGCTTTTTGGGATACAAATCCCTGAAGGATTCTTACCTGCTCAGTAGCTTTGTAAAGCATTTTTATTAAAGAACAAACAAACAACAGTTCCGTGTCATACAAAGGACGTAAAACAAACTCCTGCTGGGATCAATATTTGTTTTATTTATTACTAACAGTTCTTTGAATCATCATGTATACTACAGAAAAGCCTTCATTAGTGTTGTACGACTATGAGACCAGGCTCAGCCTCCTGCAGTGAATTATTTCCTACTTTCTTCCTGGGATATCATGTTGACCCTGTTTTGTCAAACGAATTCTTCTATATCTGTGTTTTTTATTTGGCCCTCTTTCTTACCTTGCAGGTTCTGGAGCGGGAGCGTCATGATGCCCCCTGCAGCAGCAGCAGCCACCAGGCTCTGGATGTTAGCGGTAGGCAGTGAGAGAACGAGGCCCTGCTGCCCGCCCAGGTGTCCGCCTGCGTTGAAGGGGATGAGAATGGGCTGGTTCATGCCTGGCGCCGCCCCGGACATCACGCCTCCTACTGCGTTGGCCAGCTGCTGGGCCACCAGGAGAGACTGCAGCAGACACACACAACACATACAAGCATAGCATCATTGCTTAGGTACTGAATATACTGTGTGTTTGTTATTGTCCTGGATATGTTTGTAGCTGTGTGTAATATAATGTTTTAATATCAAGTCCTGCCTGTAATGTGATTACTTTTTATTACTTCAAATTATTTGACCATATTTATAAGATTACTTACATGTCCTTGTCTTTATTGTTTATTTATCTCTTGTTAAATGTTCAAAAAATTACTGTAAAACATGTTTTTGATTACACAGATGTAACCTACAATCAAACTAGCTAACCTGCCCATACAAGTAGGAGGTGTGTGTTTAGATTTCAGATATTAAACCTGTGAAAACAAACAGTGTGTTGTGGAGGCCGAGTGTTGTGGAGAAATTGCTGAAATCATTGGCAACAGGTCAGGAGGGAGGAAAGTGTTCAGGGGCCTCTGATGCTGATATTTATTGAAGCTTGGCCAAGAAGAATCAGAGACATTCACACATAAAATCAGGTATGCATATGAGTTGCTCTCTATTCTGCCCAACTCATGCTGGTGGACTTTAAACCCCTACGGATGATGCCACAAATACTTTACGCCCAAAGATAGTCGAAGCGAACACATTTACCCACGTTAGTGTTCACGTTCAGCACATTCTAGTCTGGACTGTTGTCTGTTTATGTTAATGGAACGTCAGCGCTAGCTATCTACTGTATTATGTCTAGGAGGCCAACATTCAGATTCTTCGACCCTGGTCACCAGGCAATGTCGAGATAGGCTGGCACCTGCACTCCTCCAGAAATCCAAACAGTGGCCTCGCATACCAAAGAGAGACAGTGTCTTCTCTGATAGTATTTAGTGCTGTTACTGTCTATGACCTCAAGGCCCATGTGTGCGACCCCGTGTAACCTGAGGATAGAAAATCCCATAACACAGCGGTCTAGTTTTTTTTAAAATTTAACTGTAACTTTGAGGTGTGTGCGGAGCCTTCTGCAGCTCACTCCACGGTTTAACATCGCTGTTTTTCACGAAATCACACCAACTTTATGATGTCCAATCACAGGTTACGGATTTAAATCCTTCTGATAACTAAACTCTAAACTCTAAACTTTGACTTAATCCTATAATGCTTTATATGATTTTATAGGAGTTTTAACTATCTGTAATAATAATATAAGTACTAGTGTTTTAGGTAAGGTAGTGGATGACAGTAACATCTTTTTGTATTTGGAAAGCACAAAACTTGAAATCGTTCCTACGATAATATACATATTGAGATGGTACACTTACACATATTTTATTGTATTTTGTTACATTTTACACCAGTTTTTACTTTAAATTTAATTTTATTGTATTTTATTTCTCTAGTTTATTTTTATCTTCGAACAAAACACATTTCATTGTACTGTTAACCTCGTGTTTACCTACATATGACGAATAAAACTGAAAACTTGAACTGATAATAACGGCGTATAGTTATCACAATTTGGCAAATCAGATAAAATAATAAAATGCAGAGAGCAATGAGACCAAACTCATCAGATAAATTTGTTGTTTTTCATCACAGCTTGCTTAAAATCATTAATTGCAGAGTTTTTAGTAAACACAACAACATGATAAGATTCCTCTGTAGTTGATAGACGATGATATCGCCCGTCATTCCTCATGTGTGCTGCAGAATACTTGTTTTACAGGAGTAAACTACAGAGTAAGGGCTTCACATTTAGTTGATAAATATACAGTATGCACTATTTTATATCCCGGGATGCTTAATTGAGACGAGTAAAGCAGACGTCTCCAAAGTGACTGTGTCAGTAATCAGTGTATTTTGATGAACGCACTTGTTTTGCAGATGAATTCTGCCAGTCAAAACACACCGCCGATGGTACAGACAGAGATCAAATCCAATCTTTGTGAAAAGAGCTGAGAATTTTTCTTTCACAGAGATGCAGAGTGATTTATGTTTCATCCCGCTGAACAAATCTCTGGTACCACAGAAATGCGCCTGAAATACACAGTGCAAAAAAAAAAACAACCCATAAAATAAAAAAATTGCAGTACTTGACTTCACTTTTGATGTGGGATATAACACATCACTCTTGTCTCTTCATGTATCCATTCATTCATATTAGTTAAAGTGGAATTTGTGCAGTCATACCCATAGAAAGAAAGATATGTTATCAGAAGTATCGCTCTGAGATATTTTACACAGTAGAAGATCTCTTCAAATGTATTTTCCGAGGAAGTGGGTTTGGAAATACACCAACACATTTTTCATCGAGCGCTTTGAGCCACAAGTGGGAAGGTTTTGTACCGTGGCTGAAATCTCCATGAATGACATCTTAAATTTCATTCATTCTGATAAAACCTTTTTCAAATTATGTCAGCGTTTGAGCACGTCAAAGTGAATTTACCTTTACAGGAGGTCCGAGACAGGAGATAGCGAAGAAGCTGCACAATCCAACAAAATTACTGTTTAAAAATCGAATTGAATTGTTTGGAATAAAATAATAAAAGCACATTGTCAGCTTGTGTTGCGTCCACAGTAAAGCAGCCTTTAGAAGCCTGGCTGCACTGGGTTGCCTCCTCCACTGTGACTTACGTTCGCAAAATACTTTAACTCCAATTGTCAGCTATCTGCTTCTGTTTTGCATGGTGTGTCTGCAGCTTGCACAGGATGCACAGCGGGCTGACTGGTGTGAAGAACCCAAACGTACTCCCAAGCCCGGCGCTCCTGGGTGACAGGCGTGTCACTGTGATAACCCTGCATGGTGCACAACGCCTGCACCCACTCCGACATACATGCGATCACAGTTTAAGAGGTACGAGGTCATGTGGGTTTAAAGCCACAAAGCATGGAGAGATCTCAAGGCGAAATATCAGCAGCGAGAGACAAACGAATACCTGTTTGTGTTTCTAAGCTGTTAAAAGAATAAAAAGGCACGGAGAGGTGATCGTCGCTGGCAGGAGTAATCACACACACACGGTAGAGGATTCTCAATGTTTGCTTTGATACGCAACAACAGGGCATAACGAATGACAACGTCTGATGCTTCTAAGAGCATTCAAAATGACATTTGCCATTAACTTTAAAAAATGAATTAATAATTCGGGAGCTCAAAGAATGCTCAAAGGACAATAAGGCGACGCATTTGTTAGCTGTAAGTGACATATGTTTAATCTCACATTTTAAACTAAATGTAATCTCGAATCGAAGCCGCATATAATCAAAGACGTTCTTTGAACGTTTCATCTCGGGGTCAAACAAAATGAGATTGCCAGGCTCGACAGCAAAGACGGCCTCACATATGAGGGAATAACATTAAAAGACAATTCTGCAATTATCAGATGTAGCCCTGATTTATTTATCATTACAGGCAGCTTTGGAGAAACAGGCACACATGCAAGAGCTCTTAGGATTTAGGCTGTTTATGGTGCCAGTTTAAGACTCGTTATGATCTTCAGCTCAGGTGAGAACATCGTATATGCACACAGCATCTCACATAAAGCACGATCATAATTAGCTCGACTCTGCAACCACACAGAGAGCTTTTACTACGAGAATCCTCAGCATCACTCATCTAGATTTACGAGCCGTTCACCTTCTGCCTTTTTGCCTGGTACTCTCACTCTTCCTCTCCATAGGTGCTGTTGGAAAGCTGCTGTACGCTGCTTTGGCAGGCCTGACAGTTGCGTGTTGAGGAGTGGTCTCCTAGGGGCCACACAGATGTGTAAGAATTGGGTGTGTGTTTGGGATCTGGATGGGGAAGCAAACCAACACAGGACTGGATGTGGTACCCAGCCTCTCTGCCCATCAGGGGAGAATAGGCCCTTCTATCTGCTTGGCAGCTCTGGCACTGAGAAATTGCCCATAATCACCCAGATAGCAGACTTTTGTCATCCTAACTGCGAGTGGGAAACAGAAGGAAGGTGGATTCATGTTGGGTAAACTACCATTGGATAATGGTTGTTCGAACAATATCCGGCTCTGGAGCAAGAATCTATCAAAACATATTGATCCTGGAACAAGAGAATTGGGTATGGCATGCGGAGCGCCTTTGTTTCTGAAAAGTGTTAGCTTCACAGAGACTGTACTGACAGCATTAATATATTAGATGGTGACTGTTGAGAGCCGCCTGCTGAGGCTCAGACTCTAACTGCTGCCTGCTCGAGATGCTTTCCCTTTTGTGCTTATTTCTTATCTATTACCAAAACAGCGGCTTTGACCAGCGAGGGTATCTGTAATCAGAAAAGTGCTTTTAATTAAGCTCATTCTTCATCTCCACTCGCGGCAGATTGACTCTTCCACTGGGGATTTCTCACCCTCCAAACCTGCCCGACAGAACTGAACGGCTCTCCTGCTCTCGTGTTTCCTCTTTTGTTTATCCTGATGAGGATTGACTGTCATTGAGTAACACTGAGTGCAGGGAGAATGGCCTTATTAAAGAGGGTGGAGGGAACCTGATGCTCCGTGTGTGCTTGTGTGTGTTGAGCGGTGACATTGAGCAACACTAATGAGATAGATGTTCATTAAACATCGCTGAGCCACCAGGCCAATAAATCCAATCAGATAGGACAATTCCTGATTGAGCTATTAACAGGGCTGCGGGCTCAGGCTCTTTGCGATCCTGCTTGTTTTGACAAGGCCTGTATTGTCAGCTCATTAGAGCTACAACTCAATTACATCAGAAGATGATGTGTGATGACAAAATACTTTACGACTTCACATCTTAGCTGAACATTATTCACGTTGTGGCATTCAGTGCGGGTGTTTTGTATTTTCTGTTTCACTCACCACAGAATATGAATATAATCAGACTAAGCCAGTGATTTCATGACTGAAACTCCCAAACAGTGTCAATCTTTTGAATTACTCTTTGTACACCGACCTTGGCTTCTTCTTTCGTGTTCTGCACGTGTGCAACAATGGCTTGTTGAGGCAGAAATACACCCATGCCCACGGAGTCCATAACAGACACAAAAGAGGAGACCGAGGGCAGCGTCGGACTGCTCGGCATCAAAAAGGAGGATACTTAAGGTAAGCGGAGAACTTCCCATGACTTCTCACGCACCTGGACTCAGTTTGTCCAATCATGTATCATAATTACAGTGTCACACTGATACGACACTGCTACAGTCAAAACAAACTGTGGATTTGTTCATAGCCCAGGATAGAAACTCGGAAATGTCCCTATGTTATGACGTTACAATAAAAAGTAATTTGAGGACAGATAAGGAAGGGGACAATTAACGCAGTCACACATGGAGGCGTTATGACTTTGCAGTTGTATTTCTCACTGGACGTGATTTAAGTATTATACCTTCATGTCTGGTGTCACCTTCCTTCTTGACTCCTCTAGGTGTGAAGCAGGAGGAAATACTTTTAAAAAAACGTTTCAGTCTGTTAGAAGAGGATGGAGAGATAGTTGGCTATCGAAATGAAGAACACAGCATGAAGAACTTGTGGTAGCCAACCAAAACCAAACAAGAAGTCCTGTTTCAGGAGGCGGTCACCGCCAATCAAAGGCTGCCTCCGATCTACAGTAAAATACAGTATGATTATACGATGTTTCAAAAAGTCATTGTTTACTACAAAAATGTGAAAATGTAGTCATTGTCAGCACAACTAACAGACCGCACTTTAAGGACCTGAAAACTCATTTTCTCCAGTGACCAATGGGATTCTGCACCAGCACGTTATTTTCTGCCAAAGTTTGAACAATTTTGGTTATTTAACATTTGGAAAAATGTGATATCATGTACTTACTTAGGATTTTACAATATTTACACCCACACAGTCCAGATGAAGCAGATTAGTAATCTATAAATAATGGTAATAGTTGATGCTTCCTAAATGCCTTAATCAAAATATGTTTTAAGTTTGGATTTACTTTGTTTAAGATCCCCTCACTCACCTGTGGACCCATTGGGTATCCCGGGTGGGACTGCCCTAGTTGACTCTGCTCAGAAGGACTGCTGCTGGTGTCAGACTGGACCGAACCGTCACGAGCTCCTGAGAGAGCAACAGGCAGAAAAGAAGAAAAGAAGAAGAGACAACAAAGAGACCACCTTAGACAGTGCAGACAATGTAAGCAGATAAACACACAACACAGACCACGTTGTGATATCAACAACGCGGAGTGTCGCACGGCGCAGAGGAGGGCAGTTGGGAAAGAAGGGGAATTTGTATTTAAGTGCTTTATCAATAACGGCTGTAGCAGTGAATAAATTACCAACCAGCGGAGAGGCTCATTGATTGGGGATGATGCATACTGGCGGGTCCCCGATGGCCTAGATTACCGCTGAGAGATAGAGCTCCACCACAAACGCTGGGGCCATATTATTCAGCCATTTACATCACTGAGTATCACTCATCTAAACCCATTCCCCCCTCCCGCCGCTCTGAGCCTGCAGCTACGAGACACAATTAGACCTGTTTGCTATGAGGGCAGAGTGGAGCGGAGCAGACAGGGACATGATAATAAGCTTGCTGATGGCTGCAGGGAAAATAAAGGACATTGACGATTGGATATCATAGCAACCCCTATCTCACAGAATATCTCAGCAGTGCACCAAACGTGGACTGCTCTAAAAGGTCCGAAAGGCTGCTTTGACCCTCACCCTTTGACCTCGGTGATATCGAGATGGCACGATGCCTCACTGTTGACACAGAGGGGCAAAGATGAGTAAATCTTGCAGGCAAAAATGGTTAGAAAAATGAAACGTCCTTTAGAAATCTTTCACTAAACTGAAGAAAAAACACAGTACCACCCGACTAAAAATGACTTTATTTTCTCTTTAAAAAAACTAAAAATGGAAGAATTTAATGTGAAGGGCACTTAGATCTTCCCAACTAAAACTTCCACTGAAACAATCGTTCTGACAAATAAAGATTGATTGTGATTGATTTTACAATCGCACACACTCTAAAAACAATCCAAAACAATCTCTATAAACAAGGTACGACACACCGATTTTAATGTGAAGACTTAAAAAAAGAGTTGAAAAGATGTTGTATGGGTTGGAGGATGAATTGCTTTTCAATAAGTTGCTGAAGGTGAAGCTGTTGTGCCGCAGAAATGTGGTAAAACTATGTGTTATTATAAACAAGGACTCTTGTATCCTCACCGACAGGCTGTCAATATCATGGATAGTATCTGCAGTATTCTCTGATTCATCTCGCTCATTCATCTCTGTGCCAATGACAACTTCAGGCCTTTTACTGACGCCAGCTGCCATGTTTCACGGCATTACCCTCCTCCTGAGTGAATATAGTTGTCCTTGATCGACCTTTAAGCAGTTATCCGAGGTATTTTAGCGTTTTCTTTGGAGACAACTTTTATCAATTTGTCTTCTTTGTATAGTTTTACATTGTACTACACTTTATAGACAAATTGTATCAGTAATGCTACAACATGATCACCTGCAAGCCTGCAAGCTTGGACTGAGTGTAAATGGAATCAAAATAGTCGTACTGTTTATAATAATTAGCAACATTTTCTCTGAAATGTCACACATAATTAGTTTAAAAGCCCTGAAAAACAATTTTCTACAAGTGACTGGGCGCTACATGAACACAAAACAGTTTTGCTTATTTCACTAGAGAGATTTTTTTTTTTTTTTACTTATCAGTAGAGGGCGCTGTTATTCCACCCCGCCGTTTGGTATAAAATGTACGAACACAAATTGGGGGGGGCTTTGTTGTTAGCCAACAGCGCAGGTATCAAGAGGATCGTCTAAACCTAAAAACTGTGAGCCGACGGGACGAGACATGTGTGAGCGTTGCCAGTGCGTGGTTAAGTGACAGAGAGAGTGATGGTGAATGTAGTATAGAACAAAAAGTGTGCAGTGATGTCATTCAGGCAGTAAATAAATACCAAGTCGAGTCGTAGCATGCAGTGGAAATAGGCAGACGTTGTGGTAGTACACGTCACACCTCTTTTAATTCAGGAACGTTATCTAAATTTATGCACTAGGGTGGCATTACAGTGCCATTGTTTGGTTTATTTTATTAAGAAACAAAGCTGGAGCAATGACGGCTCTTCTTTAAGACAGTAATGTAGGATAAAATGGGCTAAAACATCATCAGATTGGTTGTTTGGTTGTGTTTTTGAGTGGGACTCTCCTAATAAATAGTTTGCAAGAATGTTTTTTCTGGACTTAAACAGTGATGGTTGCTTATTTAGTCATGAATATTTCATGTAACAGAGAAATATGTAGGTTCTTATCCAGTTATTTCATTTATACTTGCATGATTAAAACACAGATTGGAGATGTGTCAAAAACTGACATCTAATTAAGACACTGCAAGTGTTAAATGTACTGGTGAGTTTTAATTAAGTTAATTAACTGCACACAGGGTGAGTGAAGCTGTTTTGTTCTCTCAGAAAAGAATGATTAAACTACTCTTTGATTGAGCGTAGAAACTGAAAGAATTCATTTAAGTGCTTGAAACTCTAAGTGCTCTTAAGTGCTTGAAAGTACAATAAAACATATTTATTTAAAAAAACAAAAACTATGTGATTGTTTTACAAAACAGATAGGTGCCATCTATAATTAACCAGTAACCATGATTCTGCTTTTAATGTATAGTACAAAAGCCCTCACAAACGTGAATAAAGCATCTTTTTAAATGCCCCGTCTCCTTAATAAAACAGCTCTTCCCCTGAATAAAGTGGATTTTGTAGATGAAGTGAAGCCATCCATGTTGAAATGTGTTTGAAGGCCACATAACCTTGTTAAACCGCACAATGTTGGCAATTAATTAAAAAAAAGTAATCACATTTCCACTGTAAGATCGATTTTCTTAAATGGAATATCACGAAGAGTAATAATAAAGAATAAAGCCTTGGTGTATTGTGTCTTTTTATTCAAGGATGAATAGGCTTTTTCTTGTTAAACATACAAGGCATGCAGTGGTTTCTAGTCCTTTTATAAAAGCTTCATACAAAACGTGCTATTGAGTAGCCTTGCCAACAAGATCTCATTGCCTGTCAAGTATATTTATGCATTACATTTTAAACTCCCTTCCGCCAACTAAAATCATTTCATCTTTACATAAAATCCAAATAATTGGTGAATGGCATGACCTACGAAACCTCAAGCATTTGATGGTTGATTTGAAAGCCCAAGGGGAAGCCTGCTTTTCTAGCTGGTTTCTACCTCTGGCTGGCTGGCCGGCCCTGCCTCTCGATGAAGGTCCACATCCTCTCGCTTATCAGCCTCGCAACGCAGTGGATGTTTTGACAAGCCAGTCTCTTTTCACCAATTATTTCACCCATTATGGATCAAGTTGTGCACCGCCCCGCCTGTGGAATTAAGATCAATCTGAACATAGACAAGACTTTGTGGCTGTATTACGGCCAATATAAATATAAAGATAAAGTACAATATAATCATAATCTGCTGTATAATTTCACATTTATTTCAGAGAGTGCATATTTCTTAGTGGATTTAATTAGAGGTATTGTCTCTAAGAAGTAAATTCTCACTTGGATGTTATCAAATTAAAGTAATTTCTTAAACAGTCTGATTTTCATTTACATCAACTGAAACTTTCCCACCATCTCAAAAGGCAATTCTCTAAATGCAGCTGCCACACTGTGATAACAATAATAAACTCAACAGTGCTGCTGAACAACATTTACACCAGTGAATTATCCAGTTATCCTCATAAAATTGCCAATTAGCTAAATTAAGATACTCGCTATAATGAAGGAGTGAGATTTCATATCATCATCAACTGGCTCCAAACAGTGTGGCTCATGACTGTAGTTAAGATATTGGTTGTGAATAATGTATTCTATCTGATAAACAGTGTGGGAGACTTTCTGAATAACGATTCTTTGATGCCTTTCATTGCATCATTTCACAATAACTTAGAAAGCTTCATCCCCTTGCAAATATCTGTAACGTTAACGCGTTTATCGCGGGGCTAAAAATCGATAATAAATAAATACACATGCACATCTTCTCCCAGAGGATTTGTGTAATTTCTTTAACGAAATTAAATAGCTGACAGGAGAAATATCCAGGGAGTCGATCTTCAATTCTTTTTTATTACTAGACTCTTTGTACATGTTTTGCTTTTCTTTAAAAAAAAAAAAAAGAACTTATCCAATGTGAATGATTCTTAAATTGATTTCCAGATAGAAATTAATACTGGAAAAAAGAGAAACTTTACTAAAAAGAAAGTACTTTGATGTCGTGATTATACCCAGGTTACACAATGAATAAAATTGAATGAATGGACGTATTGATGTGAGGAGATGAAAGCCAAACAGATGAAAGAATGTACATTCAACATAGCTTTACATTTATCTTGCATATTCAGGCTTCACATCAACTGTTATTAAATCTTTATTCTCCCCAGCCCTTAACATACATGTATTTTTATGGCCTTGACTAAAAGTAATTTAATTAGTCATATGAATTCAACACTATTACTGACAGTGATGATATTTTCAGTGAAAATACTTGTTTGTGCCAGTCAAATAATTAGATTTTTTACAGGGCACAGTGTGCAATTTTATGTGACTTATGTCATGGAAATATTGCCAATATCCACCACTATATAAATTCTCTTTCATTGATCACCAAAGTGGCCACTGGAGAGCGACTTTCAATGCCACACAAGGCAGAAGGTCTCTCTGGACTGTGTGTGTGTGTGTGTGTGTGTGTGTGTGTGCGGTGATAGGTGGTTGAGCAGGGGGGGCAAAGAGCTATATTTATTTGACTTCATTCGGCCTGTCTTAATGCAGGGTGCCCCAAGGACTACACCACAAAACAATTAGCCTGGATTTCATAAAGCAATCAGCATGCCACCTTGTCTAATGCAACCGCTTCATACATTGACAGTCTGAATAAAATGGGTGTTATTGAAAGCTTTGTGTTCATGTTAGCTTTCGCCTCAGTGCATTCATGAATCAATTTTTGCCCATAAAAGAAGCTTTAACACTTAAGCTATTTTAGTGGAAATGCATTATGTAAGTTGTCAAATGTACGAGAGAGGCCTGGTAACGATTCAGCCTATTGAGACCGAACAGCCAACCCCCATTTTTATAATGGTCCTTTTGAAAATGTCTGGCTGAGTGCATGTGTTTGCTATTAAGATGTTGTCAATCATTTTGCCACTGAAATCTAATCCATGGAAAATAATTTCACATGTGAACACGTTGAAAAAAACTCAAGATTATAAGTTAATTACATTTTTAATGGTTATGATAAATTGAATCATCAAAGCAGAGGTAATTATAGCAGAAGAAACATGCACGGTAATATAATTTTCCATCATTAAATGTATGCTGTTATGCTGTTGATTCACAGCATTTGCTGGACAGCGATCTGTGAGCTTTTGAGGCGTGAAGAATGGGCCCAGATAAACAACAAGCCACATCATACACAAGGTTTAATTCCATCAATACACAACCAATTGTGCCAGATTGTTTGACCATTGATTTTGTTAATACCACTTGAAAAGTTGATGTGGCATTGCGGAGAGAGCTGAGAGAGAAAGAAATGTAGAGCGACAGATCAGTCCACTTTCATTTTTCTCTATCTAAAGCAGCCTGGAAATAAAGTCCAAAAAGTAATGTAGCACACAGGCCACGGTGCTGTATGGAAGACGGCAGAGTACAATATGCAGTGTGGGCTTTACAGTGATTTACTTAACTCCTTGTAGAATGCAAGAGAGCCAAAATCACCAGTGATTTAGCCCAGTGTTTCATTACTCCCACCAAAGCCCTCAACAATAACACAGGGCATAATCTGCTGCCAATAACTCCAGGTGCTCTTAGTCAGATGGTTCCCTCTGGGCCGGCAGGGAAGTAATACTCTGTTTAGAGGCCGGGGTGGAGAAGCTGCTAAGGATAGCTCAGTAGTGTTTCTGGGGATAGAAAATCACCAGAGACTGACTTTTGAGTGGCTGCCTGTAACACTATTAGCTACATTATGGCTACTACTGCTGCTAGGAGCGCTGTCATTTCCTTAATTAAGAGCCGAGTGCAGGGCAAGAGGGAGAAGAGGCCACGGCAATCTCACCGGGCCCCCGACATTAAAGCCTGATTCCTCATCGCGCAAGGGAGAAGACCTTACAGGGGAGGGGGGTGAAAAAAATCTATCTCATTCATTATTCTGGCACAAAGTGGAATTATGGAGTTAAGGAATTACATAGGAGGTGGTGCCGTGGAGTGTGCCGAACAGAAAGGATTTTACACCTCAGCAGTTCTGTGACTATTTCTGAGGTGATTGTTAAGCCATAAGCAGAGGAGCAAAGACTCAGAGGACAGAAGAAGAAGAAGAAGAAGAAGAAGAGTGCAGTGGTGTAATAGATGTCTGCACTGGCCAGAGGCTTTAAATGTAAACAACAGGAAATAGTACACTTCAGCTTGTAGGAGCTATCCCCCAGTTTCTGATGAATGGGCGGAGAATCTGCATGCAAACGATGCTTAAAGCAGTAAGGACCCTGTGCTCCGACACTTATGCTCTCACTCGTGGCCACAGGTCTTCACCAAAAGGCTCTTTGACATGAGAGTGCTCTGCTCCAGCTCTTACCTGTCTCTCCCCTTGATGCTGGAGTGGAGATGGAAGCAGCACAAACACAAGAGGGACCAGAGGGAGGTAAATTGGTGAGAAGAGGCAATGCCCATTTCAAAGGTCAAGATGGAGAGATGGTGTGATGGAAAGAGAGAGAGAGGAGGGATGGGGAAGGGAAGAGGAACGGAGGAGGGAGGAGGGGAAGAAGAGGGCTTTTGTGTTGCACCCTCACAGGGGACTTGGGACACTTTGCACATGAGCACATCTGTTATAGTGTGTCCTCCTCATTCCCAAAGCAATGTCAACCTGATTAGCTTAGGGTTGAAAGAGGCAAATAACAATACAAATGATTCTTCATCCTTTTATGGCCATCAGCGAAGGAGGGACGCTGTGATGAAGACTAGCTTTAGAGAGCTGTAAGCCTTTTAGGAGATGCCTGCTTCACTATTGCTCCTCCTCCTAAATTACTTAAATGATATTTGCTGTAAATAGGATTCTGCTGCCGGCAGCCTGCAACCCTGTGCTGAATAAAGACCTTCCTCTCACACACTGTGTGTGTGTGTATGAGCCCACGGCTTTTAGATTAGAGCTGAAATCAACAGAAAATTCAGCGATTTTGATGATTAAGTTCATTTCAGTGTATCAATTTTATATCACGTAAAGTAAATATATTTGTGGTGTGTCGGACAAAACGAGACACCTGAAGACAACACATTGGAGTTTTGGTGATAGTCGTGTACATTCTTTGTTATTTTATTGTTTTATATACCAAATGTTTCATTGAAAACGTCAGATTAAACAGGAATGAAAATAATCCATAGTTACAGAGCTACTTGTAACTTCTCAAACAAACTAAAGTCTACTTCTAAAAGAAAGTGAAAATGTGTTCTGAATGTTTTTAAGACTAGAGCTGAAAGTCAGTTAGTCCATTAGTTAATTGACAGAAGATGAATCAAGAGTGATTTTTTTAAAGCTGAATAATAATTTGAAGCCAAATTGTGAAAGAATAAATTTGAGACTGGTTCCAGCTTCTCAAATATGAGGATTTTTTTCAGATATGTTTTTGATTTGTACTGGAAATTTTAAGAAATATCACCTTGGGCTCTGGCAAAAACATTTTTATCTGTTGTCCAACATTTAGCAGAATGAACGTTTAAAAGAAAATATAATTTACAGATGAATCAATACTAGGAATAATTACAAGTTGCAGTCGGCCTTCAAACTTTAATCACGTTAAAAAAACATCATCTTTTTGGGGTTTTTGTCCATCCTGCGTTGCATCTGGTCAACTGCGGGACATTTAGACGTAGCCAGTGGGGTGTGAGGGCAGTCCACCGTGTGTGCTTGTGTGTGCGTGGGGGGTTAGACACCCACATGTCATGCCTGACACATCAGCCAGGGACCCCCAGGCTATCTGGCGCTAATGCTGCCTATGTCCCACTTTCTACCCCTTGCCCCTCAAAGCGTCCTCTCCTCCTCCTCCCCCTCCATCCTCACTCGTTCCTTCTGTCATAGAGGTATAATAACAATGGATCACACCAGCGCCGCAGCACAGGCTCAATCACTATAGGATAACATCAGGTGATACAAGCTTCACAGGAGTATATCTTTACCTCCACTGAACCTCAGCTAAACAGAGGGGATCCAGAAATGAGTTTATCGGGAACAAAGTCCTGTATTAGTTGTTACTGTGTTTCCCTGTCGCTGTGATATTTGCAGAACTCTGTGGGTAAAGGTGGAAACAAGCAAATAATCATGTAGCTAAAAGACACCCACCCTACCGTTCCCCACCCTCCCAGCACATTATTCTTGTGGAGCAGACAAATAGTGGAAGGAGGGACGTCAGGAAATAGTATTGCTTTGAAGCACATAACTCTATTCTGGAGAAAAGAATCATCACAGTGTTATTCCACATCCTCAGATATAAAGGGAAAAAACATAATAACTTCTCGATAGCCTGGATCTCTACTGCCCTATACAGCCCCCTCATCATACCCTCCGCCCGCCCGCCCGCCCACACCCCTGCCTCATCCACCATACACCCACTTCTCCTGCCTCAATCTTTGGTTTCAAAGGAAGCGAATCAGCCAGAAGGACAGAAGGTTATGCATTAGTACTGGTCATTGCTCAAAGAGCGAGCGTTATAAATAATAAAGGCTTGTGAAGGACACAAGGGCTGTGGGATGCATCTCTGGTTCACGCCACACAAGTCAAAGACAAGACTGTAATTTCTATTCCGAAAATGTGACCCTTGCAGCTTCAATTACATCTCAACAACACCAACCGTGTCCGTGCCAGGAGATGTGATGCCTCTTTGTTAGCGCTACATGAAAGGCTTCTTGATATTGGTTATGGAGCGCATGCTACACAACATGTAAGTTTTTTGAAAATGAATTCCCAACTTAAAGAAAGTAAAGTAAAAAAAATAAATGCATATTGAAATTCAATTTATTTTCTCCACAGCTCTCCATCTACAGAACTTGTTTGGACTACTTCCTAGTCAATGCACAAATAATCTTTTAAACTTTAAATACACAAACAACAAGGAGAATTATGCTGTCATTCAAAGTCATTTCTGCATAACCAAGCAGCCGTGAAACCTGATGACCTGATGTT
This sequence comes from Miichthys miiuy, assembly GCA_036365135.1. NCBI lineage: Eukaryota > Metazoa > Chordata > Actinopteri > Sciaenidae > Miichthys > Miichthys miiuy. Next base: position 7,625,589 of record CM071618.1, read on the forward strand.
TGCATCGAAAACAAGAAGTCTGCCTCGTGCTCATGCTCGCTGTCCTCCATGCCACGCAGTAATTGTGTTGCTGTAGCCATGGGCGCTGCGGGCACATTAGCAAATGTATTACACCTGCTTTATAGGCATGCATTAAGCTTGTTTTCAAGTTTGCGCAGACGGCTGAAATCCCCATAATGAGATCCACCTCCTGAGGAGAGACTTGTTCTCCCTCCGTCTCCTTTATCCACTCTTATTTACTCAGCGTGGCCCATTCAGCGCTGGGTTTGCGCCACTTTATTACTTAACCTCAGCACACAACATTACGAGGCTCTTTGCATCAGCAAGCAGCCTATCGCACCATGCATCCTGCTCACTAAGCTGATTACACAAAAATAATAAGAACTCGTGCCTGCAGCGGTGTGTGTGTGTGTGTGTGTGTGTGTGTCTACATGTGTGTATGAGTTTGCAAGCGAACTTTGCGTGAAAGATGAAGTAGTTTTGTCCCACATCTACACAATATAATAATACTATAAGTATGCACTTCATGTTAAATATGTTAATATATAAAAAGTGGAACTTAACAAAGTAAGAAAAATCTGAAGATTTAACACTTTTTTAATGTTTTCCAGATATTCTTATTCTTTTTGCGCTGTCCATCTTTTCTAATATGTGCAGCATTATGAAAATTAAACAAATTTAGTACATAAACTGACATTTTCTTTGACTTTGAATAAACTTAATAAGTTAAATACTAGATTTAAAAGAATCCCGATGGAATTATTAAATTCATTAATTATTAAACTCAAAATCTGCGATATATGCGTACCGACTAAATCAACTTTCAGATTGTGAAAATAGTTTGAAGCTGCAACAAAATACTCGATCCTGTGTGAGTGACTACCATGAATAATCCAGATTAAATTAATTTCACTAATCCAGCAATCCGAGTCTGAATCTAAGTGAAGCCTAATAAGTCTCAAAATACATACAAACCAAGGTGCAGCATTACAGCACATGTGGCATTCGGTGTGGACACTTTTTTTTTTTTTTCGAATGACCTCCAATACCAGGAATCAATGAAAGATTCATTTTGGGGAGGGGGGGTCTCTAGGTGACCTTTGTGAAAATGTCCCACCATTTTGGCAGAATCCGTATAAGTGCAGACCATTTCATGTAGACAGTAAGTGTATGAAATGAGTGCTCCTGTCGTTCCAGCCTGGCTCCCTTTGACAGCATGATGATAGAAGCGTCACATCCTTGGGAGAGTAAATGCAAACTGACAAGAGATGAGCCTTTGGTTGCTGAATATAATACGGAATTGTGCTCTGAGTGTCTTATTATCTTGTCTGTTGATGTCTGAAAGGGGGAGATTTGCTTGAGAAGAGAAGACAGAAACTGTACGCATCCAACACCATCTCGTCCTTTGAAAAAATTGCTTGCCCTACTAACCACAGCTTTCCCACCTAATGTCCACTTCTACTTGGAATAAATACAAGGCGGCAGGATGTTTGTGGTGCCTCGTAGCCCCTGTTAGCTGAAGTGGAAGACTATTTGCACAGGCAAGCTTTTAGGAGAACGACCCTTTCACTACTGCAGTAAGCATGTGGTGGGTGTAGAAGGTGGACAATTTACTGTAGACAAACATGACCGCTACTGTCATTGTCTCCCACTGACTTCTCCTTCTCATAGTAGCAAAAACTAAAGTCATACATCAACTCTGTAGAGAAGAAAAGTTGTGGTAGGCTCCCTAAACACACATATGACACGCGCAATCGCAGCAATGCAATCAAATTTAATTTATGAAGTGCCAAATCATAACAGAAGTTATGTCGTGATGCTGACAAAGTGGATGTGCAGTAAGTTCACAGTTAGAGCGAAGATTTTGCTGCAATGAACAGCTCGATATCGTACAGGGTTACATATTTTCCTTTTGTACTACTCTACTCTTTTCTGCAAGTATAGAACTAATTATCTCTAAGTTGTCCTCAGCAGACAAACTGTTTCAATCAACAATCGAGAAGTGCACATGTTAAGCTAGCTGTGTTAGGAATGCACTGAAACTATTCTAAACTTAGTCGAGATGTCTTCAGATTCACTACGTTTAAGATTGTTTTTCTTCTGTTGACACAATAGATGTATAGTAATACTTGAATTCCAGGGGAGCAAATTAAGTCTCAACATGATTTCCTTGAAAGGACTAGTGTGTGCTGCTATTCTGTTCATGTGAGCGAATGTCAATCATGAAATTGGAGCATTACATCAGAGAGATTATGCAAAATAACAGAACAAAGTTCCATTTTTCTACACTCCGGTTTTCTTTTACCGCTTGCTTTTAGTAAAAGTGAAGAATCTTAATAATGTAGCTTCTGCACAGTTCAGAGCCACATAAAGAAGACGACTGAAGGCCTAGTTTAAAGGCTCATTTCAGGGCTGTTTTCATGTCAGTGGCATTCATGTTGATAATAGAGAGCGAATTGCAAACTTATTACAATCTCCTTGCAAACATGAGAGCATTACTGCTCTCAAAATAGCTCCAACATCGAATCCAACTGATGTATGAACCCAAAAGATCCTAATTACTGTCTAAAATCTTTGTTTTATACATTGTTTAGTGATTCAAAGGCTTAAAATATCTTCATTACTTCTCATTATCTGGGAATTGAATACCTTTATAGCCACATGTGTTACGCTCAGTTGGTTTTGGAGAGGTTTTATAGACCCGACTCATATCATAGCAGTTAAAATATGAGTATAAGTTTCCAAAATGCTCACTCAAACTTCAACTAGGCACCAAACAAAACAGTCTCTGCAACAAGGAGTCTACTGTCCTAATTCTTGACTGAGTAAGAAGGTGACCAGTCACCATCCCTTTCCCTTCTGTCTGCCAGCATTTAAGGAAATGTATAAAAAGATGCTGAGTCTCTCTTCTTCAACACCCCACTCTCTCTCTCTCATTCTTCCTTCCTATCTCCCCCAGCAGAAGACACGACTGTGCCACGTCTCCTCGTCACTGCCTGCCTTTCTCTATGACAGGTCATGTGGGCAGTGGTTTCCAAACTAAACCTGCCGCTGGCACAGCCCAGGGCTCCGCCACCGGGCAGAGAGAAACCATCCCTCCTAAAATTCACAAGTTACACTGGAGCGGCTCCAAACCAGCGTCATGCAGTATGAAGACAGACCATCAAGGAACAGCAAATGACTAAAAATCATCAAAAATTAGCAACATTTCTCATTTAAGTCTAATTATTTATGCAAAACTATAACATAAATAAACAGCAAAGCATTTAACAACATTTAACAAGGCAAAAAGATGAAGCAAAAAGTGAGAAGCAGGAGAGGAGTCAGACAGAGACTGATCAGAAACGAAGAAAAAGGGAGAGACTTGATGCTTATTAAACCCAATTGCAACACTTCTGAGACAAATCCTGCAGTGCACAGTCCTTGTTTAGAAGACTCCAGCCTCGGCTTATTCTTGAAATGAGGATTTAAAAGACAGCTGAACTCTCACTGATGAGGTTTGAGAGTAATAATGTGCTGTCCCTCCTCCAAACTCTTATTTTATTTCGTTCACAAATGTTTGGCAAGCTCAGTATCTGAGCACCATACTCCACTCTCTGCCACTTCCCAAGAAACACACACACAGATCCAGACATACTGATATATTGCATTAACAACTCTCATTAAAATGTTGGAGAAAAAAAAATCCCGTTTACTGCAGTACAAACTGATAACCGGCAATAAAACAATGATATGCCAAACTCTCACACACATGCAGACACTAAGACAGCACATACACACATAAACACAGTTTGACTTGCAGAAATAGAAAGAGAGACCACCTCAAGATAGTTTGTATTAATATTCAACACTGAAAACCAACATCTAAAACCATTACAGAGGGATTTCTGTCAGCTTGTATCCACGTAAAAAAACAAATACTGGAATAATAATAATATTAAAACTTGACAAAAAGAGTAAACGATGAAGATATTAAGCAAATCAGCTCTTTAAAGGAAGTCCTTCAAATTAGTTTTACACAATATGTCGTCCTCTTCCTGTTAAAATTAACCAAATAAAATCCAAATCTTGGAAATAATTTGTTTAGTGGACATTAATAAATTTCATAAATGCTAATAATTTCCTTGAAATTAAACTAATTAAAATAAATTCAAGTTTAAATTCTGTATCTCTCAGCAGAAGGACAAATCTGTTAAAGCTGCAGTTAGTGGACAAAATACGAATATTCAGTTTGTAATTAAATCTAATTTTAATGATTACAATCTGTCTGATCAAAGCATCTCGAGGAAAAAATAAAAACTTTAGGGCTACATTAAGTTTCTCATTACAACAAATAATTTGAAAATTATTATTTCTAAGATGGTAATTTATATCATTATGCTTATTGACTCATAACGAGGCCCACTGATTGAATTAGTCCACATGACTGAAACAGCTCATAATATAAAAACACACACACACACACACACACACACACACACTGATTCAGGCAAAATACCAAAATAGAGTGTGAACACTCAATTAATGAGATAAGTGCAAAAATAATGAGGCATGCTGATAGAGAAATTGGCTAATTTTGAAGATGATTTGCAAGTGAAGACTAAAAATAAGCGAATAAACAGAAAATAAATCAGTGTGAGATAATCTAGAAACAATAATATTATAACTGATGTGCTGATGATATATAGAGGATTTGACATAAATCACTGGCTTTAATTTTGGTTTTTGTTTGACTACATAATTTGCTGTTATTTCTAACTAAGTTCAAACGATAAGTGGAGCATTTTTTCTATTTGAATTAATAAAAAAGTTAATAATATTATCAAACTCCATCATGGTTGTGAAGGTGTGTCCTGTCAGTTAAAATGTGATTTTTGAGCATCAGTTAAAGTTTGAAATACATGTTATATAAAGCAGAATCATGCAAATCGGCTGCTATAAAATAAACAACAGTAATAGAGTGTTACAATTATCCACCAATGCTTTTATTATGTGTTTAGGACAGACAGTGCAATAATAATAGAACTGCAATATGATTACCTGTTGTGTTGACAACTACCCTGACTACAGACATGAACTAGTTTTGTAAGAAAAGTCTGAACATCTCAACATAAAAATGGCATAAAATACAATTCCCCCTTAATGAAATCTGAGCTTTTAATGAGCCAAACGTTGACTTATTCATTGCACTTAAACTTAGTTTGCTGCCTGACACTGCTGACACCTGTCCCAGCACTGGAAGCCCTCTGTTTTCACCTCACCGCTGCCTAAAAGAAACCTCAGCCAGCAGCTTTGTGAAAGAAAAGGACGAAAACGGGAGGCTCGAGCCTGCTTACCATACAGCTTGTTGGGAGAGCCTTCTCTGTCCGTGGCCTCAGAGGGCAGGAGCAGGGGCTCGTCGTTCAGATCGCTGTCTGGGGTGGCCGCTTTGTCGTCCGCCCGGAGTTCTGCCGCGCTCATGTCGCTGCGCAGGGAGAGCAGCGGCTTGCTTAGCTGCCCTGTAATCATCGGATCCTGGAGGGAGCTGCGAGCCCAGGTGGGAAACAGGGAGGAGGAAAAAAAAAGAAGAAAACACCCCTGGTTAGATGTGCTTCGGCGTCTCACCCTCACCGGCTCCTTCTCTATGTCTCTACTCACTCTCTCTACCCAGCTTCTCCTTTCTAGTGCTCACTCATCACTCTCCCTCTCTCTCCTGCTCCTCCTCTCCAGCTCTCTCTTTTATCTGAGACTGGTGCTACCCCGCTGATACTGCCGGCTGCTGCCTGGTGAAGAACTGTTACGGATCGCGTGGCTTTACCATTATACCCTGCAGTCCTAAAACGGTGATACATCCATCTCCAAGGGCTCATTACTACCTGACATGTGCCTCATCTTCAGCAAACACTAAGCTGACAGCAGTCTACAAAGAGATCCATTGGCTGTGCGCTGATAAATAAATGAAATTAATGTTATTCAACATCTAAAGATATGAAAATACACACCGGTGATTATATCAATTTTCACATAGTTGGGGGCACAAAATGAGATCAAAGGTGACATCTTGGAGGATAATGTGAGTCAACGTGAACTTGAAGCCTGATTTGAACAAGAGATGAAGTCACTGATGTTCCCAAATTTCCCCCCCAATTATTTTAATATTTTGTCGGCACTTAGAGACGAGAATGAACAGAATCTACACGATTAGAGCAGAGAGATTAAAGATTAGAGTATCATGTGTCTGAACATCACGGAGAAGAATGAATTCAGCAAAGTGAAAAATTAAAAACTTTGAAATAAACAGAAACATTATGGTTAAAAATATACAAAAAAATGCAAGTTTAAGAGCATTTTATGAATCCTACCAGTGACATTTAATCTATAGGATGATCTAACACTTTTAATTAATAGAGTACACTATACAGATATTTGTTAAACTTTTACAAACATTAAAAGGAGAGTTTCCTGCTCTTACCTACAAAAAGCTCCAGAAAAAAAGAGTAAAAAATAGTTTTCAGAAAGTCCAAATGTTGAAGTCAGTCAAACAGCAGCTAACACATGCCACCACGGCGCACAGAGCAGCTAGTACATGCTTTCTACTGAACCAGAAGCAGCTAACTCAACCTTTGTGTATGTGAATAGCCACCACAGGTTCAAGCCTGAGGTTGCTTCCTAAAGACAGGCACTGGAGATGTCACCTCCTCCCTCTCCTCCCTCATACAGACTCCCTCCCGCCTTCACTCCCTCTGTCTCTTCCCCCTTGTGTCCCCCGACTGGAGAGCTCCTCAGACAGTGTTCACCCCACCTCGGGGCTCTCAGACACAGACACAGAGCAGCAGGAGGACTATGGCCCTCTTCCTTATTTATGAATCAAGTCCAACCTAAATACATCTGAGCAAAGGACAGGTGACCGGCACATATAGGCACAGGAGAGGAGAAAAGAGGAGTCTTATCTTGCCCCTGCACCCAACACCACCCCCCACTTCTATCAGGTTGGTCAATGAGCTCCTGCCCAGAGGGGCCTTTTTAATGTGCTCATCACTGGAATCAGCCCTCTTTGATATGACACATGATAATCTATGAAAATGTTAATCAATAGAAATAGTTTAAGCTGTCGTTAAAAACGTGAGCCGGCTGGTCAATACTCATATCCCTGGTAACAATGTCACTAGTCATCAGGGCTTCATTTGTGGAGCACTTAAATGTGGGACACTGCGCATCAATGCACCTCTCTGCCCGCCGAGGTAAACACATTTTCCCCTCTGTCTGAGCCTGGCCACACTCTGCATGCATTTGGGTCCACCCCCACCTCCTACCTCCTCTCCTTTGAGTTGCTTGATAGGTCCACTGGAGGGCAAAATTAATACCTAATTGAATCTTGCAGTCATCAAAATAATCAATAGTTTTTTATTATTTATTCTTCACAGTCTGTTGACTGTTTGAAAGCTCAGAGGGACAGGGGAGAGCACAGGCAGCCCTGAAATTTCTACCGTTTCACAATGTAATTTTCACTGGGGCATGAGAGTTTGCAAGACCTATAAAAAATGAGAGCAGTGTGGTTTTTGTTACGAGGTGGGGGAAAAAAATAAAGGAAAAATGGGAATCTTTGCCCCAGCAGCTACGATGAAAAATAGAATAAACAAGCTACTGACACTTCAGAGAAGGGCAGGGCCCTTTCTGTCCATCCCTCCATCTTTTTCCCTTTCCCCTTTTCTCCTTATTTCATCATATCAGGAGTGTGGCGGTACCTCTCTAATGCTGGCATTTCTCTTCCTGACAGACTCCAAACAAGTGCTGGGAATGAGATCAGAGCTCTAATCTTCCTCTGGCCTCTGAGTCTCGAGGATAAGGGGCAACACATCTCTCACCATCGACGCAGCTGTTAATTAATTCATTTCAAAACAGCTAGCTCTGCCTATTTGCAATCATGTCACCAAATTGGGTGTGTTTATTAATTTAAGCTGGGGGAGTAATGCAATTACACATAATGGGATAAGTGTAATCTTATTGTAAAAATCCGTAAAAAGGGATATTTAAAAAATTACCATAAGAAACGACATTACTGATTCGAAGCAGTGGATGTGTAACGGATTAAGACACGCTCAGACCTCTGGTTAAAGCGGTGATGTGAGTTTGTGTGTGAGGAGGTTGAGCAGACATGAGGGAGAAGGTTTGTCTCATTTCTTCTCTGTTCACTCAGTCTGGCCACAGCCCAGGAACAGGTTGCAGGAACAAGAAAAAGCACTTGATCCTCCATCTGCCTCCCGCTCACCAAACACCCCCAGCGGCCGAATAATCAGCGGTTATCAGAGAGTCCCGGGCGTCATCAGATATCCATGGTAATAGCTAGCGGTCTTACCAGTGCTGTCCCAGTGTGACGGACGCTGAGACAGGCACACTCCACTCCAACACTCAAGGCTCCTCTGGTTATTGAACAGAGAGAAGAGAAAAAATAATCAATTCTCATCATTATTGTCATAATATTGTTTTATCCTATTCACAATGATCTCTAATATTTATACCAGTATTCAACATGGAATACCCAAACAGATGGAGAATCTATAGCTGTGTTCATACATACCAGGTCAGCAGTTTGTACAAAAAAAATGTTTTGTACTAACAGGAAATGTTGAAGGACATACATCATTCAAACTGTTGAAGAAATTATTAATAGTGTGATATTAAAACGGACAAACAGAAGTCTGCTGTTGGTGAAGTAGCTGAAGAGAGTGTGCAAGCTTGTCACCATACCAAAATGTTCAAACTTTGATACAATACCAGTCCAAAAAAAATACTCAATACCTCAAAATAAAAGTCCTCAGCACACAAAACAGGATATTTTTCTTCTTTGTTAAATCAACATCCTGCACACGGTGCTGGTACAGACAGGTTGATTGGTAATAATCATGTTAATGTTAAAGGTTTTATTTCCTGTTGCTTTATCTGTGCAGCCGTGAGTTGAAAATCTGATTGTAGATCTGTTTTTGTTTCATAGCTTCGGTACTTTTAATACTACCGAACGATAGTATTGTATTGTTTTAAACATGTGAAGCATTGGGGTGTCGATACTTTTTGGACAACCTAACCTAACCAAGCATATATGCTAACATATATATGCACTGTTATTTTTATACCCCTATACATACGTACATTAATCTGCACTTTACAGCTTTTCGCGCCTCTGGTTAGATGCTAAAGCTGAGATTTGATCCTCATCTTTATCGAACATGATAATAAAGTGAATATCTTTGAGTTTTGAACTGATGGTCAAATAAAACAAGCCCGCTGAATACATACTTTAGGTTGTGAGATATTATAACAGGCACTTTCACTATTTTATACAGAAAAGATGAATGAATTAATTGAGAAAATAATTGCCAAATTAATCAGTATGAAACTGATTGCTAGTTGCAGCCTACATGCCAGAAATAAAACTCTTACAAATACATTTGCATAAATTTGTTTGTTTTTCTGATATGTCTTCCTCAATCTGTCTCACTACCAAATTAGTCTGATATGTTGCAGCTCCGTTTCCATTTTTGCATTGCACTGTAGAAGAACAGTAAAAAATTAGTATGCATACTGACGTTTATGTGTGAACTTAATTTTACCTCTCCAATAAAACTGCATATTGTAAAACTGCTCAGCATTAGTATGTATTATGGACCAGGGAGGCATGTTATGAGTTTTATAATCTTACTAATGCACTGGTGACCTGTCCATTTCCCTGCTTTGTGCTAAGTGCATGCTGGGAGAGGCCTCAGCACACCTGTAATGCTGAACCAGATAAGCCGGTGTAAAATCTGGTCCAAATACAGCCTATCAGGTGTCAGACTTCTCTTTCAGGCTTCACATGTTCTTCTAAACATTATTGTAACGTATCATCGTCAAATCATGTGTTTGCCCTGTCAGGTTACATGACTTTCTGAGATTATTCCAAGCACAAATACAACACACAGATTGCTTATTGTCTGCAGTCAATCTATGTTTAAACTCATTATCATTGCTCTTTGTGGCCTAAAAAAACTAATAGTCATTAGCTGATTTGTTTTTCTGCTGGAACCTAATGAGTAATGTGATCGTAATGACCCGAGTAATGCAAGGACACACAGACTGCCAAAATTAATATCTGATAGCTCCATAAGAAATTTGTTTTATTGCAGCAGTGAAATTAGATAAATGTGTCACCTTTTCAGTCACACTTTTATTCAGTTTACCAGGAATAAATCTGAATTTGACCTGAATATAAAATGTAGTTTTAAGGTATGTAAGAAATGACTGTAAGCATGTCAGACTGTGTGTGTGTGTTTTAAGAAAAACTTCTCAAAGTTATAGTGTTCACTTGTCTTCCTTTAAAACGACTGAAAACCTTTAAATTTACTATTAATACATCAAAGGCCAACAATAACCAATAAATATGAAGCACCTATTTTGAATAACTGTTCCCTACTTTATGTATAAGAGCTCAGTGCCTAATGTGGTATGTTAGATGATGATTTGTCTCCCCCTTAGGGTTATTAACCAAACTGTTCCCCGCGCTCATGGTAAATGGATCTTTGTGCAGTTCAGCGACAGTTTCACCAAAGCACCATTATGCATGAAGATGACACCTCGTGCTGTGAATAATTTCTATGATTTACTCATGAAAAATGCAGTACGCTTGTGTTATTGTATCAGTAACATTACCACCTACTTCCTCTGTATACACACTCTTTTAGAATAGCGGGCCAGTGGTCTAAGTAGTCAAGATTTGAGGTTATTTTTTTTCCACACTCATTAATATGATCAGCAGTTATCCCTCTGTACTCCACTAAAGCTAAAATGCTCCCCAGTGAATGGTCGGCGGGTCAGTGAAGGCTGAGGGCTATCAAAGCAGTGTATTAAAAGGAGCTCTTTGAAGCTTGTAAACCAAGGTGCCCAGCAGGTCCACAACAGATAGACGCCTCTGATTGGTCAGGTGTGTGTGTGTGTTTTTTGCTAGATCGATCCGTGGAGCTGACATTCTGGAGCATCAAAGCTTTCAGCACACTAATCTGACTCCTCCTATGAGGGCAAGGGTTGTTTTTATTATTTTCCTTTTTTTCCCCTATGAAATGCTTAGAGGGGCTGCTGCATGCTTATGATATGAGAGTGGGCGAACCTCATGTTTTTAAGATTTAAAAGGGAATGAAAACATATTGAAATCAAGCTCGGACACTGTATTTATCAGCCAATAAATAATGCAAAACTATAGACAGAGCGGCAGAGAATAACAGGGCCATCCACGGGGCATACCATTGGCAGCCAAGGAGTGACACTGCAGAGATTCACACACCGCTGCTCCTCAAAGTCAGTTTCCCCTCACACTGTCTCTGGAGACCTGCGCCACATACACACTCATGAAAGGTGTGAAAATCTGATTTCCCAAAAAGGATCGGTAATTCTCAGTGAGGGTGGAAGCCACAATCAATAAATCATTGCTAAGTAGATTGTAAAGAAAAAAAAAATTATTCCCCCTTGGTATCAGTGCATTAGGACTCTCCTGAGGATGGATGAGGCGAGATGGGGGTGTGAGACAATCTCAATAAAGAAGAGGCAAATCATACCTTTGGCATTCATCTGGACTCTGGCAAGCGGCTGTCAGCAGGGTGAGGAAAGACCAAGAGAGTCGACTAATATCTGAAGGATTCATTTGACCACCGAGTCCAGGAATGTCTGTAAAAGTACAAACCCAATAAGCTAACTGTCTTTAACATGCATGAACACAGAGATCCTTCTCATGTTGAGATTTTGATCTATTACACTGACATTATATTGTTTTTATCAGCGAGCACAGAAGAGTTTTTTTTTATTTGTTATTAAGGCTTCAAAATGCAGTGGTGGAAAGACTCTAAATACATTTTATTCAAGTAGTGTTCTGTATAATGTTGTGGTAATTGTTGCACTTTATCCTTCCACTCCTCGATATTTTAGACGGAAATAACGCATATTAATCTGACAGTTTGCAGCATCATATCTTACATACAAAACATGATCGCTTTAAAAGATATATGATGCATTGATAAAAGGAAGAATAATAATATTATAACAGTTGGAAAGGGGCCAATCTGCATAAGTTGTTTACGGTATATTTTGCTCATAATCATTATAATGATGCAGGACTTAATATTTCTTTTCTAACTTGATGCATTCAGATCCTATACTTTAATCGAATCGTCGACAAAACAATGTTAAAGTCCTGCAGTCAAAATTTAAGTATGAAAAGTAAAAGTATTCATGCATCAGAGGATCATCCTCATCAGGGTCACGGTGGGAGCTGGAGCCTATCCCAGCTGACTTAGGGCGAGAGGCGGGGTACACCCTGGAAAAGTCGCCATTTCATCACAGGACACAGAGACAAACCACCATTCACACTCACATTCACACCTACAGGCAATCTAGAGTCACCAATTAACCTGTGAAGTGCAAGTCTCTGGACTGTGGGAGGAAGCCGGAGAACCCAGAGAGAATATACAAAGGCCCCAGCCGGGGTTCGAGAATGAGGCAACAGTACTAACCACTGCACCAGCATGTTTTACAATAAAAGTATATAATTAGATTGATGCATTCAGGTGTATGTAGTTAATTTGAACAATTGCACTGTATCTCATAAGCTTATCATGTGTTTTGTATGGAAAATATATGTTAGATAAATACAGCTAGTGGGGTAAAACGTTCAATATTTCTGATTGAAATGTGGTAGAGAGGTACCATAAAATGAAAATACTCAAGTAAAGTACCATAAAAGTACTTTAAAACTGTACCTGAGTAGCTTTAGTTAGCTTTGCTCCACTGAAGGAGCTGATTACTTCTCCCATCACAGCAGACGTCCATTGTTTTAGCCACCTGTAGGGATAGTTTGAAGGAGTCTAACATTAATTTACTGTATTTGGCCCATTTTCAAATACTTAAAAGTTAGTGTAATAAAAGCTCTGAATATATAATTTATGGTTTACAGCAGGGGTGTCCAAACTTCTTTTAAAGAGGGCCAGATTTGACAATGTGAAGATGCCCAGGGGCCAATAATAACATTTAAAAATGAAAAAAAAAATACCAATAAAAGTGCAGACAAATGCACTGTTCTGTTACAGTTTTGTTTTCATCGTCACATTTATCTTTTTTTTTTTTTATGAAATCTGACCGCGGGCCGTACTTTGGACATCCCTGCAGTATCCCAACTGTAGCTGGAAATATAGGCTAACGGTTAGATTAGCTTATTTGTAACATTAATGTTAAGCAGTTTTCCAGAAACGTCCTTATTAACTGTCTCAAATTTGAACATAAAGTGAAAAAAACAAAGTTAATACCGAGCAGAAAATAGTTTAAAACGTTTAAAAGGTTGATAAATATAACAACCACGGCGAAAAACACACCTGTTCTTCATCGTTAATTAGCATCCCCTTACCTGCTTTCAACGGTCGGCGCTCGCTCTCTGCCAGAAAGACTCCATTACCCACAACCCCACGGCTTCTTTACAGTCATGTGATTTAACTTATGACAGAGGTAGCAAGCTTCGGCAACAAAACATCACTTTGTTTGTTTAGCGGATTGTTTCGACGTGAAGCAGAGTTAATTGCGGTGTTGTTGACCTTTAATATGTCTTAATTAAACACGCGCTAACATCTTATAACGACTCTGTTCGGATACAGCGAGTAACAATGGCGGAAGTGGAGGAGCAGGTAAGCACTGCATGCTAACGTTAGCTGGCTGATGTTGATGTTTTTTTTTACGTGTGTGCATGAAAATAAATAAGATTAATCATCAGTGAAGGCTGTCAGCTGGCTTTTGAGTTGATTCAGCTTGTTGTCTGACAGTTTGTGTAGCGTGGAAGGCGTAAATTTGTGATTTAATACTAGCTTTTCGTTGATTTAATGTGTGTAAATAAAATATTGTAGCTCTTCTGTCCTCCCCACAGTCTGTGTTTGAGTTATATTATAGTCTAAAACACGCAGGTGCTTTAAATGTGCTTTAATATATTAAGACATTTAATAACATTAATTTAAACTGTGTCTTCATTCAGGGCAGCAAACTCAGTGAGGAGTTCACAGATGAGTCAGAGGTAAGATGCACATTGATCATCACTTTCTTTCCTTCAAATACAAAAACACAAAGAGTGAGAGGAAGTTTATATAGAGAGTTAAAAAAAAAACACACACACACACACACCTAAAATGTCATGCAGTTGCACCACTATGTTGATTTAGAAGTGCATCAACAGCAACATATTGTCGATGACAGGGGTGTGCATAGTTCTGTCAAGCATGGGAGATTTTTGAAGTCAAATAAAGCTTGCTACCGACTGAAAGGACTATAATACATATCCATCCAACCCAGCTTGATCCCAGAAGGATCTTTGTCAGGTTTTGAGAGGTGTCAAACACTCATGAATTACAGATAGCTCTCCAGATCCATCAATATTATGACTGAGCTTGGGCATGTTACAGTACACTTGTGCTTCTGAGAATCACAAGTAGGCTAAATAAAATATAGCTTTACACATCAGCCTGGCAGGAAGGAAGCAGTTTGTCTTTATAGGAAGCAGAGAATAGAATGAAATATCAGGGAAAGGCTGCAGCGCCTCTCAGAAGAAAACAGTTAAGAGTGAGTGGATTGGAAAAAGAGTGGGGGGGGGGGAAATTCCAGCCTTGTAAATAGAAAGAGGTCTTACATCCTGGTTTCTGTCTGTGCACAGCGTGTTCAGTACTGCTGGACACGAACACTCGCAGGGAAACAACCACTAGGGATTGTGGGATTGTGTCTCCTCCAAGTGGCTGCAAGCAGCTGATTATTTACTTAAAAATGCTGCAATATAATGTAGCTTGCCTTGTGTCCTTTGCTGCTGTTACCTGGTTGACAGCAGCCTCGCTGGATAAAGCCATCGAGGGCCTGTGTGCGCTACACTCACAGAAGAATGAGCAGGATAACAATTTGTCTTGAAAGTCAGAGACGTGCTCTTCACTACCTTTGCAATTTGTCCAGACTAGTCTGATTTGACATAATGACATAATACAGCAATACGTCTGGTTATGAGTGTTCTTGCTTGATCTTGTTTTGATTGTTGTGTTTTGAAGGGAGTAGGTTTTATTTTAGCACAGCGGATCAAACCCTTAACAGCAGATGACGCATGAAAATACGATAGTAACAGACTTACTCACTTTAAAACTGAAAGAAAATAATCAGATTCAATTCATAATAGAGGGAACAAGTTACAATATTCATTATATTTACAATATGTCAGTGGATAAGTTTCCATTTTTAAGGGCAATCGTTGTCTGAAATCTCCTTTTCTCATTGATGACTTGCGACACTCGAGGTGCCACTAGTTGTAGTAGCTTTCTACACTTGTAACCTGAGAGACACGTGTTAAGGTGAGGGACTTATAAATATGGATGTGTGACGTGTCATGACCATCTTGCCACCTTGGCAGTCCTGCCTCTGCTGCATCATGGCTAATGTAAAAATCAGCAAAGACGTGGATCATTGACAGTCCAAAGGCGGGCTGAATGACGCCTGGGTGTTCAAACAAGCCATCTGTAACAGCACCCACCTGTCAATCAAAGCAGCCATGCTGTTAATTATGCATAACTTTAAGCCTTAATATAATTTGAACAGGTGAATTATGTAAAAATTCACCCTCAGTACAGTTGTCATAAACATGGAAATTAGCTATAGAGACCAAAACAGTTTTTTGTACCAGGCTGTAAACATGTTTATTTCTGCTGTGAAGTTTGACATTTTAACATGGGGACTTATGGAGACTGACTCGTTCTGTAGCCAGCCTCAAGTGGACGTTTGAGGAACTGCAGTTTTTAGCACTTTTAGAAGTGTATTAAATGTGGGCTACTGAATGTAGGGTCCGACCGGTAGGCCTATTTTATGCGCGATATGAAATTTAATTTGCATTAACATCTATTAATTATGTTCTATTTGTGGATTTTACATATAAGGTATGTACCTAAATTCACAGTGAAGTTTGCTGCTTAATTGTTTAACTGTAAAACATCTTGCCTCTGTTACATATCTTTGTCACAAATGTTTGATAACCACATTTAAGGGAATAATGTGAAAAAAAAAAATTGTGTTTTATACATAAATGTATGTATGTAAAGCATATCAATACTGGAGGTTTTTGGGGCATCTGCCCCAAAATCCAGTTTTGGATTCATTACTTTCTTAATATTGAGGGCGACGTGTCCTCCTGTATAACCTCAATGTATATTTGTAACTAGTGTATTCTATCCTGTGCATTTGATGAATCCTATGTAAACAAGGCATGGTGCAGCCTGTTGTATCTCTGCTGCCAAAAGGAAAAGAATATGGCAAACACACAAATAGCATAAGGTTCACATTATTTCCATCGAACCATTGAGTGCAGAAGCAGCTGCATTTGTCAAGTTTCTCTACTCATTTGTTCAGGTTTTTCCTATCATTTGTCACCCATCTGTACATTTTGTTTGGGACAGAAGAGAATGGAAGGTTGGGTGGCAGGATGATTCATTATTTTCTTAATGTTGAAGAGGACATGTCCTCCTCCTACATGGAAGTTTGTGACTGCTGTGGTCTTCGTCGTTGTGTGTTTGAAAGCACAATATTATCCTGATTGCAGACACAAAAAAGGCTTGGCTGTATCTTAACTGCCAATTGGCAAAAAATGTGGTTTAAAAAAAAAAAAAGATTACAACACAAAGACAAGTTGACGAAACAGAAGGCAACTTACAAGAGATGGCAAAAGTTTGAAAATGGGTAGTTTCCCTCTGGGGATGAAGTTTGCTTTTGTTGTTTGATACACCTTTTGAAACCCGTGACAAATGCCCTCGCATCAGAAATCTCACAACCAGAATACACAGGAAATAGCCTAGATATGGCGTTGTTGAGTGGGGAAGGATTGTTTTTGAAAATAACATTTTTTCCACGCTATTGTCCCCCACCTCCAACCCAGTAGCACATAATGGCAGACAATGTTTTGAGTTGATGCACCCTCTGGGCAGCCACAGACTGTGCAGCATTGGTTATAAACTGAATTATGAGTAATATTCAGGCTGTGACTGGCCGCAAATGTTGCCTCACGCTGGAAAGTGTAACACAGTAGAATACTTTAAGTTTGCTTTATGAAATGACTAAATTCATGTATGTCACTGGGGATGAACGGTATCATGGAAAAATAACTTTATGCCGCATTTCATGCAAGGTAATGGAAATTTGTCTTTGTGCATATATCTCCTCTCCTGATACACACACACGCAATAAGATATGAAAAGACATATGAATTTCTTTTGAAGAGGCAGGAAAATATGTAGGATTGGCCATTAGTGTGGTCCTGCTGGGTTTGGAGTCTTGCTCAGTGACACTGTGGCAGCGCTGGTGATGGCTTTGTAGATGTTAAACCAGCCTCCCAAAATGTATTAGTTACATATTACTTGTGAGAATGCTGCTGACAACTATGAAGTCCTCCCTGTTTATTAATATGCGTGTACTGCATGTAGTATATAAATAGAGTTTGAGCTGTTTGCAAACTATTTTCAAGCAAAACTTTCACGTGTTTTGTGGTTTTAGGTTCTCAAATTTGAATATGTTAAAGGTCCAGTGTGTCAGATTTAGGGGGCTCTAATAATCACCTGAAAATAAGAATCATTATGTCTCTGTTCAGAATCAGCCTTTTGAGCGTGCTGCCATGTTGAATCACTGTCTTTCTACAGTAGCCAAGAAGGGACAAACTAAACACTGGCTCTAGATTGGGCCTTTTTGCAGTTTTGGCGCTTAATGTGGCCACCGTAGTTTCTCCTCTTACGCTATGAAGGAGAGGGTGAGAGGGGGGAGTTGCAGTCCATAACTACACCACTAGATGCCACTGAATCCTACACACTGATCCTTGAACTGAATATATTTGGGTTTTAAACTAATGAACAGATAAATGCTAATAAATGAATCTTTGTTAAATGAAGTCTAACATTGTATTTTTGACAGATTTAGCAGAAAATTTAATTTGCAAACCAAGAAAAAAAAAAAAGCAACATAACTTTAAGATATATCATGTCAGGCTGGATGATAACTTCATCAGCTGGTGTTGCGTTGTGATGATATGAAGATAGTTTGTTACTGTTTTACAAAATACTACTGCAAAATCAGTCAAAAAACTATTTTTATTCATTTTTTTCTTTTGCTTTACACCTGCGGTTAGTTTAGTCTCACATATAGAGGAACACAGCTGATTGTATTGAACATCAAGTCAGTTTAACTCACTTACTGTGAAATAAACAAATGAAAGTTTGTGTTTACATTCGATGTTCCTCGCCAAAACAAGCCAGCTTTACTTGCTAGCAGTTTTCTTCTTCACTACCTTTTGTTGACGCGTTACCACCATCAACTGTCAGTAGAATAGAGTGAAACCAGTGGCAGAATATAAATTGCAGAGCATGCATCGTGCACAAAACAAACAAACACGGAGTCTCACATATTAA